>HG995245.1:15715833-18545000 GCA_905332985.1 Mimas tiliae | reverse complement strand
TTGGTATATCAACTTGGTACCGGTCATTTTCCAAATTTCAAAATTTCTTCTTTTAACCACATATTATAACTTCATCACCTTAGTAGATATAGTAAATAAATATTACGATACCACCGCGCACCTGTTTGACCTAAAATTGACGCCATTTTTTTAAATTTCAAAATTTATTTTTCCTATCAATATAATTATTTATAATTAGGACGACTACCTCGGGTAGTCAATATAAACAAATTGACCAACGGACTGGCAAGCCCTCTACACTTGACAGCCTCATATAATTTATAAATTCGACGCGTTCTCCCTGACTAACCCCAAATTACAACAATGTTTGGCTTCCGCACGCCAGCAAAGGAGCAGCAAAGACCAGCTGATAAGTCAGCGGAAAAAACCAGCCCAGACGACATCATGGAGGTACCCAAGGTAAATGTAGCGCAGGCCCGGCGAAGTATAGAAACGAAGTTTGGAACAACGGAAGACCCTAAAAAGACCGTCGGACCTGCGAAACAGAAACCAAAAATAACCCCAACGACTTCACCTGCCACAGTACCACAGGAGAAACGGTATCTAAGTAGGATGACAGAGGCAAAAGCCTGCGTGACAAAGGTGAAGACACAACTGGGCAATGGACGAAATATAAAGACCGAGATTAAAAACGACGTGCTAGAGGCTACAGAAAGATTATATAGACTGGTAAAAGAAGCAGAAGAAGAAAGGAAGAAAGTAAAAGGGAAGGAGATGGACAACAAACAAGTACAAGAAGAACAGGAAAAGGAAGTTAAGGAACCAAAGGAACTGTGGACAAACAGAAAAGAAGGAGAAAGTGAATTCATAAGAAGACTGGAGGAACATGGAAGGATGCTTCAGGAAAGTAAGGAAGAAATGACACGATTGGGTGAAGAAATGAGAAAGCAAAGAGAGGAGCTTAAAGAAAGGGACACCTACGCAAGTGTGGCGGCCGGTCCGTCCCGCAATCAGACTGCGAAGACGACAACGGCGCTACACTCGGTTGTCATCACTTCGAAGGACGAGACAGTGACGGGAGACGAGGTGTATGAAAAGATAAAGGACACGATAAAAGCAAGAGAGGAAGGGCTCAGGATCGACAGGATGAGGAAGGCAAAAGACAGGAAGGTGATTGTAGGGTGTTGCACGAGAGAAGAGATGGGAAGAGTAAAGGAAAAGATTAAGAGAGCGGGAGGAGACCTAGAAATAGAGGACGTAAAGAACAAAGACCCGATGGTAATGCTAAAGGATGTCTTAAAATACAACACAGACCAAGACATACTTACGTCTCTCAAGACGCAGAACAAAGACCTACTTGAGGGCGTCGAAGGGGAAGAGGATAGAGTGAAGGTTAAATTTAGGAAACCTGCAAGGAACCCACTCACCTCGAACGTCGTTTTACAGGTCACTCCAAGGATTTGGAAATTATTGACAGAAGCTGGGGCAGTGCATGTAGACATCCAGAGGGTAAGAGTCGTCGACCAGTCACCCCTTATACAGTGTACGCGTTGTTTAGGGTACGGTCATAGTCGGCGGTTCTGTAAAGACCATCTGGATGCCTGCAGTCATTGCGGAGGAAACCACTTCCGAACAGAGTGTCCAGATTGGATGGCGGCTGCGCCACCGACATGCTGCAACTGCCAAAAGGCCGGAATGGAGTCAAAGACGCATAACGCCTTCAGCCAAGACTGCCCAGTTAGGAATAAGTGGGAAGCCATAGCCAGATCGGCAGTGGCTTACTGCTAAGGTGGTCTCCACAGCCCCGGGCCCAGCTGTATCCAACCCCAGCGTGAGGCCATACCTGGTGGCGCAGGCCAACCTCCAAAGAAAAGCACTTGCCACGCAAGAGCTAATGTCGTTGGCAATGGAGAAGAGGTTGGCCGTCGCCCTAATCCAGGAGCCGTACGTTGGAGGAACAGGCCGCGTGAAGAAATACGGGACCGTCAGGATTTTCCAGTGCGCTGAACGGGAAGAGGGTCAGGTCAAGGCGGCCATAGCAATCTTTGACGATGATATGGATGCCTTGATCTGCCCAGAATTCACCACAACTAACATCGTTGTGGTGAAAATCCGCACCGGCGCCTGGGAGATCGTGATGGCCTCGTACTACTTCGAACCCGATCAGCCTATCGAACCGTACCTTGACCAGCTGAGGACGATAGAACAAAGACTGGGCCCGAGAGGCCTACTAATGGGAGGAGACACTAACGCAAAAAGCCTATGGTGGAGCCGGGAGATCGACCGAAGAGGTGAGATGGTGTCCAATTGGATGGACGAAGCCGGGCTCCACGTGTTGAACGAAGGCAACACACCGACGTTTTTCACCATAAGAGGAGATAGGGTCTACTCCAGCCAAGTGGACGTCACCGCCTGTTCGGTCGACCTCTTGGATAAAATCGACAACTGGAGAGTTAACGAGGACCTAACGAGCTCAGACCATAACACAATCACTTTTACAATAAGACTTAAAAAAAGCCAAGGAATCAAAATCAATAGAACTACACGACTATATAACACTAAAAAGGCAAAATGGACAGAATTTGGAACAAAACTTAAAAAAAATATTGATGAACACAAATTAAACAAAATAGAAATAGAGAAAATAGAAACAAAAGAAGAGTTACAACAGAAAATCGGGATATATACGGAACTTATAATTAAAACTTGTGAAGATACCATACCTTTAAAAAACAACAATAATAATAAATACAACTTACCTTGGTGGTCCAAAGAGCTTGACGGGATGAAGAAAGATATGATGCGGAAGAAGCGCAGGATCCGGTGGGCAGCATCTGTAAGAAAAGAAAAAGTCATTAGAGAATATAAGCAGGCAAAGAAGATATATGAAGACGAGGCGAAAAAAGCACAAGTGAAAAGCTGGAAGGAGTTTTGCGGAAAGCAGGATAAAGAAGGGGTGTGGGATGGGATTTATCGGGTACTGGGTAGGCTGACCAAGCGGCATGAGGACCAGCCCCTTGTCAGGGACGGTGTAACACTGGGTCAGGGGGAATCGGCAAGATTCCTTGCCGATACCTTCTACCCGGACGACCCTGATGAGGAGGATAATGAGGACCACCGACGCATCAGGGGGCTAGCCGAGCGTGTGAATGAGAGGGTCCATGGTGAGGTACATGACCCCCCATTCACAATGAACGAGCTCGAGACTGCGCTGGCGGGATTCAGCCCTAAGAAGGCGCCCGGGTCGGATGGCCTGACGTCTGACATTTGTTCGCGGGCGATCGCCCTGGATCCGGTGCCTTTCCTATCGCTGGCAAACAAGTGCCTGGAACTGGCCTGCTTTCCAAAAATTTGGAAAGAGGCCACGGTCGTTGTGCTTCCGAAGCCGGGTAGAGACGACTACACGACTCCGAAAGCGCATAGACCGATAGGACTGTTGCCGGTGATGGGAAAGATACTGGAAAAGATGATTGTGGGCAGACTCAAATGGCACCTCCTTCCGAGGATCAGCCACCGCCAATATGGATTTATGCCACAAAGGAGCACCGAGGACTCCCTCTATGACCTGATGAAGCATATTAGGGCGAAACTTTTATCAAAGAAAGTCATAATTATGATATCGTTGGACATAGAGGGAGCCTTCGACAGCGCCTGGTGGCCTGCTATAAAAGTCCGGTTGGCGGAAGAAGGATGCCCACCAAACATCAGAAGGGTAGTCGCCAGCTATCTGGACGATCGGATGGTCAGGGTTCGATACGCGGGCGCCGAGGTTGCGAAACGGACTGTTAAGGGTTGCGTACAAGGATCTGTTGGAGGGCCGATCCTGTGGAATCTCCTTCTCGACCCCCTGTTGCAGGGGTTAGAGCGCCGGGGCGACTATTGCCAAGCATTCGCTGACGATGTCGTCCTGGTGTTCGATGGGGATTCCACAGGAGAAGCACAGAGGCAGGCCAATGCGGCATTGGCCTATGTGCGGGATTGGGGCATCGGAAATAAACTTAAATTTGCGCCAAATAAAACGAAGGCTATGATTATAACAAACAAACTAAAGTACGATGCTCCGATCCTGCACATGGGCGGTGTCGACATTGGCCTGTCGCATGAAATCAAGATGCTCGGCCTGACAATAGACCAGAAACTGACCTTTAACAGTCACGTAACGCAAACCTGTAGGAAGGCCATCGGAATTTATAAAATGCTCGCGAGGTCAGCCAAAGTCCAGTGGGGGCTGGAACCGGAGGTGATCAGGACGATCTATACGGCGGCGGTTGAGCCCGTTATCCTATACGCGGCCAGTGCGTGGGCTCCCGCCAGTCTGAAACTGGGTATCAGGAAGCAGCTTGGAGCAATCCAGCGAAGTTTCGCACAAAAGTTGACGAAGGCATACAGGACTGTCTCCCTCAACTCAACCCTACTGCTCGCTGGAATACTGCCTCTTGACATAAGAGTGAGGGAAACCGCCCTCCTCTACGAGATCAAGAGGGGGTATTCACAGCGAGTAGTGGGAGATCGGGAGGTAGAGAGGCCTGTGGCCTTCGTCAGCTTGGGTCACCCGGCAGACCGGAGGAACAGGAGGTTCCAATGCTTGGTGGACGGAGCAGAACTGGCCCAGCACGTCGGTGAAGGTCTCAGTATCTTTACCGACGGCAGCAAGATAGATGGGAAAGTCGGAGCGGCGCTATCCATATGGGATGGCGCCGCCGAGACAAGTACCAGAAAACTGAAGCTGGAGCCGTACTGCTCCGTTTACCAAGCGGAACTTCTTGCCCTCCGGAAAGCTGCGGAGGAGGTGCTCCGAAGCGGGCTTCCTAAGTGCGGCATCTTTAGCGATGCTAGGTCCGCCCTTGAAGTCGTCACCAAAGGTGACTCCCTCCACCCCCTAGCGTTCGAAATTAATAATATCTTAAATAAAGCTGAGGAACGCACCCAGAAAGTTGAACTCTTCTGGGTGAAGGCTCACGTGGGGTTGGAGGGAAATGAGAGGGCGGATGGGCTCGCTAAGGAGGCCGCACAACACCTGAAGACCCGTGCGCATTACGACAAGTGTCCGGTTTCATTCGTCAAGAGACAGATCCGGCAGGACTCTATTGACGAATGGAGCCGGAGATATGCGGATGGGGAGACGGCTTCAGTAACGAAGCTGTTCTTCCCGGACGCTATCGAGGCGTACAGAGTTGTCAGGCGGATCGTCCTTGATCCAGTACTGACGCAGGTGTTTACGGGGCACGGCGGGTTCTCTGAGTACTTGCATCGTTTTAAGTGTAAGGAGAGCCCGGCGTGCCTGTGTGACCCTGACGCTCAAGAAACGGTTCCACACCTCCTGCTTGAATGTCCCATCCACGCAAACGAAAGATACAACCTGGAACAAGAAATGGATGTTAAAATGGATGTAAATAATATACCAGAAATTATGAAAAATAAAAACACTTTATACAAATTCTTAAAATACTGCAAGATAATAACGAATAAGGTAAATAATAAAAATAGACAATAAGTACTTATACTAGCTATATAATATAAGATTATATAAGTTTAGTAATAAGAAAAATAGTTAGAAATGTATGTAGTTTTTATGTAGTTTTCAGATAAATAGAATTAGATAAATAGATTTTAGATAAATATATGGTGGATAATTGGTATATTAAGATAAGTAATAAGATATAAAATAGAAAGTATGCCATGTTAGAAATAAGATATATAGAAATAGGATAAATAGAGATTAACAGAAGTATTGAGATATGTAAGTTGCCATATATTATATAGAATAAGTTATTGTAAGTAGTGTAAGAAAAATGTAGTCATAAATAAAATAGATTCCCAACTTCCCTTGTCCTGGATAGGGGGAACGAGAGTGGGGCATAGAGCCCCACAAAAAAAAAAAAAAAAAAAAAAAAAAAAAAAAAAAAAAAAACCTAACCTAACCTAACCTTTTTTTTTTTTTTTTTGTCGCGGGGAAAGCGACTTATTGCTACCGCCCCGCCCCGGGGGAAGGCGGAACGGTTATGTTGGGTTCACCGGTCTTACGACCCAGCACTACGCCACCCGGAAGAGATGTTAAATCCGGGCGACCACTGGGCCGAGTCCCTAACACTATATACAACCTACACCGGCATACCAACTAAAACCCCGCGGTGGCCTTCTTCGGCGCATGTGGAGCGGCCCCGGGGTATCCTTAGCTAAATCTAAGGATTGCTACCGGAACCGCCCCTGCGCGGTGCCGCCTTGCGGCCCGTCTCCTTATGGGGGGCTCAGAAGCCCCCGCACACCGAAGGACGCCCTCGGCGTCAACGGCAGACACGAGGCCGACCACCCGTGCTGCCGTCCATCCCGGGGTCGCATGTACAACAGTACAATAATGGCGCTACGACAGCCCCCGGCTGCGCGCCTACGACCCCCGATGGCCCCAATTAGTCGCCTCTTACGACAGGCAGGGGATACCGTGGTGGAATTCTCCAAACGCCCCCATTCCACAGGGCGGGAGACGCCGGTCAGTCGTCCACCCGACGCCTCCTACGTCTCCTTTGGCGGCGCGCGGGATCGTTCTGCTCACGATCCCGCTCGGCGCTCTCCTTCTGCGAGATGACGCACTCGCAAAAGGAGGCTACCGCCCGCCAAGACCTCCGGCTGCCGACCATGGCAGACACCACGGCCGGCAGCGACAGGTCTCCTCCGACGACTGCTCTGAGAGCGCTGCGCTCGTCACTCCAGGCTGGACACTCCTCCAAGGTGTGTTGTGCCGTGTCCTCGCGGCAGTTGCCACAATGGTGGCACACGGCGGAATCCTCCTTCCCGGCTATGCGACACAGGTACGAGCCGAAACAACCGTGACCCGTCAGTACCTGTGTCAGCCGGAATGTGGGCGCACCGTGGCGCCTGTCTAACCACTCGTCAAGGACAGGACGCACTGCCGCGACAGTCCTCACACCGGCACTTGGGCTCTCCAGCCTGGCATGCCACTCCTCCACGGCGGCTCTGCGAAATCGGGCCGCAATCTCCCTCGGAGCCAATCTCTGTGTTCGTTGGGACGCCCCCTCTCGCCAAAAGAACGCGGACGAGAGGTGCTGGGCGTCCAACTCCCAAGGGAGAGTACCCGCCAACAGGCAGGCCGCCTCATGGGAGACCGTGCGGTAGCCCCTGATGATCCGCTGTGCCACTAAGCGCTGCGGTTTACGCAGTAGAGTGACACAGCGAGCGTTCAGGGACCCGGCCCAAACGGGACAACCGTATAGGGCCATGGAGCGCACGACTCCCGCATACAAACTTCGGCAGGGGTTGCCGGGACCTTCCAGGTTCGGCAGCAGGCTTCCAAGCGCACCTGCTGCCCGCACCAGTTTCGGCGACAACTTCTCGAAATGGGCACGGAAATTCCACCGGCTATCTAGCACCAATCCTAGATACTTCATGGTGGAGCCGATGGAAATCCGCACCCCCTCCACTGTGATGTGGGCCCCTACAGGTGGCCCCCGCCGAGGCCCATGAAAACAAAGGGCCTCGGTTTTGTTCAGGGCCACAGTGAGGCCCAGTCGCCGAATCCTGCCCACCACCCGCTCTGTACCCACAGAGGCGAGCAGGGCGGCATCCTGGAAGGATCTCGCCGTCGCTGTCACTAAAGTGTCGTCCGCGTAGCAGACGACAGCGACGCCCCGAGGATTGGCACCACGGAGCACCCAATCGTAGCCGATGTTCCACAGAAGCGGGCCCAGAACTGAGCCCTGTGGAACACCGCAGGCCATTGCTCTTCGGTGCCACCCGTCGGCGCCCGGATACAACACGTCCCTATCAGATAGGTACGAGTGCACCAGACGCCGTAAATACGGTGGCACCACGTGGTACCGCAGTGCTTCGTTTATGCAGGCCCAGGGCAGCGTATTAAACGCATTGGCGATGTCGAGAGACACCGCCACGACCACCTTGCCCCGGGCTACTGCATCCTCCGCCTGTGCCTTGACCCGCAAAATCGCATGCACGGTCGATCGGCCATGCCGGAACCCGTACTGGCAATCCGCCAGGTCCGGCCCGACCCCTTCAAGGTGCTCGACGAGGCGAGCGTGAACTACCCTCTCAAACAATTTGCAGACCTCGTCGAGCAACACGATGGGCCGGTAGGCCGATGGCGACTCTGCAGGTCGGCCCTCCTTCTTGAGCAGGACGAGCTTCCCGGTTTTCCAGCGCGACGGGAAGACGCCCTGCTCCATACAGGCGGAGAAAAGGCCGCGGAGCCTCGCACCCAGGAACTCGAGGGCTAGCACCCAGGCTTTGCCGGGGATACCATCGAGCCCTGGGGCGGTGTTCTTGCCCCGCAGCCGAACCACTGCCGCCCGCAACTCTGCGGGCGAAACCTCGGAAACAACCCCTGCCGAACTCAACGACGATGGCGCCGCTGGACCTGGCGCCATCGGTGGAGGAGTGACATCCTCGGTGGCCGGGAACAAAGCCGCGACGACCTCCTTGACTAGGTCGCCCCGGAGACTCTGCGTCAGCGGGGGCGCCCACGGGCGACACTTTTTCATCGCCACGCGGTACGGACGCCCCCACGGATCGTTATCGAGAGTGCTCCGGAACTCCCTTCGAGCCGCAGACTTTGCTCCCGCTATCGCCACATGCAGCGCTCTCTTGGCCTCTTTGTAGAGGCCGTGAAGCAGCCGCTCCTGGTCCTCGTCGCCGGGCAGACGAATCCGGCGACGACGGTGCCTGGCGAGACAACGGCGCGCGGCCACGCATGAAACACGCAGCCGCGTGAGCTCCGCCGTCCACCAGAACACCTGGCGCTTCTCAGGCCGGCGTCGGACACGGGGCATGGCTGCGTCGCAGACGTGCGACATCGCCGCCCCGAACCACGCCGCCTCCTCCTCGACCCGTACCGGCCTCTCCGGTACGGGGAGCCACGCCTGAGCCAGAGCGGCCTCCTTCAGGGCCTCGACGTCGAGGCGCTTCACACCCCAACGCGGGCCGTCCGATCGCGGAGCGGTCGGTCCACCACCAGACTGGGCAGTAGGGGACGAGGCGACGTCGAACCGAATGTATCGGTGATCCGACAACGTCTCCTCGTCCACCAGGACCCTCCAATCCCGGACACGGCGGGCTAGTGCTGGGGTGGCGAACGTGATGTCCACCACCGAACCGCCATTGTGCCGCACGCACGTGTCCACCGATCCGCGATTCACGACGGCCAGGCTGGACGAGATCGCCCACTCCTCCAGGGCCTCGCCGCGCACGTCAGTCGCCGACGAACCCCAAGCCAGAGACTTGGCGTTGAAGTCGCCGGCGACGAGGACGGGGCGAGGCTGACTGCCTTGCACCACCAGGGCCCCCAACCGAGTGAGAAAGAGCTCGAACTCGGCCAGGGATCTGTTGGGGGAGAAATACACTCCCACAATCCAGACCCCCCCCAACAGAACCGCCACGCATCCCGAACCCTTCGCTACCTTTTCGAAGGGTGGGGAGCCGGCAGCGCCCCGAGTGATGACGGCCACCGAACCGTCCAGGTCCCCTGCCCAATCATCCCTGACAGGAACAAAGTACGGCTCGGCGACCACAGCCACTTGTATCGACCACTGCGCCAGGCTCTGAACGAGCAAATCCTGAGCTCTGGCGCAGTGGTTAATATTCGCCTGGAGGAATCTCTGCGCCATATTAATGGGCGATCTCCATCGGTGCGACGCTGTGGGTCGGGTCCGGCTGGGTCACAACCCCACCGCGCCCGCCGCGTTTAGAACGGCGGGGACGGGAGGAGGCGACACACGCCTTGGCGCCCACTTGGTGCCCCGCGGGTTTTCCCGCAGCTGCGCAGACTGCGCAGTGCGCCTCCGCGGAGCACCCCTTGGCCTTGTGGCCCACTTGACCGCAGCGGTAGCAGATTCCGCTACGGTCACACTCATCGGTGCAGCGGTTCCGAACGTGCCCATTATATAGGCACCGGAAGCACCGCATGGGCCTAGGCTCAAGGAGGCGGATCTGTGCCGCCACCCAGCCAATCAGGACCCTCTTCGCCCCAACAATAACACTCGCGGCCTTGGCTGGGCACCGCACCCATGCCGCGCCAAGGCCAGAACGGTCGGGGCGGATCTCCCCGACCTTCATCTCTTCAACCGAGCAACCTCCAGCCCTTGCAAGGGCCGTTGCGACGGTCTCCGGGTCGGCAGACGCATCCAACCCGGAGACCCGCAGTTCCGCGGACTTGAAGGGGCGAGAGACACGAACATCCCCCTCCAACTCCGTTCCACGGAACACCTCCCTGACTTTTTCAGCAAGGGAGTCGGCCCTTGCCTCCGATTCCGGCCCGGGTACCTCGTAGAGATACCCGCCGGTGGCCATCAGACGGGCCCGCGTTTCGGCTATGCCGAGGTCGGCGAGGCGCACATTCCGCTGCACCTCCCGGAGGACTAGGGCGTACGTGACGCCCCGTGCCAATCCCTCCGGCGTCACCGTTAGGGTGACGGCCGCCTTACTATAGAGCCGTATCTTCGGCTCGGGCCTGGGCTGCTTCGGCTGGGGCCGTTGCTGCGGCAGAGCGACAGCCGCAGCTCTCGGCGCGGGCTGGGGCCGCTTCCCTTTCTTCGCCACCACAGTCCAGCCCTCATCCATCGACGTGGGGGCCGGAGGCAGTGGGCGCGGGTCGCGGGGAGGCGGAGCTGGATGAGCACTTCGCCCCTTCTTCTTCTTCTTCCCCCCCGTGCGTGATGATCGCGGGGGGGGAATCGGGGCAACGGCGGAGGTTGCCGCAACGGCCGACGGGGCCACGACCACGGGTGGAGGTCGGGGAGCCTCTGTTGGGGCGGGTATGGCGGAAGTTCCGCTCCCGCCCTTTCCTTTCCCCTTCCCCTTCCCCTTTCCAGCAACCGGCGGACCGGCAACAAGAGGCGGGTCCCTGGAGGAACCGGCCACAGGTGTTATCGGCGGCCCAACGGCGGCTCGAGGCCGCGGTACCGGCAGCGGCGGCCACCCAGCCGTCTCCGGCCTGGCCCTGTCAGCGGCCAGAGGAGGCCGAACTGGGCGCTCAGCAGGCAGCCGCATATACACCGCCTCAAAGCGGGCGTCCAGAATGTTGAAGAGACGTCGCTGAAATTCAGCGAACGTCTCTCCAGACGCACCCTCCGATTGGGCCACCGGCTGCGACCCACCAAGCGATCGGACCGTCGCCAGCACCTCATCCAGGACCCTGGCCTGCTCCGCCTGGGCAGCCTTTAGCTTGGCGACCTCGTTTGCCAAGGCCGCCTTCTCCACCTCTAAGCGGGCTACCTCAGCGGAGCCTGACTCCCCCGCCCTCTCCAACAACTCGTTGGCGGCGAGATTCAGCCTCCGCTGCTCCGTCCCCTTCAAATTCCGGGACTTGCGTGAGACGTCCCGGATCGTCTCGGCCAATCGCAGGCGCCAGTCCAGCTCGTCGACTGGCGCCTCGGCCACCTCCATTTGGGCGACAATTTCCTCACCGGCAGGAGTAGGACTCGCAGACTGCGCGATCAACTTCTCCGCCGGCTCAGAGTCGCTATCGCTCGAGATCGAGACCACATTGCGATCCCGATCTCGGCGACCCCTCTTCGTGCCAGAGGCTGCGCCACTCGGCCCGGCCTCGGACTCGAGAACCGGGACGGGCGCCACCTCGGCAACCTCACCTTTGGGCAAACGCCCCTCCTCCGTCTGTCTTGGGTTGCTAGCAACCCCCGGGACAGACAACCTCTCCACCACGACGATTGGTTTGGTTTTTGATTTCAATATCATAACTAAACCCACGAGTATGGGGGAAATATACTGTCCACCCAGGCAGAGACCCCTGTACCTGGGTAAGCCTAGGCGTAACCCGCTATCGGAGTTTCGGCTGGACTCCGGCGGGGGTTCGCACTAACGACCGAACTACCCATCGGCCATGCATCCCCTCGCGGTGCGCCGCCGCTTGGGATTCGGGGTAACTTTTTATAGAGGTTTTCTACCTCGCGGCCCAGGCGGTTAAGCCAAGACCCTCGGTCCGATCAGGAGCGCGAGACATAACCACGGACCTCCGTGACCGGATTACGATTTCCGACGGTGACCGCAGTCCTGCTCGGCGGCGGGGTGAGCGCACACCGAGCCCGTCGACACCCCCGAGACAGAACCCGGGGGCGGCCCGAAACAAGAGCCCCTACAAATGACGACGGCCGCCACAACGTGCGACGACCGTCAACCACCTGTTGTCAGGATATCAGCCGTCGGTCAACTTGACCGCCGTTGCCCAGGGTGCACCACGTGGAGGTTTCCTGACTTCGCACCCCAACCTAACCTAACCTAACCTAACCTAACCTAACCTAACCTAACCTAACCTAACCTAACCTAACCTAACCTAACCTAACCTAACCTAACCTAACCTAACCTAACCTAACCTTTTTTTTTTTTTTTTTTTGTCGCGGGGAAAGCGACTTATTGCTACCGCCCCGCCCCGGGGGAAGGCGGAACGGTTATGTTGGGTTCACCGGTCTTACGACCCAGCACTACGCCACCCGGAAGAGATGTTAAATCCGGGCGACCACTGGGCCGAGTCCCTAACACTATATACAACCTACACCGGCATACCAACTAAAACCCCGCGGTGGCCTTCTTCGGCGCATGTGGAGCGGCCCCGGGGTATCCTTAGCTAAATCTAAGGATTGCTACCGGAACCGCCCCTGCGCGGTGCCGCCTTGCGGCCCGTCTCCTTATGGGGGGCTCAGAAGCCCCCGCACACCGAAGGACGCCCTCGGCGTCAACGGCAGACACGAGGCCGACCACCCGTGCTGCCGTCCATCCCGGGGTCGCACGTACAAGAGTACAAAAGGGCGCTACGACAGCCCCCGGCTGCGCGCCTACGACCCCCGATGGCCCCAATTAGTCGCCTCTTACGACAGGCAGGGGATACCGTGGTGGAATTCTCCAAACGCCCCCATTCCACAGGGCGGGAGACGCCGGTCAGTCGTCCACCCGACGCCTCCTACGTCTCCTTTGGCGGCGCGCGGGATCGTTCTGCTCACGATCCCGCTCGGCGCTCTCCTTCTGCGAGATGACGCACTCGCAAAAGGAGGCTACCGCCCGCCAAGACCTCCGGCTGCCGACCATGGCAGACACCACGGCCGGCAGCGACAGGTCTCCTCCGACGACTGCTCTGAGAGCGCTGCGCTCGTCACTCCAGGCTGGACACTCCTCCAAAGTGTGCTGTGCCGTATCCTCGCGGCAGTTGCCACAATGGTGGCACACGGTGGAATCCTCTTTTCCGGCTATGCGACACAGGTACGAGCCGAAACACCCGTGGCCCGTGAGTACCTGTGTCAGCCGGAATGTGGGCGCACCGTGGCGCCTGTCTAACCACTCAATAAGGACAGGACGCACTGCCGCGACAGTCCTCACACCGGCACTAGGGCTCTCCAGCCTGGCATGCCACTCCTCCACGGCGGCTCTGCGAAATCGGGCCGCAATCTCCCTCGGAGCCAATCTCTGCGTACGTTGGGACGCCCCCTCTCGCCAAAAGAACGCAGACGAGAGGTGCTGGGCGTCCAACTCCCAAGGGAGAGTACCCGCCAACAGGCAGGCCGCCTCATGGGAGACCGTGCGGTAGCCCCTGATGATCCGCTGTGCCACTAAGCGCTGCGGTTTACGCAGTAGAGTGACACAGCGGGCGTTCAGGGACCCGGCCCAAACGGGACAACCGTAAAGGGCCATGGATCGCACGACTCCCGCATACAAACTACGGCAGGGGTTGCCGGGACCTTCCAGGTTCGGCAGCAGGCTTCCAAGCGCACCTGCTGCCCGCACCAGTTTCGGCGACAACTTCTCGAAATGGGCGCGGAAATTCCACCGGCTATCTAGAACCAATCCTAGGTATTTCATGGTTGAGCCGATGGAAATCCGCACCCCCTCCACAATGATGTGGGCCTCCATAGGTGGCCCCCTCCGAGGCCCATGGAAACAGAGGGCCTCGGTTTTGTTCAGGGCCACAGTGAGGCCCAGTCGCCGAATCCTGCCCACCACCCGCTCTGTACCCACAGAGGCGAGCAGGGCGGCATCCTGGAAGGATCTCGCCGTCGCTGTCACTAAAGTGTCGTCCGCGTAGCAGACGACAGCGACGCCCCGAGGATTGGCACCACGGAGCACCCAATCGTAGCCGATGTTCCACAGAAGCGGGCCCAGAACTGAGCCCTGTGGAACACCGCAGGCCATTGCTCTCCGGTGCCACCCGTCGGCGCCCGGATACAACACGTCCCTATCAGATAGGTACGAGTGCACCAGACGCCGTAAATACGGTGGCACCACGTGGTACCGCAGTGCTTCGTTTATGCAGGCCCAGGGCAGCGTATTAAACGCATTGGCGATGTCAAGAGACACCGCCACGACCACTTTGCCCCGGGCTACTGCATCCTCCGCCTGTGCCTTGACCCGCAAAATCGCGTGGATGGTCGATCGGCCATGCCGGAACCCGAACTGGCAATCTGCCAGGTCCGGCCCGACCCCCTCAAGGTGCTCGACGAGGCGAGCGTGTACTACCCTCTCAAACAATTTGCAGACCTCGTCGAGCAACACAATGGGCCGGTAGGCCGATGGCGACTCTGCGGGTCGGCCCTCCTTCTTGAGCAGGACGAGCTTCCCGGTCTTCCAGCGCGACGGGAAGACGCCCTGCTCCATACAGGCGGAGAAAAGGCCGCGGAGCCTCGCACCCAGGAACTCGAGGGCTAGCACCCAGGCTTTGCCGGGGATACCATCGAGCCCTGGGGCGGTGTTCTTGCCCCGCAGCCGAACCACTGCCGCCCGCAACTCTGCGGGCGAAACCTCAGAAACAACCCCTGCCGAACTCAACGACGATGGCGCCGCTGGACCTGGCGCCATCGGTGGAGGAGTGACATCCTCGGTGGCCGGGAACAAAGCCGCGACGACCTCCTCGACTAGGTCGCCCCGGAGACTCTGCGTCAGCGGGGGCGCCCACGGGCGACACTTTTTCATCGCCACGCGGTACGGACGCCCCCACGGATCGTTATCGAGAGTGCTCCGGAACTCCCTTCGAGCCGCAGACTTTGCTCCCGCTATTGCCACATGCAGCGCTCTCTTGGCCTCTTTGTAGAGGCCGTGAAGCAGCCGCTCCTGGTCCTCGTCGCCGGGCAGACGAATCCGGCGACGACGGTGCCTGGCGAGACAACGGCGCGCGGCCACGCACGAAACACGCAGCCGCGTGAGCTCCGCCGTCCACCAGAACACCTGGCGTTTCTCAGGCCGGCGTCGGACACGGGGCATGGCTGCGTCGCAGACATGCGACATCGCCGCCCCGAACCACGCCGCCTCCTCCTCGACCCGTACCGGCCTCTCCGGTACGGGGAGCCACGCCTGGGCCAGAGCGGCCTCCCTCAGGGCCTCGACGTTGAGGCGCTTCAACCCCCAACGCGGGCCGTCCGATCGCGGAGCGGTCGGTCCACCACCAGACTGGGCAGTAGGGGACGAGGCGACGTCGAACCGAATGTATCGGTGATCCGACAACGTCTCCTCGTCCACCAGGACCCTCCAATCCCGGACACGGCGGGCTAGTGCTGGGGTGGCGAACGTGATGTCCACCACCGAACCGCCATTGTGCCGCACGCACGTGTCCACCGATCCGCGATTCACGACGGCCAGGCTGGACGAGATCGCCCACTCCTCCAGGGCCTCGCCGCGCACGTCGGTCGCCGACGAACCCCAAGCCAGAGACTTGGCGTTGAAGTCGCCGGCGACGAGGACGGGGCGAGGCTGAACCTAACCTAACCTAACCTAACCTAACCTAACCTAACCTAACCTAACCTAACCTTTTTTTTTTTTGAAAATTTTTGAAGTCTCATTTTTGACACTACAAGATAGTAATTGGTATCGATCTGTTCGTCTTGACGGCGCGCGTACGGCTGTGCCGAATATTATATATAGTTATATAATAAATTATTTAATTAAAGACGTTTTTGTCATTTTTTCACATAAAATTGACACATTTCAGTAGTTTTCTTCAAAATTATCAGAGGTTTTGTTGATTTTCCTGCGTCGTTACATCCCCCCCGCCGGCCCCGCCGCTTCGGTGTGGTTTTTGCCGCATCTGAAACATAAAAAGCACAAATTTTATATTAATTTACCTAATTTTTACCATATTTTCGTAAATATTTTCAAAATTTACCGTCCCTAAAATCCAAAAACCATTTATTTGTGACCCCCTCTGGGCCCCCGACCCGATCCGTGCGAAAGCGCGCCCAAAATACGCGGGAAAAGTCAAAAAATTGCCCCCCCCCCCCACCCACCCTAGCCTCATTTTGGTATATCGACTCGGTATCGGTTATTTTCAAAAATTCTAAATTTAGGTCTTATTCGGATAAACTTTGATCCAACAGATCGTATCGTCATAAATAAAAATAAATACAAATATTGAGACAACTTTTGATGAAAAAAGATTAATTTTAAATTTTATTTGGACTTTTACATTGTAAAACTTTATACTAATTATATTTTATACTTTTTTATCATAATATTACTGACCGACTGACACGTAAGCTCTTTACACTTACAAACTTGAATTCTGTGACGCGTACCCCCAATTAAAATGTTCCGAACACCTGCGAAGAGAGGCGCAGCCAAACCCTTGTCACCGGAGTCCAGTCCCGAGGAACCGGCAAGAGCAACCGTCGCGCAGGCTCGGCGTAGTATTGAATCGAAGCTGGATAGCTCAGATCCAAGACCCGCCGAGCAGGCGCGACAGATGCCCAAGCCGAAAGGCACATATAAGGACCGGACAACGGAAGCCTCTGCCCGTCTTAACCGAATTCGAATGTCGATAAATATGAGCCGGAACACCAAAACCGAAATAAAAAATGAAATCATCGAATCGGCATTACGAATGATGCAGTTGGTAAAGGATGCGGAGGAAGGAAGAAAGTATAAAAGGATGGAAGAAACAAAGGAGACGCAGACGGAGCAAGGAAAGGAAGAAGTAAAGGAAATTGAAAGAAGCAGGGGATCAGAAGAATTAAAAAGTGAATTGACAGAAAAATTAGAGGAACATTTAAGGGCTATGAAGGAAACAAAAGAGGCTATGGAAAGAATGAGAGAGGAAATAACTAGGCACCGTGAAGATCTGGCCAGCCAAAGAACGTATGCGAGTGCAGTTGCCGGTTCCCCCAAAGTCAAAACGACTGAGGTGGCTACGGCGCTGCACTCGATAGTGGTGACCTCCAATGATGACCTAGAAACGGGAGAGGTAGTAATGGAAAAGATAAGGAAGGCTGTGAAAGCAAAGGAGGAAGGGATAAAAGTGGACAGTATAAGAAAAGCGAAAGATAGAAAAGTTATATTAGGTTGCCGAGACAAAGAAGAGATAATCAAAATTAAAAAGAACATAAGTAAAAATGAAAAAAGTTTAAATTTTGAAGATATTAAAAATAAAGACCCTCTCGTCGTCATCAAACATGTGATGAATAGCCACTCAGATGAGGAAATAGTGAAGGCAATTAAAACGCAAAATAGACACCTACTGGACAGAATAGAAAAGGAGAAGGAAAGGATAGAGGTCACGTTCAGAAGGAGAACCCGGAACCCACTGATGGCCCACATAATCCTGCGAGTGTCGCCCGAAATCTGGAGGATCCTCACAGATACCGGCGCAGTGTTTGTGGACGTCCAGAGAGTCAAGGTAGAGGACCAGTCCCCCCTTGTCCAATGCTCAAAGTGTTTGGGCTATGGACATGGGAGGCGATTCTGCCAAGCCTCTCTGGAGGCCTGCAGTCACTGCGGCGGGCCGCACAAAAAGGCCGAGTGTGCGGATTGGCTAGCAGCAGAGCCATCGGCCTGCTGTAATTGCCAAAGGGCGAAACTCGCGGACGTGGGCCACAACGCTTTTAGTGAGGATTGTCCGGTAAGGAGAAAATGGGACACGTTGGCCAGATCATGCATCGCCTATTGCTAAGATGGAGCCAGTTAAACTAGATGGCACGGCAATGGAACGACTTCGCCTCGGAAGTGGAAGGATAAAAAAGAAAAGGAACGCTACAAAACAAACACGCTACAAGAGACTCAAAAGGAAACGGCAAAGTGGTTTTGGCGCTACCTTTTGCAGGGTGCAACAAATAGCGTGATTTTATACATTAGCTAGATAAAAAGATTGAGTAAAATAGGAAAGGATGCACGTATAAGAGATGTACAACTAGTACTAATATATATAACATAATGTTATGTAAAACATAGTACAAAATAGAACGGACATATAAATTAAAAGATAAAAATTAAAAAACATAAAGAAGTCGTCATGGAGAGTGTAAGAAAGTGTAGGAAATATATAAGTGGAAGTAGGATGACAAGAAAAGAGAAGCAGAAATGTGAAGTGGAACAGGAGTAAAGAATATTGGCAGAAGAAGAAAATAAAATAAATAAACTAAAAACCATAAAGGATAGAAACAAGTATAATAAAAGTAAAAGAAAGTACAGAGAAAATGTAAAAAATATAAGAACAATAGTACAGTATAGAACAATAAGTAAATAGAACATAAAGTTATAAAAGATAGAAAAAATCAAAACATAAAAATAACACATGCGACAAGTAACAGTTAAAAAGAAAAGTCAGAACAGGAGAAAAAGAGGAAAATTTAACACAAAGAAAATTTCAAGTTACAAAAAGGCCCTATCTACACATATGGGGGTACTAGAGTGGGGACATAAAAAGCCCCACAAAAAAAAAAAAAAAAAAAAAAAAAACCTAACCTAACCTAACCTAACCTAACCTAACCTAACCTAACCTAACCTAACCTAACCTTCGTAAACCTAATATTTTCAAACCTAACTTACACAAACCTAACTTTCACAAACCTAACCTTCGTAAACCTAACATTTTCAAACCTAACTTTCGTAAACATAACCTTCGAAACATAAACGTTAGGTTAGGGTAAAAGTTAGTTTGTGTACCAATCCCAGATACTTCATGGTAGACCAGTCGTAAATAAATAAAAAAAAAATAAAAAAAAAATAAAAAAGCCCTTTATTTCTCGCTAATTCGTAGTACCTACAATTTCAATATCGGTAACAATATGCATGCAAAATTATTCGTGATTTCAATTGTATTTTACAAATTTTTGTGCAATTTGAAATGCATATAGAAAAATAATAAAAATAACGTGGTTAAACCTTGATTGTGCCACGTGTCCAGCCCATCGCCATTTAAGCTTTTTTGAGTAGCTGAGAGTGTCGATGGCTTTGGTTTTCTGTCTTATATCAGTGTGGCGGATCTTTTGGATTTTCTTAATTTTCATGATGCTTCTCTCCATACTCCTTTGGCAGGATGTAATTTTATTTTTTACTTTTCTGGTAAATTTCCAAGTTTGGCAGGCGTATGTTAATGAGGGGAGTAGGCAGGTGTTCATGACTTTAGTTTTCATCCGTATGACCATATCGCTTTTGAGTATTTCTTTGAGGCTCCAGAACTTTTTCCATGTGATGTTTACTCTTCTCTCTACTTCCAGTTCATTATTTTGTTGGTTGAATGAAACCTGCTTTCCCAGATAAATGTAGGCATCGACATATGCTAAGGATGAATTTTCGAGATATATAGGTCTTTTAATATGGTTCGTCATGATATTAGTTTTTGATAGGTTGATTTTTAAGCCTACTTTATGACTTTCTTCGTGTAGAGTGTTTATCATTACTTGCAGTTGATTTGTACTTTCTGATAGCAGGACTATGTCGTCGGCAAATCTCAAGTGATTCAGGTAACATCCATTTATATATATTCCAAATCTTTCCCAGTTAAGTTTGCCAATGATGGCCTCCAGCACCGCTATGAAGATAGTAGGCGAGAGTGGGTCTCCTTGCCGTACGCCTTTATTTATTTGTATGGGTGGCCCTGTTGTTTCCAGCTTTACTCTGCTAGTACTGTTTTCATAGATATTTTTTAGGACTTTGATGTAATCTAGTGGCACTTCTTGAGAGAGAAGAGTTTCCCATATTGGTGTATGGAGCAGAGTGTCAAATGCTTTTTGGTAGTCGATAAAGACAATGTAGAGTGGTCTCTTGAACTCTTGGTATTTTTCTATTAACATTTCTAGTGAGTGTATGTGATCCACTGTTGAGAAACCTCTTCTAAAGCCCGCCTGTTCGATAGGTTGGTATTTCTCTGTGCTTTCTTTTATTTTTTTCTCTATTATCGAGGAAAACAGTTTATATAGTGAAGGTAGTAGGCTTATCGGTCTGTAATTATTTATGTCGTTAGGGTCTCCTTTTTTGTAGAGCAAGATGATTTCAGACTCTGACCATTGACGAGGAGTGTGTGAGCTATTCAGTATCAGATTAAACAGTAGAGTTAGTGGTTTTGCTAGATATGCGCATCCAGTCTTTATGACTTCATTCGTGATCCTGTCGGGACCTGGACTTTTCTCCATTTTTAGTGATTTAATCCCTTTAATCACTTCGGATTCGTCTATGGATGCTCTCGCCTCTACTCTATTTGTTTCCGGTAACTCATATGCATATTGATTCGGTGCGCTGAATAGTTTCTTATAGAATTCTGTTGCTATTTTCAGTATTTCTGTTCTTCCTTGGGTACACTCCGTTTTGTCATTCAGCTCTTAATCCATAGTTTATGTGTTCTCAGTTCTTTGTATGCTTTATTGACACAATTTGTAGTATTAAGATGTTTTTCGAATGTTTTCGTGCGGTGTGCCTTATAGTCTAGATGGATACGTTTACTTATGAGTTTGTAGAGTGCCTTTAGTTCATTTTTCATGGCTCTTGATTTCGGTTTCAGCTTTTGGAGTTCTTGTCTTCTGCAGATTAACGCCTTTGTGCGTGCTGATAGTACTTGGTTATTCCCTGGATTTGTTCTGGATGAGACCTCGTGAGTTTTTTTCAGGCTGGTGTATATTGCATTAGTTATATCGTCATAGCGCTTCTGAACGGTGTCCTCGTCTCTCCAGTTCTCCAGTAGATTTATTAAGCCGCTATTCAGCGTTCGTTTGTATGTTTGCGATTCTTCTTCGTTCTTTAATTGGGATCTGGGACATTGACCGAACTTACTGCGACTTTTTGTTTTGGGAAGAATGTTTAATGCTGCTCTCACTGGTCTATGATCTGAAGGGTAAGTAATGTTTAACACCTGTATATTGATTATATTTCTGTGTAAGTTTGTTAAAATGTAATCTATTTCGTTCTTTATTTTACCGTTAGGCGATCTCCAAGTCCATCTTTGTTTGTTATTTTTTTTGAAGAAGGTGTTCATAATAGCCAAGTTGTTCTCTCGTGCAAAATCGATGAGTTTTTTTCCTCTACAGTTTCTATCCCCGTAGCCGTGTTTGCCAGTGACGGTTTCATTGGGATTAGTTTGTCCTATTTTGGCGTTGAAATCGCCTATGACTATGATATTGGTTTCTGAGAGTTGTATAGCTTTGTCAACGGTACTGTAGAAAAATTCCAATTCCTCGTAGCTCGACGCCTCCGTTGGAGCGTAAACTTGAATAATGCCTAATTCTAAACCAATGATATTCATTCTTAGCAGCGCTACTCTTTCTGATAGTCCTGTGAAACTTGTGATGTATCTTTTCAGATATCTTTTGACAATAAAACCAACTCCGTACAATCCAGGTGTTTCTCCAATGTAGTAGAAAATAAACTCGTTATGTTCCTCAATTCTGGTTCCCAGTTTTCTTATTTCCGAGAGACCAATAATATCGAAGTTTATATTTTTTAAGCACTCTGTTAGTTCCAATAGTCGTGGATATGTCGACAGAGTTTTAACATTGTATGTTGTTATATATAAGATGTTCTGGTGACTGGTTTTTGTACAGTTTGTTTTAATTTTCTCTGGAGGGTTTTGGTCGTGATCTTCCACGGTGACCAGCCGGCTTGGAAGATGTATTATGTTTTTTATTTGTGTATTTAGTGTGCTTTTCATGTGAGAGGGGGGCGGTAGTTGCTATGATTTAGTGTTTTTGTCTAATTGTTCGTTTGGTGAGTTTCCAGGGTTTTTGTTAGTTAAAAAACCGAGTATTCCAGGTTTGAGAACTCCCTCTGATAAGCTTGACGGTCTCTGTAGTTCTATTTGAGTTTTGTTCTTTTTGTTGACTTGTGTTCTTTGTTTTGTTCGTGGAGGGTCGTGATCGTCCGGTGATGTTGGTAGAGTTCTTTTCTTTTTGTCTGGTGCATCTGCGTTTTTGTGACGTATTATCAATTTATCATACCTGATGGTGGCGTAGTTTCCTTTCTCTATTTCTCTTTTTACTTGTACTTGTAATTCCTTTCTTTTTTCTAAAATGTGCTGTGGGAAGTCTTCTTTTATATAATAAGCTGTGTCTTGTAATATTTTTTTCTGCTTATTAATTTTTATTTTTATAACCAATGTAGTAAATGTTACGATGATCGGCCGAGGCTTTACTTCTTTCTTCCCTATTCTCCTAGCTTCTTGTATGTCTCTACTCTCCAATCCAAAAAAGTAGTGGTTTAGGAAATTTATTGTGTTTTTTTCTAAATTCTCGTAAGATGTTTCTGTCTCCTCCAAGCCAAATAATACGATGTTTCTTTGTCTTGACTGTTTCTCTAGGAAATATATTCTTTTCTCTTGGTTTTCCAGCTTTTCTTTAAGGTTATCGTATTTTTCCTCGATTAATTTGAATTTTTCATTAATCACTTAGTTTTTTCCCCGCGACAAAAAAAAAAGGTTAGGTTAGGTTAGGTTGGGGTTGTGGAACATCGGCTACGATTGGGTGCTCCGTGGTTTTCGAAAGTTAAGTTTGTGAAAGTTAGGTTTGTAAAAGTTTAGTTTATGAAATTTAGTTTGTGAAAGTTAGGTTTTGTAAGTTAGGTTTGTGAAAGTTAGGTTTACGAAAGTTAGGTTTGAAAATGTTAGGTTTACGAAGGTTAGGTTTGTGAAAGTTAGGTTTTTGTAAGTTAGGTTTTTGAAAGTTAGGTTTACGAAAGTTAGGTTTGTGAAAGTTACGTTTACGAAAGTTACGTTTACGAAAGTTAGGTTTGTAAAAGTTAGGTTTACGAAAGTTAGCTTTGTAAAAGTTATGTTTACGAAGGTTATGTTTCGAAAATTAGGTTTTTGAAAATTAGGTTTACGAAAGTTAGGTTTGTGAAAGTTAGGTTTGTAAAAGTTAGGTTTATGAAAGTTAGTTTGTGAAAGTTAGGTTTGTGTAAGTTAGGTTTGTGAAAGTTAGGTTTTCGAAAGTTAGGTTTGAAAATGTTAGGTTTACGAAGGTTAGGTTTGTGAAAGTTAGGTTTGTGTAAGTTAGGTTTACGAAAGTTAGTTTGTAAAATTTAGGTTTGTGAAAGTTAGGTTTACGAAGGTTAGTTTGTGAAAGTTAGGTTTGTTTAAGTTAGGTTTGTGAAAGTTAGGTTTACGAAAGTTAGGTTTGTAAAAGTTAGGTTTATGAAGGTTATGTTTCGAAAGTTAGGTTTGTGAAAGTTAGGTTTACGTAAGTTAGGTTTGTGAAAGTTAGGTTTACGAAGGTTAGTTTGTAAAATTAGGCTTTTGAAAGTTAGGTTTACGAAAGTTAGGTTTGTGTAAGTTAGGTTTGTGAAAGTTAGGTTTTCGAAAGTTAGGTTTGAAAATGTTAGGTTTACGAAGGTTAGGTTTGTGAAAGTTAGGTTTGTGTAAGTTAGGTTTACGAAGGTTAGTTTGTAAAAGTTAGGTTTACGAAGGTTAGTTTGTGAAAGTTAGGTTTGTTTAAGTTAGGTTTGTGAAAGTTAGGTTTACGAAAGTTAGGTTTGTAAAAGTTAGGTTTATGAATGTTATGTTTCGAAAGTTAGGTTTGTGAAAGTTAGGTTTACGTAAGTTAGGTTTGTGAAAGTTAGGTTTACGAAGGTTAGTTTGTGAAAGTTAGGTTTGTTTAAGTTTGGTTTGTGAAAGTTAGGTTTACGAAAGTTAGGTTTGTAAAAGTTAGGTTTATGAAGGTTATGTTTCGAAAGTTAGGTTTGTGAAAGTTAGGTTTACGTAAGTTAGGTTTGTGAAAGTTAGTTTTACGAAGGTTAGTTTGTAAAATTAGGTTTTTGAAAGTTAGGTTTACGAAAGTTAGGTTTGTGAAAGTTAGGTTTGTAAAAGTTAGGTTTTCGAAAGTTAGGTTTGTAAAAGTTATGTTTACGAAGGTTATGTTTCGAAAGTTAGGTTTGTGTCAGTTAGGTTTGTAAAAGTTAGGTTTACGAAGGTTAGTTTGTGAAAGTTAGGTTTGTGTAAGTTAGGTTTGTGAAAGTTAGGTTTACGAGTTAGGTTTGTAAAAAAAAGTTAGGTTTACGAAGGTTAAGTTTCGAAAGTTAGGTATGTGAAAGTTAGGTTTACGTAAGTTAGCTTTGTGAAAGTTAGGTTTGTAAAAGTTAGCCTTATGAAAGTTAGTTTGTGAAAGTTAGTTTTGTGTAAGTTAGGTTTGTGAAAGTTAGGTTTTCGAATGTTAGGTTTGAAAATGTTAGGTTTGCGAAGGTTAGGTTTGTGAAAGTTAGGTTTGTGTAAGTTAGGTTTTTGAAAGTTAGGTTTATGAAAGTTAGGTTTGTGAAAGTTAGGTTTGTAAAATTTGGGTTTCCGAAGGTTAGAGGTTAGGTCTCATTTTCGACATTATCATATCTTTTTTTTTTGGTAGCGATCTGTTCGTCTTGACGGTGCGCGTATGGCTGAGCGTAAATAATAATTTATTTATTTAGAGACAAATTTATATAATAATTATATAATATTATATTTATTTCGAGACGTTTATGTCATTTTTCATATAAAATTGACATATTTCAGTAGATTTGTTCAAAATTATTAGAGGCTTTGTTGATTTTCCCACGTCGTTACATTGCCCCCGCCAGCCCCGCCGCTTCGGTGTGGTTTTTGCCGCATCTGAAACATAAAAAACACAAATTTGATATTAATTTACCAAATTTTTACCATATTTTCATAAATATTTTCAAAATTTACCGTACCTAAAATCCAAATACCATTTATTTGTGACCCCCTCTGGGCCCCCAACCCGATCCGTGTGAAAGCGCGCCCAAAATACGTGGGAAAAGTAAAAAAATTGATCCCCCCACCCACCCTAGCCTCATTTTGGTATATCGACTCGGTACCAGTTATTTTCAAAATTTTAAAAATTAAATCTAATTTAGTTAAACATTGATTCCAACTGATTGTACTGCTATAAATAAATAAAAATAAAAATATTTGAGCCAATTTAGGCGAACGAAATTCAAATATAGGAAAATATATAAGTTAATAATGCAAGAAGTAAAACACATTACAAAAATACATTACAGGAAAAGAAACTACAGAAAAGGTTGAGGAAATGGAAGTAAATAGAGAATTTAAAATAGACCCCCACCCACCCTAGTCTCAATTTGGTATATCGACTCGGTCGACAAAGATTAAAATAAAATTCAAAATCTTTGTTTTTTAGACATTACACTGTAGTTTCTATACTACACAGGCGTATTAAAGATTATTTAACAAACCCAATACCACTTTACCCGACCCGGGGATCGAACCCGAGACTCAGCGTTGGGCTCAATCGTAACATGTACGCATTACAACTGCGCATTACAATTGTAAATTGAATTGTAATTGTAGGTTTGTTAATATTTTTGTTAAGAATATATTCCACACTCCCTTCAATATTTAAACCCTAACTATCAATTATATGACGCGGGGAAACTGCGCGGGTCAGCTACTCATGTAATAAAACACACGGTCTTGCCCAATCTGTAACTCGAACTTATGACCCCTAGTCATAAGTTATCTCATATACATACAATAGGCCGAAGAAGTAAAATGCAAAATTAGTATAAGATAATTTGAACAAAAATATCAAATATACATACATACTCACTCACGCCTGTAATCCTCGAAGGGGTAGGCAGATATTTAATCAGTAGGTAACCAGTCGTAAATACTACAAGTTAAATCTGTCTGTGAGATGTGTTATAAAGAATGTTGCGCCGACCCCATTGCGAGTGGGATAAGGGCAGGTGGAAGAAGAGTACTTAATTGATTACATATTATTATAACTGTTACTACTTGTAACACAAAAAAATATATTTAAAAAAGTAACATTCGCCTGGCATTCACTGCCCACTCGATTTTCATTAATCACTTAGTTTTTAATGATCGCTTATTTTAAAATAACGCACTAAAATTACTTATTTAAGTGCAAAAGTCGAAACTTTGGCGTCTGGCAAAAAAAAAGGACGTATAAATGAGCATGTCAAATTGCTACTTCCTAAATTGGTTGTATAATGGCGGATACATTTTTTAAACATGTAAAAGAATACGTTATACAGGAATATTTTTTAACCAGTGCGGATATTTTTTTGTAATTTGTTCTATACTCTTTCCAACAATTTTCACCCATAAACATGTGCAAAATTCAATAATCATGGACATAGTGCAATGTGCATTCGTAGAAAATTTCATAAACAATGCTCAAAGACGCCTCACGACGGAGGGTGTACAGGGGTGAGGCGGGGCTGGAGCAAGCCTGACTGAAAATAAAATCTGTTTTAAATTTAAAAGTTTTCGTCAATTATAACTTTGGTATATTTTGAGTATCCGTAAAAAAAACCATATTTTTTAATTTTCGTTTCTGCATATTGTCAAACTTTTAAGTACTGGTTATAAAATATTCCTGTACCTATGCGTATATACGCATTATTTAGTGAAATATCTTTTTATCATTTATTCCGCTTTCTTTCACTCATGTCTCGCTATTTGACAAATTGGACCTAGCAACACAGGGCTTCATCCCGAGTTGAATTTAGGTGATATTTTATCTTGGAAGCGTTCAAATAATAATAGTATAATATCATTGCTCAATTTAATTTTGATACATGTAAAAGGAAAATAATTATTATTATACGTATATTGGTCGTAGTCCCATTCACTTTGATAATTAAAGATGTATAGACCGATTTTATAATAATATTGGAATATTCTATAAATATCATTTGATGATTCAGGATTGTCATGGAAAATAAATGGTTTATCTTTAATATTGGGCTATTACAATCTCCTACACATAAACAAAAATAACAAAGCATGGGGAAAATAATAAAACACTTTATGTATAAACGATCATTTTATTTCGTCTCTATCAAAAGAAATTCGACTTAGAATCGATCGCGGTGTTTCTTTGTATAAACTATAATAATTATGTATACTATGTACAATGTTGCAAATTCGAATTTGCGTCAATCGAAAATACCCTGAGCGTCACTCAGGTTGCGGGCTCTGGACCCGAGCGATGCGGGTTTCGCGGGATGCACGGGATACAGGAGGGGAGGGACTTCAACGCGGTGGCGGCGGTCGCGGCTTGGCTGCTGTATACGCGATCTCAGAGAGGCGCACGTCGATAGGTGCACGCTCGTCGTACAGCGTTGGCGCTTGCAGGATGATTCCCGCTGAGCCTACCACTACCGCAAGCGTGAATATCCACAGGAACAGTCTGTCCAGAATCATTGCCACGTACTTCCAGTCCTCCTTCACCTAGGAAACACACCATGCCGGTCAATCATGCGACTAGCCCCCATGACAGTTTTGGTTGCACGCACGGAACTCTACCCACCCTGGTCGACTCTTCCTCTTTTCTGGTTTGGTCGGCGATATAATTGATGCCGTCGATGGCTTTGTGTAGTTCCGGACAGCGATGCCATCGGCGTAGCGCGTCACACAGCGCGGGCGCCTCGGCTGGTGCGCAGGCGGCGCAGGGCCCGAGCGGAGGTGCGCAGGGGGGAGGACGTGGCGGCGCCGGCACACCCGGCGAACCCTCGTCCCATAGCGTGGTCTCTGCGCCGCCAGTCACCAGTCCTGCGCTGCGGACAACAAAGTGAATATGTGTACGTGCACGGGCGTGGGTGGCATTGCTCGGAGGTACACTCACAAGCGGCTTCGGTGAGGGTCGAGGCGGTAGTGCGGGCGGCGCATAACGAGTAGCCGTGGCAGCACGTGAATGAACACGCGCCGCACCCACGGAGACATCGTGTGCGTCTGCGGGGAGCGGAAGTGCACATTCAGCACCACCACCGTCACGCATATGCTGCAACAGAAGCGCACTCGATCAATGCCTACACCGACACACTGATCATAGCGTCACGAGCGACGAGCTCCTACCTGAACGTGTCGAGGATCATGGTGAAGAGCACAAACTTCCCGAGCAGAGGCACCACCAACGACGTGGGCGGGATGATCTCTGCCAGCAGTAGGAAGAACACGGTGAGCGACAGCAAGATTGATATGGAAAGCGACACCTTCTCACCGCTGTCCGACGGCAGGTAGAACACGAGCACCGTCAAGAACGATATGCCCATACACGGGATGATCAGGTTGACAGTGTAGAAGAGCGTCTTGCGTCGCATCGTGATGTTGAACGTTATGTCTAGGTAGGGCTCGTCACAGCACGTGTAGAACTTTTCATTCCTGCGGGCGCAACACAAGGCCGACGGTTACATCAGTTAATAGAAGACACTGATCACATGCAAGCAGTATAACACTTACCGGACGGCAGGCACCTCGAGGATGTCCCACTCGACGGATGTGTAGAACTCTGATAGGTCGACTCCCAGCTCCACCACGTTGGTGCCACGCGCCTCGTCGATATGTCGCAGGTCTACCTGTGAACAGACCGCAGAAATTATGTCAGTCACCATCTCACGACGTGTAGGTAAATGGGTGCGTCTCACGCTTCCCACCTGGAAGCCGTCGTATGTCCAAGATCCAAACTTCATAACGCACGTCTGCTGGTCGAACGGAAAGTACTCGACGTCGATCTCGCATGAGGACTTGTAGATAGCGGGCGGGCGCCACTCTACTCGACCCGTGTAGTTAAGCGTCGCCTTGGTCGCCAACGTCACCTCGAAGTTACCGTCAGCGCTGTTAACGGACATAAGAGACGTTAGAAATGTGGTGAGGCTCCTGCCTCTGTGATGTTTACTGTAATGAATTAGCAATGGTGAAGGAACCCACTTATTATATAACACGATGTCAGGCCGCCATATGTGGTCGGACGGCACATGCAGCATTTCCACGCCACCATACTCGCGTGGCTCCCACGACAGCTTGTAGTCGTACCAGCTCTATCAACACGACAACATGACATTACATGGCATGACATGGCACATGCCACATACACACTATATACAAATATGCACAGTAGGACTCACCTGCTCCACCCACAGATTTGTTGTCATTATTTGGTTCTTGAGATTCTGTAACCATTATTACGACATTAGAACAGTGTTGGCAGAACGATGCATTGCGTTAAATAATTTTAAATATTTTTTTGTTGACTTTCAAAGGCAGATGATCTGAAGGTTTACCGTATCATAAGTGATTACTGTCGGTCATGGACGTCGACAATGCCAGAGGCACAATGAAGACCCTGTTTACAGTGAAATACTTTTTAAAGCCTCGTTTAAAGAAGGATGGTGCCGAAACGTTGTGGAAAAAATTCATACCATTGTTCATTCTTCAAGCGCGTGCCAGAAATTACCATTGGAAACCCACTGTATTGGAGCTAAGTGGTGTGTGAAGGATATTGAGAAAGGATGAACTTTCCTATGATATCCAGTAGTGCGTTGGTAAAGAGAAACAATGAGATAATCATTTCCAATAGTTTCTCAAAGCACTCTCCATAGAATGGATGATAGATCACACAGCTCTCTGCGTACTCCACATCACATGGAGGCTCTAAATAGAAGAAGCGTAGCGCGAAGGTATTTGGATGTCACCGGTCAAAGGTATTAGCAGTACTGAGGTCAGGATTGTGTTTTGTAGAGCGTGAATTTTTGCCTTGGCATGAAGTACTGTTGAGGACATCCGATTTTTTTAATGTCAATTTTCCTTTCAAAAGACTCTCGCATGTGTGCATGGCTTTTGGGACTGGGACTGCAATGACAAATTGGTCTTTATGCGCGGTGAAAGCGCAAATTTTCGTGTTCGTAGGTTTGAATTGCAATATGTGTGTGTGTTGTGTTATGTGTATGTACGCATGCAGTAGAAGCTGCTGACCACGTCAATGAGCTGGCTCAGCTTGAGCTTGATGCGCACGGTGAGCGCGTCGCTGACGTTGAGCACTGGCCGCACTAGCTTGTTGTAGTTGCTGAGCAGGTCGTCATAGAGCCGCTTCGCATCCGGGTTACCGGCACACCCTGCGACACAACACCACGTGTACGTAAGTAACCGACATGTGGTACCTATGTTTGTATGTTAGTGTAGTGTTGAGTGAAGGTACCTGCGAGCGCGAGTAGCAGCAGCAGCGGAGCCACGTGGTGCGGAGCGCGGCGCGGCATGTCGGCCGCCACATGGCGTCAGGGCATGGCGCCGCGCGCGCCACCCGCCGCACCACCACCAAACCACCCTGCCCACACCCGCCCACACCCACACCCGCGTCCTGCACAATAAATAATAATTACTAATCAAATAGTTTAATAAATTATTATATAACTGGTAATGGATTGAAAGATTCACTGCGCTCTTCTCTAAAGTTTTTCTTTTTAAATTATACATATGAGTACAAAATAATATATAATCTCACGCCTCTATCCCTGAAGGGGTAGGCAGATGTACAACTTGTAAACCCACGAATTGCCGTGTTTAATTCGTCCCATAATGTGATGGCAAGACTATCGCCATATCGGGCACAATTGCCCTGTAATTGAACAATAAACATAATTGTATTGCCCACTTGGTATTTGAACACAGGACCTCATCGGTTTTTTAGTATTAGTGCGCAGCCACTAGATTGATCTAGCATACAAGAGTAGGGACAGTCTTATCACTAGTGTGTTGTCACCAGCCAGCTAGTGTACCGTCAACGGCAACAGACATCCGTCAAATTGTATGTCGCATTATCGATGCCGATGTCAGTATTGCTTGGAGTTTAAGTTATATAATCACCTAGTATGAATGTATGAATGTATATTTCGTCATATTCAAAGATCATAATACCTAATACGATACTTTTAGCAACGGTGATTTTTGCGACAGTATCGATGGTACATAACATAATGCATTTTGTTGACGTCCTGCGTTAAGTAGTTACTAAAATAGTTAGCTAATTGGCATGTCTTAATGACTGTTTCGATACTGCAACACAATGTGGGTTCATATACATTAAATCTTCATTTTCTCCCATTCCCAAAGTTCAGGCTGTCCTGCTTGCGATGCGTAATACCCTCAGTATGTTGGGCTCGGATGCATGTCGCGATCTGAATCCAATGAACCACAACGAAGGCGTACCTAATATCCGCCATATCATGTAGTAGTGTCGAAGTTCTGAACACGGTGCGTAGGTTTTTTACGCCCTGTAAGCTTTGCCATTAATTGATACAAAACGCAAGCATGACCGGGTCTGGAATACTGACCGCACGCTTGGGACAGCCGAACTCCGCCAAGTAAATATTTGATACTTGGGATGGATTTTAGCAATGGGCAGTATTGTGAACTATACAGACGTCATCAATAAGATAGAGCCGCTACAGTTCCCGCCTTTCTATGACATTATGTCCTGTAAGCGGAGTGATAAGAATAATTTACTAAACCTACGAAAAGCAATAGCTAAAGCTTCTTCTTCATGATAGTTTAGTATGAGAACATCGCCCTATCAACAAGAATCCCGCAGTTTTCTCCCACGGAGGCCACGGTGTACGCATTACTATACAGCCTTCGCTGGAGTGGGCCCTTGTAAAGAGCCTATCGTGGTCTGTAGGGATTTACCTTAGAAAAACTATAAGAGGAGCTCGTAAGTCCCACCATATCGAGATGGTAATGGATGTATAGTGACGGAGGTGTATACGTGACATATGCGGCTGCCGCCTGCAGGCAACCTAGTGGAGAACGGAGATAATCGCTTCGGCAAAGACCCTAATGATTTCTCCCTCTCTCTTTCTCTCTCTATCGCTTTCCCTCGCGGACATGAAATGAGCGCAAAATGAGGAAAATTACAAGTGTTTGGTGTATCTATTTTTTTGTTAGCCTGACTGACGAGACGAGCAGGTCACCTGCCTGATGGTAAGTGCCACGCTTACCCATAAACAGAAGCAACGCCACACAGAACTTTGAATTACAAAGCACCGCGTGGCACTGGACTTCGCTCGTCACCCCGAGACATAAGTTGTTAAGTCTCATAATGCCCAGTAGTTTCACTGGCTTCAATGTCTTTCAAACTGAAACAAAACAGTGGTTGTGTAACACTGTTGCTTGGCGGCAGAATAGACAAACCGGTGGTATCAACCCATGCGGTCTCTCACGTGAACCTGCCACCTTGTGTACGTAGGGTACAATCTCGACCGCACCAAAATACTTTATAGAGCAAGTGGAGTTACGTGCAAAATCTAGTATGTAATATTAACTCCTAAATGTACCCGATTATGACACTTTATATTTATTGAAAGCTTCGTACTAAGTATACACGACTAAAACCCCATCTCCACTAGGAAACTACATACGGTACATTTTGAAAATTGCACTCAATTATCTACCGTCTGGTTTGCGCTTCAAAGATATATAATTATACTCAAATATTAAATAAATAAATACACCCAACAATCAACAGTTGACGACATCTACAGATTTTAATATTTTGATAGTACTGAAAACAAATGATAAATACAAGCTACAACAATAACTAATATGGTGCAACTCATTACACACACGTATACTATGTAATATTTACTATGTAGTGTATGTCATAATAAGTGAATTGACATCTAGCTGTCACAGTTACCGTCAACATAGGTAACTAAATATTTAAATGGGCTCCGCATACAACAAATATGTTATTTTGTTTTAACTGTATCGTTAAAACAGTGGTATACTCAAGCTTCAAACTTGAACTGACTATAGTATATATGCTAAAGTAACAAAAACAAATAGCGTAACAAAATTAGCACCATTTGTATTGTGTGGCGATACTGGTGGTACGGATGAACAAACGTTCGGTACACGAGACCGACTCGCACTTGGTTGGTTTTTCTAGCATACAGAAGCATGCTAAGTGCTTCAAAAGAGCGTTATCTATATGAACTCAAGTACACACTATTGAGATAGATATTCCTGAAACATACACAATACTGTGTTCTAGTTATTACCTAGTGTGTGGGGTCGGGACTATGTGTGTGACTGTTGGGTGTATTTATTTTAATTTTATCTACTTTGAAAAGGTGCCTGTGAGGTAGGAAGCTTTACCGCGAGTGTCCGGCAGTGACGAAAGGCAACGGAAAGCCGACGCTAGTTATTATTTACTTTCTTAAGTAAAAATAATATCAACAAATATTTCATTGGATCGATGAGGTACTATAGCGGTAACTAATGTACTATAGCGGTAATTATGCTTCTATAGCTGGCTATAGGCAACAATTATAGGCGCTTGCGCCTCCTGAGTCACTCCATGCCCAAGCATAAATTTAATAACAAATAATAATAATACTTTGTTTATTTCTTTGTTTGCACGTTTCTAGGTTCTCATTTTATTTCTGTCATATTTCCAGGATAAAAGTAACAGATATGTTACGTCTCCGGCCCATAAACTATATTTCAACATCATATCGATTCGTTGCTTCTTTGCTACGTGAAAGGAGAAGCCAACAAATACAATTTCGCATTTATAATATATTACACTTTGTCTTGGCAAAAAGCTGTATGAGAGACATTTACTAGCCTAGCTTTGTATCGTGAGAGGTTGAACTTTTCTTTCATAAATATCTAATGTACATATTAAAACGTTTTATTAATACTATAATTTAGTCTCTTCAGCTTCCGTTCACTCAGAAACGTCAATTAATTTTAATTATCATAATTTCATAAGATTCGATTATTTCTACATAACACTTATAGACAATTAAAGCTATATACTAAGATTACAGATAATGCTTTAAGCTCTTTAAGTTACTGAGTACAGAAATAATTTTAATTGAGGTCTTTGAGATATAATCCAGTTCTAAGAAATTGCTAATGAATACTTAAACGTATTTGACGTCGTTGAGTGCGGTAGTAGCAGTGACCTAATATACATAGTATTCGATAATATTATATCCATGACACTGCGCGTATTACAATGTCCGCTAACGAGACATATTTGGTCATACCTACGTAGACGTCTACGTCTTACTAATAAATGACATCCGTGTTGCTTTACACTTTACACTTTAGGTTAATACCTCCATAGCTCATTATTATGTTTCCCGCTTTGTTATGGAGGGAAATGGAATAAATACCTATATATTTCAAATTCCGCTCTATCTTTCTATTTTATTAATTTTGTTGCGGGATACAGGCGATTTTGCATTCCCAGAGACACGTCAAACCTAAAAATGTGCAGGCCACAGTCGATCATGGATTACAGGAGTTACAGTGGTGGGCGTGTGGGCGGGATAATCTTTCATAACAGGTCACACAAATATGCTTTTTGATGTTTACATATTATTATATCATGCAGCTAATAGCATCGTGTAAATAAAAACAGATTCATGTGTGTATTAAGTAGCGAGCGGGGAGTGTAGGTGTTGGCGCACGTGTCTCTGTATATTCGTAGTTGAGTACAGCGTAGCGTATTTAATAACTGCTATGCACTTTGCCAGTGATGCAGTAGTGGTGATCTGTGGTCAGGGCTCACTGCAGTAGTTGGCGACAGTACGTGCTCACTGCTCTACTTTACTTATTCCTTTTGATATCATGCGTCATCGTGCGCATTATGGTGTTAATACTACAGAGGCAGAGGTACGACAGCCTAGTGTTCAGTTCCTAGTTCTCAATTCCTTGTGTACGTGCTTCATTCGTGTTATGGTGTAAAAGACCACAAATTAGAGCGATCTGCCTTCGAGTGCACACTGCAGAGCAAGAAAGTTGGTATAACGTATTAGTGCACACAGTGTACATCACAGTGACAACGGCACCACACGCACTGGGAACTCGTAATACACGTACTCGCCACCCGTGCACCCGCTCTACTCATCCGCGGGAACAAATACTGACTGTTGGACTACGAGCTCGGCAGCTACTGCAAATTGCTTGCGGAGGACCCCACGTGAGTGCACGCAGGTGCAGCGCCGCCCGCACGGCTGGCGAGTACGGACAGCGGAGAGCTGTGCGGAGACTGAGGCTGCGGCATCAGACACATTATCACATTTACCGGATGGGAACGCAGCAAATCAAATCCAAGGGGCGTCGCGAAGCGGCTAATTCATGTTAGTGAGGTCGCGGTTCGTCAGTTGGCGCACACAGAGCGGCGGAAAGGCGGAACGGTGCGGCGGGTCGCGCGTCCGTCAGGCGGCGCGGACAGCGCTCATCGCGGGCGCGGGCGCGGCATACACTAAGAACGTGGCGGTCGCGCGGGGGCGCGTCGACTACTGCCGCCCGCCGCCGCCGCTCGCCGCCGCTCGCCGCTCGCCGTCCGCCTGCCGCCTGCCGCCGCCTGCGTGCGCCGCGACACACGGCCGTCGCCGTCGCCATACTACGCACGCCCCACGCTTGGCTCTACTCACTCTACTCGCTACACTCGACACTCATCGAGAAGGCATTCTACTATTGTAGGTAACCAATGACTGCTGTAACCCTTGCTTGCTAGTAACACAGAGTGAAGGGAGTGAAATACGCGGCACAGAGTCGCATAGCGGTTGTCACTGACGCGGATAATGTATGTGCCAGCTGTGAGGTGTAGGTCATTGCAGGTTGCTACGTCGAGGGCTCGCTGTGACGCGTCACATCTTATTGAATCTATTTTCACGGGTACAGAAATGTTTTTAAAATGCCATATGAGCTTGAGAGTTGCTTAAGCGTGTGCGACATTACGATGTTTTAGGCGCGGATGATGACCCATTTTACATTGTGGGGGAAATAAAAAAAAATAGATCATCGTATTATGATGTAGTTACTACTTTATGATTCCGGTGATATCGACCTTGAAGTCAGGGCCCACATTACCGCCGCTTGGGCTAAATGGCGGGAGGTCAATTGTGACCCAAAAATGCCAATGAGACTTAAAATTCTCAATATACAAGACCATAATTCGGCCTGTGCTCCCAACACTTGCTGGTAGTTCCTTGGGCCCTGAAAGTGCTGGTTCCTAACGTCCCAGGGAATGATGACGGTTGGACTGATATTTTATATTGCGGAGATACCTGTGGTTGCTGGTTGCGACCGGATGGTTGTGCCATTATTCCGAGTGATGCTAAAGGGGTTGCTGGTCGTAGAAGAAATTTGTGATTCAGTTGACAAATGCTTAAGAATATGCCTAAGAATAATGCTCGCGTATCGGCATAAAAGGTTGGTGTTTTAATTACGCAATTAAATTACGCAATTTTTAAATGAAGTACTAATGAGACCTTTTTTTATAGTATAGGCCGGCAAACGAGCAAGTGGGTCACCTGATGGTAAGTGTTCTCCACCGCCCATGTACGCCCACAATACGCAAACATGGCGTTGCCAACCTTAAAGGAAAGGGATAAGTAAGTAAGGGATTAGGAAGGGGAGGGGAATTTGGGCCTCCGGATATCTAGCTCACCGTACGAAACGCAGCAGCAAGCTGCTACATTACGCCGGTTTTCTGTGAGACAGTGGTAACGACCCGGACGAGCCGGCCCATTCATGCTGTAGAAAAAAAGCCTCTGCAGCGTGGCTCTACCACTCGTAAATTACACAATAATTAAATCACCTTTATGGTATAAATGAAACACCGTATATTATGCTTCACTAGTTTGATATATTGGGTTCACTAATAATATATTACACTAATGATAGATGTGCTATGCGATTACAATGTGATGCATGCAATGACAAAATGCTGAGTCTATCGTTTATGTGAGAGTATTGGTATGTGCGGTTGCACCGTACAATGGATTCGAGACGTAGTCTGCACTTAAGTATCATGTAAGGGAGATAGCAGATATAGGGATAACGCTAGGCAGAAAGAAATACTAAATAACGAGAAGAAGTCTTCGTTCAGCTGACGGAAAATGCCACATCTGCATCTAAACAGTAACACCACCCTAAGCTTGGATTAAAAAAGTATTGCATGACACTGTAATGGTCGCGTCAACTAGATTTAGATGATGTTCACATGCCCAGTCATTTGACCGGCTTCAATGTCCATCTAAACAGAACGCTACAATGATTACATCTTGCTGATTGGCGGCACTAATGACAAAATTATGGCACCTACCTACACTGGATCTGGTACAATAACACATTATTACAGATTTCAGATATGGATTCATACATACACCCACGTTATATACCATGGGGATAGGCAGAGGCTAATAACTAATTATTATCTAAAAATATTATAAAAGTACTGCTCTTGACATCCAGAGACATTAGATAACTAATAAGAGGAATCACTGACATTTTACTAGCTACCAGTAATGGTTTAAATTAATATTATGTATAATATGGTATATTTGTATTAATAATAGTGATCGCCTAATGGTCGAAATGTTACCATAATTCACATTTATAATATTAGTATGATACCAGCTGCAAGCGTTCCGCGTGTTCACGTCACGTCGTGTAGCGTGACAGACTAGTGTTTGACATTGACAGCATGAACGTAAACAATGAATCTTCTTCTTTTTCCACCTGCCCTTATCCAACTCGCAGTGGGGTCTTCGCAACACATGTTACAGAATGATTTGGCTTGTAGTTTTTACGACCGGCCGCCTGCGTGACGTCTACCCCTCTGGGAAGGAGACACCCAGTATCGAAACAAATAATTTGTGGATCATACAAACATGTTTGTCCCCTCGCGCTTCACAGCCGGCTACTGGCCCACTGCGCCACGGAGGCTGTCTGTCAACATAAGCAATTAATGTTTTATTTTATTTAATGTACTTGTAACACATATTAGGTTATATATACATTTTAGGTTTCTGTACTCCTCCTCCACATAAATTCCGTGTGCGCAATATGCTTTAAAAGGGTATGTTAGCTGTGTACTGCAGGGTCGTACATGGGGCGCTCTCGTCACAAGTGTCACACGCCAAACGTCGCCCTACAATAATTTCCTAGTAGAGTGAGTGGTCCCCACGCCCCTCCCCCCACCTCCATCCTGTTCCACCGTGGCGGAGAGTAATTTATCTAATGGAGCCGCTGCATTACCGCTTATTGAGCATTCAAGATTTAAGCGCGCTCCGTCACCGGCCCGACACGGCCGCGGTGACCGCGCCGCGCCGCGCAGGCTGCCACGCCACCCGTTGTATATCATACTTATCTTAAAAACGGAACAAAGAACATTATACATTTTCTATGCATAATATTAATTTCAATTTGCAATCTGCATTTGGGTGCGTTTAAGTTATTGTATAAATACCGATAAACTGCGAACCGAACTTGCGTGTCAAACCTCGACCTCTATACCCACATACTTCATTTTTTTATTGTTTTTTTTCAGTTGTTTAATTAGTTTTTAGGATATCCGCCATAATTAAGCATATTCTACGACAATCTATTACGGTTCAAAAATTACCTTTAAAAGTAGGACACACATGAGACAGACAGAATCTTAGAGTAGCGGTTGTTGGACTGCCTAGCGCGGCGCGGTGTTACGAGCTCTATTTTTTTTGTTGAATATTTATTGTAATAAATTTAAGTGAGGAGTCGATTTGAGAGTATGACATCCCTATAATTCCAAGAAAAATATATGAACCCGTTTTTATATAAGGATAGGGGATCTCACTAAAATGATATTCTAAGAGAATTATACATAGCTTGTGGAGAGATTGGTATTGGCTTTTTTTATAGTATAGGCCGGAAAACGAGCAAGTGGGTCACCTGATGGTAAGTGATCTCCACCGCCCATGTACGCCCATAGTACTAAAATAAAAATATGGGTGCGTTGAAGGAAAGGGATAAGTAAGGGATTGGGAAGAGGAATTTGGGCCTCCGGATATCTCACTCACCGTACGAAACGCAGCAGCAAGCTGCTACTTTACGCCGGTTTTCTGTGAGACAGTGGTAACGACCCGGACGAGCCGGCCCATTCATGATGTAGACAAAATTGTCTACAGCATGGCTCTATCACTGTGGCTTAACATAAGGTATTTCAAATAAAGTTATGTAGCTGAAGAGCATTACAGCATTATTATAAATAACATAATCACAAGACGGAGCATCACATATATACCTCACGTATAATGTAAATACCTCACATCAGCCAGTTGCTTCTCAACTTTAGAATTTGATAAAAATCACATATATCGTAATGTATATGGTATCAGTTTTTCATTCCGAGAACCTTGTGGATTGATGCTGTAGGCCTGAGTGAACGCCGGACACCTGTGGCGTGGTCTCGTGTGCGATGCGTGTGATGCATCGTCACGCGTGACGTTCACCTCTGACCACGTGTCGGGTACAATATTCAGTCACCAGTAGATACAGGGTTGCAGCAAAACCTTTGTAAGCTTCACTAGAAATATCTTACACCGCAGAGAGTGCATGGAGAGCGGCGCGTATCACGTGGAATGAGAAATTTCACGGGTTTGTGCCGCCGTTGCAGTTTGCTGCAACTCTCTTGTTTTTTTTATTAGCTTGAGTGAGGAAACGAAAAGGTCATTCGCCTGATGGTAAGCATCACGCCTGCCCATGAACAGAAACAACACCACACGAGCTTTTAAATTACAAAGCACTGCAGGTCATTGGACTCTGCTCGTCACCCCGAGACATAAGATGTTAAATCTCATAATGCCCAGGCTTCAATTTCACTGCCTTGAATGTGTTTCAAACCGGAACACAACAATGCTTGGCGGCAGAAATAGACAAAGCGGAGGTACCTACCAAGACCACCTCACTATGTATCACATACACATTACATGCTTTCTATGAACATACACAATGAACTGGAAGGAGTGTAGCCCAGGTCACACCCCGCACCGCCTGTATACAGCACACTTTCAATGCGTCTCTTATATTCAAAGCTTTTAAATAACGCAACGGTTATTACTAGTCACTGACAGCAAACCCTGGGCCAGTAACAGACTTGATTATGCACTAGTGACTACACCTTGTGGTGTTCATTCCTCATGGACTTAATCACGGTGTCGAGAAGGACAACATACGCTTCGCAGTGATGTTGCTCTGTATCTGCTTGAACCACCCGCCACTGTAGGTACTAGTGTGAAGTCAGGACGCATTACTGAAGAAAAACGCATAAAAATTAGTGTGATGTAATTCAATAGACGTGTATGTGTGTGTACTCAAAGCGTATATTATTCATGAATGGGTAATAGTATAAAGGAGCCGGCGCGGCGCCGCGCGGTCCCACGGCGGAGTGAGCGGTACCTGACGACGTAATTATAGCCTTCAACTTCGCATACACGTCACACAGTGCGTTTTCGTGGCTCCATTACCGAAATCCGCTCGAGTGTTTAATTAATGTTAACGTGAGGGACGAGAATGACAGGTGTCGAGAGAGTCACAACTCACACGGGCTGATTGGGTTGGGACTTGCTTTCATACAACAGTTTTTATAGCAGATGTTGATCAAGTGCGTCACTAGTTGAGATAGTTTATGCATTTCAAGATGATGCGCGCAGTCGCAACCGCACAGTTTACTGTGCATACCTGTGTGTACTTGCATCTTTTCTTCTTTAGAATGCACCAAATTGTTGATGTACTATCATGTATTTGATAGGATTTTACTACATTAAACAGGAACAACACACAAACTGAGTAGAGTTAGGTCTACAACACTAATAGGCCGGTTCAACCGGGTTGTTATCACTGTCTCACAGAAAACCTACGTGGAATAGAAGCTTGCTGCTTGCTGGTGCGTTTCGTACGATTAGTGAGATATCCAGATCCGCAAATTTCTTTCCTTTACCTTTGCCAACCTGGCAATTGTCTAGGATTCTTTAAGTATGGTAGATGTTCATGGGTGGTGGAGATCGCTTACCATCAGGTGACTCACTTGCTCGTTTGCCGGCCTCAGCTATAAAAAACATTTTATTCTTCTTTCTACTCTCGCCTTCGTGAAATGCACAAACTATAGGTGACCTCCACTGCTTTTAAATCCCAATATTATAGAATCGTGAATGCGCCGCTTCCGACGTTTCGTCATCTTTCTGTGAGGACAGTATTCCAACTCTGATCGGGCCTGATTCTGATCTGTACTAGATCAAGAATCAGAATAGAATCAGAACTGGCAACAACGTGGCTGTTGAATGTAATGGCTGACTCGTCGATATAAATGTGTATCACACAACACACAACACATTGTAGTGCGGAGACAGGACAGCTATCGTTAAATATTCAACGAGGTTTGCATCTCAAACGGCGCACCGGAGACGCTCTGTGTCCGTATTGTGTACTTGAATAAATAAAGTAACAGAATGTCATTTGTGTAGGAGACGTGCGCGATGTTACTGCTGGCTGGGAGGTGCATCACATCAGTACTAGCTTAGATAGAGAGTCTACGACGCTATGACGTACGTCTAGTGTCATATTCTGGTAACAGAACAGTGGTAGAGCACATACCGTGCTTACGCAACAAGTATATTGTGATTAGACGATGCACGTATGCTTTTAATAGCACGACAAAAGTGTCAATGAAGTGCTTTAATGATAATGTATCCCTACATTTGTGGAGCATCGTCACTAGTATTCACAGCATCGCGCAAACATATTAACAATAATGTGTGTATGAGCGTCTATCACGAGAGGGAACATATATGAATGTAAGTGGGCCAGCAACATCTAAGGCCCGAAGCCAACCTCACCTCACCTCACTCTGATGATAAACGAACGAGGCAATGGTGAAACTTGGTTCCCGTTGCGGGTAGTGGGGGCCAGACAGACGGCGGGTCGCCTCATATACTAACAAATATCACCAAATCTATGGTACGACAAGGCGGAACAATTTTTCTTCGCGGAGTAATTCCCATTGACGGATACCCTCACAGCGTGGGGGGAAGAGAGATGGTTATGCCGGAATCACCAGCCTTACAACCCAAGTATCCTTACCCGAATGACCGCTGGACCTGGAAAAGCCCCCAGTCCACAGGGCAGAGGCATTAAGCCTGGATAACGCCAGACAGAAAGAAAAGGCCAAGGAATAGTCCTACGGGCTATAATGCTGTAAAGGCATACGTTGGCAACTCGCGAGACATTTCTCTGAACATTTGTTCGTATGCCGACATTATCTTTTATGTAATTTAAATAGGCACAGTTCTCTGACAACCTTAGAATATGTGTTCAAAAATGTCAAAACTCAAGCCATTCGGTATTCGTATATTACGTAGTTACGAACGTAGTGTGCTACGGCGTAGACAGTTCATACCGTAGCGTTCAGTATTAGTGTCTTGTAGCATAATAATAGTAGGGCCAATTCTCGTAATTTTAAATGTCCAAAATATCATTCCGATCTAATCTCAGCGACAAGAAAGTTGCAAATGATATTCTGTTAAACCAATATTCAAGATCAAATGTGAACATAGATCGCAATGATATCGAAAGTAGAATACAAGTTGACTGAACCAAAACGGCATTCTGGTAACAATTTTGACACTTAACTATCTTCTTCTTCTTTTAATTGTGTTTGGCTCCACCGTAGATCGGTGATTTCGCCAGTGCCCATTGTGAGACACTGAACTATTTAAAATGCATTTCGTCTATAGACAAACGTCAAAATATTAATTGAGAACGAAATGTGACTGAAGGTGAAGCAGTGTTGCCAAGTGCACTGTAATTACAGCAGATCTGCCGTATTTTCATGCCATCTACTGGACACCGTATTTTTATAAATACCGTATATGGAGACACAGTATTTTTTTACAGTCAAAATTTCGTATTATTATTGCATACTACTAGACAGGTTATTTAGAAGTAAAATTGCGTCACATAACGCGGGAGTTTGACAGTTCACAAACAGGGAGCGCAATAGGGGTTCTAGTTGAGAGTAAGCGAGATGATAATATTGAGTTACGGTCAATTGACTGCAACTTAGTAATACAACTAATTTAGTATACTACAATTTAATTAATTTATTATACTACAATTTCTATGTACCGCGCAGCTTGTCTAGTAGTATACATAAAGCTCTTTGATTAAACGCATTAAACAAAATAAACCGATATCATCATCATCGCAGCCATCCATTTCTGCAGCGATCGATATATACAAATACAATGTTAAGTTAGTTTAGGATATAAAGTTTAAAATAAATTTATATTTTACTTAATAATTTAATTATTTCCTTTTTTGTACGACATTTTATTGCACTGTAAAATACACTGTATTTTTGGCGCAAATACCGTATTTGTGGACAACACGGTATTTTCAAAAATCTGACTTGGCCACACTGAGTTGAAGTGACTGTGAGTTAACTGCAGATAAATTCAGTTAACTTTATCTTTATACTTTATCTTTTACTGCAAGCAACTAAAAGTAGTCAAAATTGATCGACTTTGTGTGCTCATTATTTTAGTAAAGTATTAGAAATGAGTTTACAGCCTATGTTACTCAGTGATAATGTAGCTTTCTAACGGCCCAGTAGTTTTTAAGTTTATTTGTTACATACAAAAAAATCTTTCCTCTCTAGAATATTAGTGTAGATTAAATTATGAGATCAATCGCACTGTCAAAATTCCCGCCAAAACTCTCGCACAATTCATAATTATTTTAAGTTATTTTTAATTACTAGAATTTAGTCTATGGCAGCTGATACGTAAAATTCGGTAAAATACTTGTCATTGGCGAAATGCATAATAATGCGAAGCCATAATTTCAACAAAAGAAAGACATTGAAAGTGGATCGAATTGACAGCAATTTAACTGAGATGATATCGAATTTTTAAAGGAGCAGAATGCCATATTTTTAATTAATTCAAAATCTAATCGCAGTTCGGTTAAAATTCATTCGCAGTGTCAGTTAAAATAGCAGAATTGGCTGGAGTATCAATTCGTAGTAGAGTCAGCTATCGTAATAATACGTAATGATTATTGTATACCACGAGTCGTGTGGCTGTGGTCGGTAAAAGTGCTAGGAGAGGGTGAGGGTTGAGTACTGGACAGATGGGAGGGGTGAGTGGTGTGTGCTCAGATGACTAATTTGTAAAGTTTCGTGGTGGCTCGCGACCACTTTGCGCCTATGTTTATTTAAGCAGGCGGCCCTTCGTGTCGTATTATTTTTCTCGACTCGTTCCTCTCGCCCTCGCACTCCGATCCGTGTCACAGAAGCGCTTCAGTGATGATGCATCGCGATCGGCTCAAATACTCACAGCATCGCGCAGACATATGTAATGTATATTCATCTCTACTGTGTTATCCCTAACTTAGACTTGACATGAGATTTGACATTTCATTAGTTAATTTAAATTCTTTCAGAAATCGGGCGTAAGTAAATACAAAAAGGGGGGCGAGCACGAGCACAAGTATGAATTTTCGAATAATTTTTTGACATTTCGATACTAATACGTTTTCGCAAGTTATTCTTGCTAGCCCCTCTGACTTGCGACTCATTCTTGATGTCAATTCAAGGTTTTTTAAGGTATGTAGTATACATAGCAGTGTTTCATATATGATGTAAGCATCGTAATAGAAAACAAGACAGTTTGAAAACGTGAACGCGTGAATTCTTTTTATTAATATAAATATGGGAAGTATTTGATTGAAACAAGAAAGTCGCAAGTATGTTAGGGCCAGAGAACAGCGCTAGTTGTATCCCAGTGGTCATATCGTCGCGGTGTCATTATGCGGCGAACTTTAAGTTTAGCGTCATTATGGTACGAGTATAATTAAACTCCGGAATGAACAAACCGAGCTGCGCGCTCTACATTCTACTGTTAGGATTCATGTAGACTATTCTGTTATAAGTCACGATTAGCTACATACTGTAAATCTTTTCTTTCATCTGCCCTTATCTCCCTTGCAGTGGGGTCGGCGCAACATGCTTTTTAACATATGGTACAAAATTATTTGAATTGTAATTCTTACGATCGGCAACGATTACGATCGGAAATTCGATCCCTTCCTGACGTCAACCGCACCCAATAAGAAAGACCTGGGAAGAAAGCACCCAGACCCGAAACAAATATTTATGGATGACACAAACATTTTGTCTCAGTATGGGAATACCTGCTACTCGCGCACTGCACAACGCAGGTTGTCGAGTTAACATACTGTAAAAAGAACAACAAAATAACGTAAACATCAAAAAGCTTGCATGTGTGATCTGTTGTGAACTCATTCGGTATTAACAAGGGTCGATCTCTAGTGGACTGACTGATCGGACAACAAGTAAAACTGTAGTTTTAGGGTGTGTCGGTAAATCAGATTTGTATATCACTGAAATACTTTATTTTTAACCGACTTCAAAAAAGGAGAAGGCTCTCAATTCGGCGCGTTTTTTTTTAATTATTTTTGCTTTTTTATGTATGATAATCGATTTCTCCGCCAATTGTGGACCGATTTTGTTGGAAATTTGTTGGTCCCATATAAATTTGGTTTAGACCTGATGACGGGGTACGGAGTACAAAAATAAAACTCCTCAACGGACAACAGTACACTCGTCGTGATTGTGTTATTGTATTGGAATTTACATGCTATTGCTGTAACTACCACTAAAAATTAAAGTCGGTTTCTAAGTTTTGTTAAACGTTATGTTATTAAGATTCCATATTCATTGGCTATATATATATATATATATATATATATATATCAAAAATTCAAATGAAGAGCCTAAAACACACCAATGAATTGAAACTACCACCGAATCTCATTAAGTTTAAGGATTAGCCGTAGCTCTCGTTTTATTGCGACCAGATAAAAATTAAAGCGTTTCACTAAAAAAATCTTCGCTTTATTAAGCATTAACTAAGGATTTAAAATTTATATTCTCTGTTTATGGGTCCATGAACGGGGTCTTTTATGATGAAGGGCAATAAATCGTTCCCCGGAGACTGCTCGCGCTATTCTATAAGTAGAATAGCGCGAGCAGTCTCCGGGGAACGAAAATCCATTAATATATCTAACACTTTAAGAAGTGTTAGATATATTAATGGATTTCATATTTATTCAAAAGTGACAACGCGATGGTCTTTTTTATAAAACAGGCAAACGAGCAAGTTGGTCAATGGCAAGTGATCTCCACCATCAATTAATGCCTACATTACCAGATGAATGCGTTGCCAACCTTAAAAGAAAGTAATAATTAAGGGATGGGGAAAAGGAAAGGGGAATTTTGAAATTTTGAATTATGGAAAAGTGTTAAACGCAACATCTCGGTGCTACTTCAGGTCGATATTCTGTGAGAACTTCTGTAACTACCCGGTAAAGCCGGCCCATTCATGCTGCACACATAACTGTTTACAGCGTGGCTCTACCACTTATACAGCAAGTACCTATGGCAACTAGCTACCGGTACAACTAGAGACCGGTAAACTGCCTCTAGGGCTGCAGTCTCAAAATACATAACGACATAATCTTTAAGTGTCGATCGTGAAAATAATAACGAAAAGAATCTCTTACCTTCACGGTGTTTATTGCTAATATACCACGCAGAATCGTTATTTGACATGTTGGTAAGCTATCAAAAAATATTTTTCATAGTGCAGTACTTTTATGAGAAAGGAGTGCCCATTATAAAATACACCAATATTTTAGGGAATAATAACAAAAAAAAAATTATGAAAATTGTTTTGATAGTTAAGAACATACCTACATAAAACTATTTTGTGTCTACTCTCCTCATTCAAATATGTTTTCATTATATTTTAATATAAATTACATTTTACATATAAATACAATTTAATAAAATCTAGGGATACGAACATTTGTTACTTTGCAATATTATTAAATAGGTATTTTTTAAATTCTTGTCCAGTGTTTCAGCTATGTTAGTGTTGTTTTTTTTGTTATTTTGCGTTACTGTCATACATACTCACACCTGTGATATTGAGTGGTAGAGCCACGCTGTAGACATTTTAGTCTACAACATGAATGGCCCATTGGGCCTGGGTCATTTCCACTGTGTCACAGAAAACCGACGTAAAGTAACAACTTGATGCTGCGTATCGTCCTGTGAGTGAGAAATCCGGAGGCCCTAATCCCCCTCCTCTTCCCAATCTCTTACTTATTATGCACTTCCTTTAAGGTCGGCAACACACCCATAATTCTTTTGGTATTGTGGGCGTGCATGCTCTGCCTATGCAGAGGTGATAAGTGGTGATCGTAACGGACATCTCCTATATCGGACACAAATACCAATCTCGAGAAACTCATGTGTGTGAATGAAAAACTCTTTAAATTGTTGATTGCTCGACCTGGAATTTGGAGTTTGCCGGTTTATAAACCTAAGTTCGCGACCACTAGACCAATGTGGCTATTGTTTCACTATATTTATTTGTTTTTATATTTGTATAAGCTTATGCCTGTCTCCCCAACGAAGTTGGTATACATAACCTTTACCGTAATACCCACACTAGAAACAATTAATACTAATATCACATAAATATTTATCTCGGTAGTCGGTACGGGCAACGAACAAACCGGCTGTTCGCCCATTGTGCTATGGAGTGAAGACATCAGCAGGGGTCTCAGCGAGTGAGTGAGCGCGCCTGCGCGACACTTGAGACGGATTACTATCAGCGCGGTACAGAACTTGTCAATAGCACGTGGTGTAGGGCGCGTAGAGTTCCTCTGTCACTCGTCACAACAATAAGCATCGTTAGCATGCGATACTTCAGCAACATTACCACGTCCTGAATGCACAAGTCATCACCACTCTCCACACACAACATAACATAATTATTGTAGTATACCAAAAGTAAAAACCACTTGTAGCCTACTTGCTTGTTTGGTCGAAAACCTTCGCGACATTATCTTAAATTTATATTACATTCAGAAGCTTTAATTTCATGGCATTCATGAGTACCACAATCGGCTTGATAAGAGGTAAGAGATAGCGTTTAAGTCTATTATAAAGTTTAAAATAAATAAATAATTATTCCTTTCCTTTCAGGTTGGCAACGCGCCCATGATTATTTTGGTATTGTAGGCGTATATGGGCGGTGGAGAACACTTACCATCAGGTGATCCACTTGCTTGTTTGCAGACCTATGCCATAAACTGCACACAACCGGCATAGAGCGGACCTTGTATCAAATAGCGAAGTCCTGCTCCGTCCCCAGATCCCACCTTCTACATCCTCATACTCTATAGCGACTCGGTACCTAAGATAGTGGTGAAACACAGGGGAAAAATAAAATAAGATTTAAACACAACAGTTCTTACACATTAGTTGAGCTGGACGGCGAGGGTGGGGCGTCAAACATAGTAAATACCTATCAGTTACCCTCTTATAATTACGCTAATAGATGATGAGTACCTAGACGAGCGGAGGTCGTGCGCCGAGCCGCGCGCGTGTTCGTGCGAACCTCTCTGGGATTACATAGGTAGTATCTGACCGCACCGACACTCATCCCGGAATAAATTAAACTGATTTTGCACACATTTGCATAAGCTTTCAAGCGAACTTATTTCATAATACTTATTCTGTCTTGCGCCTTTGTATAGCCAGAGTTTATGAAAATTATTATACTACTCACCAAATAATATTATTATATAAGTGGGTAATTTCACGGTGACGTATCACAGAGAAGAGTTTTACATCCCTCTCCTATCACCACATGTCAAAATACACGGTCACATGATAGTCTCAATAAAAACAACAAGATCATCACTGAAATAAAACTAGTTTATACGGATTTTATCGCTGTTTAATTTTTATTTTAGTCCCGACGTTTCGAAAGCTCTTCAGCCTTCGTGGTCACGGGAGAGACTGAGGTGTAGGTCGTCTCGAAAAGTTACAATGGCTACCTTCATTTTAAAATTATACATTTATTTTTAATTATTTAAAAAAGTTAGTTGACACTAGTCCGATCTACGCAGAAAGAGCTCACGGTATCTTGAGGTCTGGCAGTTGGTTTTTTAAATAATTAAAAATAAATGTATAATTTTAAAATGAAGGTAGCCATTGTAACATTAACTTTTCGAGACGACCTACACCTCAGTCTCTCCCGTGACCACGAAGGCTGAAAAGCTTTCGAAACGTCGGGACTAAAATAAAAATTAAACCGCGATAAAATCCGTATAAACTAGTTTTATTTCAATGTGTAATATTCGCGTAAACCTAAGAAATCACTAAGATCATCACTGTTCGGAACGCAATATTCGCCAGAGAAAAATATACAAGAAACATTAATCACATGATAAATACTGTCTAAACAACTATACTTATAAAACAGTGTCTAAACGAGTAGAGAATAATATGAACCTCATTCAAATTAACAAAATACTTGTAGTAGTAATCTACAATATTAATAGTTGACATAATTTGCAAGTCCAATGTCCATACTATTACTCTGTACTCCATTGCTGTACTCTATTCCGACATATATACATACATATATCTACAAACAATAACTTCCTAACGAGAGCATCTAAGGCAGTTGTATCCCATAATAATATTACGTATACATTAGCAAGTCCTTCAGAAGGTGCAAACCGCTGACAAAGTCACCGGTAATTTGATTAATATCAAGAACACCATTTAATTACTCTCAAAGAAAATTAGTTAGGCGGACGCGCTCGTGTCCGTTAGCAGCGGAGCCGCAGAATCTTCGCTGAATGCAAATTTAGGTAGTAATTAGACGAGCTCCGGCAACAATCGGCGCAATCACACGCACCGCACGTTCTAATTGGAGTCATTGTGTCTATCGCGGCGCGTCGCGTCGGTAAGAAGTGTGGCGCGCCTGCTGAGTGCTGAGTGCTGAGTACCACCCTCGCTTTCGAGTTCCGACCCACTCCATGCATACCTTCGTTAAGACACTGGAGCGCTGAACGGCATGACAATGAGTCAATGAGCTATGGATGTACTGCCTATTAATACATACAACTCAATGCTTTCATTACCTCACGACAAAAAAGACGGGTGTTATAAGCTTGACCCATTTATCTGTCCGTGGGTGTGTACCCATAGACATACACTCTGTCTGTATTCTGTAGCACTGGAGCGCCTAAACAAATGAACCTATTTGAATTCGGTTTATTTTCTTTAAAAGCTTGTTTAACCGGGAATCGTTCAAAAGTTGCAGATGCTTTCTATTTAAAGTAGGGGGATTTGAACTGTTAGGTTAGTTTTCTGAACGTTGGTCAATGTCTCACTAATCTTATGATCAATAAAATTACCATCCAGTTGGACTAGGTGGTGTGGCTACACTAGCAAATAAACGAATGTAGAAAATCATCATAAACTTAATATATATTAAGATGTATTACACGTAATGGGCACTTTTTTAAAGTTAGTATACATTTACAAGCGCTACTTTTAAGGTAACTACGCGACGCGGCCACTCCTTTGTTTTCAAAATATCTAATTGGAGCGCAGTTGACGGTAGCAACTAGCATGACTCCATCTAACTGACTTATTTGTGAGTACCACCAAATAATTCCTAATAATTCCTATCTAACAAAAATAAAAGAATCATCTATATCCATGCATAGTTGTCGGCGTTATACGTGAACAGACATAAAAATCATTTCCATCCAATTCTTTTTGAAGTCGGTTTAAAAGAGCGCCTCACCATTTGACGAGAACCATGAGTCTGTCAAGCAAGCAGGTTTCAGTCAGAAGGCAGTCATGCAGTTCCGCATGCATAAAAAATATACACGTGTTTTCTAGTGGACCCTGACATGGGGTTGTCTGTAAGAACTTAGGTGTGCACTTGTTATAAATAAATCATGAGCTTATCGGTGCTTTTACATAAATACTCGGCTCGTATAGTTTGTAATAATATTATTGTAATTTTGGTGAAGTCATTAAGACTTGAGACTAGACATCATGTATTTTTTATAAAGTTGACAATTTAGATGTATGTAAATAGTAAATACATCTCCAAAATAACTAACATCTATGAATATTGATCACGTAAAACAGAAAACCGACGTAAAGTAGCAGCTTGCTGCTGCGTTCCGTACGGTGAGTGAGATATCCGGAGGCACAAATCCCTTTCCCAACCCCTTAATTTTCCTTTTCCTTTAAGAGCGACAGCGCGTCCAGGATTCTTCTGATATTGTTGGCTTTCATGAGCGTTGGAAATCAGATACCATCATGTGACCCACTTACCAATTACCCACGATTGCCGCCCTCTGCCATAAAGAAAACCTAAGCGGATGCATAATAAAAAGCAGTTTAACTTTAAAACTAGGTTTATATCAACTGGTTACTATTATTATCAACATAAACCTAATTTAGTAAAGTAAGTCTACGTTTTAAGTTATAAGATGTTTGTGCAATGTGTAAGGGAATAAATAAGTAAGTAATTCTATAAGTGGGTTCACGCCTTTGAATGTTGTGATACTAATACTATTTAATATGTTTTCTGTTTGTGGTCACCTGATGATCGATTAATAATATGTTTTTATACTATAGAGATACTTAGGGCAGTTCCCCATATTGTAATTACAGATATATTTGCTAGTATTTGCTAGTGTTTGCTAGTGTTGGCAGATCTTTTATACGAGATGTGTCAAAAGTATACTGCTCGCTTTGACTGCGAGCAATAACAGTCCAGCAAATCTGTCGGTAAACAGAGTGTTGCGAACGACCATAATGGTATTACGGATCTGATAGACAGCGGCTTCGCTATGCCCGGCATTACTGAAGTCCATGGGCGACGGTGACCGCTTACCAACAGGTGGGCCACATGCTCGTCTGTCTACCTGGCCATTATACAAGCGCTAGAAAGTAGTCAGCCTCGAACGTTTTGAGGCAATATTCCCGGATTAGATACCGGAGTGACCCGCTACCATGACCGTTCCAATGAGAGTCCACGACACCCCCCCCCCCCACACACACACCCCTACACACGCGTCATCAACGCAACTTTATAATATATGCTTAGGAGCGAGAATTATTAATAACACAAGAACGGAAGCCTTTAATACCTGGCACGGGTTGTGAGTTATTGCGGCCGAGCGGCGACCTCTTTACTTATTCTATTTGAACATTCGGGATGTTTAATTAATTTTTAAGCGGCTATTATTCCACAACCTTCACTTTTGGTTTCACAATTCACACTGGATATCATTTATTTGAACTTTATTTTGAATATATAGATTTATGGCAGAGTACGGCACGGTGTCTCAATTGTTATAAAGAAGTACATCGTTCTGTGTACGTAGTATGTACAAGATGACTTGATACTGAAGACACACGATCTGCCTCACGATTGATTCGAAAAACTCCTTAAATCAATCCTTATGTAATGTGTGTGTCAGGATACTTCCCCCGATAGCGCTTATGACTTACTAAAATCCATATTTTAAACTTATTCAAAAATGTGAGAGAAAATATTCACGCATAATGGCGTCGTGTCATAGAGAAAAAGTGAGCGACGCGACGCGACGCGACGCGACGGGGAGGCAGCTGATATGCGTACTGCATGCCTGTATCTTCCAAGGGGTAGGCAGAGGTGTAACTATTACACCCACTGTCCACCGGATTTACTTCCGTCCCATGCATAATAGGAAGCGAACCTATCGTCATATTGGGCACAAATTTCAATCCTGGACAAATTACATGTTTTATTCAAAACAAAATACTCACACAAAGGTTACCCGACCTGGAGATCACTGACATTGTCACATAATGTCAACAGCGCAGATGGCCGAGGCGTGACCAAGTGTTTACAATAACCAGTGGGTAGAGCTCACATGTGACATATGATTTGTTTGCTATTTCCCAACATGCAACATTAATATCCCCACATTGTCTTGCTTCATAAGGGATTGGTAACAGACATTTTATTTGATACAGGGGTACAGAGGCGAGGGCACAGCCGCGGCCTGGTTGGCTTCTGTTTACTCACACAATAACGTTGAAACGGTCTGTTTGCGCGGCCGCTTCATGAAATATCTGTTTAGATATTATTTATTCCGCTCCGATCCTGGTACATCAATAAATTAATTAGCAGCGGTTCGCATTGCCGCCTCTGGTCAGACGCCACTGAGTACAGACCGCGGCGCGCATGCGACACGATAGCGTCGTGCACCGACAATATAGTTTTATTCCACCATCATCGAGCATCTAGCTGCTGTCTTCCGTTTTACCAGGGGTTATACTGACATGATGTCAGGGTCTGCGTTATTATACTATAGATTTGACATGATATATGAGGCGGCCCGCCGTGTGACGCCCACAACCCGAGACGGGTTTTAAAGAAAATGCCATATCCTACATAATAATAATATATGTCGTTGAAATAATATGTGTGTGATTGTTGCCACGCCCATGAGACAAGATCGCGATCTTAACGTGTGATGACTGATGAGGGGCCGGATGAGTGGGAGGGTAGAGGTGCCGATATTGGGTCAGGCTAAAGCTGTCGGTGACGGCCGCAAGGCGAGGCGACCCCTATTACAGAATTTTACAAGTGAGAGTTTACGAGTGATTTACGAGCCAATATCTCGCCGAGGTGAGCTCCCTCGCATGCATAAAAAGGTATTTTATCGTCGCAACCGATATCCCGCGAGGCTGTTACCCCACCACCCCTCCCCCGCACGTCACATACCCCGTAATCATACTGCATGGTTTATAGAGCGCCTCCGCGACACATCATCTGATTCAATGTTACTGATTAAGGCCCACAATAGGTTATAGGAACTAGAAATTAGAGCTTGGTGTTACTTTTTCCGTGTTCCGGAATAGGAGACATTTTTGAGTCAGTGAAATGAAATTTAATGGTTATAATTATTTTGGGAAAGAGTTTTCAACAGTATAATAAAGGGCTGATAGTATAATGTATATTAGGTATAACCTAAACCCCATCCCTATCGGATAAAGAATGATCATCAAAAATCAACTCACTTTGAGAAAAATATTCATAAATATACATCCTATTTTTCTTACAAAAATAAACACGTTGAATTAAGCACTCCTTTTAAAATAATAATAGCATATTAATTCCTGCCCCATCGGCTTACAACCGCCCGAAACCACCGGCGGCGTTTTTCCCCTTTGTACTTTGTGTGGAATACTAAGAGGTGAATTATTGTGATTTATGACTAAATTTAACGATGGTAAGCTCTTGAAACTAAATTATATAAAGGAATGAGGTACAACAATGACGTGAGATTACCTCTTTAGAACGAGTGTTCACCGACTTCAAAAAAGGAGGAGGTTATCAATTCGGCGCTATTTAAAAAAATGTATGTACATCTATTTCTCCGTCAATTGTGTACCGATTTAGTTGGAAAAAAATCATGCGATTGAATTTAGCTACGATGCGGTTCCATATTAATTTGGTTAAGATCTATATATTATTGCACATGCGTACTATACTCGGCACTGGGCACATTCCCAGGGTGAGTTCAGTTTAAAATACAACTTAATGCTCCTATTCACGTGACAGGTCCGCTTGCTTTTTGACATATAGCATATTAGGTCATTTTAATTAGAAACGTTTTTTCACGGTAGGCAGTGGCTTGCCTATGCTTACCATCGGTGACGGAACCTTGCGTATTATGTTGTCTGTCGTAGATTAAGTTTCGTTTGCAGAAGGATAGGAAAGTCAGAGGTGTATGCTCGGGGCTGATTTCGAAACAGCGAGTTTCGTCTCAGTAGTGCCACTCCCCGCTAAGCTATCGCTATTTAAATAAATAAATAAAATAAAAGTAGCCCTTATTTTACTCTGACCTTTCATACAAAACATACCGAATTTTTAAAACTAGTGAACTTAATATTTATTAAATCTACTTTTTTTCTTTATTTTTTCTTTTTACTGTTTCTCATCAGCTACCAGGTCAGGCTGTCTTGTGACATAGGCGTCCTCTAATTTCCTCCACTTATAACCCTCCTCTAATCCTCTCCAACCCTTTGGCAGATCATCTTCCCACCTTTTAATCTGTCTCCCTCTGCGCCTTTTCCCGTTCCTCGGGTACCATTCTGTAACTTTTTTGGTCCATTTTACTGTCTTTGTTCTCATCATGTGACCTGTCCATTTCCATTTCAGTGTCCTTGTTTTTACTTTTATCTGCCACCTTGGTGATATTTCTAATTTTTGTGGCTTGCCATTTATCTTTCAACCTTAAACTTATCATGCTCCTTTCCATGCCTCTTTGACATACACACAGTTTATGTTCAATTTTTTGTGTGAGAGGCCAGGTCTGACATCCATAAGTACGACATGGGAGAATACAGGTGTTGTATAGTTTACTTTTCTCTGAAATAGGTATAAGTTTATTTTTCATTATTTCTCTAAAATACCAGTATCTTTTCCAGGTGTTATTTACTCTTCTGTCTACTTCTTTTGTTGCCTGATCCCCTACGGATATGGTCTGCCCTAAATATATATATTCATCTACGTATTCTATATCATCTCCTCCCACTTCTATTTCGACTTTGGTCTTGTTTGTCATCAATTTAGTCTTGCTTGTATTCATTGACAATCCTGCCTTTTTGCTTTCCGATGCTAGCTGTTGCAACATGGTTTGTAGTATAGTAGGGTCTTCTGCGAAAAGAATGAGATCGTCTGCGAACCTAAGATGATGTAATTTTCCCCCATTTATATTGATACCTAATTCGTCCCAGTTCAATTGCCTGAAATTATTTTCTAAAACTGCATTAAATATTTATTTATTTTTTATCGCTTGTTATTTTACAATAATATGACTAGATATTCAAACGTAGTTATATTCTGATATAATTTATTGTGTTAAAAGAAGAAAATTACCAATTATTGGGAATCCAGACTGAGTTTAGTCACTATGTTGGATATCCAATATTTACCACTCAATGTTTATTCATTTGTTATAAAATATTAAGTGTGTTTTAATTGTATTTTATTATTTTAGTTTAAAACTGAATATCCGGTGCATTACTTGTGTTAGTTGTGTTTGCCTGTAACTGGGTAGGATGTTACATTTGTTTGTTAAATAATAAGTTTTAAATGTACACCCATTGGCGATCGAAAATAAATAATATCAGTCTAAAATTTGTTTGATCAATTGTATTATAAGACTGTATAATGTGGCTATGATTAATTTTTGTTTAATTATGGGTTCGCATTTGCAGTCATATAGCCAATAACAAGTATGTAATATATTTACAAGAACAATTAACCACCGGTGTGGCTGATTTCAACGACTTGTTGGAGTTCCCGTACGATGCTTAATAGACGATTTTCTCCAAACGGATCGAAAGAAATCCTCTATGTAATAATTCCCGAGAGCTTGGATCGCTTGGACTGCCAACGTGTACATGTGACAGCTCTACTAAGAACGCTGTACAATATTTATGTGGATAATGTTGTCCCCAATCATGTGCTTTTGTACAGATCCCTGTGGATATACTACGTGCACTGTTAAAGATCATTATATTCCATATTTATGACACATGCGCTACACACGCAAATTATAATCATACGAGTACGAGAAAGACATATCCCATGAATGTGTATTGTAAACATCATATAATACAGACGCACCTGTTGATATTTTATAAGTGTGATCGTGACGTCACTGAGACTACATATAGTATTTGACTTTCATTCCTACGTCGCGGACGAAATGTAAAAGAGCGCTGCCTTAACAAAATTTTCTGCATAATTTTAATGTGATGCAGAAACGCGTCCTTCACCGTCCCTCATCATCCGCAACATTTGATCAGTGGTCATGTGTATTTTTTATCGTGACCGTATTCTAAACTTCCCGTTGGTTTTGGCGAGTGCGGCCGGACCGCGCCACGCCGCCGGCTCCACTAATATTTAATTAGGCACGCCTGCGGCAACCGTGAGTCGCTCCGGTGTTCCGGCGGCGTCGCCAGGCGCCGTATAAAACTGGACCGGCTATTAACTTTCAACGTTATTGAAGTTTCAACAGCGCGCCTGTTGTTGTTAACTCAAAGAGATTTTATATGAACTAGCGCCGGCGCCGCTTGTGTGTGTGCGCTAAATAACTAAACGTTTCATTGTTCAGCACTTACTGCCTCGAGTGTACATGCTATACTCCACTGTAACATTCACACACTCGGGTTATTCAATTACATACTATGAATACTCTGTACTTTAAGCAACCACAGTCACCCTTAGAACCTTTTGGAAAAAAGTCTCATCATATGGGGGTAAAATATAAAACTTAGTTATTTGTCGTTGATACCTACCAGGTTTGTGGTGTTGTGCTTCTTAAAATCAACGGGTGATATTTATTTTATTTTTACTATACTTTATTGCACAACAAAAACACATTATAAATAACAACAGTACAGCGAAAGAAACTTGAGACCGAATATGGTACAATCGGCGGTGTTATCGCTAACTGCGATCTCTTTCAGACTACAGTGATATATTGAGTATCCGGTACAAGCGTACAACAAAGCCAAGCGCGTGCAGCGGTAGTGCGGCGGTAGTACAGCGGTAGTGCGGTTAGTACCCCGCAGAGTAGAGAACGCAATCACCTTGCCACACCGACTTCACGTAGCGCCTTGCGAGTATAACGAAACGATAATAATTTCAACTTTGTACATTTTAAACTTTCAAAGGAACGAAAAAGTAGCAGAACACTCGTCGACAAGTTACTTTGTACTTTTGCTGGAAAATTGTTTAAAAGTTTGGAAGCTTGGTTCAGAAAGCGGCCGCAGTTACAGAACAGTAGGTCTAGTATGAATTACAAATACGTTCACAGTTTTCGAGTTCGTATAAAATTACTATTGACGAAGTGTCAAACTAGTAATAAATACTGTAAAAAAGGAAAGAATCGCTCGAAAACTAGTTTCGTATTCGACTCATATGATTGAATCGGTGGCGCAGTTGTAATGCGTGCGCGTTACGACTGAGGCTGACTCTGAGGTCTCGGGTTCGATCCCCGGGTCGGGTAAAGGTTATATTAGGTTTTTCTATTTCGAAAAGCTGAGTATCAGCCCGGAGTCTGGAATTTGTGCCCGGTATGGCGATAGGCTCGCCCCCTATCACATCATGGGACGGAGATAAGCTCGGCGAAATGTGGGTGTACTGGTTACACCTCTGCCTACCCCTTCCGGGATTACAGGCGTGAGTGCTTATGTATATATTATGTACTCATATGATTCATCATTTAAAATCTATTCTAGAATTAACCACATTTTCAATTTTAAATAATTATAGTTCCCACTACTGACTGACTCTTGCTACTTGATATATGGAGAGACAACGGAAACTATCATTGTTTATGAAAACTATCAAAACTTGTACCTACTAGGCCTACAGAACTATGTAGAAGTATTCGTTGTCGTCGCTTGAACTCTCACGGATATGTGTATGTAGTATGTACGAGGAACCTACCACCTAGTAAAACCAGTATCATCTAGTACTATTAACTATGGATATATAAAACATCAGACAGGTCCACTTGATAAGTTACGTTGGTAGGCAAATCAGGACGATCTTGAAGTAATCAACAGCGGGTTTCTTTTTCATTTGCCTTTATTTGAATATTAATTCATAGTGAGTGGTGAATAACCTAATTTTCAAGTGTAATGCTGCATTGTAGAGCGTGGCCCGAGGCGAGTGCCGAGCGGACGGGACGGGCGACACGACGCGACACGACGAGACGCGACGACTCGCTGTTCGTACCCGCTGAGTACCGACATTAAAATAAAACGAGCCGAGTGATTGGGGACGAGCCGCGGCGTGTCGTGCGGTGCTGTGTGCTGTGTCAGGTATTACTGTATATTACTATGTACCGACCACATCTGTCATATACTATTACAAGTTTATAACAACAGGCAAACAAAAGCAACGGGACACGAGTGTCTGGATGCGCGTTGAATAGATGAAAACAAAATAAAAACTATTTAAAAATATATACATCTGACAAAAAACTAAAAATAATACAAAACTATTAGGAGTTTGTTTTTTCCCATACAAACATTTTAAAACGTTGGCGTCTGTCGTAGTCTAGCACAAGCGTAATCCTAATGTCCGTCATTCCGAATTACTTTAAGTTTAGCCTTCACCTTGATTCCAAACCGAAACCAATATTATTATTATAACTCACCGAAATAAGAAAACAATTAGCATTAGCTACTCTGATATTCATAGTCAATCGTACAGGAAGGGAAAGGCCGTACGGCCGCATGTACAAAACTAAACCAAAATAGCAGTATGTATATTGTACATATCGATAGAAGCATCAATAATTGTAAATAGGAGAGGCGCTAAAACTTTCTTTTTTTATCAGGTCATATTATTTATTTTTATAATTTTTTCTCAAACGGTTGAATATAATTTCGTCTTGTACACCTCTTTTAGCTTATTTATTGGTCATCCAAAATGATGAAAAATAATAACATATTTGCGCATATACCCTTATATGGAAAAATGTCCGCGATATATTTTCATAATTTTCAGATTTCTCACAGAAAACCGACGTAAAGTAGCAGCTTGCTGTTGCGTTTCGTACGGTGAGTGAGATATCCTCCCCTTCCCAATCCCTTAATTACCCTTTGCGTTAAATGGCGACAGCGCGCCCATTATTCTTACATTGCGTACATGGGCAGTGGAAATCACTTACCAACTTGCTCGTTTGCCGGCCTATGCCATAAAAAAGGTAATTTTAAATACACAAACGTACATGCGGTCGATAACAGTGGTATCTATTCTTCACGATACCGCGGTTCTTATCATATCGTTTGGCAAGAAATGTCCCCGCTGACACTAATCTATATAAAATGCGCTGATACGCGGCGCGAGTGACGCGACACACTGGTTGATAACCGCTGCCATTGACTGCTTCCCGTCGATAGGCGTCGTTTGCGCCACCTCTGTCCTCTACACGACGCGACGCTTTGTCATCTATATCCATATCAGTCTTTATGATACTCCTGAGTATACGTCATCAACCCCTACAATAAAGTGGTGATATGAGCGGGACGCGGAGACTTCAGATAAATTCATATTTGAAATATTTTTCAATAGAACTGGCACACTATAAACAATAATTTTACACTATATTTTATTATCTTAGCTTTCTTAGTACATCGACAATGCTTTTAGTCTATAAGGATTGCAATTCCCTTATGCTGCACATTTATTATTTTCTTCTAGTTATATCTCAATAATGACTTTTATGTAACACGTACCTACATGAGCTTGTTTTGTAAAAAGTATTATTTAGCTGGCATTAAGTCGAGCAACACTTTGTTTCGCAACTAACTTGAATTTATTATAAACGCAATATATTCGTAAAGCGTCTCACATGTTACATACAATGAGGCGAGCCTGGGGGCGGTAGTATACAGACTCATCGACATAATCACAGTACTTAATAAGAACGGTGTATCTATACATACATACATAGACTCACGCCTGTTTCCCATAGGGGTCGGCAGAGACAACGAATTTCCATAGCGGAGTAGCGCACGAGGCGCAATCACCTAGTCCACTTCGTTTAACTGCAGCATAAGGTGAATACTGCTCGATTGCAGTTCACAGTGAAGTTAAGTGCAGGACAATCCAAATAAAGTGCCAGCAAAGGATAAGCGAGATCTGCCACTACATAATCATAATAATGTAATAATGATAATAATATTAATAATAATGATTGCATCTACAACTTCTTTAAAATAAAACGTTGCACTACAGACTACAGCAAGTAAGCAATGCTATCTGTGGTAAGTGTTGCGACTACTAGGGGTCTACACGTTTCGACTTTAGTTGATCAACTTCTAAATCGCATGCACTCTAAAGCGTCTGAACAGAATTATCGGAAGCATAGTACTCTTTTCTATTACTTCATTATGTATATTTCTTTATATTTTAAATATTTATTATTGTGTGTATTCTTGTATGTATAATTTTTTATGTGTATGTTATCATATGATGTATTTACTTCAGTTTTTCTGTCTCTACTCCGATTGGTAGTTTATTTTACACGCCTACTGTGTGTTATTTCTGCATTTGGTTGACTGATAGATAATGCCTGCGGCATTAAGTCCACCTTTAAATATTGAGAGTAAGAAGCTTAAATAAAATAAAAAATAGAATAGAATTCAATCGAATTGATTAACAAAAACCGTACAGAGTTTGATGATTTAAGTCAGTTGATCAACTAAAATAGAACTGTGTGAATCCACTACACTACGGAATGTATGAAAGTGGTATCCCAACGTCCGTGTCATGCAAGCGACATCGACCTTTGATGCACTTGCATACAATGGTTTCGTCTTGAATACGATACGGACCTACACAAAACACAAGATATAAGTCTAATGTCGACTTACATACTCAGTAAATAGTAAAGTATTATCATATGGAGACCAGCTTACCTGCTCTCTACCAACTGAAGTTTTATATATGTTCGAGTATCAGCTAATGCATCTTTTTTTATGAGGAGGCACCGCGTTAAATCTGCCTTGTCTAACACAAACACATATCACAACATCATATTTTTTTTATTGTATAGGCCGACAAACGAGCAAGTGGGTCACTGGATGGTAAGTGAACACCACCGCCCATGTACGCCCACAATACCAAAAGGGTCATGGGCGCGTTGCCTACCTTAAAGGAAAGGGATAATAAGGGATTGGGAAGGGGAGGGGATTTAGGCCTCCGGGTATCCCACTCACCGTACGAAACGCAACAACAAGCTGCTACTTTACGTCGGTTTTCTGTGAGACAGTGGTAACGACCCGGACGGGCCTGCCCATTCACACTGTAGACAAAATTGTCTACAGCGTGGCTCTACCACTCGGTCAAATAACTGTTGCAAATAGACAATAACAACAATAAAAGTTTAGGTGATCGGTGCTCGTTGCATCACACATTGTAGAGTGAAACCTTGATGGCACACTAGTTAGTTCAGCTGACTGACTACTACTACTATTATACTCGTATTATTATATGTGTGTGAGTGAGAGGCGCTAATGCATTTTTCGTGTCACGTCTCGTCGAAGAACATCAACCCTGAGCCCACTCACGCGGTCACATTATTCGGTTTTAGATATTCGAAATAAAACATTTAAAACTGCTTTATTGTATATCCATTTTGTATGATTTGAAAGTAAGCATTTCGAAACCACAAGCACTTCAATTTTGTTTATGTAAATAGGAGATGGACACCATAAAGTTTCAGTGGGCATACTGGTCTAGTCCTAACCAGGTGTCTTTCTGTGGTCTGCGAGACTGTGTTAGGTCGTATTTCCGGACACTGTATGTATGAATAGTCCGTACTAGTACGCAAGGGTCGGCAAGGGTCGGCCGGCGAGTGGCGACCCTACACGGTAATCAGTTTGAAGGCAGTGAAGAGAAGGCACCCAATTACCTGAGAACGGTATTTATGGGCAGGTATTTGAGACCCGCGACCCTGGCACGTACGGCTCGCGTTTATGTCACTCCCGACTGCTGAGCGAACTGTAATAGCATTTCACTGACCTTCAACTATAAAGTAAAAAAACTTTTTTCTTTTTTTTTCTTTTTTTATACTAAAATAATAATGATATTATAAATTCTGATTATATCATTAGTGGCGATGGCAGCCGACTACCTCGGTGGCGCAGTTGTAATGCGTACGCGTTACGACTGAGGCTGACGCCGAGGTCTCGGGTTCGATATCCGGGTCGGGTAAAAGTGATACTGGAATTTTCTATTGCGAAAAGCTAAGTATCAGACCAGAGTCTGAAATTGAGCCCGGTATGGCGATAGGCTCCCCGCTCCCACCTATCACATCACGGGAAGGAGATGCGATAAAAAAAAAGATACGCTCGGCGAAATGTGGGTGTACTGGTTACACGTTTGCCTACCCCTTCGGGGAATACATGCTTGATGCGTATGTATAAATTCGGATTATAAGTAACTCAGATAATATTTACTGATTGTAGATCAGAATTCTGACGATATCTATATATCTAGTATGTGTTGTAAAGTTTGTAAACTCAGAAATAATAAAGCACATTAATTCTAGTAAAGATTTCACTCCGACTAAAACACCTTCAATTTGTGGACAACGCGTTGACCATCCGCTGATAATGGAGTATTGGCTAACTTTATTACTGTCTACTCACAAGATCCCCTGAACATAATGTTATTCTCTACAGTGTACAGGCATAGATCGCCTGCTAGTGTGTGTAGTAACTAGTAAGCCGTGTGCGTCGCCCCACGCGCCCCACGCGCCCCACGCGCCCCACGCGCCCCACGCGCCCCACGCGCCCCACGCGCCCCACGCGCCCCACGCGCCCAACGTCTGTAGCCGCGGCTCGACGCGACGTTTGTCAACGGCCCGTTTTATTACCACTTTATACGAGTACCTGGTCGCTACTCACTGCTGTAACATAAGCGTTTTATTTCTAATATAATTCCCGCTCCATTGTACCGACTTGCCGAAACTAAACTCTTATCCTGAAGCAAATAGAGAATATGTGAACTATTGTGTGTTCATATCAAACGCAAATATTTTTTTTTTATAAATATAAATTTAATGTCCAATGATTACCTCATTGGTGTAGTGGTAGCGTGCTTAGGCTAAGAAACCTGAGGTCCTGGGAATAACTTCCACGATGGGGAATCACAAATTGTTTTTGCATTTCGATGTCTGCCTACCTGCCTGCCTGACGTCACGGATTATAAGTTTAAGTGCGCTGTGACAAGTTTACTACTGTTGCGATCTAATAATATTACAGATGCAAAAACCCTCCATAGGAAACCATACTATTCCCAATATTTTCATTGACCTTAGAGTACCGTCAATTGAAACTATATTGCGGCCACTTTATAACGCAACCCGTATTTTAGGAAACCGAAGCTTATGTCGACGCCAGGCTGCACCGACATACCACGTCACGCATCCTTTTGGATAGCATGCGCGCAACGTGTCGTGTGTATGAGGCATGGGTGGTCTCCGCGCCGCACCTCGACCGCGCCGTGACGAGGGTCTCAGACTTGGAGCGCCAAGTCTGAGACCATCATATATCTTTTGTGATATTGTCAAGTGTTTATGTATGTTCAAGATTGTTAACATAAGAACAGGATTTTCGAGGACAGTTTGGACAAATAGTTAATTTTTTTAGACCAAATATAGGTCTAATCTAAAATTGATTCCTATTACCTGTATCTCAGACGTCATCTCAATCTTTACTGCGCTCTGCTCACAGCTGCTGTGAACAGTAGACACAGCCACACAACACTGGTGAAACTCTCACATTTTTTTCTCATTGCATATTAATTTTACTTTCGTCTAATGATGCTGAACTTATCTTCATTAGTATAGCATATTTGACAAACTAGGTTTACAGGCTTTCAAGTCACATTCTCATTGGTTGAATGTATGTATAAGATAGGCAACGTTATTCCATGCAACTTATCGTGTATTCGGTGTCGGTAGTGTGTCAGCCACATTTGTGGTGCAGCATGTCATTAAACGCGTACTTGTAATATGAAACTCGGTGCGGTCGCGGGGACGGAATGCGGGGTACGGGGTGCGTCGGTTTCAATCAGGGGAGCGCAAACAGGCTTGTTTAAATCCGCAATTGATTTGAAGCGGATTGTGTGGGCCAGTTGTTTCGGGCATACCGCGCCACACCGGGCCGGCCAGCCTAGCCCGGGCCCCAGCGCAGACTCTACTGACAACTGATCGGTATCAACCTAGCAACATATTGTATCTAAAACATATAAATAGAAATGTATGGATTGATGCTTAAACCCGAGAAATTAAAACGCGTGTAATGCAAAATTGTTATCCATATCGCTATGCTATTAGAACTTATTTCTGAAATTGCCTACGATCTAAATATTTTGATTCTGCGCAGCGTATGTGGCAGATTTAATTAAATGTATCTTTAAATATGTAGAATGAATGTAGCTTGATTCTTACCAATAAGTTATTAATGACAATATATCCAAGTACGTTACGTGCGCCTGCCGCCGGGTGCAGTCCCCCAGAGCAAGCGCGCGCGTTCGTCCCTGTGCCGCACCGGTGCCGGTGCCGGTCACTGTCGGTGTGTAAGCGACATCAAATATCGGTGAGAACTTATGAAACAGGTTTGTTAGCGGAGTGTACCGCGGGGAGTTCGGGGCCCGTGCAGGGGGGCGGGGAGGGAGGTTGCAAGGGGGGCCACTCGACCACTCAATCTGCCCGAATGCCAGCTATTTTCAGCTTCTGTAAACTCACTGTGAGGTCGTCAGATTAAAGCCCGAATTCGCTTCCGTTACAGAACCAGTTTCCGAACAGAAACACTACATTTGCAATGTAAGGCAGGTCGCCAACTGTAAATGACTGCCTTGTTTTGTGATCTGTCCATAGAGCAGCTTACATTTAATCTACGAAATACAATTACAAATGCACTTTTTGAGTGGCCGCGATTTGTTTGCGTTTCGACTTTTTACCTGAGAGGCGAAAGCATCCGGCCTCGGTTAAGAGAACGCTTTGGAGGCGACGTGGTATTTCATTACTAATAATTAAAATGCCAAACTAGATCATTATTTATAATTTTAATTGATGCATATTGTATTGCTTTTTATCTAATTTAAATAAATAATAGAAAATGAACTCACAGTTGCGTTAAATACACATTACTTCTTATCTTCGCTGTTGATCTCTGCCTACGGACATATCTGACAACTAGCCACTATTTATTTTTGCCTACCTATATGGTTCAAATAAGTATGCACATTATTAAATTCTCGTTGCTAACAACTAGTGATTAGTTCGAACCAGGCTGCAGGCATCAGTTCGCTGCAAATTAAATTACGATATTAAGTGGAGAACCTGAATCGGAACTCAGCTCTGAGTGGGATAAAAGATGCTCAGCTCAATAATAGATTTAGCGTAATGAACCGTGCGGCGTCTCCCCGTACCCCGCAGCCCGCAGCCCGCAGCCCGCACCCTGCGTACTTCAGCTCTCATCTCACTCGTCATTCAGCACATAAGACACAGATTCAGTTAGTACGAGCGTCGAAGTTGGCGGCTCGTTGGTTAACTCGCGAACTAGATACAAAAGTAACGTTAATGGACGGTCGGCTACTACAAGTTTGGTGACCTTTTTTGATGTTTTATTGCACAGGCCGCCAAACGAGCCAGTGGGTCACCTGATGGTAAGTGATCTCCACCGCCCATGTACGCCCATAATACCAAAATAATCATGGGTGCGTTGCCGACCTTAAAGGAAAGGGATAATTAAGGGATTGGGAAGGGGAGGGGGTTTGGGCCTCCATCTCACTCATCGTACGAAACGCAGCAGCAAGCTGCTACTTTATGCCGGTTTTCTGTGAGACAGTGGTAATGACCCGGACGAGCTGACCCATACATACTGTAGACAAAAGTATCTACAGCGTGGCTCTACCATTCATAAAACCTCCAACCTCACCTCTCTGCCGCCCCGTGCGCCAGTTAATTGTTCAATAAAACTAATAAATGTAACCTGGTGGGGGCTGTTGAAACCGAATGATCTCAACTTAGCGGTACACACAATAGGATATTGTATTTCCCACGGCAGACACGATCAAGAGCAGGCCTGTGAGTGAGAATGTACGAGGGACCTACCACCTTGTAATTGTATTACAGGCGTGAGTGCGTATGCATGTATGTATGTATGCCTACCCCTCAAGAGATAGAGGTCTGAACTTATTGTACTTGTAGCTACTATGTTGACAACATGCGAGAGCTACTCTCAAACGCACCTCGAATTAATTATGAGTAAAGATTAAAATTTCATTGCGTATTATAAATTCCGATCAACACTGCTATTAATTAATTGGCTCAAACCGAGACTAATTGGGTATTGTATCGGCGCGTTGTAACAATCGAATGCTCTTCGTTTAATTAAGGCTCGAGACAGAGGATCTCTCTATATGGGGGTAATAAATCACCGAAAACCAATAGGACCGTGTATTTATTTATAGCTATGTCTTCGGTCGTTTTTATCTTCAACCTGCGTTTTTATCTAACACATGTGTGACGTGACGCTTCAATACAGGTTCCGAACATCAACCATGGAAGGGATCCATCAGGCACACTACCCGCCCCGCTGAAGATATTCCCATTCACCACAGGAACACTACCAGTTACCACCCATCTCTCTACACAATATTATACGGATATTATATAATAACAAATTATATGGATCACCATGCATTATTTTTTATCATTGTACTGCAAAGTTACAACATTACAACCCTGATGGTAAATACCATGAATGATGATAATTTTATGAGTGGTAGAGCCACGCTGTAGACACTTGTATGTATGGGTCGGCTCGTCCGGGTCATTACCACTGTCTCACAGAAAACCGGCGTAAAGTAGCAGCTTGCTGGTGCGTTTAGTACGGTGAGTGAGATATCCGAAGACCCAAACCCCCTCCCCTTCCCAATTGATTGTCCCTTTCCTTTAAGGTCGGCAACGCACCCATGATTTTTTTGGTATTGTGGGCACTGCCCTGTGGTACATGGGCGGTGGAGATCACTTACCATCAGGTCACCCATTTTCTCATTTGCCGGCCTATGCCATAAAAAAAATACAGAGCAGTTCATGTAATATAATGACCACCGTCAACAGACGTTACGTCACTTGACGGTCGGCAGAATTATGCCGGCCTAAAGCAACTGTATATACAACGGATGACCCCAAAACCTGACTCGTTGGAAGGAGCCACTACGACAGCTTTAATTTCCTTTATCGTGACCCAGTGCGATAGTGGTGGGTCGGAATGCGGCTGCAGGCGACCGAACTGTGTCGACGAGACGCGGCGGGCCTGTTTACATATACCTAACCTAGCTTTGGAACTCAGTTCGTTTCAAAGCAATTTTTCAGGAATAGTAGCTTCCGTCTACCACGCTAACCATTCCGACACGGGTACTAACTTCCAGGCTCATAATTTAGCTATTACAATCATAAATCTAGATCTTAATCGAGTTTGGTTCATATCAAATTGGCCGCATTGGCAACCAACCGAGACGTTTTTCTTATCCTTTTCTTATTAACCTCCGGAAACAAAGATGTTTTAAGTTTGACCCCTTTGTCAGTTTGTGCGTGCGTAGGTGAGTGGGTGCGTGCGTGCGTATATTATTATCTGTTTGTGTATGTGTAGTTATCTGTCTGTGCCGCCGTAGCGCCTAAATGAGTGGACCTGCTTGAATGTAGTTTTTATGTTTGAAAAGTAATTTAATCGAGATGATTCTTAGTTATAGCTGATGAAAATATGTTCAACCGTTTGAAAGTTACAGACGTTTTTCTGATTAACACCGCGGGTGTTTAACAGCTAGTATGTCCAACACGGCGTTGTTCGGGTGCATATAGCCCACAGCAAACAAGGCCGCTCGTGACACCGCTGCAGCCTGCAACGCTGCATCGCTACATTGCACAGGGGTACTGCGCCGAAATAGAACAATCGATGATTGGAATTTAACTTAACCGCATATCGATATCGAGCGCTCGCGACACAAAAAGGCACCTGCGCTTCACTGAAAACGGCTCACGGGAATGTTTTTAATACCAAAGCAGCCGCAGCGCCGCACAGTTTAATAATTTGGTAAGGAATCCGCCGCGGGCCGACTCGAGGATTATTTAAGACAAATATCATGTTTATCGGCGGCCGCATTAGAGCGAGAATTTTGTGGATTTTATTAAAGTCGTCGGGCGAGGCGGGAGGTGGGGAAACGCCCCCGGACCGTAATAAAAACGAGCCCAAAGCGGAGCATCTTGGATTCCGAACGTTCGGAATATGAGACTCGACGATGTGGAGCACCTTTATGAAGTACCATCTCGGTATGCGCACTACTATGGCAATAGCAGTTAAACGTTAGGCATGTAGTGCTGCTGGCAGTGCTGGCACGTGGCCAGTGACGCTGCAAGGAAGTACGTACCTACACCGTCGATGTCTATGGCTGAGAGTAAAAGTTTGTTGCTGTATTAACGCATTATTTTATGGGGTAAGTCGTTTGCTTTAAGTAATATAATATGTAAGTAGACAATTTCATCTACAGCCGGAATAGGCTGCCTCGATCCGAGAATTACTACTCTTTTTCTCTTACATACACTCACGTTTCCGGAAGCCCAAATACCCCTTTACGCTATATAAAACAATAACATTGTAATAAATACTATACCAGGGAAATGCAATAAATATTTGGGCCTCCGCAATCTCACTGAAATCCAACAATAAAGCTGTAAATTCACGTCGGTTATCTGTGAGATACTGCTCATCCGGCAGTAGCCTCACTAACTAACTAAGACGTCGCTAGCTGTCAAGATGAAATTAAGAAAGGTGTTGACAGAAGAGAGCGTCACTGACGCCAGCATCTGACGCTTGACGCGACCATCAAAGTTACTTTTACGATTTGATTCGGCTCCTTGTTCGCGCATCACCAACCCCCTCACCCCCAGTCACCAATTCCCTTTTTATTTTTCTTAGCGGGACCACTGCTATTATATAAGGAAACTTATCAAGATGGCATTAATAATTAAGATGGTTTTAAAAGTAAGCGGTACGATGGTATTTAATGAATACTTAACTACGGTGCGATATGATTAAACCGGAATTTTACTTGGTACGCTACGATAATGGTTCGTGCAATGTAAGAAATTAATATTATTTGTAGATAACTTTTTATGTTGTTCTCAACCAAATGTGAATAGACTTTGATGAGAAAATTTATGCGATAGAGTTTACCTGCCATCTGCCCTTATAGTATACATTTGGTTAAGATCTGATGAAGGTAAATCCATGGACCCTCTTTCCCATAAATTTAGGCAGAAACAACGGATTTTCCCTGAAAAAAAATAACTTCATAAATGAACACTAAAAGAGTCATAACAAGTGCCCGTGCCGGTTAATTAAATTTGCTACGAATCCGGAAAGACCTTTATCGTTATTTTTTGTAACAGAAGTCCGATAAACATGAAAGTTCGTCGTCACAGAATAATCATTGGTGCTTTGCCGATACTAAAGAAATGGAAACTGGACTAGAAATGAGATTTGGGTTTCCAGAAGTCCCACTCACCGTACGAAGCACAACAGCAAGCTGTCTCTTTATGCCGATTTCATGTAAGACCCCGGTTGAACCGGCCTATTCATGTTGTAGTCAAAAGTCTCTGTGCAATGCTGCTCTAGTACTTAAAATCGTGTAAGAATCTATTTTGATTTGTGACTTTTCAATGTTTATTTGAAGTCAGTTTTTCAGATTTTTCAGAGATTTCAGACTGCCTCGGTGGCGCAGTTGTAATGCGTACGCGTTATGATTGAGGCCGACGCTAAAGTCTCGGGTTCGATCCCCAGGTCGGGTAAAGTGGTATTGGGTTTATAGTAAGAAATTATCAGTATCAGCCCGGAGTCTGGAATTTGTGCCCGGAATCGCGATAGGCTCGCCCCCTATCACATAAGAGACAGAGATACGCTCGGCGAAATATGGGTGTACTGGTTACACCTCTGCCTACCCCTTCGGGGATTACAGGCGTGAGTGCGTATGTATGTATGTAGTTTTTCAGATTTAGTTATTACTCTTCACCTTTTTTTTATCAGTTTTATTTTTGGGCAACATTTTATCAACTTAAGTTTATTTTTTGAATTTGCTAAAAGCCATGATGTAATTTTGATCTTCTGCTGGCTTTTTGCTAAAATAATAGCAAACATCTTATTGTGTGTTATATGTAGAGGTAGCACACGTCGCGTCGCGTCGCCTCAGTGTCGAAGTGATCTTCATTGCAGAGTTAAAGTTTTACGATTACAAACACTTGCGTTCACTTTAGTTGACGTTACATTGAAACGCTGTTATGTTTTTGTTCCACGACATTCACACTAGATAAGTAAGTGCGCGCTCTACCAACTTGTCGATTGATTGTCATCGTGCGCTAATTTATCATACAGCGATTGGAGAGCTTTAGAGCGACTGAGCTAACTCTCCCCCTTTGTCTTTCCAGTCCACCCACCTCCCGCTCTGGACTCACGGGCATGATATTGCCGATAAAATTCAATATCGAAACATTATCAATATTTCGCATTATTGAGTGTTTTTACAAGATATATTGACGTGTGCTGGAATGAAATTGATAAGGAAACTTGGCATGGGGGGGGGGCCTGCACCCTACGCCGCCCCACCCTACCCCCCTCCCTCACTCGTGCACCGACAACATTTATTAGATTTTCAAACAACAAAATAACAATGAAAAATAGCGCGGAATTTATTTAGTATCTGAATAGGCGTGAGTGCTGATGGCACGTTGATTTGTCCCTCCGAGACCGAGACCGACCGAGAAGTTACCGACCGACTCACTATACAGCGATATTCAGTACTGCCCATGTCTCACACTCGCTGCATTGCTTGCAAGTGCGAGTGCATGTTGTGAATTACGATTTCTAATGCCTCAGTTAAGCATCATATGGAACCAAGCGACAGACGAAGCGCATTCGATTGGTGTACACGAAGCGGTGCGTTTCCAAAAATACCGAAGTGAGAAGTAATTATAAATAAAATGTATGCGCCCCGTTAGTAGCTGTATTTAAAGTATTGTTAGTAGCCGGATTTTATAACGAGGGGGACCCATGAAAGCCATTGTAATCTTTACTTATCTCTACACAGAAAGATTCTCGAGGCGAGGTGGTATAGGTTTCGAACTAGGTAGGTCCTTAATATGCGACAGGCCACCTGGGTTAGTGCCATCGCTTTGCGTATTTCTATCGCCAAGTGACAGTGTGTAAGCTCTGTTGTGTTTTGGTTTGAAGGACATTGGACCCAGTGAAATTACTGGACATTATGAGACCTAAAAACTTATGTCTCAGGGTGACGAACGCAGTCATCAGCATGCACTGCTTTGTCATTGAAAGTTCTGTATGATGTCCTATTCACGTTACAATTTATAATGCGTGTTATGTTTTTACGAAGCGTTGTAATCGTATATGTGGCGTACTGGAGGCCAATTCTCGTAATTTTAAATGCTCAAAATATCATTACGATCTAGTCTCAGCGTCAAGAAAGTTGCAAATGGCATTCTCTTAAACCAATAATCAGCCCGTCACTAACAGTAAGGTATTTATATTCCCTTATAGCGGGTCTTCAACAAAAGCTGTACGGTTTTTGTTGATCATTTTGATTGAAATTGTTCAGACGGTTCGAATCGTAAGCGATTAAGCAGATGTGAACCTGATATTACGAGTAGTTAATGCGGTGCAAATTATTTTAATGAAAACGTCAATGTAGCCACAAATAGACGGCACTTGATTTGAGTGATCTTGCCGAAATTTCAACCAATATGTAAGCCATAAACAATATTGTATTTTTTTATTACGTGAAATGTCATATTTTTAATAAACACAATTCTACGAATCTAATACTGTTGAAGGAAAGTCGCCGCGAAATTGAGCTGTCATAAAAATACACTTACTGTTTTACGAGCCGAATATAGCGCGGAACGTCTACGCAGGGCTCAGTGCGAACATACTACCTAATGGTGATTATATTGTTTTTACATATCGTCGCTTACCTAACAATACCGCGCAAGTTAAATTGGCTTAGTTTTCAGTAGAGACAAAAATGAACATATGTCATGTATTCAATGAGTTGCGCGGTGACAGAACTATTTGAATAACGTGCTTTGTATTGTTAATTTAAATTTTTGTGTAAATTGATTGGATACGCGCCAAAAAATAAATTATCCCATGACAATATCACATGGCCAATTTTCGAGTTACGCGGTATTGTTAGCTAAGGGACGATATCTAGGTACTGGCCGTCAACATCTTATTAACACACTTCCGATGCGGACTTCTGCCGGAATCTATCGTAAGTTACATAAGTACGTCTGTTTCCACGGAATACAAACAGCGGTGGTACTTTGACAAGGATATAATTAGAGGCAAATAAAACCCCCCATCGGTCTCGTGTAAGGGATCAACCACCCACAGCCCCTTATGCCACCCCCTCCATCCGCCCTGACACCCCAAGCGTCCTTATCCTGTCCCCTCCCGTGGCGCTATGTGCTCCTAGCGGCTCATCAATCGTGAGAGGCTCCCGGACTAATCACGTCTTACTGTCGAACATCTAATGACCGGGCCGCTCCGTCCGCGGAGACCACTCTCTTGAATAGAAAACAAAGAATTAAATACCTACACTTGACAGTCACACATAAATTAAATACCTACACTTGACAGTCACACATAAATTAAATACCTACACTTGACAGTCACACATAAATTAAATACCTACACTTGACAGTCACACATAAATTCCTGACATAATAATATTGTGTCGTGGGTATCAGAAACTACCAGGGAATTACGCTTTCATACCATCCAGATCTAGATCAAATATTTATTAAGGACGCAAATATATTTACCTATCTCGGTGAGGGATTCTAACTTGCAGTCTATCGTTTTACATCCGGTTACATATCTACTGAGCCAAAAAAGTCTATAAACATCCCAATAATGGACAAAGGCCTCCTTAACCTTTCATGACTAGGGGTATTTGTAACTCATCACGCTAGTTCCATGCTAGAAAGTGGTTCGCCTATCTTTGTTTCTCAGCCACCTAGGTGCATCACTGGTAAGGTTAGTTAGATTCTCAGAGATGTTGGTAGGACCTTATACATTCTACACGACGAACAGTAAAGGCCTCTAAACAATAAAACGTTATCCCCCTTTGTTCTGTTCCGTTCGATTGTAATGAAGAACTCACTGGAAGTAATTTGTACGAAGTCAATTACCCGTAAACGCGTTTGTTCTATCATTTATAGTTAGAAACCACATTGCTTACAGTTCACAGTAATTAGGGAACAATGGAAAATGTATGGCCGATAAAGGTCTGTTATATATCTAATAAATATTGAAAACTTAAAAAAATCTGAATAAGGCATAACACGTTAAATGAGCGTATGGCAACCATTGTATATTATAATATTATTTATTCTTTAAACCTTAGTGAGACATTAAATTTTAGCACGATCACAAATATGTTTATATTGCAATAGGTACCTACCAATAGAATTTTGAATTTCAAAGTACGCCATGACACTGGATTGCGCTTGTCAAACACAAAAGTGCAATAAAATAATATAAATAATAATACTTATTGCGGCAGAAATAGCCAATGCCGTGGTACTATCCCAGATGGCGTCTCGCATACAAGAGACCTCCCATCTAATAGGTCTTAATTTCAAGTTCAGAATTACAGATTAATGATGGTAGGACCAAACAATGCTTTTACTGTCTTAATTACTTATGTATTAACTTGATATTAGGTTAAACTTCTCTTTTCACTACCCAGCTTAATGACAGGTTCTGCTTTTCTATTGAGTTAGCCGTCTCCACTTCCTCACGCTTGAGGATTTTTTATATTGAAACTATTGATTCTCCATGGAACTACTTCATTATAAATATCAGTGAAATGTTATAGTTCCTCAGCAGTAAAGGGACGCATGCGGTAACAAAGAGTTCGAATAAAGCAAGGTAGGTAGTGAACGAGCTGGCACGCCGCCAGCGTAGTGGCCGCAGTGGGAAGTGGCCGCACGTATCAACGAGCTACTACGATAGTACTCTGTCGCAATCCGCGACGAACTGTTTAAACATACCAGATCCTTTTTATACGTTGTAAAACCGTACTAGTCAGTTTTATCTACAGCTGGTCGGCTCGACACAGTTGATACTTCTTTCTGAAAATAATTTGTTGTTTTGTTGGGTTTGTTATAGTCGGTGCAATTGTTCGAGTCCCAACAAATTCCTAATCTCTTATTCCTCAAAGACTGATGACGCATCCACGATTCCTTAACATTGCGAGTATTCACGAACGTTGTTCATCACTTAGTATCATATGATCCATTTGTATGTTTGTTTGTTTGTCTCCTGCTAAAAGAAATTAAGTTTACACACTGCTCCTGATGATTTCATACACATGAGTTTTATTAGTGGTAGAGCCACACTGTAGACACCTTTGTCTACAGCATGAATGGGCCGGCTCTTCCGGATCGTTACCGCTGTCTCACAGAAAACCGACGTAAAGTAGCGGCTTGCTGCTGCGTTTCGTACGGTGAGTGAGATATCCGGAGGCCCAAATTCCCCTCCCCTTCCCAATCCCTTAATTATCCCTTTCCTTTAAGGTCGGTAACGCGCCCATATTTTTTTTGTATTTTAGGCGTACATGGGCGGTGGAGATCACTTACCATCAGGTGACCCTCGTGCTCCTTTGCCGGCCTGTGCTATAAAAAAATATATGATTGTTGTAGAAGGACACGCCGGGCTGGGGGAGGAGGGCAGTTCCCAATCCCTCGCCTGCAGGTGACCCGTGATTGATCGACGCCGACCCGTCTAATGAATACCATATAAATCAACCTAATGGAAAAACTTCTAACATTTTAGAAAAAAATCATTACTGAATGAGACCATTTGTAAATCAAAAAAATTACATTCGACAAATGAGAAATTAGAACAAGATTAATAAAAACGCTACAAAGAGCGGCGTAGTTTGTGTATTTGAAGAGATGCACAATGTATACGTTCGTGATTCTAGACGCATATATTGTTTCCTATTAGTGTACACTAAATAACTTATAATACTTAGTATTATTGTTGTAAATAATAATACAGCACACAAGCAAGAAGGAATTGGGAATTCGAAGTGCGGGCATCTTCGTGCAATGCACAAGCTAAAGCCACCCAGATGAAGGGAAACAGTCAGCGCGCGGTGAATACGCACGGCCTGCCAATAGTGGCAATCCGTTTATTTGTCTAGGAGAACTCTACTGCAGCGTGTGTCTATACAGTAGGCGTTCGCCGGCCGCGGGTCACGTCCGCTCTCATTGCATAACTCGTGTTTACCATCGCAATGAAATGAAACTGCTTTATTCGGTATTCCTGTGAATACTACGTCAGACAACATGCTATATGTTAAGATTCTGTCCGTCTTTCTGTCCTATTTTAGTTATTATTTAGATTACTACACATATCACATATTTTGTTTGACTTTAGTAGTATAAGTTATACTAAATATATGTGTAGTAGAAGTACACTCTGTATATGTTAGTCGTAGGTATCTATAAGTGAGCGTGAGTCCGATAGTGTTATGTAAATGAGTCTCCACGCTACTGCGCCTATTTTTTAGCTTCTGTCCCTTTGAGCAGCGATGTCGAAGTCTGCGCACGTCAAAGGTGTCTTTGAAGTTTCAACTAATTATTTCCTACACGCCAGTTGGAGCGCTTTGTCCTCTGCTCAATAGACACAGGCGGTATTAAAACTTATGCAGTATAATATTCGTCTTTTATTTTTTTAACACAGTAAGTAAACGAGTAGGTGGTGACGGTAAGTGATGGTAAGTGACGGTAAGTTACGGTAAGTGACGGTAAGTGACGGTAAGTGACCGCTACCTATAAATACGTACAATACCACAGCTATCGTTACTGAGTATAAGAGTAAAGGCAGCAGGGGTTTGAGCTACATACATAAAACATAAGCTCTTGGCTGTATCGCCGAAGGGGTAAGCAGATGTGTAACTAGTTAATGTACCCACGGTTCGCCAAGCTTATATCTGTGCCATGATGTGATAGGGACCGAGGCCTATCAACCTATCAGCTTATTACCATTCCATTCCCGGGGAGATTATGTGTCATTATTGTAATCAAAAACTAACCAGGCAGCCATTGGATAAATAAGGCAATTCTTATAATATGCGCTAAGAAAATGTAGAGTCAATCAGGTTAACGCATATTACAAGTACAAACCTATAAATCTTTCTTAATAGAACAGAATGTGTAATATTTATTAGCATTAGTCACCTATTAGTGTGAATCGACGATTTGCAGTTCGCATGAGAGAAGTGAGTCAGGTAAGATAGTTGTATTTGGTTACCGCGAGGTATTATCTCGTCTGGTGCGTGACCTATCTGTTCACGCACGACGCGAAGGGAGCATGACTTCAACTATGATGTAATTACATTCAAAAAATTATAGTCTGTCATCAAAGGTGTCTAAAGTGCCATTCATATCTGCAGACACGTGCAGACATGCACTGGCATAGACACAACATTCTCGCGAAGAATTGTCATCAGGTGCCGGACCGTGTCTGTGCGTTGGATGAGAATACGTTTATAAAACATGCGCGTGCGTTCATGTAACATGAACTATGGACGTACAAGACGTGGGTCAACAAATATACAGGTGGAAAAAGAAAGCTAGGCTGAATATAGTGCTATAGCAACTTGTTATGGGTCTTTCCTATACATCAAATGTAGGCTTTTTCCATTAAGGTTGTCTGGTAGAGATCGCTTTTAGCGATAAGACCGCCTTTTGTAACATAATTTAGTTGTAAGGTTCATAGAGTATATTTTTTATTTTTGGTGTACAATACAGACCTATCTATCTATCTATCTATCTAACTATCTATAGCCAGACTGTATAGATTTTAGTTTATGATCGAGTGCAGCGCGACCGTCTGCAGATACATCACAGGTGCGACGACCAATCCTAACATGAGATATGAACCACCTTCCCCACCCACGGCAACTGGGGTCCGGGGCGAATGCAAATTGCAAGGAGCTGCTCACCTGCACGTCGCGTCGGTTTAAAATGCAATGCGTGACGTTAATTGTGTGCTTCACGAGACTCAGTGCTGGCAGTCTTCATGTAGACGAGCATCTATTCTGACGATTATACCTCAACCTTAGTAGATCGTTACGTTAGTCTGTGCCATCTAACTTAATAGTTCTCAGACACGTCTAGTGACACGCCACTTTATTCAGTACGTTATCTTTTTAAAATCTGTGTTTACATTCAGAATAGTTGAATCACTACATTGGTTTAGTGGTGACTTAGGCTTAGAAAACAGTGAGGTCCTGGGATCACATACCAAGTCGGGAAAATAAGTAGTTAGTTAGTTCAGTTTAGTTTTTTCCATTTAGTTTAACTGTAGTTAAATTGCACTAATGTGTATATATAATATAATGTGCCTACTCCTCCTACTCCTACAGGCGTGAACTTATATGTAATTTGGATTTAAAGCAAGTAGCATATCTTCATCTCATTCAGACGAGTACTTGCTCTTAAAACATAACAACGCAGACGATATATTTAAATAATTGTACATGGTTTGTGAGACATGTACATGTACTACTGTCGTAAACACTTCAATTTGGGATATATCTACTATACAATGATCTTTGTTCATTATTTATTGTTGCCTTGTAAATCTTGTATCTGTTATTTTTAGAATGTAAGTGTTTTGGTGTACCTACTGTAAGCTTGTATGTAAAATTATTAATAAATAAATAAATAAACACACGAATATCGAGACTATAAGAGAACATCGTACTTGTCGGTTCTTTAATTGTAGAGGCAAAGTTTGAAGTATGCGACTAAGATAAGAAACTGCGATACATGGAGACAGTGACTCGTCCGATTTGTATGCAATTAAGTATTAGGTACATTTTGAGGTATGCGACAAAGACAGGACGCCTGAATCAAGCGTCGCGGTCTCCCCTTCCCGGTCGCGTACCTCAAAACGTGTCTTTATATAATGAATTCATCACATCCGTAATACTATATATAGAAAAGCTACATTCACAACGATTGCACAAATAAACAATGAGTTAAAACATACGTTCACGATAATAGCTGGTCGGTGGAAGCTCGGTGGAAGGCAAGGGGAGGCGGGGCTCTGACAAGTTCGCCGGTAATACACTCGCTCGCGTGTACAAAAACAGCTAATCGAGGGCGCACCATCATTCTCCAGATTACTTTTCTTCATAAATGTCCGGCAGCCGCACTGCGCGCCAGCCGTTTCACGACCCAGTTTTTTTCTACATACCTATAGGTATATTTTGACCCGAATCATGAAAATAATATTTCGTAGTACTCACCTATACTCTTATTGAGCGCAATCACGCAAATTAAAATTCTTACAGATTGATTACGTCATAAATCAATTTCATCAATCATAATGATTTCTTATGTTTACGCGAATATTACAAATTGAAATAAAACTAGTTTATACGGATTTTATCGCGGTTTATTTTTTGTTTTAGTCTCGACGTTTCGAAAGCTTTTAGCTTTCGTGGTCAGTCGTTTCAGGCTCTCCCGTCACGTGGCGTGGCGTATAATTTATTTTTGTCGATCGTAATAAACGAGTGATAAAAAATATCGTAAAATTTAAGTATGTATAGATTTTGATAAGATCTCGTACATAAAAATTCACTGTCATGTGTATGACCTTTACTTTTAAATATGATCACACCTTTCTGTAACACGTTGTATATACCATTAGATGACCAGCTTGCTCGTTTGACAGCGTATAATAAGTAGTTTAACTACTCTACTACTCGCCGCGTCATGATTTTATCGTAGCTAGACAAAGTGACTCCGCTACATCAGGTCGTAAGTGTAGTGCAATTCAAGAATAATGTCGATCAACTACAGACGATGCATCTATCGTAAGTCGCCAGAACTATGATAGCGTGTTTATCTACAGGCGCGTGTATTAACTCGTGGTTCTCGGGCTGCTGCGGGCTGAATTTCCACTCACATTTCCTAAGTCATATTTCGGAGCCGGCGATTACCGTGACGTATGGCGGTAATGTGCCACCGAAAGTTATAAGCTCCGCGACCATATGTAATATGGGTCCTCTCGGTAATCTCGCCCCTTTCTGTTTGATTGACGACACCCCCTCCCCCTTTTCCACCCGGGCGTAGGGGGAAATAATGGGAATGTAATTTGCGCACAATAACCGTTTGATTCATTAATTTTTTGCAGACATTTATTAAAAATGGTTTGAGTGACGGCGCCAAATAAACGGCTAGCGAATAGCGACTAGCGGTGCGCGGTAAAGAACGGCCGACTACACAGCGTGCTTCACTGCTCAACGTCTTTACGTAACTTAACAATCGGAATTGCATCATGCTCTAGATTTAAATTTTTAAAGAATACTATAACTTATTGTAATGGTATTGCGTTTCTTTTTAATATTGATTTTTATTAGCCTGAATGACGAAATGAGTCATTCACCTGATAAGCGCAACGGCTTCTCATTAACAGAAGCAAAACCAATCAGAACTTTGAATTACAAAGAGCTTTATATCTCGTCACCCAGACATAACACGTTAAGTGTCACTATACCCAGTAATTCATTAATTCCTTCAAACTAGTATATCGGTTCTTACAGTGTGTAACTATTTGCGCTATTTTGCGCCAGAAATAGTCAAATTGTTGGTAAGTTATACGGCATCTCACATACAGGTAACCAACGATCTAGTTGACAATCTTCATGATCTTATTGATCGAGGAACTTTATTTTTGTATCTAATGACACTCTCTTATATTGCAATTATTTAATGTCGCAACAATTTTTGTTGCGTGTATGAGTGTTACGTGTGTACCTTTGCGTGTGTATGTAAGTGGAGCCGTATTTTTGGCAGATTCATATGAGAGTTATCGTTCTAGTTATCTTATTTCGTTGCTAATAAGTAAATAAACACCCGTTCTATTCGCTTGACATCTGCAAAGTACCCACCGTATACTACTGGACACTCACACTTAATTCCCATTAATACAATTTACATTATAACTCTCCTCGTAAGTAACTTGTACGTACTAAGTCTTCAAAGCCTAAATAACAGAAAAAACATTCACTATCCACTTTGATAAATAATGAAAATGTCATTAGAAGTCGTTCTATCCCAACATCCGATACATTTAATCCGGGAATCGAGCGTGATCCCACGGGAGCTTGCCCTGTCTCGTAGCAAGACCCGTAAATACGCGCCCGCGACGTCTCTAAAGTAACCAAGTATTATATGTAAGTACTAAAGTATTACCGATACTGACAACATCTTACTAGGTGACAGAGTCCGTCTGGATACCACCAAACATACTGCTGTTTAGTGGATCCAGTACACACTGGTGTAAGCTCGGTTTTGCCGATATGAAGGATATTATATCCAATGAAGTTACTGGGTTTTATAAGACAACATGTATAAAACATGTTCTGTATGATGAGCGCAACATTATGCTAGACAGTATGCAAATAACATCTGGCGTTGTATACTATATGGATCTTGTGGAAACTAGGAAGAATTTCAGTGCTTTTCGGCGTTTTTGCCATACCTATTATTGGAATCAAGCCTAACAGCTTCGTGATAGGACCCACTTAATGACATCCATGGTGCTTTACATCTGGCTTCTCCAGTTGTATATGTCCTTGTGCCTGAGGTTAAGACCTCCTTAGTTCATTATTCTGCCGCTTTGCTATGGAGGGAAGTGGACAATTATTATTTCCAACTCCTCCCTAATTTTCTATTTGATTCATTTCGTTGCGGGATAAAGACAGATTTGCATTCCCAGAGACTCACCGAACTTCATTGCCTGGATTCGAAATATGCGTGCCACTGTCGATCCTGGCTTACAGGAGTTACAGTGGAGGGGGTGTGGGCGGGATAGTCTCGGGTGTTGTAGTGTTTATGTTCGTCTCATCAATAAGTAGTATAAAATAAAACGAAGAAAATGTGCGGTGTAGTACTGCGTGACGTACTAAGTAGACAGGATTGATTGAGGTAATTGTGATGCTGCACCGGAATGCATGGTTTTTTATTCGTGGAGTCCATTCTAGCACGATAGTACATAATACTTCAGTGCTGGAACTCACACTAAGTAACATTCATTATACAGGAATCATACATACATATATACTCCTTTTGTTATCGGTCGATGAATGTGCTCCGAACATTTTCCGTGTTCTTGCACATTGAGTGAGAGTATATTAAAACTGGTGGTCGGGGTGTTGCACTGCGCATTGTTCACCAGGACATTGTGTTGAGGTAACGGAATAAGAAACGTTCGTATAATGAAAGTCCGACGTCGCGTCTTTTGTTTCTATATTGACTAAGTTGGAATAGTAATCTACCTGAGTTCTGTACTGTACAGATGATACTCTTAGCAGCATATTTTTCTTTTGTCGTACAACGATAACTAGAGTCAGATATTAGGACTCTGCCTGAATGCACTTTGAATCCATTACTATCCGACTTTACTCACTTTTTTTACTAAATACTTTAGTAATCTCTTACCAGAACCATTCTACGTTTACATTTTATTCTATTTTAAATTCAAGAAAATCAATTATTCCTGTTGTATTGAAAAATACAATACATATTGAAACTACGTTAGGTAGTACGTTTCTAGAATTCCGTAGTAGCCAAAAGGCAAAAACGGAACCTTTGTAATTTCGTCATATCTATTTGACCGTCTGCCTGCCTGCCCGTCCGTATGCCACAGTCATTTTACTCGGAAACTATTAGCCTTATATGTACGATAACACAAAGGTACAGGTAACGCTACACAAAGGTGAAATTATCATTTTTTTGGGTAACTCTATACATGTAACTGAGGAATGATCTATTTTTCTTTGTACATAGACATTGAACAGGTCCTTAAAAGTTATAAAAAGATGCTAAATGACATTTTTATAATTTATAATTAAAAAAAAAAAAATTAAACTAAACAATTTCAAGTCGGTCTATAGTTTAATAGTCAGTGATTGATGCCATTTTTAAGTGAAATTATGAAAATCACTGCTTAAGGCGTTTTAGTCTTTCAGCCCCGATTTCACCACTTAAAGGTTGGAATTACTTCTTCAAATTTAAATACCAATAGGACCACCACGGCAGTAATCCCTATCGAATAGAAAAAGAGTTTGCGTGAAAAAAATATCAATATATAAATACAGACGAATTGAGAATCTTTGTTTCTTTGAGGCGGTTAGAAATAAAACAGAAACAAAAACAAAAAATTCTATATTTCTCTTTGTAGTCGGTGCAGTTTCATTTGACGGGCCACAGCAGCTGCAGAGGCACAGATTTCACAATTACCCTAGAAGTTGTTGTTATTGACTTTTCAGTGTTATTTTATTTTTTATTTTTAAATTTTGTTAAAACTTATATTATTTTTATATTTTTTGGGTTAAGTACAGCTGTGGCATGTGAATTCCAATTACACAATCGCGAAGAGTGTTATCCGTAGAGGAGTTTATTTTTTTTACTTCGTACACTGTCGTCAGATCTTAACCAAATTTATATTAAAAAACCATTTGAGACCACAACGCAACTAAACTCTATCGAATATTTTTTTTCCACCAAAATCGGGACACAATTGGCGGAGAAATCGATGTCATTACACAAAACCTCCTCCTTTTTTTTAGATTAAAAAAATGCAATTAATTCGGTGATTCAATTGCTACTCCTATTCAAATCAAATTATTCCATCTTTTGTTTATATTGTTTTAAAAACGTAAAGCTATCTGACATTACAAAAACCAAAACAAAGATAATAATAGAATGTTCGACCGTTTGCGCTTGAAGTATGTAAAGCCGCAGGATACTACAAATGTTCTCAGCTAGATGCCGCACCATAAAGCTCGTTCGACAATGTGAATAACATTTCAATATACCTGTGTGTGTATGTGAAACAAAGCAATTAGCCCGAACATTTAAAACCAATTTATAAAGTTGCTCTCGACACACCGCCGCCCCACGGCCGCGCTCCGCTCCGCGCCACGCCGGTACCTACTCTATCCTTTTGTGATATAGATGTATAATCGGATTAGATAAAATAATTATTGTAAGTATTGTACCCATAAACGTACAGTTTTTATTAAACATGCATAGTTATTTTGGAGTAAAGCTGCAGGTTTTCCCTGGTCATATTGTATTAAACAAAGGACGAGTAATTATTAAAATACTTTTTTTTTTCAATATTGACTTGGCCTCAATATGGAGCTTCGGTGAAGGTTAACATTATGTTTTCCATAGCAGACGTCAGCAAATGAGCAAGTGGGTCACCTGATGGTAAGTACTAACCATCGCCTATGAACGCCCACAACACCTGAAGAATCATGGACGCATTACTGACTTTAAGAAAGGGATAATGAAGGAATTTCATTTGGGCCTTCAGGCTCACCGTATAAAACGCAACAGCAAGCTGCTACATGACGTCAGTTTTCTGTGAGACAGTGGTAACACCCGGTCAAGCCGGCCCTTTCCTGATGTAGATAAAGCTGTTTACGGCGTGACTCTACCACTTATAAATACGTGAAGTATATTAATAAAATAATGTTATGTTTGTGTTTTAGATATCCTCAATAATAAATAAACAATAAGTGGCTAAATATATATAAAAACTGTTCCATATCGCCTCTCTATAGGTGTCTGCTGTCTACATTTCTAAGTAAGTATTTTGTTTGTTGGGACATCTATTTGATAATGTCAAAGTTGTCGTAACACATTTTTTTAGTCTTTCATAGAGGTAATTTTAGTTAAATTCAATTACGGACAAATTTAGTACTCAATTGATTGTATTCATATTTATTTTTGCAAAAGTATTTAGATAAGATAATTCTTAGGTATCATCTGCCTTTCCACGCGCAAAAAATCTAGTACGGAACGTGATGTTCAATATATTTAATTATTATTAAGTGTACGGACGGAGATACGCTCGGCGAAATGTGGGTGTACTGGTTACACCTCTGCCTACCCCTTCGGGGATTACAGGCGTGAGTGCGTATATAACCCGTCAGTACACTACTGACGGGTTAGGACGGACACTCCAAGAAAATGATTGCGCTACGCAATGCGGTGCAGCACCGCAACTGGCTCAATCGATTCTGAACGCTCAATGCGATATCATTTGATTCAAGGCTAAATAAATTATAACACCGTCTTGAGCTATTTACACGAGCACAATAATTATTGTATTAATTTTAGATCAAAAAAATAAAGAGCGAAAACGTAATTAAACGCATAGAATCGATTAAGGTAGTTGCCGTGCACCTCAGATGTTGTACAAATTTTATTCGCGGTGTCTGTTTCAGTAAATTGCTTCAAAAGTTTAACACTACCAGGGACGAGCCCCGTCATTAATACTGTATAATTGACTACTGACTGATGGGTATGTGAATTGCGTACCTCGAAAGCTGAGTATCCATTAGTGGCAGCCATCATAAGTAAATATATTATCTCAATCTGAGATACGCCACTTCACGCGAGGAAATGAGGATGTACTGGTTACACCTCTACCTATCCCTTCGGGGATTACAGGCGTGACGGCGTATGTATAATTTTTGATGACAGTTTGTTTTTGAAGGTAGATAAGATTTAGCTGAATTTATTATTACTTTCTGCTGTATACATACAGTTTGGCTCAAGTTGCTCACTCTGAGTAAAAGCTAAAAGCAACAACAGGCCGCGAGGCCGCGAGCGTGCGTGACTTGGCGCGAGTAATAACAACTGATTTTAATTAATGTGGGTAGTTCACTGCGGTATATATACTCGTACACCACCGCTGCTGCCATGATCCTGATTACATCGCATTCAACTCGAACATCGTTACAGATAACACGCGTCTATTCCACTACCAACTAACAAGATTCACTGAATATATCATTAACTAACGTACGTAAAATTTATACGCAGTTTCAAGTTTTTCTGTCGGTTATTGTAAATAAAAGAGAAGACATAATTGCTCACGTTATTAGAGACTGTTTCATTTGTTTTTAATACTAACAATACGTTTAAACCTGTAAGTTTTATGGATGCGTTTTCTGTGTCAATTACATACACTAACCGACGAATGAAACAACTAATGTTAAATTATAGTATGTGGAAGCACTATTCCCTCAGCATTATGTTTGTGTCCGTATGTTATAGTTTATGTCACCCATTAGTCCGGTCACCTGTACTGTAGAGGCGGCGCGGCGTCGTGCGTCCCACGTCCCGTGTTCCGACTCCCGCTACCTGCCCGCTACACGCCGCGTCCCGTGACGGTCCACATTAAAGGATATCCTGTGGAGTTCACGTATATATTTACACTTTACACTGTTTTCACATAACGGAAGGGACTTATAATAGAATTGACCCACGGAAGGTTTTCACTTATTTCATTTAGTTCTAAATATTATTATTGACGTACTCGTTAACTGTACTATTCATTACCAGCACTTGTACGACTCTAATACGGGTTCGGCGGGATGTGCTTTTTATACCTACGATCCTGCAAAATGGATTTGGGTTAATTTATATATCTCGGGCCGCTTGCCTAAATGTCCATCCCATTTGGTAAATTAAATTCCTAGCAACTGCTGTTAAAAACTCAGTCTTGTGGGGTGTTGATAGACCTAAGAATCCAAGGCTTATTCGACTTATAGCTAATAATACCAGTAGTCAAAAATACAGGCTGCAGTAAACCGTATTCAGGAATACCCGACTAATATTTAAATAAGTAGGATAAGCCCCGTCTCCCCGAGGGTCGCAGTCCCTAGCGGAATACTAAGGCTTTGGGTCAATATATTTTATAGATGGTACATGAGAAAGGTCAAAAATAACAATAATAAATAGAAGACAATAAAAAGACACAGATGACGGAATTTAATATCTCTAATTGTTAACTGTTGTTGGGCTTGTAACACTGACATAGCATGACTCTACCATAGATAAAATTGCATCGACTTCAAAGAGAATAGAATAGATAGAATTTGTTATTTTTGACTTTTCAGTGTTTTTATTTTGAAGTCGGTTTCTAAGTTTTGTTAACCGTTATTTTATTAATATTACAGTATGGATACAAATCGCTACAGTCTAATAACATTTGTAGCAGCTTGATCTTGCATTTCGTAGTGTCTGAGATATTTCACTCACTCACGTCTGGGGTTGGCAGAGGTGTAACTAGTACACCCACATTTTGCCGAACATTTTCCCGTCCCATGATGTGATAGGGAGCGAGCCTAACGCCATATCGGGCACAACCCCCGACTCCGGGTTGATATTAAGCATTTCATGATAGAAAAACCCAATATCACCTTTCCCGACCCGGGGATCGGACCCGAGATCTCAGCACAGCAGTCGCCCCGCGTACGAATTACAACAGCGCCACCGTGGCAGTCTGAGATATCCTAAGGCACAAATACCCTTCCCCTTGCCAACCATTTAATTATCCCTACCCTTTAAGGTCGCACCGCTTCCATGATTCTTCTAATGTTGTGGATGTTCATGGGCGGTGGAGAATGGAGATAGCTTACCATCGGGTGACCCACTTGCTCGTTTGCCGGCTTATACTCTAAAAACTCCTCAGTGGCATGCAATAAGATAAGGCCGTGATTGTTTCCGGGAGGAGGCGCGGCGGTGTGGGCAGGTGGGGAGGTGGGGCGGAGAGGTGGAGACTGGAGGGGTGCGATACCCCGCTCACTTTAAACACACCTTTTATACCGTGAAATAAGTTTGGCGGCGAATTCTTTACGGGCAGATAATACAACAATTTGGCGTGTTTTTATACAGCGCCTTACAGCGTCCTAATTGTGCTGTATCATTATTTTAAGTATTACATCTGGTGAGGAGAAATTACAACTGACGCCGCGCTGAGACCTCCTTCGTAGTGCGCGACCGAGACGCGCGACGGCGACACGACGTAACATAGTATTAAAGGGACCATTGTCGTTCGCATGCCTCTTGTTTCACGCTGCAAATAGTTTAGGAAAAAGACGGTTTTGTAAAACGGACGTGTCACTCGCTAGACTCGAGCCCCGAGTCACGGTCACCTGTCTCAGTCACGCATGGTGTAGATCAATCCTTTTTATTTTTAACTCCCGACAAAAAAAGGGATGTTATAAGATTGACATCTTTGTCTGAAATTGACTGTGTGTGTGTGTCTGTAGCACCGTAGCGGCTCACACATGGGATTAGATTTGACATGGTTAAAGTTTATAAGGAGGAGTCTATAGGTGCAGAAGGCTATTTAACATTTTATATCTGTAACAATTATACATTCAATTAAATTAAAAATTAATTTATTATGCTCACACTGCCAATGTCAAACACATAAGTCAGAACAAAATTCAAAAAATATAAGTAGATTTTCGACCATTAAATAATAGTAAATGATATGTCCAAAAATGGGCTTTTATTATGTGAAAATTCTAACCAACATAATTTATATATATTTGGATAGAACTCCTAAAAGCGAATGTTTTGTAATAATTATAATATCATGTGTTTTAGTTTATTTGACTTACTTATACAATTTCTATTATAATAAAACTATTTTTTAAGATTTACACAATTGTTTATTAATTTTGTTCATTTTCAATGTCTTCTCTTATAAGTATAGAGTTTAGAAACTCTGCCTCAGTCATACCGCGTACGCATTACAACTGCGCCACCGAGGCAGTCAACAAATGTGGTTATCCATATTTTCCACATTTTCAAAATAAACTGTGTTATTAGTTGTCTATCTTAACAAACCTAACACTTTATGCAAGAAAATCAGAAAAAATCAACGAATCACGAAACAGTCAGGATACCGCGATTGACAATACTTAGAAAAATGACAGATTTACATAAAGTGTTGTCAGCTATATGATGCAATGGTAGTTATTTTTTTGTGTCCGCATACATCAGTAAAATATATCTACCAACACTTTTATTTTTTATTTTTCTATTAAATGGAGGGGTCTAAAATTATTATTTTAATGGTTCCAAGTTTCACATTTTTAGAACTATCATATCCGTATAGTTTGATGTTGGTTAGATTTTGTTCGAAATAAAAAACCAACGTCCATACAAAAAGTGGAAATGTCCTTTTACTTCATAAATGACTCACTTATAGCACAATAACTTCGTGTTTTATGTATAATATTATACCTTCGACATTCCATATTCTCACGAGTAAAATTTAATATATGTTACGAACATTGCAAGTGATCCTTACACGTGCAACTTTAATATTCAAACCTCATTTCAGAGTATATATTTTATATAAAATATCTTCTTGTTCTATCTACATTCAGGTCTTGCGTTATCATAAAAAAATAAAGCAAAACTCATTACGTTATCAAGCGAAATCACCTCGATCCAGATATCCATCGCGTGTGACACGAAACCCGAGTCTTACATTAAACAGCCCCTTTTAACAACGGCTAATGGTAAATCTACCGACCAAATATAAACTGGTAAAGCGGCGATAGTCTAGCGGAACGGGATGTTAAAGTCGCGGGATCAATCTCAGTCCTCAGGCACTTTTCGAAGTTACGAGTGTATTCCTACGTAATTATAGCTTGTTTTCATGTTAAAGGAAAACATTGTGAGAAAAGCTGAGAACTCTCCACAACAATTTTGGAGGTATGTCCGTCTAGTCGTCTAACAACCCTTAGGCCAGCACGGCGTGGAGGATTAAGGAATATTTCATTAGTAGTTAAGATCCGTGGACAGCAGTAAAATAGTATATCTATTTAAACAGGGATGATAATTTTATTATTATCTTAATGCAATATGCTTGTATAACTTCGGAGGATGCTCAAGACCGGGCGAAGTGGAGGCGCCTTAGTAGGAAGGTAGACCCGGATACGAGCAGAAAGAAAGAAAGATCTCAACATAACATAAGCACACACCTGTATCTCCAGAGGAGTGGGTAACTAGTACACCCACTGTTTGTCAAACTTAGTTCCGTACTATGATATGATGACCCTAACGCCATACCAAACATAAATTCCAATCCCGGGCAACACAAATGTGATTTTTCTAATCGAACATACACATTGTGATTGCACGGTTTCTCAGCCTAAGTACATTGCTTATTGCCAATAGACTTATGAACGATTATTATTATTTTTTCACGGGTATAATGGGTATAATAGGTATAACGGGTATCGCGGGTACAGTAGTGAACGCCACGCTCTCCACTCCAGATTTATAGCTCGCGCACCGCTCGGAAGTAATTTGACAATGTCAGATAGATTCCACGGGGTTTTTGCTTTGTTGCTTTGATGTTCGAGCGTGTTTTGTTAACGTCCTCCCCTTCTACACCCTCTCCCCCACCGCACCCCCTCGCTCACCATGCTAACACAAAGGTGGATTATAAACGTCGGTGCAAATTGTTTTGCTGCGTATGCCACCGACATTAATAAAACGTATCGTTGCTTTTATATATTTGTAGCTTCGTTATTTGTGTTCTGGCGTACACGTTTGTGGGAATACTAGATGATGAAAATCTGGCGATCGCGAAACATTGCAGTAATACTTTGCCAATGTGAGGAGTATGCTCAATAGAAAACATAATATCAGATCTTTTTCAATACATACTGTTCCAGTGCTGGATACGGGCTTCCTCTTCTACTGAGAGAGGTTAAGCCTTAGCTCACTACGCGTGTCGCGGGCCTTACGCGGGTTGGTAGACTTCACATATTTCCATATTCTTGTAGAGAAGACTTAATTATAGGTCGCTCGCATAGTTGCCAACACCCGGCATCGCATAGTGCCCGCGTTTAGTTAAAATACCACTTCACTGCGCTTAAATCATAAAATCTCATTCTCAACCCAATAAAAATATGTATTTGAAGTGCTGTTATCTAAAGGCAGACATCCGATGGTCGCGTCACAGGTGTCAGTAACGCGCCATCTGCGCGTTAGTACTACGCACTGTATAAATTTATGGGAGACCATCCGACGTTAGCATCAAAGTGTTTAGTGGTGTGTTCACAGACGACAGTCACTGTCGCCAGCGTCTGACCCATGACGTGATCATCGAAAGTCCGCCTTAATGCATTGTATTGGTCCCACAATATCCGAACTTGGCGTACATATTTATGTATTATTGTGGTGTGTATCGAGCCTTGGTCGCCCAACCGGTCGCCCCCCCCCTCCTCGCCCCCTCACCCACCGCCAGTCGCCCGCACTACAATAAACGTCGGTTATTATTACGCTTATAGGCCTTCAACCCACAAAAAGGGTCTCAAGTAATGACATTGTAAATTGTTCCTCAGATTGCTTCTTGGTTCTGTCGGGTTAACAATCCCATTCTGTAGTTTATTTTGTTCCGAAATGTAAGCAGGCGTAACATTGTGACTCGCTGTACACAGACGGAACTGACGCCAACGGAATTACAATTTCAAATTATTGTGAGTCAGTTATGTAACGTCTTTTCGGTCATGTAAACTGAATGTTTAGTAACTGAATGATGGTCAACAGTGTCTTATTTTACGAAAATTATTATAATTATTGTTTCACTCAATATATCTAGTTGTTAATATTTATAGAACTTTATGTGTGTGAAATGTGAACTTCAAATGTGACGCTCATCATATTTAGCAACAGTATGGTCAGGGCATTATATATGATGCGGAATTTACAGACAACGTCGATAAACGAAAGTTCCACATGTCGTCTTATAAACCCCTGAAAAAATAGGAGTGTATGCTGCGGTCTCAGGTTTGATCCCCGGGTCGGTTAAATGGGATATTGGGTTTTTCTGTTACGAATTGCTTAGTATCAACCGGAGTCTGGAATGGCGAGTCTTGTGCCCCGGTATAGCGATAGACTCGCCCCCGTATCACATCATGGAACGGAAATAAGCTCGGCAAAATGTGGGTGTACTGGTTACACCTTTGCCTACCCCTTCAGTGAGTAATCACTAAATGGGAATCAGGCGTGAATGCATATGTATACTACTTGTCGGGGGTTTTTAACAGTTAGGTTATTCCATTTTGTTGCAGTAGCATGACGTATCTATGCGTCTCTGAAGTAGCAAATGTTTTCATACCACATTTAACGTCTGCCACTCTTTACAGCGCTGCAGCGCGGTGTAAATCTTCACGTAATAAATATAAAGCAAAATAAAGAAAAAGCATTTTACAGAATAAGCTGAAATAACATTACCGCCGGGCGGTTCGCGGTGTCGGCGAATGTAAAAATGTGGACGTCGGTCGACGCCACGCCACGCCACAACACCCCACGGCATGCCACCGCCGCGCCGAGCGATACGTTGTAAATGCCCTTTATTTTCCCAGAAAATTTACATGAATTAAAATATGGATTTAAACGTAGCAGCACAGTTTTCAATGAGTGGTTTTATTTTGAAAAAAGATAAGAGGCACAGCTATTGCGTTCTTTAAAAACTTGATGCTCCGCTCTTAATTGCCCGTGCCTAACATACGAGGAGGCCGATTCTCGTAATTTTAAATGTGTAAAATATCATTCCGATCTAGTCTCAGCGTCAAGAAAGTTGCAAATGGCATTCTCTTAAACTTTAAAGTCAGGACTCATCTCATCGGCAACTGTTAATCTAGCATTCACTTCTACCATTAAATATATGTAGACCTTCCCTCTGTAATTTTATAATCGATTCTTATGTAATTTTTGCAAGCAGTCCGAGCGTGAATGGCATTCAAAACGCAGTTATCTTTTTCTTCCGCATGCCTTTATACTACTTGCTTGCAACATGCTTTAACACATGTTACAGAAATATTTGACTTTGTAGTTTTTGCGATCAGCTGCCCACCTGACGTCCAACACCTCTGAGGAGAAAACACCCAGACCCGAAACAAATATTTGTGAATTGAACATTTTGAACGTGAAGTGGGCTACTCACTCCCCTGTGGATATTCAAACGGTGAGTTTGATTATCAAATCCTCTCTCCCGTTCTCAACCCCCATTCCTTTCCTTTAATTTTAGTAATGCATCAATGATTCTTCTGGTACTGTGGATAATCAGGGGCGGTGGAGATCACTTACAATCAGATGATCCACTTGCTCGTATCGTAGCTTGTATTGTAGTCTTGCTATCAAAACAAACATAGAGCGGCTCATTAGATACGTGCACAAATGAGTCGTACTATCTATACATCGCAGTATTGACAGTGAGTGCGGCAGGCGGCTATAGGCGGCTGTAGGCGGCTGTAGGCGGCTGTAGGCGGCTGTAGGCGGCACTCAAGACACGATCGGCTCTTGGTGTAATTGCGTGTCAGTGCTCTGTACGTGTATGTAAGATTATGCAAACTCGCTGGGAATTGGGTCTGTAGGTCAGCGAGCGACGCGACGCGCGATGGTACTGCGCGCTGTACGGTGTCGCACGCAATGAACAACCCAACGCATCAACACGATAGATGCAGCGTTCAGTTTGCTGGCAAGATACCAGATATTTTTATCCTGATGGTACACTCTAGCGGTCATGGCGACCCGTGAACCGTACTAATACCATCCTAAACTTTATAAAGGACTACATGACACTCAGCACGCAGCTCTAAGGCAATAGATGTGAAGTCTTATAATGCCAGGTAATTTGACTGGCTTCAATCCTTCAAACCCAAACCATAACAATGCTTACACACTGGAAAAATAGATGATGCGTGGTGATAATGTAACTTACCCAGACGGATTCTTGCATACAAGAGACTTACCACCTGATATAAAGCGATAGTACTCACCCAGAAGGACGAATTTGTACCCGCGCGGCGCAGCGCGATGATATACTGATCATAGCGATTCGTTTGCGGACGTAATTTAGTCGACTGGAACGTCGAAGCGTTTTCATTTGTTGACATTTGTACTGCACACTATTAAAATAAATAAATAAAATAAAGTAGTTTATTTGGCACCACTTAGTGTATTACAATGTATCTTAATCTAAACAGAGACAGAGCTATAGTTATTAATATATAATTTTAGCATATGCGCTGCTTGTGGTGGTTGTGGATATTCTTACGGTCTTAATGTCAGGTGAATTGTCAGTTTGCCTTGAAAGACTAAAAAAGTTAAAGTTAATATTTTATTGTATTGCACTTTATGAACTGTTCCCCACGTCGGGCACAACGCGTTGGGCTTTTAAAACGTCCCGGCGTGTGTCAAGTGCAGGCGAGACGGCGCGTTGGAGCGAGGCAGCGAAGCCGCCTTCTCGCTCTACTGCCTCGTGCTTTATGCCTCCTGCCTCTTGCCTCGTGCCTCATGCCTCATGCCTCGTGCACACCCACTACACTCCAACGTTCTTGTGTTTCCGCTACTTACCTTAACATACTACTCATGGACTTAACAGGAAAAAATATTTTTCTAATGTTTTGCATACGACTGTAAATCAACAATTTTGTGCTTGGAAATAGACAAAATTGTTTTTTCCTTTCTGACAGGCGTTATCTCAGCTTAGTACCAGGGTCCGCCTTCCCATGATTGATTGATTGATTGATGATTTAATAAAGTCCCAGTCCCAGTCCCAGTGTAAAGGTGGATTTATGATAATAATATATTATATTACTATTTACGATAATGACAGCCTCAGTGGCGCAGTAGGCGAGTAGGCGAGTAGGCGTCTGTGAAGCGAGATAGCCGCAGCCGCGCAGGTTTGATTCCCGCACCGAGATAAAAAAATGATTGTGTGATTCGTAAATATTTGTTTCGGTTCTGGGTATTTTCTCTCCAGAGGGGATGACGTCAGGCAGGCAGCCAGTCGTAATAACTACAAGCCAAATCTTTCTTTAACATGTGTTAAAAAGTATGTTGCAACACTGCCAGTGGGATAAGAGCTGGTGGAAAGAAAGATAATTATTTACGATAATGTACAATTGGATCATAATTTTAAGAGATTACCCCCACTTAAAAAGTTATAATTACAATATTATTGTGTGGCGGTGGTATACATAGGCATGTGTCGCACACTAGGCGCCGGGGTCGCGGCCGGGGTAGCGGCCGGGGTCGCGGCCGGGGCCGGGGTGGAGTGTAGCGCGTGGTGTGTGGCGCGGCGCTGGGCTCAGTGCCGTCGACGATAATTCCTTTACTCTCCAACTCTCCAAACGCGAACCTCATGTAAACATTCAACTTTGCCACATACGCTTCTAACTTCTATTAAACTTTGAACTCTGCGAAATATACAGGATAACATATTACCGAGTTTAAATCAGATGTTGTACACGTTAATTAGATTGGTTATGTAATCACAAGAAGTAGGATCACGCTGTAGATAGGTTTTGTCTAAGGCATGAATGTGACAGCTTTATCGTGGTCAGACTTCTAGACTCACAGAATACTTTTGTTGCATGTTGTTAGAGATATTACTGGAAAGCTTCCATCCCCTCCCTTCTTCCGTCAGACTCCCTTTTCCTATCTTGATAAGTTGGCCACGCAACCACGATTCCACTGATGTGGTTGTTCATGGGTGGTGGTGATCATATACCATCATGTGACCCACTTGCTCGTTTGCTACAAATGCTATAAACAACGCAATGCGCAATAAATTCCATAATTGTGGAACTCTGCACAAACAAAAATGTACTTATATAACAAATGAAATAGTCATTCATCACTGCCAGATTTAGAATCCCCGCTCCGCAAAAAGCGGTGAAAATTCATTTCATTTGTGTTATCGTTTGTTTAGTCGCTGTGCAAGTGGTGGCTCACACATTAAGGGTGGTTCACATACACACAATATTTGTTGGATATTCGCTTTTGATACAGTATTCTGCCGGGTATTAGAATAACGTTTTCTGGCTAGCAGGAAGGTCTTGCGCTATTCATCGCGGCAGCGAATAAAATGAGGATATGTAATACCACATTATTTACAATTACCGCATATGACTAACATAAAAAACATTACCAAATCTCTTTCGGACCTCAAGTACAAATCACGGGCTTCTGGTGTACTCTGCAGTTCAACAAATAGGATAATGACCCACCATCCTGTCCTATACCAACATCGTCACCGTCTAGACTACCAGCAAGGCAAATCCTCCGTAGTGGGTCGACGACGCTGATAAAGATAGGACAGGGCCAAAAGATACTGCGTATATTTGTGAACAAGCCTTTATGTAGTAGGCTCTGTGTTAAGAGTGCGGCACACGGTCGCGCGCGGTCGCTTTCCCCTCGGGCGAGTGTTTAGGCCGCAATATCTTTATAATGTCACACACGGCCCACTTTTCGGCGCTCCACTTTTAGCTCGGACGGAAATCGTGCCGCGTACCATTAAAACTTCTCGTGCGCTAATAAGACGGCTGATAATTCATAGCGTAATGTGACAGCAACGCGCCGGTGAAAAATGAGCGAGCATAAAGTGATGTATAATGAGGCTGGCCGCCGCTCCGAGCCGCTTCGAACCACGCCGCGGCTTCTGAAAGCGAGTAGGATCTTATTTTGATACCCTCGCGGTCGGCGCTTGTCAGTAGCATGGGACTGGGGAAAAGGTTGATACAATAAAATGCAATTTTCCACTCAGCCGGGGCGGAGACGCGGCGCTTGAGGCGGTCGGAGGGGAAGAGGTGGAGGTGCTGCGGTGACCATAATGTGTAAATATTATTTCAAGGATATTGAAGCCAGTGAAATTACTGTAAATTATGAGACTTAACATATTATGTCTCTGGCTTACAAGCGCAGTGACATGCAGTACTTTTAATTCAAGGTTTTAATGTTGTTACAGTTTATCGGCAGGCGTGGTGCTTCTCATCAGGCAAGTGATATGCTCACATCATCTTTCCGTTGTATAAATAACATGATTTCAAAAATGTATATTATGCTAAAACAGTAATAAATAGAATTAAGAAATTCTAATTAAACAAATAAAATCAATAAATACACCCAACAGTCACACACATAGTCTTGACCCCACACTAGGTAAACCTGTATCGTGGGTATCAGGAACTACGAGGGACTTGCGGTCCCACAACACCTAGACCAGAAACAAATATTTGTGGATCACACAAACATCTGTCTCGGTGTGGGAATCGAACCCACGGCCTCTCGCGTCGCAGCTGGCTACTCGCCCGCTGCGCCACAGAGGCTGTCATTTGTTAAATTGTTTTTTTACTAGTGTAATGTATGGCGGAGTTATGTGTAAACATAAGAGTACCTACTCATTAGTACATTTACGTCTTTAGGTATTTCTTTCTTTACATAAAAAACATACAATCTAATTGAGAACCTCCTACGTTTCTTATCGATGATGTTTAAAAAACTGGTTTAGACGATGCTGTTTTAAACCACGAATATGCATTTTGAAATACACACAGATTTAATATAATTTTTATACAACTGAAAGATGATGTGAGCAGGTCACTCGCCTGATGCCTGCCGATAAACTGTAGCAACACCATTCAAAACCTTCAATTATAAAGTATTGCATGGCATTAGACTGCAAAAAACTCGTAACTATGTCGGGGAGATGTTAAGTCTCATAATGCCCAATAATTTTACTGGCTTTAATGTACTTCAAACCGGAATAGAACACATGCACACTTGAATATCTACCAGAAAATAAATAAATGAAAGAATGTTGCATAGCATATTATATTCGTCAATATCCTATGAGCTAGCGACAGCGTGGTAGTCGGCGCGGTGTGTCGAGGCGGGCTATTGTTGGAGGCTCGGCTCCGCGCCATCTCACAGATATCGCCGCGTCGCCGATCTGCTCCAACCAGTCGCCAGATGATATTCTTATACTTTTGTTATCTGCGAAGCTTAGCCGATTGAGACCGAATGCTGTTTCGCGAAATTATAACTTGTTCGGCAGAATTGAAGCGGAATATAATCCTCACCACCTCCCACCGCGCACCCCGCACCTCGCACCCCGCATACTACCCGCTCTCTGAACATATTTTACGGCTTATTCTGCTAACGGGTGAACAGATATCCCGGCGTGTTCCGACGCTCGTTAATTTCTTACATTGTTTTATCGCCCTGATACTGATACGTTTCACTGCATAAAATAAACCTCGTAAATGCCGTAATTCGTATGTTTGGAGATCTAAATTACAAAATGTACAATCAAGGCTGCTTCTTATACTACATTTTTTTTATTGCAGGCCGTCCAACTAGCTCGTGATCCCCATAGCCTATGAACACCCATAATTGAGTTGAGGAATCATCGGTTTTGGCTTACAGTAATTCATACACTTCAATCAAGCTGACATACTCTGCAGACAAAGATGAATTCGTGACAATACCCTAAACAAAACAAAGTAAGGGCTTGTAACAAAGTGGTATTCTTCATAAAATGTTTTAAACTTTGTTATTTCCAGCGCTATGGAGTAAATGTCACCACGCGACGTGGACTAAACTTCGCCCGTACAAAGTTATTGTGGTAGAGAGCACAAGCAGAGAGTATTGCCGCATCCACGTCGCACTTACTTACACTTACTGCAATAATAACGTAAACCTATCCTCTCAGTTATTACAACATATACCAGCTTGGTGTCTACATTAAATGATGTCATTTGAATCATAGGCAGAGATGGCTATAAAGCAAGCTGGTTACCTGATTGTAAGTGATCATCACTGTCAATGAAGTATGAACATCTACACAGGGTTCAGTTAGTACGTTACTAACTTCTAAGGAAAGGCAACGGGGATTTTTTGTGGTAGTGCCAGGCTGTATACAGTTTTCCCTAAAAAAATTTTTTTTTTTATAGTATAGACCGGCAAACGAGCAAGTGGGTCACCTGATGGTAAGTGATCTCCACCGCCCATATACGCCCACAATACTAAAATAATCATGAGTGCGTTGCCCACCTTAAAGGAAAGGTATTGTAAAGGGGAGGGGAATTTGGGCCTCCAGATATATCACTCTCCGTACGAAACGCAGCAGCAAGCTGCTACTTTGTGCCGGTTTTCTGTGAGACAGTGGTAACGATCCGGATGAGCCAGCCCATTCATGCTGTAACAGAACTGTCTACAGCGTAGGTCTACCACTAAATTCTACAAAACTGGCTGGATACTACTTCAAGAGCGTTTTTTTTCCGCGGGGATAATCCCGTTTACGGATACAAAAAAAAAAACAAGTACCTACTGCTTGTTTAATCTTTGAATTAATTGGACTAGTAACCTAAGTATATTAAACCACAGTAGTTTTTGGGATCTAAAAAACGCTACATATTACTTTAAGAACTTTAAAAGTTGACTTAACCAAAAGAAACTATTAAAAATCTACCACCACACTGAATTTCGGCCCTTCAAAATTGCCCCTAATCTCCATTACTTTTCATATAGCTTACAGTTGCTACTACTGTAGGTGTTCATGGAAGTTGACTATCACATCTCAAATTGTTCGTTGGCTTACCTTATGTTATAAAAGATGGTTAAAAAGGTAGTGTACTAACGTGCTTCTAACAATTTTGATGAGTGTAGAAATTTAGGAGCACATGATACACGAGGCGTCTCGCAGACCATTGTGAGCCTAAACGAAGAACGATTTCATTGTTAACCATGTTGAATAAATAAATCCCATGGGCTGTAAATAATATCGCTGTGTATGATGGTGTGTGTGGTAGGAGGCAGAAATGAGAGGGGGGGGGAGTGTAGATTTGGGCCACATAGCAACACAATATAACATGATTCATGCATCTCGATTCACATTCAAATGTATACAGGATGGGCAAGAACCACGAAACGCCGCGAAATATCGCGTCTTCATAAATATTAATGACTGACATTTTTATGCTAGTTTGTGCGCTTGTTAAATTCTTACATTTTGCAATTTAAATATGATTGCTCAAGAAGGCGAGAGTCGTGCAATTAACAACGCGGCGGTATAAAACATACACCGCGCCGACAGCAGCGACGGCTTTAACGTACAAATGAATAGACATTTATTACACATACATAGGACTGACAAGTTTTTTTTTTATTATGTTGAGTGACGAAACGTGCAGGTCGCTCGCCTGATGGTCAACGCAACACCTACCCATAAACAAAAGCAACACCACACATAACTTTGCACTACTAACCACTGCATGGCATTGGACTGCGCTCGTTACCCCGAGCCATAAGATAATGCACGGTAATTTCACTGGTTTCAATATCCTTCAAACCGGAACACAGCAGTGCTTACACACTATTGCTTGGCGGCGGAAACAGACAAAGCGGTGATATCAACCCAGATGGCCTCTCGCATACGAGGGACCTACCATCTTGTAGTGCAAGTATCGAGGGTCTGTTACTGGTATACTAGTTAGCTTACTAGGAGTTTTGTACCCGTTGAATGTGAAATGATGTATATTAGATTTTATGTATTTAGTTGTCCTGATTGGACTATGCCAGTTATCAATTTATGCAAATAAAATCTGAAGAACAATTAGTTCACACAGAAGCAAAAGCCTGTGAGATTTATGAATACGGCATGCGTGAGCGAGGGATTTGCTTCTTCCTGTAGAATTTGATTTGACGTTAAACGACGTACCGCTTTATGAAATCAAAAGGTAAAATAAATATAAATATATAAATTTACAAAAAATATTTATATTTTTTTTTATATATTTTTAATAAATTTCTTTATTATTGAATATCACCTGGTCCTGTTAATAGTTTAACTTTAAATGGACTGTTGTAAAACAAAGCACTAGTTGGCACCAGTCATTAGTTGCAACGACCTGCGCGGCTTCTCATTCCACTGAATAATTAAAAAATAATATACTAGGTATGTACTGATTGAATTTATCGTTATTAATTTTAAATCAAAATTAAAACGCTTTGATTGTGTAACCTAAAATATGTGAGTTGGAGGTAGTTTTTCGTGAAAGCAGTTTACTTAATGCCGCGGCGGGAAGTTCTTTCGGCGGCGTCAGTAACTTTGTAAATAACTTGCGACAAACTCAGCGCGGAGAGGGTTGGTGCGCTGCCAACTTAACCCTAAAAAACTATCTGAGCTCAAGTTTATTAAGTGTATTTATTGTCCCCTCGCTGCGCTTCTCGCATCCGCAATTAAACGCAGCGCAGAACACTCAGCACAGCGCACTATCTACTACTACACACTATGCTGTCCCACCGTTAATAACGTGATATAGCTGATGTGCATAGATTAAATTGTAATACTGATGTTGGAAATTCCTGGGACAGTCTTTTCAATTGATTGCCGTATAACAATCTATAAGAAGTATAATCTCATTACGGAACTTCCAGTGTTGATATAATTTCTTTAAGTGTTCTCAAATGTGATGACAAATGTATAAAAAATACACGGAAATATACGATACCGGTTTTTATGTAATTTATCTTTAAAACTGCTGGTACTATTCACGTGTCGCCTATATTTAAAGAAGCACCGCGACATCCTAAAAAACGAGTTGTTACATTTTAAAGTTTCTAATAAAACATTAAAGTAACAAATAAAAACCACCGTGTCCTTCACTTCGGTTTAATTTCGTATACGGGCATAGCGCGTGAATCGTTATTAAAGCGAGATATACAATAACTACAAAACACTCCCCTGACTACAGCGCGGCGCGGCGCGAGCGTAGCATCGATGACGCCGAGCTGAGTCATGAGTCATGAGCATGACAGCGCTCACAAAAACGACATCATTAGCGATACAATATTACCACAAATCATAAGGCATAAGGTAATGGCCGACAATTTTGGCTCATTGTGTGCTAATGTAATTAACCAATGACGCCAGCTGACCTGCACTAATAAATTACAACTGAACACATACATTGGTTAAAATACAAAAGAAGTCCTTCAGTAATTCAACACAGACTAGGTGGTAGGTCCTTCGTGTGTGAGCGGACACCTCGGTCGGTATCATCGCTTTGTCTATTTCTACCGCTAAGCAGCAGTGTTATATTTCCGTTTGAAGGACGTTGAAGCCAGTAAAATTACTGGGCATTAACTTTTTATATCTCAGGATGACGATCGCCGTCCAGTGAATTGTAATTAAAAGTTCTGTTTGTTGTATTTTAATCAGACGTGGTGCTCACCAGGAAGGACCTTCTTGTATCAGCGCCACGCTTACCCATAAACAGAACCAAGATCACACAGAACCTAGAATTACAAAGCACTGTATTGCATTGAATTGTGCTCATCACCCCATAGAATGGTAATGCCTAGTAATTTCACTAGTTTCAATGTCCTTCAATTTTTAAACAGTATCACATCATTGCTTACACACTGTTGCTTGGCGGTAGAAATATATAAAGTGGTGGTACTAGCCCAGACAATCTCTCGCCGGGGGACCTACCACTTAATCAACTAATTGATAGAGGCGTTACATCTCGGAAACAGGTGCTCAAAATAAACTGTTGGATATAAATCAATACTAAAGATGGTGGTCTACGTTAACGTCAAGGAAGCGGAAAACTGAATTACATGAAGACAAGAATAGAAAGTCGCCGCTACTGAAAATGCATTGGAATTTTTATGACAGAGGCCGTGGCGCGCGGTTCGCGGCGCTTGTTCGACCAAATGTCATTTTACAGATTTAACTCGCGCTCTGACACTGCGGTTATACAAGCGAAAATAAAATATTACTGCCGTTAAATACAAGGAAAATAAATGGGTTTTATAAATCTAACTCGAAAAAATGAGTAGGTACAAATTAAAAGGCGAAGGTCGAGGCACGCTGTAAAGTGAGCAATAGAAGCGTAATTAAGTCTACAGCATGAATGGGCCGGCTCGATTGGGTTATTATCACGGTCTCATAAATAAGTTGGTTAAAAATTGACATGATGGCTTATTGTTACGGTTTCCTACGGTGAGTGAGATTTCCGGAGGCATAAATCTCGCTGACGATCCTTGTTGTGAACACATCAGGTGTCCCACTCTCTCTTTTGCAGTCCGTTACTATAAACAATAGACATGATGTTATAGTATCAACATTTGATTATGTAACATATCATAACATTGATATACATGTACGCACTCACGCCTGTAATCCCCGAAGGGGTAGGCAGAGGTGTAACTAGTACACCCACATTTCGCCGAGCGTATCTCCGTCCCACGATGTGATAGGGGGCGAGCCTATCGCCATACCGAGCACAAATTCCAGACTCCGGGCTGATACTGAGAATCTCGTAATAGAAAAACCCAATACCACTTTACCCGACCTGGGGATCGAACCCGAGACCTTAGCGTTAGCCTCAATTGTAACGCGTACGCATTACAACTGCGCCACCAAGGCAGTCTGACATCATAACATTGACTGTAGTATAATTTAAATGGAGACAAGTAGGTCCTCCGGCTAGTAAGCGTACTTACTCATAAATAGTTACAATATTAAATGTTATTGTTGTGACAGCCTCCGTGGCGCAGTGGGCGAGTAGCCGGCTGCGAAGCGAGAAGCCGTGGGTTCGATTCCCACATCGAGAAAAATGATTGTCTGATCCACAAATATTTGTTTCGGGTCTGGGTGTTGTGGGACCGCAAGTCACTCGTAGTTTCTTATACCCACGATACAGGTTAACCTAGTGTGGGGTCAGGCCTATGTGTGTGACTGTTGGGTGTATTTATTATTATTTATTTATTATTATTAAATATTTGCCCAGCCATTTCAATGCCTTTCAAACCAAAACATTGGAGTGCTTCCAAACTGGTTTTAGACGGTAGAAATAGACAAAGCGATGATGTAAATAGACCGATTAATTTCTGCACACATTCTTGCACGCCCGGTCCAGTGCAAACTATGCATCATACAACATTTAGCAATTATATATTGTGCTCGAAGCTCTTCGTACCGTTTAGAGAAAGATTTTGAGAAGTAAGGAACAAATAGTTGAGCTTCGGGTGCGCTGTCGAACGAGGGTGGAAAACGTTTATTGCATTAGTGTGACCACACATTCCTTACACACGGATATTCTTGAAATGACTACGGACACGACCATGTGGCATCATATTGATACATGCACTTCGAGTAATGCTTTGCAGCTTGATGGACAGACTGGAGCCGGTGACACCACTGACTCTTAAAAACCATCGTGATGGTCATCCCAAACTCCGTGACATATACAATAAAAATATTGTCGTACCACTGGGCACGGGACCTTTCTACTAATGAGAAGCGTTAGTGCTTAGTCCCGTATGCTAATGACTAATGCTGGTTATAAACTTCACTTACCTCTGAAGTTGTGATGTTAGATGACTGTGTAATGTTTTCTAGTTAAAAGAAAAGAAAGAAAAGCTTTATTCGGCGTATGCTTGAGACACAAGGAATATTATATGTAGGTACAAAATAAATTACAGGTCAAGTTTAAAAGTAGCTAACCAGGTACGTAGTCATAGGATAACTTTATACTAAAATATATATACATATACAACTTACTAACTAGTTCAGAGTTGCAATTAGCTGAACTGTTTTAGACATGATTAAGTTTTAATGTTAATTTATTGTGAACTCACTCGGCAATCCTTAAATAATTTCTCCATTCTACACACGTAATTTTAAAAGTAAAAGATGTCGCTGCTGTGGGGGGTGGTTTTGATCCGTTTTGATCCCGCGACTTTCGTCTCGGCAGTCCTTACCACCCACTAAGCTGTCGCTGAATCTGTTGTATATTAAGTGTTATTGGGCGATCACTTATCATCAAGCGACCCACTCGTTTGCCATCCTGTACTATGAAGAAACATGTGCTATCATTTGCAGACGCACAATAACAATAAAACATGGCAATAAACATGTTAGTATACTGAGGACAGTAGTAAAACTAGTGTTTAAGACCACATGTGTTGGAATTTGTTAGAAATATCAAGATATGCAATACTACATACTGTGCTTATCTATACTTTCTTTATTATGAATATCGTCAATTTGAAAATTGATTATATCTTTTGGTATTCAAAGTGGTAGAGCCCCTCTGTAGTTAGTTTTGTCTGCAGCACGAGTGGGCCGGCTTGATTGGGCTGTTACCACTGTCTCACAAAAAACCAACGTTAAGTAGCAGCTTGCTGTTGCATTTCGTATGTTGAGTGAGATATCCGAGGACCCAAATTCCCTTCCCCTTCCAAATTCCTTAATCATGATTTTCCTTTAAATTCTGCAACGCGTTCATGCTTCTTCTGGTATTGTGGGATAGGCAGTGGAAATCGATTAACATCAGGTGACCCACTTGCTCGTTTGCCATCCTCTGCCAAAACAAAAAATCTAATCCGTTATAAAAGACGACTAACAAATAAGGAACTTTTATTCCAGAAAAAATTGAGAGATGCATTAGATTATGCTTCTGCATTATCAGCATGCATCTCTCTCTATGCATGCTGATAATTATGCAATTTTCAGCAGACATGATATAGGCATTTATACATTTATTGTATCCATACAAACATGCACACATAGCATGATGTACACGAATGAGCTGAATTATCTAGAAATCTCTTGAATAGTTACAAATTGTAAATAGATTCCTTCGACAAACAGTTCTGTTCAAACATATTAAGGGAACATCGAATAAACTCGATGGAATGGATTCTCTTTCTTTGTAGTTTTATAAAACGTTGGCACTACTGTAATACCGAAATACGATAAAGCCCCTAGTCTCTACCCTCACAAAAACTTGTACTGCAGCTAAATCCTCTAATACGCGTCGTTGAACATTGCTCGAGGCGATGCTGCAGTGTGTGTGTATGTGTGGAGAGATCGGTAAGGATCGAGAGCCAATCAGTGGTAACGAGGTGTCGCGCTATTAACCGATTGACCAAATGGTCCCGCCGCAGGGTTGCCAACACACTAACTTTATTAATAGGGAGTACCGATACACATTCTAGTTTCATAGCTTAACTATGGGGCTGTAGTCATATCGCCACTGAAAGCCTATGTGTTAGAGTATGAAGGAAGATTGTTACAAAGTATATTTGTAATATAGAAGGTGCCAACTTATTAAGATGCCAACGGAACCTTATATAGTCATTTCACAGAATATGTGATATTATATGATAGCGTAATAATAACACCAATCTGTATAATGCTGTCCCACTTCTGGTTTCAAGCCTCCTCTACGAATGAGAGGGGTGTCAGCTTAGTTCAGCACGCTGGCCATGGTCGGCTGGCATTGCGTGGCAAACTATACATATCTTCGAAATTTTTACGAAAATTCTCAGGTATGCAGGTTTCCTCACGATGTTTTCTTCACAGTAAAAATGAGCAATAATTCTCAATTTTCGCCATCGCCTTGTCTAAAGGTCCTAAAATGTTGGTTGACACTGACACTCAGCGAAGGCCAGACAATTACAAGTCAGCCCTGTTCATCGATAGTTTTAAATCGTATCGTATAGGGTGGCAATGATTCTTCGCTGAATTTTACTTAGTTGGTGGCGAGTATTTGCGGCCCTGTTTAAGGTGTGCGACTTAGACGAGTAAACGCCGCGCGCGACGGCGTGTGACACGTGCACTTTGTATATAATTAGTACGTTTTGAGGTATGCGACCAAGACAGGACCGACTGTTTCCATACTATACATACGTGTCGCCATTGCCTGACTCGTATCACGTGTCGCGGTTTCTCTATCTCAGTCGTATACCTCAAAACATATCTCTATACAGCGGTTCGACGCGGCCCGGCGCGGCGCGGACGACTCCCTCGATGCCCCACACACCTGAATGACTCCCAACGTCCTATTTACTGAGCATTCGGGGAAAGGCTATCGTTTGAGAGCTCCGACTAGTTTATTGCGCCGTTTTCAGGTCAGTGCTTTACAATTGTTATTTATTTCATTATTAGATAGTTATACATTTATTTATTGCATAATGATAGTTCGTATATAGTGATAAAGCTAGAGTTTTGTCTACAGCATGAGTGGGATGATATCAGCGGTGTAAATCACTGCCTCATAAAAAAAAACAATAAAAGCGGGTTTTGCGGTTACGTTTCATCCACGGTTTCTACAATTAATTTGACATTTGGCATTATCTGGTGTTCACGAGCGGCGGTGATCACTTACCATCAGGTGACGCACTTGCTTGTTTGTTGACATATGTTTATATAAACATATCAACAGATGTCTGTTTATATAATTAGAGCATACACAGTTTCAGATTCTTCTGTTTTATTCGTGTTTGTCGAAACAAAGTTCCGTTCTCAAAACAAAATAAACATTCTGCGATAAATGTTTTGTTTCGCTCAAAAGAAACACAAAATACTTTCTCAAAATACTTGTAAAAACAATGTAAGCGGCGAATCCGGATCCATTTCTGGCCTCACAAGGAGTACACAGATGAAAGCACAAAAACATAAACAAACGGTTATCAACAAAGGAAAAACTGAATTGTATTTGAACACAAAGCGGGGCTGAAGACCGCGCGTTGACAATAAATCTAAGCGGGACCAAGGACACGGTGATATTTCGTCAACCTCTCCCCCCACTCCCTACTCCGGGACCGTGACAAGCACCCAAAAGGGCTGCAATTTTTGTTTGATCCCCAATTTGGATGCAGATTGGAGTGGACCGGCGTAATTCTCATTTAAACGACGAGCGACGCTTCGTTGATTGGATTTTGTACAAGGCTCGCGAAATGAGCGCTCATTTGTCGGCCTGTCGCGAACGCTCGGTCGCTCGGCCGGCTATTATAGTATGACACACGCTAACAAGCCGGGCCGGCCCTCACTCTTTGTACACCGACACCGCTCTCCCTGCACGAATTATTTTATTTCACAATAAGTTAATTTACTGTACGAGAACATTGTTGTTTGATTTATTTTAAGTTATATGGCAGCCAACATCTCATTTACTTGTAGTGCGGGCTCATTTAGACGATACTGTTTTAGCACACCATTAGACAGCGAGCTGTTTGTGTTTTTTAGAGTAGTAGAGCCACGCTTGAGATAGTTACTCGTATCTAAAGTAAAAATGGGCCTGCCTTACCGGGTCGTTACCAATGTCTCACAGAAAATCGACTTAAAGTAGCGGCTTGCAACTGCATTTTGTACGGTGAGTGAGATATTGGAGGACCCAAATCCCCTTCCCTTTCTCAATCCTTTAATCATGACTTTCCTTATAGAGATATCTGTGCTATAACATGTTGTTGTTATGAAACTGATAAAAGTTCGGCTTTACATGTATGTGAAACGAGAAGCATCATGGTTTATAATCGTATGGAAATACTCGTATAGGATACGCACAGGTGTTGTAAATACAACAGCTTGTCCCGCACTTCGCCCACTCGAAAACTAGTACCAAAATATAAATACAAGCTGCCCTGACCCCCGTCACTTCTAATATAGTTTAACAACTGCCCTTTAGCCCTTTGCTTAATTTGTTCGTCGAAGGCTTTTATGTGTATTTATACGAAGTTACCGAGATGGGTACAAAAAACTTATCTGAATAGAGTGAAAGTACTTTTTTACATAGTTTTGTCGCGGGTAACTTGATAGTAAATGATTTCCATCGGCCTGGAACAGCAGCTACAATACCAGAAGATCATGAGTACTAAGCCGATATTGAATACAATGGGCATTGGGAAACGGAGCGGCATTGACGAAACAATCGCGTGAAACGTACCTGCTTCCACGAAACAGATCTATAAATGAACTATGTACTGCGTAGGGGAAGTTCGTGCTTTGACCTGTACTACCACAAACATTTTGTAGACTAAAGTTGTCTACAGAGAGGCTTAAGCCACTTAGGTACTAAATGCTGTTACTGTGAAGCAAAAATTTGTGATATATTGGACAAATCGCCTATTTTCTCTTCACATTTATAACTAAAATTTTCCAGTTTATTTCTGTTATTAACAGTTTATTTCTACAAGAAACTGTTAATTGCCGACGTATTTCTACATCTAAAACGTTGTTTATTGCTGTGTTTTTATTTCGCCGTACAATTAACTTCTTCGAATCTCATATATTTTTCGTTTAAAAGAGAGTAGGTACTGGCAATAACTATTTTATCTATGAGCATGAAATATTGCTGATATAGGGTAGTAGAAGATAGGGGAATGGGGAGATGGGAGGTCAATAACTCGCATCAAAAAGCACAAGTATAACGCTCGATTTAAACATACTTCCGGTAATATGACTTCGTGCGTATCGTTGAAAGAAATCTTGAAAGACCCAACACACAATCGGTTAATAAAACCTCTCAGTAGACCAAGTCGATTGACAATCAGCTATTTGAAGGTTTTGATTCAAATATATCGTATTAACATAATGGTAGTTATTCCGTTGTCACCCGAAACATTGCCGATTAAAAATAAATAAATTCATCCAACAGTTACACACATAGTCCTGACCCCATACTAGGTTAACTAGTAGCGTAGATATCAGGCACTATGAGGGACTTGCGGTCCCACAACACCCAGACCCGAAACAAATATTTATCACACAAACGTTTGTCTCGGTACGGGAATCGAACCTACTGCCTCTCTTTTCGCAACCGTCTACTCGCCCACTGTGCTATGAAGGCCGTCCATCTAAATAATTAATGGAAGAGTAAGTACATAGAAGGACAGGAAGTACAGTTTACAGCACAATCACAAGCAAGTAAGCAGTAACTTGGATATCTCATCATGTTATGGTTCATACTATAATAAAGAGTACTCGGAGTTGAAAGGTTAGCAGTCACACTAAGCGACACCCAGACCCAGTGTGACCCAGTTACCAAATAAAGTGTGTTATTGTAGTGCAAGGCGAGGCGAGGTGCGTCGACTCGGCTCGACGCGACTCTACTCTAAAAGCTATGATGGACTAGCGAGTAAAACAGAAGTTTCAAGACTCGCTTGTACTTCATTGTAAAATGACAGTTTTAAATACCGACGAGTGTGAATCGGTACTCGTCATACAAGCTCTGAGGCTAGATTTTTTTATTATCATCAATCAGCACCAATCACTGTTTTATAACCACGGTAAAATGGCTAGTCCATTAATGATCCGTTCTTAAGATTTTTTTGCAGCGGGAAAACCTGTGAGTGGATGGATGTTATGGTAGTCTCCCCGGTCTTTCAACCTAGTTTACATACGAAAGACTGCTAGGTCATGGCCCTAACCAATTCTCCTACACCAGTGTACCGACTGAACATCCCACGGTGCCCTCCTTCGGGGCAAGTGGGACGATTTCGTGTGACCTTGGTATAGCTGGATTGTTGTCGATACCACCTCAGCGCTCTGCCTTTCAAGCCCGTCTCGTTTGGTAGTACTTAGAGGCCCCTCACAATCAGAACGTCGTCAGTTTTTAAGTTGCGTTAACTGACGGCACGCGCTGATTTCGGGCCCGTGTAATAAATTAACGAGAACATATTGACAGCTGGTTTTACACGCCAAGTAATTTATCGGTGTGGCAATGATAATATACCGCGCATACCCTCATACCCTCATACCCTCAGTCGAGCGCTAATGGCCTCATCGTAATTTCATGGCATAATCGGTATATTTTAATATATTATGACAATGTTTTTATTTTAATGTTTATTTTTATTTAGGATGAATGTTATTCTATTTTTTTTATAAATTTTTATGACATTATAATATACTTTGAATATTTTTCGGATTATCTTGACAGATCGTGTTGATGAGGAAGTTTCTTGCACCGCTTCTTCTCCACAGCTGTAACACGTTCCGAAGCGGTAGTAGTAAATCTACAATATAATTGACGATTTAAAAGATCTCGGAAAAGGCTATTTAAATAAAGAATATTTTGACTTTGACTTTGACATCATACCATGACGGAACGGAACGAAACAGCCGTCACTGTTCTTCCGTTTTAACTTTTTTGTATGGGAAATTTTGAAAGTAGATTAAAATGTATCATCAGCGATACTTATTCCGTTCCGTTCCATCGTATGACAAGGACCTAATACCAGTCTTACATAACGTAGAACTACTGTAACTGTTACTGGAGTATAATATTGAATGCCACTTCATTCAGTATACATGAGACGCCCGCTAGTCGCTACACACGCACATATTTTGGTCACGTCGCGTCGTCGCTCAAACGAGCACACACGATGATACGTGGCACGTACGCGTCGCTTATTGACTTAACTACACTATTGTGTCGGCAGAATGAGATCAACGCTGCCAGAGCGCTGCTTTAAGGCCATAACAACCACGATACTACAGAAATCGGCGACTCTGTGGCTTTACGGAAGCTCGGCGCATCGACGCGCTGTTTGATTCATCCAAACGGAATGAAGTATCGAACCATTTGCTAAAACATGTGATTTGAAAACTATGATTGTAAGAAACGAGACATAATGCGGAATCGATACAGCTACAAAATCGCAGATCCTTAATTCTAACAACAAAAATAAAAACGACAAAAGACTCAAAATCATAAACCAATATTTACATTAGGAGCTAATTTTATATTATGCTTTTGGTATTTTTGAGTCAGTTTTATTTTTGTTGAAAACTTTTTATTTAACATTAATTGATTTTAGTAATTCTTCCCCCTTTAAGCTTCCTAGGAGTGCATTTTTTGTGGGCGTACACCACACTGCACGCTATCTCCCAGTGCGACGTCTTGAAGGCGGGATGCTATCTAAAAGTAAGTTAGTTAGCAAGTTGTTACTTAGCTTAGCTGTTAGATAACCTTTCTATTGTGAACCGATGAAATATGTCGAGAAGTTACGTTTAACATGATAGATAGATAGATAACTCTCTATTGGACACCAATAATAAAATTATACACTATGAACCTTACAACTAAATTATGTTACAAAAGGCGGTCTTATCGCTAAAAGCAATCTCTACCAGACAACCTTAAGAGACAACATGCTGGGTGAGATAACCGAGCGTTCAAATTCCCTTCCCATTCTTTCCTTCCAGAAAATCACCTATGATTCTAAGGGTATTGTGGGTGGTCAAGGGCGGTAGAAATCAATTACCATATTTTAAATTTCACTCTATTTTAAAAGTGGTAGAGCCGCTCTGTAGACAATTTTGTGTACAATATGAACGGGTTGGCTCGACGACTGTCTCACAGAAAACGGTCGGGAAATGGCAGCTGACTGTTGCATTTTATACGGTGAGAGAGATTACCGGAGGATCAATCCTCCCTCCTCTTCCCAGTCTCCATATATCCTAATCTTATTTTAATCTTCATTCACTTGGTGGTAAGTCCATCGTAAGCGAGAGGCCGTCTGGGTTGGTACTACCACTTTGTCTATTTCTGCCGCCAATCAGCAGTGTGTAAGCACTGTTGTGTTTTGGTTTGAAGGACATTGAAGCCAGTGAAATTACTAGGCATTATGAGAATTAACATCTTATGTCTCGTGATGAGAAGCGGAGTTCACTGCCATGTTATGCTCTTTAATCCAGAATTCTGTGTGAGGTTGCTTCTTTTTATGGGCAGGCGTAATGCTTAGCATCAGGCGAGTGACCTACTCGTCTCACCATCTAAAGCTATTTTTTTAAAAATGTGGGACAAATCTGAAGCGTTTCTTTCACAGCTAGCTACTAACCTACTGCTCTACGACGTATATTATGTCCGGAGCAAGAAAATTTGAATGCAATAACACGTTCAACAATGCGAGTAATTGGCATCAGTTACATTAAATCCACGAACCACTTGTCGGGCTAAACCTAATCCTGTCGCAAATTGAGAGATCACATTCGAGTTTTAAATCGGTGAATGCGACGTGCAAAGATCCTGCTTTATGGGTGCCACCACATTAGGGAATGGGCCGCGAACATGCGACATGCGACATGCGACACACACTGTTACAGTAAACAAAGCTGTAAGGTAAGGTAGGTAACGCTTTTGGTATGATAAACCCGACCAAAAACAAGCCCACTGAGTTTGACTAGCTGGATCTTCTCAGGACTGGGTCGCGCCGCGTAAAATGCAGTGGTAAAGTAAGCCCACTGAGTTTGTTTCGCCGGGTCTTCTCAGGTTGGGTCGTTTTGGATCCGGTGGTAGTTTTACATAAGTTTCTTTATTTTGTACTGACTTGTCATAAGCGCTTTTTAATTGCCTACATGATGAATAAAACCATTTCGTTTCGTTTCGTTTCGTTTCGTTTCGTTTCGTTTCGTTTCGTTTCGTTTCGTTTCGTTTCGTTTCGTTTCGTTTCGTTTCGTTTCGTTTCGTTTCGTTTCGTTTCGTTTCGTTTCGTTTCGTTTCGTTTCGTTACGTTTCGTTTCGTTTCGTTTAAGAATGACGCCAGAATCGTTGGCATCATTGGTTACTATCGGCGATGTGGTAGCGGAGCGGTGCTTGAGCTGTGCCGCTACGTCATCCTACATATGTCATTGTACGAGTGGTAGAGCCACGCTGTAGACAATTTTGTCTACAGCATGAATGGGCCGGCCCGTCCGGGTCGTTATCACTGTCTCACAGAAAACCGGCGTAAAGTAGCAGCTTGCTGCTGCGTTTCGTACGTTGAGTGAGATATCCGGAGGCCCATATCCCCCTCCCCTTCCCAATCCCTTACTATCCCTTTCCTTTAAGGTCGGCAACGCGTCCATATTTTTTTGTATTGTATGCGTACATGGGCGGTGAAGATCGCTTACCATCAGGTGACCCACTTGCTCGTTTGCCGGCCTATGCTATAAAAAATTAAAATATATATATTATACTCGTAAATTTTCATTTGGTGCTGTGGCACCATGCCACATGCCACATGATGCGTTGCGACATCGTGCGGCGCCGCACCGCATGCGCATCGGGCTTGCGATAAGTGTTGGGACGTGGAGGAAAAATGATAGATTGTGATGTCAGAGTAAAAACAAAATGTAGTTTGTACATTGAAAGCGGATATTTATATGCTCATCGAGTCACCAAGACACTGCGACACCATAGTAAGTAGCATTGCGTTGTAACACCGCACCACCCATACTCAATACTCGAATTCATTCGTGTAATAATAATATCAGAGCTACAGTCAAAGCAGTCTTCCGATGGTCGAGTCAAGAGTCAGACATTGACGTCAATAACGCTCTCGTCAGTTAACACTCTACAAAAATTTAAGTTAACAGCAATAGACCGTCTTTGGATGACCTCCATAAGATTTACATAGAGCGTAGTCCTGACGCGCCGACGCTGCATTACTGATGCCCACAACGTGACGTCGGAAATCTTAACGATGAGTATACCGCGCGTACATCATGTCACGTTCGCCAATATGTACGCACCCTAACATATCGAACACATAAAAATGTTATTTGAATGAAAGACATTTATCTCTCTCGGAGTCTTTACAGTTTCACAACACGGAAAAAGACGCGGATAAAATTCCTTCCAAAGCTAAATTTAATGAAAAAATGTGCACCGCATTACTGTTATATTAAAAAACTCAGTTCGGGGTAATGGCGCTAAATAACAATTTATACTGTAATATCTTTGTAAGTAGAACATCCGACTACACGAGATCGTAACTTTACACCGAGATAAACACCTTACAATATTGTAAGTTATTTTTTTATTGTTGAGAATGGAAGTTTATTATATCTGCTGTATTTTACATAAGTATGTTGCGTGATGTTGCCATGTGCGATAAGGCCGCCGTTTGTACCTTTCCATGTATGTTTTTATGTTTCTTTTTTTATGTTTAATAAGTGTACAATAAAGTGTGAAATAAATAAATAAATAAATATGTTCAGTGTAAATAAACGTTTAAATCAATATTTCATCACTTTTACTTTACATCAACATGGTTTCGGTCTTGATGTATTAAATACCTTTATCCTGAACTGCATACATCTGATAATTTATACAAAACCAAGGTAGTTCATACATATCATACCAGTCAGTTATATAAAACTTGCTAATCAGTTCAGGTAATTCATCCAGACCAACCGCGCCCCTCATCCCGCCCCACAAACCACACAACAAACAATTCGATATTAAATACTATTGAAACGCAAACGAAAACTGTAGCAGGTTTCAATTACAAACTCCATTACCGATATACATTTTGATATTCCTACATGTGACATCACTAAATCGGTATTGTAAATTGAGCTTGTTAATTCTATCGTCGAGCTCACCGGATGGTATTGTAGTGCTTATACACATATATACATACATACATACATACGTATCACACGCGCTAGTTCTCCCGGATTTGTTCTAGTTTTTATTAAGAATATGTTGTGTCACTTATAGAGTGTTTGACAATTTTGTCTACAGCACGAAAGACTCGGCTCGACTGAGAGAGTACCACTATCCTACAGAAAACAATCTTGATGTGGTAGCTTGATGTTACTTTCCAGATGACAAGTGATATTTCCGGAAGATTTTTACCACTGTCTTACAGAAAACCGACGTAAAGTAGCAGCTTGCTGTTGCGTTTCGTACGGTGAGCGAGATATCTGGAGGCCCAAATCCCTCTCCCCTTCCCAATCCCTTAATCATCCCTTTCCTTTAAGGTCGGCAACGGGCCCATAATTCCTTTGTTATTATGGGCATACATGGGCGTCGGAGATCACGTACCAGAACTTATTAATTTTCTTTAAGGTCGGTACCACATCCATCTCTCATCTGGTATTGTTCATGGGCGGGTAATATCACAACATCATGAGATAATCTACTTGCTCTTTTGTCAGTTTATGATAAAAAAACACTGATATTTCAAAATGTAACAGCAAATCTGTGTATATAATTTCAACAACTTTTTGGTGGGAAAAAATCAATACCCGAGAGGCAGTACAAAATGCCTTTGAAGAGTTCGTTGCCTCCCGTCCAGACGATGTTTTCAAGAAGCGTATCGATAAATTACCACTGCACTGGCAAAGATGCATCGATAGCATGGGTTATTTTGATTAAATATAATTAAAAAAATGGAATAAAAATACTTTAAACTTTTTTCGTACAGAACGGTGCCAATTTCATAGGTGAAGACCTATTATTATTATTTACGAAATATTTGCAGCACGGGCGAGTGTAAGTGCCAAGTATTCCAGTGGCTCAGCGTGACGTCACGTGGTGTAGTGTGACGTCACGCATATTATTATCATGACATCATATAGGTACCATGCCGTCACGTGTTGGCGCAGTGTGACACAACCATTTGTGAACTTCTGACACGCTACAATTCGGACTATAAATAATATAGTAACACGGTCGTGAGCACGTTAACTACAAAAGCCCGATGCATATTTATACTGTCAAAAAGAGCAAAGTGCAGCGCTCTTTAGTTTCAACACGAATCCATTAAATTTGAAGAAGTGGCTGAAGCGCCCGTGCCGGCGGCATTTTATCTCGCCAGGCGCGGGTCATTAACTAGAGTTATTCTGCATATTATTTTCTTTGCGCACTTTATTCACAAAGAAAACGAAGGCGTACGTAATCGCACACTAAACGCTTTGCCTTCTATCAAACGGCTGTAAAACTCACCTACGAGCTACTTTATTGTCATGAATACCTCCACCTCATTACAGATCAATTTTTATTACGCTGTGTTATGAGAGACATTTTGTCGCACTTTATGGGTCGAGGAACTATTAACTTTGCGCCTAAAATTCTGGACTGAAGATTGGTTTCCGATGGTCAAGTCAATTCATTGACGTTCTTTTCTGCCAACACTTTATCAAAGTGCATCTTGACCAGTGAACTAGAGCCGTCAGCTAAAGACGTTTCTGTCGAATGGTCTCCAGATTTACGTAGAGGGTAGGTACTTAGTAGTAATACGTAGTAAGTAGTAGTGTAGTCGTGAGTGAGATATCCGGAGACCGGTATTAAGATAGATAGATAACACTTTATTGTACACCATGCAGAATGTTACAGTAAAAAAACAAAATGAATAAATGTAACAATAGGCGGTCTTATGGCAAACGCGAACTCTACCAGACAACCTTTCCCGGTCCTAAGATTCGACCGATTAAGGTCGGCAACGTGCCCATGATCCTTTTGGTATTGTGGGCGTATATGGGTGGTGGAGATCTCTTATCATCAGGTGATCCACTTGCTCGTTTACCGGCTTGTGTTATTAAAATAAAAGTCACTGATGCTTGTGCAGTGACCATTGAAAAACTGCTAAGAGTTACTTTGATTGTCAAATTTACATCCCAATATCCCGTATATTATCCCGTGAGCGTAAAATTATAGAGTGAAATTACTGGGCATTCTGAGACTTAACATCTTATGTCTTGGGGCGACGAGCGCAGTTTAATACTATGCAGTGCTTATAATCCAAGTTTCTGTGTGATGTTGCTTTTGATTATATGCGGGCGTGGCGCATACCATCAGACGAGCGGTCTGCTCGTTTCCTCATTTAGGGTAGTAAAAAAAAATGTCGCGTTCGGCGTGTGTACCCTCGCACCCCTCACCCCGCACCAACCCAATCATAGCTCGTAATTACAGCTGCTATTGACACTGTATACTACGCCACAAGCTTTACACGCGACGTCACTTTATACTTTTGGATTGAATACCTTTATTGAGTGCTACTCAACGTATCGGCCTGAGTGTCGCGATGTTCAAAAGAAAGGCACGCGATCGATAATGTTCTTGTAACACTCAACACTTACATTGCCTCGTCGAATATACACCTATTATTATAGTTTACCTAAATTAGATCAAGCGTACATAGCACACATAAGCGCACGTTTTAATATTTTATTAAGTACATAATTGTTTTTTTGTTAGCGTTAATGACGAGACGAGCAAGTCACTCGCATGATATCTAGCGTCACACCTGGCTATAAACAGAACCAACATCAATTAGAAATTCGTATTATGAAGTACTGAATGGTACCTGACTGCACTCCTCACCCCGAGAAAGAAGAAGTCCAGTAATTTTCCTGACTTCAATGTCCTTTAAACTGGAATTACACAACAGTGCTTCAACACTGCTGTTTCAGGAGCTGCAACAGAAATAGGCAAGGCGGTCTAACTTAACCAGACGGCCTCTCGCATACGAAGGACCTATCATCTAGTGAATAGGCCGATTCGACCGGAGGGGTACTATTATCTCACAAAAGTAAAGTAATACCTTTGTTATTGCAATAGATGCAGTCAGTAAACTTGCTGGAGGATAAAATACCCCTACGCACAACCTCCGTGTCCTTTCCGCAACACGCATCCATGGTTCCTGTGATACATACATACGCACTCACGCCTGTAATCCCCGGAGGGGTAGGCAGGGTTGTAACCAGTACACCCACATTTTACCGAGCGTATCTCCGTCCCATGATGTGATAGGGAGCGAGCCTATCACCATACTGGGTACAAATTCCAGACTCCGGGCTGATACTAAACTCTTCGTAATAGAAAACCCCAATATCACTTTTACCTGATCCGGGATCGAACGCGAGACCTCAGCGTCAGCCTAAGTCGTAACGCGTACGCATTACAACTGCGCCACCGAGGCAGTCAAGTCAGTCCTGTGGTACTATAGATATTTATAAGCGGCGTCAAGTTATTCTGGAGTGACCGACTTACTCTAAATCAGCATGAGTTAAATGCTTAATATTTTCATATGTGGTAGAGCCACGCTGTACACAGCTTTGTCTACAGCAAGAGTACAGCTTGATCGAGTTGATACCACTATTTCACAAAAACCGACGTAAAGTTGCAGCTTGCTGTTGTGTTTCATACAGTGAGTGAGATATTCAGATACCCAAATCTTCCGTCCCTTCCCAATCCCTCAATGATTCCTTTCTTTTAAATTCAATTAGCAAAAGATAACTTTTAAACCACAGAACAGAGTTTCTTCATACACAACTTAGAAGTATCTCCATTAAATCGGCTTTTAAGTAAAAAACATTCAAATCATTCCATTTGTTCAGGTTTTACGATGCCACATACGACATAGATCGACAAACAGACAAATAGTCAAACTTACAACGCTCCTCTTTGTAGTCGGGGGTCAAAAAACATAAATAAAACGTCCATTCGTATGCCACAGTAATGATTACTTTCTCATAACAAAACGAGTACAGTCTGGGTGAAAATAAACGAAAGCAGGAAGTTCTGAGATAATACGATCCATGTGGAACGCATGCCAGATAATATGAGTAATGTCCTCGTAAAATATTGTGTCTTATATCTCGACGCAGCGGTGCGATGAGAAAGCGGTAAATGTAGATTACAAGGGCGGATACGAGCAATACTAGCGGTGACGTCACATGTAAGTGCGTCAGTGGATAATATGTGACGATCAAGTAGTAGTAATGTCTGTAATATAGTAAGATGTTACCGTGATTAAACTGAACCTTGTAGGAGGATCACCGACAAAACTAACACCACGTACATAGTGAATGATTAAAAACTTTAAAAATCGACTTCAATTAAACACGAATCGCGGTGGGTTGAGTGTAATCCGGAGGCCCAAATCCCTCTCCCCTTACCAATCCCTTATTATCCCTTTCTTTTAAGGTCGGCAACGCGCCCATAATTCTTTTGTATTATGGGCGTACATAGGCGGTGGAGATCGCTTCGATCGAACCATCAGATGACCCTTGACATGCTCGTTTGCCGACCTATACTATAAAAAAAACCGTTGACGAGTTTACCATTTTCCCTCGTTCAGTCGTCAGGTCTTAACCAAATTCAAATGTGACATAGATTTAGATTATTTAGATCCAGTGCGTCCAGCTCAATCTCGAGTCCATCTGAGTACCCCAAAAGTGTACATGAGCACAAGGGCGGGCGACATGTGCGTCATCAAAACGCGAAACAAAAGCAATCAGCGGCACGGTTCGTACCGTCTTATCAAAAAGTTCGCGCTCAAAGTTAGGGATATCGTTTGTCGCCCGATCGCACCTCACATTTTGGAACTTTATGTGATCCCTTTTATTTGGTTTGTTCTTTCAATATGTTTGTCTTTCTGCTGGATAACACAGACATTGTAAAAGTTAAATATTGAACTGTGACAAATCTTTTATCCGTGGATCTGTGGAACGCTTATTTGCATAGGTTTCTAGAATTTAGCATTCGTTTGATTTCCATGTGACAGCTTTTTACGTTTGTTACCGAATGGAAACGTTAAAATTATAATTTTGAGGTATACGACCGTAGCAGAAGACGACGGCGTGTAACATTTACCATATACAAAGCGGACTTATTGCTATGCCCTGTATCCCGCGTATCGTCGTAATCTCCTATTTACGGTCATCGTAGTATATTAGTGTACGTTTTGAGATACGCGACCGAGAAATTGGATCGCGACACATGTTGCGAGTCAGACGATAGTGACACGTTTGCTTTGTATGACATTGTGCAGAAGCGGTCGCACCTACTTCGGTCCCATACCTCAAAACTTACCTATGTATGTTACATACAAAGAGGACGTGTCACTGTCGTCGCGAATTGTGGTCTCTTGTCCCAATAGCACACCTCAAAACGTACCCTTAAATACGATATATATAATAATAATCGAATACTTTGATGAAATTCCTCCATAAGTATTGTGTTTATATCTTTTGCCCATTTTCGCCAAACATTGCTTAACTTTAGTTGATTCCTATCGCCAATACATCTAAAAATCGATGCTACGACGTAATGTAAAAGGGCTAATGTAGCACGGCTTTGGTGTGTGCTGGACGCTTGAAGTCAACTAAAGATAAACATAAGTCTGTGGAAACGGGCACTATTGTTGTTATAAAAAGTGACGACCCGAGGCGCAGACAAATATGTATAGGCGCGTCAAGAGAAGAGCACTCTGCGTCGGCACTCAGTTACTTGTTCGATAGCATTGTGTCACCACTCACCACTCGCCACCACTCGAACCTATCGAACCGCCCGCAGTTTCGTCATTGTGCGAACACAATACCATTCTCACACACTTGCTTCTTGTTTGTGAATTTTCCCATTATATAAACTTGGACACTCAACTTCTTGTTGTAATAAATGTCCTAAAGCAGTTTTCATTACTTACATTTATTCGTTAGTCGCTCCTTTGTAAGCAGATGCGAGCTTTAACACGCAAATTATTGTTATTGGAATCTAATTTGCGTTTACAGTAACCGAATTCCCAGTGCTTAGTTAATTAAACGACGTGCTACGTTTCTGTGCTACGAGAAGCTACGCAACGTGCTACGAGACAACTACGCGTGGTTTTGTGTATACGGTACAACCCATAGTATTGTAAATCCGAAACATATTTTATTCCACACGGCTGTTTATTTTTATTGAGTTTTTCCGTTGGCGCGCGGTGCGTGGTTTACCACGTCGTTTCCAGTTTTTCCGCTCTAACGTAACATTTATAACACATGGCCGATATTTCAGACTGAAACTAGTTTTTACGTTCGCTGTGTATAAAAAGTAATAAAATTCCCCCTCTGCGAATAGAGTCAAATTTTATGAAAAATATTTTTTACCGAGACACCCTTTGCCACCGTGTCGGCCGCCTGTGTCAATCTACTGCTGGGACGTTTTATATCAAATATTACGTGAATTTTATGTCGTAAAGCGACTACATTATGATACACAACTGTCTGTTTGGCATTAAGTGGAGTTTAATACAATTTGAACTTCACTCGCCGTGTGCTCTCGGCAATAATTATAAAACTAATTGTTTTATGCGTCCAACAAATAAAAACACATTCAGCGTATCGAGATAGAAACTTTCAGTTTCGAAAATCACTAGAAATAAAAAGCTAGTTTATTGTGACCAATAATACACATTCAACATGTGACATTACGTGGATAATTCAGCATAATACTGTTTTTAGTATTCACCTAAAGTGATGTACAAATTACTGTACAGCCAATACCACAGAATATTACAGTACTACATAGCTGAATATACATTGTAACATGCTTATGTCTAGATATGCTTCTGCTGCGAACAACGAGCAGCGGTCCACTTGCGTCGAACCGCATACGGCCGGCGCCCACGTTCACGATTAGTTGCGTGACCAGGTGACCAGTCATTACTCGTTACACATAGGATGGAATCTTCTTCTTCTTATCGAATGGTTAGTGGCCAACCTAGTGTCAGAGTTTTTCAAGCCACCCGAAGGCATCCGACTTGGCTTAACGACTGCTATCAGTTGATAACAGCCGGGACCGACATTTTACGTGCCCTCCGAAGCACGGAGAAGCTCTGTTGAAATACCACTAAGCGGTCACCCATCCATAGACTGACCGCAACCAAGAGTTGCTTAACTCGCTTATCGTTTACAGATTAGTGAGTGCAACTAGCTATGAGCGCCTATAGGATGGAATTACAAACATTTTATTTATTTAATTATACATTTAATTTAAAAGTGACAAACACATACTAGGCGTGTAAGTGGACCACCAACAGCTTAGACTAAAACCCACCCTCACCTGCACTTGGTGTACACTTTGCTGGTTGATGGACGAAGTAATGGCGAATGTTGGATCCCATTGCGGGTTGTGGGGGTGAGACGACGGGTCGCCCCATATAATGGTATGAGATGCCGGAACCTGTACTTAGGCCGGGATAACGCCAGGCTGAAAGTCATAAAGTGGCAGACACATTCTCATTGTCTCTATACAAAACATAATGCACACCTAAAAAACATGCAATGAGTGTATAATTTTTTTTTGTAACTGACTAACCGTCACTATGAACTTAAAATATTATCAACGATTATCACTTTCATAAAGTCGTCATTGTTAAAATTTACGCAAGTACTTGAATCAAATCCACAACAATACTGAATGACTCCCTGCGTAGTGTAAAGCATTCCTCAATGAGTTGTGAACGAGGGCGCGAGTGGGAGGCAGCAGAGCCTCTCGAACCACTTGCCGCGTCCAAGTTAAATTAAATACCCCGAGTGCCAGCGCAAGATACCTCCGAATTGTCAATAATCATTCAAACAGCAATTATAGAGTGCCAACTCTTTCAGTGGACGGCCTTAAGTATCGAACATAACATCTTATCGAACTGAGTTTATGCGAATACATCACCCTGCAAAACGAACGGATTTTCTGAAGTTGCTGCTAACTAACCATCGATCCCAGGGCGGGTATGCTGTAAAATGAAACAAAGCAAAGAAGATTAGAAACATAGACATTGTATTTGTATTTATGGTGGGGACGTCTGCGTGTAGCACAGACGGGTGAGCAGCTCACTGAAGTTGAACCATTTCACCCTTAATCCCAGTCTGAGTGGTACTACCACTTTCGCTTCGGATTTGGCTCGATTTCCCTGCAATCATAGACATAGTATAGTGTAGAATATCCATCACAATAATTTTATTTTTAAAATAAATTACCGGGACCCAGATGAAGCCGCAGGTAAAGTGTGTATAAAAAAGAAAGTAATGTTACTATAACTTGGTATGTTACTATATTCTTGTACTTTGTTTATTTTTTTAGGTTACTTAGTGAGACTATAACATTTTGAGAATTGATCATTCTGCGACTAAACCAAGAACTCTTCTTTTCGATTTATTGCATAGCTACCTTGATGTGACTAACATGTCCATACTTTAAGCTAACTCCATGACGCTTTGAGGATATAAATACTAAGTATACTAAGTGCTAACTTACCGATACCTCACTATAGGTAGGGTAGGTATGATTGCTTTGTCTGTCGCCATCCAACAACGTGTAAGCACTAATATGTTCCATTTTGAAGGACATTAAAGGGCATTATAAAACTTCACATCTCAAGTCTCGCAGTGATGCTGCAGTCCAGTGCCATGCAATGCTTTGTAATTCAAAGTTCTGTGTGGCGTTGCTTCTGTTAATGGACAGGCGTGGCGCTTACCATTAGGCGAGTGACCTGCACATCTCGTCAGTCAATCTAATAATAAAAAAGTTACAAATGTAAATCAGACCTAAGTAATACAAATTCGTATTATAACAATACAAACTGCATACAGCTACTGCATATTATCTGCATTTAGCGACACAAGCAACATACGCATCTGAATTCACTTCAACAAAAAACTAAATTCCAAAAATATCCGCTGAATACAAACTCGGGGAATTCAGGACATTTATTTCAATTTCAGTTAACGTAATATATTGTGTCAGGCACATCGTGTTTTTGACACAAATTCCATTACAGAAGAGTATTTTACTTTTTCATATAAAGAACGCAACTAAAGCAACAACAACTACGCAACTGTCTTACAGGAAAATTAATGTGGCAGCTTTGACTTAAGACCGCCACCTTGATGCCCATGATCAATATATTTCCTGAAGTCAACCCTTCAGTTTCCTCTAAACACAACTGTTAATGGTCAGTTAAAATTATATCCCTCAGTATATAATTATATAACTGATGGTTAACATCAAGTGTTCGTGTTATGATTGACACAATAGTGGATGCGACACGGTGTTAGGTGCGGGGTGAGGTGCGGGGCGAGAGGGGACACGGTCAGTTTGTCACACAACAATAGCCGGCGACGTCGCGACAACTTGCCTCCGGTAACCGCTCTGATCTCGCCCTGATACCGCCCGACTTCCATAATGCTTAGCTACTTACTAATTATTACAAACTTTGCTCTTAGATATGAAAGATTATTATACAAACTATGTTTCAAGTTGGCTCTGGCTGGAATGATCAATATAACATCCCTTAACATTGATAATTAAAACTAGAAATGCAGACGTATTATGATATGATACTCGTTACTACCTATCTGCCTCGTCTACATATACGTCGATACCATGTGACGTTTCCACACAAAGTCCTTTACAAAGTGGTAGAGCCACACTATAAACTGTTTTGACAACAACATAAACGGGATTTTTCTACCTGGATTATTACCACCGCCTCCCAGAAAACTAATACTCAAATAGTCATCCACTACACCTCAAAGGCTTTCAAAAACCATAATATCGATACTTGTTCAATATCATCTCGAAGGAATCAATTATTCCCATCAAAGAGATAATCAATAATCATAGACCAACCACAGATGGTTGGCTAGTTTCTGAAAGGTTTTTTATCCTGTCCAGTGCACTGCAGATATGACGGTAAGAACAGTGCAGTACTAATACAATGCCGAACGTCAAGAAAAGTTCCGTTTCACAACAGATGTCAGACTTACGTCCACCTGAAATTACTGTATATACCATGGAGTACCAGTGGACCCTGCAACGTGATTCGCTAGAATAAGCCATCATGGTAGGCTTTTCGCCCCAAAGAGATTGACGACAGGCAGGCAGCCGGTCGTAAAAACTACAAGAAAAATCTTTTTGTTGCATGTTGCGCCAATCCTACTGCGAGTGGGATAAGGGCAGGTAGAAGAAGAAGAAGGCAGGCTTTTCACCATATGTACGGTGATCGGTTTTCAAATGTATATTTACAACCAGCTGAATCAATTAATGAAATTGTTAATACAATTGCAAAAAATGAATAGTGATGGATGCTCTATTCCCATGATGGATCTGGTACTAGCTCGTACCGCACAAGGAAAGTAATACCCAATCGTTCTTTAGCTCGAAGTTTTTAGTATAGCGATTAGTGCGAGGAACTACTTCAATGGGAAATCCGATACTTTATTCAACGGTAGGTACATAAAAACGCAAAAGACCTTCGGTTGAGTTTCTTGGTACTTCTTCTCACACCGGTGTAGGTATATTTCTGAACCATCGGCAGATTTTTAACATTACATGTAAAAGTGCTCTTGATAGTTTAATTAACTATTTGTATTTGCGATTTTATACAATTTTATTAAATATTGACTATCGATGAAGGGAAGCTGATGTTAGTCCCTTTTTACGCAATATAACAAAATGTGTCATTTTTTATCAACATCACCCACAGTATCCACTGCTGTGCATTTAGTCATGTGATGCTCTCATCCAAGTCATACCCAAATTTATCTTAAGTATCATCAACCCATCTCGCTGTCGTGGAATAAGGCCTAACCTTTCTCATTCAGTAGAGGAGGCCCGTGCCCAGCAGTGGGACGTATATAATACAGGACTAGTATTGTTGTTATTGTATGGATCACCATTCATTGTGTTTGAAAAAAATCTGTTCAATAATTAAACGTTACAGATATTTCGTAATTGATGTCGAGTTTTAATATCTTTAGCGTATTTTTATTATGGCTTAGTTTATCTGTAGCAAAACCATATACGTGATGTCGGGGAATGACACTCACAGTGGATAATCTAGAATGTACCAAGACCGCATCTGTGAGCAATAAATACTACTCAAATCCACTGCTACTGAGCTTCGAATATGTATCACAAACTGTGAGGAATCCGCGTGGTTTTGATATCGGATTTATTTTGACTATGCCGATTTCTTAATTTTTACCTGTAATTCCATCAATTATAGAATTATTCGATATGTATTTGCTTATACGTGATATTTAAAAGCACGTTATATAGTACGCGACCGAGACAGGAGACCGAGATACACGACGACAGCGACACGTCTTCTTTGTTTGCAATAGGGTAGTTTTCTATATTGAATTTTATACATTATTTTATAGGCAACAGAAAATGATACGCAAAAGAAACCCTTTTATTAAAACACAATCAAAATTGGTTCAGAAATGTGCCCATAGTTATGACTTTAAATGTTGGTATGAGGAAAAGTGGGTGCGTAGTAGGGATATCTCACTATCTCGCTTGCACGCGTGCACCATAATGAACATTTTACACAGTGACGTTAAAGTTTGCGTCGTTTGTCATTTGACAATTACCCCTTCTATAGGATTTGAATGGCTTCTAACTCATTTATTTTTGGTCCGATTTATAAAATTCTTTCTGCAATACATTTTGAGTTACGTAACTTATTGATTTAAATAATTAAAAAAATCTAGCCTACTACCCTATTGTGTAGGCACGTTTTGAGGTATACGACCGAGCCATGACACTGTGGTGCGCCACCATGACTTTTTCTATACAATTACATATAAAACGGACTTATCACTGTCGCTTGAATCGCGTCAAATATCGCGGTCTCCCTGTCTCTGACACGTACCTCAAAACGTGCCTTAAATAGTCATACAGAACTGAGGCGTGAACATTATGACGTGATGCGGTTACCTACGAAGTCCTCAGCTAATGTTACACTCATTTGTATGCACTTTATCTTAGTTATTTACGAGCAACACGCTCGTGATACATGTACTCAGTACTGAAACTACGTCGGGGAATGGATTTATATACCACAATGTTATATATACATAGCTTTTATCTACAATATAGTTTTGGAAACGCGCCGGTCATAAGTTTAACTAAAATTAAAAAAGCATAATAATATAAGTCTGGTGTTATATATTGAAATAAAACTAGTTTATACGGATTTTATCGCTTATTATAATTTTTTATTTAGACCCGACGTTTTGAAAGCTTTTCTGACCACGAAGGCTGAAATTACACCGCGATAAAATCCATATAAACTAGTTTTATTTCAATGTGTAATATTCGCGTAAACCTAAGAAATCACCGGTGTTATATAATTTATTTTAATTATTTATTTAGTTTTTAGATACAGAACATGTATAATTAATACACTATATATATATATATATATATGGCCGAGGTGTAACCATTATATCCACATTTCGCCGAGCTTATATCCGTCCCATGATGTGATAGAGGGCGACCCTATCGCTATACCGGGCATATTCCGGACTCCGAGCTGATACATACATAGCATTTCGTGATAGAAACACTTCACTTTTACCCGACCTGCGACCGAACTCGAGACCTTAGCCAGTCTTCATAAGATTTTCCAAGAACTATAAATACACTATAACTTAGAAAAGTCCAAGGGGCATGGAGTCCCCGCCTCGGAAGTCCTTTCCACTTCCCGCTAAGCTATCGCCTATTCCTGCGATCATACATAAAATTATCTAGAGCATCTTTTTCCACCTCTTTTGTTCGGAGGCCTGTCTCTCCTACTTCTATGAAAAATATGATTATCTACAAAATCGAACGTAACAGAAAATAATAAATCATTTGAAGCGTACACAGTTTCAGTAACCCCAGGATCAAAACATCACGGCGCAAGTTCGCATCATCAATCATTGGAACACGGCGCAGGTAGCACAGGTTTTCCCGCGGGAACTTGGCGGCTTATTACGTATTTTTTGTCTTATAACGGCAAAGTGGTTGCACATCACCTTTTTTATAGTATAAGCCGACAAACGAGCAAGTGATGGTAAGTGATCATCGCCCATGTACGCCCAAAATACTAACATAATCATGGGCGCGTTGCCAACCTTAAAGGAAAGGGATAAGTAAGGGATTGGGAAGGGGAGAAGGATTTGGGCCTCCAGATATCTCACTCACCGTATGAAACGCGGCAGCAAGCTGCTACTTTACGCCGATTTTCTGTGAGACAGTGGTAACGACCCGGACGATCCGACCCATTCATGCTGCAGACAAACCTGTCTACAGCGTGGCTCTACCACTCATCACCTGGTGATAATTACAATGCAGTGACGTTGCATATCTCGATGGTGGCCAGAATTACGTCGGTCTGGAGTAACTGAACATCGGCTGATCCCAGGAAGCAACTCGACGGAACGAGCCACTATAGTGGATTTTTCCCAAAGTGTACGGTGGTCGTTATCCAGTCAGATATAAAAATAATCTGATTACCCTCTTACCAGCATAACTGTGCTGTCACTTGTCTGATGATGATGATGTAGTTGGTTCGCAGTGAATGTCTATCGCTAAATGTCAAATATTTTATTAGATATCTCACAAAGTAATATTAGTATAATTATCACTATCACTTTGCTATTACAAGATACGTAATAAGCCTACCGGTGGCCTCAACTCTTTGTTGTTTGCAGCGATTTGTTCTCGATCCCTTCCCAACACGATGCTTTAGGGAGGTTGTATCTGGGGGGTCGGGTGCGAGTGCGGGGGCGGGAGGGGCGTGGGAAACTTTGACAAGGTGACAAGCGGCCACAAGGTGTCAGGAGCGGATTAAGTTTGTGTTTAACATGTTCTTAGAAGCAGCCTCGAGTACTAAAGAAAGGAGAACCGAGAACAACTTATGCTTATGAAATTCAAGATTTGTGAGAAGTTTGTGCGGCGACATTTAGCGTTTGTTAATGAATAAACATTATTATACGTTTCCTGTCAGAGTAATTATTTTCGTCCTGCTATATACAAGCCAATGCTCGCCATGCGTTAGATTGCTTTATTTCTACATCAGAAACGTTCTCAATCTCAATTGAAAAATTCAATCGTGTATCGACAAACGCATAAAAGGCGAACAAAGATTTATTTTTTATATAGTATGTAACAAAACCCCTGTTGGCCCTTTTAAGGCCGTGAAAATATACATATTACAGCTTAGTCATATTAATAATAATATTTACATCTGAATTTCTTTGTGTGTTGATGAAACCGAGGGCGCGCGTGCGGCGCGGCGCGTCTGACGTACGTGGACGCCGCAAATTACTTTTAATGTCAAATGCCAGTTTTCTTATTACGTTTGAAAATCGATTCTGATATCACAGTTAAAACGCCCAACAGGATTTTTATTACAAAATACCTACCTATAAATCTTTTTTTTACCATATATTAATGTAATATTATTTAACTAGTCACATTTTGTAAAACTTAATTTACAACAAATTAACATCTATTATTTTTTACAATTTAAGTGTATATTATTATATTAAACCAACAATGAGGTTGTTATCATTATCATTTCTATCTAAAATAACGCTTATAATGTATGTTCGCGCCTAAATCGCATCGACGACCGCGGGGGATGTGTGGCGCGGGGCGTGTACGCAACGAGCGAGGACGAGCGGACCGATGTGACGGAGACGTCTTTAAGCCGTCATCAAGGAGTGTAACGCCTACTTCGTATTTGATTTTTTTTTGTATTTTTCTATTTTGTATTATTATAAAAGTTAATAAACTAAAGTATATCATCAAGAAGAACGCTTCATTTAATTCCCACACAATGTAATATATTTATTTACATACGACAGCACTATTACATACAATTAACGTGGAATCAATGAGCCGCTGCGCACTACTCCCATTATATATAGTTGCCGTTAATAATAATAATTGTTATCGTATTTTACTATATTTTATTGTAGCTGCCTCTTTAAACTTAGTGTTGCTATTAAATTATTATTCCGCTACATAAATTATGGGAACAATGTGTGTATTGTATTATTTCCCTGACCCCCTTCAACTTGATATGAAATTAAATATAAATCATGTAATATACATGGCAGGGTTGTAGGGACCCCAGATGTAGCGTCACGTCGCGTCGTGATAATATATGGAGGTGGAGGAGATCTGAACGTCTTTGCACTGTTTACCATCAAATATTCTTAAAGGTCTGTTTTGATATACATGACCGAGGCAGGGAGACTGCGACACGTGATGCAAGTCATGCAATAGCGACACTTCCACTTTGTATGAAATTGTATGGTAATGGCCACGCGTCGCGCTCTCCTTTCTAGGTCGCATACCTTATAACGTACATACAACGTGTTATAGAAAGGGGCGGGCAAATTTAAGCATTGTATAGTGTAGGGTATAAGTATTTTATCTACCATAGTACCAAATCCGATTGCATTGCTTGGCCAATAATTATAGAATTTTCTTATTTATCGAATGAGTAACATGTCGATATCGACTTTCAACTTTGGACAACACTAAATGATAAACAATGATACTATAAACCTCCTTTCATTTAATTATTTTATATTTAAATAAACATATATATTATAAACAGATGTCAAATGTCAATATTTATTTGACGCAGTCAGTTTGGCAATTTCTGATTTTATGAAGTATAAATGATTACGAGTTATTAAATTGTATTTGACTAAAAACAAGTATTATGTATTGGTAGGTAGTTTGTGTTGGTGTAGCTAATAACATCTTTTAAGAGGATCGTCGACTGTATTAAGCCAAATTCATAGATTGAAGACCCGAGAATGAAGTCTTTAACATGCTTCTAGAGGATGGTACCTATATCGTCTTCAGCACACAGTCTCTTTCAAGTGTTAATTTGTGTTTAAATTATAAGTTACGTACGTATGTCAGTAGAATTACGTACATCTTATTAAAGATTATTAAAAAGTGTGTGTCGTTCATAATAATTAATAGTGATGTCATCAATCTTATCGATCTTAATAAATAAGTGATTAAAATTAAAGTGAAATTATTGGATGTCTTGGTTTTGAAAAGATCCGGTACATGAGTACTTACTGTAAAGTACATGTAATGACCCTAAAATATGACCACACCTTTCTGTAACACGTTGTATAAAATTGCATACAAGTTGAGGTAACGCTGTTGTCCTATGTCGTGGTCCACTGTTCCAATCGTGCTTAAGGTAGAATATGAGGTTCACGACCGTGACAGGTAATCTCTACACACGATGATGACGACACGTCCATCTTAGCGACTGAAACCGCAAAGTGCAACTGTTGCCATACACTTGCATACAAAGCAGACTTGTCGCTGTCGCCTGACCCGCATCGCGCGTCGAAGTCGTCGGTCTCGGTCGCGCTCTTCTTAACGTGCCTTCACATATCATCTCGATGTAACGAAGCTAAGATGCAAACACAACGGCGACGCGCTTTGTTTTTTTATTTTTTTTTATTAGATTGAATGACAAGACGAGCAGGTCGCTCGCCTGATGGTAAGCGCCACGCCTGCCCATAAAAGAAGCAACGCCACACAGAACTTTAAAATAAACAGTTAAACAGTTTATAAGGGACTGTTCACGCTTTATACCGAGTAACCCTATTTACATGCGAATTGTTTTGTTATTATAATTTACCTTGTACAAAATACTCTCAGATATATTTTTATGGAGCAATAAAAAAATTAACATAAATAAAACCGTTGAAATAAAACTAGTTTATACGAATTTTATCGCGGTTTAATTTTATTTTATGTGTAATATTCGCGTAAACTTAAGAAATCACGAAAAATAAAAACAACTTAAAACAAACCAGCTAAAACAAAATTAACCAATTTTGAGTTGATGTCATGTTCTCTTATGAAGACTGCCTTGGTGGCGCAGTTTTAATTCGTACGCTGTACAACTGCTGTGCTAAGATCTCGAGTTCGGTCGCTGGTCGGGTAAAAGTGAAGTGTTTCTATCAAGAAATGCTACGAGTATGTATATATAAGCCCGGAGTCTGGAATGTGCCCGGTATAGCGACAGGCTCGCCCTCTATCACATCATGGGACGGATATAAGCTCGGCGAAACGTGGGTGTACTGGTTACACCTCTATCTATCCAACGGGGGTTACGGGCGTCAGTGCGAATGTATATATAGCTAAATCAGTAGCCTTTAAACATGTTCTGTACATAAAGTTTAAATAAATTATATAACACCGGACTCATATTTTATTTTAGTTAAACTTATGACCGACGCGTTTCCAAAACTATCTATACAATAAACAGTATAATTGTTAGATTGTGACTTAGCCATTTATTTGCGCGGAGAGCTAATGAGGTGCAATTTGTTTTGTAATTTTTATGCATATTCAGTAATTTCTCGTGGGAAATAGATAGGGTATGATGGGGGACGCACAGACGGGGGTGAACATTCCGAGTGAACGATGCACCCTCGCTCAGGAGGTCGTCTTTGCTTCCTGCGACAGCGCCGACAACGCCGAACGCCTCATATCCTGCTATTATTAGATATGTTCGGCGAATATGAATGGAAATGAGAGGTGATATTGATAGTAGGTAAGGGTACTTGATGGTGTATAGTTATTTCATATTTTGGGTCCTAAAATCTCTATATAGTAGCAAACGAGCAAACATTTTATGTGATGGCAAATGATCACCGCCGCCTATGAAAACTCTCAATAAAATTGCAAAGGAGCCGTATAATTGAATTGATAATAAAAATCCTACAGTTACATTTGATTGTTGCCAGATTTTTCTGTTTGAATTGTGATTTAGTTCATTCATTTATTATAGCTCTGTGAACTATTTATTTTTTCATATTATTCTGAAGTTTTGTGCACGGGTTTTTAAGTGGTCTATTGAAAATGCGATATTTGTAGAAGCTATTAATTTAATATTCATTTAATTTATATTTCCATTCTTTCAAACGATACAAATTGAATTAGTACCATCACTATGATTTGAAAGTCGGCAACATTATTTTGAAAAGTGACCTGTTTTTTTTTTCGACCTGTCAATTTACAGCTTTTAATTATCAATTAAATTATAGATGCAATGAGGACATGCAGGGTGTTGGAACAGTTGGAATTTTTCCGCGGCATGAAGTAAAGGTAGTTTATTGCCTCCTGCAATCTCACTGACAGTTTTCTGTAAGACAGTGCAACAACGATTGAGCTGAACTATTCATTCCGTAGAAAAATCTGACTACAAGCCTCTAATAACACTTAAAAACAAACAAAACCGTATTCAAATCCGTCCATTTGTATAGTGCAGGAAATATATAAATAAATGACTGCCTCGGTGGCGTAGTTGTAATGCGTACGCGTTACGATTGAGGCTAACGCTGAGGTCTCGGGTTCGATCTCCGGGTCGGGTAAAGTATTAAGTATTGGGTCTATTACGAAATGCTCAGTATCAGCCCGGAATCTGGAATTTGTGCCCGGAATGGCGATATGTTCGCCCTCTATCACATCGTGGGACGGAGATACGCTCGGCGAAATGTGGGTGTACTGGTTACACCTCTGCCTACCCCTTCGGGGATTACAGGCGTGATTACGTGCGTATATAAATTTATAAGAAATAAATCCATCAACATATTTATTTTTATGAATCCCATTTGATGGATTCGAATCAATTATGAAATTCAACGTGACAAAAAGGAAAAAGTAGCGAAACACTCGAATGGAAATATGCAGAGTGTGCAAATAAATCGAATGACCATCCGAAAGCTGTCAATGCTTTGTTTTCCACGCCGAGTCGCGCGCGATACGCTTCACTACAATCTGATTTACAACTTATGCGTGTATAGCTATACATTAAAGTGCGTCTACACTTGTGTCATTTCGACGCACTAAGACGCCTGATCATATCAGATAACCGTAACAAAGTCAACTCTCGTCCACATTAAGCACAGCAAGTATGTGAGACAGCCAATGACTCTCGGTACGGCGTAATCACAGATGTAGACTGCCCTTTTCGGCTCATGTGGTGTTATTTTTTTATGTGAAAATGCCAGCTTCGGTTAAAGCACAAATGGGCCGGCTCGACCGGGGTGCTACCACTGTCCCACAAAAAATCATGCTCCGTTCCATAGGATAAATAAACATTGATGTCCATCGAAGCATTACTGTAATAGTTAATCCAGCAAAACTTTTAATAAGTTTCAATACGTAAAGATCTGACAGTCACCCCATTATTCAGGGTTCGGTAATTTTTCCGTGAGTGCGCGTTTTAAGCTGTCGTTCGGTGAGTGGTCGGTGACATTTGAATGGTGACAGGGGGGCGAGGGAGAGTGGGCACATAATTGCGACGTCATGTCGTGCGTCGCTAATAGAATAGATTAGTATAGTATAGTATAGATAATAGCAACTTTTGAACTGCAATTATACCATTGAGATATGTTTTAACAAAAATTAAAGTGACTCAAAAAAGATTAATCTATTGCGTTTATTGGCCATAGACTCGATGTCGTCGAGCTTATTTCTGTCCCAAGATGTGTTGAGGGGGCTATCATCAAACCGGTCAAACATTGCAATTCCGAGCGATTCATGTGTGATTTTACGAATCGAAAACTCAAACACAATTTGTGATTACTCAACCTCGGATATAAACCTAGGAGCCCCGTAACGTTTCTGAGCCTATGCAGCTAGCCTCCGTAGCGCAGTGGGTTCGAATCCCGCACCGAGACAAATGTTTGTGTGGCCCACAAATATTTGTTTCGAGTCTGGGTATTGTGGGACCGCAAGTCCCTCGTAATTCCTGATACCCACGATACAGGTTAACCTAGTCTGGGGTCAGGACTATGCGTGTGCCTGTTGGGCGTATTTATTTATTTATTAATCCCACTAGACCAATGAGCATTATATTGGCGAAAACTGACATCGTTTAATAGCTTTCTTTGACAGACTGATTTTTACACTGTGTTCAGAACTGACAGACTGCAGACACGTGTGTCGACAGTTGTTTTGTATTCAATTATGAACAATTATAAAGTGAACGTTGCTTGCACGAGCTCACGTCATTTTATGTGCCTCTTATGGCCAATTAGTGTCCTGTGGCTAGTGAGCTCGCTTGGCGCGAACATACCTGGAAATGTGTTAAGTACATTATAAATTATTCGCGCGATGACGGATGGCGCGGCGCGGTCAGTGAAGCGCCCCTTAATTGAGACGTTTAGGGTAACGTTTAATGAATGGTTGTTGCATGAGTGATTACTCAATGGAGATCATAAACTACGCCCACACTCATGTGCTTTCAACTTGCAAGTTGCGTCTTCAATGTGCAAGCGTGTAGTGCAAAGATGTATACAATATTGTGTGCAATGATATATTATCCTAGTAATATTATATATGGAAGCTCTAGAAAAAGAAGTATGGGATGTAGAGTTTCAAAATGAGAGTTAGAATATATTGACTTAAACACATTAAAATGGACGACACGGAGAAGCTTCAAAATTCACATCTGTACAAAAAAAAGGCAAGTGCAAGGCGGTCTCGCGCATCGAGTTTTCGTACCATCCCATTAACATTTTTGGGATAGTAAATGGTAAATGTTTTTCATTATTTGTTAGAATACCCGCCATAATACCATGTATTCTGTATGAAAATGAGCTGAATATCTATTACAGTTCAAAATATAGAGCAGATAAGACATACAGACGACGTATACTCTGTGATAGAGTTCCGGTAGCACTCTATGGAACTACAAAAAGAAACGCTGGTAGATTAGGCTATGGCGTTACATATAATTCATTAGTAAACATCTTCGGTAAAGGCCTGCTTTGAGATATTCGACCGAGACAGGAGAGCGCGACGGTTTCCATCAAATTTCAAACCAAGCGTACATGTTTGCTATCGGCTGAATCGCGGTCTCCCTGTCTCTTTCGTGTATCTTAAAACGTGCCTTGAAAGTGTTTAAAATACTTCACGTCAACGTAAACTATAAATTAGATCCAACAGAGGACAACGCAACCACACTCCTGTTATCAACTGTATACGTATTAACACTTCCCGTCGCATCTTGACATCATACTGTCAACTGAGAGACTCCAGGAAATACTGAATGAAATAAAAATATCTATAAATGTTTTATTAAATTCCTTTATTAAATAATACTAGCTGCTCCGCCCGCGTGAATGCCTATTTCCAGGATCAAAGTAGCCTAGTGAGCGCCCCCGGTGAGAAACGCGCTTGACAAAAATACTAAAATGACTATTAAAAAATAAGGGTTGATGGTAGAAGGGTGAAAATTTTGGGTTGTATTATTTTTTAATGCTGTATCATTAAAAATAAAAACAAAAAAAAATTGTCTTAAACATAAAATAAATAATTTAGGGGTGGACCACCCTTAACATTTAGGGGGATGAAAAATAGATAGTAGCCGTTTCTCAGACCTACTGAATATGCATATAAAATTTCATAAAAATCAGTCAAGCCGTTTCGGAGGAGTATAGTAACTAACATTGTGACACGAAAATTTTATATACAACGTGTTACAGAAAGGTGTGGTCATATTTTAGGGTCATTACATACACCTTACAATTAGTACTTATGTACCGGACCTTTTCAATACCAAGACATCCAAAAATTTCACATTAATTTTGATCACTCGTTTATTAAGATCGATAAGATTGGTGACATCACTATTAATTATTATGAACGACACTCACTTTTTAATAAACTTGAATAAGTTGTACGTAATTCTACGAACATACGTACGTAACTTGTAATTTAAACACAAAATAACACCTGAAAGAGATTGTGTGCTGAAGACGATATTGGTACCATCCTCTAGAAGCATTTTAAAGACTTCATTTTCGTGTCTTCCATCTATGAATTTGGCGTAATACATTCGACGATTTTAAAAGCTGTTATCAGTTACACCAACACAAAGTACCAATACATAATACTTATTTTTAGTTAAATATAACATATTTTTTGAACTCGTAAACATACTTCATAAAATCAGAAATTACCGAACTGACTGCGTCAAATAAATATTGACATTTGACAACTGTTTAATGTTTTTTTAATTATAAAATAATTAAATGAAAGGAGGTCTATAGTATCATTGTTTATCATTTAGTGTTGTCCAAAGTTAAAAGTCGATATCGACATATTACTCATTCGATAAAAAAGAAAAATCTATAATTACTGTACTAGCAATGCAATCGGATTTGGTACTTGGGAGTTGAAATACTTATACGCTATACTATACATTGCTTAAATTTGCCCACCCCTTTCTATAACACGTTGTATAAGATATACACTTGAACAACAAATGAAAGCGGTGAAATTAGCGTCGGCTTCACTCTTCCACTTACAATTATATCTATTTCTTAAGATCTCGTTATATTTCAATGGTGTCAACCCTTAAATTCTCGTAAGTTATCTAAGCTTACTGGCACAATGATCACAGCATCTTATCCCATCGTTTCCTTTGGACCGAGATCAGCGCGAGCCAATAAATTGCGCTCGCCGGCGCTGTCATAAATACGCGCACTAAATCAGCATTAACGCAATGTCTCTCGGTCCCTGTGTCGCAAGAAACATCAGTATTGTCTAGCGTTTGTTACATCTGATTTATCGCTGATACACCACGTGATTAGTGGCCAGCTTGTGTCATAATGGATGAAGTGTTTTATAATAGATGGCTATGAGCACACTTTACGCGATAGACCAATGTTTCTAACCCCTGACAAACAAGGGGAATGTTACAAGTTTGACTCTTTGTCAGTCTGTTTGTGTATCATCGTATGCCTTAAAACGAATTAATTAATTTGATGGCTCTCAGCTATATTTATACAAAATATATTCAGCCATTTCAAAAATGCATAAAAAAGGCAAAGTCCTGACTAGCTCATCATCGCCCAGCCTATAACCATTCTTTCTTTATGCCAGCACACACCCATCAAGGATAGAAATTCTAAGCTTTGAGAAAGTTTTGATTTAATATTTGAGCCATCATTTAAAGTCAACATTTTACATCTTCATTACAAGTCCAAAGTTAACCTCACCTGCACGTGGTACTCTCTGCTGATTAACCGACGTGGAAATGCCAAAACTTGAAATTTTGCAAGTTGTAGAGTCAGACGGTGGGTCGTCCCACATAATACCAAATCCATTATAAAATTATTATGGGAAGGCAGACACGAGTATGGGAAATAATATTTATTGAGTCAAATTTAATTTAAGCGGGCGAAGTCGCGAGCAAAAGCTACTTATAGATATTTTTCTAATTGATGTCAGGGTTTTTACGTTTCGTTCCTTTTATATTATAGGCTGGCAAACGAGCAAGTGGGTCACCTGATGGTAAGTGATCTCCACCGCCCATTAACATCCATAATACCAGAAGAATCATGGAGGCGTTTCCAACCTTGAATGGGATAATTAAGGGATTGAGAAGGACCCTGCCCTTCCTCTGCCCTTCCTTTTGGGCCTCCAAATATTACACTCACCATATGAAATGCGACAGAAAGCTGTTACTAAACTTCGGTTTGAAGTGAGATAGTGGTAACAACCGAGTTGACCCCGGCAAGCGTGTTACTATCACTTATAAACCTATTAGGATTTTAAAGATAGAACTTTTTAAAGGTGGGACAAACACAGAGAGCTAGATCCACAGGGTAGGCTTAATACATAATAGGATTTCGTTTGTAACTTTAGGTGCTACAGTAAATGTCCTACAGTATAGGGCTATATAATTATAATTATAGTAAGAGTACTGATATCAATCGCAGGATGGGTACGGTATAAAATATCGAATTAAGTTTATTTTATGTCTGTGCATTGTATTATTGAATTATACTCATATATTACATTGTAGAAAATATTTAAGCAGTCGATACAATGTTGGAAGCAAATGGGAAAAATAAAAAAGTTATTAAACAGTACTATCTCCGGCCAGTTATTCTGTATAATGTAATTACTCCACCCCAATTGGGCACACCGCCATCGTGTAATTAAGCCGTAACGTTGAACATAATCGTCGCGATGTAAACACAACACACACGCACATACACACAGATACACACACACACACACATGAGACCACGGCGCTCTCGAGGATAAAAGTCCATTACCATTATTACCGAGACAAGTAATTAGTTAATTTGGGTCGAAACGACTTTTGACAATGAAAGTATCGGCTGCGTAGTCAGTGAGCTACGCAGCGACTACGCGGTGACTAAACATTAGCTACGGAATGGCTACGGCGTAGCACGCCACCAGTACGGCCCTATGACACAGCCATTTGTCTTCATACATCGCCTCAGTGAACCAAAGCGTGACGGAGCTTTCTTACGACGCGAATAAATTAACGTAGCACAGCTTACGCGATATGAAAATAATTTCAACATAAAGCACGGGTTTTGGTTTGCTATTTTTAATCATACGGCGGGTATTGCCGCGTTTTTCATAACAGTAAAATTATAAAAGGAAATGGTATTAGTTGCTGATGGTATTTAAAATATTATCTTTTCTGAAAGACATGACCTGAAATGTTTTTTATGTATGTTACGTGATATCTCCGACAAATGTGAACTGATTTTGATATTCGTTTTGTTATATAATTATTGTTAGGTTATTCGGTATTCTAGTTTTTTTTACCCTATTACTGAGTATAAAAAAATCTAGAATACCGAATAAGTTAGTAGACTCAGGAGTCTAGCACTGTGCCAGTCTGCAAGCTCGGATGCGACGTGGCGTACTCAAATATAAGAATAACATATTGAATGTCCGTAGTGACCGCACGGACGCGGCGTACGGCGCGGGCTGTACTCACAGATGAGCTGTACTACGCGGAAAGCGCGCGGGCAACTCGTGTCATAGCGCGTTCATACAATATTCATACGCAGTGAATGTGCGCGCGGCACGCGGAAAAACGCGCGACACGCGGATATCTGAAACTAGTTCGAGCAAATCACGCGCGTTATAAGGACGTGAAGAACTATTAAATGATATCTAAGCACGACCTGCATTGTCCAAATATCAACCCATCAGGGTGACGATGATGATTAATTTCGTTAATTCCGTTTTCCATTTCGAACATTTGCCATTTATAGTAAGAATGTTCCTATAAAAATAAGTCCTTCTTCTCCATATAGTTTAACTACTGGAAATGCAACAAAGTACTCAAATGAAGGCCGTGCCGCCACGCCCGGGCTCGCCGTGACTGTCAACAATAAGGTAGCGCTCGTTCCCGCGAGGCGTCGCACCCCGCAGCGCGCTAGACTGGCTGAGCAGTGAGGGTAGTTTTATATATTTTTGGTTATGATTTGATCACAAAATGCGGGGAAAATGGAAAACTCCTCAACGGAGAACAGCACACTTTCGCATCGCGTTTAAGGTTTAGAAGTCGGGTTTTTCAAGTTTTTAAGTCATAATTTTATTACGACTATAAATGTTGTTAAAACAAAAGATCGCGGTACAGAGTGTTGCGAACAATAAACTATTTATTAAGTTGTTATAGAAATTAACGTAACATTAGCATAAATAAGAAGGTTGTTGGGCCACGCGCCAAACCGCGCCCAATCGATACGCGTGGAGGCACCGCGTGGCAACTGGCATCGCACGCACCACGCGCACCACGCGCACCGCGCGGAACATCTCTCCGCGCCGCGCCGGTCACTACACTATACTTGTATAATCTAAACCATTATTATTACAAATATAATTCTTCCATTCTTATATCAAATTTATGGCATCGTGCTTTGGCTGACAAAACGATGAGATTTTAGATCCGACCCCCAGTTTGTGCAATGAAAATTTGTAAGGATATTGCATTCATAAAAACTCATGTAAGTATGTGTGAAATTGTCGATAACACTACAGGCTGGAAGCGTTTTGCTCGCGTCACATAAACGTTATAATTGATTAGTCATTCTTCAGTTTGGATTTGAAGTCCCGTGAGATATAGTTGTGGGACGAAGCCAACACTTAGTGAACTATCTCAGTAAGACATCAGTACGTAACCATTATACAGCTTTAGTATCTCGTGATCATAATCATTTATTTACGAGAAGAACAACATAGATGTTGTAATAGATAAAAATGGTATTTTTATATTCTACTATAACAATGGTGCGTAAATATTACAAACTTATTTATATTACGTACCTACGCCTTAACAATATGTATTTATTTTAGTTCGCTAGTTGAATTCACAATGTCAGTATTAAACGGAATGTCAATTCAATAATTTTATCATTTATTACTTGTTTTTTATTATTTACCAATAATTTGTTATGAGTTTTTTATTCATTTAATTTAATTGTAACATATTTTAACATAATAAAATAAAAAGCAGCGATAGCTCAGCGGTACCGTCCGTCGAAAAGAAAATCGCAGAAAGGAAATTAGCCCAAGAGCAGGCACCTTTGACTTTTCTAAGTTACATGTGTATTAATTGGTAATTATTGCTTGCCTTAACGGTGAAGGAAACTTTTTTTTTTTTTTTTATACTGGCTCGGCAAAGTGACTACGCTACACCTGATGTTAAGTGCAGCGCAATCCAAGAATACTGTCGACCAACGACAGACGATGTGTCTATCGTAGGTCGGCAGAATTATGCCGGCCTGCCTAATTGCTTCTTCACACTCCGTTTAAAGAACGGAAACTTCACGAGGAACCCTGTATACCTGAGAAGTTTTACATAAGAATTTCGAAGGTATGTGAAGTCTAACAACCCCCCCCCCCCCCCCCCCGCATTAAGCCAGCGTGGTGGACTAAGGCCTTCTCATTCAGTATAGGAGGCCGTTTCCAGGAGTGGGACGTATAATAGATAATACAGGGCTAGTAGTAGTGTATTTAAAATTAACAATAATTGTGCAAACTTTCATAAAATAATATAATTTAATTGTATAAAATCATTCAGACTGTAGAAACATTTCTGCGAACAAACGTGCATTTTGATGGCAACACAGGTCAGACCGTAATGGCGTACCCGTGAGATAGCGGGCTTAGAGGCACGTTAAATAACTTTAAAATCCTGTTTTGAGGCACGCGACCGAGACAGGGAAACCACGACGCGTGACGGAAGCATTTTGTTGCATACCTCAAAGGTACATATATAATAACTTCCAAACAGATGTGTCGCTGACGTCGCGCGTGTCGTGGTCTGTTGGTCGATCGCGCACGTCGCATCATACCTTAAAGTACGTCTTGAGGCATACGACCGAGACAAGAGACCACGACGAGTGAGTATTTCTATACAATTTACATCGAAATAAGATACTATAACGATAGCTCTCATATGAATCTGCCAAAAATACGGCTCCACTTACTTACACATGCAAAGGTAATCACACGTAACACTCATACACGCAACAAAAATTTATGAACGTTCAAAATCAACTCTTTTTATATATATATATATATATTATTATAGGCCGGCAAACGAGCAAGTGGGTCACCTGATGGTAAGTGATCTCCACCGCCCATGTAGGCCCACAATACTAAAATAATCATGGAGGCGTTGCCGACCTTAAAGGAAAGGCATAAGTTAGGGATTGGGAAGGGCCCCTTCCTTGGGCCTCCGGATATCTCACTCACCGTACGAAACGCAGCAGCAAGCTGCTACTTTACGCCGGTTTTCTATGAGACAGTTTCATAAAAGTTAATATCTAAATATTATATTTCTAGATCGAGCCGACGTTCTGCACCGCGCAAATATTAGACATATGAAGTGTTAACTAGAGAGTTTTGGTAGTTTGGGTGGGGTCATTTTGCTTGAGTTACGTTTCTTGTCTTCTTATTTGGGTGACAATTTCATACGAAGCGGACATGTCGCTGTAGCCTGAAATGTCGAGTGTCGCGATCTCCTGTCTTGACTCCACAATTCAAAGTCTGCCTCATTTGACATTGTGGTGTGACACCATCCAACGATTGTTATTATTATTCGCTGAATGTAATCCCTACACGATATTAACTGAAGCCACAAGCCGCACGACCCCGCCCCGTTCATGTTTGTTCTTAATCCGGCCGAGTTAGCCTCCTCATTATTTCGAATTAATTATCTGCCAACCGTTTTAAATGAGCTCTGTGGGCCGCGCCATAAATCTCACAGATCCCGACAATTACAATTAAACAGCTTATTTCATACATAATAATATAAATATTAACGAATAATAATAATATTATCATAAATAGCATGATTTGCGTCCCACTACTGACCTCGGGCCTCCTTTAATAACCAGAATAACAGTAAAGCTGGCATCCATGCTGGTTTCGATTACGGCGACTACTTCTCCGTCTCAGTCAGTTGAATGTAGATGAGATGCTCTGTCGTCGCTAGTATAGGCGATTTTATTGCCGAATGGTAGAGCCACGCTGTAGACAATTTTAGGTCTACAGCATGAATGGGCCGGCTCGTTCGGGTCGTTACCACTGTCTCACAGAAAAATGGCGTAAAGTAACAGCTTGCTGCTGCGTTTCGTACGGTGAGTGAGATACCCGGAGGCCCAAATTCCCCTCCCCTCCCCTCCCTTAATTATCCCTTTCCTTTAAGGTCGGCAACGCGCCCATGATTATTTTAGTTTTTAAGATTATTTTGACATATACAATAATAACTATATCAGCCCTGTATCTATATTATATCCCACTACTGCCTACGATCATAACAATAGTCAATAATTCAAATATATTTTATTCCACGGCCGCACGGGTGTCCTTCACTTTAATGGCAGGAGTTAGGCAATCCGTCCATCACTGGTCTAATGCGGGTTGATAGACACACCTTAATACATTTCTTATGTGAGTTCCATCCTCCGTGGGTTACTGTCACCGTAAAACAAAGGTATAGTTAATTTGCCCTTGGGACTAGGAGGTACCCATGATTTTCGTCTCGACAGTCCGATCCACTCCCCATCAGTCTATAGCTGTTCGAAAAAACCATTATTAAAAATAACGGTTGAACTTTATCCACCATTTTCCATTTAATTTACTCGAAATTATGCGACTGAGCGCCGATGTCACTACACATCGAAAGATATTCGATGTACGGCGTTCCACGCTCCGTCTACCTCTACTTACATTTTTTGCGTTAAAAATGTCCGATCGAGGTGGCCGGTGTAGTTAATGCGATGAGTGTGCGAGTGAGCGTGGGTCGGCGAGGGCTGGTCCGCCTGAATGATAAATGACTTAAAGGTTACCACACTACGTCAGTTTTAGCTTCAGTTCAGACTCATCTTGATAACCTTACCGTTAAAACTGTTGACATCAATTCGAAAATATAGCATAACTTAAGCTCAAGCCTGTACATCCGAAGAAGTAGACTGTGGCATCTAGTATGAGTACACCCACTATTTGCCGACATTATTTGCGTCCCACAATGCGATAGATAGTAAGCCAATTAGAATAAGAGCAGTCTCTAAATGGAAATAAAAGTGGATAGAACACTACAATGTGAAAAGAATATCGCCACGCCCCGGTACGACTCGGCACGGCTCGGCACGGCTCCACGGCTCGGTACTATGCGGCCCGCGCCCGCTCCAAATTGAACCACGTCCCAACACCACACATCAACCGTTCATACACTCGATTTCATTTATTTGACGCGGGTTTAAATAAATGTCGCTCAAACGGACGCGGGCGCGGTTTATAGCCCCAACCCGACAACTTTTAATATTTTTATTATTTCCGAACATAACTTTATGAGGAATGTTTCAAAGTGAACGAGTATACAAAACAAAGTTGTGTTACGAGTTTTCTCGTTTCCAGTTAGACGTAGGTTTGGCAGGCGGACGGAGGACCTTCGTCTATCTCAAACTGACTTCACTGAAGCCACAGGCGACGATCACAACTAAAACCAACATTTTCTTGCATGTGTTGCATTGTTAATTTACAACGCAACAGCAAACTGCTACTTCTAATGCTATTTTATGAGTAGTTGAGCCACGCTGTAGACAGTTTTTTCTACAGCATGAATGGGCCAGTTCAACCGAGTTGTCACCAGTGTCTCCCAGAATATCGACGTAAAGTAGCAGCTTGCTGCTGCGTTTCGTACGGTGGCAACGCACCCATGATTCTTTTGGTATTGTGGGCGTACATGGGCGGTGACATCACATACAATGCAATAAAAAAACTATTTTTTTAAAGTGGTGGGCGAGTGAAATGCTCATCTTCAGGTCGGCCTAGTTATTTTGCGCGCATTATAGGCCGTACCTATAAACTACAAGCGCGCCATCATTGGAATGCTGCCGTAACTTGAGAAACGGAATCTCATTTAATTTCCTTCACCTATCCTCCCCTCCTCTCTACTTCACGCCGCACAGCCCGCGTGCCGTCTCGCCGCCACGCCGCGCCACGCCGCGCCGCGCCGCGCCGCGCCGTCTTCCCAGGCACATTTGATTGGTATTACCTATCTTCCGCCACAAGGCTATTTCCTTGATACTGGATTCATTACTTTGTGCTCCGAAACTGTGAATCCCGTCTCGAATGATAGATGTTCTTATTTTTTATTACTTATATTATACGGGCATTGTTTTGTGACTTTGTTGGTTGAAAGTAGTTCCTTGCAAAGGATATATGTGCATATTGTAAATTAGTATTCCTCCAGTCAACATTGGGAATTTATAAAATTTATTTATTTATTTAAATAAATAAAGAAATTTTATAAAATTTTATTACAATAATTACTCAAATTTTATTCTGACTCAAATTTAATTTAAATTTATTAATTTAATTTAATTTGTAATTTAGATATACCAAATTAATTATGAATTACTATTATGAATTCTGTTTTCGTCTAATTTAATATCTACTTCATTTTTCTTTTTAAAAAACTTTGTTATACTTGTATGCCAATGTGAGGCTGATCATAGAACACAAATTAATTTATGTACTACTTCAACAAAGTAAGCACCTATGTATCACAAGTTAATAAATGATTGATTGGTTGATTGAAAATAATGACAAAATCAAGTAATCTCAAAAGAAATATAGGCGACACATTCGCAATAATTTCTACTAACTGTTCATTCCGTCTAGAAAGACAATTCCGAGAGACTGTGTTATAAAAATGTAAATAACCATATCAATGTCATGTAAAACTGAAAAAACAGTTGCCAAATAACGCAGCGAAATTTAATAAAATAAATGATTTAACAAATATAGAATTCAGTTTGCTCGTTATACGCATTCCCAAAAAAAACTAGTGGCGGCGCGGCGCAGCTGTACGGTGCGGCAGTGTCAAAACGCATTAGATATAATAAAATGAAAAGTGTTATCAGTGGGAACGTTCCCACTGCTAGATAAACATCCAACGGCAGGAGACAGCGGGGGCAGGGACGGGGCGGGAGAAAAGGGAATGGTCCGCCGAAAACTTTCCGCTGAAATTTTAAACACATTTGCGAAAGGGTACCAGTCGGCACATTGCGGGAGCAAGCCGTGACCACTCAGATACAAAGGTTTGTTATTATCAAAAACGATAACTGGTCTGCATTAATAATAATAAACTATAACATACTTAATATAAGACCTGGCACACCAGGTACTGACATATGGGACGTGGAATCGACAGTCATTGTCGCGTTAGCCCTTCTGCTAATGGGCTGATACAAAAGAGCCTCGACCAAAACCTCCAGAGGCTCTCAATTGGTCGTTGAGTCACGGGCCAGATTCAAAAAGCTTCCTCACTCTTTTAGGTTCCGTTCTCTGGGTCCCTAACCACCGATGGATTGGGTCCTAGGCCTCGCCATTGGAGGGTGATACTTTTATATTTTCGAATGTTTTTTCTTTTAGAAATGTTATATTTCAAAATGCAAATACCCTTTTAAAGTAAAGAGTACTGTACATACTATAATGTAGGTGTTGTACGCTCACGGTATTACAGCGCGGCGGTACCGAAAGAGGATCGAACAGATCCTATCACATCGAAATTAAAAAATAACAGCAGCGGTGCAGACAGATTTTTACTGGAAACATATTGAGGTTCGAGTACGTAAACCCGCTAGCTACTAAAACACAGTTTTATATAATAAATACATACGCACTCACGCCTGTAATCCCCGAAGGGGTAGGCAGAGGTGTAACTAGTACACCCACATTTCGCCGAGCGTATCTCCGTCCCACGATGTGATAGGGGGCGAGCCTATCGCCATACCGGACACAAATTCCAGACTCCGGGCTGATACTGAGAATTTCGAAATAGAAAAACCCAATACCACTTTACCCGACCTGGGGATCGAACCCGAGACCTCAGAGTTAGCCTCAATTGTAACGCGTACGCATTACAACTGCGCCACCGAGGCAGTCATAAATTATATAATAAATACAATTTATAATATAATTTATCGGGGTGCACTCAACCATCGACAATTTTTTATTTATATTTTTATTTATTCAGACGGCGAACAGTCTATCTACTACAAAAAAGAAACTGTATACCTATACCTAGGTGCATGTGTTTCATTTCTTCGCCAAATCACTAAATTGATTACAGTAGTGACGAAATGAAGTGCTGAGAGACTCTTGTACTATCTTGAAGTTGGAAGTGAGATTTAATAATATAATGATTTTATGCGTACGTGTTATAACACACTATTATGTTTTCTTCCTCCTGCCCCTATCCCACTCACAAAGGGGGTGCGAAGCGCAACATACTTTTTAACAGATTTCACAGAAAGATTTGGCTTGTATTTTTTACGACCGACAGACAAATATTTGTGGATCACACAAACATTTTGTCTCGAACCTGCGGCCTCTCGCTTCACAGACAGTCCAACTGCGCCATAACGGCTGTCAATAATTGTGCAATTAATATTACTAGTGGTCGCGTCGTGGTCTAAACTCGACTTATTTTTCGAATGTTTATTTATTTATTTTTATTTTATTTATTACAGTATCAATACAATCATAACAGGATTTAGACCCAATGCGATATATATTGTTATACAATTTACATTAAATAGTTGATACATTGTTGATACATACATTTTATACATTTACATTTAATTGTTGTTCTATTACGTCAGCATTTTATTATTTTACAATAAAGCCTTTAGAATGAAACTCCCCTATAAATTAATGCGCTGAAACAACACAGTTTGCGAGTATGTGTAGTGTTATCATAGGACGGATTATCTTGAGCCGATCTTCTCAGTTACTACACATATTCGTATATCGTAATCGCTCAGCCTAAACTGGTAAGGATATAAACTTGAAATTTTGAATGTTGTTTTTTAACAGGATAAAAACATATAATTTCTATTTTATACTTTAGACATCGTTTAAAAAGAAATTTCGCGAAGTTTTACTTCTAAGGGGAGAAAGGGGGTAGCAATGTTGGCATGTAACACAGGAGAAGTCACGGTGGCATAACAGGGTTAGGTATTGAAATAAAACTATTTTATACTGATTTTATCGCGGTTTAATTTTATTTTAGTCCCGAATTTCGAAAGCATTTCATCCTTCGTGGTCACGGGAGAGACTGAAAATAGTTTTATTTCAATGTGTAATATTCGCGTGAACATAAGAAATCACTATACTCAATAAGTAAGCATTTTTTTAGATTACAGGTCAAGAACAAAAAATTCTCTGGAAAATCATTACTCTTCTTTTGAGGTAATTATGAAAAAATAGGACTTTACCCAAGGTGATTCCAAGGTCTTTAAACTAATGTGTTTATACTAATTTCAACATTCCATAAACTAATATGCAGAGCTTTACACTTTTACTGATAAGTCACTTCTCTTTTCTGCAATATTATACTTAATTCATGTCATTCAATAATAGGTAATTGTAAGTACTTAATAGACACTTTTGTCTACAGTATGAATGGGCCGGCTCATCTGGGTCGTGACCACTGTCTCGCAGAAAACCGACGTAAAGTAGCAGCTGGCTGCTGCGTTTCGTACGGTGAGTGAAATATCCGGAGGCCCAAATCCCGCTCCCCTTCCCAATCCATTAATTATCCCTTTCCTTTAAGGTCGGCAACGCGCCCATAATTCTTTTGGGTGTACATGGGCGATGGAGATCCCATTCTGGTGACCCACTTGCTCGTTTACCTGCCTATACTATAAAAAAATATACATCAGAGGTTTCCAGCAATACATTTATTCAACCCTGTACAGTTCGTGTGAACACGTCACGCCGAGTAAACTAGGCGAACCATGGGCTTCCTCTGACAACAATCCATTAAACCGCACTAGCATATTTAATACGTACATATAAACTAATCACAGATTTAGCGTCCAAACCGCAGTTTATGAGCCCCACCCTCCCCTCCTTCCCCACCTCTTTACCCCATCAGCACTCCGCCAGGCGCCGCGTCAGGGCTTGTTAATCTGTAACCGTTCATACTAACGTAGATTACAATAAAAATTATCACAGTTATAATACACTGGAATGTGTACTCTGTATAGGGATTTCACTTGTGTTATCTATAATGTAAAGTCAATTATGGATAGCTCTATTCAATAGTTTATTGTTAATATTAGCTGACATGTATCAAATATATAAACAATAACACCATAGAAAGTGTATATTTTTATAGCAGAAGCTGGTGTTCATGGTTCATGGTCGGTCAACAATTTTTTAGGCCTCTTGGAACATACAAACATACGCACTCACGCCTGTAATCCCCGAAGGGGTAGGCAGAGGTGTAACAAGTACATGATGAGCCTATCGCCATACCGGGCACAATTCCAGACTCCGGACTGATACCGAACATTTCGTAACAAAAAAATCCCAATATCTCTTTTACCCGACCCGGAGATCGAACTTGGGACCTCAGCATCAGCTTCGGCCGTAACGCGTATGCAAAACAACTGCGCCACCCAGGCAGTCTCTTGGGATATGCTAATAATAAATGAAAATTTAAAATAGCACAGTGAATCGCACCAAAGATTTGTTCCAGATTAATTAAGTGACATCATAAAGTGTGCTCAAACTCGGTTTACGCGGGTGAATTTAGCGAAACTGAAGTGTTGTACCAGGAGTTAATTGATGCTTCTCCCTCGAGAGCCTGAGTCGGGAATCGGGACGTCCTCAAACATAAAACGAAAACGGCGACTATTGCGCGCCGTAGCATTGTACTACAATGGGCAGACGACGCGGCGCTCACTGACTGACGACTGACGACTGACGAGTGACGAGTGACGCACTCCCGTCATGATTACGTTTGGAGTTGACTCAATGAGCTAATCTTTATTTTGCTTCATTCTTTTCGTTTTAATAAAGCTACGAAAATGCGGTGAAATAAACTTCAGAATGACGCAGAAAGGTGTGGTCCTTGCTTTTGTTACACCACAGAACATAATTTTATGTCAAACTGACACATATAATATTAAATATTGTTAGCGTTTGTTAATATTGGTATAATGAGTGTGGAGTGTGGAGTTCAGGTTTTTTTTATGGTATAGGCCAGCAAACGAGCATGTGGGTCACCTGATGGTAAGTGATCTCCACCGCCCATGTACGCCCACAATACCAAAAGAATCATGGGTGCGTTGCCGACCTTAAAGGAAAGGGATAATTAAGAGATTGAGAAGGGGAGGGGGTTTGGGCCTCCGGATATTTCACTCACCGTACGCAACGCAGCAGCAAGCTGCTACTTTACGTCGGTTTTCTGTGAGACAGTGGTAATGACCCGAACGAGCCGGCCCACACATGCTGTAGACAAGTGTCCACAGCGTGGCTCAACCACTCAAAAAGTGTGTGGTTGTCGCCAGAACTGGTGGTCTTTTGCCCGCAGTCGGTCAGACAGTCTCCATTTCATTAACATCAGTGGTCAGTCGATAGTCCAAGTGTTTATTACGCGGTAGCTATGCTGGTTTACTATTCGGTCCTAGTTGTTTGAGTTATAATTAGAGAGCGGTCTCTAGAATCCTGACATGAGGACCACAGGGTCTGTAAAGCAGTGATATTATAAATGTAACCAATAAACTATGAGTTGGAAGTTATTATTGTCGTTTGGTATTAATAAAATAATACTCATCTCACGTAACTTCTAGCAATATGTATACTGAATTACTACGTCTATAAAACGAACTTGTTGCTCGTTCAACATATTATAACCAACATTTTATATCAACAAACCGGCCAGTAATAAGTACATTCTCGTAAAATAAATACTAAATTACGAAGAAATGTAATTCCCTTAACGTAGCGAGATGAGAGACAAGCTTACAGCAATGGAATTACCGCCCTCAGAAAAATGTACAGCTGCGAGAGCAGGCAGCAAACACTGCCCGTTAATATTTAAATACTTCTGTTTATTTCAATGAAAGTATAAACACAGAGTGAGCAACTGTCATATTGTTTATTTATAAAATATGTCATTGTTTGTTTAGGGCCACAGCACACACGACTACTAAGCATTGACGATCAGGCTGTTGTCGACGCAATGTCATTTGACTATGTTCTTTCTAAAACCGAAAAGTAGTTTATCCATATATTGGAACCTGGAAAGGCTTAGTATAAGTTCAATCTACATTTCATAATGGAGATATAGCTAACAAGCAACATTGGCGATTTCTTCAATGTTGCATTGCGTTTTCGGGACATTTTTTGTTCGATCACTGTATTGAAATCCTGCGTTTGGCTTTTTTCTGTGTTTGATTGCTGTATAGGAATTGCCTAAAACTAAAAATACGACATCTCCGTTCGCTAATAATGTACGTATCGTGTGTGCTGTGGCCCTTACGGTTGTTGTTATTACATTTAGGAGCCATTTGTTAATCATCTCTCGACCTTTGGTCCTGTCAGAGAGCGTCGCGTCGTCGCGCTGGTTTAATACGTGTGTAAATTGTGGTTAAGTTTTGGTTTGTTAGTTTCACATTAGTAAATGAAAATCATTTCCAGAGACCAGGCGCGTGGTAAAAGATTCCAATAAGTACTAATTGTGCTCGTATGACGTAACTTATATTGACGGAGTATTGCCGTTCTTGTTTTAACTTATTTAAATCATAATTCTAAACTGATTAATTGCGTGTGCGTTGTTAGTTGTTTTTATTTCGAGCCTTATATTAAAACATTTATGAGTGATATTATTTTATGATGGTGACAAATTCATCAACGCAGATGTAATTTCACGTGCTTTGTTCGCAGTTTATTTGTACATAAAATCATTGAACATTTAAGTTTTAATACACCCAGCAATATATCTTCAGACCTACTTAATTTTGTGCTAGACAGTCCTAAGTCTGTTAAAGTGTGAAAGAAATTCATTGAATTTATGTTATTGTACACATAGGAGTATTTAAGTAAAATAAGATAAAAATCGACCTATTTTTTATTAGCTTAAATAACAAAACAAGCACGTCGTTCGCCTTATGGTAAACACTACGCCTGCCCTTAAACAGACACAACACATAACTTTTAAATTACAAAGCACTGCATGGCACTGGACTGCGTCCGTTACCCCAAGACATAAGTTGTTAAGTCCCATAATTACCAGTAATTTCACTGGCTCTTATGTCCTTGAACCGGAACACGACAGTGCTGATACATTGTTGCATTATAGGTAAAGTGGTGGCACCAATCAAAGCCGACTTTTACGAGGGACGGGATACGCTTATAATCCCCGACGGGGTAGGCAGAGGTGTAACCAGTACACAGTATGTATATTTAATTATACAGTATTTTTATAACGTGTCTATTTAATTAATACAACATAAATATTCGCTTTAAACGTATGAAACACGTTCACAAAGCAACGCAAACGAAATCCGAATCTCGTATTTGAACAAAATAAAATCTTGTATCTACTGTAACATACTTAAGAGACGGCTGAATAGAGTTCCCTTGCTGCCTCGCTCTATTCACAGTACGCGATGTATTCCCGTTTTATAAATTATACAGGCCCCACTTGTTTGAACCGAAAAAGGTACATTTCTTTTCCGCATCTCTTTAGTGGAAGGCGTCCCGTCTATGAACACGGGTAAATGTTTAATGAAATACGCGTGCCGGGTGAGCCATCAAATCTGAGTAGAATGCGAAGCGGTCGAGAGGTTCGCAGTCCGCACTCAGCACCCACGACTTATTGCATCCATCAAATGAATATATCACGCGCACCGCATCGCGTAAGAGGATTTATTTATTCTGATATTATAAGAATATTTTAGGTTAAACTATTTACTATTTGTAGGGTTTCCGTGACACACAACAGTTTACAACTGTTTAAGCTAATTTAAATTTAAATTACAAAAAAAATACTTGTAACAATTATTCCCGTGTTATTATTATTACATATCAATAACACATATATCGCAGCCGACTACCTTAATGATCGTTTCAATTAACAATGTAGTTTTTCGCTGAACGGCGCCGTTCAACCAATACAGCAGCCTGAACTATATTCAGCCATTCAATTGAACATGTAATGGAAATAAATAATAGAGTAAGATTTTAAGAACTTTAGTATAAATAGCAAAGTTTTCATGCCTTCTTTTTAGTTAGCTTAATGTTTTAAAAAGTATACTAACAAAAGTAACTTCACTTACGGCTGTACAATAATAATAAGTAAGTCTTATCCTTTTATCTGAATACAAAAAATAAAAACTTTATCTCGACAGAATAAATTGGTAAGAATTACACGAAACTCGTTTTTTGCCTCAAAATTAGTCTGGCGGGCAGTAACCTCTCAGGCAAGGTTGACACGAAGCGACACATAAAACAAAAGCTCATCAGTACAGAGCGTGGTACAATGACCGAATAGTCGGCTGAGGAAGAAGAAGCCGCTGGTTCGTTTCTCGCACTGAGACGAATGTATGTACATACATACGCACTCACGCCTATAATCCCCGAAGGGGTAGGCAGAGGTGTAACCAGTACACCCACATTTCGCCGAGCGTATTTCCGGCTCTTATGTGATAGGGGGCGAGCGTATCGCCATACCGGGCACAAATTCCAGACTCCGGGCTGATACTGAGCATTTCGTAATAGAAAAACCCAATACCACTTTACCCGACCCGGGGATCAAACCCGAGACCTCAGCGTTGACCTCAATCGTAACGCGTACGCATTACAACTGCGCCACCGAGGCAGTCACGAATGTATGTGTGATCCATAAAACAATGATTTGAGTCTGGGTGTTGGATATGACTGGATATAACGGCACGTGATATAGCACGGAGTTTGGGTTTTTATAAAACCTCGACCGTTGACTACTGAATTTGAATGGTCCCGGTCGCCGCGCCAGACTCAGATACATATTGAATAGTGGCAGTAGCGCGGCTGTGGTTTAATTATAAACGGAAAGCGCGCGCTCGCCCTTAATGTGCCATTACACACGCGATTAGAGCGGATTGACGAGGTTTATCTCGCGCCGAGCGACGGCAACATTAACCCAACTTCACATCGATGTGTCTAATGCCTCTAGTTTCGGCGGTAATTTACCCGTGCCCTGCAAATGAAGACAACATGTACACGTCGAACTTCTTAACGGCATCACTTTACGATTCTCGCGTGCAAATGAGGCGGACGTGAGCAGTAATAATGAGTGACGGCCGACGGGCGAGTGTTCGACGTTCGAACGCGGGTGGGACCGACTGGCTCGATCGATTCTTTAGCTACTTAAATAACCGGCGCTGGCGGAGATCCGTATCTCCGGCGCTTACTCGCGGAGGCGGCGCGGCGCGGCGCGGTGTCGTCGCTCAATGTCACCGCGGCCCATTTAAATGCATTAACTGTTTTTATAAAGGAAAATGCTTTTAATCCGTCAATTGCTAGTCTTAATACCCTAGATATTTTGTATGTATGTAGCCAAATATATTGACAATCATTCTTTTAAGTCCACATAAAGAAACAATAATATTATGATAGAGGTAAAGGAACAATCATAGTGCTACTTTGTACCATAATATATTTGCAATAATTAATTGTAATAGATAATATATATCTATGAATTAGCTACATTTTAAATATTCTGATATAAAAAGAAATTTCAAACCAATTGTATATTATTAATATGGTTAATATTCTATACGCTACATGTTCATACATTGTACCTACACGCAATATGCCTCAAAACAAATCCAACTCCAGAAGTGTACAACAACTGTAAGAAACATAAAAAAGATATAAAATATAAAGTAGGGAACTGGGAAGACAGCTGGCAGTAGTTACGGCACACCCGCCTAGAGACATGTGCTCGTAGGTATCAGTGTCGCTTGTCGCAAGGTCATGCGCGACACGCGACACGCGACACGGCAACAAAACGACACTAGCGCGGGCTTAGTCATTTAAGGTCGCAGCATATGCGACAAATTTAGTTTGAGCTGCATCGCGTTTTGACATTTGTTTAAGAGCTTTATTAAAATAGCGCTTCATGTATAGCTCCCAAAAAGTCGCTTATCACTAATATTAAAAGTATAGTGAGCGTATGTAAAGCTCTGTTGTTAACTCGATAGTCGGAGTATCGTGCTTCCGAAAATCAACTTAATCGCCACTAAACGTAACGTGTGTGGTTCAGCCCTTAGATTAGCTTTGTGTTGTGCCGCCTTGTCAGTATTCAGTTATAGTAATTTTGACGATGTGAAGGGCTGAAGCCGCGCCACTTCACCACTCTGTGAGTTACGAGAGTGTACTATATTTAAAAACAATTTAAATATGCTGCAACTGGCCTTCACAAAAGATTAAATTAATGTTATCAAAGAACTAAATCATGACGAATAGTGGACGGGAGCCAACACTAGTACTTCTTTACTTAATAAAGTCAAATATCTATAAACGTTCAATAATTTGTGATTCAATAAACTTTTTTTTTATAAACTACACTTAAGACATTTAGTTATTATACTTCGCCACTGCCAAATATTATACATTACAGTGAATAAATGTATATTATGATAACGATAATAATATGCATTTTAAATTTTGCATTAGCTTTCTCAGGGAAAATGAATAGTTTTTTTAGTTACTTATCACTTTACTGATGTATATTTCATTATAGCGAACATTTTAAACAGTTTTTCAGCGAAGTTTAAAAAACGTTATAAACTAAATGGCACAATAAAACGACCGCGTTAAATCTAATTTCCCGTCGCACAGCGGCGTGGCGTGGCGTGTCGTGGGCCGTGGCGTGGCGTGGCGTGGCGTGGGCCGTGGCGTGGCGTGGTGCGACGCGGCGGCGGTCCCGCGCCTCGTCACCACCCCGTCCGCGCCTCCTGTACGCCCCGTCCGCGTCACGTCGACAACACTCGGATGCTTTGAGCCGTTCACAAACCAAATATTACTTCAGTAATTGAGTGTAATCGTTCTTGAAATGTTACGCGATATTATATTCGAAATCTTTCATTCCCCGAGCTCCCAGCGTCGCGTCGTGTCGGCCTCCTGACACGTGACTTGTTACAGCTGGAATACGGACGTCAACTTCTGACACTTCACGTTATTTCAACTGACGCGTGATGATATGGGATTCATTAAATTTTCATCTATCTTTACGCTGACTTTTATTATAATGAAAATTGTTTCGTTCGACTTCTATAGTAAATTGGAATACGTCGGTGCATCGGCAATTTATCGGCTTATTTAACAGATGGAGCAATTGTCGGCAATTCCAATGATTATCTTTATTGCAATCTGCGTAATGAAACATTGGAGTCAGTTAACGGCTCCCAGTTATGGGAATGACTTGGCACCAAAACTGTTGGGATCGGACACTGAACCAATTTATAAGTTTAATTACTACAACAAGATATCAACTTGCAGTCCCATTCTCGTAATTGAATATGTTCAAAATATCATTCCGATCTATTCTCAGTGTCAAGAAAGTCGCAAATGATATTCTCATAAACCGATAATAATCAACGTCAAATGTGACCATAAGTAGATCGTACTTAATGAGATTGAAAGTAAATTTTAAGTTGACTGGAGCCAAAACGGCATTCTGGTAACATTCATTATGGCACATTTATATTACGGTATTCTCGTACATAAATAAATGCTAAAAGTCATTATTAGTCATTGCCAAAATTTGTAATTGTTTCACTAACAATCCACTAACTATTAACAGACGATACGGTTTCAGTTAACATTTTCTGTGCATAATAGTTATAAATTAAACCAAGCTACAACACATTTAATATATTTTATTAGAATAAAATTTACGTTTTCATGTGATTCGAAAGATCACATAAATAAATGCCAAAAATATTATAATAAATAATAGTTGTAATAACTACGCGTCACCACTGCTGTGCTGAGGTATCAGGTTCGATAGCTGAGACGGGTAAAAGTGACATTGGGTTTAGATAGGCTCGCCCGATATCACATCATGGGACGGAAATAACGGCGAAATGTGGGTGTACTAGTTACTACTCTGCCTACCCCTTCGGGGATTACAGACGTGAGTGCGTATACTATCAAATTTAAATCGCTGAAATTACTCACAGTGCGAATACATTTTGTCCGCTGGCAACGTTATAATAACATTCGCTTTTTATATTTTTTACTTTTTAGAATCTAGTCTACGGTAGTTGAGATTGGTTTGCGATCGAAATCAGATTATTAATTCAACGAATTGACACCATAATGCAACTATACTGATATGATATCGAAACCGGACTGAACTTTAAAACGAGGCGAACACCATTTTATAATCAAACTACCTTTTGCTCGCAGCTTCGCCCCTGTGAATGGCCCTTTCCGGGAATATAAGTAGCCTATATCCTAATCGAGGTCATGGTTTACCTATGTGTCAAATTTTATCCAAAACCGTTCAGTCGTTAAGGCGTGATTGATTAACAAACATCCAAATTCACAAACTCACGAACATATAAACTTTCACATTTATAATAGTAGTAGAATAGTAGAATTACCATCTTATTACAGTTTCATCTTATTCAATCGCAGTGTCATTTAAATATGATAATTATAATAAACTATTTAGGGCACTGCGCGCTACATACTCTCTTAGTACGAGCCTCTACATTTGAATCTACGCACTTCATTATAATAATATGAATATCGGCTACGCTGGATGGTGCTACGCAATGACTACGTCGCGTCGTGCTACACGGGCCTACGTAACGTGAGGTAATTTAAACATTTGAGTATTTATTTAGGCTTAAGTAGAATTGGAGAAGATTAGTGTTGTTCAAATGAGATTATAACAAAGGTATCTAAACGAAGCGGTCTTAACGCAGACTCACGAGGCGTTGTGCAAACCGTAGCGCCCGTGGTCGGCCAACGGACAACATTTATATTCACATTGAAGCTCTCCATACTACTGCCACACTCCTTGTCAATCCCACTTCAGTAGGCCAATTCTCGTAATTTAAAATGTTCAAAATATCATTCCGATCTAGTCTCAGCGTCAAGAAAGTTGCAAATGGCATTCTCTTAATCCAATAATCAACGCCAAATGCACCTAACATTAGCAGTAGCATTATACCGTTTCGGCTTCAGTCAACTTTTATTCTATATTCAATCTCATTACGATCTATGTTCACATTCGACGTTGATTATTGGTTTAAGAGAATACCATTTGCAACTTTCTTGACGCTGAGACTAGATCGGAATGATATTTTGAACATATAAAATTACGAGAATTGGCCTACAGATAAATATAATCAACTTTACAGCAGAAAATGTGACCCACGTTTCATCCCAAAACATTTCAATTGTTTTAATCATAATTAGATTTTATCAGAAAATTAACTCATTGTTAAGAACAATTTATCTCAATTTATTATTCACTAAAGTATTAAAAGACGAGATGAGCTTTATTTATGTTATATTTCGTCAACAAGTTTATATTTAGGGAGAGCCTTTCATCTCGTGGAAAACTTATTTTTTGAGGCCGCGCGGCGTGAGCTCTAATAAAGCAATTTACATATTAAAATCATTCTCCGAAATATAAGGCTCGGTCTGATCAAAAACCGCGTAAGTAAACTGTACGTGAACAATAAAAAAGAGATATTATTAGATTATATTCAGAGTTGAAAACTAAGTTATACTCTGTGCATTCTCCGTCTCAGTAACACTTGGTCTCATCGCGTGTTATCCCGCGCGAGGCCTAAAGTGAAACATAACAGAGATAAAGTGATTAAGCGGCGAGTAATTAAATCACCGACGACCAACTCCGTCGGCGACCTCGGTGAAGTTGGTGATGTCAGCGGTGTCAGCGTCGGTGTCGCGGTCGGCGTCGGCGTCGGTAGAAGGAAGCGAAGTTTGTGATATGCGAAACTAATATTCCGAATAAGCACGTCGATATTGCCAGTTCCAATCGGTAATTTGATTTTATGTTTGACGTGGCGTGTGAATATCCCCCCCCCCCCGCTCCGCTGCCTCACCCCCTCCCTCGCCACTCTCAGTATGTATTAATATTCAGCCGGTGGTATTATCGCGCCTGCACGTGTACTCTGCGAGTCTCGCAGCGCGGCGTTGCGAGACGAACTATCAACCCCCTCGAGTATTGAATCTTCACGATAGACGCTTCAATTTCATATCTTTTGTACGATCCTATCATATGCATTCGAAGAAATATATATTGCAAATACATAAATAGGTTTTTTTTAACATAGGCCGGCAAACAAGCAAGTGGGGTCACCTGATAGTAAGTGATCTCCACTGCCCATGCGCCCACAATACCAGAAGAATCATGGGCGCGTTGCCAACCTTAAAGGAAAGGGATAGTTAAGGGATCGGGGAGGGGAGGGGGATTTGGGGCTCCGGATATTTCACTAGCCGTACGAAACGCCCGCACCCACTTCTTTACATCGGTTTTCTGTGAGGCAGTGATAACGAACCATGCACTCATTCATGCTGTAGACAAATCAGTCTACAGCGTGGCTCTAGCACTTAAATAGATATGTTGGTACATTCATAATACTTTTTTGTGTGCACATTAATATTGAATGGTGTTACACAGAATACTTAACAGCACTATTTAGTGTTACTTAACACCTGTATACTCGTAACATGTTATACACAGCTTTAAGATGACTTTTATTGTATCAGTTTCAGATCAATAATTAATTCATGCTTTACTAATTGTTTTCGTCATTCAGTCCACGTGAAACAATCAATTTATTGGTCCAAGGTATTAACAAAATGGATGCTTTTAATCTTTACTGTTTCTCGTATTCGCGAACTGAGGCGCAAACTTATTATACGTAAGTAAGTATAATAAGCTTTACATTTGGCACGTCCCATAGCATCCCTGACTAAACTATGTAATCAATACAAAGCCCACTCGAAATGTGAAGCATGTAAGACGAATTTAGCCAGCACGTATAGGCCCATAAATAGAGGGCCGGTGTCGACGCGCCGGTGGAGAGTACTCCAGCACTCCAGCGCTCTCCACTGGAGGCTCTCGACACTACAGCACGGCCCCCTTCAAATATCAAGTTATTTCGACTCCATCAGATAATTGTCTTGTCTGCTCGGGCCGCTTAAATCAACCTCCCTTCGGAATCAAACGGGCTCCGTAATGAAAACAATCCTACTTATTAGTTAATTGTTTCATAAACAAATGCCTCAAAACTCTCGCTGTTGAATTACATAATGCTTTATAATTTATTATGTAAAAGGGTTTAAGCATAATTAAGTAGATGGAAGTGACATTGCTGGTTGAGGGGCAGGTTATTAAATTAATTATTATGTAATTATTAACTTTGAAGTATCTTTATAAGTGTATTTAATTAAAATGATGTGTCGCTTTGACTTTACACTTCCATAAACATATTTGTCATTTTATTGCATACTAGCTTTTGCTCGCAGCTCCGCCCGTGTGAATAGACTTTTCCGAAATAAAACGTAGCCTATAACCGTCTCCAGGGTCCCATCTATCTCTACATCAAAATTCATCAAAATCGGTTCAGTGATTTAGGTGTGAAAGCGTAACAAACAAATAGATATATTTTTTTCATAAAAAGTATCCTATGTTACTTCTTATACCTCCAAGAATATGTGTACAAAGTTTAATGATGATCGGTTAAGTAGTTTTCGCGTGAAAGCGTAACAAACAAACTTACATACATATTTATAATATTAGTATGATTTCATTAAAATGACGTGTCGCTTTGACTTTAGACATCTATAAACATATTTGTCATTTTATTGCATATATACATAGCATAAAACATAAATTACTACTCAACGTAGAAGCCGACATGTGGATTGTGAGGGTTTGGCGAATTCTTCCACGGTGTCTCATATTCACTAAGGTACATTTAATTCCGTACTTTCTTTTTCCTGGCTATATCCCGGCTTAGTTCCAGAGTCCACCTTCCTTAGTAGGAAGGTGGTGGCGAAGTGGATCGCCGGATCTTAAACAACCTTTGTAGTGAGACCACTGGCTTTCATGTCTTTCTTTAACACGTCAAGCCATAACTTTTGCATTTGCGACCAACGCACTCCTGTGGTTTCCTCAAAACTTTACTAAACCACCTTAAGTGGAATTTGTGAAGTTTATCTGCTACGTCGCGGAACCAAGGCTGCCGCGAATCTACTCGTGTAACGCAGCTTCTTCATTTCGGCGATGTGGATCTCTCTAACATAACGCTTAAGTGCTGGCCACGTCTCACACCCATACTGGACCACAGGCCGAATGATGGTCTGTATAATTATTATTATGAGATCTATAAGTCTAATTGGCCTCATTGGGTCGCATTTAACGGGTCCTGACGTCGAGGTCTACGTCACGGACATCATGCAGTTAGCAGTTGGTTTAAACTTGTCCATTTTCACGGCATCTTCGTTTCCTTTTCAGATAATATCCGGGTTTGTACTCTAGCAAGCCATGGGTCTTTACCACAATTTATTTTCAAATCGCCGTTTTAAAGCGCCGGTTTCCACTTTGCCACTCTCCGTGGCGCAGCGGACGAGTTCCCAGCTGTGAAGCGTGATGCTGTGGGCTCGATTCCCACGTCGAGACAAATGTGGTGTTATACACAAATCATTGTTTGGTGCTGTGATACCGCAAGTCCCTCGTAGTTCCTGATACCCACGATACTGGTTAACCTAGTGTGGGGTCAGGACTAGTGTGTGAGTGTTGGGTGTATTTATTTATTTATATGCATTCTTTACTCTTAGCGCTGTTTGCCCTCGTCTACTGGTGTTATGTCAGCGACATACATGAACACCCATGGTGACTGCTATTGTCACCGAACCCTTATCGACCGAAACAGCAATCGAGAAGAGGTTGGTATCGCCAGCAGCAGTCCAAACCAGAGACTTCCATCGGAGGTACATGTTTCCGATGATGTCAACATATACAGGCTTCTGGCACACTCTTCAGCTTTAGCACCCAAAAAAAGCTTAATTACAAGAAATGACAACACATGAATATACATCTTTTAATTATGAAACTAATTTATTGATTAATTCCCTTGCATGTAAACCAAACCTAAGAAAGTGACCGATTCGGAAAAAACAACAAACGATACATTTTACGTTGTGATTATGTTCATCCATGCAAACTACGCCGGAAACTTTTTGACATTCTCTTTAAAATATCGTCGAGTTTGATTACAAAGCTTTTAAAGTAGAATTTGTGTATACATGAGCATATGAGTACGGAAATTTGTTGTTAAAGCGCTTGTGTTTACATCGTTACGATCTCAAAGGATAAACGACGTCAAACAGAGCGTACAAACAGCTGTCCCTCCCTACTGGCGTGCATAATAACTATGATTATGAAACACGCGGTAAACTAGTGTGACCACTACCGACATACAAGATTAATTTTTAAGAATAACATGTAAAGGTAGTACAATGAAAATTCAGACGACCAAATGATCGTTTATTTAGTTGACGGTGGTAACAATTTGATAAGATGGGATCGCGTGATATACGTCACACATGGATCACGAACAATCTGATTCTGATTCTGGTTCTGATTCTGATTCTGAACAATATGGTAGATATAACATAGTAGATATATAGATAGATATCATACGTCGATCTAGAAACCAAGCACTACCAAAGTATCGACACTCATTATATCATAACATAGTGATGTATTGTCCCGTATAATATAAACATATATAAATCCTGTAATCCGCTAAACTTACAAGAATGTTGAAATTAAACCACAATGGAGTAGGTATTCGTGATACGTTGGGACGAGGCGCGGCACGATGGCGCAGGTTTGACCGCAGAAGCTCGGAGGACAAAGGGCTCCATTCACGGGTCGTAATGAACTATATACTATACACTAATAAACTTAGCTTCTAATATTACTTGTCAAACTTTGTAGGGATAACTCAGTAAATAGGTTTAAAAACACTTAAAAACTTACTTAAAACAAACACACTTTTTAAAACAAATGCGTACCCAACGCGTCGAATTGAGATTCTTCATGTTTTTATTTGTCAGTTAATTTAACACTATAAGCTATAATTTATTAGTGTAAATTATTTGGTTATTTGGTTTTTCTGGAATATTTGAAGCCGGTTGAAAAACGGCCAAGAGGAAGTCCGACTAACGGACTGAGGTTTCGATACCACCACACGCTTAAGTCTTTACGTACTTTTTGTTGTTGGATCACGATTTGAAAGTTGAATATGAAGGTGATGCATGTTTATTGTAATACTTTTACACTCTGAATAATAACTATAAGTAAACTAGTATTGAAAAGTGCTATATGTGTTTCTTACCCGTTCTTCCCTAGCGAAACAACCTTCCGAACTGGTGGTAAAGTTATTGTTGGATAGATTCCAATAATAACAAACAAATCATATAATGTTATAAGTATATAACATTTTATTATTACAATAAATATTTTTATTTTGATTATGAAACCCTCGACGTGAATTAGAATGACATCCGTAATTGTTAAACTGCTGAACAGGTTTTCTTTAAGCTAAAAACCACCATGTTCAAAAAAAACCGCTTATTCGGTCCATTCGTCCATCGGTACCACTGTAAAGTGCATACATTACCTTTATTATAGAATCATAGTTAATAAATAAGACAGAATTGTTGGTATAAAATTTATATATTGAGACACTTTGTATGATATGATATAATGAGTACGCGCGGAATGCGGAGTGACCGAATGTGAACTGAGTCAACATGCTAATACAATAATGTGCTGTGGCGTAAAATATTGATTATACAATTTACTTACTTTTGTACGTGCTTGCCCGTACAACCACGATGCCACACACAGATACACTCACACACACACACGCACGCACGCACACGCACACACACACACACACACACACACACACACACACACACACACACACACACACGCACACGCACACACACGCACACACTCACACACACACACGCACACGCACGACCCCTCATCTCTTCCAGCAGTGGGACAGTATGTAGGAAGGAAGATTATGGGTTAATTCTCATAAGATATCTTAAAATATCGAAATTTTGCAAGCACCCTAATAAATATATTTTAGACACATTATACTGCAATGCGATAGCAGAAATCTAAATAATAATTTAAAATGTGTCACTTGCAGAGTAGAACATAGATAAAGGAGCGGAAATGTTACAGAGGATGCTTTTAACTCGGTTTGGTTAAACAACGTCAAACATCAAACGACGACGACACTAATACAATGTACACGATATTATAGCAAAAAGCTTGCAAACGAATAAGCAGGTGTAGCGGAGCTATTTTATTTATGTTCCTTAAAGTGTTACATAATATTATATCTAAATTATACCTAAATTTATATCTAAATTATACCTAAACTTATATCTAAATTATACCTAAACTTATATCTAAACTTACAGATAAATCTATGTGTACAGTGTGTAATTACATCTATACTGTACGAGTGTTGGTTACTTATAAATAAGTACACAATGAACATTTGGACAATCACGCTGCAAATTGTTATTAGCGATTGCCGGACCGGTTTGTAGCTCGGCTCACAGCCGACGACGCTCGGTTCCCTCCGAGTGGCGGTCGGCGCGTGCGCCGCTGTTCGGGAACGGTTGACCAGTCAGCTCATAACCGCTTACGACGCGAGACGCAAGTCGGTTAACGATCCGCTTATCAGCTGTTCTGCTAGTAATTAAACGTTGCTTGTGTAAACCCTAGACTTTAGTATTTTCTGCTCTTCGCTTCAATCTGTATTCTTATGTGCTTATGCTATACTGTACTCCTTCTGACTTAATAAAAACAGTGTGAATTATAAAGTGAAAAGTTATTTGTTCTCGACCCGGGAATAACATTAATCACCCGAACCACACTAAACAGGTATTAGCAGTGGGATGATATAGGTTAGCCAAAAAAAAAGGCACATTTTGACCAGAATGAATCCAGAACGCTGGGTAAAGTCAGTGACCGAATGGAAACCTGATGGTCGGCGACGACGCGGCCGTCCTAAGAAGCGGTGGCGAGATGATCTGGAGTGGTGGCAATGGATCACGATATATGGAAAGAGAGCGGGGAGACCTTTGCCCAGCAGTGGGATGATATAGGTTAGCCAAAAAAAGGCACATTTTGAGGTACGCGACTGAGGCAAGAGACCACGACACACCACGAGAGCGATATGCTCGATGTGTATGCAATTGTTTAGGTTTTGTATTTTGATGTATGCGACCATCACAGGCGCACAATCACAATCCTCACTAATATTATAAATGTAAAATAGATAGGACCCTGGAGCCTACATTTTATCCCGGAAAAGACTGTTCACTCGAGTGGAGCCGTGAGCAAAAGTTAGTTTCCTACGCAGACTTGTCGCTATCGCCTGACTCACGTTACTTGTCACAGTCACCCTGTCTCGGTCCTCGAAACTTGTGTTAATGGTAAATAATCACCGCCCATTTCTATCCACAAAACCTGAAGACTTTTGAGTCTGATACTGGTCTTTAAAGAAAGGAATTGTGGTTGGGAAGAAAGGAGGGACCTGGAAACTTTACTCACGCTGGTTTTTTATTCTAGAAAGAAAGGAAGAAAGGGAAATCAGCATGAATGGTCCGGCTCGTTACCATTGTCTGAAAACCGACGTACAGTAACGGTTTGTAGCTGCGTTTCAATATATCGATGTGTGTTTCGTACGGTGAGTATATCCGGATTATATATATAATATATCCGGTGGCCCAAATCCTCCTTTCCCTTCGTAATCCCTTAATTGTCGCTTTCCTTTAAGGTCGGCAACGCCTCCATGATTTTTCTGGTATTGTGGGCGCTCATGGGCGGTGGAGATTACTTACCATCAGGTGACTCATTTGCTCGTTTGCCACCCGATGCTATATAAAAAAAACGCCATCTACATTACCAAAATATAGATGATAAAAAATCAAAACAAAATGATATCACAAGTTCAAAACTCCCAAAACCGTAAATCCAGAATATTTATTCCATAAATCGTTCCTACGACCCATAGTGGTAAACATCTCGAAAAAGAATATCAATAACCCGATTATCATAACACTAGCGAGTAGCGAGACATCAGGAGGCCAATTCTCGTAATTTTAAATGTTCAAAATATCTTTCCGATATAGTCTCAGCGTGCAGAAAGTTGCAAATGGCATTCGCTTAAACCAATAATCAACGTCAAATGCACCTAGCATTAGTAGCAGCATTATACCGTTTTGGCTTCAGTCAACTTTTATTCTACATTCAATCTCATTACGATCTATGTTCCCATTTGACGTTGATTATTGGTCTAAGAGAATGCCATTTGCAACTTTCTTGACGCTGAGACTAGATCGGAATGATATTTTGAACATTTAAAATTACGAGGATTGACCTCCAGTTATTAAACATATTGCCGCCCTTGTACAGCCAAATGTCGGTCGTCGACGCGACGTCGGGAGGTGACGCGCGACGTTCTGACACGCCACGGGTAATGACGCGTGTAACGTGAGACCGTCACAGAATCAATCTGTTGTTATGTTAAAAATATTACCAGAAGATAGGTGAAAGAGATCATAAGGCGAATATGTTTCAAGGTCAAAGTGAGTCATAAGTCGAACATCAAGGGAGACGCCAAAAATTCGAGTTATAGAGTTTTCGACTTATAGAGAATTTCGACTTAGGCGGAATTTGATTCGACATAAAGAGGTTGAGATTCATTCTTATAAATGTTGAGTTAGGGAGGTAAAATAAATATGGTAATTCTATTCATTGTATACTCCTAAATTGCTTTCTAAGAAACAATGGTGTGTACTTACTCTGTCGGCGAATTCTTTAAGTCGGTATTAAATTTTTCTTCGAACTATAGAGGTAATAAGTCTCAAATAATCGAGTTGTAAAGGTTGTAAAATAAAACATTAACATGTTCGAGATACAGAGGTAAAATTGAACTTTTCAAGTTATGGAGGGAAAATATGTACAAAAATGGCTTGGAGGAATTGGTGGGGCTCACTGATTATTTCGACTAATAGAGGGTTGAGATTTCGAGTAATGGAGGTTTTGGTGTTTGAAGGGAAGGGAACAAAACATTTTTTTGAGATTTGGAGATTTTCAACTTATCGAGGTTCGACTTCACGAGGTTCTACTGTATAACTTGAACGTTACAAGTCCATTAGTATTCACGCTTACGCCATTATGGGTGTTGTGAGGTTGAAAGTCTCTCATAGTTTCGGATACCTACGGGCTACAATACACGACTCAGGACATAGGACTATGTGTGTATCAGTTTGATATACTTATTTTTATTTTTTATAAAATATTAGATTATTATCGCCCAAGGCTAAAATCTTCCATTAGTCGCTAGAGTCATAGATATTATCCTCTCATTGGTCTATTTGTAGTGTGTATAGACTGTGGATCCAGTGATGTCCTAGGTTTACTTCCTAGGTCAGGTGTTCAAAATGTGTTGAATTTTTCAAATAACAAAAACACACATGACTTGCCTAGCGTTGAAGTCTGTTTAGTGATAGTCACAACTCCTATGAGATACTCGTACCTAATGAGATGTAAATAATCTCCGTGATCCGTGTTTGTACCTCATAGAAGCTGTATGATAAATCACCACATTTTCTACGAGCTTGCCTGAAATATTCATAGAACCGAAATTCGTGGAGCATTGAACCTAAAAACACTCCAACATCTTTATTTCAAAAGAATAGAGACAAATTATGCATGGCCACATATTGTACATCGCGCAAAGTAAAAACAACCAACTTTAAAAAGGCACTCAACAAAATTTAGTACAACATTAAACTGTATACGATCTCATAAAGATTAAATAAACACGCAGATGCGTCTAAAAGAGCCGAAGGCGCTACGTGCAAATAAAACGCGTATATCTGTTTAAAAAGAGAAAATGTCAAGGCTAGCGCTCCGCTCTCTACACATGAGACACGCGATTTGCAACTAAATTGCTGTCCAAACGTTCCAGTCCGAAAGTAATCCACTTTAAAGTGTATGCACCTAGGTAGGGCGCGGCGCGGGCGACGACGGGGCGACTGTGGGGCTCGGGAGAGGCGCGGGGTCGGGCGGCGACGCCCCGTCTGCGCGCGAATATGTCAAGGCCCTGCAGAAATACCCGGCCTCCACCCGGGTGAGGAAGCACGACGAATAGAAACATTGTCGTGTCGTTGACGATAGATTATCCTACTATCGCACCATAAAAAATACTCATTATAACCGGGCAACAAAGCGTTCAATTTTAAATAAATATTTTATTTTTCAGAATAGTTTTGTCCGCTTTATTGATAAACGCTCTGAGCAGTTGGTACCACCTCTTTGTCTATTTCTGCCGCCAAGCATCAGTGTGTGTGCGAAACACAACAGTGTTTCGGTTTGAAGGACATTGAAGCCAATGGAAATAGATAAAATCAATGCTTATTAAATTATAAATGATCTAATTAGTTTTAAAACTCCGGAATCGAGTTTTGAATGATTAATTTGATTGTTTTTTTAAATGACATTGAAACTCATTAGACTAAACAATTATGGGATTACTCTAATGAAACTTATCCCAAATGACATCGTACAGTACCTCCGCTGTAAGCTTTATCCAGATTGACAACTCGTTGAATGACATCGCAACCCGTTTCATTTTATTTCAGAGAGGCAGAGAGAGAGAGTCACACGTACATACACACTTCAAAGTATCTGTCGTGTCGTGTGGACGATATATCGGCTCTTACAGTGCAAGCGTATCTAACCCCACGTGACCGCACGACAGTGCCGACCGACATGCCCCGGGTTTATTAATTATTTGCTCCAAGAATCTATTGTCTCACACCACATTACAATGGCTAAGAAGACACATAAATATTAATCGCACAATATAAATTACTCCTCCCGTACAGTTTGGCGGAAAAAGGTACGTAAATAGTAAAGTACCTTAATCCATCCGTTACTGTAGACCATTAGTTCCGAAAGTGGTCCAGGTAGACCCCCAGGGGCTCACGGGAGACTATACGGGGGTCCATAGTTAGATCTCATCTTCACATTTTTTGTCGAGTTTTAGGAATATAGTAGAAATTTAGCTGCAGGGGGCCCACCGGAACCAGCTAAATTTTGAAAATGGAATATGAAAAATAGTTTGGGAACCTCTGCTGTAGACTCTGCAGAGTGTAGAAGATGTGAGTTTGTGTCGTGTACCTAATGTAAGATTTATTGTTATGTCTTAAGAGCTTTATTAGGATAAAGACATCCCAGAATAGTCTCAACTCTCAATGATGTTTTAGCTAAAGACCAGTAAACGAGCAAGTGGGCTACCAGATGGCACTACTTTTCGAGTGGGAGAGCCACGCTGTAGACAATTTTGTCTACAGCATGAATGGGCCGGCTCGCCCGGGTCTTACAGAAAACTGGCGTAAAGTAGCAGCTTGCTGCTGCGTTTCGTACGGTGAGTGAGATATCCGGAGGCCCAAACCCCCTCCTTCCTAATTCCTTAATTATCCCTTTCCTTTAAGGTCGGCAACGCACCCATGACTTTTTTGGTATTGTGGGCGTACGTGGGCGGTGGAGATGCCATCAGGACTTACCATCAGGTGACCCACTTGCTCGTTTGCCGGCCTATGCCATAAAAAAAACATAGTTATCTCCACCCACAAATATTACTAGTTGGTAGTTATCTCGTATTCGAAATTCCGTCTGGGTTGATAAAACCGCTTTGTCTATGCCTGCCACCAAGCGAAGTGTGAAAGATTAGTTCTGTTCCTGTGTGAAAGACATTGAAGCCGGTAAAATTACTTGGCATAATGAGACTTACCAACTTTAACTTTCTTTCTTTCAATTTATGTCTGAGGCTGACGAGCGCAGTGAGTTATATTCTGAGTGATGTTGCTACTGTTTATGGGCAGGTGTGGCGTTTAATTTAATGCGAGCGATCTGCTCATCTCGTGCCTCAGACGAACAATAGCAAAGCTACAAGTTTAAATCAGTGGAGCCAGCTTATTCATGCGACAGACAAAACCAGCCTCAGTGTGACTCTTTTTTAGATGATAAAGACACGCTGTAGCGTTTTGTCTATAGTATGGTCCGGCTCACCGGGTTTTTTTTTATAGCATAGGCCGGCAAACAAGGAAATGGGTCACCTGATGGTAAGTGATGTCTATCGCCCATGAACGCCCACAATACCAAAATAAAGGTATAAATTAAGGGATTAGAAAGGGGATGGGATCACACAAACACAAATTGTTATTACCCGACGGGGATTTAAACCTAGGATCACGGTTTTTCAGCCTAAGTACGCTGCCACTAGACCATAAAGCCAATTTTGTGTTTCATATTGACTATAATCAATTGTATCAGCAAAAATATTTTGGCACAACACCTAACTAGTTACAAAACTACAGCGTCATGTTTCATGAGACAATTGTTTGTAGAGCAAAATCAGCAAATCAGCTTGACGTCGATACTCGAAGTGTGCGGACGTGTGTTGTGCTTTGCTTTTGTATCAAATATTGTTTTGGAATTATTTATTTAATTGTTCGTTTGCTGATTCTCGGTCCCTCTCGTTCTTGCCCGAGAGTTTTGCCTATACTGTTGGTGGCCATCTTGTGGAGGTGTGCTTGTGGAGGAGCCTCTCATTCTGGTGCGTACTCGACTGCATTTACCGAACCAGGAACCAGTGTAGAAAGATCTCCGAATTACAGGTGTGACATCAAATTAATTAATTAATGAAAAACACATTGCTCAGTGCAGTGGGGTTCGAACCGGCGACGCATTCCGCGACTAAGCGGTTCGCCTTGTACAACTGCGCTATTTTTGTCAGGACCGCCGTGCCGAAATTTTGATACAATATCATTGAAGATCGACGATGAACTGTCAAGCTTGTAATGTAACAAACATCTTTACACTGCGCGTGTTTGCTAATAACACTTCCTATTATAATCCTATCATACGGATGTGTCGGTTATACAATGAACTTTACGATAAAGATGGCACATTTGACATTATGAACAGCAAGGCAGGGCCATTTTTGCGTAGTACTAAATATATAATAAAGTAAGCAGGGTGTAAAACGTTCAGTTATTTATTTTTTTCTTGACTTTCTCTTCTCTTTGTTATAGATTAACAATATTAATTAATTTGTCTTAGTTTGTCATTTCCGCACTGTTTTTCTATTAGGGCATATGTTTAGGAAGTCGATCTAGTACATAAAATTATAATATTTAAGTTATATTACTTGTATGATTGTATTCTGTGTTATGCCTTTTATTGCTAATAAAAAAAAAAAAAAAAAAAAATACTTCTTTATCCGTTGAGTCGCGGTCATGTGAACATAGATCGTAATGAAATTGAATGTAGAATAAAAGTTCACTGAAGCCAAAACGGTATAATGCTACTGCTAATGCTAGGTGCATTTGACGTTGATTATTGGTTTAAGAGAATGCCATTTGCAACTTTCTTGACGCTGAGACTAGATCGGAATAATATTTTGAACATTTAAAATTACGAGAATTGGCCTTCTGTAGATACATCGGCCGCCAGCTGAACCCGACGATATAAAACTACAAGCACAGCAGTAAACTCGACGCTGAGTGTACACAACTCGCGGGTATTGGTGGAATGTGGCGGCATACAGGTGAAATTGTTACTTGCTAAGGTACATTTTTGAGATACGCGACTAGGACAAGAGACCGTTTTTAAGACGACGTTTTTAAGGCATATTTTGAGGTGTTTTTCCCCGCGGAGTAAATACCTTTTCAACCTCGGGGATTGAGAGATGGTTAAGCCAGACTCATCAGCCTTCCGAACCAGTTGTCTCCAAACGACCTCTGGATTAGGTCCCTATCCAAAACCGCTACGCTAGTATACCAACTAAAAACCCCGCGAACGGCGCAACTGATATAGACCCGGGGGATCTCGTCTCTACACTATGGCGCTTTGCAGCTGGTCTCTCTCGAGAGACTGTGATTTAAGGCCTGTTTTGAGGTGTGCGACTGAGATGAGATATCGCAATGCGTAACGACAGCGTCATTTCCGTTGTGTGCAATAGTATAGATACGTGTTGAAGTCTGCGACCGAGACAGGAGCGACCATTTCCATACAAATTCATACAATTGGGTGGATCGTTACGCTTAAATCGCGTCGCGCGTCGCGTACCTCAAAACAGGCCTTCAGAGATTTTTTTGGAGTACAAGACATACCACGTGAACGCGACAGACGATCTCCTATGTTATGTCGCGCGTCACCGTCTCCTCGCTTGTCTGGGTCATGCACTCTAAAGTATAGATTTCGTTACCCTGTTGGGTTGTTAAGTAGTCAGATTGTAAGTAATTCGGTGTTTTGGCATGATATATGGTTATGAAGTGCCCAATCTTACGGTGAGATTTATAGAGTAATAGAGACACGCTGTTGGTTTTTTAATATTGGAATGACGAAACGAGCGGGTTGCTCGCCTGATGGTAAGCACCAAGCCTGCCCATAAACAGTACATAGAACTTACCAAGCACTTCATGGCACTGATCTGTGCTCGTTACTTGTGCTATCACACTGTTGTTTGCCAGAAATAGGCAAAGCGATAGTACCAACCCCGAGGGCCTCTCCCATACATGGGACCACAAACCACCTACAATCTTCCACTTATCGCACTCGTAGTGTGGTCAGCGCATCAAGCTTTTTTACTCATGTTACAAGAATGATGACAGCCTGCCTGACGTCAACTCGTCGGGGTACCTACTATCTAGAGTACAATATATTAACTGACACTGCGAATTAATTTTAACCGAACTGAGACTACATCTTGATTTGACTTAAAACGGTATTCTGCTCTTAAGTTCAGTCCGGTGTCATCTAATCTTGATCTCATCTCGATGCCATTGTAATCTCAATTCAGTCACAATTTTGACGTTTATATATGGACATATGTGTCATTTAAAAACGTTAGCAGAATGCCGTTTTAACTTCAGTCAACTTTTATTCTACTTTCGATCTCATTACGATCTATGTTTACATTTGACGTTGATTATTGGTTTGAGACAATACCATTTGCAATTTTCTTGACACTAAGACAAGATTGGAATGATATTTTGAACATTTTAAATTACGAGAATTGGCCTTCTGACAAAAGCAGTAATAAATCAATGAAGTGGGAGAGAGGAGGCGCCGGCGGCCAGGTGCGGCGTGCTCCGTAGATGTATGGAAGTGGGACAGCGCGGCTGAGTTTAAACCGGTCAAGTCCTTGAAGCGAAGCCAAAGGCCTTCGCCGGCGCCGACGCGGGTAGTGGTTACGGACTACCGCTCACTGCGCCCGTAGTAATCATCTGACTGGCGATGCTTCTGCCTCCATATTTATCGGGAATGTTTTAAGAAGTACGCCTGGTAAGTTGCTAGGTAGAGCTCTTCTGGTTGAAAATAACATGTTCATCAAACGCACCACTATTTTTTTCATATAAATTATGTATATCGTATAAGTCGGCAAACAGGCTGGTGGGTAGCTGGTGGGTGGCTAGTGGGTCATCTATTGGAGCTAATTTCCATCGCTCATGAATACATACAATACCAGAAGATTGTGTAGGTTACCGACTCTTAAGGAAATAATTTGAAAGGGATTATGGCCTCCGGAAATTAATCTACGTCTATTTATTAAGCAAGTTTACAATCTCAAAGACAGTATACTACAATAGTCAACTGCTTCACAGATCAGAAACTGCTACGTTTCACGAATCTCCTAAACTTCGGCGATAACACAAACTTTTTACCGCTGCGGAAATGAAACTCGTGACCCCAAGATGTTAGTTACGACTAACTTTCTGAGTACATCTCGCCCCCTGTCACATCATGAAATGGAATTAAATAGTTTATTAATCATGCAGGCAATTAAAATAGCGCCTATGACAAGTCAGTACAAATACGAGAAAATTATGTAAAGAAATCATATCAACTAATGTATACATAACATACATAGCATCATCAAAATACACTAGGCATCTATAAATTTTATAATATTTTTATTAAGGAATAGTCCAGAATTATTAAGTATTATTTTTTCTCATTGAAATAAAACAAGTTTATACGGATTTTATCGCGGTTTAATTTTTATTTTAGTCCCGACGTTTCGAAAGCTTTTCAGCCTTCGTGGTCACGGGAGAGACTGAGGTGTAGGTCGTCTCGAAAAGTTAATGTTACATGAGATAAAATCCGTATAAACTAGTTTTATTTCAATGTGCGTAAACCTAAGAAATCACTATTATTTTTTCTTTTATATTCATGAGACGGAAGTGGGCTCGATGGGCCAAATGTGGGTGTACTGGTTGCACCTCTGCTTGCCCCTTCGGGGATTACAGGCGTGAGTGTGTATGTATATGTCACTTTCCGTCATATAAGCTATGCAAAAAAAAGTAGATCCATTGCTTCATTCCTACGTGAAAGAAAGACAAACCAACAAACATTCTTTTACATTCATAATATTAGGTATAGATATAACTATCCATTTATACTGGTGGTAATGAGATGGTAATTGATATATTTCTGTGTCCGACTGAATAGCGACCACCGTATGCATGGTGACAAACCTGTCATAGAACCACACGAGTCGAGTTCCATGGTCAGCCAGTATATATCCAGTCACTTTAGGCCAGCAATACTCTGCAACCGTTCAGAGACGCAATATCCCGTAACTACTGTAAATTCGACATTTATACTATTTGGACTGCACTGTACATAAAATAAAGATCCAGATTAAAACTATACTAAAATTAACTGTTTTGTTTACATAATTAATATTAAGTCCGCCTTTACATATTCAGTGTAAGAAGCTTAATACTTAAATAAATAAATATAACAAATATCAGTCTGAACGGCGGATCAGGAGTCCCGACCCATCTTTAGGGAGGCTTAAGATATAAATACTAATTAAGAGTTCTGAATACGAACGAACAAAAACGAAAGGTTGTACGGAAATAGGAATGTTATTTTCGCTTGTAATGAAAAATCCAAAAGATTTCGCCGAGAAGAAAGTGTGTAGATTATGAAATGAGTAATTAGGTATATCCAGATATTAACGACCAAACTAAAGCTTGGCATTCATCTGCATTATCTGCTGCTGTTTTTGCGTCACTGTGTTAAAATATTAGGTTAAAACTATTATCAGCGCAATCTGCTGATATCTACTAGGTGGTCTCTACCTGCTGATCTCCCCCTCTCTCTGTGCGTGTGTGCATGCATGCGAGCGTGGGTTTGTGTGTGCGCGCTTCCATGCGGGTTTGTGTGAAAGCGTGCGTGCGTGCGTGCGTGTATGTGTGGGTGCTACGATGCAACACACACGGATAGACAAAAGGGTAAAACTTATAACTCCCTTCTTTTTACGTTCAGGTTTAAAAAGGTTTTTACTTCAGTAAATAGAGTTTATTATTCTAAGCAAAGTCTATACATTATACTTGGCAATGTTTAGGCGCCTTTCTCAGACAGTTGGATTAATGAAGCGCGCCAAGCATTGATCTGTGTTTTTACTGTACTAAAGGTTACTCACGGTTAATTACTTATCTGTTTGGAATTTCTATTCTCTACGCATTTCCATTACGAGCTTAATTTTATGTGGAATAACTAATGAATCTGTGTAATTTCAAAGTACGGGATTGCTGAGTGTTAAAGAGAATTAAGTCTAAAGGTCCTAACGGTTTTTTTTAGTAAAGTGGACAAGCAAGCAAGTCGGTCACCTCATGGTACGTGATCACCACCACCAATACACCATCAGAGAAATCATAGGATCTTGATAATTTTGAGCAACAAAGATATTAGATAGGTTCAAGCTTCCGGTAATATCACTGAACACTCATGTTGTAAATGAAATTTTTATGATTGCAGAGTGATATCTAAATAGTTTGGAAATAAAACTAACAAGTAATTAATGACGCATCACACTATTGAGAAAATCAAAAGAATACTTAACCTTCTTGGACGACGACCTCCTTATACAAATGAACTGCTTTGTTCACGGATGTTTTGTTTATAATTTGTACCAGTAAATGTTATCAACTATAGCTGAGCGGAAAGTAGTACGGACTGCCCAGACGAACGGTTCGAAACCATCCCCAAGAGCATGCACCTCTGACTTTTCTTACGTAACTTACGTTTGTATTCATTGTTTATTATATTATTGGTGTACTTGTCATAACAGTGAAGGAAACACCGTGAGGAAACCTGCATACCTGAAAATTCTACATAGGAATTTCGAAGGTGTGTGAAGTCTGCCAACCCGCATTAGGCCAGCGTGGAGGACTAAGGCCTAAACCCTGTAATTCGTAAAGGTGGCTGGTGCCCAGTATATTCGTTTGAGTCAGTGTAAATAGGTAAATACCTACTTTTAGACGAGGTCCAATGGAATTATGTGTTGATTTTCTGATAAATTTCTGTTTGGTTAAAGATGATAACGTGAGGCAAGCTGGATAGTTTAGTTGAGAAGCATCATGTGACGTAGCGTTCTAAAGTAGAAACCACTTTCCATTTTGTCGAAAAATCCAAGTTATTCCAAGCTCTCCAACCTTCCTTATACCATAGGCCTGCAACCGACCAAGTGTCACCTGATGGTATGTGATCTCCACCGCCCGTGTACGCCAACAATACCAGAAGTATCATTGGCGCCCTGCCGACCTAAAAGGAAAGGATAATTAAGGGTTGGGAAGGGAGGGAGATTTGTGCCTCCGGATATCTCCCTCACCGTACGAAACGTAACAGCAAGTTGCTACTTTACGTCGGCTTGTGTGACACAGTGGTAACGACCCGGTCGAGCCAACCCATTCGTGCTGTAGACAAAACTGTCTACAGCGTGGCTCTACCACTCAGAAACTCACTTGAGCGACCGTTGGACAGGCTCCCTAACAAAATTAGCCACACCGAATAAAAGCTCCGCGTCGTCCTTCTTTGGCTCAAGTGGGATGGTCTATAGGGACCCTAAGTGAATTCTGGATTGGTGCCGGAATCACCCCTGCCTTGTGTCGGTTTTCGGCACCTCCAAAATGCAGAGAACGTATAAGTTGAGATTGTAAAGAGCATTATTTAATTAACTTGCTCTTTTAATGCGAAATTATAAACAATTCTTACTACTTGTAGTTCTAAGAAGTGATATACGAAAACCCACTAAACAAATCCTTAATATGCATACACAAAGGTCGTGTGCATAAAACATAGCCGTACTCTGTACCGGAGTGTTTCTCGCAAACATTGCACATTGGGTTCGAGGAAATACTTGTGTGTGGAATTAACGTTTGTCCCGGTGCGGGCATCGATCTGCCTCCCCCCCTCTTGCTCCTACTGTCCCCTCCCCCGCTCGCCCCTCCCCGTCTCACTGCCGGGTCAGTTAAATAAAGATTCACACTCACAAATCATTTGGTCGAGCCGAATGAATAAATACATGATTGGCGTTATGTAGGTCGAGTCGCCGAGCACTAGAATCACTTTTAGAGAAAGCTAATACTTATTCAATGTTTAGGCATCGAACGCTCGCGGCGCACACGAGCGATATCGACGCAATTATGTCTCACTTCGAGGATTATCGTTCTTTTAAGCTTGGGAAAAAATTGAAGCATGAATTTGTTCAATTTATAAAGTTAATTACACTTTTTCTTTGCCTGACGTTATAGGCCGGGGCCTAATGCTAGGTTCCGCCTTCCTGATTAGACTCTTCCACTTTGACCGGTATCGAGTCCATTTACTCTAATGTATTCCTTTAATACGTGAAGGTAGCGCTTTTTGGGCCATCCACGGGATCATAACCCTGGTGCTATCTATGTTTCTAATCCCTCGATTATCCCTTTCCTTTAAAGTCGGCAACGCGCCCATGATTCTTCTGGTATTGTGGGCATACATGGGCGCTGGAGATCACTTAACGTCAGGTGACTTACAAGGTAGTCTGCCGGCCTATGCTATAAGATATAAGAAAAACTTTTAGTCATAAAATTCTGACTCTCCGTCGCAGTCATCGCCGCACAGCTTAAACGATTTAAAGAAAATTTTAATGGACAAATTATGAGGAAACTTAGTAATTAGGGGCGGTGTGTTATGAGGGTTTGATTCCGGCCCTAGCCCTGCGGAACCACCGGAGCGGTCGTTAGGGATCCTTCATCAACGTTACCCTCCAACATTATCAGATCGGACACTATCTGACAAATTACTGACCCAATAAAAATCGGGTCATCTCACCGCTACCTACGTTTTATATAACGGTTAGAATTCTCGGAGTGTCTCTCGAATCTCGATCCGCGTCGATTAAAGTAAACCGATTTTGAACAACTTTCTCGCGTCAAATTCATTTTTCTCTTCTGATATTTATAAAATCGGAGTTCATTTTTCAGTATATAAAAAGATTAGTACCTATATTATTACGTTTTATGGGAGGCATGACTGGCACATTAAATAAATTGATTTTTTTAATGTATGACGCTTTAAAACGTTCTTATTAAAAATTTACAGTGAAATTATAACGTGCGTAAATGCGGATTGCGTTGTGGCGATAATAACAGATGATTTATTGCAGGATTATGTTGTATAAACTGGAGATAAAACATCCTAGTATTATATTTAAATTTCAATGTACAGTGTGATTCTCAAAAGAAAAATTAGACGACAATAATAATCATTTTTTCCATTGTATATGTTTATATTATATAAACTCCAATCTACAAATACTGCCATCATGGGGTAAAGCAACATACAAATTCGATTAAACAAAATTAAATGTACTGCCTCGATGGCGCAGTTTTTATGCGTACGCGTTACGATGAGGCCAACGCTGAGGTCTCGAGTTCGATCCCGGGTCGGGTAAAGTGGTATTGGGTTTTTCTATTACGAAATGCTCAGTATCAGACCGGAGTCTGGAATTTGTGCCCGGTATGGCGATAGGCTCGCCCCCTATCACATCTTGGGACGGAGTTACACTCGGCAAAATGTGGGTGTACTGGTTACACCTCTGCCTAGCCTTTCGGGGATTACAGGAGTGAGTGTATGTATGTATGTATGAAATGTACATTATAAGATATACTTTATAAGACTTATGGTGTTAAATAACAAAATACTTGTGAGCGTGCACTGTCGCGCTCCTCTAGTATCGGTGGTGGACTGTTGAACTTTCTGATGAAATAATAGGACATAGAAATAAAACCACTATTGCGTACTGATCTAGACTGTTTCTATATCTGTCCTAACCAAATTCTAATTTCTTGAAGAAGATGCGAGACCCTAACCAAATCAATGTCACCAAACCATATCGCGATGCACTTTTGTTGTAACGCCATCTATTAAAACAAAAGTGCACTTGCATTGATTTAGTTTTGGTCTTAAACATATGGTCTTACAATTCCCAGACCCGAAACATATATTTGTGAATTTCAGTCACTTTTCACTTTCTTCTTCAAACGGCAGAATACATAACCATAAATATAAGTTTTACAATATAACTGAACGAGTGGTTCTACCACTCACTCCATTTACCTGCATTACAAAATTGCGTACACATAACATTAAATGCGCCCGTTATTGAAGTAACTATCCCAAACTACGTTCCGAAACTAATTTCGGGTGGTGTTTACTTTACCAGTTTGTATATATTTGATTTGGTAACATAATAAACCTTCAATTTGCAAGCTTTGTATTCCCCATTGTATTACTTTGCTTCTGTTACTCTTGTAATTCATTATTCATAAGTAGGTTATCCTTTATTAATATTTATCACTTGTTAGTGCGGCAAAATGAGTTTATAATTTATCATATTGTTTTACGAGTGTTTTATACCAATAAATTACAGGTAGGTGTAGGTCGCCCGTCTGACGGTAAGCGCTACCACCACTACCATGCTCACGCCTTTCTACGAACAATAGTAACATCGCTCACAACTTTGATTTATAAAATACTGCATGAGACCTACCGCAATGCACTTGTCTCATAACCCTTGAGATATGATCGAATTGACCCAACTTCGTGTAATGTAGAAAGAGGTCTCAGCGCAACTTGTAACTTGTAAAATCCCACTACAGTCCTTATACATTCGCATATACTCGTAGTAATGAATTCTACAATAGTTCTTAATTAATCTCCAACAAAACTTAACGACGTACAAGCCGAATGTCGAGTGCCGAGTGCCGACATCTCTCGGATAACTTATGAAGCACACTTCACTTCACAGACTCGAACTCCAACTAACTACCTCTAATAACTGTCAATTTATATTCCACATAGACTCGCCCTCGTGTAGCACACCACACACAAATACTCACAACTTCTAATAACCAACGTAATTAAGACTCATGTCCAGTCGCAATAAAGCACGAAGTTATTCCCTCGACAGAACACTGAACATACATTTGAGAGATAACAAACTTGTGCCTTAACCCGCTCGAACCAATACAGAGCACTCGACGGTAAGTTCGACAATGTTCAAACACTTCCCAACATTATTTTAGGCCTTCGTGAGTGCGAGCTCTGAATAAATATCACTCTACTTTTCCTGGACCCTCTTGTGTTATAGCGCAGCTATGTCGGTCTGTTATCAAAAATCAATGCCTCCCGAGGCCGCTGGGGATAAACTTGTCTCCAATAATTTGCGCTGTTAGCAAAAACCAAGCACTTTCGAGCCGCGATTCGAGATAAGACCCGTACTTTTGACAACCCTTCAACAAAGATTACAGGGAACAAAATTATATGGTAGTTATTTTATGTAATTATGTGTATAAATTAAAAGACATGATAGAGTATGAAACACTGTGTCGCAGATTACCGACGTCATGCATCAGTTTGTTGCAGTTTGCAGTTTTGCCTTCAGCATAAATAAGATGGCCTAGTATGAAACACTGTGTCACAGACTACCGACGTCATGCATCAGTTTGTTGCAGTTTGCAGTTTTGTCTTCAGCATAAACAAGATGGCCTAGTATGAAACACTGTGTCGCAGATTACCGACGTCATGCATTAGTTTGTTGCAGTTTGCAGTTTTGTCTTCAGCATAAATAAGATGGCCTAGTATGAAACACTGTGTCACAGATTACCGACGTCATGCATCAGTTTGTTGCAGTTTGCAGTTTTGCCTTCAGCATAAATAAGATGGCCTAGTATGAAACACTGTGTCACAGACTACCGACGTCATGCATCAGTTTGTTGCAGTTTGCAGTTTTGTCTTCAGCATAAATAAGATGGCCTAGTATGAAACACTGTGTCACAGATTACCGACGTCATGCATCAGTTTGTTGCAGTTTGCAGTTTTTGTACGATGTGTAAGGTTTCCGGAGGCCCAAATTCCGTCTCTCCTTCACAATCCCCATTACTGTGTGTACTGAATAGTAAAAATAGAATAAATGTATCTTTAATAAAAAAATATAATTCATGTATAAAAATAATGTTTAATTGGAGACAGACGTGATGAATAATTAGCGATAGTTTGAAGATACAATACAGATGCGATGCGGCTCGCAGTATTGTCTACCGTCTACTCTTACACATTACTTACACCTATTACACATTACTTACTATACCTACATACTGCCACACTTGTCTCACGCTTACAGTGATATCAAACAAATAATCCATAAATATTTATCAACATTGTTAACCGACTTAAAAAGGAAATTCTACGCTCTAGTTTGTATTTTTATTTTACTTCAATACCTATAGAAAGTAAATTAATAAGTAATTATAAAATTAGAAATAATAATAAAATGAAAAAATTGGGTATATCAACTATGGATTATAATCTGAAATAAAGTGTTAAATAAATTAGTATGTATATATTACATATTATTTATTACAATAAATATGGTTCTTTGTACTTTGTATGCTGATAATAAAGATTGGTAATAATAGTATAAAAGGTTAAGGGACTAAAATAAACGGTAAACGGAGATCTCGGTGAATAATGTTGGGAGCAGTTTTACGCAGAACCGTGGGCTGCATAGTTTTTTTCTATAGCATAAGTAAGCAATGAGTCAATGGGTCATGTGGTAAGTGATCACCATCACACATGAATATCCATTACACTAGAGAGATCGACTCAAGGTATTAAAGGGTAACCATATAGGTGACCACGGTATTGTTACCGACTTCAAATGGATGAACTTGGGAAAGGGTTTACCATTTGAGTAATGAACCCTTTTTAACTCATAACAAAAAACAGGGTGTTATAAGTTTCACCCTTTTGTTAGTCTGTCTATCTGTCCACGGCATTGCGGCGTCTAAACAAAAATATTGATTTCATAGCAGTTTTTTGTAGTAGAATGATGATTTAAGCTCATTGTTGGGTTAACTGTGTAGCTAAACTAACAATGTACAGCTAGTGTTAGCTATGCATGAAAAAAACTGTTCAGCTATTAATAAAATATGTACAGACATTTTCTACCTGTCTAGTAGGTTATGTGTCGTTTTGGATAGTCTAGATTTCTAGATAGTAGGCACTACATTAATTTGTGTCATAAAAGGTAAGGTACATAAAAGATATCTTAAATAGATTATCTAAATTACTGCTACAGGTTGTGTTCTGTATTGTAAGAAAATCGTCTTTAAAACGATGCTTTGTGTAGAACGCAGCTACATTATCCGGATTAATGAGAAATGCGCCTCATTATACAAAGTGCCATTAAGAGGATCCACTTGCATAAAAATAAAATAGGGTATATTTAATTTGCAGAAAATACTGGAAAATAGAAAATAATAATTAAATGGTAAACTTCTTTTAAGTCTGCATTACAGTCTGCAGTCTGGAAACATATGGTTCATATTTAGATTTACCTTTGCAAGTAATATTTTAGAATAATCAGAATTTAATGGCCAAAGCACAAAGAGCACACGAGTTCAAACATTCATCGAAAATGTTGCATAATCCCTTTCAGAACGTATTCACAATATAAATTCCGTTCATCTATATCATTTAACGTATGTTGGCAGCCCCAACAACTGGCGACCGTCCGTGGCTGCATTTCATATGATCTAGACAAATAACTTGCAGCGCCCCGACCGTCGACGTGTGCTCAAAACAAGGCCGAATCCCTCCCTATAGTCTATACATTACCATCATAGCTCTGTCCGGAAGCAAACTGCGCTGCACTCCAGGTGCAGTGTACGTGGGATAGTTGCAAACTATTGTGAATGGGCGGGAATTGTGCAGAATTGTGTTGAAGCGGTGGGCATCACGCCCGAAGTAGTCGAAACAGTTACGTGACGGCACGATCGCCATGCTTTACCAGTATCCACGAATATATTTACCTAGATCTTAACCCAGATACACACTGTGCAGCTTAGATTTAAATTTTCTCTAACATTAGTTTTTAACACATGGCACACGCAACTTCCCTAGTTTTATCTGTATATGCAGTTTCACTAGTTAGTGTGATTGGAATGAAAACAATGGAAGTTTCTTCTACATTTGTGATGGTAAATATTGAAGCATTTTTAGAAGCGTTTCAAAGATTCCGCTGAAAAGGATAAGTAGTGAAAACTAAGCTAGAGTATAGTGTTTACGGTCATACAATTCCAATTGCTACGAACTTGTAACTAATGATATAATTGCAAATTAGGAGCCATGAAGATGCATATTTACAGTACCTTATTGAACTTCTTCAGCGAGACAATAGCACACGCGGAGTTGACAATGAAATCGCAAAGCAAGCTTCAAATCACAGCGACAAGTAATAGGTATTATGTTTATTAAACAAATTATACAAAAATTACGGAGCCTCCGAACTCAACCGTCATTCCAGCGCGGCGACGAAGCGGCGCGTGGATACATACATTGTCGGACTGGCGCGCGTGGATGTGTGAGATGGTGGACGTAATAATAATAATGAACTGGCCCCTTAAAATGTAAAAAATTCGTTCCATCGCGTCGTCTCAGCTTTGTAACGCATAGCGTCACACGTTGGTCTCTCGACCAATCACATATTCTTATTTATAATGCATATATATTGTACCTTGTATAAGATAATTTGAAATAAATTAGTGTAAGTACATATATATTTATATATCATATATATGCATATTTATTATTAATTATCATAAATGTATTGGCCCTAGCTGGCGTCCGTTCGTTACTTAAGGTGACCACTGAAAATCAGTGCTGTGCTGTGGCTCATGCGCAATACAGCGATATGCTGAGTGTTCACCTGCCTGTTACGGCCACGGCATGCAACTGCTTACTTTTTATTGTTTTTTATTTTTTATTTTATTGTCTGCTTTATCCTAGCAAGTAGTGTGTACATGACGTGTTGTGACAAATAAATTTATTTTTCTTTCTTTCTTTCTTCTTCAGTAGTACAAACCGCGTTCACACGTGGTTACAATGAAATTATGGTAGATGTATGTCAGTAAAAGAGAAAAAGAAACTCGAGAAGGTAGTTAGAAAAGGACTTCATAGCAATTAACAACTAAATATGTGCGACAATCATAAGTTTTGGGACTTATTGAAAATATATATGTAGAATATATGATTTTTCTATTTACCCTGGGTCCGCCTTCCCATCATAATTTTGACGATGGATTTGATATTATATGGGGCGACCCACCGTTTGAACCCGACAACATGCAACGGGAATCAAGTTTCGCCATTGCCTTGTCCGTTAATTAGCAAAATGTACCACGTGCAGGTGAAGTTGGCTTTGGGCCTAAATTGTTAGTGGCCAACAAATATCAAAACTGAAAATCGACCAATAAGCGTGAAACAACAGCGCCACTTATATCGCCAACTAATTATTTTAACGGCACTCAGCAGCAACGAATAATTTTATCGTTTTTAATGTTATGCTAATGATAATAAAAATACAAACCTAGCTTTTTTACTTAGTTTCGAAAGATGTTCACATCAAAATCACTCTCATCGTTAATTAAAAGAAAAGTTTCCTCCTTCCTTCAACATTTGAGTGAAGAGTGACGAAATAATTAAGGGGCGGGGAGACTTAATTATGGTGACATCCACGCGACACGCCTCTATGGACAACAGTTTCTTACGCCACCAATACACAAGACAATCGCTACAAAGCAAAGCTATGAATCTATTCCAATATGTATAAACACTCGACACTCGACACTCGACAGTGCAGTAAAAACAATGACATCGTTTACAGACTCAAGACAATATTTACTAATTCGTGATCGATTTTGTTGTCAACGAAATTAACTTCATTAGATCGCCAGATAGTAATGGTATCGCTTCGGGGCGATAATTTGCTTTTTGGCTGCCCACATGTATTGCAGCCTCCTTCTATAATACTGTGATGGTTAGGAAGAAAGCTGCGGAGCGGGATCAGGAGAGGACTGATACCGTTCGAAGATAAACGCCGAGGTGGTGGAAGATATGACTTTAGCTTCTATGCCAAAGACAAGGCAAGACAGGAACTTGCTGAGGGAGTTAATTTATGCTCCCCCTTGACGAGCTATTTCAGCGTTGCACTGGGGGATTCCGTCATGTTTCTCTTGGAATTCCTGGAAGTGTTCTATGGGACTGATGGAGGATGGGATTTTTAGCCGGAAAAAATCTAGTATACCACGTCTACCTGTTATAGTAGGCTGTGGCTCCTCAGATGATTGCGCACATGTAAAAATGCCCTACATTTTTTATAGCAAAAGAAGACTGCTTCGATGGCGCAGTTGTACGCGTTTTGACTGAGGCTGATGCTGAGGTCTCGGGTTCGATCCCCGGGTCGGGTAAAAGTGATATTGGGTGTTTCTATTACGAAAAGCTTAGCATCAGCCCGGAGTCTAGAATTTGTACCCGGTATGGCGATAGGCTCGCCCCCTATCACATCATGGAACGGAGATACGCTCGGCGAAATGTGGGTGTACTAGTTACACCTCTTCCTACCCCTTCGAGGATTACAGGCGTGAGTGCGTATGCGTATGCAAAATAGTACATAATATTATCAGTTATTCTCTTAAATAAAATAAAAAGTTTAAGTCAGCAAAGCCACTATAAATAAATAAAAAGAGAAATAACTTTTGTCTGTACGTAGTAGCGCGACCGTGACGTGATTTCCGTAACATAGAGTTGGAGCGTTCAGAGGGCCAATTCTGCTATTTTAACTGACACTGCGAATGAATTTTAACCGAACTGAGATTACATTTTGAATTAATTAAAAATATGGCATTCTGCTCCTTTAAAAATTCGATATCATCTCAGTTAAATTGCATATAAACTGTCAATCCGATCAACTTTCAATGTCTTTCTTTTGTTGAAAATATGGCTTCGCATTATTATGCATTTCGCCAATGACAAGTATTTTACCGAATTTTACGTATCAGCTGCCATAGACGAAATTCTAGAAATTAAAAATGACCTAAGCGACAAAATCAATGTTACCAACTCACAATAAAATACCCACAATATGACTAATTTCAGTGATTAAAAAATTACGTAACTGGAGGTTATGATTTTTTAATTAATTGATTTGACTAATTCCATGTATTTTATTTATTTCATTAATTTATCTATTCCATGGCAAAACTGAAGGAAAACGGCACAACAGCACCACTGAGGCAGTCCTTTCCGGAAATAACCACAATCGCGATTATTTTATTGAAATTTGAAATTCTACCGAATTGCGGTTTTTTTTTTTTATTTTGCAACACTGCTGAGGACATATCTATACGGAGTTTTGGCGGGAATTCTGACAGTGCGGTGGCTCTCTTGTTTTAATTATTTCCTAAACTGGTTTAAAGTTGTGTTTGTTGTATAAAAGTGGTGTGGTTTTGTGCAATAATCATTAATGCTGATGAATAGTGTATGGAAACATTGAAATAAGTGAATTTAGGTGATTTTTGACCAAGGGTATCGATCGACCTTGTGCGTTCGATCCGCTTGAAGAAAGTCGTCTAAGAAGCATTGAACTGAAAGGAATTAACACCAAAACTCCAACAAGACATTGAAATTGGCCACACCCCGTTCCATCGTTCTTGAGAAAACAAAATGTATGCGTCTGAAGGACTTGTATCCATGGACATGAATAAATTATATATATATATATATATACAACGTGTTACAGAAAGGTGTGGTCATATTTTAGGGTCATTACATACACCTTACAATTAGTACTTATGTACCGGACCTTTTCAATACCAAGACATCCAAAAATTTCACATTACTTTTGATCACTCGTTTAATAAGATCGATAAGATTGGTGAAATCACTATTAAATATTATGAACGACACTCACTTTTTAATAAACTTGAACAAGTTGTACGTAATTCTACGAACATACGTACGTAACTTGTAATTTAAATACAAAATAACACCCGAAAGAGATTGTGTGCTGAAGACGATATTGGTACCATCCTCTAGAAGCATTTTAAAGACTTCATTCTCGTGTCTTCCATTTATGAATTTGGCTTAATAGATTCGACGATCCTCTTAAAAGCTGTTATCAGTTACACCAACACAAAGTACCAATACATAATACTTATTTTTAGTTAAATACAACATATTTCTTGAACTCGTAAACATACTTCATAAAATCAGAAAGTACCGAACTGACTGCGTCAAATAAATATTGACATTTGACAACTGTTTAATATTTTTTTAAATTATAAAATATTTAAATGAAAGGAGGTCTATAGTATCATTGTTTGTCATTTAGTGTTGTCCAAAGTTGAAAGTCGATATCGACATGTTACTCATTCGATAAAAAAGAAAATTCTATAATTATTGTACTAGCAAAGCAATCGGATTTGGTACTATGGGAGATAAAATACTTATACTTATACTATACATTGCTTAAATTTGCCCGCCCCTTTCTATAACACGTTGTATATATATATACATATCTATACTAAATAAAAATTGTGCGAGAGTTTTGGCGGGAATTTTGACAGTGCGATTGCTGTCATAATTTAATCTACACTAATATTCTAGAGAGGAAAGATTTTTTTGTATTTATGTATGTAACAAATAAACTTAAAAACTACTGGGCCGATTTCAAAAATAATTTTGCCGTTAGAAAGCTACATTATCACTGAGTAACATAGGCTGTAAACTCATTTCTAATACTTTACTGAAATAACGAGCACACAAAGTCGCACAATTTTGACTACTTTTAGTTGCTTGCAGTAAAAGAGAATAAAGTTAACTGAATTTGTCTGCAGTTAACTCAGTCATTTCACCTCAGTGTTGCCAAGTCAGATTTTTGAAAATACCGTGTTGTCCACATTAAAATACGGCATTTGCGTCAAAAATACAGTGCTTGATGGGAAAAAATACAGTCTATTTTACAGTGCAATAAAATGTCATACAAAAAAGGAAATAATTAAATTATTAAATAAAATATAAATTTATTTTAAACTTTATATCCTAAACTAACTTAAAATTTTATTTGTATATATTGATCGCTGCAGAAATGGATAACTGCGATGATGATGATATCGGTTTATTTTTTTTAAATGTGTTTAATCAAAGAGTTTTATGTATACTACTAGACAAGCTGCGCGGTACATAGAAATTGTAGTATAGTAAATTAGTTGTATTACTAAGTTGCAGTCAATTGACCGTAACTCAATATTATCATCTCGCTTACTCTCAACTAGAACCCCTATTGCGCTCCCTGTTTGTGAACTGTCAAACTCCCGCGTTATGTGACGCAGTTTTACTTCTAAATAACCTGTCTAGTAGTATACAATAATAATACGAAATTTTGACTGTAAAAAAATACTGTGTCTCCATATAAGGTATTTATAAAAATACCGTGTCCAGTAGATGGCATGAAAATACAGATCTGCTGTAATTACAGTGCACTTGGCAACACTGCTTCACCTTCAGTCACATTTCGTTCTCAATATTTTGACGTTTGTCTGTAGACGAAATGCATTTTATATAGTTAAGTGTCTCACAATGGACACTGGCGAAATCACCAATCTACGGTGGAGCCAAACACAATCAAAAGAAGAAGAAGATAGTTAAGTGTCAAAATTGTTACCAGAATGCCGTTTTGGTTCAGTCAACTTGTATTCTACTTTCGATATCATTGCGTTCTAAGTTCTTGAATATTGGTTTAGCAGAATACCATTTGCAACTTTCTTGTCGCTGAGATTAGATCGGAATGATATTTTGAACAATTAAAATTACGAGAATTGGCCCTCAGATACAAGGTCTCAGCGTGCGTCCGTGACCTACATATAGGAGCAGGATGTGGGGATCCATCAACGTGTCAATTAACATATATTTCTATACAAAACTTTCCTCACAAAAGGATCTTTTGTAATATTTCGGAAAGTTAAAGTCGAAGTTGCTTGTGAATTGTATTTGCGAAAGGTAAACGATGAACTCGCAGATCTTTACAAATAATTTCTATTTTGTATGGCGGTATATTATTTACTTTCACCTAGATGGATGACATACATTTTTTGTTTTTTTATTATGGCATAGGCCGGCAAACGAGCAAGTGGGTCACCTGATGGTAAGTGATCTCCACCGCCCATATACGCCCACAATACGAAAAAACTTATAGGTAAAGGAAGGGTTAAAGGAAAGGGATAATTAAGGAATTGGGAAGGGGAGAGGGTTTGGGCCTCCGGATATCTCACTCACCGTACGAAACGAAGCAGCCGGCCCATACATGCTATAGACAAAAGTGTCTACAGCGTGGCTCTACTACTCAAACTTCTACATAAATATGTTTAGTAGGCCTATATAGTAAATGTGTCTGATTCCCTACCCTCTCGTTGGTCGTAGGTACTAATTGTCTGCACTATATCTAAATTACTAGGTATTGGGCTCAGTCAAATGACTGTCGAACAGACAAACTTTCTTTATAAATTACTCAACTCATTTTATAAAAACCTTATTATTATTTTATTATTACAAAAGCTCACGCCTATACCCCCGAAGAGGTAGGCAGAATACAACTAGTGCACTTACGACTCGTCAAGCTAAATACATACACAGACGCACTCACGCCAATCCCTGTAAATCCCCCAGGGGTAAGCAGAGGTGTATAACCAGTACACCCATATTTCGATGAGCTTATCTCCGTCCCATGATGTGATAGAGGGGGCGAGTTTATCGCTAGACTAGGCACAATTCCGGACTCCGGGCTGATACTGAGTATTTCATGATAAATGTATGGTTTATCCTTACACCCTTTATGATGTAAATGAAACACGGTATATGCTTCACTAGTTTGATATATTGAGTTCACTTATGATATATTATGCTAATGATAGATGTGCGATGCGAACGCGTTATGATGGTGAACTGATTGATTTTACAATATAAATGCGTGCAATGACAAATTGCTGAGTCAATCGTTTACGTGAATGTGTTGACTGTTCGTATGTGCGGTTACACCGTACATGCTCCCGGGCGAGAGGTGAAAGAGAAGGTGATGATATGATGATGAAATTAACCTAATTACAAGGTGATAGCCAACAATACCTAAGATTAGTAACATTGAGAACCCGACAATCATTTATCGATTTGACTAAAACTAAATTTTCCAAATATGGGCGAGGTAGCTTGATGGGCCACTTCTACCCTGGAAGCTTTTGCCCTGCCAACATGGTTCACTTTTTCACTTAGGCATTCAATAGGTTTTGCCTTAATAACACTCACGCACTGATCACTATGCTCTGATTTTACACTACACTGATCACTTTGCTCTGCTATAACACTCACACACTGATGCTGCTGCGCCGGTGCAGGTGGCGGCGCACGCGCGCGATTATTGCGGCGTAAGCGCAACCACGCGACCACTGCGACTGCTGCACCTAAGCCAGCCAATCCGTAGATAGCTGCGTAGTGGTGAACATCATGATATGATATTTGATTGGCGTCTAAGTTTTCGGATGCTGATTTCATCCTTTCAATCTGATGGCTGATTTCGTCAGCTGATTTCTGATAATCCTCTTCCGGTTTTATCTTACTAAGAGGTGTGCTAAAATTTATTATGTTATTGATGGGTGCGATTTCTATAGCGACTTTATCTGGTTTTAAATGCATCTCATTTGATTGTTGTTTGTGTGAGGTGATAGTAAAGGTCTCTCCCCTGATGACACAGTCGTTTCCGACAGCGATAATACTAGTGCCCGACACCTGTTCGCTCGAAACCTGATGACCGCATACAATCCTTAGCGTGCATTGCCCGCAACATGAGAACATAAATGTGTTGACATTGCGAACGACTTGGTTCTCCTTTCAGCCATCCAAGGACTGCCGTTGAGTCACACCATCCGTACACCTGAATACTATGCTTACTAAGACTTTGTATGACTTTTATGATTAATTTTGAAAGTATATGAGCTCCACTTAACTCCAACCGCGGTAAACTTATTTGTTCCAATGATTTTGATTTTGTGTTTATTGGTACCAATTTTGTTTTTGCTGTTAGTAGAGTTATTAAAACCGAGTTTTCCTTACATATTCTTGCGTATACGACGCAAGCATAGGCTTTTGTGGACGCGTCGCAAAAGCCGTGCAATTCAATATGATCTTTCTCTCCACTGCCGATCCATCTCGGTATTTCTATTTTGCTAATATTTTCAACATCTGATCTTAATTTGAGCCATTCCGCATGGATGTTATCGGGTATGGTATCTTCCCAATTTAAATTCGACGTCCACACATTTTGGAAAAGCATTTTCAATTGAACGACGACGGGTGCCAACCATCCTAGTGGATCGAAGATTTTGGAGATTTCTGATAAGAGAATCCTTTTTGTAGGTATTGCTGCTGATTGTGGTGTCATTTTACATTGAAACGTGAATGTGTCATCCTTTGCGTTCCAAGTTAACCCTAATGCTTTTGTTGATGATTGATGCTTGAAGTCAAAATTCTCTTGATCGGTATGTATTTTCTCCAATAATCTGGCATCATTAGACGACCATTTACGGAGATTGAACCCACCTGATTTGAGTAGTTTCAATAAATTTGCTTGTAATTGCTGCGCTGATTCAATGCTGTGGCTTCCACTCAGAAGGTCGTCCATATAGAATTGATCCTCTAACACCTTGGCTGCTTCGGGAAATCGGTGGCTCTCATCGATTGCCAGCTGTTTCAGTGTCATCATAGCCAAAAAAGGTGCAGATTTGGTCCCATATGTAACAGTTGCTAGTTGGTAATCTCTTAGTGACTGATCTGTAGACTCTCGCCACACTATTTTTTGATAATGTTGATCGTCTGCATATAACATAATCTGTCTGTACATTTTTTCAATGTCAGCTGTGAGCGCGTATTTATGTTGTCTCCATTTCAAAACGAGTAATAGAAGATCTTGCTGTAAGTTTGGACCCCTATACATGAGGTCGTTTAGACTACATCCACTTGAGGTTATTCCAGAAGCGTTGAATACAACTCGAAGTGACGTGTTTGTTGATTCAGCACGTTGCACACAATGATGCGGTAAGTAATAGTCAGGCGTTTTGTTATTTGTCGTCAACTTCATATGACCTAAATTTATATATTGTTGCATAAATAATTTATAGTCATTGGCTATGTTTTCATGTCTTTTAAATTTACGTTCTAATTGATAGAATTGTGCAACTGCTTTTGGCTTAGATAAACCTAGCTTTTCGTCCGCATCTGGATGTAATGGTAGTCGAACTATGTATCGTCCGTCAGGTTGGCGTTTGGTCGTGGACTTGTATAACTGCATGCACTGTTGATCCTCAACTGACATATCGATGTTATCAGAAATATCCTCAATTGACCAAAAATTATGTATTTCTTCTACATCTACTAGAACGACGTTACATTGATAAGATTTAATGTTGCCGCACAGTATCCATCCGAGTCGCGTTTGCTGCGCGATGGGCACTGCTTCGTTATCTCTTATAATACCTCCTAATATAATTAAGGCATAAATATCAGCACCTAGCAAAATGTCTATTGATCGCCGAATATAAAATTCTGGGTCGGCCAACTGAACGTTTTCTATATGGTGCCAATGTGGATTGCTAAATGATTGGTTTGGTAAGTTGTTTACTACATGCTTCATGATAATCACATCCGTATTGAGTGTAAAATTGCTATACATTGATACTATGTTGATGTTGATTCGTCCTTTGCAATTATTCTCTTTTGCACCAATGCCGAAGATGATACCCTTACACTGTTTTCGAGGAACCCCTAATATCTGCGCTGCATTTTCACTTATAAGCGAAGTTTGAGAGCCCTGATCGATGAGTGCTCGCATTGTGTGATATGACCCATCTGCCGCCTGCACCTTGATCATAGCGGTTGCTAACAAGGTTTCTCCCTCGTAGTTGTGTAAAACATTTGTGATATTTTTATGTTGCTTCTGCTCTTTTGTCCCAATTACATTTGGTGACGCAAAAACATCATGTAACAACGTGTTGTGATCGGCTTGACACGTGCGACACTTTTTGATTGAATAGCATTCTTTATCACGATGATTATAAAGGCAATTTTTGCATAATGATAGGTCGAGTATAGTTCGTTGCTTCATGGCTGGTTGATATTGCAGAAATGTGTCGCAATTATAAATTCCGTGGTTCTTGTTACAAACAGGGCAATTCTGTTCTTTTGTGCGTGCGCCGAATTTGTTATTTTTATTTAATGTTTTATGTTTTAAATTTTGATTGCTGCTGTGATATGCTTTATATTGATGTGATTTTTTTTCATTCGATGTAGATAAATCCTTACGATGCTGACTAGGCGATTTCTTCTTAGATGATTCTAAGTTAGTAAATTTCGCCTCCAAAAAATCCAATAAATCTTTAAGTGATGGTAGATTTCTTGGGTTTTTTAATGAGTCCTTATAGTCGTCGTGAGTTTCTACGTCTAATTTTTGCGAAATAATGTAGACTATCATGGGATCCCAGCTAGTGATATCGACGCCCAAATTTTTGATCGCTTGAAGGCATTCATTCGTAGTGTCATGAATATTCTTAATAGCCTTTGCTGATTGCTGGTGAGCCACAGGCAGATCTAATATACTGCTGATGTATGAATTAAATATAGATTTTTCGTTGTTATAACGATGATTGAGAATATCCCAACTCGCTTCATAGTTATCCGATGAGATCCGTAAATGCTGTATTAATCTCTCGGCTTCGCCTCTGACTTTGCTTTTCAAAAATTGCATTTTCTGCGCCTTGGATAACGAACGATTGCTATGGATGGCTTCAATAAATAAATCTCTAAAAGAAATCCATTTTTGATAATACCCGCTAAATACGGGTACATCCATCTTTGGAGTTGAATCTTCTTTGTGGCATTGTGACCACATTTTGCTGTTAATATGTTTCTTGATTTCGATGTATTTTTCCTCATACTTGCTAAATGTCATCTCATACTCCTCGTTGTCATCTATGAGCTCGCTGTCAATCTCCCAATGTAAGGCGTCAATGACCGACCAACGAGTTTGTATAGACTTCAAAACGTCTTCAAATTCCCATTTTTCGTTAATTTCTTCAAGCTTGATGCTGTTGATAGTTCTACCAAATGCTTTGAAGTTGCTCCTTTGTTTTCTCAACATCTCTTCTAACTTGCTAGTGGTTCCTTGTGCTCTGAAAGCACTGGCTCCCGAAGTCCCAGGGAATGATGGAGGTTGGATTGATATTTCAGGTTGCGCAGATACCTGTGGCTGCTGGTTGCTACCGGATGGCTGTGCCATTAATCCGGGTGATGCTAAAGTGGTTGCTGGTCGTAGAAGAGATTTATCCTCGCCTTGTGTTTCGGAGGGCAAATATTTAAGAAAGTATGCTCGCGTGTCGGCATAAAAGGTTGCTGTTTTATTGAAGCAATTTTTTGTGAAATACTCATGAGACCTGTCATCAAACTCACACAATTTGATATGATTGCATTGGAATTCCTGCCAATAGCCTTCCAACATACTAAGTCGCTTTTTTATATAAGTTAGTGTCTTACGATCGGCACCATCTTTCTTAAAGTTGATGAGTAGTTGATCCATGTCTCCCATGATTTTGCTCTGGGCTGATAATAGAGACTCCATAATTGCTTCTTGCTAATTGAGGTTATAATAATAATAGACTCACCAAAGGCTGCTGACTCACCCACGTGGCAATTGCAAAGCCAGGAAATCGCAGTGTAATGTGATCTCACTCGCGTAGCGTGTCCTGCCTTTCCGGAGGCTCGAAGGACCAAAAAGATGTATGGTTTATCCTTACACCCTTTATGATGTAAATGAAACACGGTATATGCTTCACTAGTTTGATATATTGAGTTCACTTATGATATATTATGCTAATGATAGATGTGCGATGCGAACGCGTTATGATAATGAACTGATTGATTTTACAATATAAATGCGTGCAATGACAAATTGCTGAGTCAATCGTTTACGTGAATGTGTTGACTGTTCGTATGTGCGGTTACAGCGTACAATAAATAATAAATAAATAAATAATAAATACACCCAACAGTCACACACATAGTCCTGACCCCACACTAGGTAAACCTGTATCGTGGGTATCAAGAACTACGAGGGACTTGCGGTCCCACAACACCCAGACCCGAGACCAATATTTGTGGTTCACACAAACATTTGTCCCGGTGTGGGAATCGAACCCACGGCCTCTCGCTTCGCAGCCGTCTACTCGCCCGCTGCGCCACGGAGCTGTCAATAGATAGAAACAACCAATATCGCTTTACCCGACCAGGAGATCGAACCAAAGACCTTAGCGTCAGGCTTAGTCGTAACGCGTACGCATTATAATGTAACGGAAGTAGTTGATTTGACCGATGACCAACTGGAAGGAGAGGTGCGGAGGTGGGGCGACGTGCTGTGGCGGGGCGAGGTGTGCATGCAGTGGAGGAGAGGAGAGGAGAGGGGAGCCACATTATAAAAGCGGTGTGATTAATTTAATTCGGGTTGTTGTATCGAGTTAGGAATCATAAAAAAATCCAATTGTGTTATCTTTTAAATTAAATTGTCTATCGTAAAATATATATTTTATTTATAAAGTACTCTACGTTATAGTCAGAAGTGGCATATTTTACCCAAAATGAAGAGATTCAGAGAAAGAACAGAATATGCGCACCAGTCAAAAAGAAGCAGAGAATCTCGGGCAAATCAACCAAGTAGCAACTCTTCTTCAGTATCGGTAAGAGAGCTTATTAATAAAAAAGTAGATAAAGTTATTAAAAAGTGTTTGAGTAATGGTGATGAGACATTACAAACTAGATTAACCAGGCTACAGAATACTGAAAAATTAGTTCCTGATTTCGATCCTGAAAACCGTGACTTAAACATAAAAAGTTGGATTAATAAAATTGAGCAACTAGGTATAATTTACCGCTGGAATGACGAAGCAAAATCTTTTATCCTACAATCAAAATTACAAGGTCAAGCGAGACAGTGGTTTAATAGATTAGAGTCATATGAACATTTGGGAAGAATGGAAATCAATGCTAATTAGAGCATTTCCACGCCATCACGATTATGCCTTTTTATTAGATGAACTTGTGGGTAGAAAAAAGTTTTCATCAGAATCAATGACCAAGTATTTTCAGGAGAAGTTAGCGATGTGTTACAGGTGTCAATTAAGCGATCAAGCTGCAGTGTCCTGCATCATACGAGGGTTGCCGTATGAGCTCCGGACGAACGCACAAGCATTCCAGTGCTCTACTATATATGAAGGTTTTCTTTCTGCTTTTGATTCTTATCAAACAAATTCTGTGAAATCCCAGAACCCATCTGCTAAGGTAACCGGAGTGCCGAAAAGTAGTGAGGGGTCTACCAGCCAACAGAAGGATTCTCCGGAAAGGCAGCCACCAGTGTGTTATCGCTGTAAAGAGGTAGGACATGTGGCGACATCTTGTAAGTTACCCGACAAGCGTAAGTGTTTTCGATGTGGCCAACTTGGTCATGTAGCGAGTACTTGCACAGCAGCAAATAACCAGCCAGACGTCAAGAAAATCCAGTTTTTGTCACACATTCACGATGCGTACAAAAAGAGGGTAAAAGTAAATAATGTATGTATGGAGGCCTACTTGGATACAGGAAGTGAGCTCAATATAATATTTATAGGTGCATCAGACGCTCTAAAACTCAAAATGAAACCTGCTAACACTGTTTTAAAGGGTTTTAACGGCTGCTCAGTTCGTGCTTTAGGAGAGGTTCAATTTGATTTACTTGTAGATAACGTCCAAGTCGAAACCACAGCCGTCGTTACTGATGTGGATTTGGGGGATGTTGTTTTAATTATTGGACAGACTGTCATAAACCGAGAGGACATCATGTTACACGTGTCCAAACAAGGAGTCTGTTTATCAAAAGTTCAGCAAACTCCCAATGACTTAATGAATATAGACATGTGTAATGAAGCGATCCGTTTCAGAGTTGCGCTCGTTGAAGATACAATTATACCTGTTGGGGATAATTTGATTAGAGTATCCGTTCATGGAGCTGGTCCGGGAGACTACTGCACGAAACCGCGGCGATACAGCATGGGTAGTGTTGTATATGCGGTGGCTAGTGCAGTGCTTCGCAATGGCAACGGATATCTAAGAGTCTGCAACATTGGGTCCAGTCCCATTGCGTGGAAAAAAGGGATAACCGTTACTCGAGCCGAGAGGTGCACGTCGGATATAGAGGTGAGTTCAAACTGTTTATCGTTGAGGAGAGACGAGTGTATTGATAATTTTAATCTCGAGCTAGCAAACATCAATCTTGGTGTTATAGAACCGCATTTGTCTGATAAACTGATTCAATTGTTAAAGTCATACAGGGATTGCTTTGCTAGTTCAGTTAATGATATCGGTTTTACAAATTTGGGTGAAATGACCATAGAACTAAATACAAATAAACCCATTGTTCGCAAGCCGTATAGATTAGCTCATACAGAGAGACAAATAGTTACAAAGTTAGTTGATGATTTGATAGGCGGTGGCATTGTAAGGGAATCAAATTCTGAATACGCATCTCCAATCATATTAGTACGTAAGAAGAACGGTGATTATAGGTTATGTGTCGATTACAGGGATTTAAATGCAGTAACTATCAAAGATAGATTTCCTATGCCTCACATTGATGACCAATTGTCTAGATTAGCTGGCAAAAATTATTTTACAAATTTAGATTTGTTTTCTGGCTACCATCATTTGAAAATACATTCAGATTCTATTAATAAGACTGCTTTTATCACGCCAGATGGCTTGTATGAATATCTGCGGGTACCATTTGGATTGGCCAATGCACCTTCGGTATTTATGAGGGTAATTCAAAAATTATTAAAATTTGTCGGTAGTCACGAAATTGTCACATTCATGGATGATATGTTATTATCAACGGCTACAATACCGGCTGGCTTAGAATTATTAGAAAAGGTTTTAGTACAGTTGCGTAAAGCAGATTTAAAATTAAATATGAAGAAGTGTGCATTTCTCAAATCCGAGGTATCGTTTCTCGGTCATGAAATAAGTGCGGATGGTGTCAGGCCGGGTAATCAAAAGATAGGAGCAGTATATAATTTCCCTAAACCAAATAATTTGCATCAATTGCGTCAGTTTTTAGGGTTATGCAGTTATTTTAGGAAGTATATAAATAAATTCGCGCTCATAGCAAAACCGTTAACCGATTTAACAAAAAAATCTTCTGAATGGTTATGGGGTGACATACATAATGCATGTTTCAGTGAGTTAAAACAAAAATTGTGTACACGACCGGTTCTTGCTTTATATGACCCTGCGTTACAGTGCGAGATTCATACGGACGCGAGTAAAATAGGTATTGCGGGTATTTTATTCCAGTTGCAAAACGAACGTGAACTTAAACCTGTGTTTTATTTTAGTAGGGTAACTTCACGTGAAGAGTCAATTTATCATAGTTATGAACTCGAGACGTTAGCGGTTGTTGATTCTTTAAAACATTTTCGGGTCTATGTATATGGACGTCCAGTTACGGTAGTCACTGATTGCTCCGCCGTTAGGTATACTTTATTAAAACGAGATTTGGTTCCTCGCATAGCACGTTGGTGGCTTGCTATCCAGGAGTATGACATTCAAATTGAGTATAGACCAGGGGTTAGTATGAAACATGTCGACGCCCTGAGCCGCAACCCATCAACGAGTGAAGCAGTGCCCGTTAATTTTTATATTTTACAATCCTTTAATCAAAGCGTAAATGTAAACATGATAGCTAGTGATGATTGGTATTTGACTATACAGTTGCAAGACGATAAGTTGCATAACATAATTAAACAGATATCAGAGGGCAATGCATGTAAGGATATTAAAAATAATTATATAATTAAGAACGATCGATTATATAGAATAACTTTGTATGGTGACAGATTAGTTGTACCCGCATTTGCTAGGTGGAAATTTATGCAGAAATTTCACGATCAAATAGGACACGTAGGAACTAGACGATGCATAGAATTGATAAAGTCCGATTATTGGTTTCCTAAGATGACTCGATTTATAAAAAAATATGTTAATAGCTGTTTGGAGTGCGCTTACGCTAAAGGTAATCATGGAAAACCAAGTGGCGAATTGCACCCTATCCCTAAGCCTTCTGTTCCAATGGAGGTCGTTCACATCGATCACCTTGGCCCTTTTTGTAGAACTAGGAAAGGTCATCAGTATATTCTCATGGTTGTAGACTCTTACTCGAAATTTTTATTGGCCCGTCCAACCAGAACTATTAATTCAGTAGAGACAGTATCTGTCCTCAAAGACATGTTCAGTTTATTCGGTTTTCCTAAAAAGGTAATATCTGATAGAAATCTAGCATTTACCAGTAGAGTTTTTAAAGAATTCTCAACAAGTTATAATTTTCATCATACGCTTAACGCTATTGCGTGTCCGCGGGCTAATGGGCAGGTTGAGCGTTACAATCGTACGTTGTTGGATGCTATGCGTACTCGTAATGTAGATCCTAACATGTGGACTGAGTGCATACCAGATACGGTTTGGGGTATAAATAATACGGTGAACGAAAGTTTAGGGTATCATCCATATGAAATTATGTTTAGTCATAAAGGAAGACTGATGCCGAACCTAGTAGGTAGTGAAGATTCTATACCGGTGAACGAAAAACGTAAAAATGCTTCTAGGCAATTAGAACGACTGGCAGAAACCATGAAGCGAAGTTATGATAAACGTCATAAACCTGAGAAAACCTTCAAAAAGGGGGACTTAGTACTCTGGAAGCAAGCGCCATCTGGGGGCGAGGTTAAGAGTGTTAATAATAAATTGCAAGTTCTGTACTCTGGCCCTTATGTTGTCCAAAAAGTACTTACTAATGATCGTTATGAAATTAGGAGTGTAAAAGGAATGCGCGGGTACAGAAAGTTTACAGGCATAGTGGCTGCAGATTCTCTTCGTACCTATCGAAGCGCCCCTACATATAGTGGAACTAGTAGTGACGAAGACGTAGTTACTAGGGACGATCTGATTGATTTACTGGAGAGTTAATTATGAGGTGTCATTGCGCCAATTGCGGTGCAATTGTTTCAGGATGGCCGACTGTAACGGAAGTAGTTGATTTGACCGATGACCAACTGGAAGGAGAGGTGCGGAGGTGGGGCGACGTGCTGTGGCGGGGCGAGGTGTGCATGCAGTGGAGGAGAGGAGAGGAGAGGGGAGCCACATTATAAAAGCGGTGTGATTAATTTAATTCGGGTTGTTGTATCGAGTTAGGAATCATAAAAAAATCCAATTGTGTTATCTTTTAAATTAAATTGTCTATCGTAAAATATTTATTTTATTTATAAAGTACTCTACGTTATAATAACTTTGCCACTGACTACTAACTAGTCGGCACCATAAAGCTCAACGAAAACGTTCACAGCGACAAAGTACAAACATAATCATTCCTCAAGAGGCCTTTAGAAGATTTTTACTTTTATTTTAGCAATGAGAAGTTGATAACTCAGTGTTTAGTGTCGAGGGGCCGTATTATAAGTTATGATCTAAGTTAAAAGAGACGTTCGGTAAGAATGGGGCGCTGTAACTTACTCAGTTTAATTTCCTTAAACCGCGACTCGCGACTGGTTACGAGCCATTAGGCAATACTCCGCCAACGTTACGTTGTTCCTTGCCAAAACTACCACCTCCCTTCCTTACCTATACATATACAATGAACATTTGATTACGAGTATTGTAAATTAATCTTCAAATGTTCATGTGTGGCTTGATGAGGTTTTTTATGGAATAAAGGACAATTTGGCTGTCAATTTGTATAACGTGGCCTCGTTCATGATAGTTTCCTGTTATGTTCCCACCTATATTGTGGGATACATTTTTTCCATGTAAATAGGGGTTAAGACGGGTTTTATTCCATTCTACGGAACCCGGAAAGGTTTAGAAATCTCGTACAAAACAAATTAATATAAGTACGTTTCGCTTTTATCAAATTATCGAAGCAAATTATGAAGAGATTCCATATTGTCATCAAAATATATCATTATTTATAGAACGCACAATATAAATACATAGCATGTATGTACATTATGTTCAGTGAGCATTAAATGTCTACGCTTCATTAAACTTCTAATTAATATCTGTGTTGGTAATTATTTGCGCTGAAACAAGCGAGCGAAACCACTCTCTTTGTGCGTTGAACATTTCAAATGAGCGTGTGTGTAAATAGCGGCGCGACACGGTGCGGCGCGGCACGATGCGCGGTGCGTATATAACACTATAGAAAGTATACAGGCAGTAGACGGTCGGAAGAGCGTGCGTACTAGCGGGTGTAGAGGAGTGCGAGCGTTTTTACAGTTCTGTACACAGAGGATGTCCCTCGGAACCGTTGTACTAAGCCATTTGTCTATCTGACATAACCTACCCTAAAAAGGTATAATTTTTTTTTACAGCAGAGGGCGGAAAACGAACAAGTGTGTCACCTGATACTGATCTCCACCATTTACGAACATCCATAATATCTGAGGAATCATTGTTACGTTGCTGAAATTAAAGGATAATTAAGAGGTTGGTAAGGGGAGATGGATTTGGGCCTCCGGATATATCATTCATCATACGAATCGTAACAGTAACCTACTACTTCACGTCAGTTTTCTATGATACATTTTCCAGAATATGTATTTTTATGGCAAATATCCCAACAAATACCTACTTAATTAAAAAAAAATATAAGGACTGGGGATGGAATCCTAAGTGCGCGAGTAAGTATCGCACTTCGCTGGTATTCTTTCTGCATGAAGACACTATCCTAGGTTGCTCAGCTAATAGTAATCGAATGAAATTTGGCATACAGGTGCATTGCATGTGTGTGACTGTTGGGTGTATTTATACAGGTAGACCATGACCTTGATCTCTTGATCGGTATGTATTTTCTCCAATAATCTGGCATCATTAGACGACCATTTACGGAGATTGAACCCACCTGATTTGAGTAGTTTCAATAAATTTGCTTGTAATTGCTGCGCTGATTCAATGCTGTGGCTTCCACTCAGAAGGTCGTCCATATAGAATTGATCCTCTAACACCTTGGCTGCTTCGGGAAATCGGTGGCTCTCATCGATTGCCAGCTGTTTCAGTGTCATCATAGCCAAAAAAGGTGCAGATTTGGTCCCATATGTAACAGTTGCTAGTTGGTAATCTCTTAGTGACTGATCTGTAGACTCTCGCCACACTATTTTTTGATAATGTTGATCGTCTGCATATAACATAATCTGTCTGTACATTTTTTCAATGTCAGCTGTGAGCGCGTATTTATGTTGTCTCCATTTCAAAACGAGTAATAGAAGATCTTGCTGTAAGTTTGGACCCCTATACATGAGGTCGTTTAGACTACATCCACTTGAGGTTATTCCAGAAGCGTTGAATACAACTCGAAGTGACGTGTTTGTTGATTCAGCACGTTGCACACAATGATGCGGTAAGTAATAGTCAGGCGTTTTGTTATTTGTCGTCAACTTCATATGACCTAAATTTATATATTGTTGCATAAATAATTTATAGTCATTGGCTATGTTTTCATGTCTTTTAAATTTACGTTCTAATTGATAGAATTGTGCAACTGCTTTTGGCTTAGATAAACCTAGCTTTTCGTCCGCATCTGGATGTAATGGTAGTCGAACTATGTATCGTCCGTCAGGTTGGCGTTTGGTCGTGGACTTGTATAACTGCATGCACTGTTGATCCTCAACTGACATATCGATGTTATCAGAAATATCCTCAATTGACCAAAAATTATGTATTTCTTCTACATCTACTAGAACGACGTTACATTGATAAGATTTAATGTTGCCGCACAGTATCCATCCGAGTCGCGTTTGCTGCGCGATGGGCACTGCTTCGTTATCTCTTATAATACCTCCTAATATAATTAAGGCATAAATATCAGCACCTAGCAAAATGTCTATTGATCGCCGAATATAAAATTCTGGGTCGGCCAACTGAACGTTTTCTATATGGTGCCAATGTGGATTGCTAAATGATTGGTTTGGTAAGTTGTTTACTACATGCTTCATGATAATCACATCCGTATTGAGTGTAAAATTGCTATACATTGATACTATGTTGATGTTGATTCGTCTTTTGCAATTATTCTCTTTTGCACCAATGCCGAAGATGATACCCTTACACTGTTTTCGAGGAACCCCTAATATCTGCGCTGCATTTTCACTTATAAGCGAAGTTTGAGAGCCCTGATCGATGAGTGCTCGCATTGTGTGATATGACCCATCTGCCGCCTGCACCTTGATCATAGCGGTTGCTAACAAGGTTTCTCCCTCGTAGTTGTGTAAAACATTTGTGATATTTTTATGTTGCTTCTGCTCTTTTGTCCCAATTACATTTGGTGACGCAAAAACATCATGTAACAACGTGTTGTGATCGGCTTGACACGTGCGACACTTTTTGATTGAATAGCATTCTTTATCACGATGATTATAAAGGCAATTTTTGCATAATGATAGGTCGAGTATAGTTCGTTGCTTCATGGCTGGTTGATATTGCAGAAATGTGTCGCAATTATAAATTCCGTGGTTCTTGTTACAAACAGGGCAATTCTGTTCTTTTGTGCGTGCGCCGAATTTGTTATTTTTATTTAATGTTTTATGTTTTAAATTTTGATTGCTGCTGTGATATGCTTTATATTGATGTGATTTTTTTTCATTCGATGTAGATAAATCCTTACGATGCTGACTAGGCGATTTCTTCTTAGATGATTCTAAGTTAGTAAATTTCGCCTCCAAAAAATCCAATAAATCTTTAAGTGATGGTAGATTTCTTGGGTTTTTTAATGAGTCCTTATAGTCGTCGTGAGTTTCTACGTCTAATTTTTGCGAAATAATGTAGACTATCATGGGATCCCAGCTAGTGATATCGACGCCCAAATTTTTGATCGCTTGAAGGCATTCATTCGTAGTGTCATGAATATTCTTAATAGCCTTTGCTGATTGCTGGTGAGCCACAGGCAGATCTAATATACTGCTGATGTATGAATTAAATATAGATTTTTCGTTGTTATAACGATGATTGAGAATATCCCAACTCGCTTCATAGTTATCCGATGAGATCCGTAAATGCTGTATTAATCTCTCGGCTTCGCCTCTGACTTTGCTTTTCAAAAATTGCATTTTCTGCGCCTTGGATAACGAACGATTGCTATGGATGGCTTCAATAAATAAATCTCTAAAAGAAATCCATTTTTGATAATACCCGCTAAATACGGGTACATCCATCTTTGGAGTTGAATCTTCTTTGTGGCATTGTGACCACATTTTGCTGTTAATATGTTTCTTGATTTCGATGTATTTTTCCTCATACTTGCTAAATGTCATCTCATACTCCTCGTTGTCATCTATGAGCTCGCTGTCAATCTCCCAATGTAAGGCGTCAATGACCGACCAACGAGTTTGTATAGACTTCAAAACGTCTTCAAATTCCCATTTTTCGTTAATTTCTTCAAGCTTGATGCTGTTGATAGTTCTACCAAATGCTTTGAAGTTGCTCCTTTGTTTTCTCAACATCTCTTCTAACTTGCTAGTGGTTCCTTGTGCTCTGAAAGCACTGGCTCCCGAAGTCCCAGGGAATGATGGAGGTTGGATTGATATTTCAGGTTGCGCAGATACCTGTGGCTGCTGGTTGCTACCGGATGGCTGTGCCATTAATCCGGGTGATGCTAAAGTGGTTGCTGGTCGTAGAAGAGATTTATCCTCGCCTTGTGTTTCGGAGGGCAAATATTTAAGAAAGTATGCTCGCGTGTCGGCATAAAAGGTTGCTGTTTTATTGAAGCAATTTTTTGTGAAATACTCATGAGACCTGTCATCAAACTCACACAATTTGATATGATTGCATTGGAATTCCTGCCAATAGCCTTCCAACATACTAAGTCGCTTTTTTATATAAGTTAGTGTCTTACGATCGGCACCATCTTTCTTAAAGTTTATTTATTTATTTATTTATTTATTTTTCCACTTAACACTACTTTTACAGGGTCGGTACCCCAATACAGTAGTGTCGACTTACTGCTTACATTTTTTTATTATATTTTATAACTAATTACCCATGTTGCTATTCTTGTGAATTCACTCAGAGTACAATGGAATATATCCGTCTCAGTGGCAATAAGGTTGAGAGTGCGGAGTGCACGCGTCAGAGGCGCCTCTTTCATTAGGTTTGTACGAGATTGCGGGATAGCCAGCAATGCTGGCCTCCGTCGCCGCCACACATACCTATCCGGTACACACAGGTTCACCCGGCTTAGAATATCCCCATTATATACCTTTCCTCTTAATATTTTAAAAATAAATGACGTGAGTGCAAGTTCCCGTCTTACCCTTAACTCATTGTATCCTACCATTCCTAAAATAAATAGAGACGGATACATCAATGGGTAGAATGGGTAAACGCCGTACTGTTTTAAATATATGTATCTAATGAACTTATTTTGTATTTTCTCCAACATGAGTCTATACTTAGTTTCATGTGGAGCCCAGATAACTGCATTACATTCTAATTGACTTCTTACCAAAGCATTGTACAGTGCTTCAACTGCTTTTACGTTAGTGAAGTCACGAGCGATACGAAGTATGAATCCTAAGTTTTTATACGCTCTCTTACATATGTTTATGATGTGATTACGAAAAGTTAGCCCAGCGTTAAGACGAACTCCTAAATCTTTCACTTCTGTGACCCTCTGTATCGGTGTCTCTTCTATCGTGTATGTATACAATATGGGTGCTTGCGACCGGCAAAAACTAATAGATACACACTTTAAGATGTTAAATTGCAAAAGATTGTCTTTGCTCCAAGTGACTACCCTATCTATGTCACTTTGTAATCGTTCACAATCACCCCTACTATTTATCGTTAGTGACAACTTAAGGTCATCGGCAAACAGTAGACATTTTGCCTCCTGAACAACTTTTGGCAAATCATTTATCATAAGAATAAACTGTAACGGCCCCAAATTGCTACCTTGGCTTACACCCGATCTAGTGTGATATGGTTTTGATATGTGTCCCTCATATTCAACATATTGCTGCCTGTCCCTTAAATAACTCGCAAAGAAGTTAAGTAAATGCGGGGTGAATCCAACACCTGCTAACTTCCTTAACAGCACGTCGTTATTGACTAAGTCAAAAGCTTTCTTAAAGTCAAAGTACGCAGCGTCAGTCTGCCCCCCGCTGTCCACTGTTGGTACAACATCAGCCATGTTGATGAGTAGTTGATCCATGTCTCCCATGATTTTGCTCTGGGCTGATAATAGAGACTCCATAATTGCTTCTTGCTAATTGAGGTTATAATAATAATAGACTCACCAAAGGCTGCTGACTCACCCACGTGGCAATTGCAAAGCCAGGAAATCGCAGTGTAATGTGATCTCACTCGCGTAGCGTGTCCTGCCTTTCCGGAGGCTCGAAGGACCAAAAAGATGTATGGTTTATCCTTACACCCTTTATGATGTAAATGAAACACGGTATATGCTTCACTAGTTTGATATATTGAGTTCACTTATGATATATTATGCTAATGATAGATGTGCGATGCGAACGCGTTATGATAATGAACTGATTGATTTTACAATATAAATGCGTGCAATGACAAATTGCTGAGTCAATCGTTTACGTGAATGTGTTGACTGTTCGTATGTGCGGTTACACCGTACAATAAATAATAAATAAATAAATAATAAATACACCCAACAGTCACACACATAGTCCTGACCCCACACTAGGTAAACCTGTATCGTGGGTATCAAGAACTACGAGGGACTTGCGGTCCCACAACACCCAGACCCGAGACCAATATTTGTGGTTCACACAAACATTTGTCCCGGTGTGGGAATCGAACCCACGGCCTCTCGCTTCGCAGCCGTCTACTCGCCCGCTGCGCCACGGAGCTGTCAATAGATAGAAACAACCAATATCGCTTTACCCGACCAGGAGATCGAACCAAAGACCTTAGCGTCAGGCTTAGTCGTAACGCGTACGCATTATAATGTAACGGAAGTAGTTGATTTGACCGATGACCAACTGGAAGGAGAGGTGCGGAGGTGGGGCGACGTGCTGTGGCGGGGCGAGGTGTGCATGCAGTGGAGGAGAGGAGAGGAGAGGGGAGCCACATTATAAAAGCGGTGTGATTAATTTAATTCGGGTTGTTGTATCGAGTTAGGAATCATAAAAAAATCCAATTGTGTTATCTTTTAAATTAAATTGTCTATCGTAAAATATATATTTTATTTATAAAGTACTCTACGTTATAGTCAGAAGTGGCATATTTTACCCAAAATGAAGAGATTCAGAGAAAGAACAGAATATGCGCACCAGTCAAAAAGAAGCAGAGAATCTCGGGCAAATCAACCAAGTAGCAACTCTTCTTCAGTATCGGTAAGAGAGCTTATTAATAAAAAAGTAGATAAAGTTATTAAAAAGTGTTTGAGTAATGGTGATGAGACATTACAAACTAGATTAACCAGGCTACAGAATACTGAAAAATTAGTTCCTGATTTCGATCCTGAAAACCGTGACTTAAACATAAAAAGTTGGATTAATAAAATTGAGCAACTAGGTATAATTTACCGCTGGAATGACGAAGCAAAATCTTTTATCCTACAATCAAAATTACAAGGTCAAGCGAGACAGTGGTTTAATAGATTAGAGTCATATGAACATTTGGGAAGAATGGAAATCAATGCTAATTAGAGCATTTCCACGCCATCACGATTATGCCTTTTTATTAGATGAACTTGTGGGTAGAAAAAAGTTTTCATCAGAATCAATGACCAAGTATTTTCAGGAGAAGTTAGCGATGTGTTACAGGTGTCAATTAAGCGATCAAGCTGCAGTGTCCTGCATCATACGAGGGTTGCCGTATGAGCTCCGGACGAACGCACAAGCATTCCAGTGCTCTACTATATATGAAGGTTTTCTTTCTGCTTTTGATTCTTATCAAACAAATTCTGTGAAATCCCAGAACCCATCTGCTAAGGTAACCGGAGTGCCGAAAAGTAGTGAGGGGTCTACCAGCCAACAGAAGGATTCTCCGGAAAGGCAGCCACCAGTGTGTTATCGCTGTAAAGAGGTAGGACATGTGGCGACATCTTGTAAGTTACCCGACAAGCGTAAGTGTTTTCGATGTGGCCAACTTGGTCATGTAGCGAGTACTTGCACAGCAGCAAATAACCAGCCAGACGTCAAGAAAATCCAGTTTTTGTCACACATTCACGATGCGTACAAAAAGAGGGTAAAAGTAAATAATGTATGTATGGAGGCCTACTTGGATACAGGAAGTGAGCTCAATATAATATTTATAGGTGCATCAGACGCTCTAAAACTCAAAATGAAACCTGCTAACACTGTTTTAAAGGGTTTTAACGGCTGCTCAGTTCGTGCTTTAGGAGAGGTTCAATTTGATTTACTTGTAGATAACGTCCAAGTCGAAACCACAGCCGTCGTTACTGATGTGGATTTGGGGGATGTTGTTTTAATTATTGGACAGACTGTCATAAACCGAGAGGACATCATGTTACACGTGTCCAAACAAGGAGTCTGTTTATCAAAAGTTCAGCAAACTCCCAATGACTTAATGAATATAGACATGTGTAATGAAGCGATCCGTTTCAGAGTTGCGCTCGTTGAAGATACAATTATACCTGTTGGGGATAATTTGATTAGAGTATCCGTTCATGGAGCTGGTCCGGGAGACTACTGCACGAAACCGCGGCGATACAGCATGGGTAGTGTTGTATATGCGGTGGCTAGTGCAGTGCTTCGCAATGGCAACGGATATCTAAGAGTCTGCAACATTGGGTCCAGTCCCATTGCGTGGAAAAAAGGGATAACCGTTACTCGAGCCGAGAGGTGCACGTCGGATATAGAGGTGAGTTCAAACTGTTTATCGTTGAGGAGAGACGAGTGTATTGATAATTTTAATCTCGAGCTAGCAAATATCAATCTTGGTGTTATAGAACCGCATTTGTCTGATAAACTGATTCAATTGTTAAAGTCATACAGGGATTGCTTTGCTAGTTCAGTTAATGATATCGGTTTTACAAATTTGGGTGAAATGACCATAGAACTAAATACAAATAAACCCATTGTTCGCAAGCCGTATAGATTAGCTCATACAGAGAGACAAATAGTTACAAAGTTAGTTGATGATTTGATAGGCGGTGGCATTGTAAGGGAATCAAATTCTGAATACGCATCTCCAATCATATTAGTACGTAAGAAGAACGGTGATTATAGGTTATGTGTCGATTACAGGGATTTAAATGCAGTAACTATCAAAGATAGATTTCCTATGCCTCACATTGATGACCAATTGTCTAGATTAGCTGGCAAAAATTATTTTACAAATTTAGATTTGTTTTCTGGCTACCATCATTTGAAAATACATTCAGATTCTATTAATAAGACTGCTTTTATCACGCCAGATGGCTTGTATGAATATCTGCGGGTACCATTTGGATTGGCCAATGCACCTTCGGTATTTATGAGGGTAATTCAAAAATTATTAAAATTTGTCGGTAGTCACGAAATTGTCACATTCATGGATGATATGTTATTATCAACGGCTACAATACCGGCTGGCTTAGAATTATTAGAAAAGGTTTTAGTACAGTTGCGTAAAGCAGATTTAAAATTAAATATGAAGAAGTGTGCATTTCTCAAATCCGAGGTATCGTTTCTCGGTCATGAAATAAGTGCGGATGGTGTCAGGCCGGGTAATCAAAAGATAGGAGCAGTATATAATTTCCCTAAACCAAATAATTTGCATCAATTGCGTCAGTTTTTAGGGTTATGCAGTTATTTTAGGAAGTATATAAATAAATTCGCGCTCATAGCAAAACCGTTAACCGATTTAACAAAAAAATCTTCTGAATGGTTATGGGGTGACATACATAATGCATGTTTCAGTGAGTTAAAACAAAAATTGTGTACACGACCGGTTCTTGCTTTATATGACCCTGCGTTACAGTGCGAGATTCATACGGACGCGAGTAAAATAGGTATTGCGGGTATTTTATTCCAGTTGCAAAACGAACGTGAACTTAAACCTGTGTTTTATTTTAGTAGGGTAACTTCACGTGAAGAGTCAATTTATCATAGTTATGAACTCGAGACGTTAGCGGTTGTTGATTCTTTAAAACATTTTCGGGTCTATGTATATGGACGTCCAGTTACGGTAGTCACTGATTGCTCCGCCGTTAGGTATACTTTATTAAAACGAGATTTGGTTCCTCGCATAGCACGTTGGTGGCTTGCTATCCAGGAGTATGACATTCAAATTGAGTATAGACCAGGGGTTAGTATGAAACATGTCGACGCCCTGAGCCGCAACCCATCAACGAGTGAAGCAGTGCCCGTTAATTTTTATATTTTACAATCCTTTAATCAAAGCGTAAATGTAAACATGATAGCTAGTGATGATTGGTATTTGACTATACAGTTGCAAGACGATAAGTTGCATAACATAATTAAACAGATATCAGAGGGCAATGCATGTAAGGATATTAAAAATAATTATATAATTAAGAACGATCGATTATATAGAATAACTTTGTATGGTGACAGATTAGTTGTACCCGCATTTGCTAGGTGGAAATTTATGCAGAAATTTCACGATCAAATAGGACACGTAGGAACTAGACGATGCATAGAATTGATAAAGTCCGATTATTGGTTTCCTAAGATGACTCGATTTATAAAAAAATATGTTAATAGCTGTTTGGAGTGCGCTTACGCTAAAGGTAATCATGGAAAACCAAGTGGCGAATTGCACCCTATCCCTAAGCCTTCTGTTCCAATGGAGGTCGTTCACATCGATCACCTTGGCCCTTTTTGTAGAACTAGGAAAGGTCATCAGTATATTCTCATGGTTGTAGACTCTTACTCGAAATTTTTATTGGCCCGTCCAACCAGAACTATTAATTCAGTAGAGACAGTATCTGTCCTCAAAGACATGTTCAGTTTATTCGGTTTTCCTAAAAAGGTAATATCTGATAGAAATCTAGCATTTACCAGTAGAGTTTTTAAAGAATTCTCAACAAGTTATAATTTTCATCATACGCTTAACGCTATTGCGTGTCCGCGGGCTAATGGGCAGGTTGAGCGTTACAATCGTACGTTGTTGGATGCTATGCGTACTCGTAATGTAGATCCTAACATGTGGACTGAGTGCATACCAGATACGGTTTGGGGTATAAATAATACGGTGAACGAAAGTTTAGGGTATCATCCATATGAAATTATGTTTAGTCATAAAGGAAGACTGATGCCGAACCTAGTAGGTAGTGAAGATTCTATACCGGTGAACGAAAAACGTAAAAATGCTTCTAGGCAATTAGAACGACTGGCAGAAACCATGAAGCGAAGTTATGATAAACGTCATAAACCTGAGAAAACCTTCAAAAAGGGGGACTTAGTACTCTGGAAGCAAGCGCCATCTGGGGGCGAGGTTAAGAGTGTTAATAATAAATTGCAAGTTCTGTACTCTGGCCCTTATGTTGTCCAAAAAGTACTTACTAATGATCGTTATGAAATTAGGAGTGTAAAAGGAATGCGCGGGTACAGAAAGTTTACAGGCATAGTGGCTGCAGATTCTCTTCGTACCTATCGAAGCGCCCCTACATATAGTGGAACTAGTAGTGACGAAGACGTAGTTACTAGGGACGATCTGATTGATTTACTGGAGAGTTAATTATGAGGTGTCATTGCGCCAATTGCGGTGCAATTGTTTCAGGATGGCCGACTGTAACGGAAGTAGTTGATTTGACCGATGACCAACTGGAAGGAGAGGTGCGGAGGTGGGGCGACGTGCTGTGGCGGGGCGAGGTGTGCATGCAGTGGAGGAGAGGAGAGGAGAGGGGAGCCACATTATAAAAGCGGTGTGATTAATTTAATTCGGGTTGTTGTATCGAGTTAGGAATCATAAAAAAATCCAATTGTGTTATCTTTTAAATTAAATTGTCTATCGTAAAATATATATTTTATTTATAAAGTACTCTACGTTATAATAACTTTGCCACTGACTACTAACTAGTCGGCACCATAAAGCTCAACGAAAACGTTCACAGCGACAAAGTACAAACATAATCATTCCTCAAGAGGCCTTTAGAAGATTTTTACTTTTATTTTAGCAATGAGAAGTTGATAACTCAGTGTTTAGTGTCGAGGGGCCGTATTATAAGTTATGATCTAAGTTAAAAGAGACGTTCGGTAAGAATGGGGCGCTGTAACTTACTCAGTTTAATTTCCTTAAACCGCGACTCGCGACTGGTTACGAGCCATTAGGCAATACTCCGCCAACGTTACGTTGTTCCTTGCCAAAACTACCACCTCCCTTCCTTACCTATACATATACAATGAACATTTGATTACGAGTATTGTAAATTAATCTTCAAATGTTCATGTGTGGCTTGATGAGGTTTTTTATGGAATAAAGGACAATTTGGCTGTCAATTTGTATAACGTGGCCTCGTTCATGATAGTTTCCTGTTATGTTCCCACCTATATTGTGGGATACATTTTTTCCATGTAAATAGGGGTTAAGACGGGTTTTATTCCATTCTACGGAACCCGGAAAGGTTTAGAAATCTCGTACAAAACAAATTAATATAAGTACGTTTCGCTTTTATCAAATTATCGAAGCAAATTATGAAGAGATTCCATATTGTCATCAAAATATATCATTATTTATAGAACGCACAATATAAATACATAGCATGTATGTACATTATGTTCAGTGAGCATTAAATGTCTACGCTTCATTAAACTTCTAATTAATATCTGTGTTGGTAATTATTTGCGCTGAAACAAGCGAGCGAAACCACTCTCTTTGTGCGTTGAACATTTCAAATGAGCGTGTGTGTAAATAGCGGCGCGACACGGTGCGGCGCGGCACGATGCGCGGTGCGTATATAACACTATAGACAGTATACAGGCAGTAGACGGTCGGAAGAGCGTGCGTACTAGCGGGTGTAGAGGAGTGCGAGCGTTTTTACAGTTCTGTACACAGAGGATGTCCCTCGGAACCGTTGTACTAAGCCATTTGTCTATCTGACATAACCTACCCTAAAAAGGTATAATTTTTTTTTACAGCAGAGGCTGGAAAACGAACAAGTGTGTCACCTGATACTGATCTCCACCATTTACGAACATCCATAATATCTGAGGAATCATTGTTACGTTGCTGAAATTAAAGGATAATTAAGAGGTTGGTAAGGGGAGATGGATTTGGGCCTCCGGATATATCATTCATCATACGAATCGTAACAGTAACCTACTACTTCACGTCAGTTTTCTATGATACATTTTCCAGAATATGTATTTTTATGGCAAATATCCCAACAAATACCTACTTAATTAAAAAAAAATATAAGGACTGGGGATGGAATCCTAAGTGCGCGAGTAAGTATCGCACTTCGCTGGTATTCTTTCTGCATGAAGACACTATCCTAGGTTGCTCAGCTAATAGTAATCGAATGAAATTTGGCATACAGGTGCATTGCATGTGTGTGACTGTTGGGTGTATTTATACAGGTAGACCATGACCGGGATTAGGATATAGGCTACTGTTATAAGTACTGCCAGTACTAAATAATAGCACAACGGTTATGACTTCACACTATGATTGTATCGCTTTATATCACCTGCTAATACTCACGATAATCTCTGATCTATTTTATTATTCAATAATAATCAGTATAAATAATAATTTAGTATGAATGTCGCGAGTAGTAACATTACTAGACACACGGCACGGTTACGACGTCAAACTATGATTGTATAACTTTATAGGTATTGTCTGTTAATACATAATATGATAATCTATGATTTATTTAATTACTCTATTGTAATAATTATTATAGACGTTATTTAGAACGTTCCAACATGTTCATTAATAAATACAATTACTAATGTGAACCATTTGTAAAAAGGTATAAATAAGGTGGAATAATAGTTGTCAGCGGTCAGTCGGTTGGTAAACGGAATATAAAGTGTTACTATGCCCAAATAAATGGAGAAGATCGTGTACACTGTGTTTCAATTCTTGTACTTCGTTACACTACTTTTTAACCCGGATGAGGCCGTCCACGCGGTCGGAGCCGCGAGCAAAGGCTAGTATAGGATAAAAATAATACCAACTACGTAATAAAGCCGTGTGGGTACAAGCGGGCTGTTTGTTTTCACTTCATTATACAATGGAGGCGGGATTTGGAAATTACTTATTGTAAGGGCACGTGATTGTAACTCAGATTGTTATTACCACAAACCGTGGTATTGTGGGCCCATTTCACAGTGTCAGTTTAAAATTTATCCACCGAATAAACGCATTATAAGTACAATCCTCCGTGGCGCAGCGGGCGAGTAGCCGGCTGAGAAGCGAGAGGCCGTAGGTTCGATTCCCGCACTGAGACAAATGTTTGTGTGATCCACAAAAATTTGTTTCGGGTCTGGGTGTTGTGGGACCGCAAGTCCCTCGTAGTTCCTGATACCCACGATACAGGTTTACCTAGTGTGGGGTCAGGACTATGTGTGTGACTGTGGGGTGTATTATTATTATTATAATCAATTTAGGAAATACTAATTTTGACATGTACGCTTCCATAATGGGAGATATGGCATATTGGCTATTAGGTATGCACTTTGTCATGTCATGAACTTATTAGAACACTGAGCAAGTTCTTTGTCTTATAAAATACTTTGATTTTCCGTTAGATAAATAACAAAAATGTTGCTGTACGAAAACGTGACATAAAAGAGCAAACACGAATTCGATCTTTACAAATGTGGTAAAGTTATCAAAATTGTGTTATCCCAGAGTAAATATAAAATAAAGCCACCGAGAGAAAATATTGTCGGAGAGAAGCTCTTATAAGACGTATGTGGCCATATGTAACGATTACGAATGCAAAGTGGATTACAACTCGGCGCTCGTGGCTCGGCGCTCGTGGCTCAGCGCTCGTGGATGCAGCGGGACGGAGGCTGGCTCGGGGACGACGGCCCCGGCGCGGCAAGCTATAAAACCTGTTTATGTAAATCCTGGATATTTATATATCATAATGGCTGACAAACGAAATGTTTACCCGCGATTATGTGCTTATATTTATTGTATACTACCATTTGCTTGAGTCTCCGCCCGCGTGAATAGCGTTTTCCAGGTCGTGGTCTGCCTTTGTGCCAAATTTCATCCAAAACCGTTCACCTATTAAGGCGTGATTGATTAACAATCGTACAAATTCACAAACTCACAAACATAGAAACTTTCACATTTATAATAGTAGTAGGATATAATAAGCTTACGCCTCTAGCCCCGGAGGGATAAGCAGATGAGCGACTAGTGTTGTGTGCACCCACGATTCACAGAGCTTATTTCCACCTTATAATGGTTATAAAATGATAGAGGCGAGCCTTTGAATTCCGGGCAATGCGTGCGCATTTTTTGAATCAGAAAATTCAAGAATAATTTTGATTTCCCATGTTTAGAATCTCAAACCCGTAATCAGTACGCCACCTTGTATGTGTTTATATATTTAAACGACGTTAAAAATACATGTAATAACTTAGAAAGTACTCAAAAACACTCCTTTTATAATAGAAACCATCGAGTCTGAAACAATTTCACAAAACTTTTACATCGCTAACGCTGAGTTTAAGCTAAGAATCAAACAGTAATAAGGACTAAGGTAAGATCATTCTCAACGTCGTAAGCGATTTCCAAAAATCGAAGGACGCACTTTAGTATTCAGGGCGCGGCCGTCGATGGACACTTGAGCCTTTGTAATCAGCCCTAAAATGGAGGAGAATATTGCCGCCATGAATGTATGGAGCACCCAAGAGCGTGTAGATATATTTATAGGACGCGCGACGCGCGATGTGTCGGCGTAATGACATAGCTAGCTTGTCGTAGAATAATAACTCAGACCGTCATCCGGTGACGAGGCAAATACATTATATCGAACGTAAAACCCATTTTTCCTTCATGATTTTTGCTTTAAACCTTTTGAAAGATAACAATGTATACCAGGTAGGCTAATACCAAAGACTTTAATGTATACTGCTAGACAAGTTGCGCGATACAAAGAAATTGTACCTCTAAGTTGCGGTCAATTGACCGTAACTCAATATTACCATCTCGCTTAGTCTCAACTAGAACCCCTATCGCGCTCCCTGTCTTTGAGCTGTCAAACTCCCGCGTTATGTGACGCAACTTTACTTCTAAACAGCCCGTCTAGTAGTAGGTATACAAGTCTTTGGCTAATACCAATGCTAGAATACCTTTTACAATTTAAAAATAACAATAAAGAAAATAAATACACAATTATACCTACTAGTTCCAATAAAAAAAATATCAATCAATTAAAATTACCCTTATTGGTTCAGTGGCAGCGTAGATTTTATTTATGGCATAGGTCGGAAACGCGCAAGTGGGTCAACTGATGGTAAGTGATCTCGACCGCCCATATACGCCCGCAATACCAAAAAAAACATGGGCGCGTTGCCGACCTTAAAGGAAAGGGATAATTATTAAGGTATTTGGGAAGGGGAGGGGGATTAGGACCTCCGGATATCATACTCACCGTACGAAACGCAGCAGGAAGCTGCTACTTTACATCGGTTTTCTGTGATAAAGTGGTAACGACCCGGACCAGCCATTACCCGGTCCATTCATGATGTAGACAAAAGTGTAAACAGCGTGGCTCTACCACTCAAAAAAAATTGCCCGGGACTGGAATTTGTGCTCGATATAGCGATAGGCTCGCCATCTCACATCATGGGACGGAAATCAACTCGTCGAAACTTGGCTGTAGTAGTTGCACCTCTGCCTACCCGTTGGGGAATTCATGGCTGAGCTCTGAGCTTATGCCATGTGTGTTTATATGGACTTATATATAAATGTTAAATAACGTGCTTATTAAATATTGTCCAATTTCTCTAAAATTATCAATTAACAGCTTTTTTATTTTTAGTCAAACGAGCTATTGGGTCACCTGAGAGTGAGTGATCTCCACCGCTCATGAACGTCGACAATTCCCAATGAATCATAAACATGTTGCTGACCATAAAGGGAATGGATGATTAGGTGTTTGGGAATGGGAGGAGGTTTTGGGCTTCTGAATACAAATAAAAGTGTAAAATACAGAACAGTTACAAATTCAAATGCGCCAAACTTATTTGGATAATCCCAGATATATGACACGCGTAATGTGCTTACAAATCACCTCGATACCAGCGCAGCGCTGAAAAGCGCAGCTTTGAGTGGTAGAGCCAGCTGTATACACTATTGTCTACAGCTAGAATGGGCCAGCTCGTCTGGGTCGTTACCACTGTCTCACAGAAAACCGTCGTAAAGTAGCAGCTTGCTGTCCATGTTTCTTTTCGTATTATGGGCGTATATGGGCGGTGATCACTTACCATCAGGTGACCCACTTGCTTGATTTCGACATAAGCCATAAAAAAACACAAATAACACACACCTGTTTATGTTGAAATTGTGTACACACATTCGCCGAGCAAACCGTGTAGCTTTGGAACTCCACATTTCGCCTCAAGAAAATCGAAATTCCCGCCATAATATACCTGTCATGTTTTTCTGTTTGTTTAATTATTGCTTCGCATTCATAAGCATATTATCGCCAATGACAACTTTAAAATGTATTTTAAAGTATTCACAAGAACGATGAACACCGGTTTAATCGATTTCAAAGTATTGTTGGAGTTTTAGTGTCAATTCCTTCCAATACGATGCTTCATAGCATAGACGATTTTCTCCAAACGTAAGCTTTATTTGCGTAGAAGTTGGTACAGTATAGATCATAATAATAACAATTTTAATCAATCAACTTCTGTCAAATTTATTGGCATGCAAATTTTGGTGTCTAAAATGTGCAACATATAAGTGTAATATTAGAAATATGAATTAATTATTTTAGCCAACAGATTAAAATTAAAAATATCTTGTCAATTTAATTCAACATAAGTTTTACATAACGTTATTAATTTATTGTGATATTAATTTAGAATAAATTATTATGAAGAAATTTCACAGCTCAAAAACATGTAATCACTATCGAGCTATCGGTAAATTACCATAATTATTATTATCGTATCGAATGATCAAGGTTAATCTATTCATCAAAAAATTGGTCAAAAATCACCTCAATTCACCAGTTTCTATGATTCCATATACTGTAAGTTCATCACAATCAATATTTAATGCACAAATTCACACCATTTTTATACAACAAACACAACTTTAAACCAGTTTAGGAATTAATTTTATTATAATAGGAGATTGACCGCACTGTCAGAATTCCCGCCAAAACTCTCCTATTGTTCCACCTTTAATTACAGATAATCTCATGAGTAGTGATATATAATGCGTAGCATCTCTTTATTAGACTGTGGTTAAATATGACTAATTTATAAAAGTTACAAAATATTTGGCGCCACTTTTCTCGAAAAAATTCACATGTATTATTTGCTCAGTTTTAGTTTTAGTTTTTAACTACTTTCGGATTTTTCGGCATTATACATTTATTTTTATTGGTTTCAAACACAAAGTGGAAAAAAGCATCGATCTTTTCCGGTAGACATTCTTGTTACTCAATGCCGCGACGCAAAAGGCTAATAGGCGAAACGAAACTGTCTATGGTTAAAATTTTCAAACATAGACAATTATTACCAACCTTCACAAAGCATTATTCTAACCTACAAAATAAATTCATACACTATTTTTAGGGGAAAGGAGAAATAATCTAAACCAAAACTAATAATACTTACATATTTTGTTTTTAAAAGATAATTAATGTCCCTAATAAAATATTATCAGGATGATAAATAGTATGTTGTCATAATTGACTGACGTTTATTTTCGCGGTAGTTATGTTACTACCTTTCACCAAAAAGTATGCAAATCTGTTGACGTTTACACATTTAGATTTAAATTCATTATGGAGCGTTAACTAAAATATATACTTCTAATAGCTTGAGCTATATTTCGGTAAGTAAATCCTATTGTCAAGTGGTATTATTAAAATGAGTACACCAATTTATAACTTCCGTCGGGACAGGAAAAGGAAGTGTGTGTTATGGCGGTCGAAAGGCATGGTTCTGACGATCTATTGACATCCTTATCCTGTTATTTTGGATCAATAATATTGGCGCAGAAGCGCGAAATGAAATGTTTAAGTGTCGACTGGTGGTATTCGAATGTCCTCAATATGCGAGGGGCCGAGGTCACTGGTGCGCTTCACGCTAATGATAACGTGAATATCTATATCTACCAAAATCACGAATAACTGCGATTTAAATGAAAAAAAATGCGTCACAAGCAATTTTATCAAAACATGACTTACTTTATCAGCACATTTGTACTTAGTGTGAGAGGAATATTTGATAATTGCTACATATTTTGCAGCAAATTTCACTCAAACACCTGGTAATTATTTCACAAGTTTAGTGTCTTCAAGAAGATACCAAAATTCAAGCTATTCACTATTTGAATATTGCTGATCTCTAGAGAAATATAATAAGTACCTACATACTCAAGTATTTATTCACTTGTTTGTAAACTGGAGATAATATGTTAGTAAAAATCAGTACCAAACTTAGTGATTTTTTATTTTTTTAAGACAAACAGGTATAATTATAACTCTGAGATTTAAGCTTGTGTAAATAACAAGTGCTTAGTGACTAGGAAATCTATGAATGAGTAATGCGCTGCCATAAATACACATAATATATTTTATTACTTAAAAATGTTTAGCAGTCTATTTCACAATATTACACACAACTTATTTAACATAAAATATGAAACACCAAAGTTAAAAAGCTCTTGATGAACTTTTGCTCGTTTACGGGCCTATGCTATAAAAAAGAAAAATGTCACAAAAATCAGATGATAATTGCCCGGGACTGGAATTTGTGCCCGATATGGCAATAGGCTGCAATTATATTATTATTATTATTATTACCCGGGTTTACATAAAGAGGTGAAGCTGTCGGTGCCGGACAATTACGTGGGGAGGCGGAGGCGGCCGCAGCTGCTGGATGTGCCGCGTGGTAGAACCAACTTGCTTGGCAAAGCCCCTGTGATACGCGCCTTACGCATGCTTAACCAAATGGCCGACACGATTGATGTGTTTTCGTGTACTCTGAGTGATTTCGCAAAGATATCGCTGTTTATAATATGTTATAAAAGTAGGTAATATTTATAAAATAGGTTTAAGTAACAATAGGTATAGCATAGCATAAGAATGTCAACACTACTGTATTAGGGCTAAACCTGTAAAAGTAGTTGTTAAGTGGTAAATAAATAAATAAAATAAATAAATAAATAAATATTCCAATTCAGAAATTCCATTTTTTAATTAAATTAATGGCATTGTATTATGCTGTATGCAGTAATAATGAATAATATTATAATTTTCAGATGAATTACCATGACTACAGACTTGTGCACCGACGATGTGGTGGTCCATATAAGTGGACCCCAGATTATATCTGTAAGTTAATGCAACAGTATATACTCTATAAACTTGGAAATGTTTTATATGGAAACCATACCTAGTTAAGACATTTACATTAAAAACAGAATAATGTAATTGGTGTGTGCTTAGAGATACACAAAATATAATTTATTTCAGTTTGCTAAGCTCACCCTAAGTGCACACAGGCTCATCTCTGCCTACCCTTCCGATTAGCATAAGTTGTAATTACCTAAGGTATTTAAGTTCAAAATTAAAATACATTTAGGTAAAAAAATATCATACCCAGGTACTTACTTTTATCATTTTATATATTGTTGAATTTTAAAAGTCTACATTGGTATGTGTATCACAGGAAAATTGTTTTTTCAGTGGGAAGGATTATACAGTTCAGGAAGTTTGTGAATAACTTTTGCAGAAAAGTTTAATCTACCCTATTATATAAAGAGGAAATATTTTTTGTTTGTTTTTATGTAGGGAGTAATCTTTGAAACTACTGAACCAATTTAAAAAATTCTTTCATTATTAGGAGGTTGCACTATCTAGGGATAGTTACTCAGGAGTAACATAGGCTATATTTTACTGCGATTTGAGACCACAGGGCCCCACAGATATCGATTGTGATGTTGTATTCAATTTGTTTTACATCTAATCTCTGAAACAACTAAACAGATTCAGAAAATATTTTACTATTAGAGAGCCACATTATCCCTTAGTAACATAGAATGTATTTTACTGTCAAAAATGTTAGATACGATGTGGCATTTAATAAAGCGGTGGCTACTTCAAAATCGATATCTGGGACGCCCCGAAAGGCAAAAATGGTAGACCCGATATTAGAATTTAAAAAGTGGCTGCCATTTTGTTTTTCTTTATTATAAGGACGATTGACTTCAAATTCGATATCGGAGTTAGAATTGTGAGCGCCATTTGCTTTTTAATGCCGAAATCATCAAATATTTCCACCCGGGTCATCTGGATTGTATTTCAGGATAATAAGTATGTATTATGATCGATTGGTGATTTATCCAGACAGAGTCCCCGGTGACGACATGCGCCGGTGTGAGTGTGCGCGGCGGGGCGGGGGGCGGCGGCGCGGAGCTCGGGCGGCGGCTGCTGGTCGCGGCGCGGGCGGGCGACACGCGCGCTGTACTCGACCTCATGGCTAAGGGCGCGCCCTTCACTACGGACTGGGTGAGTAATAAATGCGACAAACAGTCACACACATAGTTCCGACTCACACTAAGTTAACCTGTATCGTAGGTATTTGGAACTACGAGGGACTTACGCCCCACATCACCTCTATATCTGCCTCAGAGTGAGAAGCTTCATGACTCTCATCGAGGCGACTAAAATGAATAGGTATCCAACCAGACTATAGGTCGCCTCAAGGCAGTGTAATTTGCTTTATAGCCTGGTATGCCTCAAATGAAGTCAGACTATCCTTGTGCTGTCTCGACCCGACCTGATATGATGTTTGGTGGTGGTGGTATGAGAGTATATAGAGTATAGAGTAGGTACGTATCCGTCGTCAGCTGGGCACGTCGGCGCTGCACCTGGCGGCGGGCGCGGGGCACGCGGACACGTGCGCGGTGCTGGCGCGCGCCGGCGTGTCGCGTGACGCGCGCACCAAGGTGGAGCGCACGCCCTTACACCTGGCCGCGTACGCGGGACACACCGCCGTCGTAGAGCTGCTGCTCGACCTCGGCGCTGCTATAGACTGCAGGTAACACACATATACCAATTCATTTTCTTATTATTTATTTATTGTAGAAGGTAAATAAGCGAGAGTACATCCCTTAATAATACATGAACACATCATACTTGCAAAATTATATTTACCAAAATTTTAAGAAAGAAATAGGAATTTAAAATGGGGAGGTGAGAGATAATTAATTGAGTTTCAGGCAATCTCTGATCATACCATATTTAACAGCCAACTGCTTTACGTAGATTTTTAAGATAGTGGTGCCGTCTCACCGACATGGTTAATTTGTACTGTAGACAAAACTAAGTATCTGCTAGGATATCTGGTACTTACAAAGTGTGCCATTGATATGTTCATTCAGTTGAAGTGTTTAATATGAATGGCGCAGAGACATGTTGCGTATGACGCCGCTGCAGTGGTCGGCGGCGCGCGGACACGTCACGACGGCGGCGACACTCGCGCGTCGCGGCGCTGACGTCACGCTCACGGACAAGTTCGGGCACACCGCGCGCGCGCTCGCCGCTCGAGCGGGACACGCGCGTCTCGCTCGCACACTCGACGACGCCGCACGAGCGAGGGAGGCGCAACGATCTGTACGCGCACTGCAAGCGGCCGCAGGTGCATCTCATATACTCATACACTCATACACACATACACTCACATACCTGACTAGGTATGTGATATATGTGGCTACATTAACTAACAAAACATTCATACAAAATAATATAACATTAAATAATAATATTATAACATTACAGATCTTAGAAGTATGTGTGATGTAACTATGAGAGATAGATTAAGAAATAGTGAGGTAAGAGAAGTGTGGTGTAAGAGAGGATGTAGTGATGAAGATTGAGAAAGGAATACTGAGATGGTTTCGGCCTATAGAGAGGATGGACGAAAGAAGATTGACGTAACAAATATACATGGCGAGTGTGAATGGTACAGTTGAGAAGGGAAGGCCTCGGCAAACTTTCACAGATCAAGTTGGAGATATTCTTGAGAACGGCCAGGTCAAGAGTACTCTAAATCGACGTGCATATATGAAAACATTTAATGGGAGTGAAGGTCAAAGAGGTATGCAATGATCGTAGCAAGTGGAAATACGTTGTCTCTGCCTACCCCTATGGGATACAGGCATGAGTCGATGTATGCATGTATTAAATAATATTCTAGTAATGTGCTTGCCGCTCACTAACAGTCTAAATTATTTACTGCACTAAATAACAACACCGCCATTAAATGATGTCATCAGTCACTTTATCAAGTGATTTTACACACTTTTAAAAAGTTGTCGAATATTACAGATCAATCAATGCCGGAAACAGTGATGGCTGATGGGCAGACACGGACCTTCGAAACAGTACAAAGTTAGTAATATTATCAATATTCTAAATAACAATGATAATCTGGTACAGTGTCGTCTTAAATCTTATTTGTAAACATTTTGTATTTTCCAGAACTTACAGAGGATACAACTTTAAAACATAATAAAACCCAACAAGAAAGGAATACGTTTATAAAGACAGAACCAGTTACCGAGGTAATTTTCAAAATTAGAGTCTTATTATATTAGGTTTGCCGTAAAAATACACAGTAACCAATGATATCTATATGCAGACCACGAGGTAGGTAATACAGGGGACTTCCGGAAAACCGATCATGCAGTGGAAGTTGGCTGTTGAATTTCACATTGTCAATGACATTGCCAGAGCCCCAAAAATCTACCCCTAAATCCACAATGAGTAGCGATCAAGACTTCTCTGACATTGTGGGTGTTTATGGGCGGTGGATATCACTTATTGCTTAACATTAGCATATTATATAGTTAGTGTATAGAGTATAGAGTATATGGTGTGTGCAGGCGACGTCGGAGTCGCAGAGCGCAGGCGCGGGCGAGGGCGAGGGCGCGGCGGCACAGCTCCTGCGCAAGCACGGCATCACGCTGCTGCCAGCTGACGACGGCAGCACCTGCACTGTACTCAACGCCATACAGAGCGGACGCACCGTCGTGCTCTCCGGTACTTACATATTACATATTACATATTCACTGCGCTACTCCTTCCTCACATACATTACTATCGGCCGACCCTAGATTGTATAGGTTATTACATACATCAGGAGATTCCTTTAGTTAACAATTGGGGAAGTAAAACACAATTCACCACCTACCGTAGCCCTTTTTTTATTGCCATAGACAGACGAGCGGGCGGCTCACCTGATGGTAAGTGGTTATCGCCGCCCATGTACCTCGGCAATGCCAGAGCACAGCCAGGCCGCTGCCTACCTATGCAGATTGATCGAAGAAATAACCTTTGAAATAGGAATAAGATTCATCCACATACAATTTTGTCTAATACATAAGCTCAATATTATTAGATAGTTATATGTTACCATACCTTCTATTTAACCCCCGGCAAATTGAGGAATGTTATATGTTTGAAATCTTTGTATGTCTGTGGGTGGGTCTGTACTGTGTGTATCTGTGGCATCGCGCATCATAGCGCCTACTAAACAAATGTTGCCGATGCAAATGCTTTTTTCTTTAGTTTGAAAATTGATGTAATTAAGATGATTCTTAGCTGTTTTAAAAAAATCTGTTCAACCATTTAAAGAGTGTCTTTCTAATGGACTTCGGAAGTTTTTAACGGTTACTTTAGTTTTAATGGTATAACCAATAATGTAACTGACTACAAATTCTGGATTGTTAAACTGCGTATTTCCATTAAAGACAGCGTCGATACAGCTCAAATGGAGGCATTGCCTCGGAATGAGTTATATATTGTCGGTTGTCTCTTTCCTTTATGAGGAGTTAAATCCATCACACTCCACATATTATAAATTCATTGCCTTAATTTGAGGCACACCGCGTAATGAGGCAAATTTTGTTGCCTCTTAACGAGCTATTTTTTAATGCTTGTCTCTACTTTATGAGGTGATAAATCCATCATACTCCAAATATTATAAATTCATTGTCTTAGGTAATTTGAGACACACCAAGCAATGAGGCAAATTTTGTTACATCGGAATGAGCAATTTTTTATGCTTGTCTCTTTACTTTATGAGATGTTAAATTCATCACACTCCATAAAGAGTAAATTAATTGCCTTAATTTGAGGCACACCGCGCAATGAGGCAAATTTTGATGCCTTAGAATGAGCTCTATTTCGATGCATGTCTCTTTATGAGGTGATAAATTCATAGTGTAAACTTGATTGTTTGTCGTAACTACATACGTACACAGATATTGTCTAATTTAACATGTCGCTGTACAGAAATCAATCCTATAAGAAATGATGATTGACAAAAATAAAATTCAAAATTGTGTGGCGGCGCGCGTCATTCTATATTAGATGATTTCTAAGTTCACTGAAATATCCATGCATTAACTTTTTCCATGGCTAGACGCTGGCAAGCTGATGTTAAAAGAGAGCGACGAGCTGGCAACACTGAGCCGAGTGAGTGGTCCGCCCGTGGTACTGACGGCAACACCGGTGAAGTCGCCGCCCAAGCCTGGAGTGAAGGTGTTCACCTTGAACAACAAACTGTTGGTGCCGCAACATAACAACACCACCACCAACACTAACACTAACAACGTGCCCGTCAAGAAGATCATACATCCGCACGACTTGCAGGTACTACACTACTACACTACTACACTACTACACTACTACACTACTACACATGCCTGCCAACGGGCCAGTGGTAAGTGATCTCCACCGCCCATGTACGCCCACAATACCAAAAGAATCATGGGTGCGTTGCCGACCGTAAAGGAAAGGGATTGGGAAGGAGAGGGGGTTTGAGCTTCCAGATATCTCACTCACCGTACGAAACGCAGCAACAAGCTGCTACTTTACGCCGGTTTTCTGTGAGACAGTGGTAATGACCCGGACCAGCCGACCCATACATGCTGTAGACAAAAGTATCTACAGCGTGGCTCTACCACTCATAAAATATTAGCATATGCAACACATATCCTACTCCCGCGAGAGAGATAATTATCGACGATAAATGGCCCAAACCTCCTTTGCCCTTCATCAAATATTCATCCTTTGAAATCGACAACATATCAAGGATTCTTCTGGCATTGTGGGTGTTTATGGGCGGTGGAGATTACTTACTATCAGATAACTCACAGCTCGTTAACCGGCCTTTAATATAAAAAAGTTATGAAGGGCGGGCATATTGGCTACTCTAACTACACGAAATCTCTGTTTTATGTCAGACAGTGGTATTACCTCGGTCGAGTCAACCCAATCATACTGTAAACAAATGGCTATATGTCAGTTGAAAACTAACTATTACAATACAAAATGTGTCATATGTCTGAGATAGTGTTAAAATTAAAATTGATCTTGGCGATTCCAGGTAAAGTTTGTACAACTGCCAGCTGACAGTAAAATGATGTCTCCGGTGAAAACGATCCCGATGAAGGCGAAGACGAAAACTGCAACCGCAGGAGGAACCAGACCCGCCGTCAAGATCATCATGAACAAAGCAAACTTCAACAAACTGATCGCCAACGCTACTACCACGCTTGTCAACAATCAGAACGTCGATGTACATACGGTTAGTATCTACTCTCTATTGATGTAGGTGTAAATATACATTTCCGAACAGCACGTCAGGCGTCATGCGTCAGACGTTAGGCGTCAGGCGTCAGACGTTAGGCGTTATGCATCAGACGTTAGGCGTCAGACGTTAGGCGTCAGGCGTCATGCGTCAGACGTTAGGCGTCAGGCGTCATGCGTCATGGGTCAGACGTTAGGCGTCAGGCGGCAGGCGTTGGACGCGTGCGGTAGTTCCGCAGTGTGTTTGCCAACGGGTGTGGTGTAGTATAAATATTTCGGTTCAATTGTGCACATCTTGCTATGTGTGCATGAACCTGTAGATATGTAATTTTGATTTATGTAACAGTGATGTGTGAACTGCCTCTATGACGCAGTAGTAATGCGTACGCGTTACGACTGAGGCTGACGCTGAGGTCTCGGGTTCGATTCCCGGGTCGGGTAAAGTGATATTGGGTTTTTCTATTACGAAATTCTCAGTATCAGCCCGGAGTCTGGAATTTGTGCCCGGTATGGCGATAGGCTCGCCCCTTATCACATCATGGGACGGAGATACGCTCGGCAAAATGTGGATGTACAGTTACATCTCTGCCTACCCCTTCGGGGATAACAAGTGTGAGTACGTATGTATGATGTGTGAACATTTATATCTTTTGATAGGTATATACTCATTATACTTAGTTATTACATATAACACGTACACGTACATATCAAATGAACGCACAAGTGAACCGAAATATCTATAGCGCGTTCTATGGCGCCACCTTCACGGGATAGTGTATTGTAAATGTAAAGCTAAACACAGACTACGGCTTACGCGGTGTTATTTGAATTATAGTTTATTATAAACAAGATTGAATATATCCAGGAATGATTTCTTAGTAGAAATTTCGATTATTGATTGACTATATCCAGGAATGGTTTCTGAGTAGAAATTTTCGATTATTGATTGATTATGTCCAGGAATGATTTCTTAGTAGAAATTTTCGATTTCAACATTACTTGGTAGTGTTTGTCGTTTACTTGACACTTACTTGTGTTAGTTGTGTTTGCCTGTAACTGCGTAGTATGTTATATTTGTTTGTTACATTATAAGTTTTATATGTACACCGATTGGCGATCCAAAATAAATAAATAAAAAATAATAATTGTACAGACTACAAAATGAAATTATCCCCAAAGCGATGGACAATAGTGTCAAGTCTCCTGTATGAATAATTACTTCGTTACTAAACCGAACGTTTGGTTAAAGTGAAATTTGTAGAAACGGGGGAACGAAGAACGTGATATGTAGACAGTGTGCAAAACGGTGAACGTGAGGTTAGTTAATATCATAAATTATGGGGAATTTTATTTTCGCGTACGTTATATTTTTAGTAATGCTATTTCTGGAAAAATACGAAAATAGAAAAGTGTTGAAAGATTTTTAGGATCATAAAATTTTATGATTTTCATTGGTACGTGCAGATTCTAAACGTTCGCAGTAAAAAAATATATAGAAACGCTGGCACTTCGCAAGTTTGGAGCAGTTGAAAGAAGTATAGAAACTAGGGATTCAAAACGCTTACTTATTAGTATCACTGAACGTACACTGTATGAAAAGCAGTGCTAAAATCCACTATTTTAACACTGACTTCGGGGATAAATTCAACACCCACAGCCTTAGCACAGAGAGAGCGTCGATCGACAACGCGTTTGTCTACAGTGTATCCATATTAGCAAATAATTAGTATTCAGAATAGGTTGAATTAAATGACACCTCATATGATGACTTGTTCGAGTATTTAATAATCATCAGTCTATTATTGATTCATATATATGAAAGCTTTCTGATTAATGACCAAAATATTGAACAAAGTTTTATTATGAAGTACATAAAACGGTGACATCTGCTAAAAAAAAACACTAACAGTTTTTTTTTTTATACACCCAACAGTCACACACATAGTCTTGACCCCACACTAGGTTAACCTGTATCGTGGGTATCGGAAACTACGAGGGACTTGCGGTCCCACAACACCCAGACCCGAAACAAATATTTGTGGATCACACAAACATTTGTTTCGGTGCGGGAATCGAACCCACGGCCTCTTGCTTTGCAGCCGGCTACTCGCCCGCTGCGCCACGGAGGCTGTCAATTAGTAGTATTAATTCACTTTTTACAGCTTGATAGACTTATATAGAAAATGTCAACATAGCGATCGTCTCTAGTATAACGCTAACTGATAAGTCACTGACAGCCAAACACTTTAATGTTACATTAAAGTCTCTGCTGACGCGAGAGATCGTGGGTTCGATTCCCGCACCGAGATAAATGTTTGTGTGACCCATAAAGGTTGTGGTCTGGGTGTGGTCCCACAATACCATATCCAAGTCCCTCGTAGTTCCTGATACCCACAGTTGAACCTACTGTGGAGTCAGGACTATCGGTGTTGCCGTTGGGTATATTTATTTATTTTAAAAAGCGTCATCGTATTTAACAACTTAATGTTTTAATACGAGTAATAGCTAGTTGTGAATGTTAGACGGCTTATTTATGTTTATAAAAATTCCGTAACTCTGCAGAGCCATCTGTAATGAAAATTGTGTATGTAGCTTTATCTCAATCTATTCTTAGCTATTGTATCCCCGTATGGGGTGGAGCCTATAAGACCTTATTTTTGCAATTAGAGAGAGCAAAAAGATATCTTCTTAAAGTAATGCACCATAAACCGCGATACTATCCTACTACCCAATTGTATAAAGATTGCCAGGTCCTTACTGTAAGGCAATTATACTTTCTTCGCTTCATACTCCGACGACATAAAAGTCTTTCCTATGATCGAAATACTCGAGAAAAAAGGCGCTGAGCACCTGTTTGTCGACCAGTAACATGCAGAACAGCCTTTGCACTTCGACAATTTAATGCATTGAGTTCCAGAGTATACAATAAAATCAATAGAAAGATATCACTTTACAATTTGAATAGGCATAATGTTAAACAAAAACTTAGTGGTCGGTTACAGTCATTAGATTATAATGAAACTGAAAACCTTATATTGATTGTTAAGTAAACTCAGATATTTTATTTTAACTAAGTTATTAGAATTTGAAAGCTAAACTATTATAGTAACTAAATGCTCAAGCAACTCATACTGATATACAAACGTAATATACAACATGTCCACAAATATTGATGGTAAAATTGTTAATGGAGATCCACCGATTGCTATAACACGAGCACAACTCAGTTTAGGAATTGGGGTGTTATATAATTAATGAGTCTCTTGTACAACCATCCTGTGCACCCTATTTAATGATGTCATTCTATACTATGTATAACTTGCATATATTGTTGTACTGTATTTTTGGAAAATAAATTATTATTATTATTATTCCAGGCGAAGAGTACAAGTACAAGTGTAGACATGACGCAGAGTGTAACTCCAGAAGTGATCAGCACCAGCGGAGTGAGCGGAGTACATGATGTATGTACACTGAGTGCGGAGTTTGTGTCTCGCTGCCCACCCTCTACACTACGAGCGTTACTCACACGAGCATTGCAAGAGCTGCGACAAGCGAGGCTTACTATAGCACAACTACACAATATGCAGAGACGATGAACTACACCCACTAGCGGGGAACACCTGCCTGAACTGAAACTCAAACCTCACACCTCACTATGTGCGACCAACAGGCAACAATACTATATCTGCTGTGGCATTTGTCCGGTCTGAAGTAAGTCACAGCTATTGTTTCCATTGACTACAGAGTAGCGAGCGCGAGTGAAGTGACTAACTTCAGCCCAGACATGTTTTGTGCATATGAATAAGCAACAGAAGTGCATGGTGTTATAACTATACGATATCAATTATCTGATTTAATATCTCGAAAACACTATTTCAGACTGAAGCAGTGTCAAAAAAACAGTTACAAGATAATCCAGATTTTATCGAGTTTTTTCGCCTTGAAAAGAGCTTCAAGGTGTTTAGCAGAGTAGTAGATATCGATGTATCAATTTGAACAACGCCAAGGCAGACTCAATTTGAGGCAAAATAAAGCTGGTTCTAAACAGACTTAAATATCAATATAATAATTTCTTACAACTTTCTGTCTGGCATTATTCTGGCTTAATGCCGCCTTCTAGTACCTATGGTATTTGACGATATTTGGTATTACTTGGGGCGTACGTATTACCCGCCGTCAGAACCCACGACGGGAACCAAGTTTCGACAATGTCTCATCAATGCCTCAACCACATGCAGGTGAGGTTGGCTTTGGGCCTAACATGTTGATCGCCCACGTACCTACACTCCGAATAAACAATACACACAATTTTAAAATTGTATGTGTGCTACTCTTACAATATTGGTTGTAGTTCACCCTTAATACAATGTATCATATCGATCATACATGTTCTAATACAAAATGTACATCGAACAGATAATGTGGTATCATATATAGCCAATAACACTATACTAATCTCAGGGACCTTTATATAACTTATCATTGGTTTAATGCACATCCCAACCCACTTGGTATGCACCCCAGGAGATATCACTCACGCAACTAACCAAACTATCATACTAATATTATAAATGTGAATGTAAGTTTGTTTGTTACGCTATCACGCGAAAACTACTTAACCGATCATCATGAAACTTTGTACACATATTCTTGGAGGTATAAGAAGTAACATAGGATACTTTTTATGAAAAAAAATATCTATTTGTTTGTTACGCTTTCACGCCTAAATCACTGAACCGATTTTGATGAGTTTTGATGTAGAGATAGATGGGACCCTGGAGACAGTTATAGGCTACGTTTTATTTCGGAAATGTCTATTCACGCGGGCGGAGCCGCGAGCAAAAGCTAGTCGACGATAAATATCTTACATAAAAGTGTCGGCTTTAATTTAAAGTGTACAAAACTATACTTCGGAACGAGTTTTATGTCCAACTATAGCCTCGATAGACAAAATAATAGACAATTCTGAGCTAACCCTATAATTTCTCGTGGCGTGCATACTAGGCATGTTTAATGCTAGTGTTGCCTGGTGATATTGTATTCTTCATTTATACGGAATATATTTTCTATTTTTATACTAAGCTGATATTTAAGATATGTAAATCAATAAGACATAGTTGTAATCCAACACAAATTGTCTGTAATTCAGTTGTAATATAAATTGTAAATATTGTAAAAAATATATAAAACAACTGATATGTGTACAATGCAGTGTTATAAAAATAAATGTTATTTTGTATCATATTGTTTATTTACACATTTGTTTCATTTTGCCTGCCTCGGTGGCGCAGTTGTAATGCGTACGCGTTACGATTGAGGCCAACGCTGAGGTCTCGGGTTCGATCCCCGGGTCGGGTAAAGTGTTATTGGGTTTTACTATTACGAAATGCTCAGTATCAGCCCGGAGTCTGGAATTTGTGCCCGGTATGGCGATAGGCTCGCCCCCTATCACATAAGGGACGGAAATACGCTCGGCGAAATGTGGGTGTACTGGTTACACCTCTGCCTACCCCTTCGGGGATTACAGGCGTGAGTACGTATTGTTTCATTTTATATTTGCCAATTTAATAACACAAATTTCTTGGAATATCACTTCACACAATAAGAAATATTGTACTCATTGTCACATCATTTACACGGTATGTTTCTCTTGATTATCATTATTTAACATTAATTATTTGCATTGATCTTTCCAACGCATAATTAGTATTTTTCTTTCTTACTTGCCTACATAGTGCATCAACAAATTATATCAGCATTTGCTGTATACATTTGTGTATAAATCAAGTTTCCTCTATCTTATTCACATTACTTCCCTGATGATCATTCTTCACAAGTTCTATAATGAATTATTATATTATTTAGGGCGAGGATGGTGGTCAATGATCAAGACAGGATCTTGGTGGAATATCTTTTATATTGATTTGTTTTGCACGCCAAGACAGTGTTCTACTGCATAAAGACAGTTGCGCTTAACATTTGTGTGGCAACAGTATGATGGTGACGTGGCATAGTAATCAATCAAGCCCATCCCAGCATCCCACTCATCACTTCCCAGATGCATCTTGTGCTATGTAGAGGCCATTTTAAAATCACACAACTTTGGGGGGTCTCTTCATTAATTACCAAAGAAATTTCACTTTGTTAATTCGCACTAAGTTGCAACAGTATTTTTTTATTGAGGTTGAATAAGAAATAGTGATAGTTTCGGTATTTCGTGGCTGTTTCAGCCTGAGGAACTGTGGGCTAGTGATACGAGTGCCTCTGTAGATGGAACTGCCCAGATATCTTGTCAATATTAGAAATCTTATGTTCTTGTATGTACCAAAAATAATGTGAAGCATGTAACAAGAGGGTTCTAGCCTCTAGGTGTCTCGTCTCTGTGTCCTGGCCTGCAGTGCATCTCTGAACTTTGAGAGGATGACATTCTCTCTCTTGGTTCGTTCCTCCTTGCTGAATGCAGCGAGCGCTCGCTTCTCATCAGCGCTGTAGATCTGGTTCTCTTTGCGGATACGGACAGCCTCCATACGACGATGTCTGTAAAGTAATAATGCAATTGTATTTTAAATGTCATCTAAACTACACCTCACTGTGATTTCTTATGTTTACGCGAATATTACACATTGAAGTTAAACTAGTCTACTACGAAATGGCGGGACTAAAATAAAAATTAAACTGCGATAAAATCCGTATAAAATAGTTTTATTTCAATACACCTGACTGTTTAATTTTGAATCATCTGCGCGCAAAATTGAGGGGTGAGAGAATTTTAAAAACATTAGTTCTTAATATGTTATGTAGATAGGTGATTTCTGAGTGGTAGAGCCACGCTGTAGACAATTTTGTCTCATGATTATCTCGTTATTTATGTTATAATAATAAAAAAAACACGTATACTACACTTGTTGTAATACGTTATACATCTAAATATATTTATCAGTATCTTGACCATGGTAAATTATCGCATGCGATTAAAAATCGCATTACTTACGTTGAACGGAACGCTTCGCGCGCTGTTATGTTTTATAATGGCAACATTTTGCCCCTTCGAATAGAGATTTTTACGCATTTTATTTCGATTGTAGCTGAGAATACAAGATTCGAGAAAATTACTTTGACGTTCGAAATTTTACAGTAGAGAATCGCTGATTCGAATCCGAGATTATTTCCAGGGAAGTGAGAATTGCCTCACAGGAACTAACTTTATTTCAACTAAAATATAGTTTAGGATGAGACTGTAGATTGACCATGAACTTAAACTAAACTAATTTAAAAATTACATAATTCACATTTAGTTTAGTTTTCTAATTGTATAATAATTGACATTAAATATAATTTAAGTTACACAAAAAGAGTGTGCAGCACAGACGATTACAAGTGCATAGTGGACAGTTATAATAGTTATATACTTCGTTATTGTGCTACATAGACAGTAAGTGTAAATAGTGAACGTTTATATACTTTGTTATAGTGATTTAACAGTTACAGTTCTAATCGTGATTATGTCTTGACAGTTACAGTTTATATAGTGAATATTATGTTTTAACAGTTCTATTTGTGTAGTGTTTATAAGTGTCTAGGTCTTTAGTGTTTTAGTTATTTTAAAGTGTTTACAGTTACAGTTTTATTTGTTGTACATACAGTAGTATGTTTTGTTGAAAATAATTTGTATTATGTGTTTTTAATTAAATAAACAGAGGGGTTCTTCTCGTCGGTATAGCCGGTGGCTAGGATAGGGAATTCCGCGATATTTTGTCCTTTTCTGACACATAGGTCCATCTCGCTCCTTCGCTAAGTGAAACCTCACTATGCGTTGGAGCGAGATGGAGCTGAATTTTGTATAAAAAGCGTGCAAATTCTTTCAGCGACACAGTTTACAGGAAGATTTCGGGCTGAAGAAAAGTAATGGAAGAATAGTAACCACCAAAAGTACCAAAGGGGGGCGTGGCTTTTACAGTTTAAATTCAGTGTTTTCTTTCCTATACAGTCCACTCTCACAGACAAAGCAATTTTCATTGCGCTGTATTTTCTTATGATACAGTTTCTGCCCGTACTGGCCTTCCGGTGCCTTTTGTACATATACGAAATATTACAGTATATGTATTGCAATTTTCATTGCAAACCACCAGTACATAAGGGCCTATAACACATACGTACACACATACCACTTACACAATACCCAACGTACGGGATACAGTAAAGTCCCGTACAAAGAGCAAAGTGCATCCTCTTATCTGTATACTGTATATTATCACAAAAGCATAAACTATCCTTTATTGAAAAAATAAAATGTATTTTATAAGCTATAACTGTACCTGCTTCCACTCATGACATATCCCACAGATTCATATGAAGCAATTTCATCTGACGTCAGACCAATTTCACCTCTCCTTGGGATTCTTTTCCCTTCAGCAACATATGCAGCCATTGCAGCACCCTCACCGGGCAGCAGGGCTCGTCCGAAGTCCTTGTGTCCTAGAGACGGACCCACACGTGGTGTTGGTCCGATAGCTTCTGAAGCCATTTCATCATCGTCTTTCTTGGATTTTGATTTAGATTTTGATAATACAACTTCATGCTCCTCTGTAAACAATTAACATGACTGATCAAGCTTTAACCATATTACGTATTTATTAAAAAAATAAACCCATTCAAATTAGTATGAAAATTAAAAATAGTTACAACGAAAGTACAATATATACGCACTCTCGCCTGTAATCCTCGAAGGGGTAGGCAGAGGTGTAACTAGTACACCCACATTTCGCCGAGCGTATCTACGTCTCATGATGTGATCGGGGGCGAGCCTATCGCCATACCGGGCACAAATTCCAGACTCCGGGTTGATACTGAGTATTTCGTAATAGAAAAACCCAATATCACTTTTACCCACCCGGGGACCAAACCCGAGACCTTAGCGTCAGCCTTAGTCGTAACGCGTACGCATTACAACTGCGCCACCGAGGCAGTGTAAAGTACAATGTCCAATCCAATCTAACTCAACTATGTTCTAATTAAATTATCAGCAAATACCAACTGTATTTGTGGTGCAAAAACCATAGATCAACAGAGACAGTAAAAAAGTTTTGGTCATACAACATTCTTGTTGTAGTCACACCACACTTATTTACAGGCACAAAATTGAGATTGTTTATTGAAACTGACCATAAAAACAATATAAAAATTTTACCTACTTCCTTTCTCAACCCACACTTCCTCCTCTTCACTGGAGCTGGAGTCACTACTGCTGGAGCTTTTAGCTTTTTTCTTGGCTTTCTTGCGTGCCTTTTTTACTTTCTTGAGCTTCTTCTTAAGCTTTTTGAGCTTTTGTTTGGTGTCATCTTTAGAATCCTTGGACTTCTTGCTTTTTTTCTTTTCTTTGCTATGGTTTATGTTGTCTGGTTGAACTTCCTCTTCCTCTGAACTATAATTTTAATTAAAAACAATAACTTAGTCGAAAATAAGTGTATATTCTTTCTTTCTTTGTGCATGTTGTTGTCCCGGCTTAATACTAGGGTCCACCTTCTCATAGCATGGATTTGACTCTCTGCTATTATTTTATTTTATAATACACAATACAGATTACAATTATTGCAAAAATAAGAGATAAAATTATACAGTTATGAGCTAGATTGTAGTCCAAAAAAATATGTGTACATAGAAAAGTAATGTAGATGAGTGTTAGACGTTACAAATGTTTAGAATTGCATTGAAAACAGATTAAGTTACCAATAAAGAAATTGCTAATTGAATGGATTTGTGCTTGAGGCAACGAGATTCGGTGCTGGTGGTGATGAGTCCGGGCCATCAGGTTTGGGATAGAGGACATCCTTTAGTGTTCTAATGTATGATGCAAATATAGGATATATATATATTATATGGGGTGACTCGCCGTCTGACCCCCACAACCCACTATGGGACCAAGTTTCATCATTTTCTGGTCTGTTAATCAGCAGTGTGTACCATGTGAAGGTGAGGTTGGCTTTGAGCCTAAAATTTTGGTGGCCCACTCACACTCCAATACTTAAAATGTATATTACTACAATTAAATGTTTACTGAGATGGATTTTATTATATATTTAATTTTCATTGACATTCTGCAAACTAAAATGCTGACAATACCTGTGGTGGTATATGTGGCCACAGCATTCATCATGTAATCTGAATTTCCCAAAGGATAATAAACTTTTGAAGAAGTCCCTGAAGGACACAAAACAATGGAACTAGAACAGTTGCCATAGCCAAAAATTGCTAGGACATGGATTACAGCAATATTGATTCAAATCTACCAGAAGTCTTAGTGGCAGGATTTTTAAACATATAATAAATTATATTCTCCGAAAAGGGCATGTCACAAGTACCCTCAACCGCCGAAAATGTATGAAAAGATGTATGAATGTGGAAGAGGTGAAAGAGGTGTGTCCAGATTGTGGTACTCAATAGTCTCTGCCTACCCCCAAGCGACATAGGCGTGAGTGTGTATGTATGTATTTACTTACTCGGGTCTGGCTGGTGATTTGCCCCAAGCTGATGACACACCAATCATTCCTATTCTCTCACGTTCCTCTCGTCTTGCATCTAAGAATTCTTCCTCTTGTGGTTTGTACCGACTTCTAGAGGGTCCACTGCTTCCCAAACCTAAAAAAAATATAAAACACGTAGACAAGGGCTTAAAGGGCAATATGTGAAAGCATTACTATGGACAATATGGTTAATTCTGTTTATTGTCAGTGGTGGCTCTAGAAGATAAGAGGTATATTGGAAAGGTGATCATGGACACTTTTTTTTGCAGTTGTCCATGTAAATATGTCATCTCAGAGTTATAACTGTAGCAAAAAACATGATTATATTATGAAAGTATTTCATTGTTAACAAATATTACATGACGTTAACTTCTGGGCTTGTATGCAAGAGCCGCCACTATTATTGTAAGTAAAACTTATGATCCGAATTGTTAATAATGTGGTAAATATCTTGAACTCAATATAAATAGTTATTTTACCGCCACCAAGTCCTCCGCCGTTGTACTCTTTGTACGAACTTCTACCGCGGTCACGTTCTCGATGTGACTTCTCCCTGTCCCTGCTGAGATGCCTATCTCTACTGCGGTCCTTCTGCGGGTCTCTGCTGCGATCACTCCTGTCTCTCTCGCGGCTTCTCTGCCTTTCCCTACTCCTACTGCGATGCTTCTCCGGACTTCGATGACGGCTCCGTTCTCTATCACCGCCCATTTTGAACAAGACTATCACAAGTTGAAATACGTTTCTATCAAGTCATTGCACAATTTATCACGGTACATAAATATAATATTAATAAATACTAAAGTAGGTACAGAATGCTCAGAACACTACAGAATTTGGTACAACAACTGACAACATGCAAGCAAATCAAAACGTCATTTTGAAAACGTCATTCAGTCTTTTAGTTTAAAATATGGCTTCACATTTCCATGCATTTCGCCAATGACAAGTATTTAAAATATTTCAAAGTATTTCACGAGACCGATGAAACTACAGCGTAAATTGATTAAACGATGAAACACCGGTGTGGTCAATTTTACTTTATATCGATGATTCTTTTTTTTTATTCCATATACTGTTCATCACAGTTAATGTTTATTGCACAAATCCATACTACTTTTATTTAATAAACACTTTGACTAGTAAATACTCAAAAAACAAACAACTACATTAGTTTAGGACCAAATTAAAATATGTGGACGACCGCACTGTCAGAATTCCCGCCAAAACTTATGCAAACCTCCCACCAACGGGCCGACAACAGCCGCGTAGCCGACAGGCGCGTTCTACGATCGCGATATTCTCTGGCCGTGATAAATGTTCTTTACTGTTACCGAATTGCAAGCGTGTAGAGCTACCATTACTAAACTTATAAGAAGTGACGTACAAACGTTCATTGACGTCATAGACCATAGTTATTGACTTTTCCCAATTGACGTCACTACCTTTGTTGTAGGTTGCGGTCGATTCAATTTTCGCTGTGAAAATTAAATAATAGATCAAACTAAAACAGACAAGTTTAAAATGAAATTGTCGACACCGCGATATACGTTTTGTTTATTTTTCCAGCTTATATTCATACTTTGTGATTTAATTTTCAACTGTGTGAGTTTGTTCCCAAAAAGTCGCGACGGCCTGCTTGTTTTATTTATGTAAGTAGTGTAGTTATAATAAGAATATAAATTAAACATAGTGCATTTCAATTACTGTTGGTAGTACAATTATTTTTATTTTACAGATTTCAGGATCTTTTTCTCATCCTTTCCATAACAACAATGTTGATGACCTTTTTTTCAACTTATTTATTTCAAGTAAGTACAATAAGTATTAATCTAAGTAGGTAGGTATATTTAATGTCTCGTTATGTTAAGTATATCTTTTAAATTATATAGCAATGAATTTCCTAATTGTTACTTTACAAAGTAGGTACTAGGTACCTATATAGGCGTATAAGGTAAAGTAAAGTACTTAAAGAGTTTTGTAGTTGAAGTAAGAATGACCACAGGGTGAAATAGTTCAACTTAAGTGAGCTGATCACCCGTCTGTGCAACACGCAGACATCCCCACTATAATTAAATAAATACAAAGAGTGTACACATTTAATTTATCATTTTCAGGCAGGTTTAGTAGAGGTGTTGGTGCGTAAATTCCGCGCGGCGTGCTCTGTGTGCATCGCATATGTGGGTGTGAGTGTGATGCTACATGCAGTTTGGCTGCTTGAAAAGTGGACCAACCCTGAGGCAGTCTCCACACCAATGCTCATATTGCTCTTCACCGTCCAGAGATGCTGTTAGTATTTGATTTGAACAAACTGCAAAATATAGCAAACATTTGTATATTTTATAGCAGAAAGCCATGCCTGGTGACAGGTTAGTGGGTCACATTATGGTATGTGATCTCCGCTGTCCATGAACTAGAATTATGTGTGCAATGACAAATTTTAATAACATCCCTCACAATCCTTGTTGTGAGGGATGGAGTTGTTTTTTGGAAATCTCACCCATTTTAATTTCTTACTTAGTGTATAATTTACTGTGGTATACAATTAAATTAATTATAAGAAAGAAACAATAGTACTTAAAATAAAACTTCATATTATAGGCCATTATCTTTGTTTTGTGTAGGTAGTTGGTACTTATTAGATATTTTTGTTTTTCCATCATATTGTCTCCCATTTCTAGGACTAGTATGACTATGAATGACAAGGTACTAGAAATATAATATTATATGTTTCCAGTATCACCATGGTATTACTTCTTCTATAAGCGAGCAGCCTTGAGAGTGAGTGACCCACGCTTCTACGAGGACATAGACTGGATCAACAGACAACTGCAGACACACTGAACTCAATGAAACAAAGTTCTTGAATTTATGGATAATACTTTTATCATACTAATCATATATCAATAATTATTTGTAAAGAGGATTTGCCACTGATCAGGAATCTTTATCCAATATATATTTGATCAATGAAGTTGAATGAATTGGTCATAAATAAGTTTGAATAAAAGTTTTGAAATACACTTAGCATGATCTGTCTTATTAAGATCATAGGTATCTATTCCAAAAAAGAAAATTATTAAAGATATTTGATGAGTGGCACCCTAAGTTAACTTTAAAAGCACAATGTACATACTCATTCCTTCATAATTTAGGTACTTAGGTATTGTTAATAAATAATTATGTAAGTAACACACATTTTATTTTTATTATTAAAGTATTTACTAGGTTCTTAATAACCACATTTTAGCCTACATTGTACTGATTGTTATTAGGTCACTTACTCTTTGAAAGCAGTGTAGTAGTCACTAGGAGACACTCCAGAGTACACTCAGCATCCCCCGGGACCGTCTCTATTGCACTGAAGGAGTCCATTGCGGGGTTTGTAGTCGCCAGCCGGTATAGCAGCGTAGGGATTGTAGTTAGGGACAAATATAAGAACCAGTCTAGTATAAGGACATTTGGCTCGAGAGACTGGTTAGTCCGAACTCCGACATAACCAACTTTCCTCCTGAGTCTGAAAAGTTATCCGTAAATGGGATTGTCCCCGCAGAAAAAAAAAGTACATGTAACGTAGTCATGCCACTTGTAAACGAGTATCGTAGGTGCCGCCTCGTAGACGACAGTTTTCTGGTCATATTCTCGCCTCTGTCGCAGTCAGAAGAGAAACTATCCATTGCATACATACGTAAAATCTTGCCTTTTTCATAGGGGTAGGTAGAGAACGGATTTCCACTTGCTACGACCCTTGCACACCTCTATCGGCTCTCTTCAGTTATTTTCACGTCTTGCTCTTTTTAGTTATCCTATTGTAAATTTGTTCATACTTTTCCATAACTTTATTTGACCCCTAACACAATTCAAAGCGGTTCAACGACGCATCACGCAACAAAAAGAAATACACGTGGAATTGAGACCTTCCTCCATTAGGAGTTCCTTTTGGAGTTCACAAAAGTAGATCAATATCGTTTGATATAATATGTTGGGCTTTAGGAGTCAACTAAAGTTCAACAAAGGTCAGTGAAAATTGCGTCAAATCTCATATCTCTATCATGCTGGTTGGTTATTATTTTACTGAGAATATAAACTTTCTAGAGCATCCATCTACTTCATTTCCCATCAAGTTGGGGAAATAAAACAACAAATAAAATATATTTATAAACACTTTTAATTTTATTTACAAACCATTAGTTTAGTTCATTCTTAAACTTAACGATTTTATGCATATACTTATTTGTAAAATGCTAGATTTTACAGTGGATCTGATTAAATTACATACTAATTTTATTACTATTTATTGCAATTCTCAAAATGTTTGCTTGCCAGGTCTTGCAGATAGTGTGTATACATAGTTTTATAACCTACATTTCGATTTATTTGATCCTGACACATACAATAATGCATTAGCACTTGGCTCACAAGAGAAATTCCCGGTAACCGCTTCTCGGATCGTTTTAATGCATTTTATGTAAATCTGATTCATTCCAGAAAAAAATAATTACTACGCCCTTTGCCAATAACATCGCGCAAACCTTGACCTGGCTGAAATTAGTGACGAGTGGCGTTGCAGTTAATGTTTAGACAGTAAAAGCATAGAGGGCGGGTAATTTCGCTAACTTCAGCCCGACCAAGCTACAGGGCTACGATCAAAAATAATGCGTTTTGGCAATCTTCGATTATTTCGAGAATACAAAAGTCTGATGATCTAATAGGGACCACTTATAATATTAGATCATGTATTTATTTTTCTTTAGAATGTGATCGAACTCGGATGGCCGGGCATTCATTTCATATTCGTACCAAGTCGTAAAAAACGAACATTGCCGAAGCACATAATTTAAATTGCAGTACTATAAGTGCAATTATCTCGCAACGAATCTTCACAAAGACTTTACAACCTTATCGCAAGTTTCCTATATTAATAAAGAGAAATATTTAATGATAATATTTTTATATTTAATTGCGATAATTTTATATTGATGTTTCTTATAAGGCTAAAGTTTGATTCAATATATACAATAGACATAGGTAGTATAAAAGTTGACCACTATACCGAAAGATGGCAGCATGAAGGATGCCGGTATAACTCTGCCCACTGTCGAGAGATGCAACATCTCTAGACGGTCGACATTCTTTTCCACTGCACTGCACATACTGTCAGGTGCAGTTAGTTACTTAGTCGTACTAAATAGTATAATATATTGTTGTATCAGTGTAGGTACAATACGCGCGAAACAACTTGTCTAATCTTTCGCGGCCATTGTTTACAAAGAGTGTGTGACAGGTGTAGAGGAGAAGGGGAAGGGGGGGGGGGGGGGAGAGGGAGAGAGTGCGTAACTTCAGTTGAAATTGTTTAACTCTAACACTAATTGTGTATTATATGGGTTAATGTTATTTTTTTATACGTAACAGGCTCGCGTTTGGGCACTATCACGCCTGATGGTAAGCGATGCGATGATGTGGCCTAAGATGAAGCACGCTTGCCTAGCAAAACACTATTCACTCGCGAGTTGAACACACGCATTATGCATTATGCATTATGTATGCGGAGCGGCGCGCACCAGCGACACCGCAAGCTGCCACTAGAACTGCGCACGACATAACGGACAACTCGAATTAGAACTCGTCTGGAACCACTTGCTCTGAAACAAAACAACTATTATATCCGATATTATTGCTACTGTTACAACACAACCATATTTGAAATAAATCAACCAATTCTTACACGCAACACTGATTGGCTATCTCTAAGCGAGAAAGGAAGTGTAATCGCAGCCTTTGATAAAATCTAATCAGATACATCGGTTCTAAAACGTGTACCGTAAATTGTGAACCGGTGTCGCAAATGCCTACGCAAAGTAGAAATTATCGTAATTAGTGCTAATAGTGTTTGTAAGTTGTGCACTGTTTTACGCAATGTGACGAATCAAAATCAATATCAAAAGTGATAGAACAGCTGACTGATGTGATGTGTGACGAAGCCGGGCTCGCGTTTGATGTACGCGGAGTGCGGAGTATGGTGAGCGAGAATAACAATGCTGGAGTGGAACGAAAGCTTAGCTGTTTATCATTTAGTGGTGTCCAAAGTTGCAAGCCAATATCGACATGTTATTCATTCACGCTAATTTTAATCACTCGTTTATCGATAAGATCGATCACATCACTATCAGTTAAGTGAAGTGCGTGAGCGAGAATAACAATGCTGGAGTAAAATAAAAGCTTAGCTGTTTATCATTTAGTGATGTCCAAAGTTGCAAGCCAAATATCGACATGTTACTCATTCGATAAACAATGTGCAATAAACATTGACGGTTATGAACAGTGTATGGAAACATTGAAATAAGTGAATTTAGGTGATTTTTGACCAGGGGTATTGATGGGCCTAGGTTGTTTGATTCGCTTGGAGAAAATCGTCTATGAAGCATCGTACTGTAAGAAATTAATACCAAAACAACAGCAACATTTTTTAATCGATCACACCCGTGTTTCATCGTTCTTGGAAAATAAAGAAATATTCCTAATATGTATGCGTCTGAAGGCTTGTATCAATGGATATGAATAAATTATAAAAAAAAAGAAAATGGTACTACGGGGGGTGGAATACCGGTATCGTACACTATACGTTGATTAAATTATAAGATTGATATTGAAGATTGATAGTATAAGATTGATTCATCACATCACCTCATAATCCCCGAGTTTTCGTGTTCCTGTGTATTTCTGTCAGTGATACAGTCAAAAAATGTTACGTTCTCCACCATCACAAGGCGCCGCAAGTGACCAAGACTCGGATTCCTCTTTTGTAAACACCAAATCAAGAAGACAGCCTGGCGATGAATTTGCGTCAGCTGTAGATCGTCTCACAAAAACTTTGAATAGCTCAATTTCTTTACTCCGTAACGAGATGAAAACAAAACTGGAAGCTATTACCAAAATTAACGACACCTTGGCAATCGAGTTTAATAGTTTTCGTGAAACAATTATACTTATTAAAGAAGAAGTTTCGGAAATTAAGTCTACGTGTAAAAACTTGAATATGTCTATAACAGAATTGGAAAATAAACACCAACAGTGTGAGTCTCATATTGCCACAGTCAGTGAACAAATTAATTCGCATAGTGAACGGCTCCGCAAGATCGAATCAAATGAAATTTACCTGACATCAACAAATAAACAAATATGTGAAATTGATAAGACCATTCAACACCTTCAAAGCCAGATATCTGTTAGGGAACAACGCGATCGCCTAAATAACTTGGAATTGTCTGGAGTTCCGGAGAGAAAAGGCGAAAATCTGCATTCCATCATAAATGCACTTTGTGTAAAAATTGGAGTGACCTTGACACCCGGCGATATTAATCAAATTCATAGGGTTAGAAAATACCCAAGCAACAATAAAGAATTTGAAATACCCTCTAATATTATTATACAGTTGATACAACGCAATCGCAAAAATGAAATCTTGGCAGCATACAAGTCTCGGCGTGGAGTCACTACTGCGGATCTCGAGATCAACGGGACCACTAAACCTGTGTTCATAAATGAGCATTTGACCCCACCTAATAAGTTACTTTTTAAGAAAGTACGAGAAGTTGGCAAGGATCGTGGCTTCAAATTTATCTGGGTCAAGGATTGCAAGATATTTTTACGTAAAAATGAAACTTCAAAAATAATATATATATCTAATGAAAACGATATTGTATCCAAAGTAAAATGACTGTTTAAATATTCTTTCAAAAAATGTGTTAACAACTCGGCGTTTTTATATCATGGTTGGTTAAATATATTAGGCAGAATTATAGATTTGTTTACACTATATGTCTATAGCTTACCATGTATATACTTTAAAACATATTTATATAGTTTCCTTCATTTATTTTTAAATCTTCAAATGTATAACTTTCTCAAATTATTTATATTAACTTTTTTCTATGTGATACCATTAATCACACAAAACACACTTTACACACGACTTTACATTGTTGGTGAGTTGAAATCAGTCAGACGATATATAAACTGCATTTATATTATACACTATTGCTATTGCAACGAACGACGAACGACAACTTATTTGAATGAATAATTTTCTTTTGTAATTTATGGCTAACTTAAATCTATCAATTGGCTATCAAAATGTTAGGGGACTCCGAACGAAGTGTAATGAGTTCATATCGGAAACAATAAACTGCACTTATGATATTATATGCCTCACGGAAACATGGCTTACAGATAATTTCTACAGTAACGAATTATTTAGTGATAACTTTTTTGTATATCGTAAGGACAGAGATACAATTGCTAGTGGCCGGTCGCGGGGAGGGGGCGTGGCAATTGCGGTGCGCCGGGGGCTCAACTCCGTGCTTGCGGCCGACGCGTCGCACGCGACCGAGTGCGCTGACGAGTTGTGGGTAACAATTCCACTGAGACCCGTCGCCTCGCCACACCTGGCATCGCGACAGCCTTGTACACCATCTTGCACTCCGTCTACATCGATAGCACATCCTACCGCATTACACATTACATGTACATACATTCCGCATGGACCTAATCACCTTAGCCGACTCGATGTTTTCTTTAATAATGTTTACCGTTACATGGATCTTCACCCTACTGATATTTTTATAATCTTGGGAGATTTTAATGTTACTAACGGTTTATGGGATTACGACTCTGAATCAAACAGTATGTGCATGTTACCAAATAGTGATGAACTGTCATCCGCAGTGGCAGATTTTATGAATTTTGCGCAATTAAAGCAATTTAATTCTATACAGAATGCAAACTTAAGATTTCTTGACTTAGTTTTTTCTAATACTACTTGTAAAATCAGTCGTAGCTCCCGTCCTTTAACGCCCGAAGACGGACACCATCCTGCTATAGACATTGATTTGTCAGTACTATACACTAAAGCATTTAATGGCAATCCAAAGTCACGCAAGCCACTATTTCATTTAGCCGATTATGATAAAATAAATTTAGAGCTCCATAAAATAAATTGGTATAAAGAATTTCTGGCTAGAAATGATTTGGAGTGCACCGTGGAATATTTTTATATGGTATTAAACAGTTTAATACAAACATATGTTCCATTTAGACAAACAACATCTAGCACTAGATATGCGCCTTGGGTCACGAGTCCTCTTATAAAGTTACTTAATGAAAAGCGCAAGTATCACCGTAATTGGAAACGTTATGGCAACCACGAAGATTATTATACTTTTTCTCTTTTAAGACATAGGGCTCAAAAACTTGGAAAATCGTGTTACGAAACTTATACAAAGTTAACCGAAGAGAATATTAAAAGAAATCCGAGTTATTTCTGGACTTATGTAAAGTCTAAGATGGGTAACCGTAGTATGCCGCAAAAAATGAGTTTATATGATATTACCACTAGCGATAACGTAGAAATTTGTAACCTATTTAACAATTATTTTAAATCTGTTTTTATAGAATCTAATGATCCACCTGGTGCTAATTCGGATCAAAGTTTTGAGGCTTCTCATTTAAATTCTGCGCTCGATATTAATAGTATAAAAATTAATTCAAGTTTAGTTTTAAATGAGTTAAAAGGCGTCGATGTAAAAAAGGGCGCTGGCTATGACGGTGTCCATCCTTTGCTTATATCGAAATGTGCACATGAGCTGTATATTCCCTTAACACATATTTATACTTTGTCTTTAAAAATGGGGTATTTTCCGGATATATGGAAGAAGTCCTTGATTACTCCTATTCCAAAAAACGATAAAACAAGCGACGTTACACAATATAGGCCGATTTCTAAATTATGCGTTTTTGGTAAAATATTGGAAAAAATTGTGGCTGATCAGTTATCTTTTTTAATCCGTAATTTTATTACATCAGCTCAGCATGGTTTCTTCCGAGGACGGTCTGTAGAAACTAATCTAGTCACTTTTACTAACTTCTTGCTAAGATCCATGGACAAGAAACTTCAAGTAGACGTCATCTACTCAGACTTTTCAAAAGCATTTGACAAAATTAGTCATAGTATGCTCATTAATAAGCTTTTGAGAGCCGGAATACATGGCGATTTGCTTCGCTGGGTGAAATCATATATCAGTAACAGATCTCAGGCAGTTTGTATTAAAGGTTTTCTCTCTGACTTCCAGAATGTACCTTCTGGTGTACCGCAGGGGTCCCACCTAGGGCCCCTACTTTTTATTATGTATATTAATGATATTGAAAATCACCTAACTAATAGTACTAATCTTCTTTATGCAGATGATACAAAGATTTTCAGGGTAATAAGAGATGAAAGTGATTGTGTACTTCTTCAACAGGATATTAATAGTTTAGCTTGCTATTGTTCCCAAAATCAACTATTTCTAAATCTAGATAAATGTTTTGTCATAAGTTATACTCGCAAACACAATCGAGTAGAATATTCATATAGTTTGAAGAACTGCAAACTTGCTAGAGTTGATTATATTCGTGACCTTGGGGTCATCTTGGATGAAAAATTGTCTTTTAAATACCATTATAACCAAATGATTCAAAAAGCGTATCGACAACTTGGCTTTCTCTTAAGAGTATGTAAACCTTTTAAAAATAGTAGCACATATAAAATTCTTTACTATAGCTTAGTAAGGTCCATATTGGACTTTGGCTCTGTAATTTGGAATCCTTTTTACTCGTGCGATGTTAACAGAATTGAAAGAATACAAAAAACTTTCTTCAGATCTCTCGAATATAGACTCGGCTCACAGTATGTTTCTTATAATGATTGTCTAGCGAAGCACAGAATTCTATCTCTGTCACTCAGACGTCAGCAACAGGATGGGATGTTTTTATACAAAGTTATTAATAATATTATCGATTCCCCTAACTTGCTTGAACAATTAAAATTAAAAGTGCCTTCTAGATCTATACGTAGATTAAATAACTTGTTTATGGTTCCGCGTTGCAATACCAATTACACCTCAAATGCATTTTTCTGTCGTTGTTTGACTGTTTTTAATAAAAAATTATCTCATATTGATATATTTAATAACTCATTACCAATATTTAATAGAAAACTACGAGAATTCTTGTTGAGTAAATTGTGAAAATTGTTGTTTTACATACTGGAATAACACCCTGTAAACACTCTTGTTATCGTACATTGTCTGCTTTATCTAAAAACTGATCCATTAGTTTGTAATATTAGTTTTAGTTAAGTGTTGGCACTCAAAGTCTGTGAGTTGTAAACATTAATTGAGTTAATTTGTTGATGTATGTGACTGTTTGTTGTCCAAAATAAAATAAAATAAAAAAAAAATAAAAAAAAAAATTAGAGTACACGCTTCAGTAAGAAGTTGTATACAATATGTAAAAAAAACCCTGTCCGATCCGTGAAGGTGTTATTAGGTATCGAGATAAGGTTCTATTGATTTAATCCTTTTTACATAAATAGTAAAAAAATACCCCAAATAAATTTTAATAAAATTTATTTACACGAGAAAGTTTACATGGCAATACTGAGCGGCACGGCGCGGCGCGCGACACTTATTCGGTAGTGACGTCATGAGGTCATATGACCCCAGTTGATCGTTGAATTACAGACGTTATAAATAGTTCCTATGCATCTTTTTATGTATCATCCGAGTTTAGATCGTGTGTAGGATCATTCGATAATCAAAAATGCGATGGCTGTGACGAAGTTGCTGTTCGATGTTTCTGCCACTAAAATAATATAGGTCACCACCGTCGCACAAGGAGAGTATGAACGCTTCTTACCTCATCAGTGTTCGATTTAATTTAATCAAAAACTGCTACAATATGCGAACGCATTTCGGTTTCAGTTTCACAAATTTTCGTCAAAACGAATTGCTTGCGTGAAGTCTGGAAACTGGAACGGCCAAGACGTTGGTCCACGTCTACCAATCCACCGTTCTCCATACTACTCCTACTATTTACGTACGAATCGGATGAAATATTGTTGATCATCTACTTTTAACACTTTCGAAACTTGCACGTGATCAGTACCCAGCTGTCGCGTCACAGAACGAGTACTTCGGATGGGGTTCTCACTAAATAATTCTGCTCTTTGATGATCACAGACATACTAATACTACGGAGCCGGATAACACATCTCGTAATCTCTACGAGCCGCTGAATAATTGCAGTTACTCCAACCCAGACACAATATCATATTAAAACTAGCTGTTGCCTGCGGCTCCGCCCGCGTGAATGCCTATTTCCAGGATTAAGGTAGCCTAGCGAGTCCCGTCATCGCGATCGGTGTGAGAAACGCGCTTGACAAAAATACTAAAAAATAAGGGTTGATGGTAGAAGGGTGAAAATTTAGGGTCGTATGTATTTTTTTATGTTATAACATATAAAATAAAAACAAAAAAAAATCTAAAAAATACGCACTCACGCCTGTATTCCTCGAAGGGGTCGGCAGAGGTGTAACCAGTACACCCACATTTCGCCGAGCGTATCTCCGTCCCACGATGTGATAGGGGGCGAGCCTATCGCCATACCGGGCACAAATTCCAGACTCCGGGCATTTTCGTAATAGAAAAACCCAATACCACTTTACCCGACCCGGGGATCGAACCCGAGACCCCAGCGTTGGCCTCAATTGTAACGCGTACGCATTACAACTGCGCCACCGAGGCATCATTTTTTATTTTTTGTCTAAAAAATAAATAATAAAATTTAGGGGTGGACCACCCTTAACATTTATGGGGATGAAAAATAGATGTTGGCCGATTCTCAGACCTACCCGATATGCACACAAAATTTCATACAAATCGGTCCAGCCGTTTCGGAGGAGTATGGGAACGAACATTGTGACACGAGAATTTTATATATTAGATACTCTTGATTAGAGTATGACATTTCGCTGAACACAAACAACAACGGAACAACCACTCGGAAGCAATTTTTGCGCTAAACTGACTTAAACAGGATAGTCGCCTTACACGTGCCGGCGGTTCTTTTGATCGCCCGCGGCGAAACGCGCGGTGTTCTCTGTCGGTATTTTATCAAAGGATGTCGATTACACGTGCCGGCGACGACGGTGTTGTCACATTTAAAAAAAATTACTAGATTTTAGGGTTATTCGGGTAATTTGGTACTAATAACGTGAATTTTGAAATACAATTTTTTTTTTCATTTCCATGAATAATATTTTAGTTTTATTTTTTCCGGTTTTGCCATTGGGATACCTATATGCCGCTTTCGGATCGGATAGGGTTTTTGTTTACATAGTGTATAATGTGTAGGTGTAGTGGTGTAGTGGTGTAGTGGGTACTTACAAGACACTCGTTGTGGAACTTGTTGTGACACTGATGGCAGGCGAGTCTCGGCAGACGTCCGGAGGCGGAGTGCAGGCGCGCGTAGCAGATGTAGCACACCGGCGAGCTCTCTACGCGAGCCTCTACGCCTGACATCCACATGCGCACCGCCTCCACTATTGAACCGTTCTGTAATACATACATTATTGTTACTAATGCTGGTTACTTACTACTTACTAACCTACTGATCCCACTTCAAATGAAGTGAGAGGCGTCTTGAAGGTCACTCGCTCGTTCTCACTGTTTCAGGCACACAGCCCGCGTCATAGGAATAGTAAAAGAGAAACGGCATACAATTTGAAGTAGGACATTTAAAGAATTTGAACCGCTCTTACATTATTTCTGATGTCATGCAATGAGATAATCTACCTGCTCGCATTAACACAGCTTAGGGATAGAAAGTAAGAAGTTTGAAATATATATTTCTCTACTTCCCTTCATAGTAGGAGACAAATAATAAAGCGAATAGATATATTATTAAATAGGTACCCTAAAGCATAAGGACGTTTAACCTGGAGAAGCCAGATATAAAATATAAAGAATGTTATTTAATAAGTCCTTTATGCGAACTGCTAACTTAATTCCAGTTCTTCCTAGCCTTCACAGATGTGGTTTTTTTCTCTAAAGACTAACAAATAACATTTAAAAAACACGTATAAATTAAATTGCTATTATAAGCCACATGATTATATGAAATTCTCGGCCGAAACACATACAGGAACTATTGAAACATTGAACATTCCAACAGTCCACGCAAATTGGAATGTTTGGTAGACTCATTGACAGGCTCCGTGGCGTAGCGGGCGAGTAGGACGGCTTCAAAGCGAGAGGCCGTGGGTTCGATTCCCGCACCGAGACAAATGTTTATATGATCCACAAATAATTATTTCGGGTCTGGGTGTTGTGGGACCGCAAGTCCCTCGTAGTTCCTGATACCCACGATACAGGTTTACCTAGTGTGGGGTCAGGACTATGAGTGTGACTGTTGGGTGTATTTATTTATTTATTCGTGCCCAAACCTAGAGTTCATTCGTTACCTGATATGCGAGGTACAGCGCGACCCAGTTGGTGTCAGCGCCGGGGGTAGGCAGAGATGGTGTGTGTACAGTGGCCACGCCGATCGGATAGTCCTTAGCTAGCGTGATGTGTAACTCGATCGGACGGTCCTCTACTGTGTACACGCATAGCACCTCGTACGTCGACCAGTAGATTGTCACCTGGGTGTATTACAATTAATATTCAATGATTTTTAATATAATTGAATTACGACTTACATTTGAAGAAATGTTATACTGTGCTGTTCAAAGAGTAAGGCCCATATTCACAAACAAGACTTAAGTGAGCTCTTTGCTTAGTGTCGATTTCTGGGATCATGATTGGTCTGCTTATATTTTGCGTCAAAAACAAACCAATAACATGTACAGAAATCGCTACAATGCGTTCGCGCTTACTATGAGGCCTCATAGTAAAGTTTATGAATACGGGGGTAAGACAAATAGGTTTATTTATTTATTTATTTATTTATTGAATGCTCATAAACCGTAACAATACTCATAAATATTTTGAGTTATAAAGTAGTCTATGACACTGTATTGCACTTGTAATTTTGAGATATGAAATATTCAGTTGTATAATGTCTAGTAATTTTACTAACTTATTTGTGGAATGGCACAGCGTCGGTAGGTGTAACATTGCTGTATGGAGAGTGAAATGATTTAGATCGTAATTAGTGAAGCTTTGTTGTGTTTTACTGTCAACGATGCGACATCATTTAAAAGATTGGTATTTAATTTGTTCTATGTACTGCACGGGAGTGAACTTTGAGGGGGTGCTAGGCCTCCGCTGTCCAGTGTCGAGGGACAGGGTCGAGTGACAGGGTCGAGTGACAGGGTCGAGTGACAGGGTCGAGTGACAGGGTCGAGTGACAGGGTCGAGTGACAGGGTCGAGTGACAGGGTCGAGTGACAGGGTCGAGTGACAGGGTCGAGTGACAGGGTCGAGTGACAGGGTCGCGTGACAGGGTCGCGGGACAGGGTCGCGGGACAGTGTCGTAGGGCAGGGTCGCGTGACAGTGTCGCGGGACGGTGTCGCAGGGCAGGTTCGCGGGGCAGTGTCGCGGGACAGTGTCGCGGGACAATGTCGCAGGGCAGTGACGCGGGACAGTGTCGCGGGACAGTGTCGCAGGACAGTGTCGCGGGACAGTGTCGCGGGACAGTGTCGCAGGACAGTGTCGCGGGACAGTGTCGCAGGACAGTGTCGCGGGAGTGACAGTGTCGCGGGACGGTGTCGCAGGGCAGGGTCGCGGGGCAGTGTCGCGGGACAGTGTCGCGGGACAATGTCGCAGGGCAGTGACGCGGGACAGTGTCGCGGGACAGTGTCGCAGGACAGTGTCGCGGGACAGTGTCGCGGGACAGTGTCGCAGGACAGTGTCGCGGGACAGTGTCGCAGGACAGTGTCGCGGGACAGTGTCGCAGGACAGTGTCGCGGGACAGTGTCGCAGGACAGTGTCGCAGGGCAGTGTCGCGGGACAGTGTCGCAGGACAGTGTCGCGGGACAGTGTCGCAGGACAGTGTCGCAGGGCAGTGTCGCAGGGCAGTGTCGCGGGACAGTGTCACAGGGCAGTGTCGCGGGACAGTGTCGCGGGACAGTGTCGCGGGACAGTGTCGTGATGTCGCGCGCCACCCGGGCCAGGCGCAGGCCGCGCTGGTTCGCCAGACTGTTGGATAACTACACGCACACCGCACGCTTGCGACCATTACGAATTACGCCTTGTACAACTAAGTTGGGCGCGGCTCGCAGTACTCTCTGGAACTGCATCCGTACGAGTGCGGGCGTGATGTACGCTCGCGTGAGTCTCCGGAGCGCGCGGGCCGTGCTGGCGGCGGCGGCGGTACACCTGTATGAGTACATGAGGTGTTGTGACTCACGACAGCGTTGTTGAAGTTGGGCGCGGCTCGCAGTACTCTCTGGAACTGCATCCGTACGAGTGCGGGCGTGATGTACGCTCGCGTGAGTCTCCGGAGCGCGCGGGCCGTGCTGGCGGCGGCGGCGGTACACCTGTATGAGTACATGAGGTGTTGTGACTCACGACAGCGTTGTTGAAGTTGGGCGCGGCTCGCAGTACTCTCTGGAACTGCATCCGTACGAGTGCGGGCGTGATGTACGCTCGCGTGAGTCTCCGGAGCGCGCGGGCCGTGCTGGCGGCGGCGGCGGTACACCTGTATGAGTACATGAGGTGTTGTGACTCACGACAGCGTTGTTGAAGTTGGGCGCGGCTCGCAGTACTCTCTGGAACTGCATCCGTACGAGTGCGGGCGTGATGTACGCTCGCGTGAGTCTCCGGAGCGCGCGGGCCGTGCTGGCGGCGGCGGCGGTACACCTGTATGAGTACATGAGGTGTTGTGACTCACGACAGCGTTGTTGAAGTTGGGCGCGGCTCGCAGTACTCTCTGGAACTGCATCCGTACGAGTGCGGGCGTGATGTACGCTCGCGTGAGTCTCCGGAGCGCGCGGGCCGTGCTGGCGGCGGCGGCGGTACACCTGTATGAGTACATGTGGTGTTGTGACTCACGACAGCGTTGTTGAAGTTGGGCGCGGCTCGCAGTACTCTCTGGAACTGCATCCGTACGAGTGCGGGCGTGATGTACGCTCGCGTGAGTCTCCGGAGCGCGCGGGCCGTGCTGGCGGCGGCGGCGGTACACCTGTATGAGTACATGAGGTGTTGTGACTCACGACAGCGTTGTTGAAGTTGGGCGCGGCTCGCAGTACTCTCTGGAACTGCATCCGTACGAGTGCGGGCGTGATGTACGCTCGCGTGAGTCTCCGGAGCGCGCGGGCCGTGCTGGCGGCGGCGGCGGTACACCTGTATGAGTACATGAGGTGTTGTGACTCACGACAGCGTTGTTGAAGTTGGGCGCGGCTCGCAGTACTCTCTGGAACTGCATCCGTACGAGTGCGGGCGTGATGTACGCTCGCGTGAGTCTCCGGAGCGCGCGGGCCGTGCTGGCGGCGGCGGCGGTACACCTGTATGAGTACATGAGGTGTTGTGACTCACGACAGCGTTGTTGAAGTTGGGCGCGGCTCGCAGTACTCTCTGGAACTGCATCCGTACGAGTGCGGGCGTGATGTACGCTCGCGTGAGTCTCCGGAGCGCGCGGGCCGTGCTGGCGGCGGCGGCGGTACACCTGTATGAGTACATGAGGTGTTGTGACTCACGACAGCGTTGTTGAAGTTGGGCGCGGCTCGCAGTACTCTCTGGAACTGCATCCGTACGAGTGCGGGCGTGATGTACGCTCGCGTGAGTCTCCGGAGCGCGCGGGCCGTGCTGGCGGCGGCGGCGGTACACCTGTATGAGTACATGAGGTGTTGTGACTCACGACAGCGTTGTTGAAGTTGGGCGCGGCTCGCAGTACTCTCTGGAACTGCATCCGTACGAGTGCGGGCGTGATGTACGCTCGCGTGAGTCTCCGGAGCGCGCGGGCCGTGCTGGCGGCGGCGGCGGTACACCTGTATGAGTACATGAGGTGTTGTGACTCACGACAGCGTTGTTGAAGTTGGGCGCGGCTCGCAGTACTCTCTGGAACTGCATCCGTACGAGTGCGGGCGTGATGTACGCTCGCGTGAGTCTCCGGAGCGCGCGGGCCGTGCTGGCGGCGGCGGCGGTACACCTGTATGAGTACATGAGGTGTTGTGACTCACGACAGCGTTGTTGAAGTTGGGCGCGGCTCGCAGTACTCTCTGGAACTGCATCCGTACGAGTGCGGGCGTGATGTACGCTCGCGTGAGTCTCCGGAGCGCGCGGGCCGTGCTGGCGGCGGCGGCGGTACACCTGTATGAGTACATGAGGTGTTGTGACTCACGACAGCGTTGTTGAAGTTGGGCGCGGCTCGCAGTACTCTCTGGAACTGCATCCGTACGAGTGCGGGCGTGATGTACGCTCGCGTGAGTCTCCGGAGCGCGCGGGCCGTGCTGGCGGCGGCGGCGGTACACCTGTATGAGTACATGAGGTGTTGTGACTCACGACAGCGTTGTTGAAGTTGGGCGCGGCTCGCAGTACTCTCTGGAACTGCATCCGTACGAGTGCGGGCGTGATGTACGCTCGCGTGAGTCTCCGGAGCGCGCGGGCCGTGCTGGCGGCGGCGGCGGTACACCTGTATGAGTACATGAGGTGTTGTGACTCACGACAGCGTTGTTGAAGTTGGGCGCGGCTCGCAGTACTCTCTGGAACTGCATCCGTACGAGTGCGGGCGTGATGTACGCTCGCGTGAGTCTCCGGAGCGCGCGGGCCGTGCTGGCGGCGGCGGCGGTACACCTGTATGAGTACATGAGGTGTTGTGACTCACGACAGCGTTGTTGAAGTTGGGCGCGGCTCGCAGTACTCTCTGGAACTGCATCCGTACGAGTGCGGGCGTGATGTACGCTCGCGTGAGTCTCCGGAGCGCGCGGGCCGTGCTGGCGGCGGCGGCGGTACACCTGTATGAGTACATGAGGTGTTGTGACTCACGACAGCGTTGTTGAAGTTGGGCGCGGCTCGCAGTACTCTCTGGAACTGCATCCGTACGAGTGCGGGCGTGATGTACGCTCGCGTGAGTCTCCGGAGCGCGCGGGCCGTGCTGGCGGCGGCGGCGGTACACCTGTATGAGTACATGAGGTGTTGTGACTCACGACAGCGTTGTTGAAGTTGGGCGCGGCTCGCAGTACTCTCTGGAACTGCATCCGTACGAGTGCGGGCGTGATGTACGCTCGCGTGAGTCTCCGGAGCGCGCGGGCCGTGCTGGCGGCGGCGGCGGTACACCTGTATGAGTACATGAGGTGTTGTGACTCACGACAGCGTTGTTGAAGTTGGGCGCGGCTCGCAGTACTCTCTGGAACTGCATCCGTACGAGTGCGGGCGTGATGTACGCTCGCGTGAGTCTCCGGAGCGCGCGGGCCGTGCTGGCGGCGGCGGCGGTACACCTGTATGAGTACATGAGGTGTTGTGACTCACGACAGCGTTGTTGAAGTTGGGCGCGGCTCGCAGTACTCTCTGGAACTGCATCCGTACGAGTGCGGGCGTGATGTACGCTCGCGTGAGTCTCCGGAGCGCGCGGGCCGTGCTGGCGGCGGCGGCGGTACACCTGTATGAGTACATGAGGTGTTGTGACTCACGACAGCGTTGTTGAAGTTGGGCGCGGCTCGCAGTACTCTCTGGAACTGCATCCGTACGAGTGCGGGCGTGATGTACGCTCGCGTGAGTCTCCGGAGCGCGCGGGCCGTGCTGGCGGCGGCGGCGGTACACCTGTATGAGTACATGAGGTGTTGTGACTCACGACAGCGTTGTTGAAGTTGGGCGCGGCTCGCAGTACTCTCTGGAACTGCATCCGTACGAGTGCGGGCGTGATGTACGCTCGCGTGAGTCTCCGGAGCGCGCGGGCCGTGCTGGCGGCGGCGGCGGTACACCTGTATGAGTACATGAGGTGTTGTGACTCACGACAGCGTTGTTGAAGTTGGGCGCGGCTCGCAGTACTCTCTGGAACTGCATCCGTACGAGTGCGGGCGTGATGTACGCTCGCGTGAGTCTCCGGAGCGCGCGGGCCGTGCTGGCGGCGGCGGCGGTACACCTGTATGAGTACATGAGGTGTTGTGACTCACGACAGCGTTGTTGAAGTTGGGCGCGGCTCGCAGTACTCTCTGGAACTGCATCCGTACGAGTGCGGGCGTGATGTACGCTCGCGTGAGTCTCCGGAGCGCGCGGGCCGTGCTGGCGGCGGCGGCGGTACACCTGTATGAGTACATGAGGTGTTGTGACTCACGACAGCGTTGTTGAAGTTGGGCGCGGCTCGCAGTACTCTCTGGAACTGCATCCGTACGAGTGCGGGCGTGATGTACGCTCGCGTGAGTCTCCGGAGCGCGCGGGCCGTGCTGGCGGCGGCGGCGGTACACCTGTATGAGTACATGAGGTGTTGTGACTCACGACAGCGTTGTTGAAGTTGGGCGCGGCTCGCAGTACTCTCTGGAACTGCATCCGTACGAGTGCGGGCGTGATGTACGCTCGCGTGAGTCTCCGGAGCGCGCGGGCCGTGCTGGCGGCGGCGGCGGTACACCTGTATGAGTACATGAGGTGTTGTGACTCACGACAGCGTTGTTGAAGTTGGGCGCGGCTCGCAGTACTCTCTGGAACTGCATCCGTACGAGTGCGGGCGTGATGTACGCTCGCGTGAGTCTCCGGAGCGCGCGGGCCGTGCTGGCGGCGGCGGCGGTACACCTGTATGAGTACATGAGGTGTTGTGACTCACGACAGCGTTGTTGAAGTTGGGCGCGGCTCGCAGTACTCTCTGGAACTGCATCCGTACGAGTGCGGGCGTGATGTACGCTCGCGTGAGTCTCCGGAGCGCGCGGGCCGTGCTGGCGGCGGCGGCGGTACACCTGTATGAGTACATGAGGTGTTGTGACTCACGACAGCGTTGTTGAAGTTGGGCGCGGCTCGCAGTACTCTCTGGAACTGCATCCGTACGAGTGCGGGCGTGATGTACGCTCGCGTGAGTCTCCGGAGCGCGCGGGCCGTGCTGGCGGCGGCGGCGGTACACCTGTATGAGTACATGAGGTGTTGTGACTCACGACAGCGTTGTTGAAGTTGGGCGCGGCTCGCAGTACTCTCTGGAACTGCATCCGTACGAGTGCGGGCGTGATGTACGCTCGCGTGAGTCTCCGGAGCGCGCGGGCCGTGCTGGCGGCGGCGGCGGTACACCTGTATGAGTACATGAGGTGTTGTGACTCACGACAGCGTTGTTGAAGTTGGGCGCGGCTCGCAGTACTCTCTGGAACTGCATCCGTACGAGTGCGGGCGTGATGTACGCTCGCGTGAGTCTCCGGAGCGCGCGGGCCGTGCTGGCGGCGGCGGCGGTACACCTGTATGAGTACATGAGGTGTTGTGACTCACGACAGCGTTGTTGAAGTTGGGCGCGGCTCGCAGTACTCTCTGGAACTGCATCCGTACGAGTGCGGGCGTGATGTACGCTCGCGTGAGTCTCCGGAGCGCGCGGGCCGTGCTGGCGGCGGCGGCGGTACACCTGTATGAGTACATGAGGTGTTGTGACTCACGACAGCGTTGTTGAAGTTGGGCGCGGCTCGCAGTACTCTCTGGAACTGCATCCGTACGAGTGCGGGCGTGATGTACGCTCGCGTGAGTCTCCGGAGCGCGCGGGCCGTGCTGGCGGCGGCGGCGGTACACCTGTATGAGTACATGAGGTGTTGTGACTCACGACAGCGTTGTTGAAGTTGGGCGCGGCTCGCAGTACTCTCTGGAACTGCATCCGTACGAGTGCGGGCGTGATGTACGCTCGCGTGAGTCTCCGGAGCGCGCGGGCCGTGCTGGCGGCGGCGGCGGTACACCTGTATGAGTACATGAGGTGTTGTGACTCACGACAGCGTTGTTGAAGTTGGGCGCGGCTCGCAGTACTCTCTGGAACTGCATCCGTACGAGTGCGGGCGTGATGTACGCTCGCGTGAGTCTCCGGAGCGCGCGGGCCGTGCTGGCGGCGGCGGCGGTACACCTGTATGAGTACATGAGGTGTTGTGACTCACGACAGCGTTGTTGAAGTTGGGCGCGGCTCGCAGTACTCTCTGGAACTGCATCCGTACGAGTGCGGGCGTGATGTACGCTCGCGTGAGTCTCCGGAGCGCGCGGGCCGTGCTGGCGGCGGCGGCGGTACACCTGTATGAGTACATGAGGTGTTGTGACTCACGACAGCGTTGTTGAAGTTGGGCGCGGCTCGCAGTACTCTCTGGAACTGCATCCGTACGAGTGCGGGCGTGATGTACGCTCGCGTGAGTCTCCGGAGCGCGCGGGCCGTGCTGGCGGCGGCGGCGGTACACCTGTATGAGTACATGAGGTGTTGTGACTCACGACAGCGTTGTTGAAGTTGGGCGCGGCTCGCAGTACTCTCTGGAACTGCATCCGTACGAGTGCGGGCGTGATGTACGCTCGCGTGAGTCTCCGGAGCGCGCGGGCCGTGCTGGCGGCGGCGGCGGTACACCTGTATGAGTACATGAGGTGTTGTGACTCACGACAGCGTTGTTGAAGTTGGGCGCGGCTCGCAGTACTCTCTGGAACTGCATCCGTACGAGTGCGGGCGTGATGTACGCTCGCGTGAGTCTCCGGAGCGCGCGGGCCGTGCTGGCGGCGGCGGCGGTACACCTGTATGAGTACATGAGGTGTTGTGACTCACGACAGCGTTGTTGAAGTTGGGCGCGGCTCGCAGTACTCTCTGGAACTGCATCCGTACGAGTGCGGGCGTGATGTACGCTCGCGTGAGTCTCCGGAGCGCGCGGGCCGTGCTGGCGGCGGCGGCGGTACACCTGTATGAGTACATGAGGTGTTGTGACTCACGACAGCGTTGTTGAAGTTGGGCGCGGCTCGCAGTACTCTCTGGAACTGCATCCGTACGAGTGCGGGCGTGATGTACGCTCGCGTGAGTCTCCGGAGCGCGCGGGCCGTGCTGGCGGCGGCGGCGGTACACCTGTATGAGTACATGAGGTGTTGTGACTCACGACAGCGTTGTTGAAGTTGGGCGCGGCTCGCAGTACTCTCTGGAACTGCATCCGTACGAGTGCGGGCGTGATGTACGCTCGCGTGAGTCTCCGGAGCGCGCGGGCCGTGCTGGCGGCGGCGGCGGTACACCTGTATGAGTACATGAGGTGTTGTGACTCACGACAGCGTTGTTGAAGTTGGGCGCGGCTCGCAGTACTCTCTGGAACTGCATCCGTACGAGTGCGGGCGTGATGTACGCTCGCGTGAGTCTCCGGAGCGCGCGGGCCGTGCTGGCGGCGGCGGCGGTACACCTGTATGAGTACATGAGGTGTTGTGACTCACGACAGCGTTGTTGAAGTTGGGCGCGGCTCGCAGTACTCTCTGGAACTGCATCCGTACGAGTGCGGGCGTGATGTACGCTCGCGTGAGTCTCCGGAGCGCGCGGGCCGTGCTGGCGGCGGCGGCGGTACACCTGTATGAGTACATGAGGTGTTGTGACTCACGACAGCGTTGTTGAAGTTGGGCGCGGCTCGCAGTACTCTCTGGAACTGCATCCGTACGAGTGCGGGCGTGATGTACGCTCGCGTGAGTCTCCGGAGCGCGCGGGCCGTGCTGGCGGCGGCGGCGGTACACCTGTATGAGTACATGAGGTGTTGTGACTCACGACAGCGTTGTTGAAGTTGGGCGCGGCTCGCAGTACTCTCTGGAACTGCATCCGTACGAGTGCGGGCGTGATGTACGCTCGCGTGAGTCTCCGGAGCGCGCGGGCCGTGCTGGCGGCGGCGGCGGTACACCTGTATGAGTACATGAGGTGTTGTGACTCACGACAGCGTTGTTGAAGTTGGGCGCGGCTCGCAGTACTCTCTGGAACTGCATCCGTACGAGTGCGGGCGTGATGTACGCTCGCGTGAGTCTCCGGAGCGCGCGGGCCGTGCTGGCGGCGGCGGCGGTACACCTGTATGAGTACATGAGGTGTTGTGACTCACGACAGCGTTGTTGAAGTTGGGCGCGGCTCGCAGTACTCTCTGGAACTGCATCCGTACGAGTGCGGGCGTGATGTACGCTCGCGTGAGTCTCCGGAGCGCGCGGGCCGTGCTGGCGGCGGCGGCGGTACACCTGTATGAGTACATGAGGTGTTGTGACTCACGACAGCGTTGTTGAAGTTGGGCGCGGCTCGCAGTACTCTCTGGAACTGCATCCGTACGAGTGCGGGCGTGATGTACGCTCGCGTGAGTCTCCGGAGCGCGCGGGCCGTGCTGGCGGCGGCGGCGGTACACCTGTATGAGTACATGAGGTGTTGTGACTCACGACAGCGTTGTTGAAGTTGGGCGCGGCTCGCAGTACTCTCTGGAACTGCATCCGTACGAGTGCGGGCGTGATGTACGCTCGCGTGAGTCTCCGGAGCGCGCGGGCCGTGCTGGCGGCGGCGGCGGTACACCTGTATGAGTACATGAGGTGTTGTGACTCACGACAGCGTTGTTGAAGTTGGGCGCGGCTCGCAGTACTCTCTGGAACTGCATCCGTACGAGTGCGGGCGTGATGTACGCTCGCGTGAGTCTCCGGAGCGCGCGGGCCGTGCTGGCGGCGGCGGCGGTACACCTGTATGAGTACATGAGGTGTTGTGACTCACGACAGCGTTGTTGAAGTTGGGCGCGGCTCGCAGTACTCTCTGGAACTGCATCCGTACGAGTGCGGGCGTGATGTACGCTCGCGTGAGTCTCCGGAGCGCGCGGGCCGTGCTGGCGGCGGCGGCGGTACACCTGTATGAGTACATGAGGTGTTGTGACTCACGACAGCGTTGTTGAAGTTGGGCGCGGCTCGCAGTACTCTCTGGAACTGCATCCGTACGAGTGCGGGCGTGATGTACGCTCGCGTGAGTCTCCGGAGCGCGCGGGCCGTGCTGGCGGCGGCGGCGGTACACCTGTATGAGTACATGAGGTGTTGTGACTCACGACAGCGTTGTTGAAGTTGGGCGCGGCTCGCAGTACTCTCTGGAACTGCATCCGTACGAGTGCGGGCGTGATGTACGCTCGCGTGAGTCTCCGGAGCGCGCGGGCCGTGCTGGCGGCGGCGGCGGTACACCTGTATGAGTACATGAGGTGTTGTGACTCACGACAGCGTTGTTGAAGTTGGGCGCGGCTCGCAGTACTCTCTGGAACTGCATCCGTACGAGTGCGGGCGTGATGTACGCTCGCGTGAGTCTCCGGAGCGCGCGGGCCGTGCTGGCGGCGGCGGCGGTACACCTGTATGAGTACATGAGGTGTTGTGACTCACGACAGCGTTGTTGAAGTTGGGCGCGGCTCGCAGTACTCTCTGGAACTGCATCCGTACGAGTGCGGGCGTGATGTACGCTCGCGTGAGTCTCCGGAGCGCGCGGGCCGTGCTGGCGGCGGCGGCGGTACACCTGTATGAGTACATGAGGTGTTGTGACTCACGACAGCGTTGTTGAAGTTGGGCGCGGCTCGCAGTACTCTCTGGAACTGCATCCGTACGAGTGCGGGCGTGATGTACGCTCGCGTGAGTCTCCGGAGCGCGCGGGCCGTGCTGGCGGCGGCGGCGGTACACCTGTATGAGTACATGAGGTGTTGTGACTCACGACAGCGTTGTTGAAGTTGGGCGCGGCTCGCAGTACTCTCTGGAACTGCATCCGTACGAGTGCGGGCGTGATGTACGCTCGCGTGAGTCTCCGGAGCGCGCGGGCCGTGCTGGCGGCGGCGGCGGTACACCAGGCGCGCGCTCCGCATGACGCGCACACCACGGCCGCACACACCGCCCCGCATGATAACCAACTCACTATACTACTCGATACTGGCTCTGTCAACACACAAACATATACCATATTCACTAGCAATTATTATTATTTTCTAAACGTAATGTGGTGGTAATATTCCACGGAGAATAAAAAAAAAAGAGGGTAACATAAAAGTTATTTATTTTGTTAATGGAGTATGTTAATAAAGTTAAATTAACATAATTGAAATATTCAAAATTATATACAGAATTACGGTTACTTTTATGGATTTCCTGCTTCCTACACGCTTTCCGACTAACCTTGTATTTAAAATTCACGTTGTACAGTTCAGTGCGACATTACCTCTGTTTATACCCAAGAAAAATGAGTTTTATGTTATCTCCAGAAATACCACTAAAACATATATATTATCTACTATAGAGTGTATTAATAAAATTATTGTATTTTCATATTTTAAGAAAATAAGGAAGTAAAACAGACCATATGCCATAATATTGCGCTTCCTACCTGTAGTATCTTTAAAATTATAAAGTAATCAAATAATTACTTAAACAATTTTAAAATCTTTTACATTTAAAAAAATATTGAAGTCTAGTTACTTTTCAATAATATTTATAGGAATTTGTAAAAATGATTCAATATCTTAAAACGGCAACACCAAAGAGTACTATGCTCAACGCCTTCTCGGCACTTCGCGCCGGGCGCTTGCGGAGGGAGGACGTTATTCGCTCGTTGTCTGCGCCTTGCTTACGTTAATAATATACGAATAACCGGGCCCCAGTACGAAATACAATTTGTAACAAAAACCCTGTTGAGCGATTTAACTGTGATATCAGAATCGATACTCAAACGTGATGAAAAAACTCGCATACGAAAATTGGACTGTAAAAATAATCATACTTATTTTTAAACTTGAATTAATTTAGTTTGTAAACCGTATTCCGATTGATTACCTCTGCAAGAGCGACGGGTTGCAGCCAGAGCGAGATAGCATGTTATGGCGTCTACATACATCAAACGTGCCGCTTTCCCGGCTTCGTCAATACACACAGAAATATAGATGTAAATAACATTTTTTAAGTTAACTGTGTAAGGACTCTCGCTTCTGGTTATTTTTTTTTTAATTTAACTACTTTTATTAACCTGTCTACATTATATCCACCTTCACGACCCAAAAATGGCCAACAGGGTTTTTGTTACATACTGTATAGCCCGACTGAGTAGTTTATTCTGTATTTTTTCTTAGCTTAAAAAATACTTGCTCATAAAATTTTGACATAGTACACCAAAGTTCTTTATTTATTTACTTTAGGTACACCAACAGCATACATATTCTACAATGTTATATACTAGACAATACATAAGGTCTTATAGCCGATATATACGCCCATTATAGGTATACACAGCATTCACCAGGTACTTAAGTATAAAAAATTATGATTTTAAAACAAACAATATAAATTAAATTAAAAGGACTATCCCTATCCCCGAAGATGTTTCAACAATTTACTTTTATACACAGCAATCTTATCATTGACAATATCTAGATTATTGACATTTTTTTTCATAATATTATATTAGTTGTATATTTTGTTGGAGAATTCATGCCTACATTAGTGCTGCAAAACGGAATATGACAGATTCTGAATATGGGAACCCTAGTTATCATGGATGGCACATTCAGAGGAATCTTATTAAGGATGTATACATACATACATTCAAACTTACCATTAATCTAATATATAAAATTCTCGTGTCACAATGTTCGTCCCCATACTCCTTCGAAACGCCCCGACCGATTTTTATGAAATTTTATATGCATATAAAGTAGGTCTGAGAATCGGCTACTATCTATTTTTCATCCCCCTAAATTTTCATTTTTCTTTTTTAGACAATTTTTCACCTGATGATAAGTGATCACTGCCCATGTACGCCCACAATACCAAAAGAATCATAGGTGCTTTGCCGACCTTAAAGGAAAGGGATTGGTGGAGCCGGCACATTCATGCTGCAGAATTGTCTACAACATGGCTCTAACACTTGTCTACAGTGTGTATCAGCCGGCTCGTCGGGTTGTTACCATTGTCTCACAGAAAACCGACGTAAAGTAGCAACTTGCTGCTGCGTTTCGTACGGTGAGTGAGATATCCAGAGGCCCAAACCCCCTCCCCTTCCCAATCCCTTACTTATCCCTTTCCTTTAAGGTCGGCAGAGCGCCCATGATTATTTTAGTATTGAGGGCGTACATGGGTAGTGGAGATCACTCACCATCAGGTGAGCCAGGTGAGCCAGGTGAGCCAGGTGAGCAGCACTGCCTTACCATATACATGGAGCGGTGTACTGTGGAAGAACATGTCGGTATAGTGCGCGGGCAGGGGCGCGGGCAGGGGCGCGGTGCCGGTGCTGTCCGTCGCGTACGCGTACACCTCCGCCGGCAGTAGCCGCAGCGACGCGTTCAGTACCGGCTCGGCGAACTTGTTGTCCCTTAACCATACTCGTATTGTTATCATATACATCTTACGTAAAGGACTATCACCAATACAAAATACCAAATTATGGATATTTAGTTCTATTCATGGTTTATTGGTCACTTTTACAATGTCACACTTGGACTATCGACTGACCATTCAGAACCCAGAGAAGTGAGAGCACTTGCAGTACTCACAGCACTGAGCTCCCAATGACGGAGCGCTCTCTTATAAAGCAACTGTCCCCCCACCAGGCGTACAACTTGTTTACTACTTGCACGGCTATTATTTCAATCTACCCGGCATTACATTCTCGGACACCTTCATTATCAATCGATAAATGATAAATAGAGAGTCCCCAACAAGTCTGGTGTTGCGATCTAACAAATGTTGCCTAACAATATACATACATACATACGCACTCACGCTTACAAGGTGGTAGGTCCCTCGTTTGCGAGAGGCCGGCTGGGTTGGTACCACCGCGATGTCTATTTCTGCCACCAAGCAACAGTGTGTTCCGGTTTGAAGGACATTGAAGCCAGTGAAATTAATGGCCATTATGAGACTTAACACCTTATGTCTCGGGGTAACGAGCGCAGTCCAGTGTCATGCAGTGCTTTAATATTTAAAGTTCTGTATGGCGTTGCTTCCGCTTATGAGCAGGCGTGACGCTTACCATCAGGCGAGCGACCTGCTCGTCTGGTCATCCAAGCTAATTAAAAAAAAAAGCCGGTAATCCCCGAAGGGGTAGACAGAGGTGTAACCGGTACACCCACATTCTCTCCGTATCTCCGTCCCATGATGTGATAGGGGGCGAACCTATCGCATATCGGGTACAATTCCAAACTCCAGGTTGATATTAAGTATTTCATAATAGAAAAACCCAATATCACTTTACCCGTCCCGGGGATCGAACCCGAGACCTATGCGTCAGCCTCAGTCGTAACGCGTACGCATTACAACTGCGCCACCGAGCCAGTCAAAATATATTTTCAAACTAATATAAGCAGTCACACACATAGCCCTGACCTCATAGTAAGATACGAGTCTTGTGTGGTAACAAGAACTACGAGACTTACGGTCTCACAAAACCCAGACCCGAAACAAATATTTGTCTCGGTGCGGGGATGGAACCCGCGGCCGCACGTTTCATAGTCGGCTACTCACTTACTGCACCACAGAGGCTGTAAGTCAGCAATCGGTTCATGTGTCAGAAAATCCTGATCGGATTGTAGATGTGTATGCCCGTATATACAAGTTTAGTCGGAAAGGGTGTAAGAAGCTGGAAATCCATAAAAGTACCCGTAATTCTGAACATTTATACTTACATTTTTTTTCAAAATACTCCATATTTACAGAGATATTGCTATTCAAAGATTTCAGATTTTTTTTCTACTCGCACACGTAACTGTACTAAAAGAAATTTCGTCTCTATTTCGTTTATTACATATTCTCTTATCTTATAAGAGAATATGTAATATTGTTATCTATTCATATACTCTTTGACAACGTTTTGTTTTACCGCTAGGCCGTTTGTCGGATGCCGCCTGTAGGAATGTGCAATTCTTGAGTTTCATGAGCTTCAAATGAAAACAGCTGATCTTACTTACTTAGGTTCCGTGTGCGTATTTTTTTTCTAAAATCTTTGAACAGTAATATCTCTGTAAAAATGGGGTATTTTGAAAAAAAAATTAATGATAATGTTGTTCAGAATAACGGGTACTTTTATGGATTTCCCGCTTCCTACACCCTTTCCGACTAACCTTGTATAGTGTAGACACTTTTGTCTACAGCATGAATGGGCCGGCTCGTCCGGGTCTTAACCACTGTCTCACAGAAAACCGACGTAAAGTAGTAGCTTGCTGTTGTGTTTCGTAGGGTGAGTGAGATACCCGGAGGCCCAAACACCCCCCCCCCTTCCCAATCCTATAATTATCCCTTTCCTTTAAAAGGTCGGCAACGCGCCAATAATTTTTGTATTGTAGGCGTACATGGGCCGTGCAGATCACTTACCATCAGGTGACTCACTTGCTCGTTTGCCAGCCTACGCTATAAAAAAATAAATATAAGAGCGTCAGTACCTGTATATCTCGAGGTAGTGCAGCGCGACCGTGGAGCGCGCGCGTGCGAACAGCTTGTGACTCACGCGCACCAACAACAACCAACCCACGCACGACGAGTGACTGTCGGTGAACGGGGTCACCTCGCATACACCCTCGCCTAGTCTATAAACAAATTATATTATACTTTCATCTTAAACCTTTTACTCATTTCTGGCTGTTCCCAATATTAATCTTAAATTTCAATATAGATATCTACTTCTTGAAGTCGTCCCTATTTTCCAGATATGTACGTCAGATAATCAGATAGCAATAGATAGGTAGGCTATCTGTACCCTCTTGTGCGTTATGTTCATACAACCTGACAAAGAGGAACTATTTTATAAATTATATAAACAAATAAGAAGATATGATTTAGATTAGAAATATAAGTTTTAATTTAACATTTATCTATAATTCTTATTTTTACCACTGTAAATGAAATAATATTATCGAGAAATACATAATAAGTTGAAAAACACAATGTATTATCGAAACGTTTTACTGTTAACACATTACGGCTCTGAATATAAGTCCTCTGAACGTCGAATCAAATTTGGGGATTTTACTGAAGTGGGGAATTATTTTGCGAGGGAATTGGGGGTTTTACTATACATGGCGCGATGATGGTGTTCGCATTAACAAGTAGATAAATGTCTCTTGCACATATTTTAATTATTAAAACGGTGCATTATTTTTATATATTATACATTTTTTTTGATTTTGACTTATTTTATTTAGTTTTTTGTATTCCATTGCGACGGCCATGTAAGCCTTGTATACTCATGGCTATTTCTTCAAAATGCCTTATTTATTTCGTTTTTTACAGCTGAGGATATCTGTTTATCGGTCAAAATCTACCGATATAGATAATACTAGATAACTTTATCGACAGATAGCACTTAAAAAATATTGGGACGGTTGAACTGTCATTTTTATAGTATCGTATATTTGTAGTTAGCTATCAGTCCTCTCATCGATAGATATAGATAGACAGCAATGAAGAATAGGATTGCCTATCATTAGTAAGTTTATTGGGACGGTCAAACGGAAAATAGATAACATTTTTTATCGCCGGTATAGCAAAACCAGAGACAGACAGAATATAGACATACACACGGATTAGGGTTGTTTATCTATCGTTTTTACAAGGAAATGATGATGATTTTCTGGGAATTTTATGTCAAAACTAGCTTTCGCTCGCGGCTCCGCCTGCGTGAATATATTTCCGGGATAAAAAGTAGCCTATGTCCTAAGTCCTGTTTAAATTTCATCAAATTCCGTTCTGCCATTAAGGCGTAATTGCTTTACAAACATTTAAAGTTTGACATTAATAACATTAGTATGAACAGTAATAGTAATAGTAATAAGAGCAGACTGACTCGACATGTGCGACGACCTCGTTGACGATGTCCTGCAGATAGTCGATCTGTTCGTCGAAGTACTCGAGCGCGAGTGTGGGCCGGTCGTACTCCTGCTGGCCCACGCCTGATGACTGCTCGCTCCACATCGACAGCTTACCCACTGTGTACAACATATATAAGGTTAGTCGGAAAGGGTGTAGGAAACTGGAAATCCATAAAAGTACTCGTAATTCTGAACAACATTTATACTTAATTTTTTTTCAAAATACCCCATTTTTACAGAGATATTGCTGATCAAAGATTTTAGAAAAATACGCACACGTAACTATAATAACAGAAATGTCGTCTGTATTTTTTTTATTACATATTTACTCGTATCGGCGAACTCTTTGCCATCATTTTGCTTTACCGCTAAGCCGTTTGTCGGCTGCCGCCTGTCGGAATGTCCGCTAAATGTGACCCAAATATGAATAATATGACCCCAAATGAAAACAGCAGATCTTACGTATGCGTATTTTTTTCTATAATCTTTGAATAACAATATATCAGTAAATATTGGGTATATTAAAAAAAAATAAGTATAATGTTGTTCAGAATTACGGGTACTTTATGGATTTCCAGCTTCCTACACCCTTTTCGACTAACCTTGTATATACATATACAACGTGTTACAGAAAGGCGCGGGCAAATTTAAGCAAATGTATAGGCAAATATAGTGCAGGGTATAAGTTTTTTATCTCCCATAGTACCAATTTCGATTGCATTGCTAGGACAATAATAATAGAATTTTCTTTTTTATCGAATGAGTAACATGTCGATATCAACTTTCAATTTTGGACAACACTAAATGATAAACAATGATACTATAGACCGCCTTTCATTTAATTATTTTATAATTAAAAAAACATTAAACAGTTGTCAAATGTCAATATTTATTTGACGCAGTCAGTTCGGCAATTTCTTATGATTGATTAGGAGTTCATAAGCTATATCTGACTTAAAACAAGTATTATGTATTGGTACTTCGTGTTGGTGTAACTAATAACAGCGTTTTACAGGATCGTCGGCTGTATTAAGCCAAATTCATAGATGGAAGACCCGACAATGAAGTCGTTTAACATGCTTCTAGAGGATAGTACCTACGAGTATATCGTCTTCAGCACACGGTCCCTTTCAAGTGTTAATTTGTGTTTAAATTACAGTTACGTACGTATGCTCGTAGAATTACGTACATCTTATTCAAGTTTATTAAAAAGTGTGTGTCGTTCATAATAATTAATAGTGATGTCATCAATCTCATCGATCTTAATAAACGAGTGATTAAAATTAACGTAAAATTTTTGGATGTCTTGGTTTTGGAAAGATCCGGTAGATAAGTACGAATTGTAAGGTGAATGTAATGACCCTAAAATATGACCACACGTTTCTGTAACACGTTGTATACATATATACACAACAAATGTGACACTTACTGTCCTCGAGTATGAGCGGGTCGACGAGCATAGCGAGTATAGCGTGCGCGAGATACTTGTACGCGACGTGCGAGGGACGAGCGAGACACTCGGCGGCGCTGGCGCACACGCGGGACAGAGCGAACGAGTCCACCTGCTGTGACTTGGGCAAGTTGTTCCAGTCCATGTGCTCGGCGCAGCGAACTAGACCGTCCAGCACCGGGATGTGGTTCGCCGATGGTGTCGGACTGTCTGTTTCTGTGGGTAACGGAACTGTATCATTAGATTTACAATGACTGCCTTGGTGGCGCAGTTACGCTGAGGTCTCTGGTTCGATCCCTGGGGTCGGGTAAAGTGGTATTGGGTTTTTCTATTACTATTTATTATGAAATGCTCAGTATCAGCCCGGATTCTGGAATTTGAGCCCGGTATGGCGATAGGCTCGCCTCCTATCACTTACTGGGACGGAGATACGCTCGGCGAAATGTGGGTGTACTTGTTACACCTCTGCCTACCCCTTCGGGGATCACAGGCGTGAGTGCGTATGTAAGTATGTTTTTATCGATTATCGAACTAACTATTTAAGAAACAAAATGGAGGCTACTTACGCTTGCCGTACAGGGACAAGTTAAAAGCACCAGACCACGCGGTAGATCGCCTATGCGGTGGACTAAGCAAGTAAAGACCTCACTTAACGGTCCCCTCTATGAATGCACCAGAAAAGCAGCATTTCGGGATGAATGGCGACGAATTGTTAGGTGTGCCACCAACCCTGAACAGAAGACCACGACCACTCTGCCAAGAGTGTAACGAGTAAGAAGGAAAGACTTACTTAGGACATGCAGCATCAGATGGAACAAGCTGTCATGGATGCTTGGTTGGAATATGTCGCTGTACTCGGCGGGCAGCGCGGCCACGTGCGGCGCGGGCTCGCGCGCGCGACTCTCGGCCGCTACACCCGCCACGAACGTGTGCAGCGCCGTGTACAGGCGCAGCAGCGAGCGCGCTACCATGCTCACCTGCAATACAACACTTTACTGGAAAACCTTCCTTTTTTATATCCTATGCCGACAAACGATCAAGTGGGTCACCTGATGGTAAGTGATCTCCACCGCCCATGTACGCCTACAATACCAAAAGAGTCATGGGTGCGTTGCCGACCTTAAAGGAAAGGGATAATTAAGGAATTGGAAAGGGGAGGGGGTTTGAGCCTCCGGATATCTCACTCACCGTGCGAAACGCAGCAGCAAGCCGCCACTTTACGTTTTCTGTGAGACAGTGGTAATGACCCGGACAAGCCGGCCCATACATGCTGTAGACAAAAGTGTGCACAGCGTGGCTCTACCACTCAAAAAAGTGAAGTTTAAACATCTCTAGGCGTATTTTTTTTTTTACTTTTTATCCAAAAAAAAAATACATCAATAGAACCTTATCTCGATACCTAATAACACCTTCACGGATCGGACAGGGTTTTTTTTACATATTGTATACACGTAAATATTTCAGGCACTCATATTTTTTATTGAAAGCAGACCTTTAAATCACTCTATTTGAATAGAAGTCGTGGTTAAGCCGCTAAATTTAGTTTAAATAAATATACAGGATGTAAAATTATGTAAATTAACAGAGGTAATTTAATTGTAGATCTATAGAGACCTTGTTAGTTCCCCACGCATGTTGCGACTTGTGCAGCGATGTGGCTATAGAGCAGCACGCGATGTTGATGAAGTCCCAGTGATGAGCGGGCAGCTCCCATGCGCAGCGACGCACCAACGCTGTCAGATACTCCAGTACTGCCGCGTTGGACACTGCCAAGTGCCATGGAGCTGATGATATGTCGCTGAAATAATAACACTTCACTTTGACACGGGTAAAGGCCGACAAGGGACTAAATGATTTCAAATGGTCAAAAGTGTTATTTATAAGTGAAATGTTCGAAAGAGATCAAAGAGATGAAACAAGGCGAAAAGTGTTGAACTGATATAAAGGGACTCAAAAGTATCGCAAGTAAAGCGCAAAAAGGGCCATAATATAGCATAGACCGAAAATCGAGCGAGTGGGTCATCTGATGATAAATCACGTCCACCGCCCATTAGCGCTACAACTAGAAAAATCCCTTAAAGGTAAGACATAATTAAGGGCTTGGGAACAGGCTTGGGAAAACAACTTGAGACAGTTAACAACCCGGGTGAAAAGAGGGTACGAATTCATCGCGCATTGCGTAGTTGCATGTGCGTTTATAAAAACCGATCGATATTATTTATTATTAATTATATTCGATAGTTATTATTTTAAATTTTAATAATAAACATTTGTTAGAGGTTCGTGTAGGGAGTGAAAGAGCGCATATTTGTTAACGTTTTATAGTTTAGATGTATAATGTATCAGTATAGTTACGTGTCAAACAGCATGACGTCGTTGTGCCTGTAGTAAGTGTTGACGAGCAGATCGAGATGGCAGACGGCGCAGTGTGCGAGCACGTCACGAGCAAACTGCTCGTCCAGCGAGCCCGCGCGCGACATACTGCCGGCCAGCCCGCGCACCATCACCAGGTATATACTGCGGTCGCTGCGGTCGCTGCGGTCGCTGCAGTCGTCACCCTCTGCCTTGTTAGCCTGACCACATTGGAAAACTTCTAATGTAATTCATATCTTGCGGCGTTTACACTTTGATAATGACGCCGCATCTGTGCTTTACTACTAAGCACTATAATATTATAAATCTACTAGCTGTCCCACGCGGTTTCACCCGCAATTACAACAGCTCCACCTACCGGGTCCAATTGTGAATCTAAACCATCCAGTGCGCCACCCAAACGCATACAAAAAAATTCATTCCAATCGATCCAGCCGTTTAGGAGAAGTTCAGTCACATACACACGCACAGTAGAATTATATATATTCGAGGCGACGGGAATGTTAGGGAAGTTAAAACTCAGTAGTATGTCAATAGACAAGTTCGTCACTGACCCGTGTCTGAGGCTGGACTTGTAACCGCTAAATCCCACTCCCATTGGTCGTCGATTGGTAGTGGGATTTAGCGGCCAAGTGTGAGCGTGTGTCATGAGACCGGGTTACAAACCCCAGATAGTTTACACATTGAGGACGTGTTACATCCCCAATCGCCCTCGATCGCCTAAAGCCTCGTTTAGACAATGATGTCAATCAATTGCAATTCTCAATTGCAATGTGCTTATAATTTTATGACTTATTATTTAATATCTTGTTATATCGCTTCATTTCCATCAACTAAAGATATAAACTGCACTATATCCATCATAAACATAGTAAGTGTACGTATTTCACGTGTGGTGTCGAAGTATGATATTTAACGGAAAATGTTGAAGTTATTTTAATGTATATAATAAAAGTCCTCAAAAACCTACCCATTGGGTATAGACTTTTTATATTGTTTAACACAAGTATTATCTTAAATATTGAAGTCATATTCAAATGTGAATAAAGTAAAATCGCCAATACCACTTCGCTGTAAAACTATCTGTTAAACCCTCATACCTGTAAAGTATGGAAGAAACCATTCCCAGTGACGATCTCCTCCAACTTCGATAGTTGCATATCATCCGAGTACTTCTCCATGGCATCAATAGTGTTTTCACCAGGCTCGCATTTAGCAGTCACCTCATAATAACGACGTGCGTAGGACCAGTAGAATCCTATGAAAAGTATCGATACTGTTTATTTGGTATGGTCAGGTTAACGATATTAGAAAACTATCAACAAGACACGTTTTCCACATTGAAAAAGTACCAAAACTATATCGATAGCAAACATATCGACACTACCTAATACGAAATCCTTCTTAAAAAATAGTTGGAACATCAATAATTATGATGGACGACCTTTTTAAGTTTGCCCCATTGCGGTTGATCACTACCGGTCGATATTCAATGAGTATCGACATCAAAAACAGAAAATTACCAAGTATGAACCCGAATATTAAGCACTCGGTATAGAATATCGACGTATAAAATATGATTATATGTTGGAGTATTTCCTTTATCGGTTAGCGACATGATAACCGAATGATCTTAATGAATCAATAAAACCAGAAATAATAATTCATTACGCAGGAGCGTTCCGTCTAGTAGGTACTACGGCGACTCGCTCGCTTCTGAGCTCAGGAGGGCGCAGCACGCTCTTTTATAATTCAACCGGTGGTAGTGGGGGGATGCGTCACGCTTTGTTTGTGTCGATGCAATTACTCAGCGCTGCACGTGCGTTCGTTAATTCAGTATCAAATATCGAAGTAAGTAGTTTCAATATTCGATACACTAAGCCCGAATACCAAGTACTCAGTATTGCTAGCTTTATAATAGTAATAGTACTGTTTATTGGTGTTATTGAAGGTACTCAGGGGAATAACTTTATTAAGTGGGTAGATGTAGGATAGTGAGGCGTGGTGAAGGTGATTGGTGAAGTATATAAGAGGGTGCTGTATTAATTATGGGAACTCAGTCAAGCTTGGAACTTTTACGTGGTCAAGTGCGGTTGTAATCATTAGCAAATATATAGACTTCTTTCAGTATCGAATATCGACGTACAAAATATCGTTATCTATTCAGTTTCGGTATCATTATTAAAAACTTACCTGTAGATGCAGCCGAGTGAGTTAACACACCCAGTACAGTATTGCGTAGAGGGACCGGAGTCTCGTTGATTATGTCTTCTAATAACATGTCTAGCTTAGACTTGCCGTCACGGAGTATTTTGTGATGAGGCCACTGGAGAGAAAACACTTTCATAAACAGTCAAGTTAAAGGAAAGATAAATTACACATAATCTCACGCCTGTATCCCCGAAACGGTATATAGAGGTGCAACTAATGCTGCTGGCTGCATCCAAGATTCACCGAGCTTATTTCCATTCCATGATGTGATAACGGTCGATCTTACCACCATACCGGGTTTAATTTCAATTCCGTCGTTTTTTTTATCGAAAACTGAAATACAAATTGTGATTGCCCGACCTGAGTTTAGAACTCAAACCTGATGGATTTTCAGCCTAAGTAGATTGCCGCTCGACCAATGATGAGATAAATTAAATTAATCAATATGTTGACAATGGTGCCCCTAGACTAGCGAGCGTATATTATTATCAATACTATACATAGCCCAAAAGTAGCATGGATATATGCTATTAAGTAGCATATGTATTTCAGACATTCAATCGAGTCATATATAATACAAAAATTACTTACGAATCCATATCCTTCATGCAGCGTACATATCATCATATAATCATACAACACTTTACAAAACTCCGTCTGGAAGTACTGTTCTGATAGCAACCGTTCACACCATGTCACTTCCTCATCATCATCAGGCTTGTGCAAAAACAACGTCCTCAGATACACTGCCCTTAGTAACAGACCATTCATGAACGAAACTAGGTCGTGTTTCGTCATTTCTTTGTCAATCGAGTCTTGAGCCACTTGACGTATGAAGCTGTTGTCGTCATCGAAAGGGCAGTTCAGTTTTGAGTGAACGCAGTCGTATCGAACTGCAAAGTATTCGATAGACGTGGCTTCTAAATCGAAGAGTGCTTTTGTGAACATTATCATCTCCGACAGGTCTTCAGGAAGTTCTGAGTTGGCTGTGAGGAGATATGGACATAAAGCACATATGTGCTCGATGTTGTCTATGTTCACTTTCGGGTTTCTGGAACAAACAGTTATGAAACGGTTACTGGTTTTTTGTCCCCAGTAACTTGGATATACTGCATCTGTAATAAGGTGCAATCCAAATATAATTGATTATCGAGAAAAGCCACCTCTCTCAACGGTCGCCAGAATGATGCTAGCCTGAAATGACTGTATATACATCAAACTGACCCTGGAGTCATGAAGTCATTATGGTTGGGTTTTCACAATCTATAATAAGGTGGTTGATACCCGGATGGATACCAATGTGCATCAGGTATTCTCTCATCGGCAAATGGACTGAAGCAGAGAGAAGTTAAGGAGCGTAGTGTAGTAAAGAGTCTGCACATCGAACAGTCCGAAAGCAAGGACTAAGCGATAAGTTTTTATAACGGAGCGGAGAAATGTATGGAGCTAATTGACAGCTAATGACAGTCTCCGTGGCGCAGTGGGCGAGTAGCCAGCTGCGAAGCGTGAGGCCGTGGGTTCGATTCCCATACCGAGACAAATGTTTGTCTAATCCACAAATATAGTCCCTCGTAGTTTCCGATACCCACGATACAGGTTAACCTAGTGTGGGTCGGGGCTATGTGTGTGACTGTTGGGTGAAAAAAATAATTAATGTCTACTTCGTTAAAGTCTCGTTCATTCCAAAAATTCTTGGTCGATATTTTTTAACTCAGCACCATTTCATTTTCCCTGCTCTATGGAGAAGGGGCCTAATATGTTGTTCAGCGTAATAATAAATATACCCAACAGTCACACACATAGTCATGATCTCACACTAGGTTAACTTGTATTGAGGATATCAGGAACTATGAGGAACTTGTGGTCCCACAACACTCAGACTCGAAACAAATACTTGTGGATCACGCAAATACATGTCACGGTGTGGGAAATGATGTTACGGCTTCTCGCTTCCACCGGCTACTCGGCCATTGCGCCACGACGTCTGTGAAACGTACAGTTGGTGTTCTCCCAAGAGGCGTTGACGTTAGGAAATGTTTCTGTAGGATGTGTTAAGAAGCAGTGCAGTGAGGCGACATACTTGTGCGTGAGGTTGAGCTGGACGTGTCGCGTGGTGTGGCGCGCGACGTGGCGCAGCAGGGCGGCGCGCCGGGCGGCCGGCAGCGCGGCGGCGCCGTCCTGCGCGCACGAGCGCACCTCGCGCCACGTCTCCGCGCTCAGCCGACTGTCGCCGCGCTGCTACATCATACATCATACATGTTACATGTTACATGTTACACTTGCACGATACACGATACATGTTACATGTTACATGTTACACGACACACGTTACATGCTACATGTTACACGATACACGTAACATGTTGCATGTTACACGATGCACGTTACATGTTACACGTTACACGATACACGACCAACATTTATTCATTAAATAAACAGCCTAGTGATTTTGATATTTTACTTTAGCGTTTATACTACTACCGAGTTTGAACCATGTATGTATGCAGTATCGTTTATATGGTAAACCAAAAACAAATAAAAACTGAAAGGAAATAAGTTTCTTGTATAGAGACACCCTAAAATGTTCACCATTTGTTTCTTATTCTATTATTTGTTGGCATAACCATCATAAAAAAAAACATATTTTGTGAAATATTCAACCAGTTACTTATGACGGTTCAAAAGGATAGTCTTTGAAAGTTGGACAAACAGCATAAGCCTATGATATGGACCCCATTGACACCCTTAGCGTTACACCCTAAAAACCCTAAAAACGTTACACCACACAATATACCACATAAATGACAACTATAGGATTGAACGCATATAATGCAAAATAAGTTTAATCAGAAAGTCATGAATTAAAATCAATCTAATCGTTAAAACCCCTGGACATCTGCAATTTCTAAAAGGTTGAACAGATTTTCTCGATAGATGCATTAAAAACAACCCATTCGAAACAGAAACGAAAAGAAATAAAAAAAAAAAAAATTGTCACAACACGACATGTACACGCTACTTGCTAGGATATAGCAGGCAATAAAATAAAAAGTAAGCAGTTGCATGCCGTGGCTGTGACAGGCAGGTGACTCAGCATATCGCTGTATTGCGCATGAGCCACACCACAGCACTGATTTTCAGTGGTCACCTTAAGTGACGAACGGACGCCAGCTAGCCAGTAGGGCCAATACATTTATGATTAATGTATTGGCCCTACTACTACTACTGGCTAGCTGGATTCATTTGAAACAGATTAAACTTATAACTCTCTTATTTATGTAATTGCAGGAATGAGGCAGCTATACTCACAGGCACTCTCAAGATGACTCCAATAAGTTGTATGATGAGATCAGGCGCGGCGTGATGAGTATCAGCTCGTATCAACAACGCTGATGATAGCTGAGCTCCGAGGCGAGACACTTGCTCCAGCGAGCTGGATGATTGGTCTCGTAATGCTGAACTCACAAGCTCCACTATACGAGTCACCGCGCTCGGGCTGATTATCAGTTCTACAACAATTCATATTATTTCATGATTTAACATTCCTTCTTTAAGCGAGGCTTTAAAAGAGTTTTCTTTCAACGGTAGACAGAGTCTTGGACTTTGGCATTGCTAAAGTCTTGCTTGGGCATCAGGTGAGACGCCTGCTCGTCTGCCTATCTGAGCAATAAAAAAAAAAACAAATATGAGCGGGACGATCAAATTCCGTGCCTTTTAGTAAATGATCACCTAATAACACCCACAACTCCAGAGGAATCGAGGGTGTCTTGCCATTCTTTAAGGAAACAAATGAATATTGAGTGAAAATTTGAAATTATTGAATCTCTGGTAATCTCACATTCGTCGGTTTTCTCTAAGATACCGGTACCACCCCGGGCGAAACCGCACATTCATACTGTAGACAAAACTGAACGATGCTTTATCATGCAAAAAATTGCAAGGTGGTAGGTCCCTCGTATGCGAGAGGCCGGCTGAATTGGTACCACCGCTTTGTCTATTTCTGCCGCCAAGCAGCAGTGTGTAAGCACTGTTGTGTTCCGGTTTGAAGGACATTGAAGTCAGTGAAATTACTGGGCTATATGAGACTTAACATCTTATGTCTCAGGGTGATGAACACAGTCCATTGCCAGGCAGTGCTTTGTAATTCAAAGTTCTGTGTGGTGTTGCTTCTGTTTATGGGCAGGCGTGGCGCTTACCATCAGGCGAGCGAGCTGATTGTTTTGTCAGTCAAGCTAATAAAAAAAAGTGCTAAATGCTAATATTTTACTATCAAGTTGAAATTATAGACACTCAGAATCGATTAACGATTTTTTACACGCACTTCTCTAAAATCAATAACACATTGTTGTTATAGAGCCAAAAAAATCTTATCTGATATAAAGGATACTCGTTTTAAGAGGGTAGGGAAAATGATCCGTATTTTGAAAGCGATAGATGACAAGTGGCTACTCACGTTCGTGATCATCATGCGAGAAGCACATGAGCAGCAAGTTGCGTGCAGCATCGCCGCCGGCGTGCACGTGTGCGGTGCACAAGCTGACGAGTGCGTGCTCCGTCTCGCGCGCTCGCATCCACGCACGCACTGCGGCCGACCGACAGTACGGGTGCGACAGGGACAGAACTATACACCACTCCACTACCGACAGCGGGAACTGTGGGTCAATACATGGTTATTTATAATTTGTCTCAAAATTAAAAAGAGACAAAATATTAAATCCATAAAATATTATACATTGTTTATATTTCGTCTAAACTCTACTGCCAGTTCGGAAGACTGTTTCGTTAGAGATATACGGGAAAGAAACCCTAAAGATGCTCTTTTCAATACTAGTTTATAATTATTATTGAGAGCGAAAAGGCTTTAGTAATATTGGTGAGTCAATTAAAACATTAAAACGAGATTTCCAGGCATCGATGAGGCTACGTTAGGCCTCCTCGGAAATATACTTTAGAGCCTGCAAGTCATATACTCGTAAAATATAACGTTAACGACTTTGCTTTTACTCAAATGTTACGAAAATATTTGTCCAACCATATAAAACACAACATAGACAAAAAAATGAAAGGAATCCTAAGGTAAAGCCGGTGTAATTATTTGTTTTCCTTGAAATAATAATAAAATCTGCCATCCTTATCACTCTGCTGGAAATGAACCTCCTCTACTCATGAGAGGATAGGCGTTAATAAATCCATAAATAAAAAATAATATATTACCCGTTTAAATGAGTCCAGCACACTATCCTGATCCTCTTCAGTCATATGTCTCAGCATCAGGAACACCACATCTACTACAGTCTTACACCTCATGGCTTCATCAAACAACCATTCACTAAACACTTTCTCATATAACTTGCACAATGAATCTACACCAAACTGATTTGCTATAGCCAAAAACAGTCCTTTTTCATTGAATTCAATCAGTAAAGTCAATAAAGGAGTTAGTACTGCATTTGCCACTTTCTTTTCACCAGCGAAGACCAAATAATGTGAACACACATTTTGTACCACATTATCGAGATTATGTTTGTAACGTTCGGATGCTGCAGGATCGAATTTTTCCGAAGTTGGGGAACTTTTCTCAACCGGTGCTTCCGAGTCTTTGAATTTAATACTCTGTTGTTTCTTTGGCTCTTGTAGAAAAGAGCTCTTTAACGTTTGCAATAATAGAACATGTCCGTCGATAAATCGAGCGATCTCGTCTTCACTTGTCGATAGTTTATCGATTTGCGTCGATAATTTCGACGCGATGTTCTGCCAAAAGTTTCTGATCAATTGGTCGTATTTCTCGTCGTTTTGTTCTTTGGACTGTTTGAGCCAATATTTGACGAGTGAAGCCATGTTGGTTGCGGAGTGTTTGATCAAGTTTGACCGAAGTGGTCCCGAGTGTTCGGTACTCAGTATTGTTTCGAGCCAAGTTCTGTGGGCGCTTGTAGTGACTTCTACCACGAAATCGTATTGCTGAACTGATAGATATCGTAAACATTCGGCTAGATTCGTTATCCAAAGTTGTCGCTCGCTTTTCGAACTCAGAATTGATTTCTTTTCAAGGCTGTGAAATAGTATTACTTGTTAGCAAATAATTTTGAAACTTATTTCCTTTTTTATTGTATAAAACATTTTTGGTCTTTCATCCTAAAGTAATCTAATTTAAGGAAAAAAATAATTAAATATCTAATTGGGAAGTGTCGTAAATGTTGATAACTACGTGTGAACAGTAGCCGTACATTATTGTTGTAAGAATAGCAAAAGTGATGCACTATTTGAGCTAGTATTATATTGAAGCTACAGTGTTACAACAATATTATAAGTTGTCCCAAGTCACATCAGGAAGGAAATATAAAACTCGATAAATAGATTGAAATTTAAAACTTTATCGAATAGCCATAATGAAATGAAATCTTACCCAGTATACATAGCTTTGAAGAATGCTTCATAAAACTCTTTAGTGAGCAGATGTTCAGGCAGACACGCCAGTAGCGGCAGTAATATACTTGTCAGATGTCGAGTATCGCCCCACCCACCTGAGAATATCGATAACAAAAAGCGTTTCATAACGTTCAAATAACATTTAAGACAGCTGATTTTGAAAATGCTATTTGGCAACTATTTTTGTGGCCGTATAAAACGTGACTTCGGTATATGAATGTGTTATATATATATATATATATATATATATATATAATTTAATGAGTAGCATTTACACAGACATGGTGAAACATGCGCTAACTTTGTCTCTTGTGGATTTATTTATTTTGGCATGGAAAGGACCTGATGTTAAGTACTCTGTGAGGTGAAATGAAAATATTTATTGAATCCATCAAAATGGTATACATCATTTAGATTCAGTCAAATTTTAACTCTACCGCCAGTTCGGAATGCTGTTTCGTTAAAGAAGAACGGACAAGAAACTCTAACGTTGCTCTTTTCAAAATTCATTTACAATATTTGCACTACGATAATACTATTAATTTTGAATAGAGTTAGAGCAGTGCAACTTATGCCAATGAGGGTCATTAGTAAAGTAAAATAATGAAATTATAATGATTATTGCGCATGATCCTCATGAGTACGATGAATAAATTAATACTGCGAAGATGACTAGTGCTGTCGATCGTCAAAAGACACTGCGACACTGAACGGTCGACTGAATTATGCCAACCCGTACTTTTGTTATTAGCTTGAGTGAACGAAGAGGCCAAGTAGTACGAACTCACCATTTTCTAATACATTCAATATCCGTTTGACGATGAGCTCTTTCTTGTCCAAGTATGTGTGCCAAGCCTGAGACAAAATAAATACAAGAGTTTAATCGTTGATTCACAAAAACAAAATTGAAACAAAATAATTTATTGTACCGTTTATATACCGGTATTTGTTGATCCAAGATACAACAGTAAATAAAATACGACGATCTTCATGTTTTATTTTGAAGGAAGTATTTATTTAATTTATTGTTCACTACTTTTTTTATTAGCCTTCAAAGGCAGACGAGCTGACGGCACACCTGATGGTAAGTGGTCACCGTCGGCGATATATATTAGCAATTCCAGAGGCACAGCCAATCCCATGCCTACCATAGAAATATTTTGCTATGCCATGTATGAAGGCATGTCAAAACTTTGATTTGTTTAGTAAAATAATATACAATGTGTTACAGAAAGGTGTGGTCAAATTTAAGCAACGTATGGTGTACGATACAAGTATTTTACCCCCGTCGTCGTACCAAATCCGGTTAAATTGCGAAGACATAAATAAAATATTTAATTTTTTATCAAAGCGTATGTTGATAATCGACATGCAACTTTGGAAAATACTAAATGATAAACAGCTAAGCTTTTGTCTTATTCCAGCATTGTTATTCTCGCACTCGTATTTATAGGGATGTGATCGATCTTCGAAAATTTGCATGAGATTTTAGAATGTCTAGATTTTGATAAAATCTGGTACATTATTTATGTATTTAATGAGTCTTAAGTATGACCACACCTTTCTGTAACACGTTGTATATTTTTGTTATATCGAGATACAATAAGATATAGTAATATTAACAAAATGCGCGGACGCTAGAGCGCGGCGCCATTACGCCCGTACAATTACAGCTGTAATTCTATACAACAACAAAGCCGATTCTTGGCCACCAACGCGTTCTGTTCCATAGACACGCCCACCAGTATCCGCGTCGTATTCTCATCCTACTTCTTGTTCAAACCTACTGTTGGAATAATCGAGGGAAATTAAATTAAATTGAATTATTTTACGTTGTATTTAAAGTTTACGAATCACTTATACATAACAGAATAACCGGCTCAATTGACACGTTGCTATGCATCGAAATAAGATAACTAGAACGATATCTCTCATATGAATCACCCAAAAATACGGCTCCACTTACTTGCACAAGCAAAGGTAATCTAACGTAACACTCATACACGCAACAAAAATTAATAAACGTTCAAAATCAACTTTATTTCATAAAAGTTAATGACTAAATATTCCATTTCTAAATCAAGATACGACGTTCTGCACCACGCAAAAAATTAGACGTAAGTGTCAACAAGAGATCATGAATAAATTTTTATGAATAGATGAATGAATGAGCTGCACAGACTTTTATAGCCCCGCCCCCTTGCACAGTTTTAGTGGGGTAATTTGGTTGAGTTACGTTTCTTGTCATCTTATTTCGATGTTGCTATGCATAATTAAAAGACAAAATAAAACAGAGTTCTTATCTATCTATATGAATAAAAAAGAATGACTAAATTGGTTGCTAAGCGTAAAACTCGAGAACGGCTGGGCCGATAATGAAGATTTTTTTTGTGTGTGTTTAAGTGGGATCCTGGATGGTCTATATTCATATTTAATTTATTCGGTAGGTGGCGCTGCAATCGGTTTCTATCAATTATACGTCGTGGGTGAAACGGGGGACAGCTAGTTGAATATGAAATGATTCCTGTTTAGTCAACACGTACCTCAATATTGTGCATGATCATGACCAGACAGCTCCATAGTCCAGCCGCCACAGAAGCGTTTTGTTCCACAGACACGCCCATCAGTATCCGCATCGTCTTCTGTCCGTACTTGTCACCGAACTGTGACTTGTAACGCTCTACTAAACGCCCAATGGCTTCAAACCATGCAGCACTACAAAACAAATAACAATTGAGTTCCAATCTACATGTAGAAGTTTCTGATCATTATACAATCATAGATTAATGCGGTCTTAAGATTTTTTTTGTTTTTGTCTAGGCCGACAAACGAGCAAGTGGGTCACCTGATGGTAAGTGATCTCCACCGCCCATGTACGTCCCCAATACCAAAAGGATCATGGGCGCGTTGGCGACCTTAAAAGAAAGGGATATTTAAGGAATTGGGAAGGGAAGGGAATTTGGGCCTCCGGATCTCACTCACCCTACGAAACGCAGCAACAAGCTGCTACTTTACGTCAGTTTTCTGCGAGACAGTGGTAACGATACGGACGAGCCGGCCCATTCATGCTGTAGACAAAACTGTCAACAGTGCGTCTCCGTGCTTCGGAGGGCACGTAAAATGTTGGTCCCGGCTGTTATTAACTGATAGCAGTCGTTAAGCCAAGTCGGAGGCCTTCGGGTGGCTTGTAAAACTCTGACACTAGGTTGGCCACTAACCATTCGATAAGAAGAAGAAGAAGAAGAACACTCTAAGATGGCTTTAAACTGGTGTTGGGCTATTTGTTTTATACTAGCTTTTGCTCGCGGCTCCACCCGCGTGAATAGACTTTTCCAAACGTAGCCTATAACCGTCTCCAGGGTCCAATCTATCTCTACATCAAAATTCATCAAAATCGGTTCAGTGATTTTTTTTCATAAAAATATCCTATGTTACTTCTTATACCTCCTACTATGTGTACAAAGTTTCATGATCAGTTAAGTAGTTATCGCGTGAAAAAGTAACAAACAAACTTACATTCACATTTATAATATTAGTATGATGTATTTAGGTAATTAAATATGCCATTATTGTCATAATGTTACCGTATCTGATGGCAGGTATGCGATGAGAGTTTCCAGAAGGCATTCTGCTGTAACAGTTGTTGAGTGAGCTCGTCCCACAGCCACTGGTCATGAGTACTCGCCAGTCGCTGAGTCACGAAACTCAATCCGCGTAGACTGCCCGTCACTATACAGTTGTACTGTGCCTCCTTGTCTTCAGCGTTCTCGATCCTGCAGCGGTCATTTTTTTTTATTACCTTGTATTACGAGACGAGCAGGTCGCTCGCCTGATGGTAAGCGTCACGCATGCTCATAAACAGAAGCAACGCCACACAGAACTTTAAATAACAAAGCACTGCATGACACTGGACTGCGCTCGTCACCCCGAGACATAAGGTGTTAATAACAATAAATACACCCAACAGTCACACACATAGTCCTGACTCCACACTAGGTAAACCTGTATCGCGGGTATCAGGAACTACGAGGGACTTGCCAACCCACAACACCCAGACCAGAGACCAATATTTGTGGTTCACACAAACATTTGTCTCGGTGTGGGAATCGAACCCACGGCCCCTCGCTTCGCAGCCGTCTACTCGCCCGCTGCGCCACGGAGCTGTCCGTCTCATAATGCCCAGTTATTTCACTGGCTGCAATGTCCTTCAAACCGGAACACAACAGTGCTTACACACTATTGCTTGGCGGTAGAAATAGACAAAGCGGTGGTACCAATCCAGCCGGCCTCCCGCAAACGAGGGACCTACCACCTTGTAATTGGTATATTACGCAGACCAAGGATTTAACCTAAAAACTCCCGACTTCATCATTATAAATACAATCTGTAATTTTTAAGTGTTTGAACAGATATTCGCACAGATTTTTATTTTTTTATATACGTAATACGTTTGGGCACTATCACGCCTGATGGTAAGCGATGCGATGATGTGGCCTAAGATGAAGCACGCTTGCCTAGCACAAAACGATTCACTCGCGACTTGAAGACACCCAGATTATATTTATCGGGGAACAAAGACTCCGGCAACTTGTTCCACAACTTGGCAGTCCGTATGATGAAGGTGGACGCAAAGCGTTTGGTGCGCGTTTTGGGAACGTCTACCATAAAAGGGGGCGTTTTCTGTGGCCGTGTCTCTGGTCGTCCGATGATGGAATGCGGAGGAGGGAATCAAATTATACAGCTCCGCTGCACACTCTCCAAAATGCATCCGATAGAAAGCTGATAAACAGGCAACCCTACACCGATGTTCAAGGCTCTGAAGCCGAGATTCGACAAGGGTGTCGTTGCCTATCAGACTCTTGGAGAAGGAAGCAGGAGTATCTCTATTAAACCAGATTTCTCATAAAAACCGCGTTCAAATCAGTCCAATCGTTTAAACACTAGGATGCCTGGAGACACATACAGAGATACAAAGAGTTCACACTTATAACTCTTCTTATTTGTTATGAGTTAAAAATACACATCAAAAGTACTTTAATCTATATGAAACCAAGCGTGTCGTATTTTAAGTACCCGCTTAACAAGCATTTTAGTGATAAACATTTTGAATACTTTAGATGAGTTGTTACAATTCTTTTCTTCACGTAAAGGCATTTTTCATGTTTTCAGATGACACCTACTGCGGTAACGTCAGAATAATTTAGTTAATGCGTGTGCAAGATCTCATGCTTCGTCTTAGCACGCGAAGTATAGTCTATTGACAGCCTCCGTGGCGTAGCGGCTGCGATGCGAGACCGTGGGTTCGATACCCGCACAGAGACAAATGTTTGTGTGATCCACAAATATTTGTTTCGGGTCTGGGTGTTGTGGGTTGGCAATTCCCTCGTAGTTCCTGATACCCACGATACAGGTTAACCTAGTGTAGGGTCAGGACTATGTGTGTGACTGTTGGGTGTATTTAAATTTATTTACCAAACCGGTTCCAGAAATGTAAACAAATATCTACCCACTTTACAAATATTTTCTTTGTTTGGACCTGTCAATACACCAAATACAATAGGGATAGCGGAAAAGTGGGTAGACATATGTTTACATTTCTGAAACAGATATAGCGATTTGACTATACATTCAGAATGTCTATTATAATTATTATATACCTTTAGTTTGTGAATGACACACATAGGACACACTGCAATAATTACACTGTCTAATTTAGATTAAAAAAGAACAATGTTTAAATGTAATTATACATTATTTACAGAAAGGGGCTTAGGTTAACTTGCATAATTAGTGAAAATAAGATAATGCTACTCACTTTTTCGTCAACACTGAATCTGGATTCGAGACAAGATTATCAACAATGTGTGACAATATTTCTGTCTTACAGAACGATATCACGTCTGGCAGTTTGTTGTCTGGAAATGTTTTCTGTAAGGAAATTGTGAGTTTACAAATTTAAAGAAAATAAATATTAAGACCCCGCGCGGCGCACACTGGTCGGACGGCACGGTATATTTAGGACAGTAATTATAGATGAAAATTTCGATGATAATAGTCTTAGCTACAAAACTATGTACTACTATATGTCATCACATCATGTTATGTATCATGTGCCATCACATCATGTTATCATCAGGCATCACATTATATTATCATCTTTTATTACATTATGTCGTGTAAAATATTGGCTGCGGATGTAATAGTAAGTTTTAGAGTTACAGTGTGAATAGGCCGGCTCGACCAAGTTGTTACTACTGCCTGACAGGATACCGACGTAACGAGTGAGATATTCGGAGGGCCAAATCCTTTCTCCTTCCCAATCCATTTCCTTTAATGTCGGCAATTAGTTAACCATTCTTTTGGTATTATGGGGGTCTTGGGCGATGGAGATCACTTACCATCAGGCGACCCACTTGCTCGTTTACCACTCTATGCTATAAAAAAATAAATATATAATACTGACAGCGAGTGAGTTGTTGGCGAGGGCCTGCGCGGGCGCATGTGAGTCGTGTAACGCGACCAGCCAAGCTGGCACCACGCGCCGCAGCGACGGGGCTGCGCGACGACCACATGTCGATACTATGGCGCCGTGACACGCCTGCACACACCATACAACATACAACATACAACATACAACATACAACATACAATATACAACTAGTATTAACAAAAAATAACAATCTAGGGTTCTATCCCCTATACTTAGCATTAATTGTTACTTTTATTTTATTTTTTTATTTGTTATAGGTACAGTCGACTCTCGTTAATTCAAACCTGCGATAATTCGAACCTCTCTATAATTCAAAGCTATCACGAGTTCCCTACAAAATCTCTTTATATTTCGAACTAAATCAATACATCTTTATGCACTTGGTAATTCGAACGAAAAAATCATTGCTATATAACAAAACGACGCGTTAAATCGAACTCATCGGCGTCCAACACTCGACAATTCGAAGTTGCAGAGAGAAGGATGCGGAAAGATTGTATGTAAAAACAGGTTGATACAAGTTTGAACTTGTCGCAAAATGTACTGAATCATAGATACATATTTTCTAATGTGTCTATGACTGAAGGTACCTCTTAACTTTTGACATTTTTATAGAATAGCAGTTAATAAATAATAATTGATCAACACTTAATAATTCGAATTTTTATTTATTTTTCTCACAAATTTCGAACCATTTGATATTTCAAACACTCGATAATTCGTAATATTTTAAGAGTACCTCGAATTTCGAATTAACGAGAGTCAACTGTATATGATATATAGGATATATGTATTTACAGAAAGATTTGGCTTGTAGTTTTTAAGACCGGTGGCCTTCCTGATGTTAACCCCTTTGTCCCGGAGCCTACTAGCGCGTCATCCATCGGTGCTGTTGAGGCAACTTTCAGTCGACGATTAAGATGGCAAGACAGGAGATATAAGACTTTACATAATGCAAATATTTACAAATTAGCTGCTGCATATATTAGCAGTTTATTTACATATATTTTACTATTTAATTATCCAATAGTAATCATTCGATTATCATACCTGTGTGGTCTCCCGCACTTTCCGATCAACATCAACTGAGAGTATTTTGTAGAAATGTGCCCAGGTGGGCAGGACTGCTACAACATCTTCTACTTTACTATTGTTTACTAGATCTGTTAACTCTTGTAGAGCCTGCAAACAATCATATACCTATATTTTTAACCAACTTCTACCAAGGACGTTCTCAATTCATCTATAGTGTGCAATCGAACCTTGGCTTGTATGAGAACTAAAGAATAGTCATGAGCTTGATTTATGAGAAAAAAAACGCATCTATTTTAATTATTTTTAATCTGTTACTTGACCAGGAAATCAAAGTTTGTTTTTCGAAAATATGAGCCTCTGTAGTATTACACAAATGGATACTGCATCATTTAGATGCTAATAAAAAACAATAAACTAACATAAATTGTAAAAATAATAATATAATAATTTTCTGTCATTTTTAATAATATATTACTTTGCAAGTAATCTATTTGTGAAATATTTTATAATATAAATATTTTTGAACAAAAAATTTATAATTTACTTCTTTAGTTAGCATACCTTAGTTTTGGTGATAGGATCCTTTTTGTTGAGTTTTTTTATGCACATCAGGAATTCAGGATCAATATCATTGTCCACACTAGCAGCTGCAGCCAACGTAGGAAACAATGCCGGGAGGATTTTCCCCCCTCCAACACATACTAGACCTGTGTCTATTTTCCCAGAGTTCAGTAATTCAGCACTACGACCACTGCTTGATGGCTGCAAATTTGTTTGTAAAAGTGTTATGAAATCAAATCAATTGTTTAAATATAAGTTGTGTAATTTCCATGATCAAAGTCTGTTTTAAACCAGCTGCTCAGACTTCAGTCATGCGTGTATTGTTAACACTCAAGGAAGGATAATAGTAAGATAACTTGCATACATATTGGCCCTTAGCTAACAATACTGCACAAGTTAAGTTGGCTTAGTTTTCAGGAGAGACATAAAACTGAATATTTTTATGAACATACATACATAGACTCATGCCTGTTTCCCATAGGGGTAGGCAGAGACAGTGGATTTCCACATGCTATGATTCTTGCATACATCTTTTTTTCACTCTCTTTAAAATTTTCATACATGCACGTCTGTTTAGGGTACTCCTGACCTGGCCTTTCTCGAGAATATCTCCAACTTGATCTATGAAAGTTCGTGGAGGCCTTCCCCTCCCAACTGTACCATATGAACCGTATATACGCTTTTTATGAACATGTGTGACCTATGAATTACACCATGACAGAACTATTTGAATATCGTGCTTTGTATGGTTAATTTAAATTTTTGAGTAAATTTATATTGGATACGCGGCAAAAACTATTTATCCAATGACAATATCACATGACCAATCAATTTTGTCAATTTTCTAGTTACGCGGTGTTGTTAGCTAAGCGACGATATCAGTGATGGGCTAATTGCCTAATCGCCTAACTCCTCATTAGACTAGGTGCTCCATTCCCACTAGTGGGAAAGTATAATACCTGGCCAATTATCATTATTACTGTACATAAAGACGACAATATTTCATACTGCATATGTAATTGTCAATATATTGCATCAGTTTATTCTGTTATAATTGAATTATCATGAACTAGTCTACGAGCCTTACAAGGTTAGACATTCATCCGTAACTCGTCACAATAGACCTCAATGAGATCAAATTGCAACAGAACTCTTCATACAATCAAGTAAATAACAACGTAGGTATAATACGACAACGGGAGAGAAGAAACACCGACACTTACTTTTACATTATTCTTCGTCCTTTGACTCTGTTTGGGTTTTCCACCCATTTTCAACTTATATAAGCTATACTTGTACGCGAAATATGTGGAGACACTGTATTTAAGGTACTATAGTTGCACAATAGCCTGGATTTAATAGGAAACAAATATTTTTTTAAGATTATTTTGCTGACGAAAAACACATTTCAGAATTGGCCTGTGACAGATCAATTTTGTCAATTGCAGTGTTGCCAGTACGGGATAGTTAAAAGATACACAAGACTGTTCTGATTGCTTATATAACATTTTGATCACAAAAGAACGCAATCTCGGAATTATTTAGAAAAAAAGCATTATCTTGAATTTCAAATGAGCACTAACTCGTAATACATCATAAAACTTGATTTAGGTCCACTTGCACAACAACCCTAAATTAAGTAAGAGACGTCAAATCGTATGAAAATTTGATAGAAGGCGTCCCGACAGATATGCATTGGTTTGCCACGCCTTTTCCAGGCTACCCGCTGCTGGCTGCTGCTGGGACCTATGTCCCAGAGGTAAATGACGATGATGATGTAAAGACATGGGCTACAACGTTCCTCGAGCAGATTTATAACTTTACTGGATGTTATCGTCATACCAATCATTTTAGGGACCGCTAAATAATGTAATCAAGACTTAAAAATGTCAATTAATAAACAATTTTGCAATAACTATTTAAATCTAGAGTTAACAAGAACTCTCAACAATTCGCGCCACAATATGCAATGAGAATATTAATTTTCTTTTACTCTTCTAACCCATCTCATGCATACAATTTTGATTTGATTTATCTTTTGTAAAAATTAACGATACTTCACTAATGCCAGAAACATACTGAAATTAATAAAATCTTTTTCGCGTTGAAAATTTTATATTGTCGGGGTTTCTAAATGAGTGTAACTTTAAAAAAAAATGCATAAATGAGAGAGTATATTGCGAGAGATGAGTTGGCTGATAATGTTGTTTAGTTTGCCAATATAATAAAATAAATTATAGCTGCGTTCTTTGTCAAAAACTTCGGTATTCATTTTTATAAATATCATACCGCGTACGAAAAGTAACCCATTAGGACCAAAAATAACGCAAAATGTTACAAAAGTAACGCTGGTCAGTTGTCAGTTCGCACATGACAATTTAGTGTTGAGCAGTGTTGAGTAGGACATATAAGACGTAGTACATTGTCTCGTATAATATGAGGAAATAATGTAAGAGTAGGGTAGTTATTTTTTACATCTACTACTTCAAATATTAGGTTGTGTTACTCTGTCCCGTGTCCTTAGATTTGAGAATATCCATAACGCGGGCTGCGTGCGTGAAACAGTAACAACGAGCGATTCACATGCTTCACTTCAATAATAAGCGCGTCTCGTCATGTAATGATATGATAGGGCATTAAACCAGATAAGGTGTGGTTACAACATTATATTTTTAAAACCCTGTCGCGTTGCATCTCGATTCTCGCTTTACTTCGGTAGATTTTTGTATGGTGCACATCGTAAGGTTACGATGTGCACCATATACTTGGCTTGGGGTATAATAGGTAGTGAAGCTAAAATATAAAGTAAGCTTTTTTTTATTAGCTTATTGACGGGACGAGCAGCGCGCCTGATAATAAGCGCCACGCCTGCCTATAAACAGAAGCAACACAACACAGAACTTTGAATAACAAAGAACTCATAAGATGTTAAGACTTATAATGCCCAGTAATATCACTGGCTTCAACGTCATTCAAACCGAAACACAACTTTGATTACACACTTGTCGCGGAATACCGCGAATTATTTTGATTATTTACAATTGTTCATCTAAAAGTCGGTTACAGGAAATCTTATTTTTTATCATAAGATATTGTGGGTAGATAAATACTGCATGAAAGTATATTGTTAGCGTATTCTGTTAATATTGGTATATTGATGGTGACTGAGAAAGGAACGTTGGGTAGACTGTAATAATAATGGTGCGATGTAGTTGTGGAAGGGTAGTTAGGTAAATGGTATAAAACAGATTGTCGGCATAACTGGAGGGCTTTTGCCCGATCAGTGCGCTCAGTCGATAGTCCAAGTGTTCATTACGCGGTAGCTATGCTGGTTTACTATTCCTGACCTGGGGTTGTAGTCTGTAAAGTAGTAATATTGTAAATGTAACCGATAAACTATGAGTTTAAGTGATTAACTTAACGGAGGCCGAAGAGGCTCTTTTTCTGTAGTGACAGTGTAGTGAATGGTTTTGTGTACCTAGTGTGGCAAGATCTAGTTTAGCGGTTAAGTGCTAGAAACTAATCATGGTGACTACCTATATAATGCAATATTTCTTTGTGCTTTATGATTCTTTCTATATTAAATGTGGTTAACTTGCTGTGGCGAAAAATGTTTATGTTTATCCTGCTGCGGCAGAAGTGTACTTTGGTACAGAGAGTTTCTACGAGTAATATAGATATCCTACTCCGGCAGAAGTGTACGAATGTACAGTATTGCTGGGTCAGGGGTGACTATTAGGGGAGGTTGGAGGTCACCGGGCGAGTGCCCATAATTTTATAGGGCATAACTGCGGTCACTGCCCGGCTCAAGCTGCGGTCACTGAGCCTTAGTATTGAACACCTGGGCGAGTGCCGATAATTTTATAGGGCATAACTGCGGTCACTGTCCGGCTCAAACTGCGGTCACTGAGCCTTGCGGTCACTGCCCGGCTCATACTGCGGTCACTGAGCCTTAGTATTAAACATACACTACCGTATGTATGTTGGTACTTCAAAGTATGTATAACGTAATATTTTAAATTTTTGTGTGCATATGTTGAAAACTTCATTTCGCAAACCCAACATGTAAAAAAGGGACCATACTGCTACCAAATTACGATTTTCAAGCTGCTCTATTTCAATTTAAACATTGTAAAACCTTTTCGCTCTCAATAATAATAATTATTATAAACTAGTATTAATATAAATAAATATATTAATAAAAACAACCCTAGAGTTTCTTTCTCCTTCTTTTCTAGGGAAACACCCTCCATTGTTTTTCTTCTTCTATTTATTTTGAGTAATATCACTGTATTTACCTGCTTGTATCAGATCAGTTTAATGCGGTACCTATGGTATGGAGATGCGGTGGCATCCCCACCGTTTTGAAGCCTGGACTCTGAAGCATCCGTACGTTATACGGCAGAGCCAGTCCTGCTGCCCCAAACGAGACGTTTTTTTTTTGTGAAAACTTTTAATTGGCCTTCTTTTTATTTTTATGTATGTAAATTTGCTAGCTGTAAGTTTTCCGAATATAAATAAAATAAAATAAAAATACGCTGGGACTGTACCGGTAGCAATCCAGGTGTTTTAGGATCTCCCGGAATCGTTCCATTTGCGCCGACGTGATGGTGGCCACCGGCGGGACTTTTAGTCGGTAGGAATACTGACGTAAGAAAATTGGTTAGAGTATCGATTTAGCAGTCACTCGGATGTGAAGTGGGTCGGAAGGCTGGTGAGTCCGACATAACTGTTACTCCAACCCCAGGAAGGGGAAGTATCTGTAGCAAGGATTCCCCCGCGGTAAAAATGAGTGGTAGAGCCACGCTGTAGACACTTTTGTCTACACCATGAATGGGCCGGCTTTTCCGGGTCGTTACCACAGAAAAGCGATGTAAAGTAGCAGCTTGCTGCTGCGTTTCGTACAGTGAGTGAGATATCCGGAGGCCCAAATCCCCTCCCCTCCCCTTCCCATTCCCTAAATTATCCCTTTCCTTTAAGGTCGGCAACGCGCTCATAGTTCTTTTAGTATTGTGGGTGTACATGGGCGTTGGAGATCACTTACCATCAGCTGACCCATTTGTTCGTTTGTCGGCCTATAAAAAAAAGCCAAGGGCCACTCTTACATCAGAGTTTACTCCGGCCGGGCAGGGCGAGGACGATAAATAATACATTAAGTTTGCATTGAAATGTCAATATATATATTTTTAATATTCATAAATTCAATATACATTATAATATCAAGTAAAATGAATTACTATAATTTATATAGGCAATATTTTAACACATGTTAATCTATGTGTAAGTTTAACAATCTAAAGTTCTTATAATAACAAATGTTCAGCAACCGTTGGCACGTGGCACGTGGCACGTGGCACCACTCTCTCACATTCTACAACATTACACAAATATGGCAATAGGAATTCACTTTGGCTTACATCTCACATTATACACACTCACAATAAGATCAAAATACTATGCAATATTAGTATTGCACGTGTAACCAAACTATACAGTACATAATGCCATCCCATGTGAAAAATAAAATCTTTTATACTATAAAAAAGTCCACTTCCAAGCTTAAAATTATTTTTGGCACATAACTAAAGCTAACTTAAAGCTACGACGCGTACTTTATATATTACAGTGTAGCGCCTCACAATATCCACGTAAGTAATCTTTGGTTTATCTAGCCCACCGGTGTTATTTGGAAATCACTTATAAATACTTAATTTAAACAAAAATTACAATAAAATATGAAATAGTTCAAACAGGGTCGCTTATGTCCAATTATAACTAATTTATATATGTATGTATTTTAGATATTTTTTCATTTATCGCGTACGTATAATAGGTAGGTATATATGTGTTTGTGGCGTTGGATTTTGCAGAATACTGTTGTAGAGTACGGAGCCGCGATGTGAAACGGTCCCGGCATAGTTCCAGTGCATCTTGGAAGCCGGTGACAGTATCTCATCACGTGTTTACATTAATTTGAACATCATGGTTGAATAACTATTCTAAATGGAGATTGATATAATTTTCAAATACTGCGCTGAACTCTATCATTGTTACTATAACGACAAAGTATATACTGTTCGCACTAATTTATGTAATTCGTTGATTAGAAACCTTTCAAAATTATTATCTACTTACAATTATTAAAACATTGAAATAATATTAGGTATTTCTTATAATGTATTTTCGCTTAGGAACTTTCTGTTCTAACATACTGTTGTGGAGAAATGAGTTTGATTTGGTTCGACGGCAAGATAATGGAATAAAGCGATACACTGTCTCTGTAGGCGTTTACGGCTGAGCTGAATAATAAAATATAAATTAAGTACAATAATAATGAACTTAATACGCGTACTGGTGTAGTGGTGAGTGCTGAGTGAGTCATCGACAGTTACTGTAGTCTCCGCGCCGATGAGCGATGCAATAATGATGCAAGTGATAAAATATTTGGTGTAAAAAATATATAGGTAAGTGTACATGTGCGATACTGGGTAGTGATTCGTTGCTTAATATTGTTATAAGATTATCAATACGTTTTACAATAATATCTTTATCCTATTGTGTTTGTTAAACAGAAGTGCATTATTGTCACGTGTTGTGGCGTATCGCGGACTGCCACCTCTCGGAGCGTCCGGTACACTCAATGTACTGTTAAAGCGATTCTATTTACACATAAATCCGTTACTATTTACATATACATATATTTACAACTTATCATATACTAATCTTTGGACTAATCGAAAGAGTTTTTTAAACACAGCAGAGATCCCATAGGAGTATTATGGAATGCTTTAAACTTAATTAAGATTGAATCTATCTAACACTTAACATTACAGTAAGAGAAGCTTAGAGTAAAATTTTATTATTATTTTTTGTTCAATAACATATTATAGAATTTGAAAAGACAATTAGATTTGTGTAAGAAATAAAAAAAAATTAAGCACAACTTGAAAGCCAAGCGTTTAATTTAGTAAAGTCTGAACTAATATTATAGTTTGTGCTATTGTACGTATATTATTACGTATGAATCGTGGTATTAGTTAGAGAGAAGACCTTATAATGAGTATAAATATAATATGTTGTATATAACTCTAGAATATTGTCATCACGATAAAGTCGCGTGCAGTATTGCGCGCTACTTTAAACTTATTTGCATTGACCGTTGCAGGTGCATCTTTGATTTCTATTTAACAATTAAAAATAAACTGCACAGTACGATGACAGCGCGATCAGGTGCGGATTCAACACGTAATTATATACAACAGACAATATATTAACTTATCTGAACATACATTCGTTGTACCTAAAAAAATTACTTGCATCAAATTTAGCTTTTATTTCCTTTCTGAAACCGCATCTGATCGCCAACATTGTATCTTAAATTATTAAATTGGCCATAACTATATAAAAATAAAGCAATATACATATCATTTGTGAGTATTGTGTCGCAGGTACTGGCCTTTGTAACACTACACGAGTTATCTAAAAAATACGTAAATTATAAAAAATTGGTTCATCGTATGGCACTTTTTTGGTATATTTGGCACTATAATATAAATAGGGAATACAAATTATTTCCTACTGTATAAAAATATGATGTTGAGCAATGACTTTAAATATGATTCGAAATGAAAATACCGGGCGATAAATACTTTAAAACATGAGTATTACATAGAGTTTATTCATGTTCTTCCAACAACACACCTTTAGTTTAAGAATCGGTCTCTCAGTATCGATACATCGGATTTGAAGTCATCTCGCTCGTTGATTACTCCTTTGTTCTTCTCGATCAATCGCCGCATTAAAAGACGTTCAGTTATGATTTGGCACGACACCAAGTATTTCGTTGCAGTATTTCGTTGATACTTTCCAATATAAATACTAAAATCTTCATGAATCAATTTCTATATCTGCATATTTACATGTTGACCAAAATATTGTTGCTGTATAGAGGTGGCGTCTAATCTCTGTATGGCTTACATATTGCGAACCTGTGGTTCATATGCTGGCTATAGGAGCCGGAGTGGGAGAACTTCTTGAAGCACTTACAGCACTGGAACGGTTTCTCGCCGGTGTGTAGCCGCTTGTGCTCGGTCAAGTGGTGTTTGTGCTTGAACGCCTTCGGACACTCCAGGCATTTGTAAGGACGCTGGCCTGGAATTAAATAGGTTTAGGTGAGACGATTTTTTACCGTTAATGTTTTACTTATTAACTAGTACAATTACTCGAACGCACAAATATAAATTATTAATTATTTGCTATATTTATTTTATATTCTTTGGAAAATATATGTTTATATCTGTATCCCCGAGAGGGTAGACCGAAGTGCAACAGTGTACCCCTGGTTCTCCGGGCTTATCTCAGGTCCATGATGTGAAAGGTGCCAAACCTATTGTCTTATCAGGTACAAATACCAGTATCTGGCAACTCTTGTCTGGCTTTTCTAATAGAAAACTCCAACATACATTGTGAATGTCCGACCTGGGATTTGAACTCAGGACTCACACGTACGACACAGCCTAATATTTCCAACTCCTCCTTAACTTTCTATTTGATTAATTTCGTTGCGGGACAAAGACAATTTAGCATTTCCAGAGACTCGCCGAGCTTCACTGCTCGGTGTAAAAATGCGTGCCACTGTCGGTCCTGGTGCACAGGAGTTAGTGGCGGGTGTATGGACGCGATAGTCTACGACACAACCTAAGTACGCTTGCGCCAATGCGGCAATTATCGACTAATTTATTTATTTCAATAATCAATACTAATATACATAGTACACACCTGAATGTTCATATTTATGTCTTGCTAGAGAGCTCTGTTTCACAAAAGTCTTGTCGCATTGGTCACAGACAAACTGCCCTTCACCTTCCTTAATCTCTGTTCCGTGTTTGAGCTTACTCTTTTTAAGTACTGTGGCTTCATCTTCGAACTCGTTTGGAGTTTGCGTTTCGTCCCCCCATTGGGGTCGCTCGTATGATGGACTGCCTTGTCGGGTGATGTCTGAGGACATGTGCATGCTGAGTACTGGAGACCGCCCGTTTGCCAAATCATTGTACTGTAAAAGCTTTTCCATTGGTACTAAAGGATTCAATTTTTGTTGTAGTAATCGTTTGTGCCCATTAATGTTTTCACCCGGCGACGGAGACAGTCGAAAATCGGTCAGCGAAGACGAAGAGCAATTGGAATGTGGGTAGGCGTGTGTGTAACTGGTGCGGTGCGGTGTCGTGCTGCGAGATGACTTTTGACTCAGATTCACAGCTTCTTCAGAGTCGGAATGTGTTACTGAAATGCTGCATGGTGACGGCGATGGACTAGACGTGACCGAAGGGTTTGATTTCTTCGTTGACAGGTCCAAAGGTTGGTCAGACACATTCAGCGTTTGCGTCATTCTGCGAACTCGGGCTCGGTTGTTTTGGAACCACACTTGAACCACTCTGTTGTCGAGGCCGATTTGTTGCGCTATTCTTTTGAACTCCTCGCGGTTCGGTCTGGGATTGAGGGCATAGTGTTCTTTTAATACCGTCTGCTGTTCTTCACTCAGTGCCGTTCGCACCCTGATCTTCCTATCGTTGTCGTGTACAGATAGCTTATCGTCACGTTCATCTTTACAATCTTCATCTTCGCTAGCACTCACTCCGCTTTGCACGGAGCCACACACCTGCATTTCAGCTTCTATCCTAGTAAGAGCTACCGTTTCGGCTACTTGAGCTGCCAAGCTTTCGTGTTTCCTGAATAAGTTACCGCAATGGGACTTTTCATGCTCCACGAAATCACTTTTGTTACTGAAGATAGAGTTGCATTTTAAACATCTATATGGATCTTCAGGCTCTTCTTTAATGATAACATGTGGCGTAGGTGGAGATTCTATATTAGGGCATATGTTTCCTGTCATGGGTGACAGTTTTTCCATATTCGCACTAAAGAAGTGTTTCGTCACAGACTCATTGACTGATTTTAATATCGTATTATAGTTTGAGTGGTTGTTGTCCGACTTAAGGCCGTTGTTGTTTATAGGGACGGAATTATAGTTGCGAGACGGCGATCTCAGATTAGTCTCTCGTTCCTCTTGTTCCTTCTTTATAGTAACAGCTTCATCGTCCTCTATGTCCATCACGAGTTCCGCGCTGCCTTCAGAACGCTTATCATCCTCTTCAGTCACTTCTTCGATCAAGTCTTCAGGATCACCAAACGTAGGACTATTATGTTTCGGACTCGCGGCGTTCTCCATTTTTCTATGCGAATACTGCGAAGATGCCCATTGTTCAAAGATTTGGCTTATGGTCGCGGGCAGGCTGTATGGGGCGATTCCGCTCGCTGGACTCATTGGTATTCCGGGAGGCATATAGAAGGGGTTGAGACCGGTCTGTCCGAGCGACGGCCGATGAAAGTTGTTTTCTTGCGATGACATAGAGGCAAAGAAAGCCGCCGCTTCGTTGTACTTTGGAAGAATCGGAAGGTATGTATTCCCGTTAGGTGCGATATTATTGTTCAGTTGTGATGCAACCATGGGGTTACCGCGCTTGCGAGCCGGGCTCCGGTCGGGGTTCAGGGCAGGATTGTTGGCCTTTATTCTTCCCATTTTGAGATTCATAACGAGACACTTCTTAGAAGTCATGTGGCTGGAGTAGGATCCGGAATGCGAAAACTTTTTTCCGCAATTGGCACATTCAAACGGTTTCTCGCCGCTGTGGATGCGAAGGTGCTCCTTAAGGTGATGTTTGAACTTGAACGCCTTGTCACAGTCGTTGCACTTGAACTTGCGCAGCAGGGCGCTCTCGTCGTGACTGATCATGTGCCGCTGCAGGCGATACACGTTCGCGAAACTTTTGTGGCAGATCTTGCATGTCTGTGAACAAGCAGAAACAAAGTTATATGATGACGTACTATGAAGCGTAGCGAAGACTGAAAGATGTTTTAGAGAATCTGCAATAATTGGACATATATTGTATAAACATTTGCTACCCCCTTTTGTTTACTGTCTAGAGAACATAATTTATGAAATGCTCAGTAGTCGAGGCTGTGTTAGTTGATGCAATAGATTTAGGAGTGTAAACAAACGCCTTTGATATTTGCTATTCAACGAGAGCGTTGGCGTTGTAAGAATGAGTTAAATAGATGAGTGCTATTTAGGGTAATTATGCAGAGCGCCGAAGTGGCGACCGTGTTTTTGTCTGCAGCTCTGACAGCCAAAAGTGTTGAAACCTGGTAGGTAAAGCGGTAAATTCTTTGTTATATTTACAATGGGCACTGACATATTTGACTGTATCCACCTGTGTGCTGGGAGAGTGGAGCGTTTCGTGTCTCTCGAGCTGTTCGCGTGTGGGATACGCGCCGCGGCACTGGCTGCAGGTGAAAGGGCCTCCGGGTCCCAGCGGAGACCCGCCGCGGTCCTCCTCCTCCTCAGACGGCTTGCCCTCTGACCCTCCGCCTGCCAGCGGACGGACTGCGGACAAACACGTTGTTAATTCCTTGTCCTCAGAAACACTTTGATTAATTGTTCATTAATTTTTTCTGTAAACACATACATCATTCGTTAATAACCAACCAGAATATTTACTTAATAATACAATCACATTATCTATTCTGTTATATATAAGTTTTAGGCGCCGCGCTGTTACAAACATATAACTACGTTTCCTTGTTAATGCGATGTTGATGTATTTTACTGAGTGACGATACTTTCATTAGTTACCAAGTGGCGCTGTTCGAAAACACTCATTACATCGTACAAACGATGCCGTTTACATTATCAGGTGATAAATACGCGACAATACGGCGTACAAACGCAATCGGAAAGAGAATAAACACGATCGTTGGGTATGTAGTAGGTACGAGCGAGGCGGCGGTCGGCCGACGAGGGCCCCAATTGGAAATAAAACAATTATCCGTTAAAACACATTGTTGCCGATTAAAATTATCGTGCGGACACCTTTACGGGCGCGCGTTCGTTTATAAAAACAAACATGGCGGCAACAATTCAATTCGTTGCCGGTTATTTCGGTAATACGACCGGTTTTCCAGGGTAATATCGTTTTTAAAAGCGCCGTCGGCGGCGCGTCGTAAATCAAATATAATAAAGACCAAAACAACGGTGGTACGTATTAATTAGTGCGGCCGCTGCGTGTGTCGACGGCGCGGTGCGGTGTCCACACGCACGGTCCTATCGTAACAACCACTATTGAATTTTTGAAAATACGACCTCGCACACTGCACACAAGGAATAGGTGGCTCTCTATAAATAAAGGATTAACCGCACCAGTGTAGATTAGCTTACCCACTACTATTTATATATTTACGCGTATTTATCTGTACGCATGGTTTGTTCTATAGTACAATGTTCGCGGTTAGCGAATGCTGAAGCGTATTGGATGATGTGTTGCTGTTTATTATAATTAATCCAGAGATAACGCATAGGTAGTATATCATTCTGGCCGTGTTACGGAATGATAGATTTGGTTAGGTATTTGCGCACCTACTTATAACAAAACATAAGTTAAATTCTGTAAATTCTCGACGAGGATGCAGAGGTGCAATAAGTTGTTAGAGTATCCACACTTGTGATAATCCGTCCAATGATTTGATAAGAGGCTATAGAAATATAGTGCACAAATAAGTGGTAGAGCCACGCTGTAGACACTTTTGTCTACAGCATGTATGGGCCGGCTCATCCGGGTCACTACCACTGTCTCACAGAAAACCGCCGTAAAGTAGCAACTTGCTGCTGCGTTTCGTACGGTGAGTGAGATATCCGGAAGCCCAAACCCCCTCCCCTTCCCAATACCTTAATTATCCCTTTCGTTTAAGGTCGGCAACGCACCTATGATTCTTTTGGCATTGTGGGCGTACATGGGCGGTGGAGATCACATTAGGTGACCCGCTTGCTCGTTGGCCGGCCTATGCCATAAAAAAAACATATTCCGGGCCAACTTAGACTATCCCTATGCTTCCGAACTGGCGGTAGGTATAAATATATTTTTATAGCCTTAATTTGTAAGCATGTTGCCCCGACCCCACTGCGAGTGGGATAAGAGCAGGTGGAAGAAGAATTATTTCTCTAAAGTTATTTGGGGTTATGGGCGTTATACGGTAAGGATCACTTACCATCAGATGTCTTACTTTTCTCTTATACCTGCTTAATATAAACAAGAGATTTATACCTGTCAGAAATGGTAGAGCTATGTTGGTACAATCAGTTTTATTTAAATGAGCTGTGCCTCAACCATGAGTTTGTCTTAGTAATGCTACGACGACGTAAAATATTTGTATGACGAAAGTTTCTCACGTATCCGCTGGAGGCGCCACTGAGTTGTTCATATAGATATCTTCGTCGTCGCTAGCGATTTTACCGACACAAACTCATGGTTAGCCTGATGACTGAAAATCTCTCTGAACAAACTAAAGTTGCATTTAGCTGTTGCGTTTCATACGGTATGGGAGATTTCCCTCGCTCATTTCCCCAATCCCTCTGGTTTTGTGAGTATTCATGAACGATGGAGACCCACTAGCACGTTTGACCCTTTTTTCTGTACATTTAACCTGAATTATGAAGTTCCGATAATATCGTATCGTTTGAGGATGAATTATTATTATTTATTTTTAAACATTATCTTTTATATTTCAAAAGATAATGTTTAGTTTTCTATCATTTTATTCATTTTATTCATTTTTATATTCGAAAATGTATAAATAAAAGACGGCATTAAGATTATACCTTACACTAAAATATGGATATTAAGTAACCTATTTCAAAACCCGTGAAAATTTTCAATTTTTTCTATAACTGAAGTCAGTTATACTCTTGTCACTACTCGCTCACAGGTGGCAGTACTAGTGGCGTTCGAGATAATAATTATGTTATTATAATTAGCTACATACACAGGAAATAGTATGATATATTTGTGTTATAATGTAGCATATTGTAGTATAATAATAGTTATCTATATAGGTTAAGTATTTGAGTCGAATAAGACGTATTTAAATAAATTGGATAAACAGTAAAAAGTTAAAAAGCATGGAGTGGAAATTCGTAATTGATGCTGTATTATTTAAAGTTACTAATAGTACTTATATATTTTAGAATACTTTGAAAGTAAATTGAACTATTTAAAAAAGAAATTACTGATGCATGGAGTAATTTATGTTCATACTAATATTATATAGGTGTAAAGTTTGTAAGTTAGTGACTTAGTTTATTTGTAGAGTTAATTTCTAGAACTACTGATCTGATTCTAAAAATTGTTTCACTAACAGGAAGATTACATTATCGGTGCGTCATATATCATTAAATAAAAAAATGGATATAAAACTTCTTCCTTACGGACGAGCCTTGCCGCAAGCAAAAACTATTTAGAAATATTTTGATTTACAGAGTTCAAGTAATAATAATATATCAAAATTACATTGAATAATACAATATACAACGGAACGGCGCCATGCAGTAATGTATTGTTAACGTAATTCTTTATTCTCTTACCTATTACAAATTCTGGGACGTGTTTATTATTTTTAATAATACGTTTATTATGATAATGTAGAGTCGTGGAAAACTTTAAAAGTTTATAGGAAAACTTCTATGGAATTGTGTATGTAACATTGTATTGATTTCGTACTATTTTGAGTTTAATGTAAGTATAGTTTCTTTAATTTTTTTATTAGCTTGATTGACGAAACGAGCACGTTGCTCGGCTGATGGTAAGTGGCCTGCCCATAAACAGAAGCAACACCACACATAACTTTGAATTATAAAGCACTGCAGGGCATTGGACTGCGCTCGTCACCCCGAGACATAAGGTGTTAAATCTCATAATGCCCAGTAATTTTACTGACTTCAATGTCTTTCAAATCGGAACACAACAGTGCTTATACACTGCTCCTTGGCGGCAGAAATAGACAAAGCAGTGGTCCGAACCCAGATGGCCTCTAGAGTACGAGGGACCTGCCTATTGTGAAATCAGTAAGTTTATCAAGGCCCTTAAATACAGTCCTTTGCAAACATTTTTCGTTCTTCAAAGATCGGCAATGTAACCAACGGACGGAGGGCGGTATAACTAATTATAGGATAAAATTATTAGTTTTATATAAATATTCCTTATATTGTCACAATATTAATTGAGGTTAGATAATAACAATTTGTACAACATTACTGAAAACCGCAAAACCTATTGGCAAGACAGTGACTGTGAGTCATGTGCCGCGGAATTATTATACGTACAAATATCGCGCTCTGTTTACTCTTTAAATATTGAAATATATGCGTTTTGATTTCTTATGTCTACGCGAATATTACACATTGAAATAAAACTAGTTTATACGGATTTTATCGCGGTTCTCCCGTGACCACGAAGGCTGAAAAGCTTTCGAAACGTCGGGACTAAAATCTAGTTTTATTTCAATATATGCGCTTTCATATGATTTTTGCATTATAAGGTGCTATTATGAAGTTTTATTTAGTATAATTAATGCTATATTTCGGTGAACCTAACAACGTGGAATAGATCAATCTAATTAAAATAGTAGCGAACGGAGGAAGGAAGGCAAAGCTAGTGCCTCTTTATATAATATAATAGTTATTTTTACATACATACCTAGACGCCTGATTACCATACGGGTAGTGGTAGTTGGTACTATCCTAGCACATCCATTGGCTATATTTAGCCTTATAACTTACTTCATTCATGCACTTTGGTACTTCTGCCAGGCCTATCGAGAATATATCTGACCTAATCAGAGAATGTTTGAAGAAGTCTTCCCCTCAACTGTACAATCCGCACTCGCCGTATATACTTTTTTCGTCAACATAACCAACAATATCCAACTGTCTCTATATGCCCTATCCTCTTAGTATTCCTTTCTTGATCTATGTACTTGCACCTTGTTCACACTAAACAGTTCTTTCAATCTTTTTCTTACTCTCTCTTTCACTACACCTAAAAGTAAAAAGAAAATATTTATCATTAAACTTTTCTTTTGTATACTCTCTATAATGGTTCTAAAGTTAGTCTTTTAAAATGACAAATGGACGGTATACGTTCTGTAAGGGTTCGGTGGTACTTTTTGGGTACGGAATCCTCATAAAACTACAATACTAAGATTAAAGTTAAACGCGAACGCATTATGATGACTTTATATTTAGAACTATATAAAGATAGATTCTGTTTTTCATATTTCTCATAAATAACTATTTGGCAGGATTAAATTATATTTCAGTTAAGGTATGACTACATAATAAATAAATAAATAAATAAATACACCCAACAGTCACACACATAGTCCTGACCCCACACTAGGTAAACCTGTGTCGTGGGTATCAGGAACTACGAGGGACTTGATGTCCCACAACACCCAGACCCGTGACCAATATTTGTGGTTCACACAAACATTTGTCTCAGTGTGGGAATCGAACCCACGGCCTCTCGCTTCGCAGCCGGCTACTCGCCTGCTGCGCCACGGAGGCTGTCATAATTGTCACTAACGCTATTGATATTTAGAAACGCAAAGGCATTATTTATTTACGTTTGTTCGGGAGCTCTCGTGCATCACTTACATTGTTTATATACGGCTAAATTACGTGACTCATTCCACGTATGAACAAAGATGACAAAGAACTCGGTCATTGAGATGACGCTAGTAAAATTGTAAAAATAGGTTATTTTTCGGGTTCTGTACCGAAAACGCGCCAATTAAACGCTATTACGAAGGCTAGGCCCTCAGTCAGTCTGCCTGTCATCTTTGGAATTATTATAGGGTGTTAAATTAAAAAACATAAGGATAATTTAAGGTGTTTTTTTATTGCTTAGGCCGGCAAACGAGCAAGTGAGTCATCTGATGGTAAATGATCTCGAACGCCCATTTACGCCCATAATAAAAAAATATGGGCACGCTGCCAACCTTAAAGGAAAGGAATAATTAAGGGATTGGAAAGGGCCTTCCCTTTCAAAAGAGCCCAAATCCCACTCACCGTACGAAACTCAGCAAGCTGCTACTTTACGTCGGTTTTCTGTGAGACTGTGGTAACGAGCCGGACGAGCCGGCCCATGAGTGGCTCTACCACTTAAAAAAACGTGGTGGTACGGAACCCCCGATTTGCGAACCTAGCTATATTTTTAAAAAAAAGTTATGTCCGTGGTCCTTATCTAGCCCCCCTCCGTTGAAATGGGGAAGACCTTCCCCAACAGTGGGACATCGTGGCTAATTAAAATAAAATAAGACGACTATCATAGGGATAAACATAATAATTTTATTATACTTCATTTTATTTTCATACGGTTTAAAGTTCTACTACTCGACGCAAGATGGCGCCACAGTTATCTGTTTCGAGGATGCGTTAAAAGAAAGTATGATTATTGGGAGTAACATTTAGTTTCGCCAAAGAATTACCTAGTCATGTTTTATAATGCTTGTGCGATATCAACCTGAATAAACTCTAACTAAACTATCAACCTGATATAAAACAGTGTGTTTTAGTTTGAATTACATTGACGCTAGTGAAATCACGGGGTATTATGAGACTTAACACATTATGTGTCGGGGTGACAAGCGCAGTACAGTCAGTGAAGTAATTTTAAGTAGTTTTTATTATATTATATATATTGCCAATCATCAAGCGAGCGACTTGCTCATCTCATGATTCAGATGAATGCATTAAGACAAAATACTTGAGCGTCACGCTGACAACTTTCATTAAATATATTTTTTGTAATTCATAGAGGCGCATAGTGTGTAGATACTACAAAGGTAGAGTTCTCTTTATGAAGGCAATATTTATAATCGTACCGTGTACCGGAGCATCGGGTTATCTGTGAAGCGGACGGTACACCTACACGTTCCACTATCGCCGTACAGTAATCTGCGCACGGGCACCGCTCCGTCAAAGTTCGTCCGTTCACCGCTGATAAAAAAGCCTACACGCACGCACACGCGCACGCGCCGCTTCCTATTGCGCGTTGCAACAAATAACAATTATCATTTCACTCACACACGCGCGCTCTTCCAACATTGTGTACTCGCAGAGATAACAGTTTGATTGTTGATCGTGGCACACAAACGCGCGCCGTGGTGATTGGTCGCACCTGTGCGCACGGCGAGAGAGGGGCACGCGGTGGAGTGGTGAGCGCGGTGACCGACCACAGCAGGGACAGCGAGAGGAGCGAGGGGGGACGGGGGAGGGGGGGACAGGTCAGGTTGTCAGAGAGCCTCGGCCGAGTAAGGTGCCAGACATGTTTGCTCGAAGAAAAACTCCGCCTGTCAGCCCAGTAGCACTATGTTGTAGCGCCGGACGCTATTGTAATTGCGTGTTGAGAGAATTATTATCGAACTGTTTAGACGCCATGATATTCATTCGGTTATTGTATCGTGCCGCGCTCACTCTGTAAATCATTTGTCATATTTTATGATACACATGTCAAAACAAGCCGATTGTTTGTTGTTTAACATGTCACAACATATTCTGGCGAGTTCAATGAAAGAAACAGCGATGTCGACAGTGCCCAAACTACAGTTATTATCTTATGTTACGTCAGTTCCAACACTTGCTTCTTGTTTATGTCGTTGGTACGCCGAAATGTTAATTATGCTACTAATGGGAATCACATGTTGGCTGGCATACCTACTGGTACTGCTGTACCATTGCAATTATTCTAAAACGGTTACTCATGCAAAGTATGGGATAAATTTGCATAATCATCTCTATATTTGATTCCACTTGTGTTATTCTGAAAATATGTCGGTCTGCAGTAAACATTCATGATCATGTTTGATGATAACATTAAAATGAGAAAAAGTTGTGTTAAATGCTAAAACAGCACTTCCAACTTTTATATCCTGCTTAAAGCGACTGCGGGATTACCTGACGCGAACGTTGGCTCACGGCAAAATTTACGACTCGCACACCTAATTGTTAGAATACTTTAATTTAATAATTTTATGACATTCTATTAAATCCTAAATTAGAAATCAAATAAAATTGTTGTAAAACGTTAAGCACACGGTAAATCATGAAGTTTTTATTCCGACCAACGTGTAAGTTCGGTATTCTGTAGACTCACAAGAACTAAGTCTCGGAATAATTTATAGTGAGCCCTCTCTAAGATGATATTTACGGTTCATAAGATTAGTTGTTCAGTTTTACGCCCCTCGTGCTCGTGGCTCGTACACGTCGAGTGGTAAAAATATAGAAACCGCAGACAACTCATAAATGTTGCGCATTAAATGTTTTGTAATAATATGTCATGATTTATAATTATAGTATCATTCCTGTGGATACAGGAATATGTGACGATGCGACATGAACTATAATGCGCACCGGATTCCGCAAACTACTCTACTTGTTATAGACAAATGCTAAAAATATTATATCAACTTTGGTTTGGTTTAGTAAACATACCAAAGTTGCGGTCCAGTCATATTATATGAGTAATAAAAACTCGCGCCGGAAATACTCTAGTTTTTTACAGGTGGCCACAAAAACTAATGATAACTATATAAGATTTCAAAGAGCTGATTTTAGGATATTGTTAGCTTCTACATACGTGTGTAGTGACCTGTAATCCCCGGGTAGGAAGAGGTGTAACCAGTACACCCACATTTTCCGAGCTTATTTCCGTCCCATGATGTGATAGGGGGCGAGCTTATTGCCATACCGGGCACAATTCCAAACTCGGAACTGATAGCATTTCATGATCAAAATACCCAATATCACTTTTACCCGACAGCAAGTCGACCGCGTACGCATTACAACTACGCCACCGAGGCAGTTTCTCTACCAAAATATGTGTGTGTTAGGAAGAATAAAAACAACTTATGTTTTAACGTCAATAATTAAATTATGAGCATTTATCATTAACATTACGGTACGGTATTTATGGTAGAGTTGTTAAAATATTTTTCAATACAACTTACAACGTATGTAAGTATTTTATTCAATATATTTATTCGACAGCCGCCGTGGCGCAGTGGGCCAGTTGCCAGCTCCGAAGCGTGAGACAGTGGGTTCGATTCCCACACCGAGAAACATGTTGGTGTTATCCATAAATAATTGTTTCGGGTCTGGGTGTTGTGGGACCGCAAATCCCTCGTAGTTCCTGATACTCACGACACAGGTTAACCTAGTGTGGGGTCAGGACTATGTGTGTGACTGTTGGGTGTATTTATTTATTTATATTTCTTATTGTAAATGGATTAGATTATATTATAACTCTATAGTGTATACCACACACATCCAAAAAACAATATGGAAAAATATACATATAACAATGTGTTACAATGGGCGGTCTTATGGCTAATAGCGATCTCTTCCAGACAACCTTAGGATGAACTGGTAGCAAACAAAAATTATATGATATAAATATATGATATGGAGTATAAAGGTGGACTTAATATATCAGCATGAGATTTCATAACACTCAACAATGGTTTTAATCTATTTGAAGTTGAATGCTCTTTATGTTGAACTGCGCATTTATCTTAATATTTACACATTACCTAAGTAATAAAAATATCTGTTCAGTTTGTTTACATTGTCTGCCAGTTCTATTGAAAAATAATCTAGAAGAGATTATGTAATCACAAATTTATATATACACAGTTGATTTGTATAATACATCCATAAATCAAACAATAACATTATTCTTGCCCAACATTGGTCTACCTATGAGGGGCTTACGACCTCATAGCACCTAGACCTAAAACAAATATAATATGTGGATGACTTAAACATTTATCTCGGTGCGGGTATCGAACCCGCGACCTCTTGTGTCACAGCCGCTACTCTTACACTAAGCCGCGGAGGCTATCAAATATTGATCAATCGACAGTGCCAATGTCATTTGTATCTAAAGCTGCATTGAAAGACAAAGTTCTATGAATGTTAGACTATATTTAAAACAGCACAAACTTGATTGATTCCCACCGATTGCACAAACACACACGTCGTTAATTCACATTTCCTTTTCAAACGCTAACTCACGCCGTACGCTTTGAAAACGATAATACAAGCAGTCAAAGCTTATTCACTTAAATAGAGTCTAACATTAGAGCACGGTGTCATGTAGTGTCAAATCGTATAAATTACACGTAGGTTGATTCAGAGTGGAGAGCTCGCTGCTCAGCTAAGGTGAAATGGCGAAAACAGAGCAAAAATCACATACGCGGTGAATCACCGCTGACTCATGATGCATTCACAAAGGTGCATCTGTTTGTCAAACGACCGGCTCGCGAGTACATCTCGAAACTAAGTTCAATCAAAGTGGTGATTAGAGTAAATGAATAGATACCGCTCGGTCTCTCATCCGCTATCGACACTTTGGTAGTGCGTCGTATCGCTCTACTTTGTTGTTCATTTCGAGTAACATATTATCAATGACATGATTATTCCTATCAGCTTCCTCATCTGCTTGTTTTCTTTGTTATTAAAATATAGATTAAATCGAAACTGAATAATATAATATTGCTTACAATAAATGAATTGAATTGTTTATGAACTATATCTTAAAAACAAAACAGATGTTGATCTATTGTTTTCAATTTTAATAGTTATTAAAAATCTTATATTCAATCAGCAATCGTTCAGTACAGTTAAAAACTATTATTTATTTGGTTTTGAAATTTATGATAATATTACGTAGAAGTGAATCGATTCTGTTAAACAGTGTGTAACTGTTACTGTAGTCAGTGTGATAAATCGAACAGTTTCACAACACGTAACACACTGCGCCAAGACAATGTAAATTTTATTTTAAATATGTTTTATGAAAATAGACCTTCAGTTGGTTTTGTTTACACTTTTCACTATTTGTATAAATAACGTCGAAATATAAATACGTAGCGTACGGTGTGTGCGTTTTGATCTTTTATGCGGTGCATACTTTGAGCAGTTTATTATAATGAGATTAAAAACACGAACGTCACGCGGAACCGTTTGTTCATCAGACTGGCACATGGTGATAAAATAACTTTTTACTAATTTATTCATCCGCGTTCCACTAACTGTCCCGTATTAACAACGAACCGCGACGTGAGCTCGACGCATCAAAGTCCCTATTATTTCATCCACTCCAGACAGGCGGCGCTCAAAGAGGAAGATAAAATAAAATATAGGTAAGAAAGAAAAAGCAAATGAATTAAAACAACATAATCATTTACGATTTAAGACGGTGAAAGCGAGCGGGGTTCCCCTCGACAAACGAAACTTTCTTTCAAGTCTGTGTACCTGTTCCCGATTTTCAAGTGGATGAATTATATCCCGGGGGAGACGAGGGGAGTTCGCCCGACACCGACGTCATTTCTAATGAAGACGTGTTCGAGTTTTATTTTGGATGCCACTGAGGTGATATCATTTTCACCTGCTCCCTCCAAGTTACTGAGTGTCTGTCGCCGGCACACCGCACCGGGCTCCGGCGACAATATTTACACTGGCCAAACTTTTTAGTTTCACTTTCCGATTCACTGATACGTACACTTTAACAACTTTCCGGACGTGTTTGTGAGAGTTAACGGGAGTCGACACCACAACGTTAAACCGACTGGAGCATGAAGAATTAACAAAAAAAAAGGAATATGATAGAGGTACGTATATATAAATACAATAATATAAAATGCAAATTAAAACAAAAAGAAATGAAGCTTACTCAAGGCCGCGAGCCGCCTGGCCGAGGTGGTAGACGTGGGGACCTGCTTACTCCTCATGTCCGCAAGCCAACCGGCCGCCAAGCATTCGTACCAACCGCCAACTCCCATAAGCGAGCTGTGCACTTTCATCTAGCGACACCTCCGAGCTCCGCGACACACGCACTGACCCACCACCGGCTACTATCTTATACCGCGACGCGCACCTCGCGCCGGTGGGATCGCATCTACGACGTACTACACCGAGATTCACAGCCTCCGCTGACGTCAGCGGCAAAAGTCTCAATTTTGGAAACGTAAGGGCACGGGCACCACGATCCGCCGGCAGCGCACTACTCACATCGGCAAGCGCCCCACACGTTGGCCAGGCTCCACAGGCGGTACGAGTAGCTGTCACCATAGCACCCGAACATGCTCTCATCGGTTCTCGCGACCATGGCCCGCGCGCGCGGACGGACGTGCTCGTGGATGCGCGGCGCGCGGCGGAATGAGCGGCCCGCCTCTCGCCCCGCCCTGCGCCCGGACCACCCGCGCCCCGCACCGCCGCCCGCCACCTCCCCCCACCTATACTTAATTAGTACGGCGGTACGGCCGACTGACGAGTGCCCTGTGCCGTCGAGCCGTGGCCCGTGTCTCACCACCGCCGCGTCGACCGTGCCACTGCATCGGCTCTAATGACGGTGTATACTCTACCGACACTTTCGTCGTGACTCGTCACGCTTCACCTGAGTACCGAGCACTGAGCGCCTTCCACTTGTTTATTTACACGCTCACGCTCCACCTTCCCTGTGATTATCTACCTGTCTCTATCTAACTACACTTACATGCCTCTATTAATGATGAGTATTCTTTACTCTATTTCATTTTAAAGTTTAAAAAAGTAGCAAAGATTGTGAAGTCAATTAAGAAATACATAAGTTGAATTTTTTTAAGTTCTACTAAGTTTGGCTTTGGTTTTATTAAAATTTAGTTCTATTTCATAAACTTAGAGACGATAAAATTCATCTTAGTATTTGAAGAATGTGTGAAATCAGGTGTTGTTTGGTTCGGCTTTCGGTCACTAGATGGCGGTAGTAGTCGCGACGCGCTCCTAAAAGCTTTGCAAAGCACTCATTGTGAACGTTGTGACGCTGAACATTAATAATGTAAATGATGACTTAAATTATGTATTTTAAAAAAGTAGTTGGAGTTTTATTTTTATTAAAACTAAAAAATATGTTTTACGAGTATATTGAACTGAGCTCGTCACTCTGAGACATGATACCTAACTCATAAGATGTTAAGTCTCATAATTTCCAGAAATTTCACTGGCTGCAATATCTATAAACAATGTTAACAACTGCTGCTTGGTGGCAGAAAAAGGCAAAGTGGTAGCAACCCAGTAAACCTCTCGCATATCATCTGATGTCATCCACACATCGTCGTGGTGGTCTACCACGCCCTCTAGTGTTATCTATCCCTTTCTTTGAAGCATATTGTGTATTTTAGTTTTATATTTCCATCGCGACAAGTGATTACTAATACACCCGAGATCGACATTTTGACCTTTCAAAAGCACGTCTTTTAGTCGCTTTACGTGTCCGTTGCTTATTCGACACTCAACAGCTATAAGTCATGTTCATCAAAATGATTTTCCACTGGAATTTACCAATTTATTTATCATACTTCTAATCTGATGACAAACTAAGTGTTACTATTCTTTATTACATTATTTAAATGATGATACTTTAATGTCATTGATTGCGTTTTTTAATTTTGTGTTATTTATTGGCTAGAGGAAATGATTTATTTGTTAAATTTTATTATTGTATTTTTTGTAAGTGTATTCTGGTATGATTGCATTATTACATGTAGTCATGCAACAATATTTGTATGGCGGCTCAACGGCAAAGCATAGAGAACTCGTATAGTGTCACCACCTATTCTAACAAATAAACTATTTTCATTTGATTTGAAACATTATGTATAAATTTCATAATGTTTATTAATCTGAGAGCTCGGTGTTTTGATTACGTATAGATATATTTTCATAGTCTATGTTCACGATTGCATCCCCGAAGGTATAACCAGGATGTCCTGGCATGTGCTTATAGAGTGGTAGAGCCACGCTGTAGTCAATTTTGTCTACAGCACCAATGGACCTGCTCGATCGGCTGTTGCTGTACGGTGTGTGAGATATCCGGAGGCCCTTTCCCAATTCCATAATTATCCCTATCCTATAAGGTAGGTAACTCGCTCATGATTCTTCTGGTATTGTGAGCGTGCATGGGGATCTACTTTCCATCAGCTGGCCCACTTGCTCGTTTGTCGGACTATGCTATAAAAGGCCTGCAACAAGTACACCAACGGTTCGTTGACCTTATTTCCGTCTCGCTTTGAGAAGAGGGCAAGCCTATTGCCATATCGGTTACAAATTACATTTTTTTTATCCTGGCAAGACAAAGTGACTTCATTGAACTTGGTATTAAATACAATGCAGTCCAATTAGATATTGCATCTCTCGATGGTCGGCAGAATTATGCCGGCTTGAATATGTGTGGGACCTTATAACATACTTACAATATTCTTGGAGTAATTGTTTAAGCGAAATCAGCCTCCGTGGCGTAGCGGGCGAGTAGCCGGCTGCGAAGCAAGAGGCCGTGTGTTCGATTCCCGCACCGAGACAAATATTTGTGTGATCCACAAAAATTTGGTTCGGGTCTGGGTGTTGTGGGACCGCAAGTCCCTCGTAGTTCCTGATACCCACGATACAGGCTTACCTAGTGTGGGGTCAGGACTATGTGTGTGACTGTTGGGTGTATTTATTATTATAGATGTGCCTATTCGTAGTTTCCCTATTACTTTAGTGGGAATTTATATTAGATAGAGTACCTCAGATTAAATAAAAACGATTTGGAAATCTTCGTCGATTTCGAAAATACGAACGTGTGATGATGACTAACAATTAGCGAGTTAAGCATCTTGACACGATCAGTATATGGATGGGTGGTAGTTCAATTGAGTATCTCCGTGTTTCACAGGGTTCGTGAAAAGTCTGTCCCGGCTGTTATTAACTGACAGCAGTTGTTAAGCCAAATAAATAAATAAATAAAATAAATACACCCAACAGTCACACACATAGTCCTGACCCCACACTAGGTTAACCTGTATCGTGGGTATCAGGAACTACGAGGGACTTGCGGTCCCACAACACCCAGACCCGAGACAAATATTAGTGGAACACACAAACATTTGTCTCGGTGCGGGAATCGAACCCACGGCCTCTCGCTTCGCAGCCGGCTACTCGCCCGCTGCGCCACGGAGGCTGTCAATCGGAGGCCTTCGGGCAACTTTTAAAACTCTGACAACTAGGTCGGCTTTTAAATTTCCATTAAAAGAAAAAATCGTTATAACAAACATTGCGTAGCACCATGTATAATTTAAATCGTAATGCATGGAAAAGCGGTGATGGCAAAGTACGGCTTGTCAAGACAGAAGACGCAGGTTTGAAACCAGTATCCATATCTTTCCATTACCCTATTCTCGTAATTAGCTTTAGCAGTAGCATTATACCGTTTTGGCTTCAGTCAACTTTTATTCTACATTCAATCTCATTACGATCTATGTTCACATTTGACGTTGATTATTGATTTAAGAGAATACCATTTGCAACTTTCTTGACGCTGATGCTGGATCGGAATGATATTTTGAACATTTAAAATTACGAGAATTGGCCTCCAGATATCTGAGTTTTCGAAGTGATGTGTGAATTAAGGCTTAATTTATCGCACCATTTAACGGTGACGGAAAACATTTCAAAAGAACGGGTATACTTGAGAAATCTATCTTGAGAAGTCTACAAACCCGTTTTAGGCCAGCGTGGTGAGCTCACTTTCTCTCTATCTAACTTATCTCTCTCATTAGTAGACTCTGTGTCCAGCCTTAGGACGTATATAATACAGGGCTGATATTATATTGTATGTATGTAACAGTGACTATACAAAGCAATGTCTGTCTGAATGCGTTTCCGTATACCTTCTTTGAACTTTGTCAACATAAAATTCTCATTGTGCACTCGAACAATGCCCAATGAGTGGCGGTAAGGTTATACTACCATCATAATTGTCACTGGAGTTGTGATTGCAATAAGGACTCTATGTGTTTACGTTAAGGTACATTGTGTGTTCATGGAAGGTGTTGTAAATAAGCTATAGACAATAGCACCTTGTGTGGACTGCACACGTGGGACACACGTGCGCCGCGCCGGCACAGCGATTCAATGCCCACACCTAAAGTTTTGTCATTGCTTTTTTTTCACGCCTCGACGTGCTTTGTTTTTATTGTTCATTAAGAAGACTAAATTAATTTTTAATTATATATCTAGATATTTATACATATGCGTGCGTATGTATGATACGCACTCACGCCTGTAATCCCCGAAGGGGAAGGCAGAGGTGTAACTAGTACACCCACATTTCGCCGAGCGTATCTCCGTCCCACGATATGTTAGGGGGCGAGCCTATCGCCATACCGGGCACAAATTCCAGACTCCGGGCTGATACTAAGCATTTCGTAATAGAAAAACCCAATACCACTTTACCCGACCCGGGGATCGAACCCGAGACCTCAGCGTTGGACTCAATCGTAACGAGTACGCATTACAACTGCGCCACGGAGGCAGTCTACATACGCACTCACGCCTGTAATCCCCGAAGGGGTAGGCAGAGGTGTAACTAGTACACCCATACGCACTCACGCCTGTAATCCCCGAAGGGGTAGGCAGAGGTGTAACTAGTACACCCACATTTCGCCGAGCGTATCTCCGTCCCACGATGTGATAGGGGGCGAGCCTATCGCCATACCGGGCACAAATTCCAGACTCCGGGCTGATACTGAGAATTTCGAAATAGAAAAACCCAATACCACTTTACCCGACCTGGGGATCGAACCCGAGACCTCAGAGTTAACCTCAATTGTAACGCGTACGCATTACAACTGCGCCACCGAGGCAGTCTACTAGATATTTATATACCCATTTATTGTGTCGTATTTGTTTAAATTCAGTGGAGATTATTGTAGCTCCAAGGTACGGTTTTTTTTATAGTCTAGGCCCGCAAACGACATAAATAATAATATAGATGTTTATTACCAAAAATTTTGAAGAATCTTCATAGCATAGATCATAAAATAAATAAATACACGCAACAGTGAGTGGTTGACAAGATGCGAGTATTGTGTCGTGACTCGCGGGTATCAGGAACTACGGGTGACTTATATAAGTATTTGTTGAGTGGCAAGGTTCGGAAATTACTGAATGACGTTATTTGGATAAACATACGGATGGAATTTTTATGGATAAAAAATATACGAAACACATAGTTTTAATCTCACTTCAGACTTATTTATTTTTAAGTTTGAAATGAAATAGTTTTATTCATCATGTAGGCAATTAAAATAGCGCTTATGACAAGTCAGTACAAAATAAAGAAACTTATGTAAGTACAGAAATCATATCAGCTAATATATACATAACATACATAGCATCGTCAAAATACACTGGGCAACTATAAAGTTTACAATATTTTTATATTAGTCCAGGATTGTTAAGTATTATTATTATTATTGTTATTTTTTCTCTGTTTTAAAGGTCGATATGGACCATAGGCATTACCGAAACGGCACGTGGTTTAAAACTACCACCGGATCCAAAACGACCCAACCTGAGAAGACCCGGCGAAACAAACTCAGTGGGCTTACTTTACCACTGGATTTTACGCGGCGCGACCCAGTCCTGAGAAGATCCAGCTAGTCAAACTCAGTGGGCTTGTTTTTGGTCCGATTTATCATACCAAAATAAATTAGGGAAATAAAAAGTCCTATTTTTATTTTAAGGTGATTGATACGGACCATGTGTACCTCTAAATTGTTGTTTTAAAACTGCCACCGGATCCAAACGCGACCCTGTCTGAGAAGACCCGGCGAAACAAACTCAGTGGGCTTGTTTTTGGTCCAATTTCTATAATCTCAACAATAATGACTTGTCAATTTAAAATTGCCAATTTTTATTTTACGTGATCGGTCGTCTTTTTTATTTGGTATTTAAATTTTATTGATACATTTATTTAATATATTGTTTTAGTGTAGGTATTTAATATTATTGTGCAATTTATTTATATCGTACTTACTTGAACATATCATATATTATTTACATTTATTAAATTAAATTAAATTATTCCCTACATTGTCTACAAGCTACAGGGCCCCAGGAGGTCACAGTATGCAAGGAGGAACCGAACGCCAAACATCTCTATCCTCTAGATATTGCTTAACATTATAATAGCCCCTAGTCATAAGCACACGTTTAATGTGTGCTTTGAACATTTTTTCGGGCATATCGATCACACTATTTGGGAGCTTGTTATAAAATTTAACGCTGTTACCCATAAATGACTTTTTAGTCTTAACTATTCTAAAAGCGGGTACTACGAGTTTATTTTTGTTTCTTGTATTAATATTATGAACGTCACTATTTTTACAAAATTTACAAAGATTTTTACGAACATACATAATATTTTGATAGATGTATTCAGACGGCACAGTCAGTATATTACCTTCCTTAAATACAGATCGTAAGGAATCGCGGCTACCCAGGTCATAAATAGCACGAACTGCTCTTTTTTGTAGTATAAATATAGTGTCTATATCAGCAGCTGATCCCCACAATAGAATGCCGTAGGACACAATACTGTGAAAGTATGCAAAATATACTAACCTAGCCGTTGAAACATCAGTCAAGCGTCTAATTTTCCGGACAGCAAAAGCTGCAGCACTAAGTTTACCAGATAATCTTTCTATTTGTGGATCCCATTGCAATTTACTGTCTAAAGTGATTCCTAAGAAAACTGATGAGGAGACTAGATCCAATGTTTCTCCGTCTAATTCTATGCGTGAATTTACTTTTGCAACATTTGGTAATGCAAATCGAATACATTTTGTCTTCCCTGCATTTAACAAAAGGTTATTTGCAGAGAACCAATTTAAGATTAAATTAAGAATATTGTTGGGTGTAACCAGATCTTCCTCCTTACGGTTTACTTTAAATATTAACGACGTGTCGTCAGCAAACAACACTATGTCTGTCATTTTTTCTACCATGTAAGGGAGATCATTTAAATAAACTAAGAATAGAAAAGGGCCTAGAATGGAACCCTGTGGAACCCCTATTTTGACTGAAGATCCTACTGAAGTGACACCGTCAATATATACCCTTTGTTCCCGACCTGATAAGTAGGATATTACAAGATCAAGTGATGTGCCACAAATTCCGTAATATTTGAGTTTAGCAATAAGGGTTTGGTGGTCGACACAGTCAAATGCCTTGGAGAGATCACAGAACACCCCTAGAGCATCCTGCGATCCCTCCCAGGCCTCCAACACAGATGTCATTAAAGCTGATCCAGCATCTTGAGTAGACCGATTTTTTGTAAACCCAAATTGATTCTTATGTAATATCCTATTTCTATCAAAATGCGCCAGCATTTGGTCCAGCATGATTTTTTCAAAAACCTTACTAAGAGCTGGTAATATAGATATAGGTCTATAATTTGAGGCGCTGTTTACACTGCCCTTCTTAAAAATTGGCACAATTTTGCTTATTTTCATTAAATCGGGAAAAATACCGTCACTCACACAAGAATTAAAAATATCTGCCAATATGGGAGCAATATTTACTATAATAGCTTCTATAGCTTTAACAGATAGCCCCCATAAATCTTCAGTACCTTTTATTTTAAGTTTCTTAAATGCTTTGATTATTTCACTATGAGATACCATGACAAAGTTAAAATTAGGCATATTTCGTTTAACATTTTCAATTAATAAAGATTTTGCTAAAGTCGCTGATGACTGCAACCATTTTGTTGTCTCTATAGGTATGTTAGTGAAGAAGTTCTCTAAATAATTGGCAACAGAGAGCTTATCTGAAACTAGTTCGTCATTTACATTTAAAGCTATCGAGTTGTCACATAATCTATTTTTACCAGTTTCAGTATTAATTATTTGCCAGGTAGTTTTTATTTTATTATTTGATTGTCTTAACTTTTCACTAATATGTGCGGCTTTAGCATGCCTACATACTTTTTTAAATATTTTAGAATAATTCTTAACGTAGTTAGAAAAATTGACATCAGGTGTATAGGACCTTCTGTCGTACAAGTCATATAAAACATCTCTACTACGCCGTATGCCTTTAGTAGCCCAAGCTGCAAAGCTAATTTTAGGGGTATATTTTAATATTTTTGGTTTACAAGTTTTATTAAATTCATTGCAAATGTTACTAAATAAGGCATTATACATATCATTAGGACTGGCAGAATCTGGGGTAAAAGAACACAAAAATGAATTTAAATTATTACTAAATTTCTGTAAATTGGTTTTTGACAGAGGCCTTAATGTAATGGGTTTATGTTTATTACATACATTTTTATTAAGTTTGACCATCTGACATTTATGATCTGACCGAACACCTGTTGTTACACACCTATCTTTTATATTAAAATTTGATAATATATTGTCAATGCATGTTGCCGACGCACATGTAATTCTAGTTGGCTCAGTAAACAAACAATTGAAATTAAATGAGCCAAATAATGATATAAATTTACATTTGTCTGGAGAATCAACCAGAGTATTAACATTAAAGTCACCGCACACTATAATTTTTTTATCATTTTTAAATTTCTTAAGAATATCCTCCATTATAGAAATAAAACTTAATAGATTAGATGAAGGAGGTCTATATACGCATAATATAATGTATAAGTCGGCTTCTGCACATGCGACCTCACATACTCGTTCAACAGAAAGGTGAGAGATGTCCTTTCTTTCCTTAAATGTAATATTATCTCGTACTAATATTAGCGATCCCCCACCCTCTGCTGACACCCTACTGAACGAGCTGGCGACCCTGAAGCCATTGACATTAAAATGCATATGGTGCGCCTTCAACCAGGTTTCTGTAAAACACAAGATATCAATTTCAAATTTGTTATTAAAAAGTTCTATTTCTAAAATTTTGCCAGAGAAGCGATTTATATTCTGATGAGATAAAACTAGGTAATTTTTACACTTCTCTGTTGTCATATTTAATTGTTTAAATTATTCACCACATTTATCTTAGTAATACTACTAACAGTGGTGGTCAATGAAGTATCTGTCATACTACTTATGACAGTGTTAAAACAATAAGCTACTGATGTAGCAATCAGATGCAAAAATCGTTTTGGTAGATACAATGTATCCCTTGTCAATTGACATTTGCCAATAAATATATTGGTGTCAAAATAAATAAACTTATGACTATGGTGACTTACTAGAAACTGCATGTGTCTATTCAACTCATATAGATGATTATTAACCCTATCAGACACATTGTCTAAATATGGGAAGGCACACAATATAATCCTAGGACAGGTTAAGTCCAACATGGACTTAAAACTGTCTGTTATGTCTCTTTTTCTTAAACTTAGACCATTTCCTACAAGCAAAGTTATGCATGAATTTTCAGTACATTTGTCTTGTTTTAATTGTTCAACTATTTTTGTATAGCTCAACCCTGGCAAACAATTATTTATTATTGAGTGATTAACACTTTTTTTAACCAAAATGCCAATCCCCTTGCCAACATTGTCTGAGTATATTATTGACTTATATTTAATAGTTTTATTGACACTTGTAGTATCTTGACTAGGAGGTATATTTACATTTACATGCTCCCTTGGCCAATATCTTTAATCGACTGCTCAAACCTTATGGAAACTTTGATAAGACCCTCATTATACAATCAAATAATTAATAATTACATACAATATCGTTTTAAGTAGTGTGTATTAATTGTTAATTATCACTTGCTTTAACGGTGAAGGAAACATCGTGAGGAAACCTGCATACCTGAGAATTTCTTCATAAGAATTTCGAAGGTATGTGAAGTCTACCAACCCGCATTAGGCCAGCGTGGTGGACTAAGGCCTAACCCCTCTCATTCAGTAGAGGAGGCCCGTGCCCAGCAGTGGGACGTATATAATACAGGGCTAGTATTATTATTATTGTTTTAAGTAAACGGGTTTTAGAAATATTTTTTTTCACCGTGTTTCAATTTCGTATCGCAAAACTATAACATATTATCATAAATTATTTTTAGTCTAATCGCGTCATAATATTTATAATAAATTATAATTACGATTATGTAAATAAATGGGTATTATTGATGAAGATATGTTGTATATTCAACATTTTGTTTTCCGTATATATCATTGTGCCTATAATTTAATTTGATAGACAAATTATTACGACGTACATTTTTCCACGATGCCAATCAAAACATCAAAACAAATCAATTGTTATAATTATTTATTAAAATATGAATGTATAATGTTGAGGATATAGTACGTATAATATTATGAGGACAAAATTACAAATACTCTACCAACAGTAAAGTGAATTTCATCGTTTTGTTTGCAATCAGACAAAGGCAATTTTATCCTTTTAATGAACTAGTTTTTGCTCGCGGCTCCGCCCGCATGAATGGCCTTTTCCAGGATATAAAGTAATGTAAATCCTGGTCTTGGTCTATCTGTGTGCGAAATTTCATCCAAACCCGTTCACCTGTTAAGTTGTGATTGAATTACAAATATCGAAATTCACAAACATCCATACTTTCACATGTATAATAGTAGAAGGATAGTAGGATGAACGGCCTTTTCCAGGATATAAAGTAGCCTATGTCCTAGTCCAGGTCATGGTCTACCTGTATGCCAAATTATAGTGTAGTGTATATAGCATTATACTTGCATCACTTGAGAGAGTGCTATGTTTGATTTATACTGACGCCCATAATGAAATGTGATAATAGTTTTAGTAAGATTCATTAGATTGATTGTTTTATTTTTAAGCTTGTATGACAAGATTAGCAGTTGACTCGCCAGATGGTAAGCATCACGCCTGCTCATAAACAGAAGCTACACTACACAGAACTCTGAATTATGAAGCACTGCATTACACTGGATTGCGCTGTTCCTCCCAGGATATAGGTATTATAATATTAATTCTCATAATGCCCAGCAATTTCACTGGCTTCAAAGTCCTTCAAATCGAAACACAACAGTGATGTAACGCAGAAATAGATCAGTGTTACTTACCCAGACGGCCTTTCGCATACGAGGGACTCACCACCTTGTAAAATGGTATGTTTTTTCCGGTTTGAAGGACATTAAAGCTAGTGTAATTACATATACAATTGACAGCCTCCGTGGCGCAGCGGGCGAGTAGCCGGTTGCGAAGCGTGAGGCCGTGGGTTCGATTCCCGCACCTTGACAAATGTTTGTCTGATCCACAAATATTTGTCTCGGGTCTGGGTGTTGTGGGACCGCAAGTCCCTCGTAGTTCTTGATACCCACGATACAGGTTTACCTAATGTGGGGTCAGGACTATGTGTGTGACTGTTGGGTGTATTTATTATTGTATAAAGTGAGAGAGCGTCTAGGTATACTATTGTCACCGCTGCAGTAGTGTGTTTACATTGTTGTGTTACAGTTTTAAGGGCATGAAGGTTTTAAGATTAGACATTAATTTCTCTCGGTGCAGGACCGACCCCGCGACCTCTCCTTTCACAGCCGGCTACTCGACTATTGTGCCACTAAGCCTGGATGAATCATTGTATGTAATTAGAGAGCATAGCATTTCAAGCTTAGAATATTGAATATAAATTAAGAATTGTAACATTACAATAGATTCTTTAAAAATATATTTCCTTCACCATAAACCTTTATTTAATACGTGATTCACTGCAATATGTATTAAAATGGATATTACAATAATTTAATATGATTAGTAAAGGCTTGTAAATTGTAAACAAAATTTCCGTCCTGACGTTTTCAATCACATGACGAACACAAAGTTAGTTCTTAACTTAATGTTACCTCATTAGTTAAGTCACGTCGTGTTATTGTTTATTTTCAATTCTAATGATGATTTAATTTGTTTATTGTATTCAATATTACCCGTGCGATGTAACGGGAACTTACAATAAATACACACTTTACTTAATATTCTTGTTTCCTCTTTTATTATCTAATAGGTAATGTTTAAATTATGTGTAAATACTACAAAGAAAATAAACAATTTTATCAGTAGTTTTACTACCTTTTTGTCTACCAATCTAGAAACAACTATTTACTTCGAAGTAACACGATATAAAATTGGATTACCTATCTTATGTTTTAGAAAGATTGGTGCCTAATTATGCAGGATAGGTAAGAAAAAGAAAACAACTATACTATTAAACTGATTTTCAATTTATAAGTGCTTATAAATATTCAATACAATTGACCCACCATACCATACCGTTTCCTGCGTCGACGTCTCAAACATGTTTTGGCAGATCCCAACGACTCCATCACAGTCGCTAACGAAACAGCACTTTCCTTGCCCAATCCGAATCTCAATAATAATATGCGACCCCGACATAGGACACGCCTGCGAGTCCGAAGAACTCGCACAACTGACCGTCGGTACAATGATGTGCAGAGGCGGCCCTAAACTATACTCCCAAGCGATTGCTCAAGCTGAGGTCTTCTAAAAGGCACCTCTGTGCTTAATCGCTACTAAATTAACTATACATATTTCTGACTTGAGCGCCATAAGCGCCCGCTTTATTGTCAGGTGAAGCTGTAAAAGCAATATAAGCTAACAGCACAAATCCAATCGAAAAAAAAACACCGTCATCGCGTCGTGTGAATGTGCCCTCACCTCTTACGCTCTACACACGTGTCGCTGATGCAGCGATGCAGCGATGCACCGTGTGGGTCCGGGGATCGCGTGGGGTCATAATATCTACGTGTGGCCTGTGCATTATTGATTTTTGGGGCAGCTTACCGCGATTATCCCTAACTTGCACTCAAATAATATAACTATTCATTAATGTTCAGTTTTATGTATACAATCTTTAACTGTGATTAAATTATTTTATATACAGTGTGTTAGTTTGTAAGGTATTTATCTATGGGCCATAGTTGCTTGATAATAAATTATTGTCTAGTATTTATGATAGACATTCTAAATTCAAACGGCAAAACTGTTGTAAGGTAAAATAGGTGCTTATTTAGTCTCCGAATGTTCCTTATTCATGTTTGATCCATTTTGGTATAATATATTATAATAATGATTTATTTCGTTTGAAATTGATATGAATAGGTACGGTCGAGTTTTGCATTAGTACATATTACGTATGTAGTGGTTGTATGTACGCAGTGTTTGTAAACAAACGTACGCACACATATACGTATGTATATTTCTTTAGGGTCTTTAGAATTAATATAGGGAACTGAGAACTGTGAGGGCCTGGGTTCAATTACCGGGTCGGGCAAACACAATTTGTGTTTGAGTTTTCGATTTGAAAAACACACATTACTTGCCCGTGATTGGAAATTATGCCCGCCGACACCTCCGTGGCGCAGCGAGCGAGTAGCCGGCGGCGAAGCGAGAGGCTGTGGGTTCGATTCCCGCACTGTTACAAATGTTTATTATTTTATTTTATTTATTTAAGGAACCAACAAACAGTTACAAATTAAATAATATTATGAACTAGTATTACATTAGAACAATACAAATGAGCAACTCACAACGTTGAGCACAGATTATTATTATTATTTTATTATTGTTTTGTTGTTATTTCAAATCAAGTAGTTTACATGTTTAGTTTAACTGTTAATGTAAGTGAATACTATTTAAATAAATAAATTATACATGAATTTGTTTGTTTCGGGTTTGGGTGTTGAGGATTGGCAAGTCTCTCGTAGTTCCTGATACCCACGATGCAGGTTAACCTAGTGTGGGGTCAGGACTATGTGTGTGACTGTTGGGTGGTTGTGTGCAAGTAGAAGCTTGCTTAATTATCTCTTTCCTTTAAGGTCGGCAACGCACCCATGATTCTTTTGGTATTGGGCATACATGGGCGGTGGAGATCACTTACCATCAGGTGACCCACTTGCTCGTTTGACGGCCTATGCCATAAAAAAAGAATACAGACATGAGTTTTTTTTATGTTATCATTGTTATCACTAAATGTATAAATACTGAGTTTAACTCTGGTAAACCCAATGTTATACATTTTCCTAAAATAAAATTATTTTAAAAATTTCATAAAATCACATATTTTTACAGATTTAATTTTATAATTATGTGTTATAAAATGTACTATTTGACCGTGTATATTTATAATGGGAATACCACACATTTGTTGCGGTGACTAAGTTGAATGAAAAACCTGTAGACTGCAGCTACGTTGTAATACAAGACAGACAGACAGATGTTCATGTTTCTTATGGAGTGACATAATTTGTTTATGCATAATTAATTACGTAAAACAACTGAATGACGAAAGAGGCAATATGTTCGCCTTATAGTAAACACAGTGTCTGTCCATAAACGCGCACCAAACGCTTACCCTCCACCTTCGTCATACGGACTGCCAAGTTGTGGAACAAGCAACAAGAACAAGTAAAGCGGACAGCGTGGCATATAATCGAGTTTTTCAGGCTTATTTATTATGTACTTCTTTACCATATATAAATTGATTTACCGTATATAGTTTATAATGTAAAGCGTCGCTGACTGCTGACAATTAGATATGTTGTTAACCATTTTTTTTTCTCCAATTATTGTCCGTTCACTAACCGAATTATACTTTTAAGGTTAATTAAGGAAAACCTGTTATTAGCCGTATTTTTTTTATATGTAAGAAAATGTTATTATTTTTCTGTATCGCTGTTGGTTTTCACAAAAAAAAAAAATTGCCGGAGTCTTTGTTCCCCGATTAATATAATCTGGGTGTCTTCAAGTCGCGAGTCAATCGTTTTGTGCTAGACAAACTTGCTTTATCTTAGGCCACATCATCGCTTACTATCACGCCTGATAGTGGCCAAACGCGAGCCTATTAAAAAAAGAAATGTTGATGAAATGACATTGTATAATAATAATATCGACAGCCTCCGTGGCGCAGCGGGCGAGTAGCCGGTTGCGAAGCGTGAGGCCGTGGATTCGATTCCCGCACCTTGACAAATGTTTGTCTGATCCACAAATATTCGTTTCCGGTCTGGGTGTTATGGGACCGCAAGTCCCTCGTAGTTCTTGATACCCACGATACAGGTTTACCTAGTGTGGGGTCAGGACTATGTGTGTGACTGTTGGGTGTATAAAAAAAAAAATTAAAAAAAAAAATATGTTCTCACGAGTTGCGATGCGTCTTTGAATAAAGGTGTGCCACATCTGGCGACCAGACGCTGCCCTCCGTCGCTCTACACCGTACACAGGTAACTTTATAGTTTTACAAGCTTGTAAACGACACGCCTTCTATATTAATTTGCTCTATTCATAATAATAATAATAATGGGGTCGAAGTGACCCCCTCACTCTGGGGTCCTAACCACCGATGGCTTGGGTCCTAGGCCTTGCCATTGGAGGGTGATACTTTTTATATTTTTAAATGTTTAATTTTTTTAAGTAATTTTCTATTTAAAAATGTAAAAAAAAACTTTTAAAATAAATAGTACTGTACATAATAATAATAAAAACATTTATTCAGTATTATGTAACTTATTTATAAACCCAGCGATTGTTTCACAATGGCCAAATAAACGTTACTTATCAAATATAAGATAGCAAATACAAAATTGACACGCTGCACTTCCGCTTCTTCTTAAAAATGCAGAAAAATATCTAGCATGAAGCAAATTAGCGACGAAGTTATATATTTTCATTGCTAATGCTATCAAGGACATCCTTTATGATGTTCTATATTAGTTTTGAAAGAAATTTTAAGTTCAATAACAACGTTTAACAAAACTTAAAAACCGACTTCAATTTTTAGTGGTAGTTACAGCAATAGCACGTAAATTCCAATACAATAACACAATCGCGACGAGTGTACTGTTCTCCGTTGAGGAGTTTTATTTTTTTACTCCGTACCCCGTCATCAGATCAAATTTATATGGGACCATACCGTAGCAAAACTCTATCGAGTGAATTTTTTCTAACAAAATCGGTCCAAAATTGGCGGAGAAATCCATGTATATACATCAAAAACAAGCAAAACCGAATTGAGAACTCCTCCTTTTTTGAAGTCGGTTAAAAAAGAGGGGTATTTAAGTTGGAGCCCGTTATCTATCGATGTGTTTGTAGCATTGTAGCGCCTAAACAGATGGACCGATTTTAATGAAGATTTTTATTTGAAAGCTGTATTCGAGATGGTTCTTAGTTTTGTTTGAAAGAAAATTTGTTCAACTATTCAGATATTAGAGATATTTTTATAATTTATGTCGAGTGCAGGTTATCGAATGTGTGAAAATGCTACAGTTTTTATTGTATTTTCGACATAAAGTTTTAATACGGTTGCTAACTGGGATACAATATTCGGCTGATATTACCTATCAATACATCTTTGCTTCTCGCTTTTACCCAACAATGAGACTGGAATGATGTCCACGTAATCTACAACACACTTACAGGCATAAACAAGTTTGATTTAAACTTGTATAATATTCATTATCTTAAAGGTCAAAGTATTTCTCTCATATTTTTGGCATATCATTTTTTTTGTTATGTTGAATGACGACACAAGCAGGTCGCGGAGAAACCCATCATCTGGTTTTCATTATGATGTTAAAACGCCAGTTAAAATATAGCCCATTTACAAAAAAATCATTCAAATTGGATATATATATTGTCAAAACGAATGCATGGTTATACAATATACATACAATAAGCGATTAATCGCTATTAGCGATAAGACCGCCTATTGTAACACACTTTTTATATTACTTTCCTTTGTATATATCCGTGCAAATGGTGTACAATAAAGAGTTAATAAATAAATAAATAAATACAATAACAAAAACCTTTTAAAAAAAACTAAAACGTTAAAAATAAAAAATAATCAACTTTGAGTGAGAGCAGCTCTCTACCATACGTTTCTACCCATAATAATAATTGATAGTTCTGTTGCAATAACATAGACTTAAAATTTGTTATTTTTATTATTAACTGTTTTAGTTTTTTTGAGTAGTTTTATTTTTGTTAAAAACGGATTGTCTTACTATTTTAACTGTTAACAAAAAACAAAGTTTCTCACTTCGTCTGTATATAGTTTTTTGAGTAGTTTTACTTTTGTTAAAAACGGATTGTCTTACTATTTTAACTGTTAACAAAAAACAAAGTTTCTCACTTCGTCTGTATATAGTTTTTTGAGTAGATTTATTTTTGTTAAAAACGGATTGTCTTACTATTTTAACTGTTAACAAAAAACAAAGTTTCTCCCTTCGTCTGTATATAGTTTTTTGAGTAGTTTTATTTTTGTTAAAAACGGATTGTCTTACTATTTTAACTGTTAACAAAAAACAAAGTTTCTCACTTCGTCTGTATATAGTTTTTTGAGTAGTTTTACTTTTGTTAAAAACGGATTGTCTTACTATTTTAACTGTTAACAAAAAACAAAGTTTCTCACTTCGTCTGTATATAGTTTTTTGAGTAGATTTATTTTTGTTAAAAACGGATTGTCTTACTATTTTAACTGTTAACAAAAAACAAAGTTTCTCACTTCGTCTGTATATAGTTTTTTGAGTAGTTTTATTTTTGTTAAAAATGGATTGTCTTACTATTTTAACTGTTAACAAAAAACAAAGTTTCTCACTTCGTCTGTATATAGTTTTCTTAGTGAAGGAATCATCATTTTGTGCATAGATGCCGAATTTTTGTTCTTTCATCTCTGACTACACCCCTTTAGGAATGGAATTTCTTCTTGAAATTTAAATGAATCCCATTTATCTATAGGTACTCTTCTGAATGAAAAAAGAATCATCCAAATCGGTCCACATTTAGTGAAGTTATGCGTGGTTATACAGATATCATCCGTGGCGCAGTGGGCGAGCAGCCGGCCGTGAAGCGAGAGGCCGCGGATTCGAGTCCCGCACCGAGACGAATATTTGTGTGATCCACAAATAAATGTTTCGACTCTGAGTGTTTTCTTCCCGGAGGTGTTGAAGTCAAGCAGGCGGCCGGTCGTAAAAACTTTATGCGAAATCTTTCTGTAACACGTGTTAAAAAGCATGCGCCGTCCCCACTGCGAGTGGGATAATGACAGGTGGAAGAAGATGCGTGGTTATACATACAAAAAAAATAACAAATATACGCGTCGCATTGATAACCTCAGAATTGTAAAATAAAATGAAACAGTACTTGGGCAGACCGTTTATTTTTTTTGTGCCACAAAAACATTTACGCCGGCTAAGCTGCGAACAAAAGCTGGTATACACGTATTATGGATAAAATCGTGGTTAATGTATTCTAAAGAACAAAATTGCATCGATATCTCATCGATCTGTAACCGATAATGAGCCGATACGTTACGTTTCCGATAGCCCGCATGTGTTACCTATTATTAGTTATGCTATTGTCGCTGCCAACGGATTTTGGATGCTGCGGGGTTTCTTTAATTAGTGTAAAAATAACTAGGGGCTATAATAATATCGTGGAACGTAAATAAAATACAAAGCCACATAGATGTGGGAATTTTAACCTTTATTCAACTATTTCCATTATTTTAATACTTTATTGGACGTAAGCATCTGTTTTTCTGTCCGTGAGGTCGTTGAGGTAATTTTTTACTTTTCTTATTGCTTTAATTTATTAACCCCCAAAAGAATAGAGCAAGTTTTCTTTTATATGTTAACACATATATGCGTTTTACGAGCGCGATAATTTTCATTAAAATGTATGTTATGTAACAAAATGAAGTTTACACCGATCCCTTACTTTATTATAAATGTAACAAATAAATATTTTACCTTTCAAGTCGTAATATCGTATGCCAATACAATAAATTAAGTACATTATTTACACACAAATAAGATTTATAAAACAGTAAAGGGCTGACACAAAAAAACTGGAAAGCGTCCAAAAATAAGTGTCAGTCAAGCTTATCGCTAATGGCATTAAAACTATCAGCGAACCGTTTGAAGAACGAGATAAACAAGTGAACATAATAAAAACATTGTAATCTGCTTACCGAGGCCGGCCCGTTGAGGTTATCTATCCTGTATCGACTGTCAAAATAACACCATGCAACCCATGCGTACCGACGCGACGGAGTTCTGAAGCTAATCTCACAGCTCGTGGAACGACAAAAACATAGGAGATTATACATAATGAATAATAGCATCGCGATGGACCGCTGATAAGCCGTGGAACTATCATGGAGATAAATGATTACCAGATAAATAACACTGTCATATTAATATAAACATTTCAATGGCTCGTGTATGTGTATATAATGTCAGGTCGACAATAAATTATATATAAATTAAATATAAAGAAGTGTGATAAATAAACAAAATTTATTGTAATTTGTTAAATGTATTGAGATATGGAAATATGTATACCTTAACTGTGAGATGTATAGCAGTTCTATTAAGTTACGAGTAGCTTCGACTGACGACTGATAGTGGACTATTTATAAATCGTTTGAAATGATAAAATACGAGATAATATATATTTTTTATTTATAAACAAATATTAAATATTTTTGTATTTAACTATACTAAATTTAAATTTGTGTATGGTTTTTATTAACTTACATAGTAAAGTCTGGATGTTCCTGATTCGAAACGTATAGAAATAGAAGTGGCACATGATAAGGACGTAACTTATTTACTTTGAGTGCATACTCGTACGCGTGAGCTTGCATTCAATACATCGCCAGATGTTTGTGGACAACCGACTCCTGCGAAATGTGAATGGAAACGCGGACATTTTGTTAATTTTTAATTTATTTTGCATGTACCCGTGAAGGTTCATTTATTTTTGTAAGATCCATTGTGACCGCCGGTGTCGCGCATGTGGCCGCCATCCGTCGCAGACCTAATCTAAAGTCACGTCTCGGACCTGCGAACAAACGCTAATTGTCTAAACCATTGTCTCAAACAACAGCCACCTTCCTGTAGCACGTACGATCGTCCTTATTACTAATAGATTAGAGTTGAAAATGTATCGGGATGTAAGAGAAGTTTGGCTAAAGAACAGTCCGTCGCCAGATGGTCTGGCAGGATGCGTTGTTTTGTCAAAAGTGCCATGCCGATGGTTATTGTAATTGACCGGGTTTGAACACCGATGCTACGAGAAACCAGTAAATACTTTGTTTGTATACATGAGATAACTTCGACACAAAAGAGGTGTATATTTTGTAATAGATTATAGTTAAGGTGTTGTTTGCCAGCACTAAGGTATGTTTTGAAGTTTCTCTAATATAAAACAAGAAGAAACATTCAATTTACGATATTTTTCTGAACAATATAGATTGAAAATTATAAAGAAAATAAACTTCCCCTAGAAAGCTAATATCTATTGCAAATCTCGTTTAGATACGGAGAGAACAATATCAAACATACATTATTATAACAGTCTGTTCAATAGTCTGTTGAAGTGAAGTTATATTGAGACACCACCGCGCCGCGCTGCACCGGTGACATACTGGGTTTAAATCTGAGGTCGGGCAATCATAATTTATGTTTGAGTTTTTTTGACTCGAAAAATTATACACTAATCGCCCGGGACTGAAAATGATGTCCGATATTTTTAGTAGAGCCACGCTGTAGACAGTTTTGTCTACAGCATGAATAAGCCGGCGCGACCGGGTTGCTACCACTGCCTTACAAAACACCGACGTGAAGTAGCAGCTTGCTGTTGCATTTCGTACGGTGAGTGAGATATCCGGAGGATCAAATCCCCTTCCCATTTCCAATCCCTTAATCAACTTTTTTCTTAATCAACATTTCCTTTAAGATCGGCAACGTGCCCATGATTCAGGTATTGTTCATGTTTATGGTGTAGATCACTTACCATCAGGTGACCACTTCCTCGTTTGTCAACCTCTGCAATAAAAAAGGCTCGCCACCTATAAAATAATCTTAGCACACAGAGGGTACAGAAGTTGCACCTCTGCCTACGCCTTCAGGGTTGCTAGCGTGACATTACGTATGTATATCTCATGTTGCCGTCCACTGTTCAACGTAAACCTCCACAAGTGACGACCGTAGTCCAGTGTCATGCGGTGCTTTGTTATTTAAAATTCTGTGCGACCTGTACATGTACATATATACATATAGCTCATGGGAAGCGTGCGGTGACGTTGACGCGTGTTTCATGCTTTTTACATACATAGACTCACGCCTGTTTCACATAGGGGTAGGCAGAGACAACGGATTTCCACTTGCTATAACGATCCTTGCATACCTCTTTGGCCTCATTCACTCTCATTAATTTTTTCATACATGCACGTCGGTTTAGGGTACTCCTGACCTGGCCTCTCTCGAGAATATCTCCAACTTGATATATGAAAGTTCGCCGAGGCATGTTTTCAAGCTTTTTGTTCACCCAAAAAGTGCTCAACGCGCCTAAAGAAGTTTTCACTTTAAAAAGTGAGCGCCATCCATCCCGGTCTTGCTTTTGTAAAAACATAAATGTAAATAAATATAATGATATACTCGAACACGTTTGTGCATGTACAATTTTCATCAAAGAAATAACGTTCACTCGGCCAAGGACGGGTCGTGAGCTATGCAAAAATCATATATCCAGTGTGTTCTGTCATGTTTATAGATGCACTAAATCCCAAAGGCTTGTATAATCATCTGCAGTGAGTTTCGAGTCGACTCGCCACATATCGCAGCGGATATGACATACTAAGTGAAGAGTGGAGCTTCACAATTTATAATGTGCTTTGATCGCAAACACTAAACGGAATTTAACTCGGATAGCGTTTAATTATAGAGGTAATAAATATCGGTGGCCGTAGCCGAGCGTGCCGACTACCTAGCTATAGCTATACGAGTGAAGATGCCCGTAGGTTCTCGATTGGCATCGGTTCAAACGTCCACCCGATAATTTGCACCTCATCAATTTACACCTTAGTGAAACGTGGACGTCAACATCGCGCGGCGTGCGGCGTGCCGTCCGCGTCGCCCGCGTCGCCCGTCGCCGTGTGGGAAATTGTTATATCGTCTCATTTTTATTTTCTATTTTATTGTAAATAAATTGGATTGTTAATGCTTGCGGGGAACAGGTCGGTGCTTCGCTTATACGCTTTATAATGTTGCATTCGGCGCAGCCGAACGGAGTGATAATAACGTTGTAAAGTTTATATAATTTTATGTCGAATAAATTAAAAATGTTGGCTTTGAGAATGTTGTAAATAAACAGCGTTTCACGTTGTCACGATCAAAATATCTTTGTTTTGTTTTAAGATAAATTGATAAACATTGATCCTACTGTTTAGAACTACGAATGATATTTGACTTTACCTAATTAATTGTTAATTAGCATCACTACAAAATATGAAATATCAATAAGTTCAGTAGGCAGCGGCTTGCCTATGCCCCGGACATTATTGAAGTCAATTAACGATGGTAACCATGTACTTTATGGTCGGCCGTCAGCCAGTCTTTCATCGAAAACAAGTAAATAAAAAACAAATTGAAAAACCAGGCGACTTCCTAAATTATGCGCCCAACTAATTTACATCTGTATTCAAAAGAATGAAAAAAATGGCAGTATTTAAACAAGGTTTTTCCCAGTAAGTAGTCCATTTTATAGCGTCTAAATTTAAGTTACGATAATTAAACTACCGGCTAAGTAACTAAAGAGTATGCGGACTTTCGAATACTCAGCAGTCATTTAAAAATATACATGCGTTTGGGCTCACTACAAAACTCTCAAAATTGTCAGCTAATTTTTTTAGTACCCCGAATGTTTGCCTGATGGTAAGGCGTAGCTGCCCATAAACATAAGCTGTATAGCATTGGCGAGTGTGAAGGGTACAGTTGGGAGGGGAAGGCCTCGGCGAACTTTCATAGATCAAGTTGGAGATATTCTCGAGAAAGGCCAGGTCAGGAGTACCCTAAACCGACGTGCATGTATGAAAAATTTAATGAGGGTGAATGAGGCCAAAGATGTATGCAAGGATCGTAGCAAGTGGAAATCCATTGTCTCTGCCTACCCCTATGGGAAACAGGCGTGAGTCTATGTATGTATAGCATTGGACTGCGCTCGTCAGCCTGAGGTTTTAAAAAAATCCCTGATTTTTCGGGCTTGAGAAGTAATCGACGTGCTGTATAATGCTTGATGTCGTGTATGCAGAAATTCATCAATTTAGACAGCCTCCATGGCGCAGTGGACGAGTAGTCGGCTGTGAAGTGAGAGTCTCGATTCCCGCACCATGATAAATGTTTGTGTTATCCACAAATATATGTTTCAGGTCTGGGTGTTGTGAGACTGAAAGTCTCTCGTAGTTCCTGATGTCTACGACACAAAACTCGTATCTTGCTGTGTGGTCAGGACTATGTGTGTGACTGATGAGTGTATTTATTTATATTTTTGCAAAGCTTGTCAAGTACGCTTTCCCGTCTAGATATATTTTAAAACAAAGCACATCAGTGCGCTACGTAACGTGGGAAAGAGGATGGATTATTCTGTCGTGATTAAAATGTAGAGAGAGGATGTTTCCACGTTGCGTCAACCTCCATCAAGCATGCTTGTCAAGCACGTAAATGCTTGGCAAGTAGTTTTGATCGCCTATGGAGGCTTTTAGGTAGGTAGTAGGTTAGTATCACCTCACTGCTACTCACCGTCTAGTAATAAATAAATACACCCAACAGCCATTGACTGCCTCGGTGGCGCAGTTGTAATGCATACGCGTTACGATTGAGGTCTACGCTGAGCTCTCGGGTTCGATCCCCGGGTCGGGTAAAGTGGTATTAGTTTTTTCTATTACGATATGCTCAGTATCAGCCCTGAGTCTGGAATTTGTGCCCGGTATGGCGATAGGCTCGCTCCCTTTCACATAAGGGACGGAAATACGCTCGGCGAAATGTGGGTGTACTGGTTACACCTCTGCCTACCCCTTCGGGGATTACAGGCGTATGTACACCCAACAGCCACACAGATAGTCCTGACCCCACAGTAGGTAAACCTGTATCGTGGGTATCAAGAACTACGGGGGACTTGCGGTCCCACAACACCCAGATCCGAGACAAATATTTGTGAATCAGACAAACATTTGTCTAGGTGCGGGAATAGAACTCACGACCTCACGCTTCGCAACCGGCTACTCGCCCACTGCGCCTCGGAGGCTGTCCGTAATGTGTCTGTAATAATAAACTTATGCATTAGAACGCAGGATGATGTCGATACTTTCCGGGTGCTAATTCACATTATACACGCATCACGTTTACAATGGCATGGAAAGTTTACTCCACGCCATTGTTTAGAGCGTGGCACTCGTAAAAACTGCCCTCCCAACTATTGTTATTATATGTTAATTAATTATAAAGTGCTGCATTATAGCGGCCCTTGTGACGCGGCCGAAACACGCGCCCTAGCCACGAAGCGGCTCTCCGTATGGAGATTGCAATGTTGGTAGATAAATTATGTTTTTTACCTCCCTAAAAACGAGGGGTGTTATAAGTTTGAACCCATTGTCTGTGTGTGCGTCTGTGGCATCGTAGCGCCCATAGAATGGATCAATTTGAAGGTGTTTTGTTTGATAGTTTAATTCAGATGGTGTTTTGCTATGTTTCAAAATAGTTGAATATGTTATGTAATTTTTAATTAGGTTTATATTACTTTATTCAAGAAATACGATTTTAATTATTATCTGATTAACTGTATTTATCTGTCCAAACATGACTGAGTGCGAAAAAGTATTTGTAGGCTTATTAATTCGCGTTTTTAAGTGGTAGCGTGTCTACAACATGGCTTCGATTTCAGAAGCGTTTTCATTATACCCAAAATAATAGGAATACCACACAATACTATTAAAAACAAATTTAAGCCTTAATAATAATGTCATTTATTTCAACCAACCAAGGATCATAACTAATACTAGTAACGTATTATATGTTATTAGTATTGTATATGTTTTGTATACACGTTGTATATATTATTTATATCTTATTACATATACAAAGTGTTATAGAAAGGCGCGGGCAAATTTAAGCAATGTATAGTGTAGTGTATAAGTATTTTATACCCCATAGTACCAAATCCGATTGCATTGCTAGGACAATAATTATACAATTTCCTTTTTTATCGAATGAGTAACATGTCTAATGTCTATATCGACTTTCAACTTTGGACAACACTAAATAATAAACAGTGATGCTTCAGACCTCCTTTCATTTAACTTTTTTATAATTTAAATATATGATACAGTTGTCAAATGTCAATATTTATTTGACGCAGTCAGTTCAACAATTTCTGATTTTATGAAGTATGATCACGAGTTTAAAACATGTTGTATTTGACTAAAAATAAGTATTATGTATTAATGTTTTGTGTTGGTGCCAGTTGCACCATAACAACTTATAAGAGGCTTGTCGATTGTATTAAGCCAAATTCATAGATGGAAGACCCAAGAATGAAGTCTTTAAAATGTTTCTAGAGGATGGTATTTATATCATATTCAGCACACAAGCTCTTTCAGGTGTTAATTTGTGTTTAAATTACAAGTTACGTAGGAACGTATGTCCGTAGAATTACGTACATCTTATTCAAGTTTATTAAAAAGTGAGTGTCGTTCACAATAATTGAAGGGATGTCATCAATCTTATCGATCTTAATAAACGAGTGATAATAGTTAACGTGAAATTATAGAATGTCTAGGTTTTGAAAAGATCCGGTACACTAATACGAATTGTAAGGTGTATGTAATGACCCTAAAATATGACCACACCTTTCTGTAACACGTTGTATATAATATAATAACGTATCGTATTATGAAATAATGTGTACGAAGACTGATTCATTTGTAAAACAAAGAGCTCAATAATAATACCTAATTCCGACATAATATATTAAGTTTAAGGAAATACTAAATTTGCATAATTGTCTATATCTCTTTGTGCCATAAATATTTTCCGCACATTGATTTCCTGCCATGCGTAATCAATTTTAAATATACGTCTGATGTACCTTTTTTAAATGAACCTTCTATATTTTCCCGTATGTATGTTTGTATGTATACGATGAATTGATTATGTCACTAACGTAATCTACATACCGTAAGGAAGATTTTAGTACATACCACATTAGGTAGAATTTGATAATATTTTTTATTGCATATGGTACACTAGTTTGTTTTTTTTTTGTTTTATAGTATAGGCCGGCAAACGAGCAAGTGGGTCATCTGCTGGTAAGTGATCTCCACCGCCCATGATACGCCCACAAAACTAAAATAATCATGGGCGCGTTGCTGACCTTAAAGAAAAGGGAGTAAGTAAGGGATTGGGAAGGGGAGGGGAATTTGGGCCTATCTCACTCACCGTACGAAACGCAGCAGCAAGCTGCTACTTTACGCCGGTTTTCTGTGAGACAGTGGTAACGAACCGGACGAGCCGGCCCATTCATGCTGTAGACGAAACTGTCTACAGCATCAAACTTCAATTTTAGTCTCATAAAAAATTTGTACGACATAAAAAGTGAAAAAGCAAACCATAAATTTAGGCAGTTCCAATTCTAATGTAACCAATTTTCAAACAGTGCTATCAAGTCACTCCAAAGAGACCCAAAGAAATTGTAATTTTTGATTTTTCAGTGTTTTTATTTTGAAGTCGGTTTTAAGTTTTGTTATAACTTATTTTATTTATTAATTTTTAGTGGTAGTAACAGCAATAACATGTAAATTCCAATACAATAACACAATCGCGACGAGTTTACTCTTGTCCGTTGAGGAGTTAAATTTTTTTGCTCCGTCAAAATATCTTAATCAAATTTATATTGGATCACATTACAGCTAAACTCTATCAAATGATTTTTTTCCAGCAGATTTATTATCCAGATTATCGGTTCACAATTGGCGGCGAAATCGGTGTACATACATTAAAAAAACGCGGAGTTGAGAACCTCTTCCTTTTTAAATCGGTTAAAAAGTCAACAAGAGCATGTCGAACTCGCACACCAAGAGTTCTGTACCCACACGCTTAAATTTTTACTTTTCGTTCTTTTTATTATTTGTTAAGAATACACAACACATAAAACGTTCAAAATATAGAGCCTTTAAAATGTAGGACAGACATACAGCTAGACGGCGCGGCAGGCTCTGTAATTGGGTTCTGTTTTCGTATCTTATGGCTACGGAACCCTAAAAACAACAATAGCACCGATTAGAGGCGACATCATCCATCCATCCATCCATCCTTCTATCCAGTTGTTCCCTCAATGCTGAGGATCGTGACCGCATCAGGCCGAGGTAGTAAGAGTCCTCCATTTAGTTCTGCCACCGGCGAAGTGTATTGCATCGTGCAGTTTAAGTGAATAGAAATGATTATTGAAATTTATTGAATCCATAAAAATGTTATACATAATTTAGATTCAGTCAAATTTTAACTCTACCGCCAGTTCGGAATGCTGTTTCGTTAAAGAAGAACGGACAAGAAACGTTAGAGACGTTGCTCTTTTCAAAATTCATTTACAATATTTGCACTACGATAATACAATTAATTTTGAATAGAGTTAGAACAGCTCAACTTATGCCAATGAGGGTCATTAGTAAAGTAAAATAATGAAATTATAATGATTATTGCGCATGATCCTCATGAGTACGATGAATAAATTAATAGTCATCTAGACTATGAAATAAGATGAGATATCTAATGTGTTATATAACTAGCAAAACAGTCTGAGCAGACTAGTCCACACAATTTTATTATTTCTAGTATGAATGCCATGAGTATAATAATTTTTTTAAAATTTTTAGTTGCAGTGGTTTAGTGATTTGTTCATTCCATTTAGCCGTTGGCCTACCCTTCACTTTTGCACCATAGATTCACCGATATTATAGGTACCAATCCCACGGCCCATGATATGTCAAGAGGAAAGCCGGGCAACTGATGAGTATTTTTCAAATCGGATACTGACTCATGGTTGTCTGTTACAGAAATGGTGTCATGCATTTTCATAATTAATAAATGTTTATTTGCTTAATGTTTATGGAAGGCAAGGGGAAACACAGCTTCGCTACCTACACGCTATTTTTGCCTCGCTATGTGTTTACTCTGCGGTTATGAGCTATTCTTATGTGCAAATTGTATGATACACACAACAGAGATAAAGAAAACACATCTTGTGCTACCTTATTATACCCACTTCGAAAAAGAAGGAGCGAATTAGTTTTTGCTTTTCCGCTCTCTAATCAATATTTTTATTGCAGAGCTTCCAGAATTAAGACATTTCCTTGCCAATTTCCAGTTTGAATATCGTTTCTGATACCACAGTTGAAAGGCGCAACAGGATTTCAAACCGACTTCAAAATAGGAATAAGTCCTTAATAATCTCGGCTCGTATTTTTTTGCTTTTTATTTAATAATTTATTGAAACCTACGATTGAAACTGTAATTTTTTACATTTAAGTGTCACCTTTTTTTGTTACATATTGTGTAGGTACATCATATTCTTGAAATATCGATATATTGAAATAAAATCATATTGATTTCTAATGTTTACGCGAATATTACACATTGAAATAAAACTAGTTTATACGGATTTTATCGCGGTCCAACTGCCAGACCTCAAGACACCGTGAGCTCTTTCTGCGTAGATCCGACTAGTAGGTAGGCATTGTAAATTTAACTTTTCGAGACGACCTACACCTCAGTCTCTCCCGTGACCACGAAGGCTGTAAAGCTTTCGAAACGTCGGGGCTAAAATAAAAATTAAAGCGCGATAAAATTCGTATAAACTAGTTTTATATCAATAAAATCTTATTGCCAGAAATATCCATATGCCAATATTTTGTTCAGGATATCTAGTTTTTACTACTCAAGCTTGACCCAACTTGCATCGTGTATGTGCGCCACTTGCACAATTGAAACGCGGCCTTAGAACAGCCAATAAGAAATACTTGACAGCCTCCGTGGCGCAGCGGGCGAGTGGACCGCAAGTCCCTCGTAGTTCCTGATACCCGCAATACAGGTTTACCTAGTGTGGGGTCAGGACTATGTGTGTGACTGTTGGGTGTATTTATTATTATTACTTTGTAAACTTATGTAGGTAGTGCACGCGTACCGCGTTATCAGTGTAAATCCTTGGGCTTTATTTTTGTATTTACCGTATGTAAATAAATAAATATTTATTGCTCGGAACACGTTAACGTGACTGCGGTTTTACTTGTTTATCGTAGAACTAGCAAACAAAATTCCAACAGGATTGCGGTTACACGGGAAAATAGTTTTTATTCTAAGTAGAAATTGTTGTTGTAATACATTACAGGTAATGATTATATTATTATAATATTGTGAGACTAGTTTGAAATGGTAGTTCATATTTGAAGGTAAATAATTAAGAATGGGCAATATTAGATTTAATCACAAATACCTATTTACTTAACAAGCGAATCGTTCCTATATAGGAACCTTCCTATATAGCCGAACACCACGAGTTTCAGTTATATAGTGTACTAGCTATCCCACGCGACTTCACCCGCGTGCATCCGCTTCCGTGTTTGATACATAGTTCAACCCTCCTTAATTGTAAATTTCCAGAAATGCTTTTGAAAATGTATGGGACTTTTTATTTCTTATTGTATGGCGATAGGCTCGCCCCCGATCACATCATGGAACGGAAATAAGCTTGGCGAAGTTACAACTTGCCTACTCATTCGGGGCGTACCGGCCTGAGTGCGTATGTATATATAAAAAAATCCGACGAATTGAGAACCTCCTCCGTAAGTTATGATGGTTCACTATTATTCTACATTCTGACGACGTACTATGAGTGTCATGGTAACAGTAAGTAAGGCCGCTATTCCACTACCATATTCATAGATATATGACGTTATATTTGTCATCATAGATCCATAATGATGCTCTTCATATATTTAAATTACATTATGATCATTGATCATAGAGCCTTCATACACGTTCGCTATCACTACATTTTAGTTTCATACTTACCTACTATATGGAGAACGACATGCTTTTATATTTACTAATATTAATAATTGTACTAACAAAAAAGAAAATCCATGCATTACAAAATAACCGAAAAAGAACGACGTATTTGGGTAAGACCTTGGATAGCACGACGCACCAATGGAGGAATTCATAATACCTTGCTCGAATAAAGAGAGGACGAACTTTGACTTTGAGATTAGATAAGATTATTATATATGATCCTATGTCACAGCAAGTCACAGCATGCTATGAAATAGGACCATAGACAATATGAAGTTTATGTTGTTATAACACTGTCATACACTTCTCTTATAACTATGAGCTATAGAAGTGCCAAAGGAGGTGTGCAATAAGATCAGTGTAGAGAGGTAGAGCAGGCAGCGAGCGACGTCTGTACCGGCTGCGGTACCGACGCTTCCGCTGCAGCCGCTACGGCACATCGACACATAAACAAAATACGCGACAGGAACGTACTCTCGGATGCCAGAGCCTTGACTTTACAAGACTATTCGCTTTATAAGGGTACGGCTTACAGTTAGAATTCGACCATGAATATCAAAGTGGATTAAGGTAGAAGCTACTGTCTTATTGGATCGTCACTCTTACAATAAAAGTAATAAAATAAAGGTGTATAGTTTTTTAAATTTAAATGGATGGAATGGTAGTAAACCCTATTGAATACAAAAACAATTATCTAAATCGGTATATTTATGGCGGAGATATGCGTGAAAATATATAAAAAAACTAGCTGTCCCGCGCGGTTTCACCCACAACTACAGCAGCGCCACCTACATCCAACTCACATCCAATTGTGAATCTAAACCATGATGAACATAGATCGTAATGAGATTGAACGTAGAATAAAAGTTGACTGAAGCCAAAACGGTATAATGCTACTGCTAATGCTAGGTGCATTTGACGTTGATTATTGGTATAAGAGAATGCTATTTGCAACTTTCTTGACGCTGAGACTAGATCGGAATGATATTTTGAACATTTAAAATTACGAGAATTGGCCTTCAGGGCGCCACCAAAACACATACAAAAATTCATTCAAATCAGTCCAGCCGTTTAGGAGTTCAGTCACATACACACGTACAGTAGAATTATATGTATTAAGATATACACACGAATATAGCACCTTTGTTTTTTGAGGCAGTTAAAAAAATGTATAACTAATGATGGGTATGATTATTACTAAAGAGGTTAATTCATATCACTTTTCCTAGAGTGCGCTCCTGCGTTGCAAGAACCTTTATGGTTTCTGGCGTTCGCGTCGCGTGTCGCGTGTCTCGCGTCGCTGCCACCTACTAATGGTCGCTACGACACTTGCCTCTTACTGCTCGTCACACTGCATTGAACATGCTCTATTGCTGCTACTGTGGCTTATTTAGTGATTTCTTAGGTTTACGCGAATATTACACATTGAAATGAAACTAGTTTATACGGATTTTATCGCAGTTTAATTTTTATTTTTATTTTATCGGGCTAGTGTCAACTAACTTTTTAAATAATTAAAAATAAATGTATAATTTTAAATGAAGGTAGCCATTGTAACATTAACTTTTCGAGACGACCTACACCTCAGTCTCTCCCGTGACCACGAAGGCTGAAAAGCTTTCGAAACGTCGGGACTAAAATAAAAATTAAACCGCGATAAAATCCGTATAAACTAGTTTTATTTCAACTGTGGCTTATTGTTGCATATTACATTCGTTTGCCTTAACATTATGTCCACAAAGTGTTAGTTTTTGTTGTAGAGATCGGCAAATGAGCAAGTGGGTCACCTGGGTTCAGCGGATTCAGGATTTTGGTTTAGAGGGGTTTTGGCTTGACCCAAAATTAGAATAAAAATTATTGAAAATATAATATACCTACTTAAAATGGAATAAGTATAATATATAAGGATAAGCGATGAAAATTATATTGTAGGTGGTATATAGTAGTACTAAGAAAGGAAATTAATATCATGATTAATTTGAGATTTGTCAGTGGACCCAAATGCTTTATTTTTTGCTTGATTCACGTCACTATTTTTAGACAGCGGTAAAACTGTCTATAACGTAGCTTAACCACTTTAAAAGAATTGGAAATATGTATTATAAATACTAGCAAATATATAATATATCATACAATGTGTTACAGAAAGGAATTGATAAAACTCACACACAGATTTTGATTGACTGACCGGGGGATATAAATCTAGGAACACAGCGGTTTCTCATAATAATTACTCTACCTCTAGACGAATAAGGTGTAAATAGTTTAAGTTGTCTAGATTTTCTATCGTGGTAGCCTACTTAGATTGTGAAACTTTTTAAGGTTCCATAGTCAAAAGACAAAAACGAAACCGTTATAACTTTATCATTTCCCTCTGTCGGTCTATCCATCCGTATGTCACAGGCTATTTTTCCTTGAAGATCACTATGTGTTAGAAATTTGGATAGTAGTTGTATTGTATGAACCGCTTCATAATATATATTTTTTGGATTGGCTTTCATACATGTAACTCAGGAATTATTGAAGTGAAAACTTCTTTAAGCGCGTTGAGCACTTTTTGAGTGAACAAAAATCATGGAACTCGCGTCATCGTCACCGAACGCTTTCCATGAGCTATATGTATATATATATATATATATAGCATACATTATATATATACAATTAAATTGGTCATTAACACTTCTAATAGATCGACGATACAATTCACAAGTTACTTAGTTTTCACTTCTATCGGCAGTCCCCAAAGACTGCCCCGCATGTTTTTTTTATCATCGCACACAGGCATGGTATCATTGACTAGGTCTTTAAAATAGAGGATGCAAAATGACTTTTTTATTCAAGTCATTAGTTTAAAAGATATGCGTGTCTAAAGTCATGAAAAATCTCTCCTTCCCTATAACTTTTAAACTACAGGGTGGTAAATTCGGTACTTCCAACGAAAATTGATAATTAAGGGATTGGGAAGGAGGGGGATTTAGGCCTCTGGACATCTTACTCGCCGTACGAAACACAGCAGCAAGTTGCTACTTTACGTCGGTTTCCTGTGAGACAGTGTTAACGACCCGGGCGAGCCGGCCTAATCATGCTGTAGACAAAATTATCTACAGCGTGGCTCTACCACTGAAATATACGCACTTGGTTTGTTTTTTAATTGCATTTACAAGGTGGTAGGTCCCTCGTTTGCGAGAGGTCGGCTGGGTTGGTACCACCGCTTTGTCTATTTCTGCCGCCAAACAAAAGTGTGTAAGCACTGTTGTGTTCCGGTTTGAAGACATTGGAGCCAGTGAAATTACTGGGCATTATGAGACTTAACACCTTATGTCTCGGGGTGACGAGCGCAGTTCAGTGTCATGCAGCGCTTTGTTATTTAAAGTTTTGTGTGGCGTTGCTCCTGTTTATGAGCAGGCGTGGCGCTTACCATCAGGCGAGCGACCTGCTCGTCTCGTTATGCAAGCTTATCAATATATATTTTTTTTAAACTTACGATCGTCACAGTTTTACGTCACAAATAGCTTTGACGTGAACAATTCTTTTGTCTTATGTTGTAGTACAACAATAACTGCAGTGAGTTGGCGCCCCATGTACTAAACTTTATGTACCGTGGCTCGTTAATACTGCCATTTAAATATTAACATCCACCCTACAATAGGCACGTTAGTTTATCGTCTGTTACATCTCAACTGTCTTTGCACCCCTTTACAAGAGTACTAAATAAAGTTGGGTAGTATTGCACGCATATCGTGCATATACAATAACGGCACGTCGCACTTGCAGACGCGATTTTTTTATTAACCCTCCACAAGAAAGAGGGGGTGGGGAGGTTCTAAATTGGACCCCTTTGTGTGTCTGTTTGTGTATATGTCTGTAGAATAGTCCTCAAATAAATGGCCAATTCGAATGTGGTTTTTACTTGAATGCTGATTTAATTAATCGAGATGGTTATTAAATATGTTTGAAGAATACATGTTCACTTTTCAGCCTCTTAAAGTACACAGTAATTTAATTGGCTCAACAGTGTTTATGCACTGCTGTTTTCATTTTTACAGCTTAGATCTCCACCGTCTATAAACATCCAAAATACGCACTCATACATACGCACTTACGCCTGTAATCCCCGAAGGGGTAGGCAGAGGTGTAACCAGTACACTCACATTTCGCCGAGCGTATCGACGTCCCTTATGTGATAAGGGGCGAGCCTATCGCCGTACCGGGCACAAATTTCAGACTCGGGCTGATACTGAGCATTTCGTAATAGAAAAACCCAATACCATTTAACCCGACCCGGGGATCGAACCCGAGACCTCAGCGTTGGCCTCAATCGTAACACGTACGCATTACAACTGCGCCACCGAGGCAGAATGTCAATAGACTTATTAATTCTTCACTGAACCTGAAGTAAAGGCATGGAATACTGACTTTACGAAACGCAACATCTATCTATCATTGCACGTCTGTAAACAAAACTGTGGCTCCACCACAAATAAAGTTGTCACCTAAATTGAGCCTTACTGTATTCTGAATTTGTTTGATTTTTCAATTTCACTTAAATAATCTTATGGGAATTTTATTGTATACGTGAGGTATTAAAATGAAATCCCGACGTATATCCCGCCTTTACCGCAGTTGTCTTCTATAAAAGGTTTCACAAACATTAATGTCATTTTCTTGCGGTTAATAGGTTTTTTTTAATATAATGTTTATTTTTCCTTATTTATTAGTACACATTCGCGGGTTTTCCTCATTAAAATATATTTAGTTACTATTGAATTTGTTAAGAGTCTGTCATTGGGTGAACGGGTCGCGGCGCGGTGGGGCGCGGTGGGGCAGCGTCGCGACGCGTCTGCTCCGCTGGGTGCCGATGGGTGCTGGCCCACAGCCAACTGTGGCAAAGGTGGAAACCGAACGTTAAACACATATTACGTACACGGTGCACGTACACGCACCAAACTGTATTTTTGTATATGACACTAGATTTTATTTTCGTTTAAAATTATAATGCATACGCGTTCCTCTGACACCCAGTAAAAGTAGACGTTATTTCGAAAATTTATTGCTATCACAGAGGGCAAATGTCCAAGAGTGCGGTTTGAGCGATAACACGATTAATAAACATAAATCTTGCGATGAGCATATATTATACGCGAGCTCGAAGATCGCAATTACATCAATGGTCAATGTTTGTGATATTTGTTCTTCTTGAAGCTGAGCGTAGGAATAATCTATTATTTATTTTTTAATTCTATTAACATGTATCCAACATGGTGAGTGGTAGAGTTGCAATGTAACCACTTTTGTTTACAGCGTGAATGGGACGGTTCGATCGGAATAGTACTTAACTGGTAGACAGAGGTGCAACTAGTACGCTTATGGTTCGGCGAGCTTATTTCCTTCCTATGATAAGTCATAAGGGACGAGCTTATAATCTTATTGAGGACTCGCCTTTTCCGGGATAAATAGTAGCCTATGTTACTCAGTGATTATGTAGCTTTCTAATGGAAAAGAATTTTTGAAATCGGTCCAGTAGTTTTTATGTTTATTCGTTACATGCAAAAATACAAATCTTTTAACAAACTCAATAATTTTGATACCCTAACTTAGCAATCAAACCCAGGACCTCACCAATTTCATAACCTATGTACGCTGTCACTGGACCAATGAGATGACAATTATAACAGACTTGATTGTTTATAAAAGGTAATAATATGGTTAAACGTTATGCGGTAGTGAGCCACGCTGTAGATATTTTTGTCTACAGCATGAATGGGCCGGCTCGACCGGGCTGTTACCACTGTCTCACAGAAATATTACGTGAAGTAACAGCTTGCTGTTGCGTTTCGTAACTATAGCAGCCTCATCTACCGGGTCCAATTATGAATATAATCCATCCAGGGACCCACTCAAATACACACAAAAAGTTTCATCAAAATCGGTCAAACCGTTTTGAAGTTTTAGCGAGACAAACGGAGGTGTTGACGTCAGGCAGATGGCCGGTCGTAAAAACCACAAGCCAAATCTTTCTGTAACATGCCTAAAAGCACTGCGAGTGGGACAAGGGCGTTGTGACGATGACGGGGCTTCAAGCCCTAAAGGAGATGGGCCACAAAGGTAGAGCGTAGGGATCGTACCGGCAGCAATCCAGGTATACTAGGGTCCCCCGGAACCAATCCAATAGCGCCGAAGCGGGCCACCGCGGGGATTTTAGTTCGTATACTGGCGTAGGAGTTGGTTAGGGTCCCGATCTAACAGTCACTCTTTGAACTAGGTCGGAAGACTGGTGAGCCCGACATAACCATCCCTACACCCCCGAGATGGGAGGGTATCCCCCGCGGCAAAAAAAAGGTGGAAGAAGAAGAAGTGAGACTAACAAACAGTAATTGATTTTTACATATAACATTTCTAATATTAACTAACCGATATTAATGCTGCGTGCATAATAATATGTACAATGTAAAGAAGAGGGACTGCACTGTCGTCATACACCAGATAATTGTTCGCAAATTATTGAACCGCGCTGTGTCGAGGAAACTGATAATAGGATGAGTATTCGTTGACGTCTGTACTTACTTAAAATAATATGCTATCTGAATTCATACGTAATGTTACTCTAGTTTATCTTTTTGAAATTGTTGTAGGTACACTTTATAATACTAGCCCTGTATTATATACGTCCCACTGCTAGACACGGGCCTCGTTCACTGAATGAGAGGGGTTAGGTTTTAGTCTACTACGCTGGCCTAATGCGGATAATTACACACGTAACTTAGAAAAGTCAGAGGCGTATGCTCTTGGGGCTGGTTTCGAATCTACGACTTTTGTCTCGACAGTGCGTATCAGTCCTAAATTACTAGTCATTACGCGACTTAACATCTTTTGTTTCCGAGAGATTAGCGCAGTACAGTGCCACGCAGTTCTTTATAATTAAAATTTCTAAGTGGTGTTATTTCTGTTTATAAGTAGACGTGGCGCTTACCATCAGGCATAAGGCGAGCAACCTGCTCGTTTCTATAGTTATTCGCCACTTTGGTAACACATAGAAGCTAAACTAAAAGGCTAGGAAGCCTTTCTAATCTCTTCAGGAGCGAATATAAAAAAAACAATTCACAAAATTTTTCTATACACACTATTTAACCTCGTATTAGAGTTTAAGTAGGCTGCCAACATTTTAGGCCCAACGTTAGCGTTTTGGAGGTTGCTCTCACCTGACCGAATCCACCTCCAAATTATTATGACAGCCTCCGTGGCGCAGTGGGCGAGTAGCCGGCTGCGAAGGGTGACGCCGTGGGTTCGATTCCCGCACTGACACAAATGTTTGTGTGACCCACAAATATTTGTTTCGAGTCTGGGTGTTGTGGGACCACAAGGCCCTCGTAGTTCCCGATACCCACGGTACAGGTTGAACTGTTGGGTGTATTTATTTATTTATTTATTATAGAAAGGCGGATCCCGGCATCGCCTGATGATGATGAAAGTCTTTGATCTTTACGTTGTATTAATCTGTTATTGTAGTGTGTGATGTAAAATTGATCACGGTTTCGTCATTACACATGTTCGAGATATTATAGTAAACAAAATCAATATAATAATAACACGTAGTTGTAATGCGTATGCGTTACGACTAAGGCTGACGCTGACTGAGGTCTCTGGTTCGATGCCCGGGTCGGGTAACAGTGATATTGGGTTGTTCTATTACGAAATGCTCAGTATCAGCCCAGAGTTTGGCATTGTGCCCAGTATGGCGATAGGCTCGCCACCTATCACATCATGGTACTGAGATATGCTCGGTGAAATGTGGGTGTACTAGTTACACCTCTACCTATCCCTTCGGGGAATACAGGCGTGAGTGCGTATGTATGTATGTATGTATAATTACGCAGATTAACCAACTAACGCAATATGTGATTAGACGACGAGATATAAGACGAATCCAGGAGTCAGATCGGGGGCCAACCCCAAACAACAACACCGTTGCTTTTACAGACAATATGTATTATCACATAATATTATGTAATAGAACTGACCACATTATTATATGGGTAAATTACCGAGTTTAAACTTAGTAAACAAATCTATTGTGGTTGGTATTTTGCTGCTTGTTTCAGCTCGGGGAATTTTAGGCATGTTATTTATATGTATTTTGTAGGATTCCCAAGTAGATCAAGTGGATCCTAGTAGACGGGACGGCTTTTTCAAGCGTATGTAAAATAGTATGACGGGCCGTCATGACATCAAATATACTACTCTCGTATGAAGATATTTTCAAAATTTCAAACAAAAACAACGCTAAAACAATTTCATCATCAGGTTTCTGGCGGACCCCATCCTTTGCATAAGCAAGTATTATAAAAACAAAACATCGTGAGGACACCTGCGACCTGCTCACCTGTGAGTTCTTTACAAGAATTTTTATTGTAAAGACTGTCAATCCGCATTAAGCCAGCGTGGCGGATTAAAGCCTAACCTATTCGTTAAAATCGGGGGCCTTCCAAGCAGTGGAACAGTAATCAGTATATAATACAGTTTTTTTATGGCATAGACCGGCAAACGAGCAAGTGGGTCACTTGATGGTAAGTGATATCCACCGCCCATGTACGCCCACAACACCAAAAGAATCATGGGTGCGTTGCCGACCTTAACGAACAGGGATAATGAAGGAATTGGGAAGGGAAGGGGTTTTGGTCCTCCGGATATCTCACTCACTCTACGAAACGCAGCAGCAAGCTGCTACTTTACGCCGGTTTGCTGTGAGACAGTGGTAATGACCCGGTCGAGCCGGCCCATATATGCTGTAGACAAAAGTGTTAAGCGTGCTCTACCACTCAACAATTTACATTATGTTATTGTGAATGACTCCCAAAACAAAACCTTAAATCCATCTCACACGCGGCGCAGACGCAGAACAAAGGGCGATCAATCAACACGTATCGGCTTCCTAGAATACGGCGCGCGGCGATGTGAGGCGATGTGAGCCGATGAGATCCACGACACGTGAACATTGCAGCTCTGTGGCGATCCTTCACCCGTCGACCTGCGATAATGCCGCGCAAATAGGCTACCGATTGACGTCAACGCGCCCACTGCGACACCTCGACACCTCGACACCGCGACACCGCGACACCGAGATACTGACACCGAGGTAACCATGTCGCATCATTTTAACAGAATATCATCATGTTGTTTTACATTGATATGTTCAATACTATCGCAACCTGACGCCTCTATCTATGTATATTTATGGGCGAAGTTTGATTAAATAAATACACCCAACAGTCATACAAATAGTCCTGACCCGACACTAGGGTTAACCTGTATCGTGGGTATTAAGAACTACGAAGGTCCCACAACACCCACACCCGAAGTAAATATTCACACAAACATTATATATTAATTTCATCTACTTTCATCTACATAATAATAATGTAAAAAGAAGATCGAGACGAGTGACAGGTTTTTCATCACATTTGCCCTGAAAGATTCTATAGGTATTGACCTAATCGTGATTAAGGGTATGCTTCTACGAGTATATAAATACAGGTAGGTATTAATTGTAATAAAATCATGGAAAGTACGGCGAGATAAGACACAGATAATAATGTGTTTTTCCTTTAACAATGTTACGCGTACTTTTTTTGTACAACTGATTGACAAGACGAGTAGGTTGTTCGCCTGATGGTAAGTGCCAGCGCATAAACTGAAACAACATCACATACAGTATGTAACAAAAACCCTGTCGGCCCTTTTTGGGCCGTGAAAATAGGCAGCTTAATAAAAATTGTTAAATTAAAATAATAATAAACAGACGCGAGATCTTGTCCTTACACAGGGATCTTAGAAAATAACATATTATAAAAAATGTTATTTAAATCTGAATTTCTGTGTGTATTGACAAAACCGAGCACGTGCGTGACGCGGTACGGTTGATGTACGTGGACGCTATCTCGCTTTGGCTCCAAGTCATCGTTCTTGCAGAGGTAGTCAATGGAAATACGGATTACAAGCAATAAATTAAATAAAGTTAAAAAAATTAAGATGATTATTGTTTTTAGTCCAATTTTCGTATGCGTGTTTTTTCATTACGTTTGAATATCGATTCTGATATCACAGTTAAAACGCCCAACAGGGTTTTTGTTACATATTGTAAAACCGCATACAAAGCACTACATGGCACTGAACTGTGTCCGTCACCCTGAGACATAGTTTGTTAAGTGTCATAATACCCAGTTATTTCACTGTCTTCACTGTTCTTAAAATTGAAACACAACAGTGCTTACACACTGCTGCTGGGAGGCAGAAAAAGACAAAGTGGGTGGTACCAACCCAGACGGCGTCGCGGATACGAGGGACCTACCAACTTTTACAACGGCATGGAATAGCAGTTAAAGTATTATTAATAAAATAAATACCAACTGTCACACACATAGCTCTTAATCTGTATCGTAGGTATCAAGAAGGAGGGACTTGTAGACTTGCTGGATCACACATTAATCTTGGTGCGAGAATCGAACCCACGGCCTCTCGCTTCGCAGACGGCTACTCGCCCACTGCACCACGGAGGTTAGTCATTATTATTATTAGCGGCTTAGTGCGTTTCCTCAAATCAAAACAAATCTTTATTAGTGTGATTTTGGTATTACAACAGAGGGGCTAGCACAAATGACTTGCGAGAACGTATTCGTATCGAAATGTAAAAAAAATGATTGAATCTTCATACAAATATTCAAATTCGTTCTCGATTTGAATACTTGTTCGTGCTCGCCCCCCAGGTCTTAAATAATAAATAAAGCTCCTAAAAATCTATTATTATTGTTTAGATTGTCGATTAGCATAATATTAAATTGTTAGTATGTATATTTGAAAACAATAACACTTCACCTATCGGGTAAATCCTCGCAGGACCTTAGTATGTGGTTATCCTAGCTAGCTGACACAACCTCGGCCCCGCTCGGCCTCGCCGCCGCGCCGCGCGCCTCGCCGCCACGCCGCGCGCCTCACCGCGCCGCACCGCACCGTGCCTCAAGCTCTGCGCCCCACAAATCACATTACGACGCAATACCGCCGGAATGAGACATTAACCTTATAATCGCTATTTGCTACACACGCGTATGCTTGTCTTTATTTTATCTATTACTAGGTTTTGTTGCTATTTAGCCACATATAACGGGCATACATTATTCGGTTGAACTCTCCTAATAATATTGTATTCCCGTCGATAGGATTGTATTTTTATACGCTCATATTTTTATAGCATAAGCCAGCAAACGAGCCTTAGTCCACCTGGTTGGTAGACTTCACATACCTTCGAAGTTTTTATGGAGGACTTCTCAGGTATGCAGGTTTTCTCATGATGTTTCTTTGCAAGCAATAATGACAACGAATACACACGTAATCTAGAAAAGTGAGAGGTGCATGCTATTGGGGCTGGTTTCGAACCTGCAACTTTCGGCTCAACATTCCATGCCCTCACCGCTGAGCTATTATGAAATTACTTTGATTTTATCATATTTTTTTGGCAAAATCCATTCGGTGTGCTACAAAGTCATAATAAACCTTTTAGATATCTATCTTATTCATTAGGTTTTTAACTAGTTACTTTTGAGGCCCTTTTTTCAAATGAGTTAGCATATAACGCTTATTTACTTGTTTCAGAAATTATCATTAAAGTCATTTGAGATTAAAACACAAAATGAACTAGTATAATATTCAATGAACAAACATTCTAAATAGTTGTATTTGAGTATTTTCGTGTGTTTTTGGCATGATCACAATTTGCGCTATGCTATTCAAATATTTGGAATTCCCGAAGGCCTGCAGTGCGATTATTCTGTTCAGAGATATTGTATTTTTATTTTGTTTTATTTGTTTGTTTGTTACAACTTGCAGGAAAGTTTTTCCGCTTTAACAGATATATCTATAATGTTGGCTTATGTAAGGAAATTTCTTATGAGTGGCAGAGCCACGCTGTAGATACTTTTGTCTACAGCATGTATGGGTCGGCTGGTCCGGGTCATTACCACTGTCACACAGAAAACCGGCGTATAGTAGCAACTTGCTGCTGCGTTTCGTACGGTAAGTGAGATATCCGGAGGCACAAACCCCTTCCCCCTCCCATTCCCATCAGATGAGATCACTTCAGGTGACCCACTGGCTTGTTTGCCGGCTTATGCAATAAAAAAAATATATCCGCTGGTTGCGTTTTGAGGAAACCGCAGGATTAATCTGACTTAGGGGCAGAATCTGCCTTCTTACTCAGAGGCATCCACTTCATCTGGTCTTGAGCATTCTCCGTAGTGAGAGCATTGGTTCTCGTGTCTCCCTCTAATACGTCAAGCTAACAAGTTTTATACCGTCTGCGGGAACATATCTCCTGTACGATATTGCACAGGTATTTGCGAACGACGCGACGTCATCACTGCAGTGATTTTCTTAAAAAGTGACCAACCCAGGGTGGTCTAGGTCCCTCGTATGCGAGAGGCCGGCTGGGTTGGTACCACCGTTTTGTCTATTTTTGACGCCAAGCACTGTTGTGTACCGGTTTGAAGAACATTGAGGCCAGTGTAATTACTGGGCATTATGAGACTTAACACCTTATGCCTCGGGGTGACGAGCGCAGTCCAGTGTCATGCAGTGCTTTGTTATTCAATGTTCCGTATGGCGTGGCGCTTACCATCAGGCGAGCGAACTGCTCGTCTCGTCATACAAGCTAATAAAAAAAACCTATCTTAAGGCCTGTTTTGAGGTGCGCGACCGAGACAAGAGACCACAACACGTCAGCGACATGCCCACTTTGTATGCATTAGTATACATACTTATTATAAGTATGCTACATACCTATGACAGCCTCCGTGGCGCAGCGGGCGAATAGCCGGTTGCGAAGCATGAGGTCGTGGGTTCGATTCCCGCACCTACACAAATGTTTTATTCACAAATATTTGTCTCGGGTCTGGGTGTTGTGGGACCGCAAGTCCCTCGTAGTTCCTGATATCCACGATACAGGTTAAACCTAGTGTGGGGTCAGGACTATGTGTGTGACTGTTGGGTGTATTTATTTATTATTTATCTATGCTTTAAAATATGCGACGGAGACAGGGCACAGGGTCGAGCGACCTATTCTATACAATTTCATACAAAGCGGACATGTCGCTATCCGACTCGTGACTCGTGTCGCGGTCTCCTTGTCTCGGTCGTGTAACTCATAACATGCCTTTGAACCACATTTCTGGACTTAATACTAAGTCAATGACTGCCTCCGTGGCGCAGTTGTAATGCGTACGCGGTACGACTGTTGGGCTGAGGTCTCGGGGTCGATCCCGGGTCGGGTAAAGTGATATTACTAGTAGTAAGTGAGTGAGTAGTAAGTGATAGTACTAGTTACACCTCTGCCTACCCCTTCGGGGAATACAGGCGTAAGTGCGTATTTTATTAAGTGAATGAACGATATATATCGATTAATCTTTATATAATTTTTTTCAGACTACAATGTTGCCGAATTGCAATAATTCAACACACTTCAACAAATAACCCAGACATGGAACACTAACCGTGCTATATCTGAATATTTACAGAACACAAGAACATTAACAAAAACATTAACATGACGAGAATTACTGACATTGATATATTTAAAATTGCCGTGCGAGTTATTGTAGCCGCACCGTAAAGGTACATAATACTGGACGAGTGTAATTCGGCGTGAGATACGTGCAAAGTGTTCCACTTTAATAAGTTATCAAACAATGCTCTTACTTCACGGTAATGTGGGCGTGTAAGACGCACTGTTCATACTGCTACAACATTATGTACGTATACAATATGTACAAAAACCCTGTTGGACGTTTTAACTGTGATATCAGAATCGATATTCAAACGTAATTTATAATTCGCATACGAAAATGAGACTATAAAAATAATCATATTTATTTTTTATAATCAAATTATTTTATTGTTTGTGAACCGTTTTTCGATTGATTACCTCTGCAAGAGCGATGAATCGGAGCCAGAGAGAGATAGAAAATTGCGGCGTCTACGTGCATCAAACGCGCTCGGCTACGTCAGTACAACACATAAGTCAGCTGTTCATCACATTTCAGATGAAAATAACATTTTGTAAATATGTTCATTTTTGTAAGCTACCTGTGTAAGGATAATAATATCTCGCTTCTGTTTATTATTATTTTAATTTATTAAGCTATTTTATTAAGCTGTTTGTATTCTATCTTCACGACCCTAAAAGGGCCAACGGGGTTTTTGTTATATACTGTATATACATACGCACTTACGCCTGTAATCCCTGAAGGGAAGGTCTAACAAGTACATCCACATTTTACCGAGCTTATTTCCGTCCCATGATGTGATAGGGGGCGAGCCTATCGCCATATCAGGCACCAATTCCAGACTCCAAGCTGACACTGAGCGTACTAATATAAAAACCCAATATCACTTTTACCCGACACGGGCATCGAACCCGAGACCTCAGCGTCAACCTCAGTCGTACGCGTACGCATTACAACTGCGCCACCGAGGCTGTTTATAAAGGTTAAGGATATGACCCATTATTGGCCCAATAATTGCGTAGTATTTTTAAGTTTTTTTGTTTGTGTTTATTTTTTTAAATACTCTGTAATGATTGCTCTAATAATAAACTTTCTTCTTTCTTTCTTTTTTTCTTTCTAGGGATAATTAAGGGATTGGGAAAGGGAGGGGGATTTGGGCCTCCGTTAATAATAACAAGATATTATTATCGATTAAGAGATCTGTTATCATAAGATAAAGAAGGAGCCCTATGGGGCTGTCATAATCATTTGAAAATGCGTCCATGAATGTACTACTTTACAATTAGTATAATTGCGTCAATGTACGCTCACGTTTGCATCACGAATCACGCGCGTCGTACAACATTATGCAACGCGACCGCCGCATGCGATTATGTCGCGACTCGACGCGTCGCACCACAGTTTATATTCAGTAGGCCTAGTACAAGTTTTAATAGTTTTCCTAAACGATGAAAGTTTTCGTTTTCTCTCCATACGTCAAGTATTAGTAGTCACTAATTGGAATTATGATGAATTAAAATTAATAGTATGGTTATTTTTTTTTCATATTAGCAGAATGTGAAATTTGTTTTCAAGCGATTCTTTCTTTTATTACCGTATGAATTACTAGTTTAAAATGTTTTCTACGTACGTATGTAGCGCAACCGCCAAGGAATTTTAAATGTACGCGCCTTGTGGGGGAAATTACCGGAAAATAAACGCGATGACCTTATCATGGCAAAACAAATGAGCACGGATTATGACGGTTGTTATTCAGAATTTAATAAAATTTGAAGTAAATTGTTTTTTGAATTGGTACTTGTGAACTTTTTGTGAACAAGTATTGTTTGTTTCAGGGTGACGAGCGCAATGCAGTAGTTTATAATTCAAAGTTCTGAGAGGTATTGCTACTGTTTAAGGACATACTGCTTCATTTAGGCAACAATAAAATACTATTAAGGGTTTTTCACTACATTCATTAGGTACAAGATAAAAATAAAAATGCCTCGGTGGGGCAGTTGTAATGCATGCGTTACGACTGAGGTTGTTGCTCAGGTCTCGGGTTCGATCCCCGGGTCGGGAAAAGTGATATTGGGTTTTTCTATTGCGAAATGCTCAGTATCAGTCTGGTGTCTGGAATTTGCGCTCGGTATGGCGATAGGCTCGTCCCCTATCACATTATGGGATGGAGATACGCTCGGCGAAATGTGGTTGCACTGGTAACACATCTCCTTCCTATTTGGGGATTACAGGCATGAGTGCGCGTGTGAATATGCATGTGCGTATGTGTGTAAATGAATTTTTGTTCATTTTAATTCTTTCTTTTATTAATTTAATTTGTAAAAAATCGTCGTGTCTGCAACTTAAGACAGTATGTTATTTGGAAGTAATGGATGCTTATGTTTAAACAATCGGTAACGTAAAAATATAGAATTGGATTTTCCTAATTTGGCGGGTTCGAGTCCCGACTCGGATAGGCATCGTTTTAAAAATCTTTAAATGCAGTGTTACTTACTTTTAAATATAAAAAAAACTTCTTTATGTAAAGCTTTCTATCTGCAATGTTTAAAGTACTTGCCCTGTATAAGATATGCGCGTGGGACGCCCTGTATATACTCACGAAGACATGTATCCACATTAAATAGTTTAAAAAGGTGTTTACACGATGCACGTTGGAGTTATTTACCGCGGCAGGTGTCCAAAACCACACAATATAAGTGTATAAATAGAAGGAATGAGTTTTTGGGTGCAACTGGTCTAGTTAATGTCATTAGTTTCGATCCAAACGCCAAAATGAGGTTAATTTTATTGAGTATTTACAATTTTACACGAATAAACTTCATGAGAACCGTTCCAGTGCTAATATATTATTACATAAAACATACGCACTCACGTCTGTAATCCCCGAAGTGGTAAGCAGAGGTGTAACCACTACACCAACATTTCACCGAGCGTATATCCGTCCCACAATGTGATAGGGGGCGAGCCTATCGCCATACTGGGCATAAATTCGAGACTCCGGGCTGATACTGAGCATTTCGTAATAGAAAAACCCAATATCACTTTTTTCCTACCTGGGGATCGAACCCGAGACCTCAGCGTTAGCCTCAATCGTAACGCGTACGCATTACAACTGCGCCACCGAGGCAGTCAATAATATATTATTGTGCAGTTCAAAACACGACAAACAAACAAACAATCATAACGGACAAAAATATAAACATGTACTGTCCTTTTCCCCCACCCTGTTATTTCCTAATTCATACATTTACTCTCGTTCCTTTTCACTCAGGTATCCAACGTGTCATTCCCATATACATAAACTCACGCCTTTAACAACAGAGGAGTAGGCAGTGGTACAACTAGTGCAGTATAAAAAAAATGGAATACTCGATATGGGAATTGAACCCAGGACCATTCTCAGCCTTAGTACGCTGCTACTAGACCAATACAATAGGCGAACATAGACAGGCATGGACATGCATAATGCATATGTAATAAAGGCATATGTAATTCGATGTACACAGACTAATCGGCTGTTAAACGAAATGCTGCGGCTTCGATACCCTAATCGAGACTTTGTGATTTACACATGTTTGTGTGAGACCTAAAGTCTCGCATAGATCGTGCTAATCACGGCACAAGATAATTGTATCTTACAGCATGGTCGCGGTCGGGATGTATAAACTATTGGGCGCTTTATTTTAATTTTTAATCCTCTTTATTATAGGAAGATATGAGTGCCAACGGTCTTACTACAGAGGATGCTCAAGATTGAGTGAAGTGGAGGCGTATTAGTGGGAAGGCGGACCCTGGCACTAGCCGGGATAACGTTAGGTAGAAAGAAAGAATCCTGGTGGACTTGATTGTTAAGTACAGTGCAGTCCAAATTATACTGTCGCCCTTCAAAAGAAATTGCGTTACTTATATAAGCTAACATGGTAGGCAGCGGCTTGGCTGTGCTCTGGCATTGCTGAGGTCCATGGGCGGCGGTAAACACTTACCATCAGGTAGGCCGCTCGCTCGTCTGTCTATCTAGGGCAATAAAAAAAAAACATGCGTGCATAGAATACTTGACTCACTATATCAAAATTAGAGTTAAATAGTTATTTCAACCTTTCGGTGGTACTTTGTTTATGGGCTCTAACATGATCTTTTCGACAAATTTTATCGAATGTTTACGTTATTTACAAACTTTTGCCTGATATATTTGTCCTCGAAAGTTATATCTCTCCCGCGCGAGATATGTCGTATTCTTCATGCTAGCTCCCATGTTAACAGTGGCCCCTATCCAGTCGAGGACAAACATTATTTTACACCTAACAGTCACACACATAGTCCTGACCCCACACTAGGTTAACCGTGTGTATCAGGAACTACGAGAGATTTGCGGTCCCACAACACGCAGACCCGAAACAAATATTTATGGATCACACAAACATTTTGTCTCGGTGTGGGAATCGAACCCACGGCCTCACGCTTTGCAGCCGGCTACTCGCCCACTGCGCCACGGAGGCTGTCAAAATGATCAGCTAGAAGAAAAAAAAGAAAGAAAGAAAATAAATTTATTTCCGCTCACATAAACTACAGACAAAAAACAAAAAAAAAGAAAAATAAATTATAGATTTAACTATAAAAATTTACCAAATTATCCCTAAATAAAAAAATAAATGTATAGCTGGAAACCCCTCGCCAACAGTCACGTGCAGCCAACATGACGATTATTGTAATCAATTGAAGCTACCAACCAGCAATGTTTTCCTACCTTGAGTAATATCCGATGGGCCACAGAAAAACATATAACCGTTATTTACCAATGAACTAATACCTTATCTAACGCAATAAGGTAAAATTCCCGTTGATAAGAGCAGTCGTCCGCGCGTCCGCCCGCTGTGTGTGTGGGTGTTACATAGGTGTGCGGCGTATGTGTGTGTTATCAGTCACTCATTCATACACGATTGGTTATCTGCGGACGGTACGAACGGTGTCATTGATGGTTGGCTCGACACCGTTGTAGGGAATTTACATGTATAAAATAATGAAAATAATTGTATTAAAATAACTGATGTTTATGAATAGGTATTTCATGTACTAAATGGGTATGTCCCATTAGTTCCGTCGTGCTGTCACGTGATGGGGTATTGGTTCCTATTTTGTACCAGTTTATATATTTTCTTCTTTACATACATACGGACTCACGCCTGTAATCCTCGAAGAGGTAGGAAGAGCATTTCACCGAGGATTTCATTCATTTCAGGAGGAGTATTTCACCGACCGTATCTCCGTCTCATGATGTGATAGGGGGCGAGCCTATTGCCATATCGGGCACAATTCCAGACTCCCGGCTGATACTGAGCAATATTAATAGAAAAACCCAATATCACCTTTACCCGACTCGGGGACCGAACCTGAGACCTCAGCGTCTGCTTCAGTCGTAATGCGTACGCATAACAACTGCGCCACTGAGGCAAGCACCGTTTAGTGTAGCTAAAATATATTTTGAATTGTTGTTTATATGTCTTATGGCGAAGAGGCATATACAAAATCATAAGTAAAGGTGGAAGTTTTCTTCATATCATGAGAAAGCGAATACATCGCTAATATTAAGAATGAGAATTGTATTTTTTAGTAGAGGTCAGCAATCGAGCATGTGGGTCACCTGATGCATAGTGATCTCAACCAAGGCCTACAATACCAGAAGATGAAAAGAGATAACTAAAGTATTGGGAACGGGAGGGGAGATTTGGGCCTTCGGATTTTGATAACTAATATTTGCACACCATTTAAATATGGTAGAATGTATAAGGGTCACTTATATTATATCTAAGACCATACATACTGTACACCTGCATTCTTGCAAATAAATTATTTGATTTGATTTGATTTCGGATATACCAGTTGGCGTACGGAACGGAACAACTAGCTGCTACTTTACGCTGATTTTCTGTGAGACAGTGGTAATAAGTATCTATTAATAACCCGGTCGTACCGGTTTATGCATGCTGCTTTTTTTTATTGCATAGGCCGGCAAACGAGCAAGTGGGTCACCTGATGGTAAGTGATCACCACCGCCCATGTACACCCACAATACCAGAAGAATCATGGGCGCGTTGCCGACCTTACAGGAAAGGGATAATTAAGGGATTGGGAAGGAGAGCGGCTTTGGGCCTCCGGATATCTCACTCACCGTACGAAACGCAGCAGCAAGCTGCTACCTTACGCCGGTTTTCTGTGAGACAGTGGTAACGACCCGGATGAGCCGGCCCATTCATACTGTGGTCAAAGTTGTCTACAACGTGGTTATATAATAAAAAAAAAGTAATTGCTAAGTGTGGGTTGCACCAACCATAGATTATTGTAAAATTTATTGTAACACGTATTGTATTTCACGTAGATAAAGTTTAATCCATTTGGTTTCAGAACTATCAAAATGTTAATATTTGTAATGTCTTCAAACATTGTTTATTACAACTACTTTAACATTAACCGACGGATGGTGCATCCCATACTTAAATATACCTTTTTTAAATGAACTTTTTTCTTTTTTTAAATCATATTGTACACATTTTGGCCACAGTATAAATAGACCGACACGACCGAATTATTACAACTTCTTCCACCTGGCCTTATACTACTCGCTGTGGGGTCGGCGCTTTGCCGCGGTATGCTTTTTAAACACATGTTACAGAAAGATTTGGTTTGTAGTTTTTACGACCGGCCGCCCGCCTGACGTCAACCTCTCTGATCGTTTACCGGCCTCAATCCAATAACATTTTATGATAGAAAAAAGACTTTATAAGGGGATGGAGCCGCGAGTAAAAGGTATCTAAGCTTAATAAGTAATTATTTTTATTATTCAACGAAAAATCAACATTAAAAAGAGGGTTTGTATTTACCCCGTATTTATGTATGATTTTTTTATTAGCTTGAATGACGAGACGAGAATTTTGCTCCCCTGATGGTTAGCGCAACACCTACCCATTACAAACCTACGAGTTACAAAGCACTGCATGACACTGGACTACACTTGTCACCCAGAGGTATAAGATGTTAATTCTCATAATGCCTAGTAATTACACTGGCTTCAATGTCCCTCACACCGAAACGCAACAGTGCCTTATGTATTTATTTATTTAATAGCAATACCATTAGGTAAAACACACTACTAACATAATATAAAAATCAAATAAGTAACAAATCATGAGCTTACCTTTTAAAGGTATTTACAGCTAACACAAAAAAATTACAATGTCATAATAACGTAATAATTATTATAAATTATAAGATAAGTAAAGTAAGTAAATTATTTTTAAATGAAATGTAATATGTGAAATACGTAAACTAAATATTGTGAAAAACAAATAACTTAATTTTATTTTTAAATGGGCCAATCTTATTGCTTGAAATGTCAGCGTCAATACATTTGGGCAAATAATTATAGGTTCTCATCATTCTTGTTATGGGAGTAGTTTACAAATTAGTTTACATTTTTATGTATGTTATGTTAGCGAGTTTTTATTATTATATAAATATAATATTATATATACCTATAGTAGACTGCCTCGGTGGCGCAGTTGTAATGCGTACACGTTACGAATGAGGCCAACGCTGAGGTCTCGGGTTCGATCCCCGGGTCGGGTAAACTGGCATTAGGTTTTTCTATTACGATATGCTCAGTATCAGCACGGAGTCTGGAATTTGTGCCCGGTATGGCGATAGGCTCGTACCCTATCACATAGGGGACGGAGATACGCTCGGCGAAATGTGGGTGCACTGGTTACACCTCTGCCTACCTTTTCGGGGATTACAGGCGTGAGTGCGTATGTATAATATTATTATGTACCTATAGTTCTGTTTTATCGAAGCCGCACGTCACTGGTCATCTTGAAATCGTGAGTACAACGTAGCTGTTCCTTGGCCTATGCCCCCATGTATCTACTGTACGATAGCGCGACCTGTACGTGCTCTGTGTGGGTGGTGCGACGTGCATGTGTGCTTCCTTTCACACACACATATACACACGTGTTGATAGTCTACGTAGGTAGGTAGGTAAACATATTTTTATATATGTTTTCCTTGTTTTAAGATGATTAAATTAGAGTCAAAGGTGGTCTATTCAGGGACGGTGGATTGCTTAAAGGTATGATGTTGATGGTGTAGATATGTCTAGAATACATGTTCTGGGTAGTATGTCCCTGGTATGCTAGAGCCCGTCTGGGTTGGTACAACCGCTTTGCGTATTTATGCCGCTAAGCAGTATTGTTTAATCAGAGATATGATTTGGTTTGAAGGGCATTAAAACCAGTGCAGTTATTGGGCTTTTTGAGCCTTAATATCTCATGTTCTTCTTCTTCTCTCGGGATGATGAGCGTACTCCAGTGCAATGCAGTGCTTATATGAAAGTTCTGTGTGGTATTACTTCAGTTTATGAGCAGGTGTGGCGTTTGCCATCGGACGAGTTACCTGCTTGTCTCGTAATTTAATCGAATAAAAAATAACGATTTGCGCACGAATATGCAATTCCGTGAAGTTTCGGAACTGGTTAATCTAAAACAATATTATAAAGAGGAAATATTTGTATTTTTGTATGTAACGAATAAACTTAAAAACTACTGGACCGATTTCAAAAATTATTTTACCGTTAGAAAGCTACATTATCACTGAGTAACATAAGTTATATTTATTACTAGAAAAAAATTAGAAATCCTTAGAAATCCGTACTAAAACCAACCCAAGGTGTAAGAAATATATTATTAGGCGAAACTAACTCGATCTGTCTGTTACGTTTTCACGGCAAAATGGCTGTACGCATTTTAATGAGATTTTGTAAGGAGATAGGTTAGATCCTGGGGAAGGACATAGGGTACTTCCGTCCCGGAAAAAAGTCAATCACGCAAAAACTAGTAATTTATAAGCACATATAAGTCTAAAAAATGTCGATTGTCGAGAATAGCAAACATCTTTGAATTGCATCTCCACGCTCCGTTTCAACAGAACCAATATTAACTTAAATAAAACTTCAGTAAATATTGCACATTTAGGTACAGCGTAATTGACTTTATTTATGGCTATTGAAGGCAATTCACTTTTATTTGGCAACAAAATGTCTCAACTAATAATTCGGTTCAATTCGAACAGAATACGAGTAGGTAATTTTTGTAATTCCACCCTCACCAACCCTCGGAGGTGCTTCGCGAATATATTACAGCCGGTATGCAAATTTAACGTCGTATCATCGGAATGAGTCAGTACCACAATCACTGTACGTTACATCAATCACCCGACCTCATTACGCTACATATTTCAATAAAAGAATCTACTTTTGGCTGTATTTGGATTCCGCGTTGCCATTTAGACGTGATTGGCAGATATAGGAACTTTCAAGGTATTGGATATGGAAAAGCAAATCAAAAGCATACTTGAATAGTTTTGATATGAATTTTACCGACTTCAAAAAAGGAGGTTCGCAATAAAATTCGTCGGGTTTTTTTAATTTTCTGCTATATTTACGTCAAATGTAATTAATTTAGATTATTCTTTTGTATTTGATGGAGTACACTCTGAGATTGGTTTTCATTAAAGTGTATTAAGTTTGATGACAGTGTACAAGGGAAATATGGTATACTCCTCCGTACGCGTTACATTCGATCCCCGGGTCGGGAAAAAGTGATATTGGGTTTTTCTATTACGAATTGCTCAGTATCAGGAGTCTGGAATTGTGCCCGGTATGGCGATAAGCTCACCCCCTATCACATTATGGGACGGAGATTCGCTCGGCGAAATGTGGGTGTATTGGTTACACCTCTGCCTACCCCTTCGGGGATTACAGGCGTGAGTGCGTATGTATGTATGTTAATAAAACCATTACATAAATTTTAAATGCCTATAGGCAGTTCAGTCGTGGGCGCACCTTAAGATTTCGCTTTCCAACTGATAAATAGTGTACAGAATCGCTATTAAAAGGTCAAGATAATCCACTGCTTGTGAGGCGCGGGCACTTAAATGATAACAGTACAATTTTTATATAGTTGTTCTACATTCCCGGCCTAATTAGCCGGGATCAAGGGTCACGAACGGGATCGGTTCCCGCGATATGTATTGAATAGTGATGGCACAACAGCTATTGAGCGGAATCAGTATCGTTCATGGAGCGCGATGATTTGTATACAGTTCACAATACGCGAGTCGCCGCGCCGCTGTACACACTGGGAGGTATTTTAGCGTAACAGTAAAATTAATATTTGATCGTATGTCATGTGTTAAACAACGAATATTTTGGATTAGGTACGTGTTTTATTTTCAATTCGATGACAATGTTTTTTATAACCTAACCGTCAAAAATATTTGTAACTCTTACACGGCCGAATAGATTTTTTTAAAACATAAGAACTATCGAGTAGCCGATTGTGAAGCGAGAGACCGCAGGTGAGACTCCCGCACCGAGACAAAATGTTCATGTGATCTATAAATATTTGTTTCCGGTCTGGGTGTTTTCTCCCCAGAGGGGTTGACGTCAGGTAGGCGACCGGCCGTAAAAATTACAAGCCAAATCTTTATGTATCATGTGTTAAATAAGCATGTTGCGCTAATCCCGCTGCGAGTGGGATAAGGGTAGGTGGAAGAGGAGATAGCTAAGAATTATCTCAATTAAACCAGCTATCAATAAGAAAGACGCATTAAAATCGGTCCATTCGTTAAGGTAATATGATGTAATAGATGCACGCACAGACATATACACGCGTGCACACACGCACATACGCACCGACGCACGCACCTGCTACCAAACACACAATCAGCTGATTAATTTGATGAGGTTATAAAAACAAAACAAAAAAAAACAAGTGACGGTATATTCCAATTTCAATATAACCAACTTCCACTTATACTTGAACATTTAAAAGATCTTGGAAAAGGCTATCTTCTAATATATAAAATTCTCGTGTCACAATGTTCGTTCCCATACTCCTCCGAAACGGCTGTACCGATTTGTATGAAATTTTGTTTGCATATCGGGTAGGTCTGAGAATCGGCCAACATCTATTTTTAATCCCCCTAAATGTTAAGGATGGTCCACCCCTAATTTTTTTTATTATTTTATAGACAATTTTTTTTGTTTTTATTTTTTTATGATACAGCATAAAAATACATACAACCCTAAATTTTCACCCTTCTACCACCAACCCCTATTTTTTAATAGTCATTTTAGTATATTTGTCAAGCGCGTTTGTCACCGGGGGCGCCCAATATGCTACTTTAATCCTGGAAATAGGCATTCACGCGGGCGGTGCCGCGGGCAAAAGCTAGTTTAAAAATAGAATATTTTGATTATATTATTTTGAAAGGTGATTTATATTTATTTGACCACATACAATTAAATTTTCCACTGTATTTAGTCAAATGGATGCAGGACAAAGGTGATTGATTAGTGGCATATACCCTTAGTAATGGAGAAATCTCGTCTCATTGTCGTCTCGTCTCTCTCTCGACTCGTTGCGTGTAGTCGCGTAGTGTGCGCCGCGCCGCCTGTCAGCGAATTCTTCCAATCTGTATAACGTCTGGTAATTCGCGTTCCACTTATTATCGTACGGTGGGCATTTGCATAAGAATAACAAGGAGGATTATTGATGTCGCCCCCCCCCCCCCGCGAGTCCCCACCAGCCGCCCCGTTCGCCATCGCCGCCCGACACGCGGGACCCACCGCCCTGCTGGATCATAGCGGAACAAGCATCCGTGAATAGGAGATAGCGGTGTGAAATTGGTCAGTTACATGGGCCTTACACGAAATTACTGATCATCAGTTTATCTTGGTTATAGCTTAGTAATTGTTAGCTTGTTAGCTTAGCCAGCTTAGTATTACAAAACCTATAAAAACGAAGCATATCAGTGTAGTTATTTTTTTGTAAGTTTTAACATGTTTACAATTATTAAAAAGCATAAGTTTTAAAATAGTTATAATTTAAAAGACAAATTGTCTTCTTTGTTAACAAAAAAGATGACTATAGTATGGTAGTTTCTTTTGTTTTGGTAGCCTCCATGGCGCAGCGGGCGAGAAGCGAGAGCCCGTGGGATTGATTCCCGCACCGAAACGAATGTTTGTGTGATGTGAATATTTTTTTCGGATTTGGGTGTTGTGGGGCTGCAAGTTCTTCGTAATATCTGTCTCTACCTACGATACAGGTTAACCTAGTGTGGGGTCAGGAGTATGTGTGTGACTGTTGGGTGTATTTATTTATTTATTTTGTTAACTATAAGTGATAAATAGATCAATTTGAAACCGCCGTCACTCATGGCTTACGTCTCGTAGTAATGCTTAATTTTGTTCTCTTTTCATGTTTGCTCTGTATACATTTCATCTAAAATGGAATGGAATAATTTGATGTAACGCTGCCATTGACGTGGGCACCGATGGATGTTTCACTTTCATGAACAATTCCGAAAGATTGCATGCAAATGTGCCTACTTACGATACTTAATGGATTATTTAGCTACTAGCTGTAGCTCGCGGCTCCGCTCGCCTGAACGGTCTTTTCCGGGATAAAAAGTAGCCTTTGTCCTAATCTAGCTCATGGTCTACCTACATACATACGCACTCACGCTTTTAATCCCCGAAGGGGCAGGCAGAGGTGTAACCAGTACACCCACATTTCGCCGAGCGTATCTCCGTATAAATTACTACTATTATAAATGTGTGTGTGTGTATTAAAAATACGAAAAAAAAAATTAAACCGCGATAAAATCCGTATAAACTAGTTTTATTTCAATAAATGTAAAAGTTTGGATTTTTGTGAGTTTGTGAAATTCAATGTTCGTTAGTTCCCATCACGCCGTAACTGCTGAATGGTTTTAGATAAAATTTGGCACACAGGTAGACCATGCTTCGGTGGCGCAGTTGTAACATTTACGCGTTACGATTGAGACCAACGCTAAGGTCTCGGGTTCGATCCCCGGGTTGGGTAAAAGTGATATTGGGTTTTTCTATTATGACATGCTCAGTATTAGTCTGGAGTCTGGAATTGTGTCCGGCATGGCGATAGGTTCGCCCCCTATCACATCATGGGACGGAGATACGCTCAGCGACATATGGGTGTACTGGTTACTCCTCTACCTACCACGATTTCAAGCGTGAGTGCGTGTATGTAAGTATAATGAGTGAAGTCACATTCCCATTGACACTGTTGATCATAAGATCATTTAACACCAAGCTACTGATCCCGTGAATGTAATACGGAGCTTGTGCTATTATCGGGCGTGTCTCGGAACCGATGCGTATAATCAAATGGAATTGCTCGTAGGCAATACTTTATGTGCTTATTGCTTAGTCGCGGAGGCGCGTGTTACGTTCCTTATGATCAGAGGGGCTAGCATGAATAACTTACGAATAAGTATTTGAATCGAGAACGCTAGAATTTGTATGAAGGTTCCACCAGTTTTTTGACATTTCGATACGAATACGTTCTCGCAAGTTATTCGTGCTTGCCCCTCTGATCTTATGGCCAATATATATTTTGAACACACTATTCACTTGGTTGGTAGTTTGACTACGAAAGATGCTCAAGATCTGAAGTTGAAGCGTTTATGTAGGATGGAACCTGTCGGTAAGCTGGGTTAATGACAGATAGTACAAGACAAGGTGGTAGGTCCCTCGTTTGCGAGAAGCCGGCTGGGTTGGTACCACCGCTTTGTCTATTTCTGCCGCCAAGCAACAGTGTGTAAGCACTGTTGTGTTCCGGTTTGAAGGACATTGAAGCCAGTGAAATTACTGAGCATTACGAGACTTAACACCTTATGTCTCGGGGTGACGAGCGCAGTCCAGTGTCTTGCAGTGCTTTGTTATTCAAAGTTCTGTGTGGCGTTGCTTCTGTTTATGAGCAGGCGTGGCGCTTACCATCAGGCGAGCGAGCTGCTCGTCTCGTCATTCAATTATCCAGGCAGTAAATCAACTTACTTGATATTAAACAATCTATTTATTATTATATTAGACTGCCTCGGTGGCGCAGTTGTAATGCGTACGCGTTACGATTGAGGCCAACGCTGGGTTCTCGGGTTCGATCCCGGGTTGGGTAAAGTGGTATTTGGTTTTTCTATTACGAAATGCTCAGTATCAGCCCGGAGTCTGGAATTTGTGCCCGGTATGGCGATAGGCTCGCCCCCTATCACATCGTGTGACGCAGATACGCGCGGCGAAATGTGGGTGTACTGATTGCACCTCTGCCTACCCCTTTCGGGATTACAGGCGTAACTGTTTATTTATTATAAACAATTTTGGTCAATAATTTTCAGTACTAGTATAAATCATTCAAATCGTCCTTGCTCGTTTTGCTATGTATTGTGATGTGTTTATATCATAGATAGTGTCAGTGTGTACATACATACATAAACTCACATCTGATTCCCCTATGGGTAGGTAGAGAAAACGGATTTCCACATGCTACAATCCTTGCACACCTCTTTAGCCTCTTTTTATCTCTGTGTCTTTCATTATTTACTTATATGTGTAGGATGACTGGTGATGCGTCAAACAAATCCTGTCCTACTATCCTAATCTTCCTACTATTATTATAAATGTGAAAGTTTGGATGTTTGTCCGTTTGTGAATGAGTCAATCACGCCTTAAAATCTTAACCGTTTTGGATGAAATTTGGCACACATGTAGACCATGATCTGGATTAAGACATATGTTACTTTTCATCCCGGAAAAAGCAGTTCACGCTGGCGGAACCGCGAGCAAAAGCGAGTAAGAAATATTCAGACGGAGGTGGATAATTATGTAAGTTTTTCGGTCTCAAATTTTTTTTACAGTAGCCGGGGATTGGTGTTTGTTTCTGATATGTCGATAGCTCGCCTCTATCACGTCTTGGAACAGAAATCTCGATGGGTACGAAAACACACATCACATCTGCCTTCCAAAAAGGCGATGGTAGTTTAGCTGATAAAAAAAACGGAAATAAGAGAAAACTAACATGATTGTAATATCAGGTGCCGTTAAACTGTCATTTGTAAGTATAGCCTAAGAAGGTCCATACATAAGTAGTGATTTCTTATGCTTACGCGAATATTACACATTCAAATAAAACTAGCTAACACTATGTAAAACTAAAACTATGTAACATTAATTTTTCGAGACGACCTACACCTCAGTCTCTCCCGTGACCACGAAGGCTGAAAAGCTTTCGAAACGTCGGGACTAAAATAAAATTAAACCGCGATAAAATCCGTATAAACTAGTTTTATTACAAAGGTCCATACATCTAAGAAAACATTCATGTAACCTATGAGTTATATAAACAAATGTTTTACGAAGGAAATAAATATGCCTCCAGAAAATATAACTCAGTGTACTTATTACATCACGGTACTCGCGAGTCGAGCTTGTGTCCTTTAGGATTCCACTGGAGTACAAAAAATAACTAGTACTTTGATAGTTTTGTTTACTGTTATAAAATAGTAAGCTATTCGTATTAAATGAAATACAACACTATTACTTTATGATTTCAGTCCAAATTTCTTTCACTTTTACTAAAAAAAATGCTTTCCTTATAAAAAAACGATACGTAATTAACCTAAGTTTTATTATATAATTTCATTATATCACTAGCTGATGGTAGTCCTCGTAAGCGAGAGTCCGTCTGGATAGCAATTACTAATTTGTCAATTTCCACCACCAAGCGACTGTTAGCAGTTAGCAGTTAGTAAAGTAATTGGGCATATGGGATTTAACGTCTTATGTTTTTTTATCAAGCAGAGATAGCAGTGATACCGACTGCCGAGTCGATTCGAGCATGCATCTCTGATTTACGTGTATATTCATTGTTAATTATCGCTTGTTTTAAGGGTTAAGGAATTATCGTGAGAAATATACATGAATAGTTCTCCATTAGAATGTCGAGGGTATGTGAAGTCTGCCAACCCGATTGGGCCAGCGTGGTGCTGTGTGGCCAGCTCTACTAAGGAGAGGGGTTAGGCCTTATTGGGCTTGTATATATCATGGTACGGTAAAGTGAAGTGAAGTAAGTGGAGTGCAGTCCAAATCACTAGAAAACAAATATTTATACTGAAATACAGGTGTAACATTCGTAAATACATACTGTATACTGTATACGCACTCACGCCTGTAATCCCCGAAGGGGTAGGCAGAGGTGTAACCAGTACACCCACATTACGCCGAGCGTATCGCCGTCCCTTATGTGATAGGGGGCAAGCCTATCGCCATACCGGGCACAATTTCCAGACTCCGGGCTGATACTGAGCATTTCGTTATAGAAAAACTCCATACCACTTTACCCGACCTGGGGATCGAACCCGAGACCTCAGTGTTGGCCTCAATCGTAACGTGTCCGCATTACAACTGCACCACCGAGGCAGTCTACATGCGTAAACTCCCCAAGTAAATGGGATAAGGTAAGGAGGATGACGACAGCTGTTACATCCGTAGTTAAAACGTTTGAGAGTTCACCATCTCTCATCAGCGGATGAGGTACGACAACCTCCGTGTTTGCGGTCGCTACGCCGTAGTACAGCTTTACGTACGCGGCTACTTTGGGGAGTACTACGGTGCTACGCGATAAAGGCAAAAATTAAGATAAAGTCTATGTTGACAAAAATATATATGTAAAAACTTATAAATTAAGCAATTAAGCATTTATCGATAGCAAACTCACATTTGTATCTTCCTTTTTTTTTACTTTGTTCATCTCTGTATCGCCCTTAGGTTGACTGGTAGAGAATGCCTTTGGCATTAAGTCCACCTTTATACATTGTATATAATGTGTAAAATAAATAAATAAATAAAAAAGCTCAGTATCAGCCCGGAGTCTGGAATTTGTGCCCGGTATGGCGATAGGCTCGCCCCCTATCACATCATGGGACGGAGATACGCTCGGCGAAATGTGGGTGTACTGGTCACAGGCGTGAGTGCGTATGTATGATATTTAACTTTCTGCACTCCTCCTCCATATAAACTTTATGTTGAATTTCACACTCCTCCGTTCGCGCATAGTGCTTAAAACGGATTCAAAATATTTCCGTCACGCATTAATATACTGCACTAACAAATTATAAAGTTGGTTTAAATCAATAACCGCAGAATTAAAAAATAATTCACCCTAAATCAAACCTAACTTGTTTCCGGTCCGATCCGGCAACAATCCCGATAAAGGTCGACCTCAATCGGACGCAAACTACAGCCAAATCAACTCATCGAAATTAACCTTAAATAAACTCTGACCGCCGGATGAACGGACGGGCATTCGTACATTCCCACGATTAAAATTCCAAAGTGTCCGTTTTTGCGGGTGCTTTGCTATTGCGAGGTGGTTCTAAATCACGGTGCGACTCCGGTCCTTACTTAATTCAATCATGATAACTGCGACCCGGGCAGGCGCAAGAAATAAATTGACCAATGACCGCTGTTGCGAGCGAACGATGGACGTAGGGTTGGCAATAAGTGCAAAATTTATTTAAAAAAATATTAGCGTGATTTAATTTGCTTTAAATGTTGCCTACTTTAGAGATAAGACTTCGGTTTAAGGGCAACACATTAGAAGCATCGTCCCATGCAGCAGCGGCGGGGCGCATGTTAGCGTTACCTTGGACCTGTATACTTTTTCCGATAAAGTATATATATCTATTTTCTCAGAAGGGCATCCTTGCCAGGCAAGCAAGTGATTCACTTGATAGTAAATGATCTCCATTGCCCATGAATACCCATAATATGAATATAATTATGACTCAGTTGCTGGTCTTTAAGAAAAGGAATATTGGAAAGGGGTTTTTTAGGCTTCACAAAATCTCCCTCACCGTACGAACGCAATAGCGAAGCTGTCTCTACACGTTCGTTTTCTGTGAGATAGTAGTACCGCCTTGTACAATTTTTCTAACATTGTAGAAAAAATATAGTTACATAACACGTAGAACGATTATAAAGGAAAATAGTGCATTGTATAATAGTTTAAAAAGTGCCAACCCTAGTATAAAAGAAAGGGCTGTAGTACCTGGCAGGGGCAATTCGGGGACGACCTTGCAGCGGCAGATAACAATTGAAACTCGCCCGCCGCCGCAAATTCAATATCCAGAGGTGTCGTCGCCTCGAATGTCCCCCTCTCGTCCCCCTTCGCCCACCCCCGCCGGTTCCCTCGCACCTTGTGTTTAGTGTCCAGCGGCCGTACTCTCGGCCGTTAGAGAATATAACCACTTAACGAGAACTGAAGTCTGGCTTCAATTGAATTTGGGAAGTGTCCGGTCCGTGCATTAAATGCGTTGGTAATTGAATAGACACCTGCGTTCGGGTACATTTGACTTTGATTAAACATTGCTTCATAGTTCTTGCGTTCTCTTGCGGTTCATTTGAAATTGAATCGTAAAATTCAGTTATTATATTTATATTTCACTTTGTGCCTATTCTTCGTATTGTAATTTATTAACTTTGTAATGATTTATAAAATGTAGATTAAAACTACGGATTAATATTTTAAGTTAAGCAACGTGAAATTTTCATCTTGTCACAGCACCACGTTGGGCGCCAATAGTGTATAATGAAAAAATAATGTAAGCATTGTTGAAGATCTGGATCACGTGCCGTGCTTTATCTGTTGATGGGGGCAATATATTTGTAGTAAGTTAGCGATAGTCCGGTCCGGCATATTAAACGACGATTAACCTACCGGCCGCGCCGGTCGTCGGGCCGCCGCTGCCCGCCGCCCGCCGGTCGCGCTCTGATTTATGTGAACTATTAAAATCTACGAAGGCACAGAATTAATTGCGCTACTTCAGTGTTGGCTGCTTTATTAATTGGGTCCGAGTCGGCTGTTGTTTATGGACGTTTCCCTTTCCTTGGCGGGCCCTTATCGTGACCCGGTCCGATCCAATTTGTCCACTCACGTTTCTGTTCAGTTTCAATGGCTATTAAGGGCCCTACCTCTGCTTTGCGAATACGTTAAATCACACAGATTTGTATGTGCACCCTCGACTTTCAACAATGGTCGAATTTCATCTCTGAATTGGGTCGTGCGAATTTGACTTCTCGTTGGTTGGTCCAGACTCGTTAACGCAAGGTCTGTTGGCAATAAAAGGCAAAACTTTGTATTCATTTTAACGTCTAATGGCTTTTAGTCCAATATGAAGTAGTTTCGTTACATCTCTAATGTAAGATAATTACTAACATCTGTAAATGGTAGTTAAATATGATTTAAGTGGTAGACCACTGCTGTATACTATGTAAAGATGAGCAACAAGTTTTCTTTATTTTCCGGTATCCTACTGACATGGAATCAACGCAACGCACATTCTGTTCAGAAAGATTGTGATTAAAGTGTTCGGCTGCTAGCCCGATGTAATCTCCTCTAAACAAATCCAGATTATTCCTTACAGTTTACACAACAAACTATCACATTATCCGTAAATATTTTCAATTTCAATTCACCTAAAATATTTTCAAAGGTAAAAACAAAATTGAATAAAAGTTGGCACGCGAGAGCAAGAAAACATTTAGATTTAATCATATTCAAATCACAACAGGGGGAGGTCGGACGTGCTGAGTAATTTATAACTTGGACAAACGAAAATTATGTGCGTAGGTAGCCGTCAAAACTCGCGTGCAAGTTCGCACATTTACATTTAAATGTGGGTAGTCATGGAACGAGCGGCCGTGGGCGCCGCCGAACGGGTGCCGGACCCCCCGACAGAAAAACACACGGATTCATGGTTATTAGGCGCACTAGCCGACTGTGAAACGAGATACCGCGCGTTCAATTCCCGAATCGAGACAAATATTTCTACGGTCCAATATTTGTTTCCAGAAGCGGTGCTGTAGCACTGTAAAAATTCAAATTACTTAATATCTATGACGGAAGCTTATCTAATTGTTAATTTAGAACTAACTGCGACTGTTATGTGTTTAAATTCATTTACATTACTTAATCTCACGCCGGTCTCGACGGGGTGGGCAGAGGTACAATTAGTGCTACACTCACGGTCAGCCGAGCATATTTTCATCCCATGTTGTGTTATAGAACTAACCTATTGCCATACTGGATTTAAATTCTAGTCTTATCATGGTGTAGTTATTCGAGTTTCACTGTATTTGAATCATACCTAGTTATTAAAAAAAGTAAAAAAAATGCCCCGAATTGTGAATCTTCTCTCTTTTTTAAGTCGGTTAAATATTGGTTTCTCTGACTAGTGATTTGTTTTTTTACAATAGTATTAAATACATACTTCCAAAACTAGTACTTTTAAGTAACCATATAAGGTTTTTTGAGGAAATCAAATGATTTACCCACTATGAGTATATATATATTTAGTGTACTTTTCCGTATTACACATTTCATGCATTAATAAAGTACGACATCTGTGGTCGCTAATAACACCTAAGTTAAGTACCACAGATTATGTTATTTGGTAACAATTTCTCGGAATTATTATATTTTGCTTTCCTTTAACACTTGTACACTAATGTACCCCGTGATAAACTGTCCGATGCGTCCGTTCCGACCCTGTGCCCGCTAAAACATCACCTTAGCTGTAACGGTGCGAACAAATTACAAACAACAATTAACGCGGGCGACACGCGACAAAGTTGTCGCGGCGGTGTCGCGCGCCCCTCCCCGCCCACCCGCGGCTCACCCCCTCACCACACCATCTACCGGACTACAGCGTAAATTACGTATGCGCCGTGTTTATAAACGCTTGTTTTATTTTTGAAACAAGTTCAAGTGCGCAGTTACCAGTCTAATTTGTTTAAATATTGTTTCCATTCCAATTTTTTGTGTATTGTCTATTTATGAATAGAAAAGTTTTTTATTTTTACATACATACATACGCACTCACGCCTGTAATCCCCGAAGGGGTAGGCAGAGGTGTAACCAATACACCCACATTTCGCCGAGCGTATCTCTGTCCCACGATGTGATAGGGGGCGAGCCTATCGCCATACCGGGCACAAATTCCAGACTCCGGGCTGATACTGAGCATTTCGTAATAGAAAAACCCAATACCACTTTACCCGACCCGGGGAACGAACCCGGGACCTCAGCGTTAGCCTCAGTCGTAACGCGTACGCATTACAACTGCGCCACCGAGGCAGTCTATTTTTTTATTTTTATTTTATTTATTTAAGGAACCAACAAACAGTTACACATTAAATAATATTATGAACTAGTATTACATTAGAACAATACAAATGAGCAACTCACAACGTTGTCCACAGATTATACAAGAATTTGCGAGTTAAGTGTACAATATTTATTATTCAGATCATATATTCTAGTTATAAAACTTTATATATAGTATCTAGATTGTGATTTTTTACAAATTGGAAGCACTAATGATCTGGGTTTAAAAGTTCGTCTATAGTGATGAACTGATGAATACATCGCCGCATTTGTTGTGTTTTTAGGTATTGCCTTACACTCTGAGTTTTGATTCGAAAACATGAAATTGGCGTTATATTTTACTAGGTGGAAGGTATCTTGTATGCGAGAGTCCGTCTGGGTGGCTACCAATACAATTTGAAGGACCTTGAAGCCAGTGAAACTATTGGTAGTTATAACACATAACATCTTATGTCTCGGCGCGGTAGAGTGCAGTGCAGTGCCATGCAGTACACTAAAGGTAAATAGTAATATATGCAGTGTAGACTTATCCCGCATTAGAAACTATCGTCGAAAACAAATTGCATCATTGATTTTGTGGCAGAAGCTTAAGATCAGAAATCGTGAGGACTTGGTTTTAAGTCACAGGTTGGGCAATCAGAATTTTTTTAGTTTTTAAATCACACTTATTGCCTGCGATTGGAATATGTGCTCGACATGGTGACAGGCTTAGACAGATTTGAGAGGTAGAACCACGCTGTAGACACTGTCTACAGCGTGAATGGGCGGGCTCGCCCGGGTCGATACCACTGTCTCACAGAAAACCGCCGTAAAGTAGCAGCTTGTAAACATTGTTTGTAAATAAATATATAAATAAATAAATTAAAAAAAAATTAAAAGTTTCGTATGGTGATTGAGATACCCAAACCCTCTCCCCTTCCTAATCCCTTAATATTAAGGTATTCTGGGCGTACATGGGCGGTGGAGATCACTTACCATCAGGTGACCCCCTTGCTCGTTTGCCAGCCTATGCTATAAAATTGACCATTTCGTAATATAAAAATATCACTTTTATCCGACCTGAGAATTGAACCCGAGACCTTAGCTCATCAGTCGTACCATATACGTACCGGATACATATTTGCGTAAATACGGATGATGTGTCAGTTAGGTGTAGGTGAGTGGACGTTACGTCATTATATTATATCGTCACAGTGGTTACGTACATAATATAAGGTTACTCATAGCTACGTAAAATAGTATTAAATATGTGGTTAAATGTACGCTTTTCTATAAAGCCAATAAATATATTTTAATAAACTTTAACATAATACGCATGTGAATACTACGTGTCCTAAAGTGTGTCTACATTTAGTCGCTAAGCTAACAATGCCGAGTAACTCGAAAATTGGCCATGTGATATTGTCATTAGATAAATTGTTTTTACCGCGTAGACAATAAATTTACACAAAAAATTAAATTAACCATACAAAGCACGATATTCAAATAGTTCTGTCACCGGGTAATTCAATGATTACAACACACATGTTCATAAAAAAAAAACAGTTTTGTATGTCTCTCCTGAAAACTAAGACAATTTAACATGCGCGGTATTGTTAGCTAAGTGACGATTTGTGACATTTAACCAAACCAACATTTTGTAGGGTCATGTCACAACTCTCGTCTACAAGGTGGTAGGTCTCTCGTATGCGAGAGGCCGTCTGGGTTGGTATCACCGCTTTGTCTATTTCTAGCGCCAAGCAACAGTGTGTAAGCTCTGTTGTGTTCCGGTTTGAAGGACATTGGAGCCACTGAAATTATTGGACATTATGAGTCTTAGCATCTTATGTCTCTGGGTGACGAGCGCAGTCCAATACCATGCAGTGCTCTGTACTTCAAAGATCTGTGTGGTGTTGCTTCTGTTTATGGGCAGGCGTGGCGCCTACCATAAGGCAAGCAACCTGCACGTTTCGTCACTCAAGCTAATAAAACTTAGTAATTTAAATGTACCTTAGAATTTGTATAATTTCTTCACCATTTATGTTTATTATTAACTGTACCTTATTGTGTAAACTCATGATAACACAAGACAAACCTTAGTGGTTTTTAGATGTTACTAGTAAAAATGTTTGCATTGTATATTTAAAATGATAAATAAAAAATAAAAAAAAACTCATTTGCCGGAAATATAACAAATATGGATACACTTTTATGTATTCAAAAGCATAAATTGTGATTTCTTATGTTTCCGCCAATATTACACATTGAAATAAAACTAGTTTGTACGTATTTTATCGCGGTTTAATTTTAATTTTAGTCCCGACGTTTCGACGAAATTGGTTTTACTTCAAACTAGTTTTATTTCAAAGCATAAATTGTATTTGTAAATGAGCAATTAGCAGACTACTCCATATCGACCGACGACCACGGACAAAGGTAATGTGGTAAAGACACCTGCGACCAACTCCAGTGGTCAGTCCCTTTACACATTTATCTTTGCAGATAGGGTTATGGGACTAACTACATTCATCACCTAGCCAGGTATATGCCGCTATTTGTTTACTTACCCTACTTTTCTTAGAAATAAGTGTAGAGTTTTTGGCGGGAATTCTGACAGTGTGATCTATCTCCTATTTTAATTAATTCCTAAACTAGTTTAGTTGTGTTTGTTGTACTAAAGTAATGTGGACTTATGCAATAAACATTGATCGTGATGAATGGAATCATTGAATTTGGTGAATCTAATCGAAAAAATCAAAAATCTAATTAAAAATCTGGTGATTTTTGACCAAGTGTGTTGATCGACTTAGGTCGTTCGATCCACTTGGAGAAAAAAAGATTGTGTGGTTTTATGAAACCACGGCAAAAGTGAAACTTTTTTTCACATTATAGACATTTAACTAAATTTTTTTGTAATAATATTACATTAAACACTAACAAAAACAAACAAAATAGCGTGCGAACTATAGACGCCGCCATATTGGCCTTGGCTGCTCTGGCGAGCGCCTTTCACTTTATCCCTACTCCGCGGCCGACCGTCACGCGACATGCAACACACAGGCCAACGTTTTTGAGACGATCTAATAAAAGTTTCACTTTAAAATCGTCTATGAAGCATCGTACTAGAAAGAATTGATACCAACACTCCAACAAGACTTTGAAATCAGCTACACCAATGTTTCATCGTTCTTGTGGATACATAAAAATAGTAATACATTAAATACTTGTCATTGACTATATTGAAATGAGAAGCCATCATTAAACAAAAAGAAAGTGTAAATAACTAAAGTGGTAGAGTCATGCTGTAGACAGTTTTGTTTTCAGCATGAATGAGCCAACTCGATCGGGCTAATATCTCACAGAAATGAGAAAACCAACGTAAAGTTAACTTGCTGTTGCGATTCGTATGGTTAGTAGGATTACCGAAGGCTCAACTTATTTATTTATTTATTTAAATCAAAACGGTTTACACCAATTACATTAATTATTACAATACACAAGTATACTATATGAAAATATTGTGTACAATAGTTGGAAATATAAAATTTATAAAAATATGTCAGTCACGCAACACGCTCACAAAATCTCAAGCACTCTGATAATATTCTCGACCACCCATCCGCAAATATATCGTACCCAGGGGTGACATCAAGAAGAGAGTTAAGTGCGGCAAGGACCCGTGGTATGGGCGAGTTGGTGTGCGCTACCTTACGACATGGAGGAACCGCAAACAGCACATGTTTCTTGTTCCTCACTCCCAATCACTCCCACAATCTTCAATACCTCAATCCCTGTATTTTAAGGTTGGCAACACATCCAACATTGTACTGCCAATGTAGATGTTCATGGGCGATGGAGATCATGAGGTGAACTTGCTCGATTGCTGCTAAAAAAACTTAGCTAATTAAGACTGGACAGCAGTACAGAGATAAAGTATTTGAAAAGGTGTCGACCGCGGGCCAAGGTCCTGTGGTGAACACACCAGCGAGCATCTCCCGGGACCCCTCCCTCCAGCACGGGTCACGGGACCGCATTCGACGTGAGTTATTATTGCGGCTTCGCTGTCCCTCACACTTTATACTTTTCGACCATTGGATGTTTAAAAGGGATACCACATGTGTGCGGATAAATCTATTTTCCGTATGATGTACCATTTATGAACTATTTATCTGAAAACCAGCGCTACACCGCGTGTCACGTTGTAGCAATTTTAAGCTGAGATGGGACCAATTACCGCCTCACACAACCGATTAATAGGACCTTGCCTTATATTAGGTACATGTAATGATCCGCATTTATTGTTAATAGATGTATGCAATGTTATACATTTTTGTTTTGTGTTTGTTTGTTTTAAACATTTAAGTATTCTAGCCGTAGGTATGTGGGAGTGTGAGGGGTACCGTAATAAAATCATTTTTTTTTATTTCTTAATTTCTTTTTCAACTAAATACTCGTTAACACGGAGAGAGTTTATTGTACGACAGTGGCGAGAATGTATTATAAAACTTATACATACTGTGTATACATATACATAGATATACCTCCGTGCGTTATTAGTATAAATTATTTAAACAACGTGTAATAGAAAGGGGCGGGCAAATTTAAGCAATGTCTAGTGTAGGGTATAAGTATTTATCTCCCATAGTACCAAATCCGATTGCATTGCTAGTACAATAGTTATAGAATTTTCTTTTTTATCGAATGAGTAACATGTCGATATCGACTTTTAACTTTGGACAACACTAAATGATAAACAATGATACTATAAACCTCCTTTCATTTAATTATTTTATAATTAAAAAAACATTAAACAGTTGTCAAATGTCAATATTTATTTGACGCAGTCAGTTCGGCAAGTTCTGATTTTATGAACTATGATTACGATTTAAAAAAATATCTTGTAATTGACTAAAAATAAGTATTATGTATTGGTGTACCTGATAAAAGTTTTTAAGAGGATCGTCGACTGTAATAAGCCAAATTCATAGATGGAAGACCCGTGAATGAAGTCTTTAACATGCTTCTAAAGGATGGTACCTATTTGTCTTCAACACACAATCTCTTTCAGGTGTTAATTTGTGTTTAAATTACAAGTTACGTACGTATGTCCGTAGAATTACGTGTATCTTATTCAAGTTTATTAAAAAGTGAGTATCGTTCATAATAATTGTTGTTATAATATCAAAATACATACCTACATATAATTATAGTGCCATCTGTATTATATGGAATGTACTAACATTATTATTTGTGTCCGGCTGTATAGCGTAATAATATATGTGTAATAGTTAGCAACACTTAATGTATATTTGATTATTAAAAATAAATAAACTCTCTCTTCCGTTTCCTCTCTGCAAGCAGGTTGTATCATTTTCAATAGTGATGTCATCAATCTGATCGATCTTAATAAACGAGTGATTAAATTTTACGTGAAATTTTCGGATGTCTTGGTTTTGAAAAGATCCGGTACATAAGTACTAATTGTACTGTGTATGTAATGACCCTAAAATATGACCACACCTTTCTGTAACACGTTGTATATACAATTAAATTGGTCCTTACCACTTCTTTACAAACCAAAAATAATTCAAAACCAATAATCTAATAGATCGACGATACAATTCACAAGTTACTTAGTTTTCACTTCTATCGGCAGTCCCCAAAGACTGCCCCGCATGTTTTTTTTATCATCGCACACAGGCATGGTATCATTGACTAGGTCTTTAAAATAGAGGATGCAAAATGACTTTTTTATTCAAGTCATTAGTTTAAAAGATATGCGTGTCTAAAGTCCATGACTTTTTTTCATGAAAAATCTCTCCTTCCCTATAACTTTTAAACTACAGGGTGGTAAATTCGGTACTTCCAACGAAAATTGATAATTAAGGGATTGGGAAGGAGGGGGATTTAGGCCTCTAGACATCTTACTCGCCGTACGAAACGCAGCAGCAAGTTACTACTTTACGTCGGTTTCCTGTGAGACAGTGTTAACGACCCGGGCGAGCCGGCCCAATCATGCTGTAGACAAAATTATCTACAGCGTGGCTCTACCACTGAAATATACGCACTTGGTTGGTTTTTTAATTGCATTTACAAGATGGTATGTCCTTCGTACGCGAGAGGCCGTCTGGTTTGGTACCACCACTTCGTCTATTTCTGCTGCCAAGCAGCAGTGTGTAAGCACTATGGTGTTTTGGTTTGAAGGACATTGAAGACAGCGAAATTACTGGGCATTATGGTCTCATAATTACTGTAATGTCTATTACATCTTATGTTATATAGCATAGGCCGGCAAACGATCAAGTGGGTCACCTGATGGTAAGTGATCTCCACCCGCCCATGTTCGACCATAAAAGATGGGTTGCCGACCTTAAAGGAAAGGGATATTGGGATTTCTACCGTACGAAACGCAGCAGCAAGCTGGTACTTTACGTCGATTTTTTGTGAGGCAGTGGTAAAAAAAAGGGTCTTTAGCGTGGTTCTAACACTCTAATAGATCTAATAGACTCTTTAAACATAGCTAGTAGAGTTCATCCATATTACTTGGAAACAATCCCGTCTAGCACGGTACGTTTCCAGCGTTAATTTCTACCACGCACATGCAAGCTCTGGAATTAACTCCCTGCATCTGTGTTTCCCGAGCGTTATGACCTGTCCTTCTTTCTCTCTCTGTAGTCGGCCCCTCATGACTGAGGATCGTGGTCATCATCGGATGGTCCGCATTTCGATCGGACGATGTCTCCCCAACGGCTTCTGTTCATCGCATCTCTCACAACTTTATGGAACCCTGCGGCTGATGAGTCTCTGATCTGGTCCGTCCATCGTGTTGGGGATCGACCACGTGAGCGTTTTCCTTGTGTGTTCCCAACCACAATGAGTTTCTCCAAGCTCTCATCACCCTTCCGTACAATATGAACAAAGTATGCATGTCCTTCTTTAAGCGAGGCTTAAAAAGAGTTTTCCTTCAACGGTAGGCAGCGGCCTAGCTGTGATCTGGCATTGCTGAGGTCCATGGGCGGCGGTAACCACTTACCATCACGTGAGCCGTCTGCTCGTCTGCCTATATAGGGAATTTAAAAAAAATGACAGTTGTAGGGACTGCCGATAGCAGTGAAAACTGAGAACTTTAAGTATTAAAATTTCATAATGTTTGAATTAAAATTATCAACATCAATCTGGTTTTCACAATTATATGCATGTTTATATGGTTTTCTTACGGAGGAAAACGAATATGCAATGAATGCTCGGCCTTCAAATTAAAAAGTAGATAATCTAACGCTATAACATAACTGTATTAGATCACCATCATTACGCGTATTCATTACCGAAATAGACGAAAATTGCCAAAGTGCATAAGTTTAACCGTAGTACAGCACCTGTATATATCAGTATACCACTGTAAAACCCGGCATATACCAAAAAACAGCATTTCTTTGAACCTACTATGGGAAAACTAAAAGAAATTTCGACAATCAACCACCTCTATAAAACGAAACCCGCCTATTTAGATCATCTTGGTCGTCCGTGTCCTCGCATTTTTATACCAGCCACACGTAACTTTGCACATGTTACAGAAATATCGCCTTTATTGTAAGGTGTTAAGGTTTATAAGTAGTGTAAAGGTAAGTTGGGTAGTTGTCGTGCTTTAGGTAAGGACAAGAGCGCGATAAGTTTTATTCGCGGGTTCGAGGTGAGGCAGCGCGTAAAGGATATGATATCGGACCCTCGAGCCGCGTGGTGGCAGACATTGTGCCTACATAACTGATAACTGATGGATTATCTTATTCTTAGCGTTATCTTCTGTAAACACGCAAATATAGCCCGTTTAGTTTTTAAGGCGCGGTCCGGTACGATTTGAAACACAACAGAATATAGTTCATAATTGCATGAAATTTGGAATTGGAAATTATTAATTTATCGATTAAAACTAAAACAATTATATATTATTTGCTCCGCTAAGGTTCAAAGCATAGAGTAAGCTTTATTATTCTATAGTTCAAAGTATATAAATCGAATTTTGAAAAAAAAAGTCACTGAATACAAAGACGACGCCAAGTTTATTTCTGAGGTGTAATTTGAATTATGGCCTACTTTTTTATAGTATAGGCCGGCAAACGAGCAAGTGGGTCACCTGATTGTAAGTGATCTCCACCGCCCATGTACGCCCACAATACTAAAATAATCATGGGCACGTTACCGACCTTAAAGGAAAGGGATAACTTAGGGATTGGGAAGGGGAGGGGAATGTAGGCCTCCGGATATCTCACTCACCGTACGAAACGCAAGCAGCAAGCTGCTACTTTACACCGGTTTCCTGTGAGACGGAGGTAACGACCCGGACGAGCCGGCCCATTCATGCTGTAGACAGAACTGTCTACAGCGTGGTTCTACCACTCAAAAACTACTAAACTACTTTTGAAAATTCTAATTAAAGTTCAAAAGATCTTCAGTTCTTCTTCTATATACATATTTTCAAATAGAAAAGTAAAAAAAATACATTAGATAAGTTAATTCATTACGCCATACTCAGCGTTTAAAAACTATCTTTTACTTGAATTTAACTGGGATTAGAATTAGCAAAAGATGTTCTCAAAGAAACATAATAATATATTACAATGAAAAATCTCGAATAGGTTATCAAAAAACAATATGACTGCTTCGCAATAACGATTTAAGGTTCATTTAAATGTAATAAGTGAGTAACCAGTTGTAAATAGAGACCGCGAGTTCGCGCCCCGTAGTTTTAATTATCGGATGTTTCTGAGCTGTACTGGCAGCTAGCATATCATACACTATCACACCTATGTCCCATGGGGTAGGCAGAGACTATTGAGTACCACAAGCTACGATCCTGACACACCTCTTTCGCCTCTTCCACATTCATACATCTTCTCATACATTTTCGTTGGTTGACCCTCAACTCGTGACGTGCCCTTTTAAGCATATCACGCTTAATTAAATTAATTATTAATATCCTAGTCGTATAATAGTAAAATAACATGAAGATAACGTTATATGCTAGGTCATCGGTGTGCAGTTGATCATCTGATGTAGTTCTCAGAATCAATCGACTGATGTCGCAGTAGGTGCGCGGTGCGCCGCCGGACGCGCCGCTCCGTGCCGCGTGCGTGTCACAGAAGACCGCGGGGTCAATAAACATGTTTCCACTTGTACGTATTATTGCGATAAGTAAACATCTAGATTGACGTCAGTAGGTGTTTGGCGTAGTGTACATACTGGGTGTACTCGATGTGTTGTTACATAATACATCGAGTAAATAAATGAAAAAAATAATAATAATAATAATAATACCTCATGGCAATATCCCATGGTGTAGGCAGATGTTTAATTACTAGTAGGTACATGTTTTTTTTTATAGCATAGGTCGGCAAGCGAGCAAGTGGGTCACCTGGGTAGCGGACCTTAAAGGAAAGGGCTAATTAAGGGATTGGGAAGGGGAGGGGGTTTGGGCCTCCGGATATCTCACATACCGTACGAAACGCAGCAGCAAGCTGCTACTTTACGTCGGTTTTTTGGAAGACAGTGGTAACTACCCTGACGAGCCGGCCCATTCGTGCTGTAGACACTTGTGTCTTGCGTGGCTCTACCACTCACAAAATATGCTATAGTATACATATACTTACAGTTTTCTTTAGTTTTACTAGTAGTAGGTCCCTCATATGCAGGATGTCGTCTGAGTAGGTACCACCGCTTTGTCTATTTCTGCCGCCATGCAGCAGTATGTAAGCTGTTTTGTTCTTATTTGAATGACGAATTTTGTATTACGAATGTTTATATTTTTATTCAGCCGAAATAAAATAAAGGCTCTTATGAAGACAGGCTCCATGGTGCAGTGGATGAGTAACCGGCTGCAAAGCAAGAAGCCGTGGATTCGATTCCCGTACCGGGATAAATGTTTTTGTGATCCACCTATGCCTTAGAGTCCGTAGAGTCTAGACAATTATAATTTTATTGGCATGTCATGGCGCAATGATACAGGATTTCAGAGCGCTGTGTAACATAAGTTTTTGGAACGAAGTTCCTTATCGCGCGTTGTGAAAGGGGGCTAGACGGAAAAAATTCTTACGAAAAGTTGTCACGACACTTTTTTCCATTTTTGAAATTATGTAGACAGTTTTAACGACTAAAGTTGGACATAATAGTGTTCGATTTTCAAAACTTTTTTGTGTTTAAGTGGCCAGTGTTGTCAATTTGTGAATCAAGTGAAAACTAGTTGGATGAGGTTGTTAATCGATACATCTTGGATTCAGTTTGGTAAGATATTAAATAATATCTAATTGGAACGAAGTTTTGGAACGAAGTTCCTTATCGCGCGTTGTGAAAGGGGGCTAGACGGAAAAAATTCTTACGAAAAGTTGTCACGACACTTTTTGCTATAGTAAGCTATTGTAAGCTGTGCGGCGTCGCATGTTTCTCTGTCTGTCTCTCTCTCTCTTATAGAAAGCAAGCCAGATATTTTCATTTCTATTTCGCATTGAACAGTATTACGAATATAATATATAATAATAAATAATATTATTATTTATTATTAATAATAAATACAAAAATTAATAATTAATTATATATTAATTAATTTCCTACTTCAGTTACCACAAGCCAATTATTACGAAAATTGAGCCTACTGATTAAGTTTATATAACATTATATTTGTTAATAATAAAAAAAATATTATTATAACTTAAAAAAAATAAAATTTTATTACAATTCCTTCACTAATTAATCGAAAGGAACTTCGTTCCATCCGGGTGTCCCTTGACACCTCTCATTATTTTTATTTTTTTATTTATAGGTTGAATGACGAGAGGAGCAGGTCGTTCACCTGATGGTAAGCGCCACGCCTGCTCATAAACAAAAGCAACGCCACACAGAACTTTGAATAACAAAGCACTGCTTGGCACTGGACTGCGCTCGTCACCCCGAGACATAAGGTGTTAAGTCACATAATGCCCAGTAATTTCACTGGCTTCAATGTCCTTCAAACCGGAACAAAACAGTGCTTACACACTGTTGCTTGGCGGCAGAAATAGACAAAGCGGTGGTACCAACCCAGCCGGCCTTTCGCAAACGAGGGACCTACCACCTCGTAAATTGTTTCGTTCGTAATATTTGACAACCGTACACACTCTCAAGGTTGTCACACGTGTTTGCCTCATTCACGCCTCTAGTTGCGGCAAAATGGCACAAGTGGAGATGCATTTTTGTGTATTTATTTATCTAAATAGCCATATGTTTAACTAAACAATCCACCTATGACATTATTGTAAAGTCCGCGACGAGACGCGACGAGACGCGGCGTGTGTGGTCTGGCGGCTGATAAACCCCGCATCATATAAATATTGTATACGGTATAGACGCACGGCGCACTACATTTGCAATATTGTTAATGATTTATAACCATAAATATCTTCAGATTTTATTGTTAAAAGGCTTGTTTTGATGTACGCGACCGAGACCAGAGACCGCGACGCACAATGGTAGCGACACGTCAACTTTGTATGTAATTTTATAGGTACGTTTTGACTGCCTCGGTGGCGCAGTTGTAATGCGTATGCGTTACGATTGAGGCTAACGCTGAGGTCTCGGGTTCGATCCCCGGGTCGGGTAAAGTGGTATTGGGTTTTTCTATTATGAAATGCTCAGTATCAGCCTTGAGTCTGGAATTTGTGCCCGGTATGGCGACAGGCTCGCCCCCATCACATCGTAGGACGGAGATACGCTCGGCGAAATGTAGGTGTACTGGTTACACCTTTGCCTACCCACTCGGGGATAACAGGCGTGAGTGCGTATGCTTTGAAGTATACGAGAGTGACAGACATCGCGACAAACCAAACTTGTCGCGGTCTCCCTATCTCGGTCGCGTACCTCAAAATAGATGTACGAGCTAGCACTAGTACATATACTTTACGGCGTCAGCATTTTCCGCTGCGTTACAATTTTATGTTAAATCCAGTCCAGTTCGCAATACAATTCAACATTGCGTGCTTGTTCATTATCATAATAATTAACATCATTAGGGTTATGTCCAAATTGTACGTGAAAAATAACTAATAAATAAATAGTCGGGTTTAAATTACGTCACGAGCGGCGACAATAAGCGCGACCAATTGTTTTCAGAACCTAAAACACGGGAGGAGTAGGGGGCAGTTGAAGTTAATTTAACCCCTCTTATTTCTTACTTAACTTAACTTTTCCAACTTAATTAATCTCACCCCGGTCAAGTTATTTTGCACGTATTGGACATACTCGTACTCCTACGAGCCCCTCAATTAATCTTGGAAGATAGTTGGCGTCAATATTTAACAAACAAAACTACTTGCGGTCATCTGTAGATACCGGCGCGGCGCGGTGGAGGTACGGGCCCTTGTCAGATAACGCACAACTTTACTCGTGTATTTATTGCCATGAACTTGCCGATAATGTACCAAGTATTATACATATGTATGTAGGTATGTACCTATATACCTAAGCGTCTATAAATTATTGCTTACTTAGATTAAACCAACGACAGACTCCGTGTTATAGTGGGCGAGTAGCCGGTTGTGAAGTGAAAGGCCGTGGGTTTAATTCACCGAAACTAACGTTTGTGTGATCCACAAATATTTGTTGCGGGTCTGGGTGTTGTGGGACCGCAAGTCTCCCGTAGTTTTTTATGTTACGATACAGGTTGTCCTAGTGTAGGGTCAGGACTATGTGTGGCTGTTGTGTGTATTTAATAGCTCGAGTATTTGGCTTTTCAGTGAAATAGCCAATATTCAGGGATATGCGAGCTGTATTTTTAAAAGGTTATCTTTCATTTCATCTTTCATGGCTGGAAATTTCATGGAAGATCTCTCATATGCGAGAGTCCGTCTGCATTTACCGCTCTGTCTATTTCTGCCGCTAAGAAGTGTGTAAGTATTGTTGTAATCTAGTTGAAGGACAATTAAGCCATTAAAATTACTGGGCATTACGAGACTTAGACAGGATGATGAATGCAGAATAGTGAATAGTTTCTACTTTACGTGGGCAGACGTGGAGTTGATCATCAGGCGAGTGAGCCGCTCGTCTAGTCATTCAGGTCAAGGTGAAAATAAATTTAGTTTCAGAACATACTTTTAGTTGTGTTGAATTGTAAAAAGGCAAGCACACGCCTGCATATACTTTGAAGGTGAAAGAGACTCGGGTCCGTTGACTGGCGGGCTGTACCAAATGTAGACGTCGCGTTGTATAAAACTTATTTCAGTTTTACGGCCAGTTAGATTTGAAGATTACGGTGCTGGGCGGTGGCAATGTGGAAAAAACCGGTGACAGCTCAATGTTGAAATGTGCCGCCCGTCCCCGCTAACCCCGGGGCCACACATAAAACGCGCGAGTCGAACGCTCGCCGCGAGGTGCACACTTACATAAAAACTCAATCTTGTAGGCTATGTGCATGGTGCATAAGATATAGCGATAGCGGGAATATATAGCCAAATACAAGAGATGCAAGAGGGGACGAAAACGCGACGTCCTTTCAAAATATTTTCATGTACAATAGTATTTTCGATGTGGCTTGTGTACAGAGGAAACAAGAAAACTATAGAGCGGCACTAGAACACGTATTTATAGTAAGAGAATTATAAAAGATTGCTCGCCGCTCCGCCCCCGTGAACGGCCTATTCTGGGATAAAAAGTAACCTATGTTACTGTGATAATATAGCTTTCAAACGGCAAAAGATTTTTTGAAATCGGTTCAATATTATTTAAGTTTATTCGTTACATACAAAAATACAAACTTCCTCATTATAATATTAGTATAGATAAGGAATTAAAAATGAATCTGGATACAAGAGGCCTACGAACGTTTATAGAGGCGGCTGTGGATGTTTTCTTTGTCGAAAAATAGGCTGCCTAAACATTTGTCGTTCAATACTTTTGGAAATTAAGATGATAAAATCTGTTTCCTAATTATTTTGTACAATAATTGATGATCAACTCCGACGAATTTACAATAAATCTCTAATGCCATAAAAAAGTGTAGCCTAAATATTGTAGACCAACCAAATTTGTGAGCATCTTTCGAATTAAACACTATCAAAAATCTTGCAACTTGCCACGCTGGCAGCAGTATAAGATGACAAAAAATAAAGTGGCGTGTAATAAAGTTCACGTGTCATATGAAGGTTCGACGTCGCGTCTACAGGGAGTCGCCTCGGGCGGCGGACGGCGATTTGGAAAACGCTTGCGATAGGCGCCCGCTCCCCGCCGCGCTCCCATCAGCCGACACCCCCCGCGCCACTGGGTTCACGACCGATGCTATCTGATTGCGGATCATATCACCTTTGATATGTATATTTATTACTACTGCGAAATTGAGTTTGTCTGAAGCAAGAAAGGAGTGCGTAGAGCTGGATTTTTATTAACCAGACAGGCGATCATGCGGCCCATCTGATGGTAAGCGGTCACCGCGGCCCACGGACTTCAGTAATGCCAGGGTATACAGCAGCTCACGGTGGAGGAAAACTCTTTTCATATTTTGAATTGGCAGGTTTTCCAATTTTTGAACAATCTGACTTTATTCTCAAAGAGGTTATCATACGTGATCAAGAGAATCTGAGAATAAATTTAATCGAGATAAAAATGGAGGTGGTTCTAAATTCGGCGCGTTCTTTATTTACCTTTTTTATGTATGCCCATGGATTGCTCCGCGAATTGAATATTAATTTGTATGTATGTATATATGTATATTAGGATATTGATTTTCATCTCGTAATCTATGCAGATGTAATTAGAAGTTATCGTATTTGGGATTTTCCATACATGACGTCTTGTAGTTAACAGCTCACGACAGTATTATTAAAATATACAAATAAAGATACCATACAACTTACGTGTCCCTTGATAATGGCAGATGTAAACTTATGAAATCATTTGCAACATGTGATTCATACTCTGAATTGATGGACTGAAGCTGACATGTTGTCCATCGAGAACATGCATTGCTATGTGGATAATAGCACCGGTAATGTGCGACATTCTGGCCATCAGAATACCTCTCAGAGCACATTGGACGAGAGATGATCACAACCTAAGTACGCCGCCGCAAGACCAAGCAATTCTCGTAATTTTAAATGTTCAAAATATCATCGATCTATGTTCACATTTGACGTTGATTATTGGTTTAAGAGAATGCCATTTGCAACTTTCTTGCCGCTAAGACTAGATCGGAATTATATTTTGAACATTTAAAATTACGAGAATTGGCCTCCTGCATTAATAGATGACGCTGTCGCAGATGGCCAGTAGGTACATCTTCAACGCATAGATCATGTAACAACCCGGTAATTGCCGTTTAATGAGTTCGGAACAGATGATACAAAGTGTTACGGACACACACGTGTGGACATGCATTGTGACGTCATTACGTATATCTATTTCACACGTGCAGTGCTCTGGTAAACATATTCCTTTGTCTGTAATACCTTACCTATATTGCGTATTACATTAACTTTATTCATCTTTATCCTACTAATTTTGTGAATGGTAAAGCCACGCTGTAGACAGTTTTGTCTACAGCTTGAATGGGCGGGCTCGTCCGTGTCGTTACCACTGTCTCACAGAAAACCGGCGTAAAGTAGCAGCTTGCAGCTGCGTTTCGTACGGTGAGATATCTGGAGGCCCAAATTCCCCTCCCCTTCCCAATCTCTTACTTATCCCTTTCCTTTAGGGTTGGCAACGCGCCCATGATTATTTTAGTATTGTGGGCGTACATGGGCGGTGGAGATCACTTACCATCATGTGACTGACTTGCTCGTTTGCCGGCCTCCACTATAAAAAAAATACCAACTAACTCACAAAAATTTATTCCATATATTTTAGCTTTTCGTATCTTTAGTGAGATTTCTGGAGATCCAAAATAGTTTCACACACAATTGCCCACAATTGTGGGCATTCATGGGTAGTAGACATCACTCTCCATCAGGTGACTCAATTGCTAGTTTCCCGGAAATTTACTATAAAACAAACAAAGTCACATTTGAAATCTTTTCGCGTGTCGAAAGTCCATGTTACCAGAGGACACCTCCGTATGCTTGACAATACGTGCTATCCACTATTTCGTAATGTCATTTGTTACCATTTTTTTATTTTTAGAGGCTGAAGTTCGTTGATAAGGCTGGTAAAACTAATCCATAGATAGGTATAACTAATAGTATATTGCATTTACCTTACGTAGTAAAATCCGAGGAGAATATAAAGAAACTAACGAATTATATTGACTTCGTTACAACACAAAGTTGAAACTTCAGTAATTTTGAAGTAGTTTATTTGTTTGATCTGATTGCGATATTTTTTTTGTCTAGTCTAAGATTATTTATTACGATAGCAATCCGCCAACAAAACATCAATTTATCAAATACAACACAAAACAAAGAGAAAGTTACGAGCGAATAATAAAATTGTAGTTGTCAAAAGAGATCCTCAGATTATAAAGAAGTTCGACGAGGCCGATCGAGAGCTCGCACTAATCTAATTACGGGTTCCGTCCACCGGCTCTTTGTGCTCGGCTGTTTGTTTATTTCCTTTGCTTGCGAGCTGATATATTTTTTAATTTTTTTCCCGTAGGAGTGTTTGAGCTCGCTCAAAGGCGGAGTCGAGTTATGAAATTGTTCAAGCGTTAATTGTAGACGTCCAGTGGCGAATATTAAAGTGGTCCTTGTGCGGCGAGCCTTATATAACTAGTAAACCTCCGCGCACATGACCGCGGTGCTAATACCGCGCTACAAACCGTCGCGTCGCGTCGCCGCGGAAAAATTATATTGAAACAACAATTTGTGCCTCTAGTTAAGGCAATAGATGTCCAACGCGCATTGAATACCGCGCGGACTAGCTCCGTCGCGTCGCAGCCTTGTATGCAAACTCACTTAATTGGCTGTTAGCTCTCCGCGACCGTGATGTTTAAAGTAAGCAATCTGATTTTAAAGCGTGCTTCACGCGTCAGCTATCACGTACAATTTTATTTTGAGCATAAGAAGAACATTGTGCCTAGACGTAATCAAAAGAGGATATATGAATGGTGCGTATTGCGTATGTTACGAGATGATTGAGTTTAATGGCTATAAAAAGAAATCGAATATTCTTTAGCACCAAAGCTCAAATAAAAGCATATGAATACTAGAGCAGAAGTCATTAGCACTTGCTTTTATAGAAGTTTTTCTCTTGAACTGTTGAACAGCCGCCAGTGGGCGCGGCAAAACCGAACATTTTTTCCGATGATCGGTAATCGGCTAGGTCATTAGGAAAGCTTTGTTTTTTATCGGGAGGGTAATGGCGCGAGAAATGTCGTTAGATGTCGCGAATACTGACGATTTGACGGCTGAGGCAGGTGGCCATAATGGTGACGGATTCTTGCTTTGTAGATATTTATGGATAGGGACTTCGGTTAAAGTCATGTATACATACATCCTATTCCGTAGAATTTTTACACGGCATAACGTTATCAGGCAGTTGAATGTCTTAAGGTATTTCGTTGACATCATTATTAGAGAGGTTATGTACGAACTTAACCTCTCTAATAATACGTATACGGTATACGAATACTATAACTATACTCTATGTAGTCACTACAAATAAATATTGTTAAAAAAATGTGATGAACGCAAAACTTTGGAAACATTGAAAAACAATGTGCATAAATTAAACACAACCTTATTAAATATAAAACTTTAAATATTTCAAAGGTTTTGAAGTAATAAAACAGTGGTGTGCCGGAGGGGCGACGGCGGAGGCGGAGACGGCAGCGGATGGCGAGTGGAGCGAGTTGGTAACTGCGCGGCCCGGCCATTATTTCATTACTTAGCCCAATAAAACGAATTAAAACCTAATTAGACGCCGCGATTTTTGAACATTAAAAGAGGGGCGGAATTAATTAGTGGAGGGCAGCGGCAATGATTCCAGTTCGGCGGGTAATTGCCGTTCCACCGTTTCAAATATAAATCAGAACACAGGCCATAGCATGAGCGGGCAGCGATCTACGCCGGTCTAAGACTTCTATAATACATACGTAAGCTCATGCCTGTTTCCTGATGGGTTAGGTATAGGTGTAATTAGTGCACTCACATTTCACCGAGCTTATATCCGTCTCATGATATGTCATCTATCACCTCGTAACACCTGGCGAGTCTGGCGCCATATGGCGTACAAATTCTAAGCACGGGTAACTTAAACTCAAAAAACCTTTACTTGAATTTGAACTCAGGACCTCGTGTTTCTCAGCCTACATACGCTGCTGCTACCAATGAGGTGCTTTTTGCCCTTTGTCTTTGTCTTTGCCTCTATGGCGCAGTGGGTGAGTAGCCGGATGCGAAGCAAGAGGCCGTGGATTCGATTCCCGCACCGGGACGATTAATGTTTGTGTGACCAAATACTATACTAGCTTACTATATACTATAGCAATACTAGCTTTTGCCCGCGGCTCAGCCTTTTCCGGCATAAAAAGTAGTCTATAACCGAGAATAAACATTCCCTATAACTGTCTCCAGGATCCCATCTATCTCTGTATCAATATTCATCAAGATCGATTCAGTGATTTAGGCGTGAAAGCGTATCGAAATAAACTCATTAACGCATTCATAATATTAGTTAGGATTTGCACATCCGATCCTGTAATTATTTCAATTCGGAGATACTTTTAGGTTCACATGCAATCCAATGTTTTTGCTTTTCTCTATTTTTAAAATCTTTAATCGCTCTCCGCTCATCCCACAAACAGTCTTAAGACGTCCAGGGAAAAATCTTAGCACGGTAGAAGATTCACTTTGAAGGGCTGCGGAGGTTTCATTGAATCAACGGATGAATTATTCTGTTTGTCCGAGTTTTTAAACGTTTGCCTCCGTCTGTAAACCCCCTTACTGCCTGTTTGTACTGGGCTGCCTATTTGTACTGCGGCTGCCGGGAATTAGCCTGGCTTAATTACACAGGTGGCAGGCGTTTTGTTTTAGTGACTCGCTGCTGGTTACGACTGGACGATTTGTTTTGGAAATTATGTTGAAAAATAATAATATTTTGACTAGATAAATTATAAATAAATAAGTATAGCTTATTAATTTTATTTAAGATTCTTGCCTATCATAAAGGGGCTAATCAGTATTGTTCTGGTGTGAATAATGATTAGCCACCAATTAGCGTGTATGACAGCTATTTTTGAAAGTACTAGGTACGAGTAGACATATTTTTGCCGCTATATATGTCAGAGTGTCAGTGTTTGAACGTGTCAAATTTAATTTGGTAAGAGGTGATTTTCTCAGATGTGGTAAATCGGACGATTAGATTTGTAAGCTTTGTTTACACTGAAATGTAATCGAAGGAGTCTGATGTTGTTGGCGAGTCGGCCAATATTAAATAAGATAATGCACGTAAATAAATACACAGCTAAACACAAGTAAATTAAAACATTATTTTACCTTTTATGTATTATTGACTGAAATAAAACTAGTTTAATTTCAATGTGTAATATTCGCGTAAACCTAAGAAATTACTTTATTATTGTTATTATTGACTGCCTTTGTGGCGCAGTCCTAATGCATACGCACTCAATTTTAGGTAGAGCCACGCTGTAGACACTTTTGTCTACAGCATGTATGGGCAAGCTCGTCCGGGTCATTACCACTGTCTCACAGAAAACCAGTGTAAAGTAGCAGCTTGCTGCTGCGTATCGTACGGTGTACTTAGCGTACTGCAGTGCTATGGCGCTCACCATACCACAGCGCTCATTTTCAGTAGTCAGTGGTACTGGTTATTCCACTCTCTTCGGGGATTAGAGGCGTGCGTGCGTATATGCATAGATATGTAATATTGAAAACAGCATAATTATTAGTAGAATGATCTTCTTTTCATTACACAATATAACTCCTCCCGAATTTTCTATTTGATTAATTTCATTGCGGGATAAAGACACGATTTGCATTCCCTGAGACTCGCCGAGCTTCATTGCTCGGTGTCGTAATATGCGTGCCACTGTCGATCCTGGTTTACAGGAGTTACAGTGGCGGGTGTGTGGGCGGGATAGTTTCCCATAAAAAAACAATATAACTAAAACCCGTCACCGAGTTGTTTGTGAAAACGTTTTCATACAGTTATCACAAACTTGGCCCTGGCTCACAATGGAAAGTTATTAGAAATCGAAAGTAGTTCACGAGTGGGTAACACAATAAATCGACTGGCGACTGGCAACACCCGTTCGCTATAAATCCAACACTTTGAGAACAATTAAGTGAAGTTTTCATTAATTTCCGAAATGGAATCAAATGGCGCTCTATTATCGGACGCCGTTCCATAAACACCTTAATTCTCATTAAAGGACGGTCATTTGGAAGAAAACAAATTAACTGGAGAATGAGTGGTGACGTTGTAATGGGTGGAACGGTATGGCGACTCTACTTAGAAGTGATAACGTCGACGTCCCAAACATGTTTTGGCAGATCCCAACGACCCCATCACAGTCGCTATCGAAGCAGCACTTTCCTTGCCCAACCCGAATCGCAATAATAATACGCGACCCCGACACAGGACACGCCTGCGAGTCCAAAGAGCTCCCACAACTGGCCCTCGGCATAAGGATGTGCAGAGGCGGCCCTAAACTATACTCCCCAGCGATTGCTCAAGCTGAGGTCTGAGCCTTCTAAAAGGCGCCTCTGTGCTTCATCGCTACAAAGTAGATTATACATATTTCTGGCTAGAGCGCCATAAGCGCCGGCTTTATTATCAGGTGAAACCGTAAAAGCACAAATCCATAAAAAAAAAACTAAATACTGGTTAGCTTAGACTTCCCATAATATTTAGATCACACAAACATTTGCCTCGGTGCCGAAATCGAACCTGCGGTCTCTCGTTTCATAGCAAGCTATTCCCCATTGACATTGGTCCGGTAGACACCAAACAGTGAAAGTGCATGAATTTTGTTAATTAATCTGGTTGCAGCGTACTGCGTCCCTATGTAAAAAGTACATAAATAATTGGCGCAGTTGTAATGCGTACTCGTTACGATTGAGGTCAACGCTGAGGTCTCGGGTTCGATCCCCGGATCGGGTAAAGTGGTATTGGGTTTTTCTATTACGATATGCTCAGTATCAAATTGGAGTCTGAAATTTGTGCCCGGTCTGGCGATAGGCTCGCCCCCTATAATAGGGACGGAAATACGCTCGGCGAAATGTGGGTGTACTGATTACACCTCTGCCTACCCCTTCGGGGATTACAGGCGTGAGTGCGTTTATATGTATGTATAAATAATTGCCGATATTATAATGTTACTCGCAGTTACCATACTGTTACCTATCATGCCGACGTCGAAGGCTTCCGTCTGCCATTTGTACAAATGGCCGCGTTTCCGGAAGTTTGACAGGTCGGATGAAATGTCGCGCGATTTTTACTAATTAAAGCCGGCCGGCAATCGGAACCCTTCCGATTGTGAGGTAATTACGTGTCGGTGGAGGGGTGAAGGAAGGGGGCAGTGCGAAGGGGGGAGCAGGATAATTTCTGGACTGATGAAAAACGTCCTCTGGGGTTGTTTTAATGATAACGACCAATTAGACGTTATGATTATTACTTAAGTTAAGATTATAATTTTATTAGAGAGGTATGCAGGTTTTTCTAGTCGATAATATGAAATAGTAAATGTAAGACAGGCACATGTTATAATATCGTCCCATTAGAAGAATACGGTCGAATCTGCAAAACATTAACGTTTGTAAAGTATTAGCACGTGGGTTTTACTTATAAATTTATTTTGACCTACATACATACATACGCAGTCACGCCTGTAATCCCCGAAGGGGTAACCAATACACCCACATTTCGCCCAGCGTATCTTTTGTCCCATGATGTGATAGGAGGCGAGCCTATCGCCATGCCGGGCACAATTCCAGACTCCGAGCTAATACTGAGCATTTCATAATAGAAAAATCCAATGTCACTTTTACCCGACCCGGAGATTGAACCCGAGACCTCAGCGTCAGCCTCAGTCGTAACGCTTATGCATTACAACTGCGCCACCGAGGCAGTTAGAAAGTAGTCATTATACTATACTTCGGCGAATTTGCCACAAAATATAATATTTTATAGGCAAAAATGCCTCTTCTCAAAAACAATAGTCAATCACCTTGGCTTTAATTGTGACTTAACAATTTTTCTCCCCTCATGGTGCGGTGGTGTGGTGGTGTGACGTAGTAACTTCCGGCTCGTAGACTCCTTCACCTAATTCGGGCCACAATCAAACTGCCAGCACTCTCAACAAATTAGTTTTGATATTTAAATTACTCCCGCCGATGGGTATCACCATCTTATTTATAAGAGACGATTTTTCGACTACGTTTATAAAACACTTTTACTCCAACTTTCGTCTCGACAATCCGTTGACTAGCCGCTGAGCTATCGCTGGATTGCCAAATAAAAATATATGTATTTTTTAATCTCGGTATCATTTTTATGATAAAACCTGTATTATGATTTTGTATTTCTATGGTTATTTAAAAGTATGTATTTTGCCATTTAACCAACTACGCTAAAAATCTATTAGAATGAATGTATCGTGTACGGTATGGGTTCATCACGTAAGACCATTATATTTCAATTGTAAGCCAATTTTATTCGACCTTATTTTCCTTTACAATGCCTTTATAACAGGAGTAGTCTTCGAAGCAGCTATGTTCCTATTTAGTAAAAATCGTGTCGGGACGTATAAAACACGGTGAAGTCCGGCAGGTTCAGTTCAAAGATTGATTTCTCTTTCTCGACCGACGCTAACTACAACTTCTTCCCAACTCTCCCCCCCCCTCCCCTGCGCTTCTCCCACGCCCTCAGCCCCCGCCGAGTACCGTTTGATCGCGTTATTTCACCAGATAAGTCCGTTAATTGCCTTTACAGGCAGGTTGCGCATTCTATTCCAGATTATTGATCTTGGCGAACAGTTTTTGTATGTCTTCCGATGGGGATTGTTAAACGGTTTTGTTTTAATTGAAGCGAGAGAGTTGTTTAACAAAAGACGTGGAAGTTTCCGAGGTACCGCTTTGTGGGGCCGTTTATTTCGATCTAATAGTTACGGACGAGTTTTATCGTTTAGTTAGACATTGGATTTTCATCCATTAAGTCAGATTATTAGTTAAAAAATAAAAGTTCTTAAGCTTTCGTGATTTGTATAAATAATATGATATTAAAATTGTAACGTACTGAGGTCTCGGGTTCGGGTCGGGTAAAAGTGATATTGGGGTTTTCTATTTCGAAATGAAGCCCGGAGTATGGATTTTGTGCCCGGTATGGCGATAGGCTCGCCTCCTATCACATCATAGGATGGAGATACGCTCGCTGAAATGTGGGTGTGCTGGTTACACCTCTGCCTACCCCTTCGGGGATTAGAGGCGTGAGTGCGTATGTACTCGTATGTATGTAAAAAAACTAGTCAAAATCGCGTAATTTTTAAAGGTATAAATTGACCGAGTTGTATCGGCCGTGGTCAAGGGTTACCTCAACCCTTTTTTTATTTTTATTTATATTATTGGACGACAAATAATCGAGTGCGCCACCTGACGGTAAGTGATCTCCACCGCCCATGTACGCTCATAATAGAATCACGGGCGCGTTGTCGATCAGTTTAAAGGAAAGAGATAACTAAGAGATTAGGAAAGGGGAGGCGATTTGGGCCTCCGGATATCTCTCTCACCGTACGAAACGCAGCAGCAAGTGGCTACTTTGCGTCACTTGTCTTAGATAAAACGGTCTACAACGTGGCTCTGCCACACTAACGCCCGATTTCTGAAAGGCTGATCAAATCAACATTCAACTAACAGAACTTTGATTTGACACCGCTGTCAAATCAATTCGAGTTGCTGAAGCGTTATTTAGTGAAAAAAATAATATTTGATCTCTTTTTAGTAGTGTTTGACATACGATTTTTCATATTAATCTGAAAGTTATGTTAACTAACATGTGTGTCAAATCAAAGTTGAACATGACAAATGAAACTTGACATGAGATTGGACATTTAATTAGTTAATTTTACATTGATCAGCCTTTTAGAAACCAGGCGTAAGTTTATTAAACTCTGACAAGTTTATGAAAATAATGACAATGCTTGTTTAGACACTTTAGAATATTCTAGCTACTTCCCTGTACCCGCAATCAGCCGTACTCTCACCCTGTTTTTATTTACTAATTCTTTCAACTGCTCGGCGTTGAATGCTAATGTTGTATACCGTCTTAAGCCGGTTATTGTTTAAGGTTTTATTGAATTTACAATTGAGATTATCTCCCCGCGCCGCGGTTCCGCTCTCCAACATTCCTTCTGCTATTTTTTAATGAAATTGCGCCAACCCTTCCGAAATATTCAATTTAATTAATAGAAGGTGGGAAAAATTGTTATTTGATGTGCAAGAATTTTGTTTTTGTTCTTGGAGTTATTTTATTTCTTTGATAGAAAATTTGATGCCGATGCTACGTTTTTTCTTACTGGTAAATATAACGTGCTCTTACAGATAGATGATATTATTACTAGTATTTAGGAAAAGGGTCATATTAAAGGTAAAGGTGGCAGTGTACAGAAACTGAGAAACTGAGTGGCTCAGCGAATTGAGGATGTATTATTTGTAAATCTGGCTAGTTCATCAGAGATATACCGTGAACCTATATGTATGTATGAAAAATATAAAGTAACGGAGATGTGATCGTCAGGTAGGTCGTATAGGATAGCTAGTTCCACATGTTTAAGGGTTGAAAGAGCGATTCAATACTTTGAATGCGTTCAGAGCGATTGTGACTATGAATGATAAAGATGTGTTTCCACATTTCAATTCTCTTATTAAATAGGACAAAGGACAAACGTATTTTAATTTATTTAATAAAGTGATTTTGTAGGGAGTGAAATAGCGCAAGTTTGCTTTTCAAAAGTGTTGGTCCACTTAAGGAAACCCCATCAAAATTTGTCAGTCGATCAGTTGATCAGTAGCGCGTAACACAAAGCCTGTTTAATTAAATTGGCAACTAATCCGTGGCTGTGCCTCATGGTCGCCTCAAGACCGCCTCACGCCTTGCCCAGCAGATTGTCGTATTGTGTGTAAATTGAAAAACTTTTCTCGTTTTCAACTAATTATATCGAGAGGAAGGCGAAATCTTTTGCAAATATTTATCGAAGCCGATTGTCGGTGCCCGCCGCGGCTCGACTCCGCGTGATTCTTATCGGGACTTAAGACTTGGTCGCCCACCGTACTATTCTTATAAATTAGGGCTGTTTTGGATTTAGGTTAGGGAGTATTGTAACTGAAGAGAGACATATTAATATATCCCTTGCGACGACGTTATTGTCGTAAGATTCGATGTGTGGAATTTCCATTACGATCTTCTTATGGTATAAAACTACCTAATCAGTAATTATTATAGTTAGTAACAGCCACCGTGGCGCAGTAAGCGAGTAATCGGATGTGAAGCGAGAGGCCGCGAGTTTAATTCTCGCACCGAGACAAATGTTTGTATGATCCACAAATATTTGCTTCGGGTCTGGGTGTTTTCTCACCAGAAGGGCTGACGTCCGGCAAGCGGCCAGTCGTAAAAACTACAAGCCAAATCTTTCTGTAACATGTGTTAAAAAGCATGTTGCGCTGACCCCACTACAAGTGGGATAACGGGAGGTGGAAAAAGAAGAGTTACAGATTTTATGGATGCAGTTTAGGTAGCCATAGTAAGATATTTCACAACATATTTCTAACCAATAGAATTATGTTTGGTCGTATTCCAAAGAGTGTATTATACAATATCCGAAATATATTCTAAAATAATACTCTCTGCACTTTTTTAATTGCCTGACAAATTTCACCCACCCATAAAACAAAGATGTTATTTCATAGTCATCAAACGCCGGCGGCATGGCGCAAGGTGCGCGCCACTCTCGAGATAGTTGCAAAAAAGGGGTTTCTTGTTTTTAATTAATTAACATTATTCGGTGAAGCTGCGTTTATTGAACGTCTCTAGTAATTAGCCGTTTTATTGTGTAATGGGGAGAGGTGCGCTGCCAGATGGCCAAACGCCGCGAGCTCCTGCAATCAAATGTTGCTTAACGTCGCTGATTGCACCGCAAAAGAATTAGAAAGGGTTTGGAAGGCAGATGTTAAGGTCCGTATACCTATACTTATAGATATTGTGCGGATATAAAGGATGGATAAAAGAGGGTAATTTAATAAAGAGGTATAACTGTATGCACCTGTTACAATGTATTTTTTATAGCATAGGTAAACGAGCAAGTGAATCACCTAAAGGTAAGTGATCTCCACTGCCCATGAAAGTCAATACCATAAGAATCATGGGTGCGTTGCTTAATGGAAAGGGATTGGGAAGGGGAGGGGATTTGTGGTCTCCGGGTATCAAATTTACCGTACGCTACAAGATGCTACTTTACGTCGGTTTTCTGTGAGAGGTAACGACCAGACGAGCTGGCCCATTCATGCTGTAGACAAAACTGTCTGAGCGAGCATGTACGCAACTCATAGACATATCCTGGCGATATCCCGGCTCAGTGCCAGGGTCCACTTTTCTACTAAGACGCCTTCACTTTGCTCGATCTTGAGCATCTTCCATAGTGATGGAGATGTTGTAGACATTAGTTAATAATAATATTATGTTGGATGACAGGACAGGTGTTTTAAATCTCAGAAGCTTCCACCATTATCCCTACATTATATAGGTACATACATAAACAAGCCCCCTGAGTTCAAGTAGCTGGATCTTCTCAGAGTTTGGGTCGCGCCGCGTTGAATCCAGTGGTAAATTAAGCCCACTGAGTTTGTTTCGCCGGGTCTTCTCAAGCTGGGTCGTTTTGGATCCGGTGGTAGTTTTAAAACTCGTGCCGTTTCGGTAAATGCAGTGGTCCATACCGACTCAAAATATTTAATAATTAATAATGGACGTTTCCATATTACAAATACTGTTAATAATGTAAAATAAAAAGACAAAAAATAAACAATTTAGTGTAATTGCCTAGTGTATTTGACGATGCTATGTATGTTATGTATACATTAGTTGATATGATTTTTATACATAAGTTTCTTTATTTTGTACTGACTTGTCATAAGCGCTATTTTAATTGCCTACATGATTAATAAAACTATTTAATTTAATTTCATTTCATTTCATATATCCCTTAGGCCTTAGTTCACCATGCTAGTCTAATATCAGTTGGTAAACTTCTCATATCAACGAAATTCTGTTAAGAGTAGTAAGTTGTAAGTTGTGGTTGCCTGTTTAAGGGAGAACACTATATTATTTGTTTGTTTGCGTATGTTTTTATATTAGTGTAGTGTATCGTCTTCTGGTAATCCTAAAATAAATGAAAAGAGAACTTTCAAGTATGCAGGATTTCTCACGTTGTCTTCCTTCATCAGTAAAGCGTTAAAAATATGAACATACATACGCACTCACGCCTGTAACCCTCGAAGGGGTAGGCAGAGGTGTAATCAGTACACCCATATTTCGCCGAGCGTATCTCCGTCCCATGATGTGATAGGGTAGAGCCTATCGCCATGCCGGGCACAAATGCCAGACTCCGGTCGGATACTGAGCATTTCGAAATATAAAACCCAATACCACTTTACCCGACCCGGGGATCGTACCCGAGACCTCAGCGTTAGCCTCAATCGTAACGCGTACGCATTACAACTGCGCCACCGAGGCAGTCGAAAATATGAAGTTTTGAAATAACAATTATTTTGGAATAAAATACATAAATGAATTATCTCATTGATTTTGTTTGTTAAACTCCTATTAACTAATATGACAACACACCTTTATCTCTCTCATTAGCGGTGTGTTTACTAACGATTGTTTAATGAGGGACAGGGCCGGTGTGTTCGCCATTAAGGTAATTATCGCAGAGCATAATCCAATTTGTCTTGAGGCTCATAGACGAGCGATAGGGGGGGGGGGGGGGGGGGGTGAAGAAGGACGCGCGGGACGATGTTGTTTATAAAAGTTCTTTGTTTGTCCCATGTCTAATTAGCTAGAGTGCTATTTAGCTGATTGCAAGCGCGGTGCTTTATCACTGATGATAAGCCGTGTTTGGACTTATGTGCTCATTATGTGTGAATGAATGACTCAAAATGATAATAAATATTAAAGAATGATGATATAGGAATAGATAAATTTACAAGGTGGTAGGCGAGAGGTCATCTGGGTTGATACCACCGCATTTTTTATAGTATAGGCCAGCAAACGAGCAAGTGGGTCAAGTGGTGATGGTAAGTGATCTCCACTGCCCATGTACGCCCACAATACTAAAATAATCATGGGCGCGTTGCCGAACTTAAAGGAAAGGGATACTTTAGGGATTGGGAAGGGGAAGGGAATTTGGGCCTCCGGACATCTCACTCACCGTACGAAACGCAGCAGCAAAATGCTACTTTACGCCGGTTTTCTGTAAGACAGTGGTATCGACCCGGACGAGCCGGTCCATTCATGCTGTAGACAGAACTGTCTACAATATGGCTCTACCACTCAAGAAGCCTTTACACTCTACACTTTTCTGCTGCCAAGCAGCAGTGTGTAAGCACTATTGTGTTTCGGTTTGAAGGACATTGAAGCACTATTGTGATTCGGTTTGAAGGACATTGAAGCCAGTGACATTACTGGGCATTATGAGACATTACATCTTATGTCTTGAGATGACGAGTGCATTTCAGTGCCATGCAGTGTTTTGTAATCCAAAGTCCTGACATTGCTTCTATTTACGGGCAGGCGTCACGTTTAACACCAGGCGAGCGACCTGCTCGTCTCGTTATACAAGCAAATTAAATAAATATATAGGGCCGATTACAATACTTAGTTCTCCGAATAGATCGCATATGAGTCAATTAGAATACAGTTTGAAGATCACGCGCACAAATTACTTAGTTTCATTGGTTGATTACCAGGATTTATTTGGATAATGAAATTAGGATCGTGCGATAGAAAACATGATAAGCAGACGCCATTATATATATTTTTTTATGGCAAGGCCGGCAAACGAGCAAGTGGGTCACCTGATGGTAAGTGATCTCCACCGCCCATGTACGCCCACAATATCAAAAGAATCATGGGTGCGTTGCCGACCTTAAAGGAAAGGGATAATTCCTTAATTGGGAAGGGGAGGGGGTTTGGGCCTCCGGTTATCTCACTCACCGTACGAAACGCAGCAGCAAGCTGCTACTTTACGCCGGTTTTCTGTGAGATACACACATAAACATATTTGATTAATTTCGTTGCGGGATAAAGAAACATTCGCATTCCCAGAGACTCACCGGGCTTCATTGTATGGTGTTGAAATATGCGTAACACTGTCGATCCTGGCTTACAGAAGTAACCGTGGGCGGGGGGGGGGGGGGGGGGGGTATAGTCTCATCAGACATACCATATTTGACAACCTTTGTGGTACAACAGGCAATTAGCCAGCTGTGAAATGAGGGGGTGTTGTGGACCGTAAGTCCCTCGTAGTTTCTGATACCCACGATACATGTTATTTTGGGGTATGTGTGTGACTGTTTATGTTGGATGTATTTCTACTTATCGGCCGGCAGATACTCGGAACAGTTCGTCAAGCTTATTTCCATTGAGAGAAGTTGAGCCTATCGCCATATCAATCTCGGATAACTCATTTGCAATAATAAAAACTCAAAGTTGTAATTACCTGACCTGGGAATTGAACTCAGGACCTCACAGTTTTAAGTACGCTGACACTTGACCGGTGAATTTGGCATAAAATATACTTAAATTAGTGTTTGAACATGTCACAAGATAAATACTATAGGTAAATATACATCGTCAGTGAGTAGTAAATAAAGCAAATGGATGACCTAGGACCGGGATCGGCTTGAAGTCTCTGCAATCGACAAGCTGTCAGCACGTTGGCATCACCTTACGTACGATGAGTTGAGAGATGCTGTCGTGAGGATCTACTCGTATGGGATGGTTCCAGATAGTTGGTTCTGTTAGGTATGTTTACTAATAATAAATAGATAGCATCGTTGATTGTGATCCTAAATAGGCATCAAATATCTGTTGTAAGTTATAGTATAAGTTTCCAAAAAAACAACAACAAGAATTTACATTCGAAACAATTGGAATCATTCATATAATAATGCTTCTATATAAATTTTGACAGAATTTGTAATTTTAAGTTTCTTCTCGACGGAAAACATAATCTCAAATTTGCTAAATTCTTGTAAAATAATGCGAATCTTTCTTTTAAAAAATCCCTGCTCTGCGTCTTTTTTAAAGCATACAGGTAATAAACTACTACTATATATTAGTTGTATAATAAAGTCACAGTATATAAGAGCCGTGGCACAGTACATAACGGAGCGCGGTGCGTAACGGTCGTTAAGGTAACGGCGTTGTCGCCCCCGCACCCGCCGCAGGTGGGCGTGTGCAGGTGCGGCAGGTAGCAGGTGTCGCCGCCCTGCGCAGGTGCGCAGCGCGCGGGGGCGGCGCAGGTAGCCACGCCTTACCTGCCGCACCTGTGACCAGCCTTCGGTTATGTGCCTTATGTACCTGCGATAAACTGAATATATTACCGTTCCACCAACCGCGCGCTATGATTGTGTTATGTATCTGTGATAAGGAACTGTAAGTACTTAATGAAAACTTGTACCAACACACACAAGATTAATATAACAGAAGACTGTTTATGTTGTAATGCGCACACGTTACGACTGAGGCTGACGCTGAGGTCTCGGATTCGATCCTCGGGTCGGGTAAAAGTGATATTGGGTTTTTCTATTACGAAAAGCTCAGTATCAGCCTGGAGTCTGGAATTTGTGCCCGGTATGGCGATAGGCTCGCCCACTATCACATCATAGAATGGAGATACGATCGGTGAAATGTGGGTGTACTGTGTACTGGTTACACCTCTGTCTACCCCTTCGGGGACTACAGGCGTGAGTGCGTATGTATGTAATACAATTAGAAATATAATTCAAAATAATATATTTGTATATTATACCATACCTGCGTCATAAATCGTGGTGTACAAAGAAATCCACTCCTCCCCCTCGAGTGTCACCTTCGCACACGCATAAATTTTTTGCGCACTTAACCCTCGGTCGCTCTCGACACGGAAAAGGAGGTGCCGTCTTAACCACGCGCGGTGAAGGGTTGACCTCTTTCTCACACACACTAAAAGGCCCGCACTTGAGTGGATTCTAGCAAAAACTTATGTATGCGTTTGCTGTTTTATTATTTTGGTTAGTGACTTAAATCCGGTTTTCAACTGAAACAGGGTTTTTAAATAAGTAGGCCAATTCTCGTAATTTTAAATGTTCAAAATATAATTCCGATCTAGTCTCAGCGTCAAGAAAGTTGCAAATGGCATTCTCTTAAACCAATAATCAACGTCAAATGTGAACATAGATCGTAATGAGATTGAATGTAGAATAAAAGTTGACTTTAGCCAAAACGGTATAATGCTACTGCTAATGCTAGGTGCATTTGACGTTGATTATGAATCACAATATAATATTGTATAATACACTATTTCGTATTCTACTAAGAATAAGATCTTTGCAAAGAGATTCTTGTTTTTCTTCTAAGTTAAGTTACGTAACTGTAATATGGGCTATTGCAATATGCTTTTAAGAATAATAATAATTATAATATAGCGATAGACTCGCCCCATATCATATCCTTCTTTCCACCTTATCCCACTCGCAGTGGGGTCGGCGCAACATGCTTTTTAACACATGTTACAGAAATATTTGGCTTGTGGAGTTTACGATAGGCCACTGAAAGGCTAATTTTTTGTCGACATATTTTTTTTCAAATGGCGCTGGATGGTAGGATTATTGACATATATTGTGCTTTTTTATATAGCATAGGCCGGAAAAAATACAAATGTATCACCACCCATACAACACAACACAATACTAAAAGATAGTATAAATAGGAAATACAAATTTTTTAATGCATGTCTTTTTCTCTTAATTGCAAGGGCCATAAATTTAATATTATTAAATAATACTCGATTTTGACCAATTGGTATCTTAAAAAAAGCAAAAACATATAACGCGCCAAATTGAGAACCTCCTCCTTTTTGGAAATCGGCTAAAAATGTAGAAATACAGATGCACACACTTCCTTTACTTCTTTGTCGAAATATCTCAATTAATTTTCATCAACTTTACAGAGACCTCATCAGTTTTAAGCAATGATCGAGTATAAACAAACAGCGTTATAAAGTAATATCTAGCAGCATGCCACATTAGCTTCCATTAAGGTAGAGTACACACAGAGCGACGCACCGGCACGGCGGCGCCTCGGGCGGGAGCTTAATTAACGGCGACTACCGCAAACACTCTACGTGCTCTACACTACACTTGATTGATAGATCTGTGTTTATCAACTCGTAGGAGCTCTACATTTACGTTGCTTTAAGAATAATTTTATTTTTATTTTATTTTATTTTATTTTATTTTATTTTATTTTATTTTATTTTATTTTATTTTATTTTATTTTATTTTATTTTATTTTATTTTATTTTATTTTATTTTATTTTATTTTATTTTATTTTATTTTATTTTATTTTATTTTATTTTATTTTATTTTATTTTATTTTATTTTATTTTATTTTATTTTATTTTATTTTATTTTATTTTATTTTATTTTATTTTATTTTATTTTATTTTATTTTATTTTATTTTATTTTATTTATTTGGCACAGAAACAGACAACAGATTATTTAGTATTACACATTATCTTAATTACAATAAACACATTATAAACCTGAGGTCTATTTACCACTGTACACAGCATTCTAAGTTACACAGCTTCGTAGAAAATACACACAGAAATTACTAAAAAAATAAAAACAAACATTACAACATAAAGCCAAAATATATATATATATGTATAGAAGTATAATGCTAAAATATATATGAATGTATATAATATATATATAGATATATATATATATATATATATATATATATATACATATACATATATATATATACATTAAAAGAGAGTAAAAACAAAGTAGTCTGAATACAATTACTATGACTTAATGTTACATAATAATAAACGTTTTTTAAAAGTGATATAGTTGTCATGATAAATATCAACTTGAGAGCACACATCATTGTATTGATTACACATTCTAAGAAGTGGATTATTTTGGGAGACATTATTGTTGCTCGCTCTCAAGCTAAATAATTGTGGTATACGCACAGATCGTGTTGGTATTTTAATATTCAATTGGCCTAAAAGTTGACTGTCCATGGAGCCGTTAGCTATTTTGTGTAAAGTACACAGATCGCTCAACCATCTCCTCCTCTCTAGACTCATCATTCTGAACCTTAGCAATCGATCATCATAATCCCTTAATTTCCGTCTCAAACCGTACTTTATACATAGTACTCTGAGGAATCGCTTTTGTATTGCTTCGATTCGGTCTTTGTGAGTGTTGTATATTGGAGCCCATACTGATGAACAATATTCAAGTATACTTCTTACTAAAGAACAATACAAAGTGATCACAGAGATTTCTTGCCTGAAAGGTTTAGCATTCCGGAGAACAAAAGATAGCATGCGATTAGCTTTGATGCAAATGTGATCAAAGTGTGGTCTGAAAGACATAGTGGAGTCGAACATTACACCCAAATCACGTACCATTCTAACTCTATCTATGGCTGTACCCTTGATATTATAGTTATAATTTAGAGGTTCTTTATTTTTAGTAAATGTAATGACTTGACATTTTTTTATGTTTAGAGACATGGAGTTTTTCTCACACCAGGCACTGATTGTGTTTATATCTGATTGGAGATGTTCACAATCACGATGATCGGAGATACGTCTAAAGAGTTTTATGTCATCTGCGTAAGCTAAACATTCGCCATCAATTTTGCCCAATAGATCATTCAGAAATATCAGAAACAGCAGTGGACCCAGATTAGATCCTTGTGGAACTCCTGATGGAGCTAAAAATGGGATAGATTCATATCCACTTAATGCAACTAGCTGTGTGCGATTGAGTAGATAGGACGAAAGCCATCTATATAAATTACCATGAATTCCCATATGTTGAACTTTTGCTAGCAAAATATGATGATTAACACGATCAAATGCTTTGGAAAAGTCCGTATATATTGAATCTACTTGTTTTTTGGAATTAAAAGATTCACATAAATAAGTTGTATAGCATAGTAAATTAGAATTGGTCGATCTGCCTGTGACAAAACCATGTTGTCGTGGACTCAATACATGTTTTATGTGGTTATAAATATGACTATAAATGAATCCTTCAAAAATTTTAGCAAAACAATTGAGTAAACAGATTGGTCTGTAATTAGTAACATCACATTTATCACCAGATTTATGTATTGGTGTAACTTTGGCTATCTTCCACAGATCGGGAAAAATGGCTTCTTGGAGGGATTTATTAAAAATAATCGATAAAGGCGTTACTAAAGAATTAGCACAAAGTCTAATAAAAATGGGGGGAATACCGTCAAAACCACTATTCTTGGCAATATCAATATTCTTTAATTTTTTCAGTAGATCATGTTTAGATATGTGGAGATTATTAATAGAGTAGTTGGATGGTTGGAACTGTAGATTATATTGTTTCGTTGAACTAGAGCAATAAACCGATGAAAAGTGATCTGCAAACAAGTTAACAATGTCATTGCCTGTACTGCCCACCTTATCATGGTAAAATACATTATTGGGAGTGTTATTTGTGACACGTTTACATTTCGTGTAGCGCCAAAATGCCTTTACATTCAGCTTAAGGTCATCTTCTATTCGCTCAATATATACGTTAAAACATTTTCCTGTCATGGTTTTGGCTCTAGCTCTGAGCATAGAGAAGGTGTCATAATCTCTGGGATTTCCGTATCGTTTGTATCTGAGGTGATATTTATATTTAGTGTTAAGCAGTTTTCTGAGAGTCTTTGAGAACCATATAGGAAAATTATTATTAGAGACTTTAGATTTTGGAGTATATTTTTCTATTATCTTAAAAACTATATTGTAAAATAAGTGTACAAAGTCGTTGCATTCCAGAGATAATGCATGCTGCTCCCAGTCTATACTTTCAATATCTCTGTTACAGTTCTCATAATCAGTTTTACGATAACATAATTTTTTAATCGATGTATTATTTATTAGTGTAGAAGTAGTCATTCGTATTAAGAGTTCAAAAGGTGGATGATGCGCATCAACTCGACTTATGGGCAGGCAAGGCGCTATTCTAACTAGTTCTGGATGGTCGGTAATGACTAAATCAAGTATTCTATCATTATGGTTCATTATGTGATTAATTTGACTTATTGTAGTTAAATTAAACAAGTCATATAGACGTTTTGATTTTTCGCATTTATAGTTTACAGGACTACCTGTTACGTTCGACCAGTTAGTATCACCCAAATTGAAGTCGCCCATAATAAAGGTAGTTTGATTCGAGAAAGAACTAAGCAAATGATTACATTTATCAAAAAAATTACATACAAAATTCACAGGGAGATATTCCGGAAGGTAAGCAACGCATAGATTTAGTACCACAGAATTGCTAATTTTGATTTGTATCCAAAGGTCCTCCACGTATTCCTCCTGCCAATCATGTTGCATTGAGACATTGAGATTTTTTAAGTAAGCAACAAGTACACCACCACCATGACTCTTACCAAACCTAGATCGAAATTTAGCATCCCGATCTCTGCGTATTACACAATATCTGTCGTCAAACAACTCAGAGGATAAGACAGTCTCGTCGAGCCAAGTTTCACATAAACAAATTAGGTCAAAGTTATTAGATAAAACAGTATTGTAAAAATCGATAGTTTTAGTTTTCATACCTCGAATGTTCTGGTAATATATTGATAGATACATTCTTAGTTTATTTACTGTAGTATCCTTATAGATAATTACATATATTCCTACTTAGTTTAACATATAAGACCAAGACTATCTTTATTCTTCACAATAATAAAGTTTGAATCAGTAGTTTTTCTTACATATATACGTCCATTCTTAACCCATACAAATTTATAGTTGAGCTCTCTGGCCTTCTTGCGTGCTGCGGCATGTAGACTCTTGTTCATTGGAGAGAGATGTTCCGACACGTACACTGGGCTCTTTACACCAGCTATCCCCAATAATGCAGTGTTCAGTTTGTCAGTTGAGTGAGACTTATTGTATCGATGTACAGCGGAATAGAAGTCATCACGATTTCTTACACTTCTAAACTTAACTATAATAGTGCGAGGAGACTTGCTTTCTTTATTTAATTTAGCAACTCTTGTGCACTTAACTATATCACCCTCATTTAAATTGTGGCCTACTACCTGCGAACATTGTTGCAACAAGTTTGGTAGATTTTCATTGTGATGCTCGGACACGCCATGTATCTCTAAGTTATTTTCGCGTAAATGTTGATCACTGCATTAGTGTAGTAGCCTATACAGACTATACCTATACAGTATGTAACAAAAACCCTGTCGGACCTTTCTAGGTCGTGAAAATAGACATATAGACAGCATAATAAAAATAGTTAAATTAAAAAAATAAACAGATGCGAGATATTATCCTTACACAGGTAGATTAGAAAAATGAACATATTTACAAAATGTTATTTTCATCTGAAAAGTGATGAACAGCTGACGTATAGAAGAAGCCGGGCGGGCACGTGGCGCGGCGTAGCACGTTTGATGCACGTAGACTCCACAACTTGCTATCTCGCTCTGGCTCCGAGTCATCGCTCTTGCAGGGGGCAATCAATCGAAATACGATTTACAAACAATAATATATTAAAAGAATAAAAAATAAACATGATTATTTTTTTAGTCTCATTTTCGTATGTGATATATTTCATTACGTTTGAATATTGATTCTATAATCATAGTTAAAATGTCCAACCGGGTTTTTGTTACATATTGTATAGATGTTAAACCTGTTCCGGTATTCAAACACAAGGTCGGATTGCCCGGGTTTGTTTGTCCCCGAGATGCTAATAGTCTGTCCCTTATTACAAAAGTAAGCTCAGTGCAAAGTGTGTGGATTAGATTACACTTATGCTTATCCCTTCGAGAAGTTGGATTGACGGAATCTTATATTTATGGACTTATTGGGTGAGGAACTCTATTTTTGTGTTATCTGATAAAAATTAAGATATCAACTCTTTATTTTACTGCTTTTACAGACTAAATTGATTTTATTAGTACTTACTTAAAGACATGAAGTTTACCGAACATAATCGTAAATTTATATTGCTTCCCCTTGGTCTATTTTATTGTCAATTTAAAGGTGTAAATACAGGTTTTGACGAGCAAAAACGTCTCTATATATTCTTATGAAAATATCAGATTGTATTTTATCATTTTTGTCAACAATTTAGCGTGTTATTTACAGGGGTTCTAGTTACTTGAAAACGACAAAGACACGCCATGTCCCGCGATTCCCACCCCGCGTCCCGCGTCCCGCGTCCCGCGTCCCGTACACCTGTTCCATTAAAATTTCAATTACAGCCGGCAGTGGAGCACCACTTGCGGGATTAGTGCACACACTACGCTATATTTGTTTGTACTGCGTTGTTTACTCTACACCGCTCTACAGCTCTACCGTACCGCTCTACGTACCAGAGCGATACTCTCTCAAGACTTGTTTTTTCGACTACATACAGGGGATCTTAATTGAAGTTTGTTTATGTTTATGTTGGTATAATTTTCTTTTTACTATGTCTATCTTTTGATTACCTTTGACTAAGTAATAAGCTATATTTCAGTATCGTTGTCTTTATGTGGCATATGTGAATAAAAATTAATGTGGTGGAGCCATGGTGTAGATAGTTTTGTCTATGGCATGAATGGGCCGGCACGACTGGGTTCTTACCACTGTCTCACATAAAATCGATGTAAAATAGGAGCATGCTGCTGCGTTTCGTACGGTGAGCAAGATATCTGAGGGCCAGGGATATTGCCGAGCTAGGATAAATAAAACACTGCAGTATTTTTCAACTCCTTGATAACATTACTTTTGTCGTATGTACTGTTCTTTTTATTCTTCTTCTTCTTATTTAACTTCCTGGCCTTATCGGGCGCTCAATTCATGAGTATTATTTGATGTTGTCATACCTGAAGGCCAATTCTCGTAATTTTAAATGTTCAAAATATCATTCCGATCTAATCTCAGCGTCAAGAAAGTTGCAAATGGCATTCTCTTAAACAAATAATCAACGTCAAATGTGACGTAAAATGTATACATCGTAAAGAGATTGAATGTAGAATAAAAGTTGACTAAAACCAAAACGGTATAATGCTACTGCTAATGCTAGGTGCATTTGACGTTGATTATTGGTTTAAGAGAATGTCATTTGCAACTTTCTTGACGCTGAGACTAGATCGGAATGATATTTTGAACATTTAAAATTACGAGAATTGGCCTCCTGCTCTATTAAAATTTTAATTAAGGCTGCCACTCGAAATACACAACATAGCAGCGCTACTTGTTTATACTCGGTGTTTGCTCTACCTCATCGCTCGACTACATTCGGTACAATAGATGTTTTTATAACGTAAAGCAGTTGTTAATAGTAACCTGACTGAGTGAGTTGAGATGGAATAATTATTTGGCTTCATATCTGAAGAAGTAATAGTGATTTGTGTCGTTTGTTTTTTTATGGTGAAAGCAATTCAAAGCTTACATGGATATCGTGTAGCGTCTTATTTATAGCAGTTTTTTTTAATCAATGGGGCGAACCGCTGACTTGCCTAATGGTCAACACCACGCCTCTGCATAAACAGAAGCAACACCACTCAGAACTTTGAATTATAAAACACTTTATAGTGCATGGTAGTGCACTCCACTCATCATTTCATAATGCATTCATAACTTTCAATAATTCCACCAGCTTCAATGTCTTTTAAACTGACACAAAACAGTGCTTATACTCGTATTATTGAAGAAATAAACAAACCAATACCCAGATATACTCTCGCATACGAGAAACCTACCTGGTAAAATTATGAAACTAAAGACATTTTTTCATCTAAAACAAAAATATACAATAGCGACATATAAGGACAAGCGCGCAATGAATTTACGTGATATAACAATTTAAGATGTCCGCAAAACATTTATTGCTACACTGCAATAAACAACACAAACCATATTTATAATACCAGAATCTTTCCTCTTTGTTTCTATTTGTAAAATTAATTGTGTATTACAACGGAGCCGTGAACGTTTCAATCAAACGGGAGCGTATTGCCGTAACAAGCCGGTTTCATTGCGAGGAAAAATGGCCGGCAGGCAAAGAACCTGGATTGAAGTGCAAATTGAGTAATTTCCACCAGCCACGTACCTCTACTCTCAACGAACACAGCGCAAACGCGTACGGTAATGCAGCTTTGTGACTTCAATTTTTACTGCCTAGCATTAACATATAACAATAATCTAATCGCTTTATGGTAAGCGCTACGCCACGCCGCGCCGTGCCGCCCTATAAATAGAAGCAACACCACACAAAACCTTGAATTATAGACCACTGCACATTGTATATAGGACTGCATTCGTCATCCTGAGTCATAAGATGTTAAGTCTCATAATACCCTGTAATTTCACTGGCTTCAATATACTTTAAACCGAAACACATCAGTACTACTTACACACTGCTGCTTAGAGGTAAAAATAGCACTTAGTAAAATTCCTCACCGTATTCTTACGTTTACATCACTGTATATCTATGAACTGTGTTACGCCGTATCGCAGGGCGGCGGTGTTCTTGAAGACGAACAAACATAAATTTGATTAGGGCAGGTTCGCACGCAGTAGCAGCCAGTACACGGCGCAATCAACAATGCCAGATATATTTTGTTTGCAGCTTGGAGTTGATTGAAACTCGAGTGACGGCGGCAATCTTCCCTACCTTTGTAATGAATACGCGATATTGTACGCGCGTGTAAACATCTTTACAGGTTGTCGAATGGATATTGGATGTTTATGAAGGCAATTTTTTGAATCATTCGTTTTCGGTAAGAATTTATTGATTCGCACACTCTTAGGAATCATTCTTAAGGTAATAATGCGTAACTCGAAATTAACAAACATACATAGGCACTCACGTAACCAGTACACTCACATTTCGCAAAGCATACCTCCATCCCACAATGTGATAAGGGGCGACCTTATCGCCATACCGGGCACAAATTCCATACTCCGGGCTGAGTGAGTATTGAGTGGTAGAGCCACGCTGTAGACAGTTTCGTCTACAGCATGAATGGGCCGGCTCGTCCGGTTCGTTATCACTATCTCACAGAAAACCGGCGTAAAGTAGCAGCTTGCTGCTGCGTTTCGTGCGGTGAGTGAGATATCCGGAGGCCCAAATTCCCCTCCCCTTCTCAATCCCTTACTTATCCCTTTCCTTTAAGGTCGGCAACGCGCCCATGATTATTTTAGTATTGTGGGCGTATATGGGCGGTGGAGATCACTTACAATCAGGTGACCCACTTGCTCGTTTGCCGGCCTATACTATAAAAAAAACTGAGCATTTCGTAATAGAAAAACCCAATATCACGTTACCCGACCAGGGGATCTAACCTGAGACCTCAGCGCTAGCCTCAATCGTAACGCGTACGCATTACAACTGCGCCACCGAGGCAGTCTGTTGCGAAATTAACATGTTTTATGTTAATGACTAATATTGTTAAAATATATTTTTCAGGCGTTTTCATGTCGCAGGACGACATTAAAAAAACATAAAAAGTAAAATAATTGCTGAACAGCTCGCAAATCGTCAAAAACGAGTAAAGTTTTTTGATTTGAGTTGTTTTTATTAGAGATTTATAGAAAATAGTTATTAGTAGATTAAAGTTTAAAATAAGATATTTTAACTGATCATCCATTAGATTCCAGTTAATGGCCTTTTTTTAACATTGTAAAACGTGGTTCAAGTGTACGTAAAATTGTTCCAGTCGTCTGTCAGTTCCTTCCAGTTAGTATGTATTGAGTCTCGAGCGCGCTTCAATTTCCATCGATATTTATAACGCTTTATAAAACCATGGCATACCCATGTAAATAAGGGTACTCGATGTAATAAAAGCTATAGCGAGTTTTGACGTTGACTTATATGACGTTTTTATTGCTCAGTAAAACTAAAAAAAGAAAAACTAGAAAATGACAATAAAAATAACAATTTCTAGAGGTCTATTTGGAATCGCGTCCGTGCAATTTCAGTTGACTAGCAGAGGCGGTTTCCTTTAAAAATTGATATTTTTGAGTTATAGTGTTTTTTTTTATATAGTATAGGTTGGCAAACGAGCAAGTGGGTCACCTGATTGTAAGTGATCTCCACCGCCAATGTACGCCCACAATATCAAAAGGATCCGTAACCGTACTAAACGTATCAGCAAGCTGTTACTTTACGTCGCTTTTCTGTGAGACAGTGGTAACGACCCGGACGAGCCGGCCCATTCATGCTGTAGACAAAACTGTCAACAGCGTGGCTCTACCACTCAGAATAAAGTGTTAAATAAAGTGTTTGTAATTATTTGATACTTGTACTTAGCTCGTAGTACTTAGTTTTTTTTTTTTTACTGCCTGGATAGGCAGACGAGCAAACGGGCCACCTGATGGTAAGTAGTCACCGCCGCCCATAGACTTCAGCAATGCCAGGGCACAGCAAAGCCGCTGCCTACCGTAAGCCGATGATGGCACATTGAAGAATGTTTTTTTTGATTGCATAGGCCGGCAAACGAGCAAGTGGGTGACCTGATGGTAAGCGATCTCCACCGCCCATGTACGCCCACAATACCAAAAGAATCATGGGTGCGTTGCCGACCTTAAAGGAAATGGATAATTAAGTAATTGGAAAGGAGAGGGGGTTTGGATCGAAACGCAGCAGCAAGCTGCTACTTTACGCCGGTTTTCTGTGAGACAGTGGTAACGATCCGGACGAGCCGGCCCATTCATGCTGTAGACAAAAGTGTCTACAGCATGAATGTTTCTTTTAGTTTGTATTATCCGCTCCTCTCGCTAACATATTCTCTACACAATCTAATAAACGTCTGGCCGGGTTTGGCACGTCGCGTCGGCAGGTATCCGATATGATTTTATTACTTGCTGCGCAAATATTTGCGCGCCTCCCCTTCGTCTAGCCCACCTTGAAAGCACAAATCAATCTGCGCACATTTCACGTCATTTTATAATGAAATCAATATTAGGTTATCGATTTATTCAATTACTGTGCGAGGCTTTGATCGCGTGGGGGTATATAGCCCATGTCTTGAAATTCTTGATATTTCTGGAGTTTATTTTTGGTTGCTCGCAAGTTTTTATCGCGTGAAAGAGATGGATTCCATTCCTGGGTTTTAAATTGTTAACGTTAGTTATTATCTAGACTAAGTACCTTATAAGGGTGTTGTGGTGGTATACATAGAATGGGCGCATTGCTCTATTGGCAACGTACTTAGGCTGAGAAACCGGTAAGGTCTTGGCCACAATCCCAAGGCGCAACTATTTGATTCTGATTTTGTAACATGATTTTATTCTATTTGATTCACACATGAATTTACCGAGATTAGATTTTGTGTCCAATACAGCATCAGGCCCGCCTTATATCATACATCATCAACATCAGGAACAGATATAGACTCGGCAAACTGTAAGTGTACTAGTCGCACCTCTGTCTATACTTTTGAAATTATTGGGGCCTGAGGTTATGTTATGACGGAATTACTTAGTCACCTTCAAAATCTTAGACTAGATGAGCACTTGCTGATCTAGTTATGTTCTGGTGTTATCTTTATGTATTCTCAGCTTGTGGAACAGTGAACTAGATTCAGTTTGATTCTAACAGCGGTACTACATTGCATTTGTTGTACCAACTCATCACCTTTCCAACCTTACCTATCCAATCACTCTGCGCTAATAACCGGCTCTAGTGACGCGTGAACTCCTATGGGTTTTAGCGCAATCAGTGTATTTGGCGCACTCAGCACAATACGCGTATTCAGCTCGACTCGGCGCAATCGACGCGTGCCGCCTGCTCGCGGATTATGCAACTAATCCTGTTTGCAAACATGCAGGTTATAATGACTTGCAACATACAAAGGTTACAGATTTGTTTGTAGTGTGCGTAAACTTGTATACTGACGTTCGCATGACGTTTTATTTGCGCTTACATGCGTCTGTAATATCGTGCACGATGATGCATAGCACCAAAGACTTTAATGTATACTACTAGACGGGCTGTAAGAAGTAAAATTGCGTCACATAACACGAGAGTTTGACAGCTGACAGAAAGGGAGCTCGAGAGGGATTCTAGTTTAGAGTAAGCGATATGGCAATATTGACCGTAACTTGGTGGCGCAATTTCTGTGTACCACGCAGCCTGTCTAGTAGTATAGATTAAAGTCTATGCATAGAACAGTCGGAGCGTTGTGACTTGTGAGTCGTGCATACGCTGACGTAGAAACGCGCTGTTGCATGGGATTGACATACGGCGCTGATGCAGGAGCGCGTTGGTCTATAAAGGCTCTTAGCCTCGCAAGTTTAAATTAAAAGTACTATTTTTATACCAGAGCCAGGCGAACGACCATGTGGATCACCTTATTGACAGCCTCCGTGGCGCAGTGGGCGAGTAGCCGGCTGCGAAGCGAGAGGCCGTGGGTTCGATTCCCACACCGAGAGAAATGTTTGTAGAATCCACAAATATTTGTTTCGTGTCTGGGTGTTGTGGGACCGCAAGTCCCTCGTAGTTTCTGATACCCACGATACAGATTAACCTGGTGTGGGGTCTGGCCTATGTGTGTGACTGTTGGGTGTATTTATTTATGGTAAGTGAGAATCCTGATTATGGATATTTTCCAAGCCCCGGGGGAGGGGGGTTGGTCATACCGGACTCATCAGCCTTCTGACCCAGTTGCTTAAATGATCGCTGGATCGCGTACCTAAGCATCCCACATTGTATATATATATCTCACCAGTAACATCTACTCGCCGTATAAAACACTTAGTTTTTGTTTGTCAATAAAGCCGCGGAGACGTCGCACGTGCTAATATTTTTATGATTGCACAATTTAATACAGCAGTAACTTTACGCCATTTCTTTTTCAATGTTTTTTATTTACTGGAGACACGAACCCCTGCGATACACTTGCAGTACGTCTCACTACCGAAGATATGCTAATGCTATGCTATGGAAATTTGGAAATTAAGTTTAGGTTATTACCGTAAGTCTATCCGAACCTCCTCAAGTGTGTTGAATAAACTCTTTTAATAACGACTTTAAATTGAAAATGTTCTATTGTAATTTGTAAAAAAACCTGTAGTAACCAATCTATTAAATGCAGCAACTGGTAAGAAGCAATTTTATTTCAGTACATAATAGCGGTAATTAGCAAGTATTAATCGACAGTCGCAGGTTCGAAACCAGTCCCAAGAGTACACACATCTGACTTTTCTAAGTTGTGTTTGTATTAATTGTTAATTATCACTTGCGTTAACGGTGAAGGAAACATCGTGAGGAATCCTGCATACCTGAGAAGTTTTCCATAAGAATTTCAAAGGTATGTGAAATCTGTCAACCCGTATTAATAATAATAATATAATAATAATATAATAATAATATAATTTATTTATAAACTTTTTTATACATACAGTTTACATTATGAACGATAATAGCTGTATTAGTATGTACTGTGTCACAGCCATTAACGCCCCCCCTCGGGGTACATGATAGTATACATCTTAAAATTATTAATAAAGAAAGGTATTAGGCCAGCGTGGTGGACTAAGGGCTAACCCCTCTCATTCATTAGAGGAGGCCCATGCCCACCAGTGGGACATGTATAATATAGGGCTAGTAAAAAAAAATAAGCTAACTTCAAATTGCCTGTAAAAATTATTTCAATAGCATAGCTCGTGCTCGCGTATCTCAGACCATGTTATGTACCGCCGATTGTTTGAATCGTAGCGGAGTGTTTTTATGATCGGTTTACAGCCGCGAATCCGCGATTATGTGTTTGTTTTGTAACGACCTTCCCCCCTGACCCTCTTCACTTCCCCTCCTTCCCCTAAACCGTCGCCCAAACGTGTCCGTAAACAATGTCGCAATTTTTAATTTTCCCCGCGGTGTTAAATTTGATTTGGGCGCCCGTGGCGGATTGAATTCCTTTTATTGCTTCGTCACAATGCTTCTAGCATTTGATGCGAAGAAAAAGTATAAAACCTTTTTGAATAAACATGAGAGATTTTATGTTTTGTTTGCAAATATTGTTTTAATGTTGGTATTGTTTGATCTGATTTTTTATAGACAACTAGCCTTTGCTCGCGGCTGCGCCGGTGTGAACGGCCTTTTCTGGGATAAAAAGTAGCCTATGTTACTCAGTGATAATGTAGCTTCGTCACGACAAAAGATTTTTTGAAATCGGTCTAGCATTTTTTAAGTTTATTCATTACATATAAAAATACAAATCTTGCCTCTTTTTATAAAGAGTAAAGATTTGTGTAGAGTTATTAGAGTAAAGATTTGTTAATACTACTGAGTGTTTAGGCCTTAGTCCACCAGGCTGGCATGTAAATTCTACCAACTCGTATTGACGAGTTGGTAGAATTTACATACCTTCAAAATACTTATGAAGAACTTCTTCAGGTGCCCTCACGATGTTTCCTTCACCGTTAAAGCAAGCGATAATTAACGATGAGTACACACTTAATTAGAAAAGTCAGATGTGTATGCTCTTGGGGTTGGTTTCGAACCTGCGACTTTCCTCTCGACAGTTCGTACCACTCAACGTAGAGTTATGGCTGCCGATTGTTTTATAGATCATTTTAACCCTAGATTTTTGTATTGTATAGCATGAATGGGCCGAATTGAACTCATATACGCCATTCACTAACAGAAAAATGAGGTGAATTAACTGGTAAATAACTAACAGAAAAAACTGTAATTTTTAACCTGACCAGTGTTTCTGGTAGCTGTGCAAGTATTTATTAAAATAAAAATAAATATATAGTAAACAGCAACTAAAACCATTAAACCATTTATTTTTTCTACACACATAAATACATATAGCACAACAAAACAACATGTAAATACATACATTTACATAAGCATAAATAAATACTACGCTCTATCTAGTAGCTCTACACAATATTATTATGTGCTCATAGATAGCTATTAATCGAAATAATAATACACAACAGATAAACAAATGGACAGTTGCACGTGTAGTTTGTGATCCTAGACCAAGACGCACGGAACTGTCGACCTCGGCAGATATGAGGGTGCATCATAGGTCACCACAAACCTTTATTGTTAATTAGTATAATATACGATGTACTTCATTATGTCTAGATGCGCAACGAGCGATTCTTCTAGATTATATGAGCTAAAAAATCGGTACCTAATACATACATACACACCCACGCCTGTATTCTCTGAAGGGGGTAGTCACAGGTGTAACCAGTACACCCAAATTTCGCCGAGCTTATTTCCGTCCTATGATGTGATAGAGGGCGATCCTATCGCCGATCGAGAGGCAGTACAAAATGCCTTTCAATACTTTGTTGCCTCCCATCCAGCCGATTTCTTCAAGAAGGGCATCAATAACTTGCCACTGCGATGCATATGCATCGATAGCATGGGCGATTATTTTAATTAATATAAATAAAAAGATGTAAAAAAATACTTTTACGTTACGTTTTTTCGTACAGAACAGTAATTTTAAGTTCAAAACCTACTATGTTGAAAAATATAAGCGCCCAAAACCCAAGAATGAGCTGCATTGGATTGGAACAAATGAATTATTTAATATAGCGGTTCAAAAGTACAATAATACAATTTTTTTGAGTGGTAGAGCCACGCTGTCGTCAGTTGTCTACAGCATGAATGGGCCGGCTCGTCCGGGTCGTTACCACTGTCTCACAGGAAATCGGCGTAAAGTAGCAGCTTGCTGTTGCGTTTCGTACGGTGAGTGACATATACGGAAGCCCAAATCTTCCCCCCCCCCCTCCCCTTCCCAATCCCTTAATTATCCCTTTCCTTTAAGGTCGGCAACGCGCCCATGATCCTTTTAGTATTGTGGGCTTACATGGGCGGTGGAGATCACTTACCCTTACGTAACCCACTAGCTTGTTTACCGGCCTATGATATATAAAAAAAACAAACTGGCTGCATAAATTTAATTCCAACACTCACTTAGCCAAAAAGCGAAAGTCGAATTAAAACATGCAAAAAGCCGTGTCATAACACCAGGTGTCACGAAAGAGCACAAAGGCGTGCAATAAATCGTACAGCAGAGAGCACACTAATGTGATCGTGGGTGGCTGAGAGTAGACCGGGGTGTCGGAGTGTGAATTAAAAACGATTGTGTACGTAAACACGAAGGACCCTCTCTCCTCGCGAGCAGCCCGGTTCCGGACACCGGTTGTCCGAGAGCTGGGAATTTTACCGAGTAGAATGTAACTTTACATGACTTCCCTTTCGGGAGCACATCGTTCTGGAAATAGATCCCAAAGTAAAGCGTGCCTTAAATACAAAATTTTTGATATTTTGTTTAAGTATGCCCTCGTGTTCGATTGTCTTTATCATCTGTGGGTTCGATTCCCGCACCGAGACAAATGTTTGTGTGATCCACAAATATTTGTTTCGGGTTTGAGTGTTGTGGGACCACAAAGTCCTCGTTATTCCTAATACCCACGATACAGGTTTACCTAGTCGGAGGTCAGGACTATGTGTGTAACTGTTGGGTGTTGGGTGTCTTTATCCTTGCTGATAATAATAAAAGTAATAAAGTTAGATATGTTAGTTGGAATTTTTGCTATAACTTTTACACACGTAAGGTAATTATTTTGTATAGCAGAGTGAAAGGAACAAGTGGGTCACCTAATTACATACCGCAAACCTTAAAAGAAAGGTTTAATTAAGGGTGGTGGATATTGTTCGTTTATTTACCATGTATATTATTCTGTGCAAATAAAACGCAATCCGGCCGTGTGTTTGACGTGAAAATGTCAAAGAGACAGCTAGTCGCTTGCTGCGCTCTTTGTAACTCCGCACCAGAAGAACACCTCGTTTGGATCCCCAGGCCTTGGGAAGAAGCTTCCAGAAGGCAGCCACGTGAGTCCTCATCTTATTACTATCAAGGTCACAATAACCTTATTTTGCAACCAGTAACAAACAAGTATTAAACCGCTATATCGAACAAAAATACAGTCCACTTATTGAACTTTATTACTTAGTCCAGAAAGTGGAGGGGGATTTGGGCTGCTGGATATCTCACTCACCGTGCGAAATGCAACAGCAAGCTGTTTACGTCGGTTGTCTGTGAGACAGTGGTAACAAAACGGTCGAGCCGTACCATTCATGCTGTAGAGTGTAGACAATTGTCTACAGCGGAGCTTTACCGCTAATTTTAATAGTGGACTTACGAAGACTTTATTGATGAGATTACTATTATAAACATTATTGTAAGTTGTTTACAGTAAACTGCCTTTAAATTACGTAACCTGTATGTTGGAAAACATATATAAAATCTAGAAGTTCGTCCAGATAAACTTAAATGTGAGGCACTTACGCAAGTTTTATGTAAGCCCGCAAGTAAAACTTACAAATTCAATGTTTTATATTTTATATAATTTATTAAAAATATCATTAAATAATGAACAATACTTAACACTATATTATAGAAATCAAGTAAGTATTACATTAGTTACTTACCTTTTATTGGTATTTCACACAAATAATATCACGTCATAATTAACCTAATAATAATTATTATAAAAATACAATTTGTTAAGCACAATTGCACGTAATTTATTAATACCTACAAATATTCTATTAATAATATTTGATTGTATTAAATGTCATCATCGACACATGAAAGTAATCATTTCAATGGACAACGTTCTATTTGAGGTGTGGTTTTTACGTAACTAACAATTTACATTTCAAACCAACATGGTTAGTACTTAAAATTGTCGCAGCAGTAATTTGTCCCGAGCTCCCGAGTCCCGCGTCAAGCGCGGTGCGGTGCGAGTGGTGCGACGTTTCCACACGGGCCGAATTAAAAACTTTCTCGCCAGTGCGCGGGGATTAAAAATTGTGTGGTTGTCCACGCTGGCGCTGATTGCTTCCCTCCCCTCCATCTCCACCTCCGCCGTGGAAGGGGGCTTCATACCTCAATGTCAATGAGCTTTTGAATATACTCACTATGCATGCTCATTATTTTCAGCTTCATTTCAAGTTTGAAACCTGCCAAAAACTAGCTGTGTCCCTAGTGTGAGCTTTCGATGCCTATAAAATTATCCGTATTAATGTAAATATGTATGCAGATTCGTATGGTGCCCCAAATGGAATGGATTGGAAACGTATCAACTACATTTCTTGTATTCGAATGATGAGCTAGACATTTTTTTATCCGCTTGAATGATGAGACGAGCTGGTCGCTCGCCTGATGGTAAGCGCCACGTCTGCCCATAAACAGAAGCAACGCCACACAGAACTTATAATAACAAAGCACTGCATGACATTGGACTGCGCTCGTCATCCCGAGACATAAGGTGTTAAGTCTTATAGTGCCCAGTAATTTCACTGGCTTCAATGTGCTTCAAACCGGAACACATCAGTGCTTACACACTGTTGCTTGGCGGCAGAAATAGAGAAAGCGGTGGTACCAACCCAGCCGGCCTCTCGTGTACGAGGGGCCTACCACCTTGTAAAGACACCACCAGACATGGAAAAAAAGTCGAAGTAGATACATATAATTCGTTAAATATTGTCATTTCTGTTTACTTTAGCTACTGTTTATGGCCAGGCGTGACGCTTGACATCAGGCAAGCGATCTGCTCGTTTCGTAATTCAAACAAATAAAAAAAATACAAATAAAAAAATAGGGTATTTTTGGATAATAATGTAGGCATACACATTAGCAGTGATAGCTCAGTGGGGAGTGGTATGGACTGTTGAGACGAAAGTCTCAGGTTCGAAACCAGCCCCAAGTGCATACACCTCTGACTTTTCGAAGTTATGTGTGTATTAATTGTTAATTATCACTTGCTTTAACGGTGAAGGAAACATCGTGAGGAAACCTGCATACCTGAGAATTTCTTCATAAGAATTTCGAAGGTATGTGAAGTCTACCAAGCCGCATTAGGCCAGCGTGGTGGACTAAGGCCTAACCCCTCTCATTCTGTAGAGGAGGCCCGTGCCCAGCAGTGGGACGTGTATAATACAGGGCTAGTATTATTACACACATTAGCAGTTTCATGACTTAACATGACATTTCAGACAAGCCATTAGGGCCTCATTTTAGGTCTACTGTCTAGAGCACACCATATCCTTTGCCAATCCTTAATTACTAACATATATCTTGGCAACAATTCACATATTACAATCACAATAGGTAAACGAAGAATAAGCGGGTGATCGACGACCGAGCTGTAATACCGCGGCTTTATTACCGGCGTTTTCCCTATGATCCTATTCTTCTGGAGTGCAAAACACTCTAGCGCTGGATATCGAAGCTAGGCTCGTCAGTATTTAAGCCAAAGGTTATTTGTACTAAGTGTAAGGGCAAACACTTCCGAAACAGAAACTAATATTATGTTATATTAGCATAAATGCAACTTCGTGGCAATAGCTACCTAAAACTCCCTCGAGACCTAATGAGCTGTGGCTCGAAATGTGACCAATTGTTTTAATATACCTATATTACATACATACATAGACTCACGCCTGTTTCCCATAGGGGTAGGCAGAGACAACGGATTTCCACTTGCTACGATCCTTGCATACATCTTTGGCCTCATTCACCCTCATTAAATTTTTCATACACGTCGGTTTAGGGTACTCCTGAACTGGCTTTTCAAGAGAATATCTCCAACTTGATCTATGAAAGTTCGCCGAGGCCTTCCCCTCCCAACTGTACCCTTCACACTCGCCATGTATATTTGTTTCGTCAATCTTATACCTATATTCGTTGTACTTATCAAAAAAATCGTTTCTTTCGCTATTTTAGTAGTATCGATTCTGTAACTACTAGCACTGGTCTTTGTTTTTTTTTACACCCATATTACACCTACGATTTACCGCCGAGCCCTAAAACCACGGTCTTACTCGCTTGTCTATACGGGCCTTTATACGGGAATAAAAGGGATAAATCATATTTTTATCGCGTCACGGTTCACAAAGGATTGTTTTTGGTGTGGCTCCGGAGTCAGAGGTTCGAGATGCGTGATTGATATGTCATTTATAATGTTACGTAACATTGATTACTCCACTATTTATAGAACGTTCTCGTGGTCTACTTTCCTTAAGATACTAAAGCCTCATTTAGATGCAGAGAGTTTATCGTATGACACAGACGGGAATATAACAGAAAACCGGCGTAAAGTAGCAGCTTGCTGCTTCGTTTCGTACGGTGAATGATATATCCGGAGGCCCAAATCCCCCTCCCCTTCCCAATCCCTTTCCTTTAAGGTGGGCAACGCCCCCATAATTCTTTTGTATTATGGGCATACATGGGCGGTGGAGATCGCTTACCATCAGGTGACCCACTTGCTCGTTTGCCGGCCTATACTATAAAAAAAAAACGAAAGAAAAGTGCTATTTACATTTTTTATTATAACATTTAGAATTACAGTGTCATTTACAATAAATTTCCATGTAGTTGGTAGGAATTAATCAATATTGCTTAACACTAAGGCTAGGGTATCTGATGCCATCCACACTAGGGCGAGCCTGTCTCGTGGATGGCGTGGTGCCGTTTAACAAAATATTGTGTACTGATAATTTAAATAAATTTTATTTGAACAATGAATGAATATATATAAATATGTATGTCCATATGCATGTGTGTGTAAGTGTGTGTGTGCGGGCGTGCGTGCGCGTGTGTGTGTGTGTATGTGTGTGTTAGGTGCTATAAATAAGTCCACACCTTTTTGTAATGCGTTGTATAATAATAAATTGTTATAATATAACTTAAAAAAGTGCTTGTGAATTCAAAGAACTTGCAGTCAATCAAAGATATTATGAAATATTTTTACTACACAGTTGTTATAAAACTTTTGTACAGTCAAATATTATTTAATGCCCAATACATTTTTTTATAGCATAGGCCGGAAACGAGCAAGTGCATCACCTGATGGTAAGCGATCTCCACCGCCCATGTACGCCCATAATACAAAAGAATTATGGGGGCGTTGCCGACCTCAAACGAAAGGGATAATTAAGGGATTGGGAAAGGGAGGGGGATTTGGGCCTCCGGATATCTCAGTCACCGTACGAAATGCAGCAGCAAATTACTACTTTGCGACGGTTTTCTGTGAGACAGTGGTAACGACCCGGATGAGCCGGCCCATTCATGCTATAGACAAAAGTGTCTACAGCGTGGCTCTACTACTCATAAAATTATATGTATATCTATAAAAGTACAATTGTTTTTTGTTTTATACACCGACTGCCTCGGTGGTGCAGTTGTAATGCGTACACTTTACGACTGAGGCTGATGCTGAGGTCTCGGGTTCGATCCCCGGGTCGGGTAAAAGTGATATTGGGTTTTTCTATTACGAAAAGCTCAGTATCAGTCCGGAGTCTGGAATTTGTGCCCGGTATGGCGATAGGCTCGCCTATCACATCATGGGACGGAGATACGCTCGGCGAAATGTGAGTGTACTGGTTACACTTCTGCCTACCCCTTCGGGGATTACAGGTGTAAGTGTGTATGTATGTACAATTGTTTTTCCTCAAACTCTTTTAGCCTTGCCTTTCTGTGTCCCTTGCGTTTTATCTCAAAGGTGTCAGTATAATTTACGTTGAAATGTAATAGTGCGGTCGTATAGTTTGTGATGCGAGTCCACTTCATATGTATGAGGCAAGTTTGATTGCTCGTTAATTTGCACTCGCGTATGCAAGGTGGACGCCCTCAATAACAAACTTCTGCTTAAAATTACACGTACTCGTTGGAATATTTGATATAATTGGACTATTTGAAATTTTAGCTGATTATTGTAGGTAGGACTGCCTCGGTGGCGCAGTTGTAATGCGTACGCGTTACGATTGAGGCCGACGCTGAGGTCTCGGGTTCGATCCCCGGGTCGGGTACAAGTGGTATTGGGTTTTTCTATTTCGAAATGCTCAGTATCAGCACGGAGTCTGGAATTTGTGCCCGGTATGGCGATAGGCTCGCCCCCTATCACATCTGGGACGGAGATACGCTTGGCGAAATGTGGGTGTATTGGTTACACCTCTGCCTACCCCCTTCGGGCATTACAGCTAACATATGTATGTTCATAAACGCGTATATCATATTACGACGGACATTTTATGAAAATCCTAGAGTAATGATATAAATTGGATGTAGTTTCAAAGAACTGCAACTACAAGTCGAGCGCTATATTTATGTAAGTTACATTTGTTAGTGACTTCTCGTTAGAACCACTGAAGATGCAACTCACACGCTTCACCGTGAATAAGTAACAAGTCGTTGAAGTAGAGCACAAGCAGCGCATGCAAATACACCCGTCCGCCGTCCGTCGTCGCTCACTAATTGTGCTAGCTGCGAGCAACTTGTCCACTCTCGGTGGAGCACTTCCTTTACATACCAATCACACACCGAACTCACATAATATTAAAAATAGATGTCAAAGTTCATGGCCAGTGTGTTTTTAGCCTGAATGAAGCGACGAGCAGTTCACTCGCCACATCTGACCATAAGAATTACCAACACCACTCAGAACTTCAAGTAACGAAGTACTTGCATTCATCAACGAAACGAAGTACTTTAATGTAATTTATTCTACTATTGACGTGTAAAAGAGGCGGAAATAAACGCTTTTGTTTTATTTCACAATATGAAGTTTAATGTTAATCGCAAATATTACGCATTACCCAATTTAATAAGAACCAATTTGACAAACAATATTAACAACAATTTTGTAATTTGCGATCTTATAAATATATTTATTTGATTAGTAACGTTTATTTTGAAATCGTCAAATAATTTCATAATGCCTAGTAATTTCACTAGCATCAATCCTTACACCTTATTGACTGTACAACTCTTCGACAACTGCCTGGAAGTAGAAATAGACAAACCAGTGGTACCTACCCAGGCTAACTCCCCCATAAGAGAAACCTACCACAGTAATATAAGTATACATGTAGATTCATTTTATATCACAGCAATTCCATTGTGTAAGCAAGAGAAGTGAATGAATGAGGCCAAAGAGGTATCGTAGTAAGTGGACATCCGTTGTCTCTGCCTACCCCTATGAGAAACAGGCGCGAGTCTATGTAAGTATGTATGTAAGCAAGACAGAAAATAGTAATCCTCGTTTTCTTGAGCCAAACGCTCTCGGTGTGTCACCAGCGTACCCCAACAACTTTCTTAAAGCGAAGTCGCCACCAATTAGACAAATTGAGGCAACAGTTAAGAAGTAGGGAGTTGTTTGAACAGGACGGTGGACGCTGACGGTCACTTCATTATGACTTTACATAAATTTGTAATCCTCGACCTCCACCTGCTAATGGATAGTACAAACTTTGCTCAAATTACTGCTGAGTGGACCTCACTACCGCCGCGCTGATACTGTTCAATTGGTTTGAGTATAATGAGCAAGGGGTTTGGATTTAATCTACATTTCGATTACATTGTATAATTGATTAGAATTATCATAATGTAGCAAAATGGTGGTTGGGTCCTCGTATGAGAGAGGCTGTCTTCATTGGTACCACCGCTTTGTCTATTTGAGCAGTGTGTAAGCACTGTTATCTTTTGGTTTAAGAGACAATGAAAACAATCAAATTACTAGACATTATTAGACTTAACAACTTATGTCTTGGAGTGACGGACGCAGTCTAGCGCCATGCAGTACTTTGTAAATCAAAGTTCTGATTATTAGAAATCGTTGTAAGAAACCCTCGTATAGATATATATGTATGTGTAACTTCAATACATTTCCAAGGTCCCACCAAAAAAACGACCAAAATCCACGAAACCACATTCCCTTGGTCTATTTTTATCACGGAATTAAAGTAGAAGACTACGAGGACGGTGCAAATAAATTAAGTGTGCAGTCGAAACGCACCGTAGCGGCAACGAGTATGCAATAAGAGTACTCGCCATGGAAAATGGTGTTACGTTTTAAATGTAAATCTCTACGGGTAACTGTTTGTGTTTTATTACTGCGGTCTACATGCCGTTGTCTTGGCTTTGTTTGTACCTGTCCGATGTAAAGGATGTTTTTATTGTGGCGTGTTTAATTGTGCGTAGTTGTTACGACGGAGGCTGACGCTGAGATCTTGGGTTCGTTTCCCAAGTCGGGTAAAAGTGATATTGGGTTTTTCTATTACGAAATGCTCAGTATCAGCCCGGAGTCTGGAATCGTGCCCGGTATGGCGAAAGGCTCGCCCTCTATCACATCAAGGGACGGAGATAAGCTCGGCGAAATGTGGGCGTACTGGTTACACCTCTGCCTACCACCTCGAGGATTACAGGCGTGAGTGCGTAAGTAAAACTGTTATTTAAGAGGGCGTAACATACTGTTTAAGTAATTCATTTCAAAAACATTATTAAGTTTTTCCGGAACTGAGTTTGGTGGTCATATAAGAAAAAAGAAAGAGAGAAAAAATATTTATTCGCAACAAGCAAAAATTACAAAGAAAACGGAAATAGAAAAAAATAAAATGTGGTCGTCACAAAAACGACACCAACTCAGCATAAGCTGGTAATAAAACCAGCGCTGGTCTTCCCTTGGACCGCTTACGTGAAGTCACGGGCGCCAAACGCAAAAATACTACTTACACACTATACAATATACAACTGCTAACTACGTAACCATGAACTAAAAGACACACATTTATACAAGTGCGAGATTCAGATGGAGACATATAATATAAAAAACATGTGGCGGACAACAGCCGCCGTAAGACACGCGCATCACTAGAAGAAAGAAAGAAAAATAAATTTATTTGTCACAACACGTCATGTACACGCTACTTGCTAGGATATAGCAGACAATAAAATAAAAAATAAAAAACAATAAAAAGTAAGCAAGTAAGTAAGTAAGTTGCATGTCGTGGCTGTAACAGCCAGGTGACCACTCAGCATATCGCTGTATTGTGCATGAGCCACATGACACACAGCACTGATTTTCAGTGGTCACTATGGCAATGGGTTGCTCTTGTCATATCATTGGGTGGATATGATCTTTGCAAAGCGTGGGTTCATTATTTGGAACTCTGTCGAGTCCTTTTGCTATACCTTTAAAGGCTTGATCATTTATTTTAATATGTGTACCAAGTATTATTCCTTCTCGGGTACATCGGCTTTATCGGTAGCATCCCGGATCTATGGAAGGCGTGCTATAGCCGCAGCCAACACGTAGACACATTTTTAATCTAATATTCGGAAAATAAAAAAAAAATATCGGACAGAGATCCACCGACAAACAACAACATTGACAGCCTCCGTGGCGCACTGGGCGAGTAGCCGGCTGCGAAGCGTGGGGCCGTGGGTTCGATTCCCACACCGAGACAAATGTTTGTCTAATCCACAAATATTTGTTTCGGGTCTGGGTGTTGTGGGACCGCAAGTCCCGTGTAGTTCCTGATACCCAAGATAACCTAGTGTGGGGTCAGGACTATGTGTGTGACTGTTGGGTGTATTTATTATTATTATTTTATTATTAAATAATTAATGGATAAAAGTACTGTAACTTTCAAAAAATATAAATTCGAATTGGTAATAAGAAAGAAGTAGTTTTGTATAGTTTTGTATAATTTATAATTATAATATGGACATATCGGTCTGCAATAAGGATGGAAATAAATGATTATTATTATTATATATTATGATGTCACTTCACCCAACGGTCATCCCTATATACTCTATGCCATGCAATGCTTAGGTATTCAAGCAAATTCTGAGTATAAAGGGCCACCAACATCTCAGGCCCAAAGCCAACCTCAACTGCACGTGGCACGCCCTGCTGATTAACAGACGAGGCAATGAGGAAACTTTGATCCTGTAGGATTCACACGGTGGGTCGCTCCACATAATATCAAACACCGCCAAACCCGGGCATGATATTAAGCCGATTTTAAGTCAGTCAGAAAGAAATATATTCAAGCAAATTCACCTCCCACACTTTAAACGCAGCTAAAGGGAACACTAGTGTAGTATCCGTTTTAAAACCCATAGAATGTTTTTAATACTAGTGTTGGAATAAGGAGTACTGAAGCACAATAGTGGCACAAAGTAACAATGGCTCTGTGGCACTGCACAATGCAGTTTTAATTTTCACATCGGGTTAGTTCGGCTCCGGTGGACTTCTTGCTTACTACCCGCATCACGCAGACTGCGAACTAAAGTCTTATTTGTTAATTTAGTTTTTTTTTAAATCTTGGCATTGCTAAGGTAGGTCCCTCGTATGTGAGAGGCCGTTTGGGTTGGTATCACCGCTTTGTCTATTTCTGCCGCCAAGCAACAGTGTGTGAGCACTGTTGTGTTCCGGTGATGTGACTTAACATCTTATGTCTCGGGGTGACGAGCGCAGTTCAATGCCATGCAGTGCTTTTTAATTCAAAGTTCTGTTTGGTGCTCCTTCTGTTTATGGGCAGTCGTGGTGCTTACCATCAGGCGAGCGACCTGCTAGTTTCGTCACTCAAACTAATATTTCGCCGAGCGTATCTCCGTCCCATGATGTGATAGGGGGCGAGCCTATCGCCATACCGAGTACAATTCCAGACTCCAGGCTATACTGAGCATTTCGTTATAGAAAAACCCAGTAAATATTACTTTTACCCGACCCATACCGACGATGAGTGGTAGAGCCACGCTGTAGACACTTGTCTACAGCATGTATGGGCCGGCTCGTCCGGGTCATTACCACTGTCTCACAGAAAACCGGCGTAAAGTAGCAGCTTGTTGCTGCGTTTCGTACGGTGAGTGAGATATCCGGAGGCCTAAACCCCCTCCCCTTCCCAATTCCTTAATTATCCCTTTCCTTTAAGGTCGGCAACGCACCCATGATTCTTTTGGTATTGTGGGCGTTCATGGGCGGTGAAGATCACTTACCATAAGGTGAACCACTTGCTCGTTTGCTGGCCTATACCATAAAAAAAACCAGGGATCGAACCCGAGACCTCAGCGTCAGCCTCCATCGTAAAGCATATGCGCCACAGAGAAAGTATTTTTTTTTATTTGCATAAGTGACGAAACGTGGCCTATTTACCATTTTATTTACGAGTATATTATCAACCTACATCTACGCAGTCAAGTAAAGGATTTTGGAGTAATTGTATACTTGTTAGGTTAGCGTAATCAGTTCTACATGCAAATATTATTCTAAGTTTGAATATTTAAAATGTCTCAAGTCCACAGCTTTATGTTTTAGTATCTTAACAGGATCGTTCCTGTATTGTACGGCAGTGTAATTTATACAGTACATTCAAACGTGGCACCCACAACGTGACTCGCTCGCTTCTCTCTTCCTACTCGTTACAGCGTTTACAGGAGGCCAATTCTCGTAATTTTAAATGTTCAAAATATCATTCCGATCTAGTCTCAGCGTCAAGAAAGTCGCAAATGGCATTCTCTTAAACCAATAATCAACGTCTAATGTGAACATAGATCGTAATGAGATTGAATGTAGAATAAAAGTTGACTGAAACCAAAACGGTATAATGCTACTGCTAATGCTAGGTGCATTTGACTTCTATTATTGGTTTAAAAGAATGCCATTTACAGCTTTCTTGACGCCGAGACTAGATCCGAATGATATTTTGAACATTTAAAATTACGAGAATTGGCCTCCAGATCTACGCGTGTATTTTGAACATTTTACGCATTGTTAGTATTATGGGCTAGGTACCATGTGGTGTGTAAGACTACACACACGTGTCAATATATGGGTATGCACTTGTAAGACTGCCTCAGTGGCGCAGTTGTAATGCGTACGCGTTATTACGTGGGGAAAGTGATATTGGGTTTTTCTATTATGAAATGCTCAGTATGAGCCCGGAGTCTGGAATTTGTGCCCGGTATGGCGATAGGCTCGCCGCCTATCACATCGTGGGACGGAGATACGCTCGGCGAAATGTGGGTGTACTAGTTACACCTCTGCCTACCCCTTCGGGGATTACAGGCGTGAGTGCGTATAGCACTTGTAAGCTAGTAAATGTGCAAACTGTAAGCAATACACAGATCTCAGTCGGCTACTTGCCCATTACACCAATGTAACTCAAGCATATTTCGTTATCGTCCTTGGGCCCATTTTATAGAACAATACTCAAGTGAGCTCTTTGCTAAGTACGTGATTGGTCTATTTATGGCGCCAAACAAAAACGAACCAATCACGTGTACAGAAATAGACACTTAGCAAAATGCTCACTTGAGTGTTGTTCTTGAATACGGGCCTTAGACTCACTTATGAAGTTATGTTTGGACTAATGTCTATAGAAGTTAATTATAAATTGTTTACATGTTATTTGTGTTCCCACACAATAAATTAATATTTTATATAAACATTAGCTTTTGCTCGCGGCTCCGTCCGCGTGAATAGACTTTTCCGAAATAAAACGTAGCCTATAACCGTCTCCAGGGTCCCATCTATCTCTACATCAAAATCCATTAACTTCGGTTCAGTGATTTAGGCGTGAAAGCGTAACAAACTAATAGATATGTTACTTCTTATACCTTCAAGAATATGTGTACAAAGTTTCATGATGATCGGTTAAGTAGTTTTCGCGTGAAAGCGTAACAAACAAACTTACATTCACATTTATAATATTAGTATGATGATTTCTTTAAGTAGTGATAGCTCAGCGGGGAGTGGTACAGGCTGTCGAGACGAAAGTCCTAAGTTCGAAACCAACACTAAGACTATGCACCTCCGACGTTTCTAAGTTATGTGTGTAGTAATTGTTAATTATCACTTGCTTTAACGGTGAAGGAAACATCGTGAGGAAATCTGCATACCTGAGAAGTTCTCCATAAGAATTTCGAAGGTCTATAATATGAAGTTTGCCAACTCGTATTAGGACAGCGTGGTGAACTAAGGTCTAACCTCTCTCATTTAGTAAAGAAAGCCCATGCCCAGCGGTGGTACGCGTGTAATACAGAGCTAGTATTAATTTATTGGAATTTGTGCCCGGTATGGCGATAGGCTCGCCCCCTATCACATCGTGGGACGGAGATACGCTCGGCGAAATGTGGGTGTACTGGTTACACCTCTGCCTACCCCTTCGGGGATTACAGGCGTGAGTGCGTATGTATATGTATGTAGTATTTATTTTTCTATAATAGTGGAAACATACTTTGACAAAAGATTTTTCTTCAACACTATCCTTAATGAATTTAGTCTGAAGACTAACCGGAGCCAAATATCTTAACCCAAGCGGTGTTTTAACCGATTAGAGGAGACGGCGGTGGTGGGGGTTACGTGATATTCACTCAAGTTGACACGTAACATCCGAATTTTATATACGGAGTTTCTTCTTGGCACTTGCATCGAAAATCAATTAATATTAATGCCTTATAAAACTTGCATAAAAGTGCAACCTAGTATGTTACTTTATAATAATGAGATTGTTTTCATTGAGTAGTAAAAAAATATTTAAATACCATACATACATACGCACTCACGCCTGTAATCCCTGAAAGGGTAGGCAGAGGTGTAACTAGTACACCTACATTTCGCCGAGCGTATCTCCGACCCATGAAGTGATAGGAGGCGAGCATATAGGGGTGTGCGCCATACCGGACACAAATTCCAGACTCCGGGTTAATACTGAGGATTTCGTAATAGAAAAACGCAATTTCACTTTAACCTGACCTGGGGATCGATTAACTACTCGGACGAGCCGGCCCATTCATGCTCTAGACAAAACTGTATTTTTTTTAAGCATTGGTCGTCAAACGATCAAGTAGGTCACCTGATCTCCACCGCCCATGTACGCCCCACAATACAAAAAATTATGGGCGCGTTGCCGACCTTAAAGGAAAGGGATAGTTAAGGGATTGGGAAGGGGAGGGGGATTTGGGCCTCCGGATATCTCACTCACCTTACTCTGTATACAATATAGCTCTACGATTTCAAAAAGATGTAGTGTAGTTTTGCCAGGACAAAAAAGTTTTAATGCGGTAAGTCAGGTTGCACTATGCGTGTAGTGCAGTGTAGAGGCGCGCAGCACGGTGGGCGGACAGCGGCCGCGATCACCGGCGGGCGACGTTCGCTGCCGCTGAAGCGCGCGATTTATGGCCCACGCTGATTTATAGCGCCAGACCATCCTAGCACCGATTAATGGAAACACTCGTTCCCTATTTAATGTTTAATTCAATTCATTATGCGCGTTTACGTGGAGTTTTGGTCCGGATCTTAGATGAAGTTGTCAAAGCCATGAATTAAGTTTATTAACCGACTTCAAAAAAGGCGGAGGCTCTCAATTCGGCGCGTTTTTTTATTATTTTTTTTGCTTTTCTATGTATGTACATCGGTTACTCCGCCAATTGTGGACCGATTTTGTAGAAAAAAATCACTCAATAGAGATTTGCTGCGATGAGGTTATCTTATACATACATACGCACTCACGCCTGTAATCCCCGAAGGGGTAGGCAGAGGTGTAACTAGTACACCCACATTTCGCCGAGCGTATCTCCGTCCCACGATGTGATAGGGGGCGAGCCTATCGCCATACCGGGCACAAATTCCAGACTCCGGGCTGATACTGAGAATTTCGAAATAGAAAAACCCAATACCACTTTACCCGACCTGGGGATCGAACCCAAGACCTCAGAGTTAGCCTCAATTTTAACGCGTACGCATTACAACTGCGCCACCGAGGCAGTCAGGTTATCTTATAATTTATAATAATTATTAGATATTACGTTATTATGACATTGTAATTTTTTTTGTGTTAGCTGTAAATACCTTTAAAAGGTAAGCACATGATTTGTTACTTAATTGATTTTTATATTATGTTAGTAGTGTGTTTTACCCAATGGTATTGCTATTAAATAAATAAATAAATAAACTTTACGATAAAAATAGTACACTTGATATTATGAACATCAAGGCGGGCCATTTTTGCGTAGTACTAAATATATAATAAAGTAAGCAGGGTGTAAAACGTTTAATTATTTATTTATTTATTTTATTGACTTTCTCTTCTCTTTGTTATACATTAACAATATTCTATTAATTTGTCTTAGTTTGTCATTGCCGCACTGTTTTTCTATTAGGTCATATATTTGGGAAGACGATCTAGTACATAAAATTATAATATTTAAGTTATATTACTTGTATGATTGTATTCTGTGTTATGCCTTTTTATTGCTAATAAAAAAAAACAGAACTTGAAAAGGCAATTTTTAAAGGCCATTTTTGTCCTATTATGTCATCATCGTAAACGAGTATTAAAAAAATTCTTGGCGCACATTATTATCATCAAACTATTGTAAGCAAAGGTTAACAAGGTGGTAAGTCCCTCGCATGCGAGAGGCCGGCTGGGTTGGTACCACCGCTTTGTCTATTTCTGCCGCCAAGCAACAGTGTGTAAGCACTGTTGTGTTCCGGTTTGAAGGACATTGAAGCAAGTGAAATTACTGGGCATTATAAGACATAACACCTTATGTCTCGGGGTGACGAGCGTAGTCTAGTGTCATGCAGTGCTTTTATTTAAAGTTCTGTGTGGCGTTGTTTCTGTTTATGAGCAAGCGTGGCGCTTACCATCAGGCGAGCGACCTGCTCGTCTCGTCAGTCAAACTAATAAAAAAAAAGAAGCAATATATTTCTAGACATAACAAATATAATTAAACGTTACATTATCATTCGGGTTGATACGATGTTAACAATGTTTCTCAATGCTCTAAGGGTCCTACAGTTGACAGGGATTATGTAAATTCCCTGTGGGAAGGTGGAACATCGGGGACAAGATAAATAAACAGACTCGATCCTCTTGATTTGACGAGAAAAACCTGAACGAATAAACACAAGAGATTTGGTTTTATGAGTGGAAACGTGACAATAATATGTGTTGTGCCGTTTTATTTCGGATAATTGTTAAATGAATATGGTATGTTGAATTATGCAATTCTAAAATACTAGGCCGCCTCGGTGCCGCAGTTGTAATGCATGCGCGTTACGACTGAGGCTGACGCTGAGGTCTCGGGTTCGATTCCCGGTCGGGTAAAAGTGATATTGGGTTTTTCTATTACGAAAAGCTCAGTATCAGCCTAGAGTCTGGAATTTGTGCCCGGTATGGCGATAGGCTCGCCCCCTATCACATATGGGACGGAGATACGCTCGGCGAAATGTGGGTGTACAGGTTACACCTCTGCCTACCCCTAAAAAGTTGGAAATGGTATTCTTATAAACCAATAATCAACGTCACATGTGAACATAGATCGTAATGAGATCGAAAGTAGAATAAAAGTTGACAGAAGCCAAAATGGTATTCTGCTAAAATTTTCAAATGACACATGCCCTTAAATAAACGTCAAAATTGTGACTGAATTGAGATTACAATGACATCGAGATGAGATTATATTGACACCGGACTGAACTTAAAGGGGAGCTGAATACCATTTTTTGTCCAATCAAAATCTTATCTCAGTTCGGTTAAAATTAATTCGCAGTGTCAGTTAAATACGAGGATTGGCCTTCAGGTGACAGTATTACATCTTACGAGACGAGCCTACGAGTATGTCTACACATCCCCTACGTTTGCTACGGACTGCGCTTTCTGTGATTGGGCTACAGAAACAGCGAATGCTACAGAAATATTTTATTTAAAGAAATTTGGGAGGATTAAAAGCTACATAACACATCATGGAGCGAATATAACCTTGGCAAATCGAGGGTTCTTGCATCCCTACCTATCCCTTCAGGGACACAGATGCAATATTGTGCCGCTTATTGTTCTGTTTGTTCGTGTAACATAAAGATTATACAGTTGACCAATCAAAAGTGATTTAAATTAACGACATTTATTTATTTTAAACCTATTATACTTCATATTTTGTATTCTCCTTCATCTTTTGCACCTACTTTGTTAATCTTTGCATCATACTAAGGCTGACTGGTAGAGAATGCCTTTGGCATTAAGTCCACCTTTATACACTGTAGTATAAAAAGTGTAAAATGAATACATAAATAAATTTACATCATGGATTTGTTGAACTGCCTCAAAAGATATAGAAATCAGAATATTCTAAATTTAATGAATAATTTGGCGACTGCTTAATATAAAAAAAAAATTGTAAGCCAAGGAGAGCTTAGTATTAAATATAAATAAATAACACGCATAGTGCACTCTAGCCATGGTGTAATACCCATTATTTGTAAGTTAAACATTAATTTCAATGTCCTTGTAACGGGAGATAAATATTATGCCATCACAAAATATTTTGTCGATATAAAGCGAGTTTAAATCTCTTCCGCTCCCCGCTTGTTTTGTGTCTGCACATAATGTGCGTTTCGCGTCACGCGCGCCATTCCTTGAGCAATATTGTCTAAAGCAATTTGTATGTAAATCAATTGTTGTTAATACTATTTATGCCGATGGTTATTGAGCATCACTATTTACTTTCACTCATCTAATCACACATATGAAAAACGTCTCTACCACACAGATAATACGGTTAGTATTCCCTTTAAAAACTGCAAATACTTGAGGAAAAAAAACACGATGGTGGGACGTGCCGTTAGAGAATTGTTAATAACAGAATATCTTGCGTCGTGAGCTCTGTCGGCAGATTATAGTGGTTATAAATTTTATTGTATTATAAATAAGAAATTTATGAATTTATCAGCTTTTAGTACGTTGTATGGAGTATGGGAATGTATTTGTGTGTGGCTCTCGTAAAACGTTCGCTTTACTGCTAATGTTAATCAGAAAGTATTCGGAACATGAATTTGGAGGATTTTATATCGTACATATAATAATACGATAAAACAGTAGATGGCCAAAATTATGTGTTCCTAAAAAAATCATCGTCTGCTTGACCTAACTGCTGACACAACATTTTTTTATATGACCGTTCTGCTTTGACATCATCTTCTGGGAAATCCAATACTTTGTAATTCATTGTTTACTTATACTCATGTATGTGTGGTAGATCATGGGTATCTCGTTTACTGCTCTATGCACGGCCACTAGAACAATCAAGCAATGGCTATTTGTCAGTTATTTGAACAACAGGGTAATTTGATGTTAAGTGATTATAGCTCATAAAACTAAAAGAATCATGAGGATTTTCCCTATCTTCAAGAAAAAAATGGGGATTGGGTAGAGGGGAAAGATAGGACCTCTGGAAATATCAATCACCGAAAAGCAATAAAAAGCATTTCACGTTAGTTTTCTATGAGACTACCACCTCGGTTGAGAAGGTCCAAAACGGAGGCAAAAATGTCTACAGCATGAATCTATCCCTTAATTTATTTATTGTGGATTATAAGTAAATACATATATAGCAGTGATAGCTCAATGAGGAGTGGTATGAACTGTCGAGACGAAAGTCGCAGGTTCGAAACCAGCCCCGAGAGCATACACCTCTGGCTTTTCTAAATTACGTGTGTAATAATTGTTAATTATCACTTGCTTTAACGGTGAAGGAAACATCGAGAGGAGACCTGAGAGAGTGTGAGAAGTTCTGCATAAGAATTTCGAAGGTATGTGAAGTCTGCCAATCCGCATTAGGCTAGCGTGGTGGACTAAGGCCTAACCCCTCTCATCCAGTAGAAGAGGCCCGTGCCCAGCAGTGGGACGTATATAATACAGGGCTGGTATTATTATTATTATTATATAAGTAAATACATCCAATAGTCACATATATTGTCCTGACCACACAGTAAGAAAAGAGTCTTGATTATGGCTATTTTTTATGGCATAGTCAGGTAACGAGCAAGTGTGTCACCTGTTGGTGAGTGATCTCCGCGCCCATATACGCTCATAATACCAAAATAATCATGGGAATCATCACCTCGCTACATTATACAAAATCTATTATTTTTAATAAACATACTTTGTTTATCAGTTTGAATTCCATTCAGAAGGAACTACGACAAAATATTTACCATATACGCGAAGATCTACAATTTTTTATACATCGTAGAGAAGAGACATTAATAAAGTCACTGTATTTCTCTACAAATGAGTCATGGGTAAAAAATAATTCAATATACTTTTGTATTCCAATATTTATTTGGCAATTAGAGCACGTTGTAGGCTCGGGGCAGGCGAGGCCTCTTCACTGGCCGCTGGGTTAAGCAAATAACTAAATTGGCTAACAAATCACAGTCATATCGGATTAGCGGCTCCATACGTTATTTATGCGCTGACTTGGCGATACGTGACCATGTTGTACTAACATTTATGTGGATGCGGTAATTTTGAACTGAAGTGGGATAGGAAAAATAATCGAAATGTAGTACTGCCTCATAGATAATTGAGGTCAAGTGGCAACTTGCTGTTAAATTACCGTGGATAAGATTTCCGGAGGACCAAATCGCCCCCACCTTCCCAATCCGTTTTTTTGTGGTTGGTTCTCTTCGTTCTTAAGGGTGATTATGGGCGGCGGATATTACCATCGGGTAATTTACTTGCTCGTTTGTTTGTCTCTGTTATTTATTTATTTATAGAATTATATATCATATTTATGTAGAGTTATAAAAATCAATGTGATAAAACTCCCCGACATCAATTATTATTAGAAGAAACATCTGTTAGACTGCTTTGCTCGCGCAGTGGTAATGCGTACGCGTTACGACTGATGCTGACGCTGAGGTCTCGGGTTCGTACCCTAGAGTCAGGTAAAAGTTAGGTAAAGATATTAGGTTTTTCTATTTCGAAATCCTTAGTATCAGTCCGGACTCTGGAATTGTGCCCGGTATAGCGATAGGCTCGCACCCTATCGCATCTCGGGAATTTGATAAGCTCGGCGAAATGTGGGTGGGTAAATTTATAAATGTTTGTAACATCTGTAATTTTTAAATGGCGGAACTGATTTTCTTTAAACATAGCTAATAACAATTTCTTTATCCTGACTCGGTAAAGTGACTATGCTACACTTGGATGTAGCGCAATCCAAGAATAGTGTCGACCAACGAAAAACAATGTTTCTATTGTAGATCGGCAGTATTAAACCTAAAAAACCAGATTTCAAACAAAACAACCGTATTCAGAGCGGTCCATTCATGGAGACTACGATGTCACAGACACGATCACACAAACGAATACATACACACACACTCACAGACACATAAATACTTTTGGAGCTTAAGGTAGGTCTATAGGTTATTGACACTATAAATCATTCTTTTTTCTAGCTACTGGTACTTACCTTCTCCAAAGCGTTGCTAAAGTTGTAATGTTCAATGTGTTTAAGGGGCCAGGCGTTTATTTATCGCATGTTATACGTCGCCGCGCGTGTCGCGATGTCGCGAGACCAGTCTCCGACGTATAGCTTAATTGGCTATGTACTATAACTATAATATGTACTATATTCAAAGAACTTATAGAAATGGCAACATAGAATAATAACCTATTCAACGTATAACGTAACCTAATAAAAAAAGTATCTATAACGTAACTACAAATTACTGTACATAATTTTATTCAAACATAATTAAAAATCATTTTGATAAACCAGTTAAAATACACACAGAGAGAGAGAGAGAGCGAGAGAGAGAGAATGAGAGCGAGAGAGCAAGAGGGAGAGAGAAATAAAGAGGCCAACCTTATAACATCGTTTTTTTATCGAGGGTTAAAAATAAGTAAACAGTCTAATATTGAACAGGCCTGTATGGGGTCATTATCATCATGCGTTAATAATACCGAAATGGACGATGATTCGTGAAACGCATAATTAATAACATACTAACTTTTGCTCACGGTTCCGCCCACCCGATCAGCCTTTTCCGGGATAAAAAATAACCTAAACCTGTCTCCAGGATCCCATCTGTTTCTACCAAAATTAATCAAAATAGGTTCTGCGATTTAGGTACAAAGGCGTAACAAACAAACACACTTTTGCAATTTATAATATTACTTAGGGTTTGCATTACTCAAAGCAACTCTTAGAAACATTGAAGACGTATCTAGACGTCCCTAAGGCACACTCGTGCTAATCTAGTGAAGGCGAGTGTATCTATTGTTTATTACAATAAATCAGCAGCGGGACCATCGAGCGCGACAGCTCGCTCGCTGCGGATTGTGCTGTCAATGCGGTGCCAGCTTCCACCGTCTTCAGACTTTCTATAGGCATACTAAATATCTTACAATAGCAATATTACAAATTGGTAAGAATATATTATTATTACGAAACATACATTAAAATTGTTATAGTATTAATAATAATACTAGCCCTGTATTATATACGTCCCACTGCTGGGCACGGGCCTCCTCTACTGAATGAGAGGGGTTAGGCCTTAGTCCACCACGCTGGCCTAATGCGGATTGGCAGACTTCACATACCTTCGAAATTCTTATGGAGAACTTCTCAGGTATACAGGTTTCCTCACGATGTTTCCTTCACCGTTAAAGCAAGTGATAATTAACAATTAATATACACGTAACTTAGAAAAGTCAGAGGTGTATGCTCTTGGGGCTGGTTTCGAACCTGCGACTTTCGTCTCGAGAGTCCATACCACTCCCCGCTGAGCTACCACTGCCTCATTATAGTATTAAACACAAAATAATATTAGTAAATATATACAATAAAAAATAAATTAATAACTTTCAACTATTGATTTCATTTCAGCAAGTAAAGATTAGTCTTTTTCCTAATTTACTATATCTGACAGGGTCCATGGTTACATGACATCAGAAATATGGTATTTAATTGTAACACCTTTGCAACAATTATTATGAAGTCGTATAAATTGAATTCGACAGCTTGCGACAGGCATAAAGGGCATTACGAGGCTTCAAATCTTACGTCTCTAGATTATGAGTACAGTGCAGTGCGTATCTACTTTGTAATTTAAAGCGGTCAGTCGTATTTTTATTATTTTTTTATTAGCTTAAATGACGAGACGAGCAGATCGCTCGCCTGATGGTAAGCACCACGCCTGTTCATAAACAGAAGCAACGCCACACAGAACTTAAAATAACAAAGCACTGCATGACACTGGACTGCGCTCATCACCCCGAGACATAAAGTATTAAGTCTCATAATGCCCAGTAATTTCACTGGTTTCAATGTCCTTCAAACTTGAACACAACGGTGCTTACACACTGTTGCTTGGTGGCAGAAATAGACAAAACGGTGGTACCAAACCAGCCGGCCTCTCGCAAAAAACGAAGGATCTACCACCTTGTAAATAAATACTACTAATATAGCTACTGTTTTTGAGTATACGAGCGGCATGCTCGGTCATTCAGGCGAATAAGATATCAATATCTGTAGTGTAATTTTCACTATCACTTTGCTAGACACGTAATAACACTCCACAGTAATCTTGATACGTAACAAAATAGTTTTTTGAATTGCAATTTATGTCGTATGGTTGGTTAGTCTTTTAGATCCAATTAGTTGTTTGAGAGGTTAGTGGTGTGGTCTTAGCTACTGAATTAATTAAACTTACTTGAAAGTCATTTTCATTACATGATGCCCAATAATATCAGACCCTGCATTGTCTTCTGACAGGCTTGGCCTTCCTTTACTAAAAAGGCGGGATAAGCTTTAGGAAAACACACTGGATTAAGGTGGAGCTCGATAGACTTCACTCATTGAAATCTTTTTGAAGAATTCTCAAGTATGCAGGTTTCCTCACGATGATTTCCTTCCTCGTTAAAGCCAGCGATAATTAACAAGGCGTACATACGTAACTAGGAAAAGTCCTGACTGAGGATACTCCTCTGGGTGTATTATAAGGTCTGGGATTGAACCCGTGACATATATGGCGATAGTTCGTCACAGTTCCCGCTAGGCTATCGTAGCTTCATGATAGTTTGATAAATTATTTAAGTAGCAAAACGTTTTGGATATTTTTTATCATTCATTAAAATATACTGTTTTGAAATAAAACTAGTTTATACGGATTTTATCGCGGTTTAATTTTTATTTTAGTCCCGACGTTTCCGTTGACCAACTGCCAGACCTCAAGATACCGTGAGCTCTTTCTGCGTAGATCGGACTAGTGTCAACTAACTTTTTTAAATAATTAAAAATCAATGTATAATTTTAAAATGAAGGTAGCCATTGTAACATTAACTTTTCGAGACGACCTACACCTCAGTCTCTCCCGTGACCACGAATTCTGAAAAGCTTTCGAAACGTCGGGACTAAAATAAAAATTAAACCGCGATAAAATCCGTATAAACTAGTTTTATTTCAATGTGTAATATTCGCGTAAACCTAAGAAATCACTATATACTGTTTTATTATTTATCTTCATATACAATGGAGTATTAAGCAACTATATCATGTTCAATGACTAATATTTTATGGTAATCCAACATCAGTACAGCATGAAATGCTTTAATATCTGATATAGACCACCAGAAATTATTACGGTACTTGTATATCAAAGAAAATTGTCAAGAGGTCGTCTCTGTTTCCAAGCCGTGTATGCATATATTACTATTTGCATACTAGCTTTTTGCTCACGGCTCCGTCCACGTCCCATAAACATTTCTACCCCTCCTTCACCCTGAGATGGTGAATTTTGAAAAACGCCGAAATACGTGTATCGATGAATACTAATTCTGTTTCAAGTAAATTTGATCAGAAAATTAATAGTTCCCATACAAATCTTCCCATCAATTTCAGGTATGGAAAATCAAAAATCTTCTTATTGATAAATCTATGTCATTATAGGAATACCGTAACACGGGGTGAATAGGAATGGGTCATGAATCGAGACGAAACTTATATTGGGATTATTACGTAGATGGATCGACCAAATTCTTATCTTAAGCTTCATTTTTGTCCAAAATTTATAGAAGTTTTATTATTGTACACTTAAATACATACATACGGGCCTGTAATCCGCGAAGGGGTAGGCAGCGGTGTAACCAGTACACCCACATTTCGCCGAGCGTATCTCCGTCCCATGATGTGATAGGAGGCGAGCCTATCGCCATACCGGGCACATATTCCAGACGCCGAGCTGATACTGAGCTTTTCTTAATAGAAAAACCCAATATCACTTTTACCCGACCCGGGGATCGAACCCGAGACCTCAGCGTCAGCCTCAGTCGTAACGCGTACGCATTACAACTGCGCCGCCGCGCCGAGGCAATATAGTTAAGTGAAATGAAATGAAATGACCTTTTCACTTCAGCATTCCTAGTCACCCAGTTTTACCGTTGGACGTTGTAAAGATTTCAGCATTCTAGGTCCAGCGGTTAGATCTAGGCGTTGATAAATCAGTCAGCCAGGACGTGTGTTTTTGTATGTATAGATTAATATTTCTTGACCAAATTCTGGTAGAGTTGATATTAGAACCAAATTGAACCGCCACAGCAGTATTAAGTATGATAGAGTCTAGACACAAATTAGACATCAACTGTTACGATTTTATTGTCCAAAGCAATTCTTTTATTTTGTGGAAAAAAACATAAAGAAAATTCATCCCGCCGGCGAACAGATAAAGCCCGATAAAAGATACTCGTTGAGGCAAAATAACGTAAACGAATAAAAAACATGAATACTAGAACAGATTTCTAGTGAGCGTCACGATTTGTCGTGTCGTGTGATTGTATTTCTTTTTATGGTTATTTTCTGTTCATATGAGAACTTCTTCATACAAAATAATCTTATTACCTTCAATAATTTAATTCTCATCCAAAATATGGAATGGAGCTACGTTTGACTAATCAATAATAATTAATGATTAAGAAATATATAATATGATCTACAATTAAAATAACCTGAATCTGTTTAAAATTACATAAATACGCACTCATGTAATCCCCGAAGGGGTAGGCAGAGGTGTAACCAGTACACCCACGTTTCGCCGCCCCATGATGTGATAGGGGGCGTGCCTATCACCCTACCGGGCACAATTCCAAGACTCCGGGCTGATACTGAGTATTTCGTAATAGAAAAACCCAATATCACTTTTACCCGACCCAGGGATCGAACCCAAGACCTCAGCATCAGCCTCAGTCATACGCGTACGCATTACAACTGCGCCACCGAGGCAGTCAAAATCTGTTTTAAATTAATTAGGTATTTTTAAATAATAATTACCCCGATACGATGTATCTGTTCCTTTTTACCCTTTAACTTTTACCCCTTAAGGTCCCGGCGCCTACCACTGTACCGTGACTCGATACAATTGGAATAATCAACTACAAACATCGGACGGCTTGTGGCACTGCTCATAAATCAAAATAAAAGTAAACATCACTTCGGAGGCTCGTAAACGCTTCAATACAAAAAAATGCAATATAAATATTATAAAACATCTCACAGAGTATGGTTAGTTTTTATCAATGACGATCATCGTAATTATAAATGTGAATGTAAGTTTGTTTGTTACGCTTTCACGCGAAAACTACTTAACCGATCATCATGAAACTTTGTACAAATATTCTTGGAGGTATAAGAAGTAACATAGTATACTTTTTATGAAAAAAAAACTATTTGTTTGTTACGCTTTCACGCCTAAATCACTGAACCGATTTTGATGAATTTTGATGTAGAGATAGATGGGACCCTGAAGACGGTTATAGGCTACGTTTTATTTCGGAAAAGTCTATTTACGCAGGCGGAGCCGCGAGCAAAAGCTAGATATATATCTTTTGCTCGCGAGAGAGAAATAATAAAATAAGAGTTTCACCCTTGTGTCCTCGATGAGGTGAAACCAGTGCACAAGCTGAAAACCAGTGTGCACTAAGCTGACTTCGCCACATGCATACAATATTGTGTTGCCTTTCTGTATTATGTTAAATATTTTTTTAATAATAATACACCCAACAGTCACACACATAGTCCTGACCCCACACTAGGTTAACCTGTATCGTGGGTATCAGGAACTACGAGGGACTTGCCAACCCACAACACCCAGACCCGAGACCAATATTTGTGGTTCACACAAACATTTGTCTCGGTGTGGGAATCGAACCCACGGCCTCTAGCTTCGCAGCCGACTACTCGCCCGCTGCGCCACGGAGCTGTTAAATTTTGATGTTTTTATGTATTGTGACAAATAAATAGTTTAAATAGTACACCACCATGTTCGCCGAGCTTATTTTCGTCCTATGGTGTGATAAGCAAATACATTTCCGTATCGGGTCGAAATCCAAATACTGGACAAATGAAATGCTTTTTCGAATCCAAAAATAAAAAAAATATATATTCGGGCCTATACACACATTGAACCCAGGATCTCACCGGGTCACAGCCTATGAACATCAGTGTTCATCGCTCAATTAGCCGAAAATTAAGAGACACACAAAAGACTATACTCTATCGAATACATTAATAATCATCTAAATTGGTCCACAATTATAGGTGTTACGATTGATCATACATAAAAAAATATAAACAGATTACCCGTATTTTTGTCGGTTAAAAACAGTTATCTCTAATCGTAAAAAACTGTGGCCTGTTTAGAATTTAGCTTCGTATTCTGTAAACTCAGGACTGTTATTGGAATGGGTAACAATTGGAGTGAAAACGTGGTTACGATCCAATTTTGCGATAGCGGTGTGCGATTTGTGAAAAGGCTTTATTTCAGCATGAGAATTGTATCAAAAGTCAGGAAAAATCCTGTGAAAATTATAATAATACAACTTAAAATACGCTCACGCCTTTATCACCGACGGGGTAGACATAGATGCCACTAGTGCACCCACGTTTCGCCAAGCTTATTTCTGTTCCATTATATGTTAGGGGGCGGGCTTATCGCATATTCCAATCCCAGCCTTTTCATGTGTGATTTATCGAATCGAAAACTCAAACACAGATTGTGGTTGCCGGACCTGGGTATTGTACTCAGGACTTTGCGGTTCTCAGCCTTTGTATGCTGCCACTAGACCATTAAGGCGATCAAAACTATGATGATCTGATGAATATCTTATGAAGCATCGTTCACCACCGCTCCATCTGCGTCAAACTTTAAAGACTCCGTGGCGCAGCCGGCAAGTAGCAGGTTGTGAAACGAGAGGCCGCAGGTTCAAATCCCCGCACTGAGGCAATCATTTTGGGTGTTCCACAAATGTTTGTGGAACACCGGAACGTGTGGGACCGGAAGTCCCTCGTAGTTGCTGATACCCACGATACAGGTTTACCTAGTGTGGAGTCAGGAATATGTGTGTGACTGATGACCGTGTATATATTATTATTGTTTATGAAGTCTTTCAGAAATAAAAAGTAGCTCATGTTCTTCCTCAGTGTTTCAACTACCTTGATACTAAATTTCATCAAAATTGATTCATCAGTAGCCTTACTTAAAATCGAAACGTATTCATCTGTTTCGTTTAAAATCTTAAATGTTGTTAGCTATAAACCTAAATAAACTCATTGAAATAAAACTAGTATATACGAATTTTGTCGCGGTTTATTTTTATTATAGTCCTAATTGACTCTATAGATATAAAGTAACTTCAAGTCTATAGGGGAAACGTATGCAAAGAGTTCAAATATTTTGAAATAAATAGAGCAGAAGCAAAGGTAATGCAATCGTTCGTGCACTGACGATTTTCCTCTCGGAATGAATGGAAAACTTCGGTTTTGTGGGATATAAATGTAAGGAAATATTCAAAGTGACTGGAAGCAGTCGGGTCGCCTCGATGACATCCGCCACCTCTTTGATTGTATACACTATTAGATGGCCAGTCGCGGTCGAAAACAGAAGCAAAGTATTATGAATCATATATTTCATATCGATAAGCAGCGATAGTTCAGCGGTGTGGTACGGTCTGTGGAGACGATAGTTGCAGGTTCAAAACGATCCCCAAGAGCATGCACCTCTGACTTTTCTAAGTTACGTTTGTATTCATTGTTAATCATCGCTTGCTTTAACCTGCATACCTGTGAAGTTCTCGATAAGAATTTCTTATGAAGTCTGTCAACCCGCATTAGGCCAGATTGGTGGAGTAAGCCCAAACACCTCTCATTCAGTATAGGAGGCCCGTGCCCAGCAGTGGGACGTGTATAATACAGCTGATATTATTATATATTATTAACGACTGCACCAGTTTTCTATTGTTTAATCGCATACAAATGAAAGATTAACAATTCCTGATAATTTATTCTAAAATAAGTAACCTTAAACTAGAATTTTTCATGTATACAGTTCATACGATTGAGTCATGCACACAACCTCAACTAAACGGACTTGTTTTAGAGAACAGAATTTTATTGCAACGTGGTATCTAGATTGTATATAATCGAAGCCACCGCCCCTTATTATACCAATAACGGGGGACCAACATAAAATAATGCAATATTTGCTCCGTCCATAACAACTTCATTTATTGTCAGTTGGTATCAGAGTCGTTGTAGTTTTTAGCGTTCCGTACTTAAAGTGTGCCAACGGACTTCTATTAATATGCTTAAGTCTTGCCGCGTGGTTTGTCTGTCTGCCAGTCCTACCTTTAAAGGGTTCTAACGTCTGATCTATAATTGGTAGCCGGCTGAATTTCCATAGATTTTGTGTTAATTGGCAAATATCATCCTAAGTAATAAAAACAGAATTAAAAAAGTAAAATTTTAAACGGGAGTCACCATATAAGGAATGTGATTTTTTAAAAGATTATTTTTCGTAAAATTGGTAAAACATAAAAACATCAAACTTGATTGATATGGATATAATAATAATACTACTAGCTCTGTATAATATACGTCCCACTGCTGGGCACGGGCCTCCTCTACTGAAAGAGGGGTTAGGCCTTGATCCACCACGCTGGCCTAACTTCTCAGGTATGCAGGTTTCCTCACGATGTTTCCTTCACCGTTTAACCAAGTGATAATCAACAATTAATACACCCATGACTTAGAAAAGTCAGAGGTGTATGCACTTGGGACTGGTTTCGAACCTGGGACTTTCGTCTCGACAGTCCATACCACTCCCCGCTGAGCTATCACTGCCATTATATGATGCCACAAGATATGAATATAGTAAAGTAAAATACAAATAATACAATTCGCGCAATTGTGTGGTCGATCGGAACCCACAGTATGTCGGTCAGACTCACACTTGGTCTATTTTTATAGATATGTAGTAATATTTTTTTCATGCGTCTTATTAGCGTGTAGTTTTATGGAATTTTACTTTTTTATGAAACATTTTTCTTGGATGTTCTTTGATGAGTTCTAGATAGCATTTTTATGAATTAGATACCGTTGGGTTTTTATTACAGCGTAATGGAAGTTAAATCGACTTTTGTTGTGGCACCTCAATATTTTTTATAAGTCTGAATGACGAGCCGAGCAGGTCGCTCGCCTGATGGTCTACGTTATTTCTATAGTAGCAACACGACTCAGAACTTGAATTACAATGTACGGCACTGCGCTCATCCTCGAAGGTGTGTGACCTAAATCGGAACCCAAAAGACCAACTGCCAGACCTCAATACACCGTGAGCTCTTTCTGCGTAGATCGGACTAATGTCAACTAACTTATTTAAATAATTAAAAAATAAATGTATAATTTTAAAATGAAGGTAGGTAACATTAACTTTTCACCTTACCTTTACTGTTAAAGGAAACATCGTGAGGATCTCTAGGGGCTGGTTTCGTACCTGAGACTGTGTTGCCAGTTTACTCCCCGTTGAGCTATCGATAGCTAATGTTGGAAGAAAATCTGCTCAGCTATTTAAAAGTTATAGGTATTTGTGTAATTAACGTCGGGGCTTTATCAGTTAAGTCATCAGATACTTTTATTCGACACTGTATTTCCATTTGCTAGACGTATCAAAGGTAAACGTTTGTTCGTAACAGAGTTCAAGTACCCGTGTGCAATAAAAACACAGATGTAATGTCTACATCTGCAGATATCTGAGTTGGACAATTGGATTCCCAACTGAATTACAATTCTTGAATATTATCATTAAATTATTCGGTACTTTAATGTTAACAAATTCATTTTATTGTGCACGGTATTTTTAATATCAAATGGAAATGTTGTGATGGTATTATCATATAAAAAAACTAACCTGAAATAATAGTAGGTAGCTAGAAAATTTCCGGAGGCCCAACTTCCCCTCCACCTACCAATCCGATCGTACCTCTGCCTCGGCTGGTAATGTGTGTGTACATGGGCGATGGTCACTTACCATCAGAAGACCCACTTGCCGTTTACCGGCCTCTATTACAAATAATAATTCCAGATAACCAATTAATACTAGCATCACCTACTAATACCAAAAAGAACCAAACACTAGTAGCAAACTCAATCTGCATGTACTCGTAACTAACAAGCGAGTCATTAAGTCGTCATTAGCGGAAGCGAAGGCGCGTGCTCGCATCGTCTCTGTAGAGATACACTCTGTTTGTTCGAGGGAATCGAAGATAAATAATTGTAGCTCATTACCTACACAGATTATCCTTCCGATATTTATAAGTGTAGATCGCGCGCATCACGGAGTAATTTCGATGGAGCATGATTGGGGTATAAATGATTATGGCTGTTTGGAAATAGTGTGATATACATATAAAGTAGATACTTCTATTTCTGCTGCCAAGCAATGTTGTGTAAGCACTGTTGTGTAAATTGAAGGACATTGAAGCCAGTGAAATTACTGGCCATTATGATACTTAACATCTTATGTCTCGGGGTGACGAGCGCAGTCCAATGCCATGCAGCACTTTGTAATTCAAAGTTCTGTGAGATATTGCTTCTGTTTTTGAGCAGGAGTGGCGCTCATCATCAGGCGAGCGAGCTGCTCGTTTCGTCACTCAAGCTATTTAAAAAAAATCTTTTTACATTACACAGATTTAAGTCTGTTAAACGACATTAGTAGTGTAGGCTTCATGCACCACAATGATCTCTCTGATCCCTTTATTAAGTTATCAAAAAAGTAAGTGAATGCTATGAATTATTGTATTTTTTATGATAGTTAATAATATTGGTATAATAAAAATTGCGAATAATTCGCGCTAAATAAGTAGCGTCTATAAATAAGACTTTCTCATTTGAAAATTTACGTTCTCGCTACGTTTTAGTATCGATTTTTACGGATAATAAAACAAAAATTCTCAATGACTAAACATATTATATTTGCCGTTTTGTTGTTTCAACACAGGTATACATTTAGTCATTTAATATTTTTGAATTGTACTATTAAATTGTTTTTCTTTCCTTTCCTATTAATTTATCAAAATCAAGAGCAGTATAGGTGCAAAAGTGTCTACAGCGTGGCTCTACCCCTCAAATGTTTTATTTTATTTAATTAAATTTGTTATAAATATTATATTTAAATAGCATTCTGAATTCCTCCTCCATATAAACTTTAAAAATGCCAAATTTAATACTCCTCCGTAAGCGCAATATGCTTAAAAAGGGGTCCGAAGTTTTCTCTTTATAGGTATCTATCTATAAATAGGATATTTCTTTCTTTAAATCCAATCATTTATAACTCGAATGCAAATATCCGTTCTAACTACTAACAACCTATCTAAAACTAAGGGTTAGATGGTTGAGCTGTAAACAAGAGCAGATACGACAGATTCGACGCAGTTCCGTGTCGGTCCACTCGTGGACTCCACTCGCAAAACTAGTAGTGATCGACCTCCACCGACCGACCTGTCTGTTTGATCGCGGACACAGATACCATAGAGACGGATTTATGATAATTTTGTTGGTATTTTTCTATGACTGCCTCGGTGGCGCGGTTGTAATGCGAACGCGTTACGATTGAGGCTAACGCTGAGGTCTCGGGCTCGATCCCCGGGTCGGGTAAAGTGGTATTGGGTTTTTCTATTACGAAATGCTCAATATCAGCCCGGAGTCTGCAATTTGTGCCCGGTATGGCGATAGGCTCGCCCCCTATCACATCGTGGGAAAGATACGCTCGGCGAAATGTGGGTGTACTGGTTACACCTCTGCCTACCCCTTCGGGGATTATAGGCGTGAGTGCTTACATATTTCATCTTAATTACTAGGTGGTATGTCACGTGTTTGCAAGAGTTACGCCTGGTTTCTGAAATGCTGATAAATGTTAAATTAACTAATCAAATGTCAAATCTCATGTCAAGTCTAAGAGGACGGCTAGAGGCGTGATCAACACCTTTGATTTGACACACATGTTAGCTAACATAACTTTCAAATTAATATGAAAAATCGTATGTCAAACGGTACTAAAGAGAGATCAAATATTATAATTTTTTTTCACTAAATAACGTTTTAGCAACCCGAATTGATTTGACAGCGATGTCATCTCAAAGTTCTGTTAGTTGAATGTTGATTTGTTCAGTCTTTTCAGAAACCGGGGGTTAGTCTTCAACATAATATTTATAGAATCATTCGTAGAATCGATCGATTAAAAATTTTCTCAATCTATCATATCCGTAAAATTGTTTTTCTGTTTAAATAAACTTATCCAGTATTTCAGTTAATGCTAACTACTGGTTAAAAAGTCTTACTAGTTCAACGATTGAACTAATCAGTTGAACTAGTGGAAGTTCAACTAAGGCGCCAGCCTCAGAATGTAAGGCTACGTATAGGTAGGTACCACCGCTTTGTCTATTACAGACGTGAAACAGCAGTGTGTAGACTGTTCTTTTCCGGTTATAAGGACACTGAAATCAGTAAAATCACTGGGCATTAAGAGGCGCAATGCCAAACATTTTGTTAACTTTTCGTTGATAGCCACGATACAGGCTGTGCCAAGTGTGGACATCATTGTACATTGTGTCATAGTAACATTGGACTAGTAAAATAAATTATTCTTATTCTTAACTGTTGTGTTGATTCTATTTATGAGCATGTGGAGCTTACTATCAGGCGAGGCGAGCTACCTGTTCGTCTGGGTATTCAGACTAATAAAAATTTGAATATGGATGATTATTACATGGATTTATATATAATATTCATGTCTATTCACGAACTACGCCTGACAGATCATGCACAAAGTTTTTTTATGCAAGTGGGGACAACGGAACAAGCGGGTCACTTGATCAGCACCGCCCATGGACACGATCATTACCAGAGGAATTGTTGGTGCATTGCCGGCCTTTGAGGAAAGAGTAGGCTCAGAATTATCTAAATTATAATTTAAATGTGAAAGTGGGAACTACTCCGTTGTGTGCGTGACTTGGTGCAGTGCGGCTCGCGACCGCACCTTGTCAGCTCACAAATTGACGTGAATTGTTGTCGGCGGATCTTTGTCACGGCGCGCGCAATCAACCGCTCCTACACTACGCTAATACATAGAACATGACGACGTGGAAGTGGCACAAGAACATTTTTTTTATATCGAGCAAGTGGGTCACCTGATGGTAAGTGATCTCCACCGCCCATGTACGCCCACAATACCAAAAGAATTATGGGTGCGTTGCCGACCTTAAAGGAGAGGGATAATTAAGGAATTGGGGAGGGGAGGGGGTTTGGGCCTCCAGATATCTCACTCACCGTACGAAACGCAGCAGCAAGATGCTACTTTACGCCGGTATTTTGTAAAATTATTTCCTCAAAGGCCGGTAATGTACAGACGTTCCCTCTGATATCATTGTCTAAGTGAGGCGGTGCTGACTATCAGATGACAGATGAGCAGGTGCTCATATACGCCTTATTATAAAAATAACAACTTTGGAAAGAATGAAAACTTAGTTCAGAAAGGTCTAATAAGGGGAAAAAGAAGCGCGTCTTTAAATAATTTATAATACGAGTATGCGGAAAAACCAGTGGATAAATTATTTAATTGGTATCAGGAACAATAATTTAAAATAAACACATTAATTGACAGTGAAGATGAGTGATCAAGTGTGTAGAACAGTTCGCGAAACATAATCTGTAAATACCATAGCTACGGTTATACAGATTTTAAAAGAAACTTCTCCGTCGTCAATTTTAGTGTGCAACGAACTAAAATTATACTATTACTATTTTTCCGTGACTTTGTATTATTATTTTTACATGACTGCCTCGGTGGCGCAGTTTTAATGCGTATGCGTTACGACTGAGGTCTCGGGTTTGATCCCCGGGTCGTGTAAAAGTGATATTGGGTTTTTCTATTACGAAATGCTCAGTACCAGCCCGGAGTCTGGAATTGTGACCGGTATGACGATAGGGTCGCCCCCTATCACATCACGGGACGGAGATACGCTCGGCAAAATGTGGGTGTACTGGTTATACCTCTGCATATCCCTTCGGGGATTACAGGCGTGAGCGCGTATGTGTTGTATTTTCAGATAGCTAATTAAGTACAACATAACGTCTTTGTTGAGTCATAGATAAAAGAGTGAAGTATGTATTTATGATCCAAATATAAAAGCCAGATCTCTTCTAGCAACTATTTGTTTCATTGTGCGTCCAGTATTTGCCGGTGCTAGCGCGACTCGTACAGCCGTGCTCTAATGACCGCTCCATTTTACGACTAATCACTAATTACGCCGCCATTGCGTTTGTCATCACCAATGATCGTTGTTTAGTACCGCACTCCGCTAATCCACGATTCAATATTCAATTTTGTAAAATCATCAAACGTGTTCCACATTACATGCTCCATCAATAATGACAGACGTGTGCTTGTAATATGTGTTTGTAAATAAGTTTATTGTTTAGTTATTATTCCAATGATCACAGTGAAAATTCCAAACCAATTTTGTTGAGTGGTAGAGCCAAGCTGTAGACAGTTCTGTTTACATCATGAATGGGCTGGTTCGTCCGGATCGTTACCACTGTCTCACAGAAAACCGCCTTTATACATTTGTATATAAAGTTAAATAAATAAAAAAAATAAAAAAACCAACGTAAAGTATCAACTTGCTGCTGTGTTTCGTACGGTGAGTGAGATATCCGGAGGCTCAAATCCTTATCTTTCCAATCCCTTAATTATCCCTATCCTTTAAGACAACGCGCCCATGATTCTTTTGGTATTGTGGGCGTACATGCGCGTTGGAGATCACTCACCATCAGGTGATCCACTTACTCGATTACCCGGCCTATGATATAAAAAAATTAGAACTTGGTTTTGTAGACAAAGAGTGTAATTTTATGTCATAACATGTCATTTGTACGTATCGGAAGCAGCCAGTTTTTGTCCCGCGATAGGTACCCATTTTTAAAGAGGTAAAATCGCATTGTGCATCGTTGTCATTGTTTGCTACAGCATGAATGAGCGAACCCAACCAGAAGGGACCCGCTATATCATAGTAAACCAGCCTGAAATTGTAGTTTTGCTGTATCGCTTACCATTATGAGATCTATTTGCTCGTTTGCTTACTTTATGTTATAAAAAGTACTCTAAACCATACCATGTTGCTGGAGACCTCTTGTTTCTTATCTAGCTACATAACTAGCCCATCCAAAGATATCGAGTATAATGATTGATACTGAAGTTTTATGAATATTGTAATATAGTATTTTCATACTATTTCAAATATAATATCATAGTCATTAATTTAATATCAAATCTCGTAAAATCGTAATTTATAAAAGTAGTTTACATGACAGCCTCTGTGGCGCAGCGGACAGTAGGCTACACACTGGCTGTGAAACGAGTGGCCGTGGGTTTGATTTCCACATCGAGACAAATATTTGTGTGATGCACGATTATCGGTTTTGGGTCTGGATGTTGTGGGACCGTAAGTCCCTCGTAGTTCCTGAAACTCACGACACATGTTAACCTAGTATGGGCTCAGGACTATGTGTGACTGTTGGGTGTATTTATATATTTATAATTCAGTTCATAACCATCAAAAATCATTCGTTACTATTCATGGAAGCAAACTCAATCTGCATAAACAATCTAAAAGACGCCCGTGTCCGTCTACGAGCCACATATACAGCGCACAACCAATAATTCGTTTGCTTTTATCTCTCTAGCCTTTACCAGCCACCAACTTACGTACCCACCTTACTTCACTCTTAACACAATGGTTGTAAAGTTTAAATTTGCTTGTTGTGTTGGAATTGAGATGGTCAAACGCGTTCGTCAAAGAGGTTATTACCTGACAAGACATGAAGCTCGGTAGGTACTAGCGAGGGGAGGGCCGCGGGCGAATAAAATGCAAATATTCTGTTGTGTAGCGTGTCTTGGTCCGCTACGTAAGATGCTCGGGTTAGGTGCTATTATAGATGGGGAATGCTCGATGTCGACTAAGGTATTTGAGTATGAAAAATTCATTAGGAGTTTTATATTAGGGTACAGTTTTGGTTCTTTTTTATTGGACTGAATAATGAATCCAGCAGGTCGCTCGCCTGATGGTAAGCGCAACGCCTGCCCATAAACAGAAGCAACACCACATAGAACTTTGAATTACAAAGCACTGCATGACACTGGATTGCGTTCGTCACCCCGTCACGTATTAATTTGTTAAGTCTCTTAATGCCTAGTTATTTCACTGGCTTCAAAATCCTTATATCTGAAATACCATAGTGCTTACAAAATAGTGCTTGGCGGCAGGAATATATCATGAATTATGAATTTGTTTAATGAGATTTTCGCTAGTAGTAGTATAAAATGTAGCTTGTAATATGTAACATCTTGGATCCCAGGTCACGTAATGATTGTACAGTAATTATTTGCAAACCACATATTTTGAACACCAGTTGAATTATATCTAATGTGCGATGCGTCTATTATCTCTTTTCATCCATCCTCTCAATGTGGTCAAACCACTGAAGCAGTACCTATGTATTACACGTATACCATACGTTTTCAGCACAAAGGAGTAGTAGTAGTAGTAACTCTGTATTGTAGACACACAACAAAAACAGAAAACAGCTGATAACACAAACCTGATGTTAAAAATATCGACATACAATGAGCGACATCACTAGAGCAACAAACCGCTGATTCGGTGTGGCTTGTTGGTCGCGTTTACGAGGGTCGCTGTAAAGTGTAAAAAGAGCAAACAGTTTGTTTATGTGCAGTAACGAGCGAAGGCCGGTGGGCGGCGCTGGACGATTGAAAACCTGCTGAGCGTTCAGTGACTGACTCCATAAACGCGACGTGCATTTTTACTGCCGAACCGTTCAGCTTTTTCCATCAAAACTATTCTGAGATGGATTGAAGTACAATTGTTCTAAACGTTAGTCAAATTGATTAAAATTTTCAACATTTTTTTTGAGAGTTAGAGTTATGCTGTAGATAGTTTTGTCTGCAGCACGAATGGGCCGGCTCGACCGGGTCGTTACTACAGTCTCACGGAAAACCAAGTTCTAGAGTTGCAATCACCTCAATTATTATAAACATGTATATCTTAACAATAATATTATTTACCATTGTAGACTCAGTATGTAACCCTCAAATAAATAAATAAAGTGAGGCTTGCTGCTGTATTTCGTACGGTGAGTGAGATATCCGGAGGCCCAAATCCCTCTCCCCATCCTAACCTCTTAATTATCCCTTTCCTTTAAGGCAACGCGCCCATGTTCCTTTTGGTATTGTGGGCCAATGCGTGGTGAAGATCACTTACCAACAGGAGACCCACTAGCTGGTTTGCCGGCCTATGCAATAAAAAAAAGAATACTAAACAAGACATATAAATAAGCACATCCCTCCTTAGAGGGAGGGAGGCACACATTCATTTGAGACTTGAAACTCATTATTAGATCCAATTCGGCACTCAGTCTACAATAGTATAAAACCCTATTAATAAATTGTCAAACACTACGACCTGTCATTGAAACAATGATCAGAGTCAGCGCCACTGGGCTTCGGATCAAATTACAATTAAAAGTTGGGCCACTAACACTTCTGCGGAGTACATTAAATTAATAAAAATATGCCTCGGGGAGAGTTAACTGCTCAGACAATTACACTGTGATATAATGTAACAAGTTATTGTTTAGATTAATGCGAAAACTTCTAACTATCGACTTGAGAGTTTTTAATCTGATTACAAAATGATTATGGTCTCCTGGTTCTTATTCTACTATTTGGTAACAACATGTTTCCTTTAGACTTCTGTATCCAAATGAAGCCAATGGTACCCTATTATTAAGCCTACACAATCTGTCTTTTTACACACATTTAAAGCGTTATAATACAACCAACAGTCACACACATAGTCCTGAAGGCCAATTCTCGTAATTTTAAATGTTCAAAATATCATTCCGATCTAGTCTCAGCGTCAAGAAAGTTGCAAATGACATTCTCTTAAACCAATAATTTAAAAGAATGCCATTTGCAACTTTCTTGACGCTGAGACTAGATCGGAATGATATTTTGAACATTTAAAATTAAGAGAATTGGCCTCCTGATCCCACACTAGGTTAACTTGTATCGTGGGTATCAGGAACTACCAGGGACTTGCGGTCCCACAACATCCAGACACTGTGGGAATCGAACCCGCGGCCTCTCACCACCGCACATGTACGTCCACAATACAAAAAAAATGGGCGCGTTGTCGACCTTAAGTATAAGGATAATTAAGGTATTGGGAAGAGGAGGGGCTTTGGATTTGGGCTCCGGATATCTCACTCACCGTACGAAACGCCGCAAGCTGCTACTTTACCAGTTTTCTGTGAGACAGTGCTAACAATCCGGACGAGCCGACCCATTGATCCTGTATACAAAACAGCGTAGCTCTATCACTGTAAGAGAATCCCAAAGACTTGCCGAGCTTTACATCTTGGTGTCAATAAAATACGTGGTTACAAGAAGTTGGTGTGGTGGATGTGTGGGTGGGATAGTCTCTGCCCAAGGTAGGAATCTTGGACAGAGATGATTAGACTACTACAGGGAAAGGACGATAACCAGAACTTGCATACATGCTTAACGTTGCAAGTGTAAATGTTACCGTATCATTATGCTCGTTGGTTTTCCAATATTATGAAATTTGACTGCTTCAGTGGCGCAGTTGTAATGCGTACGCGTTACGATTGAGGCTAACGCTGAGGTCTCGGGTTCGATCCCCGGGTCGGGTAAAGTGATGTTGGGTTAGGTTAGGTTTTCTATTATGAAATGCTCAGTCTCAGCCCGGAGTCTGGAATTAGTGCCCGGGATGGCGATAGGCTCGCCCCCTATCACATTGTGGGACGGAGATACTCTCGGCGAAATGTGGGTGTATTGGTTACACCTCTGCCTACCCCCTTCGGGGATTACAGGCGTGAGTGCGTATGTGATAGCACAGCGGGGAGTGGTATGGACTGTCGAGACGAAAGCCGAAGGTTCGAAACCAGCCCCAAGCTCATACACCTTTGACTTTTCTAAGTTATGTGTGTATTAATTGTTAATTATCACTTGCTTTAACGGTGATGGAAACATCGTGAGGAAACCTGCATACTTGAGAAAGTTCTTCATAAGATTTTCGAAGGTATGTGAAGTCTGCCAACCCGCATTAGGCCAGCGTGTTGGACTAACCCTTCATTCAGTAGAGGAGGCCCGTGCCCAGTAGTGTGACGTATATAATACAGGGCTAGTATTATTATTATGAAATTTTAACTAACACTGGGATAAATAATAATGTTAGTATGGATTGTTTATTGAATAAATTCGAAGCCATTAGGTATGTATTTTAGATATCGTGTTGAGTGCGTTATCTTAATTAATTGTGTATCAAGGTACAGTTTATATTACCTATTGTTTGTACTCAACGCTCCGATAACGATGTAGGTAACTACGCATAATTAGATTTCGTTGCCACTTTATTACATTTAATTTACATGATATTAGAGAAGCCGTCTGGGTTGGTACCACCGCTTTGTCTATTTCTGCCGCCAAGCAGCAGTGTGTTAGCACTGTTGTGTTTCGGTTTGACGGACAAAGTGAAATTACTGGGCATTATGAGACTTAACATCTTATGTCTCGGTATGACGAGCGCAGTTCAGTGAAATACCTACAGTGTTCTGTAATCCAGAGTTTTGTGTGACGATCCTTCTGTTAATGAGCAGGCGTGACGCTTAACATCAGGCGGGCGAACTGCTCGCCTCGTCATTCAGGTTATTAAAAAAGAAAAACATGCGGGGCAGTCTTTGGGGACTGCCGATGGAAGTGAAAACTAAGTAACTTGTGAATTGTATCGTCGATCTATTAGATTATTATGTTTGAATTATTTTTGGTTTGTAAAAAAGTGTTAAGTGACCGATTTAATTGTATATATATAATGTATACTAATAACGCACGGAGGTATATCTATGTACATATATACACAGTATACATATAGCTCATGAGAAAGCGTGCGGTGACGATGACGCGAGTTCCATGATTTTTGTTCACCCAAAAAGTGCTCAACGCGCCTAAAGAAGCTTTCACTTAAAAAAAATAGTTTGAAAGTTAAAATAAACAAAACCATTATCAATGAGAAAAACATCTGTAACTGTTAAACTTCTGAACAGACTTTCTTTGAGCATAGCTAACTCGAATAGTCCAGCTTTCAAACAAAAAACGCAAATCTGTCCATTCGTTCTATCTATTTCGAATAGTTAGTGACCAATCTAGTGTAATTTGAAGCTGCCTGAAAGAAGATTAAGCCAGGTCAGAAGGACTGGGATAATCTCCCAAGGGGTAACCAGTATACCTACATTTCGCGATGCTTTGCGCCTAGTTTATTTCTGTCACTTGATGAGATAAGGGGCGAGCCTATCGCCATACCGTGCACTATTCCAGACTCCGGTCTAATACTGAGCATTTCGTAATAGAAAAACCCAATATCACTTTTACCCGACTCGGGGATCGAACCCAAGACCTTTGTCACTTTAATCGTAGTATTGATAAATAAGAAAAGCAAAAACTACCTATATATAGTACACGTGTATATAGCGATTGATTTTATCATAATAAACTGTTTGTGAAGTACACGTTAATAGTTATTTATTCTGATAACGAATATTATATTACGGACAAATTTCGACAAATAAGGTAATGAAATACAACTTTTTAATAACTTAGGCCGGCTAACGAGCAAGTGGGCCATTTGATGGTAAGTGATCTCCACCGCCCATGTACGCCAAAATACCAAAAGAGTTATGGGCACGTTGCCGACCTTAAAGGAAAGGAATAATTAAGGGATTAGGAAGGGGAGGGGGAGTTGGGCCTCTGGATAACTCACTCACCGTACGAAACGCAGCAACAAGCTGTTACTTTACGTCGGTTTTCTGTGAGACAGTGGTCACGACCCCGACGAGCCGGCCCATTCATGCTATAGACAAAAGTGTCTAAAGCACGGCTCTACCACTCAAAAATGAAAATAAAATATGGATTAAAATAAACAAATGCAATGGTACAGTTATTCTTAAATTAAGGTAAATTCGAACGTTATATCAATATAAGTACGTAACACCGCAATCACCAGAAGTTAACAGTTAGTTAGATAACGCCGGTTCCTATGCAAAAATAAATTAATTTTACCGATAACGAGGTACACGTTTTTATTCGTATTTTTATTTATTTATTTTGCGTACAGGAAATAAACAGTATTGATATAAACTAAAAGCAATACATATCTTATATATAAAATTCTCGTGTCACAATGTTCGTTCCCATACTCCTCCGAAACGGCTGGACCGATTTGTATGAAATTTTGTGTGTATATCGGGTAGGTCTGAGAATCGGCCAATCTATCTATTTTTCTCTCCCCTAAATGTTAAGGGTGGTCCACCCCAAATTTTATTTCTTTTAGATTTTTTTTTGTTTTTATTTAAAAAAAAATACATACAACCCAAAATTTTCAACCCTCTACGATCAACCCCTATTTTTTAATAGGGACATTAGTATTTTTGTCAAGCGCATTTCTCACCGGGACTCGCTTGATGCGCCCACTAGGCTACTTTAATCCTGGAAATAGGCATTCACGCGGGCGGAGCCGCGGGCAACAGCTAGTATGATATAAATTTAACCAACATAGTTTCCTATTTTTTTCGGTGGTAACATTTTTTTCCTAACATTTTTTTTCAGTGGTAGAGCCACGCTGTAGATAGTTTTGTCTACAGCATGAATGGGCCGGCTCGTCTAGGACGTTACCACTGTCTCACAGAAAAGCGGCTTAAAGTAGGAGGTTGCTGCTGCGTTTCGTACGGTGAGTGAGATATCCGGAGGCCTAAATCCCCCTTCCCTTCTCACGCAGAACTCAGAAGTCAGTATTCTCAGCATGTGTAAAATTGTAAAAGTAAAAAAATCTAGCAGCTATACCGCTGAGTATGATTTGATATTTTTGGAAAATGAAGTACAGACATGATACCTAGGGGTATGTAGGTTCCCCACTGCCTACTACTTATAAATATATTTTTTCTACATCACTTGTACATGCACCACCTGCATATATGCTTTCTTTCTTTCTATACCCTCGATGCCACGAAGCTGGGATCGAACCAGAGGTTTCTTGTTTCACACCTACTGCGCTACGGTGGCTGTCCCGCCACATGTGCGCGTATTCTATGATAGTTATTTTTTAAGATTGAGTTTTAGTGGCGAAACTTGTCTCTCGTTGCGAGTTGTTGTCTGAATACTAAATCCACCGTTGACCCGTTAGTATTAATCGGCAGTTTGTATTTGTGTCCGGTATGGCGATAGGCTCGCCCCTACACACATAATGGGACGGAAATAGGCTCAACGAAATGTGGGTGTGGGTGCTGATTTGAATTACAAAGTTGTATGGTAGTGCTAAGCTTATCATCCCTAGACATAAGATATTAAATTTCATAAAAACTACCATTTCATTGCTTGAATGTATTTTAAACCGAAACACAGTCACGCTTACAAATAGCTGCTTGGTAGCAGAAACAGACAAAATGGTGGTACATCCTCTCCCATACGGAATACCTAACATCTAGTGATTGATTACTTTAATCAAAATATATATGTATGATGGGCAATAATCACAAATTAATTCATTGTTTCAAAACAGTGTTGCTAAGGGGTCCAATTGGTGAACTCTTTCTGTGACTATGACACATTTAAATGAAAATGTGGCCGACTTTACATTTATAGAACATGTAAGTCAACACAATTAATTGATGCATGAATCCATGTCAGCACGTTCAAATTGCTCCCAATACCGTAATCCGACCGTTACGATTCAAACAGGCGGCGTAATCCTAAAATATACTAACGCTCGAGCAACTCGCCGCGTTCGACGCGCGCGCACAATCGCTCAAATGGCCACGCACCTCGCATTAACATAATTCTGTATTCTATTGTACGTGGCTAATGCAGTTAGCTCGCTACAACACAGCGCTTACATCACCACACATCGTAACTCTATGCAAAACGCAATAATTTACACAGCGCTTAAAGCAGGGGACTGCAGTATAGAGTTACCTGTGTACCGAGGGTGGCGCAAAACGCCATCTGTCGTAGTGAGGGACAATGCACAGATTTATTGTTGCCAAATGCGTTTATGGGGGTTTGCGGGGATTTGGTTTTTTGCGCGCTATCAAGTTTCCATTAGCTAATTTAGTATCGATTTTGGACGCCGGTGAAAGTTTCGCCGTGCGATTCGGAATTGATGGATCGTTTTTATACATTTCAAACTGAATTCACGAAGTTTTCAAATTCAATTTTTATGAACACAAGCGAGATGCGGTGCGGATAATTTAATTCTGAATGTTGGAGCGTCGGGTACAGACGGCTTCACGTTTGTACGTCTGTTTGTACGAGTACCCATATTTTTATAAAGAATCTGACAGGCGGAACGTCTGAGTTGAGCATGCTTGCAACAAATTAATTTACTTCAAAAGAAGATCCATAGATGCAAATATTTTTGTATACACGTACTGACGGCTATAATCACATAAGTATATCGACAAAGACTGGCCGACAACAGCCTTGCATAGGGAATGTTAGGAGTTGAGGGAAACCTTTGCCCAGCAGTGGGACAATAGAGGTTAATAAAAAAAGTATATTGTAGGTAACTGTTAAGAAATGAAAACTCAATTTTATTTTACTTTCATTTATTGTTTTTAATTACGCATATGGGCAATATCGTAAGGATTGTTTATTGCTGAGTGGTACGGACTGCCGAGACGAAAGTCGAAGGTTCGAAACCAGCCTCAAGAGCATGCACCTCCGACTTTTCTAAGATAAGCATTTATTCAGTGTTTATTATACATACCTGAGGATTCTCCATAAGAATTTCGAAAGTATGTGAGCTCTACCAACCCGCATTAGGCCAGTGTGGTGGACTAAAGGCCTAATCCCTCTCATTCGTAGTTGAAGCCCGTGTCCAGCAGTAGGACAGTCTATATTAAAGGGCTGATATTATAATTACGCATAATATTATACGAAGAAAAATATATTGTAATTGTTTTAAAGTAAACGGTTGCTGTAAATTGTATCGTCCAAAATTAATTTTCTTTACGAACCATTACTGTAACTTAAAACAGTTCACGCATTACTGAGCTGCATTTATATTAATCGAGATACGTCCGACGAAATTGCTTCTGTCATCAATACGGGGGCTGTCTTCCAACTGGGGAGCCCACCTTGTGTCCCTCTGCATTATCTTACCTACGGCCCTCGGAATCAGTTGCGCGGGCATTCAACAAAATGCATTTGCGATTTAGCTCGTCAGACCTCAACGTACCACCCATTCAAATATACACTTTACTACAAACGATTTGCAGTACAAAGTTCACCGTCTCATTTATAGTATTTTAGAAACACGCGTGTCTAAACAATGATAACTCTTATTATACAACGGTAATTCAAATTAAACTTTACACACTTGGGATAAGGTTAGTTGTTGCGAATTAAGATTAGAGTGGCATCGAAGTACGTATCGTTTAAGCTAAGAGGGTAGTTCACATGTTGGCAATGCGATTTATCAAATTTTATACGTTGTTAGGGCAGCGACATGTGCGCGGACAATTGCTTAGGAGCGCGGGTGTGCGGTGCGACGGGCGGGGAGGGTAGTTCGTATTAAATATGGAGTGAGAGGTGACTAATGGATTAGCGCGTCACCTTATGGCGTGCAGTCGGAGTGGGCAGATGCGCCGCGATATGAGATGCTGATTGGATCCGGGAGCGGAGTTGTGTGTGATGCGTTTAGCTTAGGTTTATCGATTGTTGAGGGTATTCTTACCTGAGAGTAACTTTATTCATAGAGCGTGTTGTATTTTTTTTTTACTGCCTGGATAGGTAGACGAGCAAACGGGCCACCTGATGGTAAGTAGTCAGCGCCGCCCATAGACTTCGGCAATGCCAGGGCACAGAAAAGCCGCTGCCTACCGTCCTGTATAAAAGACATTAGTTTCCGATATCTGTAGTACAAGGATCTCCAACAGGATTTTAATCGTGACTACTATTGTGTGTATTTCACCTATCTGCAAGTTACAAGGTGGCAGATCCCTCGTTTGCGAGAGGTCGGCTGGGTTGGTACCACCGCTTTGTCTATTTCTGCCGCCAAGCAGCAGTATATGAGCACTGTTGTTTTCGGTTTGAAGGACATTGAAGCCAGTGAAATTACTGGGCATTATCAGACTTAACACCTTATGTTTCGGGGTGACGAGCGCAGTTGAGTGTCATGCAGTGCTTATTCTGTGTGGCGTTGCTTCTGTTTATGAGCAGGCGTGGCGTTTACCATCAGGCGAGCGTCCTGCGCGTCTCGTTATTTAAGATAAAACAAAAGAAATGATACCATCTTTGAAATATTCAATCGCAACATAAAAACACGATCGGTGTTTAAGAACTTTTGGGTAACTCCAATGCATCAAAAGTTGTTGTCAGGTACGCATGAAAAGGTAGGCACGTTACAAAACGTTATTAAATAAAAACACGGCGTTTAATGATCGATCACAAGGGCAGGCGAAGTTATTGGCGCGGGGTATCGTGGCACATCACGGCGCGGCGCAGACCTAGCGACCGTCTGACGTCGACTGCTCGTCACTTGTTCGAGTACCGACAGCAGAAGGTCAATTCTCGTAATTTTAAACGTTTAAAATATCATTCCGATCTAGTTTCAGCGTCAAGAAAGTTGCAAATGGCATTTTCTTAAACCAATAATCAACGTCCAAAGTATCACCAAAGTATCAGTACCCACTTCGATATAACTTTTTTTATAGCAGATGTCAACAAATGAGCTTGTGAGTCACCTGATGATAAGCAATCTCCACCGCCCATGGACACTTACAAAGCCAAAATAATCACCGCGTTATCGACCTTAAAGAAAAGTAAGGGGAGAGACTTGGACCTCAAATTCCACTCACCGTACGAAACGCAACAGGAAGCTGCTGCTTCACGTCAGTTTCTGTGACAGTGGTAACAACTCGGTTGAGCTAACACATTTATGCTCTATATAGAACTGTGTACGATGTTGCTCTACCACTTAAAACTTGACTAACATAATTCTCTGGTGTTTAATATCAGTATCCATCTGAATATAAATATACTATGAAATACGCATGGTGATAAAACTGGCATACTATAGATAATGCATAGGAAAGCCTCGGTGGCGCAGTTGTAATGCGTACGCGTTACGTTCTGACGCTGAGGTCTCGGGTTCGATCCCCGGGTCGGGTAAAAGTGATATTGGGTTTTTCTATTACGAAATGCTCAGCATCAGCCCGGAGTCTGGAATTGTGCCCGGTATGGCGATAGGCTCGCCCCCTATCACATCATGAGACGGAGATACGCTCGGCTAAATGTGGTTGTCCTGGTTACACCTCTGCCTACCCCTTCGGGGATTACAGGTAGTGCGTATATATGTAGTGCTTCTAATATTCTTCTCAACTTGGCCTTGATCTTTATCATTCGTAATTCTCAAAACAATAATGCTAAGAGTATCGTCATGTCTAAAACTAAGCAATACATAAGCTGACATCAAGACCTAATTTCTAGAATTGTAGGGTTCTAATCCAGTGATTTTTAAGACGAGATCAAAATAATTAAACACATAATCTCTAAAAGTTTTGTGCATTTCTATAACCTATTGGTTTTAAGCAATAAAGCCGTTCAGTTTTGCTGTCGGTGGGTCGGTGTCGGGACTGGCGGGGAGCCCACCTATTCACGTGGGTGATGGATTGCGGCGTCGATTAGGGCCGGCGCTGACCTGTACTTTCATATCTCGCTAATGGCTGTACGGCACACGCTCGCACCTATACACCTATACCGGACACGTGGAACTACTGATTACAGAAGAGACATCTCAAAATCTTCAACCTCAGTCAACTATCACTATTACTTTTCACTCGTATACGAGAGGCCGGCTGGGTTGGTACCACCACTTTGTCTATTTCTGCCGCCAAACAACAGTGTGTAAGCACTGTTGTGTTCCGGTTTGAAGGACATTGAAGCCAGTGAAATTACTGGGCATTATGAGACTTATCACCTTATGTCTCGGGGTGACGAGCGCAATCCAGTGTCATGTAGTGCTTTGTTTTTTAAAGTTCTGTGTGGCGTTGCTTCTGTTTATGAGCAAGCGTGGCGTTTACCATCAGGCGAGCGACTTGCTCATCTCATCATTCAAACTAATAAAAAAAGAAGGTAGTCAGTCTTTTATATGCGAGAGTCCGACTGGGTAGGTACACCACTGCCTTATCTACTTCCCTCGCTAAGGCACTGCTGTACTCCGGTTCAAGGAAATTGAAGCTAGTGAGATTGATAGGCATTATGAGTTTTAATATCTTGGATTGGGATGATAAGCGCAATACAGTGCCGCCTAGTGCGTTGTACGATGTTCTGGGTGGCTACTGCCTAGAATCAAGGCAGACGCCATCATCGGGCGAGCGATTTGAGCTCGTCTCGATATTCAGGCAAAAAACCTACTGCTATTTTATACAGCTCCGTGGCGCAGCGGGCGAGTAGACGGCTGCGAAGCGAGAGGCCGTGGGTTCGATTCCCACACCGGGACAAATGTTTGTGTGAACCACAAATATTGGTCTCGGGTCTGGGTGTTGTGGGACCGCAAGTCCCTCGTACTTCCTGATACCCGCGATACAGGTTTACCTAGTGTGGGGTCAGGACTATGTGTGTGACTGTTGGGTGTATTTATTTATTTATTTATTTATACAGAAGTTCAGTAGGAAGTTGGTCATCTTATAGTAAGTGATCACCGCCATAAACACCATATGTCAGAAAAGTCGTGTATGATTTGCTGATCTTTGACAAAAGGAGTTAGAAATGAAATGAGGTTATTTTTAGGATCTCTGACAAAGCTGCCACTTCATCTCAATTTTCTATGAGACAGTGTAGCCACACTGATCAAGCCAGCCATTCATGCGTAGACAAAACTATTAATTATTTATTATTTTTTTATTTATTTAATTATTAAAGTACAAAAAAGAAAATCTTATGAACTACTACAATGTCCCACAAAACTGCACAAACAGTTTGACTGCAGGATCAGCAAAACAATACAAAGTATTAAACTACGAGAACCTTCATAATGTTATGTTCTTATAAATTACTAAAAAATATTAAGGTAGTATGTAATAAGTATTTCTTTAAATTAACATTAAACTTGTGTTTTTACATTCCCCTCTTATATCCTTGGGTAAGCTGTTAAGTATATAAGGAATACGCTTTCTAAGGGTTCTATCACCATATACATTAGTGACTCTGGGTACCACGTATGTTAATACGTGGTGCACGCAGTCATAGTCCTTGTCTTATAACTAAACAGCGATATTAATTTACGTATTTATTCCGAAATAAAATTAAGTAACGACATATCTAGCACGTTATGTTCACGGTACACCTGTCGGCTGTCGGCTGTCAAATGTACAAGGGTCATTACTTAGCGTATCGGCCCGGTAATTAATACACGTACATGAATTGGCCGCTGCTGCTGACCGCCGCGCCGCCTTTTTGCTGTGCTCCTGACGTGACGTGCCGCTGTTTCCTCATTAACTTACGACGTAGCACGAATGTTGCCTTTTTAGGGTTAAATTGGGGATATTTGTGCAGTTGTCATTAACTATTTCGTTAAAAGCTAGGTTATGTATAGTGTCGACAACGTTTTGTCTGTGTGGAAAATTGTATTAAAAAGGATATTACTATTATTATTTTACTATTATCTTGTTTTGTTGTGCTGTTAGTATGTTTGCGTGTAGAAAAGAAAAAAATTGCAGTTGTAGAGACTGCCGATAGAAGTGAAAACTTAGAACTTATATAATTAAAATTTGAAATTTCATAATGTTTGAATTAAAATTATCAACATTAATCTGGTTTTCACAACTATTGACACTCCGAGCAACAATTAAGCATGTTTCTATGGTTTTTTAGTACTCACTATTGTACTGCACAATGATTCTACAATATAACGATTCAAATAATAATCAAACAAAAACACTATTTCAACAATGCACAGTATATACACATTGAACTTTTCACTAAATCCATTCAATTTCACTTATAAGATATACACAGCACTAATGTTGCACAATACGTCAGCTGTATAGCTACAGATATACCGCTAATATCATGTCGGTGACGCGAACGCACGAGATTTTCCCCTACCAAAAAGAGCCTAACGCGGCTAAAGAAGTTTTCACTTCAATGAATGGTTTAAATGGTATAAAAAAGGGTCACCGAAGCAGTCATGTCATTTTATTTTATGATTTACATTATATCTTTATTAATTTTGGTCGAAATTCACTGTTATTGTAGAAGTCAACAGAGTCTAGAAGCTAATGTTATGAATCATAAGTCTTAGCTGACTTGTTGAACGAATGTCAAGCGTTGGATATTTGATTTTAAGTGCTAATATCAAGAAACTATGCACCTAGTTAAACTATATTTTGCCTCTTTTGCAAAAACAATGAAACCACGTAGAAATACAAGCCATTTAGTGGTTTTAATGTTCACTCCGCAGACCAGTTACTAACCTTCTCGCAAATGTGAAATAATAATGTTTTAAACACTACCTTTCTTTCTACCTTGCCGAGGCTGCGTTCTTGCATTGACGATATTTGGCATTATACTAGTATGGGGCCACCCGCCGACGGATCTCCACAACCCTCAACGAGAACCATGTTTCGCCATTGGCTCATCCGTCGGCAGAGAGTGTTCTTAACATTATCAAATTAATCAAATAGATGTACCTGGTTTAATCTTGCATTGTAACAGCATTTAACAGTAAATCAGCGGGTGTCAGTGGGCGCAGTTTAGGTGTCACTCACTTCGGTACCTGGGGCCCCGTTGTGCGGATCAAACAGTAATTAATCTCCGCCACCATCCGCCACTGTCCGTCTCCCCTCCACCGCCGCCTCACCCCCCACCTCGCCCCCGTCACGTCGCCTTCATGGCGCCGTCATTTCAGGTGACCACTCTCTGATGTGTACCGTTGGCAAATTAGATTGAATTACTATTATCAGGTTATATTTGTTAGGGCCGTGGATAGATAAAATTGTACAAGGTGGCAGGTACCTCGTATGCGAGAGGCCGGCTGGGTTGGTTACCACCGCTTTGTCTATTTCTGCCGCCAAGCAACAGTGTGTAGCACTGTTATGTTCCGGTTTGAAGGACATTGAAGCCAGTGAAATTACCGGGCATTATGACACTTAGCACCTTATGTCTTGGGGTGACGAGCGCAGTCCAGTGTCATGCAGTGCTTTGTTATTTAAAGTTCTGTGTGGCGTTGATTCTGTTTATGAGCAGGTGTGGCGCTTACCAACAGGCGAGCGACCTGCTCGTCTCGTCATTCAAGCTAATAAAAAAAATAAAAAAAACTAATAATCCTTAGGATCATGATGTTGACATCATAATTGTGTAACTGAACTAGATAAATACTGATGGTATGTGACCTGTACCGCCAACAAACATACCACAATATCAAAGAGACATAGTTGCGTTGTCAATTTGGAAAGAAATGGAACTGGCATTGGAAAGGCGAGGGGAGGTGGATTTTATAATTTTTTTATTAGCCTGAATAACGAAACGAGCATGTCGCTCACCTGAGCTTGGAGCTGGTAAGAGCCACACTTACCCATAAATAGACACAACACCACACAGACCTTTGAACTACAAAGCACTAATGAAAAAGAAAAACTTCCAATTTGTCAGAACTTGAAAAATCCCTCTATAATCTCTATAAGGCCCTATTCCACTATCATATTTTCATCATAGATATATGACGTCATGTATGATCATATGTCACAGCATACTGTGAAATAGGACCATAGAACTATGATCATAGAAAATATGAAGTTTATGCTGCTATTACACTGTCATACATTTCTCATGTATCTATGAAATATAGAAGCAGGATCATTTTTATATGATAGTGGAATAGCTGCCTAAAAGTGTGTATTTCAATCAATTATGTCATATCTGGAAATGGCCCCACGTCCTAAAATAGATCTTAATCTAAGAACTATAACAATCAAAACCGAATAAGAAACAATAAATCATATTGTTAATTAATTGAGTAATATCATTGACCGAAATTATAGTCTATCAATAAAATATACATTTGCAACACAATAAACGAATTTTTCATCAGTTTGGCCAATTTCGATCCAAATCAAATGTGTAAAACATATGAAGTGTCAAAAAGGCCATAACAGCTCGTAATGGCTCAATATGGAAGTGGCCAGGCGTGCGGCTCGTCGTTGAGTGTCGAGCGAGCGAATCGTCGTGCCCGCCACGCGGCTACCACGCAATCAAAACGCGGTGAAATCGCTCCCAACTGATAACTGCATTCGGGTTGAGGTACAACGAGATATTGGAGTAGATATAGATTTATTTTATTACTAGATTATGCACCACTCCACCGGCGCGGCGAGGGAGTCAGTCCAGTCATATTTTCAGAATAAAATAAGCCTAATTTATTCTCTGAAAAGTCCTAAATAAAAAAAGCCACTTTTAGGTGGTTACTGAAAATCAGCGTTGTGTTATGGTTGGTGTCGCAACACAGCATCATGCTGAGTTAGCAACCTAGTTGTCACGGTGCAGGCGTGCACCATTTTGTTTTTATTTACTTTTAATTCATTTATTTGTTTTGTTTTGTTGCATGCGCATGAATGAGACAATAAAACATTTTTATTTCTTTCTAAATCTGATAATGAAAGTCTCCTCAAAGTCAGTTCAGCCGTTTTGGTGATTAGCCTGGACACTCAGACAAATATACAGACAACTTTTTGAATAAGCTGCTTTGATTTTTATTTCTAAATCACAGACAGACACTAGAAAATTGTTAACTATATAATAGCTTGTAGTAGTTGAGTGTCAAAAGTAGAGAAAATCTTTATTTTATCAAAACCTAATTCAAAGTTCCTGTAATTTATTCAAAACACTTCTGTTAATTCTAATCCCAACATCAATACTTGCTAGTGTACCTCCAACCTACACAAACCGTAAAGCAGTTTTCATATCGTCTCGCAATACGGAGAGCGATAGAAATGATTTATCGAGTGCTCGGTGGACATACGAGCCGTGCCTCGCCTCGCCTCGCCGCGTCCCGCCTCGCCTCGCTACGCCAGATGGCGCTGAGGTGCATCTGCTTCGTAAATGCTGACGGTTCTATCTATGACTTACATATTAGACAATTTACATTGTAGATTTTATATTTACTATATTTCTAAACAATATAGCGTCTATCATATATGATGAAAAACCTTTTATAGCTACTCATACTCAAGAATCGCTTTTCTTGACCAGGCATTCGAGCCTATAAAATAACTGGGCATTATGAGACTTAGAGTACTAAGAGACAGTGCCATGCAGTACTTTATAATTCAACTAGCTGTCCCTCACGGTTTCATCGCAGTCATGTCAGTGCCCTGCTCCAATGGGCTATAATAATAATACTAGCCCTGTATTATACACGTCCCACTGCTGGGCACGGGCCTCCTCTACTGAATGAGAGGGGTTAGGCCGTAGTCCACCACGCTGGCCTAATGCGGATTGGCAGACTTCACATACCTTCGAAATTCTTATGGAGAACTTCTCAGGTATGTAGGTTTCCTCACGATGTTTCCTTCACCGTTAAAGCAAGTGATAATTAACAATTAATATACACGTAACTTAGAAAAGCCAGAGGTGTATGCTCTTGGGGCTGGTTTCGAACCTGCGACTTTCGTCTCAACAGTCCATACCACTCCCACCTGAGCTATCACCGCTTCTATATATGGGCTATAGCGTACAGATAAACCTTTCGGAATAAATTCTGTAACTAATAGTGAAAATGGCATATAAATTCGTTGCATAGTTTAGGAGAAATATGTGGACAAACAGACAGACAGATAGCAACATTTTTTATACTATGTATTGATGTATTGAGTTATATATGTTTCATCATTCAAGCTAATAAAAAAACTGCATACAATTTTTCAGATACATTTTACAATTGTCTCTACACTATATTGATCTTTATTACTTCGCAATTGAGGATATATTTTATTGTCATAATATTTGAGATGCTATCGTAGGATCGCCGAAGCCAAGTACTATAATGAAAGAAATACCTCAGTCGTCTTCAACATTTACATTAGAGCCGGTGTTCATTGGAATATTATAATGAAATCATTCCTGGCAGTAGGGCGGCGTCACAGCGTCGCCCACGCACTAGGCAGAGCCCGCACACGTTCATCGCGCAGTAATAAACCTCCGACGATATGAGATGGCTTCCTACATTCCACAGAACGTCTGTTTTATTCCATACCTAGATTGAGATTCCTAAAAGTATGTCACATGTTTTATGAATGAAATCTTTTCATTCGCTTTTTAAAGTCAATTATACATTTTAAATAAGTTTTAGGACGATTACTTTCCGCAATTGAGAAAATTAGGACCTATTTCACTATCTCCGTTTAAATTTTATTAATCAAATAACACATTTAAATTAGGGAGGCTGGCACCCAGGAAAGTCAAGGCCTAACTGGCCTCTCTGCACAGCACTGTTGTGGAGGAGTGGTTAGCCCCGCTGGAGAGCCCGAATGTAGGACCGTCGAAGCAGTTCGTGTCTTTATCCAGTAGCTTAACAGACGCCATGGTACGCCGACGTTCGTTCTGACGCAGGATGTTTTAGTTCGTTCCTGTGGGAGTCGTCAGTAGAGGTACTTGTTTGCCGGTCATGGTCGGCACAAGGACGTCGTGGAATGATGGCTTACTTCTGCGAATGTGTCATGTCGCAAAAAAAGAGTGCAGATTGGGATTGGAACGATCCGATGCCGCGCCTCCCACCATCTGGAACGAGAACATTTGAAAAGTTCTACTTTTTTACTCTATACTTGTCGTAAGCGGCGAATAATTGGGGACAATAGCGTCTATGCTGCACAGCGGGGGATGTGCCGCATTCGTAAATTTTCTTGATGTGACCGTGAGACAGACGGCAGTACCGTAGACGTCGAGGGCCTCCCAAATATAAGGGGGCTCCAAAGCCCCAAAGAGACATGCCACGAAGGCAGCGAACAGTGGCAGTATAGGCAGTAATCCAGATATTCCAGGATCCCCCGGAAACGTCCCACTTGCGCCAAACGAAGCCACCGCGGGGTTTTAGTCGGTACCCCGACGTAGAAATATTGGGTAGGGCCTTGATCTAGTAGTCATTCGAATATGAACTTGGTCGGAATGCTGGTAAGTCCGGCACAAACATCCTTCCACGCCCAGGCTGGAAATCCGTATTGTAAATCAGGAGGCCAATTCTCGTAATTTTAAATGTTCAAAATATCATTCCGATCTAGTTTCAGCGTCAAGAAAGTTGCAAATGGCATTCTCTTAAACCAATAATCAACGTCAAATGTGAACATAGATCGTAATGACCCTGGGTTACCATCTGAAAACCAGCGCTGCAGCGCTTAGCACGTTGTAGCATTTAAGCTGAGATGGGACCATTTACGGCCTCACACAACTGATTAATAGGCATTCTTTGCCTAATATACCTGTTAGCCTATTGTAATTGTAAATTGTGTTTTAAGTTTTTCTCGTTTTGTATCTTGTCATGTGCAGTAGGTATTGTAGCTAAGCGATGTATTAGTCTTAGGTATTAGTGTGAGATACCGTAATAAATACATTTCTTTCTTTCTTTCTAATGAGATTGAATGTAGAATAAAAGTTGACTGAATCCAAAACGGTATAATGCTACTGCTAATGCTAGGTGCAATAACATGGTAAGTTGTAAAATCATTCTATGAAATGTTATTTTTAATGAATGGCAGTTGGTTATTGATATATTTCATAAATAATTTAGTGCGTATTTATATGTATCGAGTTCATATCTCGATGCATCTCGGTGTGTCAGTGACTCTGACGGTGGATGCCGTACCGACGCTACCGATCACACATACTGCACCCGTCAGTATACAATATTATAGCGTTCTACTGCAGTCTCTAAAAAAATCATACGATTCACAAGATAAAGTACAACGGAAACAACTTACTGCCTCGGTGGCGTAGTAGTAATGTGTACGCGTTACGATTGAGGCTAACGCTGAGGTCTCGGGTTCGATCCCCGCGTCCGGTATAAGTGATATTGGGTTTTTCTGTTACGAAATGCTCAGTATCAGCCCGGAGTCTGAAATTTGTGCTCGGTATGGCGATGGGCTCGACCCCTATCACATCATGGGATGGAGATACGCTCGGCGAAATGTGGGTGTACTGGTTACACCTCAGCCTACCCTTAGGGGTAAGTTAGCTTACTGGATGGCAGTCAAGTAGTTCAAAGACGATGACAGTTGAACGAAAAGATAGACTTATCGGTTGTATTGGGCTGCATATTAGAAGTATAGCATTAATAAACATAATTATAGATATCAGTACAATATGTTACATGTGCTGGAAATGTAGTTTTAAAGGCAAATCACCCTTGGCGTGCATATTCTGTACACAGTTTCAGATAATTATTTGTGGGTAGTAGAAGATATTCTTTTCTAAAATTCGAATAAAAGACAACAGAAGCGTTTGCTTTTGCTAGAGTTATCTTTAACCGTTTTTCGATCTAAATGGAAATAAAATAAATCTACCAATAGGCCAGGCAGTCCAAGCCTAAATAATTATGGTAAAATTAAGATAGAGTAAACCAACATCAAATTTGAATATGTGTCTGAACACGTGGGCTAAGTCCATGTCCACTTGTGTCGTGAGATAGTGTGCACACAGTGTGCCATTGCCTTAAGCGCGTCATTCGTATGCACGAGCGAGGGTTTCTCCTTGGGTTCATGTCTTTATTTGAACCGTACTGTCACGCTATGAATTTAGCTAAGTGATTGCTCTATACTGTATTAAACAATGTACAAATATGCTACGGTGATATTATTATGAATTATGAGTGGAGTGAGAGCATTTATGAGTGGTAGAGCCACGCTGTAGACACTTTTGTCTACAGCATGAATGGGCCGGCTCGTCCGGATCGTTACCACTGTCTCACAGAAAACCGGCGTAAAGTAGCAGCTTGCTGCTGCGTTTCGTACGGTGAGTGACATATCCGGAGGCTCAAACCCCCTCCCCTTCCCAATCCCTTAATTATCCCTTTCCTTTAAGATCGGCAACGCACCCATGATTCTTTTGGTATTGTGGACGTAAATGGGCGGTGGAGATCACTTATCATCAGGTGACCCATTTGCTTGTTTGCCGGCTTATGACATAAAAAAAAGAATTGAATAACATTTTAGATAGATAGCTCTTTATTGTACACCAATAATAAAATTATACATTAAGAACCTTACAAATAAATTACTTATGTACATAAGGCGGTATTATCGCTAAAAGCTGTCTTTACCAGACAACCTTGTTTTAGAATCAGCTTAGCGTAATTATGTCTCCTGATTTAGTAGGCAACTCTCTTAATTTACAGTCGTGGATAACAAGTATTTCGCGTTTTCAAATATAATATGATTTATGGTCAGTTATTTTTGGTCAGGCAAGTTAATTTGTTTCATGAAAATTTAGCGAAGAGAGCATAAAAAGCATTTGAAACAGCATCTTTTTCATCAATTTGTCATTTGCTCGTTGAATTTTCAACAACAATCACACATGAGTTGTTTGAGGCTAGAATCTGTGCCTGGTATGGCGATATTCTTGCCTATCATATCGTGGGATGGAAATCAGCTCGGCCTAACGTGAAGGACTAGTTGCACCTCTGCTTATCTTGGTGATACAAGCTTGGACCTAAGATTAATTATAAAAAATAAAGTCACATTAATAAACAGGTTTAAAATAGCATATATCTGGAATTCCACTGTCCATGTTACAAAAACAAGATGTCATTATGTTGCAGTATGTCTAAACTAATAGATAATTAGCAAAGGGCCGAGGGCTGTGGCGCTGGCGTGGGTGGTGCGGCTGAGTACACGGGCGCATACATCACCGTGCTTGACTAATATCTGTCCTTAGTGACCGGCTGGTGCGAGGAACAAGCGACTACGGAAACAAGCTATGAAATATTCTGTCGGGGTTTTAAAGTAAATAAATAAATACACCCAACAGTCACACACATAGTCCTGACCCCACACTAGGTAAACCTGTATCGTGGGTATCAGGAACTACGAGGGACTTGCGGTCCCACAACGCCCAGACCCGAAACAAATATTTGTGGATCACACAAACATTTTGTGTCATGTTTTAGTAAGAAGTTGCTAGTATGTTTCGCAGAGGACTTATACAGGTCAATGATGATGATGGTGAAGGTGTACCTGCACGACAAAGAAAGAAAAATGTATTTATTGTTGGAACAAAACATGTATGCATGATACAAATAGCATTATAAGCAAAATTTGCTCAAACAACTTTACTCAGCTCCGTGATGCAGTACGGAACTAAGACATTCTGAAGCGCTGATTTTCAATGTGGGGTCCAATTGATGTACATTAACTAAGTCACAGAACATATATAGGTTTACAATTTTAATCTATTTTATTTACAAGGTGGTAGGTCCCTCGTTTGCGAGAGATCGGCTGGGTTGGTACCACCGCTTTGTCTATTTCTGCCGCCAAGCAACAGTGTGTAAGCACTGTTGTGTTCCGGTGTGAAGGACATTGAAGCCAGTGTAATTACTGGGCATTATGAGACTTAACACCTTATGTCTCGGGGTGACGAGCGCAGTCCAGTGTCATGCAGTGCTTTATTTAAAGTTCTGTGTGGCGTTGCTTCTGTTTATGAGCAGGCGTGGTGCTTACCATCAGGCGAGCGACCTGCTCGTCTCGTCATTCAAACTAATTAAAAAAAAAAAATGAAGATTGTATTATCGTTTTTTTTTTTTTTCAGAAGCAGAACAGAAGCAACGCCATTTCACATAGTTTTGTGTTCCGATTTGGAGGACATTGAAATCAGTGAAATTATTGGGCCTTTTGAGACTTAAAATAACTATGTTATGTAGTTCAAAGTTATGGGTGATGTTGCGAGCGAGCTACTTGGCTCGTCATTCAGGTAAATTACAAAACGTGTCTAGTTTCCGTGGATAACAAAATAACGGTGCTGAAAATCGCTCGTCGCTTCTACCTGACACTCGCCTCATCTTCAGGCCTAAAGGCCGGAGGAAAAAGGCCCTTTACCTTCCACTAAAACTAGTAAATAGTCGGATTAACTAGTCGCATAAATCAGGGGAGTCCATCCGCTGCCGGAACAACTCGAGATACCGATCTCGGTAGATTGGAGAGTGTTCAACTACTTCGTACTACCATCTGATTAAGAGTTTTATAATCGGTTGGTTTAGCGAGCTCACAGAAATTAGGTTAGTTTCGGATATGTTTTGTGAAATTTCGGCCAATAGTTCTTTAACTTTATTTTGTCAGATCAATGACTAGCACTATTTTGTTTGTTCGATCGCAACTTAAGTTAAAACTTCTGATAATTTTGGTCAAAAGTAAAAATTACAAGTTAGGACAAGTTGTTATTCGTCATCTCGAGACATTGGATGTTAAGTCTCATAATGCCCAATAATTTAATTGGCTTCAATATCCGAACGTACACACTGCTGTTTGGCAGTAGAAACAGATAAAGGGGTGGTGCCTACTTAATAATAATAATTCTAGCCCTGTATTATATACGTCCCACTGCTGGGCACGGGCCTCCTCTACTAAATGAGAGGGGTTAGACCTTAGTCCACCACGCTGGCCTAATGCGGGTTGGCAGACTTCATATACCTCCGAAATTCTTATGAAGAACTTCTCAGGTATGCAGGTTTCCTCACTATGTTTCCTTCACCGTTAAAGCAAGTGATAATTAACAATTAATACACACATAACTTAGAAAAGTCAGAGGTGTATGCACTTGGGGCTGGTTTCGAACCTGCGACTTTTGTCTCGACTTTTGGCACTCCCCGCTGAGCTATCACTGCTGTTCTATGCCTACTTAGACAAATTATTGTATACCAAGGACCTACAACCTTAACTCACCTTGAAGTACTACTCCTACATTAACGTAGTCTCCATATTAATAAAAATCCTTTCATTCCTTGGTACAATCCATCTCTAGATAACTCTTTAATATCCATCATAGGTTGGATATTGCAGCAGGCAATAGGCAGTAGGCAATAGGCAGTAGGCATAGTAATTGACGACACCTATTAGAGGCGGTCAGGCGCGGTCCGTGGTCGATCATAACGCATGAGTCACTGTATGAGATACATGGGACCGTATCTGGCACGCCACTTCATTATCTTAGAACATACATGACAGTGGAGTTGTATTGATGGACAAGATTTGTGGTGAAAGTTAAATTTTGATAGATATCTGTATCTATTTCTACATATATACGCACTCACGCCTGTAAGTACACCGACATTTCGCCGAGCGTACCTCCGTTCTATGATGTGATAGGGGGCGAGCCTATTGCCATACCTGGCACAATTCCAGACTCTAGGTTGATACTGAGCATCTCGTAATAGAAAAACCTAATACCACTTTACCCCACCCGGGGATCGAACCCGAGACAACAGCGTCAGCCTCAGTCGTAATGCGTACGCTTAAAACTGCGCCAATGAAGCAGTCTTTTCTTTCTACATTTTTTTATAGCGGCCGGCAAACGAGCAAGTTGGTCACCTGATGGTAAGTGATTTCTACCGCCCATGTACTCCCACAATACAAAAATTATTGGACCTTACAAGAAAAGAGATAATAAAGGGAACGCAGCAGCAAGCTGCTAATTTACGTCGGTTTTCTATGAAACAGTGGTAACGACCCGAACGAGCCGGCCCATTCATGCTGTAGACAAACGTCTCTACAGCGTGGCTCTACCACTCATGACGTTCGTTTTGAAGTTTGTGACAGAGACAGGACACAGCGACGCGCGACCGTTACCATACAATTTCATACAAAGCGGACATATCGCTATCGATTGGCGTCGCGGTCTCCCTGTCTCGGTGGAAGTTGATGAGCCTATAGCCGTATCAAGCATAATTTCAAATACTGTGCTACTAAAGTGTGATATTTTTCGATTCGCAGATATTAACTGTAATTTCCCCAACTGGGATTTAAACTTGATCAACTTAAATATGCTGCAAATATACTAACGAGGTGATAAAACTAGAAATACATGTGTCATTATTTTTGGTAAACATAATCGAATTGAAAAGGCATGTGACTTTTTAATATAAAGAAAAAGTTCACTTCTTTTCAGAATATTAACAATCAAATACTCCTTTAAGACAGGTCCATTATATTTTAACCATCCCCAAGTCAACTCCACGCACCCGGCTCTTAGTAGGTGGACAATTAACCGTAATGCGGGGGTCAACAGTGCTCGCATACCGCTCAATTCTAACAATTGCCCACGCGCAGACGTGGGAACGAACCGCGCTGAATCACCTATTATCCACTCAATCACTATTTATAGCCTGAAATACTGAACATAAGGTGCGGCGATACACACCCATATTGTGATTCAAAATAAAATAGTGAGTAGGAAAATCAATTCTATGATTAATACAATTAACAATTACAGTAATAAATAATGCTGCTTAAGGAGCCTTTTAAAAGTGGGTAGTGACTTTGCCATCCTAATTGACACCGGTAAGTCGTTCCATAAGCGAGCAGCCTGGACTGTAAATGAGTTGTGAAGAAATTGGGTGGTATGCTTGGGGATTTCTAGTTCTAGAGTCAGTGAAGAGCGCAAAGATCGTGCATGAGTGCTACTCAAGAAGTGGAAGCGCTCTTTGAGATAAAAGGGTGAAGTAGGAAGAAATAGAATGCAGTAAAGAAACGAGAGAATTCGAGTATTTCGGCGGAGGCGTATAGAGAGCCACTTGAGTTTAGTTCGAAATTCAGAGATGTGGTCATATTTACGTAGTCCAAATATGAACCGGATGCAGAAGTCCTGAAGAAGTTTAATTATAGAACAAAAAACATACTTAACGGATGATTTCATCGATCTTTAAGTTCTTTTTTAAAGAGTAGAGACGTAGGTCCGTCGTATGCAAGAGGCCGGCTGGGTTGGTACCACCGCTTTGTCTATTTCTGCCGCCAAGCAACAGTGTGCAAACACTGTTGTGTTCTGGTTTGAAGGACATTGAAGCCAGTGAAGTTACTGGGCAAGAGAACTGCGCCAAGAGAACAAGTCTCTTCAATTAAAACTGATATCAAAAAAACAGATTAGCAAAATTGTTGATGACAGGTAAAAACTGCAAACGATAAATCTGGTTTTAAATTCCAGAATTAAAAGGGAAAGAAATTCCCACAGGTCCCTCGGGAGCGTCTGTCGGGAAAAAATCTAATCGCCTTACAGAAGGCCCGCAATCTACCTGGTATTCTAAACAAATTGGCCATAATAAAATACTCGGGCTAATTAATGAGAAGGGAACTCGGAGGGAGATCCGAGCGAAGTTCGAAGATCGGGGAAAATGAGCATCTTTGTAAGTGATCTGCTGTTAATTGTGGGGGAGATCGCGCAGATTTTTTAAACTTTGTTATTAACGGTGATTCGGTGAATACGCTTATTGTATTTTACAGAAATTTAAATGATCTGAATAAGAGTTTTTTATAACCATCATAAAACATTTTTTGAGTGGTAGAGCCACGCTGTAGACACTTGTTTACAGCATGTATGGGCCGGCTCGTCCGGGTCATAACCACTGTCTCACAGAAAACCAGCGTAAAGTAGCAGCTTGCTGCTGCGTTTCGTACGGTGAGTGAGATATCTGGAGGCCCAAACCCCCTCCCCTTCCCAATTCCTTAATTATCCCTTTCCTTTAAGGTCGGCAACGCACCGATGATTCTTTTGGTATTGTGGGCGTACATGGGCGGTGGAAATCACTTACCATCAGGTGAACCACTTGCTCGTTTGCCGGCCTATACCATAAAAAAACATAATGACGAGACATGTAGGTCGTTCGTCTGATAAACGCCATGACGACCCATAAACACTAGCAACACTACTCAGAAATATGAATTACAAAACTTCACTGCATTGCGCTCTTCATCCAGAGAAATAATATGTTAAGTCTCATAATGCCCAATGACTTCACTGGCTTCACTGTCCTTTAAACCGGAACATAACAGTGCTCATACACTGGTGCTTGGTGACAGCAATAGATAAAGCGGTGGTATCTATTCAGACTGGTACTTGCTCAGGACTCTCGCACATGAGGAACTATGACTTAATACCACCAAGGGCTTCTGGTTATAGAAATATTTTGTAATTATTCATATTAGTCATAAAATAGAGTCTTTAATAGTAGTTATCCTGTATAAATGAAAAATAACTCCAAAATTAGATTATATTAATATTTCCATCGAAATAAGATGACAAGAAACGTAACTCGAGCAAAAAAATGAACCCCACCAAAACTCTGTGCAAGGGGGCGGGACTATACAAGTCTGTGCATAATAATCTCTAGTTGACACTGGATACGTCTAATTGCGCGGTGCAGAACGTGTTATCTCGATCTCGAAATAAAGTTGATTTTGAACGTTTATAAATTTTTGTTGCATGTATGAGTGTTACATATACCTAATTTTACCTTTGCATGTGTAAGTAAGTGGAGCCGTTTTTGGCAGATTCATATGAAAGTTATCGTTCTAGTTATCTTATTTCGATGAATATTTCGCATACCTAGCCATCTAGACTATTGTTCTAAATGGGACAGGAAGGAGTATTTTTCTTAGTTCCGTTGCACATCTATAACATAAAGTATAAAAATCATAATATATAAAAGAATATGTTATAATACAAGATGCAATGTATTTTCATCAGAACCGAACATCAATTGAGATTTACTGCTGAAACAATTTAACTTCTAAGAAACAAACACATTGTATCGAATGAAAACGCGCATAAAAACGAAAGCAATGCTGACCGGATGTTGGAGTTTTCTTTCATCTATTTTATTGGCTTCAAAATATACATTTTCAGTGAGTCAACGGATGTAAAGGCGACTCTACACGCTTGGGAGGTAAGTATATACAAATTCGATCGTTTGGATGATGCTGAACGAGCGTTAGCGACCGATCGAAGTTAATAATAACATTTATTTTCATGCAACTATCGGCCCATAGAAAAATACCTTACAAACTAACATACCGTTAGTGTTGATATTCTATGTGTAAGGAAAATAAATCGTTCAAAATTTGTAAGCTATCCGAAAGTTGGTCACGTTGTCTATAATTAGTTGTATTGCTTTCAAATTGATAATTGTCGTTAGCATCACTTGTTCGATACTCTTGTTCACTTTGTTGATAAAATGTTTCTTACCTTATCTTTGTTATTTTTTACATGAAAACCGATTATATTTAATAGTAGATGTAGCTACAATTTCTAGTCGGTTACGTTTGACTTCTATAAAATTACTAACTCACTCGTAAACGTATAGATACGCCTGCGTAAAAATCGTAAGCTGCAGCTGAAAATGCAGCAGTGTGGACGTAGCCTTTGATATTTGCTACATGCGTGTGCAGCTAGCATAAGGTGCGCTCGCGCCGGTCGTTGCTCCGATATCGCTCTCAATTAATTGGAGTGGCTGCGACGCCTGTTAAAGTGGGTGTCTCTGCATCTATTAGGGGCCATCCATTTGTGATACTCGTTGCGTGCTTACGAAATGCTCGCGGCATGTGTAAGGTACTTAATTACTCGTTTGTTTTGACTTGACTCGGATTGAGCTGGCTGGAACTGCGACTGTAAGGTCCTTTATTTTTATTAATTGTTTTAATTTTGTTATTATAAAAGTAATTAGAAACATCTTGTATGAAGTGCAGTCTGTTGTATCGTTCAGTGTAACTTTAGCTACTTAATTTAATATAATAGTTATTATACAGGAAATCAAAGTTGCAGTAATAATTAGAATGATTTTAGTTGGCGGAAGTACGTGCCCATATTAAAAATACTAAATAGTTTATTTGGCACCAACTTAATCTAATAACAGCTTGCTGGGTTTGGTGTCTTCTTTTAAGATTGAAATACATGTGTTAGGAGAAACTGCTCTTCCATATCCAATTTAATACATTGTACAGATCAAGGTAGGTAAGTAACTAGGTATATGGTTACAGTTTATCTGAATAATTTATATTATAAATTAATTCACATTCATAAGTTATCTGTTAGGTTTTGCGTGCTACAAAGATAGTCAATGACTATAGTATCATTAACTAGTGTTGTGGCATCGTCTATATAGACTCTAAAAAACAAATAAACGCGTCGAATAGGGTAGTTGACTAGTTTTTTTTATTATTTACATCAATAAGTTACGTTACTCAAAATATATTGCAGAAAGAATTTTATAAATCGGACCAAAAATAAATAAGTTAGAAACCATTCAAATCCTGTAGAGGGGGTAATTGTCAAATGGCAGACGACGCAAACTTTGACGTCACTGTGTAAAATGTTCATTATGGTGCACGCGTGCAAGCGAGATAGTGAGATATCCCTACTACGCACCTACTTTTCCTCATACCAACATTTAAAGTCATAACTGCGGACACATTTCTGAACCATTTTGATTGTGGTTTAATAAAAGGGTTTCTTTTGTGTATCATTTTCTGTTACTTATAAAATAATGTATAGAATTCAATATAGGAAACTACCCTATTGAGACGTTTTTGTCGTCGGTTAAAACCGATGGGGTAGTGTGCTCGATACCTAAGTCAGCCAATCAAAGTTTGTTGTTTTCCAAATCCAAAACACTCGTGATTTGCTTGGGATTAGAATTTGTGTTCGGTGTAGTGACAAGCTCATCCGGGCTTTATCATGGAACGGAAATAAGTTCAGTGTATGTACTAGTTGTACATATATTTGCCTAGACGCTCGAACTTAATATTATTAAGTTGTTATCATTTTATGGACTGCCTCGGTGGCGCAGTTGTAATACGTACGCGTTACGATTGAGGCTAACGCTGAGGTCGCGGGTTCGATCCTCGGGTCGGGTAAAGTGGTATTGGGTTTTTCTATTATGAAATGCTCAGTATCAGCCCGGAGTCTGGAATTTGTGCCCGGTATGGCGATAGGCTCGCCCCCTATCACATCATGGGACGGAGATACGCTCGGTAAAAAGTGGGTGTAGTGGTTACACCTCTGCCTACCCCTTCGACGATTACAGGCGTGAGTGCGTATGTATTATTTTATGCCCCTAAAGAGTTAATGTAACCTTTTTTACTCGCAGACATTGTTCTCGCTGCCGGTCCTGTTTATTATTTTCCATCAGTCAATGCAAACTTACCAGCGTGCACCAAATTCACAAGTAAATATTTATGGTAAAAAGAGCAAGTACATAACGGTGTGTGTGGCAGATGTGTTGTCCAGACACGTAAGAGGTGGAGGGGAGAGGTGGGAGGAGGGGGAGGGGGAGACGTGTGTGATGTGATTCACAGGCGCATATGCGACCTCCATACACCGGCGCGACAGGACACGATCAAACTGACGTGCTAACAGATGAGACAGGACTCTGATTTATATTGAACGTTAGCTATTATTCACAGTAATTTTTACGTTGGAAAATTTATTAGTTAAATAGGTAATAATAATGTTTCTTTTGTACTGTATAGTTTGTTCAATATAGGTACTAATAAAAAAATATTTTATATGTCTTGTTGGTACTGCATAGGCGTCACAGAATATCAGTACGAAGTATATTTTTAAATACCTGGCGGATGCTAAAATTGCTAAAATCTTTTTGGCCCAACCTTAACCGCTGATGGTCTAACCAGAAGACTCGTGACGGTTTCGCATTAATTTAGTTCTTTGTTATTGTTATTTGCTGCTTTAAATAAATAAATAAATACACCCGACAGTCACACACATAGTTCTGACCCCACACTAGGTTAAACCTGTATCGTGGGTATCAGGAACTACGAGGGACTTGCGGTCCCACAACACCCAGGCCCGAAACAAATATTTAATATTAGACAAACATTTGTCTCGGTGTGGGAATCGAACCCACGGCCTCACGCTTCGCAGCCGGCTACTCGCCCACTGCGCCACGGAGGCTGTCAATTAATGTACGTGTATTTTGTTATAATTATCGTTATTGTATCTACGCATTTTTAACTTTTCCATAACTTAATTGCAACTCCCATCACAAGGAAAAGTAAAAGAAAGACAAACAGTTTATTTAACAATAAAATCATGAGCATTCATACCACTATTAGACCAGAAGGCTCATTCTCGTAATTTTAAATGTTCGAAATATCATTCCGATCTAGTCAAGAAAGTTGCAAATGGCATTCTCTTAAACCAATAATCAACGTCAAATGCACCTAGCATTAGCAGTAGCATTATACCGTTTTGGCTTCAGTCAACTTTTATTCTACATTCATTCTCATTATGATCTATGTTCACATTTGACGTTGATTATTGGTTTAAGAGAATGCCATTTGCAACTTTCTTGACGCTGAGACTAGATCGGAATGATATTTTGAACATTTAAAATTACGAGAATTGGCCTACAGGCATTCGTCGACATCATGACTGTGACACTTAGCATAATCCTTTGCTATGACGTGTATCTACATCACTGTATTTCATTAGTTACCTAAACCACTTTCTCTTCAACGGCATCCCCACAATAAAACATCCTATCTACTGTATGTTACTCTTTGTCTCTATTGCGGCGCGGCGTGAGAACCGCTCACATATGTTGATTACACACTCGTTCTTTTATTGGCGGTACTACGTGGAGTTTTAATTACCTTGTTTTAATGCACTACACAGTACAGTAATCACTCCCACCGCGACAGCACTGTTGACATAATGCCATGTGTTCACTAAGGAACGGTTGACGCACAATACGTTGATCGCCTCATTAGTATTTTTTTTTCGAATGGATTTGTGCTTCTATTGCTTTTACAGCTTCACCTGACAATAAAGCCGGCGCTTATGGCGCTCTAGCCAGAAATATGTATAATGTAATTAGTAGCGATTAAGCACAGAGGCACCTTTTAGAAGGCTCAGACCTCAGCTTGAGCAATCACTTGGGAGTATAGTTTAGGGCCGTCTCTGCACATCATTGTACCGACGGTCAGTTGTGGGAGTTCTTCGGACTAGTAGGCGTGTCCTATGTCGGGGTCGCTATTAATATTGCGATTCGGATTGGGCAGAGAAAGTGCTGCTTCGATAGCGACTGTGATGGAGTCGTTGGGATCTGCCTAAACATGTTTGGGATGACGACGGAGGCCTCATTAGTCTGGTAGCAGCGTACTACGGTTGATAAACTGTAAAATCCTGCTTAAAAATCCAGGCGCTATTTTATGATTGAGTGTTTTGAAAATATATGAGTTGGAATTTTCGCTATTTTTATAATGCGATGGAAATAGGCACGGCGAACTGTGGGTGCACAACTGCGGGTGTGGTAAAAAAATCGGGTCTGGGTATTGTGGTACCCAAGTCCCTCGTAGTTCCTGATACACACGATACAGGTTAAGTTTATGTTTGTAGTGTAATTGGGCCATTAATATCTTAGACCTAAAGCCGACCGCACCTGTACGTGGTACACTCTGCTGATTAACGGACGAGGCAATGTCGAAACCTTGTTCCGGTTGCGGGTTGTGGGGGTCAGATGGCGGGTAACCCTACATAATATCAAACACCGTCAAATCTATGGTACTAGAAGGCATTAAAGCCGGGATAATGCCAGGCAGTAAGAAAGAAAACTGTTTGTTGGTTTGTTCTTCTTTCACTTACATTTGAAATCGTAGGTAGAGATTTGATAACATGCAAATGTACAAAATGTAAAATGTTTGTTCTAGACTCTACAGAATTTTAGAAATTTATTCGTCAGTAGTTCTTTCCTGTAATACTCTTAATGATTTATAACAAAGAACATTTATCAGACTTTGAACTCGCTCAAATCAAGGTGATGCAATCCGAGCTACCGTTGGTGACCACACATTTCGGCGGATGACATCACTCAGAATCGAAGTCGGGACAAGAGACAGCTGTTGTTAGTCAGTGGCGCCTGCGCAGACGGCCACTAAACAATGTTTTGTTATTTGCTTTATTATTTTTGTTCATAGACTTGCTATAAATAGGTTTGAACTGTTGATATCGTTTGAGTCATTAAATGGAGTACGAATTAGTCAGCTTTGTTTGATTTTTGATATTAAATGAGGTAAATGTGTGACATAAGCTACCTCCATTAGGTATGTATTTAAATTGTGCCTATCGTTCATCATTAGTCATTGACTCCCCCGATTTGCATGATTGTATAGGTATGTAGATTATTTGTTCCTGCAGGCCAATTCTCGTAATTTTAAATGTTCAAAATATCATTCCGAACTAGTCTCAGCGTCAAGAAAGTTGCAAATGGCATTCTCTTAAACCAATAATCAACGTATCAATAAAGATATTCAATCAAGTATAGACAAGTCTATTCATTAATTAATAAAGGTGTGAAAATATATTTACAAAAATTATAACAATATTTCCCTAATAAAAATCTAAAAGTGACTATGTAATATCTATAAAAAAAACACCAAAGCTCATAATTTAAATCATTATACTTTATTTATATTTGATGCAGAGCCGATATTTGTTATTTTTTTAAGTTATAAGATAAGCAAAGGAGTCAGATGGTCGTTTTTTACACGGCAAAATCCGTTTACAGATCTATCCGATCTACTCTGAGGTACCTATGTTGGTCTCAATGAAGACCACGGAATACAGAACATTCTATATTCTGTTGTTTACATTGTCCTACGAATTAAAACTTCACAGTGTTGTACTTTCTCTTTTAAGCCGAAAGCCGCAGGGTACGCGTATATGCATGCACTCGCAGCCCCAGCAAGTAAGATGATCGTCTGATGGTAAGCCACTCCATTATTACCACTAACGCCATGTTCTTTAACACTGAACATGAAATCCCTTAATCATAAAGAAAACGTAGTTACATTGTCAACTCTAAGTAAGGGTAAGAGAATTTGTTTGTGAAATTTTTGGGCCTTAGTAGTATTATTTTCATTTGGCAAAAGAAAAATATGTTCACCTGTAATGATAATGCAATGCCGTTCAGATAAAGGTTATATAGGTATCTTTTCAAATATCGTTCGATATAGAAGCGATCATTTCCACTCAATTTCACTCAAAGTGGACGTATCACAGAAGGTAAATTCTCGTAATTTTAAATGTTCAAAATATCATTCCGATCTAGTCTCAGCGTCACGAAAGTTGCAAATGGCATTCTCTTAAACCAATAATCAACGATATTTTGAACATTTAAAATTACGAGAATTGGCCACCTGACTTACGTCAAGTGTCGCAGCTGCTGTCTCGGTCGCGTACCTCAAAACAAACCTTGATGCATTGAACCTGACTAATTAATTTAATATTATGTCATGATATTATTATTATCATTTATTAACTGTATAATATTTCCTGTGTTACTCATAGGCATAATTTTCCTGTATTAATTACTCATTACATTACATAACGTCTAAATATATGCTGTAGCATATAAACATCAACCTTACGCATGTATTCCTAATATGTGTACCAATTGATCGAGTTTATTTCCGTTCTATGATGTGATAGTAAGATGAGCCCCGTGGTATTGCAGCGCAGCGGTGTGCTACATTGAATGTTTTTTTTTTTATTTTATGACCAAATATCGTTAAAAAAAGTAAATTAATTTGAAAATTATCTGTTCTTCCTAAACGGCATAATAGATTTCCTTCAATTATGGCTATTATATATTACACTCAGGTCAAAAAACCAGCTTTCTAATGAAAAAAAACCGCATTCAAATCGATTAATTCTATAAGAGACTACGATACTACAGACACACACATGTACACGTATACAAACACTAAACTTTAACTTATTATTCGGGGGATAAAACTAGTTCCATGGAGAATATTACTGGCTATGGAAAAATACATTCAACCATTAGGAATCTTTTTCTAATTGATGCCGGGGGAGAACTCCCAACCTTAAAAATAAGAGTCAATAATAACCCAGACATAAATTTGGATTGACTGATTGACTTGGGAATCGAACTTGACCCCTCTTATTTCGAAACACAGGTTAAAAGACCTGTGTTACACACATTCACTTAGTAAGCAGATTGTAATTGTATGCACACACGAATTATGCTCAGTGAGCGGATGCGACCAATCAAAGTTTCAGCTCTTTCGCACTAATCAATTATAGTGACTCAAGACGGCCTGTAGGGTGAAGGTGTTTGACAACGGACTTATGTATATCTTGCGCCTCATTGGTCTAGTAGCAGCGCATTTAAGCTGACAAATCATGAGATCTTTGATATTTTGTGATTTTTTGAGTTGAAAAATCACATATGAGTTTCCAGGCGGAAATAAGCTCGACGAACAGTAGACGCACTAGTTGCCTACCCCTTCGTGTATACAGACGTGCCAATATGATTGTATCTTTCATACAAGTATAGATATTTCAGGTCATTTGTGCGCGACTTGGTATGTGTGCGTGAGTATGCAAGTGTGATAATTATTGATATCAAAAGATTTTAATAAATAATTTCAATGTCAGAGAAATTTTAGAAACGGTGTCGTAAAAGTATCGTACTAGGCAAGGCGTTTCTGTGGCAATTTTTTTAGTACAGCATAACGAAAAAATAGTTTATGGCAATTTGTTTCTAGTATATTATGTGGTGTAACTTTGGATCCCTAGTTGAAGCTAAAAAGTATTAATCATCAAAAATAATGGCCAACTTTTCAGTTGATATGATTTTGAGATTGTTGAAGCAAAGATGCTATTTGAAAAATAATATCTTTGCTTCAACAATCTCAAAATCATTTTAATCCATTTATACTGCAATGTCGAATGAACAATAGCACACACCCTATTCTAACAGTAGGCGTCCTCGCATAGAAGCATCTTAATAAGTTTGATATTAATTGCAAGTCATAACGTGCCGACAATGTTACATTTACCCCACAAGTATCGCTGCAAGGTGGTCGATGAGGCTGTGTCCGCTCGTCCGTGCATAACGCCAACTATTCACCGGGATTAATTAAATTCAGCTCTCATCCGCCCCCCTCCACCCACACCCAACGTCTTCCCCCCAGAAATAGCCCCTCGGCCAACTTCACTCGTAATGTTAACTTAACCTGAATGCAAGTCGAGTTTAAGGAATTACCCGTTAGCTTAACTCGCGCTTTGCTGAGATACGATTACTTGAAAGAAACTTCTTTTGAATGGGTTTTATAGTATTAGTATTGTATGTGTGATGATTTAAAATTTTGTTTTAATATGTTATGACTGCCTCGGTGGCGCAGTTGTAATGTTTACGTGTTACGATTGAGACTAGCGCTGAGGTCTTGGCTTCGATCCCCGGGTCGGGTAAAGTGGTATTGGGTTTTTCTATTACGAAATGCTCAGTGTCAGCCCGGAGTCTGGAATTTGTGCCCGGTATGGCGATAGGCTCGCCCCCTATCACATTGTGGGACGGAGATACGCTCGGCGAAATGTGGGTACTGGTTGGTCGTACTGGTTACACCTCTGCCTACCCCTTCGGGGATTACAGGCGTGAGTGCGTATGTATGTATTTAATATTTTAAGTTACTTCAAACTAAGATTTTGGTAATTAACCGACTTCTTTTCAGGCTTGTGTACCTTATAATAGATAGTTTAATAGATAATTTGTTGTATTTGTTTAACTGACCAGTATCGTTCGTATTTCGTTTCGTTTCGTTCTGTATTCGCGCGGGTCACCTAGTATTATATATTCCTTAAATGTACTATACATAATTAGAAGAGATGTAAAATAAAATTTATATTTTTTTATACGTCTTCAACAGCGTTTAACCTCGAATCCCGCTTGATGATGAACGTTACAATACAAATTACCTACGGTCATGTATATTTATAAATAATTTATCGTACGTATTATTGCTCATTAATTAAAATTTAATTGTAATCAAAATATAAGAGTAATTTTCATTTTATTAAACAGGAAAATATCATCCCACTATCCTCCCACCACCAACGAGCAAGTGGGCAACCTATTTGATCGACCCATTGTAGATCTCTAGGTGGTAAGTGATCAACGCCATCTATAAACACTCACAATATCAGAGGGATTTGAAATGGTAGAGCCACGCTGTAGACAGTGTTGACATAGAAGCCAGTGAAATTACTGGGCATTATGAGACTTAACAACTTATGTACCGGGGTGACGAGCGCAGTCCAGTGCCATGCAGTGCTTTGTAATTCAAAGTTCTGTGTGGCGTTGCTTCTTTTTATGGGCAGGCGCATTACCTTCCGGCGAACGAACATTTAGGCTAATAAAACAATGATCATCAAGTGACCCACTGAAAAAAGGAATCGCCAGATTCACTGCCATTCTCTGAGGAAGCAAAAAGCAATTAGAAATCTAAGGGCCACATAATTAAAAATTTGTGCCCTCGATGTCCCTTTCAAGCATAAACACAAAGCACTAACAAAGGCTTCGTACAAAACTTAAATAGAAGTGTGTACAATAATTGTTGGTACATCTATGTTTCGGGTCCAAAGTTTCTTAGCCGCCGACCGATGCCTCGCAATCGGAATGGAAGGGTCACTTACTAAGTTATCTTTGCCTGTTCGTGGGGATCTTATGTTTCGCACTGATCTTTGGAAACGCTGACTAAACTTCGGTTTATCATTGAACATGTATTAAACATGGAATTTTAATGTAGTTATAACTGAATTAAATTACGCTCTTTCTTTCTGCCTAGCGTTATCCCGGCTTAATGCCAGTTTCTGCCTCCCCATCATGATTTGACGGCGGATTTGGATATGTGGAGTGACCCACCGTTTGACCCCCTCCACCCGCAACGCGATTTCGTCGAAAATACCTACCTTAGTAAATCAGCAAGACTTCGAATGAGTCATTGAGTACCTATCTTCCCCATAAATTTATGGTACAAATTACAATAGCTATAGGAACAATTTTAATCGCCAAACAACTCTTATCCTTATGGAAAAGTTCTGTAGTATCTGTGGTATAACGTAATATTAAACAAAGATTATTTCCTTACCTTTGTTTAATATTACGTTATACCAATATAATTATTTAGTTTATCTTTAAATAGTTTGTAGCTTGTGTTATCTATGTGTCACTATTTGGATTTGTTTCCTTGTTTTATTTACACCCTCAATGAGATTATCCGCATATTGTATCGTCATTTCAGCCTGTTGCCTTCCACTGTTGGATGTAAGTCTCCTCAAGTGAGCGCCAAGCATCTCACTTTTGTGCAGTCCGCATCCACCCACTACCCGCCATATTGTATACAAAGACATATGCACTCACGCCTGTAATCCCCGAAGGGGTAGGCAGAGGTGTAACCAGTACACCCACATTTCGCCGAACGTATCTCCGTCCCACGATGTGATAGGGGGCGAGCCTATCGCTATACCGGGCACAAATTCCAGACTCCGGCCTGATACTGAGCATTTCGTAATAGAAAAACCCAATACCTCTTTACCCGACCCGGGGATCGAACCCGAGACCTCAGCGTTAGACTCAATCGTAACGCGTACGCATTACAACTGCGCCATTGAGGCAGTCTTACAAAAATTAAATAAATATATTGTTGTATAACAACCGCTCGGATCTTCGGTACAGTGCGGACGCTAGTCAAAGGGCAAACACAGCGTGTGGAAGTTGTGCCGGCCGCGACCGTGTCCGCAGCTCAACTCTAACTCCTTCTATTTGCGTACAGTCGCGGCTAATCCGATCACATACTAAATGTGTGTTGCTATCGATCCTAAAGTTTATACGTCCTGCAAGTTTAGCTCCTGTGCTCTTTTGGACGTCTAATCTAATAATATAATTTTGGACGAGCCGACCCATTCATGCTGTATACAAAAATGTCTACAGCGTGGCTCTGCCACTCAAAAATGATTCTTTTGGAATTGTGAGTGGTCATGGAAAGTGGAGGTCACTTATCATCAGATTCGTTTACTCGTGTGCTGCTGCTCAGCTATAAAAAGCTCGTTTTTAAGAATAGCTTGACTTTGAGTGAAGTCCTATTTTTGTATGATGGAACTTAGATAGTAATCTGAACGGCTAACGAGAAATAAAATTCAACCGCAAGCGCAATAATGGCCAGAAAATCTATTATTTTGACTCATTAGATTAGTCAAGGGTGCTGCCAACTTGGAAAAAGCTATGTCCAGCAGTGGGCGAATGCAGGCTAATGATGGTGATGATGATTAAATATATGAAATATTCAAGACATTCTTATGGGATTTTGTCTAATGCTGTTCGAGCTCTCGTGGAGCTATCCTTACACCAAGAATTGAATATTGGTAGTAATTACTTAGCCATTATAAAAAATATTTTTTGAACAATTATACATAATAATTTTATAAACATCGTGATATACGGCTCATAAAGTCTCACCTATACATGTAACTCTTGCTGTGACGTTTTCATTCTTAAATACCTTACCTACCTTTAAACTTTAAGATCATTAACACCATCGAAGCACCCAAAGCCAGTCAACATCAACAAGCAACACTCACAGGGTGTTTGTTGATTGTGTCCACTTGAGGGTGAGGCAGGGGGAGGGGGGAGGTCCGGCCGCAGCGAGCCAAGACGTCGACTTTAAACACCTCGTGTTATTTCCCACTCGCCAACCCCTGACTTTCCAACACTTCACAAAACATATAACTTTATTATACAGCGTGTTTGACTTTTAATCAATTTAACGGGTTATATTTTATTTTTTTAAAAGCAGTGATAGCTCAGCGGGGAGTTTTTTTTTTTGGGAGTGGTATGGACTGTCGAGACGAAAGTCGCAGGTTCGAAACCAGCCCCAAGTGCATACACCTCTGACTTTTCTAAGTAATGTGTGTATTAATAGTTAATTATCACTTGCTTTAATGGTGAAGGAAACATCGTGAGGAAACCTGCATACCTGAGAAGTTTTTCATAAGAATTTCGAAGGTATGTGAAGTCTGCCAACCCGCATTAGGCCAGCGTGGTGGACTAAGGCCTAACCCCTCTCAGTCAGTAGAGGAGGCCCGTGCCCAGCAGTGGGACGTATATAATACAGGGCTGGTATTATTTTATTTATTATTATTATTTATATTTTATTAAAAGGGTAATTATGTCTAAAGGTCTTCCACCAGGTCTGGATCGGACTGCCGAGACAGAAGTTGCGCTTTGGATCCCAGCTCATATGTCTCAGCTCTGATTAAAATAAATAATAAAAAATCATTGTAATACTTATCGTTTAATGGTGAAGAAATACATAAACTGTATAACAAAGAACTTTATATAGGAATTTCGAAAAATATTGGTCGTATTTACATGAAATTTTATGTTATCAGTTGTGGAATCGTTGTTATCGCCTATTAAGTTTTGGATAATCATAGTTACGTCTGTAGAATTATGCTGCATTTCAATGTTTTATGATAGACTTGTACACCCACGACTAACTTGCTGTTATGAGAAAACAGTACTCTTTCCATTGTTTCATACTCGGTAGTGCCTTATGTGGAAAAGGTTCAATTTCGCGACGCATAGACAAATACCTTTAACAGAGTCGCCATGTACGGTGCGGGTTTGGTATCTGAAATAAACACACCAATGCTGTATAAAGACTGATCATATTTTTCATAATATACCTTAATTGATAAGATTACATGACGTTTTACATATTAAAGATTAAGCATTTTAATAGATCACTACAGTTGTACTAATCCATTGTTGTGATCGAAGGCCTAAGGCTTCTCATTAATAGTGGAGGCCAATGCTCAATAGTGGGGCAGTATGCATTACAGAGATAATAAGAAACTAACTTCAAGCGAATTGTTTTTTTCTATTATCAATTCCCAGTTTAATTTATAAGCCACGCTAATTTATTGGCCTGCAATTTAACCAATCGCTGTTTTGATGTTTCTAAATAAGCGAGGTACATTTACGCTATATAAGTAATTTGACTTTTTGTTATACTCGTTTCACCAATCTAAATATCATTAAGTAATGATTTGACGTCGGTTTGGTAAATGTGATTTTTTTGCGGAAACGCAGGCACTGTCTTGGCAGCCTTCTGGCGCCTGGACAGACATTGTTGTAATTTCTATAGAGACTATAAAAATGGAGAAGTCTATTCGCTGGATTCAGTCTAGTAACCGTATGCGATCATAGTTGAAATTTAGAAGAGTAATTCTATAATTATGGTTGATCAGGGTTATTAAGTTACAGTATTGATCTCATTCTGCTAGTAAAGTAACTGAGCCGTGTGAAAAAAGTGTAGTCAGGGATTCTTGCCCGGATCTTCCCTGACCAAACAGTATACCGAACGCGTAGTGACTTCATAGACTGTGTTGTCATAATACTGTGTTTATTTGATTTGATTTATATAAATTACGGAAGATAGAGATTTTAATTAATAGGTTTTAAAATGATAGCTCAGCAGTGATAGCTCAGCGGGGAGTGGTATGGACTGTCGAGACGAAAGTCGTAGGTTCGAAACCAGCCCCAAGTGCATATACCTCTGACTTTTCTAAATTATGTGTGTATTAATTGTTAATTATCACTTGCTTTAACGGTGAAGTAAACATCGTAAGGAAACCTGCATACCTGAGAAGTTCTTCATAAGAATTTCGAAGGTATGTCTTCTAACCCGTATGAGGCCAGCGTGGTGGACTAAGGCCTAACCCCTCTCATTACGTATATAATACAGGACTAGTATTATTAGGTTTTAAAAATGAGCTAATATTTTAATTTTACTCTGAGTCTAACTGGAGACCATTTATGCAAAATGCTGAAAACTGACTCAGAAATCGTAAACTGGAGGTCAGTTTTAATCTTGCATCACCCTGTTTATAATTCAGCAATCCCCTCAAGGGTGGCACACACGTTCGAAACTTAATGCAAATAGCCGCCATCCCCTCCCCCCTCCTTGTCGACACCCGCGCCCCCTCCCTCGAGGTCCGAGCGAGAACAATTTCTTAATAGGCCATAACTCGTCGTTAGCAGCTTACGTGACCGAATTAGTGTCAAATTTGGAGTTGACCGTAGCGTCTGAGGGGCTAAGTCAACCTTCGTTTATCCTTTCACTACGACTTGAGACGTGCTAATGACTTGCTATAAGCTTTTTGAAGATAATGTTTTCTTTATGGAATACCTTTTCTATACAAATTTCACTAAATTGTTGCATATACTTAAGATATCCAAAACAACTTTTAACCTAACTATAAGATGAGAATTTTTTTGACATGTTTTGACAGCCTCAATATCGTAGTGGACGAGTAGTCAGCTATGAAACGAGAGGACACAGGTTCGATCTCTACATCGAGACATGTTTGTGTGGTTCACAAATATTTGTTTCGGGTCCGAGTGTTATATTAACTGAAAGCTTTTCGTTCTTGTAGTTATTGATATACTTGACATAAGATAATCGTATCTTTTTGTAGAGCCAGGACTATTGGCTTATTGTGACTGTTGGCTTATTTGAATTTATTGTAATTTATGTAAATATGCTTCCCATACCCATATGACATCATAGGTTAGAAGTCATCAGAAAATATTTAGCAGTCTTTAAAAGTGAAGGAAACAATTGCGAAAACCATATCAGGAATTAAAAAATCTCTATACGATAAATATTTAATTTAAAACAGTTCTTGTGTATAAAAATATTATCCTTAAAAAAAATCAGACACATATTCAGTTGACCTTTTAACCCTATAGCGGTGATCTTGCGAGCTGTTTGTCAAAGCGGCGGATGTGGTCTGTGGGACCGGCGCACGTAACTTCCGTTCGCTGTGCTCTGGCCCTGCGGACACGAACGTATTGTTTGTTCCTTGTGGGATCTGCAAAACAATAATATGTGGAATTTATTTTACCTTTTTTTTATTAGCTTGAATGACGAGACGAGCAGGTCGCTCGCCTGATGGTAAGCGCCACGCCTGCTCATAAACAGAAGCAACGCCACACAAAACTTTAAATAACAAAGCACTGCATGACACTGGACTGCGCTAGTCACCCCGAGACATAAGGTGTTAAGTCTCATAATGCCCAGTAATTTCACTGGCTTCAATGTCCTTCAAACCGGAACACAACAGTGCTTGCACACTGTTGCTTGGCGGCAGAAATAGACAGAGCGGTGGTACCAACCCAGCCGGCCTCTCGCAAACGAGGGACCTACGACCTTGTAACCTGACCTGGCTTGACATATTAGAGGGAGACATAATAGTCAATGGTGTCATTACGGACGATCCTCAAGAATAGGGGAAGTAGACGCTTGTAGGAAAGTGCACCCTGGTACCAAAGACTTTAAATGTATACTACTAGACAAACTGTTTACAAGTAAAATTGCGCCATAAAACGCGGGAGTTTGACAGCTCACAAACAGAGAGCGCGGTAGGGGTTCTAGTTGATAGTAAGCGAGATGGTAATATTGAGTTACTGTAAATTGACCGCAACTGATTGGTACAATTTCTATGTACCGCACAGCTTGTCTAGTAGTTAGTATACATTAAAGTATTTTCCTGCTGGCACTAAGTCGAGTTAACGTCAGACAGAAAGACAAAAAAGAACCTGTCTACTGTGAATTTTGGAGCGAAGATTAAAGGAAATAATTTAAATTGTTTATTTTTATGCTGGCTTGCCAAAGTGCCTGTGCTACATCTGATTATAAATGCTGTGTTATACAAGAGTAATAGGGACAACTGATAGAAGTTGCCTCTATTATAAGTCGCCCCAATAGGGTAGTTTCCTATATTGAATTTTATACATTATTTTATAAGCTACAGAAATGATACGCAAAAGAAACCCTTTTATTAAAACACAATCCAAATTGGTTCAGAAATGTGCCCGCAGTTATGACTTTAAATGTTGGTATGAGGAAAAGTGGGTGCGTAGTAGGGATATCTCACTATCTCGCTTGCACGCGTGCACTATAATGAACATTTTACACAGTGACGTCAAAGGTTGCATCGTCTGTCATTTGACAATTACCCCTTCTACAGGATTTGAATGGCTTCTATCTTATTTATTTTTGGTCCGATTTATAAAATTCTTTCTGCAATAGATTTTGATTAACATAACTTATTGATTTAAATAATAAAAAAAAATCTAGTAAACTACCCTATTATGCCGGCCTGCCTAATTGCTCCTTCACACTTCACTTACAGGATGACATTCTAGGAAAGAACTGTTTCACTATTACACAGCTTTATTGTGCGGCACAAGTAAGATCTTACGAACATCTTAGTTCATGCTGAGATGCATGGAAACCACGAAACCGCAAGCAGACGTGATTATAATAAGGAAAGGTAATGATAGGATAAAAAATGAAAAATTCTAAGTGTCTATTTTCTTTTATTTACATTCGGGATTTTTTCTTAATATTTAAAAACTGTATTCCATTGTTCAGTTTGAGATTTTCTTAATTTTTTATCATGGTTTCTAATATCAAGCTCAAAAACAAAAAACTCTGTTTACAAAATAAAAGTATTTTGATAATCTATACATTATAACCTAAAAATACCTATACAAAACGTCCATAACTAGTACCTACATCTTAGGCGATTTCCTGTAAATAACTGCGTGGGTCATATACGCCCCTGGCAAAACCTTACCAAAACCAACTTTTTATTAAAAACTATTCCTTATTACCTTCTGACAAAGACTATACGATCAGCATAAAACTGTCCGTGTATGTTGTAATTAGAATGGAGAGGACAGAAGACAGGTCAAAGGGCCGGAAGCTGACCGGCGCGGCGTGCGTACTTCCGCGCCCCGTCACGAACGCGTCTTTGGTCGGAAAGACCCATCCGCGCCGTTTGAAGGTTCGCTCAGACAACGCTAGTGACGGGTTTAGATAAGCAAATTATGCAAGATATGAAATACAAGTGAGGTAAGTGTATTGGAGATAGGTGTGTTTTTGAAGTGAAAACTCCTCTGTATATAATCCCTTCATGGATTACAGGCGTGATGCGTATGTATGTATATAATCTAATAAGTTTATATAATATAGTAAACATATTGTGTTATGTAAGATAGGCTAGATATGCAGTAGTAATGCAGTGCTATGTAATTCAAAGTTCTGTGTGGTGTTGCTTCTGTTTCTAGGGAGGCGTAGTTTGCTTGTTGGTTATGATCTACCTGCTCGTTTCGTCACTCAAGCTAATAAAAAAAAACGATACTTGCATGAAATACAGTGATAAAAAAATCAAAGTATTCAGACAGTATCATTGAAGACACTTGAAGGGCCATAATTACCCCTCGGTTCCAAGGGTTCGCAAACAAAAATATAATTAGGCACAAGTGTCGTTCAGGTGGATGTTCATGGTCGGGAAGGCAAAAGATTGGCGAGATCAAAGCACTCCTTTAATACCTCTAATTGGCTTGACCGTGACGTCACAATTTGGATAATTTTAATTTGAAGAATAGCTGTTTATCTTAAATGGACACTTGTCCTTACACGCAAAATAACTGCACTGGACCTAGTATTAAGTGCAGTGCAGTCCAAATATAATGTAGACCGTCATAAGGATTTGTCATTAGTGGTCTAGGAAGTCGCATAAGTTAATGAAAGATTAAATTTATTTAAACAAAAAATAAAAGAATCCTGGTCTATATACAAACATATATAGCCCGGCTGGATTGTGGCAGCACCGTACTGTCGTAAATATAGGTGCAATCTGTCTCATTCGTCCATAGGATCGCCGAAGCTTCACTGTCACTAGTTCGTGTGTTTTAATAACTAAATAAATAAATAAATAAATACACCCAACAGTCACACACATAGTCCTGACCCCACACTAGGTTAAACCTGTATCGTGGGTATCAAGAACTACGAGGGACTTGCGGTCCCACAACACCCAGACCCGAGACAAATATTTGTGGATCAGACAAACATTTGTCCGGTGCGGGAATCGAACCCACGGCCTCACGCTTCGCAACCGGCTACTCGCCCGCTGCGCCACGGAGGCTGTCTACATCATTCACGAAAGTGCATATGCAGATCCTAGCAGATCATATCCTGCCAATCTGTTTCATGCATGGATATATATACATTAATATACTGGTTAAGCGTAATAAGTTTTACCAAACTTAAAAACCGACTTCAAAATAAAAACACTGAAAATTCTAAAATAACAATTTCAGTGGGTATCTTTAGAGTCAGTGTCTGTGTCGCTACTGGTCAAATAAAATTGATTTTATTTTGAAGTCGGTTTTTATGCTTTGTTAAAACGTATTTTACTCTTAAATTTTTAGTGGCAGTTACAGCAATAGCATGTAAATTCCAATACACTAACACAATCGTGATGAGTATACTGTTGTCAGTTAAGGAGTTTCATTATTTTACTCCGTACTCCGTCATCAGATCTTAACCAAATTTATGTGGGACTACATCGCAACTAAACTCTATCGAATGAATTTTTTTCCACTATAAAGGTCCACAATTAGCGGAGAAATCGATGTACATACATAAAAGGTCAAAAAGACACGCTGAATTGAGAACCTCCTCTTTTTTATAAGTCAGTTAAAATAATATACAATACATTGTTTAATATTCTTATGCATTAAGTGTCCTTTATTTTAAGGGACTTGTGCGTCGTATAATTAGAATATTAAGCCTCATGAAGTGTTTAAGTATTTTGAGAATTCTACTACTTCACCATAAACAAGATCGCGAGACAATAAAGAAGAGTCATCTCTAAAACTGTCAATTTTAATTACCAAGTAGAAACATAGCTGAAGAGCAGGTCAACAAGATAATTTTAAAATTCTTTTGACTATAACAACACAAGACAAAAGCCTTTGACATAAAGTAAAGCACGTTGCAGCGCATTCGCGGGCTGAGACAGATCTAGACTTTAATTGAGAATTATTCGTGCGAGTCGAGGACTCCAGACTTGTCTTCAAGTCTTGAACTTAAGTTCACTTTAGATTTCATTTTGCTTATATTTTTGTAATGAAGTTGACTACTTAACTCGATGTAAGGAGTATGCGTTAAAGGATGGATAGAAGCTGATAGAAGTTAACGAGGACATATTTCGCCAGCATGCAATAAGCAGTGGTAGTCTATGGTTGTATTGGATACGAAAACGGAGCGCAGAAGTATTACAGTTGTAAACTATGGAATGAATAAACATGCAAGTCCACACATCGAAATTAATTGCATTGCTTGCGAAGAAAAAGATTACGTGCTGCCTTTTGCAAAGATCTCGAGTTGACAACCTAGTTTTTACAATATTCTAGAAAACGACTCTTCATATAGCCAAAAAGGTTTGAAGGCACATGAAAACCAAGTCAAATAGAAATTATAATAGATGGCGCTGCCTATTAACAAAGCAAACACTAAAAATACCATGAAATTATATTAAAAAGTACAAAACTAAATGTGTTGCCAACAACAGTAATTTTACGAATAGATTTGATTTAACAAATTGCCTCGGTGACGCAGTTGTAAGGTGTACGCTCTCGGACTGCCACATACCGCAACGGGAACCAAGTTTCGTCATTGCCTTCTCCATTAACCAGCAGAGTGTACCACGTGCAGGTAAGGTTGTCTTTGGATCTAAGATGTAGCCCACTTACACACTTCATTTGCAAAACAATATGGTAACAAACAAACAAGACTGCCTCGGTGGCGCAGTTGTAATGCGTACGCGTTACGACTGAGGCTGACGCTGGTCTCGGGTTCGATCCACGGGTCGGGTAGTGGTATTGGGTTTTTCTATTACGAAATGCTCAGTATGAGCCCGGAGTCTGGAATTTGTGCCTGGTATGGCGATAGGCTCGCCCCCTATCACATCGTTGGACGGAGATACGCTCGGCGAAATGTGGGTGTACTGGTTACACCTCTGCCTAACCCTTCGGGGATTACAGGTGTGAGTGCGTATGCGTATGCATGGTAACAAAATTGTAAACAGTTTTTGTCTATTGTCAACAAATATTGTCGATTCTTAAGTTTGGGGAGCGGAAAGCATATCTTAAGACATATGGCAGAAGTTGGTAGTGTATTACGAGGCACTGCGCGGACAGCGTTGTGGAAAACTTCGATTGGGTACAAACTATGCCATCAATAATTTGTACGTGTATCCGATGTAACGATATGCTTATTCATAAATATACTCTAGCAAGCGAGTGAAGGCACTGAATAACTATCTTTATGTATATTAAGAGTTGATCGTTTATGGAAGATGTTCAACCATAAGTTTTGAGTGGTAGAGCCACGCTGTAGACAGTTAAATCTACAGGATGAATGGACCGGCTCTTTCGGGTCGTTATCACTGTCTCACAGATAACCGGCTTAAAGTAGGAGCTTGCTGCCGCGATTCGTACGATGAGTGAGGTATCCGGAGGCCCAAATTCCCTCCCCTTCCCATTTCCTTAATCATCCCTTTCCTTTAAGGTCGGCAACGCACCCATGATTCTTTTGGTATTGTGGGCGTACATGGGCAGTGGAGATCACTTACCATCAGATGACCCACCTACTCGTTTGCCGGCATATGATATTAAAAAAATAAAAAAGGTCTTGATGTGATGTGGGTCCGTATTCTAGAACGGAAATCTACATTTTTTATTTTCCAGTTTATTCTTATCCTATAGAACATATTTACAATCTATAAATCTGTTGCAAAATAGGAACAATCTTTGAGCCAAGTCAATTGATCCTACCAACCTATCGATGGTTACACTCAACTAGGTACTAGACTTGGGAATTACTTGCCTATTTTATAATTTAAAACCTTGTAGTTGGGTAAAAATTAATGCTTTCATCGCTACTTTTAGATGCAAGCACTACATTATGATGACAATAAACTTTTCTTTGTCTCATCAAGTACAAATAATAATATAGTTTTTCTGAACTAGCCTACCGCTCAAATTGCCAGGGCCTTCTCTAACCCGTCGCACTACATCGATATTTTGATTTATAATGTCAGTATATGTAGTGGGCATTGTATGTGTGAGCCGGCCGCGGGCCGACACACGAAATATGCTATGTAAATAACGGTTGATGTATTGACAACAGCCCCCCCCCCCCCCCCTCCCCATCGCCCTCCTCACTGCCGTTTTATTTCTACCAATGTTGATTTGTTATTGCGTAGACTAGATTATGAATGGTTTATTTGATTTACAATTTATAAGAATTTTATTGGCACAATTACGAGTACACAGTATTGTTTAAATGTATGAAGAATGTATTGACTAGTTTTTTATATATAGCATAGACCGACAAACGAGCAAGTAGGTCACTTGATAGTAAGTGATCTCCACCGCCCATGTACGCCCACAACACAAAAATAACCATGGGCGCGTTGCTAACCTTAAAGGAAAGGGATAAGTAAGAGATTGGGAAGGGGAGGGGGATTTGGGCTTCCGGATATCTCACTCAACGTACGATACGCAACAGCAAATCACTACTTTTTTTATTTGCTTGAATGACGAGACGAGCAGGTCGCTCGCCTGATTTCAAACGTCACGCCTCCCCATAAAACGAAGCAACGTCACACAGAACTCTGGATTCAATAACACTGCATGTCATTGAACTGCACTCGCGAGACATAAGATGTTAAGTCTCATAATGCCCAGTAATTTCACTGGCTTCAAACCGAAATGCTTACACACTGCTGCTGGGCGGCAGAAATAGACAAAGCGGTGCTACTAACTCAGACGGCTTCTCGCATACGAGGGACCTACTATTTTACGACAGTTTTCTGTGACATATTGGTAACGACTCAGTCGAGCTGGCCCATTCGTGCTGTACACAAAACTCTACCACTCAGAAAAAAAGCTAAATGGCAGTTGTCGTCTTTTCTAATTTTCTATACAAAAATATCATGAATTTTTAAAATAACACAAACGATAACATTGAGAGGTACGGAAACCCCATAAATATTATTGTAATATGTCCATTAACCTGGAGAGTGGGGGTGGGGGTCATTTCACTTGGTAAGTATTACCTTTTGTACAGCCATACAATGAATTATGCATCACTGCATACCAGATTCTGAACAGGTACTTATTCAAGTTAACAAATGGTTGAGCCGACATTTTTGTTATAGAATTCGTATATTAATGTGGTTAGTTGATAAAAAAAATATTTTTTTGATTAAGTGTTAAAGTGCATTAAGATAATTGCAAATTGAATGATATGAACGATTGCATTCTGTGCCCAAGATCAAGCTTGACTTTATGGATTTAGATTTGGTTTTGAATTTACTATTGTGTAGATAATAATGATCAATTTATTATAATTATTAAACTATTAAAAATGACAGTTGTGGAGACTGCCGATAGCAGTGAAAACTTAGAACTGTTAGTATTAAAATTTGAAATTTCATAATGTTTGAATTAAAATTATCAACATCAATCTGGTTTTCACATGTATTGACACTCCGGGTAACAATTATATGCATGTTTATATGTTTTTTTAGTACTCACTATTGTACTGTCAAATAATATCAAACAAAAACACTATTTCAACAATGCACAGTATATGCTCATTGAACTTTTCACTAAATCCATTCAATTTCACTTGTAAGATATACACAGGACTAATTTTGCACAATACGTCAGCTGTATAGCTACAGATATACTGCTATAAGCATGTCGGTGACGCGAACGCATGAGATTTCACCCATCCAACAAAGTGTCTAACGAGCACAGCACATGGCCGCTGCGCATCATGAGCATGTCGGTGACGCGAACCTATAAGATTTTCCCCTACCAAAAAGTGTCCAACGCGGCTAAAGAAGTTTTCACTTAAAAATTTCGTTGTAACCTACCGTTTATTTAATAATAACTAATAGGTCCCATGACACCACGACTGTTTTCCCAAGCCGTCCCTAAACTCCACGGGTGTTTCTTACTGCACCACTGGTTCACAGTTCTGAATGGGCATCCATCTTTGGTATTTCTTTTTAACTTCGATGTTCCTTGCTGTATTGTTTTAAATTTAACTTTTTATTATTCCCTTAACATTCATATTTCGCTGTAACGTTTTTGAATACTGCTCTTTTGAAATTTGGATCATTATATTAAAATTCTTTATACAAATATAAGCTCAAACATTTATCCCCGATGAAGTAGACAGAGATGCAACTAGTGCTGCACCCACGTTTCACCGAGCTTATTTCCGTCCCATAATGTGATAGGAGGCTATAACACAAATAGCGCAAATTCCACTTTTGAACAATTCATGTGTCATTTTCAAATCGAAAATCAAACACACATTGTGATTGCAAGACCAGCGAATTGAATCCAGCACTTCAAGGTTCTCAGCCTTAGTATGCAACCACTAGCACAATGAGGTGATAATAAAATGGTAGGTATAGTCAATAGTACCTATACTAGTAATGATAACGGTGGTTCATTCTATCACCCATGTAGCGCTACCCCTCCTCGGATTTCCTCCCATCCCTCTTGAGAGGATCACAATTGGTCGACTGGGACTGACTTGGCAATAGGTTTCTAGTATGCGTGAGGCCGTCTGGGTGAGTTCTACTGTTCTATCCATATCTGCCGCCAAGCAGCAGTACTGCAATATTGAAGCTAGTAAAATTACTAGGCATTATGAGATGTAACATCTTATTTTTTGGAATTATGGGCGCAATGCAGTGCTTTTTAATTCAAAACTCTGAGTCGTTTTTAGAACTTATTACGAATGCTCACCCACTCAGTCACTCAAGTGAAAAATAAATACATAGTCTGAATGCCAATTCTCGTATTTAACTGACACTGCGAACGAATTTTACCCGTACTAAGATACGATTTTGATTTGACCAAAAAAATGGAATTCAGCTCCCCTTTAAGTTCAGGCCGATGTCATTATAATCTCAATTAATTCCAATTTTGACGTTTACATAAGGACATGTGTCATTTAAAAAATTTAGCAGAATACCATTTTGTCTTCTGTCAACTTTTATTCTAGTTTCGATCTCATTACGATCTATGTTCAGATTTGACGTTGATAATTGGTTTATGAGAATACCATTTGCAACTTTCTTGACAATGAGACTAGATCGGAATGATATTTTGAACATTTAAAATTACGAGAATTGGCCTTCTGGTCATCATCACGTTCGTATTTTCGAAATATCCGAAAATAACCGAAGCGCATAACTTTAACTGTATAAGTGTATACTTATCCTGCGACGCATATTAAAAAAGTTATTTACCCCGCACATCCGTTCACGAAAAAGTGTAAAGCAAGGTGCGCGCAAGGGTTGTAAAACTGGCGTAAACATTCGGTTCCGCCCGCGCCTGCTGCAGCCACCTGTTCACAAACAAACACACTTGAAGGTGTACTCGAGAGTAGAGGAAATGGCAGGTGTGGCGTACTGGTATATTAGATAAATAGACGGTTTATGGATATTAATAGTTTCAAAATAGATGGAATGTGGTGCATGATTTAAGAGTACGAGTTGTGCATTTGTGTAAGTTGCGTTCGTGGTGCAGATGGCGAGTAGCTGGCTGGGAAGAAAATGGCCGCGGATTTGATTCCCGCACCGAGAAAAATGTTTGTGACATCCACAAATATATGTTTGTACGGGTTGATGTCAGACCGATAGTAAAAAGTACAAACCATATCTTACTGTGAAATGTGTAAAACATGTTGCGCGGATCCCACTCGGAAATGGGATAAAGTCAGGTGGAAGAAGAAATAGAGAAGCATTTGAGTAAGTTGTAAGTATTTGCCGCCTGATTCGTCTAGTAACAGTGTAGCCTGGGAAATTTCTGTGGTCCTGGGTTCAAATACAAGATCAGGAAATTAAAACTTGTGTTCGATTGTTTTATGTCACCCACAAATATTACTATTACTTGATACCTGCGATACAGGTTAACCTAGTGTGGGGTCAGGATGGGGTGCGAAGTCAGGAAACCTCCACGCGGTGCACCCTGGGCAACGGCGGTCAAGTTGACCGACGGCTGAAATCCTGACATCAGCTGGTTGGCGGTTGTCGCGTGTTGTGGCAGCCGTCGTCTAGTTTGTAGGGCTCGTTTTCGGGCTACCCTCGGGTTTTGTCTCTTGGGTGTCGACGAGCTCGGTGCGCGCTCATCCTGCCACCGAATGGGCAGTGGGGGGATGTCCTCTCCCATTGTTACCGTCGTAAATCGTAATCCGGTCACGGAGGTCTGTGGTTATGTCTCGCGCTCTTGATCGGACCGAGGGTCTTGGCTTAGCCGCCCGGACTGCGAGGGAGAAAACCTCTATAAAAAGTTACCCCAAATCCCAAGCGGCGGCGCACCGCGAGGGGATGCATGGCCGATGGGTAGTTCGGTTTCTAGTGCGACCCCCGCCGGATAATCAGCCGAAACTCCGAGCGGGTTACGCCTAGGCTTACCCAGGTACAGGGGGCTCTGCCTGGGTGGACCTCTTATTTCCCCCATACTCGTGGGAATTTTATGGATAACACAAATTTCAAAAAACCCTACACTACTTCGACGAGGTTGCCTGGTTCGGTACCCAACTCCGGGTCCGTGCAGGCGGAGGTTGGAGGACGTAAGCCTGACGATGTTGTCATGTGTGAAAATGGTGTGTGTGCTGGTGTAACACCCACAGAAGCGGCGTCCGCTGAGCATCCAGTTCAGGATGTGGAGCTCAACTCTGAGCCAGAACGTAGTCGTGCTCCGTCGCGGCGTAATAGTTTGTTAGGGGGTCGTCTCTGGAGTGCCTCACCATGTCCGTCTGATCGATCGCGGTCGCCGGGTGCCAGTGACTCCGAAGCAGAACCAGCGGCCAAGAAAAGGCCGTCTTCCCGAGGACGTGGTCGCCCACCAAAAACGGGCTTAAATGTTAGGCTATCTGCGGCCCAAAAGGCTCTCGACAGAGAGAAGCGGGAGGCTGCCCGTTTAGGAACCGAGGAGGATCTGGAGGAGCGGGTACACTCCTTCCTCAAGTCGCCATCTCCAAGGGCCTCACCAAGGGACGGCGTGGAAGACGAATCCCGAGTGATCCTCCCTGAAGATCTGCGGGAGGCTGGGGGAATTTTAAAGATGGTCTCCCAAAAGTCAGGGAATCTTAAGGGGACAATGCAAAAGTCTCTCAATCGAGTCCATGAACTGATTATGAAATTCCTCGACCAACCAGAATTCGAGAGGGTGCTTCACCTTGAAGCGGAAGCAAAGCGCTGGAAGGAACATAGCGCTCGCCTCGAGGCAGCAATGGCCAAACAGGCTGAAGAAAGTGCCTCCCTGCGCCGTCGCCTCGAAAATCTAGAGGCGGCCCCGAGCACTCTGCCAACTGATGAAAATGCGTTACAGTTGTTCGAGGCTCGAATAATAGCGAGGGTTCAGTCGGCTATCATGGGGCCCGCGCAAAGACCACCGTTGGCCCATGAGTCGCAGGCCAATCACGAGAAGATACCACAGGAAGTCAGCCTGCCAGCAGTCAAAGAGCCTTCTACAGAGGGTAAAGGCAAGGGGAAGGGAAAGGGAAAGAAGTCTGTTCCAACTACTCCCGCTGCTACTGTGCCCGTAACAGGACATTCCAATGAAAAACCACCTGCCATCGCTGGGTCATCACATACGGTCACACCAGCGGTGGCGGGGCCCTCGGGTCTACAGAAAAAAGCTAAAAACAAAGGAGCTACTTCCGGTCTCGTAACTCAAACTATCGCAGTATCCGCAAAATCAATGCATCCCTCAACAAAATCAGCAAAGGGGATGAAGAAAAATATTACGCAGGCCCCGCCTCTAGAGCCCCGCCAGCTGCCAACGGCCCCTGAGTCTATGGACACGCAGTGGACCGTAGTGGTCGGCAAGAAGAAAGCCAAGAAGAGCGCAGCGCCGGCTGCAGGTTCGCAGCAACAGCCACGCAGGGCCGAGCCTAAACTCCGCCCGCCGCGCTCTGCGGCGGTCATAATAACCTTGACGCCAGCGGCGGTAGCGAAAGGGCTTTCATATGCCCAGGTGCTGACGGAGGCCCAACGCAACGTACAACTCAGTGGCCTCAACATAACTAGGCTTAAACCTAAGCGTGCAGTGACTGGTGCCCAGATGTACGAGGTGCCCGGGGCCAATAGTGAGGAGAGGGCTGACTCACTCGCTGCACGGTTGAGTGAATGTTTTAAGGACTCGGAAGATGTTCGCATTTCTCGGCCCACTAAGATGGTGGAACTGCGGCTGTCGGGTTTGGATTGCACAGCCACCCCCGAAACGGTTGTAGCGGCTCTCTCCAAGGCCGGACAATGTGGCACTGAAGTGATCAAAGTCGGCGTGATTAATACTGACCGTTCGGGCCTGGGTACAGTGTGGGCAAAAATGCCTATAAAGGCAGCCCAAAGAGTCAAGGGAGCCGACCGAATTTTAATTGGTTGGGTCTCAGCTAAAGTCACCGTACTCGAGACACGCCCACTGCGTTGCTTCCGATGCCTTGAGTCAGGGCACGTGCGGGTGCAGTGTGATTGTGCAGTGGACCGCAGTGGCCTCTGTTACCGCTGCGGTCAACCGGGTCACAAAGCCCGGCAGTGTGAAGCGGAGCCAAACTGCCCAATATGTGTAGCGGCGGGCAAGCCCGCTGGGCACTTGGTCGGAGGGAAGACGTGTCCTGCCTCCTCTCGGAAGTACCGACGTCCGCCCCGGAATTCTAATAGACCAACTGCCATTGAGGCTGCGGCCCAGTTGCAGCCGCAGAGCCCACCGCAGGCCGAGATGGAAGTGGAGGAGATCGCCCAATAATGGCTTTAAAGTTCCTCCAGGCGAACATCAACCACTGCGCCCGTGCTCAGGATCTTTTAGCTCAGAGTCTGGCGCAGTGGTCGTTGCAAGTGGCCGTGGTCGCCGAGCCCTATTTTATCCCTCCCCGCGATAACTGGGCGGGGGATCTCGACGGGTTGGTGGCCATTATTACCCAGGGTGCCGCTAACTCTCCCCCTTTCGCGCGAATAGCGAAGGGCCGGGGATGTGTCGCGGCTCTGTTGGGAAATATTTGGGTTGTCGGAGTATATTTTTCTCCCAACAGACCCCTTGCTGAATTTGAAACTTTTCTCGTTCAGCTGGGGGCCCTGGTAGTGCAAGGTCAACCTCACCCGGCAATCGTGGCCGGCGACTTCAATGCCAAGTCCGTGGCCTGGGGTTCGTCGGCGACTAATGCACGTGGTGAGGTCCTGGAGGAATGGGCGATCTCGGCCGGTCTGGCCGTCCTGAATAGGGGGTCGGTGGACACGTGCGTGCGGCATAATGGCGGCTCTATTGTCGATCTTACATTTGCGAGTCCAGCCGTCGCACGCCGTGTCCAGGGCTGGAGGGTCCTCGCGGGCGTGGAGACGTTATCGGACCATCGTTATATTAGATTCGACATCTCCGCGTCCGCCATCGCCCAGCCCGGTGGTGGACCGAGTGCCCCGCATCGGGACGGCCCGCGGTGGGCATTGAAGCGCCTCGATAAGGAGGCCTTAGATCTTGCTGCTCTGGTGATGTCGTGGCTCCCTGTGCCGGACGGACCGGTACGGGTTGAACAGGAGGCGGAGTGGTTCGGAGTGGCAATGTCGGATATATGCGACGCCGCAATGCCCCGGGTCCGACGCCTCCCGCCCAGACGCCAGGTGTACTGGTGGTCGGAGGAGCTGGCACAGTTGCGTGTCGCTTGTGTTGCAGCACGCCGCCAGTATGCCAGGCACCGTCGCCGCCGTCTAAGGACGGAGGAACATGAGCACCAGGAGCGGCAGCTCTACGGCCTCTACAAAGAGGCGAAGAGAGCGCTGCAGGTGGCCATCAAGAGGGCAAAGGTCACGGCGAGAAAGGAATTTTTGCAAACTCTCGACAGTGACCCGTGGGGGCGCCCATATCGCTTGGCGATGAATAAGCTTCGCCCAGTGGCGCCTCCGCTGTCGCAGGGTCTTCAGCCAGAATTTCTGGCTGAAGTCGTCGCGGCCTTGTTCCCGGCCACCGTGGAGACCACTCCTCCACCGATGGCGACCCGCGAGTCAGCGCCATCGTCGAATTCGGCAAGGGATATCTCAGAGGTTTCGCCCGCTGAATTGCGGGCGGCAGTGCTTCGGCTGCGGGGCAAGAACACCGCCCCGGGGCTCGACGGCATCCCCGGCAAAGTTTGGGTGCTAGTAGTCGAGCACCTGGGTCCGAGGCTCCGTGGCCTATTCTCCGCATGTCTGGAGCAGGGCGTCTTCCCGTCACGCTGGAAAACCGGGAAGCTCGTCCTACTCAGGAAGGAAGGACGACCCGCAGAGTCGCCGTCAGCCTACCGGCCCATCGTGTTGCTCGACGAGGTCTGCAAGCTCTTCGAGCGTATCATTCACGCTCGCCTCGTCGAGCACCTCGAGGGGGTCGGCCCGGACTTGGCCGATTGCCAGTTCGGTTTCCGGAAGCGCCGATCCACCATCCACGCGATTCTGCGGGTGAAGGGACAAGCGGAGGAAGCAGTGGCTCAGGGCAAAGTAGTTATTGCGGTGTCGTTGGACATCTCCAACGCATTCAATTCCCTGCCCTGGGCCTGCATTCATGAGGCACTGCGGTACCACGAGGTGCCGCCCTATCTTCGGCGTCTGGTGCACTCGTACCTCTCTAATAGGGACGTAGTGTATCCGGGCGCTGATGGGTGGCATCGCAGAGAAATGACTTGCGGTGTTCCACAGGGCTCAGTCTTGGGCCCACTCCTGTGGAACATCGGTTATGATTGGGTTCTCCGTGGTGCCAACCTCTGGGGCGTCGGCGTCACTTGCTACGCCGACGACACGCTAGTTACAGCAAATGGCAGGACTTTCCGAGATGCCGCGATTTTGGCGGCGGTCGGCACCGGCCACGTCGTGAGCCGCATCCAGCAGCTGGGTTTGAAGGTGGCCCTTGAGAAAACCGAGGCCATTTGTTTCCATGGGCCTCGGAAGGGGCCACCGGCCGGTGCCCACATTGTTGTGAACGGGGTGCGGATTCCCATCGGCTCCACTATGAAATATTTGGGTTTGATTTTGGATAGCCGGTGGGATTTCCGTGCCCACTTCAAAAGTTTGGGGACAAAATTGTCCCGGGCAGCGGGTGCGCTCTCAAGCCTGCTGCCCAACTTGGAAGGTCCTGGCATCCCTTGCCGAAGGCTGTACGCCGGAGTCGTGCGGTCTATGGCCCTGTACGGAAGTCCCGTTTGGGCCGAGTCCCTGGGCGGCCGATGCGTCGCTCTGCTGCGCAAGCCACAGCGTATAGTAGCGCAGCGGGCGATCAGGGGCTACCGCACGGTCTCATTCGAGGCGGCATGCGTATTGGCCGGTTTCGTCCCGTGGGATCTGGACGCTAAGGCCCTCTCCGCCACCTTTCACTGGCGGGAGGAGGCGTTCAGACGCGGGCAGAGACCGGCACCAAGAGAGGTGGACGCCGTACGCAGCTCCCTACGCAGAGCCGCCGTGGAGGAGTGGCGTCTCAGGCTGGAGAACCCGTCAGCGGGTCATCGGGCCGTCGCGGCAGTGCGCCCTGTCTTTCACCAGTGGCTAGACAGGCGCCACGGCGCGGCGACGTTCCGACTGACACAGGTCCTGACTGGCCATGGCAGTTTCGGCCGGTACCTGTGTCAAATAGTCGGCACAGAGGAGTCGGCCGTGTGTCACCACTGTGACAACTGTCCGCAGGATACGGCCCAACATACATTGGAGGAATGCCCAGCCTGGGACGAGGAACGCAGCGCTCTCGTTGCAGTCGTCGGAGGAGACCTCTCACTGCCGGCAGTGGTGTCCGCCATGGTCGACAGTCGGAGGTCCTGGCGTGCGGTGGCCCACTTCTGCGAGGCCGTAATCTTGCAGAAGGAGAGTGCCGAGAGGGATCGGGAACGAGCCGATCCCTCCCGCCGCCAGAGGAGACGTAGGAGACGCCGGGGTGACGACTGACCGGCGTCTCCCGCCCTGTGGATTGGGGGCGTTTGGAGAATTCCGCCACGGTATCCCCTGCCTGTCGTAAGAGGCGACTAATAGGGGCCATCGGGGGTCGCGGGCGCGCAGCGGGGGGCTGTTGTAGCGCCCTTTATATTTAACATTCTTGTATGTGCGACCCCGGGATGGACGGCAGCACGGGTGGTTGGCCTCGTTGCTGCCGTTGACACCCAGAGCGTCCTTCGGTGGCGGGGGCTTCTGAGCCCCCCATATTTGAAGACGGGCCGCAAGGCGGCACCGCGCAGGGACGGTACCGGCTGAAGCCGGGGCGCTTCTCGCATCGGGAACCCGGGGCCGTTCCTAATGCGCCGAAGATGGCCACCGCGGGGTTTTTAGTTGGTATGCCGGTATAGGGTGTATATAGTGTCAGGGACTCGGCCCAGCGGTCGCCTGGATGTTTACCATCTCTCCCGGGCGGCTTAACGTTGGGTCGTAAGGCCGGTGAACCCAACATAACCGTTCCGCTTCCCCCCGGGGCGGGCGGTAGCAATAAGTCGCTTTTCCCCGCGACAACAAAAAAAAAAAAAAAAAAAAAAGTGTGGGGTCAGGACTATGTGTGTGACTGTTGGGTGTATTTATTATTCGGAAATCACACATGAGTTCCTAGCTATTGGGCTTTGTATCCGATATGGCGATAGACTTATCGCCTATCACATCATGAGACGGAAAAAGGCTTGGCAACCGTGGGTGCACTACTTTCATTTCTGCCCAACCCTTCTAAAATACAAGTGTGAGCTTATGTTTGTTATATAGATGAGTTCTAACCCTATACTAATATACAAGTTTGTTCTTGGGTACGGTTGTATTCGCCATGTTTATTTTAAGTACCCATATTGACAGAACTCGATGTTCCTTTGAACGATACCATATTGTGCTAAATACCGACCTTGCTCCACTAACTTATAACAGGGTTTAATTGTTTATTTGAGTTGTTAGTTTTATAAATATACAATGTGTTACAGAAAGGTATGGTCATATTTAAGGGTCGTTATACAGTATGTAAAAAAAAGAAAGAAAGAGATGAAAACGATGGCGGGTAGCGGGTGGATGCGGGCTGCTCAAGACCGGGATGGTTGGCGCTCACTTGGGGAGGCTTACGTCCAACAGTGGACGACAACAGGCTGATAAAATACAGTATGTAACAAAAACCCTGTTGTTCCTTTTAACCACGTTATCAGAATCGTTATTCATATGTAGAGAAATATCTCAAATAAGAAAATTCATAAAAATAACGATTGGCGATCGCCCGGTGGTTTATCAAAGGTGGTAGTTACTCGGTACGGCACCTTTTTACTATTACATCGAGTCGCCGCTTTACTAATACGCACTTAAAACACATAAAATTATAGTTTTTAGTAGTATTTCATTTAAAATACCACTTTCATTGAGCCCACCATCTGTCCCATTTTTATGTTAGATTTTTCTCATTACAGATATTTCCTTATGTTTGAGTATCGATTCTCATAACACAGCTAAAAAGACCGACAGGGTTTTTGTTACATATTGTATACACATGACTTTCAGTATACAACGTGTTATAGAAAGGGGCGGGCAAATTTAAGCAATGTATAGTATAGCGTATAAGTATTTTTTCTCCCATATTACCAAATCCGATTGCATTGCTAGTACAATTATTATAGAATTTTCTTTTTTATCGAATGAGTAACATGTCGATATCGACTTTTAGCTTTGGACAACACTAAATGATAAACAATGATACTATAGACCTCCTTTCATTTAATTATTTTATAATTAAAAAAACATTAAAGAGTTGTCAAATGTCAATATTTATTTAACGCAGTCAGTTCGGTAATTTCTGATTTTATGAAGTATGTTTACGAGTTCAAAAAATATGTTATATTTAACTAAAAATAACTATTATGTATTGGTACTTTGTGTTGGTGTAACTGATAACAGCTTTTAAGAGGATCGGCGAATGTATTAAGCCAAATTCATAGATGGAAGACACGAGAATGAAGTCTTTAAAATGCTTCTAGAGGATGGTACCAATATCGTCTTCAGCACACAATCTCTTTCAGGTGTTATTTTGTGTTTAAATTACAAGTTACGTACGTATGTTCGTAGAATTACGTACATCTTATTCAAGTTTATTAAAAAGTGTGTGTCGTTCATAATAATTAATAGTGATGTCACCAATCTTATCGATCTTAATAAACGAGTGATCAAAATTAATGTGAAATTTTTGGATGTCTTGGTATTGAAAAGGTCCGGTACATAAGTACTAATTGTAAGGTGTGTACAACACCTTTCTGTAACACGTTGTATATGTGCAGTGTATAAAATTTTAATTTAAAGTTGCAGTGATAGCTCAGCGAGGAGTGGTATGGACTGTCGAGACGAAAGTCGCAGGTTCGAAATCAGCCTCAAGTGCATACACCTCTGACTTTTCTAAGTTATGTGTGTATTAATTGTTGATTATGACATGCTGTAACGGTGAAGGAAACATCGTGAAGAAACCTGTATATCTGAGAAGTTCTTCATAAGAATTTCGAAGGTATGTGAAGTCTGCCAACCCGCATTAGGCCAGCGTGGTGGACTAAGGCCTAACCCCTCTCATTCAGTAGAGTAGGCCCGTGCCCAGCAGTGGGACGTATATAATACAGGGCTAGTATTATTATTATAATAAAAAACATTATAAAAACGCATTAAAAACCATTCTATTCGTTCCGGCGCTACGGTGCCATAGTCAGGTACACACGCTGACAGATACGCACAAACACACCCACAGATAGACATAAGGGTCAAACCTATATTACCCAATTTTTGTTTTTTGGGGGTAAAAAGACATCTGTATGAGTATATCCGCGAGCGAAAGCTAGTTTTGTATAAACCACGCCATTAAAGACTCATCACACGACACCAAGGTGCCTCCGAAATCCCAAGGATCCATCGTCCATAAATCTGGCGCGAGGCTCGCGAAGTACGAAACTTTATAAATTGGACATTTGCGATTCGCGTCATAGCCGGCGAGTCTGCGCGTAAGCTGCGAGTCTCGGGACTAAGCCGCGAGTCCCAGACTAAGCCGCCGCGACGCGATAAACTGATATTTACGACCGAAACGCACCTTGTCTTGAGGCTTTTTAATGTTTTAACAAGTTGAAAGGAATATTCCTTGTTTATGTTTACGCATTTAGAATATTTCTACTCGTGTATAAAACAAGCAATGATTATTGCATATGACATACATACATACATACATACATACATACGCACTCACGCCTGTAATCCCCGAAGGGGTAGGCAGAGGTGTAACCAGTACACCCATATTGCGCCGAGCGTATCTCTGTCCCACAATGTGATAGGGGGCGAGCCTATTGTCATACCGGGCACAAATTCCAGACTCCGGGCTGATACTGAGCATTTCGTAATAGAAAAACGTTAGCCTCAATCCTAACGCGTACGCATTAAAACTGCGCCACCGAGGCAGTCATATTCAATATAACATATTCAGCAGATATATGCATAATCGTACTAAAATCGTTTTAAAAACAGACATACCTGAGGAGCATAATGTAAATCATAGTACTGTAATTTTAAAATACACTTCTCATACAAATACTAAAATTTCCCTTAAAAACTCGACACCCTAAATGGATCTCACAATCGCTCCAGCATATTTGTTACCTTTATAGCAACACATTACCAATGTTAAAATTAAATGTACGTCATTACTCTGTCCCCCCACTCCCCCTCGTAGCCCTCCGCCGCGACGTCCGACCTCCGGGTGAGAGGCGAGAGGCGAGAGCTCGGGAATTGAAATTCGAAAGGCTATCTGGTTCACTTAACGCTCTACATAAATCTTTGCGCCGTGCGAATGCTCGGCAAATGAGTGCGAGCTACGTATAGAATATTGTGCAGAAGGGATGGTTGGAAATCTTATTTGTTTATGCCTATGATTGTACATACATACGCACTTACGCCCTTAACCCTCGAATATGTAGGCAAAGGTGTATGTAACCGGTACACCCACATTTCACCAAGCTTATTTCCATCCCATATTGTGATGGGCGAGCCACACACACCATATAGGCTAATTGACTGATGCTGAGCATTTCGTAAAATAAAAACCCAATAACATATTTACCCGACCTGGGAATCGAACCCGAGACCTCAGCACAGCACGACTACTGCGCCACTGAGCAAGCATGATTGTATTTTTGAAAAGTATCAGTAAGCTTAGCCACTTCCTCATAGAAATGTTGGTAACAGAAACTAAATTTCCGTTCAAAATGATTTTAAAAGTATAGGTTTTTTTATAAGCGTTAATGACGAGCAGGTCACTAGCGTGATGGTAAACGTCACGCCTGCTGATAAACAATCAGAACTTTGAATTATGAAGTACTGCATGGCTCTGGACTACTCTCATCATACTGAGACATAAGATAAGATAAGTCTCATAATGCATGGTAATTTCACTGACTTCAATGCCCTTCAAACCGGAACAGTACTTACACACTGTTGTTTGGTGGCAGAAATAGACAAAGCGGTGATACCTACTCAGACGGCTTCTCGCATTCGAGGGACCGAACGCCTAGTTTAGCTTCTATCAATGCAGTTGCAGTTCTGCAATATGTGTTCCCACGGAGGCATGTTGTTGCGCATTACGGGACATCAGAGCACTCTTCACGACTCATTAGGGCGGGCGTTTTGAAAAATTCTCCCGCTACTAAAATACACATTATGTAAAGTGGCACAATTACCGCGGTGAGTTGTGAAAAAGTTGCTTTCTACGACCTACAGTACACCCACACTCTTGACACTGTCTTAAAAAGTTGCTTTCTACGACCTACAGTACACCCACACTCTTGACACTGTCTTAAAAAGTTGCTTTCTACGACCTACAGTACACCCACACTCTTGACACTGTCTTAAAAAGTTGCTTTCTACGACCTACAGTACACCCACACTCTTGACACTGTCTTAAAAAGTTGCTTTCTACGACCTACAGTACACCCACACTCTTGACACTGTCTTAAAAAGTTGCTTTCTACGACCTACAGTACACCCACACTCTTGACACTGTCTTAAAAAGTTGCTTTCTACGACCTACAGTACACCCACACTCTTGACACTGTCTTAAAAAGTTGCTTTCTACGACCTACAGTACACCCACACTCTTGACACTGTCTTAAAAAGTTGCTTTCTACGACCTACAGTACACCCACACTCTTGACACTGTCTTAGGGCTGGGTTGCCTTCAACAAAAGTAACTGCTTGTAGGGTCTTACAATTTAATAATTTAATAATAATTTCGTTATGTCAGTATTTTTTGAGGTATGGCAAATTGAACACCTTTTCAAGTAAGTATAATTTTAGTACCTTCATAACTTTGAGAACACATTTAATTGTAGCCGCCTTGGTTTTGATCTATGGTATTTAATTATTTCTCCGTTGAAAACCGCCGACGCCAATTAGAAAAATATCTATAACAGATTTTCTTAAATCATAACTAAGAACTATATTGATTAAATCAGCTATCAAATAAACATTACGCAATAAAATCGGTCCGTTGGTTTATACTCTATAATTTTTTTTTTATAGTATAGGCCGGCAAACCAGCAAATGGGTCACCTGATGGTAAGCGATCTCCACCGCCCATGTACGCCCACAATACAAAAGAATTATGGGCGCGTTGCTGACCTTAAAGGAAAGGGATAATAAGGGATTGGGAAGGGCAGGGGGATTTGGGCCTCCGGATATCTCACTCACCGTACGAAACGCAGCAGCAAGCTGCTACTTTACGCCAGTTTTCTGTGAGATAGTGGTAACGACCCGGACGAGCCGGCCCATTCATGCTGTAGACAAAATTGTCTACAGCGTGGCTCTACCACTCGTAAACTCGTATATAATATCACAGACAGATACATACACTTCTTTTTTACACGGGAACAGACTATTAAACCACAGAGTTGCGGATCCGATCCCATGATATACACCTCTGACTTTTCGAAGTTACGTATGTATTCATTGTTAGATGAAAGAGAAAATTCGCATAAAAAGTTTGCGTTTCTCACTGCGATGCAAAAAGACATAGATATTTCTGGAATCATCAATTGTTATAATTTATACACATATAATCGATGTCTAACTTATAGCTAGCTTCTATGTTCTAACTATTTATTGTTAATAAGTCTTTAACGATGAAGGATAACATCGTGAGGAAATCTGTATATCTGAGAATTTTCCATAAGAATTTTGAGGGTGTTTGAAGCCTACTAACCCGCGTGGTGGACTAAGGCCTAACCCTCCTAATAAGTAGAGAAGGCCCGTGTCTAGCAGTGGAGCAGTATAATTACAGGGCTGGTATTATTAATAATTCAACAGCTCAATAATCCATCAACTAATTTTACCACGTTCAACCCTAGTATACCGTTACCTCGTAAGACGTCATTTAGCGTTTAAGATTAACATAAATAATGACGTCATCGCTCAACCCTCACCGGCGCGGCACGGCGCGGCCCCTAAATGCACACTTAACTGCAAATAAAAAGTGGATTATTACATTAAAGCATTTTTCATGGAGTTATATAACGTGTGAAGGTGAAATATATGATAATTTTAGAATACATACGCACTCACGCCTGTAATCCCCAAAGGGGTAGGCAGATATGTAACCAGTACACCCACATTTCGCCGAGCGTATCTCCATCCCACAATGTGATAGGGGGCGAGCCTATCGCCATACCGGGCACAAATTTCCGGGCTGATACTGAGCATTTCGTAAAAGAAAACCCAATACTACTTTACCCGACCCAGGAATCGAACCCGAGACCTCAGGGTTAGCCTCAATCGTAACGCGTAGGCATTACAACTGCGCCACCGAGGCAGTCATCATTTTAGAATGTAGCATATAAAATGATAAAAGGAACTCCTCAGCACTCACGCCAGGTAAACAGAGGATGAGATGGCGAGATAAGCTGGGTGCATTCAAGAAGGAATGGCTATACTGGAATGATGTCCAAGATCGGAATGTGTAAAAGACGAGATGGTGTTTTTGCCTAGCAGTGAGACACTTATGGCTGAAATAATAATAATCAATAATGATTACGTACTAAATAGCTTGAAGGTGTATGTACTTGCGTGAAGGCGTGACGTTTAACATCAGGCGAGGGACCTGCTCGCCTCGTCATTTACACAAATAAAATAATAACAATAATAATTGTTCAATGAATTTATTGGGTATCTGAAAATTACTTCAAGGTCTTAAGATCTAATAGGTGGTAGGCCCCTCGTACGCGAGATGTCAAATGAGTAGGTATCACAGCTTTTCAATATCTACCTCGAAACAGCAGGGTGTAAGCACTTTTATGTTCTGGAAGGCCAATGAAACCAACGCAATTACTTGGCATTATAAGACTTAACAGAAGTGAAGTCTTCATCCCAAAACTAACTATGAAATTAGGTTTCAAGATGACGAGCGCAGTGCGGTGCCATGCAAAGCTTTGTAATTCAAAACTCTGAGAGATATTACTTCTATTTATGGGCAGTCACGACTCTTATCAGGCGAACGACTTACTCGTCTAGATATTCAGGCGAATAAAGAAAAAAAACCCCAAACTACTTATGTCATAGAATAATTTAGAATTTATTTGAATAAAACAGTCTATATATATTTTTATAAAATCCGAGAAATATCTTCTCTTAAACATTTAATCAAAACATAAATGTATATTACATAGACAAATACTTTAATAAAGCGTTTCTTTGTCCATCTCACAAAGCGAACAAAACAACTAACCTCACCAACAAAATATTTACGACCATCCGAGCCACTAGTATGCAAATACAACACCGTTACTGTTAGCCATAAACACTATTAAATATTATTTGTTGCCGAAATTAAAACATTAAAAAAAGCAATACAAAGGTCCCGTCTCACAGAGCATTGTGATGCAAAATAGGTGCTTTACATTTGCCAAAAAAACTGGCGATATAGTGCGAGAGATGTCTTAAATGTTCTGTAATAAAACATCCAATGAGATATTGTGAATGCAAAATGTTGGATGGAACTTATTGCGCTTTTTGTTCGTGTAGGATTAGCAGGTGCTTTTTATAAACATACGCACTCACGCCTGTAATCCCCGAAGGGGTAGGCAGAGGTGTAACCAGTACACCCACATTTCGCCGAGCGTATCTCCGTCCCATGATGTGATAGGGGGCGAGCCTATCGCCATATCGGGCACAATTCCCGACTCCAGGTTGATACTAAGCATTTCATGATAGAAAATCCCAATGTCACTTTACCCAACCCGGGGATCGAACCCGAGACCTCAGCGTCAGCCTCAGTCGTAACGCGTACACATTACAACTGCGCCACCGAGACAGGCAGGCGAGGCACTTTTAATAAATCTATAATTAAGTAAGCAACAATAGTTTAGTACTATTTTTTAAGTCTGTTTATAAGTAAGCAGCTATAGCTCAGTGAGGGGTAGTACGGAGACTAAAGATTAAGGACTGTCGAGATGAAAGTCGCAAGTTCGAAACCGGCTCCAAGATCATGCACCTCTGACTTTTCTAAGTGAAGCTTTAACGGTAAAGGAAACATCATGAGGAAACCTGCATACCTTAGAAGGTCTCCATAAGAATTTAAACAAAATTAAAATGTACAATATGCGCTATAAACGCGTACGAAATTATTAGAAGTGTGCCAGGAAGCCATTTCAATTTAATGTAAGGTTTAAAATGTTAATATCCCATTACATCTGCATCTCGAAGCTGTAAAAAAAGTTGAACCTTCACTTAAAGCAATAATCGTTTCTTAATTCGTTCACAAATGGCCTCCGATCCCGACCCCCGAAAGTAAGTAATAACCCTAAAACGGTGCACGTCGGGCGCACACCACGACGATAAATTAAAGGTATGATGTACCCGGGCGTGCATGCAAAACATTGAATTATGGTCGAGTGTACCCTCGTGAGGTGGGTTACATTTCAGAAGATATTCAGTTTAAAGATGTTTTATTAAAGGTCATTAAGGAATTGTAACAACAATAATATTTATTTTATTCGGTTATTAGCATTGAAATAAAATGACAAGAAACGTAACACCAGCAAAAATTACCTCACCAAAACTCTGTGCAAGGGGGCGGGGCTATTAAACTATGTGCATATACGTCTAATACGTCTATTTTTTTGCGCGGTGCAAACGTCGTATCTCAATTTAGAAATTTAATATTTAGACATTAACTTTTGGTAAATAAAGTTGATTAAGTGGCGCCATAGTTTTGACAGATTTATGTGAGAGTTTTTTTAGTTTTTTCTCCCTACATGAAGATCCTTTAATAATATATGAATGAATAGGAGGAATCAAAGACGTTATTAAACAAAAAAAAACATTGAAACTTTAAAAACCGTTTTAAATCCTTTTATGAATTCAGTGTTAAAAGATTCCACGATGATGCAAGGAAAAAACTACCGTAGTAATTTTCCGAGACCCAATAAGCTAAGTAACTATAAAATTATCTCAAATCAGAAAGCATATAAAAACTTATTACAATCCTACAATTTATTTATTTATTTAAGACGCAAAACAGAGTACAATCAATACATAATTACAATTTTATAACTATACACTCATTAAAATCAGATTGTATTCCAAAACATGCGCCCTTATATATATATATATATATATATATATATATAAATAAGTCCGCACTTTATTGAATATATATATATATATATATATTAGACTAGGATAGGACTTGGACTAGGATATTAGAAAGCTAATAATTACACAGTACAATGAAACAGATAGTCAAATTCTGGATAACTTAAGCTTAGTTACATATTGTGATTCAATATACATTTTCGCAGACCCTTTGAGAATGTACCACAACTGCCGTTCATTTTGTCAATGCAATTGAATTAATTTGATTCGTTTTTGTTAGTTTAACATTTTGTCTCTGTAAAATAGCAGTGGTTTTCATACATTCCCGGAGTGTGGTGGAAAACAAAGTGGATTGTGTGCGATCCCGTGAGCTTCGCTGCCTAATGAGTTCGAAGCCGGGACTGGGGATAAATCATGCAGTTTTGTGACTACAAATATCTACTGTGCGGTGCTTGTGACCGGCTGTTAGCGTTTTACGGTTACGTTTGTGCATACGCACTCACGCCTGTAATCCCCGAAGGGGTAGGCAGAGGTTTAAGCAGATATCAGCCGAGCGCATCTCCGTCCCACAATGTGATATGGGGCGAGCCTATCACCATACCGGGCACTAATTCCAGACTGAGCATTTCGTAATAGAAAAACCCAATACCACTTTATCCGACCCGCGGCTCGAACCCAAGACCTCAGCGCTAGCCTCAATCGTAACGCGCACGCATTACGACTGCGCCACCGATGCAGTCACGTTTGTCTATTTCATTATTGATATAGAAAGTTTACGATAATGTAACTTGTAAAATATAGAATACTGTATTAAAAGCCCGAATGTAAACTAAAACCCTGTTTATTTTAACAAAATGTTGTTGTTAAAAAGCCTTTATACTTATGCAATCAATTATAATAATAATAATAATATTACACCCAACAGTCACACACATAGTCCTGACCCCATACTAGGTAAACCTGTGTCGTGGGTATCAGGAACTACGAGGGACTTGCGGTCCCTTGCTGCGTTTTTTCTAAATGGTTATCAATAACAACTCCCATGATTATCTGATATTGCGGGTATTCATGGACGGTGGGGATCACTTATCATCTAATAACCTACTTGCTCATTTGCCGACAACTGCTTTGCTAAAAAATCCACAAATCCTTAACTTCACCCATATAAGGTCCTCCTGCCAAACAACCGCAGCTTCTTCCAACTTGCGTCTGCTATTCTTGAGCGGGCGTCATATCCTCAGATCGTTATAAATCAAAGCACGTTGCTCCTTATAAACATATTTCGTGTGTCGACTCCTTTTTAAAATTGCTTACGTTACGTGTGCGGTGTGGGCCGCTGTCATTTTTCGTGTGCCGTCGTTTCTTTTGTGGCAATTTTCTTAAACGCTGGAATTATGTTTTTTGAAAATGTGGTGGATGTATTAGAGGTTTATTGCTTGTATAGGAGAAATAAAAATTGTCCGGGATAGCGTAATAATGTATGAGATATGGTTAAGATAAAGTGCAATGGAAGCAGTTCTTCAACGACAGCATCAAATCAATGTAGACCGGACATTTTTTTATTTATAGTATAGGCCGGCAAACGAGCAACGAGCCGTGTGTCTCCTAATGGTAAGTGATCTCCACTGCCCATGTACGGCCATAATACTAAAATAATCATGGGCACGTTGCCGACCTTAAAGGAAAGGAATAAGTAAGGGATTGGGAAAGGGAGGGGAATTTGGGCCTCCGGATATGTCACTCACCGTACGAAACGCAGTAGCAAGCTGCTACTTGACAGTGGTAACGATCCGGACGGGCCGGCCCATTCATGCTGTAGACAGAAGTCTACAGTGTAGCTCTACCACTCAGACATGACCGTGCGTATTGACTATGTCGTTCACGTACCTGCCAATGTAACATCTATAAACCAGGTTCGACTATGACACAAATAGTAAAGCACGGCGAGTCTCTGGAAATAAGAAGCTAGCTTTATCCATTCTAATAATTTAAATGCGAAAGTAGCTCTATCTGTCTGTCTGTTATGTTTTACGGCTAAACGGCTGAGCGGATTTTGATGAAATTTGGTAAGGATATAGATTATATCCTGGGGGGACATAAGGGTATTTTTTGTCCCGGAAAAAGATGTTCACTCGGGCGGAGCCGCAAGCAAAATCAAGTAATAAATAAATATACACTCAACTGTCACAAACATACTCTTGATCCCACACTAGGTTATCTATCGTGGGGATTAAAAACAACGAAGGACACATATTCGTGCATCATTCAAACATTTGTCTCGGTGCGCGAATCGAACCCGCAGCCTCTCGCTTCACAGCCGCTCACTGCGCCACGGGGGCTGTCCGTAACGAAATTATACTCATAAAATGATAGGGAGGAATTGGAAATATTAATTTTCTATTTCACCTTCAGCAGTGAAGAATATAAGGAAGAAGCTATAATTTAAATCTCATCACTGAATATTATTTATGTAATGTTTGTACGCGAATACTTGAAATAAAACTAATTTATATGGATTTCGTGGTTCGTGGATTCGTTCGTTCGTGGGTTCGTGATTTCGTGGTTTATTTTACTTTTAGTTCCGATTTTCGAAAACTTTTCAGTGTTTTTGGTCCGCCCTGTGAACATGGTTATACTGTTAATTTATAATATTTATCTTATATACAACGTGTTATAGAAAGGGGCGGGCAAATTTAAGCAATGTATAGAGTAGGGTATAAGTATTTTATCTCCCATAGTACTAATTCCGATTGCATTGCTAGAACAATAATAATAGAATTTTCTTTTTATCGAATGAGTAACATGTCGATATTGACTTTCAACTTTAGACAACACTAAATGATAAACAATGATACTATAGACCTCCTTTCATTTAATTATTTCATAAATAAAAAAAATATTAAACAGTTGTCAAATATCAATATTTATTTGACACAGTCAGTTTGGCAATGTCTGATTTTATGAAGATTACGAGTTCATAATAATATGTTGTATTTGACTAAAAACAAGTATGATTTATTGGTATTTGTGTTGGTGTAACGAATAAGAGGATCGTCGACTGTATTAAGCCAAATTCATAGATGGAAGCCCGAAGAATGAAGTCTTTAACATACTTCTAGAGGATGGTACCTATTACACAGTATCTTTCAAGTGTCAATTTGTGTTTAAATTAAAAGTTACGTACGTACGTCCGTAGAATTACGTACATCATATTCAAGTTTATTAAAAAGTGAGTGTCGTTCATAATAATTAATAGTGATGTCATCAATCTTATCGATCTTAATAAACGAGTGATTAAAATTAACATGAAAATTTTGTATGTCTTGGTTTTAAAAAGATTCGGTACACGAGTACGGATTATAAGGTGTATGCAATGGCCCTAAAATATGACCACACCTTTCTGTAACACGTTGTATAAAAATCAATTGCTGTTCGTTAGTCTCGCTAAAACTTAAAAACGGTTGGACCGATTTTGATGAATATTTTGTGGGTATTTGAGTAGGTCCCTGGATGGTTTCGGAAGTGGCGCTCCAAGCGATAGATGTTGCGGGTGAAATCGCGCGGGACAACTAGTACTTATATATAAATGTTATATATAAATGTTGGCAGATTGGCAATTGATCTTAAAGTTTACTTTATATCCTTCATTTTTATATTTGCACAGTGTAAAGGATAAATGCATTATTTTATAAATGAAATCTCGTATATTCTATACAAAACAGAATTTCCAAACTGTTACGAAGCAGGTAAACAACTCCATGTCAACAGTTGGTGACGTGACTAATTTATCAAAACACTATTCAACAACACAAGACGCAAAACTTGGGATTGTCTGAATTATATTAACATTAGGTGAAACTATTCGCCCATTGTACAGACCCTTGGTCCCTCAGCTGGCGTCTCAAGACGGTGGTCACGGAATCCTAATTAAAATTACAACATGTAAATCGTCCAAAAACATCTCGACCAGTGCTGTTTGTCCTCAACGTTGGCTTCTATTGTAGAGGTGTTTGCTGTCGGTTTGTACCGAGATGCTTTTAGTATTAGTTTCTATTGAAAATTTGTGACCTCATTTTGAATAATTTTGAACTAACTATATTTTGAATTACGTTGTATGTTTTATGTTGCCTGACTGTCGTATAAAAAAATATCGAGATTTTGAAAATGAACTTTCATTATTTTTTCTGTTTGGCGTTATTTCGGCTTTTTGTATCATATTTTTGATGCTATTTGGTATTATATGGGGTGACCTGCCGCGCCGTCTGCCTTTACAACACACAAAATGAATCAAGTTTCGCCATTCCCCCGTCCGTTAATTAGCAGTGTATCAGGTGCAGGTGAGATTTGCTTTGGACCTAAGATGTAAGTGGCCCACTTACATTCCATTTTGAAAAGCAACTACAAAACAAAAAATAAAAATAAATTTTGAGTTTTTTGAAATAAAACTAGTTTATACGGATTTTATCGCGGTTTAATTTTTATTTTAGTCCCGACGTTTCGAAAGCTTTTCAGCCTTCGTGGTCACGGGAGAGACTGAGGTGTAGGTCGTCTCGAAAAGTTAATGTTACAACGTATAAACTAGTTTTATTTCAATGTGTAATATTCGCGTAAACCTAAGAAATCACTTTGAGTTTTTTATTTATGAAAATATAATATACGAGTGTGTAGAATAATGTAGTGTAGACATAAAAATAGTTTTTAAATATTTTCTCCCATTCTATCTTAAATACATGAAAGTACCAGGCAAACATAGCTAGTAAAGCGTAAGTGCCACAAGCAAATGTCCTAGGCACGAACCGCGAGGCCTTCAAAACTTTGCCGGACAGTTGGCAGTTGGCACTGTTTACACCGGAGTTCTAAGTTCTACTGCGAAGAGACCATTAGTTAGTTTATTATAGGGCTAGTTTTTTTTATGTGTTGATTATTTATTTTATATCCATCAGGGCCAGACGAAACATGGCTTTTTAAGATATAATAAGATTGGAATAAGTTTGACACCGCAGAACTTGGTGTCATATTTTAACATAAATTATTTTAGTCATAATTAACGAAATTGACTGCCTCGGTGGCGCAGTTGTAATGCGTACGCGTTACAATTAAGCTAACGCTGAGGTCTCGGGTTCGATCCCCGGGTCGGTTAAAGTGGTATTGAAAGAAGAAAAGAAGAAAGAAATATTTTATTGAGAGGAGTAGGTACATATAACATAAGTCTATTAAAAAAAAAGGTATAAGTAATATAAAGAAAAAAACAATAATAATATTACTATTGGGTTTTTCTATTACGAAATGCTCAGTATCATCCCGGAGTCTGGAATTTGTGCCCGGTATGGCGATAGGCTCACCCCCTATCACATCATGGGACGGAGATACGCTCGGCGAAATGTACCCACATTACAGTACACCCGTACTAGTTACACCTCTGCCTACCCCTTCGGGGAATACAGGCGTGAGTGCGTATGTATAATTAACGAACTCTGCGCTTCCAACCACCACCTTACGTCTTAATTTAATAATATCCAACCATTAAGCACCGTGTGCCCATATTTATCTATCCAGCTTGAAATTAATCCGGAGTTTTGTTACCCGAGTCCTCCCTGCCGGGTAAGGGCGGTCAGTTGGTACCGGTACCCAAATAGATAATTTTGGGTCTAAGAAGTTTGTGTAGGTTGCTGTAGTATCAGAATATCGATATTTGTATTTGGGAATGTAATGTAGCTATGTTAATTGGCAGTCACGCCTGTAATCCCTGAAGGGGTAGGCAGAGGTGTAACCAGTACACCCACATTTCGCCGAGCGCATCTGCGTCCCACGATGTGATAGGGGGCGAGCCTATCGCCATACCGGGCACAAATTCCAGACTGATACGGAGCATTTCGTAATAGAAAAACCCAATACCACTTTACCCGACCCGGGGATCGAACCCGAGACCTCAGCGTTAGCCTCAATCGTAACGCGTACGCATTACAACTGCGCCACCGAGGCAGCCTATGTTAATTGGATTGTTATTTATTTATGTGATAGAATTACGCTGTAGACAATTTTGTCTACAGTAGAATAAGCTAACTTGACCGGTGTAGTATAACATTCTCATAAAAAACCGGCGTGCTTTTTAAGCTGCGTTTTGTTTTATCAGCTTAAATGTGAAGACGAGCAGTTTGTCCGTCCGATGGTAAGCATCACGCCTGCCCATAAAAAGAAGCAATACATGGCAACGAGTTTTATTAATTTACAAAAGAATATTTACATACATACGCACTCACGCCTACATTCCCCGAAGGGTTAGGCAGAGGTGTAACTAGTATACCCACCAACAGGGGGCGAGCCTATCGCCGTATCGGACACAATTTCAGACTCCGGGTTGATACTTTACCTGACCCGAGAATCGAACCCGAGACCTCAGCACAGCAGTGGGTGAACTTACGTATATAAATTATGATTAAAATACCACCAAAAAATACGCCAGTAAAATCTACATTCCACACCAAAATAGAAATGTTCAAAGATTTTCATATAGTCTCACCCAATGTTTTTGTTTTCCGTTGATACGATTTGGCGATTTGGTGCAAAGTTTCCGAAAAGTATGATAAATTTGGAAGTTTCGTGTAGTTTTGAAGTGTTTCATTTTTGCAGTTTTGCTCACTTTCCCCGCAGTAACGCAAAGTATTCGCTCACTTAGCATAAGTGGCGACTTCACCTGACTACGCACATGGAGAATGTTTGGATATGACATTGGAATTTGTGACTTTTTAATCCTCTAAAAAAGGAAATCATACTAATATTATAAATGTGAATGTAGTATGTAAGTTTCATAATGCCCAGTAATTTCACTGGCTTCAATGTCCTTCAAACTGGAACACAACAGTGCTTACACACTGTTGCTTGGCGGCATAAATAGACAAAGCGGTAGTACCAACCCAGCCGGCCTCTCGCATACGAGGGGCCTACCTTCCTTTTAAAGTAACGTCTAATTGCGAATTAACAATTTTATATAATGTAATTAGATCATTTACTTTTGCCTCCTCACTAACGCTATCTATTTATATTTCCTTCGTCATATAATAGCTGCTTTCTTCTTCCAATCATAACCTCTGAAGGCCAATTCTTGTATTTTTAAATGTTCAAAATATCATTCCGATCTAGTCTCAGCGTCAAGAAAGTTGCAAATGGCATTCTCTTAAACAAATACTCAACGTCAAATGTGAACATAGATCGTAATAAGATTGAATATAGAATAAAAGTTAACTGAATCCAAAACGGTATAATGCTAGGTGCATTTGACGTTCATTATTGGTTTTAAGAGAATGCCATTTGCAAGTTTCTTGACGCTGAGATTAGATCGGAATGATATTTTGAATATTTAAGTTTACGAGAACTGGCCTTCTGTTCATATCCAACGCTTCTTGGGTGTGTGTGGAAGAGAACAACAGTCGTTACATAAATAATCAGAGGGCGCGGACACAACAAAACACGGTGTTTACCTCGCCGCCGACGACGCCGACTACAAGCAGTAAAAACCTGCCACATCATGCTCTATTCATAATATTACTTGTAATACACTATGGTTAACATACATGTGTATAAATTTATTGGATTTGTATACAGTTTTTATGCTGCCTGAATGGCGCAGTTGTAGTACGTACGCGTTACGACTGAGGCTGACGCTGAGGTTTCGGGCTCGGGCCTGGGTCGGGTAAAAGTGATATTGCGTTTTTCTATTCGAAACACTGAATATGAGTCCGGATTCTGGAATTGTCCCCGGTATGGCGATAGGCTCGCCCCCAATCAAATCGTAGGACGGAGATACGCTCTAATTTAAATTAAGATATTTTTCTTAAAATTTTCTCTTAAATCCGAATAAGTATAAACAAATAAGAGGTATAAAATGGAATAACTGTGAGATAGCTGTGTGTAATCTCCATAAATCGTATAAGATGCGAGCTGAACGTTCGCGAATTCCAGCTCGGTCGAACTATGCAGAATATTTTTAATCAATACAAATTAGGTTGAGGCACGGCCGGCCCCGGGCGCCGGCCGGATGTACGAGATCTTGCCAGTGGGCCGGTGGGGCGTGTGTTTGGACAAAAATATTTTTAATAAAATATTTTAATGCCAAAATGCGGCGTATCAATACGTTCTCTCTAGCGGTATGCTGGTTTTGTTCCAGGGACCGCCCTCTTACTTAAGCACTTCCACTTCGTCCGATCTTGAGCATCCTTCGTAGTGAGACCATTAGCTCTATGTCTCTAGTACAAGTCAGCGTTTATTGTGTCGTCCGCAGGTTCTTTTAGGATTTGGCTCAAGCATCAGCGACCTGCGGTTTGCTAACGTGACCAAACCACCTCAAGCGACATTCCTGATTTTTTCTGCCACGTCACGGATACCAACTCTGCCGCGGATGTATTCCTTACGTATACGATCTAGTCGTATATGGTTGCATTCACTGAAGCATCTTTATCTCCACGTCATGGATCTCCCTGATATGGTGTTTAAGTGTAGTTCACGTCTGAACCTATACAGGAAGAAATATTATTAAAATATTGCAGTCTGAAGTTGTATATTTTTCGAATTGTCACAGAATATCTGATAGTAATACATATATTATGTCTATAAATACTACCACAATTTCTACAATTTTCCGTAATTGAAAACACAGAATTATTCTTAGTAATTTGTCCACAACACACATCGCAAGCACACTGTGCATAAGGCGATGTGCATACGATATTGAAGCATCTCAAGATAAACTTACTTAACAAGCTGATATTGATTTATTGAGAGCACTCTCATCCCCCCAGGTACGTTCATTGCTTACTCAGCTATAAATACCGACGAACGATCTTACTTGTTTGTTGTTCGATGAAACATTTATGTATTGGTAATTAGCATATTTGGAATGGCAGTGAGAAAGAAATACTAATGACTGCCTCGGTGGCGTAGTTGTAATGCGTACGCGTTACGACTGAGGCTGACGCTTAGGTCTCGGGTTCGATCCCCGGGTCGGGTAAAAGTGATATTGGGTTTTTCTATTACGAAAAGGTCAGTATCAGCCCGGAGTCTGGAATTTGTGCCCGGTATGGCGATAGGTTCGCCCCCTATCACATCATGGGGCGGAGATACGCTCGGCGAAATGTGGGTGTACTGGTTACACCTCTGCCTACCCCTTCGGGGATTACAGGCGTGAGTGCGTATGTAAATACTAATGTTTTAGTTCAATATGAATTACTTCAATAATCTAGTAGGAGTGTAGTTGTAACTAGTCTGAAAAGCCGGCCGGATATAAGAACGAGCAAATCACAATTTGTATTCGATATTTCGATTTGAAAAATCACATATGAGTTCTCCAGTATCGAAATATATGCTTGATATGGTGATAATTCCGCCACCCATCATATTATGGGACGGAAATACACTCGGCAAACTGGGGTACACTATTGCACCTCTGCATATCGGTCGAGGATACAGGCGTGAACATATATTAGGTATGTACCTATAATAATTTTCTAAGATTTCTAAGTATACATTTATTATACACGATGCAATGTCATCCATTTTTTATTTCTATGTGGATTTGTCAGCATATTTGTATTCCAAGTCCGACCAATAATAATATGGTCCCGAAACAGTTACACAATAGTTTAAATATACTTAATCTACCCAAGTACACATATATTACACTCCAGAAAGAAGAAAAAAAAAAAAAAAAAAAAAGTCTTAAAGTTACTTAAAGTCGCACTTTGGTTTGTACCCGTGCGATTTTAAAAATACCCCAGGTAATAACCCTGAGAAAAATTAACTTACAAACATAATAATAATAATAATAATACACCCAACAGTCACACACATAGCTCTGACCCCACACTAGGTAAACCTGTGTCGTGGGTATCAGCAACTACGAGGGACTTGCGGTCCCACAACACCCAGACCAGAGACCAATATTTGTGGTTCACACAAACATTTGTCTCGGTGTGGGAATCGAACCCACGGCCTCTCGCTTAACAGCCGACTACTCGCCCGCTGCGCCACGGAGCTGTCAGTATTATAAAGAGTAATTTAAGACGTGTAAGAGTGTTATAAGTAGTAACTTTTTAGTAATTCTCTAATCTCTCTAGAATAATACATCATAGGTATTAAGAAGATAATGTTCATGTTAGAGACCAAAGGAATTCAGAAAGAAACCTATTCTCAAAGCTTAATGTACAAATACAAAATGTTTTAACTCTAGTAACAGCTACTTTTTCTGCCTTTATTTCAGGCTCGAATTTTTTGTCGTATAGGTGGCGGAGAAAATAAAACGCTCTCGAGTGGTAAGTTACAAATCTTGGTAGTTGGAGTGTGTGGCCAGCAGTTAAATGGCAATGTTGTGTAACGAGTGTCGACTGTCGTGGAAAAAATGGCTTACGTCAGCGGCAGTATCGCCTGCGTGAGACGTATACTCTATAGAACACTATATCGATGCTCTATAAGGTTACTTTGGCGACTGTTACTGCATTTTTGTTTCTTTTTTGTAGAAGCTTGAAGTTTTTTTAGTTGGAGAACAGTGATTAGGTCTGATATTTACTTAGCTTTACCTTGGTTTCCTGGTGCCGATTTTCTAAATCTAAATTATAATGTAAGATATAAACTCTCTAATGCCCGATTTCAATAAACGACCAACAACCACCATTACTTCTGCCGGACCGTTAAGCTGTGGAATAGTTTGCCGGCACACGTGTTCCCTCTTTCCTTTAAACGGAGTGTGCAAAAGCAATTAGGCAGGCCGGCATAATTTTGCCGACCTACGATAGATACATTGTCTGTCGTTGGTCGACAGTATTCTTGGATTGCGCCGTACTTAACATCAGGTGTAGCGTAGTCACTTTGCCGAGAAATATATATATAAAAAAAGATCTTGGATTGAGTCTCCCGGCCGATCCCACAAATGAGCCAATAAGAATACAATTTAAAAGTCGCCTGTATAAATTACTTAGTTTGATTGGTCGATTTTCCGGATCGATCTGGAGAATCAAACCAAGATCGTTTATTGAAATCGGCCATAAGTAGAGCCATGTTGTATACAGTTTCGTCTACAGTATGAATGGGCCGGCTCGTCCGGTTCGTTACCACTATCTCACAGAAAACCGGCGTAAAGTAGCAGCTTGCTGCTGCGTTTCGTGCGGTGAATGAGATACCCGGAGGCCCAAATTCCCCTCCCCTTCCCAATCCCTTACTTATCCCTTTCCTTTAAGGTCGGCAACGCGCCCATGATTATTTTAGTATTGTGAGCGTATATAGGCGGTGGAGATCACTTACCATCAGGTGAGCCACTTGCTCGTTTGCCGGCCTATACTATATAAAAAAAAAAACATTTTGGTTACTAAAAATAATGCTATGGTACAGTAGTGGAGCATAAAATAATAAGCGTTAATGGTATAGTAGATGTGTACGTATTAAATGGTGTCAGAGCGATATCTGCGGAAGGACATCCGCGAGATAACATTAAACAGGTTATTGTGAACGTGCAACGTGTTAGATAATGCTTGGTTGACGCTGTTTATTTCCCTAAGGACAGTATGCATGAGATATGTAATTATTTGTGTTATGCAGGAGCTACGTATTGTGAACATTCAATTTATAACCTTCCTCCGCGGTGTTTCCTCAGCGCTATGACACGTCCTTCTTCAAACAACGATTAAAATAAGTATTCCACGACCTAGCATGAACTGCTGCCTACAGGGGCTTGACTGTGCTCCCTGATACTGCTGAAATCCATGGGTGACAGTAACCACTTGTCATCAGGTGGGTCATCAGCTCATTTACTTTTAAAGGCAAATAGAAAAAAAAGCTACTTAACTAATATTGTAAACTTTTTTGTAGTACGTTGTGAAAATGGGAGATGCTGAATCAACTTTTTCTTCAGACGGTTACCTCGTGTCAGAAATTCTTTTATTGCATTATCGAAAATGCAAGGTGTCACTGAACTAAAGTGTCTCAGTGATAATAAGTTAAATAAAATATCAAACTCATTATATGAAAAGGTACATTATTAAAAAAGTAACAAAAAGTTGTCAAATTGAGAATTTTGTTCAGTTAATAAGTGAATAAAAACATTATTTCTACTTAAGAACATGCATTACTATTTATTTAAGTAGGAAAGCATAAGTAAGGTATCTTGCTCTTAAATAACGCACTTAGTTAAGTCTAAATTTCTTATAGACGTCTTTAAATGTAAGTTCCGGTTAAGTGTCATGTAAGGTTCTCGGGACAGCGTTGTATGCTTCGGGCGCTTTCCAAATATTGATCCCAAAGGTTTTAGTTTAGGTTCGTGTTAGGTGTTGGTACGATTTTGGTTTAGTTTTTGGCTCAAAAGGTTTTACTATGTCATTAATAAAATGACTGCCTCGGTGGCGCAGTTGTATTGCGCACGCGTTACGATTGAGACCAACGCTGAGGTTTCGGGTTCGATCCCGGGTCGGGTAAAGTGGGTTGGGTTTTCTATTTTCAAAATGCTCAGTATCAGGCCGGAGTCTGGAATTTGTGCCGGGTATGGCGATAGGCTCGCCCCCTATCACATAAGGGACGGAGATACGCTCGGCGAAATGTGGGTGTACTGGTTACAGTCTGCCTACCCCTTCGGTGACTACAGGCGTGAGTGCGTATGTATAAAAAAAATCATCTATTTGGGCCGGCTTTGAAAGAGTTTTAGAGGATTTGATGGGAATTTAGTCATTATCAACCTATGTTAGTGGATACTGCTGGACACAGGCCTCTCCTAAATCCTCCCTATGAGCCCGATCCTCGACTATCCTCATCCAACTACTACCATATAGCGTATGACATCGCACCACCTAGCTACAGGGCGTTACGTCGTCCAAACCATGGTTTAGACTTAAGAAGGCAGTAGATAATAATAATAATACACCCAACAGTCACAAACGTAGTCTAGACCCCACACTAGGTAAACCTGTATCGTGGGTATCAAGAACTACGAGGGACTTACGGACTTACAACACCCATACCCGAACCAAATTTTTGTGGATCACACAAATATTTGTCTCGGTGCGGGAATCGAACCCATGGCCTCTCTCTTCGCAGCCGGCTACTCGCCCGCTACGCCACGGAGGCTGTCATTTACTGATTTGTCAGAAGCAGCATTTAAATTGTCTGCATTATTTTAATTTCATGTAAAAAGCAAACACTTGTAGTTACACCGCTAAGCTATGAATGACTTCATTGTTTCTGTCCACAGGGATCAACATTTCCATCGAATTGGGGCTAATAAATTCGTTAACGCTGGGGTTCGAACTGCAAGTCACTTCAGAGGGTCGGGAGTTCAATTTGTGCACGGGTTCCTTAACTTTGCCATTATTTTATATTTATTGTTAGAAAGTTTTCGGGTACTTATCGTTGTAGAAATATTAATCAAACATCATTTATCCTATGAGACTGCTAAGAGTTGACCAAGAGTTCTAAATTGTGAAAGCCTCCGTAGCATAAGGCCATAGGTTCAAATCCCGCACCGAGACAAATGTTTGTGGGATCCAGAAATACTTGTTTCGCGTCTGGGTGTTGTGGGATCGTAGACCCTAGTAGTTTCCGATACCCACGATATAGGTTAACCTAGTGTGGAGTCGGAACTATATGTTAATAGAGTATTTATCTATTTTATTTTATGGTGTTACAGCGTCCACACTATAGATTGTAAATTAGTCATCGTAGTTGCTGTAAACCAAATTTTATGCACTTTAATATAAGGTCTTTATAATCTTCGGCAACAATTGAAACCTCATTACACATAAGACATAGTCAATACACTAGAAAAAAAACCAACATGATTCCTAAATATACAACGTGTTATAAAAAGGGGCGGGCAAATTTAAGCAATGTATAGTATAGCGTATAAGTATTTTATCACCCATAGTACCTAATCCGATTGCATTGCTAGTACAATAATTATAGAATTTTCTTTTTTATCGAATGAGTAACATGTCGGTATCGACTTTCAACTTTCGACAACACTAAATGATAAACAATGATACTATAGACCTCCTTTCATTTAATTATTTTATAATTTAAAAATACATTAAACGTTTGTCAAATGTCAATATTTATTTGACGCAGTCAGTTCGACAATTTCCGATGTTATGAAGTATGATTACGAGTTCAAAAAATATGTTGTATTTGACTAAAAACAAGTATTATGTATTGGTATTTTGTGTTGGTGCAACTGATAATGGTTTATAAGAGGCTCGTCGACTGTATTAAGCCAAATTCATAGATGGAAGACCCGACAATGAAATCTTTAAAATACTTCAGAGGATGGTACCTATATCGTCTTCAGCAAACAGTCTCTTTGAGGTGTTATTTTGTGTTTAAATTACAAGTTACGTACATGTCCGTAGGATTACGTAAGTTTATTAAAAAGTGAGTGTCCTTCATTATAATTAATAGTGGTGTCATCAATCTTATCGATCTTAATAAACGAGTGATTAAAATTAACGTGAAATTTTAGGATGTCTTGGTTTAAAATGATCCGTTACATTGGTATTCACTATAAGGAGTGTGTAATGACCCTAAAATATGACCACACCTTTCTGTAACACGTTGTATATAGGTGTAGTATGGCGCGGTCAAAGTTTATGACAATAACAGTAAAATAAAAACATTCCGAAATGAAAATTGACTGCCTCGGTGGCGCAGTTGTAATGCGTACGCGTTGGGATTGAGGCTAACGCCGAGGTCTCGGGTTCGATCCCCGGGTCGGGTAAAGTGGTATTGGGGTTTTCTATTACGAAATGCTCAGTATCAGCCCGGAGTCTGGAATTTGTGTCCGGTATGGCGATAGGCTCGCTCCCTATCACATCATGGGACGGAGATGCGCTCGGCGAAATGTGGGTGTACTTTACACCTCTGCCTACCCCTTCGGGGATTGCAGGCGTGAGTGCGTATGTATCATTTACATTTTACATCATCATGACCATAACATTGAAACAAAAACATTTTGTCTTTTCCAAGTGAATATTGGAGTCCCATTTGAGACTAGTAACAGGTGAAAACTAATTCACACATTACACAACGATATACCGTAGTTATGAGCGCAGGTCGTCAATAAATATCACTTAGACAACAGAATACCTCACGGGTTGTTAAACAAGTTCCCGGCGCCCGGCGCCCCGGGTAACGGCGCAACTTAGACAATAATCGGGAGATTAGACGCGGAGCGAGGTACACAGGGCAAATATCTTGCCTCGTTTCTAACTAGTTTCATGTTTGAATTATGATGGTTTTAAATGCAGTATAATTGGCTTTGATGCTTGTAGTGTTTTAAGTGAAGATCCGATACAATGTAGTTCTTCGAAGTGTAGGAGTTTAAGATGAACGCACAATTTGTTTATATAGCATAGGCCGGCAAAAGAGCAAATGGGTCACCTGATGGTAAGTGATCTCCACCGACCATGTACTCCCACAATACCGAAAGAATTATGGGCGCGTTGCGGACCTTAAAAGAAAGGGATAATTAAGGGAATGGGAAGGGGAGGGGATTTGGGCCTTCGGATATCTCACTCACCGTACTAAACGCAGCAGAAAGATGCTTCTTTACGCCGGTTTTCTGGTAACAACCCGGACAAGCCGGCCCATTCAAGCTGTACACAAAGAAGAAAGATTGAAGAAAGAAAGAAGAAAGAAAAGTTTATTGTCATCATATGACATGCAATATACATAATGCAGATAATGACATTATTATGAATAAGTACCACTAAAACTTGAGTTCTATTTTGGGTATTAATTAGGTAACGTAGCTTTCTATTGGTGAAAGATTTTTCAAAAACATATAAGTACCTCTAGAGATTAACACAAAGTCACAAAATCTGCAATTACGTTTTGAATTGTAGGCATGCATAATAAAAAACAAGGTATATTTAGGTACAGGTATAACTATGATGTGTGTAAATTAATGATAATAATAATAATAATACACCCAACAGTCACATACATAGTCCTGACCCCACACTAGGTAAACCTGTGTCGTGGGTATCAAGAACTACGAGGGGCTTGCGGTCCCACAACACCCAGACCCGAGACAAATATTTGTGGATCAGACAAACATTTGTCAAGGTGCGGGAATCGAACCCACGGACTCACGCTTCGCAACCGGCTACTCGCCCGCTGCGCTACGGAGGCTGTCAATTATATACGCCATTTTAATCTAAAACTATATAACCATATAATAGTTTCGTAAAGCTGTGTACAGAAAATCAGTAAGTTTAAAGTTTTTGTTGGTTTCTCTTCTTCAATCGCGTTGGCATTATTTTTGAAATACCATGTCTACGTAGGTTGACAGCCACCGTGGCGCAGTAGGCGAATTGTCGACTGCGAAGCGAGAGGCCACGGGTTTGATTCCCGCACCGTGAAATATGTTTGTTTGATCCACTAATATTTATTTCGCGTAAGGTTGTTTTCTCTCCAGAGAGGTTGACGTCAGGCAGGCGGACGGTCGTAAAAACTACAAGCAAAATCTTTCTGTAACATGTATTACAAAACATGTTGCGCCTACCCTACTGTAAGTGGGATAAGGGCAGGTGAAAGGAGAATGTGTACGTAATTCTGCAGCCGACTGTGCTTATATGGTACACAAGTCAAAGAATTGAAACAAAGACAAAATTGTCACCAATGTTTGTTTAAAAAAATCATTTGATATTGCGAGGAGGCCGCTAATGGCGTACAAGTGGCCAAAAAACAAGAGCATTTTTTTGGTATTTCCCTCTATCTGTTTGTTTCTTGTTTGCGGCCTATCATTCATCCTCTTACAAGGGAGGTGAGCGACAAGACGCGGCGCGCGACAATGGCGCAACATTTAACAGGAGGCCAATTCTCGTAATTTTAAATTTTCAAAATATCATTCCGATCTAATCTCAGCGTCAAGAAAGTTGTAAATGGCATTCTCTTAAACCAATATAATCAACGTCAAATGCACCTAGCATTAGCAGTAGCATTATACCGTTGTAGCTTTAGTCAACTTTTATTCTACATTCAATCTCATTACGATTTATGTTCACATTCGACGTTGATTATTGGTTTAAGAGAATGCCATTTGCAACTGTCTTGACGCTGAGACTAGATCGGAATGATATTTTGAACGTTTAAAATTACGAGAATTGGCCTTCAGGCGACAGCTATAAAATACGCAAAAAAAGCAATTAGTAATGTTTTGTTTGTCGCCGCGACATCGGACGCGACAATTTTTCACTTTTAATCTCTTGTCGGCGGTAATTGTTAACTTTCTTGATGACGTCATCGCCGACGCCCTTATCTTCAGCTTTTTATGGTACGGAAAGTATGAAGGGGTTTTTGTTTGTTGTCTTACTATTTATTCTTGAGATGGTTTATAGCTTAGATGCGGGATTAGTAGACAACGTTCAAGTATCTATTATAATCTATTTTTATTATCTTATCTGAGAACATTAAATGTGTTGACATGATGCATAAAGATATCAGGGTTTAGATATTATGAAAAAATATCGAGTATAACAAAATATTTATGGTAACGAAATTGATAGATTAGAATAAGTTTTGATCAGCACACACAAATCACATAGCTTGATTAATACTCACTCACGCCTGTATCACCGAAGGGGTAGGCAGCTGTGTAACCAGTACACCCATATTTCGCCGAGCGTATCTTCGTCCCATGATGTGACATGCGAGCCCATCGCCATACCAGGTACAATTCCAGACTTCGGGCTGATACTGAGCATTTCGTAATAGAAACACCCTATATCACCTTTACCCAACCGAACCCGAGACCTCAGTCGAAACGCGTACGTATCCCAACTACGCTACCGAGGCAGGCAATTTGATTAATTTATCTCAGATATCGATTTGGAGATTTGGATTGAGATACATACGCACATACGCACTCACGCCTGTAATCCCCGAAGGGGTAGGCAGAAGTGTAACCAGTACACCCACATTTCGCCGAGCCTATTTCCGTCCCTTGTGTTATAGGGGGCAAGCCTATCGCCATGCACAAATTCCAGACTCCGGGCTGATACTGAGCATTTTGAAATAGAATAACCCAATACCACTTTATCCGACACGGGGATCGAATCCGAGACCTCAGCGTTGGCCTCAATCGTAACGCGTGCGCATTACAACTGCGCCATCGCGGCAGTCCAAAATAGACCAAGATTACCAAAGCACATAACTTTAATCGTAGTTCTCTAGTTCTAAAGATATTCAATATTGAGAGATATATACAATGACCTTTTATAGACCGTTGATAGATAAAAAAATAAAAAGGCAAAAAGCTTTCCCCCTAGCCCTTGCATTTATGAGATGAATTTATAAGATATGAAGCTGTAAACAGTTATTTTATGAATAACATCGTGTGCATAAGATGTATTAACGTATGAAAACTGAATATATATTGTTCATTTAGCATAAATTTATGATTTGCGAAATAAAGTATTCATTTTGTATGAAAACTAATTTAAAATTAAATAAACTAGATAGAGTTGAAATGAAGATTCTAGGAGCCCTGTATTATATATACGTCCCACTGCTAGGTACTGGCCTCCTCTACTGAATGAGAGGAGGCCTTAGTACACCACGCTGGCCTAATGCGGGTTGGCAGACTTCACATACCTTCGAAATTCTTATGAAGAACTTCTCAGGTATGCAGGTTTCCTTAATCGTTAAAACAAGTGATAATTAACAATTAATACACACATAACTTAGAAAAGTCAGAGGTGTATGCACTTGGGGCTGGTTTTGAACCTGCGACTTTCGTCTCGACAGTCCATACCACTCCCTGCTACGCTATCACTGCTAGTTCTAGTAAGTGGTTTAGGTTATTTTATAAATAAATAGATACAATTAATAAACTAGGTTAAAGGTAATATTTTATTTAACTCTCCAGAGGAGGTACAAGGTGGTAGGTCCCTCGTTTGCGAGAGACCGGCTGGGTTGGTACCACCGCTTTGTCTATTTCTGCCGCCAAGCAACAATGTGTAAGCACTGTTGTGTTCCGGTGTGAAGGACATTGAAGCCAGTGTAATTACTGGGCATTATGAGACTTAACACCTTATGTCTCGGGGTGACGAGCGCAGTCCAGTGTCATGCAGTGCTTTATTTAAAGTTCTGAGTGGCGTTGCTTCTGTTTATGGGCAGGCGTGGCGCTTACCATCAGGCGAGCGACCTGCTCGTCTTGTCATTCAATCTAATAAAAAAAAAAAAAAAAAGGTTGGATTAGGCAGGTGGCCGGTCGTAAAAACTACAAGCCAAATCTTTTTGTAACATGTGTTAATAAGCATGTTGCGCCGACCCCAGGGCAAGTGGAAGCAGAAGAAGATTTTATTAGAAGGTAATATTTTTTTATTACAAAAATAGATATACGATAAGGTCCCTGAAGGAGTAGGTAGAGGTGTAACTAGTGCACCTTAATTGCAATGAGCCTATCTTCGTCCCATTTTGTGACTTTCTTTTACGTCGAATCGGTTAGAGATTGAATGATTGATAGAGATGTATAAAAACTTGTCATTGGACAAAGTCGATGAACCAGTAAAAGAAAAAGACTACCTTACCAAATAAGAAACATTTTATGTAAAAAATGTGAGTTAAATTCAACTGAATTAGTTTACATTTAGCTTAAGCTTGTACAATGCACCAATCAAGTACTCCTCACATTCTCATCTCGAAACAAATTGCACTGAAATGTGTAAAGCGCTGACTAACATAAAGTGGACATCATTGTATTCGCATACACATTGACCGGATCCGTTGAAACATTTCGTGTGTTTAAATTACCACCATAAATACACGTAAACGATCGCAACAATGAGCATACGTTTGTCGCGGATCGAAACAATAAATCCACTGCAGCGCTCGCAAACACGAAATAACTTTCACGGCTGAAAATATCAAATGTAAATTTAACTACCTAATACGGGCGCGAGTGCGCTTTAAAGCGCTGTTTATGTGATATTTGAGTGGTTGTTTTTATATTTGTGTGTCGCGTAGGATATAAAAACGTCTGCTTTACCCGCCGTAGCGCCGACACCGTTATGAATTGTCTATGAGCAGTCCAAACTGTCATAGATTAAGCCAGGTTTGTTGTTGCAGATGCGACATTGAACATCAAAGGAGGCTTATTGTCGTGTTACCTATACATACGCACTCACGCCTGTAATCCCCGAAGGGGTAGGCAGGGGTGTAACCAGTACACCCACATTTCGCCGAGCGTATCTCCATCCCAAAATGTGATAGGGGGCGAGCCTATAAGCATACCGGGCACAAATTCCCGACTCCGGGCTGATACTGAGCATTTCGTAATAGAAAAATCCAATACCACTTTACCCGACCCGGGGATCGAACCCGAAACCTCAGAGTTAGCCTCAATCGTAACGCGTACGCATTACAACTGCGCCGCCGAGGTAGTCACCTGGCAAGGCGTTACCTATAGTATGTAAGAATTCCGGATGAATAACCCCTTCTCATATTTTTAATTTCTGTATGGGTCAGCAATGAATCTATGCTTTTTTATATCGTGTTTATTCATGGGCAGTGGAGATCATAAATTATGAGGTAAGCCAATGACTCGTGTACCGGTCTCTTTTATAAAAAACAATCTTTTCAGTAGAATAATGTACTCGTTATGTATATACGTTCTAGTCGTGTAATGTTAGTCATCCACCGCAACGACTTCATCACCATGATGTGGATCTCCTTGACATGTTGCTTATTTTTTTTTTTTGTTTGGACGAATGGTGATAGCCTGACCGTGAGTCGGCTTTTGTCAGCGACACCGGACTTTCGGGCGAATGCTTGTAGGCGCTCCAGCCCTAAAATTTAAGTGACCTTCGCTGAGGGCATCCCCCCTAATGGGGGATACGGACCTCGGCTCAGGACGGCCACTGGAGGAGGGCAAAGACATTTGCGATTGGGGTTTAGGGGATTATTATAAACTACTTATAAATCTAATTTTTAATCTTCATCGGCACGCGGGCCGGTCGAAGGGTCGGGGGTGCTTCGGGGGGCGCGGCGAGGTCCTCTTCGGCGAGGACGGAATGACGGTCTTGTCGAGTGTGCTTGAGTGATAACTTCCTCCATCTCTCGGATGGCCAGAGTGGTCGCATCGTCGGGATCGGTGAGGACGGAACGCGGTCTTCTCCACTTTGCGCGGTCAAAGGGAGTATATATCGACGCTTTACGGATGAGCGTGTTTGGATGATGCGCGGCGCGATCGAAATAACGTTTGCTTGCCACTTTCGTGACTTGCCTGATCGTCGGCAAATTGGCATCTACGTGGAGGTTGCGATTACGCACGTACCACGGTGCCCCCATGACCCTACGCAGAAAACGATTCTGCAGGGATTGCATTCGTTTAAATCGAATATGTTGCTTAAGGGCAGGAACTTGTATATATAGTAACCGTCGCGCAAACTTTGCTAGCGCGATTCAGGATCGGTTGACATTGCATTGTGCGGTGCGCGCTGCGTACCGCCACACCACGTCTCAGACAAGAACAAAAGATGAATGTAAGCGAACTCTACTTACCCAAGAATTATGTAAAATAAATGCAATGTCAGCTCTGCCCGTTGCTCTATGTATGATGTCTCTTAGGTGGTGGTGCATCGAGGCAGTTTTCTTGACATAATGCACGTCGCGACCGTTATTGCTCCAACCTACTTATTTATAATTGTTGCCGCATTGACCAGCTTAGCTAGACCTTTAATCCCTCTATGTTCGGCCAGACACTGCAAATAGTGAAGGGCAGTGTCGATAAGTTGTCGAGTTTTTAAGCTTACTTTTTCATGTCGATCAAATAACGTTAGGCTTAACCGCCATTTTTGTTCCAAAAGTTTAAATTAATATTATTTCAATCTATGACAGATCGTAACATGGAAGTTACTTTGAAAGTATGGAAGAACATATATGGCGATTAGACTCATAATAATATGTTTAATTATAGGAGATTTTGTTTTTTTTTGTTTACTGCCTGGATAGGCAGACGAGCAAACGGGCCACCTGATGGTAAGTAGTCACCGCCGCCCATAGACTTCTGCAATGCCAGGGCACAGCAAAGCCGCTGCCTACCGTCGAAGGATTACTCTTTTAGTTATATGTTTAAAAAATCATGTATGCACCAATATACAATTCGAAAGCAACCCGTTACTGGACATAAGAATTTGCAAGACCGTTTTTTCTACTACAGTATTGTCATGCAGTACTTACTATGCTGGCGCATGAAACCCCTGAAAGCTGGGCTGACAGGCCCCGTGGCGCATAGGGCGAGTACATTTTTATAACAGACGGGATTACGAGCACGGTACGGGTGGTGTAAAAACCCACCATAATGACTCGTTCAGGTGAATTAGTTTCCGGGGTCAGCCAGTGTATAATGAGTAACTTCAGACCAAATACTTTAATGTATTCTACTAGACGGGCTGTTTAGAAGTAAAATTGCGTCACATAACGCGGGAGTTTGACAACTCACAGGTTACACTCAGGGAGCGCGAGAGGGGTTCTAGTTGAAAGTAAGTGAGATGGTAATATTGAGTTACGGTCAATTGACCGCAACTTAGTGGTACAATTTCTATATATTGCGCAGCTTGTCTAGTAGTATAAATAAGAGTCTTTGCTTCAGGCCGACATAATTCCGCCGACCGCCGAGCGACGCAAAGTCTTGGATTGCACACATCTGGTCCAATATACTTTGCCATGATAAGATATTAAAATTATTTCAGCATTCTTAAAAACATTCGGAAAGATCTCACAAATTCAAGGCAACGCCATTCTCCGTGACAGCCTCCGTGGCGCAGCGGGCGAGTAGCCGGCTGCGAAGCGAGAGGCCGTGGGTTCGATTCCCGCACCGAGAAAAATGTTTGTGTGATCCACTAATATTTGTCTCGGGTCTGGATGTTGTGGGACCGCAAGTCCCTCGTAGTTCCTGATACCCACGATACAGGATAACCTAGTGTGGGGTCAGGACTATGTGTGTGACTGTTGGGTGTATTTTTTATTTATTCTTAAACTTTCCCCTCCCTATGTGCGATCTGCGATACATCGCCGCGCCGCGCCGCGCCGGTGGGTCAAGATACCCGAGCGCTGAGCGCTGTATGAGCAAGGGTAAGAGTAGCCAGTGAGGCCGCACGGACAATTTACTTTTCTTCCATGCCCCCACTTTATTACGCTAAACAACCACTCAAAATGATGCATTGCCTCGTTCCACTGCTTTTATTATGTTTCTTGTAAATATCATCTAATTTGATTTTAGTGAATTGTGGCTTTTGTATAGTTATGTATCTGATTGTGTATTTTTTTATTATGCATTAGAGTGTCTCCTCCAAACCTTTGAATCTACGAGTTATATTATCATGCTACCTGTATACAAAGATTAGTATAATTAACTTCTTCTTCATCATTGTAATATATAATTAGAGCCAAATAATGCAACATGTATTGGTATTAGAATATTGCTTCATGGCGCAGTGGTCGAGTAGCCGGCTGCGAAGCGAGAGGACGTGGTTTCAATTCCCACACCTAGACAAATGAATGTGAGATCCGAGAATATTGGTCTCGGGTCTGGGTTTTGTGGGACGCAAGTTCTTCGTAGTTCCTGATACCCACGATACAGGTTAACATAGTGGGGGTCAGGGCTATGTATTATAATATTTTTATGATGAAATCTGTAAACATTAATTCTACGAGTAAACCTATTATCAATTTCACGTAATCTAAGACTCGAATAAAACAATTTAAAATAACTTTTAAATACAGTTAAAAAACAAAGTAAAAGACAGTTGTTGGCTTTAAATCCATTGCAGTAATACGAAGCATGTAACGCTCTCCCGTCGAGTAAGATTTAACTGTCCACTTTATGTACAGGATGGTGTCGTATAGCTTTATTATTTTAACTTTATTTTTATTTGAGTACTTTAAATATTGTGTTGAATGGAAGAAAACAGCGCTTTGAAGATATTTTTATTGCAATTAAGCTAAGTGAATATTTTTAAACGTTACAGTACGTAATAATATACTTAAGCATAAATACCGAAATTCTACACGACTGGGTGACTATCTAAGGGCTACTTATTTTGTCAAATACAAAATTACAATTTTGATAAATAAGGGGGTCTCAATGTTTAACATGACCTTGAACGTTTGAATTACCTATCAATATTTGGGTGTTATAGTTGAAATGCAATATTACAATATAATTTCATTTTAATCTTCTATTTAGTCACTCTAATTCAAATCAATAGTAAATTCAAGAGAGAACGTAGATGTGATATACAAAAACGAATGTTACTTCGTTGCTACTTTTACTTGTCAGTTATCACGTCACCTTATATTCAACACAGTTATCAGTAGGGACGGTATCCACATAGTATATCTGAAACAAAAAATACTTCATTAACAATATCGTCGTTACATATAATATGTAAATTTCTAATATTGAGACCTCCTTCTCTATGTATTTGTTTTTATTTGCTTGAATGATGAGACGAGCAGGTCGCCCGCCTGATATTAAGCTTCACGCATGCCCACAATCAGAAGCCACGTCACACAAAACTCTGGATTACAGAGCACTGCATGCCACTACATTGTGCTCGTCATCCCGAGACATAAGATATTAAGTCTCATAATGCCCAGTAATTTCACTGGCTTCAATGTCCTTCAAACCGAAACACAACAGTGCTTACATACTGCTGCTTGGCGGCAGAAATAGACAAAGCGGTGGTGGTAATCTCTCGCAATAGATGGACCTGCCATCTAGATTTTTTATATCCAATGTCACAAAATTGAAATTATTATCGTAGTTTAGGGAAATGAAACACGCTGTATCCAAGTGGTCTGGTGTAAAACTGTATCGCAGTATTAAACTATGCACGCGTGTAGTGCAGTGTCGCCACTGCCGAGAGCTCAGCGGGATGCAGCCCGGACACTGTAGGCCAATTCTCGTAATTTTTAAATGTTCAAAATATCATTCCGATCTAGTCTCAGCGTCGAGAAAGTTGCAAATGGCATTCTCTTAAACCAATAATCAACGTCAAATGTGAACATAGATCGTAATGAGATTGAATGTAGAATAAAAGTTGACTGAAGCCAAAACGGTATAATGCTACTGCTAATGCTAGGTGCATTTGACGTTGATTATTGGTTAGAGAATGCAACTTTCTTGACGCTGAGACTAGATCGGAATGATATTTTGAACATTTAAAATTACGAGAATCGGCCTACTGGACGCGTTTGCATGGTTACTTATTGTAATATCTATGGTCAAAGGATTGGTATTGTTTTTTAGCCTAGTAGTTATATATTTATTTTTAACATTACGTTTATCATGCTATAATAATTGTTATTACATACATACATACGCACTCACGCCTGTAATGAAGGGGTAGGCAGAGGTGTAACCAGTACACCCACATTTCGCAGAGCGTATCTCCGTCCCATATGTGATAGGGAGCGAGCCTATCGCCTTACCGGGCACAAATTCCAGAGTCCAGGCTGATACTTGTACTGAGCATTTCGTAATAGAAAAATACCCAATACCGCTTTACCCGACCCGGGGATCGAACTCGAGACCTCAGCGTTAGCCTCAATCGTAACGCGTACGCATTATAACTGCGCCATCGAGGCAGTAATATAATATATGGTAATATAATAATAATAGTTATTGTCATATTAAATTGCAGTTTTTCTTTGTTGAACACTGGAAAAAGAAAAGTTAGTCATTTAAAATATATTTTACTTCTTAGAACATGTGCAATATCCAGTTTACTAATATAGCTGAGTTTTTTACTGTGTTAAAACATACATTTTATTGTATTAATTGAAATTACTGGGCATTATGAGACTTAACACATTATGTCTCGGGGTGATGAGCGCAGTCCAGTATCATGCAATGCTTTTTTATTCAAAGTTCTGTGTGACGTTGCTTCTGTTTATGAGCATGCGTGGCGCTTACCATCAGGCGAGCGACCTGCTCGTCTCGTCATTCAAGCTGATAAGTAAATTAATTTAAAATGAGCTAAATCTCTGAACAAAATAAACATGCCAAATGAAAAATATCAAGCGCCACTCTGAGGAGGCAACCGATTAATTTTATTGTCTCCGGCTAATTCTATCAAAGACTCGTTCGTTTTAATAGCGCACAACAAAATAAGACCCTTAAAAACTAATGTTCGGCCTTAAGACCGCCGCAAATACCTCTTTGTGACTTGGAGCAGTACCGCCGCCGATTCTCCTCCAGACCTGGCTACACGGAATTTTCCACCATCTGAAACATACAACCTAATATCAGCCTTAACTTGATAACACAGAGTTGCAATTTGAATGAACACCCTGTAGAACTTAAGGCGCAGTGCGACATCGAGCAGATTAAAAAGTTTCGACTTCGGTCTCGCAATGTCATTGTAAGTGGAAAATGAGTTAAATAAGGCAATACATTTTAATTAGGGAGGAAGGGATCTGCCCTTTATTCGCGGCGCGATAACTCGCCGCTGCCTCTATTAATTGAATTTCATGTTTAATTAACTCGAAGTCGAGACACAGATAATCCTCAGATATCGCCGTTTGTTCCTCCACGTAATTTAAGTTGCTGAGATTCGGCAATATATTTTTCGTTTGCTATAAGAACTGTATTATATGGATCTTATTTATTATTTAAATACAAGAGTCAGCGCGGTTTTGTTGTTTGTTACTTTATTGTTGAAATTGAACTTCAACCCTTCCATCCTCAAATAAGAATGCTCTGTAATATTTAGACAGTACCATGTTGAACAATCATCTTGACATAACTAATAGTAATAATCAGAAATTAGTATTAGAAAATCGAAATATTGATCTAGTTGTACTGAAGCTGAGGACCGTGAGTTCCTGGGTTCAATTATCAGCACGGGCAATCACAATTCTTGTTCGATTTTCGAATCCAAAATATCACACATGAATTTTTGATATACTTAATTGCATAAAGTTAAATGTAATCAAGCATCATATGCTACAAGAAAATTGACTAAATTTGGTATATTTTTATAGATTGGTTCAATGTCTTTACGTGTGACCTTGTAAATGCATACATACCAAGTTTGAATTTGATTTGTCAGTAAAGGATTCAGGTTTTTATTGTTAATTATTGCTATTTTAATACTCGACATTGGCGAAATCATAAAAAATCGAATAGAAAATGATTCAGCAGTCATATTCAATAATGGCAGGCACACACAGTTACTGTCCCTATAAAAACATATAGCAAGATGTGCAAGAATGATTTGAAGTATCTATACACGAAGTAATGCACTATTCAAAATCTATTTTAATATGCATTGTGTGAAACATAACATGACTGCCTCGGTGGCGCAGTTGTAATGCGTACGCGTTACGATTGAGGCTATCGCTGAGGTCTCGGGTTCGATCCCCGGGTCGTGTGTAGTGGTATTGGGTTTTTCTAACACGAAATGCCCAGTATCAGCCCGGAGTCTGGAATTTGTGCCCGATACGGCGATAGGCTCGCCCCCTATCACATCATGGGACGGAAATACGCGTGGCGAAATGTAGGTGTACTGGTTGTAACCAGTGGTGGTGTACCTCTGCCTACCCTTTCGGAGATTACAGGCGTGAGTGCGTATGTATGTATGAAACATAACATAATATACCTACTGATAACTTGAAAGTGAAACCATCACGTCCTTCGTACTCCATATTCGGAGTATTAAGGTTTATTGGACGTTATCAGCGGACTGAGGGACCGCGGGACAGATCTTAGAGGTCTAATATAGCTGTTGGCACCGGCCGGGCCTGCGCCGCGCAATGTCGTTACTGTAAATTACACTCTTATCGCGATGTACACTAATCACGGATTAGTTTCAAATAGATCAATAAATTAAGTAATTATTGTTTATTTATAGTAATTTTCAATTATCACGTACGCACTCACGCCTGTAATCCCCGAAGAGGTAGGCAGAGGTGTAACCAGTACACCCACATTTCGCCGAGCGTATCTCCGTCCCATAATGTGATAGGGCGCGAGGCTATCGTCATACCGGGCACATTTCCAGACTCCGGCTGATACTGAGCATTTCCTAATAGAAAAAAAAACAAAACCACATAACCCGACCCGGGGATCGAACCCGAGTCCTCAGCGTTAGCTTAATCGTAACGCGTACGCATTACTACTGCGCCACCGAGGCAGTCAATTTCAAATATTTTTTCAATTATTAAGTGTAACCAGTACACTCACATTTTGCCGTTTAATTTAAGGTCGGCAACGCGCTCATGATTCTTTTGGTATATATGGGCGGTGGAGATCTCGTACCATCAGGTGACCTACTTGCACGTTTGCCGGCCTATACTATAAAAAATATTTTAAAATTCACTATATCTTAGTTTTATTTTTACAAATATCTGTGGAAATTTTAATGGGTATCTGTCAATACATTGCCTCGATTGCGCAGTTTTAATGCGTACGCGTTATAACTGAGGCTGATGCTGAGGTCTCGGGTTCGATCCCCAGGTCGGGTAAAAGTGATATTGGGTTTTTCTATTACGAAAAGCTCAGTATCAGCCCGGAGTCTGGAATTTGTGCCCGCTATGGCGATAGGCTCGCCCCCTATTGCATCATGGGACGGAGATACGCTCGGCGAAATGTGGGTGTACTGATTCCACCTCTGCCTACCCCTTCGGGGATTACAGGCGTGATTGTGTGAGTGCGTACTGTCAATACACATGCGGGGTAAAAAACCTTGAATTATATGTTTTTAAGACATAAACTCTAACTCCTTGTAGTAAAATGAAGTTACTCATCGACGTTTACGAGGTGCTATACTGAAGGAAGTAATTAAGTGAACAGTTAAAATTTAATATGGCCTGTTCGAACGATAAATCACGAGCGAAGTCGTGGGCAATTATACGTCGAGAAAGACGAAATACAGCTTTTGATGCACTGACATTTTGAAAGAAAGGTTTTGGCAAATTTTGTGGGTTCTGTATATACCTAATTGTCACAACTTTATCTTCTTATATTTTAAACCAACGACGCAATAACCTAATCATTATTAAACACATTTTTATTAAAAAAATGAAACAGCCTACTGCCTGCCTCGGTGGCGCAGTTGTAATGCGTACGCGTTACGATTGGGGCTAACGCTGAGGTCTCGGGTTCGATCCCCGGGTCGGGTAAAGTGGTATTGGGTTTTTCTAGTACGAAATGCTCAGTATCAGTCCGGAGTCTGGAATTTGTGCCTGGTATGGCGATAGGCTCGCCCCCTATCACATTGTGGGACGGAGATACGCTCAGCGAATTGTGGGTGTACAAGTTACACCTCTGCCTACCACTTCGGGGATTACAGGCGTGAGTACGTATGTATGTATGTATGTATGAAACAGCCTAAAAAGATAAAATAGACCTAAACATTTTTGAGTCAGTGATACTGTATTTTAATAATATATAACTGACTAACTTTTGCTTGCGGTTCCGCCCGAGTGATAGAAGCCTTTGGGATAGAAAATAGCCTATCTCCTAATAAAGGTCATGGTCTATCAGTGTGCCAAATTTCATCCCAATCCGTTCAGACGTTAACGCGTGATTGACTAACAAATATCCAAATTCACAAACTCACAAATATCCAAACTTTAAAATTTATTATAGTAGTAGGATGACACAACGTCAATTAGAAAAAATCATCTGTCACTTTAAAACTTCTGTAACGTTTGACAGCCTCCGTGGCGCAGTGAGCGAGTAGCTGGCTGCCAAGCGTGAGGCCGAGGGTTGGATTCCCGCACCACCCACAAATATTTGTTTCGAGTCTGGGTGTTGTGGGACCGTAATTCCATCGTAGTTCCTGATACCCACGATACAGGTTTACCTAGTGTGGGGTCAGGACTATGTGTGTGACTGTTGGGTGTATTTATTTATTTAAAACAGATGGACAGATTTTCTTCAAACAAAGCCATCTCAATTAAACCAACTTTAATAAAACTTATTCAGATATGTATACACACACAAAAAGTGGTCAGGTATTGTGGCTGCTACAGGCATTTTAAAATAATAAACTTGCTGAGCTGAAAATACAGGTTATTTATGTATTTTATTTATTGACTACCTCGTGGCGCAGTTGTGATGCGTACGCGTTACGACTGAGGCTGACGCTGAGGTCTCGGGTTCAATCCCCGGGCCGGGTAAAATTTATATTGGGTTTCCTATTTTGAATTGCTCTATATCAGCCCGGAGTCTGGAATTCTGCCTCCGGGCTCTGCCTACCCCTTCGGGGATTACAGGCGTGAGTGCGTATGTATATGTATGTTTATTTATTAAAAAACCACAATTAAGTATGTCAAAACCATAACAGGTAAAATAATTTAATATTTCGTAGTATTTAATACAATACTGACGTCAGAGCTGAGATAAAAGCTCATTTAAGGTAATTAATAATACATATTAAACTTGTGGTTTTAGGTTTAAAAATTATTACGAATATGTAACCAATGTTTTGCCATCCTAACCTGGCCAGTCAGTCAATCTACCTAAAGGAGAAATACCACGCACTTATTCAATCCCTGATTAATCACGATACCTCAAAAGTTAATAAGCCTAGGATCAAGAAAATTGGTCAGATGATAGTTTGTGTAATGTAGGGGGCCCACTAAAAAAGGTTTTTTGAAAAATTACATTTTAAAGGGGTAAAGGGGGGGCAGAGCCGCGGGCAACAGCTAGTAGAACAAGAAATATGTATCACGTAATCATCATCATACGTTCCTATTTCCATAATATTGCCGAATTGCATAATTTTATGCCAGTGTTTAGATGTTTCAATGACTTTAACACCCAAGAAAAAAGAGGAGTGTTAAAAGTTTGACCCCTTTATTTGTCTGGCTGCGGAATGGTAGCGCCTAAACCAGTTGCCTGTTTTTTATTTGAAAGCTGGTTTAGTCGTGATGGTACGCAGCTATGTATGAAAAAAATCTGTACATCCATTTAGAAATTACATAAGTACCTTTTTATAATTGACTAGCTTTTGCTCGCGGCTCCGTTGCGTGAATAGACTTTTCCGAAATAAAACGTAGGCTACGTTTAACCGTCCCCGGGTCCCATCTATCTCTACATCAAAATCGGTTCAGAGATTTAGACGTGAAAACGTATCAAACAAATAGATTTTTTTTTTCATAAAAAGTATCCTATGTTAATTCTTATACCTCAAAGAATATGTGTACAATGTTTCATGGTGGTCGGTTACGCAGTTTTCGCGTGAAAGCGTAACAAACAAACTTACATTTACATTTATAATATTAGTATGATGTCGGGGGGTTTTAAACTATAGGTTACCGTTTTGGTTTTATCTGATTCCTTTAGTTAAGGGAACTCTAAAAAGTAAAGGTCATAAAATTTTGAGGAGACATTAAAATGTTAACTCACGAACTTTTGACCTGATTAACAGCGACATTCGTTTACTGGGTAAACAAAAGGAATCTATTTACAAAAAAATTAAACCAAACCTTAGGATTAACGCGATAAAGTCCAATTCCCTGTTTCGATATCTATATGGACTACAAACTTATATTTTCAGTTGATCAAAGTTATATTGTTTTTAAAGTTAGTTAAAGAAGAGTTTATCGTGTGTACGTGGAATCTTGTTGGTTCAATGTGTACCGTAGTTTTATGTAGTAATTAAATTTAATAGGTTTAAGTGCATGAAAGGATCTCTGTTATTTAAATTTATAGTTTGTGAGGTTTTTATACAAAGAGCAATCAATGAATAAACATTTGTGTTCATTTTCTGTGAGGTAAAAACTAGACATAGATTTTAATACATACAGCCAGTACTTCAAACGATTTATATTTAAATACAGTATTTTTTAACATTGAAAAAATGTAAAATGAAAATGAAAAAATCTTTATTTAAATAGAGCAAGATACAAAAACATTTACCAGGGGTTCTCAAATTAGGCGGAGCCTGTGTCTTGAGAAACCAATTAAAATAATGAAAACATTTGTTAGCGTGAGTGAAGCCAAAGAGCGTGTGTGCGTTTATGCTTGAGTGTGTGTTTATGTGTGTGAGTGTGTGTGTGTGTGTGTGTGTGTGTGTGTGTGTGTCTGGGGGTAATGTGGGGGTGTGTACGAGAGCGAGGGGTGTGTAAAAGTGTGGTTTTCCGTGAGTCTTACTTATTACAAAATAATGATCAATTTATTTAGAAAATAGATATCTCTATAAATTACACTTCTGCAAATCATTTCGAACACTACGATACCCATGCTTGATACACTTAATATAATATTGGCTATTCGTCAGGCGGCGGGTCGAATCGACCCTGTTTATTTACAATACGAGATGTTCACGATCAGATCGAGCTTGATTTATTTGCGACACTTACCAATAGTGAACAGGGTCTGAGATACCGAGTGCTCTAATCACGGCACATGGGAAGCATTCCGAGGGTTTACTATTTAATAAGTTGCTATTGGTAAGAGTATAAGGTGGCTAGGAGTCATTTTATTATCTTATCTTCTCATCTTACTTTTTACTTTACTACTACTTTATTTTGCTCGCAGGTCTGCCCATTCGAACGACGTTTTCCGTGTTAAAGAGCCTACTTAAGCTGAGAGAGATTGTTTGTGCCTTATATAGCGATATGCTCGCCTGCTGTCATAATGGGACTCAAATGAACACGGCGAACCATGGGAGTAAAAATTGTTCCTCTGCTTATCCTTTTGAAGATGCAGGCGTGGGTGAGTTTAAGCTAATCTATTGCAGTCCTAATTAAAATTTAAACGATTAGTAGACTGATTATGTGACTGCCTCGGTGGCGCAGTTGTAATGCGTACGCGTTACGATTGAGGAAAACGCTGAGGTCTCGGGTTCGATCCTCGGGTCGGGTAAAGTGGTATTGGGTTTTTCTATTATGAAATGCTTAGTATAAGCCCGGAGTCTGGAATATTTGACCGGTATGGCGATAGGCTCGCCCCCATCACATCGTGGGACGGAGATACGCTCGGTGAAATATTGGTGTAGTGGTTACACCTCTGCCTACCCCTTCGGGGATTACAGGCGTGAGTGCGTATATGATTAGTAGCCTAACAAAGGTATCTTATGTCACGGGTCAAATACTAGTGATTAGCATTCATAACCAAACCCTTAGGTACGTGACAAAGTGTCCCATTACAAAATCCAGCAGAGTCCGCTCCACTGTCCAGTGTCCGAACATGTCCAAGAAAGTGTCCTCAAGGGAGCTATGAAGGCCCGAGGCGAGGGCGACCACACTTTATCAGTCATACGATCCGATGGACCGCGACACGCGGCCGTCTTGAGGGTTCAAATTGTGTTATAAATCGGCCGCTATCGGACACTGGGTCTAATTAACCGTTAACTGCTAAGTTTTATTGCTCTCTGTCCAGTTTGGGGTTATCGTAGTTGAGTTTAAATTGTTCGCCACATGGAGCGTAGTGTTTCGCTAGAGTTATTGCTTTGGATGTCTGTTGGTGTCGAGTTGTGTAGGGTGTTTGTATGTAATGTTTATACATATATACGCTGATTATATCTCCGAAGGGGTAGGCAAAGGAGCAACTGGTCCCATCATGTGATAGATTGCGAGTCTACCTTCATATTGGTAAAAATTCAAATCCCGGCACCTCATGTGATATTTCGGATTGAAAACTGAAATAAAAATCATGTTTGTCTGATCTGGGATTAGAACCCAACACATTTATTTAGCCTGGATGACGAAACGAGCAGGTTGCCCGCCACTGGTAAACGCCACGCCTGCCCATAAACATACAAAACTTTGAATATACACTGCATAGCACTGTACTGCGCTCGTCGTCCCGAGTTATGGCTCTTATGAGATGTAAAATCTAATAACGCCCAGTAATTCCACTGGCTTCAATGTCCTTCAAACTGAAACATAATAGTGCTTACATACTCTATTGCCTGGCGGCAGAAATAGACATAGCCGTGGTACTGAACCAAACGTCCTCTCGCATACGAGGTATGTACCACCTAGTAACGCTTAAGTATGCTGCCAGTTGTCCAATCTGTGATTATAACCCAAGACCTCAGGGTCACTTAGGATCAGTGCTACCAACTAGAGCAATGAGGCTGTCCAGGATGTTCAGAATTTTTGCCTCTGTAGTCTTTGCATACCTGAAAAGTTCTCCATGAGAATTTGGAAGATGTGAGAAGTCTGCCAACCCGCATTAGCGTAGTGGACTAAGGCCTAACCCCTCTCATTCAGTAAAGGAGGCCCGTGCCCAGCAGTGGGACGTGTATAATACAGGGTTGGTAATGTTATGATAGTCCCAGAAACCGTTCAAGGTGTGGGAATGTATTCCTCTTAATGGAGTACAAATCATTGTGCCCACTAGACTCAAGATAAATCAGAACTGGCAGTTAATAAATGATGTGAATACATTATGGATTTAGTATAATGTTCGTTATAACTGCTGTCTATTAGTTTGTAAGATAAATCGCTCAGACACGTTAATGTGATCATAGTTCTTTTAGATTTTTTTTTGCTAGCAAATAATTTACCAAACCGGCCAAGTGTGATTTCACCTCGAGCATCACAACACTTTTATACTTTTTTTTTATTTTTAGGATTTTGTACTCAAAACGTACCAAAGTTAGTAGAGAATCTACGCTGTCTGTCTGTGTGTTTGTCTATCCTAGCTTTAAAAGAATTTATCTTCTAAACTATAATAGGTAAACGGCTGAAATTTTCGCAGAATATATGTTATTATAGCGGATGTCCTAAAAACAACTTTTCGAGTGGTAGAGCTACGCTGTTGATAGTTTTTTCTACAGCATGAATGAGTCGGCTCGACCAGATTGTTACCACTATCTAACAGAAAACGTAAAGTAGCAGCTTGCTTGCTGCGTTTTGTACGGTCAGTGAGATATACCCAAATCCCCCTCCCCTTCCCCATCGCTTTCCTGTATAGTCGGCAACGCGTCTTTGATTCTTCTGGTATACATGGGCGGTGGAGTCCTTATCATCAGGTGACCCACTTGCTTGGTGCTTGTTTGCTGGCCTATGCTACAAAATAAACTTTCTTTCAACCTGGCGTTATCCTGGCTTAATGCCAAGGTCCACCTTCTCTTAACATAGATTTGACGGTATTTGGTATTACAAGGGGTGACCCACCGTCTGACCCCAACAACCCACAATAAGAACCAAGTTTCGCCATTGCCTCGTCCGTTAATCAGCAGAGTGTACCACGTGCAGGTGATGTTGGCTTTGAGCCTGAGATGTGGTTACCCACTTACACTTGGTATCTCATCATCATCATCATCATCATTGGCCTTATACATCTGTTTCAGACGTTTTAATCATTGTCTCATAGACATGCACTATTTCGTGGCTGTATAAACCAATTCTAGAGTGTTAGAGTCTACCGCATTCTTTGCAAGAGACGCTTCCGACTGATGGGCTGTTGTCGACCTGATAACTTTTTTATTGGGGTACAGAACCCTCGGTGTACGAATCCAACCTGCCCTTAACTGTTTTTTTAATTGTTGGTATATCCGTTCTTATAACACATACATACTCTGCAAAATTGTTAGTCAGCTACATATTATATTTTAAAAGATAGAGTCTTTAAATTGTCAAGACAAATAGACTGGGCGCAGTGTAGGCTTAGTAAAAGGGTTCCATCGGCAACTTTTTGATACGGAACCCTAAAAATCAGGATCGTCCAAAATCTTGTATAACGCGTAACAATATACTATTTCATTTAAGTAAGTATATAATTTATACATTTCCCAGGGTGACATTATTCAAATATTTAGCAAACTCCATTGAAGCGAGAACAGAATAAATTCATGCAAATCGACGTATTTGCAAAATGGAGTCCTCTTTCGCTAACAAAAAACCTTTTAATAATAACAGAATGAAAAAAGCGAAAACCCACGACCCTCTCGGTGCGGTGAGGTATTTTCCTGGTTATTTAATCAAATCATGGACTCTCTTGTATTTTTCTGACTCATTTATTTTTAATTTTGCACAATCGTTACGGCTGGTGTAATGGGTCCCGGTGTGACTTTGGCACTGATTGAAAATGCCATGGGAATTGAGGGGTTAACAATAAACTGCTTTTTTGTGTTGAAGTCTGTCAAGTTTGTAAAAAAAATTAACGCCATCAAAAAGCTGCTTATGATAGACTGGTTATTTGATTTATTTTATTTTATTTATTTAATAAAAGCACTGCCACAATGTACATATTTTTACAATTACATATTATTTGCGCAACATAGGACGTCCACCTACAAGATGGACCGACGACCTAACAAGGGTTGCAGGAAGCCGATGGATGCAGGCCGCTTCCAACAGGTCGGCCTGGAAGGCATTAGGGGAGGCCTATGTTCAGCAGTGGACGTCTTGTGGCTGATGATGATGATGATGATGATGATATTATTGTTGTTACAATGTAAATGAAAATGACTGATATGTACAACAAGTATGGCGTACATAGCATTCACCATAGTACTCAATAAAAAATTAATGTAAGACTAAAATATAGAATATAAAACTAAGAACAACTACGTCTAAAATTAAAAATCTAAGAAAAACTAGAACTAGTATGTAAATTAATATTATAAAAATAAAATAACTGTTTATTATAATTATGTTTACGGAAATTACAGTGAAATAATATTGTGCGAAAATAATTATGAAAGTAATTTATATATATTTAAAATACTGAATATAATTCGTGAAATGCATCAATTTTTTCGTTAACTTTTGTGAACAGATTGTATTGAAGAATCTGTCTTGTAAATGGTGATTGTAGACCTAAATTTGTTTTAGAAAATGGTTTTGATCAAGTCATAGCAAGCATAAAATGTATGTAGTAGTAGAGCCATACTGTAGTCAGTTTTGACTACAGCATGAATGGGCCAGCTGGACCGGGGAAGTACCACTGTCTAACAAAAGACGGCAGAAATGGTAGCTTGCTGTTACGTTTCATATGGTGATTGGGAGTTTCATATCATTAACATAACAATTCTGAGCAACAGCAATAAATTTAAAAGTAAATCACTAAGAGAAATTCGCGAGAACAATTCTCTATGGTGTGTTCGGATATGAGCATATAGCATTTACTCATAATTTGACATTTACGAGGACATAATAATAATAATACTAGCCCTGTATTATATACGTCCCCCGTCTTAGTCCACCACGCTGGCTTAATGCGGGTTGGCAGACTTCACATACCTTCGAAATTATTATGGAGAACTTCACAGGCTTGCAGGTTTCCTCACGATGTTTCCTTCACCGTTAAAACAAGAGATAAATAACAATTAATACACACGTAACTTAGAAAATACAGAGGTGTATGCTTTTGGGGCTGGTTTCGAACCTGCGACTTTCGTCTCGACAGTCCATACCACTCCCCGCTTGCTTTGCTTATGAGTACATATTTATAGATATTCTATAAATATAGACTGCCTCGGTGGCGTAGTTTTAATGCGTACGCGTTACGATTGAGGCTAACGCTGAGGTCTCGGGTTCGATCCCCGGGTCGGGTAAAGTGGTATTAGGTTTTTCTATTACGAAATGCCCAGTATCAGCCCGGAGTCTGGAATTTATGCACGGTATGGCGATAGGCTCGCCCCCTATCACATCGTGGGACGGAGATACGCTCGGCGAAATGTGGGTGTACTGGTTACACCTTGGCCTACCCCTTCGGGGATTACAGGCGTGAGTGCGTATGAGTGCGTATCTATAAATAAAAATGTTTCCCCTTTCCACGTGTCCTCTTCGTCTAATCCCATTACCGTCCACCAACTTGCCCCATCCACCGTTAATATGATAATATATCAGAACATAAAGCATCATTACGTCATCCCCCTCCGCCCTCCCCCCTAGCGGCTCTGCTCTTCCACCGTCACCTACGCAGTTTGCGATAGTTAATTGTCTTTGTTACGAGAGGTCGGACACCAGAACTAGATATTATTGTAATAGTTGAAGACGAAGTTTATAACTTCCAGTTTTAGAGGGTGCCTTAAATATTCTGTTCAGTTGTTTGATGCCAATGGTAGTGTTTGGCATTTTCTGATAATAAACTTTTATTAGAAGCTACTTCTAGAGGTCGGCAAGGTGACTATACTACACCTGGTAAGTACTGTGTAGTGGAAATGTAGTTACTGGATATACATTGGCCCCTGACTCTGGATTTAGACTCGCCTGAACGAGCAACTATAGCGGGTTTTATTTTATATTGCGTACACGGTAGTTGCGATCCATATGGAATACATATACCTTAATCACTTGAAAATAGAAACGATACGTTAACACTATGGAGGATGCTCAGGACTAGACTGGAATGGACTAAGCAGGAAGGCAGATCCGACAGGCAAAAAAACGTCAGACAGAATAAGAAAAGAAACAATATCTTGACTTAAGAATTTTTAAGATCATAGAATTAAACAAAACTTAAAAACCAACTCCAATATATCATGAAAGAAAAATCAGTAGGTCTTTTTGAAGTTGGTGTCAGTGCCGGTCCAAAAAGATTTCTAGAAATAATTGTTATTTTTGACATTCAGTGTTGTTTTTAAAGTCGATTTTTAAGTTTATTTTAAACATAATTTATTTTTTTATAGTATAAACAGCTATTCAAAGAGCTTAATTTTTTACTTTGTATAACGTCATCATTACTTACCAAATTATAAGGGAATATTTATTTATATGGTACTATATCGCAGCTAAACTCTATGGAAATATTTTTTTTAACTCGTAATTTCGAATTTCTGAACTAGCTACACACCATAAATCCATAGCCCACAAATATCTTCTTTCTACCATAAACCTCAAATCCCTACCCAGCTTTCCTAGACATATCTGGAAGCACCCAAAACGTACGGCATTTCTATATGTATTAAAAATGTATCACTAATCAAAACGCTCTATACATTTACATAGTAATGACACTGACTTTTTAAAAAGGTTCCGAACTAATAAACCGGTCTGAAGATGACAAAATTATTGGATCGTCATAATTTATACAACTTCCATTATCAGCTGTTTACTTTCACGAAACATCGAGGTCATATGTGTTCTATACATTGGCCTGTATACGATATAGTTTCCGTGGTGTAGCGGTTATCACATCTGCCTAACACGCAGAAGGCCCCCGGTTCGATCCCGGGCGGAAACATTTCTTTTTCCTATTTTATCCCCTACAGGCTCATTCATCGGCACACGAACTGTTTACGAATGTGTTTATGAATTCACTCAGTTATCATACTAATATTATAAATGTGAATGTAAGTTTGTTTTTTACGCTTTCACGCGAAAACTACTAAACCGATCATCATGAAACTTTGTACACATATTCTTGGAGGTATAAGAAGTAACATAGGATACTTTTTATGAAAACAAATCTCTATTTGTTTGTTACGCTTTCACGCCTAAATCACTGAACCGATTTTGATGAATTTTGATGTAGAGGTAGGTGGGACCCTGGAGACGGTTATAGGCTACGTTTTATTTCGGAAAAGTCTATTCACGCGGGCGGAGCCGCGAGCATAAGCTAGTAAGAAATAAAATGAAGAGGGCCCGCCAAGAAAGAATTTTTGAAAATTGAATTTTGGCGCACAGGGAGACCATGCCTAGGATTAGGAATTAGGCTATTAGGACTTATTTCCGGAATAGGCCGTTCACAGCTAGTAGTCTATAAATGAGATATAATTGTGGGACTGCAAGTCCTTCGTAGTTCCTGATACTCACGATATAGGTTAACCTAGTGTGGGGTCAGGACTATGGGCCGTATATGGGCCGTATATGGGCCGGCCGTGACTGTTGGGTGTATTTATTATTATTATTAATTAAATTCTCCTCTGGGAAGTTGTTACCGAGAGAGAATGTCCAGAGATTAGAAGTTAAAAATGCAATTTTCACCATACTCACTATCCCTGGTGAAAAAGAAATGTTTCCGCCCGGGATCGAACCGGGGGCCTTCTGCGTGTTAGGCAGATGTGATAACCGCTACACCACGGAAACTATATCTGTTCTGATATAATTGTCGAATAAATACAGACAGTACTACGACTAATCTACTGTGTCGCAACAACCTAGAACAAGTGGCTTATAGATTTTTTTTTATTAGCTTGTATTACGAGACGAGCAGGTAACTCGCCTGATGGTAAGCGTCACGCCTGCTCAAAAACAGAAGCAACGCCACACAGAACTTTAAATAACGAAGCACTGCATGACACTGGACTGCGCTCGTCACCCCGAGACATAAGGTACTGTAATACTGTACTGTAATAAATGAGGTTTCTGTTCAGAATAAATGGAGACCAAGATTAGTGTATTTCAAATCCTTTCGTACTTTATGAAGATGCTGACTTAGCAGATTCAGCCGGCACAATATTAGCTATAAAACTAGAGAGTCTTCAAGTCACGAGGTATAGGTTTCTTCTAGGTACGTGTGTGTTTATTTTATTGCATAGGCCGGCAAACGAGCTAGTGGGTCATCTGAGGGTAAGTGATAACGCCCATGTACGCCCACAATACTAGAAGAATAGGCGCGTTGCCGACGACCGATGCCGTAACGACCCGGTCGAGCCGGCCCATTCATGCTGTAGACAAAACTGTTTACAGCGTGGCTCTACCACTCTATGTTTCATCGGAGGAGAAGACAAGAAATTCGGGTCCAAAGCAGGCGTTAGCTCCAAAAACAAAAAGTTGGAGACCTCGTGGATAACTTCCGTACTCTAAGCAACGTACATATGCACTCACGCCTGTAATCCCCGAAGCGGTAGGCCGAGGTGTAACTAGTACACCCACATTTCGCCGAGCGTATCTCCGTCCCACAATGTGATAGGGGGCGAGCCTACCGCCATACTAGACACAAATTCCAGACTCCGGGCTGATACTGAGCATTTCGTAATAGAAAAACCCAATATCACCTTTACCCGGCCCGGGGATCGAACCCGAGACCTCAGCGTTAGCTTAACCGTAACGCGCACGCATTACAACTGCGCCACCGAGGCAGTCTCTCTCTAAGTCTCTAAGCAACATTATATACTAATTCATAAACCTTCCTATAGATCTCAATATACCTGTTTCAAATCCAGCATGACGTCATAATACAGCACAATTCTGATGATACGAGGTCCCATATCCTATTGACAGAGTTAAATTTTCAAAACCAGGAAACCCTATAGTGCGTGAAGTTAAATGAAATAGTGATTTATAGTGTTAAGTTGAAGTTGTAATCAACAAGGCGAGGCGGGGTGAGGCGAGGCAGGTCCAGGTGGCGGCTGAGCGGTGATATATCAAAGTTTGCAACTTAACCAAGTGCGAAGTGCGAGGTGCGACGCTGTATGAGTTATGTCGACCGCATGCCCGACCATGCGTGGCGTAATTGTGAAGAAATGGCGAGTTAGTTATCAAGTATTCGATATTCATCATATGAAATGAAATGAAATGAAATGATGTGAAATGAAATAGTTTTGAAATGAAATGAAATAGTTTTATTCATCATGTAGGCAATTAAAATAGCGCTTATGACAAGTCAGTACAAAATAAAGAAACTTATGTAAGTACAGAAATCATATCAGCTAATATATACATAACATACATAGCATCGTCAAAATACACTGGGCAACCATAAAGTTACAATATTTTTATATTAGTCCAGAATTGTTAAGTATTATTATTATTGTTATTTTTTCTCTGTTTTAAAGGTCGATATGGACCATAGGCATTACCGAAACGGCACGTGGTTTAAAACTACCACCGGATCCAAAACGACCCAACCTGAGAAGACCCGGCGAAACAAACTCAGTGGGCTTAATTTACCACTGGATTTTACGCGGCGCGACCCAGTCCTGAGAAGATCCAGCTAGTCAAACTCAGTGGGCTTGTTTTTGGTCCGGTTTATCATACCAAAATAAATTAGGGAAATAAAAAGTCCTATTTTTATTTTAAGGTGATTGATACGGACCATGTGTACCTCTAAATTGTTGTTTTAAAACTGACACCGGATCCATAATCTTAGTAAGTAAGCTGTTGGATTGCCTAATAAAGTAAATACTAAATTCATTAATAAATCTTTCTTGCTTTAATTCAATTTCAATATGGAGCCAGACGTCAACCGACTCTGGTGAATTTAACTTTGGGCTAATCCTGTTACAAAACTCATAAAACATATTATCTTACTTGGAAATACATAGAACTCTCCTGAACTTACCCAGCAAGATGGAGACACTCCTAAATTTGAAAGTGAAGCTTCTTTTGACACGATAAGAGTAAAAACTTAAGGTCTAGTTTAAGTGCAACGGCAACATGTCCATGAAGCGTTTCAAATGAAACGTTTTCCCGATCCCGTAAAGAGATCCCGTATCTCTTTAAACCCGCTTCTACCACTCCCTTGCACCACATCCCATCGTTACCGAAAGACATTTATCGCGTCGACCTGTCGCGTGTAATTGAGTTACCGCGCGTTAAGAACCGGATCCGGAAATGGCCCGCGGGAGGATACGACTCCTTCCATTGTGTTTCTATTTCTCTGATGAGCTTTACACTTCACCCCGTATATGTATATAGCGTGTCTAATCGGTGAGTTTCTTCAAGTGTCTTTGCTTGTTAGCTTGTAACTTGTCTGTGAAGTTTTTGTGCTATGTCCAATTGTATTAGTTTATATTTTCAACTCAAATAAAACTATTTTATTTCAGTTGGGATATACACTGGTCAACACTTTTCGCAACTAGTAGAATAAAGAGCGATTGGATTTCAGCATTTTAAATTAACAGTTTTTTATTTCTAAGTTGCAGAGTCGTGCTGCATTTGTATATTTTGAACAGGTATGTTGTCTCAGAGAAAACCCTCTTCTCTTATAATAATCTCTGTAAAAAAGTGACCCTTGCTGTTGCGTTACTTAGATCATTGAGATTGGAGAAGCCTTTAAAGATACATTCAGGTCACCCAGCTTGGTTTTTGATCACCTGGTATATATAATTGTTAAAAACACCCAAAAATTTCTGTAATTTTGTAAAAGCTGTACAGATTCAAACATAGGTAATGACTATCTTGATTATAACAAACATGTTTTGGCGGATCCCAATCACCCCATCACAGTCGCTATCGAAGCAGCACTTTCCTTGCCCAACCCGAATCGCAATAATAATACGCAACCCGACATCGGACACGCCTGCGAGACCGAAGAACTCTCACAACTAGCCCACTGATGGCCCTTAACTATACTTCCCAGCGATTATTCAAGCTGAAGTCTGAGCCTTCTATAAGGCGCTTCTGTGCTTAATCGCTACTAAATACATTATACGTATTTCTGGCTAGAGCGCCATAAGCGCCGGCTTTATTGTCAGGTGAAGCTGTAAAAGCAGTATAGGCTAACAGCACAAATCCATTAGAACAAAAGCTATCCAATAAACCAACCCGCACCCAAGAGACTAATTTGGATACCAAATCAGTCTGCAAAAAACGGTAATACACACAGATAAAGGGGTCAAATATACCAACCTTCTTTTTCAGGGTTAAGAAAACAATAAAAAAAACAAATAGGTTCAAAAATTTACACATCGACACAGTGGCCTTAATGAAAAATGCCTTCCAAATAATAGCTGATCCGCACACCTATTTATTTATCTTATCCAAAAAAACAAATGCTAGTGTTTTTGTACCGCCCGCGGCGTCGGAAGCGGTCTCCCTGGTCAAGCGACGCTTATCAATACGGCTTATCGCACACCCTGTGCATCTACAGGGGGTTCTCAAACACGCCAGACGTGACCTGGCATTCGATCTCGAGGATTGTAAATTGATTATTCTGTTTTACTGTCAGCTTTAAAGTTTTATATGAATGAATATTGTTAGGATTATTTCACCTACGTTCTTTTTTATTTCTTTTAATAGTAATATTGTTCCATTTTTTTTATTTACTTCATACATTCATACATACGCACTCGTGCCTGTATTCCCCGAAGGGATAGGCAGAGGTGTAACCAGTACACCCACATTTCGCAGAGCGTATCTCCGTCCCACGATGTGATAGGGGGCGAGCCTATCGCCATACCGGGCACAAATTCCAGACTCCGGGCTGATATTGAGCATTTCGTAATAGAAAAACCCAATACCACTTTACGCGACCCGGGGATCGAACCTGAGACCTCAGCGTTAGCCCAATCATAACGCGTACGTATTACAACTGCGCCACCAAGGCAAGGCAAGTCTTAAATTTAATCCATGCGAAAGTATTATCAGTAATATATTATTGTTGATATAGCTTTTATTATTATTGCTGTTTTAATAAAAGCCTATTCTATGTATTCTTTACTTTGCTCACTGATAGATATAGTTTCCGTGGTGTAGCGGTTATCACATCTGCCTAACACGCAGAAGGCCCCCGGTTCGATCCCGGGCGGAAACATCTATTTTCCTCAAATTCACGTTATCATTTTAGTGGTATACAATAAACACCAATCAAGTGCTATTTTTTAATATATTTTCAAACACTTTAAGTACTAGTACTTAAAAACAGTTATCAATTTAATTAGGCTTAATTCATGTCATATCGTTCACAGACTTTCACTTTTCGACGGAGGTGTGTTCAAGGTGCTTGGAGACCGTGATTGTAAGTGAGAGTGATTATTTAATGTGCGTACGTACGTACGTAAGTTGTGCATATACATATAGGTACCAGGTTCCTTGTATGCCATAGGCCGGTTGGGTTGGTACCACCGTTTCTATTTCTGCCGCTAAACAACAAGCAGTGTGTAAGCACTGATGTGTTTCGGTTTGAAGGTCATCTATCACCTGGTGATCATCACCGCTCGTGAACGCTCTTAATGCCAGAAGTATCGTGGGTACGCTTCTGACCTTTAAATAAAGGAATGCTTGTGGGAGACATATCATCACAGATAATCCCACCGATAATTCCCATCGTTTGTTCATGGGTGAAGATTACGACTCGGAAGACGTAGTAGGACTGTAGGACTGTAGGAAGCCCTGCTGTTGGAAGGAGCGAGGACATTCGCAAACTGGCTGGCAGTAGGTTGAATGAGTACATCAGCTGTGATTCGATTTCAATGGTAGGCTTTGGGAGAGGCTTTTAAAGCAGTCGACTAACACAAGGTGATAATGCTGGAGTTTCTGGTCCCATCTTCTCTACCGAAACACCCTTCGGAACTGGTGGTATAGTTTTGACGGAATCTAAATAATTTACATTTATGGATTCAATAAATATTTTGAATTTGTTATATTTTAGATGGATGATCCAGTGATGATGATGGTGATATTCTTAGACAATTTGGACTACTGCGACTGCTTGTTAATCTCCTCATAAGATAGTGTAGCTGCATTGAGGAGTCTGCTGTTGCGTCCTCATATGCGCTCTATCGCGACTCTTGTTACCATTTTTATTGGAAAGTACGGTCACAAGTTGGCCTGGCCAGCCTTCGGTATATCACGATTTTTGCCAACTACTACGTCTTTACCATGTATTCCTGCCCGCCATCCCATAAGTGATATATTAAAACAAACGCTAAAAATTTTACTATGATGATAATCCAATCCCCTAATTTCGAGAACGCGTTTAATTTATTGACACTAATAATGATTAGCCAGTAAACTGTGCCGTTAAATTCATTACAGGCTATAGCGTTATGGCTTGAATAAAAAGTTTCGCCCCGAGTCCAGGCATGTGGCAAGGGCCGCTTTATGGGCAAATTTGGAGATGCTGTAAAACTGCCCTTAGCAATAAAATCGTTTGATATTGCGTCAATTTTCATTAATCAACATTTGCGTTCATTTTGATTGGACAAGTTTGAGTGATTATGGGTTGTGCCTGTTTCGATCAGATGATTGGATCTGATGGATTGATTTGGAATTGGAAAATCTAACAGAGAAGCTAATGCTCATAATGCTTCATCATACTGAAGATTAAAGAACTTGATGGTCATAAAAAATATTTTACACAACTATTTTTAACTACATACAATTTATAATGACTGCCTCGGTGGCGCAGTTGTAATGCGTACGCGTTACAATTGAGGCTAACGCTGAGATCTCGGGTTCCATCCCCGGGTCGGGTAAAGTGGTATTGGGTTTTTCTATTACGAAATTCTCAGTATCATCCCAGAGTCTGGAATTTGTGCCCGGTATGGCGATAGGCTCGCCCCCTATCACATCGTGGGACGGAGATACGCTCGGCGAAATGTGGGTGTACTGGTTACACCTCTGCCTACCCCTTCGGGGATTACAGGCGTGAGTGCGTATGCGTACAACTTATAAATTGAAGAGACTTTGATTAGAATACCAGATGAGGAATTAACAAACTGACAGAATCCACTTCATCCATTTGAAGAGCAACAGTCATCGATCTCCTCCGTAGCGCAGTGGGCGTGTGGCTGGCTGCGAAGCGAGAGGCCGTGGGTTCGATTCTCACACAGAGACAAACGTTTCGGGTCTGAGTTTTATGGGACCGCACGTCCCTCGTAGTTCCTGATACCCACTATACAGGTTAACCTAGTGTAGGATCAGGGCTATGTGTGTGACTGTCGGGTGTATTTATTATTATTATGATTATTATTATTTATTATCTTGATCCTTTACATAAGGTATATTATGCTTACCTGTTAAGAACCGCAGTTGGTTGTTTTTTTTATATATTCTCTCATGCAATTGTGGTAGAAATTTACATATGCTCTTCCATTGGAGGTCGTTTAATCACAAAAATCAATCACAAAAGGGCTTTCGCTCAATAGAAGCTTGAAGAAACTATGTTCGTGGTAGTTATATTCTTTTTTGGTATGAAGACTTCTCAGACCATAACACAATGTAAGTGAAAAAATATAAATTTTACAATACCACTTAGAAAAAACATTGTAATTTCACTCCCTCGGTAGTGCAGTTGTAATGCGTACGCGGTACGACTGCTGTGCTGAGGTGCCTGGTTTCCCGGGTCAGGCAAAAGTTATATTGAGTTTTTCTATCACGAAATATAATTAAAAATTGGAATTGTCCAGTATGACGAAAGGCTTGCTCCCTACTAAGTACATCATGGAACGGAAATAAGCTTGGGGAAATGTGGGTGTACTAGTTACACCTCTGCCTCCCTCTTCAGGGATTACAGGCATGAGTGAGTATGTATGTAATTCCATATGAAACCACTATTATACCTGAATCTTTCCAATGACAGTAGTAGTATGTGGCAGTATGTAGACTAAAACAAACCAATCAGTGGAGACACGGAGCTTCCCGTCTGATCAGTGTCGCGTCGACTGTACACCGTCGTTAATAACTAATTACATTTGTACTGTCCCGCTGGCACGGCGAGCAATTTGTTCCAATGATCACCAAACACAAGCCCAATTCAACCTTATTTCTTCATGTTCAAAATTCAGTTTTGGTTGCGTTACTAACTTGCGATCCATTTGAATATATTGAGCTTTATTTCTACCATTTAAAATTGAAAATAGAATGGCCATGCTGTTTGCTTACGACGTCTTTCCTGTAATACGACTGAAGTATACTCATTAGAGCATTGTGGTTGCAGTCAAATAAAAATCAACCTAACAACTCTACATTTAAAGTAGGATTTTAGCTTACAACTACTAGGTTACTTAAGACATTAGTTAGGGTAGAATAGGTGCAGCTTCCTGAGGAAAGATATCGGCATTTAATGAGATGAGTGGCATTCAAAACATCATTATCTCGGCTCTCTACAGGAGTGGAGTACGGCGCTACCTTATAGAGCCTTTGTTCCTGTAAGGCTTGTTTTACTATCTATAATGTTGTTTAATAGATTTAAGTTTCCTAATTAGCCTCCTTTTGTTCGTTGTCTGGTAATCTTGATGTTTTAGTTGGTGTATGAATGATGACTGATTTGATCACTCACCGGATATGTTCAGTTTGAAAAACCATACATGGATTGCCTGAATGGCTCGCCCTCTATCACATCATGGAATAGAAATAAGCTTGGTGAAACGTTGGTGCATTTGTTGCACTTCAATCTACTCCTTTGGGGATGCATGCATAAGTTTATGTTTTATGTTTTAATACAATTTACACAACCCAAACCCAATCACGGTACACTAGTGTTAATCGATACTCTTAGCACAAATCCATTACCAGCGAATGTTAACTCAAAGTTAGTGCTGACCGGATTATATCGACATCGATACGTGAGGCTAAGGTAACGTTGTTACGATGGACTTGCATGCTAAACTATGACTTTGTCTTGGAGATAATTGTGTTAACTTGTAGATGATATTGTTTATGCTGCATTATGAGAACAAGCAGCGATAGCTCAGTGAGGAGTGGTACGGACTATCGTGATGAAAGTCGCAGATTCGAAACCAGCCCCGACAGCATACACCTTTGACTTTTCTAAGTTACGTGTGTATTAATTGTTAATTATCACTTGCTTTAACGGTGAAGGAAACATCGTGAGGAAACCTGCATACCTGAGAAGTTCTGTATAAGAATTTCGAAGGTATGTGAAGTCTGCCAACCCGCATTAGGCCAGCATGGTGGACTAAGGCTTAACCCCTCTCATTCAGTAGAGGAGGCCCGTGCCCAGCAGTGGGACGTATATTATACAGGGCTAGTATTATTATTATTATGAGAACAAGCGTTGTTTCTCGGTGGTTTGGACTGTGATGCCATAGTTATAGTATTGTACATACATACATACATACGCACTCACACCTGTAATCCGCGAAGGAGTAGGCAGAGGTGCAACCAGTACACCCACATCTCGCCGAGCTTATTTCCGGTCCATAATGTGATAGGGGATGATCATCTTGTGGAGACTAGGAGGAATTTCAATGCATTCCGGCGTTTTTGCCATACTTATTATTGGAATCAAGTTTAACAGCTCACGTGATAGGACCCACTTAATGATATCCGTGGTGCTGTACATCTGGCTTCTCCAGTTGTAAATGTCCTTGTGCCTGAGGTTAAGACCTCCTTAGTTCATTTTTTTGCCTCTCACTTTGCTATGGAGGGAAGTGGACAATTATTATTTCCAACTCCCATCTAATTTTCTATTTAATTAATTTCGTTGCGGGATAAAGACATATTTGCATTCCCAGAGACTCGCCAAGCTTACTTGCTCCACTGTCGATCCTAGCTTACTGGAGTTACAGTGGCGGGTGTGTGGGCGGGATAGTCCCGTTACTAGACCCGGGGATCGAACCGGAGACAGCAGTTGTACCGCGCACGCATTACAGCTGCGCCACCGAGGCAGTCATTCAATTATATAAAAATGTATTCAAGGTATCTTTTTTTTTATTAGCTTGAATGAATGAATGAAATGAACGCCACATAGAACTTTAAATAACAAAGCACTGCATGCCACTGGACTGCGCTTGTCACCCCGAGACATAAGGTGTTTAGTCTCATAATGTCCAGTAATTTGCTTCAATGTCCTTCAAACCGGAACACAACAGTGTTTATACACTGTTGCTTGGCGGCTAAAATAGACAAAGCGGTGGTACCAACCCAGCCGAGCTCTGGCATACGACGGACCTACCACCTTGTGTATCTTATTTTGTCCGACTTGATGACGACGATCATTTCTGCATCACAATTACAAACCTATGTTTATTTCTTATGGATAACAATTAACCCTCACTAACGACTCTTGCATACTCACAGAGTGAACCACTTTGCACATAAACATCTTACCGTAAAAAGTTACTGTCCGATCATAATGTTGCCATAACTGCCTTCCATTACCGTAATGAATGATGCTAGGAGCCTGGACACCCCGGACACCCGGACACTTCGACTCCCGGACACCCGGATACCGCGGTCTCATCGCCTCAATTAGTGCTAATTGAATAGCAACGTGCCAATAAAAGTTGCGAATTATATTGGATTAAGAGTTTTAAAAGGGAGTCGTGTCTCCAAATGCTGAGGTATTTAAGAAGTGAAAACTTCTTTTGCCGCGTTGGGCACTTTTTGGTAGGGGAAAATCTAATGGGTTTGCGTCACCGACATACACATGACGCGCTGCGGCCGTGTGCTGTGCGCGTTAGACACTTGTTGGATGGGTGAAATCTGGTGCGTTCGCGTCACCGACATGCTTATTCTAGTATATCTGTAGCTATACAGCTAACGTATTGTGCAACATTAGTGCTGTGTATATCTTACAAGTGAAATTGAATGGATTTAGTGAAATGTTCAATGTGTATATACTGTGCATTGTTGAAATAGTGTTTTTGTTTGATTATTATTTGAATCGTTTAATTGTAGAATCATTGTGCAGTACAATAGTGAGTACTAAAAAACCATATAAACATGCACATCATTGTTGCTCGGAGTGTCAATAGATGTGAAAACCAGATTGATGTTGATAATTTTAATTCGAACATTATGAAATAATACTAATACGTCTGAAATGTATCTTATTAGTTTATCTGTTATCATCAGACTAATTGCTAGGAGATTCAATCTTGGTTATATAGTGGTACAAAGTGTTACTCGATCTAGGAATCTAACGGACAGAGCAAACAAGTGATATAGAATATTTAGATTAGATATAAGCGATAAGTACTAAATGACTGGTGTTATAAATTGTATGATATGTTGTGTGATATCAAGTTGTAAATGTTTTGATGATATAATTTTATTGATATGCATGTGTTGATATTTTTCGGTGGCTTGATGAATTAATGAGAGACATGACATAGGATACAGAGGATGCTCAAGAGCGGACGAAGTGGAAGCTTGAAGCAGAAGGGCGGATCCTGGCATTAATCTGGGTAACGCTAGGCATAAAGAAGGGCAAGTATAAAATAGTATTGTAATAGAGAAAGCTTACGTATTATTATCATATATTAATTATAAATCGTATTATACCTTGAAATTAATAAAAATTAGTGAAAATTCTCAAATTCCGCCTTTCTCGATCCCCATTCTTTTCCTTTAAAGTTGGCAACACATGTTGGTATTGTGTTGTTCAGGGAAGGTGGAAATCACTTACCATTACGTGGCCACTGTTTGCCAGACTCAGGCATAGAAAAGTGCTGGCCGAGTAATCATCTAAAGGTAAATTAGAAAAAACAGTCCATCTCAATTCTATACTTTATTGCGCACTTGATTTTTCGTTTTAGACTTCCTCGGTGGCGCGTTACGACTGAGGCTGACGCTGAAGTCTCAGGCTCGATCCCCGGATCGGGAAAAGTGATATTGGATTTTTCTATTACGAAAAGCTCAGTATCAGCCCGGAGTCTGGAATTTGTGCCCGGTATGGCGATAGGCTCCTCTGCTTACCCCATCGGGGATTACAGGCGTGAGTGCGTATGTATGTATGTATGTATATAGATTTTACTTGCAGCTCCACTTGCATGATTGTTTTTATTGTATCCGAAGGTAACATACTCCAGAAATAAAAAAATACCATGTTCTAAACCAAGTAATGGTCTGCGTAATTTCATCCAAATTTGTTAAGTCGTGAAGACGTGAATGATTAAAAGAACTTCAAAATTCACAAACTCACAAATATACAAAACTTTACCAATTTTTATATTAGTAGGATTTTATCAAAAAGAAAAACGTGCTAGCAAATCAGCGATAACTATTTGGCTAAATTAACCGAAAGCTAGTGGTGCGTATTTAATTTTTTTCGTTCAGACCTACTCTCAGCTACTTGTCGGCCAATTTACATTCACCAGAGATGCTATGTAATAACCAGCCTACTCATGGTGGCTCGTAGATCTCGTGTTCTAACGTAATTGAGTACTGAAACCAGACAACACTACAAATGGGCTAAATCAAATAAGCAAATCGTCGTGTGCTTACCCTGATACAGCGAGCGGTCGGACACAATTGATACACACCACTGAATAACACTTGAATTACGGCTAATAAGTGTAGATTAAACAATCTGCTATCCTCCTACTTCCTACTAATAATAAAAAACAATATTTCCAACTCCTTCTTAATTTTCTATTTGATTAATGCCGTTGCGGGACAAAGACAATTTAGCATTTCCAGAGATTCGCCGAGCTTTACTGCGTCAACAAAAATGCGGGCCACTGTCAATCCTGGTGCACAGGAGTTACAGTGGCGGGTGTATGGGCGGGATAGTCTCGTAATATTAAAAATGTTAAAGTTTGGATGTATTTGAGATTGTGAATTGGATGTTTGTAAATAAATCATAACGGCTGATCGGATTTAGATGAAATTTGGCTAAGCTAAGGCTTAAGATAAACCATAACCTGGATTGGGAAATAGGTTGTATTTAACCCATAAAATACGTTCACGCTGGCGGTACCGCGAACAAAAGCTGATACCATATAACGCATAATGCCTATAAAGTAAGATTTCTGTATAAAATGCGTCCATCATATATTCTACGCTTTTTGTTCCTAGGTAATGAAAGTGTAGTTATATTACTATGTTCATTAATACGGCGAAAATAAGTGCAGATTCGTTTCAATGGTTGCAATCCCTGGTTTTTATATATAACCAGTAAGACTCTCAGGAATGTCAAGTTAATATTGAGCTGCCGGGTGGATTACAAGGTGTTTTTTTATTCTGGCAGAACAAAGCACTAGAACTGTTTGCCTAAAAAAGATAACAATACTAAGTTTCTTGCAAATTACTCTTAATACCTAATTGGGTTATTTTTATCTTCAGTTACATAACAGAACCGCAATGCATCGCTACAAAGTATGCTTATTACTGAAACAGAACCTTAAGTCAAATTGTGTGGCGTGACGTCGCGTAAGAGAAGTTTGTGCCATCCCTTAAGCCGTCACTGTTATGGCCCATAGAGAAATCTCATATGGCTTAAACCGTCGCGACGTACTCACAAATAAGCCGATTTATGTGGCACGGGTTGTAGCTGAGGCTGAATATATCCGCGGATAAAAATAATATCAATTGAAATTATTATTGTTTATCAGCCCTGTATTATGCTGTCCCACTGCTGGGCTTTGGCCTGTTCCACTAATGATAGGATTGAGCCGTAGTCTACTACGCTGGCCTAATTGTAGTTAGTAGACTTCACACACTTTCGAAATTTGTGACACTCTGTCCCATGATGTGATAGGGGGCGAACCTATCGCAATACCGGGCACAAATTTCAGACTCCGGGCTGATACTGAGTATTTCGTAATAGAAAAACCCAATACCACTTTACTCGACCCGGGGATCGAACCTGAGACCTCAGCCTTAGTCGTAACGCCTACGCATTACAACTACGCTACCGAGGCTGTCACCAAAGTCATTACTATAAAATTCAATCTTTCTGTAACATGTGTTAAAACATGTTGCGCTGACCCCACTGTGTGTGGGATAAGGACAGGTGGAAGAAGAAGAGTGCAATTGAGAGTTTCGCGAATGAAATCGTATTAAAAATACAAATAAATACAAAATATCGATAAAAGCATACATCGTGGAATTTTTGTTATATCTGTATCGCCAATCGCATCTTAACGTACCCGCGCACTGTCGAAGCCGTTTACAGACCATTAAAACGCCTATTAGCTATTCATAACGTTTTTTATTGTGACATTTATTATATTTCCATCGTAAAGTATTATCAAAATTTGACGCACACTACTTTCGGAGGGATCGTAATATTGACTATTGATATAATATTCACAATAAATGTTAAGTAACCATAAATACCCTAATATTTCTTACGTTACCATCAAGACATTAATGACAGTGTCAGCAGCGTATCCAAGCTGAGAATTATAAGGTCCTACATTCAAGTCTCAGGTCGGATAAACAAATAAATAAAAATAAATAGCTCCGTAACACATCATGGGATGAACATAAGATTGTTCAGCCGTGGGTGTACTAGTTGTACCTCTGCCTATTCCTTCGCAGTTACATGTGTGAACTTATGTATGTTATATATTCATTATAATTATAGTCAATGATTTCGATTCAAGCTTCCAGATCGAAGAATCCATAAAAATAAGTGATAAATTCATTAATAAGATTTAACATGATTTTGATTAATTCATCTTCACAATTTTCATTACAAGCAATTATATTGTGAACTGAAATAGTTATTATGAATTTTCATTAAAACTCCCTCCAATATAATCGCAACATTGAATTAACAAACGAGATTCAGGGATTACATTCCTATCTACCCCTCAATACACAATCAACTTTAAACTTACTTACGTACAAAAAAACAACGCACTTTTATAAGGCTATTTAAGGTGGATGAATATAAAGTAGATTTATATGGATTATTCTGGAATGGTCTTCGTGGCTCTGTAGGGAGGCTCAAGGAGAGGGGAGGTGGGGGTACAGGTCGTTCAGGAGCCGGCATATATAGCCTTAATCTTTGCAAATGCCGTGAGTCCCGAAATTGAATTGGCTCTTATATGGAAATCGTTGCGTGCCTGTAAATAAATAAGATCGGTGATTTAAACGCGCTTAGAGGATAAATAGAAGGCGTGGATATTTTTGCGTGAACCGATTGTTTGGGAGTATATAGATCGGTGTTTATATAAATGTTTTTTTTTTATAAAGAAGTTTTAATAGAATTGTAATTGTATTAGTTCACGTACAAGGAACGAAAACTTAGCTTGATGGTATGCAATTTGTTTAGGTTTTTCAGAGTAGTAGAGCCACGCTGTAGACAATTTAGTCTACAGCATGAATTGGCCGGCTCATCCGGGTTTTTACCACTGTCTCACAGAAAACTGGCATTGAGTAGCAGCTTGCTGCTGCCTTTCGTATGGTGAGTGACATATCCGGAGGCCCAAATCCTCCTCCCCTCCCAATCCCTTAATTATCCCTTTCCTTTAGGTCGGCAACGCGTCCATGATTCTCTTGGTATTGTGGGCGTACATGGACGTTGGAGATCATTTACCATCAGGTGACCCAATGGCTAGTCTGCTGGCATAAGCAATAAAACACATACACAATCTGGCTTAGCGGCAGAAATAGACAAAGCGGTGGTACCAACCCAAATGTTCTGTTGATTGCAAGTAACTTCCTTCTTCCACCTGTCCTTATCCCACTAGTTGTAGGGTCGGCACAACATGTTTTAAGACATATTACAGATAGGTTTGGTAAATAATATTAGCCAACTTTTGTATAATCATTTATGAATTTCGGATTTGCATCCGAAGCTTAGTTTTTCCGTCAAAGCCTTTGTAAACTCTCTTTATTACAACTAGGTATCCTTCTCCTACTGTAAGTTTTTTTTTATTGCATACTCTAGAAATAGAAATGCGGTGGTACCAACCCAAATATCCTGTCGAATGCAATTAACTTCCTTCTTCCACCTGTCCTTATCCCACTAGTTGTAGGGTCGGCACAACATGTTTTTTAATACATATTACAAAAAGATTTGGTAAATGATATTAGCCGACTTTTGTATAATCATTTATGAATTTCGGATTTGCATCCGAAGCTTAGTTTTTCCGTCAAAGTCTTTCTAAACTCTCTTTATTACAACTTGGTATTCTTCTCCTACTGTAAGTACTACAAAAGAACTACGAAACAATTACAAAGGGATTTGACGAAATATATTTACAAGAACTGTATTTACAGACATCTCAGATATCCATTTTATGACGGAACTGACATGAAGACAAATAACATGGCGGCGATCGTGACAAAATCACAATTATACCCATCAAATGTTTCTGTATATTTGTATTTTGCGACAGATATATAGGACAGTGATAATACTGGAATAACGTCCCATAACATCTGAATGGGACATTTGCTAAACTGCAAAAATGACCAGCTTAGTCTGCGACCTTCTATCGACGACATAGAATTTTGTAACTCGGTATATGGACGGACAATATGCTGTAGTGTATGTATGTGGGTTTGTTTGGTTTGGTTGAAATTTATACATTATTTTATAAGCAGTGATAGCTCAGGTGGGAGTGGCATGGACTGTCGAGACGAAAGTCGCAGGTTCGAAACCAGCCCCAAGAACATACACCTCTGACTTTTCTAAGTTACGTGTGTATTACTTGTTAATTATCACTTGCTTTAACGGCGAAGGAAACATCGTGAGGAAACCTGCATACCTGAGAAGTTCTTCATAAGAATTTCGAAGGTATGTGAAGTCTGCCAACCCGCATTAGGCCAGCGTGGTGGACTACGGCCTAACCCCTCTCATGCAGTAGAGGAGGCCCGTGCCCAGCAGTGGGACATGTATAATACAGGGCTAGTATTATATTATTATTATTTTATAAGCAACAGATAATGATACGCAAAAGAAACCCTTTTATTAAAACAAAATCAAAATTGGTTCAGAAATGTGCCCGCAGTTATGACTTTAAATGTTGGTATGAGGAAAACCTTCCCCTTCTACAGGATTTGAATGGCTTCTAACTTATTTATTTTTGGTCCGATTTATAAAATTCTTTCCGCAACAGATTTTGAGTAACGTAACTTATTCATTTAATTAATAAAAAAAATCTTGTCAATTAACACCTTATGTCTCGGGGTGACGAGCGTAGTCCAGTGTCATGCAGTGCTTTGTTATTTAAAGTTATGTGTGGCGTTGCGTCTATTTATGAGCAAGCGTGGCGCTTACCATCAGGCGCCCGACCTGCTCGTCTCGTCATTCAACCAAATTAATAAAAAATACACAAGGTAACAAAATAATATGAACTCCGAGCCACGAGTACCGCCAGGCTGTTTATCATAGCGGAATCGGCGAAATAAACCAGGCCCACCATATACATATTTACATAAATAATAAAAACCGTTGTAGCCGATGGGGCAGCGTCCACCCACTATTAACTTATGAAAATAAGCTACAATAACACTTTGTTTATTTTGCGTTATTCCATGCCAGGGAAATTTTGCGATGTCCGAAGGAGTTCGGTCGGTGTTTCTCAAAATTTGTTCTGTCACTTAGATTGTATATCATTGGTGGTAGGTCTCTAGTATGCGTGAGATCGTCTGGGTTGGTACCACCACTTTATCTATTTCTGCCACCAAGCAGAAATGTATAAGTACTTTTTTTTTCGATTTAAAGACATTGAAACCAATAATAATAATAATACAACCAACAGTCACACACGTAGTCCTGACCCCACACTAGGTAAACCTGTGTCGTGGGTATCAGAAACTACGAGGGACTTGCGGTCCCACAACACCCAGACCCGAGATCAATATTTGTGGTTCACACTAACATTTGTCTCGGTGTGGGAATCGAACCCACGGCCTCTCGCTTCGCAGCCGACTACTCGCCCGCTGCGCCACGGAGCTGTCAAATTGAAACCAATGAAATTACTTTGCTAATGTGACTTAACATTTTATCTCTCGGGGTGACGAGCGCAATCCAATGCCATGCAGTGCTTTGCAACTCAAGGTTCTGTGTGATGTTTTGTCTGTTTATGGGCAATCGTGGCGCTTACCATCAGGTGGGCGACTTGGTCGTTTCGTCGTTTAAGCTTATAAAAAAATTATATAATATATATATTTGTTTAAATATGAACATTATTTTATTTCTTATCATTATTGTTTTTTCGTATATGATTTATTGATATTCTGCTATTGTACGTAAAATACATATTTATGGACCATCATTAAATGCTGATTATATTATATAGCGTCGGTCGTCAGTTGCAACACCTATCTAAAATTGATAAGAACCATTCATTATTGGATCTATATTGGTAAATATTATTGATAAAATCTACTATACCTACCCTTTATAAATCATTGCATGTTTTATCTTTTATAAAAGTAAATCATTCTATGCGTATGTGTAATAAATATTCTGATGTACATAGTATTTACGATATTAATCAACTTACATCAAAATACTGTCAAATAAATTATCGAATGTGTAATAGTCACTTTTCGTAAAGTTCAAGGGTACTATGGTAACAGCACAGAGAAATTACGGTCATTCCTTGTCTAATGATTATATTATTATGAAAATTATTAAATGACGTTACCTATCGATATAAGATAACTAGAACGATAACTCTCATATGAATGTGCTAAAAAATACGGCTCCACTTACACTTGCAAAGGTAAAATCACACATAACACTCATACAACCAACAAAAATTAATGATCGTTTAAAAGGAACTTTATTTCATAAAAGTTAATGTCTAAATATTAATTTTCTAGATCGAGATACGAAATTCTGCACCGCGCAAAATAATTAGACGTATCAAGTGTCAACTAGAGATTATTATGCACAGACTCTTATAGCCCCGCCCCCTTGCACAAAGTTTTTGTAGGGTAATTTTTTTGCTTGAGTTACGTTTCTTGTTATCTTATTTAAGTAGTCTAATTAAGTTACCTTATCAACGCAACAAATAATTCTCGACCTTTAATGTGAGTAAACTTTGAGAACCATTACCATAGTAACGGTTTGAAGGAATAGGTTGTTTTTAGAGTGGCCCACGTATGTCCAGCGACGGGCAGACGGACGGTGGCGCCTAATGTATGTTATTAATGTAAACACGAGGGAAAAAATCCTGATATCACTGGTAATAAAAGTACAGGTTGGAGAGTTATATTTTGGGGATGCTATAAATACAATATTTAGTTTTGACACCTACATTATTATTATTTAGAAGATCATATAATAGTAACATAGTATAGGTAGGTGTGTACTTTTGTGATTTGTTGTACTTTATAGAGCAATACCATAGAATTAAATTCATGTTAAATGTAAGAACAGGGCTCGTATCTTGTGTCTAGAATATAATATAACACGCCAGCATCCTCAAATGCTTAGGCAGAGGGAGCTGTAATTTGTTCATTCGCTGAACTTATTTCGATACCAATAATATGATATGATAGGTGAACCCATAATATGATAGTTGGCTAAACTATTGCTATATTTTTAAATAAAAAAAATGAATCACAAGTTGTGTGCACCCTACCTTGAATTGGAACCCGTCTCAACAGTTTCTCAGCCTAAATAAACTGCCAATCTAGACCAATGAGACGATACTAGATAAGATGTGTCTAGAAACACTGTTTTTAATTCATATTGAAATATTACTATTAATTAATATTATATATTTACAATTTTGTCTACAGCATGAATGGGCCGGCTAGTCCGGGTCGTTACCGCTGTCTCACAGAAAACCGGCGTAAAGTAGCAGCTTGCTGCTGCGTTTCGTACGGTGAGTGAGATATCCGGAGGCCTAAATCTCCCTCCCCTTCCCAATCCCTTATTATCCCTTTCCTTAGGTCGGCAACGCGCCCATAATTCTTTTGTATTGTGGGCGTACATGGGCGGTGGAGATCGCTTACCATCAGGTGACCCATTTGCTCGTTTGCCGGCCTATGCTATAAAAAAAATATCACAAGAGAAGTGACCGAAAACTGTAATATACAAAACATAAACATGGTTGTAAATTCGCATCGTACTGTAATAAATACCGCGCGGTGGGTAAGTTAGGAGCAATCGAAGCATAACCTATGCATCCCCTTACAAATAAAAATAACTTAGCCGAGAAAAAGCTCAAAAATGCCCTCGACGAAAGCGCCGTGAAATCTCGGCTGGGGAGGGATGGCGCGAGTTGTCGATATCGATGTTATTATACCTAGTAACTGAGGAAGTATTTTTAACAGAAGCACACGATGTCAATATTATTGCTAAAAGGCTTCAAATACTTTATTCTATTCCATGATTTCTAGAAGAGCTATTTAACCTGACAGGAAATAGAAAGGAATATGCGGAGTTGACAGCCAACATTCAATACTGAATAGGCACAGCAAGAGAGACAGATAGAGAGAGAGAGAGAGAGAGAGAGAGAGAGAGAGAGAGAGAAATTTAAATAGAAATCCGGTATGAGAAATGCTTCTGTCATAGTATTGTGAAACCAGTTCTAATTAGAGCAAAACAAATCATGTACTTTGAAATTCCCCAAAACTAGTTATAAAGGAAAGTTTATTACCTTTTTCGTTGAAACACAAAAGTCTTTTGAATCCCAGGAAACAAAAAAGTATATAATATTTTTATAGTTTCGAACCATCGATACCAGCCTACCCCCATCACCATGTCCACCTCATAAAACACGTGAAACAATATCTTCAACGCACCGTACCTCCGCAACTCACTCTTTACTCGTTCCTCCTTATCCCCTTGGCATAAGGTTCAAAATTCTTACATAGGCATACTCGGCTTTTCCTGAACCATAAAATTATATTGGGCATTTGTAAACGCGTCGACTGTTTGTCACCATTTGCATACGATGTTTGTATTACAAAAGAACATCAATGTATGATATACGGGTATAGGTTGTGTTGTGTCGGGGGTTGATTCCCGATTAAGATAAGCATCGCTTCGGATATGTTTCCTTGTTGGCTGTGTCGCAAAGGTAGAACTGTAATTGACGTTGGGTCCAAATATTCTTTTACATAAATTTATGGCAGACAAATAAACAAGTGGGTAATTTGATGGTAAGTGATCTCCAGCGCTTATGAACAATTTAATTATGGAAACGTTGCCGACTTTAAAGGAAAGGGATAATCAAGCGATTCCGAAGGAATTTCGGCCTTCGGATATCTCACTCACTGTATGAAATGCAACAGAATGCTGCTATTTAACAACTAGCACATTCAATAAAACTGCAGCGTTCTACCACTTCAATGGTCGTAAAGAATTTCTTGTTGTCTATTGATATTTATGTAGTGGCTTTTTTATTAGCTTTAGATGAAGAGACTGGAAGGTCGCTCGCCTGATGGTAAGCGTCACGCAAGCCCATAAGCAGAATCAACACTAGAAATTCAAATTACGCTCGGTGTCCGCTAACTGAATTTAAATACGTTAAACACCGGTCACCGGTAGCAGTGATACGAGTAGCTCAGGTGGGAGTGGTATGGATTGTCGAGACGAAAGTCGCAGGTTCGAAACCAGCCCCAAGAGCATACACCTCTGACTTTTCTCAGTTACGTGTATATTAATTGTTAATTATCACTTGATTTAACGGTGAAGGAAACATCGTGAGGAAACCTACATACCTAAGAAGTTCTTCAAATGAATTTCGAAGTTATATGAAGTCTGCCAACCCGCATTAGGCCAGCGTGGTGGACTACGGCCTAACTCCTCTCATTCAGTAGAGGAGGCCCGTGCCCAGCAGTGAGACATGTATAATCAATAAATAATACAGGGCTAGTGTTAAACACTGGTCAAGTACGAGTCGGGCTCTAGCACCTAATACATTTCGATTACCCTTTGGTTGTTTTGTTAGTTTATAAAAACTCTAGTAGAAAAAAACCTCAGCACGCATGGTGTACCATATGATTTTATTTACAATGTAAAACACTCAATGTAATGGAGGCTGGAGAGCATTGTGCGAGCGAGTGGATCCCATGATATTCATTACAGTTTATCCAGAGGAATGAATGAAATGAAAAGGAAGCGAGGTGCCTTCCAGAGACGTAATTGGAATTTAGTTTTTAAGACAAAAATTTCCGCCGCCAAGCAGCTATTTGCAGCTATTTGTGTTTCGGTTTGAAAAACGTTGAAGCCAGTGAAATTAGTGGACTTTATGAGACTTAACATTTCATGTCTCGGGGTGACGAGCATAGTCCAGTGGCATGCAGTGCTTTGTAACTCAAAGTTTTGTGTTGTTTCTGTTTATGAGCAGGCGTTGCGCTTACCATCAGGCGAGCGACCTTCTAGACTCGTCATACAAGCTAATATTTTTTTTAAGGAAGACGTTCAAGTGCGAGTCGCGCACTAAGAGTTTAATTAAGTACCCCACCCTTTAATTAAGTAAGAAAGGGTGTGGTAGAGAGCGGTGTTGTGTGAAATATGTAATGACATAACAAAAAAGGAATACTGAGGTGGTTTGGGCATGTAGAGAGAATGGATGAATGAAGATTGACTTAAGAAATATACATGGTGAGTGTGAATGGTGCAGTTAGGGGGAGAAGACCTCAGCGAACGATCTTACGTCGAGTAGGGGATATTCTCGTGAAAATTCTCGTTACCAGTAACCTAAACCCAAGTGCATGTATTAAGGATGTAATGAGAGTGAAGGAGGCAAAAAAGGTAAAGATGTGTGCAGGGATCGTAGCAAATGGAAATCTGTTGTCTCTACCTAGCCTTACGGGAAAAAGGCGTGAGTATGTTACTGATTTATTTTAATCTAGAGAGAAGATTTTTACACCAGCTTTCTCACAACTTAAAGAGGACCACTAAAGGCAAATCTAAGTTATGAAAAAGTCAAATCGGTGACACAATTTTGAGTGGTAGCCACGCTGTAGACACTTATGTCTATAGAATGAATGGGCCGGCTCATCCGGGTCGTTACCACTGTCTCACAGAAAACCGACGTAAAGTAGCACCGTTTCGCAACGGTGAGTGAGATATCCGGAGGCCTAAATCCCCCTCCCTTCCCAATCCCTTAATTATCCCTTTCCTTTAAGATCGGCAACGAGCCCAATATTCTTTTGGTATTGTGGGCGTACATGGGCAGTGGAGATCACTTACCATCAGGTGACCCACATGCTCGTTTGCCGGCCTATGACATAAAAAAACAAGTTGGTTATACTAGTAACTAACATTACTCAAAATAATGAAAAAACGCTACTTAATTTTTAAACTTCTAATCCACCCCTGTCCTTCCAAGTGCTTGGTGTAGCTAAAAAGGGAGACAGTAAGCGAGTCACGTATTGCCGCGAGCGTTCCGTCGCATCGGGGCCGGGGCCGCGGCGAAATTATATAAATACGGCATAAATACTGCTGACACCATAACCTCGCTGTATGGTGATCTCGTCAAATTGCACACAGATTCTGGAATATTATTATGAATGTTATTTCGTGATCTTTGTTTGTTGGAAGCAGGGTAAGCGATACGTTGGTCGTCGGACAGCGAGATAGGCTGGCCTTATTGTATGGTAGGTATGTAGGTGAAGCGCATGTAAAAGGTTGCCTATGCCTAAAATTGGGATGAAAATGGCTCTGAAGATGATGGTGATTATGATGGTAATCTGGTTGAATCTCACCGTGTAGGGAGGGTTATTTCATATATATCTTTGTTTATCTTACATATCATCGAGGTGATTACAGATAACGAGTGGTAGAGCCACGCTGTAGACAATTTTGTCTACAGCATGAATGGGCCGGCTCGTCCGGGTCGTTACCACTGTCTCACAGAAAACCGGCGTAAAGTAGCAGCTTGCTGCTGCGTTTCGTACGGTGAGTGGGATATCCGGAGGCCTAAATCCCCTCCCTTTCCCAATCCCTTAATTATCCCTTTCCTTTAAGGTCGGCAACGCGCCCATGATTCTTTTGGTATTGTGGGCGTACATGGGCGGTGGTGTTCACTTACCATCAGGTGACCCACTTGCTCATTTGTCGGCCTATTAAAGGTCGGCAACGCGCCCATGATTATTTTAGTATAGTAGGCGTACATGGGCGGTGGAGATCACTCACCATCAGGTGACCCACTTGCTCGTTTGCCAGCCTATACAATAAATAAATAATGATGAGTGAAAGTATCATTCATGATAGCCTTGCTTTTATAAAAGTATGTGAATCGTGTCAAAATACATTTCCGGAGTCATTTTTATGGGACCTTTATCATTAAATGCACAAGGTGGTAGGTCCCTCGTTTGCGAAAGGCCGGCTGGGTTGGTACCACCGCTTTGTCTATTTCCGCCGCCAAGCAACAGTGTGTAAGCACGGTTGAGTTCCGGTGTGAAAGACATTGAAGCCAGTGTAATTACTGGGCATTATGAGACTTAACACCTTATGTCTCGGGGTCACGAGCGCAGTCCAGTGTCATGCAGTGCTTTGTTATTTTAAGTTCTGTATTGCGTTGCTTCTGTTTATGAGCAGGCGTGGCGCTTACCACCAAGCGACCAGCTCGTCTCGTCATTCAAGCTAATAAAAAAAAACAAGTTCATATTTGTACTAGAATATCAGAGATTGGCTCTATTTATTTAAGTTTATAAACATCATATGGCAAGAATTATAGCCATCAAAACCTTGGGTTGTATATGTACATTGTATGATTTACCTATATGTGTTATGCAATCAAATATGAAATTTGAAATTTTTGATCAAAATCATTTCCCACCTGAAAACAAAGCATATCTACGTCATCACTTTAACCCGCAACAAAGCAACTTTCTTAAGCTCGTTATACGTTAAATTTTTCGACAACCCTTCAGGGGCCCTCATCGCCAAATGGGTGAATTAACCGAGTGCAATTTCACGAGGACCCCTCTAATGCCTCGAGGATGCTTCTCCCCCGTGGGACTGATAAAAGTGTCTTTTTTCAACAACTCCGATCAGATTGTGGCTTTGATAACATTCGTTGAGATTTTATTACTCATAAGAACGTTTGGTTAAGAAAAGTAATATAACAACATTAAGAGTTTATTTAACTTACGAGTAGTCTTATTAGATATGTTTGTTGTATTGTTGGTTACCATTTCTCATTCAATAAAACTTTATAATTTACCCATGATTTTGGATTAATCTATTTTTACATACATGAAGTTTCATAGTGCAACTAGACTCGCAAAGCAAATTAACAAAGCAAATATTTAAAATTTAATAACAATATTTGACAATTAAAAAATAATAATAAATAAATACACCCAACAACAGTCACACACATAGTCCCGACCCCATACTAGGTAAACCTGTATCGAGGGTATCAGGAACTACTTGGGATTTGAGGTCCCACAACACCCACACCAGAAGCAAATTTTTATGGGTCATACAAACATTTGTTTAGGTGCGGGTATCGAACCCACGCCCTCCGATTCGCAGCTGGCTGTTCGCCCAATGCATCACGGAGGCTGTAAGATCTTGGAAGGTCGTAATTAAAGATATTATATGTCTATACAGCGTTTATTGTCCGTCGTGCAGTTTCCACTTTCCAGTCCGTAGGCCGTGTCGCCGCCACGCGCACCCTTGTATCAATGCTTACTGATCTTTTAGAATTGTTTGGATTATTCATATTTATTTTGGTATCGATATAATAAGTAAGTATTATGGATATACATAATCAAAGGTTATCTTAATTTATTTATTGATTTAATACATGGAAAACTTACAGACAATAGTATTAAAAATAGCAATAATATAGCTGACAGAAAGCCAATAACAAGTTCTCACTTATAGCAAACACAATACCCACGAACTAGCGAAATTAATGATCTAAAATTATAGCAAAGGTACATAAATCAAAGCACACTGCTTATTGAAAGAAACTAAGGCTCAAGCACCTCCTCGCCAAAGACACACTCGATGTAAAAGGATAAATGAGTATGAGTGAATTAAATGAGTAAGATTCTCTTATGTCAATTGGCAACACAATATTTTGTTGATTAGGCTGAGGTTACGCGAATACCAAACCTGATGAAACGAGAGTTTTAATAATTGTCTCAGAAGTTATATTTGTTATAGAAATGGAATTACTGGGAAGATTAAGTTGCTGTTTATTAACAAATTTTAATGGAACCAGCGGATTCAATCCAAATCCCCGCGTGTCGTCCAATAGTCTATATTTGTCCACTACCGTCCTTTCTGAGATCGTACCTTGTTGATCATCCGGCTTCCTCATTGTGCCGTTTCACGGACTTCCGGCTGGTCACCAGTCTAGCAAGTACGATGAGTCTTGCTTATGCACTTGGGTTTTAGTCACATTAATAAAAAGGAAATATTATTAACTATACTAAAGTAAGCTCTGAATGTGCATAGGTCTGATGCTCAATGATTAGACAGATCGTCCGGGGTGTGAGCCAGTGGTCTGTGAAGCGAGATCTGCCACCGACGTCGCTGAACACGGTTCGATTCCTCTAGCCCACGCCAGTCGCTACTTACTACGCGTGCATTCTGATGTACTGTTAAAGTATTTGGTTGGTTGGTTTTTCTTACCAACCATTAGGAAAGGGTAATTTCAACCGACTTCAAAAAGGAGGAGGTTCTCAATTCGACTGTATTTTTTATCTTTGTTACCTCAGAACTTTCAACTGGGTGAACCGATTTTGATGATTCTTTTTTCTTTAATGGATTAACGAGACCGGAGTATAAAAATAAAACTCTTCAAGGGACAACAGTACACTCGTCGCGATTGTATTGGAATTTACATGCTATTGCTGTAACTACAACAAAACATTTCAAACTTCAATAACGTTTAACAAAACTTACAAACCGACTTCAAAATAAAAGCAGTCAAATGTCAAAAATAACTTATTCTATAGGTCTCTTTGGAGTCGGTGCAATTTTATATGACCGGTAGCGACACAGGGATCGATTCTAAAGAGACCTATAGAATTTGTTACTTTTGACTTTTCAGTGATATAATTTTTTTCAATAACAATAAAACGGGTTTTTTGGGTGGTTTTAATATAAGACGCCCTAAGTGTTGTAGTTAGGAGTCAGTTACGGTTGTCAACACTAGCAATGCGCTCTGACTTCCCCTCTTTTATCAATTAATGCAACATCATTGGGCCGGAAGTGACACGCGACTGGCCACGTCACTGCCACTAATGCCGGGACAAATCTTTGGTACGATGTTTGCGAACGAAGGGTCCAAGTTTGATTTCAATTTGAGGCGGCAATTTGTATTTTCTATCGTGGCTCATCTGATGTTCAGTATAGCACAGACCAGATATTATATCGACTGGCAATAGCTGCCTCTTGATGGTCGATGGAATTATACTGGTCTGGAGTTACGACTCGCCTGAAAGAGCCACTATAGCGGGTTTTTTGGTGGTCGCTGTCTCGTCGATTACTCTAGACTTTATTCGTTATTTTAATTACTTGAGGGTTAAGAAGTCTTAAGGCGACCGAAGGTCACATGGGAACGCTTTAGGTCAAATAGATTTGCTTCAAAATTATACTATCAAAAACTATAGAAGCTCGCATTACAGTCATAATCAGTATAATATATCACGCAAATTATCTTATATTTTGATTATTAATCATCGCCAAACTAATCAATATCCAACTATTGATACACTTAAGTGGTAGAGCTACGCTGTAAACAGTTTTGTCTACTACATGAATGGGCCGGCTCGACTGGGTTGCTACCACTGTCTTACAGAAAACTGACGTGAACTGGCTGGTTGAGGTTCATTACCGATAGAGGTCACGTACCATCAGTTGAAACACTTGCTCGTTTGCTGGCCGTTGCTATAAAAAAACATCATGGCATACGCTTTTTCAATCGAGTTGGGTGGTTTGACTAAAAGGTAACATAAACCACTTTCACATGACTTTTGCAAATAATATATTTATTTCTCTAGAAATTTTTCGTACATATTTTAAACAAAAAGAAACTACTGGCAGCAAAAAGGCGAGGTCGCGTGCGCAGCGGGGGCCGGAAGGAAGCACACATAAGTCACTCGGAGAGCGAGCTTCCGGCGGAAGTGCGACGTGCCTGGACACGTGACCGTGTCAATTAGACGCAGGGGGCCTGAGGGGGGAAAATTTAGGGAGAAAAGTAGTTTCCGTGTGTAACAACATTTTTTTCTATGTTTGACGTAATTGATGAATTAAGTTTTGGTATTATTAAAACAAAAATATACTTCCGAATGTCACACACATAGTCCTGACCCTATACTAGGTTAACCTGTATCGTGGGTATCAGGAACTACGAGGGAATAGAGATCTCACAACTCCCAGACCCGAAACAAATATTTGTGGATCACACAAACGTTTATCTCGGTGCGGGAATCGAACCCACGGCCTCACGCTTCGCAGCCGACTACTTGCCCGCTGTGCCATGGAGGCTGTATTAAATTGTGATGGATTTACCTCGAGTATTAGATTTTGGAAAACATAAACGTCTTGCTTATTTGCACAAAGATAAGAGAGCGATGTATAAAAAAATTACTACCACAGACAAAATGGACCCCGTTAAAAATAGAGATGGGTTTCCATCATACATATTTTATTTTTTTATTGCCCAGGAAGACAGACGAGTAGACGGCCCACCTGATGGTAAGTAGTTACTGCCGTCCATGGATTTCAACAAAGCCAGTCAAGCCATTGTCTACTGTAAACATATGTGCATAACTGACTATTTGCGATTATAAATCTATTTCCATCAGATACCTGATGATGATCGACTGCCTCGGTGGCGCAATTGTAATGCGTACGCGTTACGATTGAGGCTAACGCTGAGGTCTCGGGTCGATCCCCGGGTCGGGGAAAGTGGTATTGGGTTTTTCTATTACGAAATGCGCAGTATCAGCCCGGAGTCTGGAATTTGTACCCGGTATGGTGATAGGCTCGGCAAAATGTGGGTGTACTGGTTACCTGCCTACCCCCTTTGGGGATCACAGGCGTGAGTGCGTATGTATTTTATCAGATGTAGCCAAGTTGTTATAATCGATGCGCAGCAAATGACCAAAAAGGTCACCTGATGCACAATATCATTGCCAGATGAATCGAGGGTGCATATCTATGCTTTAAAAAAATTGGTGTAAGTGTGGGGAAGGGACTAATCTCCGGTTATCATTTATTTCATGTAATTTTTGGCAGCATTAAAGCTTCGATCACTAGCCTTATTAAGTTTATAACTCAAGCCAGCATACGACCAAATAGACTACCTGATAGAAAGTGATCTCCACCGCCTATAAATACCTAATATGCCAGAAGAATCATTGAATCAAGAAGGGTGCATTGCCGACCTTAAAGGAAAGAAAACGAGATTGGGAAGGGGAGGGAGATTTGGGCCTCCAGATATTTCACTCATCGTCCGAAATGAAACTGCCATTTCACGCTGGTTTGCTATGAGACATACATACATACACACTCACGCACATACTCCTCGAAGGGGTAGGTAGAGGTGTACCTCTAGTAGTTATAACTAGTTGTAACTAGTTATAACTACTACACCCATATTTCGCCGAGCTTATTTCCGGCATGATGTGGGGGTGAGCCTATCACCATATCAAGCACAATTCCAGACTACGGGTTCCAACAAAACCCAGTATCACTTTACCCGACCCGGGAATCGAACCCGAGACCTCAGCACAGTCGTACCACGTATGCATTACAACTGCGCCACCGAGCCAGTTTGCTAGAGACATTGGTAATAACCCTGTACAGTCTATCTCTTCATGCTGTAGACCAACCAATCGACATGCTGTGCATCGACCAATTCTTCAAATGCCTTTATTTATTTCCGGAGTAAAAAACCCTGACATTTTAATTTGAAATGCTTGACATTCTAATACTATTAGCGACCAGCAATGCGACTTGCTGCCGGTAATGTTACATTTGACACGTCGCAAATCAGAGCGAACGTCTCCGATGACTGCTAAATGGCAATTGGAGAAGCACATTAGTGTCTGTCATTCACCACATGATTTAGAATTTAGATATTACATGGGTGGTAATATATAATATATAAGTCATACGTCAACTATATTTATATTCTACTAGCTGTCCCGCGCGGTTTCTCCCGCAACTACACCAGCTCCACCTACCGGGTCCAATTGTGAATCTAAACCATCCAGGGTGCCAACCATCCAAACGCATACAAAAAATTCATTCAAATCGATCCAACCGTTTAGGAGGAGTTCGGTGACATACACACGTACAGTAGAATTATATATATAATTTTTTATTAAGGAAGTAGCCACCCATCAAACACTTTTTTCTTATTAACTATTTAATTGTGTGATATATTTGAATTACAAAGCACTGCGTGGCACTGCACTGTGTTCGTCATTCTGAGACACAAGACGTTAATTCTCATACGCCCACAATACCAAAAGAATCATGGGTGCGTTGCCGACCTTAAAGGAAAGAGATAATAAAGGGATTGGGAAGGGGAGGGGGTTCGGGCCTCCGGATATCTCACTCACCGTACGAAACGCTCCAGCAAGCTACTACTTTACGCCGGTTTTCTGTGAGACAGTGGTAACGACCAGGACGAGCGAGCCCATTCATGCTGTAGACAAGTGTCTACAGCGTGACTCTACCACTCATAAACATTGCTATAATATTGAAACATTGCTAAGAAATATCAACTATACTGACTTATAAAATAAAATAGCATTCAAGCTCATATGCTTAACAATAGATAACCAAATGGGTCGAACTTCATTTATTCATACACGCAATTTGTAGTTTTTAAAAGATTTTAATTTTGTTTTATAGATTTTATTTTATTTGGTTTATATTGGAGCAGTAAGTCCTAAGCACAAGGTAAGCTAAGGGAGTCAGGAATGGCTGAATATCAGCGCTGCTTGGGGTTCCCGCCCTAGGCAGCATCAGCTGAGCCAAGTCCTTTTGCCGTTGTTTTGTTTGTTTTGTCTGTACTATTATTTTTAAGATACCTCTAATATTATTCAATTTTTTTGGCAATAAACAATTGTATTTATTATTATTATTAAAACTTCAAAGACCACATTAATTTTACAATATTTATCACATAGCTAATAGATGATAAATCATATAGCATATTCACTCATATTATCTCTTTCGCTAGTCAACTGTAATAAGATGTATAGTATTTGCTATTTCAATGAAGTCCATTAATCTGTAGCTGATTAGCTTTACATGTCCGTGGACAGGGACACGCGCTTATAAATCATAGACCTTTCTCAGAATAATCTAAAGCTTATCTTATGTCTTGTGACAATAAGATAACACTTTATACATTTAAATTAATGCATTAACATACCTTTATTCATAATCTACGTCGTGGATGATGGTCTAAGAATAAAACTTGATTGGCGTGGAGATTTTAAAGGGTTAAGAGGAATGATACGACTGTACTATATATTAGTAACCCATAATAATGCTGAAGTATTAAAAACCGGTCATCTTCAAGGCGGACTCGGGAACACTACGGAGTGGTAACATGTACTCCGTTCCTCCGTCGACGTCCCATACATGTTTTGGCAGATCCCAACGACTCCATCACAGTCGCTATCGAAGCAGCACTTTCCTTGCCCAATCCGAATCGCAATAATAATACGCGACCCCGAAATAAGACACGCCTGCGAGTGCGAAGAGCTCGCACAATGATGTGCAGAGGCGGCCCTAAACTATACTCCTACAGCGATTGCTCAAGCTAGGGACTGAGCCTTCTAAAAGGCGCCTCTGTGCTTAATGACTACTAAATACACTATACATATTTCTGGCTAGAGCGCCATAAGCGCCGGCTTTTTTGTCAGGTGAACTTGTAAAAACAATATAGGCTAACAGCACAAATTAATTCGAATAAAAATGTACACCTTCATTTATGCACCATATTGCTGATTCTTTCAGTAATGTTATGTTCTTTTAAAAACAGTAAAATAAAACCTTACAACAAGTATAATTGATCATTCCATTGCAAATAGCACTGACACGAGATTGTTTTTTTTTTATTAGCTTGAATGACGAGACGAGCCGGTCGCTCGCCTGATAGTAAACGCCACGCCTGCTCATAAACAGAAGCAACGCCACACAGAACTTTAAATAACAAAGCATTGCATGGCACTGAACTGCGCTCGTCACCCAGAAACATAAGGTGTTAAGTCTCATAAAGCCCAGTAATTTCACTGACTTCAATGTCCTTTAAACCGGAACACAACAGTGCTTACACACTGTTGCTTGGAGGCAGAAATAGACAATGCGGTACTCCCAACACAGCCGGCCTCTCGCATACGAGGGACCTACCACCTTGCAAACCTATTTTGTAAGGATATGAGCCAACCCCCACAATACTAGAAGAATCATGGACGAATTGCCGACTTTAAAGAAAAGGGATAAAAGGGGTAGAAAGGAGAGCTGGGAATTGATCCTCCAGATTTCTCACTCACCGTATGAAAAGCAACAGCTAGTTGCATTTCCATGTCGACTTTCTGTGAGACAGCGGTAACCCGGTCGAGGCGACCCATTCATGTTGTAGACAATACTGTCTACAGCTTGTCTCTACTACTTAATATACTCAGCCTAATGGTAGGTTTAAACCGAGTTGTAGAGTTAATCTCAATTGCGTCCATTTAAATGTAACATGCAATTATATCATTTGTGTGACGAGTACAATTGGTAGAGATGGTTTATCTGGACTTTGTAATAAATGTCTACAGGAATTCCATTATTACATACATCATACTAAAATTATAAATGTGAATGTAAGTTTGTTTGTTACGCTTTCATGCGAAAACTACTTAATCGATCATCATGAAACTTTGTAGACGTATTCTTGGAGGTATAAGAAGTAACATAGGATGCATTTTATGAAAAAAAAACTATTTGTTTGTTACGCTTTCACGCCTAAATCACTGAACCGATTTTGATGAATTTTGATGTAGAAGTAGATAGGATAGACGGTTATAGGCTACGTTTTATTTCGGAAAAGTCTATTCACGCTGGCGGAGCCGCGGGCTACACCTGTAATCCCCGAAGAAGGAGGCAAAGTGTAACCAGTACACCCACATTTCGTCGACCTTATTTCTGTCTCATGATGGGGGGCGATCCTATCGCCATATCGGGTAGAACTACAAACTCCGGGCTGATACTAAAAATTTCATGATAGAAAAACCCGAAATACTTTACCCGACCCGGGGATCGAATGAGACCTCAGCACAACAGTCGTGTCGCGTACGCATTACAACTGCGCCACTTATGCATGGCTCTACCTGTCCTTATCCCACTAACAGTGGGGTCGGCGCAATATGCTTTTTACCACATACAGACAGACTTAGCTTTTACTTTAAATGACTGGCCGCTGACATCAACCCCTTTAGGGAGAAAACACCCAGACCAGAACAAAATATTTGTGGATCTCACAAACATTTGTCTCGGTGCAGGAATCGAAACGGCTCTACCAATTGTCAAAAATCTTTAATCACTTGTCCATCACTCATCATCGATATCATACAGCAACAAAACCTTGATAACAATTTCCACGTGGAATTTCTGTCCATTGTAACTGTGCGAAGTTATTTTAAATTTATTAAATCAGCCCGTTATCTGACCACCGCGCCACCCGCCACGCCACCCGCCACGCCACACGCCACATGTACGCCACACATCACCTAGTAATCGCAAACGGATGCGGAAAGTCCGCCATATTGTATGCGAAATCAGCTTGTCGAGCCTTCCGCACTGTTGAACACCTGTATCCATTCATTGTGGACAACACATCGACATACGAATCCCAATTTTATCTGATCACAATACAGTCTTAATTCGACTGCCATTTGCCCAGTTCAAATTGTTGAATAGCAAGAATCGAGTTAAATAAATAAGTCTTTAATGACACAACGATAAATCTCATTTTGCAATGTACATGATAATCAGGTGACAATTCGAATTGTGTTACATTTACAAAATGCCTGTGACGTATCATCTGTGTGGTAAATCCTGTCCCTTCAAAAACAAACTCTATATAAATCACTGTAGGATTTAAAATTAGTTGCACGGTTGTGTGTAAATCCGCGTGCCAAATCCGCCGGCGGTCCGCGGACAGGTTTCCGCCGGGCGACTGGCATTGTTTCGCTCTTGGTGTGAATTAATTCGGATTTTGCAGGTAAAGTGCCTGCCGAGTGCCGGCAGATTGCGCTATCGCTATTGTCTGTTAGTTTCATATTGTAAATGATTAATGCTCACCGGGACGTGCAATACCTCTCATATCTGAGGGTTGTGGATTGGTGTAGGCTGCCTACTCTATCTATATAAAATCATTTATTATCAGGCTACTATGGCCCATAGATGAATACCTTACAAACTAACATACATATAAAATAATTATATCACTGCACTAAGACGGTGTGCGATCGTGTGGCACTTGTCCGCGGAAGCGGCGGAACACCACGCCCTGCGGCCAGAAGGTTTCCTCTATGACGAGGTGCAGGAGACAATTTGGTACTCGCACCACAAACGCCTTGAAGTTAACATTACGATGCGACTCCAGCACCTGCACCCTTGGCGAGTACTTAATCTTCTGGCGCACGTACTCCACGATGTTTTCAGCCTTAACGGTGTAATGCAGGCGTGAAATGTACACCGGAGTGTTGGGCTGCGCGGCACGCACGATGAGCTTGGGCTCCTCCGGAGCGGTTCCACAGCGGTTCACAATGGTTCGCTGTCGGTTCTTTCTCCTTTGCACCATTATAAAACCGTTGTCAGTAGCCCGGTTCGGTGCCGTTTCTGGCTCGGGCTTCGTTGAGGGAGCAATAGAGGTTCTCCCGGTGACGCCAGCGAATTCTTGAGATTGAGAATTCACCGGGGCTGCAGACACAGGCAGCGGGACGTGGCCGGAGATTCGGGCGGCGTTGCGTGGACGAGCCGCAGGGACGGGCCCGAGGGGCGCGGGGCCACGAGGCGTGCAGGGGGCGCATTCCGCGGGCTCAGCAATCGACGGAGGCGACGACGACGACAAAACTGCTGACGCGAAGCTATTCAACGATATATCGAGGCCAGCTCCGCGACGCGTGTTGACATTCGATGCACCCGATGGTGACCTTGTTACCGCCACAGTATTACGCAACTCGACTACTTCTTTGCGTAAATCAGCGACGGTGTTTTGGGATGCATCTAACTGTCGTTGTACATCCGCCAGGCTCGACTTCAGAAAAACAATGTCCTTCAGAAGGCTTGTTACGTCGACATGGTCGAAGGTGACGGGAGGGAGCTTATTCAGGTCCCTCGCCACAAACGTTGGCACGTCGTCAGGATCAGTCCCCTTTAACAGCGTGATTATATCTTGCACGCTCTTTTTCGTCCCGTCACGCCGGCGAGACACCATCTGATCACGCTTGTTCAGCGTGGTAAACAGCAATAGTTTTGCAGCAGCTATGTCGTCCTCGCTGAAATTCGTTGAGCAGATCTGGACAGCGGACACCTCGTCCATCACATCCAGCTTCTGCTGCAGGAACGCCAGCAGTTCATTCGCCACAAGGTTTTCAGTCATGGCGACTAACTTCGAGCGACGGCTTGCGCCGCGCCACACGTTATTATAATAAAAATATTATAAGCGTCAGCAATGCGACTGCATTAGAACACTGCGCAAGCGAGACTCCAATGGTATATGGTACTTTGTTAGTTTTTTATATAGCAAAGGCCAGCAAATAAGCAAATTCCACACGTGATGGTATTTTTTTATAGCATAGGCCGGCAAACGAGCAAGTGTGTCACGTGATGGTAAGTGATCTCCACCGCCCATGTACGCCCACAATACTAAAAGAATTCTTATTCCTTGAAGGAAAGGCATAATTAAGGCAATAATTAGGGAAGGCGAGGGGGTTTGGGCTTCCAGATATCTCACTCACCGTACGGAAACGCAGCAGCACGCTGCTACTTGACGCCGGTTTTCTGTGAAACAGTGGTAACAACCCAGACGAGCCGGCCCATTCGTGCTGTAGACACAAGTGTCTATAGCGTGGCTCTACCACTCTAAATGATCTCCACCATCCATGAACATCCGTAAATTTAACTGCTACATCACAGGCTCAAATACACACAAATTGGATTTTTGATTATTGCCTTACAGTTTTTTGAACGGTTCTTTTTTCGTTAACGTGTTTAGTGCTTCCTTACTTATAAAACATGTATTAGTATAGTAACATACATTAGTCTGTCTACCCACTGCTAGACATAGGTGCCTTCTATGTACGCCAACGTCGGTGTCCTTATCAGGACTAGAGTAGTGGCGGAATGGTGGCCAAAGGAAAGTAATAGATTAAGATGCAGACCACCAGCCATGTGGGCAGATGACATTGACAGCGTAGTAGAAAACTTAAAGTGTTTCCATAATGCAATATTTTTTTAATTATATCATATTATTATTTTTTTTGGTGGAAGACATCGGGTCTCGTATAGCGAAACTCAAGTGGCAATGGGGCAGGACATACCAAAAGACGCGACGATGTCAGGTGGAGTAAGGCATTGACAGAATAGTGGACACGCGATGGTCAACGTAAACGTGGCAGACCGCTATCTAGATGGGTCGATGATCTGGAAAAGTTTGCAGGTGTCACTTGGCAAAGATTGGCTCAACATAGAGTACCATGGCGTAAAGCGGATGAGGCTTCTGCCCTGCAGTGGGCGCTTAAAAGCTGAAATGAATTAATGAATGAATATTAAATATATTCACATCTGCCCAGAGGAGTTGATATCAGACAGGTGGCCGGTCGTAAAAACTACAAGCTAAATCTTTCTGTAACATGTGCTAAAGCATGTTCCGCCGATGACCCTGCGAGTGGGATAAGCGCATGTGGAAGAAGAAGATTGAATATAGTTATTTCTTAGGTATACGCGAATATTACACATTAAAATAAAATTAAAATACAAGCCTGGGATCCAATTATACATCTCATTAAATTGGAACCCAAAAGACCAACTGCCAGACCTCAAGACACCGTGAGCTCTTTCTGCGTAGATCGGACTAGTGTCAACTAACTTTTTAAATAATAAAAAAATAAATGTATAATTTTAAAATGAAAGACAATGTGATATTAACTTTTCGAGACGACCTACACCTCAGTCTCTCCCGTGTCCACGAAGGCTGAAAAGCTTTCGAAACGTCGCGACTAAAATAAAAATTAAACCGCGATAAAATCCGTATAAACTAGTTTTATTTTAAGATTGAATATATTCACATGTTCTCTCAATTTTAAAATATTAAACCATCAGCGTAAGTTCAGTCACCACCCGACTCCCTACCTCAATGACGTCACTCCCAAAATTCCTCCAAAAAATCCCGCCATGTCACCGACAGTTTCCAGTCATTGTACACCTGCCACTGTTGAAATAATTAATTACAACCCCCACCCCTCTCCCTCTACAGCATCCCCCTCTGGCATCCGCAGCTACAGTCCACCCACTTTAGCACCGTGTTGTGTCAAGGTGATGCTATTGTTTTTCAGAGGTAGATTGCATTAAAGCAAGTTTCAGTTATGTTAACTATTGGTTAAGATTAGAAGTTTTACCTCTTCTTCACTGGGTAACAGAGTGTTTAAGATACCGTTAATAATAGTTAAATTATGTTATAACCGACCAAATTAACTCCAATTAAAAACTAAATTTAGTTTTTATTTACTCTAGTTTATATTCAAAACCAATCTAATTAATACATTAATCTGAAGTGTAAGTCAGCGTGCAGCTAAATTTCTAATTCAGCTAATTTAAAATCCAGTCATTAGACTCAGTTACCATCCGTTTGGCAGGAGTAAACTACATTTTACTTAAGTTAGTTCATGACAATAGAACTGTCATGGTGTATAAAAATAAGAATGAAATAAGTGAGAATACTTATTATTTTAACAAAAATGCTTTAAAGCATTGTTAATGACTAGTGATTTCTAAACTGTGTATTAAAAGTAGCTATAGTTACCATAAAGATATTATATGGCATTGCAACTTATTTAAGTCTACTCACTTACATTTTCATATATTAAGCTTAAACCTAAATATTGGATTCGCCTGAGTAACATTCGTTTACGTTAATCTGAGTTTAGCCGCGTGCAATCAGCCCCGAGGTGGATACTTGTCGTTGATTAACGATGCGAGTGTTCATTGTGTGACACGGTGACTCGCGCTGACTTGCACCGAGTCACGCTGTCACGGAGCCACTGACTCGTCGACACGCGCCGTGGACTTTTGTTATTACCTTAGCGTCGAGAAAAACTATAATAATTTAAGATTTTTCTGAAGGAGATTTGATACAATGCAACTTAATATTATCCCGTCTCAAATTTGTCTTGTAGTAACTTATTGCGTTTCACGGAGGATTACTTGTAATTTTCAAGGATAATTTATTCTACATTAAAAATTTAGTTTTTTTTTATTTCTTATAAAAACGCAATAGCTGTTCTACATTTATGTGCAACCCAGTCTCACTGAGAAGCAGTTTTCTTACTGGGAAGCAGTTTTCTCAACAAATACACTATTAATTTGCCGGATATGCCCAAAATATTTCAAAGATTAACTTATGAACATGACTGCCTCGGTGGCGCAGTTGTAATGCGTACGCGTTACGATTTACGCTGAGCTCTCGGGTTCGAACCCCGGGTCGGGTAAACTGGTTTTGGGTTTTTCTATTACGAAATGCTCAGTATCAGCCCGGAGTCTGGAATTTGTGCCGGTATGGCGATAGGTTCGCCCCCTATCACATTATGGGACGGAGATACGCTCGGCGAAATGTGGGTGTACTAGTTACACCTCTGCCTACCCCTTCGGGGATTACAGGCGTGAGTGCGTATGTATGTAATAACTTATATCTTACATCTTTAAGAACGACCTAAGTAGACACAAGACAGCCCAGTGCGATGCGCGTGCCGGTGTCATACTATCACGTCAACAACTTCGCACCGCGCCGCACCGGCGAGACACCTCATTAAACTAACTCTGAAGTTAACCGTTAGTTTTCAATCTCGCCGCAGCCCGCACGTGACACCCGCCGCAACTCGCGGGTGACACTCGCAGTGTGGCGTGTTTGTGTTGCAAAAATAATCATTATAGTAAATTTTGGAATAAAACATTATTACCGTATTATGTTAAATTCAGATGTTTTCCAATTTGACGACAATATTAGAATTGTGTTTTACTGCAGAGAGAGAAATTCACAACTACACATGATAATTAATATTATTTAAAATGAAATTATTATATTTTTTGTCACCTTATATTTATACAACGTGTTATAGAAAGGGGCGGGCAAATTTAAGCAATGTATAGTGTAGGGTATAAGTATTTTATCTCCCATACTACCAATTCCGATTGCATTGCTAGGACAATAATTATAGAATTTTCTTTTTTATCGAATGAGTAACATGTCGATATCGACTTACAACTTTGAACAACACTAAATGATAAACAGTGATACTTCAGACCTCTTTCATTAAATTATTTTATAATTAAAAAATATTAAACAGTTGTCTAATGTCAATATTTATTTGACGCAGTCAGTTCGACAATTTCTGATTTTATGAAGTATGATTACGAGTTTAAAAAATATGTTGTATTTGACTAAAAACAAGTATTATGTATTCGTATTTTGTGTTGGTGCAGCTGATAATAGCTTATAAGAGGCTCGTCCACTGCATTAAGCCAAATTCATAGATGGATGATCCGACAGTGAAATCTTTAAAATATCAGAGGATGGTACCTATATCCTCTTTAGCAAACAGTCTCTTTCAGGTATTTTGTGTTTAAATTACAAGTTACGTACGTATGCCCGTAGAATTAAGTAACTCTCATTCAAGTTTATTAAAAAGTGAGTGTCATTTTATAATTCATAGTGATGTCATCAATCTTATCGATTAAAATTAACGTGAAATTTTAGGATGTCTTGGTTTGAAATGATCCGTTACATAGGTACTTAATATAAGGAGTGTGTAATGACCCTAACATATGACCACACCTTTCTGTAACACGTTGTATATATAACTGTGTATAACATTAGTAAAACCGTGTGCCTCTAAATGCTGGTAATTGATCTCAGGTCCTTGCGATACAAGCTTAGCTTAGTGCAAGGCCCACCATCCTATTGAATAAGTTTCCACAGTATTTTGTTATGTAATACTTTATGTCTACTCCTAAGAGAAATATGGTATGGAAAATAAAAATTATTATTATTATTAAAAGAACCAAAATCTTATTATTCTAATAAAATATTATAATGTAAATTTATAAAATAAATATTACTCATAGCTACAACGCTGAATATCTAGTAGTACTAGCTATAGTCAAGATTCAAACATCACTTAATATGACGTTCCTTACTTTTATATAAGCACCTAGTACTAAGACTAAATAAAAACATAATGTTTAACATTATTACTAAAAACATAAGCCAGTGTTACAGACTCACTCAACAACTGCAGCAACTTATTAAAACGTGGAGCCACGGATAGTTTCCATCTCCTTTGCACGGTTCACTGACTCGCGGAATTGGGAATGACGCGGTTACCAGACTTGACGTCACTTCAGGTGATACTGAAGTGTATTTATAGTTGTTGTAGAAATTATTTTGTCATGTACTAGGGGCTTTGCCCATGTTTTTCCACAAAACATAAATAAAAAAACTTAAAGTCCGACGAATATGACACATATCTTACTTTCTTCCCCACATTATTCTGCATCGATTGGTATCGGTCTCGATCCCATACCCCCAGCAGTTTCGGAGGAGATAGCGTGACAAGCTTTTGGCAGCGGCGGCGGCGGCGCCAGTTACTGTTTTTAGAATAGAGAGATTTCTTCTTCTTCTTTCACCTGCCCTTATACGATTCGCAGTGGGGTCGGGAATATGTTTTTTACCACATAGGTATTACAGAAATATTTGGTTTGTAGTATTTACTACCGGCCGCCTGCCTGACGTCAACTCCTCTGGGAGCAAACACACAGACCCGAAACATTACACATATTTGTGGATCACGCAAACATTTTATCTCGATGCGGGAATCGGGGCCTCTCGTTTTACAGCCAGCTATGCACCCACTGCGCCACGGAGGCTGGTTTTGCTATGTATTTATAGGGAGTTGAAACTAACAAACAATTTACTAAGGTGGAGGCGCGGATAGTTTTCAATCTCCGCTGCACGGCTCGCCGATTCGCGAAATGACGTCACACGCAGACTTGACTTCACTTCAGGTGGTGCTGACGCGTATTGATTGTTATTGAGGGGAACGACGTATCTTTATAATGTTTATGGTAAACTAATAGCATTTCACAAGGTGGTAGGTCCCTCGTTTGCGAGAGGTCGGCTAGGTTGCTACCAGCACTTTGTCTATTTCTGCCGCCAAGCAACAGTGTGTAAGCACTGTCGTGTTCCGGTTTGAAGGATATTGAAGCCAGTGAAATTACTGGACATTATGAGACTTAACACCATATCTCTCGGAGCGACGAGCTCAGTCCAGTGTCATGCAGTGCTTTGTTATTATAAGTTCTGTGTGGCGTTGCTTCTGTTTATGAGCAGGCGTGGCGCTTACCATCAGGCAAGCGACCTGCTCGTCTGTCTCGTCATTCAAGCTAATAAAAAGAATAAAAATAGGTTATACCTATTTTGCAAAAAGTCGGTGATAGCCATCAACTCTTCAGTTGATGTTTGCATACTGAGGAATCGTAGAAGACGACTACGCTGTTTTTTATCGAAGATGTACGTAGTATATCAGAACGTTCTATTTTAACAACCATTTTAATAATTATAATTTGCCTATGTATATTCGAATCGATAATATTTTATTGCCCTCCGAAAAGCTAACAGTCAATCTGATGGTAAGTACCTAGTGACCGTTACCCATCGATATCAGCAGTGTCAAGGATACAGCCAAGCTGAATACTCGTACCGTAAAAAAAAACCTCTTTTGAGGGACATGTCAGCGCTGAGGGAACACTGTGGAGGGAACTTCATTTCAAAGACCGCAGGTGCTCTTAGTACTTAGTCTACTAGAGTTACGTGGTTACAAATAGAACAAAAAACTTGTAATTATTTATTATTTGTAAGTGGTATTGTATTTTTGTATTGTATTTATGGTGGGGACACCTGCGAGTTGCACAGACGGGTGATCGGCTCTCTTGATGGAACCATTTCACCCATAATCCCAGTTGAGGTGTTGCTTCCTGTATAGCGTCGGCTTGGCTAGATTTCTACATCCCCTTGGATATTGTCTCCACCGTTGAGGTTTCGGCTACAGCTCAGACGCGTCTGTGGGGTATCGTGGCCAGCTCTTCCAGATTTGCACCTTGCAGAGTTATCCACTACTGCCCAGCGTAGCCCGCCCATTGATAGCCCCATTCCTTAGACCGGCTGCGTCAGGGCGGACCGCGCTCAGGCAATACGTGATGCTTAACGTTATCTGCCTAATTTATAAGTGGTAGTACCATACGGCAGGCAGTTTTGTCTACAGCATAAATAAAATTGACTGAGGTGCAACCATTGTCTCATGAAATTATTCGCTTATATTCTAATCTCATGTTCATGACAAGATAAAAGCTTCTAATGTAGAGAGATATTTCAACCTTCAAGAAGTATGTGCAAATAGCGAGCGGGTGGGGTAAGGAGAAGGGTTTAGTTGTGTCGCACGTAGGCCCGTAAATTCGGCGCGGTCAACGCACAAAGGTTAAGACGAAACAATTAAATGTTTCTATTACTCCAAGTATGCGAGCCGGGACGGACCTTGAGTGTTCGACCACTACATTGGCGATTATATTTTCTACTAATAAAGATAGCTCAAGTAGCAGTGATAGCTCAGCGGGGAGTGGTATGGACTGTCGAGACGAAAAGTCGCAGGTTCGAAACCAGCCCCAAGTGCATACACCTCTAACTTTTCTAAGTTATGTGTGTATTAATTGTTGATTATCACTTGCTTTAACGGTGAAGGAAACATCGTGAGGAAACCCGCATACCTGAGAAGTTCTTCATAAGAATTTCGATGGTATGTGAAGTCTGCCAACCCTCATTAGGCCAGCGTGGTGGACTAAGCCCTAACCCCTTTCATTAAGTAGAGGAGGCCCATACCCAGCAGTTGGACGTACATAATACAGGGCTAGTATTAGTAGGTAATTATATTTTCATTGAAAATAATAAATACTAGGAAGGTCTGCCTTATGCTGGACTTCGCCTGGGTAGTTTAAACCGCTTTGTCTATTTCTGCAGTCAACAGTAGAAAGTATAGCTGTTTTCTTATTTTTATTGCATAGACCGGCAAACGAGCAAGTGGGTCACCTGATGGTAAGTGATCTCTACCACCCATGAATACCCACAATTCCAGAAATATCATGGACGCGTTGCCGAACTTAAAGGAAAGGGATAATTAAGGGAGGGGAGGAGGATTTTAGGCATCTGCATATCTCAGTCACCCTACTAAAAGCAGCAGCAAGCCGCTATTTTACGTCGGTTTTCTGTGAAACAGTGGTAACAACCCGGTCGAGCCGGCCCATACATACTATAGACAAAACTAACTACAGCGTGGGTCTAACATTTTTGGTTTGGTTGGCTTTCGACCTTCATATCATAACAATTATAAACATTGTTTCTATTTTGTCGCTTATTCAAGGGCCGTACAAAGGGCTTAATTTCATATGAACTTTTGCGACGGTATTTGAGTTAAGGCCCGAGGGATCGTGCTCGGTGGCGTTACAATGGACGATATTCACTAAACTCAAGAGAATACCTGCATTGCGACTTGCGTTACATTAACGTAACATTGAAATAAATCTAGTTTATACGGATTTTATCGCGGTTTAATTTTTATTTTAGTCCCGACGTTTCGAAAGCTTTTCAGCCTTCGTGGTCACGGGAGAGACTGAGGTGACTGGGACGTATAAACTAGTTTTATTTTAATGTGTAATATTCGCATAAACCTAAGAAATCAGTATTAACGTTTTACTGCCTCGACTCGACTGCCTCGGTGGCGCAGTTGTAATGCGTATGCGTTACGATTGAGGCTAACGCTGAGGTCTCGGATTCGATCCCCGGGTCGGGTAAAGTGGTATTGGGTTTTTCTATTACGAAATGCTCAGTATCAGCCCGGAGTCTGGTATTTGTGCCCGGTATGGCGATAGGCTCGCCCCCTATTACATTGTGGGACGGAGATACGCTCGGCGAAATGTGGGTGTACTGGTTACACCTCTGCCTACCCTTTCGGGGATTACAGGCGTGAGTGCGTATGTATGTATTAACGTTTTACATGCGACTTCACTTGTCTTTGTATTTATAAGTTGTTACTCCTGGTTATCCTTATTTAAGAGTTTTTGTAGAGTTATAAAATGTGGATAGATTTTTAGGTTTTCCGCCATTTTCATTGACTCTATGAAACGCAACATTAAAGGTTAGTTTCTGTAAGATATTATACCATCACGGTTGTGCCACTTCTTCTGTAGACAAAACTGGCTACCGCGCTGCTATGCGACTTAGAAAGTTAGAGTACAGTCCTAGAAATTTAAAAGTTAAGTTAAATCACAGAAAACCGGCGTAAAATAGCAGCTTGCTGCTGCGTTTTGTACGGTGAGTGAGATATCCGGAGGAAGAAAAACCCCTTTCCCCGTCCCAATCCCTTAATTATTCCTTTCCTTTAAGGTTGGCAACGCACCCATGATTCTTTTGGTATTATGGGCGTACATGAGCGGTGGAGATCACTTAACATCAGGTGACCCACTGGCTCGTTTGCCGGCCTATGCAATAAAAATAAATCACAAATATTTCACTTTTATTCTTAATCACATCTTCAACATCCAAATAACGTATCGATTCCTATTCTCCAAAGTGTTTATACTAGTATAGAGTATTATAATGTAATTTATCAATTTGGTCCCCGCGTTCGCGTGGATATCTCAAGATGTGATTGTTCCCGCACCACCGCGCCGCACAACCGCGCCGCTGCTTCGTGTCACTTAATTGGAGATGCAGGAAAGGGTTCACATATCGTTTGAGACACTCACCTCGCTATTCTGGAACACTTGATATTTCAAGAAGTATTCGAGAAAAGATCGTGTATTGTGGGGAGGAGAAACTAAACTGAATATGTGTAGAGCATTCATATATGCCTTTTAAACAAGTACACGAGTCAGTCACTAGGTAGGTCCCTCGTATGCGAGGCCACGAGTACCACCGTTTTGTCTTTTTGTGCCGCCAAGTAGCAGTTTGTAAATACTATTGTGTTCCTGTTTGAAGGACATTGAAGCCAGTGAAATTACTGGGCATTATGAGACTTAACACCTTATGTCTCAGGGTGAAGTGCACTATTCAGTGTCATGCAGTACTTCATAATTTGAAGTTCAGATTGGTCTTGCTAATGTTTATGGGCAGTCGTGACCCTTACTATCAGGCGATCGACCCGCTCGTTCTCGGCATCTAAAGCTAATTAAAAAAAAATGCCTCGGTGGCGTAGTTGTAATGCGCACGCGTTACGACTGAGGCTGACGCTGAGATCTCGGATTCGATCCCGGGGTCGGGTAAAAGTGATATTGGGTATTTTCTATTAGAAATGCTCAGTATCAGAGTCTGGAATATTGCCCGGTATGGTGATAGGCTCGCCCGCTATCACATCATGGGACGGAGATACGCTCGGCAAAATGTGGGTGAACCGGTTACACCTCTGCCTACCCCTTCGGGGATACAGGCGTGAGTGCGTATGTATGTATATTTTCTAAAATGTAGCGTAAAGAGCGTTGGCTTTCCAAGCCATATGAAATTATTTTACCTTCACAGAATAAGGATGGGGTTCGTGTAGCTGCAAGTCCCCACGGGGCAGACTCAATCAATCCGCGGTAGACAAAAGATGATGCTTAATATTATATGCACTGGTTATACTCAACATCCACTGAGGCTCTAATTACGTTATTATATTTCAGGAAAATCTTAGTGTTTAAAAATAAATTTTATTTTACTTTTTTATTAGCTTGAATGACGATACGAGCAGGTCGCTCGCCTGATGGTAAGCGCCACGCATGCTCATCTCATAAACAGCAGCATCGCCAAACAGAACTTTAAATAACAAAGCACTGCATGCCACTGGACCGAAATAAATAATAAATAAATACACCCAACAGTCAAACACATAGTCCTGACCCCATACTAGGTAAACCTGTGTCGTGGGTATCAGGAACTACGAGGGACTTGCAAACCCACAACACCCAGACCCGAGAACAATATGGATCACACAAACAATTGTCTCGGTGTGGGAATCGAACCCACGGCCTCTCGCTTCGCTGCCGGCTACTCGTCCACTGCGCCACGGAGGCTGTCAATAATAATAATCCTTATTTCCTTCTTTAAATATTAGTCTGAATGGAGTTTTAGGATTATATTAGGATTTTATGAGTGGTAGAGCCACGCTGTAGACACCTTTGTCTACAGCATGAATGGGCCGGCTCGTCCGGGTCATTACCATTATCTCATAGAAAACTGGCGTAAAGTAGCAGCTTGCTACTGCGTTTCGTACGGTGAGTAAGATATCCGGAGGCCCAAACCCCCTCCCCTTCCCAATCCCTTAATTATCCCTTTCCTTTAAGGTCGGCAATGTATCCATGATTCTTTTGGTATTGTGGGCGTACATGGGCGGTGGAGATCACTTACCATCAGTTGACCCACTAGCTCGTTTGCCGGCCTATACCATACAAAAATGGAACTGTTGTTTTAAACTTGGTTTACTTACTCGTACTAAACGTGCGTAAAATACAACACACTGTCAGAAAAAGTCGATGACCTCACCCAAAACTCATCTCAAGCAGATGAAGTTTAATCAACCCCTCCCCTGATTATCAATGTCGGGCTCCCATAAGCTATGTTTGCAGAACCAACATGGAAGGTGAACCATGATGGGGTACAATCAAGTATTGTTTGAGGCAAACAATCCTCTCAGGCCCTCAGGTGAAACTAATAACTTTTGCCTTACATGTGTACTGGGGTGGGGAACTGATATGATGAATTTTCTCTTTATGTGTATATCTCACAGTACATATTGATAGAGAGTCCATAGTATATACAATATGCAACAAAAATCCTGTTGGCCCTTTCAATGTCATGAAGATAGGCATATTGACAGCTTAATAAAAATAGTTTTTTCATCTGAAAAGTGATGAATAGCTGACTCATGTGATGTACTGACGTAGCCGGGCGCGCACGCGGCTCGGCGCGTTTGATGCACGTAGACGCCGCAACTTGCTATCTCGCTCTGGCTCCGAGACATCGCTCTTGCAGTGCTAATCAATCGAAATACGGTTTAACTAAATAAATGATAAAAAATAAATATGATTATTTTCGTATGCGAGTTATTTCATTACGTTTGAATATTGATTCTGATAACACAGTTAAAACGCCCAACAGGATTTTTGTTACATATATATTTTATATGTGTTACATTTGTATATAAATACATATTACAATATTGGTAGGTCCCTCGTATGCGAGAGGCCGTCTGGGTTGGTAACACCGCTTTATCTATTTCTGCCGCCAAGCAGCAGTGTGTAAGACTGTTGTGTTTCGGTTTAGAGGATATTGAAGCCAGTGAAATTACTGGACATTAGGAGACTTAACATCTTATGTCTCGGTATGACGAGCGCAGTTCAGAGTCATGCAATGTTCTGTAATCCAGAGTTCTGTGTGTCGTTGCTTCTGTTTATGAAGCATGTGCTAGAAAAATATGTAGATTTATATAATATATAGAGTATATAGTCAGGATTTAGAGTATATTAAGTACTTTCATTGCTATAAAATCCATCAGGGATAAATCATTTGTAACAATCTACTTTACTACATTTAACTTCTCTGAGCAAGTAAATAAGTAGGTAAAACAGGAAATAAAACATAGAACATAAAGTTAATATCTTTTTAATAAACTACCACCACTTGTGGCAGAACAAAACCCATCAGTCTATACTATATATCACTGTACATATTTATATACAAAACTAATGTAAAACTAATACATAGTCACAAATAATACTTAGCTTTAGGTAATCCGCCAACAGTCACATAGGTATCCGATTGTTACAATATTACAATTTACTATTTACCACAATTATTATTATTATTATTATATAATAAAAAGCGAATTGGCAGAGCTTCGCCTTGAAACATAAACTAAATCAGACTGTACTTCCGAATGACAAGACCCCTCTTTCTATCATAGTTTTCCCACTCCAAGAAACTACCGGATAATATTAACCACCCACAATTTTAAGGAAATGAATGACGGTACACAATATAAAATACATCGTCATATCTACAGTTTCAAACCAGTGTCCGTATTCATAATAAATAAGTTTATAAATACATCTTTAATTATTTGTTAAATTGCCAAATTCGATTTTCCTAACACATGCAAAAATGTATACATTTATTGTTTTATATTTATAATGTTTAATTTATTTCAAATTGTAATCGGCACTAATTTAATTCAACTCCTTCCTTCCAGAATTTAACTTTTTTTTAAAACCGGGTAGACTGGGGGCCACTATGATGTGGTTGGGAAGCCGGTTGTAGATGGCAGGGCCCATAACATGCGTAAGCTTCTCAGACTTAGCAAGTCCGCTCATAGACTTGCTAAGTCTGCAAAGTAACGCGTACGCATTACAACTACGCCACCGAGGCAGTATAGATAAAGGTATTATAATTATCACACCATAATAGATTGCGTAACTTTATCATTGACATTTAATTTTATCAAAGTTGGATTTACTTTCACATATTCTAGGTCACGCGCGTGGACTCAGATCTTTATATTGGAACATTCATAATACAGTTTCCGTGGTGTAGCGGTTATCACATCTGCCTAACACGCAGAAGGCCCCCGGTTCGATCCCGGGCGGAAACATTTCTTTTTAACTGTTAAAAGAAGAAACTTAATTGGTCTGTATTTTTTTTTTATAGCATAGGAAGGCAAACGAGCAAGTGTTTCACCTAGTGGTATTGACCTCCACCGCCCATTTACGCCCATAATACCAAAAGAATTATGGGTGCGTTGCCGACCTTAAAGGAAAGGGATAATTAAGGGATTGGGAAAGGGAGGGGGTATGGGCCTCCGGATATCTCACTCACCGTACGAAACGCAGCAGCAAGCTGCTACTTTACGCCGGTTTTCTGTGAGACAGTGGTAACGACCCAGACGAGACGGCCTATTCGTGGTGTAGACACAAGTTTCTACAGCGTGGCTCTACCACTCATAAAATATTTTTCATATTTTTATGTATACTCCCACATAGTTATGTGTGGCAGAGTTCCGCCAAATGTGGACCGATTTGGATCATTATTTTTGTATTCGATAGGGCCAACTGCGGTATATACAAATTTTGATGATTTTTTTACTAAACGATACTAAAATAAAACTTAATAAAAAATAAAACAGACACAAAATTGTAGTTTTTTTATTACTCGTATACAACAAAATTCAAAAAGGTGGAGATTCTTAGTTCGTCTGTTTTTTGTGTGTTCACGCATTTTTTTTACTAGTCCTGTATTATACATGTCCCACTCTGGGCACGGGCCTCTACTGAATGAGAGGGGTCAGGCCTTAGTTGCTGCTGACCACGCTGGCCCTACGCGGGTTGGCAGAAACTTCGACAAATATACCTAGGTATTAAATGAATTAATGAATTACTTTTTTTTTGTGAAATCGTTTTTTTTAAATGCTTTGACGGAGTAGGAAGAAAAATACAAAGCTTCTTAAAAAATAACAGCAAACGCACCGCGATTCAAGTTTTAAAGTTTTTAATTGTTTTAAAGTTTATTTGTAGACACTTTCAAAATGGTTATAATGGGAGCATAATAATTGCAATTTTTTATAACACATATCCATTTGTACAAACTTATACACACGCGTGTATTCCTCAAGGGATAGTACAGATGTTCAATTAGCGCATCTACAGTTCGCTGAACTTATTTCCGTCCCATGATATGGTATGAGGCGAGTCTATCACCAAACTCTCAACTCATGTGTAGTCTTCGAATCTCAAAACCTTTTAATACAAATTATGATTACCCGACCTGGGATTCAAACCCAAGATCTCACCGTTTTCAGTCTTTATATATACTGCGTGACCCTCTTACACATTTGCCAGCCTCTGTTATAAGAAAGAATACCCATTTCCCAAGGTAACACTTATGAAACAACCCTCATACGGCCGTGGGTACTTGTACGAGCAAACAATCGCGGATCACAGCGACCAAACGAGCGAGCGAGCGAGCGGCGGTTATTAAAACATCCACCATCGACATCATGTTAATTACTTAAGCCAGGTTCTGTACACAGTTGATGTGTATTAGTAATGCAGGTCTGTGTTGGTGAGCGAACAATTTCGCACTACGTAGGACTGTTTTTTTAAGAGATAATGATAGAGAAAAACTATTAATAAATTTAAAAACTGTGTTGTGACAAGAAGACACATAACAACTTTTTAAAACAATGGTGCGTAATAAATGGGAATATTTATAGGTTAAGAGAGTGGTAATTATAGAGTAAAATTTTATTTACCTACATTAAAAATGCAAGTATTGTTTCAAGAAGACACAGCGACTTTTTAAATCAATGGTGCGTAATAAAATACAATGGATTATTATCCAGTCAATTTTATGCAGAGATTTTTTCTATTGCTAGAGTTGAGAAGGAGGATCACACTAAGTCGTCCTTTCAATACACTCAACGTTAGATTTATTAAAGTTATAAATATTATAAATATACAACGTGTTTCAGAAAGGTGTGGTCATATTTTAGGGTCATTACATACAACTTACAATTAGTACTTGTGTACCGGACCTTTTTAAAGCCAAGACATCCAAAAATTTCACGTTAATTTTAATCACTTGTTTTTTAAGATCGATAAGATTGATGACATCACTATTAATTATTATGAACACTCACTTTTTAATAAACTTGAATAAGATGTACGTAATTCTACGGACATACGTACGTAACTTGTAATTTAAACACAAATTAACACTTGGAAGAGACTGTGTGCTGAAGACGATGTAGGTACCATCCTCTAGAAGCATGTTAAAGACATCATTCTCGGGTGTTCCATCTATGAATTGGGCTTGATACAGTCGACGATCCTCTTAAAAACTGTTATTAGTTACACCAACACAAAATACCAATACATAATACTACATAATACTTTTTTAGTCAATTACAACAAATAAACTCGTAATCAATCATACTTCATAAAATAAGAAATTGCCGTACTGACTGCGTCAAATAAATATTGACATTTGACAACTGTTTAATGTTTTTTAATTATAAAATAATTATATGAAAGGAGGTCTATTGTATCATTGTTTATCATTTAGTGTTGTCCAAAGTTGAAAGCCGATATCGACATGTTACTCATTCGATAAAAAAGAAAATTCTATAATTATTGTCCTAGCAATGCAATCGGAATTGGTTCTATGGGAGATAAAATACTTATACCCTACATTATACATTGCTTAAATTTGCCCGCCCCTTTCTATAACACGTTGTATATAATAAAGTATATAAATATAAAGTTATAAATATTATAAATATATATATTTAATAATACCTAGGATGTTTATTACAACTTTGGGATAGAAAACCGTAAGTGGCCCAAAAAGCACTGGCTTGACTTGATGAAACGAGACATGAGAACCAATAGTCTCACTACAGAGGACGCTCAAGACAAGGCGACGTAGAAACGTCTATTTAGGCGCTTCCACATCGCCTGGTCTTAGACTTCTTACTTAGAAAGGTGGATCTTGGAACTATGTAAGATTAACACTAGGCAGAATGCAAGCTAAGATGCTATATGTATCAATCTTGTATAAAATTCTCCTCTGTATATGACCTTAGTATTTCTCCGTTTAAATTCCATGATTTTATACCATTTGACGTTTGTTATACATGTTTAGTGGCCAAATTTATTTAAGTATCGATGAGAAAGTCGCCTAAAGTGATATGAATTGCAACAATATGATATATGACAAAGTCTTTATGATACTCGATTTAGCCTTCTGCATCGCTTGCACTGTACACCGAACCCTGCAATATTTGCGTCGGTCCGCGAGGCCGAGCCATTAATAAATTCAACCCGTGTTTGAGTTAAACAGTAACGTAGGTAAATGAGAAGCAGGTCATCTACACCGGATTACGGTCATGCCGATAATTAAACGATTTACATGAGATTGTTGTATTAATAACGGGTTAGACTGTGTGCTTAGATTTTAATATGGTACCGTGTTTATTATTGAGGGTTATTTTTGGTTTAGATGAGTTTAGGGTTAATAATTTCAAGCGTTTATATGCAAAAGTTTAAATATAGTAAACATCATGGTGTTAATAATTGTATACTTAAGTTCCTATAATAACGTTTTTTTTAATACTGCCTCAGTGGCGCAGTTACTGTTGCAATGCGTACGCGTTACGACTGAGGCTGACGCTGAGGTCTCGGGTTTGGTTTCTGAGTCGGGTAAAGTGATATTGGGTTTTTCTATCATGAAATGCTTATTATCAACCCGGTGTCTTGAATTGTGCTCCATATGGCGATAGGCTCGCCCCCTATCACATCATGGGACGGAGATACGCTCGGCGAAATGTGGGTGTACTAGTTACACCTCTACCTATCCCTTCGGGGATTACAGGTGTGAGTTCATATGTATGTATGTGCGTTTGTCTTTTGATAAAAATTACTTCATTTTAAAATTTTAGGTTGTAACTGATAAATATTTATTTTTTAGTTGATGGACATTCCCGAGTGATCCCGAAATTATTAACCGAGGAAAAAAAGGTTGTCAATTCAACGCGGAGCGTGTTTTTTAACCTGAAATTTACCAGGTAGGTTTCTCGAATGCGAGACTCTGTCTGGGTAGGTACCACCGCTTTTTCTATTTCTGCGTTTAAGCGGCAGTGTGTAAGCACCGTTGTGTTCCGATTTTATAGAAAATAAGCAAGTGAAATTATTAAGATTAGTGAGTTTGTGAGATTAAACATAATGGGCCTTACTTATAAACTTTATATTATTGATTAGTTAAACACTCTCTTGTCTTTATCTGTCAATGTGGTTTATAAAGTGGCTAGAAAGAGACGAAAATAGTGTTTTAAGTAACCGAGTGATTTCTTATGTTTACACGAATATTACACATTGAAATAAATAGCTCTCTCCCATGACCACGTAGGCTGAAAAGCTTTCGAAACGTCATAACTAAAAAATAAAATAAATAAATAAATACACCCAACAGTCACACACATAGTCCTGACCCCACACTAGGTAAACCTGTATCGTGGGTATCAGGAACTACGAGGGACTAGCGGTCCCACAACACCCAGACCCGAAACAAATTTTTGTGGATCACACAAACATTTGTCTCAGTGTGGGAATCGAACCCACGGCCTCTCGCTTCGCACCCGGCTACTCGCCCGCTACGCCACGGAGGCTGTAATTAATACATTAGTTTTATTTCATCCCTTAAAAAGTTTATAAGTAAGGGCCCTAATGTCTCTGAGTGACAAGCATTATACAGCGCTATTCATTACTTTGTAACTAGTAGTCTTGGGTTGAATGTTTATGGGCAGGCATGGCACTCACCATCAGGAGAGTGATCGGCTCGTCTCGTCAAAAAATAGCCAATTCAACCGAGCTTCAAACCCGCATCACTCCAGCACAACAGCTTTCATTACCACAAGCCCCCCAGTCTCCGAGGCGCATTGTATATTTAAGTCCCCTAATATTATTTTAAGGGTTTTGGTGCAGTGACGGGGTGGTTACACCTGGCAGCCCTTTGTTCCCGTAACAATGATCGAATAACATATCGATCGAGTCGCGTGTCTCTGATGGTATTAATAATTTATTAACAGATTTATAACTTTACTGCCTCGGTGGCGCAGTTGTAATGCGTACGCGTTACGATTGAGGCTAACGCTGAGGTCTCGGGTTCGATCCCCGGGTCGGGTAAAGTGGTATTGGGTTTTTCTCTTACGAAATGCTCAGTATCAGCCCGGAGTCTGGAATTTGTGCCCGGTATGGTGATAGGCTCGCCACCTATCACATCGTGGGACGGAGATACGCTCGGCGAAATGTGGGTGTACTGGTTACACCTCTGCTTACCCCTTCGAGGATTACAGGCGTGAGTGCGTATGTATTTTTACCTTTAGATTGATTGGGGTACAGATACATCGGTCATCATTGCACGTTTTGATGCGTAAGCTTGTAATTTTTTATTTGAAAAATAATGGTCTCTTTCATCTCGGCTCGGACCAAGAGGTTCGCAAAATCGTATTTCTGTCGGACCATAAAGCTGTGGAATAGCTTGCCGGCGCCCGTGTTTCCTCCTTCCTATAACTTGGGATCCCTTAAACGGAGTGTGAAGAAGCAACTAAGCAGGCCGGCATAATTCTGCCGATCTGCGATAGATTCAGTGTCTATCGTTGGTCGACAGTATTCATGGATTGCGCTATACTTACCATCAGGTGTAGCGTAGGCACTTTGCCGAGCCAGGATAAAAAAAAAAAAAAAATATAACCTCATGCCTATATCACCGTAGGAATAGGCAGAGGTACAACTAGAGCACTTATGGTTTGTCAAGCTTGCTTTCATTACATGATGGGATAAGTGGCGAGCCTATCGCTATTGCCTAGTTTAATTTAATGATGCTTTGTATGTTATATATTAGAATATGATTTCTATAATATAATTTCTTTATTTTGAACTGACTTGGCATAAGCACTATTTTAATGAATTATATGATAATAAACTATTTCATTTCATTTCGTTCTGTTGAACGAGAAGCGATTCCGGAACTATTATAAAACATTCAAAAACACTGAACCGCCAATTCCGAATTCCCACAATGTGAGAAATAATTCTTAATAACGAAACAAAGGGCAGCAGTATCTGACCAACAATCGCGAGCGATGCGGGCGCCAAAGGAAATTATTAATTTCGACCATTAAACACTACCTACGAGCAATTGGGACGGACGGACCGACAAAAAGGGACCCCTTTGTGCCCGCTTATTATTAATAAAAGGTATTTAAAGGTGATCTTTTATTTGCTATATTTAGCATGGTAATTGCTGGGTTCATATTAACTGAATTTTCATGGTTTAATGGAAAATTAAGATGTCTATTATAATAAATGGTAGAGCCTAGCTCGAAGGAGAGTTGTTGTCACTGTCATTACCACAGCCACTGTGTCATAAAAAACTGACGTAAAGTATTGAAATAAAACTAGTTTATACGGATATTATCGCGGTTTAATTTTATTTTAGTCCCGACGTTTCGAAAGCTTTTCAGCCTTCGTGGTCACGGGAGAGACTGAGGTGTAGGTCGTCTCGAAAAGTAATTGTTACAATGGCTACCTTCATTTAAAAAAATAAATGTATAATTATTTCAATGTGTTTTATTTCAATGTGTAATATTCGCTTACACATAAGAAATCACGATGTAAAGTAGTAGTTGCTGTTGCGTTTCGTACGGTGAGCGACACCGTTACCGAAGGCCCTAATCACCAAATTTCCTTATTTTCCTATAATTATTTTTATTTTTTTTGGTAGAGACACGTTTTGGTCCGTTTTGTCTACATCATGAATGGGCCGGCTCGACCAGGTCGTTATCACTGCTTTACAGAAAATTGACACAACTTAGCGGCTTGCTGCTGCATTACGTACGGTGAGTGAGATATCCGTAGGTCCAAATCCCCCTCCCCTTCCCAATCTCTTTTATGCCTTGCCTAGACTGACAACGCGTCCATTTTCTGGTAGGCGTTCATGGGCGGTGGAGATCACTTACATACAGGCACTTGCTCGTTTGCCGAACAATGCTAAAAGAAATGATGCCGGCAACTGATTTATATCTTTTTGGTGTTCATGAGTGATGAAGAACACTTACAAAATTGCAGTCAAAGTGAGTTCAAAGTCCAAAATTACTGCCTCGGTGGCGCAGTTGTAATGCGTACGCGTTACGATTGAGGTCAACGCTGTGGTCTCGGGTCCGATCCCCGGGTCGGGTAAAAGTGATATTGGGTTTTTCTATTACGAAATGCTCAGTATCAGCTCGGAGTCTGGAATTGTGCCCGGTATGGCGATAGGCTCGCCCCCTATCACATGGGACGGAGATACGCTCGGCGAAATGTGGGTGTACTGGTTACACCTCTGTCTACCCCTTCGGGTGAATGGTGAGTGCGTATGTAAAATTACATATATATTAAACAGCTTGGACTAAGCCACGTATCTTAAAAGATAAATTCTACCCAGATTAAATTACTGACTGATTGGAGAACGTAATTCGCCGAAGCGAGCAATTGTGACGGTACCTATTTCAATTTATCGGTAATGGATATTGCTTCATTGTGATTCTGCTCTGAAACTGCTAATACTATCATACATACATAAAGTCATGCCTGTATCCCCGACAGGATAGGCAGACGTACAACGAGTACACGGTTCACGCATCTTCTTTCCATCCCATGTGATAGGTGAAGACCCTATTGTCATATTTACTATAGGTGGTATATCCCTAGTATGCGAGAGGTCGTGTGGGTGAGCGACCACTGCTTCGTTTATTTCTGCCGCCAAGCAGTGTGTAAGCACTGTTGTATTTCGGTTTGAAGGACATTGAAGCTATTAAAATTACTGGGCATTATGAGACTTAACATCTTATGTCTCGGGGTGACGAGCACAGTCCAGTGCCGTGCAGTGCTTTGTAGTGCAAAGTTCCGTGTGGGGTTGTTTCTGTTTTAAGGCAGGCTTTGCGCTAACAATCAAGCGAGGGGCCTGCAGCTCGTTTCATCTTTCAAGCTAATTAAAAACATCGGAGCCTTTCAAAACTGGACAAATTAGAATTGAAATCTTAAACACAAATTATGATTACCAGACGTGGGTTTTGAACCCAGCACCTCAATCATATCTCAGTGTAAGTACGCTACCGCTAGACGCACTAGTACGCTTTTTGAGTGGTAGAGCAACGCTGTAGACACTTTTAGTCTACAGTATGAATGGACCGGCGCGTCCGGGTCGTTACCACTGTCTCACAGAAAACCAACGTAAAGTAGCAGCTTGCTGCTGCGTTTCGTATGGTGAGTGAGATATCCAGAGACCCATATCCTCCCCATTCCCTTAATTATCCCTTTAAGGTTGGCAACCGGCCCATAATTTTTTGGTATTGTGGGCGTACATGGGCGATGGAGATCATTTACCATCAGGTGACCCACTTGCTCGTTAGCCGGCCTGTGCTATAATAAAAACAAAATCGTGACATATTCAATGAATACATACGGACATAACCCGGGACTAATGAGGGTACATTTTTACCTTTTGATGTAAAACTATCACAAAACGGAGGGTTAGCACGGAACCTTTTCACGGGATGCGGGTACTTTGTACCCCGAACTATGTTCTTTCTATTAACTGAGGCGACAGCGGCGCGGCGTGCGGGCGTCACCTTCACAAAGTGCTTTTATTTAATTTCACACGTTTTAAGTTACACATGGGTACAAAGGGCCGTTTTGTAACTAGTTTAGTTTTTGAGGGTTGAATTTCACTTAGTACCTTCACAGGATTGCAATTTGCGAGTAATTATCATGCGGTCTACCTTACGGGCTTTAGAGACCGGTGGTCAGAGTGGTCAGTCTGCTAATACTTTGGGATTTAATGGTTAAATAGAATGTCTTTCGGATACACAGGGACCTAACAAATGAGGTAAAGTAGGCCTAGTACAAGTTTTAATAGTTTTCGAAAACGATGATAGTTTTCTCTCAATACGTCAAATATTAGTAGCCACAAGTGGGAACTATGATGAATTAAAATTAATTATATGGTTTATTTTATTTCATAATAATAGAACATTAAATTAGTTTTCAAGCGATTCTTTTCTTTATTGCCGTATGAATTACTAGTTTGACACTTCGACGGTAGTAATTTTATACGAATTCGAAAACTGTGAACGTATTTTTAACTCGTGCTAGGCCTATTGCTTGGGCTTAACCGAGTCTTTAGACCAAACGAAGTATTATCATTTATAGAATTACCACAAGTGAAAGTGGTAGTAGCAGTGACGTGGCCTGGGATGCTGTATGAAGCAACACCTACACGCGCCTGACGCGCCCGTACCTGCGGCCATCGCCTCATTCAATTGCTTGTTATGTGGGTCGACAGCACACCACTGGTATGGAGTAGTGTGTTCCATGTATATGATTTAAATATAAGGTATCTCTGATTCGTCAATCGAAACTAACATGGTTGCAAATAAGACTCGATTTATCGAGTTTTTATAAGCTTGTGCATGTCCTGTCTGTAGACAGATTAAAATTAATTTTCTTTCTTTCTTTCATACAAATCTTTTCATCAAATTACTGATGATGATACACTTCTGGGTATCTGTAATTAAATACAAGTTAAGATTGTTAAATTGTAAGTTATGGCCCTTAATTGTTTCTTTCTCATATCTTCTGTATCGCCTAAACTAGTTTTATTCAGAAATCATCTCGATCCGAAGATCTCCGTTTCTTCGTGAAAGGACAAACCAATAAACACATTATCGCATATTCTATAACATTAGCAAAGATAAAAGGAAAGTTTGTATAAAAAATATGACTAACTAAACCCGCTCTACAAGTTTCCTTGTTCCGCCGTAAACTCTATTAACTAAATTGTAGCGTGCAGCGGCGCGCCACCTGGCGGCTGTCACCTTAACTGCCAATTGTGACTACCACAGTCGTATTAGCTTTATTGTCCTCTTCAATTAAGAGGACCGTTTTCCTCCTCTGTCTATATGAGTAATTTTAGAATGGGCTCTTGGAAATATAGCTCTCAATTGGGGTCAATTTTTACCTTCTCCTGTACACGTGTCTATATAAAGTTCGGCGTGTTTGTGTTCGTTAAAATAATTGATTTTACCTTGAACAATATGGGGTTAAGAGGAACTTCTTAGATGTTTTTATACATTTGAGCGAGTCGGTAGCTTGGTGGTAAGTCCCCTCTAGTTTTCTGAGTAGTAGAGCCACGCTGTAGAAAGTTTTGTCTACAGCATGAATGGGCCGACTCAACCGGATGGTTACCATTGTCTCACAGAAAACCGACGTCAATTAGCGGTTTGCTGCTGCGTTTCGTATGGAAGTGAGATATCCGGAGGCCCAATCTTTAAGGCGGCAACGCGCCCATGATTCTTCTGGTATTGTGGGTATATATGGATATCACTTACCATCAGGTGATCCGCTAGCTCGTCTGCCTATACTAATATAATGAAGTGGCACGATTAGTCACTTTGCCGAATAAAAACAAACCAAAAAGCTGTTCCATTATATTTTCCATTATTTGTCCTTTTCATTATCACGTAATACGGGTCGTCTCTCTAATGAATGCAAATGGTGTAAATACACACGTTCTGCGTTATCCTGTACAGTAATTATAATCGACGTCTGTTTGATTGTCGTCAATTGGTCGGCGGTGGTGATGCGGGTTTCGGAGAATGACCACCTCTCGTTAACTGCGCGTTTGAGTTTATTGTTACTGTGGAATGCACATTCTCAGGATATCATTTTTAAACCCGTATTTAAAAGAGGGGTGACAAAATATTTTATAAATTTAAAAGAGGGGTTTATATGTTTGACCCTTTTCTTATCTTTCTTTATATGTTTGTCTGTTTGTGTGTGTCTGTGCCTGTGGTATAACGCCTAAACGAATGAATAGATTAATCAGAAGGGGTAGGCAGAGGTGTAAGTATACCATTACATTTCGCCGAGCGTATCTCCGTCCTATGATGTGATAGGGGGCGAGCCGTAATGCGGACGCGTTACGACTAAGGCTGACGCTGAGGTCCCGGGTTCAATCCCCGGGTCGATTAAAGTGATATTGCATTTTTCTATCATGAAATGCTTAGTATCAGCCCGGAGTATAGAATTGTGTCCGGTATGGCGATCGGCTCGCCCCCTATCACATCATGGGACGGAAATAAGCTCAGTAAAATATGGGTGTACTGGTTACACCTCTGCTTACCCCTATATATAGGCTCATGTTTATATTCCCAAAGTTGTAGGCAGAACCCCAACTGCTGCACTAACTATTCGCCAAGTGTATTCCCGTCTCATGATGTGATAGGGCCAGCCTATTTGCTATATATCACTAATTCCAAATTTTCAAGTTCAACACGAATTAGCCGACTTGGAATTTCAACTTAGAACTTCACTGGTTTCTCAGTCTAAGTTAGCCGTCACTAGACCAATGATCCAAACATTACATTCAAAATCCTGCCTCGGTGGCGCTGTTGTAATACTTTCTCGGTACGACTGCTGTGCTCTGAGGTCTCGAGTTCGATCCCCGGGTCGGCTAAAGTGATATTGGATTTTTCTATGAAATGCTTAGTATCAGCCCGGAGTCTGGAATTGTGTCCGTAATGACGATAGGCTCGCCCCTTATCACATCATGGGACGGAAATAAGCTCGGTAAAATGTGGGTGTACTATTTACACCTCTGCCTACCCCTTCGGGGTGTACGGGCATGAGTGCGTATATACCTTCAAAATAAATTCCAAATAATAAATCCGATCAATAATAACAGAAATTAACGCAAGAAAATGTGGCACTTCGCAAGTTCTGTGGGATTACGAGCGTCCACGCAGGGGACGCGCGCTCTCACGTGGCGACGCGTGGCGACAGGGGCGAGGGGCAGAGGGGAGACGTAATGCAATATTTGTTCGGCGACACACGGCGACACGCGTGTGCTGCTATTGTCTGCAATTGGGGGCCAGAGGTGAGCAACTTTTAGGATGCAAAGTTGATAATTATATGTTATAGTAATGGACCAAAAATGTGATATTTCATAATTTCAAGAATTATGTCTCAATTGAATTGTTTAGTGTTCAATTAATATTCCTTATTCCAAATTCCCTTAGGTTGATTCTAAATCTAGTAATGGATGTATGTTTTAAAAATGTAGAGCTCCAAAAAGTATAATCTATGCTTATAGTAAGCTATGACTCAAATTAAACATACCTTATGAATGTCAGAACAAATACTTTTTAAAAAAAATCTCGTAATTCTCAGATAACTAATTACAAGATAATAACAATATTACGAATGCATGTTTAAAAATGTTCTACACCCCTGTAAATAACGGTAATCCGTGCACATGGGGTGCAACGATAAAAAGATAATGCGGCCCTTAGTCGCGTGCGCATAAAAAAACTGCTTTAATGACGCACCTATAGTCGGCGGCTTATCGCGCCTGCGCCCAGTCTCCCCTCTCAAACAAATGAGCTTAATCATACCTCGGACCAGGGGAGGTAGGGGCAAAATAAACGTGCTGGCAGGAGGTCCCGAATGTTTTTATTGGAGACACATAGTCAATGTCGCGAAAATAATCAGGCGGATTGCTTCCATTGAGTGAAATGATTTCTTGGCTTTTATTTTGTTCAGCGAAAGGGTGTTTTTTCTGTGAAATTATTGTATACTTGAAACAATATAAAAAAAATACTTTATATATTTTTATTTGTCAATAGAATGTCATAAATGCATTTACATCATAATTTCTGCGGTCCTAGTTTCAATCTGTCCAGAATCGTTGCAGCATTTTTCTATTTTAACCGATTTCAAAAAAGGAGGAGGTTCTCAATTCGGCGCGTTTTATTGGCTACAGTCTCGTGTGTACTCTAGTAGTAGTAGTAATTTAGCTTATCAACTGGGGGAAGGTGAATACATATTTATTTACCGGACTGAATAGCGACCATCGTACACATTTTTTTTTTATTACCTTGAATGATGAGACGAGCAAGTCGCTCGCCTTATGGTAACCAACGTCACACAGAGCTTTGAATTACAAAGCACTGCACGGCACAGAACTGCGCTCTTCACCCTGAGACAATATGTTAAGTCGCATAATACCCAGTAATTTTACTGGCTTCAAAGTCCTTCAAACCGGAACACAACAGTGCACACATTACTGGCGGTAGAAATAGACAAAGCGGTGGTAGTAACCCAGGCGGACTTTCGCATACGAGGGTCCTACCAACTTGTAAACTAGTACCTAACGGCTGGCATTCTAAATCAGGTTAGTGTAGCGACTGTCAATTTTATTACATGTATGATATTTATAAAAAACGTCGTGTGTCACGCGACCCCTGATAAAACTGGAAACATTTAGGATCCCCTGTACAAAATATATTTTAACTTAATCGAATAATGAAAACTATTTATTATAATACAGAGTGTGGTTAAAACTTGTTTCTGTTTATTAAGTTACGGAGCATGGGTTGGTGCAATTGAATTTTTGAACATTGATTTATTTTAGGGTATAGAAATATATGACTGCCTCGGTGGCGCAGTCGTAATACGTACGCGTTATGATTAAGCTAACGCTGAGGTCTCAGGTTCGATCCCCGAGTCGGGTAAAGTGGTATTCGGTTTTTCTATCACGAAATGCTCAGTCTCAGCCCGGAGTCTGAAATTTGTGCTCGGCATGGCGATAGGCTCGCCCCTCTATCACATTGTGGAACGGAGATACGCTCGGCGAAATGTGGGTGTACTAGTTACACCTCTGCCTACCTCTTCGGGGATTAAAGGCGTGAGTGCGTATGTATGTATGTAAATATATGTGTTATTTAAAAAAAAAATAGTTAAATCAATCCAAACTGTATAGTAGGATGCCCCAATGAGTGATTTCCATTTTTTTTATCCTGGTATTGTAAAATGACTACACTGGACCTTATTTTGAGTAGTAGTGTAGTCAAGGTATCTATGGTGGAAAGGCAAAATGGCTGAAGCGCCAATATGTAAACTTTAAAGGTATGATGAAGTCGTTTTTAACTCTCTTTATAATACCAGCATAGTTTCAATATTTCAGCGGAGAGTGGTGTGGACTGTAAATTCGCAGGGTCGAAAACAATCCCAAGAGAATGCACACCTGGCTTTTCTAAGTTACGTGTATATTAATTGTTTATTGTCACTTGCTTTAACGGTGAAGGAAACATTGTAAGGAAGCCTACATACCTGAGAAGTTCTCCATAAGAATTTCGAAGGTATGTGAAGATTGCCAACCTGCATTAGGCCAGCGTGGTGGACTAAGGCCCAGCAGTGGAAAGAGTATATTACAGGGCAAGTAAAAAAATATGAATAATTCAAATCCCCTTCCCCTTCCCAATCCTTTAATTTTCCCTTTTCTATAAGGTCGGCAACGCGTTCATGATTCTTCAGGTATAGTGAATGATCATGGGTGGTCAGGTGACCCACTTGCTCGTTTTTTTTTAAGTCCTGGCGCGGCAAAGTGACTACGCTACTACACCTGATGGTAAGTGTAGTGCAATCCAAGAATACTGTCGACCAACGATAGACACTGTATCTATCTTAGATCGGCAGAATTATGCCGGCCTACTTAATTGTTCTTAACACTCTGTGAAAAAGGCTTTTCCATAGAGCATTACGAGTGGTAGAGCCACGCTGTAGACAATTTTGTCTACAGCATGAATGGGCCGGCTCGTCCGGGTCGTTACCGCTGTCTCACAGAAAACCGACGTAAAGTAGCAGCTTGCTGCTGCGTTTCGTACGGTGAGTGGGATATCCGGAGGCCTAAATCCCCTCCCCTTCGCAATCCCTTAATTATCCCTTTCCTTTAAGGTCGGCAACGCGCCCATGATTCTTTTGGTATTGTGGGCGTACATGGGCGGTGGTGTTCACTTACTATCAGGTGACCCACTTGCTCGTTTGTCGGCCTATACAATAAAAAAAAAAATAACTAGTGCTGCCTGTTAAGTTACTCATATAACCTTCGAAGCAATACCTACCCTTTCTTACCTTACTCATCGAATCAAAACAGACCCCTTCTTATTAAATTAACATAAACAAAACTGGAAACGCGAAGACGGTTCTATGTTTTGGAAACCGTTAATTTGCGAATTTCTCAGCCCTTTTCATACAAAAGGGATGGTGTTGCCAGATGAATGCGCTCCTAAATGTGTTAGCAGCCTTCATTCGCTACATTGAAGGAAATATTCGATTTGAAATTTACATTTGAGGTGTTGACTGCCTCGGTGGCGCAGTTGTAATGCGTACGCGTTCGATCCCCGGGTCGGGTAAAATTGATGTTGGTATTTTCTACTTCCGAAATGCTCAGTATCATGCCCGAGTTTGGAATTTGTGCCCGGTATGGCGATAGGCTCGCCTCCTATCAAGTTATGGGACGGAGATACGTTTGGCGAAATGTGGGTGTATTGGTAACACCTCTGCCTACCTCCTTCGGGGATTACAGGTGTGGGTGCGTATGTATGTATGTATTGGTGTTCAAGTTGTTTTCGTTGTGTTTATATTTGTAAAATAAGGTGTAGATATTTATAGAAATTAAAATAGCGCACAATTCACAAACACATGGTCCTGACCCTAAACTAGATTAACCTGTATCGTGTTCATCAGAAACTACGAAGGACTTACGGTCTCACAACACCCAGACCGGAAACAAATTTTTCCTACAGCCAGAATGACGAGTCGAGCAAACCGCTTGTCTGATGGTAAGTGACATTACGAGATACAAGTGTTAATTCTCATAATGCTTAGTAATTACACTAATATATACACATCACAAAAATATTTAGCTTGGTTCGGGGATCGAACCAATGACTTCTAGGTTCACATGCCCCGTGCCATGGAGGCTGCTATTGAAGCTCATTGCAGTTTATGACGCCATCGTAATTTCATTCATTTTATGGTCTGCATTTATCTACATACATACATACATACGCACTCACGCCTGTAATTCCCGAAGAAGTACGCAGAGGTGTAACCAGTACACCCACATTTCGCCGAGTGTATCTCCGTCCCACGATGTGATAGGGGGCGAGCCTATCGCCATACCGGGCACAAATTCCAGACTCCGGGCTGATACTGAGCATTTCGTAATAGAAAAACCCAATACCACTTTACCAGACCCGGGGATCGAACCCGAGACCTCAGCGTTAGCCTCAATCGTAACGCGTACGCATTACAACTGCGCCACCGAGGCAGTCATATATCTGATTGTAATATCAACCACAACTTACGAAATAAATGCCCTTAGTAAGAAACACGTTACATAAAATACTAATAACACCATGAAATGATTAGCTATAAGCATAACGTGTGATTAATAAACATTTCATCGAGGCCACTAAACGTGTTGCGGCGACATAAACTTTCAATAATAATATTCTAAGGTACAATAAACGTATAACGGACGTCGTTCTGCACATAATAAACAAACACTTATAACGCGTTTTTTTATGGCCACATAGAAATGATTTAAATGCCGCTTGATAATGGGAGTCATGGTTTCTTATGGATGGGGGTAAAAATCTGATTTTGTTTTCTCGAACATTATGTGTGTTAGATTTTTTTGCAAAATCGATAGCCGTAGGAATATATCAGTAGGCCAATTATCGTAATTTTAAATGTTCAAAATGTCATTCCGATCTAGTCTCAGCGTCAAGAAAGTTGCAAATGGCATTCTCTGAAACCAATAATCAACGTCAAATGCACCTAGCATTAGCAGTAGCATTATACCGTTTTGGCTTCAGTCAGTCAGTCAGTTTGGATTGGGAAGGCAGGGATATTGGATCTCACTCACCGTACGAAACGCAGCAGCAAGCTGCTACTATTCGTCAGTTTTCTGAGAGACAGTGGTAACGACTCGGATGAGCTCACCCATTAATGCTGTAGATAAAAGTGTCTACAGCGTGGCTCTACCACTGACAAAATAGACTTTCAATACTAAAAGAAATAGATACTCGTATAATGCCAAAATACTGTATATAACCATATACATACATACGCACACACGCCTGATATCCCCGAAGTACACCCACATTTCGCCAAGCGTATTTCCGTCCCATAATGTTATAGGGCGCGAGCCTATCGTCATACCTGCCACAAATTCCAGACTCCGGGCTGTTAGTGAGCATTTCGTAATAGAAAAACCCAATACCACTTGTACCCGACTCGGGGATCGAACCCGAGACCTCAGCGTAAGCTTAATCGTAACGCGTACGCATTACAACTGCGCTACCGAGGCAGTCATAGTATCTATAACCATCCTGATATTATTTCTATAACAATTTATTCATAGATAGTAAAGTATATGCGAGGTAACAGCGCCTATCCCCCACTAAATACACTGCAACAGACAGTCAAATCGAATTTTATTGAACGAATAAAGTGCATATAAATTTTATGATGTATAAACGGGACATTTCTAAACTTTATGACGCAAACACTGGGGCTGAGTGTTGTATTGATAAACAAACAAGTACGGTCCAGAAGGTTTAATGAACAATAACTATCTTTGTTTTCTTCCACCTGTCCGTATCCCACTTGCAGTGGGGTCAGCGCAACATACCTTTTAACACATGTTACAAAAAGATTTGGCTTGTAGTTTTTACGACCGGCCGCCTGCTTGACGTCAACCCCTCTGGGGAGAAAAGCCTAGACCCGAAACAAATATTTGTGAATGTTTGTGTAAAACATTTTGTCTTGGTGCGAGAATCGAGCCCGCGGCCTCTCGCTTAACGGCCGGCTACTCAACCATAATACTCAGTGATTTCATTGGCTTTAATGTCTTGAAACCGAAATACAATAGTGCTTACACACTGTTGTTTGGCGGGACCTCTTGCACTACCACCCAGTTAATTACGCAATTAATAGCTGATAAATACTTTTGTATTCCATTTTACCTTTCTATCATAATACACATACATACATAGACTCACGCCTGTTACCCATAGGGGTATGCAGAGACAATAGATTTCCAGTTGCTACGATCCTTGCACACCCCTTTAGTCTCCTTCACTCTCATATTGATTATTAATACTAACTCTGACAATTATTATTATTGACTAAAAATTGTTACTTAACATTCTGTTAAATAATAATAAATACACCCAACAGTCACACACATAGTCCTGACCCCACACTAGGTTAACCTGTATCGTGGGTATCAGGAACTACGAGGGACATGCGGTCCCACAACACCCAGACCCAAGACAAATATTTGTGAATCAGACAAACATTTGTCTAGGTGCGGGAATCGAACCCACGGCCTCACGCTTCGCAACCGGCTACTCGCCCGCTGCGCCACGGAGGCTATCTCAAACAATTCCTACTTTAACCTAATCAACTTCATACGTGCACCGTCTGTAAGTCTACCGTGCTGTGACCACACAATCAATCAACCTCCAGCGGGCAATATTCCTGCAATCACATACATTGCTGCTTCACAACTCCATACATTCATAACCACGCATACAAAATAGTCAATACATACCACCATAATGACTCAATACTAATCGCCGTATACCGTGCCTTTAAATTCAAGTTAAATTGAAAACACGTCATTAATTGAAGTTTATTGAAGTGTTTATGCTAGACCTTAGGGTCGGAGTGTACTTTTAATGGATTTGTGGACTTAGTTCAATTCCGGTTATTTATAATGAGAGTAAATGGTTTTAGACGGTGTTAATAACATCGCCTCATTGGTCTAATGATGGTTTAAAAATGGTTGCCTAGAAGAAATCACTTTTAGTGATAAGGTCGCCACTTATGACAGCCTCCGTGGCGTAGTGGGCCAGTAGCCAGCTGCGAAGCGAGAGGCCGTGGGATCGATTCCCGCACCGAGACAAATGTTTGTCTAATCCACAGATATTTGTTTCGGGTGTTGTGGGACCGCAAGTCCCTCATAGTTCCCGATACCAACTATACAGGTTAACCCAGTGTCGGGTCAGGACTATGTGTGTGACTGTTGGGTGTATTTATTTATTATTTATTTATTTACTTACTACTGTTGTCTGTTTTTTTTGTGTATTTACAATAAAGAGATACTATCTAATTGGAACCTATTTAAGCCGAAAAACTGTGACGTCCTGATTTCGAATCCCAGGTCACGCAATCACTATCAGGATGAAGATTAGACCTTCGTCCACCATGCTGGCCATGGCTGCTTGGTAGACTTCACAAACCCTCAAAGTCCTTACACGTTACAATTATTTTCTTTGAAACATATAATTTTTTTAGTGATGACCCCAACCCGCTCAAACATCGATAAAACCACGTGTGTGTAATCGTTAGTGACGTCACTCCGTCACACCATCCGGAGGGGCAAGCACAGATCGCTGCCGGTGACGCCGCATTAGTGCCTGACAAACGATGGTTTTATGCAAACGGCACCGCGCCTGCCGTCGACATGTGACTTCACCGGCGTAGTACTAGTGATGGGACACTATCGATTGTTTTATGATCTTTCGATTTATATATTGTTTTTCTTTCTGTCTGACGTTGCCTTGCCGGGTCTGTCATCCCATCTTGATTCGACGTTGCTATGTATTAAGTGGGGCGATCCGCAGCTTGACCTCCATAACCTGCAACGGGAACCAAGTTTCGCCATTGCTTCACCTATAAATCAGCAGAGTGTTGGTACATTGTTGGTGTAGATGAGATTGGCTTTGGGCCTAAGATATTGGTAGCCCACTTACACTTCAATCTCTTTTGTATTGTTATACAACTAAATGAAGAGGCCCGCGGATCGGTCATTTGGCAAGCGCTATCTTAATACACAACCTGTAAGTAAACAAGTGTAAGTTCTGTGTGGCGTTGCTTCTGTTTATGGGCAGGCGTGGCGCTTACCATCAGGCGAGCGACCTGCTCGTCTTGTCATTCAATTTAATAAAAAAAAAACAAGATTCAATTTGAGGTATGCGACCGAGACAAAACAATTATATGTAATGGAATACAAAGCGAACTTGTCGCTATCGCCTGACTCGCATCATGCGTCACAGTCACCCTGTTGCGGTTACACATATCAACACTTGCTTTAACACTTCCTGCCTTTACTATAGAATTCTTATTTTGTAATAATTGTGTTCCAACATTATTTATTTTTAAAATATCGATATAATGTAGTCGCGCATCACTACTAAATACTCATAATATTCAAATGTGTAGTTTAGGCGCAGTAGGTAAATGAAGTTGAATATAATTTGCTGCGATGCACAGCGCTGCACTAGTCAGTATGGTAAATTAATTTATTGAGATATTTTCGTAATTTTGTGAGGACAGAGTCAAATTTGTGTTGTGTCAAAGCAGTGGACGAGTAGCCAGCTGTAAAGCGTGAGGCCACGAGTTCGATTTCCGCACCAAGAAAAATGTTTGTGTGATTCACCAATATTTGTTTCGGGTCTGGGTGTTTTTTCCCCAAAGGGGTTGACGTTAGGCAGGCGACCAGTCGTAAAAACAACATACTAAATCTTTCTGTAACATGTGTTTTAATGTTGCGCCGATCCCACTGCGAGTGGGATGAGAGCAGATGGAAGAAGTAAGAAGATAAGCAAATGGGTGACGTGATAGTAAGTGATGTCTACTGCCTATGACGATGGTCATAGGCAGTAGGTCAAGTATAAAACAATTTTCTGCTGGGCGTTATTCTGGCATAATACCTCCTCTTACCTTAGATTTGAGGGTATATGGGGCGAGCCGGCGATCCGCCGTCTGACCCCTACAACCCGCAATGGGAACCAAGTTTCGTCATTCGTTAATCAGCAGAGTAGTTAGCACGCGCATGTGAGTTTGGCTTCTATATTTTGCTAGCCCACTTCACTCCGCTATACTGTTAGAAAGTATTCAAAACATAATTCTTGAATTATGACTTAGCAATCAGACAGACAGAAAAAAAATAACTTTCATTTCGTATTCATTTTTGTTTTGTGACAGTTACATACAACATAGGTAATATTTTTAATATTATATTTTTTATTGTCAAATAGAATAACAAATAATAAGTCTAAGCTTTTGTGAGATAACATAGATTATCTTGTGAAGGTCTTTCATTTACGAATTCTCTGTATACTTTCGACGCTTCGAGACATCGGCCCATTAGCTCAGTTGGTTAGAGCGTCGTGCTAATAACGCGAAGGTCGCGGGTTCGATCCCCTCATGGGCCAATTTACTTTTTAACATTTTTTATACAAAAATAGCCGACTAATCACTTTTATATTATAAACTTGAAATAATAAAATAACTTTACTACTGCTAATTTGTAAAAAAAAAATATCCCGATCAAAATGAAATTGATGTCGTGGATTTTTAACGGTTAGGCTAGTATCTATTTTGTCATAGAAGTACTCTCTTCTTAATCATTCTTAAAAAAAATAGCTTCTATAAAGGCAATGATGATTCTGCCAATAATAAACTTTGCAATGAACCAAATGGTGAGATTATCATTTTATAGAGGGATTTTAAATTTGAATATTGACAGTTGAATTATTATTCAAGGGTACAGATAACAAACACAATTTTATGAAATACTATGGCATCAGTTAAAGGAGGGACTGGTCAGTACTCTTATAAATACTACATACATACATAGACTCACGCCTGTTTCCCATAGAGATAGGCAGACACAACGGAATTCCACTTGCTAAGATCCTTGCACACCACTTTACCTCTTTAAATTTCATGATTTTTTTTCATAAATGTACTACGTCGCTTAAGGGTACTCTTGGCTTGGCCTTTCTCGAGAATATCTCCAACTTGATCTCTATTATAATACTGACTATAACTTTACTGCGTAGAGTTAACATAATTTGTCAAACTACCGCATACAGTGTAGAGATCGTAAAAATCATGAAACCACGGTTACGTATGTGGGTTTTATATCAACTCTATCAGACGAAAACTAATTCACGTATGCGGATCATAAAGTGTTACTTAACTGTAGTAAGTTCCGCGGCAGCCTGGGAGTCCGCGACGTGGCTGATAAAGTTGCTTAAGGTGGTTTGGTCACGTTTTGAGGAAACCACAGGAGTACGTCAGTCGCAAGAGCCTGTGCCAGAACGTACCAGGAGTACGATCTCGCGGACGGCCCAAAAATGGCTGGCTTGACGTATTAGAGGGAGATATGAGAGCCAACGGTCTTACTACTGTGGATGCTCAAGATCGGGCGAAGTGGAGGCGTCTTAGATTGATAGAAGCCGTAGTCAGATTTCATAGGAGAGGCCAGCAAATGACCCAGTTCTTAAAATATCACAGGAATTTTAGATGTGTTGCCAAACTTTAAGGAATGGTGATACGAAAGGGATGAGCCTCCATTAAATCTCACTCACTAGCTATAACTTCACGTCGGTGTTCTGTAAGGCAGTCAAACCATCCTTTTCATATTGTAGACAAAAGTGTCTACAGCATGGTTTTACCGCTTATGTAGTGGCTACTGTTTAGTCGAGCAACATGAGAGTAAGTGGCAGAGCCACGCTATCGTCAATTTTGTCAACAGCACGAATGTGCCGGCACGACCGGGCTGTTACCACTGTCTCACAGAAAAACCGGCGTAAAGTAGCGGCTTGCTGCTGCGTTTGGTACTGTGAGTGCGATATACGGACGCTCAAATCCCCATAGCCTTCCCAATTTTTTTATTTTCTCTAATATCCCTTTCCTTTTAGGTCGGCATCGCGTCCCATTATCCTTCTGGTATTGTGGGCGTACATGGCGGTGGAGATCACTTACCATCAGCTGACCCACTTTCTCGTTTGCCGGCCTATGCCATTAAAAAAAACCGTCACAGAGAAAACCAAGAGTAGAAAGGCGGAATCTGGCTCTAAGCTGGTATAACGACTGTTATAAAATAAAAATTACAAACCCATGTAAAAACGGTACTTTAAGATGATAAACATCCGAGAGGTTTTTAATTACACCATAATACCATAAAGTTTGCAATTTTCGTAAAATGAATATGTGAGGGACAACGTCGGTCATGATATTAATAAGTGCAGTAACATCGTTACTGGACAATAAGAGGACAGCGCCGGCGGGAGTGGACACTTTATTAGATTGTCACCCTAACCTGCCGCGCAAAAAGCGCTGATTAAAACAACACCGTTCTATGGATTGTAATTAAAATTCTCTTCGTACTTAGTTGAGTTACATTGAAGGCTTGAGTTTATTTGTTAACTTAGCATTCGATGGTTAGCATGCGGTTAGTATTTTTTAGAAATAATTTGTATTGCATTGCAGTTGTTTTTGTTTATGTTTTATGTATAGTTTGTGTTATATATGTTTTTTTATTTGTATGAATGAAAAACGAGCAGGTCCTTCGCCTATCAGGCAAGCTACACCTACACCAAGCAACACCTGCCTATTAACAGAAACAAGGTCACACCGAACTTTGTTTAAAGCGATGACAAATTGTATTAATTCATTATAATTGACATTGTTATATGTGTTGTTATATGTATTTATTTAATAATAAATGTGATTTTGTAACTAATATTTACACACCATTTAAAATGGTAGAATGTATCAGGGCCATTTATATTTAAGACCATATGTAAAACTACATTCTTGCAAATAAAATGATTTGATTTGAATTACAAAGCACTACATGACATGGACTGCGTTCATCACCCCGACACATACATTGTAAAGTCCCGTAATGCCCAGTAATTTCACTTCAAAACGAAACAAACTGCTGCTTGGCGTCAAAATAGACAAAACGGTTGTACCAAGCCAGACGGCCGCGGCCCCTCGCGTAAGAGGCACCTACCACCTAGTAACTACATATGTTTTCTTCATATGGCTTTATGTTCGTACACAATTTATTCATGCAGTATTATTTAAATTGAACTTGGTTTTACGAATTGTATGAATCAATCAAGTTATTTTGAGTTATGATTAGCTTTAGAATATCAATTGCTTATGTATAAGTATGTATAACGGTGTATCTGTTTGCTGTCTGTTAATATTTTCGCATATTAAGTTGTAAAAGTTGTTGCTGGGATTTTAATGCAGATATCGCTATGATGCTAAGCGAACCTACCTACAAAAAGTAGATTTTATCCCAGATCAAAATTACCGTGGTGTAGCGTCTAAAACTAGTTTTAAATTATATAACTACAAACTAATCAATAATCTGATTTTTGACATCAAACTAGTCACACGAAATAAATCAAAATCCATTCATAATACTCCCGACATAAAGTCACCCAAAAATCACACGCGACACGCCATACTCCCCAAACAATAGATGGTGACCGTTACGCGGATCCTTACCTAGTTCCCTGTATATCTGCACCCCTGTACCTCTGCACCCCTGTACCTCTGCTATAAATTACTCTCAATGATTTTTGGTCCGCGTTATGATTTATGAGCCGAACAATACCAAACCGGTTGTCATTGCAAGGGTGTTTAATTATAATGTTTGTGCCCCTATATGCTCATGTTCTTCGATGGTAGTTCAGTGAAATTATATTTTATATTTTTTTTTTTTTTTACTAGCCCTTTATTATATACGTCCCACTGCTGGGCACGGGCCTCCTCTACTGAATGAGAGGGGTTAGGCCTTAGTCTACCACACTGGCCTAATGTGGGTTGGCAGACTTCACATACCTTCGAAATTCTTATGAAGAACTTCTCAGGTATGCAGGTTTCCTCACGATGTTTTTCCTTCACCGTTAAAGCAAGTGATAATTAACAATTAATATACACATAACTTAGAAAAGTCAAAGGTGTATGCACTTGGGGCTGGTTTCGAACCTGCGACTTTCGTCTCGACAGTCCATACCACTCCCCGCTGAGCTATCACTGCTATTTATATTTTATAATGTGTACTTAAATATATTATCGTAATAAAGAGCGGCGAAGTAGTTTTAGTGACTGGTAGAGCCACGCTGTAGACAAAAGTGTCGAATGGGCCGGCTCGCCCACCACTGTCTTACAGAAAACCGATGTAAAGTAGCAGCTTCCTGCTGCGTTTCGTACGGTGAGTGAGATATCCGGAGGCCCAAATCCCCCTCCCATTGCCAATCCCTTAATTATCCCTACCCTTTAAGGTCGGCAACGCGCCTATAATTCTTTTGGTATTATGGGCGACCATGGGTGGTGGAGATCATTTATCATCACATGACCCACTTGCTCGTTTGCCGGCCTATGATATAAAAACAAATAATATATGAATAATAAATAAATACAGGCAACAGTCACACGCATAGTCCTGACCCCACACTAGGTTAACCTGTATCTTAGATATCAGGAACTAAGAGGGACTTGTGGTCCCACACCACTCTGACCCGAAACAAATATTTGTGGATTAGACAAACATTCGTCTTGGTGTGGGATTCGAACCGACGGCCTCTCGCTTCGCAGCCGGCTACTTGGCCACTGCGCCACGATGACTGTCAAACAACTATGAACCGCACCAGACGGTAAGTAAAATTCAGTTGCCAATGATGGCCAATTCACTAGGTGGTAGGTCCCTCGTATGTGAGGCCGACTAAGTTGGTACCACCGGTTTTCGATTTAAGCGCTGTTGTGTTTCGGTTGAGGTCATTGAAGCCAGTGAAATTACTAGGCATTATGATGCTAGGCATTTTATACCTCAGGGTGACGAGCGCAGTCCAGTGTCATACAATGCTTTGTAATTCAAATTTCTGTGTATTGTTGCATTTGCTTATGGATAGATACGGCGAGCCACATTACCATCAGGCGGGCGACATGCTCGTCGCATCATTTAAGCTAATAAATAGAATAAAACAAGGCGTTATGAGGAAATTGGTTACGCCCCCAACAATAACTCTGTCCTTGATTTACACGATAGCGGACTGTCCGTTGTAGAACATCGAAATCGCTCGCCAACTAGTTCATAATGGGTCTTACAGTCATTAGATGATAAACATATATATATATAAACTAGCATTTACCCGCGGCTCCGCCCGCGTAAAAGTCTTTTTCTGGGATAAAAGTTGCCTATGTTCTAATTCATGTATGTATTTGTCTACCTGTATGCCAAATTTTACTCAAATCCATTCAGCCGTTAAGGCATGATTGATCTACAAACATCCAAAAATTCAACACCCCCCCCCCCCCCCTCCTTAGCGCACCCCTTACATTACACAAACTACCATCTAACCAAATTTCATGATCATAGCTTTGTATATACATTACTGCTCCGCTCCGATGGGTCGTAGCGTGATGATATATAGTTATAAACCATTGTCTCGACAAAACAAATGTACGGTGTGAATATGAGCCCAATCGGTCAAGTTGTTCAAAAGTTAAAATAAATACTTTTATACCAAGTTCAACCCCTTCCCCCCTTTTGCCAGTGGAATTTTACAAAAATGTGAATCACATATTTCATTATTTATGATAACCAATATTTGTGCTTAATTTGACAGTCGTATTCTGTTCAATAAAAAAGTTTCATACAATATTCAGACCCCCCTTTTACCCCCTTAAAATGTGAATATCCAATAATCCGTTCTTAGTACGCCTCGCCATTATACAAAGTATCATCTAGCCAAATTTCATGACCCCAGCTTTAGTTGTTTTTGAGTAATCGTGATTAATCAGTGAGTGAGTGTGTAAGTTCAACCCCCCTTCCCCTCTTTTGCAAGTGGAATTTAGGAAAACTGTGAATCACATATTTCATTAGTTGTGATAAGCAATATTCCTGCATAGTTTCACAGTCGTATTCCGTTCCGTTAAAAAAGTTCCATGCAAAATTTCCCCCGCACCCCCCTTTTGTAAGTGGAATTTTCCAAAAATATGAAGCTTATACTTCATTACTTTTAATAAACAATATTTGCGCTTAAGTTCACAGTCGTACTAGTCGTAAAAGTTGCATACAACGTACAAACCCCTCTTTTACCCCCTTAAAATGTAAATTTCCAAAAATCCGTTCTTAGCTGACGTCTACATTACACAAACTATCATATGACCAAATTTTATGATCCCAGCATCAGTAGTTTTTGAGAAATCGATATGAATCAGTGAGTCAGTGGTATTTCGCTTTTATATATATAGATAGATTGACACTTAAATATACACATTATTGTACTACGGTAAAGCCAAATCATACTAAACTATCTGCAAAAGTAGCTTACAAAGTAACAAAACGCATGATAGAACATCTAAAACGAACGCAAGTGACATTGATAAACAGCAAATGCCACGCTCAAACAACATAAAATCAAACCCAGTGATATGGTATTAAAAACTGAGCAAATGCTTGTGAGTTGTGACATACAATTGACGTGAGTGGGTCTCTCTGGAGGGTGGCTCCCGTGCGGTGATGCGTGAAGAATCGGACTTCAGCCGCCCCTGCTCATGTGGGATGCAGAAAGGTGATTTTGGTTAATTCATTTCTGCATGGTATGCACGTATAATATCTTTAATAACATACGTACGTACTCACGCCTGTAATCCCCGAAGGGGTAGGCAGAGGTGTAAAGTACACCCACATTTCGCTGAGCGTATCTCCGTCCCACGATGTGATAGGAGACGAGCTTATCGCCATACCAGGCACAAATTCCAGACTCCGGGCTGATACTGAGCATTTCGAAATAGAAAAACCCAATATCACTTTACCCGACACGGGGAACGAACCCGAGAACTCAGCGTTAGGCTCAATCGTAACGCGTACGCATTACAACTGCGTCACCGAGGCAGTCTTTAATAACCTTTTTTATCTTTAATATATTTACTGCTTTATATTTCTCATTGACTTTTAAAAAGATTCTCAACGTAGAAGTGTATTTATTTAAATATCACCGTCAAATGACTGCCTCGGTGGCGCAGTTGTAATGCGTACGCGTTACGATTGAGGCAGACGCTGAGGTCTCGGGTTTGATCCCCGGGTCGGGTAAAGTGGTATTGGGTTTTTCTATTACGAAATGCTCAGTATCAGCCCGGAGTCTGGAATTTGTGCCCGGTATGGCGATAGGCTCGCCCCCTATCACATAAGGGACGGAGATACGCTCGGCGAAATGTGGGTGTACTGGTTACACCTCTGCCTACCCCTTCGGGGATTACAGGCGTGAGTGCGTGTGTGTTATCTCCGCCAAATATGAAGCCGATTTTTTTGTAATCATAAAGATTATTGTTACCTTCAATAGCGATCTAATATAAATTTGGTTAAAATGTGATAACGGATTTATGTTATATCAAATACCTTATAACAATTATACATTCAAACAAATCTATGCGTCCAATGGGAAACCTTCCCCGTGTGTTTTCGTTTGTTAATAATATCTTTGTTTATACATACATACATACATAGACTCACGCCTGTTTCCCATAGGGGAAGGCAGAGACAACAGATTTCCACTTACTACGATCCTTGCATACCTCTTTGGCCTCATTCACTCTCATAAAATTTTTGATACATGCACGTCGGTATATCTTTTTTTTTTTTTTTTTTTAGTATAGGCCGGCAAACGAGCAAGTGGGTCACCTGATGGTAAGCTATCTCCACCGCCCATGTACGCCCATAATACAAAAGAATTATGGGCGCGTTGCCGACCTTAAAGGATAGGGATAATAAGGGATTGGGAAGGGGAGGGGGATTTGGGCCTCCGGATATCTCATTCACCGTACGAAACGCAGCAGCAAGCTGCTACTTTACGCCGGTTTTCTGTGAGACAGTGGTAACGACCCGGACGAGCCGGCCCATTCATGCTGTAGACAAAATTGTCTACAGCGTGGCACTACCACTCGTATATATTATCTATTAATTTTAATTATTATTATCTTTTATAATTTTATATTTTAGCAAATCTTACGAATTCTAACTGCAGGCCTTATTAAGCTGCAGGCACGACATCGAAAGTGTGTCATCTAAAAATATGTCAAAATCTGTAGATTACATGAACCATTGCTTCTTAGGGACGTTTTATCTGTTTTTGACGGTTTGAGATACTGCAACCAACTCATTTCCATTAGAGATATAGAAATACAAGACACAGATCAACACACGTCCCCGGTGTCCGATTAAAAATCAACTTTATAAAATTCAATAGTAACGAACAATTCAGGGGTTGTAACAAAGTCAAGGTGCACACGCGAGTGACGCGGTCGCACGCGTCATACCGCCATTGTGACGCGGCCCTACTGCGTATTATTATTGCAAGATTTATCGCGTGGAAAATTGCACTCATTGTAGTTGCGACTCACTATGTATTATGATTGTGAATTATATCATATTTATGTTAATTACACAAGTGTCAAAGGTAGGGGACGTGTAACGGTCGTGATTTTTTCCGTGTTTTTTTCGTGTCGTTTGGTTTTATTACTTTTCGCTGCGTTGTGCAACTGTATGATCATTTATAGTTGTTTTGAGAAGGCGACGCAAATTTAAGCCTACTCAATCTATGTAAAGTCGAATAGGTAGTTGTTTTCTTCGTTCACCGAAATGACGATGCTAGGTGGTCATTCACCTGATGGTAAGCGACACGCCTGCCCATAAGCAGAAACAGCATATGTCAGAATTTTGAATTACAAAGTACTGCATGAGATTTGAGCAAATCTCATAATGTCCAGTAATTTCACTGGTTTCAACGTCCTTCAAACCACAACATGACAGTCCTTACATACTGTTGCTTGACGGTAGGAAAAGGCAAAGTGATTTTACTTATCTAGACGGCCTACCACCTATAAAATAGCAGACATTATTATAACAAAGAATAAACAGAATAATTTTGAGTACGTAACGTTAATGTTACATAATAACACAAAATTATTTTACTTTACAATTTGCAACACAAAACGTGCACACGTATGAGCGAACATCAACCGACTGTTGGTTTTACATTAATCGAATTCAAATCACCTTTCGGAAACCCTTCCATCACATACAAAAACAATCTTTTTTAATGTCCGAAGCTGGGATCAAAGCGGCGTTAACTCGGCTAAGCTGCGATCCCCTCGCTGCGCACAATGCATTAAATACCTTTGACAATGGAATCTGACGTGCGGATTGACGCGCACGAGCGGCGCGCCACAGTGTGCACCGCGTTTTACTTTCGATTTATATGTGCTGAGAAGAAAAATGGCGTATGTTATTTAGGTGTAGTTTTAGGGTACTGAACCCAAAGAATGCCAACAAAACCTATTATTACTAAGTCTATATCGTATATCTGTATTTTTACCTATACATAACTCTATGTTATGTGATAGGTAGCCTATTGAAATTTTCACAGAATACATAATTATGTTTGACTGCCTCGGTGGCGCAGTTGTAATGCGTACGCGTTACGATTAAGCTAACGCTGAGGTCTCGGGTTCGATCCCCGGGTCGGGTAAAGTGGTATTGGGTTTTTCTATTACGATATGCTCAGTATCAGTCTGGAATGTGTGCCCGGTATGACGATAGGCTCGCCCCCTATCACATCGTGGGACGGAGATACGCTCGGTGAAATGTACTGGTCACACCTCTGCCTACCCCTTCGGTGGTCCACTTAAACTCTCCAGATATCGTAACAAATAAAAAAAACACAATAAGTAAATATTTAAGATTTGGATCGCTCAGTGCACGAGTTCGACTAGCACTTGGCCGACTTGACTTTTTATTGTACTATGATTGCGTGTTCATAAAACATAGGCCGGCACACGAGCAAGTAGGTCAACTGATGGTAAGTAATCTCCACCGCCCATGAAGCCCACAATACCAAAATAATCATGGAGGGGTACCTGACTTTAAAGGAAAATAATGATTTAGAGAAATCCCTAATTCTCAATGGAAGGGATGGGGATTTGGACCTCCGTATATCTCACCGTAGGAAATATAGCAGCAAGCCACTATACTACGTTGGTTTTCTGTGAGACAGTAACAACCAGGTCAAGCCAGCCCATACATGCTTTAGACAAGACCGTCTTTCAGAACCACTTGCACTTTTATCGTAGCCTTCTTCCTACCTATACCTAAAAAAGTACCTTTAACATTCCAAATTCCCTAACTCAGATAACCTATAAATTTATATTACTCATTGAAACGAAATGCTTAAAATTATGCAGATCAATAGCCATGCAAAATGAACGATTTACATAGTTTATTGACACATTCTATTTTATTTATTTATGTATTTATAATTCTTTATTTTACAACACTTAGAGTACAAGTATACACATACAATAAATATTGTATACATATATTCCACGGTATAATAGATATTAAATATAGCAAATAAATATCAATGTCACAGCACCATATAGTTGTATATTCTACGAATATTATACGTCGTTTCGTACCTGACACGTAATATGAGCATGTATAGAGGTTTAAATAAGTTTTGATATCGGCGCGGTAGTCCAATACAATGGCCGAGGGGATGAGTCCCGCGCGTGTGCTATTTAATTTCACATGTGGATGATTGCGAGATATCTCAGATTTCTGCGCATTGATAATTAAGATTTATCAAACAGTATTTAGACGGTAATACTCGTATTCTACGCATTGTAGAAAATAAAATAATACATTTATTTTATTTTTATTTTTTTAGTAATGTCTGTGTGTATTTTCTACGAAGCTGTGTAACTTAGAATGCTGTGTACAGTGGTAAATAGACCTCAGGTTTATAATGTGTTTATTGTAATTAAGATAATGTGTAATACTAAATAATCTGTTGTCTGTTTCTGTGCCAAATAAATAAAATAAAATAAAATAAAATAAATTAGTTATATTGTTTTAATATGTAATTAGTTATATATTAATATGTAATTAGTATTTTGCCTCGATGGCGCAGTTGTAATGCGTATGCGTTACGATTGAGACTAACGCTGAGGTCTCGAGTTCGATCCACGGGTCGGGTAAAGTGGTATTGGGTTTTTCTATTACGAAATGCTCAGTATCAGCCCGGAGTCTGGAACTTGTGCCCGGTATGGCGATAGGCTCGCCTCCTATCACATAAGGGACGGAGATACGCTCGGCGAAATGTGGGTGTACTGGTTACACCTCTGCCTACCCTTCGGGGATTACAGGCGTGAGTGCGTATGTATATTAGTATTTTAATTATTATATTACTAGGAGATGTTGAAGCGTGACAACTGAATTTTTTTGTAAATAGAATAAACTATTGTAGATACGAGTAGTGAACTAATTTGTCCGCGTACAATAATTCTGACTATACCTAATCTTGATTTTTTCGTATAATGAAACAGTACCGTCTTGGACAAGCTTCTGCTACTGTCTACAGCATGGCTCGATCATTCTGAAATATGGCGATCCGGTTGCTGTACTACTTATAGTTTTAGCAAGATAGTAGTATGAGTACCACCATTCTGTAGAAAAAAAACATGCAGGGCAGTCTTTGGGGACTGCCGATAGAAGCGAAAACTAAGTAACTTGTGAATTGTATCGTCGAAATGATTAGCTTAAACTCTTTGTATATATAATGTATACTAATAACGTAGGCAGTATATCGGTGTACATATAGCTCATGGGAAGCGTGCGGTGGCATGACGCGAGTTTCACACTTTTTTTTCACCCAAAAAGTGGTCAACGCGCCTAAAGAAGTTTTCACTTCAAAATTCTACTCTATTCTCTACACCGTACTATAGTAATCTCATTATCAGTATACATGGTACAGAAAGTAATGAAATTGTATTTAGCTGCCGACCCACCGGTCACACGAGTGCACGCGTCGTTTTACAGATCTATGATAACCTTAATGAAAAGATCCCGGCTGCGAGATAGTAGAGATGATTCTCGCAATACAATTGTGTGGAGAAGGTTTACTTTTGGAGCTATTGAGACTTACATACATACGCACTCACGCCTGTAATCTACCCGACCCGGGGATTGAACCCGAGACCTCAGCGTTGGTCTCAATCGTAACGCGTACGCATTACAACTGCGCCACTGAGGCAGTCTATTGAGACTTGGTGTTACGAATTCTGATAAAGTATTTTTTTTTCGGGAACAAGAAGGGTATTATAAGTTTGATCCCTTGTCTGTAGGTGTGTGTCCTAAGCTCCTAAATATGTTTTTTGTTTGATAGCTAGTTTAAACCTAGGTTCTGCGCTAAGTTTGAAGAAGGTCTGTAAATTTACCGACTTTTTTCTAATTGGTGTCGGGAATTTTTAATACATTGGTTATTTCTTATTCATTTGTGTAAAGTTGAGTAAAGAGTACATTAATTTCTTCAAGAGGAGTGCATCATTCAAAGACAGCTGGAGGAGATCGAAGCATATCGTCCTCTTATCCTACAGAGACGAGAATAACCTCTAATTATATTTTTTCTACTTCTTTAAAAAGATACAAGATATTTCCACCTACAAATGTTAGAAATTACGTGAGACTAGTATTATTTTATTAATACCAAACGATAGTAATCACTTCAACGCACGATTTATTGGTTACTTTTACAATGTTACTGCTTTACAGAACACTACCCCACGTCTAGAGACTGCTCTATAGTTAAATATAACTAAAACGACTAGGACCGAAGAGTAAAACAGCGGAGCTACCGCGCAATGAACCCTTGGACCATCGACTGAGTACTGATCTTAGTGGACTGGAGGCTGACTGACTAACTGCGGGCAAAAGGCCTCCAGTTATGGTGACAACCTCTTTTAACCCATTTAACCACCTTTCCACAACATTATTATTTTAGTTTACCCAACATTGTATTCAGACACCCTCAATACACCAATAAAAAGAGAATACCCTAACACAAATGTCATCCTTCTGTCCTTGCCTCTGTTATGTACAACGTCCACCACCCTTCAAAGTTATGATCACGGCAGGCCATTCTGTGATGGGCAGATACTATCGCGTCACCGCCGGGCCGTGCACTTGACGGCCTTCAGTTTGCTAGCTCAATGATATCCTATTTGGACTATTTTTTCAAACTTTATCTGCTAGATTGAATGTTCGAAGTTAATCTTTAGGCCCAATTGGTATATGGTACATCAGATATTATTTTACGTGTCACTTTACTGGTAGCGTAAAACAATTATAACTTTGGAATCGACGATTACAGCTTTCAAGCTCTTGTAAAAACTATAGTCTCATAGTGATTTCTTAGGTTTACGCGAATATTACAAATAGTTTTATTTCAATTTATAGTGAATATTACACATAGTTTTCTTCAAAAACGCTGGATAATATTCTGTGTAAATGATTACTAAAATGAATCTGCTAAGTAATAATATAGTCAGGAAAACCTGTATAACCGTTTAGATTGTCCGACTATTTATTATGTGGATGTTCTATTTTGTTTTATGAACTATTATTTTATTTTATTTTGTTTTATGAACTATTATTTTATTTTATTTTGTTTTATGAACTATTATTTTTGTAATACAGAATATAATATAATTATAATACATTTGGATATTCTTTTCTTACTCGTCATGGAGTGTATGTGAGCCATCAACATTGTAAGCTCGAAGCCAACTTCAATCTGGTGATGGACGAGACAATGACGAAACATGGTTCCCGGTGCGGGTTGTGGGGGTCATACGGCGGGTCGCTCCCACATAATACTAAGTCCACCGTCAAATCATGATGAGAAGGCGTACCCCAGCATAAAGCCGGGATAACGCCAGGCAAAAAATAGGAACCCATCAGTACAAAATGTATACATTATTATCAAACAACTACTATCGATAAACAAACTGACTTCTACAAATATTCTAATTACTTATGCATTTTTTCTCATAAAAAAAAGCACAAAGCGCCAAAACAATAGTCTTTAATTGTGAATGTATTAGCGGGGAGTGTAGGGAGAACGCACCAATGTCAGGAAGGTAATTAATAACGGACTCCACGGCGGAAAGATTTTTAATTTGCGACACACGTGCATGTCGAATGGCGCCGCGTGCCGAGGGACGCTGCTACAAGTAGATAGGTATTTGTTCTACGGACGTGTGCTCGGATGAATGGCATTTATTAACGTACCCTTTAGGTTTTGCGTGGCGAAAATATGCTGTTTTGTGGTGCATAATTAGAAATATCGATTGGTTGACGTTCATTGAAGAGTAAGGGGTAAAATAGTGTTCTTTCAATTTATATAATGTTTTATAAGCATGTTTTGTTATTATAGACGGCTCAAGCGATGATGCATTGTTAAAGATTATTTCCATACCTTTTAAAATATCAATATTAAAGAAAGGAAATTACCTAGTGACAGAACATAATTTAGTCGTGCTAGATATATCGATTGATCATGTAACATAAATATTGAATATTTGTATTTTCGCCTATATTCGTATGTAGAACGAAACGCCGATTTATACCAAAATAGTTGGAATTCGCGCTTAGGTTTACACAAAACTGCGTCGTTCAGTGGCCGTCGATTCAACGAACACTTTTATCAATGTTCGCTTTTCAATAAAACCTCTAACAAACTGGCCAGTTGACGCTCGCAGCTTTTTTCCGCCAATAGAGTCACATCCGCCGGCGGCCGGAAGTGGCCCGATGCCCGGTCGGCCCACAACAGGAGCGCTTACCTTAGTTTTTTATTTGTGGCCCCGTTGATTTATGGTAGTTCGGAATTTGTTCGCGCTGTGACCGCGCCAAAATGATTTTCGCGCTCGCAGGAAATCTGCCGATGCCCGCCGTTCCCGAATCTGAATATGTCAAAGTTATTTTCCCTCAAAACTGGCGGCTGTTTGCATGTTTGAACTTTGAAAAATCTCACTGAGTCCCAGTCTGAAAACTTTTTTTAGGTAAGTTTTTTTTCGTTTGAAACTTATGTTGTACTTACTTGACCCTGCTTAAATATGATAGCCTTTATTAGTATTTAATTGCCTTAACATCTTAGTATATTGCTACAACGAGGAAGTATAAGAATGCTATATATAATTTGGAAAAGAAGTAATAAAACACTAGAATTCAAAGATACTTTTCGCGACTTTAAGCGGACTTTTCACAGGCTTTTTATATAACATAGGCTGGCAATCGAGCAAACAGGTAGAGGTAGGTAGTAGGTCACTTGATAGTAAGTGATGTCCATCGTTCATAAACACCCACAATACCACGTCATGAACACCGACCTTAAAGCCAAGAGACAATTAAGGGTTTGGAGAAGGAAGATATTTAAATATCCAGATATCTCACTCATAGTACGAAACGCAACAGCAAGCTGTTACTTCAGATGGGTATTTTTGTAGGACAGTGGTAACAACCAGGCCGAGCTGGCCCATTAATGCTATAAACAGTCTACAGCGTGGGTCTATCTCCTATAGGTTATGGAAAAGACTATTTTTAAAGACTTCGACAAGCCTTATTGCAGTATAATTTCAACGGACTACTGTCTAGCTGGCTAGGCCGGGTATTAACCAGATCTAATTATATTACATCTAGTAAAAGAAATGTATACCAACGCCAAGTAAAACTGAAACATTATCACAAAGCGAAATAAGACATATTTCATTAAGGACAGTCCAAACAACAACAATTGAATCAGGCGCGTACCTTCAGCAGATTACTGCGACTTATTGCAGCCGACAATAACCCCCCGTCTCAAAAGAATAATATGTCTTTATAAGGGATCCAGACGCTTTCCGTGCCTCGCTTCTCAGTTCTTACACATTTTTCAGTGAAATGCGAGAGCGCCTTTAGTTTTTTCATACAGAATATTCTTCAAATTCGACTTTATTCGTACCGCATAAGATTAGTTTTCCAATGTAGAGTCTTCTTTTAGAATAGATTGCATTGTCTTGTAACGTAAATCATTTTGAAATAAGATTCTTATTGTACGTCAAACAATATTCTATCTTAAGCGCTTACTGAAAGGTTCATTTTATCATAAAATGTAAGTGGATTAATAACTTTATGTCCTAGATAGAGACTCACGTGGTAAAAGGTCACTCCTGCCGTGACGGACCGAATTAAATGTATAAAATGAAAGAGATGTGCAGCTTGATTATCTATGTATTTCCAGTTGTCTCTGGGTTTAGTATCATGCTTTGATTGTTTTTACTTTGGTTCCCAGAAGCTTAGTGTAGGTAAAGCAAGTATTCACTACGGTCACAATGAAAAATATTTCTTTTCAGCTAATTAGACGTTACATAGTTTTAGCTACGACTGCCTCGGTGGCGCAGTTGTAATGCGTAAGCGATATGATTGAGGTCAACGCTGAGGTCTCGGGTTCGATCCCCGGGTCGGGTAAAGTGGTATTGCACCTCTGCCCACCCCTTCGAGGATTACAGGCGTGAGTGCGTATGTAATTATTTTCTTTCTGCCTGGCGTTATCCCAGATTAACACCAGGGTCCTTCCCATAATGATTTTACGGTGGATTTGGTATTATCTGGGGCGACCCACCGTCTGACTCCCACAACCCACAACGGAACCAAGTTTCGTTATTGTATCGTTCTTCAGCAGAGTGTACCACGTACAGGTGAGGTTGGCTTTAGGCCTAAGATGTTGGTGGCCCATTTACAGTTTACACTCCCTGACTGTTATAATGAATATTATTTTGAGTGGTAGAGCCACGCTTTAGACAGTTTCGTCTACAGCATGAATGGGCCGGCTCTCCGGGTCGTTACCACTGTCTCACATGAAACTGGCGTGAAGTAGCAGCTTGCTGCTGCGTTTCGTACGGTGAGTGAGATACCCAGAAACCCAAATTGCCCTCCACTTCCGAATCCCTTAATGATTCCTTTCCTTTAAGGTCGGCAACACGCCCATGATCCTTTTGGTAGTGTACATGGGCGGTGGAGATCACTTACCATCAGATGACCCATTTGCTCGTTTACCGGCCATTGTTTTAGAAATAAAAATATTCTAAAGTAATAAAAGAAATAAATGGCAAAATAAAAGGTTTAACATTTACAGATGCTACCAACATTTTCAAGTTTACCCGTGATACCAGTTTATATAGAGGAAGAAAAACTATTAGGTCCAAAGACAAACGGTAACCAGAATACCAACTATGGCAGATAATAGGAACTTATCTCCTAAGGAGTGGAATAAAAAGAACATTTTATTGCTAGGGTCCTGAACACCTTGCCTATAATCTTTCATTTAGGGAATTGTTTACGACCAATGATGGCTCTATCTCCTTTACTCTTGTGTATTTCGGGTATGTTTGTCCCTTTCGTATTAAGGTGTAGTTTTCTCTTTATTTTGATTGTGTGGACAGGGCTGTGTTGTTTACTCTGAAAATAATTTTGTTTACTTTTGCCATTGTTTTTGTTATTCTTTTCTTTAATAAAACGTAAGCTTACACTTGTTTTCCCGAAGAGGTAGGCAGAAAATGACTAGTGCACCCACAGTTTGCCGAGCTTATTTACATCCCAGAATGATAGGTGGCGAGCCTATCGCCATATTGGGGAATAAATTCTAGTTCCAAGCAGCACCGGTTTCATTTTAACCAATTTAAAAAAGAGGCAGATTTTTAATGTATGTTCACGCATAAGTCAAATTGATTATTATTTTGTTTGAAAGATATTCTCGTAGTTGACCTGTATATTATGGCGGTTATGACGACACGAGCAGGTTTCTCGCCTGATAGCAAGTTGTGACGTTTACCACACTTGCTCACCGCTAACCATAAAATATACATTTTAGGAGTAAAGGAGGAGTTAACACACCTGTGAAATTGAGTACAAATATTGCTAGTTTTGTTTCAATCCTATATAAAAATAAATATGAAAGTTTGGATGTTTGTTAGTCAATCACGCCCAGTTTTGGATGAAATTTGGTACATAGATAGACCATGGCCATAGATTACTTTTTTCCCGGAAAAGGCCGTTACTGCGGATGGGCCGCGAGCAAAAGCTAGTAATTTTATAAAATTCCACTCGTAAAAGATATGAAAAGATTGAATTTTGTATATTAATAATGTGAAAGTTTGTATGTTTGTAATTCAATCAGGCCTTAATGCCTGAACGGATTTGGGTAAAATTTCGCACACAGGTAGATCATGCCATGAATTAGAATATAGGCTACTGTTATCCTAGAAAAATACAATCAAGCGGGCGGAGTCGAGGGCAACTGCTAGTTATATTATATAATGAACTTTTACCCGCAGCTCCGCACGCGTGACCACCCTTTTCCGGGATAAAAAGTTGCATATTATATCCGGAAGAATAACTAGCTTCTAACTGTCTCCAGGATCCCATCTATCTTTGTACCAAAAATCATCAAAATCGGTGCAGCGATGTAGTTACAAACAAACTCACTTTCGCATTTATAATATTAGTTAGGATTAGCTCGGAGATAGAATATTCCTCTAGTTATATAAACGATATTGATTCTAAACTTTGTAAACAAAACTAAAATTGATTATTAAGCGCTTGTTTACTTTATTGTTGAAGAGACTTCAGCTAGAACTAAAGCAATTAAATATAACAAACCCGCTCAAAGAAATTCAATCCAATTAGCCAATAAAAAAAAAAAAAAAAACTAGAATACAAATTCCAAAGAACTGATAATAATCTGTTATGGTATCTGTTAAAGATATCCCACAAAAAAACCGAAGAGTGGCAGCCCTTATAGTGACCCTTTTGTAATGATGATTGGTTTGTGCAGGCTTATTGGAGGTGGCGTGTACACACGAATTCACTTAGCGAACACGTAACTCCCACGTGTCCGACATGTATCCAAAGCCACCAACTGAATGTTGACAACCCTATGCTTAAATATTTTATGCTATATTATAATGGGCGTGTTTAAGAAGCCAAAGTTCTGAGTAATCTAAGCTAGACTCTCAGAATATGTAATTTAAATCTAGAATTTATGAAATATGTTTTACGGAGTGCCGCGATGGTGCAGTTGTAATGTGTACACGGTACGACTCGTCGCTTATCCTTATAAGTGGTAGAGCCACACTTGTCTACAACGTGTCCACAGAAAACCGACGTAAAGTAGCAGCTTGCTGATGAGTTTCTTACGGTGAGTGAGATATCCGCAGGCCCAAACCTCCTCCACTTCTTAATCCGTTATTTATGCCTTTCCTTGAACGTCGGTAACGCACCCTTGATTCTTTTGGTATTGTGGGTGTACATGGGCGGTGGCGATCACTTACCATCACGTGACCCACTTGATCGTTTGCCGGCCTATGCAAAAAAAAAACCATTTTAAGTAGGTACAGTATCTCATTTTTTTAATTCTAATTTTGGATCAAGCCCCACCAATCCAAAATCCTGGATCCGCCACTGTTCTCTGGTATGCTGCAGTGGAGATCACTTACCATCAATTGACACACTTGCTCATTTGCTGGGTGCTTTAAAGTAGCAGAAAGCCTAATAACAATAAAACTTACATACATACATAGGCACTCACCTGTAATCCCCGAAGGGGAATCAGAGGTGTAACTAGTACACCCACATTTCGCCGAGCGTATCTCCGTCCCTTATGTGATAGGGGGCGAGCCTATCGCCATACCGGGCACAAATTCCAGACTCCGGGCTGATACTAAGCATTTCGTAATAGAAAAACCCAATACCACTTTACCCGATCCAAGGATCGAACCCGAGACCTCAGCGTTAGCTTAATCGTAACGCGTACCTACGCATTAAAACTGCGCCACCGAGGCAGTCATAATAAAACTTAAGACACATATTGAAAACAAAAGTCATAATTCAAAACAACGGGGTCACTTTGTTGTTGTATTCAATATTTATGATTTCGCGTATCTAATAGTGCGTGTCGTATGAACAATACGTATTCATAGTGATTTCGGCCCATTACCTCTGTATACAAACCGATCGCTCTCGTAACGCATTCGCGATACATTGAGCAATCTCTTGTTTTTTGTAAAGCATTGATTTGTTATAATTATTGTTATTTATATGTTTTTCGTATGTGGAAAGGATTTTCTAAGGGATATGTTTGGGTCTATTGCGACTGATAAAGGTTTTTTACGATGTTTTTTTAGTATGCTTTTAGTGATATGTTTATTTTGTTACACAAAGTTTAGCAAACATTCAGTACATCACGATGAGAACAATGATGTTACTTATTAACTATATTCCTACATAGACTCACACCTGTTTCCCATTGGGGTTGGCAGATATCACGGAATTCCTCTTTTTTTCGGTAATCTTCTTCTTCTTCCCCTGCCCTTATCTCATTATCAGTGGGGTCAGCGAAACATGCTTTTTACGACATGTTACAGAAAGATTTGGCTTGTAGTTTTTACGACCGGCCGCCTGCTTGACGTGAGCCTCATTGGGGAACATTCTCTCTATCTTTTTCATTATATCTTTTTCTGCAATAATGAAATAAATTAAAATTTGTTTTGCTTTTTGCTTCTAAGGTTGGTTTATTAAAGTAAAAAAAAAAAACCAAATAATTAAATAAAACAATGTAAATTTTATGGGCATAATAATATTAAATTGGGTGCCTCTCCCGTACTAAAAATAGTACAGGTAATACCGCTTGCGATTTTAAAATGAAATCTGTAATTACCTTGCAGATACAAAAAAGAAACTAATATACATATCGAAGTGTTTCAACGATCTTGTGAAAATATATTAAATATTTGTCATTGGCGAAATGCACAGATACATATTATTGTGAACAAAAAATAAAAAAGTTTGAGGCGTGGTTCGGACCTTCGGGATTAAATAAAACCTAAAGTCCCTATTACAGAAAGCTAAGAATAATCGTCAAGATACATATAAACTGCTCTATGATTTCAACACGCACTAGGTAACGCGGTTTGAAATCTAGCATGCCAACTTTACGACTTACTGGCCTGTGAATAAATCTTAATACCGTAGCGTTTTGTATCTAGCAACACTTACCTACATTTTTAATAGCCTGAATGGCCATCCATCTCCGGTCTTTTTCAGCCTTACAAAATATGAATTATGAAATAAGCAAAATAATTCAAAATAAATTTTCCATAGATCCAGGCACTTATACAACAAAATGTAATCCCCCTTTAATTCATTAAGCGATTCACCGATTGAATCTTTTGATCATCAATGCACTCACAAAGCCATTCACAAACTTTCTCACAGCAGAAATAACGATCGAACAATTATTTCATCCAATTCATTTCCACTCATGCGGTGAGAAGCAAAATGGCTGACGCGGGCCACGCGTCAGTCACCTTCCGTTAAAGACGAGTCGTGAATGGCGAGCCTAATTGCGAATATCTATCGCCACGTGTCGGTGAGTGAGTAGCGTGTTTTAGGTAGTCATTCTTTATTTGAATTATGTTGTACGCGCAACATAATGTTGTTTAAAATTGCACTGTAATGCTATAAGATAGAGTTGATATTAGATTGATAATGAGCTGGTATTTATAATGTTACGAGTATCGCTGTTTTGCAACACTGTGACAAATGAACGTTAGTTCTAAATTTGAAATGCGATTTTGTTCCGGATGAAGGCATGGGATATTGTTACATATTATAGTATTTTTAAAAATAAAAAATAGATACTAAGGCCGCTATTTCACTATCATATAAAAATGATCCTACTTCTATAGCTCATAGATATATTATGAGAAATGTATGACAGTGTAATAGCAAAATAAATTTCATATTTTCTATGGTCCTATTTCACAGCATGCTGTGACATAGGATCATATATGACGTCATATATCTATGATGCAAACATAATAGTGGACTAGCAGCCTTCATTCTACGTGGACATCACAGACACAGGCATCACATTTAGAAAATAAAAGTTATTGTTAAATTATGCTATTTTAAATATATATTGCATACATATAAATACATACGCAGTCACGCCTGTAATCCCCGAAGGGGTAGGCAGAGGTGTAACCAGTACACCCACATTTCGCCAAGCGTATTTTCGTCCCATGATGGGATAGGGGAGAGCCTATCGCCATACCGGGTACAAATTCCATACTCCGGGCTGATACTGAGCATTTACTAATAGAAAAACCCAATATAACTTTTTCCCGACCTGGGGGTCGAACCCAAGACCTAAGCGTTAGTCTCAGCCGTAACGCGTACGCATTACAACTGCGCCACCGAGGTGGTTTATAAATATTTTTGATATTTAATAGAATTATGGTCTCTAGCTGCCGCACTCAGAATCGTCAAATATCTGTAATTGACAATAATAGAATTTAATTGTTTCTACACTCAGAAGTTAGAGCCAGTTAATAATAATACATACAATACAAAAAGTTTGAGTAAAGGTGGAGGCAACAGTTCTAATACCTATTTGAAGCTCAGTTGTAGATAAACTTCAGGAAAGTCGCTTAAGGTGGTTCGGTCACATTTTAAGAAAACTACAGGAGTAGGTCAGTCGCAAATACGTGTGCTAGGTCGTACCAGGAGTACGGTCCCACGGGCGGTACAAAAAATGCTGGCTTGACGTATTAAAGGAAAACATGAGAGCTAATTGTCTCACTGCGGATGTTCAAGATCGGCCGAAGTGGATGCGTCAAAGTTAAAAGGAAGACCTTGGCACTAGCAGATATAATGCGAGGTTTTTTATTTGGTTGAATGACGAGACGAGCACGTCGCTTGCTTGATGTAAAACGCAACGCCTGCTCATAAACAGAAGCAACGCCACACAGAACTTTAAATAACAAAGTACTGCATGACACTGAACTGAGCTTGTCATTCCGAGACATAAGATGTTCAGTGTAATGTTTTCACACTTTGGTGGCAGAAATAGAGAAAGCCGTGGTACCAACCCACACGGCCTCTCGCATACGACGGACCTACCACTTAGTGAACGAAAGATTAGGTACAAAGAAAGATTGTTATCAACTTAAATTGTTAACGTTTATGTTGAAACAACATGCAATATTCAATCTAGAATTTATAAATATTACCCGGATATTAATAAAGGAACTCTTTTACCTGTCCACAACAAAAACAGGCCGAGTCCAGCGATGCAATATCCGCACATAAAAGCGCTTCTATCATAGCCCCGCAATTTGTTATATCAACCAACAATCATGCAAAACTCAACCATATTCGCAGCTTAACAAGACATACATTACTTTGAAAATTTATATCACATGTAATCGAAGTAGAGTCCAAACGAAATTGGAAGCTATATGAATGAAGATAAGGTTGAAAGTAGTACATGAAAGTAGTTCAGTAGAATGTTCCGGACAGCAAAATGAACTGCGCAAGATGTATGAGGTATCGGATTAAAAATATTTGTACGGTCCATTTATACATGGTGTAATGAAAAGTCCTAAACGTCTGTTATTAACCACAGGGTGGTCCATTAATTGAGCCCGCCATTCATTGGCCGGCCGTGATGAAGGTTAGACGTGCTCTGTTGAAAAGATTTAAAATTGTAATTAGAGGCGCTGGTGACAGTTTTCGGATAAGGTATTAAGAGTATGAACGGGTTACTTATTTTGTATAGATATAGTATATGGACTGCCTCGGTGGCGCAGTTCTAATGCTTACGCGTTACGATTGAGGCTGACGCTGAGGTCTCGGGTTCGATCCCCGGCGCGGGTACAAGTGGTATTGGCATTTTCTATTACGAAATGCTCAGTATCAGCCCGGAGGCTGGAATTTGTGCCCGATATGGCGATAGGCTTGCCCCCTATCACATTGTGGGACGGAGATACGCTCGGCGAAATGACGGTGTATTGGTTACACCACTGCCTACCCCCTTCGGGGATTATAGGCGCGAGTGCGTATGTATGTATAATATATGAATTCCGATATAATAGTTTAAGGTGGATAGGGATAAAGCAGGAGTATTTATAATGGACTTTAATGAAATCGAGGTACTTAGACTGAGAAAGCAGCAAGGTCCTGGGTGCAAATCCGAGTCAAGCAATCATAATTGATTTATATATATACGCACTCACGCCTGTAATCCCCAAAGGGGTAGGCAGAGGTGTAACCAGTACACCCACATTTCGCCGAGCGTATTTCCGTCCCTTATGAGATAGGGGGCGAGCCTATCGCCATACCGGGCACAAATTCCAGACTCCAGGCTGACACTGAGCATTTCGTAATAGAAAAACCCAATACCACTTTACCCGACCCGGGATTCGAACCCGAGACCTCAGCGTTAGACTCAATCGTAACGCGTACGCATTACAACTGCGCCACCGAGGCAGTCAAATACTACTGTGTATACTATATCTTATGTCATAATCTTTGTATGTATCAGAGGCGAGCAGGCGGTGCCGCGGGTGTCGTTGGATGCAGTCGGCCACGTCGTGCGCTGGCATTCATTACCACGCAGTAATGAGACCCGCCCGCTCATAGAATACGATATTCAAACGTGTAGAGACGTCAGTAGGTATTGTTTTTGAATGACGAGACAATCAGGTCGCTCGACTGATAGTAAGCGCCACGCCTGCCTATAAACAAAAGCATCTTCACAGTTTTGTAGCAGAGGCAGGCAGACGAGCAAGTGGGTCACCTGTTGGGTTGTGATCTTCACCACCCATGAACATATAAAATACTTGAAGAATCAAGGACTCGTTACCGATAATAAAGTGTAGATAATATAATCATAGCATAATTATAACTATACAAGAGCGGTAGAGCCACGCTGAAACAGTTTTGTCTACAGCATGAATGGGCCGGCTCATCCGGGTCATTACCACTGTCTCATAGAAAACCGACGTAGAGTAGCAGTTTGCACAACAGTCACACACATGGTCACGGCCCCACGCTAGGTTAACCTGTATCGTGGGTATCAGGAACTACGAGGGACTTGCCAACCCACTACACCCAAACCCGAAACAAATATTTGTGGATCACACAAACATCTGTCTCGATGTGGAAATCGAGCCCACGGCCACTCGCTTCGCCGCCAGCTACTCGTCCACTGCACCACGGAGGCCGTATTTAATATGTTAAGTCTCATAATGCCCAGTTATTTCACTAGCTTCAATGTATTTTAAACTGAAACACAGTACGTTACACTACTACCTACGAGTACATGTACTTCATAAGTTGCAATACGTTCTTAGAACATTTTACATTTAATTATTTTACTGTCTCCTCTGCCATTTATTCTATGCGCTTATGGGTACGTTAGCACCTTTTAAGGCTTTTAAAAGGCTCTCAGAGCGGCTAATCATGCGGCCCGCGGCGCTTCGACACAGATTATCGTACTTTGCTTGCAGCACCACCGCTCTACATAATGTAGAGATTGGTTCAATGTTCTGTGGTCTAACTGGAGCGTCTTTTACCTCTTTGTAAGAACCAGTGTAGAGTTATTGAAATGTGTATTAACAATTAACTATTGAAGCATAATTAGTATGTTTTCGGTGTTCCGTACCCAAATAGTGTCAAGTATCTTTCGCCATCTTGGAAACCTACTACTAAGCTTTCGTCATCTTGGAAACCTAATATTAAGCTTTCGCCATCTTGGCAACTGATTACTAAGCTTTCGCCATCTGTCTGTCTTCATGGAGACGGTGCTAAATTATCTCTAATCAATCAACCATGCAACTCGGTCGAAACATCGATAAATAAATAAATTCGCTTTTATATGTACCATCAAGTGATATTGGGTTTTTCTATTATGAAATGCTCAGTATGAGCCCGGAGTCTAGAATTTGTGCCCGATATGGCGATAGGCTCGCCCCCTATCACATCGTGGGACGGAGATACGCTCGGCGAAATGTGGGTGTACTAGTTACACCTCTGCCTACCCCTTCGGGGATTACAGGCGTGAGTGCGTATGGCGTATGTACCATCAAATACTACGAGATTAAGCGCCTATTCAATCAACTATGAGTTAATGCTGCTTACCAAATAAAATATGACTTGTTGAAATATAAAAGTCACTTTGACATTATAATATATACTGGCTGGAAAATGTCTACAAGGTAGTTACAAAAATAACTGTCTTATACGTTGACTGGTAGGTAAATCTTATCTCGAATGTTGTGATATAGGCCCTTAGATCCGTTATTAAATAAGACAATTCTAGGACTAGACTGGCTTGGTGGCGCAGTTGTAATGCGTACGCGTTACGACTGAGGCTGACGCTGAGGTCTCGGGTTTGATCCCCGGGTCGGGTACAAGTGGTATTGGGTTTTTCTATTACGAAATGCTCAGTATCAGCCTGGAGTCTGAAATTTGTGCCCGGTATGGCGATAGGCTCGCCCCCTATCACATAAGGGACGGAGATACACTCGGCGAAATGTGGGTGTACTAGTAACACAGCCTATCCCTTCAGGGATTACAGGCGTGCGTGCGTATGTATGTATGTATTTCTAGATTTTTTTGAGCAATGAAGGCTGGCAAATGAGTACGTAGGTCACCTGATTGTAAGTGAACTCGACCACCCATGAACATTCATAGTACCTTAGGAATTATTGATGCGTTGCCGACCTTAAAGGAAAGGGATAATTAAGGGATTGGGTAGGAGAGGGGGATTTGGGCCTCTGGAAATTTCACTCACCGTATACGAAGTGTAACAGCAAGCTGTTTTTTCTGTGTCATTGGTAACAGCCCGATCAAGCCGACCCATTCATGCTGTAGACATAACTGTCTACAGCGTGGATACAAAAATCTCGGTTTTGATGAATTATGTTACAGAGATAGATGGGACCCTAGAGACGGATACACTAGTTTTTATCCCGGTTATAAGCTACTTTTTATCCCGGAAAAGGCGATTCACGCGGGTGGACCTGCGAGCAAAATTTAGTTTTATATAAATAGTACTCCATTAATTGTGTTAATGATTTCTTATAATTTAGATTCTTACAAGTCTTTTATTCTGATTTACATACTCAACGACCTAATTAATATATCAGCACTCAAGCGAGCCGTCACATAGTTTAAACGTGATTTTTTATATTACAGTAATATATTAGTGATGAAATATTAGCAAAACACGCGACTTTCGAAGAAAAACATCGGCGGTCGTCAACGTGCGTTTCCGCCGCTATTTTATGTACACAAATGTTTTTTTTTAATTATTATTATTAGATTGAATGACAAGACGAGCAAGTCGCTCGCCTGATGGTAAGCGCCACGCCTGCTCATAAACAGAAGCAACGCCACACAGAACTTTAAATAAAGCACTGCATGACACTGGACTGCGCTCGTCACACTGAGACATAAGGTGTTAAGTCTCATAATGCCCAGTAATTACACTGGCTTCAATGTCCTTCACACCGGAACACAACAGTGCTTACACATTGTTGCTTGGTGGCAGAAATAAACAAAGCGGTGGTACCAACCCAGCCGGTCTCTCGCAAACGAGGGACCTACCACCTTGTGAATTGTGGTGTGACCGATATTTATGTCACTACGCTTTACACTTGGCTTTATTTGTAATACACCTCGACTGCCTTACTGGCGTTGTAATGCGTACGCGGTATGACTGCTGTGCTGAAGTCACGGTTTCGATCCCCGGGTCGGGTAAAGTGATATTGGGTTTTTCGATCATGTAAGGCCTATACCTTTCATACTGATACTATTATCAACCCAGAGTCTGGAATTGTGCCCGATAAGGCGATAGGCTCGCCCCCCATCACATCATGGGATGGAAATAAGCTCGGTGAAATGTGGCTGTACTAGTTACACCTCTGCCTGCATGTATACCAAGGATATTTTTTAATCAAGTTTACCTTAAAAATATCTTGAAGAATCCGACCAATTATGAGTGTTGACAACTTAATAATGCCGCATTAACACGAAGTGAGATTATTATCGCACATCAGAAGTGAGAATATCACAGAGAATTCTCGTAGGCCACGGAATTCAATTTAAAACTGGAAATCGTTTGATGCTCGTAAACTAGAATTTTCTGTTATATAATCGCTTGTGCTGTATGAGAAACTTCGTGTAAACTGGGCATTACTCTATCATGTCACAAATGCGATGTGTGTACTGTAATTTTACGAGTTTTAAAGCCACGCTGTAGACACTTTTGTTTACAGCATCAATGGGCCGACTCTTCCGGGTCGTTAGCACTGTCTCACAGAAGACCGACGTAAATTAACAGCTTGCTGCTCCGTTTCGTACGGTAAGTAGATATCCAGAGGCCCAAATACAGAATAAATAAATATAATAATAATAATAATAATACACACAACAGTCACACACATAGTCCTGACCCCATACTAGGTAAACCTGTATCGCGGGTATCAGGAACTACGAGGAACTTGCGGTCCCACAACACCCAGACCCGAGACCAATATTTGTGGTTCACACAAACATTTGTCCCGGTGTGGGAATCGAACCCACGGCCTCTCGCTTCGCAGCCATCTACTCGCCCGCTGCGCCACGGAGCTGTCAAATAAAATAAATATTAGGCAGGCGGCCGATCGCAAAACTACAAACTAAATCTTTCTGTAACATGTGTTAAAATAACATGTTGCGCCGACCCGACCACGATTGGGATAAAGGTAGGTGGAAGAAGACACATTACGATTGCGTGACCTAGGACTTAAAGTCAGGACATCACCAGCTTCTCAGCAGACGACAAATAAATAATTTAGTGTAATTTCCTAGTGTATATGTATGTTATGTATACATTAGTTGATATGGGGGCTGCGGAGAGATTTCGGGTCTCTCTGCTTGTTCTACCGGTTGTTCCACGGGGAGTGCTCCGAGGAACTGTTTAAAATGGTGCCAACATCACCATTTTATCATCGCACCACCCGACACCGCAGCAGAGTTCATCCATACCACCTGGAAACGATTCCGTCTAGCACGGTTCGTTTCCAGCGTTCATTCTTACCAAGTACGTGCAAACTCTGGAATGAACTCCCTGCAGCGGTGTTCCCTGAGCGCTATGACATGTCCTTCTTTAAACGAGGTTTAAAAAGAGTAATCCTTCGACGGTAGGCAGCGGCTTTGCTGTGCCCTGGCATTGCAGAAGTCTATGGGCGGCGGTGACTTCTTACCATCAGGTGGCCCGTTTGCTCGTCTGCCTGTCCAGGCAGTAAAAAAAAAAAAAAAGATTTCTATAAACAAGTTTCTTATTTTGTTCTGACTTGTCATAAGCGCTATTTTAATTGCCTACATGATTAATAAACTATTTCATTTCATTTCTCAGTCTATATACGCTGTTACTGTATCAATAGCGACGGACAAACAAACGCATATATCTCTAATGAAATATTTATGTACCCCACCAATAATAGTGGTGAGTGTGGGAAATGCGCACGCGTCACCTACTTCTATATAATTTACTTATGATTTAGCGGCGGTTTGTGACGCAGGTGGTAATGAGTTCAATTACTTTGGGACACGATTTCTATAACTTTTATCAATATCTTCAAAGTGAATTTATAAAAAGTATTAAAAAATTGTGTTTGGAAGTAAGCCAAAATGTATAACTCTACATTTAATTAAACGTTAAAGCTATTTGAAATGATCCTTGATTGATTTGCTTTTTTTTATTAGATTTAGTGACGAAACTGGTAGGTCGCGGTCTTAATCTGCCTGTGTGCCACATTTCGTCGAAAACCTTTCAACCTTAAGGCGTGATTGACTAACAAACATCCAAACTTTTACATTTATTATTAGTAGTAGTTTTTTTATTTTTTATTAGCTTGAATGACGATACGAGCCGGTCGCTCGCCTGATGGTAAGCGCCACGCCTGCTCATAAACAGAAGTAACGCCACACAGAACTTTAAATAACAAAGCATTGCATGACACTGAAATGAGCTTGTCACCCAGATACATAAGGTGTTAAGTCTTATGATGCCGTGTAATTTCACTGGTTTCAATGTTCTTCAAATCGGAACACAACAGTGCTTACACACTGTTGCTTGGTGGCAGAAATAGACAAAGCGGTGGTACCAACCCAGACGGCCTCTTGCATACGAGGGACCTACCACCTAGTAGGATATCGAATGGTTAGTAATGTCAACCAACCTAATGTCAAAGGTTTCAATTCAAGCCACCCAAAGGCTTGACTTAACCTATATCAGTTGATAACAGCTGAAGCCGAATTTTAACGTGCCGTCCGAAGTACGAAGACGCTCAGCTGAGATCAGGAGGCCAATTCTCGTAATTTTAAATGTTCAAAATATCATTCCGATCTAGTCTTAGCGTCTAGAAAGTTGCAAATGGCATTCTCTTAAACCAATAATCAACGTCAAATGTGAACATAGATCGTAATGAGATTGAATGTAGAATAAAAGTTGACTGAAGCCAAAACGGTATAATGCTACTGCTAATGCTAGGTGCATTGATTTGATTATGTGACGTTGATTATTGGTTTAAGAGAATGCCATTTGCAACTTTCTAGACGCTGAGAATAGATCGAAATGATATTTTGAACATTTAAAATTACGAGAATTGGCCTCCTGATCACCCATCCATAGACAGACCGTGCCAAGAGTTGCTTAGCTCGCTATTCGTTTACCGATCAGTGAGGGCAACTGACTATGAGCGTCTTATCAGGTATAGTAACAACGATAAAGCCTTTTCAATTTCTGATTAAAGTTACCTACTTAATGATATTTTAGTAGTGATTTCTTAGGTTTACGCGAATATTACTCATTGAAATAAAACTAGTTTATACGGATTTTATCGCGGTTTAATTTTTATTTTAGTCCCGACGTTTCGAAAGCTTTTCAGCCTTCGTGGTCACGGGAGAGACTGAGGTGTAGGTCGTCTCGAAAAGTTAATGTTACAATGGCTCTCCCGTGACCACGAAGGCTGAAAAGCTTTCGAAACGTCGGGACTAAAATAAAAATTAAACCGCGATAAAATCCGTATAAACTAGTTTTATTTCAATGATATTTTAGTAAATACGCTACTGTTTTTTTTGAAAATCACTTTTCTTTTTCTTTAACTAATCTGCATATTTAGGTTAAAACTATGAGAAAAATACTACAATTTAAAGCCTAAATATTTTATTTCTACATTTTATTCACATCTAATTTCAAGAGTGTAAAATGTGTTCTATAAAATTTAATCATTTATCGTTAATAATTTCCCATAAATTAATGCCCACATTTCACATAAAGTTATTAGATCTTTGCCCCTCACATCGTCAGACCACAATATTCCCGGGAAATGTTGAAATTGCTCGCTAATTACTAATTATATCTTAAGCATACACGGAACAGCAAATATCCGTGTCACTCTTAACATTTTATTAAAATATAAAATGAAATACAAATTTGTCATAATTAATGCCGATGGACCCACATCAAAGAGCCGGATATTATATATCATATAGACGCTAATAAGAACTAACAATGTAACATTTTCGAGTGTTATGAAACGTAGAAAATATTCGATATTAACTCTGCGCAACCTTGTTCAAATTATTTATAAAAGTGAAGTGATGCGGAGGTGTACATATTTCTATCATGATATTTCATGTGCCGTTATGACTGAGGCTGACGCTAAGGTCTCGGGTTCGATCCCCGGGTCAGGTAAAGTGGTATTAGGTTTTTCTATTACGAAACGCTCAGTATCAGCCCGGAGTCTGGAATTTGTGCCCGGTATGGCGATAGGCTCGCCCCCTATCACATCGTGGGATGGAGATACGCTCAGCGAAATGTGGGTGTACTGGTTACACCTCTGCCTGCCCCTTCGGGGATTACAGGCGTGGTGCGTATTTTCCACCGTTCCTATAATCCTCTTTAGTGTTATGGACGATTACCCTTGTGTCCTTTGTCATTCTTAGCTGTAATGAAGAAAATTCCTAGACTAGATAAATTGAGCCTCGTACTATTTAAGTAACGTGATGAAATAAGTTCACAGAGACATGTGCGAAATGATGTTACAAAACTACGAATGTTAAATAGCAGATATTTAGACAGCTTTTAAAAAAAAATAGGTGTTAGCAATGGTGTGTGATTAGTTATCAATTTCCTGAACATGGATGTAATTTTTTTACTATAAGAGTTTTTTCAAGTTCAAAATTAATCATTTAATAAACCTAATGACCGTCTTTTTCCTAGCATAAGCCGGCACACGAGCAAGTGGTTCACCTGATGGTAAGTGATCATCACCACCCATATACGCCCACAATACTAAAACAATCATGGTCGCATTGCCGACCTTAAAGGAAAGGGATAAGTAAGGGATTAGGAAGGGGGGAGGAATTTGGGCTTCCGGATATCTCACTCACGGTACGAAACGCAGCAGCAAGCTGCTACTTTACGCCGGTTTTCTGTGAGACAGTGGTAGCGATCCGGACAAGCCGGCCCATTCATGCTGTAGACGAAGACAGCTTTTCAAAACTTTCCATAGTTTTTAGCAATTTTGGCAATGGGGTGACTGATAAGTTATTGATTTTCTGAACATGGGTGTAATTTTTTTATCAGAGTTATTTCAAGTTCAAAATTAACCATTTAATAAACCTGATGGCCGATCTTAAAGAAAAGGAAAGTGGATTTGAGGTAGGGGATTTGGACCTCCGGAAACACTCACTGTATTAATTATAACAGCAGGCTGCAACTTCACGATTTTCTTTTAGTCATTGGTACAGCCCCAGTCGAGCCGGCCCGTATATATGCTGTAGATAAAATTGTCTACAGTGTGGCTCGGTCACTTAAAAAATTGTTATCAATATACGCACTCACGCCTGTAATCCCCCACGGGGTAGGCAGAGGTGTAACTAGTACACCCACTCTTCGCTGAGCGCATCTCCGTCCCATGCTGTGATAGGGGCGAGCCTATCGCCATATCGGGCACAATTCCAGACTCCGGGTTGATACTAAGCATTTCATGATAGAATAACCCAATATCACTTTACCCGACCCGGGAATCGAACCCGAGACTTCAGCGTTAGCCTCAGTCGTAACGCATACGCATTACAACTGCACCACCGAGGTTATCAAATCAACCCTAAATCCATTATTATATGATTATATCTTCAATCGAAATTTTCATATATGTACAAGTCAATGAACACATAAAAACAAAGCGTAAAACGTACCTAAAGGCTGCACGTCCCCGTGGTAGGAAGAAAAAAGTGTTATTACACCGGCAAACGTAAATATAATGGCGGCTCAAAAAATGACCGCACATATTGAGGGAGAGGAATGTAATAAAGACTAGGTAATATGGCAGGACGCGGGGTGTCTCTTATGAATAGACCGGTGGATGAACTGAGTTGAAAAACCGTATGGGAAAATGTAATACTTAGTACGTACGCGTCAAAGCGCCTTTTGATTTATGTTCGTCATATTAGGTTGCGTTCTAATGTTTGTGTTAGGTCTCATTGAATGAACTTTAGATGAAGATTAAACATTGTAAATTTACGTTAGATCAAATGTTCTATAAGTCTGTTCGCAGTTTTAAAACTGACACCGTGTTTAAAACTTATACACATAAGACCGCAGCATTCATGGGCAGTTTTCGTTACAGCGCTACTAAGTGCTGGAATATAATCCCCCCCCCCCCTCTACGGAATATCTTCTCCCTTAAATCTTTTAAACAAAAACTGCAAGCTTTTTATTTAGAGTAATTTATCTAACCTGTAACGAAGACTTCCCCACATGTTTGGGTACCTCTGTCAAATAAATTGCATCTGTGTATGTTTAATAAGTTGTTTTTGTCTATAACAATCTTGGCGCTCTGTAACTTTATGATGTCGCCAATTGTATAATGTATACCTTATATATATTTGTGATTTTCTTTTTCTTCCATGTTTGAGAAGGCCACTTGGAGTAGAAAAATATTTGTTAAGAAATGTATACCAGGTACCAGCAGAATTACCAGCGCTTTGCTCCTTGGAGCATTGCATATTGCTGAGCTGGGGCCTTATTGCGGCTACAATATTTCACAAATGGATGTATACTTGTCTATTGTCTATGTATATACAGTGTATTATTTGTAGCCAAAATAAACGTTTTTATCTATCTATCTAAAACAAGAGTAATTGCTACTTTATCGATTTAACTTTATTTATTTCATTTCTTTATTTTACATGAGTTGTAGTTAGCACCTATAAAATAAAATCTAGGTATATAAATAAATAATAATAAATAATAATAATACACCCAACAGTCACACACATAGTCCTGACCCCACACTAGGTAAACCTGTGTCGTGGGTATCAGGAACTACGAGGGACTTGCGGTCCCACAACACCCAGACCCGAGACCAATATTTGTGGTTCATACAAACATTTGTCTCGGTGTGGGAATCGAACCCACGGCCTCTCGCTTCGCAGCCGACTACTCGCCCGCTGCGCCACGGAGCTGTCTCTTTGTCTATATCTTTAAATAATTCATGAATATTTTACGCAATACCCAACTTTTCCGAAGCTAAAAGAATTCTGTTGAAGATGTTGACCATAGAGGTTCTTTCACTCAAATTTACTGCACTTTCTGGCATATTAAAGGAAATATATCAGTGTAAGAGAGTTAATGATAATGTCGGACACATTAGTGGATATTTGTAGTGGAAAAGAGCGCGATTATAGCTTTATTATACACTACAATTAGTGTAACGACGCCTGTACCATGCTAAGATTAAGAGCTCGCAAAAAATGTAATGGCCCTAATAATACACTAATAATTTTGCCTGCAGTGTGTTAGACAAGAAAGTGATTATTGTTAAACTGAGTGGATACTTAGACACTTTTACACATTCGTTCAGGCATGTTAAATATTTTACAAAATTAAACGTTGTATTCTTTTTAAAAATCTATAACTTAAAAGTCTACATTCACAATATACATTCACTACGGCCCCCCAGTGTTTGCATGCGTGGTATTTGCAGGTCACCATCACGTAACCCTGTTTGTCCAACTAAAATGTTTATTTATCACTTAACTTCGACCCATAAAACGTTTAAAAGTATGGAGGAGCCGCGATACTCAGTGTATTTTTACTAAGTTTTTTTATTAGTCCTGTCTTGTTAATACAGTATAGGATTTGTCACCCTTTTTACTCTATTCTACTAAAAAATTAAGTCTTAAAAATAGATTATAGTTTTATTTATACTAAAATACCGGCAAACGATCAACTGGGTCACCTTACTAGTCTTACGAACTCTCAAAACCTTAGTTTTTTAATGACATAGGAAACGAGCAAGTGTGTCACTTGATGGTAAGTGATTTCCACCGTCCATGTACGCCCATAATACCAAAAGAATCATGGGTACAGTGCCGACATTTACGGAAAGGGATAATAAGGGATTGGGAAGGGGAGGGGGATTTGGGCCTCCGGATATCTCACTCACCGTACGAAACGCAGCAGCAAGCTGCTACTTTACGCCGGTTTTCTGTGAGACAGTGGTAACGACCCGGACGAGCCGGCCCATTCATGCTGTAGACAAAATTGTCTACAGCGTGGCTCTACCACTCGTAAAGAAACCTGCATACCTGAGAAGTTCTTCATAAGAATTTCCAGGGTATGTGAAGTCTGCCAACCTGCATTAGGCCAGCGTAGTGGACTAAGGCCTAACCCCTCTCATTCCATCTCATTCCCAGCAGTGGGACAGATATAATACAGGGCTAGTATTATTATTATTATTATTCATAGTGGTTTAGTACCTACTGAAAGCATAGAATCATGAGTCTCCTATAATGATACAAGTGAATATATTTATGCTTAATTTATAGCGCAGTGCAGTAAGATTGCAACTAAATTAAATGAAGTGAATACGTTTAGCCAGCATGAGCGATAGGTAACGAAGGAGATATCGTGTTATTGATAAAATCAAAGTGGGTTCTGTACGTGTGTACTGCAAATTGAACAGCATTCACTGCTGTAAACCGAGTTAGAGAGTTTGCAGTGGGTAGGCTGAGGATGTGTTGGTATGAGCGGAGCGAAAAATTATTTATTTTATTTTATTTTATGATTTTTTTACGAAAAGATCTACGACTGAATGAGTACGCTTTTTCTCATAGAAGTGGGTATTTATATAGCACCCGTAGATTAAAATGTTATACTATTTTATATGTGGAAGATAAGATTTTTTTTATTAGCTTGAATGACGAAACAAGCGGCTCGCTCGATGATGGTAAGCGCCACGCCTGCCCATAAACAGAAGCAACACCACATATAACTTTGAATTACAAAGCACTGCATGGCATGGGACTGCGCTCGTTACCCCCAGACATAAAATGTTAAGTCTTATTACGCTCAGTAAATTTACTGGATTCAATGTCCTTCAAACAGGAACGTAAATTCACACTGTTGCTTGGCGGTAAAAATAAACAAAGCGGTGGTACTAACCCAGATGGCCTCTCGCATACGAGGGACCTACCACCTTCAAATGATAGGATGTTTGTTAGTCAATTATTTTTCATTTACCTTAGTCGTGCCGGCCCATTCGTATTATAGAAAATTATCTACATCATTGATCTAATGCTTACGGCATTTTTAGTTTATCACATTAAGGTGTTTTAGTAACTTAACCAATCCCATTTCCCAGTCACAACAGCATCCAGAGAACTGTAGCTGAGGACTCTCAGATCATGAAAAAAAATCGAAAAGTTATCGGTACTAACACTAGGTAATAAGTTTTTGTTATGTTACTAACACCCTATGGATTTGTTGTCTGAAATAAATTTTTATTATTATATTATTATTATTTCAACCACAAAATCACTCGTCGCTCCTCCTACCACTGTAACCTAGCCATTAATCTACAGTTTTATGATCGGGCGCGGCAGTAAATTACGTCGCTTGCAAGAAAGAGTTGGTGTTACGACTTAGGTAGGACCCCGGTTGTTATTAAGTTGCTGCGGCTTTATAGGTGCCACTCTACCGCTTTGAAGTACCGCATTCCATCTGCAATTTTGTACAGTTGCAGTTTTATAGATAAGTTCGTTAAAGTGCGTCTAAATTTGTAACATTTTGATGCACTAACACCCGGTTTCTAAAAGGCTGATCAAATCAACATTCAACAAACATAACTTTGATTTGACATCGCTGTCAAATCAATTCGAGTTGCTGAAACGTTGATTAATGAAAAAAAATATTATATTTGATACCTCTTTAGTACCGTTTGGCATAAAGAGGGCCTGGTTTCTGAAAGGCTGATCAATGTTAAATTAACTAATCAAATGTCAATTCTCATGTCAAGTCGAAATTGAGTTGCTAGATGATCAACACCTTTGATTTGACACACAAGTTAGCTAACATAACTTTAAAATTAATATGAAAATCGTATGTCAAACGCTACTAAAGGGACATCAAATATTATAAATTTTTACACTAATCAATGTTTCAGAAACTCGAGTTGATTTGACAGCGGTGTTAATATCAAAGTTTTGTTAGTTGAATGTTGATCTGATCAGCCTTTCAGAAACCGAGTGTTAGTGACCGTGACGCGACTCAGATACGTGTAACAAAGACACTGAGGACGGTCTTCAAATGTTACAATCTAATAAAATGATCCGTTTTGACACCTCATTGATATTAATCAACATTTATCAGTGTCATGTCAACTCTCATTCACAACGTAGCAAGTACGTGAGATAGCCAATCACAGTGCATTGTTTCAAATGTGGACGCACCGTTATTTAGCGTTTCTCACCCGTTCTTCTTTAGAAAAACTGTCTTCAGAACCGGTGATAGAGTAGTAAAATATATTGATTTGATTTGATGACTTTAAGTCGGAAATACCTCTACATCGAGGCTATCTATTATACGTAGATATTTAGTTCCCGTACAGAAGGCAAATTCTCGTAATTTTAAACGTTCAAAATATCATTCCGATCTAGTCTCAGCGTCAAGAAAGTTGCAAATGGCATTCTCTTAAACCAATAATCGACGTCAAATGTGAACATAAATCGTAATGAGATTGAATGTAGAATAAAAGTTGACTAAAGCCAAAACGGTATAATGCTACTGCTAATGCTAGGTGCATTTGACGTTGATTATTGGTTTAGAGAATGCCATTTACAACTTTCTTGACGCTGAGATTAGATCGGAATGATATTTTGAACGTTTAAAATTACGAGAATTGGCCTTCTGATACTATGTGCGATATGTTTTTATATAGACATAGTGCTAAATGAGAGTACCAATAAAACCCCGTTCAGATTGAGAAAAAGCTGTGATTTATCAAATTCTTGCCTCGGTCGTGAGATTAACTCTCTCCATCTTTAGACTTAACTACTTTAGATTATAAAATAATAAGATTTAATGTCGGCAACGCGCCCATAATTATTTCATTAATGTGGGCGTACATGGGGGGTGGAGGTCACTTACCATCAGGTGACCCACTGGCTCAGCCAGCCTATACTATAAAAAAGCGATACTGGTACACAGATCGAAAACACAAGGCAAACCGTTTACCCCCTCTATCATAGAAACACATTAAAATCTCATTCACACATGGCCAGGCATTTACAAATAGGTTAAATAAACTATACGATAAGATTTTTTATCCTGACTTGGTAAAGTCAGGATTGACTGCCTTGGTGGCGCAGTTGTAATGCGTATGCGTTATTATTGAGGCTAACGCTGAGGTCTCGGGTTCGATCCCCGGGTCGGGTAAAGTGGTATTGGGTTTTTCTATTACGAAATGCTCAATATCAGCCTGGAGTCTGGAATTTGTGCCCGGTATGGCGATAGGCTCGCCCCCTATCACATCATGGGACGGAGATACGCTCGGCGAAATGTGGTTGTACTGGTTACACCTCTGCCTACCCCTTCGGGGATTACAGGCGTGAGTGTGTATATACTAGGCAAAATGACTATAGGTACTAGATCTAATAATGCAATCCAAAATATATAATATCGACCGACGAGAAGCTGCGTCTCTTAATGGCCAACAGAAAGTACAGGATATAGAAAGAAAGAAAAACAACATTACATATACATTGGCTGACCATGAAATGCAATCCGCTAGAACCAGCCACTAGCCAGAGTTATGCACAATGTGTACCTATGGTGAATTATAGAATAAAACATACATAGACTCACGCCTGTTTCCCATAGGGGTAGGCAGAGACAACGGATTTCTACTTGCTACGATCCTTGCATACTTGTTTGGCATAATGGTTAATAATATAATGTAGATAAAAAGAGACATTATTGAAAGAGCTATTTCATTATATAAGTATCTGCAACAAACTCTATTTTCCATTACAAGTAACAAAATCTTAAAAAAGCAGCTCTGAAACGAAGCCACCCTGAGGAACATTACTCCGCTCAATCTTCTTTCATAATTAAAGTGGCTTTTACCTCAACCCCCTACCCCATCCCACCGCCCCCCTCTCTCATCCCGACGTCCTTTGAGCGCCGGCTCATTACCTAGGACTTAGGTACGTCTGGATAGGTTTTAGTGCTTCTATAATTAGGTAGAGCTTTTGTACTTGGTTGTTATGAGCTGTATATTTCGGTGGTTCCTGGGTTCTGAAACTGTTTAGTATGTTTGGTTGGTCCGAAATTAGTTTATTTTGCTATTTTTTACGTTTTGTTTGATTTCAAATCGTTTTAGAAACAAACGTATATTGTAATTTTAAACTTACTAGTTTTGCTCGCGGCTCCGCCCACGTGAATGGCCTTTTCCAGGATACAAAGTAGCCTATGTCCTAATCAATCATAGTCTACTTGTGTGCCAATTTTTATCCAAAATAGTACACCTGTTAAAGCGTGATTAACTAACAAACATATAAACTAAAACATTCCAACTTTCACATTTACGAGTATCATAGTAATATGATTTTACAGCCTCCGTGGCGCAGCGGGCGAGTAGCCGGCTGCGAAGCGAGAGGCCGTGGGTTCGATTCCCGCACCGAGACAAATGTTTGTGTGATCCCACAATTATTTGTTTCGGGTCTGGGTGTTGTGGGACCGCAAGTCCCTCGTAGTTCCTGATACCTACGACACAGGTTTACCTAGTGTGGGGTCAGGACTAAGTGTGTGACTGTTGGGTGTATAAAAAAAAAATACTTGTTGCAGTTTGATCAATACGTGCCTTTTTTACGTGATTATTTATTCGATGTAGACGAAGAATGATGTAGAAAGAAAGGGTCAATGATTTTGAAGTCATTTATTTTAACTTTACGCTTTGTTACTGTTTTTTATTTATTTGTTTCGGGTCTGGGTTTTTTATAAACGAACATCTCTGGTAGTTTCTGATATCCTTACTATGTGTGGTGTTTGAACTATTTGTGAATGTTGGATGTTAATAAATTCAATTGAAATTTCCTCCAATATAACAAATGATCTCAAACAATCTATGAGAGTAAATCTATTGACTCAGCAAGACTTGATAAGTATAAAACGTAGTTGTACCATTTTTTATCAATATCAAAAAAATAAATACGTCTTTAAATATAATAAATTTTAATGGCAATATTGATCCACCATTTCAAACATACACATTACTGTATAAACAAGACATACCAAAAGGTCATTCCAGCGACCTTTCCTCGAAGGTCGCGCCGCGCCCACCTCCACTCTAAATTTAGCACACCTCAAGGAAACATCAATCCCACAACACATGCGCACAATTTGCAACCTCAAACGCACAAAAAACACCCGGATTTTTTTACTATACGTGATACCCGCACGCACGATCCTGCGACCTGCTGCGACATGCAAAGACGAGTGATACCTGCTGCAGGTGTACCTGGACACACCTTTGACCAATCAGCGCGCAGCCCACCTGCGCAGCTCGATAAAACTGGGCGTGGCGTGAAGGCGCGGCGTACCTGTACGCACCTGCGATTTTAATACGCAGGTGTGCGGGTGATACAGGTCGCGGGTTGGTTGGACCTCTTCCAATCGCATTCTACCTACTTACCTGTCTACCTGTGGGTGGATTTCGGTCGTCGTGATGCTATATCTAGGTCAGCTATGTACCTCGTTATGTATTGTCGATGGAGTGCTACGAGTATTCTCTTGGAGTAGAAATGATTGTATTCTATCTGAATTTGTATTGGCTTTGAGAAAGCATATACGTTGCATTATAAAGTACCTTTTTACAACTTTATCTGATAAGTGCCATATATCACGTGTGCTGTGTTTTTTAAAGAATATTGTATCCAATTAAATTACTGGTCATTCAATTCAGTAAAATTTTGAGATTTCACTTCTAATGTCTCGGTGTGTCGAGCGCAGTCCTGTGCCATGCAGTGCATTGAATTTCAAAGTTCTGTTTATGTACAGGCGTAGCGCTTACAATGAGGCGATCAAGCTGCTCATTTCGTCATTTAAGCTAATAAAAATACAATAAAAATAATTATGAGACGTAAAATCTTATGTCTCGGGATTTACAGTGTTTGTTACTACTCATCATGTTTAGGCGTGGCACTTAATGTGAAACGTGCGAGATGCTGGTCTCTACATTTAGTAGTAAAAGTTTTTTTGTAAAATTGAAAAATAAATTAAAAGTAACTACATTAAAATGGTGTATTGTAAAGCGTGTATAGACAAACAATTCCTTTATGACGCAATTTAAATAGATATAAACAATACAAGTTTACGATTATAGGTGTAGTTCAAAGATTTATTCAAAACGCTACCAACAATGGTCATGAAACTACAAAATCAATAAATAATTAATTTATTTTGCAAGTAGGCAAAAACGGCTCTACATATCAATAATGGTAATAATTATTATTTAAGTTAGCAGTATTTACTCAGAAGTTGTGAAACAGGTGTTAAAACGTCTCTACTAATGCTAATACATACATACATACGCACTCACGCCGTCATCTCCGTCACATGATGTAATAGACGGCGAACCTATCGCCATAACGGACAAATTCCAGACTCCGGGCTGATACTGAGCATTTTATAATAGAAAAACCCAATACCACTTTACTCGACCCGGGGATTGAACCCGTTGGCCTCAATCGTAACGCGTACGCATTACAACTGCACCACCGAGGCAGTCCTAATGCTAATAATAAAGCCTTATATGACTTGAACTCTACAATACCACTCTGCATACCACTTGATATCATGCAAAGTACCTCAGTATATACCTAGCCTACCTAAGACGGTACATAAAGGGAGGCGTCTGATTATAGGGAGGCAGGCGGCCAGGTCGAGGCAAGTTTGAAGACAAATTGTGTAGGTGTGGGAGAAGGGGGGATGAAAAAATGGCGGCGATGACGTCCCAGGTCGCGGTTAAAAATAAATGGAAATGTTGTAGAGTTTGTGATCGAATGTAGAGTGGGCTTTAGTTGGTATAACGGCTCTACTACAGTACCTACTTGTTTTTTTATAGCAGGGATCAGGAAACGAACAAGTGAGTCACCTGATGGTAAGTTATTCTCATCGCTTATGTAAACCTACTATACTGGAAGAATAATGGATGCGTTTTCAACCTTAAAGGAAAGTATTGGGGATTGGGGTATCTGGTAATCTCACTTACCATACCAAAACGCAACAGCGAGCTGCTACTTTACGTCGGTTTTCTGTTTGACAGTGGTAACAAACTCGCCGATCCGGCCCATTCAAACTATATGCAACGAGGATTTGCCTATTTTATAATATAAGCAATCTAATATACCAAATTTTTAATATAATCTTTAAAGATAAATCAAATTTTATTCCATTATAATTTAACTTGAGGATAGATTCATAATAAAGCTATTTCTTTGCTCATTGAAATAAAAATAGTTCATACGGATTTCATCGCGGTTTAATTTTTATTTTAGATCCAACGTTTCGAAAGCTTTTCAGCCTTCGTGGTCACGGGAGAGACAAGGCACAAGGCGCCGAGATAAAACCGTATAAACTAGTTTTATTTAAATGTGTAATATTCAAAATTCAAATTCAAAATATTTATTGAATCCATAAAATGTTATACATTATTTAGATTCCGTCAAAATTCTACCGCTAGTTCGGAATGCTGTTTCGTCCGAGAAGAACGAGCAAGAAACTCCAGCGTTGCTCTTTTCAAAACTAGTTTACAATTATTACAGCATAAGGTTTTACAATATTTAATTGGAATTAGAGCAGCTCAATCAAGCAATTAACGAAATGATATCTACGCATTGGATTAACTTGCATGACCTCCAATATTCGCGTAAAAATGAGATATCACTATATTTCCTTGCTTTCAATCGTTATCAGTGTTCTTCCAAGACAACGCTGTCATTTTGACATTGTTTTAGGAAAACACCTCAGAATGTTTTTATATTGTCCTAAGATCAAATCGCCACAAATATACAAGAAATGTAAATCTACCCACTTTTCAATTATTGATTATATTTGGTGTAATTGTCAGGTTCTAATGAAAGAATTGTTTGAAACGTGTTTGTTTATATATCTGGACCCGGTTTGGCGATTAAACACGTATTAGTTTTTTTCATATGGAACTATAAAAGGGAGTTATTTGCTACGTTTCGCATGAATAGTATGTTACCGAGTGCCGTAATAAATAAAAATAAGAATACATTGATAAATGCCTATAAAACGTAAATATAATGCCCATATAAAGGCAGTAATTCTGGCTGATTTGGTAGAGTTCTCCTTAATGGTTCAATCATTTTAACCGACTTCAAAAAAGGAGGAGGTTCTCAATTCTGCGCGTTTTTTTTCTTTTTTATGTATGTACATCGATGTCTCCGCCAATCGTGGACCGATTTTGTAGGAAATAATTTCACTCGATAGAGTTTAGCTGCGATGTGATCCCGTATAAATTTGGTTAAGATCTGATGACGGAGTACGGAGGAATAAAAAACACCTCAACGGACAACAGTACACTCGTCGCGATTCTGTTATTGTATTGGAATTTACATGCTTTTGCTGTACATTGAAGTCGGTTTCTAAGTTTTGTTAAACGTTATCTAAATTCAAATATATAAAAATATAAAACCAGCAATACTATCAATTTGGCTCGAGTCTCCAGCAGGTGTTTACGCTTAAAGCGGTTTCTGCATCTAAAGATACCTAACAGCAATACTTCGCTGAACTTTTTATCTGGGCGTCGGGCTTCGCTCGTTATAAGTTCGGTCCACATCCGACGCTCCTTCGCTTTCGATATAACTTGTAGTTATTTACCTCGATCCGTGTATGGAAAAATATATCATTTGGTACTTAACCACTCGTTAGTGTGTTGGTGGATATGTTCTTTGTTGGGAAGATGTCGTTTAATACATACATGCTCACGCCTGTAATCAGGCAGAGGTGTAGCCAGTACACCCACATTTCGCCGAGCGTATTTCCGTCCCTTATGATAGGGGGTGGGCCTACCGCCACACCGGGCACAAATTCCAGACTCCGGGCTGATACGGAGCATTTCGTAATAGAAAAACCCAATATCACTTTACCCGACCCGGGATCGAACCCGAGACCTCAGCGTTGACCTCAATCGTAACGCGTATGCATTACAACTGCGTCACCGAGGCAGTCGTCGATGATGTGATGTGTGTCGTGATGTCGTTTAAGTAGAGTCATATTTATTGTAGTCTAGGTTCTCAATTTTACAAGAAAGGTATAAATAATAATAATACACCCAACAGTCACACACATAGTCCTGACCCCACACTAGGTAAGCCTGTATCGTGGGTATCAGGAACTACGAGGGGCTTGCGGTCCCACAACACCCAGACCCGAACCAAATTTTTGTGGATCACACAAATATTTGTCTCGGTGCGGGAATCGAACCCACGGCCTCTCGCTTCGCAGCCGGCTACTCGCCCGCTACGCCACGGAGGCTGTCGGATTGAAATGGCAAATTCGCGATTTTTAATGTATTTGAATAATGGACCTGTTTCCATTACATGACATAAGCTTATGTCTGAAAGGAGTAGGCATATGTACAACTGGACGTAAGTAAGTAAAACGTTTCATCCCAAATTGAGATATTGTTTTTTTTTTAACAGTTATTCATCCTTCATCATCATTGTAATCCTATGTCCCCCGATCAGGGCAGAGGGCAGACACAATGGTTCAGCAGTTATTACTTAATGTTAATTAATTTAGACACCATATTACTTGCATAATCGTAAATGAAACATCTTCTATGTCTATGATTTGCATCATACATTGCAAAAATACGTCCAAATTACGTAACGTACGTGTACCTATAGTTCACTGAGCTCATGTCCTATGATGTGATGGGGGCGACCGTATGGTTAATAACCAATCAAGTGTATTTCTTTGATCAAAAACTCAAACACTTATTATTATGATTGTACGAGCTGGGATTTTAACCCAGGACCTGATTAACAATCAGCCTCAGTTGACTGCCACTAGACAAATGGCGAGGTCGAATGATGATGCTTAAAAAGATATTGATAATTTGTAATTTCACAATGATAATCTTATTTCAAAAGTGCCTCTGACATTTATAGTAGGTGAAAATATTTTTATTGTGAAATTTGGTGACACATTTTACAACCCAACGATATAATAGACTCTATATTTTAGTTAACTAATTCCACGTCTCATACGTTATTCACAAAATAATCCTACAATTTATTTTAAGTGAGCATATCTGAAAATTTTCGTATATGTTGTTTCTAATTTAGTAAATTCTAGAAAAATTTAGGTACAATATGCGAGTCCCCTATTAGAGCCATTTGTATGGATAAAAACGTAGCACATGCGGTGAAATGGGTCGGCCTGCGCCGCGTTTCTGCCAATGAGATATACTGCGATACCATCTAATTTGACTAAGTATATAATTTATGTGAGACATTTGCATATGATACCGCACCTACATACAAGCTTTGGATTTGTCTGCTTATAGTAGGAGTGACAGTAAGGAATGTTCGCGAAGGAACTTTTCAGGGCGTAGGATGGAAGTAACTAAACATATTTTTTTATTTGTGGTGATGGCAAATAAATTGACTGACTGATTACAAGTGCCAGTATCAGCCGTATTTTTTTTACAAAGTATTGCATAGCTCTACACTGCAAGAGTTACCCCGAGATATTTTTATTTATTTATTTATTACACACGACACTTCTATTAAAAGTTATGTAACCCAATGTGCAGCCTTCAAGTTAAGTATCTTATAGTCTAATTAAAAAAATAATTAGATTAATAAACATATCAAAGGAAGGAATATAACACTTATAAACTATAACTAAAACTACGGAAAAACTGCAGTGACAAAATAAACTTCTTCAAATATACGAGATGTCGTTAAGTATTTTACTTTTGCCTTTATTTTATTTAATACATATGACCTTCATCACTATTTCTGACTAGATCATCTGGCTGTAAGGCCCTAAGTATTAGCCATAGTGTAAGGTGTACATGTAAATGCAATTAACGGTTAACAGCATTAGACCATTTGAAAATATATCATCGCTTCGATAATACACTTTTTCGATAATTTGTGGCGCAGTCGGTGAGTAGCCGGTTGCGAAGCGAAAGGTCGTAGGTTCGATTCCCACACCCCGACAAATTGTTGTGTGATTCAAAAATATTTGTTTCGGGGCTGGGTGTTGTGGGACCGCCAGTCCCTTGTAGTTCCTGATACTCACGATACAGTTTAACCTAGTGTGGGGTCAGGACTATGTGTTTGACTGTTGGGTGTATTTATTTAATTTTGTTACACAACCAACTCACCGTACTGTTTCCTATAATACTGAATCTAGTTGTTTAGACAAAAAACGTTGTACGTTAGAGAAAACGCCCATGCTTTTGTTTATACGGCGTCATGATGGCGTGAAATACATATTTACATAAAACAATTTACTAAATATCAGCCAATATATACGCTCCACTCATATGTTCAAATGCTAGTCCAAAATCTACCAAAACATATATTTTGTTTGGATTTTCATAGCAAGAAATAAATTCGTCAATGGAGACATCTGTGTAAAAAACATTTTACACTTAACGAAAATATTTTTTGTGTTATTTGCATATAAACTCAAATAAACAACTCGAAATTAAACTATTATATTTTTAGGGTTCCGTACTCAAAAGGTAGCGTACTAATTGTATCATAATATGCCTCTACCGTCTGTCTCTCTGTGCGTACGTCTGCTCTACTTATAAAGGGCTTTATCTTTTGAACCGTTAATATATAGGCCACTGTATGAGTGGTAGAGCCACGCTGTAGACACTTTTGTCTACAGCATGTATGGGCTGGCTCGTCGGGGCTCATTATCACTGTCTCACAGAAAACCGGCGTAAAGTAGCAGCTTGCTGAGTGAGATATCCGGAGGCCCAAACCCCCTTCCCAATTCCTTAATTATCCCTTTCCTTTAAGGTCAGCAACGCACCCATGATTCTTTTGGTATTATGGGCGTACATAGGCGGTGGAGATCACTTACGATCAGGTGACCCACTTGATCGTTTGCCGGTCTATGCCATAAAAAAAACTTGTAAGCTCTCTAAAAGATGTTTTAGAGAGCTTACAAACTAATTCCTTTAATTTTGTTTACATAGGTGTATAATCAGGTTGCTTATAACAAGACTTCACATTTGAATATTAAACTACGAGTATCGTCGATACTAATGAGTAGTAAGAAAAAAATAATTATACTAGTACTATTGGTAAAAGTAAACTATTACACGTTTGGTTTCCGCTAAACAAAATCATTATACAAGAACTGTTTGGTTAAAAGCTGTCTTGATGTGCTTGTTTTGTGTCTTGCTATGTGTTTAATGTATGATATTATTATTAACAAAAAATAAAATGAACAAAAAGTTCAATTTAAGAGTGTGAACAGAACCCTCGGTACACGAGTCTCTCACGCACTTGAGCTTTTCTTACTTCGACTTTGATTAATATATACATGCATACGCACTCACGCCTGTAATCCCTGAAGGGGTAGGCAGAGGTGTAACCAGTACACACATATTTCGCCGAGCGTATCTCCGTCCCTTATGTGATAGGGGGCGAGCCTATCGCCATACCGGGCACAAATTCCAGACTCCGGGCTGATACTGAGCATTTCTTAATAGGAAAACCCAATAACACTTTACCCGACCCGGGGATCGAACCCGAGACCTCGGCGTTGGCCTCAATCTAACGCGTTTCGCATTACAACTGCGCCACCGAGAGTGTCGAAAAAATATATGTGCTTTATTTTTATCAAAACTAGATTAATCAACACTAATGCAATTCTAGAGTTAAGACTCTCTACATTTACAGTACTTAAGTATTCTCTAAGATCACTAATATTCTCTGCGTGTCCGTCCGTATCTCTTCCCTTCATCCCCTCGGGATGGGTTGTTTAAACAAGCATTATAGTTAGCACATAATTGTCTGGAACATGAAGCACTAACTCACGGCCCTTCACAGTGACCCGAATTGACCCACATTCAAACACTCTAAAATGCAAAGTGATGGCAAATGATTAAGTACATGCAGATCAGATCATGGTTTGATGTTTAAGATAGTGATCGAGTTATTAACGAGGATAGATAGAATATTCTCTATTGCTCACCAAATAAAGTAGGTAAATACAAAAAAGTATCATACAGTAAGGGTGATACAATGGGCGGTCTTATCGTAAACGGCGATTTCATCCAGACAACCTTAATTTGTATAAAAATAGTGCGTTAGTAATCATTATCTAGCACTGATAGCTTAGTAGGTAGTGGTACGAGCTATTGAGTCACAGTTTTGAAACCAGTGCCAGAAGCATTCACCTCTAACGTTTCTGAGGTACGAGTATACTGTTAATTTTGCACGCTTTAACGGATTGAAATGGGGATTGAGAAGGAAAGAAGGAATTTAGGCCTCCGGTAATCTCACGCACCGTATGAAACGCAACAACAAGCTAGCACTTCACATTGGGTTCCTGTGACGACAGTGGTAACGAGCTGATCGAACTAGTCCATTCAAGTTGTAAAAAAAGCTTCTATAGTAACTCAACCACTACAAAACTGTACTATTCTTGCACCAGGAACAGTGTCACAGGCTGTGTCAGGATTGAAAATATAAAGATACTATAACAAAGTTCACAAGGTGGTAGGCCTCTCTCTGGTTCTCGTATGTGAGAGGCCGACTGCGTTGGTGTCACCGCTGTGTCTATTTCTGCTGCCAAGCAGCAGTGTGTAAGGACTGTTATGTTTCGGTTTGTAGGATATTGAAGCCATTGAAATTACTGAGCATTATGAGACTTAGCACCTTATATCTCGAGGCGACGAGCACAGTTCCGTGCCATGCAGTATTCTGTAATCCAGAGTTATTTATGACAGTGCTTGTGTTTATGGGCAGGAGTGACACTTAACATTACGTGAGCGACCTACGCGTCCCGTCATTCAAGCAAATAAAAAAATAGGTACGAGAAATCTCTCATCTGCGTATAATTTATTCTGTGACGTGCGGCTGGGAGGCTAACGTGGCGTGACGTCATCAAAGCGGCGGCTAATGACGTCTCCTGTTACGGGGTAATAAGGCATGCGATGGGAGGTGACGCTCATGGTTCATGACGTCACCAGACTCCTACTACCTACGAGCAATAACTAGTACGAATATTTAGAGTCAGACAGTAAATTAAAAATATATTAAGAAAATTTTGTTCGTTAAAGACCTATCGGATAAATTAAAACAAGTTCACTAGGCGGCAGGTCCTCATATGTGAGGAGCCATCTGAGTTGCTACTGCTGCTTTGTCTATTTCTGCAGCCAAACAGACTGCTATTGTAAGCTCTGCGTACACACTGGTGTAAGCACTGTTTTGTTTTCGTTTGAAGGACATTGGAGTCAGTAAAATTACTGGTAATTATGAGACTTAACATCTTATGTCCCTGTGTTACGAGCGCAGTCCAACGCCAAGTAGTACTTGATAATTCAAAGTTGTGTTGCTTCTATTAATGGGGAGGCGTGACGCTTCCCATCAGGCGAGCGACCCGCTCGTTTCATCAGTCAACTGTAGTTACAAAAATACTTCCTAATCATTACAAAGACAAACAAAATACAGACACAAAACTCAAGCAAAACCACAGAGCGCGAGAATAATAAAATGATCTAAAATAAACCCTTAAACATAGTAAGTGAGAGGGTCCCGGGGGCTGGCGAGACCACCACCGGAAAATTAGACACTGCCACATTGACTCCCCGACCGGTTTTAATAAGCCCCTGCACTAGCTTGCTACAGTTTTTGTTTAGCCTTGCCACAATTAAACTGTATTATATTTAGGTATTTTCTGCTCTCGGGTTTCTTAACAATATATGTGGAGAGTATTGTGCGTTGCAAGGATTAGGGTTGATTAAAATGTTGTTTTTTTATAACCTAGATGTCGCGTATCGAAGTTCGACCTGTAGAACAATACACTTTTGTTCTATAACGTCAGCTGCAAGATTTAGATGACTGTATATTCATTTTTTTACGCCCGGTTTCTGAAAGGCTGATTGATGTTAATTAAATAATCAAATGTCAAATCTCATGTCAAGTCGAAATTGAGTTGCTAGAACACCTTTGATTTGACACACATGCTAGTTAACATAGCTTTCAAATTAATATGAAAAATCGCATGTCAAACGCTACTAAAGGGACATCAAATATTATTATTCTTTTCACTAAATACCGCTTCAGCAACTCAAATTGATTTGACAGCGGTAAAAAATCATAGTTCTGTTAGATTAATGTTGATTTGATCAGCCTTTCAGAAACCGCGTGTTAGTGTAGGTATTTGTTATACAGTATCACTCTATTCAAAAAAAAGTAACTGGTGCCGCCGCCACCGCTGCCAAAAGCTTGTCACGCTGTCTCCTCCGAAACCGCTGGGGGAATGGGGTCGAGACCGATACTTATCGATGCAGAATAATGTGGGGAAGAAAGTAAGATATGTCTCATATTCGTCGGACTTTTGTGGAAAAACATGGGCAAAGCCCCTAGTATTATTATAAATAACTTTCTGTACTTCTGCATATAAACTTTAACAATACCAAATCTCACAAACCTCCGAAAGAGCAAATTGCTTAAGGGGTCTTAAGTTTTCTCTTCACGTATTGATATCCATATAGAAAATTGGGTTGTTGATAATTAAGGGATTGGGAAGGGGAGGGGATTTGGGCCTCCGAATATCTCACTCACCGTACAAACCGCAGCAGCAAGCTGCTACTTTACGCCAGTTTCCTGTGAGACAGTAGTAACGATCCGGACGAGCGGCCCATTCATGCTGTAGACAATACTGTCTACAGCGTGGCTCTACCACTCGAAAATATATGCGAGTATATGAGTTTGTGATGTTTTTTAAATCAATCAAGCCTATACGGCTGAACAAATTTGGATGTTTGGTAGATAGGTATGACATGGCCTATATGGAGACATAGGTTACCTTTTATCCTGAAAAAAGACATACACGCGGGCGAACTAGGCTAGCTTTTAATGAAAAAATATTGCAAAAAGAAATAACTACTTTGAAAATCAATTTAAATTCACATTAAAAGAGAACTGAGAAATTTAGGAAAAACATATTATAAAAAATCACTTGTGATGCAAACAGAGTGTTACAGGAAAGTTTCTTTCGCATAGATTTCATATTCGGACGGTAGCGTGGAAAAAAGGCGCCCGTACAGTTTTTTGGGCCAACTTTGAAATGAAACAAACGCGGCTGGCGCCCTGAAAAAATAAGTTTTTTATGTTGAATAGGTATACCTTTTGGTCGTTTGGACTTTTGTTTTTTATTGTAATGTTATTTGAGTTTTATGATATGTAATAATGTTTAGAGAAAGATCGTGTAATTAGAAATATATTAACCTAGATAGTAACGTGCTTTGTGTTGAAGGTAACATTACCTATGTTACTAACACACTAATTCGTAAAAACCGCTTCAGTGCAAGTTGCTCTTGCGCTTTTTCTCACTAGAATTTTTAGAGAATATTTCGTAATTTTAGCAATTTTTATTATTATAAAATTTTGTGAGTAAAAAAGGGGCCGTTTGCCTGACGTTAACACTTCCCCATTTGAAATCAGGCAGGCGGCCAGTCATAAAAATTACAAGTCAAGTATTTCTGTAAGATGTGTGATGTGCATGTTGCGCCGACCCACTGCGAGTGGGATAAGAGCAGGTGGAAGAAGAGTGAGTTAGAAAAAAAAACAGAGAATTAACAAAAATAAAACTTTATATAATTTACTCAATTGGTAGAACCACGTTTTAGAAAGCAGCATGAATGAATCACTTCGACCACGTAGTCACCACTATCTCACAGAAAACCGACAGTAATAGCTTGCTGTTGTTTTCATTTGGTGAGTGGGGTAATCTGAGGCCCAAAATCCCCTCCCCTTACCGAATCATTAAATAACCCTTTCATCATAGGACGGAAATACGCTCGGCGAAATGTGGGTGTACTGGTTACACCTCTGCCTATCCCTTCGGGGATTACAGGCGTGAATGCGTATGTATATATGTATGTATAAACCAATGGAACTATGGAAGGTTAGTAAAGCGAACGAGTTATGGACGTCGATCATTATGGCTGTTGGTACATGACGACGAAGTTTCCGGTGTCATAAATGGATACTCGGCCAGAAGTTTTTCAATCTCTCGCCTGTTCCAGCGCCGATCTGGCTATATGGAAGATTTGAGGTAACAGTTTGTATGTATTTTTCACTCCCGACTAAAAATAGGGGTAATATAATGAGAGAAAGAAAGAAATGTTTATTGTCATCATAAGACATGCAACAAACATAATGCAGTACACAATATAATTAATATTCACTAACTACTAACTAATATTATAAACTAAACTAAACTAATATTCAACTAACTTAAAATTAATATTAAAAATAATAATAATTAATAATATTAATATTAAAAATATGAATAATTAATAATATTATTTATATTAATATAAATCTGTATGCGTCTGTCTGTGTTATTTTAATGTCTAAACTAATTTGAATGTGTTTTTTTGTTTGAAAGCTGTTTATTTAAAATAGTATCTTAAGAACTATAAAAATGTAAGAGATTTTATGAGTGGTACAGCCACGCTGTAGACACTTGCCTACAACATGAATGGGCTGGTTCGTCCGGGTCGTTACCACTGTCTCTCAGAAAACCAGCGTAAAGTAGCAGCTTGCTACTGCGTTTCGTACGGTGAGTGAGATATCCGGGTGCCCAGACCATCTCCCCTTCCCAATCCCTTTCCTTTAAGGTCGGGAACACACCCATGATTCTTTTGGTATTTTGGGCGTACATGAGCGGTGTAGATCACTTACCTTCAGGTGACCCACTTGCTCGTTTGACAGCCTCTGCCATAAAAAAAAATTAAGTGGGGTAGTACAGAACTCGGACTCGGTCGGATAGTATTTTTATAGCCAAAAATATCAGAAGAATGATGGTGATGTCGACCATTACGGAATGAAAAAAAATATCTTACAAAGTCTTACAGCTTACGTATCATCTCAAATACTTCTTATGGAAGCGAACCCACAGCGAAACGAAAGTCTTATAGAATTTTACGACTCCAGCACGCGCTAGCAAATAATAAAACTAAAACATTGTCACCTCGCCAGGCGCGTCGTAAAATTATTAACTTATTGAAAATATTGTAATGTATGTGCACCGAGTGATATAAAATGTATGAGAATGAGTTTTATATATTTTAATCTTATGAAACTTTTTATAGTGACTAGTTTAGGTTAGTTTGAATTTGAATTTGAATTTCAATTTGTAACTTGTCTTCTTCTTCCACCTACCCTTATCCTACTCGCAGTGGGGTCGCAAAATGCTTTTTAACACATGTTACAGAAAGATTTATTTTTTGTTTTTACGACCGGCCGCCCGTCTGACGTCAGCCCCTTTGATTAATTCAAATGTAAATACCTCAACAGTCGTAGCGCATTAGAACTGCGCCACCGAGTTAACTCAAAATTACTTTCATATTAATGTCGTCACAAAGACAAACATTATCAAAATAAAATTATAAAGTTAGACACATAAGCGCAATAGTGAGCGAGGTATGGTGGACACATGTGGCCGAACAAAAAACGGGCCTTAATAAAACTAGGTGCCGCGGGGGGCTAGGGATGCACCTTTGTGTAGCATCGAAGTTTATATCGATGTTTTATTTGGGTAATAAAACTAGTTTATACGGATTTTATCGCGGTTTAATGCGCAGTCTCACGGGAGAGACTGACCACGAAGGCTGAAAAGCTTTCGAAACGTCGGGACTAAAATAAAAATTAAACCGCGATAAAATCCGTATAAACTAGTTTTATTTCAATGTGTAATATTCGCGTAAACCTAAGAAATCATTATTTGGGTAAGTTTTGGTGACTGCCACGGTGGCGCAGTTGTAATGCGTATGCGTTACGATTACGCTAAGGCTGAGGTCTCGGGTTCAATCCCCGGGTCGGGTAAAGTGTTATTGGGTTTTTCTATTTCGAAATGCTCAGTATCAGTCCGGAGTCTCGAATTTGTGCCCGGTATGGCGATAGACTCGCCCCCTATCACTTCGTGGGACGGAGATTAGCTCGGCGAAATGTGGGTGTACTAGTTACACCTCTGCCTACCCCTTCGGGGATTACAGGCGTGAGTGCGTATGTAAGTCTTACTTTTATTTATGTGGCTTATGAAATTAAAATAAGCTTTTATAGAGTTTTCAAGAAAATCATATAAAATATGTTTATGTATTTAAAAACCACGTTTTAGTTGAAATATTGTAGTTTTTTTTTATACTTTTATAACAGTGTTTAATTTTTATGGACTGATTTATAAAATTTTAAAATTGTTTATAGTACAAAAATTAAAAAAACCTATAAAATGGCCCCAGTTGTAAATGGAAATTTCTTCTCGTGTTTTAATTTTAGCGGTCTATCATAATCAAATCCGGAAACTTAAAAACGTAAATATTACTACAATTTCAGTTAAGTGCTTCGGTAATCTTCGACTATTTCGAAAAAACAAATGCGTGATATTAATACATTAGATTATGTATCATGGTTTTTCATTCAATAAATAATATTAATTGTATGCCAACATATATTAAATCACGCCTGTTACCCATTGGGGTAGGCAGAGCAAAAGATATCCACTTATGCTTAACTACATATCGGTACTAATGCGTAAAAAACGAAGATTTCCGAAGCACACAACTTTATTTAGGTATAGAAAATAAATAATAATAAAGACACGTCCAACAGTCACACACATAGTCTTGAAAACACTAGGTTAACCTGTATTGTGGGTATCAGAAACTACGAGGAACTTGCGGTACCACAAATCATCGATAAGACATCGACACCCTCCCTTTCTCGGATGGGTTTAATTACAAGGCGCGGGCGACAGGTTGTCGCATGACGTCATATACCGCGTCTGTGTGCAGTGCTTACCTATGAACGTTAATGTGTGTTGTTTATTGTTCTTTGGAATTATTTATACAGTGAGACTTACTGCCGTACTTAGAGACGTTAGTTAACTTTAATTGTCAATTAGCAATTTTATAGAATTCTATTATTCCTCACATATAGATTATTTCTGTACTCAATAACGGAGCATAAAGCATTAACTGAGTGCGGAAATATTCGAACTAAAACAAATTACTAAGAGTTAATTAAAGTTGATTGACTTCTCTGAGTGTGGTCATAAAATACAGATTGGAGAATAATTTATTAGCAACCTTAATAACGTTTTAGCTGCTAAAGCTCTCTGGTCTGAAAGCCAATTCTCGTAATTTTAAATGTTCAAAATATCATTCCGATCTAGTCTCAGCGACAAGAAAGTTGCAAATGGCATTCTCTTAAACCAATAATCAACGTCAAATGCACCTAGCATTAGCAGTAGCATTATACCGTTTTGGCTTCAGTCAACTTTTATTCTACATTCAATCTTATTACGATCTATGTTCACATTTGACGTTGATTATTGGTTTAAGAGAATGCAATTTGAATGTTTCTTGACGCTGAGACTAGATCGGAATGATATTTTGAACATTTAAAATTACGAGAATTGGCCTTCTGATCTTTGTATGTTAAACTACTTACTAAAATCAAGAGACATTTGTTCCTTATATACAATATGTAACTAAAACCCTGTTGGGCGTTTTAGCTGTGATATCATGATGATTCTAGTATTGTACGTACGGCGTACATGGGCGGTGGGGATCACTTACCATCAGGTGACCTACCGGCTTGTTTGCCGGCCTATGCAATAAAAAACAGCTTGCACTCTAATCTACAAACACAAATTTAAGTTAAACAAACACTGGAGATCGTAAAAATTGTTTTTTTTATAATTTACTCTAAAGTAGGCTATTAAACCGTTACCGGGCGTACAATGTAACCGTTGTAGCTTAGCTGTTAATGCCTCGTTAAAACGTATAGATGGAAACCCGATAAAACGTTGTGCGTTTTAAACGGATGACAATGTGGCAAAAAGTAATGCACTTTGTTTTTTATACATACATCGCACTCACGCCTGTAATCCCCGAAGGGGTAGGTAGAGGTGTAACCCGTACACCCACATTTCGTCGAGCGTATCTCCGTCCCTTATGTGATAGGGGGCGAGCCTATCGCCATACCGGGCACAAATTCCAGACTCCGGGCTGATACTGAGCATTTCTTATTAGAAAAACCCAATACCACTATACCCGACCCGGGGATCGAACCCGAGACTTTAGTGTCAGCCTCAATCGTAACGCGTACGCATTACAACTGCGCCACCGAGGCAGTCTTTTTTTAGCCTCTGAAAAAGAGGTTCGTTATAAGTTAGACCCCTTTGTCTGTTTATGTGTGTGTCTGTTTGTGACACCATAGCGTCTGATGGACTGATTTGAATGTGGCTTTTTGTTTGATAGCTGGTTTAATCGACATGGTTCTAGGTTTGAAGACAATCTCACAGACAAACGGCATAAAGTAGCTGCTTGCTGCTGCGTTTCGTACGGTGAGTGATATATCCGGAGGCCCAAATCCCTCTCCCCTTCCCAATACCTTTCCTTTATGGTCGGCAACGCGCCCATGAATATTTTGGTATTGTGGGCGTACATGGGCGGTGGAGATCACTTACCATCAGGTGACACACATGCTCGTTCGCCGGCCTATCCAATAAATAAAATCTAATAGGCGATTACGAAGTTAAGTTTGGAAAAAACATTTTTAGCCATTTAATAGTTACAGATGGTTTTTTTTTACTAATTGACGTCAGAGCTTTTACTCTATTTACTTCACTATCTTGAAAGGTTTCAAGCAATTCCGTCAGAGCAACCTTACGTTTTACTCATAATGGTTGTAGGTACTCATACTGTTCTAAAATACTGTTAATAGTTGCCACTTGTATGAATTCCTTTAATTTGGTTCATAGTCCAAGCGCATTGTTAACCAACGTCAAAAAGGAGGAGATCAGGTAAAAATGATATTGGGTTTTTCAATTATGAAATACTACTACCCTGTATTTTATTTCTCATTCAGCACACCCCGCCCCGCCGACCACTGTCAACCGGGACGGACGTACGGCCCGCCAGCCGCTCTGCCCCCGCTTTTTAAATCTCTGTTAAGTTCTAAGATATTTATTTAAATGAAATGCTGTAAAGGGCCATTTTGATCTACATGAAATGCACAATGTATTTAATGTATTTAATTGGATAAAGAATAATACTGTATTGTTTAGAATAGCTTGGTAAATAACCCATATTTTTTTTATAAAAAAGTAGTTATTATTGTAACATAGGGAGTTATAATAGTTAGACAGATGTTGTCGTGACACTTTTTGTAAATAATAATGTGTTCTGCAAAGTCGTAGTACATTATTTTATTATATTAATCAATAGTTTTCGCAGCGCAAGCGATGTAAAGAATATTTAAGGTATTTTTTACACCTTGGGTTCCATTATTGGAGTTTTAGTAAGGATCCCTAATTTTTTTGTTAGCAAAATGTACCCTATGTCACCCGGGGATAGTTTAGCTTTCTAACATTGAAAGATTTTTTAAAATCGGTTCAGAAGTTTCGGAGCCTATTCAATGCAAACAAACAAACAATCAAATCTTTCCTCTTGATAATATTAGTATAAATACTAGATGGTAGGTCCCTCGTATGCGAGAGGCCGTCTGGGTCGGTACCACCGCTTTGTCTATATCTGCCGCCAAATAACAGTGTGTATGCACTGTTGTGTTTCGGTTTGAAGGACATTCCAGCCAGTGAAATTACTAGGTATTGTGAGACTTAACATCTTATGTCTCGGGGTGACGAGCGCAGTCCAATGCCACGCAGTGCTTTGTAATTCAAAGTTCTGTGTGGTGTGGTTTCTGTTTACGGGTGACGTCTACCATCAGGTGGGCGACCTGCTCATTTCTTCATTCAATAAAAAAATATCATAAATAATAACAAATTTAACCAAGATAGATACAAGATTAAAGTTAATGGGTAGGGAACCAGGTCAATCACCCGTTATCGAATGTTTAATTTTTTTGTCCCCGATAGTATTATCTTTGGTAACGTCACGATGGTTTTTGTAGTCGCCGATATGGACTGAGCGTGACCTGACCTCCGATATAAGGCACCTTTATTGTTTGTAATCGTGTAGGCGAAGAGCCAGACTTTCGTAACAGACTTTAAAAAAGGAGGCGTTTCTCAATTGGCACTAGGTGATAGGACCTCGTATGCGATTCGTCTGCGTTGGCACCGCTTTGTCTATTTTTGCCGCCAAGCAGCAGTGTGAGCACTGTTGTGTTTCGGTATGAAGATTGGTCCACTGAAATTACTGTGCATTATTAGACTTAACATCTAAGCTCTCGGGGTGGCCAGTTTATTTTTGTAGTATATGTCGGCAAACGAGCAAGTGAGTCACCTGATAGTAAGTGATCTCCATCGCCCATGTACGCCCACAACACCAAAAGATCATAGGCATATTCCCGACCTTAAAGGAAAGAGAAGGGGAGGGGGATTTAGGCCTGCGGATATCTCGCTGGATACTCACTATACGAAACAGTAGAAAAGTGAAGCAAATGAAGTTCTATGCTAAATAGTGTTACTACGATCTATGGGCAGGCGAGGCGCTAACCATCAGGCGAGCGACCTGCTCGTCTCGTCATCCAGAAATCAAAAAATATTTGTATATTCATTACAGGTCAAACAATGTTAAGGTTAAAAACTCATCTCAGTCTAGTTATTTATGTATATTTTTTTATGTCATAAGCCGGCAAACGAGCAAGTGGGTCACCTGATGGTAAATGATCTCCACCGGCCATGTACGCCCACAATACCAAAAGAGTCATGGGTGCGTTGCCGACCTTAAAGGAAAGGGATAATTAAGGAATTGGGAAGGGGAGGAGGTTTCGGGATATCTCACTCACCGTACGAAACGCAGCAGCAAGATGCTACTTTACGCCGGTTTTCTGTGAGACAGTGGTAATGACCCGGACGAGCCGGCCCATACATGCTGTAGACAAAAGTGTCTACAGCGTGGCACTACCACTCGCAAAAGAATCTCAGATAATGTTGTCGTATAATTAAAAACTCATTCGTGTGGTCGACACACAGCTGTATTGTCATTGAATTATATTAATTAATTATTTTAAGATATCTATAAATAAAGAACATTAAATATCTACACAGTATAATTGAGTTTAACTGCATGTTTATAATTAATATTTAATTTTAATCATCAAGCAGTGATAGCTCAGCGGGGAGTGGTATGGACTGTCGAGACGAAAACGCAGGTTCAAAACCAGCCCCAAGTGCATACACCTCTGACTTTTCTAAGTTATGTGTGTATTAATTGTTAATTATCACTTGCTTTAACGGTGAAGGAAACATCGTGAGGAGACCTGCATACCTGAGAAGTTCTTCATAAGAATTTCGAAGGTATGTGAAGTCTGCCAACCCGTATTAGGCCAGCGTGGTGGACTAAGGCCTAACCCCTCTCATTCAGTAGAGGAGGCCCGTGCCCAGCAGTGGGACGTATATAATACCTGGCTAGTATTATTATTATTATTATGTATGTCATACCATAATCTCGGGACTACAAAATCCCGGACCTTTGGAAGGCGTGCGTGGGGCCGAAGCCAACACGTAGAGGCCCGTTAGACAATTTTAATTTAATAAGGTGATGTGACACCGCCCGACGGCTATCCTTGTATACACTATAGAAGTGTATCCAAGGACAGCCCCCGGTTGGTGTAGGACTATTGTAGGGATGGGCAAAAATAAATATCTACTATTTTATTGAGGTGAGGTGTTGATGGATTGGATAACCGGGTCTATGGGAAGGACTATGGCACCTGCCTGACTATTTAAAAACATGGATAAAATATGCAAGTGGTGACTCGCCAACTCAGGTAGATGGGCTCCCCAAAATAGTCACTAGAAAAAACGACAAGGGAGCAACACCCAGATGAGTGGCTAAAAGGAGGAGAGGTGTCACTGGGCTTTAAACAACGATCATTTGCTCCCTTAGAGTCCCATCACGTTGCCCACTCACCACTTACGTTTCACATCCACCTTTCAAGCATGAAGCTCTAGCAACTCCACTCTGACCGGCCGGTGACGGCAAGCCAGAGGTGGGGGACCTGTTCCTCATCAGTGTTCACTCCAGCCGGCCAGTGAAGGCGAGCCAGAGATGAAGAACAGGAGCCTCCCCCGGGAGCACTCGGGTACGTAGGGTCGCTACTCCCCAACAGCTCGCCACAAGCTGCCCTGCGGGCTTATTATTATTATTATTATAATTAACTTTGTTTGCTATCATAGCTATGATTGTTCAACTGTGTTATCACAATTTTCGCTCGCGCCACTGCTTGAGGTCATATAGGTTCGGCTTACTATCGGTTACCGTGTGACGTCAATGCTTATTCGGAGTTACCTAGTACGAGTTACAAATATGTTCATTTATATTTTTCGAATTCGTATGAAATTACTACCGACGAAGTGTCAAACTAGTAATTCATACGGTAATAAAGGAAAGAATCACTTGAAAACAAATTTCATATTCGACTAATATGAAATAAAATTAATCATATTATTAATTTTAATTCATCATAGTTCTCACTCGTGGCTACTGATACTCGACGAAGAGAAAACGAAAACTTTCATCGTTTAGGAAAACTTAAAACTTGTACTAGACCTACTGCTTACTCGTCCCGATATAGTAGAACTAGTTATTGTTCGCGGCTACGCTCGCGTGTATATGTCCATTTCCAGTATAAAAAGTAGCCTATGTCCTAGTCCAGATCATGTTCTACATGTGTGCCAAATTTCATCCAAAACCGTTAAGCCGTTAAGGCGTGATTGACTAATAAATAATTCACGACATCCAAACTTTAACATTAAAAACAGTAGTTCGAGAACATTGCATTATTGTAATATTGATCGTCGCTTCAGTTTTGATTTCCTTCAAAAGATAGTGACTACTGAGCCATACTTTTAAATACCCGCCATAACGGCTGGTTCAGGCAAGTTGCGTACCGGGGTCAGCCTGTGTGTACTAGTCTTGGGTAGTTCGCGAACGACCTAGGTGGGAAGAGCGCTCCTTTAGGTGAACTATGAGAACTAGTTCATCGATGATCTCGCTCTTCTCTTTTCTTCTTTTTATATTCTTTTCATTTTTATTTAAGTAAAAGATTTTATGTGCCATAAAAAAAATGTGGACTTTAATTGTAAAAAATCGTACTTTTTAAGTATTCTAATATAATTACGCATTATACTAGGAGCGAGACTAATTGTTGACTTATTATTAAAATTATTTTATTTTCTCATTATTATTTAAATAAAAAATCTTATGTCACATAAATAGACGTGTGAACTTTTCATGTTATTAATTTTGCACTTTTTAAATTAAAATAAACAGAACTTGCAATCATCATAAATATATTTTCTCCTTTATTTAATTTTTACTAAATTATTTCAAAAAAAGAACTAATGAACTAATTGAGCGAACTAGTTCGCCATTGGATTATGAACTAAATTGAGCGCTCTCAGTGGTGACCGACTATGCCCAAGACTAGTGTAAACTTTCTTCTTCAGCCAGTACCGACCCAATACTGAGTGTAGGCCTCTTGCATTGCACACTATTTTGTTCTGTCCAAGGCAGTACTCATCCAGTCTTTTCCCACCAATTTCACCAGATCATTGGTCCATCTCATCGGTGGTCTGCCCCGGTTTCTGTGACCAGTTCTGGGTCTTCACTCCAGTACCGCTTGACCCCGTCTGCCGGCTATCGAGGAACACAACTCCTCTTGACAGTCATTATTGTATTTGGAATGGGCTATACAACTACTATCACATTGGGCCCATTGTAGTCACTTTGTCGTTCTAAAAAAACCTTTTTTTAACCCAGTTCTAGTATTGAGTGTAGGTCTTAATCTGCAAGTGGTAATTATTTGCATAACTTAAAGTTAAATTCCACCCACACGCGCCTTGAACTCTGGTATTGTGGTTACTCATGGCCGGTGAATGTTGCTTACCAGGTGATCCACATGTTACAGAAAAACATCATTATCGTCACTTAGCTCCGTGGCGCAGCGGGTGAGTAGCCGGCTGCGAAGCTAGAGGCTGTGGGTTCGATTTCCATACCGAGACAAATGTTTGTGTGATCCATAAATATTGGTCTTGGATCTGGGTGTTGTGGGACCGCAAGTCCCTCGTAGTTCCTGATACCCACGACGCAGGTTTACCTAGTGTGGGGTCAGGACTACGTGTGTGACTGTTGGGTGTATTTATTTTTATTATTTATTTACTTAGGTATCTCCACGGCCACATCTTCAGTAAAAAATAAAACGCCAGCTTTCTGTCAACGCGCACAGTTTCATATCGGTACACTCGACGCATGATAAGAACCTACGCATTGGGCATTTCAAGGAAGTAGGGTCGGATGTCAACAGCTATCTCACCTATGCACAACGTTTTTACACCGTTGAAGAATACGTTGGAAGTATATTATAAATTTTAAACATGTTTCCATGTTTCGTGGTATATATACTGTACTTTAGGTAAACATACTGCTTATAAAAATGTACCTACATAAATTGTACATGTACCACCTAACGCCTGCCAATAAATGCTTTCTTTCTATAACGAGTGGTAGAGCCACGCTGTAGACAATTTTGTCTACAGCATGAATGGGCCGGCTCGTCCGAGTCGTTACCACTGTCTCACAGAAAACCGGCGTAAAGTAGCAGCTTGCTGCTGCGTTTCGTACGGTGAGTGAGATATCCGGAGGCCTAAATCTCCCTCCCCTTCCCAATCCCTTATTATCCCTTTCCTTAGGTCGGCAACGCGCCCATAATTCTTTTGTATTGTGGGCGTACATGGGCGGTGGAGATCGCTTACCATCAGGTGACCCATTTGCTCGTTTGCCGGCCTATACTATAAAAAAAAAACCATAAGTTCACGCCTGTATGCCTGGAGGGGTAGGCGGAGGTGTAATTAGTGGTACACACCCGAGGTTCATCGAGCTGATTTCCGTCTTATGATGACATTTAATCGCGGGCAAAAACATTGAAGCCAGTGAATTACTGGGCATTATGAGACATAACATCTCATGTCTCAGGATGATGATTCCAGCGGAGTGTCATTCAATACTTCGTAATTTGGCATTCTGAGAACATATTAATAAAATACAATTGCATGTTAATAAATTAATAATAAAAAATAATACATTTAAATATTAATTTGAGTTTGTAATGTTTTGTATCATTATCTTTTGAATGTTAATAATAATAACGCTTCCTATAAACTCAAATTAGTAGATTATTAGGACTAATTTTGTAACTATGGAAATTTAGAAATAATAGGTATTTATTATTAATCTACTTAATCTATCCACTGTTACATAGATTTGCCGGTTCCACCATTCTGATAAATCATCAGGTAGTGTAGTCATTTTACCGTGTTACAATAAAAAAAGGGTGGACACCAAAAAAATATATCTAACAAAATGGCCGAACATATTCCTAATTCAAAACCGGTGAGTCCCGCCTACATAAACATCAAACCTGTCAAAGATACAGCCAACATAAAAACAACACCCATCACCTTCGCAGGTAAAGTCCTAGTCACCGAGCCATTCAAATATACAATTTATCTTGTTAACATAGAGTTCAAAATTCATTGGGATGAGTGATGATTATATAAAAAAAATGTAAAAAAGCGACCTTTGTGATACCACATGTGCCGACTTCTGGGAAATGAATAATGAACACCGTCGGGTTAGGTATGGTTCTAAGAACAGTCAGGTTTTTGTTAGTCTGGGTGTTTTATTTGATATGGTATTTCATTAGAGAACCTAATTTATTTCGTATAATGTAGGTTCGAAGCCGGTATAGAATGGTAGTGAAATAGTAGTACTTAGGAGAATGTATGTGATACAGTTGCTGGTCTGTTCGACCCGGGTCCGTGACCACTGCGTCATAGAAAAAAACGCGCGCTTTCTTCAGCCAGACAGCAGTGTAGGCACTGTTGTGTTTCGGTTTAAAGGATTGAAGTCAGTGAAATTACTGGGTATTATGTGACTTAACATCATGTCTCGAGACGACGACTGCAGTTCAGAGCCATGCAGTGCTTTTTCATTCATAGTTTTGCATGGTGTTACTTCTGTTTATGGGATAGCGTGACGCAGTCTTGTCATTCAATCAAATAAATAAAACACTTTACTTTGAAAATGGTGATTTAAACTCGTGAAACAAAATTAATGAACAAAGTTATTAATTTTAAGTAGTACAGGTTATAACTTAAGACAGTAAGTACAGAAATGCGATTTTTATCTTATGCCTCTTTAAAATACGTCACTGACAACTTATACCCTTAAATAATTTATTTCTACACAATATGACTGCCTCGGTGGCGCAGTTGTAATGCGTACGCGTTACGACTGACGCTGACGCTGAGGTCTCGGATTCGATCCCCGTGTCGGATAAGAGTGATATTGGGTTTTTCTATTACGAAATGCTCAGTATCAGCCCGGAGTCTGGAATTTGTGCCCGTTATGGCGATGGGCTCGCCCCCTATTACATCAAGGGACGGAGATACGCTCGGCGAAATGTGGGTGTACTGGTTACATCTGTGCCTACCCCTTCGGGGATTACTGGCGTGAGTGCGTATGTATTATGATTGTACTTATCGAGTGTAAAAATATTTATGTGTGGAATAAAAATAAAATCTGTACTTATCACCTACTAGCGACATCTAGCGTCTAGTAGTGCAACCATCCGTAGAATCGGCTGGACGATGAATAATTTAATGAAGAGTACATAACAATTATTTTTGTTATTTTATTAATACGAAGTACCTAGTTGTAATATATATTTAGGGATTTTAGCACAGACAATTTAAATGTACGACTTGATCTAATAAGCAGATATATTCATTCTACTCTTTTGGGTATTGGGAAATGTTTTTTTTTTCCTTAGTAATTGAAAATATTATGTGCAAATGAAGATGTGATACTTAGATAAACATATAAATTTTTAACCGATTTCAAAAAAGAAAGTGTCTCAATTCAGCACCTAATTACTTTTAACTTTTTTATATATTATGAACATCGATTTCTCCGCCAAATAGGAACTGATTTGGTTAAGAAGTTTTTTTTATCTATAAGGGTAAATAAGGGTTTAAGACAGACTTCTACCCATAGAAGGTGGAACTTTCAGAAATCCCTGAATCTACCAACGTAGATTCAGGGATTTCTGAAAGTTCCATCAACGTTACTTTAAACCACAACTGATCTGTAGCAAGCGACACTGACTTCCTAACTTGCTTTTCGAAACAAAGAAACACTCGCAAGTATAGTCACTAATTGTGATTGCTTTAAAACTAGGATTTGAACCTGCATTGCTTGGGATTAATGGTCTCTAACATTGAGTATTACTATTGTATTAACACCAACAAAGGTATCTAATGTAATTTCTTCTTGAAATTTAAATGGTACCAGTTTGAGCTACATAAACCCCTTTGAATAAAAAACACATCAAAAGCGAAACACTATAAAAACTTATGCGTAAATACATACAATAAATATTTATTATAAGCGTCGAATGAGAACCTCCTCCTTTTGTTCATTGGTTATAAAAAATCTTGATAAACCGAAGAGGGTCTAGATTCAAAATATTACTAAAAAAAAATGTTTGAGTTTTGAATGATAATGAATTGTCTGGGATTGAGATTAGTGCCTAATATCTCGCCACCTATCACGTCATGAGATAAAAAAAAACTCTTCGAACCGTAGTTTTAATATCTGCAGCTACCCATCTCTTCAGGGGATGCAGTCATGAGTTTATGAAACAAAAACATCAATTAATCATTACTTTGTTCGTCACATAAACGCAAAACACTAAAACACTAATAGCTTTATCTAACCCGACATAGGTGATCATAAATAAGACAGAGCACGCGTTGTTGCAAACTGGGACACGTCGATACCGCATCCAGCGGTTCCGCGAAACGGTTGTCCGGCTAATGACATGTGCTAATTCGCACGTGTGCTGCCGAGGTGCGCTGTCTGGATCGTGTTACGGAATAGACGGCAAATGGACGGCCGATAGACAGCTGACGCGGGGAAATGTCTTCAAATTGTGTACTATTTTACCTGTTTCGTTTTTGGCATGAAAACTACTGTAATGTATTTTCATTACATTTTGATTCATTATTAATGAGAATGTTAATTAGGTATCGTATAGATACATCGATTCATGTTTGCATATCCTTCAATATGGGTTTGAGCTCGTAATATGTAGTTCACGCAACTAGTACATGCAACAATGAGTTAAATTATATCAAGTATAAAATAATTACTAGCTGTTGCCCGCGGCTCCACCCGCTATCTTTTTCCGGGGTAAAAAGTACCTAGCCTATGTGGATATGCGCTCATACGCACTCACGTCTGTAATCACCGAGGGGGTAGGCAGACGTATAACCAGTACACCCACATTTCGCCAAGCTTATTTCCGTCCCATAGTATGTACGAACCTATTGCTATATCGGGCACTATTCCAGACTCCGGGCTGATACTGAGCTTTTCGGAATAGAAAAACCCAATATCACTTTTACCTGCCCCAGGGATCGATCTCGTGACCTCAGCGTCAGTAACGCGTACGAATTACAACTGCGCCACCGAGACAGTCATGTAATAATGAGTTTAATTTGAATCATTATTACAGGTGTAGCTATTTCGCGTACCGATACGAAGTATGAGATATTGCGCATGCGTAATATAATTTAGTCTGCACTGGATGATACTGCATTAAAATGCCTTTTTGTAGCGGATATAGAATTATGAAAAGTCCACTAAAATATTTAATGGTTGTTTTTCATGACGATTGATAGTGTTATGCCAGCCTGTTATTACTGGATACACGCACGCCTGTAGTCCCCGAAGGGATAAGCAATGGTGTAACTAGTACACCCACATTTCGCCGAGCTTATTTCCGTTCCATAATGTGATAGGGGGCGAGCCTATCGCCTACCGGGCACAAATTACAGACTCCGGGCTGATACTGAGCTTTTCGTAATAGAAAAACCCAATATCACTTTTACCCAACCCGGGGATCGAACCCGAGACCTCAGCGTCAGCGTCAGTCGTAACGGGTATGCATTACAACGGTACGGCTACCGAGGCAGTCAAGAATATTCTGCCAAATCAAGCCATGCCCCTGCAGTTGCAGTGTTATAGGTGATTTATCCCATGACTAAGCACAGTTTTTACAAGGTGGTGGTAGGTCGTATGCGAGAGGCCGGCTGGGTTGGTACCACCGCTTTGTCTATTTTTGCCGCCAAGCAACAGTGTGTAAGCGCTGTTGTGTTCCGGTTTAAAGGACATTGAAGCCAGTGAAATTACTGGGCATTATGACACTTAACACCTTATGTCTCGGGGTGACGAGCGCAGTCCAGTGTCATGTAATGCTTTGTTATTTAAAGTTCTGTGTGGCGTTGCTTCTGTTTATGAGCAGGCGTGACGTTTACCATCAGGCGAGCGACCTGCTCATTTCATCACTCAATCTAATAATAAAAAAAGTTAATCGCAAATATTTAATAACCGCATACGTGGTAACACGAGACCGCGGTGTCGGTGTCAGGATGCGTCCATCCGGCGCGCACCGGACGTCGTATGAACGCGCCTTTGTGCGCGTGTCGGACGCGCCGGACGGCCTGCAGCGCGGGCCGTTACGACCGACCACTCTAATGCAGGGTTAATTTTATTAAGGTGATATTACATTTTATACCGTCACAGTTTTACCCGACTGCATGAAGAAAGTTATGATTTTCGGGTGTTTATATTTAGCGCCTTATCGGTAGGCCTAGTACAAGTTTTAATAGTTTTCCTAAACGATGAAAGTTTTCAAAATCTTTCCATACGTCGAGATTAGTAGCCACTAGTGGGAAATATGATAAATTAAAATTAATAATATGGTTAATTTTATTTCATATTAGTCAGATATGAAATTTGTTTTCAAGCGATTCTTTTCTTTATTGCCGTATGAATTACTAGTTTGACACTTCGACGGTAGTAATTTTATACGAATTCGAAAACTGTGATCGTATTTGTAGCTCGTACTAGGCCTACGGGTTGTAGATGTTCGTCACAAACATTATAGCCGCCATAAGTGGAGAAAAACGAATTAAATAATGAAAAATGTGCTGTGCAAACTGTGCCAGGACTGACATTGACAATTGATACTCTAGCAATCTATATATCTACTAGCTGTCCTGCGCCGTTTCACCCGCAGCATACAATTGCAGTGCCACCTACCGAGTCCAATTGTGAATCTAAACCATCCAGGGCGCCATCCAAGCGCATACAAAAAAATCATTCAAATCGGTCCAGCCGTTTAGGAGGAGTTCAGTGACATACACACGTACAGTAGAAATATATATATAAAGATAGTATCTGACTGAGATACTCGATTTCGCAGTCGTTTGTTCTATTCAACAGGAAAGTTCGACTGTTGTTTTTCTGAATGCTACATACATTTTTAGTAATATTTTGTATGGTCATTTGTAGTCCTACTTCCTAGAAGACAGATTTCGGTGAAGAGAGTGGATATATACCTTATTAGTATGTTATTTAAAATGTACATCCACTTTAATTATATTTTTTAACCTACTTTAAAAAGCAGGAGGATCTCAATTCCTCAGTGTTTTTTTTATGGAAAACGCGAAAACTCCGCTAAATATTAGACTATTTATATATTTAGACTATTTTCGGTAAGTGCTGTATTCGATAGAGTTTAATTCAATGTTGTTCTAATATTAATTTGGTAAAAATCTGATAATGGATGATTAGAAGATAAGAAGGAAATTGGGAAACTCCTACACAGATTTCAGTGGTCTACAGAGATTTCAAACGCAGAGCTATTCTGGTTTAAAAGTTATTTTCTGAAATTTTTAGAGTTCCATACCCAAAGGGCACCGACGAAAAAGGGTAGCTCTTGTGAGTGGTAGAGCCACGTTGTAGACATTTTTGTCTACACTCCACGGCATGAATAGGCCGGCTCGACCGGGTCGTCACCACTCCATCACAGAAAACCGTAAAGTCAGCTTGCTGCTGCGTTTCGTACGGTGAGTGAGATATCTGGAGGCCCTAAATCCCTCTCCCCTTTCAAATTCCTTAATTTATCCTTTTCCTTTAAGGTCGGCGACGCGCCTATGATTATTCTGGTATTGTACGCGTATATGGGCACCAGAGACCATTTACCATCTTATCTGTATCTTTAGAGGGCTCAATCTTTTAAACTATAGTAGGTGTCTGGCTGAAATGTTCACAGAATATGTTTTATAAGGCTGATATAGGTAACAAATTAAAAAATATAAATGTGCACGGAACACTCGGTGCCACTGGCACTTATTTATTTATTTATTTACTTTAGGTACGCCAACAACATACATATTCTACAATTTTATATACTAGACAATACATAAGGTCTTATAGCCGATATATACGCCAATTATACATATATATATATACACAGCATTTGCCAGGTACAAAAGTATAAATAATAATGATTTTAAAACATACAAAATAAATTATTTTAAAAGGACTGACCCTATCCCCGAAGATGTTTCAACAATTCACTTGCCCTTTTATGTCTAAAAGGTGACACAGAGTTTAGAATACCAGCCTAGTCTACCCACTAGAGAAATTTTCCTTCAGTTCCAACACTAGAAACCGCAAGGTAACCTCAGCGTGCACAAACAAATAAGTTTTTCATGTGATTTATTTTTACGCGTCCGATCTCTCGGTTATGATAAAATGGCCGCTGCACGTTATAATTAATAGCTTTAGACGTGTGAACTAATGTTCAGCTATTTATTCACCGCGTGTTAGATAAAGTGAGTTTATTTTGGTTACTTTCGAATGTTAGAAATTATCGAATGATTCTTATTAGACTTTTTTTGTTTTAATAATTTCAATATCGATTAATAAACATAACTTTAAAGTTATTATAATAATAAAAATATCAGCACTGTATTATAATATCCTACCGCTAAGTATGGGCCTTCTCTACGAATGAGAGAGGTAAGGTCTTAGCCAGTAAAATTAGATGAGGAAAATTTGTAATTAGAGTTTAAGCAGTAAACGGTGCTAAACATATAAAATTAGGTAAAGCTTATTTATTAATATATTGAGTAATTTATATAAATAAATAAATACCGACGTCCAACAGCCATACATATAGCCCTGACCCCACATTAGGTTAAACCTGTATCGCGGGTATCAGAACTACGAGAAACTTTCGGTTCCACAAAACCCGGAGCGTCTCGCTTCATAGCCGGTTATGCGTCAACTGTCTCCAAATTATGCGTAATATATTTTTTTCATTTTTAAAACTGCCAGTGATGCACTCAGTGATCCCAAAAGGGAGACAATTATCACTTGATATCTCCTGCTCCGTCGTCGTCCCAAACATATGAAAAGTATGAATTCAAAACAATTTTTTTAAGGAATGGAAACGATAATGTCCTATCTATATTTTTAATTGTGTATGTCGAAGATTTCTTATATCGACCAGCTGAAATAATACTCGCCCGATGGCCGAACCGATGAATATCCATAGAACAAACATGTCCTAGTTAAAACGCATAGACTTTTATTAATGGTGTTTTGATGTTGCTTTTATTTCGATTTTATTTTTCAAACTGAAGTAGAGTTAGGTTATTCGGTTAAGTGCAAAAAATACTTAGAGAAGTATCGCTTTGTAAATATAGTATTTTGGACTTATTATATCTAAGAAATAAATTTAAAAATCTAGACGTCCGTGAATGAGCTAAGGTAATTATTTAAAGGATTTTCGAGTGATTTGTGTTAGATATTATGTCAAATATTTTTTTAAATGTTTTATTAGAAGTAGAATTTGTTAAGTGTCTGCTAGGAGAAAGTTTTGAAGACAACGCAAAATTCCGTCGGGATTTTTATGTACACCTTATTCCATAAGACATAAAACCTATTATAATATACCTAACTTTATAATGGACTGATTTAGCATTATTGCCTAGTATATTCATGGTATTATTTATACATAAATTTATACGATTTCTGGTATATTTACATCTTTTATTTTTGTGCTGACTTGTCATAAACCCTATTTTAATTTCCTCTGAACATGATAACAAACGTTTTAATTTTATTTCATTATGAAGTCATTATCACGGGGAATAAACACGAAAAGGTATATTATAAAAGTGTGGAACACCGCGGGCTACAGATTGTTATGACAACAGAAATTATGCAAAAAATTATGCCATATCGGTTATGACATTTGAGCGTTATGCGAAGATTTATGCGTGTCAATAGGGGCCCGTTTATATTTCCATTTTCTGCCATTTCATACTTAGCTTCGTACATTTATAAATATGTAGGATGACTGCTGACATATCACTGTCATAAAAATTAAACTATATATTTACAAGTTCACCCACAATTGTGCGTAATACCAATTCGTACAAAAGTTAACCGTTCTAATCAAAATAATGTTAATATTGGCGAATCTATCGGACCACAAACAATTAAAAATAAAACAACAATGAAAACAAAGGAGACGAACGCTTCGACAGACTAACTGGCGTTGAACACTAAACAAGAAAGAATGTCGCGATCCAAACCATCGAGCACGGCGCATGATTATTTTTACTCTAGCGTTAATAGGGATGTAAATGAACAAACTGATGGTTTTTCTTTATCCTAGCACGGTAAAGTGACTTCACTAGATCTGATGTTAAGTACAGTGCAGTCTAAATATAATAATAATAATAAAGACTTTGTTTTAGATGGTGTCAATTTTGTTAGTAACAATGTTCTTACAGACTAGTTTTAGTAATACTTAATAACTTCTCACAACAAAACATATAAAGAAAACAAATTCATCACTCATTGCTACGTCATTCCATGAGAAATGGCGCAGTAGTGATTTATGTAACTACAGCCCAGCTGACTGGCGATCATGCTAAGGATGCTGTTGGCGCTGCCACGTACTCTGCGCACTAGGGATGCACATCTTTTACGCATCGTTGCGTACCAGCAGTCTACGCGATGTTCAGCAAACATCCCTGATGCATTAAAGAATATCAGCCCCATCAGCACCCTGAATGTCGACCGTCAATAGACATAGTGGGCAGAATTATGCCGGCCTGAAGTTACTGGCTGGTCCCGGTAGGCGATTTGTCTGAATGAGCCATTATTTTAGACCATATATAATATGGTGGTTGCTTTCCAGTAGGTCACAAAATTTTATCATCATTTACAACCATTGTTTATGTAATTTTCGACTCACTGAATTTGTCAACTTTTTGTTAACTAATTTTAGTTTTGTTTATGTATAAAAAATTAAGGGCAAATCGTTTTTTATTAAATTGGAAAAATAATGATAATTTATTATCGTGTTATTAAAATTACGTTTAAATAGTTTTAAAATTATGAATAACATTTAGAAAATGTATTTATTTTAGAATGTCCAGAAGTTGATAAAATACTAACTTTATAAACATACAATATAAAAATGAAATTCACAATCCCCGTAAATAGCCAACCACAACTTATAATGCAGAGCTTACACCCTAGATGAAACAGTTATAAATATTTATTATAAAAATAAATGTAGATATTTCTATAAACAGAGAACAGTATATGCCTATTTTTATGGCTTATAGATAACAGTGAATGTGGATCAATTCACACCTAAATCTGACCGAAAGTGACAGTCAGTTTCAATAGTGTCACATCACTAATCATTATCAAGCAATGTCCGGACCGGTATGCACCTAAATCACCGGGAATAGTGGTAAAGGTGTCTTGCACACTACCGGTTAATTTATTGCAATTATTTTATTACGTGTGCCAATTTTTTTGTGTACGTACGCGCGGATTCTTGGTTATTTTCTGCATCTATTAATATCAGTGTTTTGGAAATTGCACTGTTATTTTCTTACGTGTGACTTTTGCGCAACCTATCAGGTAAAAAACTTTAGCATAAATTAAACCGAGTCAAAATAAAATCTTTCTTTCTGTCCGTTGTCCCGGCTTAATGCCAGTGTTCGCCTCCCATCAAGATTTGACGGTGGTCAATTTTATTTTTGTAAAAAATATTTTGTTTAAGAGTTTTTAATGGAATAATCTAGCAATAGGTTCCGAAGTTGAAGTCTTTCTTCCCCGTCCTCAGATGTGCAATATTATCTTCAAATTTTATTGCGACTAACTTGAGGCTATCTATTCCCTTTGGAATGAAAAAAATATTATCAAAATCGGATCTCTCTGTGAAAAATTATGCGTTGCTATACATACAAAAACATATAATATATAATCCATATTCGTAATATAAATGCAGTCAGTAACGGTAATTCTGTCTATCTGTTAAATTTTCATGGCTGAACGGATTTTAATGATATTTGATGAGAAAATAGGTTATATCCTGGGGACGACTAGGGTACTTTTTGTCCCGGAAAAATTTCACGCGGGTGCAGGTAAAATATAACCGTGATATCATTCCACGGTCTATAATATATTTTGACTACACTGTAAGTACTTAACATTAGGCCCAGTGTAGCGTCGCGTCTATCCATTCCACCACAAACATACAACATACTTGACAGCCTCCGTGGCGCAGCGGGCGAATAGCCGGTTGCGAAGCGTGAAGCCGTGGGTTCGGTTCCCGCACCTTGACAAATGTTTGTCTGATCCACAAATATTTGTCTCGGGTCTGGGTGTTGTGGGGCCGCAAGTCCCTCGTAGTTCTTGATACCCACGATACAGGTTTACCTAGTGTGGGGTCAGGACTATGTGTGTGACTGTTGGGTGTATTTATTTTGTATTTATTTATTATACTTAAGCTTGCCAACTTTACTACATTAGTATAAACTACATATATCCAAATTATACAATTCCGTCATCAAAAATAAAAACACAAGTAATAAAATACACGAAAATACACGTTTAATAGTTTTATAGCGTACGTGTAACAAAATTGATTTATTTAGTTCTGCAAGTGGAATGCAGTTGGCGTTCACCATCAAGTGTTTCAGAAATCATTTGTTTGCGCTTTAAATGATATTTATTATATTGTTATTATCATACGAGATGTGTAATCTTGCATGATGATCTTGAATAAGCGAAACAGTTCATAGAAATGATGTTTTATATTTAATTCATAGAATAAATCTTATGCCATAATGTTCAGGGAATTTTTTCAAACTTTTATCGTATGTGGTCGAAATTCAATGTACAAGGTGGTAGGCTCCTCGTATGCGAGAGGCCGTCTGGGTTGGTTCCACCACTTTGTATATTCTGCCGCCAAACCGTAGTGTGTAAGCAATGTTGTGTTCCAGTTTAAAGGACATTGATGCCAGTGAAATTATTGGGCATTATGAGACTTAACATATTATGTCTCGGAGTGACGAGCGTAGTCCAATGCCATGCAGTGCGTTGTAATTCATTCTTGTGTGGTGTTACTTTTGTTCATGGACACGCGTGGTGCTTACCATCAGGCGAGCGATCTGCTCGTTTCGTTATTCAGGCTAATAAAAAAACCTAAGAACCGAATAGGCAGCGATAACTCAGTGGGGAGTGTTACGGAATGTCGAGACGAAAGTCGCAAGTTCAAAACCAGCCCCAAGTGCCTCTGAATTTTCTAAGTTATGAGTGTATTAATTGTTAATTATCGCTTGTTTTAACGGTGAAGGAAACATCGTGAGGAAACCTGCATACCTGAGAAGTTCTTCATAAGAATTTCGAAGGAATGTGAAGTCTAAGAACCCGCATTAGGCCAGCGTGGTGGACTAAGGCCTGCCCCCTCTTATTCAGTAGAAGAGACCCGTGCCCAGCAGTGGGATATGTATGATACAGACTTACAATACAAGAACTGGTGAAGTGCGGGTGACAAACCTAGGTCGGACAATCACAATTTTTATTTAGTCTTAATGAGAGTAAACTATTTGCTGAGAAATTAATTTGACTCCAATAAATATTACGAAAGTTTGTATATTCAGTCGTATTGTACGATACGCATTCACGCCTGTAATACCTGAGGGGGTAGGTAGAGGTGTAAGCAATGCGCACACATTTCGCCGAGCGTATCTCTGTCCTATGATGTGATAGGGGGCGAGCCTATCGCCATACCGGACACAATTCCAGACTCCGGGATGATACTGAGTATTTCGTAATAGAAAAACCCAATATCACTTGACTGACCTGGTGATCGAACCCGAGACCTCAGCTTTAGCCTCAATCGTAACGCGTACGCATTACAACTGCGCCACCGAGGCAGTCTCTAATAAATATTACGAAAGTTTGTATATTCAGTCGTACTATATATGATATTATTTTATATTGATACAACAATTCCAAAGAAGAAAAATAATTTTTTTCGCGCGCTTTACGCAGTGTATTAGTGAGATTACAAACACATAACTAACTGTTTGATTTACGATAGGAGTCGCTTCCATCGGTGCCGGTTATCTCTCTAATAACTCTGAGTATATCTGATAAATATATTCTCTAATAAATGCTAAGATGTCATAAATCTTTTTAGCGCGTTATATTCGGTGCCTAGTTGATTATGAAACAGTAAGACAGGTCGGAACATGTTTTTGCGTTGTGAGGTGCGCGAACGAGACAATAGACCGCGATGCGTGACGTCAATGACACGTTTTTTTATGTTATAGACCGGCAAACGAGCAAAGTGGTGACCCACTTGCTCGTTCATTTACCATCAGGTGACCCTGATGGTAAGTGATCTCCACCGCCCATGTGCGCCCACAATACCAAAAGAATCATGGGTGCGTTACCATCCTTGAAGCAAAGGAATAATTAAGGAATTGGGAAGGGGAGGGGGTTTGGGCCTCCGAATATCACACTCACCGTACGAAACGCAGCAGCAAGCTGCTACTTTACGCCGGATTTCTGTGAGACAGTGGTAATAACCCGGACGAGCCGGCCCATACATGCTGTAGACATAAGTGTCTAACGAAACGTGCCCTTTATATGTATGTATGGGTACGTTTTGCAGTTTGTAACCAAGACAGAAGCGATTGTTTCCATACAAAGCGGTTTTTTTTTTTACTGACAAGACGAGAAGGCGCTCGCGTGGTGGTAAGCGCCACGCCTGCTCATAATTAGAAACAACACCACACAGAACTTTAAATAAAAGCACTACATGAAACTAGACTGCGCTCGGCACCCCGAGACATAAGGTGTTACGTCTCATAATGCCCAGTAATTTCACTGGCTTCAATGTCCTTCAAACCGGAACACAACAGTACTTGGCGGCAGAAATAGACAAAGCGGTGGTACCAACCCAGCCGGCCTCTCGCATACGAGGGACCTACCACCTTGTGAAGGGCATGTCGCTATAACGTGACTCGGGTCTCGTGTCGCGGCCTTATGTCTCCGAAGCGTATCTTTACGTTGTAGTTATATCCTGCCAGGCCGGTTTGACCGGGTGGTACCATTGTCACACAGATGTGAAGTGGCTGCTTGCTGCTGCTTTACGGCTAATCGACCCAATCCTCCTAATCACCATTCCTTTCGATAAGATTTGGCAACAATTCGCCATTTATCGGCCATTGAGTGGTTGTAATATATTTGCTCCCTTGCCTATTGTAATAAAAAAACCAGCAAGTGCAACTTAAACTTGTGCATCGAGGGTTCCGTACCAACAAACTTAAATGTTTTACTTTTTATAATTGTTATATATCCCCTATAATAGTAGATATTTCAGCCGACTAGTTAATATGCTTCAAAATATAGGATTCCTTAATACATACATGCAGAGGTGTAATCAGGACACCCACATTTCGCCGAGCGTATCTCCGTCCCAAGATGTGATAGGGGGCGAGCCTATCACCATACCGGGCACAAATTCCAGGGCTGATACTGAGCATTTCGTAATAGAAAAACCCAATACCACTTTACCCGACCCGGGGATCGAACACGAAACCTCGGCGTTGGACTCAATCGTAACGCGTACGCATTAAAACTGCGCCACCGAGGTAGTCAATGTCGATTCCTTAATGTGGATTGTAGGATAAACTGATGGATACACATACTGAATGCGAAGGCTTACTAATAGAGTACCTTTAGCACCCTTGCATAGGAACCCCTTTTTCGCTGGGAAAATCCCATTTACAGATAACTTTTCAGCCTCGAGGGAGAAGACATAGTTATGCTGGACTCACCAGCCTTCCAACCCATTTGTCTGAACACAGAACCCTAACACTGAACTTATATGTTCACAATAAAAAGTTTCGCTTACGGCACTGTTTTTTTTATCCTGGCTCGGCAAAGTGACTACGCTATACCTAATGGTAAGTGTAGCAATCCATGAATACTGTCGATCAACAACAGACACTGTATCTATCCTAGATCGGCAGAATTATGCAGGCCAGCTTAATTACTTCTTCCCACTCCGTTATTTCAAGTATTGAATCATTTTAAAAACAAAATAAAACAACGTGGATATCGTAAAAAGCAACTTCGAATACTGGGATATTTTTTTACTGTGTACACCGTTTTGAAGCGTGTAAAAATATGTTCGGTGCTAGGGGCACATACATTAATTCTGATATACAAAGCTATGGTGTATATTGCAGGATTTTCTGTGTTCCTTTTTGTACAGAAAATATTTAGCCTATTAGATAAATACAAGACCCTCTGTATTGTGTTTGAAATTCTCTAGAAAAAGCTCCTACATAATAAATAATACTTTTTTTTTTTTTATTAGATTGAATGACAAGACGAGCAGGTCGCTCGCCTGATGGTAAGCGCCACGCCGGCCCATAAACAGAAGCAACGCCACACAGAACTTTAAATAAAGCACTGCATGACACTGGACAATACTCAATACTCTCGAAACAACGATCTATAATAATATAAATGAATACACCCTGCCTCGGTGTATTAATTTACTGCCTCGGTGGCGAAATTGTACACGGTACGATTGAGGCCGACGCTGAGGTCTCGGGTTCGATCCCCGGGTCGGGTAAAGTGGTATTGGGTTTTTCTAGTACGAAATGCTCATGCTTGGAGTCTGGAATTTATGCCCGGTATGGCGATAGGCTCGCCCCCTATCACATAATGGACGGAGATACGCTCGGCAAAATATGGGTGTACTGGTTACTCCTCTGCCTACCCCTTCGGGGATTACAGGCGTGAGTGCGTATGTATGTATGTATTAATACATCCAATAGTCACACACATAGCCCTGATGCCACACTAGGTGAACCTGTACCGTGGGTTTCAGGAACTATGAGAGACTTGCGGTCCCACAACACCCAGACCCGAGACCAATATTTGTGGATCACAAAAACATTTGTCTCGGCGCGGGAATCGAATCTCCAGATTCTCGCTACACAGCCGGCTACTCGGCCTCTGCGCTAGGGAGGCTGTCGATAAAAAATAAATAGTTTATTTCTCACCACTTAGTTTATTACAATGTATATTAATCTTAACAGAGACAATGCTATAGTTATTAATATATAGTTTTAAAAATGCGCATATGCGGTGCTTGTGGTGGTTGCGGATATTCCATAAAATAATAACATTTATTTGAAATACTGGACTGCCTCGGTGGCGCAGTTGTAATTCGTACGTGTTACGACTGAGGCTAAGGCTGAGGTCTCGGGTTCGATCCCCGGGTCGGGTAAAGTGGTATTGGGTTTTTCTATTACGAAATGCTCAGTATCAGCCCGGAGTCTGGAATTTGTGCCCGGTATGGCGATAGGCTCGCCCCCTATCACATCGTGGGACGGTGATACGCTCGGCGAAATGTGGGTGTACTGGTTGTAACCAGTAGGCCAATTCTCGTAATTTTAAATGTTCAAAATATCATTCCGATCTAGCCTCAGCGTCAAGAAAGTTACAAATGGCATTCTCTTAAACCAATAATCAACGACAAATGTGACCATAGATCGTAATGAGATTGAATGTAGAATAAAAGTTGACTAAAGCCAAAACGGTATAATGCTACTGCTAATGCTAGGTGCATTTAACGTTGATTATTGGTTTAAGAGAATGCCATTTGCAACTTTCTTGAAGCTGAGACTAGATCGGAGTGATATTTTGAACATTTAAAATTACGAGAATTGGTCTTCAGTACACCCACATTTCGCCGAGGCATTAGGCAGAGGTGTACCTCTGCCTACCCCTTTTGATTACAGGCGTGAGCGCGTATGTACGTTGTAATTTGAAATACCTCTCAACACTTAAAACCCACTAAATGTAGAGACGAGATAGACACGCCGTTAAGTCTTAAACCAATCACTCATAAACATATCGATATAAAATAAAGTTCCATATGAGATGATAGGTAGATTTGTACACGTCTCTCGGCGATTAGGGCTCGTTCACACGCGCCCCGCCCGATGACAGCCTAATGCCTGCTGATGACTGCACGCTCGTGTGAACGCACTCTTTGTTTACACTGGAGGCAGAGTAGAGCAGCGCTGCAGATACATTTGTAACCGACCTAAAAAGGAGGTTTTGTAGGCTATCCATATCTAATATATAAAATTCTCGTGTCACAATGTTCGTTCCCATACTCCTCCGAAACGGCTGGACCGATTTGTATGACATTTTATATGCATATTCAGTAGAGAATCGGCTACTATCTATTTTTGATCTCCCTAAATGTTAAGGGTGGTCCAACCCAAATTTTTTATTTTTTAGACAAAATTTTTTGTTTTTATTTTTATATGATACCTCATAAAAAAATACATACATCCCTAAATTTTCAACTCTCTACGATCAACCCCTATTTTTTAATAGCGATTTTAGTATTTTTGTCAAACGCGTTTCTCACCGGGACTCGCTTGATGCGATCACCCCGCACGCCGCGCCCACCGCTGTCGCCTACTAGGCTACTTTAATCCTAGAAATAGGTATTCACGCGGGCGAAGCCGCAGGCAACAGCTAGTGTTTATATGTATTTATGTATGTATGTGTGATGTATGTAGGTATTTAATATTTGCCATGGTAGGTAGCCTCTTTCCTCTATTAAAACCTTAGTAACGTACGGTTGTGTTTTATTGTGCTCTCTAGAACTATAGTCCTGATTCCTTCGCTGGTACATTAATATATCTGCATATTCATCAGTATACATACATTCACACTCACGCCTATGTCTCATGGGTGTAGGCAGAGACTATTGAGTACCACAAGCTATGATCCTGACACACCTCGTTCACCTATATTCATCAGTATGTATGTAAAGTTCGCGATTTTCTTAAGAACTAATTAATTAATATTGATTGTTTTTTTTATACAAATCAATGACGAGCCGAGCAGGTCACTCGTCTGATGGCAAGCGCCACGCCTGTCCGTAAACAAGACCACACAAAACTTAGAATTACAAAGCATTGTATTACTTTGCAAAGCGCTCATCATTCCGAGCCATTAAGTAGTTAGGTCTCATAATGCCCAGTAATTTCACTGACTTCAAAGTCCTTCAAACCGAAACACAACATATTTTATATATCTACTCCTGCTTGGCGGCAGAAATAGACAAAGCGGTGGTACTTCCCAGATGGTATACGAGAGACCCACCACCTAATAGTTTATTTCACTAATGTAATATAATTTTTCAGTTATTTTTTCAGAAAAGTTTTATTCTGTAACCAGCTTTTGCTCGCGGTTCCACCCGCGTGAACAGCTTTTTCCGAAAAAAATTGCCTACACCCGGGGTAAAAAGTAAACCAATAACCATCTCCAGGGTCCCATCTATCTTTGAGCCAAAATTCATCAAAATCGGTTCAGCGATTTAGGCGTGAAAGCTTAACTAACAAACAAACGAACACACTTTCAAATGTATAATATTTGATACAATTAGAATACATGACCCGAGTCAAACCCGAGACAAATATTTGTGGATCACACAAACATTTTCACACACACATTGTCTATATTTTCCCTCAAGCAGCAACGAACGAAAAAAGAACAGTACTGACAGTACTGTTCTTTTTCATGGATATTGAAGCCAATGAAATAATTAGGAATGGTGACTCTTAATATCTTATTTTTTTTTTACTAGCCCTGTATTATACATGTCCCACTGCTGGGAGGAGCCTCCTCTACTGAATAAGAGGGGGTCAGGCCTTAATCCACCACGCTGGTCTAATGCGGGTCGGCAGACTTCACATACCTTCGAAATTCTTGTGAGAACTTCTCAAGAATGCAGGTTTCCTCACGATGTTTCCTAAGGCAAGTGATAATTAACTATTAATACACACATAAATTATAAAAGTCAGAGGTGTGTGCTCTTGGGACTCATTTCGAACCTTCGACTTTCGTCTCGACAGTCGTCCATACTACTTCCCACTGAACTATCGCTATATATACAATATCTTAATGTCTTAGGATTATAAGCGAAGTGTAGTACAATGCTTCAAAATTTGAAGTTGTGAATGGTGTTGCTACAGTTTATGAGCAGGCGTGACGGCCATCAGGCGAGCGATCTGCTCGTCTTGTCATCCCAGTAAATAAAAAAAGATTTGAGACTAGGTGTGTGGAAGATGAAAGAGGTGGCAAACGAAAAAGCGTAACACCTGTTGATTAGGATCACCGTCTCTCAATTCTCGTAATTTTAAATGTTCAAAATATTGGTTATGATTATTGGTTTAAGAGAATGCCATTTACAACTTTCTTGACGCTGAGACTAGATCGGAATGATATTTTGAACATTTAAAATTACGAGAATTGGCCTCCAGAGGCATAGTCGCGTCCGCTGCCGATCTTTTGTTTCTGTTTGCAATAAACCCGCTTGACCTGTTCTTATTTTTGTGTTAAAATAACAAACATAATATTTGCATTTCTTGCTAAGCTTGAAATTTAAATTAGCTCTCGCAAACACCTATGTTAATTAAATGTAAAATATTTTTAAAGCATAGGTAATTATCGTTTGTATTTGTCACAAAAGTAAATCAACAAGGTTGTTATTAATGAGTTCTGTCCATGTTTTACTAAATAAATCTTAACTAAGTACGCAAATTAGTTTTTAAAACGCCATTAGCGCATACCAGATAAAAAGTCACGAACTATGTTAAAAATAACAATGACAGTAATACTTTGCGAGGTTCCTGTTATTTTTTACGATGTTGGTTTTGTTTGGATTTTACATCAAATATTAAATGTATATTTTTTATTACTAGCTTGAGGGACGAAACGAGCAGGTCGCTCGCCTGAAGGTAAGGACCACACAGAACTTTGAATTACAAAGCACTGCATGGCATTGAACTGAGCTCGTCACCCCGAGACATAAGATGTTAATTCACATAACGCCCAGTAATTTCACTGGCTTGAATATCCTTCAAACCGGAACACAGCAGTGCTTACAGCCAGCTGCTTTGCGGCAGAAATAGACATAGTGGTGGGACCAATCCAGACGGTCTCTCGCATACGAGGGACCTACCACCTTGTTTACATATTTGTACCATTATTCAGTTTACATACGCACTCACGTCTGTAATCCCCGAAGGTGTAGGCAGAGGCGTAACCAGGATACCCACATTTTGCCGAGCGTAATTCCGTCCCATGATGTGATAGGGGGCGAGCCTATCGCCATACCGGGCACAATTCCAGACTTCGTGCTGATACTGAGCATTTCGTTTTAGAAACACCCAATATAACTGTTACTCGATCTGAGAATCGAACCCGTGACCTCAGCACAGCAGTCGTAACGCGTACGCATTACGCACTATAATATAAACACCTGCGTCTACAATAATCTAAAATCTTTTCCAAAAGCAGTCTCTACCACAACTCAAACTGTGGCCGCGCACTTCACTTCAAAACAAATGCAAAAAAATATGTTTACATGTTGAGTATTATCAATGTGTCCGTCTGTACGGCGGATAGTTCTGAGTGATGCCCATTGCCGAGATGGATGCCCACGTCGGTTGGGCGGCAGCCAAACATGTGGGAAACCCAATTACTGCTTGACCGATTTGATTTTTTTAATTATGGTGGTTCAAGACATTGATTTATACAACAAATAAAATTATAAATGATGTAATGTACTGTTAATGCGTACGCGTTACGGTTGAGTCCAACGCTGAGGTCTCGGGTTCGATCCCCGGGTCGGGTAAAGTGGTAGTAGGTATTGGGTTTTTCTATTACGAAATTCTCAGTATCAGCCCGGAGTCTGGATTTGTGCCCGGTATGGCGATAGGCTCGCCCTCTATCACATCGTGGGACGGAGATACGCTCGGCGAAATGTGGGTGTACTGGTTTATAACACATAAAATATCCTATCCTGGTATCCTGGTTACGCCTCTGCCTACACCTTCGGGGATTACAGGCGTGAGTGCGTATGTAATGTTTTTGGATATGCAAAGTCAAGAGTAGGCGTGATTTGATGATGATGATGACGATGTCTTTCTCGACGTATCCGTCAACGGCGACACCCTGTTAATTATTATTTTTGGCATGCGCGCGAAGATGACTCGTTAACCTCAACTTGTTCACGCGATCACAAGTAGGACTGTATAGCTGTCCGCTAGAACTATATGTAGTATAGAAGTCTAGTATATAATTTTTTTTATAGCATAGACCGGAGAACGAGGAAGTGGGTCACCTGATGGTAAGCGATCTCCACCGCACATGTACGCCCACAATACAAAAAAAATAAGAGCGCGTTGCCGATATTAAAGGAAAGGGGTAATTAAGGGATTGGGAAGGGGAGAGGGATATGGGACTCCGGATATCTCACTCACCGTACGAAACGAAGTAGCAAGCTGCTATTTTACGTCGGTTTTCTGTGAGACAGTAGTAACGACCCGGACGAGCCGGCCCATTCATGCTGTAGACAATACTGTCTACAGCGTGGCTCTACCACTCATAAAATATGTGAAGAGAAAACTTCGAACTCCTTTTTATGCAATATGCGCGCGCAGAGGAATGTGAGATTTGACATAAAGTTTATATGGAGGAGGAGTATAGGAAGACTGCCTCGGTGGCGCAGTTGTAATGCGTACGCATTACGATTGAGGCCAACGCTGAGGTTTCGGGTTCAATCCCCGGGTCGGGTAAAGTGGTAGTAGGTATTAGGTTTTTCTATTACGAAATGCTCAGTATCAGCCCGGAGTCTGGAATTTGTGCCCGGTATGGCGATAGGCTCGCTCCCTTTCACATAAGGGACGGAGATACGCTCGGCGAAGTGTGGGTGTACTGGTTACACCTCTGCCTACCCCTTCGGGGATTACAGGTGTGAGTGCGTATGAGTATAGGAAGCTATTTTTATATAACATATGTAACAATTATATCTACGTTATATGAAATTATTATTCACTAGCTTTTGCTCGCGGCTCCGCCCGCGTGAATAGTCTTTTCCGAGATAAAATTATTAATTAGCCTATAACCGTCTTCAGGGTCCCATCTACCTCTACATCAAAATCGGTTCAGTGATTCAAAAAAACTTACATTCACATTTATAATATCAGTATGATTGTTTAAGTTTATACGGTCAATGTTTTAATGTCAAATCTCGCAGCTGACGTTTAAGAAGAAAACATGTGTTTTTTGCATTGAGTTTTTTGCCTAATTACGCTGCTACTAGACCATTGAGGTGACCAGTTGCATTTTTGAGCCACAAATAAAAAAAGTCAATAAAAATAGATTTTATAATGCTTGCAAAATAGTGAAATTTTATTCTGCATTGCATTTACTTCACAAACAAACTCCAGTGTCAAATTGTCTGCTTCGAGAACACAAAAAAACGTAATAGCCCAAATATCTTCGGAGCATAAAATTTAAATTGCCATGTCTTGTCACAAAGTTTAATACTTTCATAAATCACAGGTGAAAAGTGTTTACATTCTATCTACCTACGTAAAAAACGTTGGAAATACTCGGTCGGTGTTGGTCGACGTTGATGGATGTCACGTGTAGCGCCGCGACGCCCCGCGACGGCCCACGATGTCCCGCGAAGCAATGTCGGACGCTACACCTGTCGCCAGACGCCGGACACTCGCTTTAATGTATTTCGTATTAGTTATTTACGAACGGAAATGGGTTAGTGTGGGAATTTATTAATTTTTATACGTTTTAATTTATTAAAAAAATATATAAAAATATTAGGTCATCGGTATATTGGGCTGGTTGTTTTCCGTCGATTCTCAGTTTTTGTCACAATTTTGTGTGAGTGTCACGCAAACTGACATACTGGAATTGATTCCATTCCAGATTCAAGCAATAATTATATTGCACAAGCGTTTACTGGCGGCTCCGTCCGCATGTGTTTATCTGAAATAATCCTTCCCTTCCCCCTTAAAATGTAAATTTCCAAAATTATATACACATATACATTACACGAACTATCATCTGACTAAAAAATTCATGACTAGCTTCAGTAGTCTTTGAGATTTTGATTAATCAGTGAGTCGATGAGAGAGTAAGTGTGTGAGTGGAATGTTGCTTTATATAAAATACAGAATAACTAGTACCTATTATTCCTGTAGTATCTGTTTGTAGTATTTAAGTTATGTTGCTAATCTGGTATTATATTCCAAGCGCCTTCTCAGAATATGGTTTCCATGAATCGGCTCCAGACCAGGTGTTTTCGACGTCCCGCCATAAACGTGTCCGCGATTAATACGTGCACATTTAACGCTTGCAAACTTTGCCAATCTCCTCTATTCCAAACAAAACACAACCTTATTCAATTAAAGCAAGGTTCAATATAACTGCAAATTAAGTATGCGAAGGTGGCGCAAGGGTAGAGGCGCCATATGCGGATCATTTACAAAATTAAAAATATTTTTTTTTTTCTTGAGGCCATAAAAACTGGCGACTGTGAGGTTAACGTACTTAGCGGTGATATATGTACACGTGTTTAGTTATTTTTGTTTTATTAGGAGTTGCTGGTGGTCTGATAGCCGCATTGTCTGAATGTATCGAAAAGAACGCGATTTCGATATTCAAATATTGTAGCTGGTGGGCGTTACCTAATTATATTTGAAGGGCAGGAAATTACTGGGCATTATATGAAGTACATTGAAGCCAGTGAAATTACTGGGCATTATATAACACTTAACATATTATGTCTCGGGGTGACGTGCGCAGTACAATTCCATGCAGTGCTTTGTAATTGAAATTTCTGTGTGGTGTATCTTCTGATTTTGGGCAGGCGTTACCATCAGGAGCAACTTGCTCGTAAATAAAAATTGTACCCATATGGATAACCGACCACCGTTTATATGGAGACCAGCCATGGTAGATCGTTTAGACGAACCGCGTTCCGGGATCAGCCAGTATATATCCCATAACTTCAGGCCGACATATTTCTGCCGACCATCGAGGGATGCAACGTCGGAATTGACGGTCGACATTGTATTGCACTGTCTCAACATCAGACTCCAGGGTAGTCAGCCGTGCCAGGTAAAAAAAAATACACTCAAGAGTCATAGGACTCCTAACTCCACTAAGATTCAAGTCGTGGATGTCAGAATCGACGAGTTACTTGGTTCTCACAACAGACAGCCCCGAAATAAATATTCATATTTGTGGATCACTGGCTGCAATGTTTTGAGTTAATACTCAAAACCCAAAACTGCTTACAAACGGCTACTTAGCAGCAGAAATAGACATAATATAGGAATCTCAAGGGCAGTTCTGGGTAGGACCGCAGCTGACCTCTCGTATACCACGTATTATGTTTTAGGATTGAATACTCACTTAAACAATTGCCTAACCTGGGTATCGAGCCTAGATCAAACTGCCACCAGTCTACACAAATGCGTACTAATTATATTGCAAAAGTTACAACAAATTTACTCATGTTACAATGGTGTTTCCTTCATCATCTTAATTTCTGCCTATTCCCATCTACTTTTGAACGTAAACCTCCCCAAGTGAACGCCGACCATCCCGGTGTTGGGCAACCCGCATCCACCCGGTACCCGCCATCCTTTTCATGTCGTCGGTCCACTGTGTTTCCTTACTTGGGCTTAATCTTCTGGAAGACCTGTAACGTAAAATAAAAATACTATATATTTTTAGAACAAAGTCCGCCAAACGGATATGTGAGTCACCTAATGTTAAGTGATCTCGGCCACCCGTAAACAACCATAACACCACTTAAATAGCAGAAGAATCATTGATGCGTTACCTTAAAATAATGGTATAGGTATTGGGAAGCAGAGGAGGGATTTGGGCCTCCCTAGGATAGATAGATAGATAGATAGATAGATAGAATATTCTTTATTGCACACTAAATAAAGTAGGTAGCTTATAAAACGAGGATCATGATGATCATGATCAGGATTATGTATATCATAATATTCATATTATTAGGACTGTCTCGATTGCGTAGTTGTAATGCGTACGCAGTACGATTACTGTGCTGAGGTCTCAGGTTCGATCCTCGGGTCTGGTATTGGGTTTTTCTATTATGAAATGCTTAGTATCAACCCGAGGTCTGGATTTGTGCCCGATATGGCGATAGACTCGCCCCTATCACATCATGGGACGGAAATAAGCGGCGAAATGTGAGTGTACTAGTTACACCTCTACATGCCCCTTCGGGGAATTCTGGCTTAAGTGCGTATGTATGTATGTAATGTTATTAATTTACCACAACATTATTTTTCATAGTATAGCGCGAGAGAGCACGAACCTAATTAGACATTGACTAAACTGCCGGAAAAGTAATCATCAACTAGATTATTGAACAAAATAAAACTATTAAATTAGTGGTTTAATCCTAAACGAACGTTAAAAATAGTTCATAAAAAATATAATTTGACTACAGAACCCTATGATCTAATGCCAGGTGAAGCGTTCGTCACCGACAATTTAGACTTTAATAATAACACAGAGTGTCCAAATCAAAATTATTAGTAGACAGCCTCCGTGGCGCAGTGGGTGAGCTGACTGTGAATCGTGAGGCCGCGGGTTCGATCCCTGCATCGAGACAAATATTTGTCTGATCCACAAATACTTGTTTCGGGTCTGGGTGTTGTGAGACCTAAAGTTTCTCGTAGTTCCTGATACCCACGACACAAAACTAGTATCTTATTGTAGGGTGAGGGCTATGTGTGTGATCGTTGGGTGTTATTTATTAATTTCTTTTTTAAAAATATACGTACTTACATCAAATGAGTGCATCACATTTGCAAAAATCTACTTTTCAGTAGAGCGTTTTAAAAGCTATTTTTACAAAATCATGTTATAACTTAATATCAATACGTTAGTCCGCAGGTTTGCTCGCTGTTCAAGGATGGAGCTGGATATCACATACTCATAAGAGTATATATTCTGAAATAGTTTCTTCGTAAAATATTTTCTTATCTTCAAATCAGCCATTCTATTATAGGTATTTTGACAGTTCTGAAACAAAGTAGTTGCTAAATCAAAAATATTGGCGTACACAGTTATCAGTTGTTAGATTATCTCGGACACGTCAGAGTTAAAAGCATGCCACTACTATTGTACAGTCGCCTACAATAATGTATATTCAAATACCTTATATTCAAAATTATTTCAAATTCTACTTATTGCTCTCCGCAACTATTGACAAAGGTTTTCGTTTATCGTTTGGGAAGAAAATTTATGAGAGTGGCAAATTATTTAATAATTTTGTAAGTATTTTGTCATCCTATTACAATTCTTAAAATTTTATTTTTTGCAACTGACGACACGAGCAAATCGGTCGTGACCTGGTAAGCCTGTATTAATACCATATAGCGCTGCACTATGGTATCCATCTTATAATATTGTTTATTGTAACATTTATAATATTGTTGAGTTTCATAATGCCTAGCAATTTCGGTATGTAGCAAATATTTCAGTCCATCTAAATAATAATAATAAAATAAATAAATACACCCAACAGTCGCACACATAGTCCTGATCCCACATTAGGTTAACCTGTATCGTGGGTATCAGGAAGTACGAGGAACTTGCGGTCCCACAACACACAGACCTGAGACCAATATTTGTAGATCACACAAACAGTAGTCTCGGTGAGGGAATCGAACCCACAGCCTCTCGCTTTGCAGCCGCCTACCCGCCCACTGCGCCATGGAGCTGTCGTCACAATAGTTAACGAATAATAATATAATTAATGTAGTGTTTGTTTACATACATACATACATAGACTCCCGCCTGTTTCCCATAGGGGTAGGCAGAGACAACGGATTTCCACTTGCTACGATCCCTGTATACCTCTTTGGCCTCATTCACTCTCATTAAGTTTTTCATACATGCACGTCGGTTTAGGGTACTCCTGACCTGGCCTTTCTCGAGAATAGCTCCAACTTGATCTATGAAAGTTCGCCGAGGCCTTCCCCTCCCAACTGTACCATTCACGCTCGCCATGTATATTTGTTTCGTCAATCTTCTTTCATCCATCCTCTCTACATGCCCAAACCATTTTAGTATTCCTTTCTCAATCTCAATCTCTCACACCACAACTCTCTCTTACCTCACTATTTCTTACTCTATCTCTCAAAGTTACACCACACATACTTCTCATTCTTCTTCTGCCACACCCAACTTTCACTTACATACATTAACGTTGGCATCCATCGTGCACGGCCAGTCGAGCTTTTTTAGTAACTTGCCGGCTACTCATACAGGTGTGTAGTGCCCCATTCACCTGGTTCCTCGCACTCACTCTTCTTTCAATATCTCTCTCATATTTTCCATCTCTCGTAAACAAAACTCCCAAGTATAAAACCTCTCTCACCTGTTCCACTTTTTCTCCCTCAATCACTATATCACACGGCGTCATACATTCATTCATTCATATAGTTTGTTTATAGATACTTATAGCCTAAAAATATGATAATCTTGTTTTTTACTCTATTTTAAATGTATATCGCAAATTAAACTTGTTGATGGTTACATAAATTTAAAATGAATGCCATTTACACTAATTTTATTGCTGTGAAATTTAGAAAATAAGGCACGTATACGAAAAATATTACAGGGACTGTACCTACCTAGAGAAACATCACTCGCTCGTGATAATCAATGAGTTACATGTGATATCCAACGGTAATAGATCCTGCACCGTGGGAGACGGGTGTTCCGATCCACTATACAATGATATTCAACCTTACCACCTTAAGGTAGATAACTGCCAGTATACATTTTTAATCCAAATCCATAGCTCATAGTTTCAGTTTTATTTTATATGTGACACCGTAGAGTGACGTGTGAACACCAGTTAGACACTGTCACAGCGTCGACTGAATATAATACTATAATTAAAGAGCTAAATATAGTTTGGTATAATGTGCTTTGCTATTTCGCAGTCGGTGAGGGATTGTGATCCCATTCATTTTTTTCCGGTTTAAAGGACAATTACTGGGCATGAGACTTAAGTTCTTATGTCTCGGGGGGTTTAACTAGGTGGTAGATCTCTCATATGCGAGAGGTCATCTGGGTAGGTGCCACCGCGTTTCTGCCACCAAGCAGTAGTGTGTAAACATTGTTGTGTTCTGATTTGAAGGACATTAAAACCAATGAAATTACTGGGCACTATGAGACTTAACACCTTATGTCTCAGGGTGACGAGCGTAGTCCAATGTCATACAGTACTTCGTAATTCGAAGTTCTGGTTGGTGTTGATTCTATTTTTGGGCAGGCGTGACGCTCACCATCAGGCGAGCGACTTGCTCGTCTCAGCTAAATCTAATAAAAAAGAGTCCCTTTACATTTAGAACAGACAGACAGATACATAGACGGCCTAGGGTCCGTAATGGAATTCCGTTAGTACCTTAAAATATCATCGAAATTTGGCAGAGAAATCGATATACATACATATGATTAGTTTTATGAGTGGTAGAGCCACGCTGTGGGCACTTTTGTCTACAGCATGTATGGGCCGACTCGTCCGGGTCATTACCACTTTCTCACAGAAAACCGGCGTAAAGTAGCAGCTTGCTGCTGCGTTTCGTACGGTAGGTGAGATAACCGGAGGCCCAAGCCCCCTCGCCTTCCCAATGCCTTAATTATCCCTTTCCTTTAAGATCGGCAACGCACCCATGATTCTTTTGGTATTGTGGGCGTACATGGGCGGTGTACATCACTTACCACCAGGTGACCCACTTGCTAATTTGCCGGCCTATGCCATAAAAAAAATATTAGTAAAATAAATTTTACAATGAGCAATATAATAAAACCAACTAATGCAAAATAAAATAACAGCCGATTCAACTTTGCAACGAAAGACAATTCTATTACCGTCCACTCCATAATTCTTTAAAACGGTACCACCGGGCCGTGTATGCAAATTTTATTTTTAAAAAATGCAAGTGGCCAGCCACATGTCGCCGCTCGTACCGCTTTTATTGCTTTCATACAGTGTCCATCCTTGCCCACCTTACTCCCCTATTTGATTGCTTACTTATTCTATGTTGTTTCTTTGCCTTTTTTATTTTTTAAGGTACAGTATAGCAGTAATAGCTCAGTGGGGAGTGGTACGGACTGTCAAGACGAAAGTTGCAGATTCGAAACCAGTTCCAAGAGTATACACATCTGACTTTTCTAAGTTGCGTGTGTATTCATTGTTAATTATCAATATGAAATTTTATTTTACCGGTAGCGACCGCGACACAGGCACCGACTTCAAAGAGAATAGAATAGATAGAATTTGTTATTTTTGACTTTTCAGATTTTTTTATTATGGTGTCGGTTTCTTAGTTTTGTTAACCGTTATTTTATTTAGAACAGTAACTAATGGCCTAATGTGTGACTGTGAGTGGGCCACCAACATTTTTGACCCAATAGCCAACCTCACCTGCACGCGATACTCTGCTGATTAACGGACGAGGCAATAGCGAAACTTGGTTCCCCTTCCAGGTGTGGGAGTCAGACGGCGGGTGGCCCCATATAAAATAAATAAATAAATACACCCAACACACATAGTCCTGACCCCACACTAGGTAAACCTGTATCGTAGGTATCAAGAACTACAAGGGACTTTATCCCACAACACCCAGACCCGAGACAAATATTTGTGAATCAGACAAACATTTGTCTAGGTGCGGGAATCGAAACCACGGCCTCACGCTTCGCAACTGGCTACTCGCCCGCTGCGCCACGGAGACTGTCCATGTAATACGCATAGGATAGTTGACTAGATTTTTTTATCATTGAAATCAATAAGTTACGATCCTCAAAATCTATTGCAGAAATAATTTTATAAATCGGACCACAAATAAATAAGTTAGAAGCCTTTCAAATGCTGTAGAAGGGGTAATTGTCAAATGACAGACGACGCAAACTTTGACGTCACTGTGTAAAATGTTCATTATGGTGTACGCGTGCATTTCTGAACCAATTTTGATTGTATTTTAATAAAAGGGTTTACTTTGCGTATCATTTTCTGTTGCTTATAAAATAATGTATAAAATTCAATATAGGAAACTAAGTGCCCTATTATCGTCAAATCATAATGAGGATAACGCTAGGCAGAAAAAAAGAAAGAACTAATGGACCAACCGGAGTAGCACCACTGTCTTTCAGGAAACTGGCGTTAAAAGACAGATTTGGTGATGCGTTTTGCAAGGAGAGGGTCTGTCGGATTTTCAAAAATTCTAATTTCCTAGGTGGTAGGTCCCTCGAATGCGTGAGGCCGTTTGGGTTGGTACCACTGCTTTGTCTATTTCGGCCGCCAAGCAGCAGTGTGTAAGGACTGTTGTGTTCCGGCATGAAGGACATTGAACCCAGTGAAATTACTGGGCATTATGGCTTGCATTGCTTTGTAATTCTGTATGACGTTGTTTGTGTTTATGGACAGGCGTTACGCTTACCGTGAGACGAGCGACGTGCTTGTCTCGTCATTAAAGTTATTTAAAAAAACCGCCGTTGCAAATTGAAATCTGCGTGGCGGCAGAAATAGAAATAAATAAATGTCAATGGCAATAGTTTTTGAGATACGAACTTTATGGGTCGAATACAGAACTTTATTTTAAGGCGGTTAAAAATACAAAATTCTTGAGTCACTACACACTAGCGAATCTATATTGATATTCTACATACATTGTTATTAAAGGGAGATCCCATCACATACAGCGGGTGTCATTTTACGAGCGGCCCAATCTTACGCGGCGTCCACCTTCACGTCTTAATAAAGGAACACCGGACCTCGTAAAAATTATCTCTGTAAGAAAAATATCTCACCGTTGCAGATTTTATTCGGATATTCAGGGCACATGTCGGATATGAGAGTATTTTGCAGAACACTTTGCTGTGCTGACCAAAGAAATACTGCCGCACTCAAGCCTGTACTCCCCGAAAGGGTAGGCAGAGGTGTAACTAGTACACACATATTTCCGTCCCATGATGTGATAGGTGGTGAGCCTATCGCCATACCAGGCACAATTCCAGAATCCGGGATACTAAGCATATCATGACAGAAAACTTTGAATTACAAAGTACTGCCTAATATTGGACTGCGCTCATCTCGTCGAAGTATAAGATGTTTAGTCTCATAATGCTTAGCAATTTTACTGCCTTAAATGTCCTTAGCGGCAGAAATAGACAAACCGTTGGTTCCAAACTAGACAGGCTCTCGCATACGGACTCTTGTATCACCTAATAAAATGTGCTTATGCATATACATACAGACAATAAAGTGGACATACCACTATATGCTTTCGTAGTATGTGTCGCTGTCACGGTCTCTTGTCTCGGTCGCACACCCCAAAAAGGCCATAAGTTGACCTAAAGTGTATCTCTATCTTTTTCTTTTTGATGGTGTCTCTAGAGAAAGTTTATTTATGTACACACACTGATACTTAGCTAGTGTGTTATTTATAAGTGATAGTAAGCTAGTATTATAAATGTTAATAATGATAATAATACCAGCCCTGTATTATATACGTCCCACTGCTGGGCACGGGCCTCCTGTACTGAATGAGAGGGGTTAGGCCTTAGTCCACCACGCTGGCCTAATGCGAGTTCTTATACTTCACATACCTTCGAAATTCTTATGAAGAACTTCTCAGGTATGCACGTTTCCTCACGATGTTTCCTTCACCGTTCAAGCAATACACACATAACTTAGAAAAGTCAGAGGTGTATGCACTTGAGGTTTCGAACCTGCGACTTTCGTCTCGACAGTCCATATCACTCCCCGCTCAACTATCACTGCTATCTATTATAAATGTTGATTTACCTAAATTAACTCCGAGAGGAATTCTTCTTGTGCCTTTTGTATAATAATTATTGGTGTTTAGGAACTTTTTACGCAGTAAGGAATATCTGAAATTGAAAATGAAAATATTTAGCGCATCTATAATATTTATGCCTGATATACGCGTATATACATTATGTAACAAAAACCCTGTTGGCCCTTTTGGGTCATGAAGATAGACATATAGACAATACATACATACGCACTCACGCCTGTAATCCCCAAAGAGGTAGGCAAAGCTGTAACCAGTACACCCACATTTCATAGGGTCCAAATGAAAACCAGCACCACGCACTTAGTGTTTGGCATATGCTGATTTGGATCCTTTTGGCGCGGTCGTGGTGGGACATATACCGTCCACAGTGGGTGGGTATCTAGAGGTACCCCCCACCAACTACTTATAAAGCATTGCATCAATTGTACATGTACCACCTAACGCCTGCCAATAAATGCTTTCTTTATTTCTTTTCATACAATGTCATACAAAGCGGACACAACTCCATTTAACAACACTGTTATCGCCTGATTTTTGTTATGTACGAATCGTGGTTTCGTATCTCGTAGTTTTAGAAAATACCTTATAGCTAAATGCTAAAAGATTTCTAAAGACAAAAACCCCAAAAAGAATGAACACAACAACAAAAATATTATTCGAATTTCAAAAGGAATATGTTTCGACCGCATAACCATACAAGCCGCGGTGGTTTTTTAAAACGGCCCCGAACAACTTGTAATAAATGTGGCGAGGGTGGAGATGGGGTGGGGTGTGGTGGGGTGCGGTGGGGTGCGGTGTGCCCAAACATAAAATATATAAAGTTTGACCGCCGGCGGACAGTGACGCGACCACCTACAGCTCATGTATGGTTTACATGGGGCAAGATTTAATATCACTTAATTTTTTTTTACATATATCTGTGAACTGTGTAAGAACGGTCACGAAATATGTTTTATGCATACATAACCTCAAGTTTATATCCCCGAAGAGGTAGGGGGAGCTTCATAACAACTTCTTGTTTACATCTGCACCAGGTTGACTAGTAGAGAATGCCCCTGACATTAAGTCCGACTTGTGTTTAAAAAAAAGTAATATTTTTGATACATTTTTACTTCTTATGTAGATGACGAGGTGAGCGAGCACACTATAATTTCAACCAGTTACGACCTCTTTCAATGTCCATGAAAGCACCAGGATATATTCAATCCTCTGCATACCTGAATAATAATAAAGAATATATCACCTAATAATAATAGTAGCGACAGCTCAGCGGGTAGTGGTACAGACTGTCGAGTCAAAAGTCGCAAGTTAGAAACTAGCCCCAAGAGCATACACCTCTGACTTTTCTAAGTTACGTATGTATTAATTGTTAATTATCGCTTGCTTTAACTGTGAGGGAAACATCGTGAGGAAACCTTCATACCTGAGAAGTGTTTCGTAAGAGTTTTGAAGGTATGAGAAGTCTACCAATCCGAATTGGGCCAGCGTGGTGGACTAAGGCCCTCCTCTCGTTCAGTAGAGGAGGCCCGTGCCTAGCAATAGGACGTGTATAATACAGGGCTAGTATTTAGTATTATATTAGCTAATTAATAAATTCTTCAACTGCTGGCTCAGAGCGGCTATAGACCTAACTATCTACAGCATGGCTCTACCACTTAGCAAATTATTACCTACTAACCTAGCTCTCAGATCCGCATGTGTGAACGAACTTTCCGGGAGAAAAATTATTCTAAGTTCTAATCCAGGTCATGGTTTACCCGTGTGCTAAATTGCATCCAAACCCGTTTAGGCGTTAAGGTGTGATTGACTAACAAACATCCAAACTATCACATTTAAAATAGTAGTAGGAAGTAGGATATATTTTTAGGAACTTTTTGTACCTATAGTAGGTATGTCTACAAGGTGGTACGTCCCTCGTATGCGAGAGGCCGGCTGGATTGGTACCACCGCTTTGTCTATTTCTGCCGCCAAGCAACAGTTTGTAAGCACTGTTGTGTTCCAATTTGAAGGACATTGAAGCCAGTGAAATTACTGGGAATTATGAAACTTAACCCCTTATGTCTCGGAGTGACAAGCGCAGTCCAGTGTCATGCAATGATTTGTTATTTAAAGTTCTATGTGGCGTTGCTTCTGTTTATGAGTAGGCGTGGCGCTTACCATCAGGCGAGCGACCTGCTCGTCTCGTCATTCAAGCTAATAAAAAAAAATGTCTAAAATAATACTTAAAAAGAATGATTTAATAGTTCATAATTATAATTAATAATACTAGCCCTGTATTATATACGTCCCACTGCTGGGCACGGGCCTCCTCTACTGAATGAGAGGAGTTAGGCCTTAGTCCACCACGCTGGCCTAATGCGGGTTGGCAGACTTCACATACCTTCGAAACTCTTATGAAGAACTTCTCAGGTATGCAGGTTTCCTCACGATGTTTCCTTCACCGTTAAAGCAAGTGATAATTAACAATTAATACACACATTACTTAGAAAAGTCAGAGGTGTATGCACTTGGGGCTGGTTTCGAACCTGCGACTTTCGTCTCGACGGTCCATACCACTCCCCGCTGAGCTATCACTGCTTTATGTTCATAATTAATTCACATAAATTCCTAGAGCTTGAAAAAATATTTTCGTACCAAAAAGAACTGACATGTAGCCTAACGCTTCACATAGCAATATTGTATCAAGTAGAAGTGTCCACGTAGAGATGTGTTTGTATGAAAAATATTCCAATATCGACCCTCCCACCCTCTGAAAGGTGATCGGAGTTGGCCCGCAGAGGTTAAGGTTTTATCTGACGAGGTCCGCTGTATGAATGGCCTATGCCTTAAGGAGTGAAGAGTTTAGACTAAGCCGGCTAGAACTAAAAAGTTCACAAAATCTTACTTCTGCCGGACCATCAAGCTGTGGAATAGTTTACCGGCACACGTGTTCCCTCCTTCCTATAATATGGGGTCCTTTAAACGGAGTGTGAAGAAGCAATTAGGCAGGCCGACATAATTTTGCCGACCTACGATAGACACATCGTCTGTCGTTGGTCGACAGTTTTTTTGGATTGCGCTACACTTACCATCAGGTGTAGCGTAGTCACTATGCCGAGCAAGGAAAAAAAAACTATATTTACATACGGACTCACGCATGTAATCCCGAAGGTAGAGGTGTATCCAGTACACCCACATTTCTTCGAGCGTATCTCCGTCCCATGATGTGATAGGGGGCGAGCCTATCGCCATACCGGGCACAAATTGCAGACTCCGGGCTGATACTGAGCTTTTCTTAATAGAAAATCCCAATATCACTTTTACCCGACCCGGGGATCGAACCCAAGACCTCGGCCTCAGCCTCAGTCGTAATGCGTACGCATTACAACTGCGCCACCGAGGCAGTCGAAAAAAAAAGTTGAAGTTTGTGTATCAACAAAAAATCTACACAAAAACACTAATGTGGACAATTTCTGTCGTAGATCAAACGACGTCCATTACAATAGTGCACGGACACAACTTTACCTATTACTGGACTGTTGATATTAGTTCCTCACCACATTATGCACAAAAACAGCGGGTTTATTTCGATATCTAAATACATTGCTGGACAATGGAACAAAGATGCTGTAGTTTCGTGTAAAACCAAGCAATGTATGCAAAATAAATTTATTCTTTACAATAGTAATAAAAAAATCGCTAATGGTAAAAGTTATCACAATATCATAAATGAGTAATACGTAAGAATTATTGTGTTATTAGCAATAAAATTTGTTTTTTAAGTAGTTTTTCATGTGAAATCATAGGGACCGGAGGGTACACTGCGACGTGCCTAAAGTCAATATTAATAAACTTCTCATATCAGTTTAGTTCTCAAGTACGTTATCAGCTGATACTTTCTCAAGATGGGGTTAGTATCTTAAGACCGTTGTTATTTAATAAACAGATATCAGCAGCATCTCAAATGATAATGTTTTCAAGAACAGCTCCACAAATTACGTCATTTGAGAGCCCGCTCTTACCTCAAATGAACGAAGATTAAACATGTATATGTATAATCTATCATATTTATTCTACATACATTTATGTGTATAATCTATGGAAGAATGCTTATCATTCGTTATCATTCAGCTACGTTTTATTATTGCTTATCGGTAATGTAACATATAATAGGGTAGTTGACTAGATTTTTTTTATTATTTAAATCAATAAGTTATGTTACTCAAAATCTATTGCAGAAAGAATTTTATAAATCGGACCAAAAAAAAATAAGATAGAAGCCATTGAAATCCTGTAGAAGGGGTATTTGTCAAATGACAGACGATGCAACCTTTGACGTCACTGTGTAAAATGTTCATTATAGTGCACGCGTGCAAGCGAGATAGTGAGATATCCCTACTACGCACCCACTTTTCCTCATACCAATATTTAAAGTCATAACTGCGGGCACATTTCTGAACCAATTTTGATTGTGTTTTAATAAAAGGGTTTCTTTTGCGTATCATTTTCTGTTGCTTATAAAATAATGTATAAAATTCAATATAGGAAACTACCCTATTATTGAAATGTAATTATTTTAAACTCCATAATTCCGGCTAATACACCTTCACAATTCACGTTCATACCACGTAGTCACCAATCAACCGTACTCAAGAATTGGCATCGTACTACACATCTCTAGAAGGTTCTTAAGACCTGAGTCTTGTTTATTAAACATGAATTCAGCTGATATCGGATAATTAATAGCTCAAGTTTTGTTTATTGTATAGTTCTTGAGTGTTTACTCAATACTGATATCGATTTATTAAGGGCCTAAGAGATGGATTCTTATTTTTTTTATCTTACACACGGCTTAATGATTGCACTGAATAAGGCCCCTGATGTTAAGCACAGTACAGTCCAAATATAATATCTCTTACATTGTGTCCATCTATGGTCGGCAGAATTATGCAGGCCTAAAGTTACTGGATATACACTGGATGATCCTACTGATGCGACTTACGTGAACGAGCTACTATGACAGGTGTTTCATCATGTTGTACAAGATGGTAGGTCCCTCGTATGCGGAGGCCGTCTGGGTTGTTACCACTGCTTTGCATATTTCTCCCGCTATACAGCAGTGTGTAAGCACTGTTGTATTCCGGTTTGACATTGAAGCCAGTGAAACTACTAAGTATTCTGAGACTTAACATCTTATCGCTGCACCGTTTACCAGGCGGAGCTGCTGGCCCTGCGCAAGGCCGTGCAAATAGCCTCCAAGGAAAAATACCACGAATATAGCATCTTCTGTGACTCACGAGCCGCTCTCGAGACGGTCGCGCGCGGAAATTCCCTCCACCCCATAGCATTCGACATCACAAAAATGTTGAATGAGACCAAAGAGCGCGGTAAAATCTTTAACCTCTTTTGGGTTAAGGCGCACGTGGGGTTGGCAGGGAACGAGCGTGCGGACGAGCTCGCGAAGGCGGCGGCTACCACCCTAAAAAGGAGACCCGATTACGACCGATGTCCCATTTCGTTCGTCAAGCGACAGATCCGTCAGGAGTCGATTGACGAATGGAATGAGCGATACAGGGCTGGAGAAACAGCATCGGTAACGAAGCTGTTTTTCCCTGATGCTAGGGTAGCCCATAAAGTGATCAAGAAGATGCCGGTGGACCCGGTCCTCACGCAAGTCTTCACGGGCCATGGGGGATTCTCCGAGTATTTGAATCGCTTCAAGTGCAAGGAGAGCCCCTCATGTATCTGTGACCCAGCGGCCACGGAAGACGTGGTACACGTGTTGACTGAATGCCCAATATATCTGTATAAACGAACTAACCTTGAAATAGAGGTTGACCAAATTGTAAAGAAAGATAATCTGAGCGGTATGTTGGAAGATAATGTTATTCGACCTAAGTTCGTTAAATATTGTAAAGAAATAGCGTGTAATGTGATCAAAGGAAACAAATAGAAAAGGGCAACTACAGCCTGTAATATAAGATTATATGTTTCTAGTTGCCAAGGACAAGCTGGTTTCGAGAGGAAGACACGTTATTATCTAAGTCCGTACACATGTAATTTTATTAAATCAGATAAAACTCAGTTTTAAAAGTATGTCTTTTGTATGTAGTTAGACTTTTATTTTTTCAGGCATACTTAAAGTTGTATAATCCAAATTTTTCTATATTGATGAGTTTTTAAAATAAAGGTATGTGAATTCTTCAGGTAGACAATCTCTGAATTAAAAGTATCAGAGGGAGCAGCCGGGGGGGAGTCCCCCCACAAAAAAAAAAAAAAAAAAAAAAAAAAAACATCTTATCGCTCGGGGTCACGAGCGCAGTTCAATGCCAGAGATTTATAATTTAAAGTTCTGTGTGATGTAGCTTCTGTTTATAGGCAGGCGTGACGCTTAACATCAGGCGAGCGACTTGCTCGTTCCGTCACTCAAGCTAATAACAAAAATTAATAAAATTTGTACATGTATTTGCCGGCCTCTACATTTAAAAAAAACTATTTAGTGTTATTGCAGTTTGAAAATATAAAATTGTTTGATGTATTTTTGATAACTTTTTTATTTTTTAGTATGTTTTATATTTTGTTTAATACTTATTACTTTACAATTTTTTATAACATTTTCAAGGTTGATGTATATAAATGTCGAAGTTTTAGTTTTTCATCCCCGATTTCACCCCCTTCGGAATAGAATGTTTCTTCTTTAATTTAAATTAAACTGGGATCAACTTTAACTATAACTTTACATTTAATTACTATGGAATAAAAAACTAACATCAAAATCGAATTACTATTGAAAAGTAATGCGTGGATATCCAAGTATGTTTAAACATACAAAAAAAATATACATGTTCAATTGAAGCTCTGTATATTTATTACGGTAAAAAAAGGTTTACTAATATTTTTTTTACACAACACAAAAGTACGGAAAGAAAACAACATATTTAAGTGGTAACACTTATTTACAGGTTACCACATGGTAAATTAAAATAATTAACATGTGAGTAGGCATACCGATGTTCTGATTTTTTATGCTTCAACTTATTGATAAGTACATATGACACAGAAAAGTTTACAGCCGAGTACTTCCGTTATATACACACACACTGGACGACTATCGATGGATGATAATAATTGTTCTTCTTCACATTTTAAAGAGCAGAGACCACTTCATGTTGATCACCACCACTCCTCGGGTGTTCAGCTCTACCATTTGCAATTGATTCCTCATAATGTATAACCAAATCTCCGATTATAGATCTTCCGCTAATATTTATATCGTGATCTTCGGTCACAGCCACATTTTCTGCGGTAGCTGCTTTCGTTGGAGACAGTATTCCGAGGATCACAAGCAACAGACACAGCCTGACAGGGAACATGGTTACAGAGCGCGTGATGATACAACTTGTGTGGAACTCGTCTGACTGACTATTAATAGAGTTGTTCGTATTTTATAAACCAAGTTATCAGGTATTGATACCACGACACAGTAAAGTCCATGTTTACATATACAGAAATTGCGACTTTATTTTATAAGTTATCACGTTGAAGTTTTCTTTGTTTATTCGTGTTTTTACATTTTTATAATAAGTTGTTATCAACTTTTTTAATTTGTGAATTTGGTTTAACTTTTGTACAAAGATAGCTTAGCAGTGAGGTATTTTAGCCTGAATGACGGAGCGAGGAGGTCGCTCTATAGATGGTAAGCGCCACGCCTGCCCTTAAACATAAGAAAAACCAACAGAACTCTTGTAAGACAAGTCAAGTGTGTGTGTATGTGAGTTTGTGTGTGTGTGTGAGTGTGGGTTTCTGTGTTTCTTTGTGGGTTTGTGTGTGAGAATGTGGGTTTGTGTGAGTGTGGGTAAGGATTTATGAGAGAGTGAGTATGAATTCTGTACTTTGCGTTATGGGTGATGTTTTATTGCGGTCCATTATGGACAGATCATATTTTCAGACCTTAGTCGAGATTGAAGAGTAAATTCCTGATTTTATGCTTAGCTTCTTTAATTGAACTGTCTTTTAAATCACATCACTGTCTTGTTATAAAGTTATAGACGACAGAATGACTGGTCCATGAGAATCGTGTGTTAAAATTGATTTAGTAGGGTAATCGAAAAACGCTTTTTTATATAAACTGGTAGAGCCACGATATAGATAAAAAAAACCGACATGATCTAATCTGTTGGGAAGTCTGATTTCGTTTTGTGTTATCAATTTTCAGGGCGAAGCACTGTTAGTTTTCTCTTTATTATATAATAATAATTGTAGTAAATAATAAATAGTAAATTGGTGTATAAAGGAGTAAAATAGACTGTTGTGATCAACCACGAAATATATTGCAACAATTGGATATCTAGGTGATTGTTGAAGGAATACCCAAAGCTAAGTATCATTTAAGTTACTATCTATGTTAGATATAATATATAAAAGTATAGTCAGGATTTAGAGCATATTAAATACTTTTATTGCTATAATATCCATCAGGGATAAATCATTTGTAACTATCTGTAATGTATTACGAATTTTAACTTATCTGAGCAAGTCAATAAGAAGGTAAAACAGGCAATAAAACATAGAACATAAAGTTAATATCTCTTAATAAACTACCACCAATTAAAAATACGTAACTGTGGAAAAAGAAGTGGCAGAACAAAACCCATCAGTATATAATATATATCACTATGCTTTACGAGTGGTAGAGCCACGCTGTAGACAATTTTGTCTACAGCATGAATGGGCCGGCTCGTCCGGGTCGTTGCCACTGTCTCACAGAAAACCGGCGTAAAGTAGCAGCTTGCTGCTGTGTTTCGTACGGTGAGTGAGATATCCGGAGGCCCAAATCCCCCTCCCCTTCCCAATCCCTTATTATCCCTTTCCTTTAAGGTCGGCAACGCGCCCATAATTCTTTTGTATTGTGGGCGTACATGGGCGGTGGAGATCGCTTACCATCAGGTGACCCACTTGCTCGTTTGCCGGCCTATACTATAAAAAAAAACTATACATAATATATGTATATGCATAACTAATGTCATACCAATAAATATTAAGTTACAAATGATATAGAAGTGTTTCTTCTAATTAAAAACATTAGCGAATAAAGAAATCATTATCAAAATCGAATTAATTTTTGAAAAGTTATGCGTGAATATACGCATACAAAAAAGTTACAAGTCCAATTGTGAACCTCCCCCATATTTTTTCTTCAGTTAAATAAAATGCGAGTACACAGACCGAATTTAAATTTTTTATACTTCTGACTCATTGGTAAGTGATTTAATTACAGTGGAAGCAATAACAGCCGAGGACTTCCGTTATATACATGCGGATTGCATGCTTGATGTGGAATTGTTCTTCCTATCCTAATAAAATTATTAAAGAAAATTGTCTTTACTTCTTCTCCCGGTCAATCGATTTTAAGGGCAGTGACGCCCACGACGATGGCAACCACTCCTGGGGCGTTCAACTATAACATTGTCACTAGCGGCACCATCATTTATTTGCACACTTCCGCCTATATTGTTGTCGTGTATGAATACTCCGGAAACGTGGTCCATATTTTCTGCTGGTGCTGCTTTTATTGGAGATAGTAACGCCAAGACCACAAGCAGCAGATACAGCCTAGCGGTGAACATGATTACGGAGCACGGGTAACGATACAGCGTGGATGGTTCGTCTGACTAACAGAATTCAAGTTGTTCGTGTTTTATACGCCGCGTTATCAGCTGATCCCAAAGTTCATGTCTATGAAAATGCGATTTTATTTTTAACCAACTTAAAAAAGGGGAAAGTTCTCAATTCGATGAGTTTTTATTTGTTATGTACATTGATTTCGAATAATATCTAATTGTGGACCGATTTTATTGGAAAAACTAACTGGATAGAATTTAGCTGCAATGTGATCACATGTAAATTTAGTTAAGATCTGATGTCGGAGTACGGAATATAAAATACTAGCTTTTGCTCGCGGCTCCGCCCGCCTGAATAGACTCTTCCGAAATAAAACGTAGCCTATAACCGTCTCCAGGGTCCCATCTATCTCTACATCAAAATTCATTTAAATCGGTTCAGTGATTTAGGCGTGAAAGCGTAACAAACAAACTAATTTTCGCGTGGATATTTTTTTCATAAAAAGTATCCTATGTTACTTCCTATACCTCCAAGAATATATGTACAAAGTTTCATGATGATCGGTTAAGTGGTTTTTGCGTGAAAGCGTAACAAACAAACTTACATTCACATTTATAATATTAGTATGATGAAACTCCTCAACGGATAACAGCATAACCATCTCAATTTTTTTATGCCATTGGAATTTACATGCCATAACAGTATCCACCATCGAAATATGATAATAAGAACGATAACTCTCATATGAATCTGCCAATACGGATCTATTTATTTACACATGCAAAGGTAAAATCACACGTAACAGAAACACGCAAATAAAATAATGAACGTTCAGATTTTTTTTTATTGCATGGGCCGGCAAACGAGCCGGTGGGTCACCGAATGGTAAGTGATCTCCACCGCTAATGTACGCCCATAATACCAAAAGAGTCATGGGTGCGTTGCCGACCTTAAAGGAAAGGGATAATTAAGGGATTGGGAAGGGGAGGGGGTTTGGGCCTCCGGATATCTCATTCACCGTACGAAATGGAGCAGCAAGCTGCTACTTTACGCCGGTTTACTGTGAGACAGTGGTAATAACCCGGACGAGCCGGCCCAAACATGCTGTAGACAAAAGTATCTACAACGTGGCTCTACCACTCATCCAATCAAATTTATTTCATACTAGTTAATGACTTAATATTAAATTTCTAAATCGAGATACGACGTTCTGCACCGCGCATAAATTAGACGTATTAAGTGTTAACTAGAGATCATGAATTCATTTTAAGAATTGATAAATGTGCGAGCCGTACAGACTTTCATAGCCCCGCCCCCTTGCACAGAGTTTTGGTGGGGCCATTTTTTTGCTTGAATTACGTTTCTTGTCATCTAATTTAGGTGTGGGAATGGCCATTAGATAACATAGAATCTGCTCTGACCCTCGCGCCTTGAACTTTGATAACCGGGGATTTCAGAAAAATATATCTGCCACATGACGTATTGACATTAGGTACGTGTTTCATAGATAATCTTCTTATATATAAAATTCTCGTGTCACAATGTTCGTTCCCATACTCCTCCGAAACGGCTGGACCGATTTGTATGAAATTTTATATGCATATTCAGTAGGTCTGAGAATCGGCTACTATCTATTTTTCATCCCTCTAAATGTTAAGGGTGGTCCACCTCAAATTTATATGTTTTATTTTTTAGACATTTTTTTTTTGGTTTTAATTTTTTATGATACAGCATTAAAAATACATACAACCCTAAATTTTCAACCCGCTACGATCAACCCCTATTTTTTAATAGCGATATTAGTATTTTTGTCAAGCGCGTTTCTCACACCGATCGGGATGGGAGTCGCTTGATGCGACTAGACTACTTTAATCCTGGAAATAGGCATTCTCGCGGGCGGAGCCGCGGCCAACAGCTAGTAATATCTGTTTTTTTGGCATTCTATACCCGCAGTAGTTACCACTGTCTCCGAGGAAACCGCCGTTCAGTAGTATGGTGCTTAGCAGTAGGACAGTATAAGGCTGATGTTAATTACATAAAAAAAAATACTGAAATTTTTTCTGCAATAAAATAAATGGAGTCAAATGAATGGTTTATTTCCTTAAACATCATATTTATTAAACTAAATAATACATTAGAATATTCCCGAAATTTTACAAATGCAGATGCAGATGCGAGTTAGATTAATTAATTAATTGTTTTTTTTTACTTGGCACGGCAAAGCGACTACACTGTACCTGGTGTTAAGTACATTTCAGGCTGAATATAATGTTGACTGCCTGGAGACATCGTCCCTCAACGGTCGGTAGAATAAGCCGGCTTGAAGTTACTGAACATACACTGACTGACCCTGGAACGCGACTCGCCTAAACAAGCCACTATAAATTTCACCATGCATACTGTAGTCACTGGAAACTGGATAGTTTGGTTCAAAAATTAAAAGGATCAGGAACCAGGAACACCATATTGTGTCATCCTTCATTTCGAATTTGCTTGCATTTGGTCTGGTCACTCCTGCTATCACCATCGTCTCATAAATTGAAATCTTTTTCTGGGCCCGCCTCCAGTGATAACATTACCATGTGATTTGGGATAATTTATTTGTAAACTTCCTCCAATGTTGTTGTCATGAACTTGGGTTTTGTATACGTGATCATATCTACTCACAACGGGTTCAGCCTCAATAGTGGATAGCGATGCAAAAATCACAAGCAGCAGACATATTTTGGTGACGGCAAGCATGGTGGCGGAGCAAGTGTTCAGACGAGCCCAGATGTTCAGTGCACAAAGTTTTGTAAAGTTATTGGGCTCGTCGCTCGTTATTATATATCCTATTATCTTTTAGAGCTGATCCCGTGACACAGGAAAGTCCGTTTTAATTAATATTTCATACTGATCTGGGATTTCCAAGTTAAGTATTAATAATTTGCTATCGCAAGTTCAAGAGTATAAGCAATTTTTTAGATTACTTATGACACCAAATCGTCGAGTAAAAACCATTTAACGGTTTATCAAATACTAGCTGTTCCGTGCGTACTTCCCGAGGAGTAGGCAGAGGTATAACTAGTAAACCCACATTTCACTACACTTATTTCCGACCCATGATGTGAAATGGGGCGAGCCTATCGCCATACCGGGCACAATTCCAGACTCCTGATACTAAGCATCTCATGATAGAAAAACCCAATATTACTTTTACTCGACCTCGACCTCGAACTTGACCGTACCGCGTACGCATTAAAACTACGCCACCGAGGTAGTGTACCTAACCTAAATCTATGAAATCTCTTAAATATTGTTTACTAGCGACCCGCCCCGGCCTCGCACTGGTAGTAGAGCATACTATGCCTACATGTTTTGTCTGTCATAAGATCGCATCAGCTTGATGCCTTTTTTGTGTGGTCGCGTCACCGGACTTTCGGCACTCTGGTGCTTTAGGCACTCTCAACCATTAAATTTTAGTGACCACGCTGAAGGCACCCCCCTGATAGGGGTACGAACCTCGGCTGAGGACGACCATTGGGGGTGTTTGACGCGTGTTATCGCTCGGTTTACATAGAAACAGTGAGCGGCAGCGGTGAGCGCGGCGCGATGCGTTGTGGTGCAGGGATGATCGCATCACGCGAGTCCCGTCATCGGTGCGAGAAACGCGCTTGAATTTAATTTCGTGCGTGTATTTTTTGGATAACTCCTAAGATATTCATTTAAATTATATGGGGTAAAAGATTATAATCTTCTAGTATATAAAATTATCGTGTCACAATGTTCGTTCCCATACTCCTCTGCAACAGCTCGACCGAAATTTATGAAATTTTGTGTGCATATCGGGTAGGTCTGAGAATCGGCCAACATCTATTTTCATCCCCCTAAATGTTAAGGGTGGTCCACCCCTAATATATTTTTTTATTTTTTAGACATCGGTTTTTTGTTTTAATTTTTTGGACATCATTTTTTGTATTCATTTTTTTATGATAAGCATTAAAAAATACATACAACCCTAAATTCAACCCTCTACGATCAACCCCTATTTCTTTAATAGCGACATTAGTATTTTTGTCAAGCGCATTTCTCACCGGGACTCGCTTGATGCGCCCACTAGGCTACTTTAATCCTGGAAATAGGCATTCACGCCGGCGGAGCCGCGGGCAACAGCTAGTAATGTATGAAATGCTTAAGGTAACTAACTTATTTAAGTTGATAAGGATTGATACTGTAACCGTCTAAATGGCTTTCCAATGACCACATTGTAGATAACAATTTTTTTAGAAGACAGAATGGTTATAGTAAGCCATCCTTAAAAGATAAATATATGCCATCCCGGAAGTTATTGTACGCTTTAAAAAGAGGATTATCCCACCATGTATTGTTTCATGATATCTCAAAAATATTATAAGCAGCGTTTTCTCCCACGCGGCTTGACTTTTTCCGACACTTCCAACAACTAAAGTTATATTTCAACCAATTTCCACAAAACCTTGACAAATTATATACCTAAATCTTCCTCATGAATCTAATCTAACCTCTTTAAATTGGTGAAAACCGCATGAAAATCCGTTCAGCAGTTTTTGAGTTTATCGCAGACAGACATACGCTTTCGGAGGACTTTGTTTTATAATATATAAGGTGATAAGTGAAGTTTCTTGTGTCATGGGGTCACTTTTGATAACACGATGTACATAAAAGCGTGCGCTCCGTACCTAACTGTCACACAAACTCTTGTGCTTTGTACGGCTCTTCTCATCGGAACTATTACAGCGTCACCATGTTCATCGTCACCAGGCTGTGTCTGCTGCTTGTGATCCTCGCATCGCTCTCCACTATCCAGGCCGATCCCATCGTGGATAGATGGAGCAATGTATATGAAACATCAATACACGATAACAATATTGCGGGGCATATACAAATAAATTATCCAGGTTCTTATGATAATACTATCAACGGGAGCGGGCCGAGGCGTGGTTGTCGACACAGAGGACGTTGCTGATACCTGCAATCGCATACTGACTGGAATATCAAGATCGTATGCGGGAAGTTAGCGTATGTTGGGGATGTTGAAGATCAGTATCGACGAGTTCAATACCAAGACACAACTGTAGGCCTAGTACAAGTTTTAATAGTTTTCCTTAACTATGAAAGTTGTTGTTTTCTCTCCATACGTCGAGTATTAGTAGCCAAAAGTGGGAACTATGATGAATTACAATTAATAATATGCTTAATGTTATTTCATATTAGTCGAATATGAAATTAGTTTTCAAGCGATTCTTTCCTTTCTTACCGTATGAATTACTAGTTTGACACTTCGACGGTAGTAATTTTGTACGAATTCGAAAACTGTGAACGTATTTGTAACTCGTACTAGGCCTACTGACAACTAAACTAACGTGGTTTGGAATTAGAATTATCAATACATTACACAGACTGTTCGCTTCTACTTCTGTCTTATCTAACTGTAAGTGGATCCGTTTGTTAAAGTTATTTCAACAAACAATAATTGTTTACAACATCTACAATTTTTTATATTTTGTTAGTACTGAAAACAATCGATTCAAGATTCAAGATTTTTATTTTTCTTGATTGTTAGTATTGGAAACAATCAAACAGCATATAAATATCGTGAACCATTGTTACAACTTTAGTTTTAAGCATGGGATAATATTATTATGTTTGTATTATTAAGATATATTTTTCTCATCAAGTATGTATTCGATTCAAAGCTAAGAATTAAAATATTGATCTTTTTTTGTTTTTTTTACTTAACTAATACATCAAATATATACTGTAATCATACTATGGCGCCTATGAAGAGGTAGACAGAGGTGTAACCAGTACACCCACATTTCGCCTAACGTATCTCTGTCCCATGGTGTGGCAAGGGGCGAGCCTATCGCCATACCGAGCACAATTGCAGACTCCGGGCTGATACTGAGCATTTCGTAATAGAAAAACCCAATATCACTTTTACTCGACCCGGAGATCAAACCCGAGACCACAGCGTCAGCCTCAGTTGTAACGCATACGCATTACAACTCTCCGGAGTAACGGATTTCTAATCTCCAGCTACTCATGTGCGATTGTCGAACTGAAAAACCAAACTCAAATTTTCACCGGTTCACCTGAATTCACCGGCTTCACAACCTAAATTCACTGCCACTGAACATCATAAATAAAATATTGTTCGTAATATGAAGATCCGAAAATTACAACTTAATATCGGGTAGCGAGCAATTAAATAATTCGCCACATTGGTCTCGTGGTAGCCGTGAACAACCGTGAAGTCCTGGCTATAAATAAATAAATACACCCAACTGTCACACACATAGTCCTGACCCCACACTATGTTATCCTGTATTGTGGGTATCAATAACTACGAGCGACTTGCGGTACCACAACACCCAGACCCGAAACAAATATTTGTGGATCATAGAAACATTTGCCTCGGTGCGGGAATCGAACCCAGGACCTCTCGCCTCGCAGCCGGCTACTCGCCCACGGCGCTACGCATGTCAAATGTATTAATCCCAAATCTAGCAATGGTGATGTACACGACGTTACTTAAATAAGTAGGTACTTTAGACAATATTGAAGGTTGAATAAGATTTCGACCAATGAATTGTCAATATCAAAGCGCTATCAAATGGAATGTCTCAAACGACTAAATTCTTTTGTATTTTGCTACGGCAATGTGACTGCACTGGAAATGATGTTAAGTACAGTGTAGTCTAAAAATAGCTCAGTGGCGCAGCGGGCGAGTAGAGGCCGTGGATTCGATTCCCACACCGAGACAAATGTTTGTGTGAACCACAAATATTGGTCTCGGGTCTGGGTGTTGTGGGACCGCAAGTCCCTCGTAGTTCCTGATACCCACGACACAGGTTTACCTAGTGTGGGGTCAGAGCTATGTGTGTGACTGTCGGGTGTATTATTATTATTATTATTATTATTATATGGATCAAAAACCCTGTTGGGCGTTTTAACTGTGATATCAGAATCGATATTCAATCATACTGAAATAACTGGCTTACGAAAATCTAATATATATAAAATTCTCGTGTCACAATCTTCGTTCCCATACTCCTCCGAAACGGCTGGACCGATTTGTATGAAATTTTGTGTGCATATCGGGTAGGTCTGAGAATCGACCAACATCTATTTTTCATCCCCCTAAATGTTAAGGGTGGTCCACCCCAAATTTTTTTTTTTTAGACAACATTTTTAGTTTTTTTTTATGATACAGCATAAAAAAATACATACAACCCTAAATTTTCAACCCTCTACGATTAACCCCTATTTTTTAATAGCGATATTAGTATTTTTGTCAAGCGCGTTTCTCACCGGGACTCGCTTGATGCGCCCACCAGGCTACTTTAATCCTGGAAATAGGCATTCACGCGGGCGGAGCCGCGGGCAACAGCTAGTGAGACTATAAAAATAATGTTTACTATTTTTATATTTTAATTATTTTATTGTTTGTGGACCGTATTTCGATTGATTACCTCTGCCAGAGCTATGAATCGGAGCTAGAGCGAGATAGCAAGTTGCTGCGTCTACGTGCATCAAACGCGCCGCGCTGCGTGCGCGCCCAGCTACGTCAGTATGACACATGAGTCAGCTGTTCATCACTTTTCAGATGAAAATATATTTTTTTAAATATGTTCATATTTCTAAGCTACCTGTGTAAGGATATCTTCACGACCCTAAAAGGGCCAACAGAGTTTTTGTTACATACTGTATAATGATGATCGTCAAGTGAAGTTCCTCTACTGTCGGCAGAATTATGTCGGTCTGAAGTTAATGAATAAACACTGGCTGAACTCTGAACGCGACTCGTCTGAACGAACCACTATAGCGGGTTCTTCATCATGGTACGATGAGTTGTTATCCAGTTGGGTATAAAAATGATCAGCTCGCACCAGTTCTTACAAGTACTTAATGCTTTTCAAACCTATTGACGCCTCATAAGTAAATTGAACCCGCGCGGAGCCGGGGCGCATCGTTAGTCCTACTTCCTACTATCCTACTAGTTTTGTAAATGTTATGGTTTGGATGTTTGTTAGTCAATCACGCCGTAATAGGTTTTGGATGAAATTTGGTACACAGGTGCATAACTTTTATTAGGTCATAGGCTACTTTTTATCCCGGAAAAGGCCAGTGACGCGGGCGGAGCCACAAGCAAAAACTAACCATAAATAAAAGGGTTTTTTTTCTAACGTTGGACACAAAATGTTATTCTCCTGTAGCCACCAGATAGCGTAGGTACTTTAAGAATAAAAATGGTAGTACACGCTGCAGACAGTTTTGCATACAATATGAATGGACCGGCTCGTCCGGGTTGTTACCACTGTCTTACAGAAAACCGACGTGACAAAACAGCTTACTTTTACATTTCGTACGGTGAATGAGATGGCTTTCCTTTAAGACCGGCAACAAGGTAGGAGGTCCCTCGTTTGCGAGAGACCGGCTGGGTTGGTACCACCGCTTTGTCTATTTCTGCCGCCAAGCAACAGTGTGTAAGCAATGTTGTGTTCCGGTGTGAAGTACATTAAAGCCAGTGTAATTACTGGGCATTATGAGACTTAACACCTTATGTCTCGGGGTGAAGAGCGCAGTCCAGTGTCATGTAGTGCTTTATTTAAAGTTCTGTGTGGCGTTGCTTCTGTTTATGAGCAGGCGTGGCGCTTACCATCAGGCGAGCGACCTGCTCGTCTCGTCATTCAATCTAATAAAAAAAAAAAAAACGGATTATTAAGGGATTAAGGGATTGGGAAGGGGAGGGGATTTAGGCCACCGGATACTCACTCACCGTACGAAACACAACAGTAAGCCGCTACTTTACGTCGGTTTTCTGTGGTATGGTAGACCTGGTCAGGCCGACCCATTTGTGGTGTAGACAAAACTATCTACAGCTCTACCATTCATTGTGTCGTCTAAGTGGTCAAGTGGCAGCTTACTTCGGTTGAAGAACCGTGAAGTCCTGGAATTTGAATTGCAGAGGATTAGAGGTTTGAGTCCTGGGATTTAAGCCACAAACACAATTTTATAATAGAGTTTTGGAGTCAAAAAATCACACATAAGTCTCCCTGGATTTGAATAGGCTCGCCCCATGTTACATGATAGACGGGAAAAAGTCGGTGCCTGTGTCGCTGCCGCTCAAATAAAATTGCACCGACTCCAAAGAGACCTATAGAAATTGTTATTTTTGTCTTTTCAGTGGTTTTTATTTTGAAGTCAGTTTCTAGGTTTTGTTAAAACTTATTTAATTTATTTTTCTATTTTAGTGTAGTTACAGCAATGGCATGTAAATTCCAATACAACCAATCGCGACTAGTGTACTGTTGTCCGTTGAGGAGTTTCATTTTTTTACTCCTTACTCCGTCTTCAGATCCTTACCAAATTTCTATGAGAGTACATCGCGGCTAAACTTTATCGAATGATTTTTTTTCTAACAAAATCGGTCCTCATACATAAAAAAAGCAAAAAGAAATGCGGCGAATTTAGAACCTCCTTTTTTGAAGTCGGTCAAAAACTAGTCAAACATTTACGCTTTATCTGAAGTTATAAATATAAAAATACTCCGATTTCCCAGTGTTAGAGTTCAACAGAGATAAATGGAGTATAAAGCTCGCACATACAAACATTTGAGTCAGTCACTTCGCGCTACACTGCAATATATCTCGCTCTGTCATCATGTCCATCGTCATCAAGCTGTGTCTGCTGCTTGTGATCCTTGCATCCTTAGCCACCGACACCCTCGCCCAAGTGTACCGCCAACACGAAATGACTGTTCAGAATAAAAATATTCCCGGAAATCTTGTAGTGAACTACCAAAATTACAATCAAGGCCGTAAAGAACAGGAAGACTCAAGTTATACGTCGAGAATTTTTTTTGAGAATTTACATATAACAGATGACCTTGGAACACGGCTATGTTATTGTTATTGACTTGTAGTCCATGAAAAAATGTGCTCTTGAATTGTTTCGTTTTTGTATATTAAATAAGCGATAATGAATTAATCTTTTTATTTATCGCCAATGTATGATGAAAACTGTTAGATAAAGCAAAAAATACCACCTAACTGTACAATAAGCCCCAGGGGCGAAGGCACTCTATAACACCTTCCTTTCGCCTTCCCGTTATCAACTCATCAAAGTAAAAACTACAAATTAACATCGTACTAATATTATAAATGTGAATGTAAGTTTGTTTGTTGCGCTTTCAGGCGAAAACTACTTAACCGATCATCATGAAACTTTGTACACATATTCTTGGAGGTATAAGAAGTAACATAGGATACTTTTTATGAAAAAAAATAATTATCCATTTGTTTGTTACGCTTTCACTCCTAAATCACTGAACCGATTTTGATGCATTTTGATGTAGAGATAGATGGGACCCTGGAGACGGTTATGGACTACGTTTTATTTCGGAAAGTCTATTCACGCAGCCGGAGCCGCGGGCAAAAACTAGTGTTCTATAGTTTTATGCGTAGTAATGTTAAGCGAAAAATAATGATCTTAAGAGATAAAACAAATCGTTGTTGTCTATAAACATTTAACGTTGGCTTCCTTTTTGATAAATTTTATCTCCGCTATTGAAGCCTGCACATACATATACTGCCTCGGTGGCGCAGTTATAATGCGTACGCGTTACGATTAAGGCTAAAGCTGAGGTCTCGGGTTCGATCCCCGGGTCGGGTAAAGTGGTATTAGGTTTGCTATTACAAAATGCTCAGTATCAGCCCGGAGTCTGGAATTTGTGCCCGGAATGGCGATAGGCTCGCCCCCTATCACATCGTGGGACGGAAATACGCTCGGCGAAATGTGGGTGTACTGGTTACACCTCTGCCTACCTCTTCGGGGATTACAGGCGTGAGTGCGTATGTATGTATGAATATTTAACACTTTGAACAACTCAACTATTATATTCAGTTTAGAACCGATTCTTTGCTACATCTCTAGAACTGTCAAGTTACAAATTTGGCGGAAATAGCACCCTATCGCACCAAGTAACACCATCCTATCTGAAAAATATATAATAACGATTGGCGTAGGGAATTAAAAGGTACTCTAACGTATCTCATACTCTAACGTAGCATGCGCTGAAAACTGTCATTCAATCATACTTTTGACAAGTGCACTATTGCATGCTATAATTGCATGCTTCATTGCCCTTTACGCATGTAATAGAGGAAAATGCAACTTGCAAGTTGAAAGAGTACGAGTGACAACTGTTGATTGAACACGTTTTCGCCCTCCTAGTCTAAGATCCCGTCATACAACGACCTTCACCGAGATGTTTATTTGATGAAACGTATTTTATATTTAATTTAATATGTCAATAAATATATTGCATATGGGTTGTCTAACAAATTTCAGTCGAGGATATGATTAAAGTATGTGAATATATTCTTTTAGCGCGGTCTGTCGTATTAATATTTTTTAAGTGTATTTGCATCAACGATCGCGTTGTATCAGTTAAACCTATATATCGTAGCAGGCAATGGTTCAATTTATTTAAAGGCTACATCATTTATTTTCAGTATTATCAAAATTTGTGGATGTCGTCAACCATTGACAGCCTCCGTGGCGCAGCGGGCGAGTAGCCGGCTGCGAAGCGAGAGGCCGTGGGTTCGATCCCGCACTGAAACAAATGTTTGTGTGATCCACAAAAATTTGTTTCGGGTCTGGGTGTTGTGGGACCGCAAGTCCCTCGTAGTTCCTGATACCCACGATACAGGTTTACCTAGTGTGGGGTCAGGACTATGTGTGTGACTGTTGGGTGTATTTATTATTTATTTATTATTATTGACTGCCTCGGTGGCGCAGTTGTAATGCGTACGCGTTACGATTGAGGCTAGCGCTGAGGTCTCAGGTTCGATCCCCGGGTCGGGTAAAGTGGTATTGGGTTTTTCTATAACGAAATGCTCAGTATCAGCCAGGAGTCTGGAATTTGTGCCCGGTATGGCGATAGGCTCGCCCCCTATCACATCGTGGGACGGAGATACGCTCGGCGAAATGTGGGTGTACTGGTTACACCTCTGCCTACCCCTTCGGGGATTACGGGCGTGAGTGCGTTTGTTATTATTATTTATTTATTGCTCCGATGGTGAACGAAAAATAAAACAAAAATATTTATATTATATAATCTAATAAATAAGAAACACGATTGTACAAAGGGATGTCACAGGCGAAGTGTTCAATCAACTGCAGCTGTTAGACGTTGCCCACACTTGTGAAGTTTCAACTGGCAAGTTGCGTGTTTTTTTTTATGAAAGAGGTGGCAACGGAGCAAGCTGCTCATCTGATTGTAAGTGATCACCGCCGCCCATGGACACCGTCAATACCAGAGGATTTGTGGGTGCGTTGCCGGTCTTTGAGGAAAGAGTAGGCTCTTTTCTTGAAGGTTCCTAAGTCGTATCGGTCTGGAAATACCACTGATTCCATAAGGATGCCGTACGGGGAAGACAACTTCGCGTAATTCGCACCGTTGAGGAACGCCAGCCATCCAGATGGTGTGGATGGAATCCCAACTTGTGACGCGTTGTGCGCTGTGGAATTCGGCCGTTGGTATTAATGCAAACAACTCCTCGGAACACTCCCCATGATATATACGATAAAGTATGCTAAGAGACGCAAAGTCTCTTCGCAGTGCCAGTGAGTTAAGCCGTTCAGTTATAACTTGGTCATCGACGATACGAGTGCTTCGTTGGATGTGGTCAAATGGAAGCAACTGGTACTGGGGTGCACCTACCCTGAGATGAGAACAATATTCCATATGGGGCCGGACCTGTGCCTCATAAAGCTGAAGGCGATGGGTCAGTGTGAAATACCGTCTCGCTCTGCCGAGCACACCCAGCTTTTTGGAAGCCAGTTTGGCTTTGCCTTCCAGATGACTGCTAAATTGGACGTCACTCGACATGTCGACACCAAGGATCCCGATACTAGGCGAGTTCCTCTATCAAATACGTGCAGTGTAATAAAAAACGTAACTTGGTGATGAAAGCAACCGAGTCTTGGTTCCCGGTTGAGATACATTTTGGCGTAGTACGGTAACTTTCACTAATATCTATATTTGCAGAAATCATTACACACGTCACTAATAACAAGTAGACCACCAAAGCCCCGTAGTGCAATGCCTCGCTTGAGTATTTCCTGAACCACTATTAACAGTTATTGTGAGGCTCCCTTCAACAGTATTGTTATAAACGGGCACAGAAATATGTGGTTCGTCCGGAGTAGGAGCAGCCTCTCCATCCAATAACAGAGTTAGCAGAAGCAGCAGAAATAACTTTCCAGTGACCATGATGTGATTTTAAAGTAGTTTACTCCAAAATAATCTGTGTGGAGCGCGCTTTTATACTGCTTGTTATCAGGACAGTGACAATATAGAAAAACCCGACATTAAATCCAATTACATTGTTTCTAAAGAGTGTTTTTCGTTATTCTCATGTTTAATAACTGATAACAATAAACGAAGGTGGTTCCAATTGAGTATAGGTCAAAGATCAGTTAATTAAGATTAAAAAAACCGGCAAAGTGCGTGTCGGGCCGCGCACACATAAGGGTTCAGTAGTGTAGCCGAAAATATTCCATAACTCAAAAACTATATAGCCAAGCTTTTTTTAATTTACGTACATACGTACGTAACTTGTAATTTAAACACAAATTAACACCTAAAAGAGATTGTGTGCTGAAGACGATATTGGTACCATCCTCTAGAAGCATTTTAAAGACTTCATTATCGCGTCTTCCATCTATGAATTTGGCTAAATACAGTCGAGGATCCTCTTAAAAGCTGTTATCAGTTACACCAACACAAAGTACCAATACATAATACTTGTTTTTAGTCAAATAAAACATATTTTTTGAACTCGTAATCATACTTCATAAAATCAGAAATTGTCGAACTGACTGCATCAAATAAATATAATTAATATTGACATTTCACAACTGTTTAATGTTTTTTTAATTATAAATTAATGAAATGAAGGGAGGTCTATAGTATCATTGTTTATCATTTAGTGTTGTCCAAAGTTGAAAGTCGATATCGACATGTTACTCATTCGATAAAAAAGAAAATTCTATAATTATTGTACTAGCAATGCAATTGGATTAGGTACTATGGGAGATAAAATACTTATACGCTATACTATACATTGCTTAAATTTGCCCCCCCCCCCCCCTTTCTATAACACGTTGTATAAAGATAAACTTTAGACATCTGTTAAACTAGCTTCTACAAATATACAGTATGTAACAAAAACCCGGTTGGCCCTTTTAGGGTCGTGAAGATATACTTATAGACAACTTAATAAAAATTGTTAAATGAAAAAAAATATAATCAGAAGCTAGATATTATCCTTACACAGGCAGCTTAGAAAAATGAGCATATTTCAAAAATGTTATTGACATCGGAATTTCTGTGCGGCACGTTTGATGTACGTGGACGCCACAACTTGCTATCTCGCTCTGGCTCGCAAGTCATTGCTCTTGCAGACGTAATCAATCGAAATTAGATTTACAAACAATACACACATACATACGCACTCACGCCTGTAGTCCCCGAAGGGGTAGCCAGAGGTGTAACCAGTACACCCATATTTCGCCGAACGTATTTCCGTCCCTTATGTGATAGGGGGCGAGCCTATCGCCATACCGGGCACAAATACCAGACTCCGGGCTGATACTGAGCATATCAAAATAGAAAAACCAAATATCCCTTCTACCCGACCTCAGAACCGCATGTCGTATAACGTACGCATGTCAACTACGCCACCGTGGCATTCAGTTATTATTTTGTTATAGTATAATTATTGTCTCAGGTACGTGTTATTGCTCCAATTAAAACTACCTTTCCTATTTATGGTTTGTACTGTGTGATATCAATGGAATAATACTGTCCACCTACATACATCATTCACTTTAGACCTTTGCCTTTTGGGAATATCAAACACATAATAATTTCGAATGACTTAATCTGCAACTGTTGATACTGTAATCACAAAACAAACAAACTCCCAAGAAAAACCAGTTTATTAAATAGTGATTTCTTAGGTTTACGTGAATATTACACATTGAAATAAAACTAGTTTATACGAATTTTATCGCCGTTTAATTTTTATTTTAGTCCCGACGTTTCGAAAGCTTTTCAGCCTTCGTGGTCACGGGAGAGACTGAGGTGTAGGTCGTCTCGAAAAGTTAATGTTACAATGGCTACCTTCATTTTAAAATTATACATTTATTTTTAATTATTTAAAATGTTAGTTGACACTAGTCCAATCTACGCCGAAAGAGCTCACGGTATCTTGAGGTCTGGCAGTTGGTCTGGTTGGTTGGCCATTGTAACATTAACTTTTCGAGACGACCTACACCTCAGTCTCTCCCGTGACCACGAAGGCTGAAAAGCTTTCGAAACGTCGGGACTAAAATAAAAATTAAACCGCGATAAAATCCGTATAAACTAGTTTTATTTCAGTTTATTAAATGTACATAATTTATTTTCAGTATTATCAAAATTTGTGGATGTCGTCTATCATTGCTTCGATGGTGAACGAAAAATAAAAGAAAAATATTTATATTATTTATTCTAATAAATAAGAAACACGATTGTACAAAGGGATGTCACAGGCGAAGTGTTCAATCAACTGCAGCTGTTAGACGTTGTCCACACTTGAGATGTTTCAACTGGCAAGTTGCGTGGTCCTCTATCAAATGCGTGTAGTGCAATAAAAAACGTAACTTGGTGATGAAAGCAACCGAGTCTTGGTTCCCGGTTGAGATACATTTTTTGTAGTACGGTAACTTTCACTAATATCTATATTTGCAGAAATCATTACACACGTCACTAATAACAAGTAGACCACCAAAGCCCCGTAGTGCAATGCCTCGCTTGAGTATTTCCTGAATTACTACTAACATTTATCGAGAGGCTCCCTCGAACAATATTATTATTAACGGGCACACTAATATTTCCCTGCGAAATAGGAGCAGCCTCTCCATCCAATAACAGAGTTAGCACAAGCAGCAGAAATAACTTTCCGGTGTGCATGATGTGATTGTAAAGTATTTTACTTTGAAATAATCTGTGCGGAGCGCGCTTTTATACTGCTTGTGATAACAACCAGGACAGTGACAATATAGAAAAACCCGACATTAAATCCAATTACATTGTTTCTAAAGAGTGTTTTTCGTTATTCTCATGTTTATTAACTGATAACAATAAATGAAGGTGGTTCCAATTGGGTATAGGTCAAAGATCAGTTAATTAAGATTTAAAAAAAACCGGCAAAGTGCGTGTCGGGCCGCGCACACTTAAGGGTTCAGTAGTGTAGCAGAAAATATTCCATAACTCAAAAACTATATAGCATAGCTTTTTTAGATCTATTATCTTATATGACGAGACGAGCAGGTCGCTCGCCTGATGGTAAGCGCCACGCCTTCTTATAAACAGAAACAACGTCTCACAGAACTTTGAATTGCAAAGCACTGCATGACACTGGATTGCGCTCGTCACTCCGAGACATAAGTTGTTAAGTATCATAATGCCCAGTAAGTACACTGGCTTCAATGTCCTTGACTGACTGCCTCGGTGGCGCAATGTAATGAGTACGCGTTACGATTGAGGCCAACACTGAGGTCTCGGGTTTGATCCCCGGGTCGGGTAAAGTGGTATTCGGTTTTTCTATTACGAAATGCTCAGTATGAGCCCAGAGTTTGGAATTTGTGCCCGGTATGGCGATAGGCTGGCACCTATCACATCGTGGGACGGAGATACGCTCGGCGAAATGTGGGTGTACTGGTTACACCTCTGCCTACCCTTTCGGGGAATACAGGCGTGCATGCGTACGTATGTGTACGTACAAAATAATAACCTAAGATGTTACAACGTTGATTTTTAATGAGCGAACAGGTTACAGGAAACAGGGCATAATATTAATAATTACATTAATAATAAATAATAATACTAGCCTTATGTATGTATGTATTCAATGTCCTTCATAAAGGAACAAAACAGTGCTTACACACTGTTGCTTGGCGGCAGAAATAGACAAAGCGGTGGTTCCAACCCAGAAGGCCTCTCGCATACGAAGGACCTAACACCTTGAAAGTACCTTTTAAGTTATACTACCTTGAATTTTCCACCCCTTAATCTAAAAAAGGGGGGGGGGGGCATATTTTTCATGAGTTTGGACACGCATGTCTCACCAACTAATCCTACTATTCAACTAATATTATAAATGTGAAAGTTTGGATGTTTGTGAGTTTGTAAATTTGGACGTTTGTTAGTCCATCATTTCGTAACGGCTGAATGGTTCTGAATGAAATTTGGTACACAGGTTGACCATGGATTAGGACATAGGCTACTTTTTACCCTGGAAAAGTCTGTTCACGCGGGCGGAACCGTGTGCAAAATACACCCAACAGTCACACACATAGTCCGACCCCACACTAGGATAACTGTATCGTGGGTATCAGGAACTACGAGGGACTAGCGGTCCCACAACACCCAGACCCGAGACCAATATTTGTGTATCACACAAACATAATTTTGTCTCGTGTGGGAATCGAACCCACGGCCTAAGACGACATTTAGCATAAGACACCCTCCTTATTTTACGAAATACTCTTATGATGGTATGTTTTGTAAGTTGCTCGAATAACTAAATAAATAAATAAACTTTTTTATTCCGATTGACTACCAAATACTTCAACATTGAATACTTTGTATACAACTGATGCTTTATAGCTTAGATTATATACCTATACTAGCTGGTCCGCGCGGTTTCACTCGCAAATACAGCAGCGCCACCTACGGGGTCCAAATGTGAATCTACACCATCCAGGGCGGCACCCAAAACAAAAATTCAAATCGGTCCAACCGTTTAGGAGGAGTTCAGTCACATACACACGTACAGTAGAGTTATACAACGTGTTACAGAAAGGTGTGGTCATATTTTAGGGTTTTTACATACACTTTACAATTAGTATTTATGTAAAGGATCTTATCAAAACCAAGACATCCTAAAATTTCACGTTTATTTTAATAACTCGCTTATTCAGATCGATAAGATTGATGACATCACTATTAGTTATTATGAACGACACACACTTTTTATTAAACTTGAATAAGATGTACGTAATTCTATGGACATACATACGTACGTAACTTTTAACAGCAATAATTAATCCCTAAAAGAGACTGTGTGCTGAAGACTATATCGGTACCATCCTCTAGAAGCATTTTAAAGACTTCATTCTCGGGTCTTCCATCTATGAATTTGGCTTAGTACAGTCGAGGATCCTCTTAAAAGCTGTTATAAGTTACACCAACACAAAGTACCAATACATAATACTTGTTTTTAGTCAAATATAACATATTTTTTGAACTCGTAATCATACTTCATAAAATCAGAAATTGCCGAACTGACTGCGTCAAATATATATAATAAATATTGTCATTTGACAACTGTTTAATGTTTTTTAATTATAAATTAATGAAATGAAAGGAGGTCTATAGTATCATTGTTTATCATTTAGTGTTGTCCAAAGTTGAAAGTCGATATCGACATGTTACTCATTCGATAAAAAAGCAAAATCTATAATTATTGTACTAGCAATGCAATCGGATTTGGTACTATGGGAGATAAAATACTTATACGCTATACTATACATTGCTTAAATTTGCCCCCCCCCCCCTTCTATAACACGTTGTATAAAGATAAACTTTAGACATCTGTTAAACTAGCTTCTACAAATATACAGTATGTAATAAAAACCCGGTTGGCCCTTTTAGGGTCGTGAAGATATACTTATAGACAACTTAATAAAAATTGTTAAATGAAAAAATATATTATCAGAAGCTAGATATTATCCTTACACAGGCAGCTTAGAAAAATGAGCATATTTCAAAAATGTTATTGACATCGGAATTTCTGTGCGGCACGTTTGATGTACGTGGACGCCACAACTTGCTATCTCGCTCTGGCTCGCAAGTCATTGCTCTTGCAGACGTAATCAATCGAAATTAGATTTACAAACAATACATACATACATACGCACTCACGCCTGTAGTCCCCGAAGGGGTAGCCAGAGGTGTAACCAGTACACCCATATTTCGCCGAACGTATTTCCGTCCCTTATGTGATAGGGGGCGAGCCTATCGCCATACCGGGCACAAATACCAGACTCCGGGCTGATACTGAGCATATCAAAATAGAAAAACCAAATATCCCTTCTACCCGACCTCAGAACCGCATGTCGTACAACGTACGCATGTCAACTACGCCACCGTGGCATTCAGTTATTATTTTGTTATAGTATAATTATTGTCTCAGGTACGTGTTATTGCTCCAATTAAAACTACCTTTCCTATTTATGGTTTGTACTGTGTGATATCAATGGAATAATACTGTCCACCTACATACATCATTCACTTTAGACCTTTGCCTTTTGGGAATATCAAACACATAATAATTTCGAATGACTTAATCTGCAAGTGTTGAAACTGTAATCACAAAACAAACAAACTCCCAAGAAAAACCAGTTTATTAAATTTACATAATTTATTTTCAGTATTATCAAAATTTGTGGATGTCGTCAACTATTGCTCCGATGGTGAACGAAATATAAAACAAAAATATTTATATTATTTAATCTAATAAATAAGAAACACGATTGTACAAAGGGATGTCATAGGCGAAGTGTGAAGTTTCAACTGGCAAATTGCGTGGTCCTCTATCAAATGCGTCTAGTGCAATAAAAAACGTAACTTGGTGATGAAAGCAATCGAGTCTTGGTTCCCAGTTGAGATACATTTTTGCGTAGTACGGTAACTTTCACTAATATCTATATTTTTGGAAATCATTACACACGTTACTAATAACAAGTAGACCACCAAAGCCACGTAGTGCAATGTCTCGCTTGAGTATTTCCTGAACCACTACTAACATTTATCGAGAGACTCCCTCCAACAATATTATTATTAACGGGCACATCAATATTTGGTCCCTGCGAAATAGGAGCAGCCTCTCCATCCAATGACAGAGTTAGCACAAGCAGCAGAAATAACTTTCCGGTGTGCATGATGTGATTTTAAAGTAGTTTACTTTGAAATAATCTGTGTGGAGCACGCTTTTATACTGATTGTTATCAGGACATGACAATATAGAAAAACCCGACATTAAATCTAATTACATTGTTTCTAAAGAATGTTTTTCGTTATGCTCATGTTTATTAACTGATAACAATAAATGAAGGTGGTTCCAATTGAGTATAGGTCAAAGATCAGTTAATTAAGATAAAAAAAACCGGCAAAGTGCGTGTCGGGCCGCGCACACATAAGGGTTCAGTAGTGTAGCAGAAAATATTCCATAACTCAAAAACTATATAGCCTAGCTTTTTTAGATCTATTATCTTATATGACGAGACGAGCAGGTCGCACGCCTGATGGTAAGCGCCACGCCTTCTTATAAACAGAAACAACGTCTCACAGAACTTTGAATTGCAAAGCACTGCATGACACTGGATTGCGCTCGTCACTCCGAGACATAAGTTGTTAAGTATCATAATGCCCAGTAAGTACACTGGCTTCAATGTCCTTGACTGACTACCTCGGTGGCGCAGTTGTAATGAGTACGCGTTACGATTGAGGCCAACACTGAGGTCTCGGGTTTGATCCCCGGGTCGGGTAAAGTGGTATTGGGTTTTTCTATTACGAAATGCTCAGTATGAGCCCAGAGTTTGGAATTTGTGCCCGGTATGGCGATAGGCTGGCACCTATCACATCGTGGGACGAAGATACGCTCGGCGAAATGTGGGTGTACTGGTTACACCTCAGCCTACCCCTTCGGGGAATACAGGCGTGCAGGCGTACGTATGTGTACGTACAAAATAATAACCTAAGATGTTACAACGTTGATTTTTAATGAGCGAACAGGTTACAGGAAACAGGGCATAATATTAATAATTACATTAATAATAAATAATAATACTAGCCTTATGTATGTATGTATTCAATGTCCTTCATAAAGGAACAAAACAGTGCTTACACACTGTTGCTTGGCGGCAGAAATAGACAAAGCGGTGGTACCAACCCAGAAGGCCTCTCGCATTCGAAGGACCTACCACCTTGAAAGTACCTTTTAAGTTATACTACCTTGAATTTTCCACCCCTTAATCTAAAAAAAGGAGCGGGGGGGGGGCATATTTTTCATGAGTTTGGACACGCATATCTCACCAACTAATCCTACTATCCATTCGTTTCGTAACGGCTGAATGGTTCTGAATGAAATTTGGTACACAGGTTGACCATAACCTGGATTAGGACATAGGCTACTTTTTATTCCGGAAAAGTCCGTTCACGCGGGCGGATCCGTGAGCAAAATACACCCAACAGTCACACACATAGTCCTGGCCCCACACTAGGATAACTGTATCGTGGGTATCAGGAACTACGAGGGACTAGCGGTCCCACAACACCCAGACCCGAGACCAATATTTGTGTATCACACAAACATTTGTTTCGTGTGTGAATCGACTCCACGGCCTGAGACGACATTTAGCATAAGACACCCTCCTTATTTTACGAAATACTCTTATGATTGTATGTTTTCTAAGTTGCTCGAATAACTAAACAAATAAATAAACTTTTTTATTCCGATTGACTACCAAATACTTCAACATTGAATACATTGTATACAACTGATGCTTTATAGCTTAGATTATATACCTATACTAGCTGGTCCGCGCGGTTTCACCCGCAACTACAGCAGCGCCACCTACCAGGTCCAAATGTGAATCTACACCATCCAGGGCGGCACCCAAACGCATACAAAAAAAAATCATTCAAATTGGTCCAACCGTTTAGGGGAAGTTCAGTCACATACACACGTACTGTAGAATTATATAAACAACGTGTTACATAAAGGTGTGGTCATATTTTAGGGTCATTACATACACCTTACAATTCGTACTTATGTACCAGATGTTTCCAAAACCAAGACATCCTAAAATTTCACGTTAATTTTAATCACTCGCTTATTCAGATCGATAAGATTGATAACATCACTATTAGTTATAATGAACGACACTTACTTTTTAATAAACTTGAATAAGTTGTATGTAATTCTACGAACATACGTACGTAACTTGTAATTTAAACACAAATTAACACCTAAAAGAGATTGTGTGCTGAAGACGATATTGGTACCATCCTCTAGAAGCATTTTATAGACTTCACTATCGCGTCTTCCATCTATGAATTTGGCTAAATACAGTCGAGGATCCTCTTAAAAGCTGTTATCAGTTACACCAACACAAAGTACCAATACATAATACTTGTTTTTAGTCAAATATAACATATTTTTTGAACTCGTAATCATACTTCATAAAATCAGAAATTGTCGAACTGACTGCGTCAAATAAATATAATAAATATTGACATTTCACAACTGTTTAATGTTTTTTAATTATAAATTAATGAAATGAAGGGAGGTCTATAGTATCATTGTTTATCATTTAGTGTTGTCCAAAGTTGAAAGTCGATATGGACATGCAACTGATTCGATAAAAAAGAAAATTCTATAATTATTGTACTAGCAATGCAATCGGATTTGGTACTATGGGAGATAAAATACTTATACGCTATACTATACATTGCTTAAATTTGCCCCCCCCCCCCCCCCTTTCTATAACACGTTGTATAAAGATAAACTTTAGACATCTGTTAAACTAGCTTCTACAAATATACAGTATGTAATAAAAACCCGGTTGGCCCTTTTAGGGTCGTGAAGATATACTTATAGACAACTTATTAAAAATTGTTAAATGAAAAAAATATAATCAGAAGCTAGATATTATCCTTAGACAGGCAGCTTAGAAAAATGAGCATATTTCAAAAATGTTATTTACATCGGAATTTCTGTGCGGCACGTTTGATGTAAGTAGACGCCACAACTTGCTATCTCGCTCTGGCTCGCAAGTCATTGCTCTTGCAGACATAATCAATCGAAATTAGATTTACAAACAATACATACGCACTCACGCCTATAATCCCCGAAGGGGTAGCCAGAGGTGTAACCAGTACACCCATATTTCGCCGAACGTATTTCCGTCCCTTATGTGATAGGGGGCGAGCCTATCGCCATACCGGGCACAAATACCAGACTCCGGGCTGACACTGAGCATATCGAAATAGAAAAACCAAATATCCCTTCTACCTGACCTCAGAACCGCATGTCGTACAACGTACGCATGTCAACTACGCCACCGTGGCATTCAGTTATTATTTTGTTATAGTATAATTATTGTCTCAGGTACGTGTTATTGCTCCAATTAAAACTACCTTTCCTATTTATGGTTTGTACTGTGTGATATCAATGGAATAATACTGTCCACCTACATACATCATTCACTTTAGACCTTTGCCTTTTGGGAATATCAAACACATAATAATTTCGAATGACTTAATCTGCAACTGTTGATACTGTAATCACAAAACAAACAAACTCCCAAGAAAAACCAGTTTATTAAATAGTGATTTCTTAGGTTTACGTGAATATTACACATTGAAATAAAACTAGTTTATACGGATTTTATCGCGGTTTAATTTTTATTTTAGTCCCGACGTTTCGAAAGCTTTTCAGCCTTCGTGGTCACGGGAGAGACTGAGGTGTAGGTCGTCTCGAAAAGTTAATGTTACAATGGCTACCTTCATTTTAAAATTATACATTTATTTTTAATTATTTAAAAAAGTTAGTTGACACTAGTCCGATCTACGCAGAAAGAGCTCACGGTATCTTGAGGTCTGGCAGTTGGTCTGGTTGGTTGGCCATTGTAACATTAACTTTTCGAGACGACCTACACCTCAGTCTCTCCCGTGACCACGAAGGCTGAAAAGCTTTCGAAACGTCGGGACTAAAATAAAAATTAAACCGCGATAAAATCCGTATAAACTAGTTTTATTTCAGTTTATTAAATGTACATAATTTATTTTCAGTATTATCAAAATTTGTGGATGTCGTCTATCATTGCTTCGATGGTGAACGAAAAATAAAACAAAAATATTTATATTATTTATTCTAATAAATAAGAAACACGATTGTACAAAGGGATGTCACAGGCGAAGTGTTCAATCAACTGCAGCTGTTAGACGCTGTCCACACTTGAGATGTTTCAACTGGCAAGTTGCGTGGGCCTCTATCAAATGCGTGTAGTGCAATAAAAAACGTAACTTGGTGATGAAAGCAACCGAGTCTTGGTTCCCGGTTGAGATACATTTTTGCGTAGTACGGTAACTTTCACTAATATCTATATTTGCAGAAATCATTACACACGTCACTAATAACAAGTAGACCACCAAAGCCCCGTAGTGCAATGCCTCGCTTGAGTATTTCCTGAATTACTACTAACATTTATCGAGAGGCTCCCTCGAACAATATTATTATTAACGGGCACACTAATATTTCCCTGCGAAATAGGAGCAGCCTCTCCATCCAATAACAGAGTTAGCACAAGCAGCAGAAATAACTTTCCGGTGTGCATGATGTGATTGTAAAGTATTTTACTTTGAAATAATCTGTGTGGAGCACGCTTTTATACTGATTGTTATCAGGACATGACAATATAGAAAAACCCGACATTAAATCGAATTAAATTGTTTCTAAAGAATGTTTTTCGTTATGCTCATGTTTATTAACTGATAACAACAAACGAAAATGGTTGCAATTGAGCATAGGTCAAAGATCAGTTAATTAAAATAAAAAACCGGCAAAGTGCGTGTCGGGCCGCGCACACTTAAGGGTTCAGTAGTGTAGCCGAAAATATTCCATAACTCAGAAACTATATAGCCTAGCTTTTTTTAAATTATTATCTTGTATGACGAGACGAGCAGGTCGCTCGCCTGATGGTAAGCGCCACGCCTTCTCATAAACATAAGCAACGTCTCACAAAGAACTTTGAATTGCAAAGCATTGCATGACACTGGACTGCGCACGTCACCTCGAGACATAAGTTGTTAAGTCTCATAATGCCCAGTAATTTCACTGGCTTCAATGTCCTTTATACCGGAACAAAATAGTGCTAACACACTGTTGCTTGGCATGTCATTTGTAGAAATAGACAAAGCGGTGGTACCAACCCAGACGGCCTTTCGCATACGACGTACCTGCCTACTTGAAAGTACCTTTTAAGTTATACTACCTTGAATTTTCCACCCAGTAATTTAAAAGAGGTGGGGGGGGGGCATATTTTTCATGACTTTGGACACGCATATCTCACAAACTAACCCTACTATCCTATTTACTACTATTATAAATGGTAAAGTTTAATTGTTTGTGAATTTGGACGTTTGTCAGTCCATCACGTCGTCACGGCTGAATGGTATTGAATGAAATTTGGCACACAGGTTGACCATAAGCTGGATTAGGACATAGGCTACTTTTTATACTGGAAAAGTCCGTCCACGCGGGCGGAGCCGTGAGCAAAATGCATCCAACAGTGACACACATAGTCCTGACCCCACACTAGGATAACCTGTATCGTGGGTATCAGGAACTACGAGGAACTTAAAGTCCCACATTACACAGACATGTATCTCGTGTGGGAATCGAACCGACGGCCTCTCGCTTCGTAGCCGGCTTCTCGCCCACTGAACCACAAAGATGTCAAAAGCTAGTGACTTATATAAAATCAGGAACCATAATTTTGTATTGTAATATTAACAAGCGCTGTGAATAAGCAGTGTCGCAGACGCCGGTCTGCTCACACAATCAAACTTCGTTCAACTGGACCATTAAGGTGTGAAATGTGGTAGGAAAGACTGGCATATTTTGATGAATCTTACACCTTCTCCTTAGAAGAAAAATAAAACAACAAAGTTAGCACAAGCAGATACCTACAACTTTACTGCAAGCATGGTGTAGGCGATGCAGTAAAGGAAAATCACAAATTGGATGAAAAAATATTTTATTATTTTCTATGATGGTACAATATGCTCCTTTTTGCGAGTGACTGCTAGCGGCCGGATGACCGCCTGACTGCTTTCGTCCCGCGTCCTCGTACCGCTCGCGCTTCCTTTCAAAGTTGCAGCAAAATTTATAATATGCTTATATTGATAATGTATAAAATCTATACATCGGCTCGTCCCCTATCACATCGTGGGACGGAGATACGCTCGGCGAAGTGTACTGGTTACAACTCTGCCTACCCTTTCAGGGATTACAGACGTGAGTGCGTATCTATGTATTTATAAAATATCATCAGGTGTAGCGTAATCACTTTGCCGAGCCAGGATAAAAAATAAAATAAAAAAACTACTATTATATTATTTATATTTGTTTGATTTGCGACGGTGTTTTGAGACGCATCTAACTGCTGTTGAACATCCACGAGACTTGCCTTCAGAAAGACAATGTGCTTCAGAAGGTTGATTATGTCGTCGTGGTCGAAGGTGACTAGAGGGAGTTTATTTTTCCAAAACTTAGAGATATCCATAACTTCAATACTAGGAATAAAAATAACGGCTAATTATAAAACCAGGCTTCACAAAATCAGCAATTCTTTTAAGGGTCTTGGTATACATTTTTACAATAAAGTTCCCAATTATATTATTGTCTCAGGTACGTGTTATTGCTTCAATTAAAACTACCTTTCTTATTTATGGTTTGTACTGTGTGATATCAATGGAATAATACTGTTCACCTACATACATCAATTCACTTTAGACCTTTGCCTTTTGGGAATATCAAACAGATAACAATGTGCGAATGAGAAAAAACCTCATTTGCAACTATTTATACTGTAATTACAAAAGAAACAAACTTCCAAGAAGAACTAGTGTAATCAATATGTTTTTTATTATTTCTTCATATTATTATCAAAACGTCTCACTGATCTAGTGCAGAGTATTTAGACTAACAAACTATTAAAGCCCTAGATTCACACCGCCGCGCTGTTCAGGTGATGGTTCAGGTAGTGACAATCCTAGTCTTTGAGTTTTCAATGCGAAAAATTACATAATATATAAATTTTGGTTTGGTGTACGTTACTACGTGCGTCCATTACTTTGGCGCAGTCTATCTCCTAAATAGATGTCTGCTTGATAAATGTTAATACTTAAATGAAGAAATCAACCTATTATCTATATATTATACTAGCTGTAGCCCGCGGCTCCTCCCGCGGCTCCTCCCGCGTGAATGCCTATTTCCAGAAGCGAGTCCCGGTGAGAAACGCTCTTGACAAAAATACTAATGTGGCTATTAAAAATAGGGGTTGATCGGAGAGGGTTGAAAATTTAGGGTTGTATGTATTTTTAATGCTGTATCATAAATAAATAAAAACAAAAAATGTTGTCTAAAAAATAAAAAATAAAATTTAGGGGTGGACCACCCTTAAATTAATTTAGGGGGATGAAAAATAGATGTTGGCTGATTCTCAGACCTACCCGATATGCACACAAAATTTCATACAAATCGGTCCAGCCGTTTAGGAAGAGTATGGGAACGAACATTGTGACACGAGAATTTTATATATAAGATAAAAGCGAAATACCACTCACTGACTGATTCATCACGATTTCTCAAAAACTACTGAAGCTTGGATCATGAAATTTGGTCAGATGATAGTTTGTGTAATGTAGACATCAGCTACATTTTAAGGGGGTAAAAGAGGGGTTTGTCCGTTGTATGCAACTTTTTAATGGAAGGGGATACGACTGTGAAATTGAGCGCAAACATTGGTTATTAAAAATAATGAAATATGAGGGTCATATTTTTGGAAAATTCCACTTACAAAAGGGGGGAGGGGGGTTTAACTTTGTCTGGAACTTTTTTAATGGAACGGAATACGACTGTGAAACTTGCACGAACTTTGCTTATGACAATTAATGAAATACGTGATTCACATTTTAGCGAAATTTTATTTCGAAAAGGGGGGAGGAGGGGTTGAACTTACTTAGTTCCAAGTTGCATTTTCCTCTAATAAATGCGTAAAGCGCAATGACGCATGCAATAGAGCACTTGTCAAAAATATGACTGAATGACAGCTTTCAGCGCTTGCAGCGAATGCACAGTGAGATGAATACGTTAGAGTACAACACAAGTTAAAGATGGTGTGTGTGTGGATTAGACGACAAAAAAATTGGAGTTTTATTATTATTATCATTAGAACAAAGAAAATAAAATGCTTTTATTTATTAAATATATTTTTATTTAAGATGAATGTTATTCTATTTTATTTATTTTCATTAATTTTTTATGACATTATAATATACTTTGATTATTTTTCGAATTATTTTGACAGATCGTGTTGCAGAGGGAGTTTCTTGCACCGCTTCTTCTCCACATCTGTAACCCGTTCCGAAGCGGTAGTAGTATATCTACAATATAATTGACGATTTAAAAGATCTTGGAAAAGGCTATTTAAATAAAGACTATTTTGACGTTGACTTTGAATTGCGGGTCCTCAAATATCTTGCTAGTGTATAGTCCTTGGCGTGCGCGCTGCACTCTTCTTGTCAGTGAGAAAATGACGAGCAAAGAGTTTGTAATAAACTAGTTTTTGCTTGCGGCTCTGCTCACGTGAACGGTTTTGTCCGGGATGAAAAACAGCCTATATCCTAGTCCAGGTCATGGTCTACCTGTGTGAAATCATCAGTCGTTACTATTCTATTCGTCAGTTGATTGACTAACAAACATCCAAATTCACAAACTCACAAACATCCAAACTTTCACATTTATGATAATAGTAGGATATAAAAATTGGGGGGTCTCAAAATCGGCTGTCTTGTGCGTTATCTGGCTGTTAAGATGTATTCGAACATCGAAAGATCGGCCCTAAATACCATATTAAATTTTTATAGTAATATATTATTCGATTACTGGACTTCCTATCGATAATTATGCGATTCTCGACATTATCACTACAAAATGTAGACATAGCATACCACTTTGTACGAGTCTTTGAGTAATTATTTCTTATTCAGTATTGACGTGTGACAGCAAATTTTGTTCTCTCGAAGTCCGGAGAACATAGTTGTTAAAACACGTCACTGGGAGATAACAGTGGGTATAAAGTCAAGCGATTCACAAGCATACACACTAGCTTTTCAAACGCACTCCACCTCGTTCCGTCAACATGCTCACCGTCACCAAGTTGTGTCTGCTGCTTGTGATCCTCGCGTCCCTGTCCACGATGAACACTGCCCCAATCACTTAACACATGCGTTGGGTCTCTGGAGTATCCATCCACGACAACAACATTAATGGAAGTGTTCAGATCAACTACGCTGGTCCTCATGATAATGTCATTTGTAATAGAGAAGATGGATGTGAGAATCAATATGATAGTCACAAATAGCTAGCCGATGTTTTGATGATCCCTCATTCCTTATTGAAACTTGCAAAGTAGCTCCGCATTCCTTTTAACTATGTAATGCTTAAAACCATGTTCTCCAAGTTACAAAATAAAAAGTATGTACATTATGTTTTATTGTTTTATCTATGTAAATCCGGGAGGAAAATAAGATAACCTCCTTGAAACTAGGTTATCATCGATTTCGGCAGTCGTTTTCCTAAGAAGGAATGAGATACGTTTCAATAAGGTTGTGTGTCGTTAATTAATTGATTGTTCGAGAGAGTGTGTGTTTAAATAAATCTCGAGTTAATATTACTAAAACGTATAAAAATTATTGCTATTAAGATAATCAAAAAGTAAACATTCTGCGAAACAGTATAAATACTGCACAATATACAACATCGGACACTTCTAAATATAGCTTTGTATGTACTGTTACCATTTCTCTCGCCTGAACAACTATATCATCATGCTCACCATCACCAAGCCATACACACTGCTGGTGATCCTCACGTCGTTCTCCGCCATCAATACATCACCAAGTCGAAAACGCATCGTGCATAAGAATAACAATGTTGTTTCTATACATATTCACGATATCGATGTCGGAGGACATTTTCAACTTAATTTAGCCGGTGCTGCAAATAATACTATAACAGGTGCCGCAGATCATGAACGGGATGACAAAAGCGTTGCAAGAAAAGAAAGCGATCATTCTTATGGAAGTGATTATTATCGTGACGATCGTGGTAAAAGAGGTGAAAACAATGAGAACTGGCGTCATTCAAATGACTGTAGCCTGCTTGCTCCACGAGCTCCGCCTCCGCATCGTCGACCATAAGAAGCCGCATTTTTTCAAAGAAAATCGTTTCAAATAACTATAGATGGTATAAATAAATTTCTTTGGTTATAACAATTTTTTTTTATCCCTGCCCTGTATTATACGTGCCCCACTGCTGGGCACAGGCGAGAGGGGTCAGGTCTTAGTCCACCACGTTTGCCTAATGCAGGTTGGGAGACTTCCCATACTTTCAAAATTCTTATGAAGAACTTCTCAGGTATGCAGGTTTCCTCACGATGTTTCCTTCACCATGTTCACGTGTATGCTCTTGGGACTGGTTTTGAACATGCGACTTTCATCTCGACAGTTCGTATCACACCCCAGTGAGCTATCGCTGCTTTTTATTATTAATAATTTAATAAAAGAAAATATTTACATTAATTAAATAAAATACATTGCGAATTTTTCTAAAAAACTTTCTCAAGCATCATAGAATTTTTTAGATATATACATACATACGTACGCACTCACGTCTGTAATCCCCATAAGGGTGCAACTAGTCCTGCACCTACATTTCACCGAGTTTAATGCCGTCCCATGATGTGATAGGGGGCGAGCCTATCGCTATACTGGGCACAAAATCCAGTCCCGGGCAACTCATCGAATGGAAATCTCAAACACAAACAATGATTGCCCGACCTGGTAATTGAACCCAGGACCTCACGGTTCTCTGCCTTACTACACTGTTACTAGACTACTGATATAATAAATGATGAGCGAGTTAATATCTATTTTATAGCATAATATATCGGCATACGATCAAATGGAAGTGTTTTTTTATACGTAATAGGCTCGCGTTTGGCCACTATCACGCATGATGGTAAACGATGATGTGGCCTAAGATGAAGCACGCTTGCCTAGCAAAAAACGATTCACTCGCGACTTGAAGACACCCAGATTATATTTATCGGGAAACAAAGACTCCGGCAACTTGTTCCACAACTTGGCAGTCCGTATGATGAAGGTGGACGCAAAGCGTTTGGTGCGCGTTTTGGGAACGTCTACCATAAATGGGTCGCGTTAAGATGTGATGTTAAGAGATCTATGACTATACAGTATCATACGATTATATTGTGTCGTAAGTGTCAACTGCGAGAGACTTTCGGTCTCACAACATCCAGTCCCGAAACAAATATTGGTGGAACAGACAAATATTTGTCACTATTATTATATTAGACACTTTGCATTTATCATTCTCCCAAAAATGACAGCAATAGTGACATGTTCGTGAATAATACATTAATTTAACAACACAGATTAACTATTAGTTACTATTTAACAATGTCTTTATGAGAGTGTTAACAAATGTGGTAATGTCATCTATGGATTTAGGGTTACTTATAAAGCTAGTTCGTTGGTAATTAACCAGGGAACTGTCGCAGGCGGTACCAACCAAGAATTTCTTGCAGAGTAAAAACATATAGTATTTAATTATATAATATTTTATTGTACAAATATTTACAACATGTTACATGAATTATTAATACCTTGTACAAGACTTCCAAAACAAAATATAGCAGCAATTTAGTTGTATATAATTTGCATTAGCATTTATAACAACAGATAAGTCCCTTCCAACGTTGTTGTGGTGAACGTCAGTGTTTATTACAGGCGGAGGTCCATATATATATTCGACTTGACAATGTATTGCTTCCGTTGTCGACAGCGACACGAGGATCACAAGCAGCAAATACAGCTTGGTGACGGTAAGCATGTTGAAGATGAGCGTGTAGCGGAGGCACTGGACAATTAGTGTAATGATATTTCTCTCGCACACGCAATTTATACGTCAATAGAGTTACAAACGACACTGATAATTTTAAATGTTATAGGTCAAAGATACATATAGCTTATTTTTTATGACAAGGAGTTATTAAAAACGTAAACCTTCATTAGTTAAAACGTATTTTAAGCCTATCGAACGTTCAATAAAATTCTTTATTCATAATCGTTTGATAAAGCTCCGATAACTAAAATAGGTTTATCATACACAAAGTTGCCAGTTTACAGAAAATGATTAATTGATTGAATGATTTTAATATGGTTTGTCTCTGGAAAGACTGGAAACAAACTAAATAAGAAGAAAATTGACGGAGTTTTGGCGGGAATTCTGATAATGCGGTGGCTCTCTTGATTTACTAATAATTATTTCCTAAACTAGTTTAAAGTTGTGTTTGTTGTATAAACGTGGTGTGGTTTTGTGCAATAATCATTTACGATGATGAATAGCGTATGGAAACACTAAAAATAGGGAATTTAGGTGATTTTTGATCAAGGGTATTGATCGACCGCTTGAAGAAAGTCTTCTAAGAAGCATTGAACTGAAAGGAATTAACACCAAAACTCCGACAAGACCTTGAAATGGGCCACACCCCCGTTTCATCATTCTTGGAATATAAGAAAAGAATATAACTAATGACTTGGCAGCATGGTCTCTGACCTTTGCCGGTTTCTTAAGGAACAAACAAACAAAAAAAAAGAAAATTGACATCTCATCAATGTCAAATGTCAAGAAAGGTAAACAAACAGGAGTTATAAAATTCCAGAAGACCTTGAAATTGACCACGCCGCGCCGCTGCGCTGATATTTCGTCGTTCTTGGGAAGAGTTGAAAATATATAATATAGTACTTGTCATTGGCGAAATATATAATAGGGCGAAGCCGTTATAAATAAGAAAAAGACATAAATTAAAAAAAAATGACAGTAGACGTAAATTAAACGTCAATTATGAAACAGCTGACCGATGTCGGCCATGTTTTTCACTATCGAACGCTTAAAATAGTTTTATAGCTTCTATAAAATAGTGACACTTTATAGGAGAGTTAATGAGCGTTTTAGCGTTATTGAACAATTATGAATAACAATTTTTATCAATCATCTAATAACGGCCTTATAAAGCTCCGATAACTTATTATGAATAAGACCATAAGACTTTTTTCGAATGTGCCGGTAGAACAAGTGAAGCAGGTCGACGAATATAAAGGTCGAAAGGAAGAAAAAGAAAAGTTATTTACGTTAACGGCCAAGTTATTTACCTGATGGTAAGTAATCTCTACCGCCCATGATCGGGCATCGTAACATAATGTTAAAAGTACGGGATAATTAAGGGATTGGATAGGGGAAAAAACATTTGAGTCTCCGAAAATTTCAGTCGCGGTACTTCTTTTATTACAAAATATAAATAAAAATTAAATATTTATATTTATTTCACCTGTCATGGTCACGACATGCAACTGCGTAATAATTAATTATTTAAGTTTGGTTTTCTTTTTATTTGTGTTGTACATGCATATGTTAACTATGTCGTTGTCTGTGACAAATAAATTGGTTTTCTTTCTTTCACATCAGTTTACTATGACACAGACAACCAAACTCTAGAAATTATTATTATAAAATAACCTTATAGTTTTTATCATCAGAATCTTTCAAAATTAACTGAACTAAAATCGTGAGATTTTTTTACTACAGTTTTTTATAGTTGAGAGAGAAATAAGTGTTTAAAATTTACTACCATTATTTTTTCCTTTTATAAAGTGGTCTCTTAGTAGTAGGGTGATTCGAACCCAATTTAATTAAATTTCATTAAAATTAAAATCCAAATATGTTTTGAACTAGAGATTTGCAGGCGAAAGAAATGGGGGGGGGGGGGTAGATGTCTTGTTCCTCTATTAACCTGCTTCTGTATCGTGTATAATTTGATTATAAGAACCACCAACAGATTTGAATGCTAATTCTCGTATTAACTGACACTGCGACTGAATTTTAACCGAACTGACATTAAATTGTAATTTTACTAAAAAAATTGCATTCTGTTCCTCTTTAAGTTCAGTCCGGTTTCAATGCTATCTCATCTCAAACTCAATTCAGTCACAATTCTGACGATTACGTTTGACGTTTTAAAAATGTTAGCAAAATTCCATTTTGACTTCAGTCAACTACTAATCTATTTTTTAATGTCATTTCGATCTATTTTCACATTTCACGTTCGTTATTGCTTCATGAGAACACCATTTGCAACTTTCTTGACACTGAGACTAGATCGGAATGATATTTTGAACATTTTTAATTACGAGAATTGGCCTTCTGTATACGACTGCGACACAAGTAAACATATATTTTGACCATGGCCCGAATATATGAAAAATTCAACGTAAAATCCACGAATATTGTTTAAATAACAAAGCTTACTAATAGTGATAGCTTGCGTATAATGGAATACGTACGTATTTTGGAATAACCAATGCGCAGATATGGTTTATCTTATTATGTAAACTCAATTAGTTTACAACTTAATAAGTTTGGCTTTCATAATCACATTGTTTAATTAGCTGTGGTTTTAATTCACATTTACGAACTGCACATTTATTTTATAACTTACACAACGTTGTACTTATTTTAATTTAATACTCATGTCACATTATTTTCATGATGTATGATATAATGTGTGAAGGTTTCGATGAACTCTTTGCCATGAAAAATGTGGAGATAACGTGATATGACTTGGAGCGTAATCAAATCAACCTGAGCATGATTTAAACTTTCCTAAGAAAAGATACAAGAATATATTCTAATATTTATATAAATATACGTATATATATTATATGTATTTAACTTATGTATTTACATTTATATCCTTATTCTTCTTGTATTTATCGGGATATTATGTATTTTATGTATGCTGATATATAGTTATTTATATTCATTGTATATATATATTTTCTGTTTCGTTTTCTTCGTCATCTTTGCACCTGCCATGTACATCTCTACATCACGCTAAGGCATTAAGTCCGCCTTTATAAAAAATAAATAATAATAAAAATCCTCCAACCCGTCTGGTGATAATACAGATTTAAGGTGAAGATCGCCGAAATCCCCCAGATGAGCCGGATCTTCGAAAACCTCCTGGAGTTGGGAATCCAGATGAACGGGAATGGTATGCAGGGCGGAAGCCGTGTCCACCGAAACCATTCCATTTTCCTCCATGATGTCTTCCTCCAAAATGACCTCGTTTTCCACCATCATAATAATCTCTTTCGGATGGAATTTCACTGCCATTTGTATCTTCAGGAATTGATATAGTATTACTGGCAGCACCATCGAAATTCATATGTATATTTCCTCCGACGTCGTTATGGTGAATGTGTATGTAGTAAACGTTGTTGTTTTTATCCACAAAGAATCCTCGACCTATTATTGGTGATGCCTCGATAATGCAGAGTGACGCGAGGATCACAAGCAGCAAACACAGCCTGGTGGGGACGAGCATGATAATGAAGTGAATGTTCAGACAAGAAGTGTTACTGCACTTGCAAAGCTTGATTATGTGTTTTGTATGCAATATCCACAGTATTTATACTTACAGCTTTATATTTCTGCTGTTATCGGTAACTCGGTTAAGTCCCGCAGTTTGTTTATTATTAGATATTGTTATGTCAGCGGTCTCGTATTTTAATATCACGTACATTTAAATAGGATGACAAGAAACGTGACTCAAGCAAAAAAAGACCACACCAAAACTCTGTGCAAAGGGGCAGTGCTATAAAAGTCTGTGCAGCTCGTTCATTCATCAATTCATAAAAATTTAATCATGATCTCTAGTTGACACTTAATACTTCTAATTTCTTGCGCGGTGCAAACGTCGCATCTCGATTTACAAGTTTAGTATTTAGACATAATGTTTTATGAAATAAACTTGATTTTTAACGTTCATGAATTTTGGTTGCGTGTATGAATGTTATGTGTAAGTAAGTTGTGCCAGAGGCCATTCTTGTGTCAGTCTGTCCGGTTGTCACGTAGAATGGTTCGGGAGTGCGACCCCGGCCACTCGAGCCGTCAGCGCCGCGTTCCGTCACTCCCACCGCGGCTCTGATGCCCCCCTCCAACCCTTCCCGTCCCGTCACTGGTGGTAGGGCTTAACTCTTGGTGGATTTCATTTACTTGGAGTTAGGCCCGAACGGATTGGTACCACCGTCTAGCCTATTTCTGCCGCGAAGTAGTAATGCGTTCCGGTGGAAGGGCTAGATAGCCGTTTCTTCTGTCCTCTCCATTCCCTGGTGGTGAAATTTGGACGGCACTCGTAATATGCGGGGGTTTGGTTTCGGTCGCCGCATGGGTAGCATCTGTGAGGGGCTGGCGTGGGATACAGGGAGACCCGATGGGAACGGCCACCGCCGGCCGCCTGCCGGTCAGTAGGGGACCTGAACCCGGGGATACACTTTATAAAAACTCCCTCCCCGGGAAGCTGTCCCGCCAACCGGCGAAAATCCCATAGTACTGTCGTCGTGCCAGCTTGGGAGACTGGAGCGGATCCCGGCGACTGTACACGGGGGGGCATCGGGGGCCCTTTCGTGCCTCGCGCCAGCTCCTCACATTACTCGCGTGACCATCCGGCTCCTGACTCCGCAAAATTATATTTTGGGTGCCGTCTTGATTTCACTACCCCAACACATTTCCCTTTCCCCCAACTCAAATTTTTTTATGAAGGCACAAGGAAAAAAGAGCAAATTTACTTCGGCGGATTCTTCATCAACTTTAACAGTAGACTTCTGCAATGTCAGGGGTCTGCACAGCAACCTGGACGCTGTACACTACCATCTAGAGTCAGCGCGGCCTGCCCTGCTCTTTTTAACGGAGACTCAGATATCTACCCCTGACGACATCTCGTACCTTAGCTACCCCGGTTACGTACTGGAACACTCGTTCCTGCGTAAGGCCGGGGTGTGCGTTTTCGTCAGGGATGATATATGTTGTCGCCGCCTTCGGGGCCTCGAGCATCGGGACCTGTCAATCTTGTGGGTTTGCGTAGAGTATGGGGGTCGTACCCGGGTCTATGCATGCCTATACAGGTGTCCCATGCCGGTGAAACGGGGGCTTCTCGCTTATTCGAGAACGTCCAAGTGGGGACTGATCAATCTCTCGAGCAGTATCCGTCCGCGGAGGTGGTGGTCCTTGGGGATTTTAACGCTCACCATTCTGAGTGGTTGGGTTCCCGAACCACCGACGCAGCGGGTCGGTCTGCTTATGAGATGGCTTTGGCTTACGGTCTCACACAACTGGTAACTCAGCCCACCCGAGTTCCAGATGTTGAGACCCATGAGCCCTCCCTGTTGGACCTTCTACTGACCACAAATCCTGAAGGATATAAGGTAGTGGTCGACCCCCCTTTGGGGTCATCAGACCACTGCCTTATACGTACCTCAGCCCCTGCGGTATATCCCGATCGCTCTTCAGCGACGGGGTTCCGCAGGGTCTGGCGGTATGGGTCAGCGGATTGGGAAGGGATGCGTGAATTCTTTGCGTCCTTCCCATGGAAGCGGTTCTGCTTCTCTTCCGAAGATCCTGATGCTTGTGCGGACCGCGTCAGGGACCTGGTAGTTATGGGGATGGATCTTTTCATCCCTTACTCCAGGGTACCTGTCGGGCGTCGCAGCCGGCCCTGGTATAACAGTACCTGTGCCGAAGCTGCACGCCTTAAGCGGTCCGCATACGGGGCGTGGAACGAAGCCCAAAGGCATCAGGGTCCAAACGCGAAGGAGGAGAGGCGGAAATTTAATGCCGCTTCTAGGTCCAACAAGTGGGCTATAGCTAAGGCCAAGGCAGAACACATTGGCAGAATTGGCGAGCGGCTCGAGAGTTACCCGTCTGGTAGTCGGGCTTTCTGGTCTCTCGCCAAGGCTGTCCAAGGTAACTTCTGCCTATCCAGTCTCCCGCCAATGCGTAAGGCCGATGACAGTTTAGCCCACAGTGCAAAGGAGAAGGCTGATCTCCTGGCCCAATCCTTTGAACTCGACTTTGGATGACAGAGGAGCCACTCCACCAAAACTTCCCCGGTGCGAGTACTCCCTGCCTGAAATCCGCATTAATCAGCGTGCGGTCAGGCGGGAGCTTAGGCTCCTTAACATCCGAAAGTCGAGTGGGCCGGACTGCATCCCCGCAGTGGTTCTTAAGACGTGCGCCCCCGAGTTGACCCCCATTCTTACGCGGCTTTACCGTCTTTCATATAATTCCAACAGGGTTCCCGCTTCGTGGAAGGTAGCTCATGTCCATCCGATCCCTAAAAAAGGTGACCGGTCGGAACCTTCGTGCTATAGACCAATAGCCATCACATCCTTGCTCTCTAAAGTCATGGAGAGAGTAATCAACGCCCAGCTTATGGGGTATCTAGAGGAGCACCAGCTGATTAGCGATCGTCAGTACGGTTTCCGTCACGGTCGCTCGGCTGGTGATCTTCTTGTTTACCTCACACATCGCTGGGCGGAGGCTATAGAGAGCAAGGGTGAGGCTATGGCCGTCGGTCTAGACATCGCGAAGGCGTTCGATCGGGTATGGCATGGGGGCCTTCTGTCGAAGCTACCATCATACGGAATCCCCGAGGGACTCTGCAAGTGGATTGCTAGCTTCTTGGACGGTCGGAGCATCAAAGTCGTTGTAAACGGCTGCTGCTCCGACACTATGTGCATTAATGCTGGCGTTCCACAAGGCTCAGTGTTGTCGCCCACTCTATTCATACTGCATATCAATGACATGTTATCTATTATCGATAACATGCATTGTTATGCAGATGATAGCACCATTGATGGGCGCTACACTGGCCAGCAGGGTATCCCTCGCAGCACCGTGGAAGAAAGACGGTCAGAACTTGTGTCTGAAATCGAGAGCTCTCTGGGGCGGGCCTCCGAATGGGGTGAAAGGAACCTGGTTCACTTTAACCCCACGAAGACACAAGTTTGCGCGTTCACCGCTAAGAAGGACCCATTTGTTATGGCGCCACGGTTCCAAGGAGTCACTCTCCGGGTTTCCGAAGGTATTGAGATCCTCGGCGTCGATATATCGAGCAAGGTCCAGTTTAGGAGTCAAGTGGAGGACAAAGCCAAATTGGCAAGCAAGAAATTGGGCATCCTGAACAGAGCTAGGCGGTACTTCACGTCGGGCCATAGATTAGCGCTTTATAAGGCGCAAGTCCGGCCCCACGTGGAGTACTGTTCTCATCTCTGGGCAGGAGCGCCCAAATGCTTGCTTGACCCACTTGACTCCTTCCAGAGGCGGGCCGTTCGAATCGTCGGGGATCCTGATATCACGGATAACCTGGAGCCGTTGGGGCTGCGGAGAGATTTCGGGTCTCTCTGCTTGTTCTACCGGTTGTTCCACGGGGAGTGCTCCGAGGAACTGTTTAAAATGGTGCCAACATCACCATTTTATCATCGCACCACCCGACACCGCAGCAGAGTTCATCCATACCACCTGGAAACGATTCCGTCTAGCACGGTTCGTTTCCAGCGTTCATTCTTACCACGTACGTGCAAGCTCTGGAATGAACTCCCTGCAGCGGTGTTCCCTGAGCGCTATGACATGTCCTTCTTTAAACGAGGTTTAAAAAGAGTAATCCTTCGACGGTAGGCAGCGGCTTTGCTGTGCCCTGGCATTGCAGAAGTCTATGGGCGGCGGTGACTACTTACCATCAGGTGGCCTGTTTGCTCGTCTGCCTATCCAGGCAGTAAAAAAAAAAAAAAAAAAAAAGTAAGTGGAGCAGGCGCAGTTGTAATGCGTATTACCCCCTTAAAATGTACATTTCTAAAATTCGTTTTTAGCTGACGTCTACATTACAGAAACCATCTTGGGACAAAATTTCATGAGCCTACCTTTGGTAGTTTTTGAGTAATCGTGATTAATCAGTGAGTGAGTGGTATTTCGATTTTATAAAATATGTCTATTGACTGCCTCGGTGGCGCAGTTGTAATGCGTACGTGTTACGATTACGCTAACGCTGAGGTCTCGGGTTCGATCCCCGGGTCGGGTAAAGTTGTATTGGCTTTTCTATTACGAAATGCTCAGTATCAGCCCGGAGTCTGGAATTTGTGCCCGGAATGGCGATAGGCTCGCCCCCTATCACAACGTGGGACGGAGATACGCTCGGCGAAATGTGGGTGTTCTAGTTACACCTACCCCTTCAGGGATTACAGGCATGAGTGCGTATGTATGTAAATTATGTAACAAAAACCCTAGTGGGCGTTATAACCGCGATATCAGAATCGATATTCAAAAAATTGGAATATAAAAATCAAATCAAACGTAAATCGCATACGAAAATAAGACTAATAATAATCATATTTATTTTTTATACTTTAATAATTTTATCGTTTGTAAACCGTATTTCGATTGATTACCTCTGCAAGAGCGATGTCTCAGAGCCAGAGCGAGATAGCAAGTTGCGGCGTCTACGTGCATCAAACACGCTGCGCCGCGTGTGCACCCAGTTTCGTCAATACTTAACATAAAGTCAGCTGTTCATCACTTTTCACATAAAGATATCATTTTTTAAATACGTTGATTTTTCTAAGCTACGTGTGTAAGGATAATATCTCGCTTCTGTTTATAATTTTTTTAATTCAACTATTTTTATTAACCTGTCTATATGTACGAGTAACTTCACGACCTAGAAAGGGCCAACAGGGTTTTTGTTACATATTTTATATATATGTTTTAGTAATATTAACTCGAGATTTATTTAAACACACACTCTCTCGAAGAATCGATTAATTAACGACACACAGACAATCTTAGTGATTAGTGAAACGTATCTCATTTCTTCTTAAGACGACTGCCAAAATCGATGGTAACCTAGTTTCAAGGAGGTTATCTTATTTTCCTCCCGGATTTACATAGGTAAAACAATAAAACATAATGTACATTAATACTTTTTATTGCAACTTGGAGAACATGGTTTTTGCATTACTATGTAAAAGGATTGCGTAGCTTCTTTGCATGTTTCTATAAAAGATGAGTATCCAGATGTATTCGTTGTCGTTTCAGTAATTACTCCAACCAAACTATTTGTGACCATCATATTGATTCTCACATCCATCTTCCCTATTACAAATGACATTATCATGAGAACCAGCGTAGTTGATCTGAACACTTCCATTAATGTTGTTGTCGTGGATGGATACTCCAGAGACCCGACGCATGTGTTTTGTGATTGGGGCAGCTTCCATCGTGGACAGGGACGCGTGAATCACAAGCAACAGGCACAACTTGGTGATGGTCAGCATGTTGATGGAGCGAGGTGGAGTGCGTTTGAAAAGCTAGGCCTTTGTGTGATTGCTTGTGAATCGCTTGACTTTATACACGCTGTTATCTCCCAGTGACGTGTTCTTTGAGAGAATAAAATTTGCTGTAACACGTCAATATCTCAATACTGAATAAGAAATAATTACTCAAAATTATTTTTATAAAACTTTTGGCTTATTTTAATATAAGTTACATAATAACTTTTTAACAAAAATTACTCAATAAACTAAAACGTAAAACTTTTGGGTCGGTGGTACTGTAGTTAAATTGTTATAAATTGTTTATTAGTTTTCTATTTTTAGTGAAAGAATCATTAAATTCGGTGCATAAATGTTTAATTTATAGTCTTTCATCCCCGTTATTGGAGAGTAAAATAGAGATAAAAAGAGGGGATTTCGAAATAACACTTCTGGTTAGCACAAATAAGAAAATGACTCATTATTAAAAAAACTAATTTAATGAGTAATATGTGTTTTTAACAAATGATTTGGAAATTTAAACTTTAAGAGGGAAATGAGGGGAGCAGAAATTTGTATGAAAACTTTTTATAAAAAGAAATACGGTTGTGAAATTGAATACAAATATTGCTTATCTTCTTATATATAAAATTCTCGTGTCACAATGTTCGTTCCCATACTCCTCTATGAAATTTTGTGTGCATATCGGGTAGGTCTGAGAATCGGCCAACATCTATTTTTCATCCCCCTAAATGTTGAGGGTGGTCCACCCCTAAATTTTTTATTTTATTTTATAGACAAAAATTGTTGTTTTTATTTTTTTATGATACAGCATTAAAAAATACATACAACCCTAAATTTTCAACTTTCTACGATTAACCCTTATTTTTTAATAGCGACATTAGTATTTTTGTCAAACGCGTTTCTCACACCGATCGCGATGACGGGAATCGCTTGATGCGACTAGACTACTCTAATCCTGGAAGTAGGCATTCACGCGGGCGGAGCCGCGGGCAACAGCTAGTTTAATATAATGAGACTCTGTTTCACATATTTTGTTAAATTCCTCACAGGGTACTTTTTATCCCGGAACAAGATATTCACGCGGGCGGAGACGCGGGCAAAAGCTAGTAGTCTATAAATGTATATCTATTTCAACTGCCTGACGATTAATTTGACTTCTTGACAACATTATCGTATTGGACTTTCCTGTGTCGGTGGGTCAATTATATGGTATAAAAACAGTAATTATTTGATAAGACACCAGTCAATCCGGGACGAGTTTGTCCCGCGCTTCATTGTTTTTCACTTGAAGCTCAACAATGGTCGCTGTCACCAACTTATTTTTGCTACTCTTACTAGTCATGATGCTATACCATACTGAATGCCATGCGAATAACTATTTCAACTTAGATATACGCGACAACAATAGAAAAGGAGGAATACAAATCAATTTGCCAAAAGCCGGCAAAAATTATTACGAGCCGGATGAAGACGAAGAAATTTTGAGGATTAATCATGAAGGCAATGTCAATGTTGTAGTCACGGGCTTAGATGACGGATGGCAGGCGACAACTCGCCGTGTTGTCGGGTCGAAGTTATCCCAAGATTCACATGGAAATTATCCTGTTGTTGAAAAAATACATCCAAGAGTTCAAAATAATGCTGGTACGATGTTGTCGGTTGGTTGGGCGGTATTTTTGTGCGCATTGTTGATGTAAATTTATTTGTTTGTAATTCTAAATATTTTAATTAAGTAATTTTTTATTTACAAATATTGTTGTTGCTTTATGAATAAATAACTAAATACCTTTTGTAGTTTATGTAAACAATAATTAATTAATAGGCTTTGTCATTCTGACAGTGACAAGTTTCGAACAGAAGAACAGCCGTATACGTCATCGAAATAACCTGACAAGAAACGTAACTCAAGCAAAAATATGACCCCACCAAAACTCTGTGCTAGGGGGCGGGGCTATAAAAGTCTGTCCAGCTCGTTCATTCATTCATCAATCATAAAAATTTATTCATGATCTCTAGTTGACAACACTTAATACGTCTACTTTTTTTCTCGGTGCAGAACGTCGTATCTCGATTTAGAAATTGAATATTTAGACATTAACTTTTATGAAATAAAGTTGATTTTTTAAGATCAGAGTAGAGTTATATGTGGGTACGGAACCCTCGGTACGTGAGTATGACTCTCATTTGGCCGGTTTTTACTGGTATGGGTGCTATGGGACTAAGTCCCTTGTAGTTTCTGATACCCACGACGTGACGCCAGACTTGTATCTCAGTGTGGAGTCAGGACTATGCGTGTGACTAATGGGCCTTTACTATAACATTTTTTTTTATTGTATAGGCCGGCAAACGAGCAAGTGGGTCACCTGATAGTAAGTGATCTCTACCGCACATGTACGCCCACAATACTAAAATAATAATGGGCGCGTTACCGACCTTAAAGGAACGAGATAAGTAAGGGATTGGGAAGAGGAGGGGAATTTGGGCCTCCGGATATCTCACTCACCGTACGAAACGCAGCAGCAACCTCCTACTTTACGCTGGTTTTCTGTGAGACAGAGGTAACGACCCGGACGAGCCGGCCCATTCATGCTGTAGACAAAACTGTCTACAGCGTGGCTCTACCACTCAAATGAATATAAATTGAAACCATAAATTAAGTACAATAATGTTTATTTTTGTAAAACTTAATTATAAATACGCGACGTAAACTATTACACACATAAGATAAATCACTCCAGCCTTTAACGATCCTCATCACTTTCTAGAAATGACATTTGTTCTTTATAATTCAGGTTATTATGATGTTCTTCGGAGCCACACCGTTTTCGACAACGTACAAAACAGTATGTCTTACAGTTTTTTTTTTGTTTGTGTATCAAAATCAGAGGACGAAGCCGGCATATGCACGATTACATTGCCATTTATAGTGTTATTGGAAATAGGCACTTGGTATATATTTGTAGTATGAAAGGGGGCGGCGTTTATTGACGACAGCAGTGTGATGATCACTAGAAGCAGACACAGCCTAATAGTTGACATGATGACAACTATACTGAGTAAATTCTCGCGAGCAGATCTCGCAAAATGCAAAACGTGAGCGCTTTTATATCAATTGTTTGAACTTCTTAACCTCTTTGTTATAGGGAAATCCGCTGTTTGGATAATTTATTTAGTGTATATTGCTTATGCTTATACAATATGTAACAAAAACCCTGTTGTTCCTTTTAACCACGTTATCAGAATCGTTATTCAAATGTAAAGAAATATGTCAATTGAGAAAAATCTACTATAAAAATAACGATTGGCGATCAAAGGTGGCAGTTACTTGGTACGGAACATTTTTACTATTACAACAAGTCCCCCCTTTACTAATACGCACGTAAAACATATAAAATTATAGTTTTTAGTAGTATTTCATCTAAAATACCACTTTCATTGAGCTGCTGGCCCACCACCTGTCCCATTTTTAGATTTTTCTCATTAGAGACATTTCCATAAGTTTGGTTATCGATTCTCACAACATAGCTTAAAGGACCAACATGGTTTTTGTTACATGTAGTATAATTTTTTATAGCACAGGACGGCAAACGAACAAGTGGGTCACATGTATGTTAACCTATAGTTGATCAACAGAATCTGTTCATAATTGAGTATATAAAAAAATCAACAGCTAGGATTTACCACTAAAAAACCCGTACTTTACAAACAATTTGTCGATTTTCGACCCCATGCGATACAACCATGCATACACGGTATGTACATAAGTTATCAATATTATTAACCGACTTAAAAAATGAGGAGGTTCCCAAATATTTTTGTATTCCGTGGCGCAGTGGGCGAGTAGCCGGCTGCGAAGCGTGAGTCCGTGGGTTCGATTCCCGCACCGATTCTAATGTTTGTATGACCCACAAATATTTGTTTCGGGTCTGGGTGTTGTTGGACCGCAAGTCCATCGTAGTTCTTGATACCCACGATACAGGTCAACTTAGTGTGGGGTCAGGACTATGTGTGTGACTGTTGGGTGTATTTTATTTATTTTATTCGATGGGGTTTCTTTCGATGGTCGTCCCATATAAATTATCGCCAATGTAAGCTTAAGCTATAGCGTTTTCTCAAACCACCAATTTTTTTATGGCAAACGAGCAAGTGGGTCACCTGATGGTAAGTGATCTCCACCGGGCCATGTACGCCCACAATACCAAAAGAGTCATGGGTGCGTTGCCGACCTTAAAGGAAAGGGATAATTAAGGAATTGGGAAGGGGAGGGGGTTTGTGCCTCCGGATATCTCACTCACCGTACGAAACGCGGCAGCAAGCTGCTACTTTTCGCCGGTTTTCTGTGAGACAGTAGTAATGACATGCTGTAGACAAAAGTCTCTACAGCGTGGCTCTGCCACTCCAAAAATATTATCTTAATGTAAACATACTTGGACATCCCTGAGTCAAGAGGTCAGCTCAGTTTGGTTATCAGCGCAATATAAACACGCTGTAATCGTTTCACACGAGTTAAATTTAGTTCGGCTGCGCTAGCAGCGAGACCACATTAGCAACGCACTTCGGCAACATGTTCACCTTCGCCAAGCCTTGTCTGTTGGCTATCCTTGGGCTGGTAACCTTAACGAAAGGTAAAAATTACTATAACGTACATATTAGTGATAATAACAGACAAGGGGGTATTCAAGTGAATTTACCAAACTCTTCATCCCGGATTTTTAACACGAATAGGGGTCCCGACCCTCAGTGGGTACCTACTACTCCTAAGGATAATGACGGACCAAGATATACCAATACGGCTCAGCCCTCGCCAGAGAATGGCGAACAACCCAATTTTGATTCAATACCAAATTTCCAAGGCTCCGCTGGTAGAAATTTTAAAGATGATAGAAACGGTTATCCTAGTCAATCTAAGAAATTGACACAAACAATTGGAAATGATGGTTCTGTAACTCAAACAAATAGTTACGCAAATACTGGAAGAGAAGTTGGCCCCAGTACCACGCAGGATAACAGAGGAAGATATCCGCAGTCGGAGGCGACCGTGCGCAACATAATTGTCGATCAATTTGGACAGACTACTCCAAGATATCATACCCGCAGTACTGACAATAAGAATGGACCATGGGATTCAGTTATAGCAACGGTGGATGATGGAACCAGAAAAAATTGTTTGTGCCCAAAGAGGAAGTAAGCCTTAAAGTGGAAAACCTATGCATTGAATCAATCTAAGTTCTGCAAAATGCAAGAATATATTATATCATAATAGCTGTGCGATATAGAAATTACATACGATAATAAAGATTAAACTAGGTAAAGAAAAATAAATAAGTGTATGTTTAATTGACTTTATACTATACTTACGCTCGAATACTTTTTTTTATTTTATTACATTCACCAGGCACACACTTCTTGTAAAGAAGCAATTAGGCAGTCCAGCATAATTTTGTAATTTTGCCGACCTACGATTGCCTGCGATAGAGACGTCGTCTGTCGTAGGTAGACACTATTCTTGGATTGCGCTACACTTACCATCAGGTGTAGCGTAGTCACTTTGCAAAGGTAGGATAAAAAAACATAGTCCTGACCCCACACTAGGTTAACCTGTATCGTCGGTATCAGGAACTACGAGGGACTTGCGGTCCTGCAAAACCCAAACCAGATACCAATATTTGTAGATCACACAAAGATTTGTCTCGATGCGGGAATCGAACCCACGACCTATCGCTTAGCAGCCGGCTACTCGCCCACTGCACCACGGAGATGTCATAATGAAACGCAATTCAATCATTTAAAATTCAAGGTGGTAAGGTCTCTGGTATGGGTTGGTACCACCACTTTGTCTATTTCTGCCGCCAAGCAACAGTGTGTGATGTGATTTTTCTCGTATCGTGGGAATTCATGGGCGGTATATATCACTTTCCAGCAGGTGCAACGTCACACAGAACTCTGGATTACTGGCACTGCACTGCGTTCGTCATCCCAACACATAAGATGTTAAGTCTTATAATGCCCAGTTATTTCACTGGCTTCAATGTCCTTCAACCCGAAATACAACAGTGCTTACACACTGCTCCTTGCCGGCAGAAATAGACAAAGCGGTGGTACCAACCCAGACGGCATCTCGCATATGAAGGACCTGCGGTTCCGGCTGAAGTCGAGGCGTGTCTGGCCTCGAGAACCCGAGACCATCTCTAATGCGCCGAAGATGGCCACCGCGGGGTTTTTGGTTGGTATTACCGGTGTAGGGTGTACATAATGTTAGGGCCTCGGCCCAATAGTCGCCCGGATTTTTCCATCTCTCCCGGGCGATTCAACATTGGGGCGTAAGACCGATGAACCCAAAATAACCGTCTTTCCTACCCCCGGGGCGGTAGCGGTTAAAACCGTTATTCCCGCAAGAAAAAAAATATGTGACTGATTACAATAAAGATGCAACGCAATAAACTGGTAGAATGACATGGTAATTATTTACTATTCCAATAAATATTATATACTGACCGTTATCTTTGACTTAAGTTATGACTATAATTATTAATATTATATTTTTTGATGGAGTTGGAAATTCCGCACAAACAAGTCTTATCTAAATGTCTGTAAAATCCCAAATAAACAAGTACTGGTACCCACAGAATATTTGATAACTATTTATTTTCTTTGCTATGTGGCTAGAATATTGCGACTATGTCAACGATATACATTTTTCAAAACAAAGACCACCAAAACTGACAGTTCATTTTACTATCTGATACGTCCTTCTAGCTTCTTTTAAAAATAGTTTCTGCGATATCTTTCTCAATCTATCTTGCATGGTCTACTGTTTCGATCGCATACCTACAAAAATCCTATACAATTGAACACGAAATGGACGTGTCACTATCACTTGACTTGTGTTGCGCGTTTGCGGTCTTCCGTCTTGGTCGTATACTTCAAAACGTACCATTAAAATTACATATAAAGCAGATATGTGTTAGCGTATTCTCTTTTTATTGTTGTATCGAGTGTGTCTGAGAAAGCAACGTTGGGTACACTGAAATAATAATGGTGCGATATAGTTGTGTAAGGGTAGTTTTAGATGTTACACAAGACGTGTTATTTTAAAAATACAAAACGACGGTTATCAAATCTACAAATGGTTTATCGAGTCACTTTTATAATGTTACTGCTTTACAGGCCACAACCCCATGTCAGGATTCTATAGAGACCGCTCTCCATTTAATTATAACTAAGGCCGAACTAGAACCGAATAGTAAACCGGCAGAGCTACCGCGTAATAAACTCTTGGACTATTGACTGAGCACTGATCACTAAGAACTAGACTACGACTGAGCCCTAGGCACTGACAACTGGCAAATGGCTTTCAGTTATGGCGGCGACCTCTTTTATACGATTTGTCCACCCTTCTACCACTGTACCGCACAGTTATTATTCCAATGTACCCAACGTCGTTTTCTAAGACACCCTCAATTCACCAATAAAAAGGGAATACCCTAACAGTAGTTAAATGGTATAAAAGAGGATGTCGCTATAACTGGAGGTCTTTTGCCCGCAGTTAGCCGGTCAGCCTCCATTTCAGTAAGATCAGTGCTCAGTCGATAGTTCAAGAGTTTATTACGTGGTAGCTATGCTGGTTTACTATTCGGTCCTAGATGTCTTAGTTATAATTAGAGAACGGTCTCTAGAGAATCCTGACATGAGGTTGTGGTCTGTAAAGTAGTAATATTGTAAATGTAACCAGTAAACTATGAGTTAAAGTGATTACTGTCGTTTGGTATTAATAAAATAATACTCGTCTCACGTAACTTCTAACATATGCCACTGTCACTGCGTGTCGCGATCGCCTATCGCGAGAACAGGTAGCGTCTTGTACCTACAATGATTCGCTGAAGTTTGAACCCGACTGGAAAACGAACGCCGTAGATATGGCAAAGTTCTCGACGTAATGAGCCAGGGTTATATAAAATATTCGACAGCCTCCGTGGCGTAGTGGGCGAGTAGCCAGCTGCCAAGCGAGAGGCTGTCTTCGTCAACAATAATTTCGACATTACGACCGCAATTTTTTTAATTAATAGAATTCCTGACTGTTTCTACTCGCGGATAGAACTGGACTGCCGTTAAAATAGAAGACGCTCACTTATAAAGCGAGACAATACTAAACAAAATACCCTTAAAATAGCAAATTAACGAAGGATAGCGCCATTTAAAAAGTTCAATTCAGTGTTCATATTCATGATGAGGCACGGGACACCTATGAGAGGGGTTATGCTTTAGTCTACCATGCTGGCTTCATGCGGATTGGCGGACTTCACACACCTTCAAAATTCTCATAGTGAACTTTTCAGATATTGTGCCGATTTCCTCACGATGTTTCTTCGATCAAAGCGAGCGATAATTCGCAATGAATACAGACGTAACTTCAAAGGTACATGCTCTTGGGGTTGTTTTCGAACCTGTGACTTTCGTCTCAGCAGTCCGTACACACCCCGCTGAGCTATCGCTAGGTTATCGTGTTGGAAATGCCTATCTAGGTTAATAATATTGAAAGGGACAGATAACGGAAAGTATAAATGGGACGAGACTGCAGGTGCAGCGTCAGTTCAACTGCGCATTTAATTTTGTTCTGTCACCACGCTCCTTCATCATGCTCACCTTCACCAGGCTGTGTCTGCTGCTAGTGATCTTCGCGTCGCTGTCCACGATAGTGGCTAGCAGAGCTTATACTGCATTTCGCGGTCTGAACCCTTATGACGATAGACTTAATAGTGATTGTTTGTGGCATCCATGGAGGTATTATTGCGTGTACCGAGGTCCACTTTTTGACTCCGATGATAATAATGTAGATGTAAAAAGTGACAGCGAAGAGTAAAATCGAGACAGCTGTATCATTCTCGGACTATTTACCCTCTCAAAAATATTGTTTTTGTATAAAATAAAATGACATATTAGTGTGTTTATTTGTAATGTTTTCATTATTAAATAATAAAAATTATCTTTGTAACCTATAAAAAGTTTTATTTTACATTTCAAATTATTGTACTTACTAATTATGTATATTATGTAAATATCAAGTTCCGATTAATTATTGCCGGAAAAAATCGGTGATAAAACTTTGTAAAAAACTAAAAAGCTAAAAATTTAGCTAACTAAACAACTTTAAGAACGTGGTATCTACTTACTGTTTATTAGTCAATGAGTGATACGAGCTGACTCAAAATTTTATATTTTTACTTTTAGTTCTTTAGTTTTTTTGAGTCGGGTATTTTTGTTGTTATAATGTTTATATTTTACTATTTTTTAAAGAAAGAATCATCAAAATCGGTACATAAAGGTGATTTAGTTTTTGTCTCCAATTTAGCCCTATAGGGGTGGAATTATTTCTTCAAATAGAATCGGAACACCTGTATCGAATACAAAAATAATCGTCAAATTCTTTTTTTTTTTCATAGGCCGGCTAACGAACAAATGGGTCACCTGATGGTAAGTGATCTCCACCGCACATGTACGTCCACGATACCAAAAGAGTCATGGGCGCGTTGCCGACCTTAAACGAAAGGGAGAATTAACGGATTGGGAAGGGGAGGGGGATTTGGGCCTCCGGATATCTCACTCACCGGACGCAACGCAGCAACAAGCTGCTACTTTACTTTGGTTTTCTGTGAGACAGTGGTAACGACCCGGACGAGCCGGCCCAATCATGCTGTAGACAAAACTATCTACAGCGTGGCTCTACCACTCGTAAAATCTTCACATTTAGTAGAGTTATGCATATCCCCCATCCCCTTCCCAATCCCTTAATTATCCCTTTCCTTTAAGGTCGGCAACGCCCCTATGATTCCGGTATTGTGGGTTGACATGGGCGGTGGACATCACTTACCATCAGGTGACCCAGCTCGTTTGCCGTCCTATGCTATAAATAAGCCTATAACCGGGATAAAAAGTAACCTATAACCTTCTACGGGCTTCCATCTAACTCTGTACTAAAATTCATCAAAAAAAAAAAACTTCAGTGATTTTTCCGTGAAAGCTTAACAAACAAACAAACCAACACACCTTCGCATTTATAATTTATGGATTAAGCGCGAGCCGAGCCATGGACGAAACGCAACTTAAACTAACTTAAGTACTTGGTGTACATGACGCCACAAACCAGTAAGTACTATTTTCCAGAAATAGGATGTTAAGAAGTTGTAGAAGCAGTGATAGCTCAACGGGGGGTGGTATGGACTGTCGAGACGAAAGTCGCAGGTTCGAAACCAGCCCCAAGTGCATACACCTCTGACTTTTCTGAGTTATGTGTGTACTAATTGTTAATTATCACTTGCTTTAACGGAGAAGGAAACATTGTGAGGAGGTTTCCTCACAATACATACCTGAGAAGTTCTTCATAAGAATTTCGAAGGTATGTGAAGTCTGCCAACCCGCATTAGGCCAGCGTGGTGGACTAAGGCCTAACCCCTCTCATTCAGTAGGGGAGGCCCGTGCCCAGCAGTGGGACATGTAGGTATAATACAGGGCTGGTATTATTATTAACTAGTCAAACCTTCCATGCTTTGTAGACACGCCGCGCAGTGAGGAGTACACAGATATGCTGCGTCTCGACTACGGCTGAAGCTATAACACGTCTTTTAAAGATGTATCTTCCCTCCCGTGACATGTTGTCGCAGCGATAGGCGTGTTTGTGACACATACTTGTTACGCTAATGTGGACGAGTGTCGCACATGCAACGACAAACCATAAATGACATGTCACCACGAAATGTTACGTAGTTTCAGAGCCGATCGCTCCGTGACATTAGGTCGTAACATTTAACAACTATCCACAATACGGTAATTGACTAGATGTTGTTTAATTATTTAAATGAATAAGTTACGTTACTCAAAATCTATTGCACAATTTTTTTTATAAATCGGACCAAAAATAAATAGGTTTGAAGCCATTCAATTCCTGTAGAAGGGGTAATTGTCAAATGACAGACGACGCAAACTTTGACTTCACTGTGTAAAATATTCATTATGGTGCAAGCGTGTAAGCTAGATATTGAGATAGCCCTACTACGCACCCACATTTCCTCATACCAACATTTAAAGTAATAACTGCGGGCACATTTCTAAACCAATTTTATTGTGTTTAATAAAAGGGTTTCTTTTGCGTATCATTTTCTGTTGCTTATAAAATAATGTATAAAATTCAATATAGGAAACTACCCTATTGAGAGCTTGTTACGCGCCTTTGGCATAGTCAAGCCTCTCGATGCGAAATGTCTCAAGTGGAGACGCATTGTAACTGGAAAATAAGGCGTATTTATCATGTAATTAAGACCATAACTACGTTATAATATGACATTTATATATAAAATACTATTTAACATGAATATAAAACGATAGGACGTTACACATATAAGTAAATCAAGAATCACTGATTACTTTATTATTGTCCTCATTCGTCTTGGAAATTTATATTGTCTTTCTTCTATGACATTGCCGTGAGAACCTTCACCATTAATTTGGATACTTCCTCCGACATTGTTATCGTGGATATTTGTGAAAGTACCATTTTCTATACTCATATCTTCATCGAAAATACTGCCGGACTCGTCGTCGTCATATACATCACACTTTGCTGGAGACAGCAACGCGAGAAGCACGAGCAGCAGACTCAGCCTGGTGACGGTGAGCATGGTGACGGAACGAGATGATCGTGGTGTAGTACAGTGTCAATATATCGGAGTATCTGTAGTAATATATCATATCCCTCGAAGTGTGCGGACGTGTGTTTTTGGTGCTTTTAAGTTTACTATTTAATTTCATTTCTTAATATTAATTGTTTTAACTAAGTAATTGTTGTGACTTGTCGGACCCTCCTGCTCTGTCCAATGGTGATTCTCATTGGAGTCGTCGGCCATATTGCGGATTCATATCGGTGAGAATCTCTCATTCTAACACATCGTTGCCTGCGTAAATTTGGCCAATACCAGCATACGAAGAGCTCCGAAGAAAAATTGGACAACATTGAAAAAGTGGCATCGACTTTGGGGTTTGAACAAGCGACCTGTCGCGGTCCCCGCGCCTCGTGTGCCTCCAAACCAAGATCGTTGGCACAGCTGTGTCGAAATTATTGTACTGTATCGTTCAACTGAATGTTGACTAACAATGAAATGTAATGCGTGTAACGTAACCATTAACAATGCACTATTTTTAAAATGTTCTTTGTGCAATGGCTTCTTCCATCATGAATGCCTAAATATTAGTAAAGATCATTTTTTTTAAGTTGAATCCAGAGTTTATTCAGTCATGGGCCTGCCCATCATGCATTAACCTTACCCGCCGTAAGCAGTCGAATCTCAGCACGCCGGTACGTGTGACTCAACTGCCTCTTTGTGATGATTCCATGGATATGTCGTGTGACAATTTAGATCGCACGAATCTCTTAGAAATGTCATCCACTCAACATCCCTCGGCCGGTATATCTCACAGTGACGTTACAATGGACAATATAAGCAAACTACTAGATCAAAAACTAAAAACATCACTAGCTGATTTTACACATAGTTTCAGGCAAGCTCTAATAGAGGAAGTTAGATCCCTAGTACAAATGGAAATGGGTCCAGTAATCAGTCAATTAAAAGAAGAATTTACAATCACAACTGACTTTATTTGCGCAGAACAGAAAGACCTGAAGGCAGAAATTGATAATAAATGTATTACCATTAAAAAGCTAGAAAACGAGAATTTGAAGTTACGTGAGGATATGTCGAAAATCGAAAAACGTCTTGTATATATGGAACAAAATTCACGAAATATGAATTTAGAACTACAGCTTATCCCAGAAAATCAAAATGAAAGATGTGTTGAATTGTTTAAAAAACTCTGCGACATCATACAAGTCCCGATTAATGATTCAGACATACGGGCCTGTCGTCGGGTAGCTAAATTAAATAAATCTTCTGACCGCCCTAGAAACATACTCATCTCCTTATCAACGTCAATTCTACGGGACACCATTCTCTCAGCTATGCATCGCTACAACAAAGCACATCCTAACGAACATCTAAATGCTACGCAGCTTGGATTGACCGGAGGAAAGTTTTATGTAACAGAACATCTCACTCCCGAAATGAAAGTGCTTCACTCTGCTGTACGACAAAAATGTAAAGACAAGCAAATCAAATATGTTTGGATAAAATACGGTCGGCTATTTGTACGTAAGGATGAGAAAGAAAGAAAGAAAGAAATTAAATTTATTTGCAACAAACACAAATTATACACGTATAAAAAGAAAAAACAGATAAAAAAACACTTTGCTGCAAACAGGCTCCAACTCAGCAAATATGTTGGCAGTACAGCCAACGCTGGTCTTCCGTTGGGCCGTTTGATGTGATTGTCATGGAGGACAAAAAACTTTGTATAATAAAATAAACAAAATAAAAATAAAAATAAAATAAAACAAACAAAATGAACATAAAATAATTAGAAGCTAAAATAAAACTAAATCATATTATCTAAAAACAACAACAACAACAACAACAACACTATTAATTAATTAACAACACTAATTAACACACAGACAAGAGCGATTGTGTAGACATCTGTTACCCACTGTCCAAGGAGCATAAGCTGAAACGTAAGTAGGAGCAATAGTGAGACAATAATAATAAAACCAAGCATTACTTTATTTTATATAGCACTGGTATCATGCTTAAGGAGTCCCTGAGCTACTTGATGGTCAAGTATAAAATTTCTGAGCTTTAACTTGAAACCATTAATGTTTTGCAGGTTTCTGATTGGCGGAGGGATATTGTTCCAACATTTAGTGGCTATGTACCGGAAACTACCTCTAAAAGCCGCTGAACTATGACTGTGAGTGTAGAGCTGTTTTGCACACTGCCGAGGCCCACGTGAGGTGTGACCTGTTGCCCAGGACAATTTGCTATGAAGATAGCCAGGTGTTTTATGCTTCAAGACTCCAAAGAGAAGACAGGCAAGATGGAGTTTACGCCTATGTCGCATTTTTAAAATTTTGTGTGTGTTAAGATAAGGGGTGACGTGGGCTCTCAATGGAATCTTGAAACAGAAGCGGGCACAGGCATTTTGCACTCGCTGAATAAGTCTTTGAGTTCTGGCTAGTAAGCGAGGGCCAAAGACTGTATCCATGTAGTTCAGTCTTGATAGGACAAGTGATTCTACAAGCTGTAAGCGCAAACTTTCCTGCAGATATGGCCTCATTTTGTATAACACCTTTAATTTATAAAAACAGCTCTTAACTAAATTTGCAACATGCTTCTCGAAACGAAGCTCACTGTCCATATGCAAACCTAAGTTGCGAGCTTCATATACTCGCTCAATAGGATTGCCTAAAAGTTGGAGGTTAATTGGTTGACTTAGACTACGCAGCTGATGCTTGGTACCAAAAACGATGTACTTAGTTTTGTCGGGATTCAAAAGTAGACAATTGCGTGTAGACCAGTCAGCAATTTTAGTAAGATCCTCATTTAGTTTAAATACTGCGTTATTGACTTCTGATGGTTTAAAAGATATGTACACTTGTATGTCGTCTGCATAAATGTGAAATTTGCAGTGCTTGATATGCATAGTTACATCAGACAAGTATAAAATAAACAAGATTGGTCCCAGGATAGAACCCTGTGGTACCCCCCTAGTGACAGCCACTCTGTCTGATAACAAAGTAGATCCATTTTCATAGCTAAGTTTCACAACCTGACAGCGATAACTCAAGTAACTATGGAACCATTTTAGGGATTTGGAGTCAAAACCGTAGTAAGATAACTTAGACAGCAAAAGATTAATATTAATTGAGTCAAAAGCCCTTGAGAAATCCAGCAATACCAGTAGTGTACACATACCTTCGTCTTGAGAGCACAATATGTTATCTGTCACATCAAGCATTGCTGTCACTGTACTACGCCCTTTTCTAAAACCTGACTGTGTCTCAGGCAAAATATTATTATTTTCTAGATAATCCACTAATTGTTTACAAATAGCTTTCTCAATGACTTTGGATAAACAAGGCAGAATACTTATAGGCCGCAGATGACATAAGCAGTGCTATAAATATTAGAAACATGGACGATTTAGGGAAACTTTAACTTATTGCTTATTAATTAAATACCTAATGCTTTTATTTGGTACCCTAGCTTTCACTATGTACGTATATTACCAAAATGTTAATGGCCTTCGGTCAAAAGTGAACGAATTTTATTTAAATGTACTCAATTACGACTATGATGTTATTTGCTTATGTGAAACTAATTTAACTGATAGTATATCGGACAATGAACTGTTTGACCAGAGATACAATGTTTTTCGTCGAGATCGCTCCTGCACTAATAGTAAAAAAACTGAGGGAGGCGGCGTTCTAATTGCTATTAAAAAATGTTTTAATGTCACTCGTAAACCGTCATTGGAAAGCGATGCAGAGGATGTTTGGATAAGCGTTCTCCCCACAACTAACACTGACCCCATAATTAATATTTGCGTATGCTATATTCCACCGGACACTCTGACTGCTAATAGATCTAAGTTTTACAATCACATACTAAATACTGTACTTGCCTCTGACGACCATAATGAGTTTATATTAATTGGAGACTTTAACCTTCCAAATATTACTTGGTCTAAATCCGCTGAACACCATGAATTGTTGTTACCTACTACCAAAGTACAATCTCGAGACTCAGATCTATTTATAGATTTTATGTCTACTTGTAACATGAAGCAGTTTAATTATATTCCGAACGTCAATAATCGTTTCCTTGATTTGGTATTAACAACCATGTCATCACTACTAGTCACTCCTACTTATCCATTGAGTAAACTCGATCTTCACCATCCGCCATTGACAATTAATGTCAAGATAAACAGGAATTTTAAATCTTTTATATCTAATGCTAAACAAAGGTTAAACTTTCACAAATGCGATTATTCTTCAATCAAAACAGAACTAAGCACAATAGACTGGCACACAATACTATCTGGACTTGACATTAACCTTGCCGTAGAAAACTTTTATGCTACTCTTAATGAAACTATAAAACGACATACTCCGTTAACTAAAATAAAATCTAATAACAACCCTGTATGGTTTAGTGCACCACTAATAAACTGCTTACGTGAAAAACAAAAATTCCACACTAGATTCAAAAAATACAAAAACCCAAGAGATTACGACACTTTTGACTTACTCAGATCGCGTTGTAAATTCCTTCTGAAAACTTGCTATAACTCTTTCATTTCCTCAATTGAGGATAATCTATCATCTAACATAAAATCTTTCTGGACATTCGTTAAGTCCAGGCGAAGTAGCTTCTCAATACCGCAAACTATGCGTTTGGGTTCCATCGAAACATCTGACCCGCAACAGGTATGTGGTCTATTCTCAGAATTCTTCGGCTCTGTATTTGAAAGGTCCTTAGCCACAAGTAATAGCATTGATGATGTCAACTGCAACTGCACTTTGTCTAAAATTTGTTTAAGCAAAGATTTTATACTCTCGAAGCTGAAGGGCCTCGATAGTAATAAGGGTGCTGGCCCTGACGAAATTCCCCCGTTATTTCTTAAATTATGCGCTGACGAACTTATGATCCCACTCGATATATTATTTAATCGATCTTTGACTAGTGGTGAATTTCCTTTACAGTGGAAAATAGCCTATATTATCCCAATTTTTAAATCGGGTGACAAATCGCGGTGTGAGAATTACCGACCTATCAGCATACTGTCCTCGATAGCTAAACTCTTTGAGCAACTTGTATACGATTTTATATACATTCACGTATCACCATTGATATCGACCAGGCAGCATGGTTTTGTAACTCGTAGGTCCACTGTAAGCAATTTACTAATTTATAAAGATTACCTGTGCTCGGCCTTTGCCAATCGCCAACAGGTAGACACAATTTATACGGATTTTTGTAAGGCGTTTGACAAAGTGAACCATTCGCTTCTTTGTAAAAAGCTGAGTGCATTTGGCATCTGTGGTGATTTACTTCGATGGATAGATTCTTATCTTTCACGAAGAAGTCAGATAGTAGCGTTAAAGGGCTTCCTATCATCTGCGATCACTGTGACATCAGGAGTTCCTCAAGGATCCCATTTGGGTCCTTTATTTTTCATAATATTTATAAATGACCTCGTAGACAAACTATCGTGTCCCTGCTTATTATACGCGGATGATCTCAAAATATTTACAACAGTTTGCTGCGCTAGTGACGCCTCACGTCTTCAAAATGATCTGAATAGAGTTGTCGATTGGTGCTTTAACAATTTTATGTCCCTTAATGCTGAAAAATGTCTCACCATTTCCTTTACGAGAAAACAAAATAAAATCATGTTTTCATATTCAATTAATAACCTTGTACTCAAACGCGTAAACAACGTAAAAGACCTAGGTGTAATATTCGATGATCAATTAGCATTTCGCGATCACTACAATTATATTTGCAATAAAGCTACTAAATTACTTGGATTCATTTTTAGAACATCCAAACCATTAAAAAAAATCCATAGCCTATTAATGTTGTACTATAGCTTAGTCAGGTCGGTACTTGAGTATGGTGCTGTTATTTGGTCTCCTTTCTATTTTGTCCATAACGATCGCATCGAAAGCATTCAGAAAAAGTTTCTCAGGGTTCTCTGCTATCGTTTGGGCTTGGGGCGTGTCGTATCTTCTTACGCTGAACGTCTTACTAGATTCAAAGTGCAAAGGCTTGCACTCAGACGCAACTACATAGAGCTATCATATCTCCACAAAATTATACACTCCCACATTGACTCTCCTGAATTACTCGCATTACTAAATTTTAACACTAGATTTATAACCCGTCATCCTAACATCTTTGCACTGCAAGTTTACCGGAACAATACATCTTATTATAACCCGGTCATCCGTATGTGTCGTTCGTATAATGAACTGGCGAATAAATTCAATTGCATTGACATAATGAACGGCAGTTGTAGTACATTCTCAAAGGGCCTACGAAAATGTATATTGTATCACAATATGTAACTAAGCTTAAGTTATCCAGAATTTGACTATCTGTTTCGATGTACTGTGTATTATTAGCTTTCTAATATCCTAGTCCGCACTTTATTGAATATATATATATAAGGGCGCATGTTTTGGAATACAATCTGGTTTTAATGATTGTATAGTTATAAAGTTGTACTAATGTATTGATTGTACTCTGTTTTGCGTCTTAAATAAATAAATAAATAAATAAATAAATCTGGCGTTTAACTCATTTTATATACTGTGTTATCTATATGACCTCTGACACTGGAAATTCTGTGTATGTTTACATTAAAGATAATGTTTGTTGCTTCAAAATGTCAGTTCAAAAACCATTTGTGATTTCCAAATCGCTGCGATAACGTCACAACTCTTTAGGATGCCTATTACTTCTGTTTAGTGCTATTCGTTTTTAATTGAACATCTAAAATAGCATTAACAATCATATCGACGAACAGAATAACAAATTTTAAGAAATTATTTTTTATAGCAATTCCGGCAAACGAGCAAGTGGGTCACCTGATGATAAGTGATCCTCATCGTTTAGAACGCCCATAATAGCAGAAAAATCATGGATCAATGCAGGAGCGGCGGTGACGAGTGATTAACCATAGCTGGCCACAGATGTGTGAGCTTCTCCATCATTGGGTTCAGTTCTTCACGTACACATCTCCGGTACCTAACTCTCGTCCCAAAGCTGGCGAAACAAGCTTGTGTTGATGGAGTTGCCTTTAATATTATTCCACTTTACTCAGACTATTTCGGAATGGCTAAAAGGTTATGTGTCAAATTCTGGCAAGAATATTTTGATAAGAGATCAAGAGAAAAAGGGATTTGGTATCGAACTATCCAGCCAGAGATCGCCAGGGTACCTTGGATTGATTGTAAATTGAATAGAAATATAATGACTATAGCCCTAAAACTACGCTCTGGACACATCCCATCGAATAGGTTCTCATTTTTGATGAATAAGATTGTGTCTCCTAACTGTGATGACTGTGGGATAGAGGACGATGTGTATCATATCCTGATGGAGTGTGCCCGAAATGAAGACGCTAGAATTAATGTGTTGGGTAGAAACAAGAGCTACGACATAGGAGTATGTAACTCTATCCTCGCCGCCCCACTGTCAGATAGAGCTAAAGAACTGTATAAGCTAGTTTTAAGGTGAATGTCCTATCAGTATTGTATTTTATTGGGCGATATAGTCGCTAAGCGACAAAGCCTTTTTAATAAAAAAAAAAACTCGTCCCGTTTGGTAATTTGGTATTATTAATAAGATGCTAAAACATTACGCGAATATATCAGTACGAGTCAAAGTTATGAACAAAAATCTTTAGGGCTACATATTGTTAACAGATATTATGGGAAAATAATTATACCAATCAGTTATTACGTTTGAGCGTTATGCAGAGTGATGATTATGCCAAAAAAAGTTAAGCTATTGAAAATTATAACTAACAATTCTATGCTTGTCAATATGGTATGTCAGCAATTCGAAACAGAATGGCATAAAATTCTACGCCTATTAAATAACTCAAGACGTGTTATTTGGTATTTCTCACCGTATTTTAAGAGTAAATCAAATATAAGGTTTACTGCCAAAAACCAGCATAGCTACCGCGTAATGAACACTTGGACTATCGACTGACCACTGATCTTAATGAACTGGAGACTGTCTGACTGACTGCGGGCAAAATACCTCCAGTTATGGCGACAACCTCTTTTATACCATTTAACTACCCTTCACAACTCTATCGCACTATTATTATTTCAGTGTACCCAACGGTGCTTTCTCAGACACCCTCAATATACCAATATTAAGAGAATACGCTAACACTAGTAACTACATCTAGACACCATTTCGTCGTTTAACTCCAATAATTATGGAACTAAAGTCGCTATATCTCTCTATTCTAAAAAAAAGTAACTGGCGCCGCCGCCGCTGCCAAAAGCTTGTCACGCTATCTCCTCGGAAACCGCAGGGGGTATGGGGTCGAGACCGATACCAATCGATGCAGAATAATGTGGGGAAGAAAGTAAGATATGTCTCATATTCGTCGGACTTTAAGTAATAATAAATAAATACACCCAACAGTCACACACATAGTCCTGACCCCACACTAGGTAAACCTGTATCGCGGGTATCAGGAACTACGAGGGACTTGCGGTCCCACAACACCCAGACCCGAGACCTATATTTGTGGTTCACACAAACATTTGTCCCGGTGTGGGAATCGAACCCACGGCCTCTCGCTTCGCAGCCGTCTACTCGCCCGCTGCGCAACGGAGCTGTCATTATTTTTTATTTTATCTTTTGTGGAAAAACATGGGCAAATCCCCTATCCTTAAAGAAATTATTCATCTTCTTTTAATTGTGGAACAAGTCAACATTTAATTGTGCCAATAAGCGGCCAGTAATTATAATTTAAAAACAGAATCTCTATTCTAAAAAAAAGTAACTGGCTGGAAAAATATTGACGTTTCATGTTCAGTTACGATAAATCGCCAAAAAAGGATCGTAGTTTTTTTTATACAATCTAAGACTACAGACATTTCTCCTTCAAACAAAATCTCATTTGTTTAAAAATAAATTAAAACTGACTGATATTATCATTAAAATCTAAAAGCCACATTTTAGAAAAATGTATGCGTTTCGAGTTATATAAATTCGATGCTCTCAGACTCATTATGTTACAAAGAAAATATTTATATCAACTGGAAAGAAAAGCTTTCTCATTCATATGAACCTCATTTCAAGTATCTATCTTAAAATTTCGATCTTTAATTGGATTTTAAAGAACGATACTTCAACAGAAATCGGAATGAAGAATCGCGTCTTTTCTTGGTTTTTCTCCTCTTGGATTTTATACAACGATTGAGTCATTCATTCACTTGATTCATTCATCGCCCTTAATGTAAGAAACATTTAATTAGAGATCTTGAATTGATTAAATCTTCTTCACAGTAAAAGTCTTTTTCACTATATTATTTTTTTAATTTCGTTTGTTTACGTTAAAAACGTCACGTTAATATCACATTGCAATAACAATTTTTTTTGCGAGTAAGCCTTATTAGGGGCCTTTTACGAGTAAAATATTCTCTATTAAGACTTTTTACGAGTAAGCCTTATTAGGGGTTGAAAGCCCCGTACGAAAAGCGAGCCTAGGGGCTAGAAGGCCCTAGTGCAATAAATTTAACAAAATACCAACACATTATCTCTGATATATACTCAAGGAATTACCCGTGTCACGGGGTCAGTAGAGTACGATATAAAAACAACGCGCGCGCCAATCAGCACCACACAAAGGTCTGCGCTCTGAATATATCCCTCACATTTTTCTGTTGTCCACGCTTCGTCACCATGCTCGCCGTCACCAAGTTTTGTTTACTGCTTGCGCTCTTCGCATTGCTGTCTCCGGCAAACACTTATTTCAGTTCTGAATACGAAACTGAAGAAGAGCCAGACTATAGCAATGTTTTTGAAACTCACATACACGACAACAATATAAACGGTGACGTGCAAATTAATTATCCGAATTCTTATAATAACAAAATATCCGGAGGACGTTACCGACGAGACATTCAGCCGGTGAGTGGAATTATCAAGATTTTTGCAGATGGGTGGGTTTATGAATTGAGTGGTAGAGCCACGCTGTAGACACTTTTGTCAACAGCATGTATGGGCCGGCTAGTCCGGGTCATTACCACTGTCTCACAGAAAACCGGCGTAAAGTAGCAGCTTGCTGCTGCGTTTCGTACGGTGAGTGAGATATACGGAGGCCAAAACCCCTTCCCCTTCCCAATTCCTTAATTATCCGTTTCCTTTAAGGTCGGCAATGCACCCATGAAAATTTTGGTATTGTAGACGTACATGGGCGGTGGAGATCACTTACCATCAGTTGACCCACTTGCTCGTTTGCCGGCCTATGCCATAAAAAAACTGAGGAATGTACTAATGGGAGGGTACTGGATCCATATTGGTACCCAACTGGTAATGGCTACCATATACATAAGGAAAAATTAACCATTGTGACTCATCTGGCGAGTCGCGTTATGGGATCAGTCTTGATTACCTTGTAACTTCAGCAGGAATAATATTAAATTTGATTTAAAAAAAAAATTACAGCCTATGTGGCACAGTGGGCGAGTAGCCGGCTGCAAAGCGTGAGGCCGTGGGTTCGATTCCCACACCAAGACAAATGCTTGTCTGATCCGCAAATATTTGTTTCGGGTCTGGGTGCTGTGGGCTGGCAAGTCCCTCGTAGTTCCTGATACCCACGATACATGTTTACCTAGAGTGGGGTCAGGACTATGCCTATCACATAAGGGACGGAGATACGCTCGGCGAAATGTGGGTGTACTTTACACCTCTGCCTACCCCTTCGGGGATTACAGGCGTGAGTGCGTATGTATGTATGTAGTAAAATAAACTAATACTGTGTATGGTTTCAGGATCATGGATATCTTTATCAGATGCTCACACGTGATGGCAGTCAAACGAGGCAAGTCATCTACGACACACATAATCCACAGACTATTGAATAGACAGGAGCTACTTTTGGATTTCACGGTTCTTATGAAGAGTAATTATTACAAGTAATTAGTACAAATATTGTAGGTATTATCAAATAAAACAACAATTTATGCTATAAACCGTTATTTTAATAAAATAAACTTTAACCATTGTTTTAAGGTAGGTACCATAAAATGCTGCAACTTTGCTATCTAAAATCAATTTTGTTTATTTTGTTTCCACTACGTTCGGAAAACGGGACACGGGAAACTAGAGTGCCGTATTCTTTATTATTTTGTACTAGGTATTTGTATGTAATTTTACATTATTAGGGCAACTAAATTTAGTTTTTATTTTATGCCAATTCTGTTGTTGCCCTGTCAGTTGTGCGACAAAATTAGGGCGAGTGGGTGATTTTCTTAATTTCATTTAATTACACTTTATACATGCTCAGTATCAGCCCGGAGTCTGGAATTTGTGCCCGGTATGCCGATAGGCTTGCCCCCTATCACATAAGGGACGGAGATACGCTCGGCGAAATGTGGGTGTATTGGTTACACCTCTGCCTACCCCTTCTGGGATTACAGGCGTGAGTGCGTTTGTATGTACTTTATTCATTTATTTATGAGCAAGCGTGGCGCTTACCATCAGGCGAGCGATCTGCTCGTCTCGTCATTCAATCTAATAAAAAAAAAAAAAACATAAATTATGTACAGGCGGACTTAATGCCTGAGACCTTCTCAACCAGCATACCAGTCAATCTTTGGGTGGTGCAGAGAATAAACAAGGCAGGTGTTTACAAGAAATGAATGCAAAGATAGATATTGAAAATAATACATAGGTATAAATACTTATATATAAATACATATTATGAGTGGTAGAGCCACGCTGTAGACAATTTTGTCTACAGCATGTATGGGTCGGCTCGTCCGGGTCGTTACCACTGTCACAGAAAACCGGCGTAAAGTAGCAGCTTGCTGCTGCGTTTCGTACGGTGAGTGAGATATCCGGAGGCCCAAATTCCCCTCCCCTTCCCAATCCCTTACTTATTATTTTGGTTCTTAAAATATCTACTAAAACAACACTCGGACATAATATTTTGTAGAAAAGCCACTATAAAATATGATTGTATATTTTTATAAACAATAGGCCACTATTACTTATAAAAATATTTGTAAGGGGGGGGGGGGGGGGTGAACGTACTCACTCACTCGCTGATTAATTACGATTTTTTTAAAACTACTGAAGCTGGGATCATGAAATTTGCTTAGATGATAATTTGTGTAATGTAGACGTCAGCTAAGAACGGATTTTTGGAAATCTACATTTTAAGGGGGTAAAAGAGGGGTTTGTACGTTGTATGCAACTTTTTTATGGAAGGGAATACGACTGAAATTTTATATATATTTTAACTTTTGAACAACTTGACCGATTGGGGAAATATTCACACCGTATATTTGTTTTGAGGAGACAATGGTTTATAACTATATATCATCACGCGACGTTGATTATTGATTTAAGAGAATGCCATTTGCAATTTTCTTGACGCTGAGACTAGATCGGAATGATATTTTGAACATTTAAAATTACGAGAATTGGCCTTCTATATATGGCTGCAGGTATGTCGTCTCAGGCTTAAGAAACTAACAGCAGAGGGGCTAGCACGGAAACTTGCGAAAAGTTATTCGAGCAGTCATCGACAACAATTTCTATGAGATTTTAGTACAGCGCCTCTATCGTACGTAAAAGAAACTAATATATATGGAATATAGACCAATGATATTTATGGAATTATCTATCGAACCCTCGATACCTTTACATTACGATTTCGATAGTTTTCCGTGCTAGCCCCTCAGATTTTGTTGTAATTATAGAAAAACAAAATGCAGTAATATATTTTAGTGAGATTTAGTTTTTTGATCTGAAAATGTAATTGAATTTAATTAAACATATCTATAATGAATGGTCAATGCATACAAAGTGTGGATCACAATTATTCAGTATGTAAAAAAAATCCTGTTGGACCTTTTTAGGTCGTGAAGATAGATACATAAAAAAATAGCTTAATAAAAATAGTAATATTTCAGAAAATGACACAGTGCATTATGACACCCGTCCTTAGCGTTACAACTATGTGTCACACGCCTCTCGGTGCGTCGAAATAGCATGAAAATGTGGACCAACCTTTAAGTGAGTTCAAGCTGAGAATTCGTTATTTACGAGGTTAGGGGTTTCAAGCAACTGATATAAAAGCGATTACATTTTAATTTTATTATCATTCGAAGACGAGACCTGCTCGCGAGCAATCACTCCATTACCGAGTATCGTGGTCATCATGATCACCGTCAGGTTGTGTCTTCTTCTCGTGATCATCACACTGCTGTCGTCAATGGATGCCGCCCCCTTTCGTACTACAAATATATTCCAAGTGCCTATTTCCAATAACAGTATAAGTGGCAATGTAATCGTGCATATGCCGGCTTCTCCTGGTGCTGATGCTCAAGATAAAAAAAATGTAAAATACACTGTCAAATACGTTGTCGATTACCCTGTCGGTCCGAGGAGCATAATAATATTACCATGAATTTTGAACAATTTATGTCATCTATGGATAGTCTGGAGACTGATGAGTATCGTTGAACAATGTAAAGTTGAAAGCTTAATTTAAAGTGTTGTGTATTATTAAGTATGTAATAGTTTACGTGACCTTTATGTAGATATGATAAACAAAAGCAAACGATTTTAATTTATTTGTGGTTTCAATTTATATTTATATATACAGTGATATCATCCACAACATTTATCCTTGTTTACTTAATAATATTTTTATCCAGTAATTACTAGTTTAGATGTAGTTTCACTTTACTCATACTGTCAGTATTCCATCATAATATACCTAGACTCTTACAATCTCATCACTTATGTCATCATTAAAGACGGACCTTTTGTTTACATTTTTAATCCCAACAAAAAGAGGGATTTTAGCGGTTTTCCGTCCCAGCAGATCCAGGGTAGTAGATCAGACCCTGCATATCGTCGCTTAGCTAACAACACCGCACAAGTTAAACTGGCTTAGTTTTCAGGAGAAACAAAAAACTTCATATCTTTTATGAACATGTGTGATAAACCAATGAGTTGAATGGTGACAGAACTATTTGATTAACGTGCTTTGTATGGTTAATTAAAATTGTTGTGTAAATTTATTGGATACGCGCCAAAAATAAAATATCCAATGACAATATCACATGGCCAATTTTCAAGTTATGCGGTGTTGTTAGCTAAGCGACAATATGTAGATTATAATAATAATACCAGCCCTGTATTATATACGTCCCACTGCTGGGCACGGGCCTCCTCTACTGAATGAGAGGGGTTAGGCCTTAGTCCACCACGCTGGCCTAATGCGGGTTGGCAGACTTCACATACCTTCGAAATTCTTATAAAGAACTTCTCAGGTATGCAGGTTTCCTCACGATGTTTTTCCTTCACCGTTAAAGCTTTATTTTTAATTGTATTCCAATCAATTTAATTCAATTCAATTCTTAACATATATTTTCATTTTAAAATTAATTCGTATCCATGTTAAATATTTAATTTTTGACATACTTTGTTAAATTTAATTTTATGTAAATGCTGTTTCACACCTATAATTAGTGAGTAGACTAGTCTGTATCTTCATTATATCTTCTAGAAATGTATAGTCTATTAACTGTTGGTGTGCCATTAATATAAATAAATAAATAAATAAATAAATAAAGCAAGTGATAATTAACAATGAATACACAAATAATTTAGAAAAGTCAGAGGTGTATGCACTTGGGGCTGGTTTCGAACCTCTATAGTCCTCTATAGTCTATACCTCTTCCCGCTGAGCTTTCACTCACTTTGTGTGTGCTTTGTATTAATTAAAATGTTTGTGTAAATTTATTGGCCAGTTTTCAAGTTATGCGGTGTTGTTAGCTAAACGACGATATGTAGATTGCGTACCTTTATATATCATGCGCATCGGACAGAGCTTTGTTCAAACATAATAATATTCAGGGTCTCAACACTGAAGTCATAAACGGTTAGAGACTCACCTAATCTATTGTTAATACCTATGCGTTATCTCTGGGAAACCCAACTGATACATCATCTACTCGTACACTTCTATTCTCATATTATAAAGAGGAAAGATGTGTATTTTTGTATGTAACGAATAAATTACTTATTACTTTCTTTTGCCACTATTCCATCCTAAGGTTGTCTGGCAGAGATCGCTATTAGCGATAAGACCGCCTATTGTAACACACTTTTTATATTACTTTCCTTTGTATATATCCGTGCAAATGGTGTACAATAAAGAGTTAATAAATAAAAAAAAAAAAAAAAACTTAGAAACTACTGGACCGATTTAAAAAAAAAAATGCCGTTAGAAAGCTACATTATCACTGAGTAACGTAGGTTATATATATTATATTATATCCGGAGGCCCAAATCCCCCTCCCCTTCCCAATTCCCTAATTATACCTTTCCTTTAAGGTTCATAATTCTTATGGTATTGTGGTTGCTCATGGGCGTTGGAGATTACTTACCATCAGGTGTCCCACTTGCTCGTTTGCCGGCCTATACTATAAAAAAATAAAAAGTTTACTTTTTATCCCGGAAAAGGCTGTTCACGCGGCCGGAGCCGCGAGCAAAGGCTAGTATAAAATAAATCAGTTAATAACTAGGTATATGGTGCTTATCTCTGGGAAACCCAGCCGAGACATCATCATCAAAATATTCATAAATAACAAGAGACCATTAATTAAATTATTTTACTAGATGCAGATTACCCATGTCAAAGTTGCAGTTGAACTTTGTATATTTGTTTTTATGAAATGAATACGACTGTGAAATCAAGCACAAATATTCCTTTTAAAAAATAATGGAATACTATCCACTTGAAAAAGGGGGGGAGGTGGTATGGCGATAGGATCGATATCACATCATGGGATGGAAATAAGCTCGGTGAAATTGTACTTTTTACAATTCTGCCTACCCCTTCGGGGAGTATAGGCGTGATGCGTATGTATAGTGGTAGCTACCACCCGATGAAGCAAACCTTTTTATACTGAAGACAACACTCTATAGAGTGGCTGTAAAAGTGCATCTCCACTCGCACCTTACACCTTACCAAGTGTAGACGCACCGTACGAGTATTTTTTTATATTTTAAATTTTATATATTGTACCAAAAAGGGAAAAGATTATAATATATGTTATAAGTGCTGCCAGTACTAAATATTAAAACAACGGTTATGACGTCACACTATTATTGTATAACGTTATATTGTCTGTTAATCCATAAGATACTCTGACTTATTTAATTATTCAATTATAAATAATATACACGTTATTTAGAACGATCTAACATATTCAATAATAAATACAATTACTAATGTGAACTATTTGTGAAAAGGTATAAGGTAGAATAATTATTGTCGGCAGTCAGTCGGTTGCTAAACGGAATATAAAGTGTTACTCTGCCCAAATAAATGGAGAAGGTCGTGTACATTGTGTTTCAATTGTTCTACTTCGTTACATCTCAGAAGTGGGATCAAGCCTTCACAAATCGGCCTACAGGACTATTACGAATACGGGAAAAAAATGCCTTTTTTTCCTTACATATAAATTAAGCTATGTGCTTACATCAGTTTGAACATCTGTGTGATCAAGTCCATAAAAGACGTGTTAATTCAAAAGATATTATAGGGATGGAGCTATTATTAAAACCACATATTATAATAGGTGTAGATTGAGTTATAATAACAAAGGAAAGTTACTGCTGTATATTGTTTTCTGTTCCAGGAATTGGAAAGTTGCTGAAGAAAGTTAGACCGGCGCGGTGGCAGTTCTAAAACAAAAAATCGAAAATACCAATGGTCCGTATCAACGCCCCTAAAATTTAAATGTAGGATATTGTATTTCCCTGTATAATTTGGATTGAAAATCTGGACCAAATTCAAGCCCACTGAGTTTGTTTCGCCGGGTCTTCTCAGGCTGGGTCGTCTTGGATCCGGTGGTAGTTTTAAAGCGCGTGTTCTTTCGGTTTATGCACATGGTCCATATGTTTATTAAAAATAATTACAATTTGACACTTTTCTATAATAAAAGTATTATAAACTACCTACTTATAAAAAAAAACTGCTTTAACTTTAATTGCCTACATGATCAATAAACGATTTTATTCTTTCTTTAATTCATTCAAAGAAACTGGAGCCGTGGGGACACGGTTTACGCAGGATGGCCGAATGTTATAAGTGCTGCCAGTACTAAATATTAAAACAACGGTTATGACGTCACACTATTATTGTATAACGTTATATTGTCTGTTAATCCATAAGATACTCTGACTTATTTAATTATTCAATTATAAATAATATACACGTTATTTAGAACGATCTAACATATTCAATAATAAATACAATTACTAATGTGAACTATTTGTGAAAAGGTATAAGGTAGAATAATTATTGTCGGCAGTCAGTCGGTTGCTAAACGGAATATAAAGTGTTACTCTGCCCAAATAAATGGAGAAGGTCGTGTACATTGTGTTTCAATTGTTCTACTTCGTTACATCTATCAAAACGAAACGACACAGAAATTTCGATTCATTTAGTGTTAAATAAAATGAAGTATATCTTCGAAAGTCAAAGGTTATCTAATATAGATTGCAGAGTGTTCAGCGCACGTCAGTAAAATAAAAGCAAGCTTTGAAGGCGCATTGAATATCACTCCCTAACAGTCCGTCATCATGATTGCCGACACCAGGTTCTATCTGCTCGTGATCCTCGCGCTAATGTCACCAACTAAGGCCTTCCCTGTTGAGAGATTAAGTGAATACGACGCTCGCGTCTACAACAACGTTTATAATATTAACATAAACCGCAACAACATGGGAAGCGATATTATTATTAATCTCTCAAATACAATTTACATTGACGTTTTTGAATAGTTTGTGGAATGTGATTGTGTTTTGTAAACAATAATTATTTTTAAATAGATATTAAGTGAAGTTTATTGAGAAATAAATAATCTTTAAACTGGAGTTTATCAAATCTGGCGACTGACTTTACTGAAGATGTGGACTGGAACACTGGTTTGGTGATTACCCTACGGTAGGCTACTATTGAGGTGCAACACATGAGCAGCATGATTAGCAACGTTTCACAACAGCGCGCGACGTTGCGAATGATACGCATGATGCGCGTCGTGTTGATTGAACGGACAGACAACGTTATTAAGCAATAGCTGCGCGTCATTGCTGCAAATTCTCAATAATCGTCTTTGGTGCAACATTTTAATAATGCAATGAACTTTAACGTCTCGTTAAATACACTTCAAGATTTCATATAGGTAATGCTATTAATAACGGCAATAATTTAACTTATAGTACAATCTAATGTAATGTATTTCGAATAAATATTTAATATGTTGTAGTTTTAATTAAATAAACGTTTTATACCCATTTCATTGATGCCGAATTGTTTTGAACTTTCGACACAAACAGAAGGGTGTAAAACGGGTTAATTTTTATTATTTAATTTAATTTTAAGTCGGTGCTTTCTACCTACTACCTTTCTACCATTTCATTGCAATAGCGCTGACTCAAAATTATTTATTTTAGCTTTCTTAGTTTGTTTCAATCGGTTTTATTTTTGTTAAAAAGTTGTTATTTCACTATTTAGTGAAAGCATTATCAAAATCCATGCATAAATAAAAAAGTTTGCATCTTTCGTACCCAATTTCACTCTCTTAGGAGTGGCATTTCCACTTGAAATTGAAATGGGACCAATTTTGAGTTGAAATCATCCAAATCGGTCCACATTTGGCCGAGTTACGCGTGTTTATATAAAAATATATATAACGTGCTACAGAAAGGTGTGGATAATTTTAAGCAATATATAGTTTACGATATAAGTTTTTCATCCCCCATAGTGCCAAATCGATACATCATTCAGTTTTCATCAGTTTTGTCATGGATCCTCAATACTTTTATTTATATTTTATATATTGGTTCACATGGTGTATAGACTAGCTGTATTGAGTTGAAGAGCTCATAGACGTAGGACGTTTTTGTATTGAGATATGCCAATTAAATTAAAAATTGTCACAACCCTCCTCGGTCTCCCTAATACTAATATTATAAATGTGAATGTAAGTTTGTTTGTTACGCTTTCACGCGAAAAATACTTAACCGAACATCATGAAACTTTGTACACATATTCTTGGAGGTATAAGAAGTAACATAGGATACTTTTTATGAAAAAAAAAACTATCGCTTGTTACGCTTTCACACCTAAATCACTGAACCGATTTTGATGAATTTTGATGTAGAGATAGATGGGACCCTGGAGACGGTTATAGGCTATGTTTTATTTCGGAATGTTTATTCACGCGGGTGGAGCTGCGAGCAAAAGCTAGTAGGACATAATTGGACGTAGTTAGGCAACAATGCTCTAACCAACAGCAAGTTCCAATTGAGCTATTTACGAGTATTTTATTTCGCTAAATTCATTCAATTATATTACTGCGATTTCCGTTATTTTTCAAAATCGTACAAAAATCATTTTCTATGTCCGATTTTGAAAATAAATACTTTATATTATCCTAATAAAATTTTATGTATTTAGCCAAATAAAATGAATATCTCAATTTGAACTTGTAGGTTTGGAACGTTTTTACATAACTACGTCCAATTATAGAATTTTCTTTTTCATCGAATGAGTCACGTGTCGATATCGACTTTCAACTTTAGACAACACTGAATGATAATAGTGATACTTCAGATCTCCTTTCATATGAAAACATTAAAACAGTTGTTAAACAACATTTTTACGAGTGGTAGAGCCACGCTGTAGACAATTTCGTCTACAGCATGATTGGGCCGGCTCGTCCGGGTCATTACCACTGTCTCACAGAAAACCGACGTAAAGTATCAGCTTGCTGTTGCGTTTCGTACGGTGAGTGGGATATCCGGAGGCCTAAATCCCCTCCCCTTCCCAATCCCTTAATTATGCCCTTCCTTTAAGGTAGGCAACGCGCCCATGACTCTTTTGGTATTGTGGGCGTACATGGGCGGTGGTGTTCACTTACCATCAGGTGACCCACTTGCTCGTTTGTCGGCCTATAATATAATATAAAAAAAAAACATTTATTTGACGTAATCAGTTCTGAAGTATCATTACGAGTATATTTTTAAAATGTGTTGTATATAACTAAAAAAAAAATTTTTTTTTTTTTTATTAGATTGAATGACGAGAAGAGCAGGTCGCTCGCCTGATGGTAAGCGCCACGTGAGAATCAAAATGGCGGGTGTACCATAACGAATCCAGTCATGTTATATACAAAAAAATGTAGTTAAATTGTACTATTTAGTACCTCGGATAAAAAAGATTGTACCTCTATTAAAACGTAGAACTATAACAATAATACAGTACACCCGCCATATTGACGTCAGAATGGCGGGTGTATTTTGATTGCTCAATATCTACTCATTGGAGATTAAATATTAGTATTCCAAAAAAATGGACCTAAATAGTACCACAGATAAAGAAAACACACACTCGATCAGGGTGTTTAATTCCTGAGAATTTCACATTATTATTTTGGTTCAGTGTTCGTTTACAAAGCTTGTTCCCTTAAGACAAGAATTCCGAGATAGTGAGCGTCGGTATGGTTAGAACAAGGCAAATATTTATAGTTTGAGATATATATTTAATATTTACCTATTAAGTGCCTAAAAGAAAAAAATTATTACAGAGTAAGAATAACCTAACCGTTAAAACCCCCGTCGTTAATTAGAGTACCATCTGTTAAAACACATTCAAATCTTTCCATTTGTTTAGCAGCTACGATGTCACAGACGCACGCCTACAGAATAACAAAGGGTCAAACTTACAAAACCCTTTAATTTAAGATTGGTACAATTTTTTTAATGATAGGTACTAAATTGTAGTAAACAGGTAGTAAAACTTTGCATTATTAGATCTGTAAATATCTGCTTTGCTCTAGTCACTTCAGCCATCCAGATGCTCACAACTTCTTTTGGGTGTAACTTTTTTTGGTGTTTGATGAAAAAAACAAAAAGATGAAATCTACGTATATAATAGGAGCAATTAAGTACTTAATCTTCATTGAAATAAAACTAGTTTATACGGATTTTATCGCGGTTTAATTTTTGTTTTTTATTTTCATTCCCGACGTTTCGAAAGCTTTTCAGCCTTCTTCGTATAAACTAGTTTTATTTTAATGTGTAATATTCGCGTAAACCTAAGAAATCACTACTTAATCTTCATCAAGAAATAAAGTCTTTAGAAGTCCTACGACTAGGTAAAATAGATATGATCAGGTTGTTAGGGTTAGTTGGGAAAACACTTTGGTTGAGTTTACAACACCTCAGGATTTATATATTTAATAATCAACCATCTACACATAAGGCTCTTACAACAATGGAAGCGAACACGGAGAGGGAAGCCATCTTGAGATACATAAAATAGTGATGTGCCATAACAATAGTGATGACCACATTGTTATTCAACACAGGTCATGCTGACGTTACATTGGCTGACTATTTTTATTGTTATTTTTCTTACTCTGTACTGAGGTATAATTTTTTATGATAGGTTTGCAATACTCAAACTGCAAATATATGCCTTGGTTCAGTCATCCTGAAAATCATAACTATGAAGTCATATGAGTAAAAACAGATTTGGTCCTGCATCGTGACGCCAGCACCACTAGCTACTATATTATTTTTTCTCCCGTTTAGTGAGGTACAATTTTTACATTAGGTACTAAATAATAGCAAACAGGTACGTACTAAAACTTTGTATATCTTAAACTACAACATTTGCCTCGGTCTAACCACTCTGACGCTCACTGTGACGGGGGTGGAGGATCTTGTGTTGCCACTGCAACTGGCCGGAAAATTCCCCGATTTGCGGGGAATCGGAGTCTAATGCGGGGATAGCACAGGGTTTGTTTTATAGCTTAGAATCCCAGGGAATAAACGATTTTTTTACGTATCCATTTATATAATCAGGATAATTCTGTGACCTAATTCATCAGTATTGACAAAACCGATAAATTCCATGTACAATATTACGATTTTAATTACTATTATTTCACGTCTGTAATCACCGAATGTATAGGTAAGTTAGGAGATGTAACCAGTACACCCATATTTCGCCGAGCTTTTTCCCTCCCATGATATGATAGAGGGCGAAACTTCCTTCAATTTTTTACTTATAGTAATGGTAGTTATAGCAATAGTTGCAATTAAATACTTGAAGATTTCTTTCATAAGATTTAAGGTATAAACGCCGGCAACGCAATTTCTCTGGTATTCATGGTGTCCATGGACGGCGGTAATCACTTAATATCAGGTGAACCTCTTGCCCATTTGCCGCTGTGATTAGGTTGAGACATTCACGCGGGCGAAGCCACAAGGGGCAGCTATTATTTTATAGTTATTGAATCGTGGTGGAGAATTTGCAGGAAATTTGCAAATGGTAGCGAGGAAAGTCGGGTAATAAAGCCTAGTATAGCGGGGTATTCAGAATTTTTACGTTGGCAGCACTGCTTGTTTTTGACAAATCAAACAGCGCTGTCAATGTAATTTTTTAGGAACACGCTTTGTAAATGCACATAAACCGAAATATGATTCGTTTATTTCTCAGCAACTACTCAATATAATTGAATATGGGTTTTCTTTATCTGTGGTACTATTTAGGTACAATTTTTTGGAATACTTATATTTAATCTCCAATGAGTAGATATTGAGCAATCAAAATACACCCGCCATTCTGACGTCAATATGGCGGGTGTACTGTATTATTGTTATAGTTCTACGTTTTAATAGAGGTACAATTTTTTTTACCGAGGTACTAAATAGTACAATTTAAGTAATGTTTTTTGGTATATAACATGACTGGATTCGTTATGGTACACCCGCCATTTTGATACTCACTAGGTATTTACACTTAGAGACTTAAGACCACATCGCTATATAAAAAAATACTTATAACTGAGCTTTATAACGAAACATTTTCATCTAAGATGAATTTGTGTCAAAATTATCAACCTAAGATTTAAAAGTATGATTCTAGTATTGCCTTATTGGTTTAGTGTGAGAAGAGAGGTTGAGAAATCGTGATGTCCTGTGTCAGTCATAAATGGCCACCCGAGATTGATGAGTCGATAAAACGGACGATCATACGCAGCAAGATGTCAAAACGAAATGTAGTATCAAATCAGTTTCTAAAACGCGCGATTTGGAAACAGCGATCAAACCAAAACGTGATGCAGCATCGATGCAGTTGCGAAATCGCAGATTGCCGATGCTAAAAGTATCGTGTTTGGAATAACCCTAAGGGTTTTGTAATTTTATTGTTTTATATCCCGGCAAAAACACAGTGCATGTTACGACATCCGTCAACATTAGCATACAAGTAGTAGTGGGACAAACGGCTTAATTTTCACAACGAAATTAAACGTTGTGCTTATTTTTTTAAGCTAGCTTATAAAAAAGCTTATCACTTAAAACACTTTTTAACAGACTTCAAAAAAACTTCAAAAAATTGAATCGCCATCAATTTTTGTACAATAGTTCCAAATCAACGCATTGTCCCCTCTCGACATTGTCAAATTTATTATTAAATGTACATCCACTATTCTATATTTACACACTTAACATACCTATCTACACTATATTTTATTTACACTTAAAAATTATTTACACTAAACACACTATAATCCTCTGAACTATTTACAATAAGTTAAGTAAATGAACAATCTCATTTAATTAATTAAAAATACCGAACTCGCTTACGAACGAACTTGTGATGTATCAAACTTATACACATGCTTCGTTCCCGACAGCGAAACGCATACTAAGTAGTAATTTTAAACATTAACAAATAACGAGAACAACGGTCAACGGTTAAAAATTAACACAACAAAATATAAGCGACCAAAAATAATTTACTTATAACAATAATAAATATTATGCAATCAAACGAAATTCAATTTATTAGCATAATCGTTATGATAACATCGTTTAACTTTCGACTTTATGTCTTTTTGTATAAAGTGTATATTCGATCGCTTTCACGACAGCGCTAGTGCCAACGGGCAACGATCAACACTAAGCGGCGGCCGGTGATGCAACCACACATGACGCAACTATGTTCCGTTATAACGTCAACAGCTTATACTTACAAACGTACTTATATGCTTGTTATAATAAGCAGAGCTTAATAATAGCTTTTCGTTATAACACCCACCTCTACATACAAGTACACCGTACATGTGACAGCCTTAGCTCTTGGTGCAGCGAAATGTCACGAGACTGTAGACGCACCTTACGAGTTAAGAAATTGATATATTGTACCAAACAGGATAACAATGATAAGTTAATTAATGCGAACAAAACAACACATAATATGCGATTTATTTACGTGTTTATTATATTAATAAAACAAAGTATATCTTCAAAGTCAGAAGTCACTCAGTTACCTATATAGAGTGCAGAGTGTTCTGCGCACGTCAGTTACTTGAAGGCAAGCTTTGAAGGCGCATTGAATATCACTCTCTAACACTCCGTCATCATGATCGCCGACACCAGGTTCTATCTACTCGTGATCCTCGCGCTAATGTCATCAACGACTGGGAAACCAGTTGAGATATCAAGTGGAAACGACATTCGCGGATATGATAAAGTTTATAATATAAGGATAAACGGTAACAGCATAGTACGCGATGTTCAAATTTATCTCCCAGAGAACGCTAAATACCACCTTGAAATTCGATAGTTTGTGAAATGTGATTGTTTTTTGTAAATTTTTAAACAGATATTCAGGAAGTTTATTAAGAAATAAATAATCTTTAAACTGGAGTTTATCAAATCCGGTGACTGACTTTACTGAAGATGTGGAATGGAACACTGGTTTGGTGATTGAAGCGCTACACTAGGCTACTATTGAAGTGCAACACATGATCAGCTTGATTGGCAATTTTTTACAACAGCGCGCGACGTTGCGAATGATACGCATGATGCGCGTCATGTTGATTGAACGGACAGACAACGTTATTAAGCAATAGTTGCGCGTCATTGCTGAAAATTCTCAATAATCGTCTTTGGTGCAACATTTTACGTCCCGTTGAATCGACTTCATGTAAATAAATATATAAATGTAATTCATAAAATAATAAACGCTGTATATTAACATAATATAATCCAATCTCATGTAATGAATTTCGAATAAATATTTAATTGTAGTTTTAACTAAATCGAGTTGGCGCGTAGACGACTGTGAAGTGAGAGGCCGAGGGTTCAATTCCCGCACCGGGACAAATGTTTGTGTGATCCAAAACTATTTGTGTCGGGTCTGGTTGTTTTCTCCTCAGAGGGGTTGACGTCAGGCAGGCGGCCGGTCGTAAAATCTGCGAGCCAAATCTTTCTGTAACATGTGTTAAAAACATGTTGCGCCTATCCCACTGCGAGTGGGATAAGGGGAAGTGGAAAAAGAGTTTAAATTAAATAAACGTTTTATACTCACTTCACTGATGCCAAATTCTTTTTGACTTTTTCCCACTTTCGACAATCAATGAATTGCTTTCTTTTTTATATTTTTGACGAAATTTTTGTTAGTTAATTTATTCGGTACTAGCTGCTACCCGCAGCTCCGTCCTCGTAAATGTCTTTATCTGGAATAAATGTATCCTACGTTTTGATCTAAGTCTTGATCTCTTTTTATATCATTGGCCGGTAAACGAGCCATTGGGTCATCTGATGGTAAGTGATTTCCCCCGCCCATGTACGCTACATACATACGCACTCACGCCTGTAATTCCCGAAGGGGTAGGTAGAGGTGTAACTATTAAACACACATTTCGCCGAACGTATCTCGTATAATTATTGAGTAGAGTGTGGTAAGTGCGCACAGAGAGCGGCGCTGACGAATGTGTAACAATTTCAGTTGCAGCCAATGAGATGACACATGGTCATATTTGCGAAGATTAAAGATGAATCGAATGCAGTTGTTATGAAGTCGGTCGAGTTTGTTGAGCAGGTCTGCATTCAGGTCAAAATAGCACACATCACCATAGTCGATAAGGGAGAATATTAAGGTTTACACAAGCATTGTCTTAGTTCTAGAGGGGCGGGAATTCTTCAGGCGATATAGGGCACAAAGGGTACCGGTGACTCTCTGGCATATTTAACCCCTGTAAGGTTTTTTTGAGACAAAAGGAAGCCTATGACCATCGTTGGGGTTCAAACTTTCTTCGTAATCAGTCCAGTAGTTTAGCCGTGAAAAGGCAATAGACATACAGCCGGAGTTACTTTTGCATTTATATATTAGTATGGATATAAGCCAGCCATCTTGAAGCCAGTGTAATTACTGGGTATTATGAGACTTAACACCTTATGTCTCGGGGTGACGAGCGCAGTCCAGTGTCATGCAGTGCTTTGTTATTCAAAGTACTGTGTGGCGTTGCTTCTGTTTATGAGCAGGCGTGGCGCTTACCATCAGGCGAGCGACCTGCTCGTCTCGTCATTCAAGCTAATTAAAAAAATATATATATAGAAGATAAGAAAGTGAGTTTGCTAGATTCAATGTAAGAATTGAAAAAATTGACCGCTATTTGGTATTTCTTTGGCGGAATTAATAAAAATCGATATCTGGGACGTCCCGTAGTCACAAATTATAATCGGATATTAGAAAAGGTAAAAGAACCCGCCATTTTGTTTTCACTTGTTTTAAGACCGATTGACTAGTTACAAAATATGCTAGACTCGATGTTAAAATTGAAAGAAGTGGGCGACATTTTATTTTTCTTTGTTTTTATAGTTGATTGACTACGAAATCTATATCATAGTTGCAAATACGTAATTGAAATAGGATGTTAGAATTGTGGGCGTCACTTGCTTTTTAATGCAGAAAACATATATAAACAGACCATCATCAGAACTTTCTCTTCTTTTGATTTTATTAAGTATTATTTTTGTCCAGTTTAGCATGTCGTGGCAATTTGTAATTAAGACATCATTTAGCACATGGCACCTTACCTATTGTACGAAATACTTTTATGATTGTATGTTTTGTAAAATGCTTGAATAAATAAATCATTCATCAACGAATTTGCTACTTCTGTTTTCACCAGGACCTATTTTCTGGGGGAATGCATAGTTCCTACATAAAATAACGTTTTCCTTTAATAATCAAGACTGCTGCGCGCACGGAGCCGCGAGCAAAAGCTAGTTATTTTAATGAAACAAAGGATATCTAAAGTCTATCTAAAGTCAAGTGTTACAGATATATAGTACAGTGCTCAGCGCATGTCAGTTACTTGAAGATAAGCTTTGAAGGCGCATTGAATATCACTCCCTAACATTCTGTCATCATGATCGCCGACACCAGGTTCTATCTGCTCGTGATCCTCGCGCTAATGTCTCCAACAAATGCCTTCCCTGTTGAGAGATCAAATGGAAACGACGTTCGCGTAAATCAAAAAGTTTATAATATATCCATACGCGGTAACAGCATAGTACATAGTGTTATTATTGATTTCGCAAAATATGACGATATTGACTTACCTAATTAATTAGTTTGTGGAATGTTATTGTGTTTTGTAAACAGTAATTATTTTGAAATAGATATTAAGTGAAATAAATAACCTTTAAACTGGAGTTTATCAAATCTGGTGACTGACTTTACTGAAGATGTGGACAGGAACCCTGATTTGGTGATTACCCTACGGTAGGCTACTATTGAGGTGCAACATATGATTAGCAACGTTTCACAACAGCGCGCGACGTTGCGAATGATACGCATGATGCGCGTCGTGTTGATTGAACGGACAGACAACGTTATTAAGCAATGGATGCGCGCTGCAAATTCTCAATAATCGTCTTTGGTGGAACATTTTATAATGAGATAATATATAAGATTTCATAAATATATAGATGTAATTCATAAATAATAAATGGTATATATAACATAATATAATCAAATGTAATGTAATGAATTTCGAATAAATATTTAATATGTAATTGTAGTTTTAAATAAATCCTCCGTGGCGACAGCCTCCGTGGCGCAGTTGGCGAGTAGATGACTGTGAAGCGAGAGGCCGAGGGTTCAATTCCCGCATCGGGACAAATGTTAGTGTGATCCACAAATATTTGTTTTAGGTCTGGTTGTTTTCTCCCCAGAGGGGTTCACGTCAAGCAGGCGCCTGGTCATAAAAACTACAAGCAAAATCTTTCTGTAACATGTGTTATAATGTATAGTGTGAATATGATCTCAATCAGTCAAGTTTTAATTTACTATAATGAAATTTGGTCGAATGATAGTTTGTGTAATGTAGGTGCTGGCTAAGAAAGGAAAAATAATGAATTACGTGTTACCCATTTTATTAAAATTCCACTTGCAAAAGGGGGGGGGGGGGGGGTCGTTGATTTTTTTTATGAAATTATTTATTTTATGTACGGGGAAATATTTGTAACTACTAAACATTTTGATCATGTGGTCGATTTGTATTAACGGCTCCGGAACTACTGATCCAATTCCAAAAATGCGCGCATCTAGCATGAAAAAATGCGATTGGCTTCAAAATCGATATCTGGGACATCCGGTAGTCAAAAATGATAGAACTAATGTTAAAATTGAAAAAAATGGCCACCATTTGTTTCTTTATTTTAAGGCCGATTGACTTTAAAATCAATATCTGGGGACACCGGGTGCATGGTGCTACTTCCAGGTGTGAAGCCGTATTGACAATCTGAGACAGTACACTTTTGGCGGAGCCTGGATTCGAGGCTGTGTTCGAAGAGCTTCATGGTGTGGCACATCAGCTTAATGCCGCGGTAGGTCTCGCAATCCTGAACACTACCGTTAGCCTTGTATACGGGAGTTATAAGACTCATCTACCAAGGGTCGGGCATTTGTTTGATGTTCAGGATGCGGTTGAACATGTCGACAACTATTTTTTAATTTTATATAATATCAAATTTTAATAAAGGAGGTCTGAAGTATCACTCTCTATCATTTAGATGTCCATAGTTGCAATTCGATATTGACATGTTACTCATTCGATAAAAAAGAAAATTCTATAATTATGTCTTAATAATGCAATCAGATTTAAAACTATGAGGAATGAAAGACTTATATCGTACACTATACATTGCTTAATATTATCCACACATTTCTGTAGCACGTTGTATAAAGATACAATTTACGGTAATATACAAAAATTAAATACTTATTTGTTTAAAAAAATGTCCACCACCTTGGAAAATGGATATCGTTTTCGTAATCAGCACCCCAACAAATCTAGAAACTGACACCTATATCAATTGGTTGATAAAAAATATCCGCCATCTTAAATTTGAAAATGGATGTCGTTTTTTTCATAATCGGTATAGTAGTATAACCGTGAAAAGGCAACAGACAGAGTAACTTTCGCATTTATATATCAGTATGGACATAAGAGCTGAAAAAGTGAGCCGGCTAGATTCGATGTAAGAATTGAAAAAAACTGACCGCCATTTTGTATTTCTTTGGCTAAATCGATATCTGGGACGCCCCGTAGTCCGAGATTATAGATCGGATGTTAGGAAATATAAAAGGGACCGCCATTTTGTTTTCACTTGTTTTAAGAATGACTGACTAGCTACAAAATATGCTAGATCTGATATTAAAATTGATAGAAGTGGGCGACATTTTATTTTACTTTCTTTTTATAGTTGATTAACTACAAAATCGATTTAATAGGCGCTATCGTAGTCGCAAATTCATAATTTAGACTGGATGTTAAAATTTTGGGTACCATTTGCTTTGTAATACGGAAATCATACATAAACGAATCATCATGAATCATTGGATTTGCCATATCTGTTTTCACCAGGACCTATTTTCTGAGAGAATGCATAGTCCCTACATAAAATAACGCTTTCCGTTTAATGAAGGCTGCTGCGTGTGCGGAGCCGCGGGCATAAGCTAGTTATTTTGATAAAATAAAGTATATCTAAAGTCAAGTGTTAATGATACGAGTATATAGTAATACAGTGTTCTGCGCACGTCAGTTACTTGAAGGCAAGCTTTGAAGGCGCATTGAATATCACTCTCTTACACTCCGTCATCATGATCGCCGACACCAGGTTCTATCTGCTCGTGATCCTCGCGCTAATGTCATCAACAACTGGGAAACCAGTTGCGATATTAAGTGAAAACGACATTCGCGGATATGATAAAGTTTATAATATAAACATAAACGGTAACAGCATATCAGGCGATGTTCAAATTTATCTCCCAAAAAACGCTAAATACCACCTTGAAATTCGATAGTTTGTGAAATGTGATTGTTTTTTGTAAACATAAATTATTTTTAAATAGATTTTAAGTGAAATAAATAATCTTTAAACTGGAGTTTATCAAATGCGATGACTGACTTTACTGGAGATGTGGAATGGAATCCTGGTTTGGTGATTGAAGCCTTACGCTAAGCTACTATTGAAGTGCACGTGACACGTAATCAGCATGATTGGCAACGTTTCAAAACAGCGCGCGACGTTGCAAGTGATACATATGATGCGCGTCATGTTGATTGAACAGACAGACAACGTTATTAATCAATAGTTGCGCGTCATTGTTGAAAATTCTCAATTATCGTTTTTGGTGCAACATTTTATTAATGTAATGATCTGCAACGCCCCGTTGAATCGACTTCATGATTTCATATATATATAAATGGTATGCAATAACTAATAAACGCTGTAAATAAACATAATACAATTCAATAATTAATTTCGAATAAATATTTAATATGTAATTGTACTTTTAATTAAATAAACGTTTTATATCCACTTTACTGAAGCCGAATTGTTTTTGACTTCCGACACAAAAAGAGAATCCTTCTGGATGGCCTTTATTGGTCAAAATTCAGAGAATATATTTGTTAAAAGCAAATTTGCTTTGTCTATTTTTGCCGCCAAGTATCTAAACACTGTTGTGTTTAGGTTTCAAGGATATTGAAGCCAGTGAATTATGAGACTTAACAACTTATGTATTTGGGAGACAAGCGCAGTCCAGTGCTTTGTTATTCAAATTGTTTATGAACAGACTTGGCGCTTATCATCAGGCGAGTGATCAGTGCCTTTCGTCATTCACGCTAGTAAATAAGTTACAAAATAAAACCGCCTCAAAAAACCTAAAAACCAACTCTTTGACCAACAAATTAGAGTAATATCGACAAAATAGTTAGGTCTTATGAATAAATAAATAAATACATCCGACGGTCACACACATAGTCCTTACCTTTCACTAGGTTAATCTGTATTGTGGGTTTCAGAAACTCCGAAAGACTTACAGTCGCACAACACCCAGACCCGATACAAATAACATTATCACACAATTACTTTGGTAAAAAAGTTTTAATTTTAAATATTTTAGTATCATTATTGTGATCATAATATTAGGGTTAATTTAACAATATTCGAATAAAATTTAACAACCAATCAACTTATAAGACTGCTATTTTTGAAAATGTCTCGTAGATGTAGATGTTTTACGAGTGGTAGAGCCACGCTGTAGATAGTTTTGTCTACAGCATGTATGGGTCGGCTCGTCCGGGTCGTTACTACTGTCTCACAGGAAACCGGCGTAAAGTAGCAGCTTGCTGCTGCGTTTCGTACGATGATTGAGATAGCCGGAGGCCCATATCCCCCTCCCCGTCCCAATCCCGTAATTATCCCTATCCTTTAAGGTCGCCAACGTACCCATGATCCTTTTAGTATTGTAGGCGTACATGGACGGTGGAGATCACTTACCATCAGGTGACCCACAAGCTCGTTTACCGGCCTATGATATATATTATATTATTGCCAATATAAGTATATGGAAAAGTGAAACCTTTGTGGTTGAACGTGTCCTATTTTATTTTGTTAGTAGCATTTACATTAAATGTACATTTTACATACTTATGGCCGTTGCCCATATTCTGTTTACTGACGATTTGATTACTGGTAGTAAATTGACACATTTAGTATGTAAAATCTGTCAAGACAATATTGATAGTAAACAAATCTATCTGTAAATATAGGGAATGGACATTAGTGCGGTTTGCACCAACCGTTAGTTAAAGGTAAAATTATTGTAACAAGCAATGGTTGACGTTATTTACAAATTTCGACATTTCGATAGCACTGAAAACAAATGATTTAATCCCTAAATAATATACCAATGGTTGTTACAATAACTCGTAACATTAACCCACGAATGATGCACCCTATGACTGCCTCGGTGGCGCAGTTGTAATGCGCACACGTTACGATTGAAGTCAACACTAAGGTTTCGGGTTCGATCCTCGGGTCGGGTAAAGTGGTATTGGGTTTTTCTATTACGTATGCTCAGTATCAGCCCGAAGTCTGGAATTTGTGCCCGGTATGGCGATAGGCTCGCCCCCTATCCCATAAGGGACGGAAATACGCTCGGCGAAATGTAGGTGTACTGGTTACACCTCTGCCTACCCCTTCGGGGATTACAGCCGCCAGTGCGTATGATGCAACCTAATTTTAGAGGTAGTGAATAAACAAAAAGGACAGATTTAAAAATACAGTTTATTAACAACTCTTTGCAGTAGTCATGAAAACATTACAAAGTAACAAATAAAATGATTCTAATGAAATAATTCAGGCTAATTACATCAGGCTGAGAAATCGTAAAATTAAAAAAATGTATTTGAATTTGCAATACTAAAAATTACCCTTAGCTATCTATATAGATAGAGTTATCTATCTATATAGATAGATAACTCTTTATTGTACACCATGCAGAATATTACAGTAAAGAACAAATAAAACAAAATTATAAATGTAACAATAGGCGGCTTATCGCTTATAGCGATCTCTACCAGACAACCTTTAAGTTGCCGGTTTAGGAATTTGCGCCCGATATGGCGATAGGTTCGCCTCATATCACATCATAAGATAGAATTGACATTGGCAAAACGTGGGTGTAGCAGTTGCATCTCCTTTTCGGGCATACAGGCGTCAGCTTATTGAATGTAACTAAATGATTACGTACTTAATTTATTCTTGGTTTCTTCAATTCAGGAGCAAAGAGTTCCAATGTCTGTAGTTATAGCTTGAATGATGTCTTCGACGATTAATCCTCAGATTTATTCCCCAAATATGTATAGTAACAATGCCTGTGGAACAGACCACGACATTTTTTACGCCAACGGCTTTTTTTGACGTCTGGAAACTGTACTTCGAGGCCGTTGGTGATATTTTGCCCTTCGATAGGTGCTATGAAAGTGTTAGTTCTTCGTAAGGGTTCTGCAGATATCGTCAGCGTGAAGAGTAGTGCCAGCAGACACAGCCTGGTGACGACAACCATGGTGACAGGTTTGCTTTGAAGACTCGTGACTGTATGGCTGCTACATGACTCGAATAAGCTTTTATATCCTGAATATTGTAATCTACAGGAAAATATATCGTTTAGGTGTATATAGGTGCAGGAAAATATACAAAGCCAATATTATCAATTTAATTGAAAATAACAATGCTAAAATTTGATAACTATGGATTTTACGTAAATTTTTAGACTCAATTGGTTATCAGTTTTTGTTCCGCCCGCGTCTGGAGGAAGTATGCAGAAATAGGTAACAAAACGTAAAACCCCAATCATTAGAGTAATAAAGGATTTTTTTACCATTCTGAATGACGAAACAAACAGGTTGCTCGCCTTATTATAAGCAATATGACTGCCCGAAAAAACAGACACTAGACCACACATAACTTAGAATTACAATACATGGCACTTGACTGCGTTCGCCACTTTGAGAAGAGTTACGTTTAGTATCATTATGCCCAGTAAATATACTGACTTCAATGCTTAGTATCAACCCGGAGTCTGGAATTGTGCCTGATATGGCGATAGGCTCGCCCCCTATCACATTATGGGACGGATATACGCTCGGCGAAATGTAGGTGTACCTACACCTATGCCTACCCCTTCGGGCATTACAGACGTGAGTGCGTACTTATCCCGTCCTGGGACAGAATTGATCTCGGATAACCGAAGAGCTACTAGATAGCTCTGCCTACCCGCGTCCTCTCGTTTTACAGCCAGCTATCTACCCCCTGCACCGCGGAGGCTGGCAACAACTGATACAAAATTTAAACCATCCTCAAATTAACAAAATGACTTACAATACAATAAATCGACCTATTAGCCAATTCAATACAATGGCTCTCCGACAAATGATGTATCTGTCCCTTTAATAGAAGGATCTTGTATAAACACGCATTCCTTAGCAATGACAGAGTAATTATAAGGCACGAGAAATACTAAAGGTAACCTAACCATGGTAGATTGGTAGACAAACAAGGAAACTAACAAGTTCTGTATCGTCCTATCAACTTGCCATTCGAAAATGAAGTATGTATAAATGGTGGAGAGTCCATAATCGTGTAAGTATGGTTTGATTGTGTGCTGTTTTAGTTCTGGTTAGGGACAATTGATGGTCGCGGATGGCAACCGGACACAGGAGCGTATAAAAGTGGCAATAAAAGGTGGTAGACCTGTGTCGATGGGTATATTCGAGTAGAAAAATGTTTTATGACTTATTTTGTCATTAACCTCTGACAAAAAAGAGGGGTGTTATATGTTTGACTTTTTTGTCTGTCTGTGGGTGTGTGTATATACAAATCTGTCTGTGTGTATACGTGTCTGTGAACTTTGTAACAATGTAATTGTTTGTTGACCTTAATAAATAAAAAAGGTATGTGAAAACTGCCAATCCGCGTTAGGCCAGCGTGGTGAACTAAGGCCTAACTCCCTCTCTATCAGTAGAGGAGGCTCGTGCCAGACAGTGGGACGTATACTATACAAGGTTAGTAAAAAAAACAGTGGCACTCCTGGAGTGCTGACAGAAGTGAAAACTTGAACAATTACGTGTGTATTTTTTGAATCGTCAGGTTTTTTTTTTGTTTTTTTCGATTCGAAAGTTCCGACATGAATATATAACTATGTTGTACGTACATACACAATATATGTTTATATTATATATATCATTATATTATCAATGTATTTCAACCCAAACTCAACTCTCGTGTAAACGGGGCCAATATTGGTAGATAGGTACTATACAGACGTGTCTTCATTTCAAAAAAATGTGAAGTCTGCCAACCCGCATTAGACCAGGGTAGCGGACTAAGGTCTGACCCCTCTCACTCGTAGAAGAGGTCCCTGTCTAGATAGTCGATTTTCGTGCCGCCCGAGATTGATGAGTCGCTAAAACGCGCGATCACACGCAACAAGTTGCCAAAACGATATGCAGTATTAAAGCAGTCGCTAAAACGCGCGATTTGTATACAGCGATCGAACGCAGAAAGTTGGGAAAACACAATGCAGTATCAATGCATCAAAATCATCAAAAAATTAAATCATCAGTTGCCGGTGCTAAAACTATCGTGTTTGTAATTGTTTTGTTTCATGTCCCGGCAAAATGACACAGTGCATGTTTTAACATACGTCAACATTATAAAGAAGATATAAAAGTTTATCATAAGACATGCAACACTTATTGCAGTGCGCAATAATATTTGAATAACTTCAAATTAAAACTAAAAATATACAGTTGCACGCCTTCATGGTGACAACAGGAGACCAGTAAGCTAACCATGAGTTTGTCTCGGTAAAATTTGCTAGCGTCAACGTAAGATATTTATATGAAAAACTCAGTGGCGCCTCTAGCGGATACGTGAGAAACTAAATTTTGTCATGCAAATATTTTACGTTGTCGCTAGCGAGTTTACCGAGACAAACTCATGGTTGAGGCACTGCTTAGAATAATACTGTGGTTATGTGGCGAGCCACAACACAGCGCTGGTTTTCAGTGGCCTCCTAGAATGAGCGAAAAAAAAAGAATTAATTAGAAAAAAAAACAATTAAAAAAATTCGAAATTAATAAAAACTAATAATTAACAATAATAATTAACATTTCTAATTTAAAAAAAGAATGATATCCGGAAGCCAAGCCAACCCATACAACAAAGAAAATGGTTTGCAGTACCACTAAAACAATCCTACGATGTATAATTATAATACACTACCTAGGTACTATAGGTAACTCTTCCATCTCGGGCAGCTATTGCTATTACGTCATACGGTCATACAGACACCTCGCTGTCCGCTGCCCGGTACACGAGATAGTTACGTGACAAGAATCTTATAAAAATGATTAAATCAAGCAAAATGTATAAATGTGAAAATCATGGCTCTCGATAGAGTGAAATGTCACGAGACTGTAAACACACATTACGAGTTAAAAAATTGATATATTGCACCGAACAGGATAACAATGATAACAATGAGAACAAAACAACACATAATTTGCGATTCATTTACGTCTTATCCATCCATACTCATATATAAATGCGATAGTAACTCTGTCTGTCTGTTACCTTTTCACAGCTAAACTAGAAGACCGATTTTGATAAAAATTGCTACCAAGAAAGCTTGAACCCAAGGGAAGGCTGCCATTGGACTCAAAATACCTGACGGGAGTAAGGTAGGGGATAAAAGTTTATATGGGAACTTATAATTTTTCAAGTTAGGGATATAAGAATTCATATTTAGATTTTTGACAGCAAGTAAATAATTACGTTTTACAGCGTTTTTTATCACCCCTTTCAAGGGGGTAATATAGGGGATGAATGTGTATATAGAGAACCCATTATTTCACAATATGTAAGTATCAGTTTTCGAAAAAGTGGCCGCCATTTTGTTTTTCTTTGTTAATGGCCAATCGATCGACTTCACAATCGATGTCTGAGACGCTCCATAGTTACAAATGGTAGATCCGATGTTATAATTGTAAAACGTGGCCACCATTTATTTCTTTCTTTTAAGGTCGATTGACTTCAAAATGGATATCTGGGACGCCGTGAAGTGAAAAATAGTAGATCCGGTGTTATAATTATAGAAGCAGCCACTATTTTGTTTTGTTTTTTGTTTTAAGGCCTATTGACTTCAGAATAAAATAATATTGTAGCGGAGGAGTGGACTGTAGCAGTGATTAAAAGACGTAAGGTAAGGATTAGACTATATTACAACCTTACAAGTTACAAGAATGAATGATCTCAACGAGGTGGAAGTTACTCCCTTACAACACTACTTTTACAAGGAGCCTGCTTTCAATGAATGATCCCATCGAGGTGGAAGTCATTCACGTGCCGCAGTGAAGGAAAGTAGGTTGTTGTACGATGATGGACTTTTCTGCTTACTTAAAATAAACATTCTTTTTTTAATCTGGACGCGTGCTGATAGCCTAATATTTGGGACGCCCTGCAGTTAAAAATGGTATATCCGATGTTGAAATAGATAAAAGGGACCGCCATTTTGTTACCCTTATTTTAAGACCGACTGACTGCTAAATTGATATCTGAGACGCTTCATAGTTCCCAATGCTCGGTCTAATGTTAACATTGCAATAAGTGGACGACATTTTATAAATCATACATAAATAGATCATCATGCATCATCGGATTTGCCATATCTATTTCCACCAGGACCCATTTTCTAGGGGAATGCATAGTACTTACTTAAAATAACATTTTCCGTTCAATCAAGGCTGCTGCGCGTGCGGCGTCGCGGGCAAAAGCTATTTTATTAAAACAAAGTATATCTGAAGTCAAGTGTTACTGATACGAGTATACAGTACAGAGTGTTCTGCGCACGTCAGTTACTTGAAGGCAAGCTTTGAAGGCGCATTGAATATCACTCTCTAACACTCCGTCATCATGATCGCCGACACCAGGTTCTATCTGCTCGTGATCCTCGTGCTAATGTCTCCAACAATGGCCTTCCCTATTGAGACATCAAGTGGAAACGACGTTCGCGGATATACTAAATTCTATAATATTATCATAACCGGTAACAGCATATCAGGTCATGTCTATGTTCATGTCAAAAAATCCGATGGTTACCACCTTGAGTATTTCCATTAGTTTGTGGAATGTGATTGTGTTTTGTAAACGGTAATTATATTATGTGACGTTTATTGAAAAATAAATAATATTTGAACTGGAGTTTATCAAATCTGGTGACCGACTTTACTGGAGATGTCGATTGAAGTAACGTACCACGTTATTATACAATGATGCGCATCATTGCAATCATCCCGTTATATCGACTTCAAGATTTCAATTCAAGATTTCATAAGTATATCAATGGAACGCAATGAATAATAAACGCTGTATATTAACATAATATAATCCAATCTCATGTTATGAATTTCGGATAAATATTTAATATGTAATTGTTGTTTTAATTAAATAAACGTTTAGACCCGCTTCACTTATGCCGAATTATTCTGGACTACCGATGAAAAGGAGCGGTGTAAAACGGCCTAATGTTTGTTATTTAATTTATTCTGTATTCAGTTTATTCCGTTCCTCAGGCAGGATTGACATCAGGAAGGCGACCGGTTGTAAAAACTACAAGTCAATTCTTTCTGTAACATGTGTTAAAAAGCATGTTGCGACCCCACTGCGAGTGGGATAAGGGTAGGTGGAAAAAGAAGAACAGTACTTATAATGTAAAGGTGGTAAGTCCCTAGAATGCGAGATACCGTCTGGGTTGGTATTATTGAACTTCTTATGGCTATTCAAAATCTTTCAGAGAATCATTCTAGATGGCCTTTATTGGTCAGAACTCAAAGAATATATTTCATCATCATTATCACATACCACACACACACACACACACACACACACACCACATCCTCTATTTTTGCCGCCAAGTAGCTGCTTGTAAACATTGTTGTGTTTTGGTTTCAAGGACATTGAAGCCAGTGAAATGACTGGTCATTGTAAGTGTTAACAACTCATGTATCAGGGTACCAAACGCAGTCCAGTGTCATACAGCGCTTTATTATACAAATTGTTTATGGGCAGATGTGGCGCTTATCATTAGGCGAGTGATCAGCTTGTTTCGTCATTCAGGTTAGTAAAAAAAGTTACAAAATAACAACGCCTCAAAAACCTAATAAGCAAAAAATTCAATTAGGTCATAATCTAATGATCAATTTTGAGTCGGTGCATTCCATCTTTGACCAAAAAATCAAACCTACACCGACAAAAAATTAGGACTTATGAACAATAGTAAATAAATACACCCAACAGTCACACACATAGTCCTGAACTTACACTTAAGGTCTGGGCTGTGTGTGACTGTTAGGTGTATTTTTTTTATTATTCCCTCAATATAAGTTAACCTGTACGGGATTAATCTGTATTGTGGGTTTCAGAAACTACGAGAGAAATACGGTCCCACAACACCCAGACCCGAAACAAATACCTATTTTCTAAGGGAATGCATTACTATGAATTCCCCTAGTACCTACATAAAATAACGTTTTCTGTTTAATCAAGGCTGCTGCGCGTGCGGAGTCGCGGGCAAAAGTTAGTTATTTAATAAAACAATGTATATCTAAAGTCTACCTAAAGTCAAGTGTTACTGATATATAGTACAGAGTGTTCTGCGCACGTCAGTTACTTGAAGGCAAGCTTTGAAGGCGCATTGAATATCACTCTCTAACACTTTGTCATCATGATCGCCGACACCAGGTTCTATCTGCTCATGATCGTCGCGCTAATGTCTCCAGCAATAGCCTTCCCTATTGAGAGATCACGTGGAAACGACGTTCGCGACTACAAACAAGATTCTAATATTGTCATATCTGGTAACAGCATAACAGGTAGTATCTATATTTATTTCAAAAGATCCGGTGGTTACGACGTTAAATTGGTTTAATAGTTTGTGGAAAGTGATTGTGTTTTGAAAACGATAATTATTTTTACATAGATATGAAGTGAAGTATATTGAATAATAAATAATATTTTAACTGGAGTTTATCAAATCTAGTGACTGACTTTACTGAAGATGTGGACTGGAAATCTGGTTTGGTGATTGAAGCCCTAAGTTAGGCTACTATTGAGATGCCACACACGATCAGCATGATTGGCAACGTTTCGCAACAGCGCGTGGCGTTGCGAATGATACGCATGTTGATTAAATGGACGAAGAACGTTATTGCGCGTCATCGGTGAAAATTCTCCATGATCGTCTTTGGTGCAACATTTTAATAATGCAATGATCTACACCATCCCGTTGAATCAACTTCAAGATAAATAATAAATAATAAACTCTGTATATTAACATAATATAATCCAATCTCATGTAATTAATTTCGAATAAATATCTATTATGTAATTGTAGTTTTAATTAAATTAACGTTTAGATCAAATTCACTGATGCCGAATTATTTTTGACTACCGATGAAAAGGAGGGGTGTAAAACGGCCTAATATTTGATATTTAATTTATTTGGTGTTAAGTCGAGTCAGGATTGATGTCAAGCAGGCGGCCGGTTATAAAAACTACAAGTCAAATCTTTCTGTAACATGTGTTAAAAAGCATGTTGCGCCGACCCCACTGCGAGTGGGATAAGGGTAGGTTGAAGAAGAAGACGAGTACTTGTAATGTAAAGGTGGTAAGTCCCTCGAATGCGAGATACCGTCTGTGTTGGTATTATTGAACTTCTTATGGCTATTCAAAATCTTTCGGAGAATCATTCTAGATGGCCTTTATTGCTCAGAACTCAAAGAATATATTTGTTAAAAGCAAATTCTACATTCTCTATTTTTCCCGCTAAACAGCTATGTGTTTCGGTTGCAAAGATATTGAAGCCAGTGAAATTACTGGTCATTGTGAAAACTTAACAACTCATGTATCAAGGTGGCAAGCGCAGTCCAGTGCCGTGTAATGCTTTGTTATTGAAATTGTTTATGGGCTGACGTGGCGCTTATCAGCAGGCGAGCGATCAACTCGTTTCATTCAGGCTAGTAAAAAAAGCAACAGAATAACATCGCCTCGAAAACTCTAAAGAGCAAAAAATAATATTAGGTTTTAATCTAATAATCAATTTTGAGTTGGCCCTTTCCACCTATAAACAAAAAAATTGAATTACATCGACAAACGAATTAAGACTTATTAACAATAATAAATAAATAAATACACCCAACAGTCACACACATTTCAGAACTTAAGTCAAGAGTCACACACATAGTCCTCACCTTACACTTAAGGTCGGTCGACTTACGGTCGCACAACACCCAGACCCGGACCAAATATTTGTGGATCACACAACACGTAACAACCAGTAAATGCGAAATGCACACAATATGTATACCATAACCTAGAGTAGAACATAGGCTAATTATATGCCGGTAAAAGAATCACTGTTACTCAACGGGCTATGGAGAGGGCTATGCTTGGTGTCTTTCTACGTGATCGAATCAGAAATGAGGAGATCCGTAGACGAACGAAGGTAACCGACATAGCCCAGCGGATTAGCATGTTGAAGTGGCAGTGAGCAGGCCACATAGCTCGCAGAACTGATAGCCGATGGGGCAGAAAAGTTCTCGAATGGAGGCCACGTACGGGCAAGCGCAACAGAGGACGTCCACCTACAAGATGGACCGACGACCTGACAAGGGTTGCAGGAAGCCGATAGATGCAGGCCGCTTCCAACAGGTCGGCCTGGAAGGCATTAGGGGAGGCCTATGTTCAGCAGTGGACGTCTTGTGGCTGATGATGATGATGATGAAAAGAATCACGCGGGCAGAGCTGCAGAACAAAAGCTAGTTCAAAATAAAACCAACCAAACGGATGAACTCGTCGTTAAACTATGTCGAAGTTCAAGGCACAGAGGCAAACGCACCTTTATTGTTGGGGGGCAATTGATCACATCCGCCGTGGGGTCCACGACCCCATTATCCTATTGTACGCCTGCAAGGTGGGCATTGATACTGAGTTGCATTGGCTTTATCAGTGCATTTCCTTCGTGAGGGGAAGTTTTTTAATGTGATCACAAAAAGATTCTCATCAAGCAATTTGAGGATTTTGCGATGTAGAGAAATATCGTGGGAATGGAGGAGTTTCGGCGAATCAAATCTTCGATAACGAGACGGATGTTTTGGGATCGCAACCAGAAGGCCAATTCTCGTAATTTTAAACGTTCAAAATATCATTCCGATCTAGTCTTAGCGTCAAGAAAGTTGCTAATGGCATTCTCTTAGTACGTGTTTCAAATACGTTCACAGTTTTCGAATTCGTATGAAATTACTACCGTCGAAGTGACAAACTAGTAATTCATACGGTAATAAAGGAAAGAATCGCTTGAAAACAAATTTCATATTTTTTTTATGGCATAGGCCGGCAAACGAGCTTGTGGGTCACTTGATGGTAAGCGATCTACACCGCCTATGTACACCCATAATACCAAAAGAGTCATGACTGCGTTGCCGACCTTAAAGGAAAGGATAATTAAGGAATTGGGAAGGGGAGCGGGTTTGGGCCTCCAGATATCTCACTCACCGTACGAAACGCAGCAGCAAGCTGCTACTTTACGCCGGTTTTCTGTGAGACAGTGGACGAGCCGGCCCATACATGCTGTAGACAAAAGTCTCTACAGCATGGCTCGACCACTCAAAAAAATATACGACTAATATGAAATAAAATTAACCATATTATTAATTTTAATTCATCATAATTCCCACTGGTGGCTCCTAACACTCGACGTATTGAAAGAATACGAAAACTTTCATCGTTTAGAAAATCTATTAAAACTTGTACTAGACCTTACAGGTGAGGCGTCAACTCATCTGCTTTCGAAGGCTAGCCTGAGGGCCTAGTACAAATTTTAATAGTTTTTATAAACGATAACAGATGAGTCTAAAGGTAGAGGCAGGTCATGGTGACAGCGAGTTAATTCAAGCCGGTGCATTAATGTACGTGTAACGGTTGCACGGTCGCTCGATTGCGTCCAATTGTCGACAATCAGCGTCAATTTGCCTCGCCCCTCCCCCACGCACTTGTGTGCCCAGTCTGCCCCTTGCTCGTCGTTATACTGCTTTCTCTTCTCACCGGTACAACTAAGATGAAAAGTGTTTGATATTGGTTTTGGTTTGCGTTTTTATGGTTACTTTCGCACTGATGGTTAAACTTTTGTCAGGCTAGATAGATACTCGATTTAAACATGGCTGTGTTGTTTATAGGAACCATAAACATAGGTGGAGCAGTTGTAATGCGTACGCTTTACGACTGAGGCTGATGCTGAGATCTCAGGTTTGATCCTCAGGTTGGGTAAAAATGATATTAGGTGTTTCTATTACGAAATGCTCTGTATCAGCCCGGAGTCTGGAATTTGTGCCTGGTAAGGCGATAAGCTCGCCATCATGGGACGGAGATACGCTCGGTGAAATGTGGGTGCAGTGGTTACACGTCTACTTTCCCCTTCGGGGATTACAGGCGTGAGTGCGTATGTATGTATGCATATATCTATAAACATCATCTATAATTACTACACACGGCTGCTTGACAGAAATAGACAAAGTGGTGGACTACCCAGATGGCGTCTTGCTTACGAGGGACCTACCTAACCTAGAATTTACTAGATATAAAGCTGTTGAATCCTGATCCGAGCCACAATAGCGTTTTCTTTTCACCATATATGTGGTCACCACCCTATGTGGCCGGCGGACGCTGTCCAGTCGGATAGAAATATGTATTCTTCCATCAGCAAAATTATGATAAATTACGAAAATGAACTAACTGTAAAACCACAATTTAAATATGACAATAAAAGTTACGTAATACGATGAACTTTATGTTAGGGTAAACTCATCGTAATTATATAACTGGAACGATAATTCTCATATGGATCTGCCAAAAATACGGCTCCATTTACTTACACATGCAAAGGTAATCAGACGCAACAAAAATTAATGAACGTTCAAAATCAATATTTCATAAAATTAATGTCCAAATATTAGATTTCTAGATCGAGATACAACGTTTTGCGCAAAAAATTAGACGTATCAAGTGTCAACTAGAGATTATTATGCATAGACTTTTATAGCCCGATCCCCTTGCACACAGTTGTGGTGGGGTAATATTTTGCTTGAGTTACGTTTTGTTTTTATTTTTTATTATCTTTAATGATGAGACGAGCAAGTCGCTCGCCTGATGTTAAGTTTCACGCCTGCTCATAAACAGAAGCAACACCACACAGAACTATAAATATCAAAGCACTTCATGACACTGGACTGCGCTTGTCACCCCGAGACATAAGGTGTTAAGTCTCATAATGCCCAGTTATTTCACTGGCTTCAATGTCCTTCAAACTGGAACACAACAGTGCTTACACACCGTTGCTTGGCGGCAGAAATAGACAAAGCGGTGATACCAACCCAGCCAGCCTCTCGCAAACGAGGGACCTACCACGTTGTAATTGTAATTGTGAATAAATAAATACACCCAACAGTCACACACATAGTCCCGACCCCACACTAGGTAAACCTGTATCGTGGGTATCAGGAACTACGAGGGAATTACGGTCCCACAACACCCAGACCCGATTTTTTTTTTGTGGATCACACAAACATTTGTCTCGGTGCGGGAATCGAACCCACGGCCTCTCGCTGCGCAGCCGGCTACTCACCCACTGCGCCACGGAGGCTGTAAAACCACGTTTCTTGTCATCTTATTTCGATGGGTAAACTAGACATAAATCCGAGGCCTCGTTATTGCGCCATACATCACGAACCAAATCCTTTATATTAGAGTTTTAAACATATTTGCGAACACATGTGTACATACCGACCGACAAATTATATGTAGATATGCTAAGAAAACAAATAATCTCGTACGAAACTTTTGTTTGTTATCCGAACGGATTATGGACGCAACGTATGGATATTGCTCATAAAAAAATTAGGTCGAATTTTAAACGGTTCTGTAGAGTATTTTTGCCTTGTATTTTATATACAGTATGTAACAAAAACCCTGTCGGCCCTTTCTATATCGTGAAGATAGACAGCAAAATAAAAATAGTTTAATAAAAAAAAAGCTAAGATAATACTCCGTGAATAAACGCCAGAATTATGTCGGCCAAATTGACTGTGAAGTCCACATTCCGCTTAAAACACCATATTGTAGGAAGGCCGAAACACGTCTGCCAGTAAACTGTTCCACTGAAGGTAAAAACACACACACACACACACACACACACACACACACACACACACACACACGCACACACGCACACACTGCTGTGTGCAAAGTCTATTACAGTGCTTTCGGAAGGATATTGAAGCTGGTGAACTTACTGAGTATTACATTCACATCTTATGTCTAGGGGTGACGAACCTAGTGTGGTGTGAGCGCAGTGGTGTTGTTACTTTACTATCAGGTGAGCGACCTACTCGTTCGATAATTGGGCGAATATTTATTTTTATAGCATAGGCCGGCAAACTTACAAGTAGTTCACCTGATGATAAGTGATCCACTGAACATTTCCAATACCAGAAGAATTATGGTCACGTTGCCCCTAAAGCGAAAGGATAATTAAGGAATTAGAAAAGGGAGGAGGTATTTGGGCCTTCGGATATCTCAGTCACCGTACGAAATGCATTAGGAAGCTGCTCCTTCACGTCAGTTTTCTGTGAGACAGTAGTAACAACGCAATCGAGCCGTCCATGCTGTAGACAAAATTGTCTACAGCATTGTTCAACCACTTAAATACGTACTAGCATGTTTGATCATATTTCAAGCGCATCACGTACCATGTGAGTAATAACAAATAACAAGAAACGAAGGGCGGGCCTCCTCTAGTGAAGGAGAGGAGTTGGACCTTAGTCCACTACGCTGGCCTAATGCGGGTTGGCAAACTTCACACACCTTCGAAATTCTTGTGAAGAATTCTTAGCTATGTAGGTTTCACTGCAGGCGTTAATAATTATTAACAACAATTCTAAGTAACTTATAAATGTCGGAAGTGCACGCTCTTGGGGCTGGTTTCGAACCTGTGACTTTCGCCTCGGCAGTCCGAAACACTCTGCGCTGAGCTATGACTGCTTTACGTAACGACGGAACCATAATTATAATGTAACCACCTCGTCAATAAATCAAGATTTTCCGCGCGTTGAAAATATTCGCGCTTTCCCACGAAAAGAATTAACCTATTTACGTATCTAAAATATTGTATTAACAACTCTAGTAACTCCTGTTGGCAGGGAAATGTCACAAAATATGTAATTACATATATACGCACTCACGCCTGTACTCCCCAAAGGTGTAGGCAGAGGTGTGTAGACAGTTCTGTCTATAGCATGAATGGATGGGCTTAACCGGGTCGATAGCACTATCTCACAGAAAACTGACATAAAGTAGCGGCGTGCTGCTGCGTTTCGTATGCTGAGTGAGATATCCGGAGGCCCAAATACTCCTTCCTTCCCAATCCCTTAATTATCCCTTTCTTTTAAGGTTGGCAACACGCCTACGAATCTTTTGGTATTTTGAGCGTACATGGGCGATGGAGATAACTTACCATCAGGTGACCAACTTGCTGGTTTAAATAAATAATTAAAAAAATATACAAATTAAAACCGACAAGTCAACCCTAATCACTTGGGGCCTATTGCACCAACTGACGATTGAAGTACATTGAAGCCAGTGAAATTACTGGACAATTTGAGACTAAAAGCTTATGTCTCAGGGTGACGAGCGCAGGCCACTGCCACGCAATGCTTTGTAATTCAAAATTCTGTGTGGCGTTGCTTCTATTTATGAGCAGGCGTAGCAAGCGACCTGGTCGTCTCGTCATTAAAGCGAATAAAAATTGTATCAAGTAATGATTAAACGTCAAGAGACATTGCGTCCCTCGACGGTCGGCAGAATTATGACGGCCTGAAGTTACTGGACTGTCTCGGTGGCCCAGTTGTAATGCGTACGCGTTACGACTGAGGCTCACGCTGAGGTCTTGGGTACGATCCCCGGGTTGGGTAAAAGTGATATTGGGGTTTTCTATTACGAAAAGCTCAGTATCAGCCCGGAGTCTGGAATTTGTGCCCGACGAAATGTGGGTGTACTCGTTACACCTCTGCCTACCTTTTCGGGGACTACAGGCGGAAGTAAGTATGTGAAGTTACTGGATATACAATGGTTAAAATGGAATGCGTATTGCCTAACCGAGTCACTGTGATTGATAATAGTCTAACTGTAAACAATGTTCAGGGGGTAAACCATAATAAAACCTTTTCTATTGTACCCATGAAAGGTATGTTTTGTTCACACCAGAGCACCTTTCATCCGTGACGTACTGAGTTGCAGAGACTATTTTGTCAGAAGGGTTATTTAATGTAATTTTGCCTAAACATATTCAACTTATTAGAGGACACATTAATATTATAACTTCTTCATTTCATTAACAAAACATCTTTACAGAAGCATATCTAATGTTGAAATTTTTCGGACTTAATTTATCCACAAAATAACTTATTCGCCAATGTTTCTGGGTGGCCAGAGCTTCTTGTAAATATTATTTCTGCTCACTCACTACACCCGCTCGACAGTCAAGCTAATAAAAAAGTGACATCTCTCGACGGTAGGCAGAATTATACCGGCCTGAAGTTACTGGATATATATACACTGGGTGACTATGGAACGTGACTCGAGTTACTTAAACTGATTTTCAGGACGTGTACGGTAGTCGCTGTTCAGGCTGGTAGAAATGAAATTTAGGTACCTCTCTCAGTACTAACCGACTACCCAAATAAAATCCCATATCCATAATCCTCATTTCTTGCCTTAAAAAATCGGCAGCATACGCTTAATGCTCGTGGGTGTACAAGCTATTTCTAATATGTGCAAATATTAAGTTACTGGCAAACATGAGTAATGCCTACAGGAGTAATGGAATTCACTATTCCACTTAATCTTTGGTCGTATTTTCCCAACAAAGATTCCGGGTGTTTCGGCCACCGGTCCTCATTGTACTTTCCCCGCTATTCCATTGTTATTCCTCCGACAATCTTCACAATGTATACCTGAGGTACAAGTTCTGAGCCACGCTGACACTGACAGATTTGATTGCATATCTCGACTCAAGATATTTACATTTATTTATCCTTTATATCCCTTTAGAGCGTTAAATAGGATTTGAGTGGTCAATACTTTTGATATTTGTGGCCTTTAGGGTTCCATACCTAAGGGGTTCCAACGAAACTCTATTACAAAGCCTACGCTGTCTGTTTGTCCATTGTATGTATGTATGGCGTGCTTTTAAATAGTTTACTAACTTTTGAACCGTAGTAGGTAGCTGTCTGAAATTTATGAGACTAGGAGGAATTTCCATAGTTGTTTGCCATACCTATTATTGGAATCAAGTTTAACAGCTCACGTGATAGGACCCACTTAAAGATATCCGTGGTGCTGTACATCTGGCTTCTCCAGTTGTAAATGTCCTTGTGCCTGAGGTTAACACCTCCTTAGTTCATTTTTTTGCCTCCCACTTTGCTATGGAGGGAAGTGGATAATTATTATTTCCAACTCCTATCTAATTTTCTATTTGATTCATTTCGTTGCGGGATAAAGACAAATTTGCATTCCCAGAGACTCGCTGAGCTTCATTGCTTGGTGTCGAAATATGCATGCCACAGTCGATCCTGGCTTACAGGAGTTACAGTGGCGGGTGTGTAGGCGGGATAGTCTATCTCGCATTTTCGCTGAATATGAATTATTATAGTGGATATTGTGAAATATAAAAAAAAAAATAAGGGTATGGATACCGAACCCTCGGTGCGTGTGAAGCTAGTGAAATTACTGGGCGTTGTGAGACTTAACATCTATTGTCTTGGGGTGACGAGCGCAGTATAATACGATGCAGTATTACATAATTCATAGGAGTGGAGAATTACGAATTGATAACCTGCTGCGATTATTTCGTCGTTTAAAAGTTCCAGAAGTTTGACAGAATGATTTGCAAATGTTACACTTCGATATCAATATTATACATTTTGGTGCATCAGGTCAAGTCTATATGTTAACAGATAACATTTCTTTGTGTCACGTAAGTATCTATCTTATCACAACATGTCAACATACATTCAATGTCATATGTGAATTGTGTGTGTGTAATGTTATGAGACTTAACATCTTATGTTTTGGGATGACGAGCGCAGTTCAATGCTATGCAGGGTTCTGTAATCCAGAGCTCTGTGTGACATTACTTCTGTTTATGGGCAGGTGTGACGTTTAACATCAGGCGAGCGATGCTCGTCTCGTCATTCACGCAAATAAAAACTAAAAAATATTACCGTGATAAGAATATTACGATATGACATTGGATGACTCATGGTAGTTCAATATCATTGCAGAACTGATAATAGTTCATTGATTCATAATAATACACTGTTTATAAACAACAGATAACTAATCCACAATAGCATTCACCGCTACGCAATTTCAAATCTTTGTGCGCACAAAGTTGAGTGGGCCTCCGGATATCTAGCAGCAAGCTGCTGCATTACGCCAGTTTTCTGTGAGACAGTGGTTGGGACCTGGACGAGCCGGCCCATTCATGATGTAGACAAAACTGCCTACAGCGTGGCTCTCTCTCTCTCGACCGTAGGTATATCTCAAAACGTACCTAAAATCGCATAATTTTATAGATTTCTCTATGACCACATATACGAGCTGAGGTATTACCTGAATATATGAAAATAGTCTCTCAGTGTAGACTTTTTCTTCTAAACACGCACTCACTTTAAACGTTGTTATAATTTATAGTGCTCGTAAACCGATGTCCGCTTTTAAATCCTCATTTAGGGTAGTAGTCCACTGATGAGAAAATTAAATTGAAATATATGACAGAACTACATACATACTCACGCACTCACGCCTACAATCCCCGAAGGGGTAGGCAGAGGTGTATCCAGTACACCCACATTTCGCCGAGCGTATCTCCGTATGTGATAGGGGGCGAGCCCATCGCCATACCGGGCACAAATTCCAGACTCTGGGCAGATACTGAGCATTTCGTAATAGAAAAAATATCACTTTTACCCGACTCGGGGATCGAACCCGAGACTTCAGCGTCAGCCTCAGTCACAACGCGTACGCATTATATCTGCGCCGCCGAGGCAATCAGTATGACAGAACTGTAGGTGTAATATTTACAAAACCCAATACCACTTTACCCCGGGTCGGGTAAAGTGGTATTGGGTTTGAAATGCTCAGTATCAGTCCGGAGTCTGGAATTTGTGCCCGGTATGGTGATGGGCTCGCCCCTATCACATCATGGGCTGGAGATCCGCTCGGCGAAATGTGGGTGTACTGGTTACACCTCTGCCTACCCCTTCGGGGATTACAGGCGTGAGTGCGTATGTATGTATGTAATATTTAGTGGTTTTATACTTCCATATTACATCATAATTATTAAACTGAATGTTACGCAACCACTTGTTAGGCACATTGCAGTTTATATAATAATATAATGACATTGAGAGAGGTCGCAGAAAGCTATCGCAGTGTTTTGTGACCTCTCAAACGGATTTGATTGTGTATATCATGTCACGCTGTTATATAAACTACTAGCTTTTGCTCGCGGCTTCGCCCGCTTGAATAAATAAAACGTTACCTATAACCGTCTACATGGTCCCATCTACGTCTACATCAAAATTCATCAAAATTGTTTCAGTGATTTAGGCGTGAAAGCGTAACGAACAAATAGATATTTTTTTTTCATAAAAAGTTCATTTTTTTCGTAAAAAATAAAAAAATAAATAAATACTGCTCTTGGCGGTATATCGTCTTACCGACATCAGAGGGTTCAGGGCGTGGATGTGGAGTCTTTTTTTTTATTGCATAGGCCGGCAAACGAGCATGTGGGTCACCTGATGGTAAGTGATCTCCACCACCCATGTACGCCCACAAACCAAAAGAATCATGGGTGCGTTGCCGACCTTAAAGGAAAGGGAAAGAAAACATTTTCTGTTGCTTATAAAATAATGTATAAAATTCAATATAGGAATCTACCCTAGTCTTTCAATGGAGGTGCACCTTAAGCGGCTACAGCGCTGTGCCGTCGCGAGTTAGCGGACGCGGCCATATCCCATCATTCAGTGCGCACATCAAAGGCGCTCTCCAGCTCACTTGCCCTACACAATTGTTTATTTTGATCACTTTGTTGTGTTGACTGAGGTGTACGATTTTATTACGCTACACCACGGCTAGTTATTCGCCATTTAAATTTAGTCGTCTGGGATTTATATTTTTCAAGTGTGGGTTTTTTTTTAAGAGAACACGTCTTTATATAGGATTAATTTTATATAAAAAAATACGCATTCACGCCTGTAACCCCGAACGGGTAGGCAGAGGTGTAACCAGTACACCCAAATTTCGCCGAGCGTATCTCCGTCCCATGATGTGATAGGGGGCGAACCTATCGCCATACCGGGCACAATTCCAGACTCCGGGCGGATACTGAGCAATACTTAATAGAAAAACCCAATATTACTTTTACGTGACCTGCTGCCGTGCTGACGTGTTACACTGCTGCATTACTGTTTTATATACATTTGGATTAACTTGTTCCTGCGGAGATATTTATTCAGTTAAGCATATATACGCTTTGTTACAGAATAAGTGACGTCTAAAATTTTCAAAATTGATTAAAATGTTCAGTTTACGTTTCCTGTGTGCCCATTGGCACCCTTTCCGATCTTCCCTGTGTGCTACAAAGATATAGTTATGGTTAATTTAAAACTAAAATAGAATTTATGCATGGGCCGACAAATGTCAACTAACTTAGCTTAATTTAAAGTTATTTAATAACTGCTACTCTTATGGCGCTAGTTACCCATTGTAAGTTGTGGTTGCCTGTTTATGGGAGAACACTATATTTTTTGTTTGTTTGCGTATGTTTTTATATTAGTGTAGTGTATCGTCTTCTGGTAATCCTAAAATAAATAAATAAATAAATAAAATAAACTTCCCATCAGGTAAATGGGTCACCTGATGGGAAGTTAGCCTCACCGCTCACAATACCAGAAGAATTATGGACGCGTTGCCGATCTTATAGGAAAGGGAAGGAATACTTGGGCCTTGGGATATCTCACTCACCGTACGAAATGTACCCACTTTACGTCGGTTTTGGACTGTGGTAACAACCCGGTTGAGCCGGGCCATTCAAGCTGTAGATAAGACTATCTACATCGTATTAATAAAAAAAACATAATAATAGTTTTAAGCGTCAATTAATGTATTTTTTTTAGGTATTCGACTATTTTCACACAATTATTTGAAATCATAAAATACCATGTCACGGTCACGTGCGAAATCAATTTCAAATCTATTCAGTTAAATATGTATGCACTAAGTTTCAAAATTAAGTGAAGGCTAACCTAACCTAACTGCAGTCGGAATTCAGAACCTACTGTTTTCCAAATTTAAATTGTAATTATGTTTTCCGGCCTGCAACAATTGCAAATCGTTACCGGCCAGTTACATATTTAACATAATCAAGCGCTTGAAGAAATAAGTTTTATCCTCTCATTACTAGAGAAAACTCGAGCCTAGCAGTGAGAAACTAAATAATACAGGGGTAATATAAAAAAAGCGCTTGCAACACTCTTTGAAATTGCTATAAAGAATTTATCTAGTCTATTTTGTTTGTATTATATCAAAATATTATATCTGGCTTAATAAACAAGGCTTAACTGGTGATATGTAACGTTTCATATTATAAATCATAATACTTCTAAATACATTCATTTCCAATGAAAGGTCTAAACAGCAAGAGAAATGACGCACTAATCCTTCAGTTACATACACGAATAGTAATTATTCATACAAGTCTAGATTTATTTACAGTCAATTAACCTGAGCCGCAGCGACAAAGCGTACAAGCGTAAATCATTGGCAACATTGTTGCATATTGACGTTATATTTAGCAAATATATTTTACAGCTTGTTTGATGTATTAACGATGTTTAGGGACTGGCAGCTGCTATAAACTAAATGACGTTACTGTTGATTTACCTGTGGAATATCGGATTTGTCATAGATATGAAGGATGATAAATAACACCTAACATTCACAGTTTTCTCATCGTCTTGACTCATTGGCACTGCGAAGAGATATGTCTGTCATCATATCATGTGTTCTTCTTCTATCTACTGGTAAAGATACCAGCCATCAAATTTCATCAACACACTACGCGCCACAAGGTGAATTTCCAACTCTATCATCTATCAATCTGTACTAATATTATAAAGAGGAAAGATTTGTATTTTTGTATGTAACGAATAAACTTAAATACTACTCGATCGGTATCAAAAATTCTTTTGCCGTTAGAAAGCAACATTATCACTGAGTAACTTAAGCTACTTTTTATCCCGGAAAAGGCCCTTCACGCGGGCGGAGCCGCGAGCGAAGACTAATTATTAATATTAACATTGTCATTTGAACATAGTTTTCTTCGGAAACAGCTTTCGCTTGCTGTATTCCAGATCGATACTGCTTAAAAATCTTGTTTATTCAAAGATCGGAAATGTACAGACGATTCTTCTAATATTTTTAGGTGTTCATGGATAACATGACCATCGACGTACTCATTTGGGTCTTTCTTAAAAAAATACCAAAATTAGACACAATCGAATACATTTGGAGTTATAAACCCGAATCGCAATGCTTTTGCTGTTATTGTTGAGGAGTTCCTCATTATTCCCTCGTCCATCGGCTTCAGGTCTTAACCTATAGGCACCAACCCTCGAAGTAAACTCTACATAAACATAAACTCTACGTAAACAACTACATCTCACATAACAATAAAATATAAATTGATCCAAGAGCATATATTGCGACATAAATAGCATATCTTAAGAAAATAGAGTCAATACTTCAAGCGACGCGACGTCACAAATATTTCCTGGAGCATTCCAGACTTTTCTGTATTTTAAACGGCGTATCATATTATTATGAACTTACGATGGCAAAAACGTACGTAATGCGTATTTTGTCCAAGTAAACAAGGTTTATCAATGTTAAGTTTAGTACTTGTGTATTATGCTAATTTTAAGTTTTAGCCGATAAAAGAATGGTGGTGTTTTTCAATAATATTTATTTAATTTTTTATTTTATTTTTATTTAGGAAAAACAAACAGTTATTCATTATGTATAATTTACAAAGGTGAACTAAATAGCTATGTAATATAAATGTACAATCTACCACATTCTTCACAGATTATACTATAAAAAGAATTTGAAATGCGAGTGAAAGTTGTTATCTACAATTAATTAAGAAGATGCAATAGAGTTAGTAGTTGTAAAGCTTTTAGGAAAGCTTGCGGATTAATTGTAATATAAGTATTTTTTTTATGGCATAGGCCGGCAAACGAGCAAGTGGGTCACCTGATGGTAAGTGATCTCTATCGCCCATGTACGCCCACAATACCAAAAGAGTCATGGGTGTGTTGCCGACCTTAAAGGATAGGGATAATTAAGGGATTGGGGAGGGGAGGTGGTTTGGGCCTCCGGATATCTCACTCACCGTACGAAACGCAGCAGCAAGCTGCTACTTAACGCCGGTTTTCTGTGAGACAGACAATTTTATTGCCTACTACAAGCTTTCACATATAATGGCTAAATTAATGTTATTTAATACAGGGTTAGGACCCAAAGAAGAATGAAAGCCAAGGGGCATCTCACTATTCCCGACACTGGTACTTGCAAAATAATTCTTTGCTTAAAACAATCTTTATTGCTTTGGGACTGGTACAAAAAGATCATAAAGAGAAAGAAGAATATAATAAACTAGCCTTTGTTCGCGGCTCCGCTCGCATGAACGCCCTTATCCGGAATAAAATGTAGCCTATGTTACTCAGTGATAATGTAGCTTTCTAACGGCAAAAGAATTTTTGAAATCGGTCCAGTAGTTTTTAAGTTTATTCGTTACATACAAATATACAAATCTTTCCTCTATATAATATTAGTGTAAATAAATAATATTTATTTGATTGTATAACCGTGCATTAATGTTTACAGAGTGATTGTATTTAGGTAATTCATTTTAAATTATATAGGATACTTTACCCATAGGAAAGAGAAATCGCAAATGAGTGACTTAAACTTCGACATTTGTGTACCGATTTTTATGATTCATTCAATAAAAGTAGTGAAATAAAACCTTCTAACAGATGAGTGACACAAAAGGTAAAAATAAATGCTATCAATCATTCATCAATAAACTGCAATATCATCGACTTAAAATTGGTAAATTTTATTTATAGTTTTCTGAGTCGATTTTCATAAATTAATAATACATATTAGTGGAAAACCTAACATTAAACTGTACATAAAGAAACTCTGCCTCTTCCTATATTATGAATATATAACACTAAAGTCCATACCACTCCCCGCTGAGCTATCACTGCTTTCACGGTAAAGGAAAACATCGTGAGGAAACCTGCATACCTGAGAAGTTCTTCATAAGAATTTCGAAGGTATGTGAAGTCTCCAACCCGCATTAGGTTAGCGTGGTGGACTAAGGCCTAACCCCTCTCATTCAGTAGAGGAGGCTCGTGCCCAGCAGTGGGACGTATATAATACAGCGCTGGTATTATTATAACATACTGACACAGTATATTTGCATCCATTACATATTAATCTCAGGTACTCAGAATGAATATTTCTCGCGTTTTCGAGAAACATCTACTATTTATTTTTGTAATTAATCCGATAGTATTAATGATGGCCGCTGACTGAAAAATGACGGGCAAGACTGATTCTACGTATTATTATAAATAGTCAGCGTCTATTGAAGATGTGTTTGAGGGAGGTGAGGAAGGGAGAGGTGATTTCGTACATAGCAAAGTTATAGCACAGAGGTCGCAATGGGAATTGAATTATTAAAATTTTGTATTACACAGTATGTAACAAAAACCCTGTTGGCCCTTTCTAGGTCGTGAAGATAGACATATAACATAGATATAAGTATATAGACAGCTTAATAAAAATAGTTACAATAATAAAATAATAAACAGAAGCGAGATATTATCCTTACACAGGTAACTTAAAGAAATGAATATATTTAAAAAATGTTATATTCATTTGAAAAGCTGCAGCTGACTGATGTTACGTATTGACATCAATCGGGTGCACACGCGGCGCGGCGCGTTTTATGCACGAAGACGCCGCATCTTGCTATCTCGCTCTGGTTCCGAGACATCGCTTTTGCAGAGGTAATCAATCGAAATACGGTTTACTAACAATAAAATTATATTTCATTACGTTTGAATAATGATTCTGATATCGCGGTCAAAACGCCAACGTCAAAACGACCCAGAGATCGAACCCGAGACTTCAGCACAGCTGCAGTCATACGAATTACAACTGCTCCACTGAGGCAGTTTAATTTTAATTAATTGTTATTAATAGTTTCTTTGACGGTTGACGTCAGGCAGGCGGGCGGTCATAAAAACTACAAGCCAAATTGTTCTGTAACATGTGTTAAAAAGCAAGTTGCGCCGACCCCACTACGAGTGGGATACGGGCAAGTAGAAGGGTTATTATTAGCTTCTTTCGATACAAGAACAAAGTTTAAAGACAAATAGCCATATGTTTACAAAGGGTCCAAGACTATCGTTAACAGATAACGCAGCTATTTTTCACTGCGTGGTTTCAAGTGGTCAATAACATATTGTGTTTGCAAAGTAATTATAATGTATTGTTATATGAAAAGTATGGGTTTTATCTTGGGTACTTAGTGTATTTATCATGATTATTTCCAATTAAACAGTAACCACTTGTAGTCGCATAGGTTGGAAACAGGTTTATAAAAACAGAGTTTTTTAACAGGTTTTTAAGAGTGGTAGAGCCACGCTGTAGACAATTTTGTCTACAGCATGAATAGGCCGGCTCGTCCGGGTCATTACCACTGTGTCACAGAAAACCGGCGTAAAGTAGCAGCTTGCTGCTGCGTTTCGTACGGTGAGTGAGTTATCCGGAGGCCCAAATCCCCCTCCCCTTCCCAATCCCTTATTATCCCTTTCCTTTAAGGTCGGCAACGCGCCCATAATTCTTTTGTATTGTGGGCGTACATGGGCGGTGGAGATCGCTTACCATCAGGTGACCCACTTGCTCGTTTGCCAGCCTATACTATAGAAAAAAAAAACAATTACTACTATAGTAAGTAAATTTTCTTTTGTACCTATTTTTTTTGTTTATTAGCTTGAATTACGAAACGAGCAGGTCGCTCGCCTGATGGTCACCCCGAGACATAAGATGTTAAGTCTCATAATGCCCAGTAATTTAACTGGCTTCAATGTCCTTCAAACTGGAACAGAACAGTGCTGCCACACTGTTGCTTGGCGGCAGAAAAAGATAGAGTGGAGGTACCAACCCAGACGGCCACTCGCATACGAGGGACCTACCACCTTGTACCCGTACCCGTAATATAATGTATTAATAGAACACTGTTTACAGAATAAAGATCAATGCAATAAAACTGTTTTACTCCCCGTATTCATAAACGTTACTATGAGACCTTATAGTGAGCGCGAACGCATAGTGACGAATTCTCTAAACTTCATTGGTTAGTTTTTAGTGCTAAATCAAAACAGACCAATCATGTACACAGAATTGGACAGACCTTACTTAAGTGTTGTTTGTTAATACAGGCCCTGAGGTGTCTAAAAGCCTTAGTCCATGTGTTTTGCTATTATTCTTTTTTTTATAGTATAGGCCGGCAAACGAGCAAGTGGGTCACCTGATGGTAAGTGATCTCCACCGCCCATATACGCCCACAATACTAAAATAATCATGGGCGCGTTGCCGACCTTAAAGGAAAGGGATAAGTAAGGGATTGGGAAGGGGAGGGGAATTTGGCCTCCGGATATCTCACTCACCGCACGAAACACAGCAACAAGCTGCTACTTTACGCCGCTTTTCTGTGAGATAGTGGTAACGAACCGGACGAGCCGGCCCATTCATGCTGTAGACGAAACTGTCTACAGCGTGGCTCTACCACTCAAAGACGGTACTAAACTCGTGGTACTTACGGCATAAATCCCGATATAGCATGTTTTTTTTACATTTTCAGACCCCCGGGCCTAACCTGGACGGAGTGGTAATTTTACTTTAAACAAGACACTATCAGCCGTCCATATTATTTTCACACAGGCTTAGTGCAATCACTTCACTGTTTTTTATTCAATGGAATAATTATTGTGGGTGGTAGAGCCACGCTGTATACACTTGTGTATACAGCTCGAATGGGCCGGCTCGTCCGGGTCGTTGCCACTAGCAGCTTGCTGCTGCGTTTCGTATGGTGAGTGAGATATCCGGAGGGCCAAACCTCCTCCCCTTCCCAATCCCTTAATTATCCCCTTCCTTTAAGGTCGGCAACGCACCCATAATTCTTTTAGTATTGTGGGTGTACACGGGCGGTGGAAATCACTTACCATCATTACTCGACTTGAAGTTTAATTGGTAACACAATCCATTCCTTTCCATATGTACAGCACATTGCGTCACATTTATTTCTACGGAGCATCAAAGACTGCAATTTAATAGGCGTTGGTTTTGTTTCTTTATTATTATCATTTGTATTACAAACCTGCAAATGCGTTTGTTCATTACATCGTCAAGAAATTATTAAAAACATAATTAGAGTACTGTTTTTTTGTATCCTGGCTCGGCAAAGTTACAAACAAAGCTCGGCAAACGCATTATATATAGGTATTTCTCGAATATTTCATATAATATCTCAATTATTCGAATGATTTGACAAGTATCGATAAACTCGTACTGCAGCTACATAAGTAGAATTAAATCATCTATAATACTAACTATAATAATAAAATAAAATCATGTATATTTTACAAATATTTGATGTCCTAAAAACAATGCAATTTATATGTTTTAATCCTTTAACGTTTCTGTACTGGACTTTATACGAATTCAATCCCAAATAAATCATTAATTATATATTTAGCCACAGTTACTATACTACCGTCGTATTACAAATGGCTCCATTCATAATAATCACTAATTATATCAACCTGTCAAATCAATTCTTCGAAATAATTACCGAGTAATATACTAATTAGTGAAGTAGGAATGGATAAGTGTGAACGTTCTGTCGGGTTCGCGCTATGGTGTAATTAAAGCGCAGGTTGACAGGTGACAAATTGACCGTAGCGAGGCGCGGGACAGCGCAGCGCAGCGGTGTGTACGAATGCTGTGCTCTCGACTGTATACCCAAGGGGGTAAGGGGCAAGGGGGTTAAAGGAAACTATTGATATATAAATATTTTTCCTATAGAATTAACCAGCGTATTTTTGAAATACTTCGTGTAGAAGTGATATAAGATGAGCTTTATCAGTGTTAGAGCCACGCTGTAGACACTTATGTCTACAGCATGTATGGGCCGGCTCGTCCGGGTCATTACCACTATCTGTCAGAAAACCTGCGTAAATTAGCAGCTTGCTGCTGCGTTTCGTACGGTGAGTGAGATATCCGGAGGCCCAAACCCCCTCCTCTTCCCAATCCCTTAATTATCCCTTTCTTTTTAGGTCGGCAACGCACCCATGATTCTTTTGGTATTGTGGTCGTACATGGGCGGTGGCGGTCACTTGCCATCAGGTGACCCACTAGAACGTTTGAAAAAAAAGCATTATTTTTTTCAAAACCAAACATTTCTCAAGTCATTGGTTAAAAATCAATCGGATTAATCATTGTATTCTAGTCTAGTCAATTTTTTTTCAATATCCAGTGGTTTTGCTGATATCCATGTCTTTATTTACGATGAGGTGGCTCGTCTGAAAAATTGTTATCCTGAATTATTATAAAGTTCTTTGAATGGCGGCTTTATATAATATTCTAGTTTTTTTTTCATAACTTAATGATAACTGATGAGGCCAGAAGATCGCTTGTCTGATGGTAAACACACGACTGCAAATAAAAAGTAGCAACACCACCCAGAACTTAGAATACAAAATACTGCATGGCACTGCACTGCGCTTGTCACCCCGAGACAGAAGATGTTAAGTCTTATAATACCCACAAATTCACAGACTTCAATTTTCTTCAAACCGGAATATAACAATGCTTATATACTACTGCTTAGCGGCAAACATAAACAACGCTTTATTTCGCAATTCATATATTCAAGAGGTAGAGCCACGCTGTAGACACTTTTGTCAACAGCATGTATGGGCTGGCTCGTCCGGGTCATTACCACTGTCTCACAGAAAACCGGCGTAAAGTAGCAGCTTGCTGCTGCGTTTCGTACGGTGAGTGAGATATCCGGAGGCCCAAACCCCCTCCCCTTCCCAAATTCCTTAATTATCCTTTTCCTTTAAGGTCGGCAACGCACCCAAGATCTTTTAGTATTGGGGGCGTACATGGGCGGTGGAGATCACTTACCATCAGGTGACCCACTTGCTCGTTTGCCGGCCTATGACTTAAAAAAAAACAATATAAAAAAAAACTATTTATTATAATTATACTCGCCACCTGGTTCATATCACTGTCAATATAAACTTCTCTATTAAAAGTACCGGAGCCAATAAAAATCACCGTTTCCAAAATCAAAAACGTCCGCTTTTCAAAACAAAACAACCATAATTTAATAGAGACACATCACTCATTAAATTGGGTTTATAATTATCATAAATCATGCGACATCTTCCGAATACACTTAACTCAAATTTTCATGTTTTCCAAACGAAAATGTACCATGTCTCTACATAAGTAGAGTCTCGACTTACATTAGCATTAGTTCAGAGTAAGTTCCCAGATCAAAGAGCCGCAGTGACATGTGTTTTATAGTCTAAATGTCTGTCTGTTCTCACGACATCAAATCTGACCTATTAATATAAATATTTTGTGCATTCACAATACTAGTAAGTACTAGCGGCGTCGTTTAGAACATTCTTGATATTTTCAAACAGGTGACTGTTGTTTTGAATCAAATGTTAGGTGTCGATTGATTTCTTTATTACATAAGAAACTAGTATACTCCGTTGACTCAGCGACCTTAAGTGGGTCTTGGTCTCTGACACGAGAGTCCTACAGCTGTTCTTATTCTGTGCTACCTCCCGTCAGTTGGTTGATTGATTTAAAGACATAGGTCATCGCTCCAGCTACACCTGGGTCGATCCGCCAGCCGACGACCAGTTGGTCGACCAGCATGTTGTTCTTACTCCAAACCTCCTTCATACACTTGACGTGGCTAAGTCATCGCACACGATGAGCTTTGGTCTCACCCATAATGCTAGGTTGTGCCATAAGATATTCAATTTCTATATATTTCTAGATCTGCTACGAGCTATCCTGTCTTGTGGTTTTTCTATTATCAAATGCTCAGTATCAGCCCTTGGATAGAAAATGCACATAGTCCTGACCCCAGACTAGATTAAACTGTGTCGTTAGTATCAGGAACTACGAGGGACTTACGGTCCCACAACACCCAGACCCCGAAGCCGATATTCGTGGATCACACAAACATTCGTGCGGGAATCGAACCCACGGCCTCTCGTTTCACAGCTTCACAGCCGGCTACTCGACCACTGCGCCACGGAGGCTGTCAATGAATGTTGGAAGGAGTTGATGGAGACCTTTTCCCAGCAATGGGCAATGTAAGATAATTAAAAAAGTAAACATGACGAATTTGACCTCACGCCTAGTCTAAGAATTGGTATTAATATTTAATAATTTAGTTGATCGCTTCTACTAAGTCAAGACATCAAAGAAACCGTAGGAAACTATTTAACTGTAGTAATTACTTCAAACGTACCGTGTAATTTGTGCGACGTATACCGTTTCCGCCACCTGTCGCCGTAGTAACTGAAAATCAAAGCTAATTAATAGAATTTATTTTTATTTCTAATTCGAGTATAGCCTGAAAATAAGATTCAGCTCTATATTTTTATATAAATTAATAAATAAATACACCCAACAGTCACACACATAGTCCCGACCCCACACTAGGTAAACCTGTATCGTGGGTATCAGGAACTACGAGGGACTTGCGGTCCCACAACACCCAGACCCGAGACGAATATTTGTGGATCACACAAGCATTTGTCTCGGTGTGGGAATCGAACCCACGGCCTCTCGCTTCGCAGCCGGCTACTCGCCCACTGCGCCACAAAGGCTGTCATAACATGTAATGTTTTCTGTATCGCAGTTGTAATCCGTACGCCTTACGACTGAGGCTGACGCTGAGGTCTCGGGTTCGATTACCGGGTCGGGTAAAGTGGTATTAAGGTTTTCTATTACGAAATACTCAGTATCAACCCGGAGTCTGGAATTTGTGCCCGGTATGGCGATAGGCTCGCCTTCTATCACATAAGAGACGGAGATACGCTCGGCGAAATGTGGGTGTACTGATTACACCTCTGCCTACCCCTTTGGGGATTACAGGCGTGAGTGTGTATGTTATAGTAGTTTAACTGTTGATCTTCTATTTCACATGCAACTGTCGATGTAGACATGTATATATTAATAGTTATAATCATAGGTCCCGAAGTGCACCAACGTCATCTGGCGCCAAGGTACACCTGTTCAGCCAATATATCACCAAGTATATTTATAGAGTAGAGAGGTGGATGTCATTTTTTAAATTTCACACAATGATTTATTGTTACAGGCGTGGAACTGTAAATCATATGTCAGTTGGGCACCGCTCTTACACCTACTGTGTTAATAGCAGACGCTGTACGAGTAACTCTATAGAGTTGAAACTAGCTATGATTTTAAATTTTTATATTCATTAATTTTATGCCGAGGAACATAGTAAATTGGACGATGATTTTAATTCGGTTCAAAATAGTAATTATACAGTATGTAAAAAACCCTGTTGAACCTTTCTAGGTTGTGAAGATAGACATAATGATATATATTATAGACAGCTTAATAATAATCTCGCTCTACCTCCGAGTCATCGCTCTTGCAGAGTTAAACAATTGAAATACGGTATACAAACAATAAAATAATTAAAATATAAAAAATAAATATGATTATTTTTATAGTCTCATTTTCGTATGCGAGTTTTTTCATTACGTTTGAATATCGATTTTGATATCACAGTTAAAACGCCCGACAGGTTTTTTGTTACATATTGTATAATTTTTTTATATCCAGTTTTGGAACTTAGTAACAGAGAAATAAATATACTTTCGGCGAAGTGACTACACTACACCTGATGGTAATTGCCGAACAATCAAAGAATGGTGCTGACCAACGATAAACGCCAGAATTATGCTGGCCTGCCAAATTGACTGTGAATTAATTAATGAATTAATCATTTACGTTTAAATTTACCATATTGTAAGAAGGAAGAAACATATGTGCCACACACACACACACACACACACAGTAGAGACAGTAGTAACAATCCAATCGACCCGTCCATGATGTAGACAAAACTGTCTGTCTGTCAAAAGTGTAATATTGACTGCTTCGGTGGCGCAGTTGTAATGCGTACGCGCTACGACTGAGGCTGACGCTGAGGTCTCGGGTTCGATACCTGGGTCCAATTTCTTAAAACCGGAACACAACAGTGCTTAACAACAGTGCTTACCCACACTGCTGGGCGGCAGAAATAGAAAAAGCTGTGGTACCAACCCAGCCTCTTGCATACGACCCATCACCTTGTAGCTAACGATTCTTAATAAAGTTGTTAGTATTCACTCTATATATCATCGTTTAATATTTGATTGCATCTATGCCCGCCAACATTATCACGGTATATACAGTTGAAAACGAGGAAGTGGTTTGTCAAACTGACAAATAGCTTGACAACGCCGAAACCGTTCGACTTTATGTCGCAGCTTTAGTTTTATAATTTTTAGTAAAAATAAACTTTGTTTATAATACTGATGGCAATACCTCGCCATTAGGCAACTGAAATAATGTCGTATAACGCTCACAATTTACTAAATGTGTCATTATGGCTAAGTTATTTGATGACTGTAATGGGACTGGTGTTGAGTGACCCGTGTTCCTAATTTGTTCGATGTTGGCGAGGTGTCATAATAAAATGGTGGTTGGTTAAATGCATTAGTTCTACACAAATGAGAATATTAATGTAAGATGAAACGCTATTTTCACGGATTTTAAACATGATTTTAAAGTTGTATGTTACGCTTATATACAGAGTACTCTATCGCCTCATTGGTTTGGTGGTACTAAGCCTGAGAACTGCGAGGCCTGCGTTCAATTCAGATTTCGATTCAAAAAATCACACATGAATTGCTCGTGATTATAATTACTGCCCGGTATGGCGATATGCTCGCCCCTTATCACATCATGGGACGGAAATAAGCTCGAATAAACGTGGCTGCACTAGTTGCACCTGCCGCTACCCCTTTGGGGATAAAGGTGTGGGCTTATGTTGTGCTTAAACTGGGTGTGAGGGAAAAGTTTAATTAAGTGTGGCCTACATAGCGTTGCATGGCACCGGACTGCGCTCATCACTCCGATACATAGGTTGTTAAGTCTCATTATGCACAGTAATTTCACTGGCTTCAATGTCCTTCAAACCAAATCACAACAGTGTTTACACACTGTTGTTTGGCGGCAGAAATAGACAAAGCGGTAGTACCAAGACAGACGGCCTACGAGGGCCTACCATCTACGATTATTTAAATGACGAAGTTTGAATCTTTCATCCCCGATTTCATCCCCTTAGGTGTAGATTTTTTCCTAAAATTAAAATTGAACCAATTACGAGCTAGCTATCTTTCGAATGAAAAAAGAATCATCCAAATCGGTACACATTTGGCGGAGATATGCGTGGTTATACATACAGTCATGAGTAATTTTTTGAGTGGTAGAGTCACGCTGTAGACACTTTTGTCTACAGCATGTATGGGCCGTCATTACCACTGTCTCACAGAAAACCGGCGTGAAGCAGCTTGCTGCTGCGTTTCGCACGGTGAGTGAGATATCCAGAGGCCCAAATTCCCCTCCCCTTCCCAATCCCTTACTTATCCCTTTCCTTTAAGGTCGGCAACGCGCCCATGAATATTTTAGTATTGTGGGCGCACATGGGCGGTGGAGAGCACTTACCATCAGGTGACCCAGTTGCTCGTTTGCCGTCCTATACTATAAAAAAACAGAACCTCCTGGTTTCGTCGGTTGATAAAAATGAAACACCACTCGCTCACTCACTTATCGATTAATTACGCTATCTCAAAATCTACTAAAGCTAGGATCATGAAATTTGGTCGCATGATAGTTTTTGCAATGTAGGGACCCGTTAAGAAAGGAGGTTTACATTTCTAGAGGGTAAAAGAGGTGTTCGAACTTTGTATGAAACTTTTTATGGACCGAAATACGGCTGTGAAATTGAGTACAAATACTACGTATATAAAAGACTTTTTAACATTTTTGTAAAATTCCATTCACGGAAGGGGGGGGAGTTGTTAAAATCTGTATATTATGAATGTGAATGTTTGAATGTTATTAAAATAATCACGCCATCACGGCTGAACGGATTTAGATAAAATTTGGAATACAGGTAGTCCAAGACATGAATTAGAACATAGGCTACTTTTCTTCTAGAAAAAGACATTTACGGGGGCGAATTCGCGGGTAACAGCTAGAATTATAATAAATTCTACCTCATTCAAAATACCTATATTATATAAAACGAATCGCGTATATTTATCAGACGCGTGCTCTATGACCAAGGTTCATTTCCTGAATCATAACTTCTAGTTAAAGCGGTGATTTGTTCGGCCCAGATTTTTAAATGAACCGGTTAAATATGGATCGGGTGTTAATTTCGGATTATGTTGGGAAACTGTGGTTTATGTGGGCAGTACAATTTACGGTGTAATAGTTTTTTTTATTCGCCTGTTTTAACTGTGATAGAGCCACACTGTAGGCATTTTTGCGTATAGTAAAAGGACTGCCTCGGTGGCGCAGTTGCAATGCGTACGCATTAAGATTAAGCTAATGCTGAGGTGTCGGGTTCGATCCCCGGGTCGGGTAAAGTGGTATTTGCTTTTCTATTACGAAATGCTCGGTATCAACCTGGAGTCTGGAATTGAGCCCGATATGGCGATAGGCTCGCCCCCTATCACTTCATGGGGCGGAAATAGGCTCGGCGAAATGTGGGTGTACTACTTACACCTTTGCCTACACCTTCGGGGAGAACAGGCGTAAGTGCATGTATTATTTTAGCCACCTTGGTATTCAAACCAATAATTTCAAATTTATCAGCCTAACATCCGGTTTCATAAAGGCTGATCAAATCAACATTCAACTAGCAGAACTTTGATTTTGACACCGCTTGCAAATCAAATCGTGCTGCTGAAACAATAATCAGTGAAAAATGTAATATAATTTGATGTCTCTTTAGTATCGTTTGACATACGATTTTTCATATTAATTTGAAAGTTGTGTTAGCTAACATGTACTGTCAAAAATCAAAAGTGTTGACTACGCTTCTGGCAACTCGATTTCGACTTGATATGAGATTTGAAATCTAGTTCATTTTACTTTGATCAGCCTTTCAGAAACCGGGCGTAAGTACGCTACCACAAACCAAGGCGTAAAATAAAATATGTAAAATAGCGTTATATCCCTACCTACCTACAATATATACGTAATATATATATAGTGTACAGCGATCACGCAAGAAACTCGTGATCCGCTGAGGTGATCACCGGTCGGAAGCGGAAACTCGCAGCGGAGGGCGCTGCCGTCGCTTCCGGCCCGTCTACCCGCACTTCCGGTCAGGTTTCGGGATATCTTAAGACACTGTTAATGTACGCGTGGGGGTTATTTGTTTTCTTTTGAAGTTTGTGTGTAGAAAGTCTTATTTAATATGATGGATTCGATGTTACGTATCTAATATTTGTTGTCTCTGCCTACCCATATGGGTAGGTCGATCGATTACAGGAGTTACAGTGGCGGGTGTGTGGGCGGGATAGTCTCGTATTGCTTACCCATATGCGAAACAGGTGTAAGTCTATTTAAGTCTTATATAATATACATACATATACACTTACGCATGTAAACCCCGAAGGGGTAGGCAGAGGTATAATCAGTACAACCACATTTCGCCGAGTTTATTTCCGTCGCATGATGTGATAGGGGGCGAGCCTATCGTCATATCGGGCATAATTCCAGACTCCGGGTTGATACTAAACATTTCATGATAGAAAAGCTCAATATCACATTACCCGACCCAGGGACCGGACTCGAGACCTCAGCACAGCAGTCGTACCCCGTACGCATATCAACTGCACTACCGACGCATTCAACCCAACCCAATTATATTTTTGAACCCAATATAACCAAAAGCATAAAAGCAGTGATAGCTCAGCGGGCAGTGGTATCGACTGTCGAGACGAAAGTCGCAGGTTCGAAACCAGTCCCAAGGGCACACACCTGTAACTTTTCTAAGTTATATGTATATTAATTGTTAATTATCACTTGTTTTAACGGTGAAGGAAACATCATGAGTAAACCTGCATTCTTGAGAAGTTCTTCATAAGAATTTCGAAGGTATGTGAAGTATGCCAACGCGCATCAGGCCAGTGTGGTGGAATAATGCTTAAACTCTCTCATTCAGTAGAGGAGGTCCGTGCCCAGCAGTTGGACATGTATAATAAAGGGTCAGTAAAACAATAATATGTAACCAAAACCCAATTATATTTTTTTTATGACAGCTCCGTGGCGCAGCGGGCGAGTAGTCGGCTGCGAAGCGAGAGGCCGTGGGTTCGATTCCCACACCGAGACAAATGTTTGTGTGAACCACAAATATTGGTCTCGGGTCTGGGTGTTGTGGGACCGCAAGTCCCTCGTAGTTCCTGATACCCACGACACAGGTTTACCTAGTGTGGGGTCAGAGCTATGTGTGTGACTGTTGGGTGTATTATTATTATTATTTTTATATATATTCTGGCACGGTAAAGTGATAATGGCCCTGTCGATGGTCAAAAAAATCAATTGATTTCTAGAATTATGCCGACCTGAAGTTACGGGATATATACTGACTGACCCTGGAACGTGACTCGCCTTAATAAGCCACTATGGTCGGTTTTTCACCATCTGTATGGTGGTAGCTAAAATTTATTCATTACTAATATAAAACTGACTGCCTCGGTGGCGCAGTTGTAATGCGTATGCGTTACGACTGAGGCTGACGCTGAGGTCTCGGGTTCGATCCCTGGGTCGGGTTGCAGTGATATTTGGTTTAATATTACAAATTGGTCAATATCAGCCTGGAGTCTGAAATTGTGCCCGGTATGGCGATAGGCTCGCCCCCTACCATATCACGGTGATACGGGGTTGGTGTATTGGTTACACCTATGCCTACCCCTGCAGGGATGACAGTGCGTATGTATGTATGTACTAATATAATAAACTAGATTACTTTTAGTATATAAAAAAACTTTTAAACATACAAACAACCACTGACATAACAACAATATAGTTGAATTCATAAGACGATGCATAATACTTGTAATTTTCAGGTTACCACATTAGCTTAGACATTTGGATAAACTGCCGACAGGTTTATTACAAAAAACTGCGCAAGTGCGAACAGAAATGAACATCGATGAAAATAATGTGCAGAAAAATTATAACAACCAAAGTAATCTTCCGTAATATAAAACAAAGTCGCTCCCGGTGTGTGTACGCTTAGATCTTTTAAACTACGCAATGGATTTTAATGCAGCAATAGTTAGAGTGATTCAAGAGGAAGGTTTATATGTGGTATACATGCATATTATAGTCGAGAAAAGCCGAGAGATTCAAAGATTTGTCACATCACATTTGATGTCGTAACAAACATATTGACAGCCTCCGTGGCGCAACGGGCGAGTAGCCGGTTGCGAAGCGTGAGGCCGTGGGTTCGATTCCCGCACCTAGACAAATGTTTGTCTGATACACAAATATTTGTCTCGGGTCTGGGAGTTGTGGGACCGCAAGTCCCTCGTAGTTCTTGATACCCACGATACAGGTTTACCTAGTGTGGGGTCAGGACTATGTGTGTGACTGTTGGGTGTATTTATTTATTATATTTTTTTGACATTGCAAACGCTGGCTAAACCTTACGAGGTAGATCAAATGAATGTACTATGGATTGTATATCTTAAAAAGATCGATAAAAAAGTCTGCGATGGTATAAGTTCATCTCCTAAGAATAATCCACAGTAACCATTTTTATCCTTTATATATTACAAAAAGACTGCCTCGGTGGCGCAGTTGTAATTCGTACGCGTTACGATTGAGGTCAACGCTGAGGTCTCCGGTTCGATCCCCGGGTCGGGTAAAGTGGTATTGGGTTTTTCTATTACGAAATGCTCAGTATCAGCTCGGAGTCTGGAATTTGTACCCGGTATGGCGATAGGCTCACCCCCTATCACATAAGGGACGGAAATACGCTCGGCAAAATCTGGGTGTACTGGTTAAACCTCTGCCTACCCCTTCGGGGATTACAGGCGTGATGCGTATGTATGTATATTACAAAAACAGTATGGGTCATTTATCAAGCTATTTTAAACAATACAGTATTCTTTATCAAATTAAATACATTAAATACGTTGTGCAGTAATATGCACGCGGGTGAAGCCACGCGGAATAGCTAGTTTATAAATAAAATACTGATTTTGTTACTGCTAAAGTTAGATTCTGAGCTATTTCTCATAATGATATATTATACTATTCACCTACGGAAGACCTTGTTAAATTGCATTTTACAAAATCAATGCTGAAAATATTCTATCCAACGAGTGGTAGAGCCACGCTGTAGACAATTTTGTCTACAGCATGAATGGGCCGGCTCGTCCGGGTCCTTACCACTGTCTCACAGAAAACCGGCGTAAAGTAGCAGCTTGCAGCTGCGTTTCGTACGGTGAGTGAGATATCCGGAGCCCAAATCCACCTCCCCTTCCCAATCCCTTATTATCCCTTTCCTATAAGGTCGGCAACGCGCCCATAATTCTTTTGTATTGTGGGCGTACATGGGCGGTGGAGATCGCTTACTATCAGGTGACCCAATTGCTCGTTTGCCGGCCTATACAATAAAAAAAAAAACCAAAATAATGACGAATGTATATTTCTAACCATAAAAAAGAGGTTCTCATTTCGGCTTTATTTTTAACCGACTTCTAACAAAAGGAAGAGGTTCTCAATTAGTTAAATACATTGTACTTAGATTTAACTAGAGACGTTGATTATTGGTTTAAGAGAATGCCATTTGCAACTTTCTTGACGCTGAGACTAGATCGGAATGATATTTTGAACATTTAAAATTACGAGAATTGGCCTTCTGGTCTTATCCCGTCCGCCTTCTCGTACAAAACGTTTTGAAATGGTAGCACTATCTGACTTGAAATGGCGGTTTTGCTATTAAGTTTACTAAGGTAATAGGGTAGTTTCCTATATTGAATTTTATACATTATTTTATAAGCAACAGAAAATGATACGCAAAAGAAACCCTTTTATTAAAACACAATCAAAATTGGTTCAGAAATGTGCCCGCAGTTATGACTTTAAATGTTGGTATGAGGAAAAGTGGGTGCGTAGTAGAGATATCTTACTATCTCGCTTGCACGCGTGCACTATAATGAACATTTTACACAGTGACGTCAAAGGTTGCATCGTCTGTCATTTGACAATTACCCCTTCTACAGGATTTGAATGGCTTCTATCTTTTTTATTTTTGGTCCGATTTATAAAATTCTTTCTGCAATAGATTTTGAGTAACATAACTTAATGATTTAAATAATAAAAAAAATCTAGTCAACTACCCTATTGTGATTGCCGGATGCGGATTGTTTTATTAGCTTGAAAGACTAGACGAGCAGATCGCTCGCCTGATGGTAAACGTCACGCCTGCCCATAAACGAAGCAACACAACACAGAAATTTGGATTAAAAAAGACACTGTATGGCATAGCTCGTCACCCCGAGACATAAGATGTTAAGTCTAATAATGCCCAGTAATTTCCCTGGCTTCAATATCCTTCAGACCGAAACACAACATTGCTTACACACTGTTGCTTGGCGGCAGTAATAGACAAGTGGTACCAACCCAAACGGCCTCTCGCATACGAGGGACCTACCACCTAGAATGTTTGAAGAAACTCTGTTCGGCCATATGCATGTTGTAAATGTTTTTTTTTAATGACGTCGGGCTTTGACTGCCATTGTTCTTAATTCCGCATACATCAACATACTTATATTATATATGTGAATGTAAGTTTGTTTGTTACGCTTTCACGCGAAAACTACTTAACCGATCATCATGAAACTTTGTACACATATTCTTGGAGGTATAAGAAGTAACACAGGATACTTTTTATGAAAAAAAAATATCAATTTGTTTGTTACGCTTTCACGCCTAAATCACTGAACCGATTTTAGATGAATTTTCATGTAGAGCTAGATGGAGCTCTGGAGACGGTTATAGGCTAGGTTTTATTTCGGAAAAGTCTATTCACGCGGGCGGAGCCGTGAGCAAAAGCTAGTATTTTTATATTTGTAAAATGAAAGTAGCAAAATGCTAGTATTAATCGCCCACGGTCGATGACACTTATTTTTCCACGCTTTATATCAATCAATACAGGTATGCAGACAGCTGTAGTCTAAAATAGAAGTCGTTGGATTAGCGAGATCATTCACGAGACGTAATGAGGTTACGTGAATATGAACTGCCGAAAATATCGCTTATAAAAACGAATACACGTGTAGTTTATAATAAGGAGAAATATATTTTATATAATTTATTACATATATACGCATTCACACCTGTACTCCCCGAAGGGGTAGGCAGAAGTGCAACTAGTACATCCGTATTTCGCCGAGCTTATGTCCGTCCCATGATGTGATAGGGGGAGAGCCTATGGCCATATCAAGCACAATTAAAGAGATATTGGGTTTTTCTATCACAAAACGCTTAGTATCAACCCGGAGTATGTAATTTGTTTTTTTTTATGGCATAGGCCGGCAAACCAGCTAGTGGGACACCTGATGGTAAGTGATCTTCACCGCTCATGTACGCCCACAATACCAATAGAATCATGGGCGCGTTGCCAACCTTAAAGAAAAGGGATAATTAAGGGCAATCCCTTAAACGGAAACTACTATTGGGAAGGGGAGAGGGATTTGGGTCTCCGGATATCTCACTCACCGTACGAAACGCAGCAGCAAGCTGCTATTTTACGCCGGTGTTCTGTGAGACAGTGGTAGCAACCCGGTCGAGCCGGCCCATTCATGTTGTACACAAAACTGTCTACAGCGTGGCTCTACCACTCTAAAGTCCCTATTTTTATAAGTAAGTGGGGCACCTAATCTTAGTGGTGAGTTCTCCACCGCTTAGAAAGAAGAATCATGAATACATTTCCGACTTCTGGAGGTTGGGAATTGTGATCTCCAAAAATGTCACTCTTACGAAAAGCAATGTTAAGCTGTAAATTCACACCGTTTTTAGTAAAACAATGATACCATGTTTGCCAGACCATTCACTATGCAGATTGATTGCAAACAATTCAGTTGAAACTGTCTACTGCTTAAATGCCTCTAACATTTACAATAAAACTACACTTCAGAAGCATCTGACTTCTGACCCAACCATCAATTGAGAGCCTCTGAAGATGTTGGTCGAGAATCTTCGGTATCGACCCTTGGGCGGAATTGTACTATCGGGACAATTATTGCCGAGTCCACAACCCACATGTTAGTAACCTCGTGTGCCAGATCTAGATATTTGGACATTTTATCTTTTTCGGCTTTTACGAGGTTCTCATCATGCGGAATAGTTACATCAATAGCATTGCACGGCGCGTCAATCGATCTATTACCTGTACAGCTTACTTTAGTTAACTAACAAAACATTCATGAATTAGTATAAATACTTTAGATCTTACTTTAGATTACCCAATAGTAAGGTTCTGTCGTCAACACAATGATATCTTAGTACATCATCATAACTCAATTGATATTTTTAACTCTAAATTGTCTAAATTCAAAAAAGATGTTTTAGCTATTTCTTAAAGTCCGTGATTTAATTGTATGCTGTGTACACATGTTTTGGAATGTATTCTAGCTCGAAACCTGTAACACTGATATATAAGATTGATGTTAAGAATGTAATCCGTTTTGTGTGCCTAATAAATAAATAAATAAATAAATAGATCTAAAATGATGACAACTATAGAGATGTTGCATATAAAGTGTATCTACTTTTGTTAGAAATTACGTGAGACGAGTATTATTACCAAACGACAATAATAACTTCAACTCATAGTTTATTGGTTACTTTTACAATGTTACTGCTTTACAGACCACAACCCCATGTCAGGATTCTCTAGAGACCGCTCTCTAATTAATTAAAACTAAAACAACTACGATCGATTAGTAAACCAGCAGAGCTACCGCGTAATTAACTTTTGGCCTATCGACTGAGCACTGATTTTAGTGAACTGGAGGCTGACCGACTGACTGTGGGCAAAGGGCATGCAGTTATGGCGACAACTTCTTTTATACCATTTAACCAACCTTCCACAAGTATATTGCACCATTATACCCTCAATACATCAATAAAAAGAGAATACCCTAACACTTTGTAGCACATTCCCCTCCCCTTCCCAATCCCTTATTATCCCTTTCCTTTAAGGTCGGCAACGCGCCCATAATTCTTTTGTATTGTGGGCGTACATGGGCGGTGGAGATCGCTTACCATCAGGTGACCCATTTGCTGGTTTGCCAGCCTATACAAAATAAAAAAAAAAGAATTACATGGCTTTTTTATTTTATTTATTTATCATGACTAATCTAATTTTTAACAGCCGAGCTGGGAACTTTCCATCCCCAGTTTCCCTCACGACAGCCCGGCTAGAAACAATCCTCCGAGCGATTCAATTTCGTCAAAAAATGCTGTCAAACATCATACGATCGACAATTATAATAAATCCGATACGGTAATGACTTGGCGTGACGCCTAACTGTGGGTAATTATCAATACAACCGAAAAAACATTGCAAGCACACCTGAAATATTTCGCAAGCATTTCTATGACATTGAACGACACGTGCCAAGTTCTGTTGACTGCTTTGTAGTTTTCAGTGTTGGGTTGCTGTTTTAATGTTTGCTAGAATTATTTTTGCTGGTCGGTGCCATATGTGGCTCGTACAAGCGTCGTGTTGCAAGGTCAGTCAATGTATGTACAGTAAATCGAGAAGATTCTTTATTTGAAGATAATCTATTAAGCCTCTGTTAAATTACATCTTCTGAGCAAGTCTCTCGCCTGATGGTAAGCACCACGCCTGCCCTTAAACAGTAGCAACACCACACTGAGCCTTGAATTATAAAGCACTGCACGACACTGGAGACAAGATGTTAAGTCTCATAATGCCCAGTAGACTCACTGGCTTTATTGTCCTTCAAACCGAAACGAAACAATACTTACACACTGCTACTTGGTGGCAGAAATAGATAAAGCGGTACCAATCCATACGGACTCTCGCATACGAGGGTCCTACCACCTAGTAAATGGGCATTTTATTACAGAATCATTTTTTCAATTAAGTGTATGGTAGATGGCTTGCATGTGATAGGCCTACCCTGACCTACCACCTGAGACACCAACTAATTCCTATCACTTTGTCCCTTTTTCCCTATCATACTCGGAATATAATATAAGCCCAGTTGCGTAATAAATAATTAATTAATTTTTTTGAATTATCATCGGTCCTTGAAATGAAATGAAATGAAATAGTTTTATTCATCATGTAGGCAATTAAAATAGCGCTTATGTCAGTACAAAATAAAGAATCTTATGTAAGTATAGAAATCATATCAGCTAATATATACATAACATACATAGCATCGTCAAAACACTGGGCAACTATAAAGTTTACAATATTTTTATATTAGTCCAGAATTGTATTGTATAGTATTATTATTATTGTTATTTTTTCACTGTTTTAAAGGTCGATATGGACCATAGGCATTACTTAATAAGTATGCCAAATTTCGAGTTAATCCGACGTTTTGAAGGGGGTCAAAATCATGTTCAAAGTTTCCGTTACATACATACATACGTATGAAACTAATAACAGCGTGTCAAAAAAGCCGTAGTAACTAAAATCAGAATTAAAATTATTTCAAAAAGATAAAATTTTAACGTAGTATCAGAAATAGACGCGAATTTTGTCATAACGTTGGATATTTTATTCGTGGTGTAATTGTTTTGGCGCCGATGCGTGCGCGCAGCTCTCATACTACGTACTACACGAAATTATCATAAATAAACTTACTGTTTATTAAAATGATCTTGTCTGTTTCTTGAAATGTACATGTGTTAGGTGTTTAAATGTTCAGTAACAAGGAAATGTTATAATTATGTCCGTATGAATGTATCTCTGCTCGTATTCCAAAATTATTTTGTAAACGGGTCTACTATTTTTAACCGACTTCAAAATAGGAGGAGGTTCTCAATTCGGCGCATTTTTTTTTATATATGTACATCGATTTCTTCGCCAATTGTGGACCGATGTTGTAGGAAAAAAAATCACTCGATAGAGTTTAGCTGCGATGTGGTCCCATATAAATTTGGTTAAGATCTGATGACAGAGTATGGAGAAAAAAAAAAAACTCCTCAACGGACAACAGTACACTCGTCGCGATTGTGTTATTGTATTGGAATTTACATGCCATTGCTGTACATTGAAGTCGGTTTCTAAGTTTTGTTACATGTTATATTATGTTTTGTCTACATCATTAATGGGCCAGCTCGACCGGGGCTATACCACTGTGTCATAGAATACCGACGTGAAGTGCTGTTATTGACTTGCTATTGCGTTTCTTGAGTCAGATTTTTGGAGTCCGAAATCTTTTTTCCATTTTTTTATTTTTCTATTGGCCTACGAAGGCAGATGAGCAGACGGCCCACCTGATGGCAACCGTCACCCATAGACATCAGCAATGCACACAGGGGCACAGCCAAACTGCCAACCATGAAAATATCAATCTCCATGGGTTTCTGGTTTCTCCATGGTTTATTCGACAAATCATTCATGATTCTTCAAGTATTGTGGGTGATCATAGGTTGTGAAGAACACTTACAACCAGGTGACTCACTCGGACGTTCACCGACTTAGTAGGTGTCAATACAATTAACTTGTAACTTACAGTTTTTCATAGTTAGATAGTTAGAAATTAGCATTGTCTATTGCTAAGTAACAGGTATATTTTTGGAATTATGATTCACACCTTACACAATATCGTACTGATATAAGTAGAGCCACGAGCGAAAGCTAGTATCATTATTACTTTTTTATACAATATTTATTTCAATTTTCATGATTGTGTATGATATACGATAATAGTGAGAACTGGCTTATTCGAAGTAATTACGCTAATGCAAATTATTATGTGCTTATAATAAAATATAAAGATTACTTACTGCCCATTACTGTTAGTTGACATGTTCTATAAAAATCGCCGTTCCTGAAGGAGTAGGCAGACGTACAGAAAGTGTTACACCCACGGCTCGCTGAGATTATTTCCGTCCCATGATGTGATAGGTGAGCTTACACCCATACCGGGCACAAATTCCAATCCCGCGCAACTCATGACAGATTTTTCGAATTGATAACTCAAACACAAATTGCGAGTTGCACCTGGGAGTTGAACCCAGGACATACCAGTTTCTCAGCCTATATACGCTACCAATAGACCAATGAGGCGACAAGTTCTAAAAATAAATAATACTTTATTTTAAACACATGTCACTTTTGACTGCCTCTGTGGCGCAGTTGTAATGTGTACGCGTTACGACAGAGGCTGACGCTAAGGTCTCGGGTTCGATCCCCGTGGCGGGTATAAGTGATATTGGGTTTTTCTATTAAGAAATGTTAAGTATCAATCCGGAGTCTGGAATTGTGAATGATGTGATAGGGGGCGATCCTATCGCCATACCGGGCACAATTCTAGACTCCGAGCTGGAACTAAGCATTTCGTTATAGAAAAACCCAATACCGCTTTTACACGTCTCAGGGATCGAATCCGAGACCTGCAGCAGTCTTAATCCTGCGCCACCGAAGCAGTTTTATATATATGAAAAAACGAAGATGGTCGATCACAACTTTCGTCTTTATATCTCGTATTAAAACACGTACAATTGTTTTGTTACGTAAACACGTTCGGACATGCCACTTGCTCTCATATTTATGGGAACAATAAAACCATGTAATTATATATACATGTGCCATAGTAAAACAATTAATTCGCGGCAGGAGGCGTTTTTAGATACAATAATTATGAGAATGTATAGTAAGGCAATTCGCATAATATTTCGAAGACGTCATGCTTTATGCTATGTGGGTAAAATAGCAAAATTACAAAAAAGCATATTATTTTTGTAAAATTGCTATTTAAACTTTTTCCGAACGTTGAATAACAGAGTACTGCTTAGCACTACACTGCGCTCGTCACGTCGAGGTATAAGGTTTATTTCTCATAATGCACAAGAACTTCACTGAATTTAATGACTTCAAAATAGTAATCGTGATGGAAACCCAGCAAGCTAGTAGGCAGATGCGAAAAAGAGGTCGCGATTTCAATCCCCGTGCAAAGAGCACTACATTGTTGTTTCTGAAAACCACGACACAGGTTACGACCTAGTATGGGGTCAGGACTGTGTGCTATGCGTGACTATTGTATTCATCCTTAATTACCTATAACTTATAAATGCACGAGTGAGTTTGTTTCGTTTTCACGTCTTAATCGCTGAACCGATTTTGATTAATTTTTGTACTGAGGTAGATCCCTGGAGACGGTTATAGGCCACTTTTCTCCCGGGAAAGGCTGTTTACGCGGACGGAGCCGCAAGCAAAGGTAGTTTTACATATTAGTGAATATTTAAACAATACTCTACGGTTTTTTTATAGCATATGCTGGCAAACGAGCGAGTGTGTCACCTGATGGTAAGTGATCTCCACCGCCCATGCATACCCACATTACCAAAAGAATTATGGGTGTGTTGCCGACCTTAAAGAAAAGGGAGAGGGCTTAGGCCTCCGGATATCTCACTCACCGTACGAAACGTAGCAACAAACTGCTACTTTACGCCGGTATTCTGTGAGACAGTGGTAACGTCCCGGACGAGCCGGCCCATTCGCGCTGTAGACACTTGTGTGGCCTACAGCGTGGCTCTATCATTCAAAAAAATACAGTTTTAATCGAATACGATAAATAAAAGCGATGCACATTTAAGAACACACTGATCTCCGTATCTCACACGCTCAGTTTGCCTATAGAAGTGTGGCCAAAAATACCTCAGCTGTATTACAGGCGGTTCATAGACAGTCATGTCGTGTTTTCTATTAATAACGCATAATGGTAGGTATTCACTACTAGTCGGTAGTAATATTAATACAATCTTGTTACATGCCCGATCTGCCTCGGTGGCGCAGTTGTAATGCGCACGCGTTATGATTACGCTAAAGCTGAGGTCTCGGGTTCGATCCCCGGGTCGGGTAAAGTGGTATTGGGTTTTTCTATTACGAAATGCTCAGTATCAGCCCGGAGTCTGGAATTTGTGCCCGGTATGGCGATAGACTCGCCCCCTATCACATCGTGAGACGGAGATACGCTCGGCGAAATGTGGGTGTTCTAGTTACACCTCTGCCTACCCCTTCGGGGATTACAGGCGTGAGTGCGTATGTAATCTTGTTACATATTCGAATGGAATTTGCATTTTTCAGTTGGGCTAGTTCGACCGGATTGTTACCACTGTCTCACGGAAAACCAACGTGAAAAAAGTTAGATATTTGAAAGTCGAATTCTCCCCTCCCTTTTTCAATCCCATAATCAAGGGGGTGAGTAATGCATCCGTGTGTCTTGTGGGTGTTCATGGGCGGTGGAAATCATTTATAATTAAAGAACTCACTTGCTTTTTGCTGCTCTATGTTGTATAAATAGTAATAAATGCCCTCTCTCACAAACTATAGCTAATATTCAGTTATCGCTTGACTAAACTAACAATCTCGCCTCCTTGGTTAAGTATCCCACCTACATTAGCTGAGAAACCATGATTCCTGCTTTCAAACCCTACGACGGGCAATCACAATAATTTGAGTTCTTAATGTAAGTCAAATATGAATTGCCCGGGATTGGAATTTGTGTCCGTCTCTTCTTGCCTGCTCTTATCCCATTCGCAGTAGGGTCGCGTAACATGCTTTTTAACACACATAAAGCTTTGGCTTGTCGTTTTTACGACCGGCTACCTGCCTGACGTCAACCCCTCTGGGAAGAAAACACCCATACCCGAAAAAAAAATTATGGATCACACAACATGTTTTTATTTATTTTTATAGCATAGGCCGGTAAACGAGCAAGTGGGTCACCTGATGGTAAATGATCTCCACTGCCCATGTATGTCTACAAAACCAAAATAATCATGGGTGCGTTGCCAACCTTAAAGGAAAGGCATAATTAAGGGATTTCGGCCTCCGTATATCTCACTCACGATACGAAACGCAGCAACAAGCTGCTACCTTACGCCGGTTTTCTATGAGACAGTGGTAACGACCCGGACGAGCCGGCCCATTCACACTGTAGACAAAACTTTATAAAGAGTGATCCCGAGATACCCGATCATTTTTGTACCTGGCTGGATAGACACCGTACAATTGATAAAAAACACATCATCGTTGCAGTTTCAGGTGAGTCGTATTTCGAAGTCAGTTAGTGTATATTCTGTCATTTCAAGTTGACATAATTCTGGCGAGTGTCGAAGGACGAAATGTCGTTTGTACTGTATTTAACAGCAGAAAGCCAATTCTGTATTTAACTTAAACTTTGTATGGGTTTTAACTAAACTGTGATTAGATTTTGATTTGACTATAAAATGGTATTCTGCTCCTCTTTTAAGTTCAGTCCGGTGGCAATATAATATCATACCGATGTCATTGTAATCTCAATTCAGTTACAATTTTGACATTTATTTAAAGACATGTGTCATTTAAAAATGTTAGCAGAATACCATTTTGGCTTCAGTCAACTTTTATTCTACTTTCGATCACATTACGATCTATGTTCACATTTGACGTTGATTATTCGTTTATGAGAATACCATTTGCAACTTTCTTGACACTAAGCCAACACAAACAACACTTAGTAAGCTCTTTGCTAAGTGTAGATATCTTTGGACATGATTGGTCTGTTTTGATTTAGCGCCAAAAACTAACCAATGGCGTGTACAGAAATCGCCACTCTGCGTTCGCACTCACTATAAGGTCTTTAATAATATTTTATAAAAAAAAATGGCCTTAAGGTCCAATGGTCACTTTGCCCAAAAAAAACATTCAACCTACTATCAAATCAATCTAAATACATAAAAATCCTCAGTCTGATTAATTAACCCCTCAAAACCATAAAATAAACAGCCCCGCGGAGATCTACCAGATTAACATATAAATGTACCATTTGCCGCGAATAGGTAAATAAAAACCCCAAATCGGTGGGCCATTAAATCGCATCCACCCTTCGTCTCAAGGAGACACCCGGGACATGTCTACCTTGTGTGTACTAGAATGTTACAAGCACAAGTTTTTTTTTCAAGTTTTTAACCAGTCAAATCTACGCGAATATATATTTTTTGTATATACTAAAATTAAAAGCAAAAATTTTAAAAAAATATTATTCATTAGCCTGTAACTTTGTTGTTATTGATGATATAAAAAAAGTTGACATTAACTTTTTTATAGGACTTTAAACGTACTACAAATTTGTGATTTAACATTTTTCTCTAACTCTTACAATTTAGCTAAAAAATGCAAAAAACCGTAAATTTGAACTTTGAAGCTATATAACAAATCGAGTATGGGAATTAGAAATTCGACATGGAAGTAGAAAGTACAAAAACTGAACTTTTTGTACTAAATTTATTACAAAAAAGGTCCATTCATTCATTTTCTTGAAAAAAAAAATATTTCATAGTTTGCAGGACAAAAAAGTATTAAAAACCATGATTTCCATGTTATTGAAACGGGAAAACTTAAAGTTCAATGAAGAACCTCTTAAAATTGAAATTAAGAGTTGGCCTTGGGACAGAATTTTTGTTTGGACATATCCTATGATATTTTGGGGTGAGAGTAAAAAAAAATCGTCCTATTTTGGCACACCCTAATGTACAATGCCGCGTTTTGATGAAACCACAGGAGTACGTCGGTCGCAAGTGCCTGTGCCAGAACGTACCAGGAGTATGATCCCGCGGACGGTCCAAAAAACGCTGGTTATTAGAGGGAGAAATTAGAGCCGACGGTCTTACTACAGAGGATGCTCAAAATCGGGTGAGGTGGAGACGTCTTAGTGGGACCCTGACACCAGTATAGTGCGAGAAGAGTTTCTTGCAGGCTTGCTCTCTTCTAAAAATAATAGTTAAGACGCCGCTTGTGACTAACTTCAATTTGACTACTTGACTGGTAGAGCCACGCTGTACACACTTTTGTCTACAGCATGAATGGGCCAGCTCGTCCGGGTCGTTACCACTGTCTCAGAGATAAGCGACGTAATGTAGCAGCTTGTTGCTGCGTTTCAAACGGTGAATGAGGTATCCTGAGAAATCCCCCTCCCCTTCCCAATCCCTTTCCTTTAAGGTCGGCAACACGACCATGGTTCTTTTGGTATTGTGGGCGTACATGAGCGGTGGAGATCACTTACCATCAAGTGACCCACTAGCTCGTTTCCGACCTATGGCATAACAAGAAACTTAAGGCGTGCCAAGTTGTTTTGCGCGTATTAGAAATGCGTGCTACTATCTACTTTAGCGTATAGAGTGCTTAGCATAAGCCTACGAGATACCTCGTACGCAAGATAGATAGTTTTACTGAAATCGACTAGTTTGGCGTTTGAACTATAACGACACAGCTAGAATTATAAGAACTATAGATATAGCAGGAGAAAAGGAGCCGGCAACATTTTCTCGAGACGTGAATACTAAGCCGTTAGCCGACATCTTAGCTTCAATAGATGCATAGAGGTAACCAGATAAAACTGATCTTTCACGCCTTACCAAGTTGAAAATTACCTCGAGTCGCTTATGTTACGCCTGCAGGAGATGCAGTACTGCGAATGAGGACGGAACAGTCTAACTGTACTATATTGATTCCATTCTCCTATTTCATTACATTTACCATAGCCCCTGTGGCCTAATGGATAAGGCATCGGCCTCCTAAGCCGGGGATTGTGGGTTCGAGTCCCACCAGGGGTACGTAAAAGGCTCCGCCTTACTTTTTTACCTTTTCGTTTCAAAGACAAATCTAAAAAGGAAAAATTTCATATAATTTATTTTTTGATTTCGGTTCTGTATATAACTGTGTTACTTTTAAACGCCTTGACCGATTGAGGTCATTTTCACACCATAATATATTTGTTTTATGACGACAATGGTTCTTAACTATGCTAGGATCTAATAGGTGGTGATGTAGGTGATGTGTTAATAAAACACTCAACATTCACATACATAGCTCTGACCCCACGGTAAGATACGAATCTTGTGTCGTGGGTTTTCCAGTTACTTCAAGTCGGCATAATTCTGGCAACCGTGGAGGCAAGCAACATCTCGCGACGGCCAACATTCCAGTTGCACTGCACCTTCAGGAGTGGGTATTTTTTTAACAGTTAGGTAATATAAAAAGAAATAGTAGAATTTTGATAATATTTTGTTATTAGCATAGAAATATGAATACCGTGTTTATGGTTATCATTTAAAAGAAACGGAAACGCGTTCAAAGTACACGTGCGCCATAAACTAGAGTATTTCACATATAACTGCCCAATTAAACTTTCCGCTTTATTAATATACACTTTAACACTTCCCAGAAGCGTTTTAGCATTTTGTATTTACGCGTATTCAGATTTCTGTTTTAATATTTACGTCTCTCTATAAACAGTAAGAATACCATCAAGAACTTTGAATTACAAAGTACTGCATGTAACTAAATTGCACTCGTCACGCCATAAGATATACGCCATATGCCACGAGACATAAGATGTTATGTCTCATAATCTGCAGGGCACGGGTCTTTTCTTTTGAATGAGAGGGGTTAGGCCTTAGCCCACAACGCTAGCCTTATATGGGTTGGTAGACTTCACATACTTACCTTCGAAAAGAACTTCTCAGATATGCAGGTTTTAATAATTAATAATAAATACACACGTAACTTAGAAAAGTCAGAGGTGTGCTCATGAGGCTGGTTTCGAACTTGCCACATTCATCTCAACAGTCCGTATTACTCACCATTCTTTAGACCGCTTAAAGTGTGGGTAAAATGTATCTTATTGTATACCGAACGCTACTACTCGTAATGTAATTCTGACACTAATTTCCGTTGATTTTATTTTTAATAAGAACATTATACCTGTCCCGTGACGTCATTTCCGATGTCGCAGTTTTCGTACACGTGTATACGAAGTGTCGGTCAACGACCCCACGCGTTATTTTACGACCGACCTTGGTCTATTTTTTGTACGTTTATTTTGATCGTAGTGTTCAAATTATCCATTTATTGGGCAATATTAAATCCATGTAATGGAGGAAGTTAACATGTCATGTCAAAATTTTCCGCTGTTAATATTTTTTTTTCACAAAAACTAATTAGATAGAAACATTTTAACAAATATAAAACAGCTCAAAGAAACTAGAAAGCTTAAAATAACATTGAGCCTTTTGAAGTCAATGATATGCATAATAATATTAATTGACCTATTAGTTGGGTCAAAAGTCAGATGCAGAAGGCTGTATTATTGGACACGGCACGCATTGTGAGGAGGTTCCTCACACTGGGGCCCTAACCGCCGGTGGCTTGGGTCTTAGGCCTCGCCATTGGAGGGTGATAGGGTTTTTATATTTTTAAATGTTTTATTTTTTTAAGTAATGTGATAATTTTTTTTTATAGCAAAAACGCCGGTTTTCTGTGAGACAGTGGTAATGACCCGGACGAGCCGGCCAGTTCGTGCTGTAGACACAAGTGTCTACAGCGTGGCTCTACCACTCTAAAAAAAATTACACATCCAAGGTTACAATAATTCACACGACTGAAAATTGGTAGGATTGTTCAAAACACTACTTTAAATGAAATGTGAAAAGTCCTCATAGATCCGAATCTGATCTACAATTTTTGTCTGGTCTAATTTTATGATAAAACTTACCGTTTTGCTGAAAATTGCGAAAAACCCGTATCGAGGGCTCGATAGATAATTCCTTAAATATCATTGGTCTATATTCCATATGTATTAGTTTCTTTTACGTACGATAGAGGCGCTGTACCAAAATCTCATAGAAATTGTTTTCGATGACAGCTCGAATAACTTTTGGCAAGTTTTCCGTGCTAGCCCCTCTGTTGTCCGTTGAGGAGTTTTATTTTTTGATAAACTCTATCGAGTGAAATTTTTTCCAACGAAATCGGTCCATAATTGGCGGAGAAATCGATGTAGGCACATATATGAAAAAATAAATAAAAAAAACGCACCGAATTGAGAACCTCCTCATTTTATAAAGTCGGTTAAAAACATTTCGTGTTGCATATAAAAAAAAATCCATGTACGTATATTAGGTAATGAACAAAACACATGCGTATTTGTTTTTTTCTACTTATGGCTTCGCACTTCTTGTGCACACATCCAATGTCAAGTTTGGAACACATGCGTATATAAAGCCTTATAAAACTTATTATATACTTCGCTACCTGTTCAACGTCTCTCTCTGATTGGTGGTACCAATAAACACACCTGTCCACGTGTCGCGGCGACCAATCACAGCGTTTTACACCTGCGCGCTCGGCGATAAGGCGGGTACTACCTGAGTAAGCTGTAGATAAGCTTATGTTTTGTGTAACTCAAGTTATATTTTTCTTACAGTTGATTTTTAGGTACATTAAGAAGCAGGTATGTTTTATTGTAGTTGTGTATTTTTATTTATTTTTACATACATACGCACTCACGCCTGTAATCCCCGAAGGGGTAGGCAGAGGTGTAACCAGTACACCCACATTTCGCCGAGCGTATCTCCGTCACACGATGTGATAGGGGGCGAGCCTATCGCCATACCGGGCACAAATTCCAGGCTCCGGGCTGATACTGAGTATATCGTAATAGAAAAACCCAATACCACTTTACCCGACCCGGGGATCGAACCCGAGACCTCGGCGTTGGCTTAATCGTATCGCGTACGCATAACAACTGCCCCACCGAGGCAGTCATATTTTATTTATTTTTATTAGCTCTAATGACGTGACGAGCTGGTCGCATGCCTGATGGTAAGGGTCACGCCTGCTTATAAACAGAAGCAACGCCACACAGAACTTTAAATAACAATGCACTGCATGACACTGGACTGCGCTCGTCACCCCGAGACATAAAGTGTTAAGTCTCATAATGCCCAATAATTTCACTGGCTTCAATGTCCTTCAAACCGGAAATAAACAGAGCGGTGTTAAATTCAAATCATTTATTCTGTAAATTGGACCATAAATATCACTTTTACATGTCAATCATTTTTTACGCTATATTACATTTACGATTTAAGATACCAACCCAGCCGGCCTCTCGCAAACGAGGGACCTACCACATTGTTTATGAATTGTTTGAGTGTTAGAGCCACGGTACAGACAGATTTATCTCCAGCATGAATGTGCTAGACCAGATTGTTACCATTGTCTCACAGAAACCGACGTAAAATAACGGCTTTCCAAGTTTTACGTTTCTTACGGTGAGTGAGATATCCGGAGACCCAAATTCCCTCCACTTCGCAATCTCTTAATTATCCCATGATTCTTCTTGTGTTGAAAGCGGTCATGCTAGATATCACTTAGCATCAGGTGACCCATTTGTACGTTTGATGGCACAAGCTATTAAAACAATGTTATTAATTGTTTGCCTTTCAAAGTTTTGTCAGTGTTTTTTTTTATACCAAAGGCCGGCAAAGGAGTATGAAAAACCTGGAAGCCGATTCTCGTAATTTAGAATGTTCAAAATATCATTCCGATCTAGTCTCAGTGTCAAGAAAGCTGCAAATTGTATTCTCTTAAAGCAATAAATAAGGCAGTGATAGCTCAGCTGGGAGTGGTATGGACTGTCGAGACGAAAGTCGCAGGTTCGAAACCAGCCCCAAGTGCATACACCTCTGACTTTTCTAAGTTATGTGTATATTAATTGTTAATTATCACTTGCTTTAACGGTGAAGGAAAAACATCGTGAGGAAACCTGCATAACTGAGAAGTTCTTCATAAGAATTTCGAAGGTATGTGAAGTCTGCCAACCCACATTAGGCCAGTGTGGTAGACTAAGGCCTAACCCCTCTCATTCAGTAGAGGAGGCCCGTGCCCAGCCGTGGGACGTATATAATACAGGGCTGGTATTATTATATTATATTATTATAAACCAATAATCAACGTCAAATGTGAACATAGTAAGATCGAAAGTACTATACAAGTTGACTGAAGCCAAAACTGTATTCTGCTAACATTATTAAATTACACATGTCCTTACATAAACGTCAAAATTGTGACTGAATTGATATTGCAATGACATCGAGATGGCATTATATTGACACCGGACTGAACTTAGAGAAGAGCAGAATAGAATTTTTTTGCCAAATCAAAATTAATTGTCAGTTTGTTTAAAATTCATCCGCAGTGTCAGTTAAATAGGAGAATTGGCGTTCTGGTGATAAGTGATCTCCACCGCCCATGGATAACATAGATACCAAAAGAATAATGGATACATTAACATATCTTAAAAAAAATGTGGGAAAAAATCTAATTCACCATACAAAACGCAAAGCCAGTTCCAAAATTCATTTATATTTCAACTCATACACAAAGACTGTTTAAAAATAAAATTGCGTCACATACCGCGGGAGTTTGTCAACTAACAGACAAAGCGCGGGAGAAGTAGAGTAAACGAGATAGACATATGGATGTACGGCAATTTACCGTAACTCCAACTTCATCTGCATGATGACCTAAAAATAGTTTTTTATGGTATAGGCCGGCAAACGAGCAAGTGGGTCACCTGATGGTAAGTGACCACCACCTCCCATGTACGCCCACAATACTAAAAGAATCATGGGTGCGTTGCCGACCTTAAAGGAAAGGGGTAATTAAGTGATTGGGAAGGGGGCGGGGTTTAGGCCTCCGGATATCTCACCCACCGTACGAAACGCAGCAGCAAGCTGCTACTTTACGCCGGTTTTCTGTGAGACAGTGGTAACGACCCGGACGAGCCGGCCCATACATGCTGTAGACAAGTGTCTACAGCGTGGCTCTACTACTCAAAAACGCGATGTACAAACCCACACATATTTTCCATCTATTTTTCTAAATAATTAAAACAAACACTAGTGCCAAGTATTGTCGATTGTGTAACGGATGCGCATTACACGGTGTTTAGAGATGTGCGCGGCGGAAATCCGGTGCGGTGGTAATGACGTGCCGACGGCTTACCTGAACTCGCTGCTCATTAGGAACGTAGGGATGGGACGAGGTCGATGGCGATATCGATGAACATATTAATATATCATATTTATTTTCTTTTTTTTATGTAGCATAGGGCTGCAGACGAGCAAGTGGGTGTTCTGATGGTAAGTGATCTCCACCGCTCATATACGCCCACGATACCAGAAGAATCATAGGCGTGTAAAGAGAAATTAGGGAAGAGGGATTTGAGCCTGTGAATATGTCACTCACCGTACAAAAAGTTACTTTACGATTTTCTGTGATACAGTGGTAACGACCCGGTCAAGCTGGCCACTTCGTACCGTAAACAAATTTTCTACAACATGGCTCTAGCACTCAATAAGTCTAATAGTGGGTTCGTATTATATAAATAGTAATAATAATACCAGCCCGCCACCGCCTCGACTGAATGAGAGGGGTCAGTCCAGGCAGACTTCACATACCTTCGACATTGTTATCTTCTCAGGTTATGCAGGTTTCTCCACAAAGTTTACTTCGCCTTTAAATCATGCGATAATTAATAAATTATAAATACTTAACATAGAAAAATGTCCGCAACACACTCCAATGAGCAGCTTATTCTAATGTGAAATATTTTTTTTGTACTGTGTAATGGAAGCGGCATGGTATACTCGTGAATGCGGCGCGGCGTGTCTCCAAAAGTACCAAAGTTTTGACGACTCACTAAACGGTGTGACCACGAGTAGACTTTGCTATATGGTAGGTATCTCATATGTGAGAGGTCGTTTGGGTAGTTACCACCTCTTTTTCTATTTCTGCCAAGCAGCAGTGTGTAAGCTTACTGCATACTGTGTTTCTGGGTGAAACACAGTATGCAGTAGATGAAATTATTTTCCTTGAATTTTTTATATCCTGATTAAAAAATAAAACAAATAACACATGGTTACATCATCTTCCTGTTAAATAATTAGGGAAAGGGAGTGTGCTGTTTCTATCTATTTTTTAAACCGACTTCAAAAAAGGAGTAGATTATCGATTCAGCGCTTTTTTTGCTTTTTTATGTATGTACATCGATTTCGCCGCAAACTGTGGACCGATTTAATTGAAAAAAAATCATTGACCGGCAGCGACATAGGCACCGACTCTAAAAAGACCTATAGAAATTGTTATTTTTGTCTTTTCAGTGTTTTTATTTTGAAGTTGGTTTCTAAGATTTGTTAAACTTATTGAAATAAAACATCAAGGACATCTAAAGGAAATGATAGCAATTTTTTTTCTATCAACAATATTATAATCCCATCCAAATATTCGCTTTGAGACTACATGTAGCAATTAACAAGAAATACACGAAGTTGATTTATGATAATTATATTAAACCCTTCATTAGCGCGTATTACGTGCGATGCCGTGACGTCGCGACGCCGACGCGCGCCATTCACCTGGCAGTCTCTCAGGGTAATGATGTTGACACTGTCGATAGTTTAATTATCGATATAGGATAGACATTGTTTTTTAAAATAATATAGGCAGACCATAGACATGAACGTCACTACCGCCGACATTAATCTATGCTATACTGAAGACGCCGTGTGTAAGTAACCCTACCGTCGAATGACCTCCCATTTTTTTAAATGTAATTCTGCACCTAATAAGTGCAGTGTACTCCAAGAAAAGTGACCACTAAATTACAAAGGGTATAATAGTACAAACGTGTTGATGCAGTGTTCATCCCCGACGCCCGCATGAGGCGTTTGCTTGGGGCGATCGTCTAATTCCTGCTATAATCATATATTTGTCTCGGTGGCGCAGTTGTAATGCATACGCGTTACGATTGAGGCCAACGCTGAGGTCTTGGGTTCGATCCCCGGGTCTGGCAAAGTGGTATTGGGTTTTTCTATTACGAAAAGCTCAGTATCAGCGCGGAGTCTGGAATTTGTGTATGGCGGTATGGCGATAGGCTCGCCCCCTATTACATCATGGGACGGAAATACGCTCGGCGAAATATGGGTCTACTGGTTACACCTCTGCCTACCTCTTCGGGGATTACAGGCGTTAGTGCGTATGTATGTATGTAATATATGTAGATGTTTATATGATTGATATGCAATTTTGATACTTTACAAAAACGGTTGAAAATATCAGAATATATTTTCTTATTATTAAACAGTATCATTACCTATCTTTCTTGTAACATACATGTTTAAGTGGTAGAGCTATAGACAGTTTTGTCTACAGTATGAATAGAAAGGAAGAAAGAAAGTAAATGGTTTATTGTCGTCAGTGATACACATTCAACAATGCAAAACATTACAAACTTTTAAAAATAATTAATAAAAAAAATGCCGACACCGTGATAACTCTGTTGCAAACTCAGCATGATGCTGTGTTGTATTACCATTGTCTGACAGAAAACTGACGTGAAATAACAGCTTGCTGTTGCGTTTCGCACGGTGAGTGAGAGATCCGGAGGCCCAAAATACCTGCCTTTTCCAATCACCTAGTTATCCCTTTTGTTTAAGGTCAGCAACTCCTCCATGATTTTTCAGATATTGTGGATGTTAATGATCGGTGGCGATTATTTACCATTAGGTGACACACTTGCCCATTTGCCAGCCTCTGCTATAAAAAATATATGTACCTAGTTAATATAGTACAATATTATTATAAGACTGAGACCTAACCAGAACCCCAAATACTTTTTTCACGCTTTGTTCGTTGCAGATAAATATAGATTTAGATTCAACGTAATTATTTTCATAACAAAACACCTCAGTCACTTCAATAAAAAAACACTCCCGTATTATTTACACTCAGAACAAAAGACACGCGACATGACGTGGAATGTGTAGCTCCATAACAATAGCCCCATGCCAAGACAAACTTGTCGATAAAAATAAACCTGTCACGTCCCTATGGCTGTTGGTAGGCGCCACCTTTGCCAAAACGGCCCGACGAAACACAAGGAAGGTGTTTCTGACAGCCAACATTACTGCGCTACCGGTGTATCTGTGGAATGATTGACGTCTCGTAGGTACGTTTTTAGTAAAAGGCGGATTCGAAATTTAAAATATTTCCTATGCGCTTAGTGTAGGATTTAGCTCGTTTTGCAAATTTAATAGGATGACTAGAACGATAACTCTCATATGAATCTGCCTAAAATACAGCTCCACTGACTTACACATGCAAAGGTAATCACACGTAACACTCATACACGCAACAAAAATTAATGAACTTTCAAAATCAACTTTATTTCATAAAAGTTAATGTCTAAATATTACATTTCTAAATCGAGATACGACGTTCTGCACCGCGCAAAATTTAGACGTATCAAGTATCAACTAGAGATTTGCACAGAGTTTTGGTGGGGTAATTTTTTTGCTTGATTTACGTTTCTTGTCATGTTATTTCGATTCCTGGATTATAATAATCTATTTATCACGTACTAGAATTTAAATGATACACTTAAGTAACCTTCGTTACAAGGATTACGAATATGCAAATAATGTCGGGCTTTCCGAGCCTCAACAAGCACATTTTTTAGTGGTAGAGCCACGCTGTAGACACTTTTGTCTACAGCATGAATGGGTCGGCTCGTCCGGGTAGTTACCACTGTCTCACAGAAAACCGACGTAAAGTAACAGCTTGCTGCTGCGTTTCGTTTCTTTTGGTATTGTGGGCGTACATGGGCGGTGGAGATCATTTTAAATCAGAGGTGACCCACTTGCCTGTTTGCCGGACTGTGCTATAAAAAAAGAGAAAAATAAATATATAATGTTATAACTGCTCGTTATTGCATAATAGCTTCGTGTTTTCTATTGTACTTGTATTGTTTTTTTCTTATCCTGGCCCGGCAAAGTGACTACACTAGACCTGAAGGCCGATTCTCGTAATTTAAAATGTTCAAATATCATTCCGATCTTGTCTTAGTGTCAAAAAAGTTGCAAATGGTATTCTCTTGAACCAATTATCAACGTCAAATATGAACATAAATCATAATGAGATTGAAAGTAGATTAAAAGTTGACTGAAGCCAAAACGGTATACTGCTAACATTTTTAAATGACACATGTCCTTAAATAAACGTCAAAATTGTGACTGAATTGAGCGGAATTGAGATTATATTGACACCGGACTGAACTTAAAGAGGAGCAGAATACCATTTTTTAGTCAAATCAAAATCTGATCTCAGTTCGGTTAAAATTCATTCGCAGTGGCAGTTAAATACGAGAATTGGGTCCAGATGTTAAGTGCCCAAAATATCAACCGTCCTTCGATAGTTGGCAGAATTATGCCTGAAGTTTATACACTGGCTGATTTCGAAACGCAGCTCAACTAAACGAGCCACTATGGCAGGTTTTTACCATGTGTATGGTAGTCGCTATCCACTCCGGTACTTTAACACAAACTTATAACATGTTTTATTAGTAAATAATAGTAACAATGATACTCCGAGACGCTGTGAGGCGAGAGATCGCGAGTTCGATTCCCACAACGAGATAAATATGACCCACAAATATTTATTTCGGGTCTGTGCTTTCTCACCAGAGGAGTTGACATCAATCAGACGGCCGGACGTAAAAACTACAAAATCTTGCACCAACCCACTGCGTGTGGGATGAGGGCAGATAAAAGTAGTAGAATAGTTACAACAGCACTATCGAGTTAAGCTTGCACCACTGCACAAAAGGTGCGTGTGACAGCCCAGAGAATACCTTGGCGTTGAGATTAATTGTAGAACGTTTTTTAACGTTTTTAGACTTGGCACCGGCGCAGCGGCGGTAGGGGGGTGGGAGGGAGACAACTAACTGCGCGTAAAATTATGAATACTGATGTATCTTTCATTGTGCTTGGGGGAAGATTGGTCGTGTTTGGGATTTATTTTGTTGCTAGCATAATTGTAGCTATATAAATTTATAAAACTATTCTGCCGCCAAGCAGCAGTAAGCACTGTTGTGTTTCGATTTGAAGGACATTGAAGCCAGTGAATTGCTGGGTATGATGAGACCCAACAACCTGTATGTTGAACAAAATCCAATGCTACGCAGTGCTTTGTTTTTTTTTTTATATAGTATAGGCCGGCAAACGAGCAAGTGGGTCACCTGATGGTAAGCGATCTCCACCGCCCATGTACGCCCACAATACAAAAGAATTATGGGCGCGTTGCCGACCTTAAAGGAAAGGGATAATAAGGTATTGGGAAGGGGAGGGGGATTTGGGCCTCCGGATATCTCACTCACCGTACGAAACGCAGCAGCAAGCTGCTACTTTACGCCGGTTTTCTGTGAGACAGTGGTAACGACCCGGACGAGCCGGCCCATTCATGCTGTAGACAAAATTGTCTACAGCGTGGCTCTACTACTCGTAAAAATTCAAACTGTTGTGTATCGTTGCTTCTGTTTATGAGGAGGCTTGGCGCTTACTATCAGCCGAGCGTCCTGCTCGTTTCGTCATTCAAGCATTCGTATTTCGAATTCAAAAAGAATCATCATAATCGATCGCTCGGTGAAAAGTAATGCGTAGTTATAGGTACATACAAAAAAATATACGCGTCAAATTGAGAGCTCCGTTTTTCCATTACTGTGTGAAAGAAAGACAAACCATTGATTGATTGAGTGGTAGAGCCATGCTGCTGTAGTGAAAGAGCCACGCTGCAGATAGTTTTGCGTACAGTACAAATGGGCCGGCTCGACTGAGGCAATACAACTGTCTCACAGAAAACCGACGTAAAGCGATTTCTGTTGCGTTTCGTATGGTGAGTGAGATATCCGGAGGCTCAAATACCTCTTCCATTCCCAATCCCTTATTATCCCTTTCCTTTAGAGTCGGCAACGCACCTATGATTCTTCTGATATTCTAGGCGTACATGGGCGGTTGAGATCACATACCATCTCGTTAGCATCTCTCTATTCTAAAAAAAAGTAACTGCCGCCGCCGCTGCCAAAATCTTGTCACGCTATCTCCTCAAAAACTGCTGGGGTATGGGGCCGAGATCGATACCAATCGATGCAGAATAAGAATAAGAATAAGTGGGGAAGAAAGTAAGATATGTCTCATATTCGTCGGACTTTAAGTTTTTTTTTTTTATTTTATGTTTTGTGGAAAAACATGGGCAACGCCCCTAGTATGCTATAAAAAAACAACCTAATTTTTAGAATGTATTAGTTTATGCATTATATTTTGCAGTTCCTAATCTGCATCATGAACGAAATATTCCATATAGTAATTTACGCCTCCCCGTGTACCTTCGCAGTGCTATCAGATTGCAATTTACCGGCAAAATTGGGGTTTCCGATAAAAAATACAACACCCTTGGGGCTGTCGGTACCACGTCGCTATGCTAGGGATTTCGTTACTATCACATTTAGATTTCAAAATATACATAATATCATCCCTGTATCTCATAGTGGTGGGCAGAGAATCCTAACTAATATTATAAATTCGAAAGTACGCGTAAATCGTTGAACCAATTTTGATGAATTTTGGTACACAGATAGATAGGACCCTGAAGACGATTATAGGTTTCTTTTTATCCCATTTATAGGCTAATTTTATCCCGGACAAGACTGATCATGCGGATGGAGCCGCGAGTAAAATCTAGTAGGGAAACATTCACCAATATTGTGTAATCTAATGTTTGGAAAATCAGTAATAACATTTTAAAAACCCCTTCAAAGGGTGACGCGCTGAAATAACAAATGGTTAGATGTTCAATACGTAATATTAGGTACTACGATTAAAGTTATGCGCTTCGTTGATCTTCGTAAATGTGTTGAAGTGCGTAATTTAACTTTTATGTTCACGCAGGCATCGCCGAAGGGATAGGCAGACTATTCGACTTGTAGGTACACCCGCGGTTCCCTCAGCTTATTTTCGTCGCATAATGCGATAGGAAGTGAACCTATTGCCCTATCAGGCACTCTAATCCCGCGCAGTTCAAGTATGATTTCCGAATAAAAACTGAACCCACAAATTGTGTCGTGTGTACGACCTGAGATGTGAACCTAAGATCTCATCGGTTTCTCAGCCTAAATGCTTTGCCACCAGACCAATATGACGTTAGTAGTAGACCAGTTATATAAAACTGGTTTCTGGTACTACTAAGTATTACAAAAATATATACGCACTCACACCTGTAATTCCCGAAGGGGTAGGCAGAGGTATAACCAGTAGACCCACATTTCGCCGATCGTATCTCCGTCCCATGATGGGATAGAGGGCGAGCCTATCGCCATACTGGGCACAATTTTACAGCCTCCGGGGTGATTCTAAGTACGCACTCATACGCACTCACGCCTGTAATCCCCGAAGGGGTAGGCAGAGGTGTAACCAGTACACCCACATTTCGCCGAGCGTATTTCCGTCCCTTATGTGATAGGGGGCGAGCCTATCGCCATACCGGGCACAAATTCCAGACTCCGGGCTGATATTGAGTATATTGTAATAGAAAAACCCAATACCACTTTACCCGACACGGGGATCGAACCCAAGACCTCGGCGTTGACCTCAATCGTAACGCGTACGCATTACAACTGCGCCACCGAGGCAGTCATAAAAAGTATTTAAAAAAATTGTTTCATATAATTTCTTTGTTCATTTTACGCGTTACGTGCTAACTTTATACTGGAAACATGTTAGCGAAACAAAACTATTTAAAACAACATTTAAATATTCGTAAATATTATAACAAATTAATTAAAACATCACGGAACCTGACGAAACCATAAGACAGTATGACAAAGAGAAATTAGTTCACGCAAATTGCCTATTACTTTATTTCACGAACTCCTGAGGATCGGCAATTTGTTTTAACGGAACGGGCGGCACATAATGTGACGTATATGAATCGCACGCGCATGTTCCCGCTCGCGCTAACTATAATGGACATTCCACCGGTCTCAATGGGTGATAGAGGGGAAAAAACTAAAATATAATCGTTGAGGACAGCGCACATGATGTAGATTTGAATCTGAAATATCGCCACGAAAATATCGCTTAGGAAATATATTATCACCAATAGCGGAGTTGCTATTTATCTCAACGACGATGTCGTTAATAATTACTCATCAATTGACAAAATGTAAATTAGGTTGCCAGTCATCAAGTAGATCGTCGTATGCGAAAGTCCATTTGGTTAGTTTCAGCAGTGTGTAAGCACTGTTGCGTTCCATTTTAAACGACATTGAAGGCAGTGTGAAGTTACTGGTTATTATAAGATTTAATATTTTATGTATGGATGATCAGTACAGTGAAGCGCAATGCTGTACTGGAATTTAGAGTTAAATATGTTGCAATTGTTAGTGGCCAGTGTGGTGAACTGCTAGTCTCATCATACAAATGGATAAAAATATCGTCGAAAATAGAATAATGCCGGCCTAAGTTGCTGGATATACTCTGGCTGATCCGGTACGGAATGACATTAAAGGAAAGGAGTGGGTTTTGGGAAAAGAGGGAGATTTCATCCATCGTACGAAACGCCACAGCCATCAGCTATTTTACGCCGATTTTCATAACGTATAGCTATACTGCCAGCACCGATGTGCGATGACCTTTTCGTTGGAGCAGCTGTTGTGTCCGTGTACCGTGCATTCGCATTACCTGAGAAATTATTGCTTATTTTTAACTAATAGATTAGAGAGTCGATTTTATTTCTGATAAGTTCCGTACAAATTCTAAATTCTACGTACTCTGATTGGCATTATACTGGCCTTTTTCCAGGGCCCGCTTTCTACTTAAACACATCTACTTCGTTCAATCTTGAGCACCCTCTGGCATCAACCAGCTAGTATAAATCAGTTTGTGAAGTGCAAATATACATAATGGATATTAACTACCTATACATATGTGATACCAGCTTCAGTTTATCTATGTATGTTACCTGGGACTACACCGAAACACTAACACAAAAACCCCGTTTTCCAATAACAACACCGGATCTCTAAAATGCGTGCACAGTGCCAAAAAATATTTGGCACGGTGTTTACATAGGTGTCTTCGATGCACGCGTTGGACACAGTGCGCCGTTTGTCAAAACATAATTAAACATCAGATTGCGACAGTAATGTTAAAAAATAAAACTATATCATAAATTCATAGTAATTGGTTATAAACTCGATTGTTTTGGTACAATTTGTTCGGTTGCTTTACGATAGTTGTATGCTTTTAATGTAATCGAGCGTTTTAATTTTATTTAAAATTCGATTACTGTACAAAAATATAGTTCTGAAAGTGTGTGCTATTTTTTATTGTACTAATATTATAAATGTGAAAGTGTTTGTTGGTTTGTTCGTCTTTCATACAATGGAGCAACGGATCGACATGTTTTTTTGCATAGATATAGTTTATGCACCGGATTAGGGTTCTTTTTATTCCGATAATACAACTGGAAAAACTTTCACGCAAGTGAATCCGCGAGCAAAACTTAGTCACTCATAATTTTACTATCAATTAATAAAGTTAATATCTCTTTTGAAAAAAAATTAATTAAATTGTGAGACTTAACAACTTATATCTCGGCACCCCGAACGCAGTCCAATGCCATGCAGTGCTTAGAAATTCAAAGTTCAGTATGGTGTTGCTTCTGTTTATGGGCAGGCGTGGAGCTTACCACCAGGCAAGCGACCTGCTCGTTTCGTCACTCAAGCTATTAAAAAAAGTTATTTTTTTAGTCCGCTGTAATAACACGCCGTGTTTTGCCGACTACCAATATCGGTTCAAAAGATAAAGCCCTTTAATGGTCATTCCCAATATTCTGTCTATCAACAGATTTGCTTACCGGCAGTAAAATTAGACACATTTTGTATGGAAGATCTGTCAAAACATTATCGATAGTATGCAAATCTGTCGATAGATAGAATATAGGGAATGGCCATAAAGGTAGACATAAACAGATATCCAGCGTAAGCGTAAGTGTACGGAACCATAAAACTCCGTACAAGGTTTCTTCATTAACACCCACGAAGTGACAAAAATCTTAATATTTCTCTCCAATAATGAAAACCAACCCTCAAAAGCGTTCAGGTGCACCCGAGGCGAGTTGAGGTGTCGCCGCGACCCGTGACAGTTGACAGTGACAGTTGACAGCACGCGCCGCCATGACAGATTGAGGCGCGGTCCGCTGGGACCATTGTAGCGCGCACGCTTTTGTTTTCGCGTTATAGCAATCAGTCGGGGGTTAAGATTTCTGCGATATTTTTTATTAATGGTTTGTGGATAATATTGGTCTTTACACGAAGGGCATTAAGTTCATTTTAGAACAACACTAATTGACTACTTGATTGTCTTTCACGGTTTTCTTAAATTACTTATACGGGAGGGACACGCATATTTTTTCCTTGGCTTGAAAATGTTTCTAAAAATGAGTTGACTCGTCGATCATCCGCTTAACAATTTCTCTTGTATACCTAAAACATAATTAATGAAGTTTTGACGCAATATTTCGATATAAAATTAGTTTGGTTTGTCACGCGCACAGCAAATAACTCAGGGCTATCGCGTCACTTCATCATCACGCTATTAATTTGGGGGACGGGCAGGCTTTGCGGCGCGCTTGCAATTAACTGGTTTCGTACTCATTATTAAGCCCTTTTTGGATGACTGTTCATATTGGAATACTCATATTATATTGTTTTTTTTTTTAACTTTGAAACGATAGGCCGCGGGTTGGATTCCCGCACCGAAACAAAATGTTAGTGAAAATATTTGTTTCCGGTCTGTGTGTTTTCACCCCAGAGGGGTTGACGTCAGGTAGGCGGCCGTTCATGTTTCAAAAGCATGTTGCGCTGATACTACTACAATCGGCATCTAAAGTTAATAAAAAATATATGATTATTATATTTTTTTTTATTATATAACATCAACATTTCATACCTTCTTCTTCCAACTGCCCTTAATCCACTCGCAGTGGGGTCAACGCAACATGCTTTTTAACACATGTTACAGAATGATTTGGCTTCTAGTTTTGACGCCTGGTCGCCCGCCTAACGTTAACTGGGGAGAAAATATGAGATCTTCAACTATTCATTTTTATTCGATCAGTTTCCCAAAGTCCCATAATAGGAGCGTGGTGCGAAGCGGTCCGTTAATTACAACGATCTTGATGAGTTATAACAGGCTGAAACAGTCGTCGAGCGTCAGGTATTGTACACAGTTATAGAAACATTGAAGAGACCAAATATTCCATACAATTCTATAACTCCTTTAAGTCTAGCATCATTCGATTTAATATAATAATAATAATATTTTATTGTATTACCTCATCTTAATCTATTTACAAAGTTGTTGGACTCCTTTTAAGTATAGAAATACCTGTGTTAGGAGGCCCCGCTCTTCCACGATATAATAATCAGATGAAGGTAAGTACATTTTTACATCAAAACAACAAGAAACTGTAAAACATAAAAGAAAAGAAATTAAAACAAGCTAAGAAAACAAATTAAGTGTGTGTGTATGTGTGTTGTATACTCTTTCGTATCAAATTAATTTATTCTTTCTAGGAGGGATTCAGTTTCGTCATAACTTAACGTTTTGTAAAATGACCCCACCAAAACTATGTGCAAGGGGCGGGGCTATAAAAGTCTGTGCAGCTCGTTCATTCATAAATTTATAAAAATGTATAAATTACCTTTAGTTGACACTTAATGCGTCTAATTTTTTGTGCGGTGCTGAACGTCGTATCTCGATCTGGAAAACTCAAAAATTATTCCGCTTGTTTGTAATCATTTCTATAACCATTATTTTCATTACTACATCAGTGTTAAAATCGCAAACGGTTTAATGAAGGATTTGTTTGGCACTCTATAATATCTTCGAATAAGGTATATAATAATTACTAATTTGTATGTATAATGTAATTTGTACGCGACATTATTAGGTAATTGGTTAATAGCAATTTGCTTTTCTCGTTGATTGCTAAGTTCTTTTTATAGCTTAAGCCTGCAAACGATCAATGTGTCATCTGATGGTAAGTGATCTCCACCGGTCATAAACACCTATACTAGAAGAATCATGTACCTGTTGCCGAACTTAAAGGAAAGGAATTCTTAATTTAAACATGCTGTAGGAGAGGGAAATTTGTGCCTCCGAATGTCTCACTCACCGTACGAAACGCAACCGTAAGCCGCTAATTTGCTTCGGTTTTCTGTGAGACAGTGGTAACACCAACCCGGTCGAGCCGGGTTCATACTATATACAGCGTGGCTCTACCACTCAGTAATGTAGATTAGATTTTCAGGATTATATATTTCAAAAAAAAAAATATCGTTCTGTAAATATATATGGCAACGTCTAATCCATCCTTCGACCAAATTTCGCATGAATTTTACAGAACTTTTAAACGCAGAATATCCTTTTTTTAAATATGTAAGAAAAAAATCACAAACTGTACAAGGAAAGATAAAATATTTTTTGCTATTTCTTTGACAAAGTGATTTTGTATAAACAAAATTGAACCCGGAACATCCACCATTTTAACCTTAATATCACTGTATAGTGAATACATCAGAATTCACGCATGTAATAAAATGTTATTTGCATGAAGTGGGACTATTACGAGTACCATTTGGATGTAAAAGCACCGTATCAAACGAACCTATAAAATATGTCTCATAATTGGCACTTGTCATTTCAAGGTTGCCAGTTCGGACGACACACCGCTGGCGGGACATAGATTCGATTCTTGACAGAGAGGACAGGTTATTTTAATAAAAAATAATTAATAGTACTGCAAAAAATTAACTAGCAAGTGATAGAGACGTGCTGTAACCAATTTTATCATAATAAATGGTCCAGCGTTTCATAAGTGGTAGAGCCACACTGTAGACACTTTTGTCAACATTTTTAAACAAATGAGGTCTTGTTTGAAGGAGAAATGTCTGTAGACTTAGATTGAAAAAAAAAATCTACGATTCTTTTTTGGCGAGTTCTCGTAATCTGAACATGAAAAGGCAATATTTTTCCATAAAACATAAAAAAAAAACTTAAAGTCCGACGAATATGAGACATATATTACTACTTTCTTCCCCACATTATTCTGCATCGATTGGTATCGGTCTCGACCCCATACCCCCAGCGGTTTCGGAGGAGATAGCGTGACAAGCTTTTGGCAGCGGCGACAACGGCGGCGCCAGTTACTTTTTTTTGAATAGAGAGATATCTGCTGTATTTTTTTATAGTACAAGTCGGGAAATGAGCAAGTGGGCCACCTGACGATATCTGATCTCCACCACGCATGAACGCCTATAATACCAGAAGAATCATAGATGCGTTACCGACCTTTAAGGAAAGAAATAGGGACTGTGAAGGAGAGAGAGGGATTTGGTTCGCCGGAAATCTCACTCAACGTACAAAACCCATCGACGTACTGCCACTTTATGTCAGTTTTCTGTTTTCTATGAGACAGTGGTAATTACCAAGTTGATCCGGCTGAATTATACTGTAGACAAAAATGTCTACAAGTACAGTAAGTGACTGCCACTTACGTACAAGATCAGATAAACTAGCTAAATTCTCAAGTAGATGCCACGGTCTAACCAAATGTCTCATCTCCAAGATGTTCTACAAAAGATCAAAGCGCCTCGCGGCGTCGTGCTCGCGCGCATCTCTTTCCACCGCCTCGTTAATCCACTTTATGTGTCATTGTACCGGGTACTAATGGAGCGGGCGTCTACTCTACACTCGGTACTAAATGTCGCTCTGTATCGAACAAGTTCAACAGTATTTATGAATATTGAAGGTTAGGACTGTTTAGTTTGGGTTTTAAGCCACGGACGAAAAAAGAGGTCTTTTATCTTTGAGATCCCTCGTTAGGCGAAGACGACTAGTATTTGACCAGTTTTTGAAGTGAAAACTTCTTTAGCCGCGTGGACACTTTTTGGTAGGGGGAAATCTTATGGGTTCGCGTCACCGACATGCTCATGTTGCGCAGCGGCAGTGTGCTGTGAGCGTTAGACACTTTGTCCCGTAATGTGATATGGGGTGGGCTTATCGCCATATCCATCACAACTCCAGAATACCCAATATAACTTTTACCTGACCCGGGGATCGAACCCGAGACCACAACACAACAGTTGTACCGCGTATGCATTACAACGGCGCCACCGAGGCAGTAATAACAATATTATTGTGAATTAAGATGATTCCAGAAGGCCAATTCTCGTAATTTTGAATGTTCAAAATATCATTCCGATCTAGTCTCAGCGCCAAGAAAGTTGCAAATGGCATTCTCTGAAACCAATAATCAACGTCAAATGCACCTAGCATGAGCAGTAGCATTATACCGTTTTGGCTTCAGTCAACTTTTATTCTACATTCAATCTCATTACGATCTATGTTCACATTTGACATTGATTATTGGTTTCAGAGAATGCAATTTGCAACTTTCTTGACGCTGAGACTAGATCGTAATGATATTTTGAACATTCAAAATTACGAGAATTGGCCTCCTGATATTTTATGTTGGTACATAAATACCATAGAGTTACCAACATAACCGTAACTTGTAATGTCCATTGCATGTTCCCAAAACGGAGAGCGTGAGTTCGCGTTAGGTGTGTTGATGTCAGGGCGGAAATACGGTGCCCCTGGGCGTCCACTTCCGGCGGATAAGTGGGCCGCTCTGACCCAATTTCCGGTTTCTACATTTCATAGATCGTGCGAATGATAATTTTTGGATTACGTTGAGGGAGACACCGGGGACTTGAGATGATTGTCTTCAAGTATATATCTATGGGTTTATGAGCGTTTTTAACCAACCAAAAAAGGAGGAAGTTACATTCAACGTTTATGTTTATCTTTGATTTTTTGTATGTATAATAATATAATGACTTTTTACAGAATTATCCAATTCAGTTTAATTCAAAGTTGGTTCTCATAAATTTGAAGCATAAACTGTAGATAAAGGACTAAAAACGTAATTTATGCTCGTCGTCAGGCAAAACTTAAAAGATTTTACTTTTATTAGTTACAGCAATAGCATATAGTATATATGGGCTGATTTAGCTTCCGTACGTCACTTGTAGGTGGCTACTGAAAATCAGCGCTGTGTTATGGTTTTGTGCCACAACACAGCATCATGCTGAGTTAGCAACCTAGTTGTCACGGTGCAGGCGTGCAGCATTTTTTATTTTATTTTACTTACTTTTAATTATGTTACTTATGTTTTGTTTTGTTGCATGCGTATCACTGGAGACAATAAATCATTTTTCTTTCTTTCTTTTTTTTCTTTCATATAAATTCCAGTCATCATCATCAGCCACAAGACGTCCACTGCTGAACATAGGCCCCCCTAATGCCTTACAGGCCGACCTGTTGGAAGAGGTCTGCATCCATCGGCTTCCTGCAACCCTTGTAAGTTGTTAAAAGTTGCTTCAATTCCAATACAATAACACAATCGCGACGAGTGTACTATTGTCCTTTGAGGAGTTTTATTTGTTTAATCCCTACCTCGTCATCAGATCTTAACCAAATTTATATGGGACCTCGTCGCAACTAAACCCTATCGAGTGATTTTTTTTCCAACAAAATCGGTCCACAATTGGCGGAGAAATCGATGTACATAGCCTAAAAAAGCATAAAAAAACGCGCCGAATTGATAACTTCCTTCTTTTTTGAAGTCAGTTAAAAAAGGCCAGTACCCAGCAGTAGGGCTGTACATTACAGAGTTGATAATCTATTATTTTACTTATATCTTTATATTACTATCTTTAAATTCTGATACATAAAGACCCGACGATGAAGTGGGTGGGCCGGCGGTACCTTCCGTGAGTGTTTCTTGAAACGCCACCCGGAAGGTGGGTCCATATAAAACAATTTACGAGCCACGCTGTTCCGCTGCATGGAAACCGTTTGAGAATCTTTATTGGATATTAGTTGACTTCGATGAAATGAGTAGCCATCCTAATAGATTATGTAAGCTATGTGTTATGGTATTTTTTTATTTGCTTCGATTATGAGACGAGCAGGATGCTCGCCTGATGGTAAGGGTCAACCTACGCATAAGCAGAAGCAACTACACACAGATCTATGAATTACAAATCACTGCACGGCACTGGACTGCGCTCGTCATCCTGAGACCTAAGATGTTGTCTCATAACGCCCAGTAATTTCACTGGCTTCAATATCCTTCAACCCAAAACACAACAGTTATACACTGCTGCTTGGCGGCAGATATAGACAAAGCAGTAGTACCAACCCAGACGGTCTCTCGTATACGAGGGGCTTATGGTATACGTAATTAGCTGGGTACTATGGCCGTAACCTAGATAGGTAAGATCAATGCTTATTCCACTTATCATTGTTTCTTTGTATTCTGATAGAGAAGCTCGCATATCTTTTTTTATGGCATAGGCTGGCAAACGAGCAAGTGGGTCACCTGATGGTAAATGATCACCACCGCCCATGTACGCCCACAATACCATACTAATCATGGGTGCGTTGCCGACCTTAAAGGAAAGGGATAATTAAGGAATTGGGAAGGGGAAGGGGTTTGATCCTCCAGATCACTCTCTCTCCGTACTCTCACCGTACGAAACGCAGCAGCAAGCTGTTACTTTACGTCGGTTTTCTATGAGACAGTGGTAATGACCCGGACGAGCCAGCCCATACATGCTGTAGACAAGTGTCTACAGCGTGGCTCTACCACTCATAAATCTGCAGCCATCTTTGGTCAATCGCCCGTCCCCGTTGCTCCTGCACGACAACAGGCACCCCATATTGGACAACAGATGATCTCCAAGCTACATGAGCATTGGAAGCTCTCCATCATCCGCCGTACTTATTAGATCCTGCGCCTACAGACTTCTACTTTTTACAGAATTTGGACAACTTTTTGGCGGGAAAAAAATCAATACCCGTTGCCTCCCGTACCATCTGACTTTTTTCGTAGAGAACGGTAATTTCTTAGGTAAATACCTATTATTTTACTCTAGAATTTCTGGCGTTGATGTTTTATATTTTTCTTCAATAATGAATCGTGAATCCACGCCCCCGAAAATAAAGAGTGGGGTTATAAAGATTGCTGAAATATGTTATGCATTACCAGAAATCTGACTTTACTAAAACAACATTTCATGCTAATTAAATCACCTTGATCCACACCCGCCACCTACGCTCCAATAAACTTATTAATAACTAAAACCGCACCATAAAGATCTCTCGTATAATTTGCTGCGTAAAACGTGACGCCACTATATTACCTGCTTTATTCTGTCGGTCCTTAAACGTCGCGCCGTGATGGATCCTGACACGTGTGAAATCGAGACGGTACGATTTGACCCGCAGCCCATAATCTTTTAATCCACCGTAATCATACGTACATACGCACTCACTCCTGTAATTCCCAAAGGGGTAGGCAGAGGTGTAACTAGTACACCCACATTTCGCCGAGCGTATCTCCGTCCCACGATGTGATAAGGGGCGAGCCTATAGCCACACAGGGCACAAATTCCAGACTCCGGACTGATACTGAGCACTTTGTAATAGAAAAATCCAATACCACTTTACCCAACCCGGGGATTGAACCCGAGACCTCAGCGTTAGCTTAATCGTAACGCGTAAGCATTACAACTGCGCCACCGAGGCAGTCTCCATCGTAATCATTGCATTAAAGTGTTATAGAAAATAAAAACCGTGGCAAATATATTACTCGTTAGTAAATAACTTATAAACTAGTTATAATAAATAACGTGTAAAATCATTCGAATGGAGAGTAACCGATTTGTTACTCTCCATTCGAATGATATTATTAGTTTTAATGCCAAAATACAAAGCGACCATCCTGCCAATATAAATCACATATTTTATATCCTTTTTTTTTGGTATATAAAAACAATTCAGGCATCATAATAAACGAAATGTCTGGCAAACATGTTTACGCCCGAAAATCAAAAATCTTAATACAATTGCATATAATTCTTATATATATTATTTATATTCAGCGTGAGTCGCATTTCAGTAGTGACAGGTCTACTTAGTATTCTTCCACCTGCGCATATCCCACTCGCAATGGGGTCGCCGCAACATGCTTTTTAAACACGTGTTACAGATATATTTTGATTGTAGTTATTTACCACCGGCTGCCTGCCTGACGTCAAATCCTTTGGAGAAAAAACACTCAAACCCGAGCAAATCGAACCCCACGCACACTGCGCCTTTGAGAGTGTCGGAGTGACAGGTCTCAGACAAATTAATCACGAATAAATAGCACAACGTGCAAAGTTGAACGGAAATATTATCTGTACAAACATGTCTGGCTCTTTGACTACGTGTAAAACCCATACAGCTCGTGTACAAAACGAAAGGGTGGTGAACGGTGATCGGCATTAGTGTAAAATAATATAAAATATCGACACGGCCCACGCGTTATTTTCGGACGCTAAATTTGTGATGGTTGCACGCGCAGAATCGTCAATACTCTGACATTAGTGAATTATACCTATTTATTTAGTTTTTTTACGATAATACTTAAAATTGGTAGTATTGTAATTAAATTGTGGATTCCGGTGTGTGTGTATTCCGTCTGGGTTGGAGCCTTCATTTGAACGACGCGACGTGGCTTTTGAATATTGAACTATGTAATTTATCATACAAATATATAAGATTTTTTAATGTTTACGATGCTTTTGTCGTGCTATTTATAGCTACATAATTTCATTTGACATAAGTTATTATATCGAAATATAATGAACATAATGTTCACTAGACATACCAGATAAACAATTGCTAAAACGTAATAGTTGAATAAGTTGAAGGTGGAACTAAACACCATTTTTTTTAGTAATTTCTGCATCGCTATAAAATTTCTTAATTATTTAAGTTTTGTTCGTGGCTCCGCCTAGGGAACTTTCTTTTCCGGGATAAAAGTAACTTATGTCCCAATATTCAGGTTACCTGAATTCGGACTTGAGTTACTTTTCTTGGCCTACGTGTGTGCCCAATTTCATCCAATCCATTGAATGCCAAACCGATATTAAAATTTTAACTTTTAGGTATAATAGTAGTATAGATTTCAGAATCGTACACAAGCACAAGAGCAAGCCTTCTCAGAGCACTTAAACACATAGGCAGAAAACATAAAATTCCTGTCACAAAATCTGTGTCGACGAGCGTTCGTTACGAGCGGAAGTGTTGCGTTTCAAAGGGGCATTCTTGTTACCTGTGTACTAAAAATAATACGTGAAACAGCCGGATGGACCGGGACGTGATTAGCCTCGCTTCAAACCGCCTTTGATGTCGGCGGGCCGAATGTCGCCGAATATTGCCGATGTCGACGTTCTGTTCCAATTAATCTTTGATATGAGATGATGTGTGAATGCTTTTTTTAGCAGATTGTGTGATAGATAAAGCGTGGAATTTATGCAGGTTAATGAATATAGTGATCGTGTAAAGAAAATAAAGAAAAAAAGAAAAATAAAGAAATATATATTCTTAAATATGAATATGTCTTCTAAATTAGATTTTTTCGTTATTCAGGATACCTAATGCCTTTGTGAGTGTTAGAGCCATGCTGTAGAGAGATTTGTCTACATCATAAATAGGCCGGCTCGACGATGAGTGAGATACCCAATCCAAACCCCTCTTCCCTTCCTGATCCCTTGATTATCCCTTTCTTTTAAGGTCGGCAACGCGCCCATGATTCTTCTAGTATTGTGGGGTTACATGGGTGGTGAAAATCCCTTACCATCTAGTAACCATACCATCAAGTAATCCACTAGCTAGTCAGCCTATGCTATAAAACAACCTAATGCAGGTCAACGTTAGTGTCATAATCTTGTCTTCACTATTACTATAATTTTTAATTTTATAAATTAGTAGATCCGAACTGTAGACTATTTCTTCTACAGGGTGATGGCTGGTGTCTGTTTCACAAAAAAACTGATGTGGCAGCTTTACCGTTGCGTTTGCAGTTAGTGGGATTGCTGAAGGGCCCTGGTATTGTTGATTATCATGGTCATTACTTATTTTATCCTGTCTTGACGGTGTAACTGCACCTGATAGAAAGGAAATTGCAATGCTTTGGTGGTATTGTTGTTATACGTATGCGTTACGACTGCGGCTGACGCTGAGGTCTCGAGTCGATCCCTGGGTCGGGTAAAAGTGATATTACTATTACGAAATGAGTATAGTATCAGCTCGGAGTCTGGAATTGTGACCAGTATGGCGATAGGCTCGCCCCCTATCAGATCATGGGTTACACCTCTGCCTACCCCTAAGGAGATTACAGACGTAAGTGCGTATGTATTGAAAACACGGAATTTTTTTAATAGAATTCCGTCTCCTGAACTACAAAACAAAGGGCCTTTGAAACTAATCAGTACTTAACAAGTTGACATTGGAACAAAGGAATCGCTCGACAACTGAAGGTAAAAATACATCGTGATTCAACCATTTGTTGAACACTCCGTCCCACCTGCCTCCACAAATAACACAAAGGATTTCTCCAAAAGGTACTGAAGTTCTGCGACACGATATTTTTAGACCCTTCGTTTTGTTCTTATTATTGGAAGATTTCAGATGTGTGTATTTTTTTATTGATTTTCTGGAGTACGAGGTATGTCAAGGTACTTTGTAAGTAACAATGGGAATTGTGACTATATAATAATAATAATACTAGCCCTGTATTATACATGTCCCATTGCTGGGCACGGGCCTCCTCTACTGAGTGAGAGGGGTTAGGCCGTAGTCCACCACGCTGGCCTAATGCGGATTGGCAGACTTCACATACCTTCGAAATTCTTATGGAGAACTTCTCAGGTATGTAGGTTTCCTCACGATGTTTCCTTCACCGTTAAAGCAAGTGATAATTGACAATTAATCTACACGTAACTTAGAAGTCAGATGTGTATGCTCGTGGGCTGGTTTTGAACCTACGACTTTCGTCTCGACAGTCCGTACACAAAACACCCCTCTTTTTATCGTAATCGTACCTGTGTACAAAATTTTTTGATTTACTCCAAATCAATATTTCAAGAATTTTTCAAGAAAACTAATATTATCTCACCTATCCGCCATGTTCATATCATAGACACATTATATAAACGCAAGGTCATGCGTTTGCGCATGTGGACACTCGTAAATCAACTGCAACTGAATCGAGCCGATGTTCTCCTCGCTGCCTACTAACTAGATATGGACGGCGGTGTGCAACAGTGATCTGCTAATTTCTTTAAATAAATAGCTTAGAAATTGCTAACAATGAGTTGTACCTGATGATATGATTTTAGAAAGTGACACCAAATACTAAGTACAGAGCAATGTGAATGAAATGTAGAAGATTGATTTCCTATTCTGTCGCTTTTTGATGACGGCTTATTTACTTAATAATCTTTTATGTATAAGAGTAAATAAGTTTTCAATAGAAAGCTCCATTAATATAGCCCCCAAAACTTTGATATTTATTTCTTGTAAAATGTCAGTGATTTACAAAGACAAATTAAAGTAACTAGACGAAGATTTTTTAAACATGATTTCTTTAGATTATTAGATCCATGTTTTATCTTGCTATTTTCGTTAACTATATACACATAATCACTTCGCAGAAATTATATTTAATTTCTATTTTTGCCAGTGATGTTGCTCTGAAGCCAATGCTGACGTCATACGTAAAAATGCCTTTGAAAATAGCCTACCAAGGCATCTATCTTAGGCCGGACGCAAACGGATATCGAGCAGAGGAGAGTCGCAGCGCAGTCGTCAGTCGCGACGCAGTCAACGCGCGGCATATAAGCAGTGCACACCTCTTAATTTTACCATGAAATTAATTAAGGGTCGCGACGAGAATCCTATTAATGTGCTCTTATTACATTACTATGATTTAAGTTAACACTTCGGCAATCTTCGTATTTTTATGAATTAGCAAAAATAATATGCTACCAAAAGGTCATCCAAGACTGGTAAGTCACTCGACAATAAATAGTATATAATCCAATGTTATCTTTATATATATATAATTCTACTGTACGTGTGTATGTCACTGAACTCCTCCTAAACGGCTGGACCGATTTGAATAATTTTTTTTGTATGCGTTTGGGTGGCGCCCTGGTTGGTTTAGATTCACAATTGGACCCGGTAGGTGGTGCTGCAATTGTATGCTGCGGGTGAAACCGCGCGGAATAGCTAGTATATTATATTAAATCAACAAATGTTCATATTTTAGAAAGAGTTAAAAATAAAACTTGGCAAATCGCATACTTTAACTCGTAGTCAATACTGCGTCGACTTCACCGTATGCGAACTGCCTTAAATATTTAAAATGTTGGCTCCCTTCCACGATGCGCGTCCACGACATCCTGTCAGCGTACGGTGTTAGTGTAAATACTCGTAATTTACAGTCTTCCGCCACTATGTTATAGTTTCGGTAATAGTTCTTTGGAATGTAATCAAAATGACCGCGGATACTTTGTTACACGGTGTACTTGTAATGCTTTTATTAATGTTCTTAGAATATTAATCAGAATACACAACGATGCTCTATATACATCACGATGCTATATATTCACGTCTGTTCCTCAGAGGTAGGCAGAGACAGATTTCTACTTAAACAACTGATGTCTCATTTACTCTCATTACATTATTTATCATATCATTTTTTACAGCCTTCGTGGCGCAGTTGGCGAGTAGCTGTCTGTGAAGCGAGAGGCTGTGAGTTCGATTCCCACACCGAGAGTACAATTTACAACTTACTAGCTTTAGCTCGCGGCTCCACCCGCGTCATTTTCCGAGATAAAAAAGTACCTAAGTAGCCTCAGTAACTCCTTATTACATCATCTGCCAGTGAAAGTCCCGTCAAAATCGGTCCAGCCGTTCCAGAGATTAGCCGGAACAAACAGACAGCCAAAAATTGTAAAAATAATAATTTTGGTATATGTACCGCATATACATTCTTATGCGTGTAGTAAAAAGCGGTTATTTTAATATTACAAACAGACATTTCAATTTTATTTATTTGTATAGATAAATATGTAAGTTGGGTTAGTATATATGTAATCTTTAATTAATGACGACGTTGACTTGTATCTTAAGTTGTTTCGACTGATGCTGATCACACTATCAGGATGAGCTATTTTGCCTTTGGGATGTAAATACTACGGATAAAATTGTGATTTTACATACGTACGCACTCACGCCTGTAATCCTCGAAGGGGTAGGCAGGGGTGTAACCAGTACACCCACATTTCGCCGAGCGTATCTACGTCCCACGATGTGATAGGGGGCGAGCCTATCGCCATACCGGGCACAAATTCCAGACTCCGGGCTGATACTGAGCATTTCGTAGTAGAAAAACCCAATACCACTTTACCCCACCCCGGGGATCGAACCCGAGAGCTCATACACACCCTCATGCGTACACATTGTAACTGCGCCACTGAGGCGGTGTGGTTTTGTCAGGAGTAAACGCATAAGTTTTATTACTTTTCTTTCAATCAATCTCAGTAAAAGCTATTAGATGAGTATCGATCAGCTCACGAGTGTCGCGGCAGATGTCCGGAAACAACGGGTTTATTGTAGCCAGATGTAAACAACAATCGGTCGTAACACTTGAAGAACGAGCACTCTCATGCGCCTGCGCTTAAACAACTCTTTAATCAGACCACCCACGCAGAGAGTACATTAAGGCGTTTATTAGTTATTATTGTTACTTAAAAACATAGAATAAGACTTCAAAAATTCATACTTGAAGTCACAACGCGACGCATTTGTTGATTTTTTTTAGCAGTTTTCAATTATTCCCTCGGACTCCGTCATCAGACGGGCGAGCACGAACAACTTACGAATAAGTATTCGAATCGAGAACGCTAGCATTTGTATGAAGGTTCAAACAAATTTTTGATATTTCGATACGAATACGTTCTCGCAAGCTATTCATGCTAGCCCCTCAGATCTTAACAGCCATCCAATAACTCGCAGAAACAAACTACAAGTGCTGCACGATGTTGCTATTGTTTATGTATAGGCGTTGCGCTTATCATCAGGCGTGCGATTTGCTCGTGTTGTCGCGAAAGCGAATAAAAGAAATAAATTAAAAAGTATTTGATTGTCAATTTGACAGCCTCCGTGGCGCAGCGGGCGAATAGCCGGCTGCGAAGCGTGAGGCCGTGGGTTCGATTCCCGCACCTTGACAAATGTTTGTCTGATCCACAAATATTTGTCTCGGGTCTGGGTGTTGTGGGACCGTAAGTCCCTCGTAGTTGCTGATACCCACGATACAGGTTTAACCTAGTGTGGGGTCAGGACTATGTGTGTGACTGTTGGGTGTATTTATTTATTTATAATTAGCACTTATTGATCTTAACAATGATTTTCATATCTTTACTGAGATTCATGTATCATAATTTATAGTAGAGCCTGTAGCCACGCTGTAGCCAGTTTTGTCCATAGAGTTCAGCATGACTCGGTCTTGTGTTTCGTTTATGCACAACCAATATAATATCGTACCATTATTCAAGTAGGTACTAAGTACGTTTTGAAAGTAATTTAAATACATAAAAGTTGAAGTCCTTTAAAGGCAGAAAAAACAGACCAGACAGAGCTCGGAACTCTAAAAACGATGACTGTCAAATCGCATAATTTGAATCGTAGCACTGTAAGATGAATTTACAGACTACGTTTTAAAATATCAACTAAAACTGGCACGTCTATAATTATTATGAACTATTTTCCAACTGTGTAATTTAATAATGGAAAATGTAAACTCCGTTGACCTGTTATTAAAATATAATTTTCTCTCGATTCAGCGCACGTTCGGTATTTTTTCAATAAGCCCGGCGAAGGAAACGCCAGCGGGAGCTTTCAATAAGGCCCGTGTGCTGATGTTGCGATGGAACTAGAAAAATAAGGTAAAAGATTCTTCGCCCAACTTCTTCGATCATTGTAGACTTTTAGTAGTATGTACAAAATATAGACGAAATAGGTGCAGATTTATGCATATAACTTTACATATAAGATTGATAACCCCATGTATTAACCCTTATTAAAAGTATGTGGATTATGTTAGTGAAATGAACATTAAAATTGATGCATTCTTTATTAATAACATGGCGAAAAAAATTGTATACAATTTATATGTACATACGGGTCGAATACAGAACATTTTTAACCGTCTTCAAAAAAAGAGGAGGCTTCACAATTCGGCGCGTTGTTTTGTCTTGCTTTTTTATGTATGTACATCGATTTCTCCGCCAACTATGTACCGATTTTGTTGAATTTCATTCGATAGAGTTTAGCTGCGATGTGGTCCCATATAAATTAGGTTAGGATCTGATAGCGGAGTACGGAGTAAAAAATCAAAACTACTCAACGGACAATAGTACACTCGTCGCGATTGGTTGCATTGGAATTTACATGCTATTGCTGTAACTACCACTAAAAAAATTAAAATAAAACAAGTTTTAACAAAACCTAGAAACCGACTTCAAAATAAAGACTGAAAAGTTAAAAATAATCATTTCTATAGTTATCTTTGGAGTCAGTGCAATTTTATTTGACCGGCAGCAACATAGGCACCGACTCTAGCAAATATATTTTTCTACAAAAATAGTTTTGCTATAGTTAAGTTGATAACAAATAAATATTCATTATACTTTCTATGACGACTACATTGCATTAACGAATGTTTACATTCGTTAGAAATGTCATAAAAAACGTCTTTAGACTATCCACAAAATAAATGCTTTCCTTCTTTAACTGCGACGGTAACGAGGACAGACTGTTTGCTTTGCATTATTGAAATATCTTATTTAGTAACATCGGAACTTCCTTAGACCCTATAAATTAAATACTAATATATTACATACGTATACGCACTCACAACTGTACTACCCAACGGGGGTATGCAGAGGTGTAACTTATTCTTATTTAGCTTATTTCCCTCCAGTGATGTGATAGGGGGCGAGCTTATCGCCATATCGGGTACAATTCCAGACTCCGGGTTGATACTAAGCATTTCATGATAGAAAAATCCAATATCATTTTACCCGGATTGGAACCCGACACGTCTGAACAAGCCACTATGGTAGGTTTCTCATCATATGTACGGTAGTCTTTATCTAGTCTTGACTACTATGATTAGTAGTTACGTCACTGTAAAACGTTTCCACTTGATTATTTTTTATTAAGGAAGCCGAATGGCCTAATTTTTTTTTATGCCGTAGGCCGGCAAACGAGGTGAGTCACATGATAGTAAGTGATCACCACCGCCCATGTACGCCCACAATACCAAAAGAATCATGGGTGCGTTGCCGACGTTAAAGGAAAGGGATAATTAAGGAATTGGGAAGGGGAACGGATTTGGGCCTCCGGATATCTCACTCACCGTACGAAACGCACCAGCAAGCTGCTACTTTACGCTGGTTTTCTGTGAGACAGTGGTAATGACCCGGACGAGCCGGCCCATACATGTTGTAAACAAAAGTGTCTACAACGCTCTACTCATACTCGCCAAAGCCAAAACAATCCGAAATTACAAATCCTGAAATTATATTAAAATCAATACCGTTCTCAAACACCAGTTTACATTCACAAACACAGAATTTAACTACATAACATCTTTAGCATTATCCCACTCTCTTCCTGTTAAAATATAGGCTACCGATATTTACCCAACAATCATAACTCATGGGAAATGCCATCAATCTGCGCTGGGCGTTATAAAACTATATTTTGTTAGCAAACATTGTAGAGTTTAACACTGTTACAAACACAGTTTACCTGTGAGTTACGACGCGGTGCCACCGCCGCCCTGCTTTCTTGGACGGATACCATTGGTTTTACGTTTCATGGATTTTCCCGTACACCATTTTTGCTGCTAGATCAAGAACGTTGGTTGAGAATATCGATCGTTGTATTTAAATTAACCTTTATATACTCTAGTTCCATAAGAGTATAAGCAGTGATAGCTCAGCGGGGAGTGGTATGGACTGTCGAGACGAAAGTCGCAGGTTCGAAACCAGCCCCAAGTGGACACACCTCTGACTTTTCTAAATTATGTGTGTATTAATTGTTAATTATTACTTGCTTTGACGGTGAAGGAAACATCTGCATACCTGAGAATTTCTTCATAAGAATTTCGAAGGTAAGTGAAATCTGCCAAGCCGCATTAGGCCAGCGACTAAGGCCTAACCCCTCTCATTCAGTAGAGTAGGCCCGTGCCCAGCAGTGGGACGTATATAATACAGGGCTAGTATTATTATACTCTATTTCTACTAGTCAGACTAAATTGCTAGAACAGAACCAACCAACTGGCCAATCGGCATAGTTTGTTACTGGTTTGTTACCACATGATCATACCTGTTTTTTTTATGGGCGGCATATCAATTGCTTTTAGCGATTTCTCTTAATTATATTTTAGTTTATTTACAATTATTTTGAAGCTAGATTCTGCTTACCACGGGTTCCGAATATTCATTTCTAGACTATTAAAAAGTATGCTGTCAGATATATTAACTTCTACAAGCACTAAACTGCTCTTAGTATCTTTAAAAACATATTAAATATCTTCTGGCTGACTTTTTCTTACATTCTTACAAATAACATTTTTTAATATCAAACTTTAAGTTAGCACTATAGATGGACAAGGTCGTGCGCGACCGTCCTGCGGGGTACAAGACGTTGGGGGAGCGAGTTTCTCTAGATGTTAGCGGGGGCGGTTTGTGCAGCGGGGAAGGGAAACAAATGCAACCGCCGCCTCTGTTTTAGTTCGTTTTCGCTCTTCCTCTATGTATAGATGTCTATGTCTATGTCTTACCTTTATGTATAGATATCAATCAAAGACCCAGTCTCAAAGACCGCACTATCCTGGCCACCCGATAGCTTGGCACATTGGCTGGCCAAACGCCAGCCGGTAGCTATTTGCTTATAATTCTGAATCAATATGCCGACACACGTGCACAGCGACCGTGGCTTTACGCTCATTGTAATTTACGGATAATTGCTAACTGCACGCGTAATTGCAGTCATTAGTAGCATTGCGCTGCGTACCTTCATCTATGATGTTTAGAATTTCGTGATAGTATTTGATAGATCCTTAGCCATCATCAAATATTTCATTTTGCCTAGCATTAATGTCAGAGTGCGTCTTTCTATTGAGAAGCTTTCACTGCGCCTGGTCTTGAGCAACTTATGTAATGATACCATTAGTTCTTTCTGCTGTAAACGGTTCGTCCGGATCGTTACCACTGTCCCACGCGGGATGCATCCGGAAAAGTGGGCCGGGATTGTCACTCAATAGGACCCGAAGATGGATCGTCGCGCCACCTCTTTCGGGGTCTGCCCCGTGGCCGTGGTGCGACGATCTTGACCACTTCGACAAAGACTGGCCCGATAACAGCCTTGGATAGGGAACTTTGGAAGGAGTTGAGACCTATGCCCACCAGTGGGACAAAATAGAAATTAATTCAAAAAAAAAATGGCGGTTAACATTTCATTGCATATTGTAAAATCAGCCCTAAGTCTTAATTTGTGAAGTTGATTTTCAGGTTTTCGCTATACTTGTTTTAAATATGAACATTTATAAAATTTTGACTAATTTTTTCTTTAGAATTTTACTTTTTTCATTTGAGTTTCAGAGTGAAGATAATCTCATCCGAAATTTCAAAAAACACAAGTTCACTGATCCCGCTCTAACCACACATATCTCAAAGATTAACTGACAGTTATAAATAACCAAAAGCCATTAACGCTGAATACCTCAACACGATTGTCACGAAGGTGTTATTAATCCACATTCCTTTAACCGACAGGTGCTATCACGGGAATAGAACCCGAGACTTTCAAACCACTTAGCTATGAAATGTTTATAAACACCAATTTATGTTGTTTCATAGTAACTCACATTGCGCGGTGGGTTTTTTTTTATATGTATAATATAACAGTGCCCGTAGTTTAAGTTTTTGCGAATCAATCTATATACGTTAACAGCCTCCGTAGCGTAGCGCGTGAATAGCTGTGAAGCGAGAGGCCGTGGGTTCGATTCCCACACCGAGATAAATGTTGGTGTGATCCATAAATAATTGTTTCGGGTTTAGTTCCTGATACCGACGATACAGGTTAACCTAGTGTGGGGTCAGGACTATGTGTGTGACTGTTGGGTGAATTTATTATTATTATGTACAGTAAGTACTCTTTATTTTAAAAGGAATTTATAAATATTATTTTTCAAAAATGCAGTGATAGCTCAGGTGGGAGTGGTATGGACTGTCGAGGCGAAAGCCGCAGGTTCGAAACCAGCCCCAAGTGCATACACCTCTGACTTTTCTAAGTTACGTGTATATTAATTGTTAATTATCACTTGCTTTAACGGTGAAGGAAACATCTTGAGGAAACCTGCATACCTAAGAAGTTCTCCATAAGAATTTCGAAGGTATGTGAAGTCTGCCAATCCGCATTAGGCCAGCGTGGTGGACTACGGCCTAACCCCTCTCATTCAGTAGAGGAGGCCCGTGCCCAGCAGTGGGACATGTATAATACAGGGCTAGTAGTAGTATTTTTCAAAAATAATAATATTAAAAAATAAAAAGTATCACACTCCAATGGCGAGGAATGTATCTATATTATTATTATTACGTCATTCATATTTACGAAAATATGTATGGTGATCCGTACAGCGCCCCTAACGGAGTGTATTGGAAACGATTCAGCTTCATACATATTTCTCGTTTACTAATTACATGACAGACAATGGATATAGCATAAACGAGCCGGTCTGACGGGGTAGTTACCACTGTCTCATAGAAAATCAACGTAAAGTAGCAGCTGGATGTATTAATTTCGTATGGTTAGTGGGATATCCGAAGGCACAAATCACCAGTTTCCAATACCTTTACCTTAAGGTCTGCAACGCGTCTTTTATATAACATAGGCCGGCAAACGAGCAAGTGGGTCACCTGATGGTAATGCGCCCATGATTTTGGTACTGTGGACGTTAATGGGCGGTGGTGATCACTTACCATCAGAAAACCCACTTGGTCGTTTGCCAGCTTATGCAAGTTAAAAATAACACCATCAATAAAATATAGGCTTAAATAACCCTATCAAATAAACCAACTGTATAATTTTAATCAATTGTTTGAGCTACCATCACAACTTACGGATTAGCATTATCAGTTAATTTAAAATCTTATTTAACAAATTATCAATACATTAGAATAATATCCACCAAATATCTAATTAAAGATTAGAACAATTCTAAAACAACACTAAATTTCTATCAAATTCCACAGCCAGAAATTTACCCCGGTCATCTGCTGATGCGCAGACGACGAAGCACAGAGCGACGCAGATATCGTAATATATAACATTACTAGCTGTTGCCTGCGGCTCCGCCCGCGTGAATGCCTATTTCTAGGATTAAAGTAGTCTAATCGCATCAAGCGAGTCCCGTCATCGCGATCGGTGTGAGAAACGCGCTTGCCAAAAATATTAAATTACTATTAAAAAATAGGGGTTGATGGTAGAAGGGTGAAAATTTAGGAATGTATGTATTTTTAATGCCACATCATAAAAAAAAATCATAAAAATAAAAAATATATATTTAGGGGTGGGTCACCCTTATCATTTAGGGGTATGAAAAATAGATGTTGGCCGATTCTCAGACCTACCCGATATGCACACAAAATTTCATACAAATCGGTCCAGCCGTGTCGGAGGAGTATGGGAACTAACATTGTGACACGAGAATTTTATATATAAAACTAGGGGCTTTGCTTATGTTTTTCCACAAAACATAAAATAAAAAAAAACTTAAAGTCCGACGAATATGAGACATATCTTACTTTCTTCCCCACATTATTCTGCATCGATTGGTATCGGTCTCGACCCCATACCCCATACCCCCAGCGGTTTTGGAGAAGATAGCGTGACAAGCTTCTGGCAGCGGCGGCGGCGGCGCCAGTTACTTTTTTTTAGAATAGAGTGATACCACGGACGCTGCCTAAGCTCAATCTCAGATTGTATTCCAAATCAGCAAGCTGTGCTGTGTTTCAAAATATTCTTAGCCTTAATACCGTGAGATATCATAATTAACCAGACAGTCCACGCGTGGGCATTATTTGCGACCCCATAAATATGCCCCGATTACCATTAATCTGAGGTGAAATTGGCCCAATTCCTTCATCCCGTAAAGCTAACACCATATAGTTAATAATACACAATAAAAAACACGTACAATAACCGATGAAAATTCTTTCGCGCGTTCATTTGGTTTCTTTTAATACATACGACTAGGTTGCCACGACTAATCGGTGCCGATATTATCGGAAGTATATTGGTGCTGAATTTTCGGCCATGAATTTTTAGACAAAGTTTATATAGTTTACGAATACCAGATATCTAAAACGTCTGCACTGCACTAAGGGCATTTATATTTTTGTTATAGCATAGACCGGAAAACAAGCAAATGAGTCACCTGAAAGTAAATGATCTTCACCGCCCATATATACCTTCAATACCAGAAGAATCATGGCCACATTGCAGACCTTAAAGGAAAGGCATAATTAAGGGATTGAGAAGTATTTTTTTATTTAAGTCGGTTTTCTATGAGACAGTGGCAACGACCCGATTTTTTCCTTCTATAATTATATAGTAATAACAATAAGAAAATAAGTTTAAAAATATCGTCTATTATAAATCGATGAGAGCGATATTTGAAGCCGTGCCAAAAGATTAGGGATAGATCGGACACGGTGTGGGCGTTATGAATGAGCGAAAACTTTGAGGGTTTTACTTCGACGTGCAGTTGAAATAATGTAACGTTTAGCTGCCTTGTTGAATTACTGAGATTTCATTTAAAGTTTACGGCTTCCCTATACTTTGTAACAATTTATTAGGGATCATGTCATTGATTAAATATTATATTTTTACTTTTTTTTCGATTGGATTTGTGCTGTTAGCCAATATTGCTTTTACAGCTTCACCTGAAAATAAAGCCAGCGCTTATGGCGCTCTAGCATAGTATCTTCTAGCATAGCGCTCTATGTATAGTGTATTTAGTAGCGATTAAGCACAGAGGCGCCTTTTAGAAGACCTCAGCTTGAGCAATCGTTGGGGAGTATAGTTTAGGGCCGCCTCTGCACATCATTGTACCGACGGTCAGTTGTGCGAGTTCTTCGGACTCGCAGGCGTGTCCTATGTCGGGGTCGCGTATTATTGCGAGTCGGATTGGGCAAGGAAAGTGCTGCTTCGATAGCAACTGTGATGGAGTCGTTGGGATCTGCCAAAACATAAATTATTGATATAAGCTACTACTATTTTATGTGTGAAATTTTGGATGATTGTGATTTGGTGAATTTGAAAGTTTGTTAGTCAATCACGCCTTAACAGCAACAATTTTATGTATGATGTTTCTGATCGAAATATCACAACCCAAATTGTGATGGCCGGATCTGGGAATTGAACCCAGGTCCTCACGTTTCTCAGCCGTAGTACGCCGTGACTAGATCAATGTGGCGGTAAGGTATTTTAAAAATAAAAACCTTAACTTTTTCGTAATAATATATATTATATTATAGTATTGAGTTATTGAAGAATTTCGAAGGTATGTGAAGTCTGCCAACCCGCATTAGGCCCGCGTGGTGGTCTATATGGCCTATCCCCTCTCATTCAGTAGAGGAGGCCCGTGCCCAGCAGTGGGACGAATATAATAAAGGGCTAATATTATTATTATTATTTATTGAGTATCTGGAATTGTGCCCGGTATGGCGATAGGCTCGCCCCCTACCACATCATGGGACGGAAGTAAGCTTGGCGAAATGGGTGTACTGGTTACACCTCTGTCTACCCCTTCGGATTACAAGAGTGAGTGGGTATGTATGTATGTATGCGTAGTTTCCTACTTTCACGGTTCTACGGTCAAGTTTCGAAAAAAACATATGAGTGCGTCGGTCGCGAATGCCTGTGTCTGATCGTACCAGGAGTACGGTCCCGCGGACGGCCCAAAAAACGCTGGCTTGATGTATTAAAGGGAGCCATGAGAGCCGACGGTCTTACTACAGAGGATGCTCAAGATTGGGCGAAGTGGAGGGGACTTAGTAGAAAGGACCCTGACACTAGCCGGGATAACGCCAAGTAATAATAATAATGATCTTCTTTATTGGTACAGAAAACGTTACAAAACATAAGGTACAATTTTAAGTTGCTGACTGCAGTAGTTAATAATCTAACTGTGTCATAGTTAACAGCGCCCATCTCCGGATACAAACAAAATTATAAGAAAGATGAAGTATTACAAACTTTGAGTGTGTTTTTTTTTCTAATCGGTCTCTTACGAATCTTATAATTATTGCTCCAAGAAAAAACATCCTTCTTTCTTTCTTACTGTCCTTACTTTTCCCTATAAATAACCTATCCGAAATTCTGTCCGAGCAGTTGATAAGCGAATACACGTAGAATTAATAAACGTCACGCGGTACCGGTTTCACAAGGCATCCATTTCCGTTAACACGGCGCGGACTGCAACTAAAATAGAAGCTTACACTGCACGCGAATGTTTTAGTCGATGTGAATTAACGTGGTATTGAAAAATTTCCTCAATTCACGAGGAAGTAGAAATATCAGACTCGTTTATTTATTAGTGATTTCAAGATTGTTTACAATAACCAATGTTATTTTGTGTCTGCTTGAACCTATCAGCCTTGTGGATTCTCGAAGGCTGGATACGAGTAGTACAATAGTTTGATAGACAACTAACAGCGTTGCTACTTCGTCTCTGAGTGAATTTGATGGAGTACTAATCACTCTATTTTCCTTTCCTTTCCTCGTAGGTCAGACTATCCCGCCAACACACCCGCCACTGTGACTCCTGTAAGCCAGGATCGACAGTGGCACTCATATTTCGACACCGAGCAATGAAGCTCGGCGAGTCTCTGGGAATCAAATAGAAAATTAGGGAGGAGTTGGAAATAATAATTATCCACTTCCCTCCATAGCAATGCGGGAGACAAAATAATGAACTAAGGAGGACTTAACCTCAGGTACAAGGACATTTACAACTGGAGAAGCCAGATGTAAAGCACCATGGATATCATTAAGTGGGTCCTATCACGTGAGCTCCTCATAGGTCAGCAACGTATCTGTAGCTCATCTGGTGCTGTGGATTTCGTTAGTGGTATAATTCACTTACATCGGGTAATCCACTTGCTTGTTTACCCCATCTACTAGAAAGATAGCCTTCACGCTGTCCCAGCGTTTGGGACGAAGTCCTTAACTTTAGTCCAGTGTGTTGTGTGTTTTTATGTTAGAGTATAGGCAATTGAAGGGCTCAGTCACCCGATGGTATGTGATCACCACCGTCCATTGACACCTCTAATTCCAAAGAAAGACACGCGATACTGTCCTTTACAGAAATGAATGCAGATTTATCAGAGGTTATATTTTATCGGATAGGTATCCAACAATTTCTCTGACCGTGTAACAGCAAGGCTGGCTCTTCACGACCATTTCTAAATTCTTCTATTGCTACTGCACTATGACGCACGGGCGCGCAAATTATTTCTTTAATATCTCCTTAGTCAGGAAATGATTTAAGCGACTTCGCAAAGCGGTTTTAATTTAAGACGACGTTTGTGTGAGCGTCCATAACATTATGACAAGGTTAATGCGTCTCTGAGATTGCACTGTACACGTACCGTGTCATAGTTTTTTCGTTCATCAAATTATGTATTTTTTTAGTGCGTTGCTCTTAAATTGGTGAATAAAATTGTGTTAATGCTTTTGGTTTAGATGTATATTAAATTTATTTTGATATGAAAGGATTAGTAAAGATAATGAACAAAAATTATTACCAACATACAAAATGGGCCGCGAGATTAGGCTTGGTTACATGGTTTTTATTTAAATATGAATAAGTGTGGAAAAGAGGAAGTCTTATTATAAATATAATGTACAAGACTTTACTGATTAGATGGCTTATTGATAAAGGTGAAGGTATTGATAAGTGTGAATCAAAAGTAGTTTTCGCCATACGTATAAGCGAATTCAAATTGCATTGAAATCAGTAACAATTATCATTCAGTAAATTAAATCCTAAAGATAAATTATTAATGATTTAAACAGCTTTCAAGTTTAAATATTGAATCAGTAGAATTTGATAAGGAATACATCAAATATAAATTATATAAAACCAAAATATTTCCAATAGAATGCTTATGAACATACCTAAACAATTCCGATGCACCTCCAACAAAATAAAGGTAAGAATTTATTTTGGTTGTAAGTATAAATAAAGCAAACATTGTGTGACCGGCGAACAAAGAAGCTCGTGCCGTGTGCCACCTATTTAGATTTTTATTTAGCCCATGGGCATGGAGAAAGATTATATTTAGCATGGCATGTGAATAAGCGACTGTGAACAAAACTCCCGATGTACCTGACTATTCGTGGAACGCTAGCAACTCGTTCCTAAACGGTACATACGGATATAAGAAGAAATGCTCCTAAAACGAACAACAGAAAACCCATCTGTCTGTCTCAGATGAGATTGTGGTAAGTGAAAATTATTTTGAATCTGAAACGGTAGTTGATATTGCGTCCAAAATATACTTTGACTGTAAAAATGGAGATAAAATTGTATATTTTTTTTAACCATCCTTGTACCTTTATATTAAGAACAGCAAACGATCATATGTGTCAACTGGTTGTAAGTGATTACCATCACTCCTGGATACCAACAAGATAACCCATGGGTGCGTTGGGAAAGGAATGAGGATTGGGAGACAGGTGGAACATCTTGTCATGCAACAACAAGCTGCATCACTGACTTATAACTTCTAACAATGGTACTACCCAAGTCAAATCTCCCATCCATACATTGGAATTTTGTTATTGCATAGACCGGCAAACGAGCAAGTGCGTCACATGATGGTAAGCGATCTCCACCGCCCATGTACGGCCACAATACCAAAAGAATCATGGGCGCGTTGCCAACCTTAAAGGAAAGGAATAATTAAGGGGTTGGGAAGGGGAGGGGGATATGGGCCTCCGGAAATCTCACTGACCGTACGAAACGCTGCAGCAAGCTGCTACTTTACGCCGGTCTTCTGTGAGACAGTGGTAATGACCCGGACGAGCCGACCCATCCATGCCGTAGACACAACTGTCTACAGCGTGACTCTACCACTCAGAAAACTAACTCATCTGAATTCTAGTAAAGTAATTTAATTATTAGGTTCAATGAAAAATCAAACACGATCCAGAGATTTCCGCCTATAGAACATTATTCTAATGCAATCCGGATGAATGTTTCCATCAAAGCGATTCGTAAATTTATTGGACAATGATGCTAAAATTTATTGCATCAGCATTTATATGTTTTGCAACACCTTCGCAACACCTGGCCGGCGGCATAAACCACTGTTAAATGTTTTCACAGCGCCGGAACGGCGTTTTGATTGCTGTACTAATTACAAACGTGTAAATAAATAATACGTTTGTTTTTCACGATTTAGTTCAACGTGTTTCCGAACATATGGTTTGTGTGGAATTGTTCTAAGATAGCGTGATGACTGTTATGGAACACCGTTATTACAAAATATATTATAGATAATTCCGTCATGGCGATATGGTTCAACAAATCAAAAATAAAATCAACCATAAGTTGGTAGTCTTTGTTAATCGATTACATAAAAATAAAGTTATTAAACAGTTCGATGACATGCTAAAAAAACTTTTTTTTCCATTGAAAAAAGATATAAGTCGGGATATAAACAAAACCGAAGACCGTGAAAGCTTTTAAAATACGATACAACAAATACATCAAAACATGAGATCAACAATTAATCCACTCAATAAAACAATCATAAACACACTGTGGTGTAAACAGTGGAACATCAAAGGCTGGTGAGGTATCAATCGTCAGTTGCCGTAGATGCTCGAAGAAATGACTGCTACCAAGTGATCTCGATCGATATCATTCGAATTTGATGTGTGTTCTTGACTTGACGTCCGTACATATGTCGCCTTGGGCTTCTCATCGAAAATCAGCGCTGCAGTATTGCTTTTGTAGTACTGCAGCATGTAGCTGAATGAGAGGCCCATTGTTGGCGCAATAATTGCATAGTATTTTTAAATTGTTGTGTATTTTTTATTAACTCTGTAATTATTGCTCTAATAATATAGTTCCTTCTTTCTTTCTTCTTTTTTCTTATGTGGAAACGGTGCCTATGTCGCTAGCAAATGTCAAATAAATTGCACCGACTCCAAAGAGACCTATAGAATTTGTTATTTTTGACTTTTCAGTGCTTTTATTTTGAAGTCGGTTTCTAAGTTTTGTTAAACGTTATTTTATTTTTCAATTCTTTGTGGTAGGTACAGCAATAGCATGTAAATTCCAATACAATCACGACGAGTGTTGTCCGTTGAGGAGTTTTATTTTTTTACTCCGTACTCCATCATCAGATCTTAACCAAATTGAAATGGTAACATACGGGAAGCACCAGCTTTTAAATAAAATAAGAATCATCAAAATCGGTTCACCCAGTCGAAAGTTCTGAGGTAATAAACATAAAAAAATACAGTCGAATTGAGAACTTCCTCCTTTTTTGAAGTCGGTTTCTAAGTTTTGTTAAACGTTATGTTATATTTAGTAAGTAGCATTTACTCAAATGGTGAAACAGGCGTTACATGTAAATTTTTAAAATTTCGAACTGTATTTAATTTGAATGAGAGGGGTTAGGCTTTAGTCCACCACGCTGGCCTAATGCGGGTTGGCAGACTTGACATACCTTCGAAATTCTTATAAAGAACTTCTCGGATAGCGAAGCAGTGATAGCTCAGCGGGGAGTGGTATGGACTGTCGAGACGAAAGTCGCAGGTTCGAAACCAGCTCCAAGTGCATACACGTCTGACTTTTCTAAGATATGTGTATATTAATTGTTAATTATCACTTGCTTTAACGGTGAAGGAAACATCGTGATGAAACCTGCATATCTGATAAGTTATATTAAATTTGAACTCCCTAAAACCGATGGTAATGGCCAACCCCACCTTCAGTCTGGACTCCGGCGCCGCATCCACCAAGACATAACAATGTCGTAAGATCTCAAAGCGAACCACTTAAATTACGATCCATCACGCTTATTTTTGTGCGTTGAAAAATACTATTAGCATTCATGTCCGGTGTACTGGCCGACTTTTTAATGAGATCGGTTGTAGCGGAAATTTGATTTGAAAACCACATTCTTTCAGCCAGGAGGCCAATTCTCGTAATTTTAAATGTTCAAAATATCATTATGATCTAATCGATCGGTTCCGAACGTCAAATGCACCTAGCATTAGCTGTAGCATTATACCGTTTTGGCTTCAGTCTACTTGTAGTCTACATTCAATCTCATTACGATCTATGTTCACATTTGACGTTGATTATTGGTTTAGGAGAATGCCATTTGCAACTTTCTTCAAAGTTCCGATTGAACATTTAAAATTACGAGAATTGGCCTCCAGATGTAAAATCACAAGAAAGTCACTTGTCATGTTTTCTCATCAGTTTCCGGGATGATGTCAGGCCGGACTGACTGTTATAACGTTGCCTAGCGTTGCGTATTGAAAATTGTATATTTTATGCATAGGTCTATTGTATACAAATGCTTACAACGACAGCCTCCGTGGCGCAGCGGGCGAGTAGCCGGCTGCGGACTGCGAGGGTGTGGGTTCGATTCCCGCACCGAGACAAATATTTGTGTGATCCACCAAAGTTGGTTTGGGTCTGGGTGTTGTGGGACCGCAAGTCCCTCGTAATTCCTGATACCCACGATACAGGTTTACCTGGTGTGGGGTCAAGACTATGTGTGTGACTGTTGGGTGTATTTATTTATAAGCATTATCGGATTTTTCTACAAACAAAGAGAAATAAATTCGCTACTAATGTACTTAACAGGATTTGTATACTATAAATGAAGGTGTAAATGGTCCTTATTGGGTAAAAGGTGGTACAAAACAATCAAACCCAACTTAGAATTTTGAGTTGAACCACGCTATAGATAGTTTTGTCTACAGCATGAATGAGCCCACTCGACCGGGCTGTTATATATTTTTTATGGCATAGGTCGACGAACGAGCAAGTGGATCACCTGATGGTAAGTGATCTCCACCACCCATGTACGCCAATACCATAAGAATAATGGGTGCGTTGCCGACCTTAAAGGAAAGGGATTAGGAAGGGGAGGGGGTTTGGGCCTCCGGATATATTATCGAAGCACTGCATAGTGACTGATGGTAAAAGCAGTGCAATTCAAATATATGTATGTGTCTTTTTCATACTTATTGGCCGGCCAACGAGCAAGTGGGTCACTGATCTCCACCGCCTATGTACGCTCACAATATCATAAGAATTATGGGCGCTTAAATGACAGCCTACGTGGCGCAATGGGCGAGTAACCGAATGCGAAACGAGGGCCGTGGGTTCGATTCCCTCACCGAGACAAATATTAATCTATATGTCTAATCCATAAATATTTGTTTCTGGTCTGGTTGTTGGGGGAACGCAAGTCCCTCGTAGTTCTTGATACCTACGATACAGGTTAACCTAGTGTGGGGTCAGGACTATGTGTGTGACCGTTGGATGTATTTATTATATTTTATTATTATTAAAGGTAAGGGATAATTAAGGGATGGGGAATGTAGGCCTCCGGATATCTCACTCACCGTACGAAACGCAGCAGCAAGCCGCTACGTTACGTCGGTTTTCTGTAAGACAGTTGTAACCCGGTCGGCCCATGTGTATAATAATTGCGATCACCGTGCACATTTAACGTGATACGTAATATTCACTGTATTTCGAGTGATGATCAACTCTAATACACCGAGTATTTGTTTTCTTTTCACAACGCTCGCTCCCGCCGCGCTGTAATGTCGAAATAAAAATCCACTTGATATTGTTATTGTTTATGCTGCTTCCTCTTTATTATTTTTGGGTGGGTAGATAGGAACTGTGCGATTTTTAGCACAAAAACTTGCTGGACACTTATCTACGAATGAGAGAGGTTAGACCTTAGTCCACCTCGCTGATCCTATGTGGGTTGCCGGTTAGCTTCACATATCTTCGGAATTCTAATGTAGAGCTCCTCAGATGTGCAAGTTCCTTATAATATCATCCCTGTTAAAGAAAGCGATAGTTAACAATAAATAACTATAAAAATGTAGAGGTGCATGCTCTTGGGGCTGTTGGGCCTGCGGAATTAGTCTGGGCCGCTTTTCACTGATATTTCACGGAACATATGCATCTAATGCTCTGACTATTAGTAAATGTGTAAAAAATCACTTCATTATTAGACACTAGCTTTTGCTGGCGGCTTCGCCCGCGTGAATAGACTTTTCCGAAATAAAACGTAGTCTATAACCGTCTCCAGGGTCCCATCTATATGTACATCAAAATCGGTTCAGTGATTTACGCGTGAAAGCGTAACAAACAATTAGATTTTTTTTTTCATAAAAAGTATCCTATATTACTTCTTATACCTCCAAGAATATGTGTACAAAGTTTCATGATAATCGGTTAAGAAGTTTTCGCGTGAAAGCGTAACAAACAAACTTACATTCACATTTATAATATTATTATGATGAAGTATGATGATTTGTATGGACGCTTTCTCTATTGCTGCCGCCAAGCAACAGTGTCTAAGCGGTGTTTTCGGTTTGAAGGACATTGAAGCCAGTGAAATTCCTGAGCATTATGACACTTAATATCCTATGTCTCGGAGCGACGAGCACAGTCGAAAGCCAGGCAGTAGCTACTTTCTAATTCAAAGTTCTGAGAGTTGTTATTGTTTATGGGCAGGCGTGGCGCTTATCGTGAGGCGAGCGAGCTACTCGACTCGTCATTAGCCGGGTCTCCACCGGGCGCACGCGCTCGCGCGGCAGCGTCGCGAGCCATATGCTCGGTCTGTGTGGACGTGCCTCGGGGGCCGGACGGGCGCACGTTGCCTCGGCCGAGCGTGCCTCGGGCCCCCGAGGCACGTCCACACAGACCGAGCATATGGCTCGCGAGGCTGCCGCGCGAGCGCGTGCGCCCGGTGGAGACCCGGCTATTGAAGTGTAAAAAAAAAACATAATAAATACACCCAACAGTCACACACATAGTCCTGACCCCACACTAGGTTAAACCTGTGTCGTGGGTATCAAGAACTACGAGGGACTTGCGGTCCCACAACACCCAGACCCGAGACAAATATTTGTGGATCAGACAAACATTTGTCAAGGTGCGGGAATCGAACCCACGGCCTCACGCTTCGCAACCGGCTACTCGCCCGCTGCGCCACGGAGGCTGTCTGTTTATTAACACACCATTGTAGACGCTCCATCCATCGCACGCTCGAGTACATCCGGCAGTATAAAAAATATCATAACACATGATTGACATTCTGGCTTTCTTTCTTCCACATCAGGTAGGCAATGGTTGAACCCATACACCTACATTTTGCCGAGCGTATCTCCGTCCCATGATGTGATAGGGGCGAGCCTATCGCCAAACCGGCACAATTCCAGACTCCGGGCTGATAGACGATAGATAGATAGACCTAGACGGCCCCTCGCATACGAGGACTACCATCTAGTATCAGTGTATGACAGCTATTTTGAAAGTACCTAGTAAACATCTTTCTTCGGGTATATATGTATGTCAAAGTGGATTTTTATATTGGAATGCGTCATATTTTATTTGCTTAGTAGTATTTACTCAGAGTTGAAACAGGTGCTAAGACAGAATATCTAAAAGCTACAATAAAAAATATGTCATTTTTATGATATCCCATCGTTCAAAACTATACTAAAACTCCAATAGCAAACGCTCGAATAATTTACGTGCAATTTAAGAAATGACATCAAAATATTTTATAATGCAATAAATTACGAGCATTGTTCGGAAAACACCTGTTCTACCTACAAACGTAACATCCACGATAAAAGGAACATATATAACTCACTCATAACATGAAACGAAGTATGACTATAAAATATCAAAGAGTTTCGGCTAACGTGTTACATGAATTAGTGCCAAATAAAAAGTCAAGCGTTCACCGCTTCATTGTTGTTTTGGGTCCCGTACTTAATCTAAAAAAAGGAGGTCCTAATAAACAATTTTACACATTAGATAAGCTCACGACGGTATCCTCGAAGGGTTAGTCAGAAGTGCAACGAGTGCTGCCACAGTTCGGCGAAATTATTTATGTTCCATATGATAATAGGTAGTGAGCTTATCGCCTTATCAGGCACAAATTCCAATCTCGGGCACTCAAGTGTGATCCGATCTTGGGATCTTCAAACAAAAATTGAACCCAACGTTTGAGTGGTAGAGCCAGTACAGTTTTGTCTACAGCATGAATGGGCGGGCACGATCGGATCCATTACCACTTCTCATAGAAAACTGATTTAAAGTAATGGCTTATTGGTGCATTTCATACGGTGAGTTAGATATCCGGAGGCCCATACCCCAGTAATTGACCTACATTACCACCAATTTATTTCAGTAAAATCACTGAATTCAATTGTATGTGTCCTTGCACAGGCCAGCGAAAAGCTCGTCTTATGGACAGCCTCCGTGGCGTAGTGGGCGAGTATCCGGCTGTGAAGCCGAGGCCGTGGGTTCGATTCCCGCAATGAGACAAATGTTTGTGTGATCCACAAAAATTTGTTTCGGATCTGGGTTTTTTGGAACCGCAAGTCCCTCGTAGTTCCTGATACCCACGATACAGGTTTATCTAGTGTGGAGTCAGGACTACGTGTGTGACTGTTGGGTGTATTTATTATTATTTATTCCAGTAAATTCACTGATTTCAATGTCCTTGCACAGGCGAGCGAAGAGCTCGTCTTATTCATGCAAAAAACCTATCATACGGATTCCTAAATGCTTCATAAATGTATTTGATACTTTTTATTATGTATGGATGGAACAGAAATTAGTTTTATGTATGACAAAATTTTGCAATCGATGTTGCTTTTTTTGATCCGAGATGTTTCATTGATACCATGGCAGGTGCTTTACCATGTTTCTTTATAGCAGTGGCCGGAAAACGGGAAGTAGGTCACCTAATGTTAACTGATCTTCACTAATGAACAGACGAATCAAGGATGCGTTGTAGACCTTAAAATAGAGGTAAGAGTATAGGGAAGGGGAGGTTTGGACTTGTGGAAATCAGACTCACCGTACGAAACAACAACCTGCTATTAAAATTATAATTAAATATATCCAACAGTCACACACATAGTCCTGACCTCACACTAGGTTAACCTGTATCGTAGGTATTAGGAACTACGAGGTACTTGCGGTCCCACAACACCCAGACCCGTAACAAATATTTGTGGATCACACTAATATTTATCTCGGTGCAGGAATCGTACCCACGGCCTCACGCTTCGCAGCCGGCTACTCACTCACTGCGCCACGGAGGCTGTCATAAGATGTTAAGTCTCATAATGCCAAGTAATGCAAGCTTCAATGTCCTTCAAACAGAAACACAACCGTGCTTACACACTGTTGTTTGGTGGTAGAAACAGACACAATTGTGATTGACCGAAATTGAATTTGAGCCCAGGACCTCAAGTTTGACAGCCTAAATACGCTACCACTAGTCCGATGAGCCAAGGATTGAATAAAAGGGAATTTGGTTTTTTGATTCTCCCAATTTTGCGTATCCAGATGGAAACAAAAGCCTTTTCAATATACTAATGGATCATTCAATCACTTTTTAATGATTAGCTCTATAAAGTTTATGGACAAAGGATCGATCATTAGTACCGCGGGTGACCACCGGCGGTAGTGTGCCCAGCTGGAAGCCACACCACCCTTGGCGCTCTCCAGGGATGCCGGACAACGCTCTGTCGATTTATAAGTGCTTTTAAGGTGACTTTTTTAACTGGCTTCAAAAAAGGAGGAGGTTCTCAATTTTTTGCGTTTTTTTTTAATGTATGTACATCGATATCTCCTCCAATTGTAGACAGATTTAGTTGGAAAAATTTCACTCGATAGAGTTTAGCTGTGATGTGGTCCCATATAAATTGGGTTAAGATCTGATTACGGAATACGGGGGAAAAAAAAAACTCCTCAACGGACAACAGTACACCCGGCGCGATTGTGTTATTGTATTGCAATTTACATGTTATTGCTTGAAGTCGGTTTCTAAGTTTTTTGAAACATTATATTATATTATTGATGGTTTCGCATTATTATGCATTTCGCCAATGACAAGTGCATTCTATTTTCAAGTATTTATGTAAAAAAAAAAAAAACAAAAAAAAAAAAAACAAGAACGATGAAACACTGGGTGTGGCAGCTTTCAAGGTCTTGGTGGAGTTTTGGTGTGAATTTCTTTCAGTACGATGCTTCATGGATGATTTTTCCCAACCGGACTGGATGTGCATGCTGAATAAATGTTTTCTTTATTTTTTTCCTTGTCATAATAATTTGTTTCTCCTTTTATTTTTGTAGTTGAGTAAATTCTATGTATTGTAATATGTCATAATAATAATTATATTACATGTCGTAGAAATGTTTAATGCCAACAACTTTTTTAGATAGATAGATAGAATATTCTTTGTATTACTCATGCGGGAAAAGTAGTATCTTGACGCTCGCTGTTACGTTTGAAAAAGAACCGTTTGCCCATTTTAAAATTACGCGTGAGTTTTTTCATAAATAAAACTGTTATTTGAGTGCGACAAGTTTACTTGTCGCACGTAAATTATTCTTGGCACACGCAAATTTAGATAAAATTGCTAAAATTAAAAAAATAATAACAAAAAAAAACACAATCGACATATTAAAACTGAATTGAGGTTGACGCGTCTGACAGTTTAATTTAATAAATAAAATTGTAATTAAATTAAAATTAGTTTAAAAATGAATATAGAGTCGGAAATAATACCGGAAACTCCAGAAAGTTCGAGCGACGAATCCACACCACCTGAAATCCTGAAAAAAGCCGATGAAGTAAGAAATAATTTAGTTCCTCAAGTATCGAGACCCAAATATGAAAGTTTTTATTAATTTTTTTGAATGCTTAATTTTTCAGCTATTATTTCTGGTCCGAAAAGGCTTCGTCCTTTTAAAAAATTGAAAAAATTTATTTTTTGTTTATTAATATTAATTAATTTTTATTTATTGTTTAAAATATATTTTTTTCTTCTTTTAAAACTTTTTATTTGTTTTGAGGGGGGCTCCGCCCCCCCAACCCCCCGACGGGGCTTCGCCCCTGGACCCCACCGGGGCTCCGCCCCTGGACCCCAATTTTGTACTTACATATATCACCGCATTTGTAATACAAAATAGTATGTGCAACTCGTGCGACGTTGTCGATTGTCGACTCAAGCGAATGACCGCACTCGCTTCGCTCGTGCGTTCAACTTCGCTTTCGTGGGCAATCGACAACTTGTCGCACTTGTTTCTCAATATACTATTATTGCACACTAAATAAAGTAGGTAGCTTGTAAAACGAGGATCATACAGTAAGGGTGATACAATGGGCGGTCTTATCGCAAACAGCGATTTCTTTTTTAAATGTCTATGATGGGAAAATTTGTAGTTATTATTATTTTTATTACTTTACAATGCAAACGTTTTGGTTAATACTGTCTATTTTGTAAACAAATTAAAAAGCTATTCTGATTGTCTTTACACGATAACTAGTGTATTATATTACAATATACATCTTTAACTAATGTACATGCTACTTGGATAGAGAAGAATTACTTTATCAATAGGCGTGTGTACGAAGATTTGAGTAGCTTATTAGACACTCAATATAGGGTCTAAGCAACTCGTACAGTCAGGTATGTACAGTCCGAATGACTGTTGATATTATTTGATGATGATGATGTCATCCATGCCGGTTTCGGCTACGGCAACTACGTCTGCGTCTCAGTCATTAGAGCGTATATGACGTGCTCTGGTATGGCTAATTTAGCCGATTTTTGGCAGTAAATGTCAAAATGCCGTCGACATAGTTGAATTGAATATTTGCGGGTGGTCTGCGCTATCCCGTCTTAATACCATGGGTCCACTTTACTCAATCAGGATTTGACAGTGACTTTGCTATTATGTGGATCGATCCGCCATCTGACCTCCACAACCCGCAACAGGAACCAAGTTTCACCATTTCCTCGTCCGTTAATTAGCAAAGTGTACGTGCTGATGATGGCTTTGGGCGTAATCTGTAATCATAAGGTTTCCCGTACAAAAAATAAGTTAGTAATTCTGAGAATTTAACTTAGATTACTCAGAACTATTTTGCCCCGAACACGCCCCCGATATCATCTTTCCACTTAAAAATTAATTTTCATTTTCAGCTCCCATAAAATTTACAGCTAACAGTGAAGTATAGAAGTTAATCTTCCGCGTTAACCATACCTTAATCAAAAACCGGCCAAACATTAAAATTTTAAAACTCGAACCTAGAAATGAAAGTGGCCAGATAAGTGTTTTGCGAGAGACGCCGCGGCCGCGTGTCCAATAACTCACTCTAAGCCGCAGTTTAATTCTTCGCTAACTAGAAATTGGGGAAGCGACCTCCTTTACTAAATAATGTGCATTTAAAAGTTAATCCACCGATCTGTGAGGTTTAATGAATGTTTTATTTTACGTCGAATCTTTTTTATTTAAAAAAAATCAGCGTGTAATGAACGTAATAGATTTCATTATTACTTTGAATGATAAAGAACCGTAAAAATATCTTGTTATAATACTGGTTTATTTATTTATAGCAGTGATAGCTCAGCGGGGAGTGGTATGGACTGTCGAGAGGAAAGTCGCAGGTTCGAAACCAGCCTCAAGTGCATACATCTCTGACTTTTCTAAGTTATGCGTGTATTAATTGTTAATTATCACTTGCTTTAACGGTGAAGGAAACATCGTGAGGAAACCTGCATACTTGAGAAGGTCTTCATAAGAATTTCGAAGGTATGTGAAGTCTGCCAACCTGCATTGGGCCAGCGTGGTGGGCTAAGGCCTAACCCCTCTCATTCAGTAGAGGAGGCCTGTGCCCAGCCGTGGGACGTATATAATACAGGGCTGGTATTATTATTGTTATTATATTATTGGTTTAGCGGCCGGCCAAATCCCCGTTCCCTTTTCAATCTCTTAATTTATCCCTTTCCTTTAAGGTCGGCACCGTGTTCATGATTCTTCTGGTATTATGGGCGTTCATGGGCGGTAGAGACCAGAGTGGTTGACGTCAGGCAGGCGGTCGGTCGTAAAACTACAAGCCAAACTCTGTAAAATGTGTTAAAAAGCATGTTTTTTATAGCATAGGCCGGCAGACTTGCAAGTGGGTCACCTGATGGTAAGTGATCTCCACCGCCCATGTACGCCCACAATACGAGTACCAAAAGAATTATGGGCGCGTCGCCGACCTAAAGGAAAGGGATAATTAAAGGAATGGGACGGGGAGGGGATTTGGGCCTCCGGATATTTCACTCACCGAACGAAACGCAGCAGAAAGCTGCTACTTTACGGCGGTTTTCTGTGAAACAGTGGTAACAACCCGGACCTGCCGGCCCATTCATGCTGTAGACAAAAGTGTCTACAGCGTGGCGCTACCACTTAAACTCATGTTGCGCTGACCCCACTGCGAATAGGATAAGGGAGGTGGAAGGAGGCAGTAGAGACCACTTACTACATGACCCGCTTATTTGCAGGCCTATGTTTTTAGAAAAGTAAAACCATTTTTAGCATAGTCTAGATACAACAAATACCGTTATTGCTATTTCTATAGTATTAATAATAATACTAGCCCTGTATTATATACGTCCCACTGCTGGGCACGGGCCTCCTCTACTGAATGAGAGGGGTTAGGCCTTAGTCCACCACGCTGGCCTAATGCGGGTTGGCAGACTTCACATACCTTCGAAATTCTTATGAAGAACTTCTCAGGTTGCAGGTTTCCTCACGATGTTTCCTTCACCGTTAAAGCAAGTGATAATTAACAATTAATACACACATAACTTAGAGAAGTCAGAGGTGTATGCACTTGGGGCTGGTTTCGAACCTGCGACTGTCGTCTCGACAGGGGAGTGGTATGGCCACTCCCCGCTGAGCTATCACTGCTTGCTATTGTAAAGCTCCCAAATTGCTCTCCCAAAGAATAAAAATATTCAAATCATACAACAAAACCGTATTAATTATAAATAACCACGGAAAGTTCATAGATTCAGAAAAAAGACGTAAGAAATCATAAAATAAATTCAAACAGTTCATAATTAACATCAAAGAAATTAAATATAAAAAAACAACATTAATAAAGAAAATATCAAAATTCAACATTCACTTAAAGTATTTTGACAGTATTGTAAACTATGGCGTCAAAGTAAACATGTTTTGCATTTTTAAAAAGAAGCATAAAATATAAACGTGCAGGTGACTCTTGACGTTTTAATTTATAACTACGAACGTCGCGTGTGGGACCAAAATACTCTGATAGTGTATGATGATATGGAATTTTCACCTATATCGTGGTTGGTTAAAGTTCAAATTGCAGTGCGTATAGTTTCGTGTACCGGCGACAGATGGCGTTGTTATGAAATACATAGATTAGTATATGAACATAATAATTATATATATGTATGTCGTATATTTAAAATCACATAAGAAACTCTGATAATAAAATTTAATGTAAATAAAATCGATACACTTTAGGATTTAAATCTGTATATGTATAAAATAATAAATAAATAAATACACCCAACAGTCACACACATAGTCCTGACCCCACACTAGGTTAACCTGTATCGTGGATATCAGGAACTATAAGGGACTTGCGGTCCCACAACACCCAGACCCGAAACAATTATTTGTAGATCACACAAACATTTGTCTCAGTGCGGGAATCGAACCCACGTCCTTTCGCATCGCCCACTGCGCCACGGAGGCTGTATATAGTTTGGTATATGTATCCGCACCTAAAATACTTAAAAACTTTTAACAATTGTTCATGATATATTTAATCTTTGTATATATTATGGGACTGGCATAGTCAAAATTGATTCAAAGTCCCTAAAATAAATAAGAATAAAAATAATAATAATAAACCTCAGGAATGTCGCTTAAGATGGCTTGGTCACGTTTAAGGTAACTACTGGAGTATAATGTCACAAATGCCTGTGTCAGATCGTACCAAGACTACGATCCCGTGGAAGGTAGAAAATGTTTACTACGACTGCGACTACTAGCCATGTAATAAATACGTCCCACTGCTGGGCACGGGCCTCCTCTACTGAATGAGAGGGGTTAGGCCTTAGTCTACCGAAATTCTTATGCAGAACTTCTCAGGTATGCAGGTTTCCTCACGATGTTTCCTTCACCGTTAAAGCAAGTTATAATTAACAATTAATACACACGTAACTTAGAAAAGTCAGAGGAATGTTAAGACTTGACTTAAATGATTTATTGCACAACACACATGACTACAACTTACCTATGAAATAATTATATAAGTAATGTAAAGACACTTTATGAGTTGTAGAGCCACGCTGTAGATAGGTTTGTCTACAGCATGTATGGGCCGGCTCGTCCGGGTCGTTACCACTGTCTCACAGAAAACCGGCTTAAAGTAGCAGCTTGCTGCTGCGTTTCGTACGGTGAGTGAGATATTTAGGAGGCCCAAATTCGCCTCCCCTTCCCAATCTCTTAATTACCCCTTTCTTTTCCATTCCAAACTCTGGGCTGATACTAATCATTTCGTGATAGAAAAACCCAGTATCACTTTAACCCGACCCGGGGATCGCACCCGAGACATCAGCACAGCAGTCGTATCGCGTTCGCATTACAACTTAGTCACCGAGGCAGTCATGGGCAAAACTAGTTTATACTAAATGCCTTCATTAAATAATAATAATAATACACCAACAGTCACACACATAGTCCTGACCCCACACTAGGTTAACCTGTATCGTGGATATCAGGAACGGCGAGGGACTTGCGGTCCGACCACACCCAGACCCGAAGCAAATATTTGTTGTTCACACAATATTTGTCTCGGTGTGGGAATCGAACCCACGGCCTCTCGCTTCGCAGCCGGCTACTCGCTCACTGCGCCACGGAGGCTGTTTTATATATTCATATTTATTATAAGCATGTATAACTCATACATAATTATAAATAAACAAATAATGAAGATCCAACCCTTATACACGTTAATAATTAAATTATAATGAAATCACGACAAATCAATCACCCGACTCGGCTCCAATAAATCACGCTCAAATCCCGCGCCATCCCCAAAAATCCCGGACAAGAAACGTTTATTAAGATCCCGGAGAGGAGTAAAATATTCATTAATTGATTCCGCACCCCTACAAGATACCCCTCATTACTTGAGGGTTGATTAAGCGAAGCAACCTGGATGCTTGTGGGACAATGTCTTAAAGATTTACACTTTACGTTATGTCGTGTGGAAATCGTAGTCGGTTGTGCATTGTTTATCGATTGTTTATGACAAAAAAAATTGAGTGGTACAGCCACGCTGTAGACACTTATGTCTACAGCATGAATGGTCGAGTCGTCCGGGTCGTTACCACTGTCTCACAGAAAACCGGCGTAAACTAGCAGCTTGCTGCTGCGTTTCGTACGGTGAGTGAGATATTCAGAGGCCCAAACCCTCTCCCTTTCTCAATCCCTTAATTATCCCTTTCCTTTAAGATCGGTAACGCACCCATAATTCTTTTGGTATTGTGGGCGTATATAGGCGGTGGAGATCACTGACCATTCGGTGAACGACATGCTCGTATGCCGGCCTGTGCTATAAAAAAAAAATAATGTTTAACATTATGTTTGTTTATCTTAAAGATTTTATGACCTAATCACATGAATTTCGCGAAAATTCAAAGGTCTTAGATTCTCTGTAGACAGTATTGTCTGTATTCGACTTATTCTCAACCAGATCAACAGCTTTCAAACAGAAAAAACTTAAAGATAATTTTTAAATGTAATATTTGAATGATTTAAGGTTTTTTTAAATCTCTATTGTAAATGTAATCGTTTTTTTTACATTGTAATAAATATTTTACATTCATATTATCTATAGCATGTAACAAAAACCCTGTCGGGCATTTTAACTATGATATCAGAATCGACATTCAAACGCAATGAAAAAACTCGCATACGAAAATTGGACTATAAAAATAATCAAAAAACGTATGCCAAATTTCGAGTTAAGCCGACGTTTTGAAGGGGGTCAAAATCATGTTCAAAGTTTCAGTTACATACATATATAATGAAGCTAATAAAAGCGTGTTAAAAAATACGTAGGTATTTACACTAAATCATTATGATCGGACGGTGTAATCGACCCCGCTAGATAAACTGTGCGTATACGTGGAAGGGAGCCGCTAATGGGTTGATGTCATTTTCTACTTCAAACCAAACAACGTCACTTTTGTCTACAGCATGAATGGGCCGGCTCGCCCGGGTCGTTCACCACTGTCTTACAGAAAACCGACGTAAAGTAGCAGCTTGCTGCTGCATTTCGTACGGTGAGTGAGATATCTGGAGGCCCAAATTCCCCTCCCCTTCTCAATCCCTTTCCTTTAAGGTCGGCACCGCGCCCATAATTCTTTTGGTATTGTCGGCGTACATGGGTGGTGGAGATTGCTTAGCATCAGGTGACCCACTTGTTCGTTTGCCAGCCTATGATATATAATATCGTTAACTTTAAAGCTACTATTAAGAGAAAGTTATGTAATAAAGCCTATTACAAATTTTCAGAATATCTAGAGGATAGAAAGGCTTGGGAATGATTTATTACAATAAATCTTATAAATTAATCTATAAAGTAGCTATTGCTATTATTGGGATCTTTATGTTTATGTTTATGAAATGAATTTTCGCCCTTTTCCAGAATTGGAGAAGCATGACTCCCATGAGAACCATTGGGAATTAGGAACTATATTCATTAAATTCATTCATTTAAATTCAGTTTGGGTATGTCATGCTCGCTAAAGTGTCTGTGCTTGCGGCGGCGTCGTGTGCCGGGTGGAGTGTGTCGGTCACTTCCCTGTAACATGGTTGAGGAGACCCATGGCTTGCACATGCGTCATACTCGTGAACGGGTGCTGCTTGTGTGGACTGGTCTGCTCAAACTGTTATTTATTGTTATAGTTTTTTACTTTGTGGTCCTAATTTATTCATCGTGGTCATGGGACTCATGGTCAATAATCATTATTTTGTTATAATTTTTCTCTTGGCATAAACTGAGCTGCTTTAACGCAAATAAATTGTAATGTAAATAGTATCAATATTGTAAATCAGTTTTGAAAAGAGCAACGTTACAGTTTCTTGTCTGTTCTTCTCTAGTGAAACAGCATTCCGAACTGGCGGTAGAGTTAAAATTTGACTGAATCTAAATGATGTATAACATTTTATGGATTCAATAAAGAATTTGAATTTGAATTTGAATTTGAATAAAAAGGGCCTATAGAGTCGTGTAAGTAAAGAGTTATTTTCATAAATATCTAGCTTTTTCTTGCGATTTTCCCGCGTGATATTTTCGGGAAAAATATAGCCTCTGTCACTCTCCGCCTCCTGTAGTGTATTTCTATGCAAAAAATATTAAGGTTCGTCACTTCCGTATGAAAGAAACATAGACATATTTATTCGGTTTCGGCTTCGATCCCCGGATCGGGTAAAACTGATATTGTGTTTTCTATTACGAAATACTTAGCATCAGCTTAGAGTCTGGAATTGTGTCCGGTATGGCGATAGGCTCGCTCCCTTTCACATCATGGGACGGAAATAAGCTCGGTGTACTGGTTACACCTCTTCGGGGATTACAGGCATGCATGTGTATGTATGTATGTAACATTCTTCTCTTTCATCTGCCTTTAACCCACTCGCAGTGGGATCGCAATGTCCAGTAATTTTACGGGCCTCAAAGCCCTTCAAACCGAAACACTTGTGCTTACACTTTGTTGATCGCGACAGAAATAGACAAAGCGGTGCTACCAATCCAGACGGATTCTCGCATATGAAGGACCTACTACCTTGTAACTATGTGAACACATATGAAGCCGGGACAGATTACTAGTATATCATTCTTTGAATGACTTCTTTATCGCGGTGTTAAAAGTCATTGCAGTTAAATGATAAAATAAAATAACATATAAACAACGATTTTATTAGCGTAAATCCCGAAAAAAATACATTTTTCTTTGAAGTATCATGAACTTATCTGTTCGCAGAAACTCTTTATACTTATAATAATGCAATATTTATAAACACACTGTTACGAGAACCAGACAGTTAAGATAATTTCAGTTATAAATAGATCGCGAGAAACCCAATCAGTGAACACATGTATACAAATTAATAAAATAACGTTTAACAACACTTAGAAACCGACTTCAAAATTAAAACACTGAAAAGTCAAAAGTAACAATTTCTATTGGTCTCTTTAAAGTCGGTGCATGTATCGCTGCCGGTCAATTAAAGTTGCACCGACTCCAAAGAGACCAATAGAAATTATTTTGGTATTGTGGGCGTACATGGGTGGTGGAGATCACTTACCATCAGGTGACCCACTTGCTCGATTGGCAGCCTATGATATAAAAATATATATAGTCATAAGTTTTCCATACAAATTAGATTTATATACACAATAGGGTAGTTGACTAGATTTTTTTTATTATTTAAATCAATAAGTTATGTTACTCAAAATCTATTGCAGAAAGAATTTTATAAATCGGACCAAAAATAAATAAGATAGAAGCCATTCAAATCCTGTAGAAGGGGTAATTGGCAAATGACAGGCGATGCAACCTTTGACGTCACTGTGTAAAATGTTCATTATAGTGCACGCGTGCAAGCGAGATAGTGAGATATCCCTACTACGCACCCACTTTTCCTCATACCAACATTTAAAGTCATAACTGCGGGCACATTTCTGTACCAATTTTGATTGTGTTTTAATAAAAGGGTTTCTTTTGCGTATCATTTTCTGTTGCTTATAAAATAATGTATAAAATTCAATATAGGAAACTACCCTATTACATTTTGAATTTATTTACATTTACAAGTTAGATTTTGATTATATATTTCATAAAACAAATAACAAATTTAGTATAATATCTTCTTAAATATAAAATCAATTGCTGTTCGTTAGTCTCGCTAAAACTCGAAAACGGCTTGACCGATTTTGATGATTTTTTGGGTCCCTAGATGGTTTCTATTCACAATTAGACACGGCAGGTGGCGCTGCAATCGATAGATATTGCGGGTGACAGTCTACAATAAAATCACTATTACCTGTTAATACAGAGAACGTACGATGTAATATTTAACGCGCGAAATGCATATCACATAATAAAGTGTGCATCGATCCGTTACATTCCTAGAACATGGCACATGCCCATACATTTGTACCATAAAACTATTAATTTCTCAGAAAAGTGAAGATATGTATTCGTTGGGCTATGGGCCAATCGCGCATTTCATTCATTACGCCGACCCGTGGGCGGCGACAGTAGCGCTGCGTGCGGCGAGTAGCGGGAACTACTCATAGATTGGGTTCTTGCCTAAGCGAAACTCTGCCGCAAATTAAATGATTTCATGCCTAAAAAATATGACTGCACTTGTGAAATAAATCAAACGTATTATTATTTAAAACTTTTGCACTTCTTTTTGTATTGAAGATCATAGCAATTTGCTTTTTAATTGACTTCAAAAAAGAGGAGCACCATTATCCATTTTAATCTTTCATTCATATTAAACCGAAACGTATAAGACATTACTTATATTCCACAAAAAAATCCTGTACATAATAAATTATTGTTACGGAAGCGACCCAATGTTTTTTAATCTACAACATTCCTGTAAGTATGTAGAATAAGTTAATGGAACAATCATCACAATTAATTGACATTTTTGTAAAAATTACGAACAAATTTTCATACATACATATAAACAGATACACGCAAGCACGCACGCACGCATGCTCGCACGCACGCGTGAAAAAACAAAAAAATACCAATGTTTAGTCGTTGCTATCGATATTGATCAATAAACTATAATAGTAAAGACACAATACTGGTTAACTTTATTTTAAGCTTTTTATTTTTTATTTTTTAAATACATCTGTCAATTTCAAACATATTGCATTTATAAAACTCATTCTACACCCTCAGGGCAAGATTTGCTAAAACTGGTTATTGATAGGACTCGTTGCCCTGTTTAGCCCACCTTTATTGCTTGTTTAATACGAACAAATAAAATAAATATAAAACGAACCCTAGTGACCGTTGCGCCGCGGGCAAAGCTCTCTTTTTAACATTTTATTGGCAGACTCTATTTTAAAATGAACTGTTGATATGAAAACAGTAAGGCAAACAAATTATCCGAGTTTTTTTTGAGTATATATTTAAAAACTCACTTAAATATTTGTATTAACAAAATCTGTGTGTCTGTCTATGCTACCGTTAAACTTTACAGTAGATTAGTAATTATACTAACTAGTAGTCCGGTAAGAATTATATACTTTTTTGGATTATGTTCTAATACGTCCGCTGCGAGCGTGAAATATTATTTGTTTGACATTCCCAGTGTGAGCGTAAACAATTAATGTTTCATTTAATTTAATGCATAATTATTACAGATATGATACATAAATATCTTTTGATACTCCTCTATATAAACGTTAGTTATGTAAATATTGATTTCTTACGTTTACGCGAATATTACACATTGAAATAAAACTAGTTTATACGGATTTTAAACGGGAGAGACTATACCGTGACCACGAAGGTTGAAACGAAACGTCAGGACTAAATTAAAAATTAAACCGCTATAAAATCCGTACTAGTTTTATTTCAATATGTAAATATTACTTAAAAGGGGTCCAAAGTGTCCTATTCACATTTTAATGTAGTTTTGTGTAAACGTACGCGTCCGCCGCCATCTGTTAAGCATAGAATTCTCTTTGCATAGAATCATAATTTTCTCTATACAAACCATAGACCAGTAGGCCAATTCTCGTAACTTTAAATGTTCAAAATATCATTCCGATCTAGTTTCAGCGTCAAGAAAGTTGCATTTGGAATTCTCTTAAACCAATAATTTATGCACAAAAATGACATACTGCAATAAGTATGCACTACGTCAAAGTAAATCTAAATTAAAATTTGAACAATAGTTGGTGCTTTTGTTGGGGGAGCGTGGGTCTGCGGGGGCGATTAAGTGGCAAAATACCGTGGGCGATTAATAGAAACATAAGTACCTATGCGTTTTCGATTTCACATCATGAGTTCAGCGTATTTTTTTCTCGTTATTTTAAAATGTTTTTTTTTTTAGATCGGATATTCTTGGGGTAGTTTCATTTTTGTACTTCGTACTTCGACATCAGAGGGGCTAGCACGAATAACTTGCGAGAACGTATTGGTATCGAAATGTCAAAAAATTGTTTGAACCTTCATACAAATGCTAGCGTTCACGATTCGAAAACTTCGTAAGTTATTCGTGCTCGCCCCCCTGATCTTAACTCCAAATTCATATGAGACCACATCTCAGGTAAACTCGATAAAAATAAATTATGAATTATTGAATAGTTTTTTTCTAATACCACCAGTCCACAATAATTGGCGGAGAAATCGATGTTCAAACATTAAAAAAAGCAAAAAAACTCGCCGAATTGTGAACCACCTCCTTTTTTGAATTAGGTTAATAATGGAGCTATTTTAAGATAGGTAGGACAGACAGACGACGTAGGTACGTTTAACATTAACATTTCATTGATACCGTTTGATTACGAAAAACTAAAAACGGACAAAATACTAGTCGGTCTCGCGTACCAAGTGTTACGTACCACCACTTTTTTACCATTTGCTAATGTTACCACCGCGACGTTTATAGGTATTCTGTGGAAATTTGAGCCAGCTACCTACTACGGTTAAGTTGATAGAGCCATCGAAATAAGATAACTAGAACGATAACTCTCATATGAATGTGCCAAAAATACGGCTCCACTTACTTACACATGCAAAGGTAACAATCACACGTAACACTCAACAAAAATTTATGATCGTTCAAAATCAACTTTATTTCATAAAAGTTTATGTCTAAATATGTATTACATTTCTAAATCGAGGAAGGTACGGTGTTCTACACCGCGCAAAAAATTAAACCTATTACGTGTCAACTAGAGATCATAAATATTTTTTTATGAATTGATGATTGGACGAACTGCACTTTTATAGCCCCGCCGCCTTGCACAGAGTTTTGGTGGGGACATTTTTTTGCTTGAGTTACGTTTCTTGTCATCCTATTTCGATGGATAGAGCCCTTTAAATGTGGGACAGCTGGCGTAGCTCCGCAATGGGATTACATTAGAACCTTGTACGAAACCCTCAAAATGTATCAAAGGACACTAGCCACCGGTAGTGGGGAACCTTTCAAAATCTTTATCCAACAATATTGTATCTGACTCCTGAAGAAAAGAAGCAAAACTGGTAGACAAAATTGTGGCGAAGGCGCCAAGAAAAAAAGAAGACAAGGCGCTAGAAATAAATCAGTCCTTGGTCATCATTGTTCTAATGGCCGTTCCCAATAATCTGTCTAATATTGACAAATTTGCTTACTGGCTGTACAATATTGTCAAATTTTGTATCGAAGTAGACGAAGAAGAAGTTGTTTTTGGGGCGACACGCATTTTCATTATTAATCTGACAGTATATAGATAAAAATTATAAAATAACTTTTCATGTAATAATTTTTATTCAAATTACAATTAAATTGCATAATAAACACACAATGTTAGTAAATTAATTATGTACATACATAAAATATAACGATGTCTAATGTAATGACAGAATGGAGTAACATCTTCGTTTAGTAATAAATAATTCTCCTTATGTATTCACCCGTATATACCATTACCACCAGCGAAAGGATAATTCATTTGCGTATTTCCTACAGCATAGTTATTATGTATATTATTCACTACATTAATATTGTATATGTTTACAAATGGTGGAAGGAGAAAAAAGCAAGACTCCGCTGGAGCCAGCAGCGCGATGACTACAAGCAGCAGACACAGCTTGGTGACGGCGACCATGGTGACGGAGCGAGTGTTCAGACGAGATGTTCAGAGCACAGAGGTGTGTGTGGCGGCGAAGAGCAGTGCTGGCGTTTTATACTCCCCGATATCTGTGAGTGCTGACCTTGTGACATTATTATACTGAAAGTAATCAATATAATACACAGGTTCTAAGAAAATACAGAGATAAGCAAAAAAAAGCAGCGATAGCTCAGCGGGGAATGATACGGACTTTCGAGACGAAAGTCGCAGGTTCGAAACCAATCACAAGAACACGCACCTCTGTCTTTTCTAAATTACGTGTGTATTAATTGAAAAGAAAACTTCTTTGGGCGCGTTGAGCACTTTTTGAGTGAAAAATCATGGAACTCGCGTCATCGTCACCGCACGGTTCCTATGAGCTATATGTTATATATGTACACTAGGTGTTGCCCGCGGCTTCGCCCGCGTGAATGCCTGTTTCCAGGATTAAAGTAGTCTAGTCGCATCAAGCGAGTCCCGATCGTCCCGTTCGGTGTGAGAAACGCGCTTGACAAAAATACTATTGTTGCTATTAAAAAATAGGGGTTGATCGTAGAGAGTTAAAAATTTAGGGTTGTATGTATATTTTAACACGGTATCATAAAAATAAAACAAAATGTGTTGTCTAAAAAATAAAAATTAGGGGTGGACCACTCTTAACATTTAGGGGGATGAAAAATAGATGTTGGCCGATTCTCAGACCTACCCGATATGCACACAAAATTTCATACAAATTGGTCGAGCCGTTTCGGAGGAGTATGGGAACGAACATTGTGACACGAGAATTTTATATATAAGATAGACATACCTACGTGCGTTATTAGTATACATCATATATATACAATTAAATTGGTCATTAACACTTCTTTACAAACCAAAATTAATTCAAACATAATAATCTAATAGATCGACGATACAATTCACAAGTAACTTAGTTTTCACTTATATCGGCAGTCCCCAAAGACTGCCCCGCATGTTTTTTTAATTATCGCTTGCTTTAATGGTGAAGTAAATGTTTCCTACACCGTTAAAACAAGATATAATTAATTACAAACATCATTACGAAGTCTGCATACCTGAGAAGTTCCACATAAGAATTTCAAAGACATGTGAAGTCTGCCAACCGACTTCATAAAAGGAATTCTCAATTCGGCGCGTTTATTTTTTTTCCTTTTTTTATGTATGTACATCGCTTTCTCCGGCAATTCTGTTGGAAAAAAATCACTCGATAAAGTTTAGCTGCGATGTAGTCCCATATAAATTTGGTTAAGATCTGATGATGGAGTATGGAGTAAAAAATAAAACTCCTCAACGGAAAACAGTACACTCGTCGCGATTGGTTAAATAAAAACAATCAATTGCGTTTTGGACTACGCACAGTGAAGGATTCCGTAGTCAGGATGAATAAATATTGTGTAATCGAATGTATCCCATATCTCAAAATCTATACAAACTAGCCTATTAAGCTAATTTTCGTACCTTTTAAGTTATACTATCTTGAAGTTATTCGTTGCAGTTTAAAGTTAGTGGGGCGACACGCATTTTGATTATTAATCTGACAGTATAAAGATAAAAATGATAAAACAACTTTTCATGTAATAATTTTTATTCAACTTACAATTAAATTGAATAATAAACACACAATGTTAGTAAATTAATTATGTACATACATAAAATATATCGATGTCTAATGTGATGACAGAATGGAGTAACATCTTCGTCTAGTAATAAATAATTCTCCTTATGTATTCACCCGTATATACCATTACCACCAGCGAAGGGATAATTCATTTGCACATTTCCTACAGCATAGTTATTATATACATTATTCACTACATTAACATTGTAGACGTTTAAAAATGGCGGAGGGAGAAAAAAGAAACACTCCGCGGGAGACAGCAGCGCGATGACTACAAGCAGCAGACACAGCTTGGTGACGGCGACCATGGTGACGGAGCGAGTGTTCAGACGAGATGTTCAGAGCACAGAGGATTGTGTGGCGGCGACGAGCAGTGCTGGCGTTTTATATTCCCTGATATCTGTGAAAGCTGACCCTGTGACATTATTGAAAGTACATTATACTCAAAGTAATCAATATAAGTATACTGGTTCTAAGAAAATACAGAGATAAGCAGAAAAGAAGCAGCATAGCTCAGCGGGGAGTAATACGAGACGAAAGTCGCAGGTCCAAAACCAACCACAAGAGCACGCGCCTCTGTCTTTTCTGAGTTACGTGTGTATTAATTTTTAATTATCGCCTGCTTTGACGGTGAAGGAACCATACATAAAAATTTCAAAGGCATATGAAGTCTGCCAGCCCGCATTAGGCTAGCGTGGTGGACTAAGGCCCAACCCCTCTCATTAAGTAGAGGAGGCCCGTGCCCAGCAGTGGGACGTGTATAATACAGGGCTACTAGTATTATTATTGATATTATTATAACGAGATTGCAGAATTTTTTGGCGTGAGGTACCAAGGTTTTGGTTGAGCCCAGGTACGTGTGATAATGTGCCACTACTAGAACTTGAAGCCACTACAGATGTATAAGAGAATACTAGGCAATAGCCTCGCCTAGCGTTTTCTATCGTCTGTATTTTTTTACTATTAGCTTCAATGACGAAACAAGATCGTTCGCCTGATGGTAAGCGCCTGCAAAGTGACTACACTGGACCTCATGTACACAACATCCAAATATAATGTCGACCAGCAATAAACATTGCGTCCCTCAACGATTGGCAGATTTATGCCGGGCTGAAGTTACTGGATATGTACTGGCTGAGTCTGGTACGCGACTCGTCTCAATGAGCTATTATGTATGAGTACATTCGGGTACAAAAGTAATCATTTCCACTCCCCTACCAGATATTCTTATAGTAGAAAGTGGCAAATGAGCAAGGGGTTCATCTGATGATAAGTGATTTCAACCACCCATGAATGCCCACAATACCAGATAAATCATGGCGTAAGTGGATCACCAACATCTTAGGCCCAAAGCCAGCACTTGCATCTGTTACACTCTGCTGATTAACGGACAAGGTAATGGCAAAACTTGGTCCCTGTTGCGGGTTATGGGGGTCGCCCCGCATAATTCCACTGCCAAATCAAGATAGGAAGGCGAACCCTCGCATTAAGCTGGGATAGCGCCAGACAGAAAGAAAGAAATGGGAATGTGACTTAAGCCTCCGGATGTAACGTAACAAGTGATATTTTACGTCAGTTTTCTGTGAGACAGTGGTAACAACTCGGTCAAGCTGGCCCTACCATTTCACTAAAAATATTTATATAGGTTTAGTAATTAATCTAACAGATAGTCATGACAGACTCGGTGGTGCAGTGGGCAAGTAACCGGCTGTGAAGTTAGAAGCCGCAGCTTCGTTTCCCGCACCGAGACAAAATGTTTGTGTGATCAACAAGATTTGTTTGGGTGTTTTCTCACCAGAAGCCCGTAAAAACTACAAGCTAAATAATTATGTAACGTGTGTTAAAAAATATGTAGCGCCGACCCCACTGCGAGTGGGATAAGAGTAGGTGGAAGAAGAAGAAGAAGAATTAATCTAACAGTAAGGAGACGGAGATACGCTCGGGGTGCATGAAATGTGGGTGTATTGGTTACACCTCTGCCTACTCCCTCGGGGATTACAGGCGTGAGTGGGTATGTATGTAAGTAGACCAAAATGACAATACAGATTTCCATGTATTAATTTATTAAACGAATTAAAATAAAATTATGATTTAATAAACACAAAAACACACCATGGTAGTGAATTAATTATACCCGAATATAAATTGTTAATTGAAATAAAACTAGTTTATACGGATTTTATCGCGGTTTGATTTTTATTTTAGTCCAGACGTTTCGAAAGCTTCCAGCCTTCGTGGTCACGGGACTAAAATAAAAATCAAATCGCTATAAAATCCGTATAAACTAGTTTTCTTTCAATGTGTAATATGCGCGTAAACCTAAGAAATCACTATAAATCGTTAAGATTGTCTGAAGTTATGGCAGAGTGGAGTAACGTCTTTGTCTCGTAATAAATAATTCTCCTTAAGTATTCATCCGTATACACTATTCCTTCCAGCGAAGGGATAATTCATTTGCAGATTTCCTATCGAATGGTCATTATATATATTATTTACTATATTAATATTGTTAATGGTTACTCTTGGTCGCCGACGGATCCGACGGACAAAGCAGAAGGGTTCTGCTGGAGACAGCAGGGCGAGGATCACAAGCAGCAGACACAGCCTGGTGATGGCGACCATGGTGACGGAGCGAGGGTTCAGACGAGATGTTCAGAGCACAGAGGTTTATGTGGCGATGAAATATAGTGCAGGTGTTTTATACTTCCTGTTATCTGTCAGATCTGACCCATTGACACAAAGTATTCAAAATAAGATCTAAAGTTCCAAGAAATCTTAAAAAGGCCTGTTATAACATACTTAATTTCAGATATAATTTACACCGGATATTAAATTCATACAAAGTTAGTTTGTCTTTATTTTGACTCTATTCTTCTAGAATCCGCTCTACGAACGATTTCGTTTACATATTATAAATAAATAACACCCAACAGTCACACACATAGTCCTGACCCCACAGTCAGATACATGAGTCTTGTGTCGTGGGTATCAGGAACTACGAAAGACTTACAGTCTCATAACACCCAGACCCGAAACAAATATTTGTGGATCAGACAAATGATCTCCACCGCCCATGTACGCCCACAATACCAAAAGGATTGTGGGCGCGTTGCCAACCTTAAAGGATCGGGATAATTAAGGGATTGGGAAGGGGAGGGATATTTGTGCCTCCGGAGATCTCACTCACCATACGAAACACAGAAACAAACTGCTACTTTACGGCGGTTTTCTGTGAGACAGTGGTAACGACCCGGACGAGCCGGCTGCGAAGCGTGAGGCCGTGGGTTCGATTCCCGCACCGAGACAAATGTTTGTATTACCCACAAATATTTGTTTCAAGTCTGGGTGTCGTGGGACCGCAAGTCCCTCGTCGCTCTTGATACCCACGATACAGGTTAACCTAGTGTGGGGTCAGGACTATGTGTGTGACTGTTACGTGTATTTAATATTTTATTTTAGGGTTTCGTGCCCAGAAGGTACTAACGGCACCCTTTTACTGGCTTCCTTTACTAGACTCTATCTTTTGAACTATCTTCAAGGCTGATTGAAATGTTCACAGTATATTATTATAACTTACTAGCAGTCCCGCGTGGCTTCATCCGCATGCATATTACTGCTCCACTCCCGTGTTTCATACAAAGTCCAACCCTCTTTTACCCCCTTGTAATGTAAATTTCCAAAAATCCTTTCTTAGCGGGGCCTCTACATTTTATTTTTTACGCAGCACACCCCGCGACCGCTGCAAATCGGGATGGACGTACGGCCCGCCAGCCGCTCTGGCCCCACTTTTTAAATCTCTGATATTTTCTATGATATTCATTTTAATGACATGCTGTAAAGGGCAATTTTCATCTACATAAAATGCACAACGTATCTAATGTAGTTAACTGGTAATGAGTAATACTGTATTATTTAAAATAGCTTGTTAAATAACCCTTGATTTTTTTGTAATATGTAAAAGATACAAATGGTTACTGTGGGTTATCCTTATGAGATGAACATATACCATTGCGTACTTTTTTATCGATCTTTTTAGATATACAATATTAGTGACTGCCTCGGTGGCGCAGTTGTAATGCGTACGCGTTACGATTGAGGTTGATGCTGAGGTCTCGGGTTCGATCCCTGGGTCGGGTACAAGGGGTATTGGGTTTTGCTATTACAAAATGCTTAGTATCAGCCCGGAGTCTGGAATTTGTGCCCGGTATGGCGATAGCCTCGCCCCCTATCACATTGAGGGACGGAGATACGCTCAATGAAATGTGGGGGGTGTATTGGTTACACCTCTGCCTGCCCCCTTCGGGGATTACAGGTGTGAATGCGTATGTATGTATTTATATATACAATATTATTAATATTTATCGATATTTTAGGTTAAGCCAGCGTTTGAAATGCCAGCGTACAAAAATATGTTTACGACATCATATTACAAATCTTTGAATTTCTCGGCTTTTCTCTACTATAATATGCATGTATACTACGTATAAATCTTCCTCTTGAATTACTCTATCTATTGCTGAAAACTGCATTAAAATCCGTTGCGTAGTTTAAAAGATCTAACCGTACAAATAACGGGAGCGACTTTGTTTTATATTATGTAATTATATATTTTTTATTAGCTTAAATGACAAGACGGGCAGCTCACTCGCCTGATGGTAAGCGTCACACCTGCGCAAAAACAGAAGCCACCACACAGAACTTTGAATTACAAGGAACTACATGGCACTGGACTGCCAATCATTACCCCAAGACATATAATAAGTTGTTAAGTCTCATAAATTTCAATGCATATTGCCCAGTAATTCCACTTGCTTCAATGTCTTCAAACTGGAATACAACAGTGTTTAGACCAATCAGCGTGGGCATGATCTAGGTAGAATCGTTCAATCAATAATTGGATTTCTCCGTTTTCTATACGCTCACCGACTTTGTGATATTCCACACGGCGCGGCGCACGGCCCGCGGAGTGCCGTCAGCGAGCTACTGGACGATCACGGAAGAGTTGAAGAACCACCTATATGTTTACTATAAGCAGAAGCTTATCCAATACCCTTGGCTCATAGCATGGCAGATATAAACGTGATGGACCACAAAGTATTGTACAAGGTGTTTTGTCGTCGGTATGCCATAACTTCCATAATTCTTCATCAAATTTATATATTTAACATTTTTTAGTAACATCGTCGTGAAGCCTAAGTTTGCTGCTATTGACTTAAATTGGACAATTATTTAAAATTATAGGTATTTTGCGTAAATTATTACTTTCGTGGTACAGGCTGGTTTGTCTTCCGGATGTCACTGTAGCTGGCTGCTGAAAACCAGCGTTGTGTTGTGGTTCGCGCCACAATACAACATTATGCTGAGCATGCCACCTATTATCATCGTGAGGACATGCGATTTGTTAAAATAATTATTTAGTTATTTTATTATTAAAATTGTACATCACCTGTATTATATTGCATGTTTTCGTGATGATAATAAACGTTTCTTTCTTTCTTTCTTTCTATTCATAAACGGGTTCTGCGTTTGATTTTGTATTACGGAATCCTAAAAATATATTGTTGAGACCCACTTCTCAGAAATGATTATATAAGATGGAGCTGGATTTTGTATAATTCAAGGAATATATTATAGATAGTGGCTAACGTCTTCATTTTTACCAATATACCTACATTGATAACCTATTCGCACGAAACCCACGGTCTTCAGTAATGGAGTACTTATAATGTAAAACTAAGTAAATAGGAAAGGAGTGTTAGTACACACAAAATGAGTTTTTTGCGGCGTTTAATCTACACAAATATTATAAAGAGGAAAGATTTTTGTATGTAACGAATAAACTTAAAGACTACTGGACCGATTTCAAAAATTCTTTTGTCGCTAGCAAGCTACATTATCACTGAGTAACATAGGCTACTTTTTATCCCGGAAAAGGCCGTTCGCGCGGGCGGAGCCGCGAGCAAAGGCTAGTAATATATAAAGGGTATTTTTCCTTACAAGCCTTAAGTAGTGAACAAATATCGTCGCTTAGCTAACAATACCGCGCAAGTTAAATTGGCTTAGTTTTCTGGAGAGACAATATAAAACTGAATATTTTTTATGAAGATTTGTCATGTAACCAATGAATTACGCAATGACAGAACTATTTGAATATCGTGCTTTGTATGGTTAATTAAAATTTTTGTGTTTTATTGGATACCCGGCAAAAACAATTAATCCAATGACAATATCACATGGCCAATTTTTTAGTTACACGGTATTGTTAGCTAAGCGACGATATGGCGATATGAACACCGATGACAACTGATAGGGTGACAACTTTATGAGTGGTAGAGCCACTCTGTAGACACTTTTGTCTACAGCATGAATGGGCCGGCTCGTCCGGGTCGTTACCACTGCCTCACAGAAAACCGGCGTAAAGTAGCAGCTTGCTACTGCGGTTCGTACGTTGAGTGAGATATCCGGAAGCCCAAACCCCCTCCCCTTCCCAATCCCTTAATTATCCCTTTCCTTTAAGGTCGGCAACGCACCCATGATTCTTTTGGTATTATGGGCGTACATGGGCGGTGGAGATCACTTACCATCAGGTGACCCACTGGCTCGTTTGCCGGCCTATGCAATAAAAAAGGGTGACGAAACCCTTGAACGAACTAATAATAAAACCCGAATGGAAAAGTGAATGATTTTACGGATTATGTATAAAAAAATGTGGATAGAAACAAAACAAACTGTTCTTTTAGTGTATTTATTATTTTTTATAAATATAAACTTTTTTAGTCATCTGACTTTTCACTACTTGAATCGTCACTTTCGGATACATCATACTATCATACTTCATACTAATATTATAAATGTGAATGTACGCTTTCACGCGAAAACTACTTCCGATCATCATGACTTTGTACACATATTCTTGGAGGTATAAGAAGTAATACTTTTTATGAAAAAAAAAAAATCTATATGTATTCTTAATAATGTCTATTTGTTTGTTACGCTTTCACGCCTAAATCACTGAACCGATTGATGAATTTTGAGCTAGAGATAGATGGGACGGAAGATGGGCAGGCGGAAAGCTAGTTTATTATAAAACTCGGAGTCGGTGTTTGAGTAGTGGAATCTATAAGTCAATCAAGCTCATCGTAACCTATTCTCTTTTTACATGTGCGATGCACCGCACCTAAGACTCTGTACCAATTTCGCGTAAGCCTTCCTTTTTTTTAATTGTATAGGCCGACAAACGAGCAAGTGGGTCACCTGATGGTAAGTGAACACCACCGCCCATGTACGCCCACAATACCAAAAGAATCATGGGCGCGTTGCCGACCTTAAAGGAAAGGGATAAATAAGGGATTGGGAAGGGGAGGGGTTTTGGCCTCCGGATATCCCACTCACCGTACGAAACGAAGCAGCAAGCTGCTACTTTACGTCGGTTTTCTGTGAGACAGTGGTAACGACCCGGACGGGCCGGCCCATTCATGCCGTAGACAAAATTGTCTACAACGTGGCTCTACCACTCTTTCTTCTTGTAATAACTCCTCGCCTTCCGCCATTTTAAAACTTTTATTATTTTTGCCAACATATGATTTGAGCTGTGCTCATATTAACTTTATTGGATTTAACTCACAATGGTAGGGCGGAAGGCGTAAAACAGTAACATTTTTCGTGGCTGCCTTTCCGTCAACAACTTTCCTATTATAATGTTATAATACGCACTTATTATCATATATTAATATAATAATGTATTATTTATTTGTTGTAAGTAAATATGTTCAAAGATGATTTAGGTAGTTAGAAACCTAATTCCAATTAATAGACTGAAATGACGGTAGGGCTAAAACATTTTGACGTTTGGAATGTTATAAATACCTGTCTCTGGATTGTAAGCGGGGCATTTGGTTGTGATCCGCCGTACTGAACAGTACCGTCGTATTGAGACTCGCAAGTTAAGTAACTTTATTTTATTATTACTACCATTTGCTTTTGCCTTTGAATATTAGTAATAATGTGTATAGTAATGATGATTATATAAGAATAATATTGTAATCAAAAGGACATGCTCCTACCTGCTTATGGTTATGTTTATTGAATTAAATACTAGCCAATAAATATACGTAACGAATACAGAAGTTCTTCTTTTTATTTATTTACCGACAAGCTGTATCTTTCGCTGCTCGCCTGATGGTATAAGATAGCTTAATAACAATTAAGCTGGGTTACAAGGTTTGCTAATTAAATGTATATTATTAAATAATAATTGCTCGGCTTATAATCTAACATCAGAAGTGGGATATTATCCACTGATCTAACACGAAATATTCTTATTATAGGATGGATATCACTGCTTTACAAGAACTTCTTAAGGCAATTAAAGACGCTGTTACCGGCACTCGGTCAAGAGACGACGACGTTGCTCTGCCGGTTTTCGATCCAACTACAAGTGATTTGGGCGCTGAGTCTTGGTGTAAGAACATCCAGGTACTCTCAAAGGAATTTGGTTGGAGCAGTGTTGCGACTGTCGCCAAGGCAGGTAAGGCCCTAAGAGGATCTGCTTTAGTCTGGTTTGAGACTTGGGAGCCCGCAGATGGTCGCTCTTGGGAAAATTTATGTACAGAGTTAAAGGCTTTGTACCCTGAAAAAAAGAACTTGTCAGAGAAACTCCAAAAAGCTGTACTATATACTTCGGAGGCAGCAGATTCCTACTGCGAATATGCCAGGGAGAAGATTAGGCTTTTGCGTAATACAAAAATCAACTTTACTGAATTACAACTAGTTGAATTAGTGTGTGGTAGTATATCCGATGTAAATGTAAAGATGGCATCTTTTAACAATAATGTTACAACTACTTCCGAACTTATCTCCCTGTTCACTTCATACGCAAAAACTAAGAAACGACCTATAGGACCAAATGGCAGAGAATATAAGGATTCTCCTGGTCCTAGCCATTTTAAACGCTCTAAAATAGAAACCCCGAATTATGACCCAAAATGCTACCAATGTGGTAAAGCAGGTCACACCAAGGCGCAATGCTTTAGAAGAGATACTCAGAATCATATAGCAAAAAACAATCCAGGTACGCAAGAACAAAAACCTGGTGAGTTTGTACGAAAATTTTGCACTTTTTGCAAAAAGCCAGGACATTTAGATTCTTATTGCAGATATAAACAAAAAAATGATATTACCACTCCTACAGCCGAAAAAGAAGTCAATTTTTTAGACAATCCGATTTAAAGTTATCCCAAGTATCGATTAACAATATAATCATAAATTCACTTATTGATACTGGGGCAAATTGTAGTATCATTAAGGAATCTATAGCTAAGCGTCTTGATTGTCACCTCAATCCGTGTAGCTTAAGTATTAATGGGATAGGTGAAGGTACATTACAGTTGTTCTCAAAAATTACAGCATCTGTTAAATTTGAAGAATTGTGTATTGAACTGGATATTTTCGTGGTTAGGGACAATGATTGTCGATACGATCTAATAATAGGTAGAAATGCTATCCAACATCCTGATGTCGAAATTGTAACAGACTGGTTAGGTTCTCGTCTAGTGCGAAAAAAAATACAAAAAGCCGGCCTTGAAATGAACTCCCTCGAAAAATACCGTATTAAACCCATTTCAGAACTTTCAGAGACGTTATTACATTTAGATAATGAATTACGCGATAAGATTAAAGCTCTTTTCCAAAAGTACCCCTCTGTTTTAGAAGCAATTGGTAATGTACAGACTGGCCAATTAGAAATAAAATTGATAAAAGACGAGATTGTGCAATATAGACCATACAGATTAGCCCCAATAGAAAGAGAGAAAGTTAAAGAAATTATACAAGATTTGTTGGATAAATATATTATTAAAGAAAGTAGTTCCCCCTTTTCTAGCCCTATACTTTTAGTAAAAAAGCGTGATGGGAGCGATAGAATGTGTGTAGATTACAGAGCGTTAAATAAACTAATAGAAAAAGACAGATACCCTCTCCCTCTCATTGAAGATCAAATTGACAAGTTAGGACAATCTAAATTTTACATTTCAATCGATATGTAAAATGGCTTTTATCAAATACCGATTTCGGATACTTCTACCAAATACACGGCGTTTGTAACACCAGACGGTCATTACGAATTCCTTAAAATGCCATTTGGTATTTGTAACGGTCCGTCTGTGTTCCAAAGAGCCATTACTAAGGCTGTCGGTCATTTGAAATTCCTGCTGGTTTATATGGATGATATTTTAATACCGTTCGATAGCATTACACAAGGTCTTGATTATCTAGAAAAAACCATTTCGGCGCTCTGTTCCAATGGTTTTACAATAAATCTTAGAAAATGTAAATTTTTCGTCGATAACATCGAATATCTAGGCAGACATATATCCCACGAAGGAGTTAGGCCAAGTCAATCAAAAATAACTGCTCTAGTTAACTCCTCTGTACCTAAGAATGTCAAACAAGTTCGTCAGTTTATGGGTCTAGCCAGTTATTTTCGGAAGTTTATTCCTGATTTCGCGTCACGAACAGCCTGTATTACTAAGTTAACTAAAAATAATCAAAAATGGGATTGGGGCTCCGAACAGGATGTGGCTCGAAAATATATAATTGATCATCTTATATCTAAACCAGTTTTAACAATTTTTGATCCTAAGTATCAGACAGAGCTGCACACTGATGCCAGTTCAATTGGTTACGGAGCAATACTTCTACAAAGGGTCGCTAACGTAAATAAAGTCGTGGCATATTACAGCCGAAGGACAAGTCCGACAGAGTCTAGGTATTGCTCTTATGATTTAGAAACTCTGGCTATCTTCAGTGCCCTGAAACATTTTAGTTTATCTTCTTGGCATTAAATTTACAATTGTCACCGATTGTAATGCGGTAAAATCTACAATGACCAAACGGGATTTATCACCAAGAGTAGCCCGCTGGTGGACCTATATGCAAGATTTTTGGTTTGACATTAAATATAAAAAGGGAAAATTTATTAGTCACGTTGATTTTCTGAGCCGCAATCCGGTAGAGTCCACAGATCCAAATCGTAGATGTTCGCTTGCCGAGGTTAACCTTATTGATGTTAATGACGGCTCACAGTCGTGGCTAAAAATTGCCCAGCAGAATGACCAAGAGACTCAGAATCTCATCTCACAATTACAAGCTGGTGACTTGGATTCAAATCAATATTTAATCAATAATGATTTGTTACATTACAAAACTAGTCCTGCTGCAGAATCGAAATTTTTTATACCAAAGGGATATAGAATTAGCTTATTAAAACTGTTCCACGACGAAAACTGTCATGTGGGCTACGAGAAAGTGTTACACAAAATACGAGAACATTTTTGGTTTCCTGGAATGGCAATATTTGTCAAAAAATATATACATCATTGTTTAATTTGTATCGAAAAAAAAGGTTATTCAGGTCCAAAACAAGGTCTCTTACATCCAATTGACAAAACTGCTATACCGTTCCATACAGTACATTTGGATTGCGTCGGCCCATTCACGGGAACCAGTGAAGGCTACAAGCATATCCTACTACTGGTTGACGGTTTTACAAAGTTTTGTTTATTGAAGCCACTTAAAACTTTAAATAGTCAAGAATTAATACCTATTATAAGAGAGACCATTACGTTATTTGGCACACCGTCTTTGATTATCACTGATCGCGGAACTAATTTTAGCTCTCATCAAATCAAAACCTTTTTTCGACAATTGCACATTGAGCACCACATGATAGCCACAGGAACACCCAGAGGTAATGGTCAAGTCGAACGTTACGTAGCTACAGTAATTAATATGATGAGTACTATGTGTAGTGAATCGTCAGACTGGCCGAACGGATTATGGAAAGTACAGCAGTCTATAAACACCACTGTACAAAAATCCACAGGGTTTTCTCCTTTACGCTTACTGATCGGCGTAGACGCAAACATACCCATCGTACAAGCTCGTTTAAATGAGATTTCAGATGAGATTAATTTAGAGCCCCCTATCAACGTGCAAGCTGATCGTGAACTTGCCAAACAAAGGTTACAACACGTTTCAGAAAAAATTAAGGAACGTTTTGATTCTGTTAGACGGAATAATAAGAACTATGATACCGGTGATTTGGTATACGTTAATCAGGACCATAGACGTAATGATAAATTAAAAGCAAAATTCAAAGGCCCATACGAAATCTCTTCAACTCTTCCCAATGATCGCTATGCTCTAAAAGGTTTAGGTAATCTAAGAAATATTGTAGTTGCCAAAGAAAAATTACGGTTTTGGCCTGGAGAATGGGTTGACGAAAATATTATTGTTGAAACTGCCATGGCTTCTACCCTGTGATTAGTGTAATTATAAATATTATACTTGATTTGTTTTTGTATTATACTTATATTGTATGTATTATATGAATAAAATAAGACTTGATACTTGTTTATGATGATTGATGGCTACTATGCCGAACCTTAATCCATACCTTAGTGTGATGACACGTTTGATTAATAGATTTATTAAGTACATCTTCGCTGGTCGACCATTTACTTGGTGCCAATTAGTCTCACCAGCAGCGGGTGAATGTGATTGGCATGTCTAGGTATCTGGTAAAGATGTACAAATATTCGCTGTCGTACTTGTTTGGTGTTGGTCTATCTCAATGCAGTGATTGAAGGGGACCAACATGGCTATGCAAGTACTATATTATAAGCTGTTTGGCCACACGTTTGGTGTCAGTTAGTCTCACTGGCAGCTGGTGAATGTATCTGACATGTCTAGGCGTCTGGCAAATAAGAGTAATCAGTAATCTCTGATGACTATGTACCTATTTACTATTATAAATGTCGACTGGTTTCCAACTGGTAATGTACTTCGAGGACGATGTACTGTCAGTATGGCCGTATTATCATATATTAATATAATAATGTATTATTTATTTGTTGTAAGTAAATATGTTCAAAGATGATTTAGGTAGTTAGAAACCTAATTCCAATTAATAGACTGAAATGACGGTAGGGCTAAAACATTTAGACGTTTGGAATGTTATAAATACCTGTCTCTGGATTGTAAGCGGGGCATTTGGTTGTGATCCGCCGTACTGAACAGTACCGTCGTATTGAGACTCGCAAGTTAAGTAACTTTATTTTATTATTACTACCATTTGCTTTTGCCTTTGAATATTAGTAATAATGTGTATAGTAATGATGATTATATAAGAATAATATTGTAATCAAAAGGACATGCTCCTACCTGCTTATGGTTATGTTTATTGAATTAAATACTAGCCAATAAATATACGTAACGAATACAGAAGTTCTTCTTTTTATTTATTTACCGACAAGCTGTATCTTTCGCTGCTCGCCTGATGGTATAAGATAGCTTAATAACAATTAAGCTGGGTTACAAGGTTTGCTAATTAAATGTATATTATTAAATAATAATTGCTCGGCTTATAATCTAACACACTCACGCCTGTATTACCCGAAGGGGTAGGCAGAGGTATAACCAGTACACCCACATTTCGCCGAGCATATCTCCGTCCTTAGTGTTAGGGACTCAGCCCAGCGGTCATCTGGATTTTCTATCTCTCCCCCGGGTACTTTACGCTGGGTTGTAAGACCGGTGAGTCCAACATAACCGTCCCGTCACCCCCCAGGCGAGGGGGGTAGCGAGAACCTAATTTTTCCTCGCGAAAACAAAAAAAAATATCTCCGTCCTATGATGCGATAGGGAGCGAGCCTATCGTCATACCGGGCACAATTCCAAACTCCGGGATGATACTGAACATTTCTTAAAAGAAAAACTAATAACTAATAAAACTAACAATATTCTTTTATCCGACCCGGGGATCGAACCCGAGACCTCAGCGTCAACCACAGCCGTAACGCGTACGCATTAGAATTGCGCCACCGTAGCAGTAATAATAATAATATTCTTTTAAATTTTTAATAAAAGTTGAGTTTTTATTTCAGGTTATTTATAATTGATTGATTTTTCTTACAGCCACGCGTGAATATCTGCCTTCCGCCAACTCTTATATGTATAATCTCTAAGGTGGCAATACTGTAGGCCTAGTACAAGTTTTAATAGTATTCGAAAACGATGAAAGTTTTCGTCTTCTCTCCACACGTCGAGTATTATTAGCCACTAGTGGGAAATATAATGAATTAAAATTAATAATATGGTTAATTTTATTTAATATTAATCGAATATGAAATTAGTTTTTAAGCGATTCTTCGTATTTGTAACTCGTACTAGGCCTACTGAGCTGGGCCGGCGCGAAACTATAATTGTCAAATCTGTAAAATATTTATTTTATTTTATGAACTGTTTAGAAAATAACCTTTCTAGTAGCATTATTCTAAGGCTTCATATATAATAATATAATAATTTGTGTAGTTATTTAACGTATTTATTATTTCAATTTATTAAATTTTTAAATAATTTCCAATCCTTGTAAATCCTATGTTAAAATCATTAATTTATTCAATTCTTCGCATCACTACGAATTAGCAATACGAAATGTTTTTACGATTCCCCTCTATATTCTATGCAAATGCATTTTGAGAATATTCAGTTTTTGAGAAATATAACGTCATTTATTGGTTAATTGGTGCAATTCAAAGTTCCCTTTGACCGGATAAAGTGGAGAAGACCGCGAAGCGTCCTCACGGATCCCGACGATGAGACCACTCTGGCCATCCGAGGATTGTAGGAACTTAGAAATAAATTATACTTACACACTATACCGTTGCCCGCAACCCTGACCCTGCACCGGCTCAGGAGCCGACGAATCTGAGTTGATTTTAAACTCCCCAATCATTAATCACAGTCTCTGCCCTATTTTAGTGACCGTCCTGAGTCAAGGTTAGTACCCCACAGGGGGTGCCCTCAGCATGGTCGCTTAAATGTAAGGGTTGAGACCGTTTAAAACGCTCACCTAAAAGTCCGGTGAAGCTAAAAACATCCGACTCGCTTTATGAGTGGTAGAGCCATGCTGTAGACACTTTTGTCTACAGCATGGCATGAATAGGCCGGCTCGTCCGGGTCGTTACCACTGCCTCACAGAAAACCGGCGTAAAGTAGCAGCTTGCGCATTTACGCACAATGGCCCGACATTCAACGGGCTAAGTGCGGAGAAAAGGAGCCCACAATCAAATCAAATCAAAAAAGCAGCTTGCTGCTGCGTTTCGTACGGTGAGTGAGATATCCGGAGACCCAAATCCCCCTCCCCTTCCCAATCCCTTAATTGTACCTTTCCTTTAAGGTCGGCAACGCGCCCATAATTATTTTGGCATTGTTTGCGCACATGGGTGGTGGTGATCACTTACCCATCAGGTGACTCACTTGCTCGGCCTATGCCATAAAAAAAACTCGCGTCGAGTTATCAGCATAAAGCCAAAAAAGTAGCTGCACGCAATTCTCACGATTGCGTCTTGGTGCACAGACCGCTGTCTGACTCGGCGACCTCCCAACGCTTACCCTTGTGGCCGTTGTAGTTTATTTATTATTATCAACGTGGGACGCAAGTCTTTATTTAAATAAGTCATATTGCTGTTTAATTTGATATCGGTATATTGTCACAGTTATAAAAACTAGTTATTTATCATCCAGTACCGTGTTTTCCTTCTGATATCTGAGCATATTCCGACATATTTATAAACATATTTATGCAAGGGTAAATGAGAACCTAGGGATTTGTGTAAAAGTTTATTAATCAATTAATTAAATTAGACGCTAAATACACAAATAATAGTAGTGAATGTCGTCGTGACTTGCTGGAGGTTTTAAAAGAGTGGTGTTTCATGCCCTTTCTCACCAAATTAAGCGTGACATTCACTAATCTTCTACGTCTTGATACACGCGTTTGATACAAAAGACAGTGGTTAGTCAATTATTTACCATATCCACCTATTGTCTGAATTTCATAATCCAGAGGGTTAAGGGTTTTTGCTTCATCTGCACTTAACTTAACAAATTTGTTGTAATAGTTTGGTTCACGCGACAACTGCTCCGATAACCAGTTGGGCTTCGCAGAAATCATCACCACCAGGATCAAAAGCAGCAAACACAGCCTGGTGATGGCGAGCATGATGACGGAGTGCACAGAGCTTTGTGTGATGGTGAGTCTCGGCGTATCCTTTTATATCATCCTGGAGGAATAAACCACTGCCCTTTAACACAAGCAATCTCAACAATGACAGTTAGATAGTAAGTTAACATATTTACGAGATTCTGCCTCTTAAAATAGACATATTATAAAGTTGTGATAGCTCAGCAGGGAGTGGTACGAACTGCCGAAACGTAAGTTGCAGGTTCGAAACCAAATTCAAGAACATGTACCTCTGACTTTTCTCAGTTACTTGAGTATGCATTGTTAATTATGACTTGCTTTAATGGTGAAGGAAACATCGTGAGGAAACCTGCATACCTGAGAAGTTCTCAATAAGAGTTTTTAAGGTATGTGAAGTCTGTCAACCCGCATTAGTTCAGTGTACTGGACAAATCCTAACCCTTCTCATTCTCTCATTCAGTAGACGAGGCCCATGCCCAGCAATGGGCTGTGTGTATGTATAATACAGGGCTGGTATATATATCTTTTTTTATTAGCTTGAATTAAGAGAGGAGCAGATCGCTCGCCTGATGGTAAGCGCGACGCCTTCTCATTAGTGATTACACATTGCTATTTCGCAGCATAAGTAGACAAAGCGGTGGTACCAACCCAGACGGCCTCTCGCTTACGAGGGACCTACCTACCACCATGTAACACCATGATGTAACAAACATCCAAATTCACAAAAACTCTAAACTTCCACATTTATATCATGTATTTATTCATTTATTCATCATGAAAGCATTCGTAGCGCAGTGGACGAGTAGACGGTTGCGAAGCGAGAGGCCGTGGGTTCGATTCCCACACCAAAACAAATATTTGTCTATCCACAAATATTTGTTTCGGGTCTGGGTGTTGTGGGACTGCAAGTCCCTCGTAGTTCTTGATACCCACGATACAGGTTTACCTAGTGTGGGCTCAGGACTATGTGTGTGACTGTTGGGTGTACTCGTATTTATTTATATTAGTAGTAGCATTTACAGTTGAATATTTCTGTCTCACAGAAAACCGGCGTAAAGTAGCAGCTTGCTGCTGCGTTTCGTACGGTGAGTCAGATATTCGGAGGCCCAAACCCCCTCCCCTTCCCAATCCCTTAATTATCCTTTTCCTTTAAGGTCGGCAACGCACCCATAATTCTTTTAGTATTGTGGGCGTACATGGGCGGTGGAGATCACTTACCATCAGGTGACCCACTTGCTCGTTTGCCGGCCTATGCTATAAAAAAAACTTTATTATGTGATAAGTATAGTGTCATGGAGTATTATTAAATTCAAAGTGATGTGTAGTATTTTATGTTGATGTAGGTTTGACTTGAGGCGAGAAATCCGCTCGTCATCTATCAGTATACAACTCATGAGTACATTGGTACTCATTAGCATCGGTGATGAGGTTAAAGGTACACACTCTCGGTTATCAGTGGGTTTTACGTGAAGTTCCACAAAATATAATATGTTTATCTACGGCAAATTAATGTGTACAAAATAAATGGAAGTTTGTGAACTGAGAAAAAAAAACGGAGGGTGTTCTCAATTCGACTGTTTATTTTTTAACTACCATTTCGATGCCTCGGTGACGCAGTTGTAATGCGCACGCGTTACGATTGAGACCAACGCTGAGGTCATTCGGTGAAGGGTTCGATCCCCAGGTCGGGTAAAGTGGTATTGGGTTTTTCTATTTTCGAAATGCTCAGTATCAGCCCGGAGTCTGGAATTTGTGCCCGGTATGGCAATAGGCTCGCCCCCTATCACATAAGGGTGAAATGTGGGTGTACTGGTTACACCTCTGCCTACCCCTTCGGGGATTACAGGCGTTAGTGCGTATGTACCATTTCGATTTAATCCGCCTTGAAATAAATAAACCGTATTCAAATCGTTCCATTCCTTTAGGTGCTAAGTTTCAGACAGATAAAGAGATCAATCTTATAACACCCCTATTTTACGTCCGAGGTTAATTAATAAAAAACAATATATACCTTTACATAACCCTCCCTTCTTCGTGCAATCTGGTAAAAAGACAAGTTAAACGGAATAATCGTATCGCCTTACCAATTGAGCTAAAAGCCCAATCGGCCGACCGTCAAATCCTGTTGGGGCAGGTATCCAGGGGATTATTCTGTGCAGTTATGCCGCGAGCAACGCCGCCTGCCAGTACTAACAAGGGGAAACTGAGGGTCATCAAAGCCATAATATGGGGTAGTACAATCTATAGTGCATTTCATACGCGTGGTTATTGTGGAAATAATTTTTCAAATATATGTTAGGGTATTCTCTTTTTAATTGACTTCAAAAAAGGAGGAGGTTCGCAATTGGACTATTTTTTTATTTTTATTACCTCAGAACTTTCGACTGGGTGAACCGATTTTGTTGATTCTTTTTTTATCCGAAAGCTGGTGCTTCCCGTGTAGTGGGACCACAATTTGGTTAAGATCTGACGACGGAGACCGGAGTAAAAAATAAAACTCCTCAACGGACAACAGTACACTCGTCGCGATTGTGTTAAAATATTGGAATTTACATACTATTGCTGTAACTACCACTAAACATTTAAAAATAAACTAACGTCTAACAAAACTTAGAAACCTACTTCAAAATAAAAACACTGCAAAGTCAAAAATAACAAAATCTATAGGTCTCTTTGGAGTCGGTGCAATTTTATTTGACCGGTAGCGACACAGGCATGTGTTACCCTATGAATGTAAACATGAAACACAATTATGAGTAAGAAAGAAAAAAAACTAATAAAAATTAATAGATTAGTTCTTGTAATGCAAATATTTTAATAATATTATTTCTTTCTTTATGCCTGGCGCGGGCGTTATCACGGCTTAATGATATTGAATTATAATAATATTGAAATTGGTAAAAAAAATGGTAAATTTGGTATTGTATACAGTATTCATTAAGACTGCCTCGGTGGCGCAGTTGTAATGCGTATGCGTTACGATTGAGGCTAACGCTGAGGTCTCGGGTTCGATCCCCGGGTTGGGTAAAGTGGTATTGGGTTTTTCTATTACGAAATGCTCAGTATCAGCCCGGAGTCTGGAATTTGTGCCCGGTATGGCGATAGGCTCGCCCCCTATCACATTTTGGGACGGAGATACGCTCGGCGAAATGTGGGTGTACTGGTTACACCTCTGCCTACCCCTTCGGGGATTACAGGCGTGAGTGCGTATGTATGTATGTATATTCATTAAATATATATTTTTACGAGTGGTAGAGCCACGCTGTAGACAATTTTGTCTACATGTTGTATTAGATTCTGTGTACAATTCTGTGAAGCTATTAAAAAAAATGAAATTAACATATAAACATATATGAAATACAAACATACGCACTTACGCCTGTATTCCCTGTAAGTGGTAGGCAAGGGTGTAAACAGTACACGAACATTTCGCCGAGCGTATCTCGGTCCCATGATGTGATGGGGGGAGAGTCTATCGCCATACATGGCACATTTCCAGACTCCGGGCTGATATTGATAATTTCGAAGTACCGCGTACGCATTACAACTGTGTAATTTTACAAGGTGGTAGGTCCCTCGTTTGCGAGAGACCGGCTGGGTTGGTACCACCAATTTGTCTATTTCTAGCGCCAAGCAACAGTGTGTAAGCACTGTTGTGTTCCGGTGTGAAGGACATTGAAGCCAGTGTAATTACTGGGCATTATGAGACTTAACACCTTATGTCTCGGGGTGACGACCGCAGTCCAGTGTCATGCAGTGCTTTATTTAAAGTTCTGTGTGGCGTTGCTTCTGTTTATGGGCAGGCGTGGCGCTTACCATCAGGCGAGCGACCTGCTCGTCTCGTCATTCAATCTAATAAAAATAATAATAATAATAATAAACAACACCAAATAAGAACAACAAGCCTCGATCAACACCTCCAGAGGCTCTCAATTGGTCGTTGGGTCAAGAGCCAGATTCAGAAAGCAGTGTTATTGGACACGGCACGCATTGTGAGGAGGTTCCTCACTTTGGGGTCCTAACCACCGATGGCTTGGGTCCTAGGCCTCGCCATTGGAGGGTGATACTTTTTATATTTTTAAATGTTTTATTTTTTAGAAATGTAATATTTAAATATGTAAAAATCCTTTTAGAATAAAGAGTACTGTACATAATAATCATAATAAGTTAATAAGTTAAGTTAAATAAAAAATAATATACATATATTGCTTATCAAAGGATTCTTATAAACATTGACAGCCTCTGTGGCGTAGCGGGCGAGTAGCCGGTTGCGAAGCGTGAGGCCGTGGGTTCGATTCCCGCACCTAGACAAATGTTTGTCTGATTCACAAATATTTGTCTCGGGTCTGGTTGTTGTGGGACCGCAAGTCCCTCGTAGTTCCTGATACCCACGATACAGGTTTACCTAGTGTGGGGTCGGGACTATGTGTGTGACTGTTGGGTGTATTTATTATTTATTTTATAAACATATCCTTCCGTTATCGTAAATATTCTCGGGAATACCAATGCCACGGGGTCGTCAGACTGCTATACCACATGTTAAAAAGTTGTAGTTATATTTAAGGGTCGATGCATACATCTCACAGTGAGTGTTGCCGGATCTCATCAAAATCTAGACATCCTCAAATTTCACGCTGTTTTAACCGACTTCGAAAAAAGGATTGAAAATTTTTAGAAAAAAGAATCGTAATAAAACTAGTTTATACGGATTTTATCGCGGTTTAATTTTTATTTTAGTCCATTACATTTCGAAAGCTTTCGTGGTCACGGGTGAGACTGAGGTGTAGGTCGTCACGAATTTAATGTTACAGTACCTACCTTCATTTTAGAATTATACATTTTTATTTTTTAAGTTAGTTGACACTAAAATCCATATAAACTAGTTTTATTTCAATGTGTAATATTCGCGTAAACATAAGAAACCACTAGGAAAAAAATCATTTAATAATTTAATTGCGATGTGGTGCCATATAAATTGGGTTAACATGTATTTAAATCGCGTGAAACGCCATACTGTACGTCGTAACTTACTCCAAAAATAACAAACATTAGAAACCGACTTCAAAATACCAACACTGAAAAGTGGAAAATAAATTTCTATAGGTCTCTTCAACTAAAATAGAGACTCCAAAGAGATTTATAGAAATTGTTATATTTAAATTTTTTGTTTTATTTTTTAAGTCGGTTTCTAAGTTTTGTTAAAACTTTTTTTATTTTACATTTTGTAGTGGATTATTATATAAAATATATTATATATATTTTTAGATACAGGTATGGCATATGTTAATTCCAATAAAATAACACAATCTCGATGACTATGCTGTTGTCCGTTGAGTTTTTTTTTCTCCGTACTTCGTCATCAGATCTTAACCAAATCTATATGGGACCACATCGCAGCTAAACTCTATTGAATGTAATTTGTGTTCCTTTTACTTACATAAAACGTGTTTAAGGTTATGTACTTTTTTACAAGGTGGTAGGTCCCTCATATGCGAGAGGCCGTCTGGGTTGGTACCGCCGTTTTGTCTATTTCTGCCGCCAAGGAGCAGTGTGTAAGCACTGTTGTGTTTCGGTTGGAAATACATTGAAGCCAGTGAAATTACTGGACATTTTGAGACTTAACATCTTATGTCTCAGGATGACGAGCGCAGTCCAGTGCCATGCAGTGTTTTGTAATTCAAAGTTCTGTGTGGTGATGCTTCTGTTTATGGGCAAGCGTGGCGTTTACCATCAGGTGAGCGACCTGCTCGTTTCGTCACTCAAGCTTATAATAATAAAAAAAACTTTTTAACGAAGTTTGAGTTGGTTTGGTCCTAATATGCCTTTTAATATGAAATTCTGAAATACGAACTAATTCAAAATTCAAATCATTTATTCCGTAATTTGGATTATAAATATCACTTTTACATGTCAATAATTTTTTATGCTACATTACATTTACGACGGCATTTCGGGGCTAGCCATGAGAAGAAATGCCGAAACAAACTCATGGGTTATAGCCTCTTTTAATGTCCATTGTTTTACAGGACAGAGGGGCTAGCACGGAAACTTGCGAAAAGTTATTCGGGCTGTCATCGACAACAATTTCTATGAGATTTTAGTACAGCGCCTCTATCGTACGTAAAAGAAACTAATATATATGGAGTATAGACCAATGATATTTAAGGAATTATCTATCGAGCCCTCGATACCTTTACATTACGATTTCTATAGTTTTCCGTGCTAGCCCCTCAGGTAGATTTTTTTTTTTTTTTTTGATAAATTGGAATGTTTGGTAAACCGATCCGAGTTCAAACTTAGAGTTCATTCGTATCAGTTGTTTATACTTTAGTGTTGTCAAGTTGCAAGACGATTATGGATATGCTATTATTCGACAAAAAAGAAAATTATACAATATGTAACAAAAAGCCTGTTGGCCCTTTTTGCACTACAACATGAATGGGCCGGCTCGTCCGGCTCGTTACCACTGTCTCACAGAAAACCGGCGTAAAGTAGCAGCTTGCTGCTGCGTTTCGTACGGTGAGTGAGATATCCGGAGGCCAAAATTCCCCTCCCCTTCCCAATCCCTTATTTATCCCTTTCCTTTAAGGTCGGCATTGCGCCCATGATTATTTTAGTATTGTGGGCGTACATGGGCGGTGGAGTTACCATCAGGTGACCCACTTGCTCGTTTGCCGGCCTATGTTATACAAAAAACATGGGACGGAAATAAGTTCGGCTAAATGTGGGTGTACATACATAATATACCTACATAGGTCATCTTATTAATTCGGTACGTGTGTGGTACGATCCAATCAGCATAAATTGAAGCGCGGTAGTCGTCCTGCGACAGATGCCCTGTAATTGTTCCTGGGACATTTTTTCTGCCCACCCCCCTTCTAATGTCGTTGATCGAATCTGTTTAAAACGTGCTAAGTGTGTGTAGAGAAGGATTTTGTATTTTTTTATAGCATAGGCTGGCAAAGCAGCAAGTGGGTCACCTGATGGTAAGTTATCTCCATCAATACCAAAAAAATAATGGGTGCGTTGCCGACCTTAAAGGAAAGGGATAGTTAAAGGATTGGGAAGAGGAGGGGGATTTGGGCCTCCGGATATCTCACTCCCCGCCAGAAACACAGCAGCACTTTACGTCGGTTTTCTGTGAGACAGTGGTAACGACCCGGACCACCCAGCCCCTTGATGTAAACAAAACTGTCTACACTAACCCAGTCTCGATTAACCCAGCTTTCAAATAACCAAAACGCATTCAAATCGTTTCATTTATTTAGGCATTACAGGCAGACAAATAGACAGTGTCATACAGGTGGACAGACATCCGGATAAACCGACAAAAGTGTTATACCACTCTTTAAAAAGCGGTCTCCATACTTTGTATCCTTCATCCCCTGTAATAAACGCAGGGGTGCAGTGTACTCAGGTGTCGAATCGCGACTACGCGTGAGCTATGTGTGTATGCCCCTCGTATACGACACTCACTTAACTATGGTGCGACATAGTGAGGTAATAGTATTTTGATATTTCAATAAAATTTGTGAACTAGTATGTTGAGTGGTAGAGCCACGCTGTAGACACTTTTGTCTGCAGCATGTATGGGCCAGCTCGTCCGGGTAATTACCACTGTCTCACAGAAAACCGGTGTAAAGTAGCAGCTTGCTGCTGCGTTACGTACGGTGAGTGAGATATCCGGAGGCCCAAACCCCCTCCCCTACCCAATTCCTTAATTATCCCTTTCCTATAAGGTCGGCAACGCTCCCATGATTATTTTGGTATTGTGGGCGTACATGGGCGGTGGAGATCACTTACCATCAGGTGACTCATTTGCTCGTTTGCCGGCTTATGCCATAAAAAAGTGGCTTTCTATAAGAAAACAACCGTGTAGAGCAGGCCCATTCGTACTGCAGATAAAACTGTATTTAACGTTACTCTATCACTCCTAAGACTACCGTCCAAATACCTAAATAGAAAAAAAGCTTTGACGTAAAAAACAGACTTCAAATATAATAAATAATAATACTAGCCCTGTATTATATACGTCCCACTGCTGGGCACGGGCCTCCTCTACTGAATGAGAGGGGTTAGGCCTTAGTCCACCACGCTGGCCTAATGCGGCTTGGTAGACTTCACATACCTTCGAAATTCTTATGAAGAAATTCTCAGGTATTCAGGTTTCCTCACGATGTTTCCTTCACCGTTGAAGCAAGTGATAATTAACAATTAATACACACATTACTTAGAAAAGTCAGAGGTGTATGCACTTGGGGCTGGTTTCGAACCTGCGACTTTCGTCTCAACAGTCCATACCACTCCCCACTGAGCTATCACTGCTATCATAGACTTCAAAAAATAACTTTTTATTTTTGAATGTTTAGTGGTAGGTTGTGCAATGGCATGTAAATTCCACACAATAACATAAGCGCGTGACTATGCTATTGTTCGTTGAAGAGTTTCATTTTTTACTCCGTACTCCTTCATCACATTTTAACCAAATTAATATGGGGCCACATCGCAGCTAAATTCTATCAATGAATTGTTTTCCATAAAAACGGTTTCCAATTTGGAGGAGAAATCGATTGTTGATAAAAAAACTCGCCGAACTTAAAACCTCCTTTTTGTAGTCGATTATTTTTTTTTATAACAGTAATCGTTCAGTTTAAATTTCAATTATACTGGCTGTTGTATAAAGGTGGTATCAATAGTTATTGATATCACCTTTGTATGTGCATAAATACCTAATAATATTCCTTTGCCCTTTGTATATGCATCTATTAAAATAGATGCACATACAGAATGATTTAAAGCTGAGAGGTAAATGAATGAGGTGAATAAAAAAACAAACCTTGATTTATTTTATATCAGTATAAAAGTATTGGAATCGTAAAAAATCAGTGATATTCAACCGTATATGCATTAACATGCAGCAGCCAAGGGTCCTCAAACGTTCCTTTCTATATGAATTTATGAATGAATATAATATGAATATTCAAAATCTATGAAATTTACGTGATTTTAATTTCTACCGGCAAATTGCTAGTTACCCACCCTATAAGTATTTTTTTTATTAACACCACATTTTATAACACCCTGTACATTTATAAAGCAATTATAATTTTATATGACTGCCTCAGTAGCGCAGTTGTAATGCGTACGCGTTACGATTGAGGCTAACGCTGAGGTCTCGGGTTCGATCCCCGGGTCGGGTAAAGTGGTATTGGGTTTTTCTATTACGAAATGCTCAGTATCACCCCGGAGTCTGAAATTTGTGCCCGGTATGGCGATAGGCTCGCCCCCTATCACATCGTGGTACGGATATACGATCGGCGAAATGTGGGTGTACTGCTTACACCTCTGCGTACCCCTTTGGGGATTACAGACATGAGTGCGTACAATTATAATTATTTTCCAAAAACTAAAGTGAACTATTTCACTCGCACCGTAGTTTGTAGCATTGTCTTCCCAGTTAGGGTGGATTGTCCGAGGGAAACATCCCTCCGCGCCCCAAACTCTTTGATGTGGCCGCCGTGACCGTGAAAATGTGACGTCGATTCATTTCGCCGCCATTAACGGATTTTATAATTGAACTCAAATTGACACGCTTTGTACGGTTTGGTTGGGTTTGTGTATATTTTTCAAATCAATCTGCCTGGTAAATCAATCTGGCAATCTGAGTGGTAGAGCCACGCTGTAGACACTTTTGTCTACAGCATGTATGGGCCGGCTCGTCCGGGTCATTACCACTGTCTCACAGAAAAGCGGCGTAAAGTAGCAGCTTGCTACTGCGTTTCGTACGGTGAGTGAGATATCCGGAGGGCAAAACCCACTCCCCTTCCCAATTCCTTAATTATCCCTTTCCTTTAAGGTCGGCAACGCAACCATGATTATTTTGGTATTGTGGGCGTACATGGGCGGTGGAGATCACTTTAATCAGGTGACCCACATGATCGTTTGCCGGCCTATACCATAAAAAAAACAAAAATCAATCTTGGCTAAAAATTATGCATATCGATGATGTTTTATTAAGGTCCACATCGATCTATGTAGATGCGGTTCCATGCATAACTTGGAATTATAAAGTTCTGCACTCGCGTTATCCACACTCAGAAATTTAATTTATGATTATTTCTGTACTCAGACGGATCATCAAATCGTTTTATGTACTTAGTAAGGTAGCATAAAGCATTTACTGGATTTATACACATATACACAACCCTACAGACAGTCAAAGGGACAAACTTATAATACCTCTCTTTCTTGTCGGGAGTTAATAATAATAATATCATTTAATTTTTAAGAATCGCATTTTTGATTACAAGTTAGCTTTACTGTTGATTACAAATGCTACGATTTTACTCGCTGAACGATCAATACTCAGGTATACACTAAGCGCAAGATGACCAATTGCATTTTTTTCTTTTTTATTAGATCGTCTACTAATTTTTGGCCTGTGTGTTGCATGTCGCGTGACGGTCGGCCGCGGAGTAGGGAAGTGAAAGGCACTCGCCAAAGCAGTCAAGGCCAATATGGCGGCGTCTATAGATCGCACGCTATTTTGTTTGTTTGTTTTTGTTAGTGTTTAATGTAATATTATTTCAAAAAATTTTAGTTAAATGTCTATAATGTGAAAAAAGTTTCACTTTTACCGTGGTTTCATAAAACCACACAACGATTTTTTTGTATTTGATTATAATAATTAATTGCTGCCTCGGTAGCGCAGTTGTAATACGTACGCGTTACGGCTGTTGCGGTGAGGTCTCGAATTCGATCCCCGGGTCGGGTAGAAGTGATATTGGGTTTTTCTATCACGAAATGCTTAGTATCAGTCCATAATCTGGAATTGTGCCCGGTATGGCGATAAGCTCACCCCCTATCGTATTATGGGACGGAAATAAGCTCGTCGAAATGTCGGTGTACAGGTTACACCTCTGCCTACCCCTTCGGGGATTACAGGCGAGAGTGCAAATGTATGTATGTAGGTATAATAATTATATTCTCTGGAAATCTGTGAATGCACTAGGCGCAACACTGCAACAAATATAGACGTGAGTTAATATCATCTTATAAACATATTTTGTATTGTCTGTGACACCAGGTCACCTCTCAAAGATAGCAAGGGGTATAAAAAGCTTGCACACTACACTTCACCATCACACAAACCTCTGTGCTTTGAATAACTCGTCTGAAAACTCGCTTCGTCACCATGGTCGCCGTCATCAGGCTGTGTTTGCTGCTTGTGATCTTCGCGTCGCTGGCTTCCGCGAAACCTTTCTTATGGGTCATAAAATCTATCTTAGAGGGACCATCTGCGAATAACAATATTAATTATAACGTAAATAATATAAACGTACCAACACATCATCCACCTTCTGAAAATAGTACACAAGGGTGATTAAACTGGACACTTCCCGAAAATCATTAATTGAAAGACGAAGACGTTATTCCATAGTGCCACCACGACGGTCCTTAAATGTGTTTGTACATTAATGTATATACACTACTTCGCTTCATTTATTATAAAATACACTAAATACACAACAAATCTGTTTTATTATTTTGCCCTATAATAATATAAGTACATTATGTTAGGCTAATTTTTCATCACTATTATTAAAAAGTGTTTATTTTTTGACAGTCTTCGTGGCGCAGTGGCGGGTAGCCGGCTGTGAAGCGAGAGGCCGCGGGTTCGATTCCCGTAGTGACATTTTTTTTTGTCTGATCCACAAATATTTGTTTCGGGTCTGGGTGTTTTCTTTACAGAGGAGTGGACGTCATAGAGTGCATATAAAATATATTTTAACAGATATTATTTTTTGTGAAAGATGCTCAAAATTTTGTGATATCAGAATCGGTATTGAAACGTAATAAAATAACTCGCATACGAATGTGAGACTATAAAAATAATCATATTTATTTTTATACAATAATTATTTTATTGTTTGTAAACCGTATTTTAATTGATTACCTCTGCAAGAGCGATGACTCGGAGCCAGAGCGAGATAGCAAGTTGCGGCGTCTATGTGCATTAAACGCGCCGCTTGCGGGCCTGGGTTCGTCAATACGTCATATCAGTCAGCTGTTCATAATTTTTCATGTTCATTTTTCTAACCTACCTGTATAAGGATAATATCTCGCTTCTGCTTTTTTATTTAAATATTTTTGTTAAGCTGTCTATACACCTATATTCACTACCTAGAAAGGGCCAACAGGGTTTTTTTATATACTGTATACAGACGATTTGAGAACCTTTCTCCGTTTTTATCGTTGGTTAAAAATAAAATGTTGTCCATTAGATTATATTTCCCATTATTTTCTTACGTCATCACCTGCGCGAGTTTCTATCTGGCATATAATAAAAAATTGTTTATGACCTTCTCAATGTTTCAACAGTTAACAACCTGCATCATCAAAATCGGTTAAATGGTATAGCCGCCAGGAAAGAAAAGCAGTCTCATTATCGTGTTTAATTACCTACTTAAAGTACATACTCACTCACGCCTGTAATCCCCGAAGGGGTAGGTAGAGGTGTAACCAGTACACCCACATTTCGCCGAGCGTATCTCCGTCCCATGATGTGATAGGGGGCGAGCCTATCGCCATACCGGGCACAAATTCCAGACTCCGGGCTGATACTGAGCATTTCGTATTAGAAAAACCCAATACCACTTTACCCGACCCGGGGATCGAACCCGAGACCTCAGCGTTATCCTCAATCGTAACGCGTACGCATTACAACTGCGCCACCGAGGCAGTCTACTTAAAGTATGAATTAAAAACAATTTAGAAATAAAATACTGGCATAATAAAACTCAGGCAAACAAACTGGCGACTAAAGGCGTACCTACAAAACAAAATGTCGCTGATAATGGACAAATTACAAATAAAACAAAATAACTACAGATTAATTACGCATAAAGTTTTCTCAAACAGCGTCCATTAATAATATAACGGATCGTATAAATCATTTCAAACTTTGAAGTGTAACAATTAGTCTATGCAGCGGGTCGGTGCATTTCAGTGAACGAATTCCATACTATTGTCCTTTAGAAGTGTTATGTCCTGCCGTGGTCATTACTCACTCTAATTAGCGCTGCTATTTGCTTCTTTTTGTCGGTCTAAATAATTTTGAGATGGGCCATTAATGTCGAGCAGTAGTTGTTGCTTGTAATGGCTTACATTACAGGCAAGTCTAAAGTGCAAAAAAGTAATTATATTAATAAAAAAATCTATATCGATTTTGATATATTGAGGAGGCATATTTTCTAATCCCTAAACCATACTTTTCCTTTATGGTCGCCAACGCGTCATGATTCTTCAAGTATTCTGGATGTTTATGGGTGGTGTAGATCGCATACCATCAGGTGACTCACTTGCTCGTTTGCAGGTCTCGGCTATAAAAAAATCAGTGGTATCGTAGATGCATTGTAGCCATTGAGAAAAGCTTGAGAGTTGAGGTTTTGTTTGAGCGTTCGGTGATCTCATTCATATCATCAAGTATATCATTTTGTGAAACAGCGGTATCCTGGTGGAACCGACCCATCCTTGTCAAACATGATTGTTACCATCGATTATTGGCAGGCTATTTACCTACATAAAAACTGTTGCGGTCCTGGGATCAAAATAAAAATAAATAAAATAAACGAGGAAATGGGTCACCTGATGGTAAGCTATCTCTACCGCCTATGTACGCCAACAAATCCAAAAGGATCATGGGCGCGTTGCCGACCTTAAAGAAAAGGGATAATTAGGGGATTGGGTGGAGGATTTGTGTACGAAACACAGCAGCAAGCTACTACGCCGGTTTTCTGTGAGACAGTTGTATTGACCCGGACAAGCTGGCCTATTCATGCCGTAGACAAAACTGTCTTCAGCGTGGCTCTACCACTCAATAGGTGGTAACGGAATTGGAATTTGTGGAAATAATCATACCGTGAATGTACTAGTTGCATCTCTGCTTACCCCTTTGGGAATATGGGCTTGTACATATGCCTTAGTACTAAAGCGTGGCTGTACCACTAAGTACAAGACGTATGCGGTACAATAGAACATACATTACCGTCACACATTCCTAGAAGGGTGCAATTAACGTTGCTAAACGGTGTTGCAGTTTGATGTATGCATTTACTAATTACGCGTAGACGTTCCTGGGCTGCTGTGATTTACTTCTAATGATGATTACTTTGTATGTAGAAGGTGGGAAGAGTTGGCAATATGCCTTGAAAGTAAAAGGGGCTAAGAGTGCCTTCTTAAAGTTAAATGTTTGAAGGACATCGAAACCAGTATTTAGTAATTAGTGGGCATTATGGCTATGTCTTGTCATCATTATCATGCAGTACTTTGTAATAATTTGTGATTGGTGTAGCTACTATTTAAGTTCCACAGCTGACCATCAGGCGAACGATCTGCTCGTCTCGCTGTTTAGGGTCATATTTATATTATCAATTTAACTTTTGAATATTGATAGATTTCATCATAAATAGAGGAGACATTTTTGGTTCATCGAAACGACTCAAACGGATTTCGGTCTTCTTCCACAAGCCTAATGCGTAACGGAAGCTGTCAACCAGATTTCGATATTTATTAAAATTAAAGGAAAAAGGACTGATTAAAAGCCAGTTTTGAGGTATGCGACCGAGACAGGAGAATGCAACCATTTCCATACAATTTTATACGAATCGTGGACGAGTCGCCGCGCGTCGCGATCTCTAGCATCGGTCGCGTAGCTCAAAACGTACCTTATCGCACATCACACGCACTGATATCCTTAATCTACCTTAAGTTACGTTACTGAGTACAGAAATTATCTGAAATAATCGAATTATGAGAAATGGCTAATGAGTACTTAAACTTAAATGATGTCTCTGAGTATGGCAGTCACTGATCTTAAAATGAACTTGACAAGCGAAACCAAATATTTTTAGCAAAATTTCACCTTGCCCTATAGACATAGGGTTCAAAATTACCCACCATCAAGTGGTGTACAACTTGGCCGATGGGGCAATTATCAAATGCCGTGAATTGCGGTGCGTGGCAATAGAATTAACATCGCAGAGTCATTGTAGGTAATGGGATAGTAAGGAGGGCATTCGCTTGCGTCTAGACGTCATGGTGGCTGAATACAGGCACCTTTAATGGCCGCCGACGAATTGGAAAGTTGTTTGCGATTTTCTTATATTTTTCCTGTTACGGAGGTTATTTTATGTAGGAAATTCTTAACTTTTGACTGACTGCCTCGGTGGTGCAGTTGTAATGCGCACGCGTTACGATTAACCTAACGTTGAGGTCTCGGGTTCGATCCCCGGGTCGGGTAAAGTGGTATTGGGTTTTTCTATTACGAAATGCTCAGTATCAGCCCGGAGTCTGGAATTTGTGCCCGGTATGGCGATAGGCTCGCCCCCTATCACATTATGGGACGGAGATACGCTCGGCGAAATGTGGGTGTACTGGTTACACCTTTGCCTACCCCTTCGGGAATTACGGGCGTGAGTGCGTATGTGTGTATGAAATTCTTTAAGTTAATTATGTAACACCTTATATACAATATGTAACAAAAACCATGTTGGACATTTTTACTATGATATCATAATCCATATTCAAGCGTAATGAAATAACTCGCATACGAATGTGAGACTAAAAATAATAATATTTATTTTTATACTTTAATTATTTTATTGTTTGTAAACCGTATTTCGATTGATCACCTCTGCAAGAGCGATGATTCGGAGCCAGAGCGAGATAGTAAGTTGCGCATCAAATGCGCCTCGTGCGCGCCCGGCTTCGTCAATACGTCACACCAGTCAGCCGTTCATAACTTCTCTGATGAAAGTAACATTTTTTAAACATGTAAATTTTTCTAAGCTACCTGTACAAATGTATATAATTTAAAATGCCGTATTATTTCGCCGAATAAATCGCAGATTAACCGGAAAACGCGACATATTTTTAATAACAAACTATAATTGAACATCTTCAATACGAATCGAGTTGGACATAAGTACGCGGCGCATCTGTCGACCGGTGTGCGGGGTACGCCGATACGCTGGGGTACGCCGAACCAGTAGAGAGTACGCACCGTTTCGGAACAATTTACCCCAAGCGCCCGGGGCAATCATATCCAGTGCCATTGTTGGAGATAAAAAGGTAAAAAGATGGTGTTTCCAACTAATAATATTTTGGATAGGGCAACAGCTACTATTTATTATCTGAATACTTCATAACCAATTAGTGTAACAGCAGTAGAGAAACATAACTGCACAGTAAGACAGGCCAGTCGTCACTCCTTCATCATACGGTGCAACACGTCCCTACCCTACCCTGTACACTAGTACCTTATCCCTATCCTAAGAAAAACCTGTGTCACAGATGATAGGACATATTTGCATCACAACGTCAACGCAGAGCAGCGCATGTAATATCACGCAATAGCAAAACCACAAATTAACATCATGATTGGAACTTATTTAAATTAGACTTATGGATGGCAGTTATAACTCAGTGAGGAGTGGTATGGATTGTCGAGACGAAGGTCGCAGGTTCGAAACCAGCCCCGAGAACATACACCTCTGACTTTTCTTAGTTACGTGTGTATTAATTGTTAATTATCAATTGCTTTAACGGTGACGGAAACATCGTGCGGAAACCTGAGAAGTTCTTCATAAGAATTTCGAAGGTATGTGAAGTCTGCCAACCCGCATTAGGCCAGCGTGGTGGACTAAAGCCTAACCCCTCTCGTTCAGTAGAGGAGGCCCGTGCACAGCAGTGGGACGTATATAATACAGGGCTAGTAGTCGTAGTAGTCGATTGGAACTTAATGCCCAAAGTTAGTTCAAACTGTATATTTTGGGAAATGAAATCTAGGAAATACATGTAGGTAAACATAAAAATTGAAAAAAAAATAACAAGCTTACTCTGTCTGATCTCGCCTGAATTTAATACCGCATCCACTTACTAGTGTTACTCCGTTTGCAGTGCTCAATGCATTTCCCCTAGTTTCGACAGGAGTGACTCTAGTGGTACTCATATATCGGGATCGATGATATACAATACACCTTTATTTTTACAAGTGCCTTTGGCCACATGGCCAACAGCAAACAGTTAAAAACCGCGATATCAACTATAAAACATATCACTTAACCGATTTTCTTCAAATATTTTCGGTTACACTACGGAACACTTCAATGTGCGTGGTCCGACACACACTTGGCCGCTCTTTTTACGTACATACATAATTACTCACCCACGCCTGTAATCCCCGAAAGGGTAAGCAGAGGTATAACCAGTACACCCACATTTCGCCGAGCGTAACTCCGTCCTATGATGTGATAGGGCCCATTGCCATACCGGGTACAATTCCAGACTCCAGGTTGATACTGAGCATTTCGTGATAGAAAAACCCAATATAACTTTTACCCGATCCGGGGATTGAACCTGGGACCTCAGCGTCAGCCTCAGTCGTAATACGTACGCATTAAAACTGCGCCACCGAGGCAATTGTAAGGCTTTTTTATTTGTTATGATAAGTGAGCTCCATCACCCATGAATATCCACAATACCTGAGAAATCATGGATGCGTTGCCGATCTTAAAGGAAAGGGGTAATTGAGGGCAGTCCCTCCCCTTCCCAGTGGAAGGGGAGGGGATTTGGGCCTACGGATATCTCACGTACTGTACGAAACAAAGCAAGCTACTACTTCACGTCGGTTTTCTGTGAGATAGTGGTAGCAACCCGGACGAGCCGGACATGCTGTAGACACAACTGTTTACAGCGTGGCTCTACCACTCAATGATAATAAGCCAGGGCTTTGTTTCGCATAGAAATCCACCCACATGTCACTCTAGGATTTTGTCAGGATAAAATAGTCTAAATGTTAAAAAACCCATAGTATCCTCGGATGAATTGTATAGAAGACAAACAAACTAACAGACATACATTTTGTAAATCATCAAACATTTAACTGATTCTGACAATACCAAATGTAATCATGCGTAATTGTATCGTAAAAATCCTTTTATAATGGCAAGAGAATTTTCCACCCGGTCAGATGCGAAAAACCCGTGGCTTATCGAAAATCATTTAATTAAATAAAGCATCAGCTTTGGGGTTTCGGTTTGACCGATTAACGAAAAATCGGGTGATTTGGTAATGTGTACATAATAATATTTTTTGAAGTGAAAACTTCTTTAGCCGCTTTCGCGTCACCGACATGCTCATGACGCGCAGCGGCCGTGTGCTGTGCGCGTTAGACACTTTGTTGGATGGGTGAAATCTCGTGCGTTCGCGTCACCGACATGCTTATAGCAGTATATCGGTAGCTATACAGCTGACGTATTGTGCAACATTAGTGCTTTGTATATGTTATAAGTGAAATTGAATGGATTTAGTGAAAAGTTCAATGTGTATATACTGTGCATTGTTTTTTATACAACTGAATGAGGCGACGAGTAGGTCGCTCTCCTGATGGTAAACGCCGTGCCTTCTGGACAGTACAATAGCACGACTTATGAATTACATAGTACTGCATGACACTGCACTGCACTCATCATCCAGGCACATGAGATGGTGCTTCAATGTCCTTCAAATGACAACACAAAAATGCTTCCGTAATATTGCTTGGCTTTAGAAATAAACAACGGTTATCAAAGACTTTAATGTATGCTAGACGGGCTGTTTAGAAGTAAAATTGTGACACATAACGCGGGAGTTTGACAGCTCACAAACAGGGAGCGCGACAGGGGTTCTAGTTGAGAGTAAGCGAGATGGTAATATTGAGTTACGGTCAATTGATCGCAACTTAGTGGAACAATTTCTATGTACCACGCAGCTTGTCTAGTAGTATACATTCTTTGGCAGTGATAGAATAATAATATCTACCCAGATGGATCCTTGCAAACAATACCTAGTGAAGATGCCGGGAGTCAAAAAATGACCTCATACCCACTAAAAAGTAACGTAAATCCCCATCCTTAAAGTTCAGCACCTCTATAGTCAGATGATAAAATGTATACATACTTAAATCATTCTCATAAAGTTTATCTATCACTTTCTGTCAATATCATAACAAACATAAAATAAACCCAAATCTCGTAAATATTTACTGACAAAAATATTTAGATTAGTGAGAAAAGGTTGGAGTGAGTGGGGCGCCAAGATCTTAGGCCCATAGGCAATGGCGAAACTTGGTTCCTGTTGCAGGTTGTAGGGGTCAGACGGCGGGTCGCCCCATATAATACCAAATCCACCGTCATGATTGGAAGTCCGACACTGGCATTAACCCGGGATAAAGAAAGAATAGGCGATTATGGCGATAGGCTCGCCCCGTATCACATCAAGGGACCGAGATACGCTCGGCGAAAAGTGGGTGTTCTGGTTACACCTCTGCCTACCCCTTCGGGGATAACAGGCGTGAGTGCGTATGTATGCATGTATAATTAGTTGCCATATTCTTTATAACATAGCATAGTCTGAACGGAGTCCTACGTTATAGTCAATATTAATTCATTCAAGAGTGTACGTTATTCGAATTTTAGATGAAGAGACCATTTACAGTTCATTCGTCTCCCAATCAAAACGACAAAAACTTTTTAATTATCTTTACCTTAATGATTTTACCATACCGACTTTCAGAGTAAAACTCATTAGTACGGGAGACAATCTTCATTATTTACCTTGGCGTCTAATTAATTCCTTGTCATGGTTTTTGCTTCGGGTTTTGAGTAACGTCTTCAGAGAAAGAAACAGAGATAGAAATCTACCCGTGCTAGAAAGGGACAAATATACGTCTCGGGGTGCCTGATTAACATCTTTTGGCAATTAGTAAAACACACAAAACTCCACCCCCGCCGTGTTCTGTGCCCCTGGTAGGTGATATTTAAATATCTACCAATAAATTAGCGGGAAAGTTAGTTCCAAGGTAGAGATTTAAGTGCAGTTTGTACGTTGTTTGAGAGAGATAACGTTTCACTCTAATTAATAGAATATTTATGTATGTTTATTAGTGAAAACATTACCCTCCTTTTGGAGCAGACGGGTAAAAATGACTGTGGGTACATACAGTGCAGAGTGCCTAAAGAAAAAACGCTGATTCTTAAACAATGATTAACTGAAATAGGTTCACTTCTTCTTTGTTTTTCTCCTTTTAGTATTTTCCAATTTAATTGGGGACAACCTCCGTAGCGCAGTGGGCGAGTAGCCGGCTGTGAAGCGAGAGGCCGCAGGTTCGATTCCCGCACCTAGAAAAAATATTTTAGTGATCCACAAATATTGTTTTCGGGTCTTGGTGTTTTCTTCTCAGAGAGATTGGGGGCCGGTCGTAGAAACTAAAAGCCAAATCTTTCTGTAACATGTGTTAAAAATTATGTTGCTCCAACTCCACTGCGAGTGGGATAAGGGTAGGTGGAAGAAGAACAAATCAGATAAAGAGATTAATGTGTTCGGCGCATCGATAAGTGTTTTCTAGTGTGTTTTATTTTATTAGAACCACATTATATAAATATTTTTTTTATAAATTTTGCGAGAGTGTAATAATTAGTTTATTTTGTTGTGCGTGTTGTGTTCACATATTTTTAGATTGTTCATAGAAATATCCAGTTTATAAAATGTACTACTTCACTATTAATCGTATATCAATCAGCTTTTACACCCTTTAAATAAAAAATATTATGCCTTAGAGTTGCAACGGGAATACAGCTGCATACATTTATCATTCTAAGTTCAAGTGATGTGGTTTATTTTTATGGATAAGCATGGCGCTTATCCTTTACTGAGTAACGTAGTATAGTCGCAAATAGAAAAACTCTATTGTACAACACGCGCAAAATAACTTTACGAGCTGAAGTTAGTCACTTCATCCACCTTCTACATTCCCAACCACCCTTTAGTCTGCGTATCGTACCTTCACAATTGAAATCCTTTTCAAAATAGCTATATGTAAAACTCGAACTTCTCATTATGCAGCCGACGCGACGGCTCAAACCAAAAGGACGTTTAAAAAAATGCCGCATGTTTGAATAAGTGTGTGATTGCGGGAGCAGACGCGACGCAATGAGCTCGTCCTTTGAAGCGGAACGATACTTTTGATATAACTTTTGTATCTTTTATTATGGAGTTGCTATTTTTGTATTTGATTTTAAACGTAAATGTTTCTTTTGTGGATGAGATTAAAGACGTCCTACTACTATTATAAATGTGAAAGTTTGGGTGTTTGTTAGTTTGTGAAGTTGGAGGTTTGTTAGTCAATCACGCCTTAACGGCTGAACGATTTTGGATGAAATTTGGCACTCAGATCATGATCTAGATATTCCGGGATAAAAAGTAGCCTATATCCCAATATAGGCTAGTTTTTATCCCGGAAAAGTCCGATTACGCTGGCGGAGCCGCGAGCAAATGCTAGTTGATTATAAAATATTTTTTTTTTAGTTAGTATATTATCAACTAAAGTGGCCTTCAGTTGGGTTAAATATGGACAAAACTTGCTATAAAACATACTATAAAAACAATTTTGATAAAAGCTCAAAATCAACATCAAAATTATTACCAAAGTCATAATTACAGTCCAATGTCATGAATTGCTTTGTAATTTAAAGTTCTGTGTGGCGGTTCTTTTGTTTGTGGGCGGTGTGGCGCTTACCACAAGGCATATGACCTACACATCTCGTCATTCAAGCTAATAAAAAAAAATTATAAATATCGAAAGAACCTTGTTTCTGAATGTGTGTAATTCCATTATAATAAAGCAAAATCAATCGGAACAGTGTCATTTGATCTTTCACCACGTCGCGTCACGTAGATTTAGTGTGTGGTCCCGTATATCAACGCGCACATACATCAAATCAAACGAGCGACAAACACAGCTGACAGATCAAAATATTTGGTAATAGTACGGACGATTGGAAAGATGCGACGAAAATAATGAACTCTCGCAGTGCGGGTCCATTGAACACGTCGTGTGCGGTGTGCCTTATAAATAAATGCTGTTTAACTTTCATATTTAGGCCAAGATGCATAGCCAAACTATCGTTTTTTTTATTACATACGCACTCACGCATGTAACCCCCGAAGGGGTAGGCAAAGGTGTAACCAGTACACCCAGATTTCGCCGAGCGTGTCTCCGTCCCTTATGTGATAGGGGGCGAGCCTATCGCCATACCGGGCACAAATTCCAGACTCCGGGCTGATACTGTGCATTTCGTAATAGAAAAACCCGATAACCACTTTACCCGACCAGGGGATCGACACCTCAACCTCGGCCTTAATCGTAACGCGTACGCATTACCGTCGGTTTTTTTAATTATATTTTTTAATAGTCAAAGCGATTGTACCAGCCCAGGCGTCCCTAGTTTACGAGAGACTATGGGTATTCATGGACACTGGAGATTGAAGAAAGTACAACAAGCTTGCCAACTGGAAGCAAGAACATGTACAATAGATGTAAAAAAATATTTTTATAAGTAGTAGGGGGTACCTAGATACCCACCCACTGTAGTCGGTATATGTCCCACCACGACCGCGCCAAAAGAATCCAAATCAGCATACAAACACTAAGTTCTTGGCGCTGATTTTCATTTGGACTCTAGATGTCGTTCGACGGATGTCAACCAAAAGCAGAAGATCTCCGATTAGAACCCGTACTAAGCAAAAATGTTATGATTTACCTCACGTATATTTACATACATTGCGTTATGACGCGTGTCGTAGCGTTCGCTTGTAGTTTGTCTCCACGCTGACCATTTCCTGCCCATCCCTCTTGCACTGGACTATAGAAAACTGTGGAAACAATGTTATACTTAATTTTTTTTGTTCTTTGATCATCGCATACTACTTTCTACTTCTTAATACTCTACGGTTCTACTAATATAAATATGATCAATCAATCATATTGCCTCGCCTCGGTGGCGCAGTTGTAATGCGTACGCGTTACGATTGAGGCCAACACTGAGGTCTCGGGTTCGATCCCCGGGTCGGGTAAAGTGGTATTGGGTTTTTCTATTTCGAAATGCTTAGTATCAGCCTGGAGTCTGGAATTTGTGCCCGGTATGGTGATAGGCTCGCCCCCTATCACATCGTGGGACGGAGATACGCTCGGCGACATGTGGGTGTACTGGTTACACCTCTACCTACCCCTTCGGGAATTAGAGGCGTGAGTGCGTATGTATGTATCAATCAATCAATCAATCATTTATTTACTTGTGATACACAGGTGGTTACATTGTTGAAGTAGTACATGAGTTACTTAGTGCTCTATGATAGTTTGCAGTTTTGTGAGGTTGTATATTAATTAATCAATCACGTCTTGACATGACTTGGATTTTGACATAGGCTACTTTAGTTTTATTTTATCCCTGAAAAAGATCTTTACGCGGGCGAAGCCGCAAGCATAAGTTATAAATACATAAAGAGCAACGCGTAGAAAGGTAGTAGAGGAGTTGGAAATGTATTTTAACAATATATTATCACTTGAAATCGAACATTCAAGTAAAATTAAGTAAATATTTCTCGTAGTATATTTACTGGCAAATAAATATACTATACTAGCTGTCCCGCGCGGTTTCACACGCAATATTAATCGATTGTAGCACCGGGTTCAATTTTGAATATAAACCATTCAGGGACCAACTCAAATATACACAAAAAAGTTCATCAAAATCGTTCAAGCCGTTTTTAAGTTTTAGTGAGACTAACGAACATCAATTGATTTTTATATATAACATTAATATGTTAAATCCGAGGCCTTCGGGTGAACCAATTTGGGCGTGAAACCATGGCGCCCCGCGTTTTTTTTCGCAAAACAGACATATAAATGAACTACTGCACAGGTTAAGTTGTGTCCATGACTCGTGTCCAATACTTGTACAGTGTATTTTACAATAATTTTTTTTATTGCATAGGCCGACAAACGAGCAAGTGGGTCGCCTGATGTTAAGTGATCTCTACCGCCCACGCAAGCCCACAATACCAAAAGAATCATGGGCGAGTGGTCGACCTTAAGGGAAAAGGGTAATTAATTAATTAGGAAGGGTAGGGGATTTGGGTCTCCGGATATCTCACTCACTGTACGAAACGCAGTAGTAAGCCGCTACTTTACGTCAGTTTTCTGTGAGACAGTGGTCGAGGAGGCTCATTAATTCTGTAGACATAAATGTCTACAGAGTGGCCCTACCACTATTAAATGTTACTAATGTTACGTCGTCACTAGTCTTAATCACGCAAATTTAGTACGCTGTTGACAGACGAAAGCGTTACTGCCAGCCCTTCGACGGCCCTTAAGGTCGACAACGTATCCATGACTTTCTGGTATTGTGTGGTTACCACAAGGTGCCCTATTTGCTTGATTGTATACCTTTAAAAAAATGTTGTAACGACTCTATGTTTTTTATGTTCGCGAGCAGGTCGCGGCACTACCCCGAGGGTATATTTCAAGAATATTATTATGTAAGAACATGCGCTCGGCTTTATGATCACCTAGCCTTTCACGGTGGCCGCCTGCCGCCCTGCCGCCTCGCAAACAAAACTCATGGTTGCTACTTACAATAGTTTTAAATTTATTTTTCCACCGCTTTCATAAAAGAGGAGGTTCGTATTTCTTTTGTATTTGTCTGTATATTTTTTATGTATGTTACGTGATATCTTTTGTTTTATCCTAGCTTGGCAAAGTGACTACGCTACACCTGATGGTAAGTGTAGCGGAAATCCAAGAATAGTGTCAACGTTTATTTATTATATCTCCGATTTATTAAATGGCCCATTTTGATGATTCCCTTTTGTATTTGATAGGGTTTACTTCGAGGGTTGTCCAAATAAGTAATGATGGAGTTACAAGGGTAAATGGGAACTTCAAAGTATGTTAAAATTTTAAACTTCTTTTCTATTTAACGCTGAAAATTATTCGACATTAAACAGCACTGTTCTTAAAATAGGGACGCGACCGTATCCAGTCTTAGTCGCATACGGCATACCTCAAATCACGCCATTACCATCCAGTGCCGTGCTGTTGTGCCAGGATAAAAAATAAATTATTATTCAGTCAAGTTGAATAGAGTGTCAACCCTACAGTGTCCGGAAGTTTGTCCGCGGATTCTTTATATTTATATTCACCTTGTCGTTTGGCGGCAGATTTATTCACTTCTTTAGAGCGGACGCACTGACCGTGTCCATGGCTCGCCCCTAGTGTGCTCGCCCTAGTTTATACGCACTGTATTTTATACTCGCCGCGAGAATATTTAAATGCTCTATTTTGGTATAAATACATTTTATTACAACTATCCTTTTATTGCCTATAAGTATCAATATATAGCTACGCACTGTATCAGTTGTTTTGGCGGTCGCATGTATTTATCGGACATATAATTTTATACCTACATAGGGAAATTCGTTTACCAATATATTATATGGTTTATACCTTATCCTGTATGACGGATAGACATACACATCCATCTTATAGCTATTAAAATTAGATAGTAATACGATAACACTTTAATATGCTTTAGAAAAGCGAGAGTAAATAACGCTCTATAAGCAATTCTTCTAATGAGGCTATGTAGTTTAAAAGCTTCAGTTATGGGTCAACTCTTGCAATTGAATTTTAAATCAGTTCCTCTAAACCTAGTGTAACTACTAGTGATGGTTTATTTTATTTTATTTAATGTATTTGTTACAGTTATTATATATATATATATAGCATTCTGCACTCCTCCTCCGTATAAACGTTAACTATTCCAAATCTCACAATCACAATATGCTTAAAAAAGAGTACGAAATTTTCTCTTAACATATTAATATATAGATGAAGATTCTTTGAATATTTCAACTAGATATCTATTATGTTTTGGCACAGTCTAAATATAATGACCGGGCCAAATTTGGGATATAACTGACTCCAAAACGCTCACCGCAACTAGGCACAAAATTTCAGGATTATGTACGGTCGCTATCTAGTCGGAAAAGATCGAAGGTAAGACAGATTGACATATAAACAAATAGAAAGATAGGCATACGCCGAAGACTTAGTAATTATAGGGTTCCATTATCATTGGATAATACCACCTCTGTATTATATACGTCCCATTGCTGGGCACGGGCCTCCTCTACTGAATGAGAGGAGTTAGTCCTTAGTCCACCACGCTGGCCTAATGCGGGTTGGCAGACTTCACATACCTTCGAAATTCTTATGAAGTACTTCTCAGGTTTCCTCACGATGTTTCCTTCACCGTTAAAGCAAGTGATAATTAACTATTAATACACACATAACTTAGAAAAGTCAGAGGTGTTGCACTTGGGGCTGGTTTTGAACATAAGACTTTCGTCTCGACAGTCCATACCACTCCCCCCTGAGCTATCACTGCTTTTTTTTACCATCGGATAAGAGAGCCTAAAAAAAGCGGTGTGTAAAGAGTACAGTGCGTACTCGGGCCGTACCCCTGTCCGCTATGATATGTGTTGCGTGAAATTTTGTTTTTCAGAACTCTGTGAAGGTATCTGCTGACAAATGTTGGACAGTTTATAAACCTCACCGCTACAGCAGCTACCTCCTATAAGGGTCTATTTGTGTACGGGGCTTTAGAGGTAAATCTCGGAGGATTTTGATAATATGATATCAACTGCGCTATTATTTATTTTATAAGCAGTAGAACGGCGTCTTAGATAGTTTTGTATACAACATTAATGGACGAGCTCGGCCGAGTTATAACCTACGGTCTCACAGATAGTCCCAGTTTGCTATTGTGTTTTGTACGGTAACTGAGATATCCGGAGGCCCAAATCGTTACTCTCTTTCCAAATCCCTTAATTATCCATTCCTTTTAAATTCGGCAACGCGTCCATGATTCTTCTTGTATTGTGGGTGTTAATAAGAGTTGGAGATCACTTACCATTTAAGCTCGTTTACCGGTCAAAGCTTTAAAAAATATATCCGACTTTTTACAATCCAATAATGGTAATGTAGGCGACACATTTATTTTTGTATAATTTAATACATACATACGCACTCACGCCTGTAATCCCCGAAGGGGTAGGCAGAGGTGTAACTAGTACACCCACATTTCGCCCAGCGATCTCCGTCCACGATGTGACAGGGGGCGAGCCTATCGCCATATCGGGCACAAATTTCAGATTCCAGGATGGTACTGAGCATTTCGTAATAGGAAACCCCAATACCACTGTATCCGACCCGGGGATCGAACCCGAGACCTCAGCGTTAGCCTCAGTCGTAACGCCTACGCATTACAACTGCGCCACGGAGGCAGTTTTTATATAATTTCATGGTAATAATTTGCTTTGCTATTGGTAGCGCCATCTATTGTTTTAATTAATGATCATGTGGTAGGTGTGCCTTAAACCATTTTTTACAAGAGGATTTTTTCTAGACAAATCACAAATGACAATGATGTTGCTCGTGAGCTTTGAATTTTTTTTTTACAAAAAAGTATACTGACAAAAAAAACTAAAAGTTAAAGAAAAATAAATAATTTTGAGTCGATGCTGTTGGATTGTAATGGTAGAAAGGTAGGTAAAGTCGATAAACCGTGGTGCACTAGTTGTGCCTCTGTCTACCCTTTCGAGCATACACGCGTGTGCACATAGTACTAAACCATAAACATACTGACAAAATCATAACAAAAAAATGTTTCAATCATCGCCAAAAGAATTGTTTCCGCCCGGGATCGAACCGGGGGCCTTCTGCGTGTTAGGCAGATGTGATAACCGCTACACCACGGAAACTATGCGAAGTAGAGACAAAAATAAAATTCGCTCTACTCATGACCTAGAAATACGTGAAAGTAAACACGAATTAGATGCATGCAATTGACTATATTTATTAAGAATCGTTGGCCGCAGCTCTGGCCGCGCGTATATCTTTTTCTGGGATGAAAATAGCCTATGTTCTAAATCCTTTCTCAGTAGACCCCTACATTACACAAACTATTATACATACATACATACGCACTCACGCCTGTAATCCCCGAAGGGGTAGGCAGAGGTGTAACTAGTACACCCACATTTCGCCGAGCGTATCTCCGTCCCACGATGTGATAGGGGGCGAGCCTATCGCCATACCGGGCACAAATTCCAGACTCCGGGCTGATACTGAGAATTTCGAAATAGAAAAACCCAATACCACTTTACCCGACCTGGGGATCGAACCCGAGACCTCAGAGTTAGCCTCAATTGTAACGCGTACGCATTACAACTGCGCCACCGAGGCAGTCTATTATCTGCAACTCAATTCTCGTAATTTTAAATGTTCAAAATATCATTCCGATCTGGTCTCAGTGTCAAGAAAGTTGCAAATGGCGTTCTCTTAAACCAATAATTAACGCCAAATGTGAACATAGATCGTAATGAGATTGAATGTAGAATAAAAGTTGACTGAAGCCAAAACGGTATAATGCTACTGCTAATGCTAGGTCCATTTGACGTTGATTATTGGTTTAAGAGAATGCCATTTGCAACTTTCTTGACGCTGAGACTAGATCGGAATGATATTTTGAACATTTAAAATTACGAGAATTGGCCTCCTGACCAAAGTTCATGATCATAGCTTTAGTAGTTTTTGAGATATCGTGATTAATCAGTGAGCGAGTGGTATTTCACTTTTATATACCTATAACCTCAGTGATGTGCAAAGTAATGGAGCGGATAATTAACGCGCAGCTGGTCCGCTACCTGGACGATCACTCGCTGATCAATGACCGGCAGTACGGCTTCCGGTCTAAACGATCAACGGGTGATCTTCTAGCGTACTTGTTACATTGCTGAGGGGAGGCGGCTGACATCCAAGGCTTTTGATAGGGTCTGGCACCGTGGCCTCCTCTCCAAGCTTCCGGCGTATGGGCTTCCCGACAACCTGTGTAAGTGGATCTCTGGCTTTCTGCATGAGCGTAGAATGCGTGTCACTGTTGAAGGGCACGCTTCGCAGCTCATGTCAGTTAATGCCGGGGTCCCACAAGGCTCTGTGCTTTCGCCCACCCTGTTTATTCTGCATATCAATGACATGTTACCACTTGGTAACATTCATTGCTATGCAGATGACAGCACTGTGCATGGGCGTTACTGCAGTAAGCCTCCTGGTAGCCGGGAAGTCACTGAGAGGCAGCGAGAGAATCTTGTCATTGAGCTTAACCAGACCTTGGATCTTATTTCGGAATGGGGTACCAAGAATCTGGTTGAGTTCAATGCCAAGAAAACCCAGGTGTGCGCGTTTACGTGCAAAAAATCCCCGTTCTCTCCCCTCCCCAATCTTCAAGGTATCCCGCTCGCAATGCGGAATAGCCTAAGTATCCTAGGCATGGATATTTGCTGCAATCTGAATCCAAGGAACCACATCGAGGGCGTAATATCAGCCACATCACGCAGGGTCGGAATCCTGAACAAGGTGCGTAGGTTTTTGCACCCGGCCAGCTTTACCGCTTATACAAAGCGCAGGCACGGCCGGGTGCAGAATACTGTTCGCACCTATGGGACGGTTCCGCAAAGTACTTGCTCGATGCCTTGGACGGATTGCAGCGACGGGCGGTCCGCATTGTGAATGATGCAGACGTCACAAAAAATTTAGAGCCGCTACAGCTGCGTAAGGACATTGCCTCGCTTTCCGTCTTTTATCGTCTGTATCACGGTGAATGCTCTGAAGAATTGTTTGACCTTATTCCTTCCTCACCTTTCCTTAACAGAACCACGCGTGTTGGCTTGCGAAACCATAGCTTCGTGGTCTCTTCCATCTCGGCTCGGACCAAGAGGTTCGCAAAATCGTATTTCTGTCGGACCATAAAGCTATTCCAGAGCTTGCCGGCGCACGTGTTTCCTCCTTCCTATAACTTGGGATCCTTTAAACGGAGTGTGAAGAAGCAACTAAGCAGGACGGCATAATTCTGACGATTTGCGATAGATTCAGTGCCTATCGTTGGTCGACAGTATTCATGGATTGCCCTATACTTACCATCAGGTGTAGCGTAGTCACTTTGCGGAGCCAGGATAAAAGAAAAAAATATATATATATTGTACGCACGCACTTACACCTGTAATCCCCGAAGGGGCAGGCAGAGGTGTAACCAGTACACCCATATTTCACCGAAAGTACCTCCGTCCCATGATGTGATAGGGGGTGAAACTATCACCATAACAGGCACGATTCCAGACTTTGGGCTGATACTGAGCAATTTGTAATAGAAAAACCCAATATTACTTTTACCCGACCCAGGAATCCGAGACCTCAGCGTCAGCCTTAGTCGTAAGACGTACGCATTATAACTGCGCTACCGAGGCAGTCTATTTAAATATATATATTTTTATTGCATAGGATAGCACACGAGCCAGTGGGTCACCAGATGGTAAGTGATCTTAAGCGCCCATGTACGTCCATAATACCAAAAGAATCAGGGGTGCGTTGCCGATCTTAAAGGAAAGGGATAATTAAGGGATTGGGAAGGGGAGGGGTTTGGGCCTCCGGATATCTCACTCACCGTACGAAACGCAGCAGCAAGCTGCTACTTTACGCCGGTTTTCTGTGAGACAGAGGTAATGACCCGGACGAGCCGACCCATACATGCTGTAGACAAAAGTATCTACAGCGTGGCTCTACCACTCATATATATATTGATATATTGGAATATAGATTCAACTCGACTGCACGAAACAAATACGACATCAGTGTTTAATATGACATAGGTAATATCGCACGCTCGCACTCTAGGGTGGGCGCTCCAAACAATAGACCGCACGCCGATCGTAAATACCTGCGTTTTATCGCACGCGAGGTGAACCCGCACTCCGATGTGTTCGCACCGGGATAGTACCGGAATAGTTAGAAAGAAAAGAAAGAAAGAAAAGTTTATTGACATCGTGAGTGACGAAACGAACAGGTATGTCGTCTGACGGTAAGCGCCACCAGAAACTGCTGGACCAGAAAAGATGCCCATAAACAGAAGCAATACCACACAGAACTTTGAATTACAAAGCACTGCATGGCATTGGACTGCGCTCGTCACCCCGAGACATAAGTTAAGTCTCACAATGCCCAGTAATTTCACTGGCTTCAATGTCCTTCAAACCGGAACCCAACAGTGCTTACACACTGCTGCTTAGCGCAGTAATTGACAAAGCAGTAGTACCAACCCACTTATTTTTAAGGAAAGGGATAATTAAGGGAATGTGAAGGGGAGGGAATTTGGGCCTCCGGATATCTCACTCATACAAAACGCAGCAGCAAGCTGCTACGTTACTTCGGTTTACTCTGAGACAGTGGTAATGACCCGGACGAGCCGGCCCATTCATGCTGTAGACAAAAGTGTCTACAGCGTGGCTCTACCATTCATTTTTTTCAATTCTCAATTATTATCTTCCAGTCAAGTTCACTGTCTCGCTTGAACGAGCCGTACATTAATAGCGATGTTACCTGCCAATCCGCAGCACTGTCGCGCTGTACTGACTTGGCAAGTGGCCAGCCGCCACAGTGCTAGCTTTATGTTATGCAATGAGGCACAAATGCTATTTAATATTTACGATTATTGGCTTTATTCAGTTTGCCTATGGTCCATGCGGTGGAAGGTGAGTGCGTTTTAGTACTGGCTAAGTGAGCAATGTTTATTATTTGAATGTTATTTTTGGGGCCTTGGTGGCGTAGTTGTAATATAATAATAAAACATGCAATATAATACAGGTGATGTACAATTTAAATAATAAATTAATAATTAATCTCGGTGCCTCGACTGCCTCGGTGGCGCAGTTGTAATGCGTACGAGTTGCGACTGACGCTGTCGCTGAGGTCTCGGGTTTGATCGGGTAGAAGTGATATTGGGTTTTTCTATTACGAAATGTTCAGTATCAGCCCGGAGTCTGGAATTTGTGCCCGGTATGGCGATAGGCTCGCCCCTACAAGCCCCCACATCATGGGACGGAGATACGTTCGGCGAAATGTGGGTATACTAGTTACACCTCTGCCTACCCCTTCGGAGTAAAAAAATAAAATAAGATTTAACAAAACCTAGAAACCGAATTCAAAATAAAAACACTTATATAATTTATAATAACCAATCGCGACGAGAGTACTATTGTCCGTTGAGGAGTTTCATTTTTTACTACATACTCCGTAATTAGGTAGATCCTAACCAAAATTATATGGGACCAAATCGCAGCTAAACTCGATCGATTGAATTTTTTTACCACAAAATCGGTCCACAGTTGGCGGAGAAATCGCTGTACATAAAAAAAGACCTCGAACCTCTTCCTTTTTTAAAGTTGGTTAACAAGATCATAGATCATAAATTAATAATAATCAGGTGTCATTTCTCAAAATAATCTTGGAAATATTTAATGACCGTGTAATTAAATGCGCGAATTCGTCTCATGAATTCAAATAAATCAATTATATTTTATGACACGTTTATGTGGCGATGCTCGGTTCATACTATAAAGTCTTGTACATAATGACTGGGTAATTAGTTGCGACCAGCATCTAGGCGACCTAGATTTACGTACATTTTATTACTTCTAGTTTTAAGGTGGTTTAATATCTATCTTAACTAATCTAGGAGAGGAACGGACTGTTAAGACTGATCCGGGTTTGATCCTAGCCCCCATAAACCTATTCCTTTTCAAATTACTTGTTTTCATTGTTAATCAGCGCTTCGTTAAACAAGGAAAAAAAAAACCAACAGTAACAAAAGAGATTTAAATAATCAATTTTAAGTCGGTGCTATTTAAAGGTAGATAGCATCAATTCAAAATAATTATGTTATTTTTATTTTACTAGGGGCGTTGCCCATGTTTTCCACAAAACATAAAATAAAAAAAAAACTTAATTTCCGACGAATATGAGACATATCTTACTTTCTTCCCCACATTATTCTGCATCGATTGGTATCGGTCTCGACTCCTTACCCCCAGCGGTTTCGGAGGAGATAGCGTGACATGCTTTTGGCAGCGGCGGCGCCAGTTGCTTTTTTTTAGAATAGAGAGGATATTTTTTAGTTTTTTGAATCGGTTTTATTTTTGTTATAATATTTTACTTCACTATTTTTGTGAAGATTCATCAAAATAGTTGCATATGATGTTTTAATCTTTCATCTCTGGTTGTATCTTCTTAGGTGTGGATTTTATCATTAAATTAAAATAGGATCAATTATAAGCTATAGGTACTCTTTTATATGAGAAACTAGTCATCCAAATCGGTCTACATTCTGCGAAGTTATGTGTACAAAAAAAATATACGCGTCGAATTAAGAATCTCCTTAATTTTTTCTCACCGTCAATAGAATTATCTCTCATTATCAACAGAAATATTATCAACTGTTCGCTTGGTGGACTTTTTTTTATAGCATAGGATGGCAAACGAGCAAGTGATTCTGCCCGATGACAAATGATCTCCATAGTCATGGACACGTTGCCTACCTTAAAGGAGAGGGATAACTAAAGGATTCTGAAGGGGAGGGGAGATTTCCACTGAACATCTCTCACCGTACGAAATGCAACACAAAAGTTGCTACTTCACGTTTTTCTGCGAGAGAGTGGTAGCAATCCGGTCGTGTCGAACAATTCATGCTGCCTACAGCGTGGTACTACCATTTCCAAAACTTTGGGTTAAGGCAAAAAAGGCATTTACTAGAAGTGACATAACTTTTTCTAGTTCATATCGGGGCTTTTGATGATTAGATTATCATCCCTCCCACTTAAAAGGTAGGTATAAAATACCATCCATTCGGCCAACCACACATAAAATCCATCGTAAAAATAAATTAATTACTCAACAAACGTAATAATAAAACCGTAATACCGACGACCGGTTAATCCGTATCCGAAATACGAGTATAACTCTGAAACAAAAGGGAAGTGAACAAAATAAAAACTCAATATCCGAAAATGGAATCTGCAAATAATATCTTTATAGCGTTGGACCGTTTGCCACCGGTACCGGCACTTCGGAAAAACTTAGTCGACCGGTAAGTTCCCGGTATAGCGAAATAAGTACTCCGCGCGTTTAAGAGCAATGCATTTATATCAATATTTTATAGAGTTGTTACAACGTTTTCTTAGAATTATTTATTTTTTCTTTGTTAGTGATTTTTAGCATATACATTTTCAAGGCTTAACGATTATTGTATTTAGAAAATAAGGAATTGTAGACTATTTCCACTATGCTTATCAATCTTTCCGAAGTCAGCCACGGCATGCAACTGCTTACTTTTTATTGTTTATTTTTTTATTGGCTTCTATATCCTAGCAAGTAGCGTGTACATGTCGTATTGTGACAAATAAATCTACTTTTCTTTCTTCTTTCTTCCTTAATTAAATGCCAAAAACTCAATCCATTTAGTTTATGCATAGCTCATTAGGGGAATGAGTTAGTCTCACTTGTAGTGTCATGAACGTAAAATAATCAACTAATTTATAATAGCTACGATAAATCGATAATAACACTATTGTTATTAGAAGACTATTCTTCTGCTGCTATCATTAACTGCTTTGGTACTATATTGGGTAGCAGGATCGATCCATGCAACTCAATGTTTGTATGGTCCTGGAACCTGTCCTATACTGTATGTCCATTATAGACTTGCAAAAATCTTTAATACAAAATCGGATAAAATTAGAGAATAGTACAATTAATACATATATACTCACACCTACATCCCACGGTCGTAGGCAGAGACTATCGAGTATCACAAACTACGACCCATATCAGAATACACCTCTTTTGCTTCTCCCACATTCATAGATTTTCTCAAACATTTTCACCGGTTATGGGTGCTTGTGATTACTTTGTATAATTCCAGTGTACAGTCGTACCGAGCCACGTGCCGACCCCGTGCGCCAGGTGCGCCAACCGCACGGCTCTAAATTTAACATCTTTATTTGTGTTACTGAATGTACACTGGTTATGTTTTTACAAAAGGGCACTGGGAACTTGGACTTAATGGAACGTGATTTAAAACTCGTTCCAAATTTAAAATTGAACTTATTATTTTTTACTGCCAACATTAAGTATTGAAATATAGATAAAACATCGTGTGTATAACACATAGGTATTTTTACTATCGTGTACATAGTACAAGACTTAGTACTGACTACTTTAACAATTGTTACAGAAAAATGTGACTTGTAGTTCTTACAACCGGCCGCTTGCCTGTCGAATATATGTGGATCACACAAACATTTACCTCGATGTGGGAATCGAACCCGCGCCCTCGCTTCAAAGCCGGCTACACTGCGCCATCAAAGCTGTCAACTTCTGCCCTAGCCTTCTCAAGAGTATATCTTGGTCCAATCTAATCAATCTTGGTAACACAGAATCTACAAAATAATATAGTAATGGGAGCTTAAAACAGAAGATAGTATTGATTTCTTTTTTTACGCGAATATTACACATTGAAATAAAACTAGTTTATACGGATTTTATCGCGGTTTAATTTTATTTGTATACAATGTAACATTAATGTTACTTGCATTAATGTGTACAGATGTTAATGTTAATGTTACAGGAGAGACTGAGGTGTACCTCAGTCTCTCCCGTGACCACGAAGGCTGAAAAGCTTTCTTAACGTCGGGACTAAAATAAAATTAAACCGCGATAAAAACCGTATATAAACCAGTTTTATTTCAAGAAGATACTATATCGACAAACTAGACCACGAAGGCTGAAAAGCTTTCGAAATGTCGGGACTAAAATAAAATTAAACCGTATATAAACCAGTTTTATTTCAAGTAGATACTATATCGACAAACTAGACCACGAAGGCTGAAAGCTTTAGAAACGTCGGGACTAAAATAAAATTAAACCGCGGTAAAATCCGTATAAATTAGTTTTATTTCAAGAAAATACTACCACAAACTAAATTGTAAAATCGAAAATACCCGAAGAATTCGAAGATTAAAAGGCGACGGTGAAGGTACGTTACTTTGGAAACAAATTATCCAGGCGGGTAATTAAAGCTGGCCCAGATAGCGCATTAATACTTGATAACACAATTAATTCGTTACGCTGGAGAAGTGCGGTTAGACTAGCAGCGGCGAGAGGGAGAGCGAATTTCAAGCCTATAAGGTTGGACGTTCGGGAGACGTAAGGAAAGACTGATCTACATCTACTACTATTTTTTTTTATGGCATAGGCCGGCAAACGAGCAAGTGGGTCACCTGATGGTAAGTGATCTCCACCGCCCATGTACGCCCACAATACCAAAAGAATCATTGGTGCGTTGCCGACCTTAAAGGAAAGAGATAATTAAGGAATTGGGAAGGGGAGGGGATTTGGGCCTCCGGATATCTCACTCACCGTACGAAACGCAGCAGCAAGCTGCTACTTTACGCCGGTTTTCTGTGAGACAGTGGTAATGACCCGGACGAGCCGGCCCATACATGCTGTAGACAAAAGTGTCTACAGCGTGGCTCTACCACTCATGATCTACTGAGTAAACATTTATTACTGACTAATTACGACAACATACCTTATTTAATAGGATACTCACACGTACATAGATAGGTGGATGGATATACACACTACAAGCCTTAGTCAAAATGACTAACAGTACAATCAAATCGTTTAATATAAAACGTAATTATTTGACTGCCTCGGTGGCGCAGTTGTAATACGTATGCGTTACGACTGAGGCTGACGCTGAGGTCGCGGGTCCGATCCCCGGGTCGGGTAAAAGTGATATTGGGTTTTCTATTACGAATTCCTCAGTATCAGCCCGGAGTCTGGAATTGCGCCCGGTATGGCGTTAGTCTCGCACACTGTCACATGATGGGACGGAGATACGCTCGGCGAAATGTGGGTGTACTGGTTACACCTCTGCCTACCCCTTCGGGGATTACAGGCGTGAGTGCGTATGTATGTATATTTTATAATAGATTCATTCATCATTCTCGCAAAACCTCAAGCATTCTAACATAAATGATTTTCTGTCACTCGTAAACATGTCACACTCTGGTTTCGAGTCCAGAAATCTGTTTAGCAAGTTGAGCGTGCGATGTATATGTATAATTATTTTTTGAATACGGTTTGTTTTAATTTATATGGTAATTAGATATGCTTGCAAATAAAATATTTTCAGACCGTTACAAGTTACACATGGCTTTATAATTGAATTTGGATTAGGTTATTATTGTTTTAAGCTTTAAGCACATATATCAGTAAAATGCAAGTTGAAGATGAAAACGCATGAGTTTGCTTATGCTATTTCCTACTAATACTATAAATGTGAAAGTATGGATGTTTGTGAATTTGAATGCTTGTTAGTCAATAACGCCTTAACAGCTGAACGGTTTTGAGTGAAATTTGCCACACAGGTAGACCATGAGCTGGATTAGGACATAAGATGTTAATCTCAGAAAAGGCCGTTCATGCGGGCGGAGCTGCTAGCAAGATGATAGCTATCTAGTGCATGATGATTTTCAGTAACTTCAAATATATATATAGCTAAAAACTTAAAAAAATAATTTCAAATAAAAAGATAATCGCGCACCGGCTTTCCGCTCGAACCATAGCCGACGCTCATACTCGTAAAATTTTCAATTTACCCGTGGAAAAGTTTCACCTGATAAATTTCAAGTTAGGTGCGGTAAAAGGAAAAGTGTTGAGATAAGGGCTAGCCCCTCTTGTAATTACATCGGGATGTTCAAAGTAAGTTTTCTTAACATTTAGATTATGCGCGATACAATGTCGTGCCTTGGGGAGTTGAAATGTTTTAGTATGATAATGATAATATTTCTAGTTTTTTAAATCATAGGCCGGCAAAAGAACAAGTGGGTCACCTGATGTTAAGTGATCTACACCACCCATGTACACCCATAATACCAAAAGAGTCATGGGCGCGTTGCCGACCTTAAAGGAAAGGGATCGGGAAGGGGAGGGGTTTTGGGCTTCCAGATATCTCACTCACCATACGAAACGTAGCACCAAGCTCCTACTTTACGTCGGTTTTCTGTGAGACAGTGGTAACGACTTGGTAGAGCGGGCCCTTTCATGCTGTAGAAAAAAGTGTCTACAGCGTGGCTCTACCATTCAGAGAAACTACTCGGTGTCAAAGTAATGCGTGCCACTGTCGATCCTGGTGGACAGGAGTTACAGTGGCGGGTGTGTGGGCGAGATAGTCCAACAGTAGTAATTTATGTAGGTGAGATAGTACCCTGCTTTTATAATACAATAAATAGAATTCCAAATGTACGGAGACACATTTCGTAAATAATTTATGTTTACATGTTCCGATATATGGGGCCGACGTTTATGCTCTGTTTGTTTTACTGTCAAACGTGGTTTCGATTTCATTTGGTTTATAACCGCGTGCATTTTTGCGCATAAATACATTTTGATATATATACATAAATAGTGCCTATAAAAATAAATAAATGTTTGTCTCACAATATCCAAGTAAACTTTATTTACTTTTTCTTCCACCTGCCTCTATCCCACTTGCAGTGGGGTCAGCGCAACATGCTTTTTAACACATGTTACATAAAGATTTGGCTTGTAGTTTTTACGATCGGTCGCCATCCGACGACAACCACTCTGGGAGAAAACACCCAGACCCGAAACACATAGTTGCGGATCACACAAACAATTTTATCTCGGTGCAGGAATCAAACCCGCAGCCCCTCGTTTCACAGCCGTTTGTTAGCCGACTGCGCCACCGACTTCAAAAAGCCGGTAACGACATAGGCACCGACTCTAAAGAGGCCTATAGAACTTGTAATTTTCGACGTTTCAGTATTATTTGAAGTCAGTTTTATGTTATGTTAAAACTTATTTTATTGTTAAAGTTTTAGTGCTAGGTGCTATGGCTTATTAAATCCAATAAAATGATACAATCGCGATGACTATTCTGCTATCCGTTGAGGAGTTAATTTTTTTTACTCCGTACCTCGTCATCAGGTGTTATCCAAATTTATATGGGTTTAGTTGCCATGTTTTTATATTTATTGTATTTATATTGGGTTGGATTCCACACCGAGACAAATGTTTGCGTGATCCACAAATATTGGCCTCGGGTCTGGGTGCTGTGGGACCGCAAGTCCCTCTTAGTTCCTGATACCCACGATACAGGCTAACCTAGTGTAGAGTCAGGACTATTTGTGTGACTATTGGGTGTATTTATTTCTTTAATGTAAATTTATAAATTGTAATGTACATAGTATCAATATTGTAAATCAGTTTTGAAAAGAGCAACGTTAGAGTTTCTTATCTGTTCTTCTCTAGCAAACAGCATTCCGAACTGACGGTAGAGTTAAAATTTGATTGAATCTAAATGATGTATAACATTTTATGGATTCAATAAAGAATTTGAATTTATTTATATGTGCCTCGTTTATCTAGACACAATTCCGTTGTTTGGTAGAAATATATTTCTTTCTTGCTACCATATACTAGATGGCATGTACAATGCAGCCCAAATATTATATCTACCGTCAAGAGACACCGTCTCTATCGATGATTGGCTGAATTATTCAGGTAACTGACCAGGAGCATACAGTAAATTCGGGACGCGATTCGCTATAGGAAGCCCCTGTGGTACTTTTTTTAATTTAATAAATGACGAGACGAGTAGGTCGCTCCCGTGATGTTAAGCGTCACGCCTGCCTATAAACAGAAGCAACGCCACACAGAACTCTATATTACAGAGATCTGCATAGCACTGAACAGCGCTCGTCATTCTGAGACATGATTTTTTTATTACATAGGCTGACAAACGAGCAAGTGTGTCACCTGATGGTTAGTGATCACCACCGCCCATTTACGCCTACAATACCAAAAGAGTCATGGGCGTGTTGCCGACCTTAAAGGAAAAGGGTAGTTAAGGGATTGGGAAGGGGAGGGTATTTGGGCCTCCAGATATCTCACTCACCGTACGAAACGCAGCAGCAAGCTGCTACTTTACGTCGGTTTTTTGTGAGACAGTGGTAACGATCCGGACGAGCCGGCCCATTCATGCCGTATACAAAATTGTATACAGCGTGGCTCTACCACTCGTAAATGATGATGAATGAATGCCCAGTAATTTCACTAGCTTTAATGTCCTTCGAACCGAAACACAACAGTACTTTCACACTGCTGCTTGGCGGCAGAAAAAGACAAAGTGGTACCAACCCAGGCAGCCTTTCGCATACGAGGGACCTACCACCTAATAAAACATTATACATGACATTATGATATATGTATACACATAGTTTCGACTACCTCGGTGGCGCAGTTGGAATGCGTACGCATTACGATTGAGGCCAACGCTGAGGTCTCGGGTTGGATCCCCGGGTCGGGTAAAGTGGTATTGGGTTTTTCTATTACGAAATGCTCAATATCAGCCCGGAGTCTCGAATTTGTGCCCCGTATGGTGATAAGCTCGCCCCCTACCACATAAGGGACGGAGATACGCTTGGTGAAACGTCGGTGTACTGGTTACACCTCTGCCTATACCTCTTCGGGGATTACATGCTTAAGTGCGTATATACATAGTTTCCGTCCCAAAATATAATTAAAGTATTGATACTCAATTAGATTTGAAACCAAGTTTATTTTTACTTCAACAATAGGTCGAATGACTTCGGAAGCGACACATGATTGATATTTAAATTAGAATACCTGTCCGTTGAGACGTCGGTCACACCCCGCGCGATGTAGACAGGTACGTCCTACGACGCGACGCCTAGCACGCACCGACTATGTGAGAGCTGGGTTGGATTGACTATTGGTTCCGGAATTGCTGTTACGGAAAAGACGGATCCCATCAAAAATAACTATGTGAGAGATGGAATGTATTGACTGTTGGTTCCGGAATAAAGGGATTGCTGTTACGGAAAAGACGGATCCCATCAAAAATATAAATGTGAAATAGTGGGCCAAGGTCAATACAAAGGACGTTCGGGGTTGTCGCGTCGGCGTAGTGTCGCGTCGTTGTAGTTTCGCCGACTAAAGAGTTTAGATCTATACGGGTCCTAAGTTCTATAGCAGTTCCTTAAACCTTAGTTAAAGGAATGGTAAAAAATTGTTCAATTTATTTAAAATAAATATAAGATGGATATTATGTTATTATGGAGACAGATAACATATTATAACAATGTAAAAAGACGTAATGTATGTATGTAATGTCATATTCTGTTATATTTCGTACAAATTGAATCTGTATCCATAGCTAAAGAACCGTTTTCAATAGCTTGCACATTAATTGTATACCTACGATAAATATGCATGAAACTAATTTGTTTTCAATCCGGTCCGCAAGGGGCGTGGATCTTCTATGTCATAAAATATAATAACGAGTCAGTCTATCGGATACTACAATCAAATTACTAGCGCTAAAATGCCATGGATAAATGCACATCACACACACTCGAGCAGACACACATTTCTTACCAGATTAACCAGTTGAGTTGTAACATTAAGAAATTGGATCAAAATGTATAACAAAAGAAATTTTGTAAGTGGTAGAGCCACGCTGTAGACACTTGTCTACAGCATGTATGGGCCGGCTCGTCCGGGTCATTACCACTGTCTCACAGAAAACTGGCTTAAAGTAGCAGCTTGCTGCTGTGTTTCGTACGGTGAGTGAGATATCCAGAGGCCCAAACCCCCTCCCCTTCGCAATCCCTTATATCATTTTCCTTTAAGGTCGGCAACGCACTCGTTATTCTTCTGGTATTGTGGGCGTTCATGGGCGGTGGAGATCGCTTACCATCAGGTGACCCACAAGCGCGTTTGCCGGCCTATGCCATAAAAAAAAATTACAACCGGTCACATCCGTAACAAGTCACTCACCAACCGGCCATACCGTAAACTCCACACATCCCTACACCGAGCATGCGACGCGACCGCATGCGTCCCGCATCGACGACAGACCTACGTGCTAACAATTTATCTCAGCCAAATTGTTTCTCAAAGGTGAGGACTAATTTAGTTGAGTCACGATGCCGTCAACATTACTGTTATTGCGAGAAGCTTTTACCGCACGCCATTCATTGCGATAAAATGAAATGACACTACATTGTATACAGAAGGCCAATTCTCGTAATTTTAAATGTTCAAAATATCATTCCGATCTAGTCTCAGCGTCAAGAAAGTTGCAAATGGCATTATTTTAAACCAATAACCAACGTCAAATGCACCTAGCATTAGCAGTAGCATTATACCGTTTTGGCTTCAGTCAACTTTTATTCTACATTCAATATCATTACGATCTATGTTCACATTTGAAGTTGATTATTTGGTTTAAGAGAATTGGCCTTCAGGATTATGTTTTGAGTTGGTCAAATCTGAATAGATGTTTTGTGATGTCACTGTTCATCTTTGGTATTTATAGCTTTAAAGATGGTTGATGGTCAGACGCAAACGTCAGTGATGGCGTCTTCTAAGCCGTTGGAAGAGTGTCTTTAGAAGAGTTACACTCTCATCCACAAACGCGCCACTGCAAATACTGCAAGAGAAGATCAACAATGGCAAGTATTTGGTTGACACGGAACATACTCGTATCATCTCTAATAATACCGATCTTGACAGACGAATAGACAAACAGACAGAGATTCTTAAATGTTATTTTTTTCCTTTCGAAGTCCGAAAACCAAAAGTAAAAATAGTACTTTCATATAATAATAATAATAAACCACCTTTAAAATAAAGATTATTGCTTATATTTTTTTTTTCTTATTTCAGACCACTGCAGTATTTACATAAGTCCATATTGGGTTAAATTAAAAAAAAAAAATTAACTACAATTGACACGATACGACATAAAGACGATAAAACATACACATTTCAAAAATAAACACATTATTCATTATCTAAATTAATTATTTAAAAACACATTATCCTTATCTATAATCTATTATTATAAAACAATTACTAAATAAAATAAATCAGATATGTAGGTAGAATTAAAGAGTAAATTGTGGTGTAATGGGTGTCTTCGAAATGAACTCTAACTTAGTTTAGTAAGCACATTATGATAGTTGTAATGTACCACAATGTGACCATAAAATGTTTCTGTTTTTTTATTTTTTATTTTTATTAAACTTTTTACATTTAAATTAATGTAAAGGCGGACTTAAAAAGGTAATGATCTAAAAGGTAAGTAATAGTAGTAGTAATTGGCGCAGTGAGCGAATATTGGTCTCGGGTCCAGACCCGAACACCCAGGTGCTGAGGGACCGCAAGTCCCTCGTAGTTTCTGATACCCACGATACAGGTAACCTAGTGTGGGGTCAGGACTATGTGTGTGACTGTTGGGTGTATTTATTATTATATATACAAGAGATTTTATAAATAATACCTTATTGATTGAAAGGGAAAACCACTAAACGGGATCACAAATCATCCAGTAATCTATTTTACATCAATCTTTCAACTACGTCTTCTCATAAACGCGCTAATTTCTATACAAAGTTTGTTATAAATTCTAATCAGAGTATACGCAAAATAAATGCGTTAAAATAAACAGGAGGCGTCCGACATGCTGCTGTAAATTACCTGTTGGTTTAACTGACGGTATACGTTCGCTTGATCGACACGTGTAGGAAAGGTGTCTTGGTACTTGATACTATATAATAATACTAGCACTGTATTACACACGCCCTACTTATGGGCACATACCTCCTCTACTAAATGAGAGGATTTAGGAATTAATCCACCACGGTGGCCTAATGCGGGTTCACAGACTTCACACACCTTCTAAATCCTTATGAAGAACTTCTCAGGTATGCAGGTTTCCTCACGACATTTCCTTCAACGTTAAAGCAAGTGATAATTACTTAGAAAAGTCAGAGGTGTATGCACTTGGGGCTGGATTCGAACCTGCGACTTTCATTTCGACGGTCCATACCACTCCCCGCTGAGCTATCACTGCTATCACTTGATACTATTAATTAAAAAATGTATGAATGAACTGAATATTAAAGTGCGTCTCCACTTGACTGTGACAACCACGTAGTGTGGACGGTTGTCAAATGTTACGACCTTAAGTCATGGAGCGATCCGCTCTAAGACCCCGCAACATTTCAACGTGACATGACATTCAAGGTTTTCCCCAGAAGAATTGACGTCAGGCAGGCGGCCGGTCGTAAAAACTACAAGCCAAATCTTTCTGCAACACGTGTTAAAAACAAAGACTTTAACGTATACTACTAGACAAGCTGCGCGGTACATTGAAATTGTACTACTAAGTTGCGGTCAATTGACCGTAACTCAATATTACCATCTCGCTTACTCTCAACTAGAACGCTGTCAAACTCCCGCGTTATGTGGCGCAATTTTACTTCTAAACAGCCCGTCTAAGGTAGACATTAAGCTCTATGGTTAAGCATGATGCGCCGACCTCACTGCATGTGCAATAAGGGCAGGTGGAAGAAGATGACATTATGACATCCGCCACGACAGCCACGCCTATCGGTGCGGCGAAATATCACGGAAGTGTGGACGTACCTTCTAGGAAAATGCTCTTATGAAAAATATTTGACAAAACGTGATATTAAAACGTCATAAGAAAAACTGATTGCGATGTAGCTCTACCACCATCGAAATAAGATAACTAGAACGATAACTCTAATATGAAAGTCTGCCAAAAATACGGCTCCACTTACTTACACATACATACGCACTCACGCCTGTAATCCCCGAAGGGGTAGGCAGAGGTGTAACCAGTACACCCACATTTCGTCGAGCGTATCTCCGTCTCAAAATATGATAGGGGGCGAGCCTATCGCTATACCGGGCACATATTCCAGACTCCGGGTTGATACTGAGCATTTCGTAATAGAAAAAACCCAATACCACTTTAACCCTTTAACGCTCAAACTTTTTTTTACGAAATTTGGTTTTTATTTTGAATTTATGTCATATTTAGGGCTTATAAATAACCAAAAAATTAATAAAAAAAAATCTGCTATACATATGTACGTAAATAATATACATTGCAAATATGCCTCATTGCGAAACACAGAGATAAGTACATGCTGAAAATAATGTAGCATATTTGCAACGTTGGGCATGATAGAAAATAAGACATTTAAAAGATAGCAAACGCAAAATATGAAAAAAGTTTTTATACAACATTATAAAAATTAAAGAAACAGTTTCTTTTGGCAACCAAACAATCTTTGTTCACATTTTGAACAATTAACATTTGTATACCCAGTTTTACAATACTTATTCGCATCCATCGCGTAGTAAAAAACCGGGATAAAGCGAATGTAGGTCTAGGTATAGATGTAAGGATTTTTTGTACTAGTGGAAGATCAGATGAAAGGAGCATGTACACACATGTACTTTAGTGTTATGCATTGTTTAGAGTTTGTTAAAAGGTCTCTTCTATATAACAACTAGGCGTTATTAGCACATATATCAATGACCTGTGACAATACAGCCATATGCCATCTTCAGTCTTAAAAGTGGTTCAATCTGTAAAAGAGGTAAATCGTCTCCGCCATATGGTAAACAATCATATATCAACCCCGAAACTCCAGCCCTGACAAATATTTTAAAGGTATTGTTGTAAAATATTGGTGCCTACTCCCAGCTCTGGTACCTTTACAGAGTACCATAATTTCGTCTACACTATATCTTCTTTTTTCTTATATTATATTATTTATAACTGGGGTGAGTGGAACTGTTTCTTCATCTGGGAAAAGAGAAAAAAGTTCTGCGCTATCAAGGATAGGGTTCAATTTTTCTAAAGAAGAACGACGGGACCTTGGCTCCGAACTGAAGTCAGAAGCTTCATAGTTTTGTATTGTTGATGTGTGTTGAGTGATGTTTTGAATGATAACTTCGTCTTCAGACTCAGACTGTCGGTTGATGAGGCAGCTTCCGGTGTAACTAAAGCCAAAATTTTCTTTGCTCTTTCCGATTTCAAGCGACCTTGTTAGTAAGTAAACAAAAAAAAACATTCACCCAACATCAAACACATTTCTTTAGATAACATTTAGTAAATAAATAACAGATAATTGAACTAACATACTATCTAATATTATAATGTGAAAGTTAATTTTTCTGTCTGTGTATTCAAGTTTGCGGAAGAAGATAGGCAATACTTCATAGCCAAAATCGCGGTAAAAAGCATTTATTTTAAATAGCCAAGAAAACAACCGCTTAAATTAGAACATAGCCCATTAAATTTTAAAAAAAGCTCGAAAAGCCATGCCATAAAATAAATTCCATCGGAGCTAGTAAAAGCGGAACGTATCACCCGTACAACATTTAAAATAAACACTAAATGATTGAAAGCATCGCAATGTTGCGAATACGCAACGTCTATAAATATGTGCAAATATTTCGTAGTCGAATATGAATACAACATAATTCTAACTTGTCACAATTTACAACATTCCTAAGGAACACAATTTCATTAGCAATTAATAATAAAATATGCAAAAACTGTTATTATTCGGTAAAACTTACCGGACGTCCTCGTACACGGTGTTGATGCGACACCATGTTGGTCACAACTATGTAATGGTGTGTAAGAGTCGATTCATTTTTTTCCCATATATGGCAGTAGTATGTCCAATAAATCATTTAGTCAAATTAAAATAAAATGTTACGTTTTCTTCGAAATATTTTTTGTTTTAATAGTTGCACCGGTGCAACGTTGCGAAGTAAAGGGTTAACCGACCCGGGGATCGAACCCGAAACCTCAGCGTTAGCCTCAATCGTAACGCGTACGCATTACAACTGCGCCACCGAGGTAGTCACAGTACTTACACATGCAAAGTAATTACACGTAACACTCATACAAGAAACAAAAGTTCATGAACGACATGAAATATTACATTTCTAAATCGATATACGACGTTCTGCACCGCGCAAAAAATTAGACTTAAGTGTCAACTCGAGACTATAAATCAATTTTTATGAATTGAGTGAACGAGCTGCACAGACTTTTATAGCCCCGCCTCCTTGCACAGAGTTCTAGTGGGGTAATTATTTTGCTTGAGTTACGTTTCTTGTCTTCTTATTTCGATGTCTACCATATATATATCTGTTATATTTAGCATGTAAGCGTTTTGGTGTACCTACTGTAAGCTTGTATGTAAAATTATTAATAAATAAATAAATAAAATAAAATACACTTTCTATTAAAATATCCCAAGTATCAAGACTCACATCCAACGTATAGAACGTAAACGCAGGCCATCTGGCTCGTGTCGGTGCGCGCGCGCCGCAATTGGGTTGCAATCAACATTACCTGAGCGGGTATTTTTATGCGCCATATCCACTTTTACGCGCTATGATGCGATCAATATAAAGTTTATTATATTTCTTGTTAGTTTGCGCGGGAATAATGGTGAAATTTATGGTTATTTTGTCTTGGTAAATAGATAAAATTGTTTTACTATATGTATATGTAGAATGACTCAGTGGCGCAGTTGTAGTGCGTACGTGTTACGATTGAGGCCAACGCTGAGGTCTAGGGTTCGATCCCCGGGTCGGGTAAAGTGGTATTGGGTTTTTCTATAACGAAATACTCAGTATCAGCCCGGAGTCTGGAAATTTGTGCCCGGTATGGCGATAGGCTCGCCCCCTATCACATCGTGGGACGGAGATACGCAGCGCGAAATGTGGGTGTACTGGTTACACCTCTGCCTACCCCTTCGGGGATTACAGGCGTGAGTGCGTATTTATGTATGTAGAATGACTGCCTCGGTGGCGTAGTTGTATACTGACGCTGAGGTCTCGGGTTCGATTCCCGGGTCGGGTAAAGTGATATTGGGTTTGTCTATCATGAAATGCTTAGTATCAACCCGGAGTCTGGAATTGTGCCCGGTATGGCGATAGGCTCGCCCCCTATCACATTATGGGACGGAGATGCGCTCGGCGAATTGCGGGTGTACTGATTACACCTCTGCCTACCCCTTCGGGGATTACAGGCGTGAGTGCGTATGTACGTATGCATTCTAAAGTTAATCTTAACCGCAATGTTCGTACGAAGAATTTTATGTAGATAAATTGGTTTAATGCATCTTTAAAAAGTGGTTAAACGTTTCAGTACCTACACTAGTCCCAATTACTCATAATAAATCAGCTCCATAACATCGTATGTCTCGGGGTGACCAGCGCAGTCCAGTGGCATGTACTACGTCATAATTCAAAATTCTAATTGGTGTTGGTTCTATTTATATGCAGACGTGGCGCTTACTTCAGGCGAGCGATTTGCTCGTCTCATCCTTAACGGTTTAAAAAAACCAAACACAAAATGTGATTGTCAGATCTGGGATTTGAACCCCGTTTCCTAGCCAATGTACGCTGCTTCTAGACCAATGAAACGGTTAATAATGTAAACAGTGATATTTAGGTCAACTCATAACTGATACATCGATTTCTAGAAATCGTACCATTCGTGTCCTTGACATCCAAGCTACTAACCTAATCTCGATAGACTTGTGAACACCTAAATGACTAGTCATATTTTTTACATACATACATACGCACTCACGCCTATAATCCCCGAAGGGGTAGGCAGAGGTGTAACCAGTACAGCCACATTTCACCGAGCGGTATCTCCGTCCCACGATGTGATAGGGGGTGAGCCTATCGCCATACCGGGCACAAATTCCAGACTCCGGGCTGATACTGAGCATTTCGTAATAGAAAAACCCAATACCTTTTTACCCGATCCGGGGATCCAACCCGAGACCTCAGCGTTAGCCTCAATCGTAACGCGTCCGGTAAACGAGTAAGTAGGTCACCTGATGGTAAGTGATCTCCACCGCCCATGTACAATACCAAAAAAATTATGGGCGCGTTCCCGACCTTAAAGGAAAGGGATAGTTAGGGAATTGGGAAGGGGAGGGGATTTGGGCCTCCGTACGAAACGCAGCAGCAAGCTGCTACTTTCGTCGGTTTTCAGTGAGACAGTGGTACCGATCCGGACGAGCTGGCCCATTCATACTGTAGACAAACGTGTCTACAGTGTGGCTGTACCAATTTTATGTAGAGTATTTTCAATTGATTTGTGAAGAACATTTTAAGTAATATTTCACTAAGAGCTTTCATTCATTAACAATTATTTTAGAAATATGGATTTTATTCTCCTTTAATTTAATTTAGCAAGCAGTGATAGCTCATAGGGGAGTGGTAGGGACTATCGAGACGAAAGTCGCAGGTTCGAAACCTGACCCAAGAGTATGCACCTCTGACTTTTCTAAGTTACGTGTATATTCATTATTGATTATCGCTTGCATTAACTGTGAAGGAAATATGCAGGTTCGTGACGAAACGTGCACATTTGAGAAGTTTCATGTAAAAAAAATCGAAAGTATGTGAAGTCTGCCAATCCGCAGAAGGGCACCGTAGTGGACTAAGGCCTAACCCTTCTCATTCATTAGAAGAGGCCCGTGCCCAGCAATGGGATGAGTATAATACAGGACTGAATAAAAAAAAAACTTTAACTAGAATTTACACTCAACCTATGAAATTTTCAAAAATTATAAGGAATATTATTCTAGGTATGGATTGTTATAGCTGGCCATATTTCCTATAATCTATTCGCCAACTTATCAGGTAAATCTGTAAAATCATTATTTGTTTCTGCTAGCCTTTATGAAGGACCAAAAACGATTGAAACGTTTCCTGACATTAAAAGAACTCTCAAAACAACAAGTAAGAGTCATATACTGTTTCGGCTCGTCCGGGTCGTTACCACTGTCTCACAGAAAACCGACGTAAAGTAGCAGCTTGCTGCTGCGTTTCGTACGGTGAGTGAAATATCCGGAGGCCCAAATCCCCCTCCCCTTCCCAATCCCTTAATTATTCCTTTCCTTTAAGGTCGTCAACGCGCCCATGACTCTTTTGGTATTGTGGACGTACATGGGCGGTGGAGATCACTTACCATCAGGTGACCCACTTGCTCGTTTGCCGGCCTATGCAATAAAAAAAATACTACGTATTATAAAAAATAACGTTCTATTCAGGTGTGAATAAAGCGCATAACAAGACAAAACAGAGCCGAATCAAATGTGAAACGATTATAATGCGCAGTTAAAACCCTTATTACAAACTGTTGATGAACATTCGTAGGGATGGGACACGATATTTAAAACATTATATCGATAGACTAGTGAATATAACGTCTGTGGATTACTTTAAAATTGATTGTTTTACAAACAAGAACTTCAATAGGATATTTGATTATTGGAACGAAGTTCCTTATCGCGCGTTGTGAAAGGGGGCTAGACGGAAAAAATTCTTACGAAAAAAATTGTCACGACACTTTTTTCCATTTTTGAAATTATGTAGACAGTTTTAACGACTAAAGTTGGACATAATAGTGTTCGATTTTCAAAACTTTTTTGTGTTTAAGTGGCCAGTGTTGTCAATTTGTGAATCAAGTGAAAACTAGTTGGATGAGGTTGTTAATCGATACATCTTGGATTCAGTTTGGTAAGATATTAAATAATATCTAATTGGAACGAAGTTTTGGAACGAAGTTCCTTATCGCGCGTTGTGAAAGGGGGCTAGACGGAAAAAATTCTTACGAAAAGTTGTCACGACACTTTTTGCTATAGTAAGCTATTGTAAGCTGTGCGGCGTCGCATGTTTCTCTGTCTGTCTCTCTCTCTCTTATAGAAAGCAAGCCAGATATTGGAACGAAGATTACGGCCTTGGTGTAGCACCATCCAGCCTATTCTTTAATCATGATTATAGATTACGTTTGTACTCTTTGACTTTGTTGATTAACAAGGCGACGGAAACTAAGAACACAGCCATCTCGCGAGTTTTTGAGTAATTAACCCTTTAACCGGCAACACCGTAATATTATGAGTACATTCAGCTAATTGTAAATAATTTTATGATTTTTACCAAAACAGGAAAAATCGAATATTGATTATCAAGGGTGAAATATCGATTCACTGAATCAATTCAGTACGGTATATCGATTTTAAAAATCAATTTATTTGATCTGATGAATTAATTCTTCGATTAATCGATTTAAGATCGCCATGCCTAGTACTGGTTGAGAATTTGGTTGAGAATAGAGAATAATAGAGATCACAAACAACTGGTCAAGAATTAGAATAATGTATAAAATAGCAAAATGAATATTTTCATTTCTATTTCGCATTGAACAGTGTGGTGTCACGACGATTATTTTTGTTGAGTGTATACAGGTTTTTTGTAAATAATAAATAATAAAAAATAATAATAATAATGAATCCTGACAGTGTTTCTGCACAAGTTCCGGATATTGCTGATGGAGTTAGGTAAGTAGAGATTATATGCAGATAATAATAAATGCTTTTGTATTTTTAGCAAGTACGCACTATAACCTCTCTTTATTATTGTGCTAACCAAGTCATACGCATTATAATCTCCACATTTTGTGTGTTTAGCAAGTGTACGCGTCATAATTTTAATAAATTCAAAAACAAATCATATTTTAATATTACAATATCAGAACGTATGTATTTAGCAAGCCGTGCGTGTTCTAACCTATACGCTGTTGTGTTTACGAAGTCGAGAGAGTATATATATATATACACTCTGTTGTGTTTACAAAGTCCCGCGCATCTATGACGTGTATGAAAGAATAGACAGACAGAGTACATATATATATGTATATATACATAAATGTTTCGGTGTGTGTATGTATATGTACAATTTTATATTTAACATTATATTTGTTAATAATAAAAAAAATATTATTATAACTTAAAAAAAATAAAATTTTATTACAATTCCTTCACTAATTAATCGAAAGGAACTTCGTTCCATCCGGGTGTCCCTTGACACCTCTCAAGTTTTTTTTTTTATTATTTAAATCAGTAAGTTACGTTAATTTTAATATATTATAAATGAATTTCACAAATCAGTTCAGTTAAATCTGATAGAACGGGTAGTTGTCAAATGTCACGCTATTCTGTGTGCAAGGGAGATAGTGCTATTTTCCCACTACGCGTCCATAATCAAATGTCGTAACTGCAAACTGTCGATTTTAATATAGATTATCTTTTGTTTCTGTTGTTTATGAATTCTGAATTCGGTATGATTATTTAAAAAAGATATATTTATTTATGAAACTAAACGTTCCCTCAATGTTTCTATTTAAGTTGAAATGTTGAGTTTTATACGAGACTAGTGAATAAACAAAAATACGATTATGCTATTATAGGTACTTGTGGCCCAAGTAACAATTGAACACAAAGATAAACTACCTATAAAAATTCGTAAATTATCGTTTTAAGAGACAATTTTTTATCTCCAAGTAAAAGTTATTCAACAGATAAAATATAAAAGGCCAAATATAAAACTATCACACTGTAAATATGTACGGACAAAACGGAGGCAAGTCAAATTAGAGTTCCTAGCCCGTGTTTCTTTAATGAAACAGCATTCCGAACTCGCGGTAGAGTTAAAAATTGACTGAATATAATGTATTACATCTTATGGATTCAATAAATATTTCATTTCATTTCGTTATCTAGTAGAAAAATCGACCCAAGGGAAAACATAATTAAGTTTATCGACATCAAAATACAACACTACCAACACATTAGGGCTGTCACAGAATGAAATTATACAAAGATCCCACCTACGCATTTGGAAAATAATATGCTGTTATTTTAGCTCGGAGTAGCTTTGCACCTCCGCACGCGATATACAACCTTGCTCACTTACAATAAGAGTGAAATTAATAAATTAGCTTGCGAAAATTAACAGAACCTGTTTCGCGAGTTAGTTAAATCCCCCTTTATCTTAAGGTGACATACTGCGGTTTATTATTTTGTTTGAGACGTGTGTTTGGTTGGATGCTTCGGTTGGCAAATTAAGATAACTAAATAGATTGTTTTACTTTGTTGTACCTTAAATTGGGAGTAAGATTAAAGAGATTCTCAAAGTAGTTTGGGTTTAGTGGAAGCATACTTGAAACCGGTAACCTGGGTTTGAGCGACAAAGGGTAGTTAAAGTGTGAAAAAGACATGAGAGTTAGCCGACAGAAATTGGTGCCCAATATTGATTTGACACATCATAGGATGAAAATGAACACGATGAACGTGGGTGAAATATATATCTGGTTACCCCTTTATTAACTTGAGTGAGGAAACGAGCAGGTCGTTCGCCTGATGGTAAGCGCCTGCCCATAAACAGAAAACACCACACATAAGTTTGAATCACAAAGCACTGCATGGCATTTGACTGCGCTCGACATTCCGAGACATAAGATGTTAAGTCTCATAATGCCCAGTAATTTTACTGGCTTCAATGTTCTTCAGATCGGAATACAACAGTGCTTACCTACTGCTGCTTGGCGGCAGATATAGACAAAACTGTGGGTCCAATCCAGACGGCCTCTCGCATACGAGGGACCTACCATCTTGTAAAAAATTGTGCCCAATATTGATATAATTCTTCTTACTTAACTATCATAAATCGCACTAATTTATTAACACACACATACACACATAAACACACACACACGCACACGCACACACACATACACAGACACACCAGAAATTTATAATCAAGAGCAATGACTTACCAAAATAAAGCATAAACAGCGAACTTATGTACAAATATTACGTTTACCTTTGGAGCGACTGAACACTGTCTCCCAAGTTACAGGCTTTTGCCGAGTTTGGGAACCTGAAGGCCAATTCTCGTAATTTTAAATGTTCAAAATATCATTCCGATCTAGTCTCAGCGTCAAGAAAGTTGGAAATGGCATTCTCTTAAACTAATAATCAACGTCAAATGCACCTAGCATTAGCAGTAGCAGTATACCGTTTTGGCTTCAGTCAACTTTTATTCTACATTCAATCTCATTACGATCTATGTTCACGTTTGACATTGATTATTGGTTTAAGAGAATGCCATTTGCAACTTTCTTGACGCTGAGACTAGATCGGAATGATATTTTAAACATTTAAAATTACGAGAATTGGCCTTCAGTAATCAGTACATATTATAATAAATTCTCAAAAACGATGCCTAAATTAATACCATTGTTTATGTAATTTACGTGTCAAAAAACATATTTTTTTTTATTTCGTTCACATTTTATAGCTTTGCCTCCACCTTCATCATACGGACTGCCAAATTATGGAACAAGTTGCCGGAGTTTTTGTTCCCCGATAAATATAATCTGGGTGTCTTCAACTCGCGAGTGAATCGTTTTGTGCTAGGCAAGCGTGCTTCATCTTAGGCCACATCATCGCTTATCATCAGGCGTGATAGTGGCCAAACGCGAGCCTATTACGTATTAAAAAAAAATGAAAATGAGCACGATGACCGTGGATGCAGAATTATACCTCTGGTTACCCTTTTAGGAATAAGTGGTCAAGCTACGCTGTACACAGTAGTATATCTCACGTCCAGCCGATTTCTTCCAGAAAGGTATCGATAAAATATCACTGAACTAGCAAAGATGCATCGATATCATGGGCGATTACTTTAATTAATAGAAATAAAAAAGGGAAAACTAATTTTACTTCTTTCGAACAGAACGGCAACTTTATACATAATTAAATATTTATTATATACCAATAATTCTACAGGCATCGGATCCCAAAATTAACTGCAATAATTTAATTAACACACATTACAATTTATATTACACAATTTGCAATAATAATCTTAAATCATATTACAATGTAATTATCCAGCAACAATTATTGTATACACAAGTCTCCTTCGCTTATAACAGCGTCATATATCTCTGTTATTATTGTTTAACATTTCGTAATACGTAAAATCATTTATTACAGTAGTTAATCATCATTTTTGACTGCTCAGAGTACGTCATAACACCCATTAATGCTCTTTGAGATAGTAACAGTGCATTCTCCAGGACCGATATTTAAAAAGGGCAAAAATTACTACATTATATGAGTGGTAGAGCCACGCTGTAAACACAGTCTGCATGTCTACAGCATGTATGGGCTAGCTCGTCCGGGTCATTACCACTGTCTCTCAGAAAACCGTACTCTAACTCTCTTCGTACGGTCAGTGAGATATCCAGAAGCCTAAACCCCCTCCCCTTCCCAATTCCTTAATTATCCTTTTCCTTTAAGGTCGGCAATTCACCCATGATTCTTTTATATTTGATCACTTACTATCAGGCGGCCCACTTGCTCGTTTCCCGGACTAAGCAATAATAAAAAAAAAAAAACTCAGACGACGAAATTTTGTTTATATCGAACTAGCTTTTTCTCGCAGCTCCACCTGCGTAAATGTCTTTTTCCAGGGCAATTTTGTTTCGGGACAAAAAGTACCGTAGGTTATTCCCCAGGATTTAACTAATCTCCTTGCCGAATTTCATTAAAATCCATTCATACGTGAAAACATAACCGACTGACAAATAGAGTTACTTTTGCATTTTTAATATTAGTATCGATTATCATCCAATACCCAGAAGGATTGAATCAGGCGAGCGTAAAACTAAAAGTCAAATATTTTTGAAATGTGTTAATAAAACATGTTGCGCGGATCCCACTGCAAGTGATGTGCAAGTGGTAGGTGGAAGAACAAGAATGTTAGTATGATTTACCTGTTCCTTGACTATCGATTTTTTATTCACATGAAATATGGGACGAACAGATTACCCGTTTGATGGAATACGCCTGCTTAAAAACAGTAGCAACACCACCTTTAAATCACAAATAACTGCATGGCACTGCAGTACGCTTGTCAAGCCAAGACGTGTCTTATTTCTCAGTAATTTTGCTGGCTTTTATTATTATTATTAATGTATGCCTTTTCACCGCAATTGCCAAACCAATCTTTCCATCAAAAATATTTTCAAGCTTAACAAATAGCAACTACCATGTCCATAGCACCTGCTGTAAGATATCTAATGCTGTAAAGGAAATGTTCCACATCTCGCTAAGCCGGTCTGTTGTAGCTATTAGTAACAATTAACTGTGAGCCACTGAGCCAGACAATGAAGACTAATCGAGTATTAATTCAACAGGTTAACGCTTAGCACCGATATTAGCATGTTGTCTTCAGACTTGGAATATAGTTTATGTTTCTGGAATGTTCTGACGTACTGAATATCTAAGGTTTCTTGGTGCGTATTACTTTTTTATTAGCTTAAATGACAACAAGCATGTCGCTTGCTTGATGGTAAGCGCCACGCTTGCCCATAAACAGTCCTATAAATATTAGTAATTGTGACCATATTTAACCCCCGACAAAGAGGAGTGTTATGAGTTTCACCCCTTTATTAATGTGTCTATCTGTGGTATCTATAAGACCTTAAGTATTGTCTAGTATTAAAATTGTAGAATATGTATGCTGTTGGTGTACCTAAAGTAAATAAATAAATAAATATAGAGCGCAAAGAACCTATTTAGATGTGCTTTTTTTTATTTGAAACCTGGTTTAATCGAGATGGTCTATTACTATGTGTAAAGAAAACCTGTAGATATTTATAAATCACTAGCTATTGCCCGCGGCTCCGCCCGCGTGAATGCCTATTTCCAGGATTAAAGTAGCCTAGTGCCCCGGTGAGAAACGCGCTTGACAAAAATACTAATATCGCTATTAAAAAATAGGGGATCAACCCGAACGTCCAGATAGGTGTGAGAAACGCGCTTGACAAAAATACTATTGTTGCTATTAAAAAATAGGGGTTGATCGTAGAGGGGTGAAAATTTAGGGTTGTATGTATTTTTTGATGCTGTATTATAAAAAAATAAAAACTTTTTTTTTTGTCTAAAAATAAAATTTAGGGGTGGACCACCCTTAACATTTAGGGGGATGAAAAATAGATGTTGGCCGATTCTCAGACCTACCCGATATGCACACAAAATTTCATACAAATCGGTCGAGCCGTTTCGGAGGAGTATGGGAACGAACATTGTGACACGAGAATTTTATAAGATAGTTATTTTTATAATAACTGACGTTTGGGTTGTAACGAGCAGGGTATATCTATTACACGTGTTCGTACTAAATAGCACTAGTAGCTCAAATATAAATCATATTAACACAAACAGTGTCAGTACAGCATTTTACCATCCAATACTGGACCGCCATAATACAAGCAATGTACGGAATGTTGATGGGCGAATTTATTTGTTTATCCATATGATAATAGAATTTTTGTTTGTGTTATGCGGTGTAGAACAGCTAAATGCAATCGCCAGCAATGACGGCGGAACGTACACTGCACCTCGTAAGTACCTGCCTTTTATTGATCTACCGTTTGGTACGGCGTGTGGACTTGCTCCATTGTGGTAATAACGCCAATATGCTCGGACAGACAAGCATTACTTCCTCCCTATGATACAAAACAGCAGTAGGAACACCGGTGCGAGAGACTACGCTCTGCAGTCGCCAACCCGCATGCGGTGTGCGTGTACCAAGCAATATTTACATACTTAATCACGCCTAGTAATCGGCTCATTGGTCAAATGGCAACGTACTTTCGTTGTGAAATCAGTGAGTTCCTGCGGTTGAAAATCCAGGTCAGTACAATTTGTGTTCGAAATTTCAATATGAAAATTTTGCACAGGACCAGAATTGGACTTTGCGCCTGATATTGAGATTGGTTCTATAGATTTTGAGTGGTAGAGCCACGCTGTAGACACTTTTGTCTACAGCATGTAAGGGCCGGCTCGTCCGGGTCATTACCACTGTCTCAAAAGTTTGCTGCTGCTTTTCGTACGGTGAGTGAGATATCCGGAGGCCCAAACCCCCTCCCCTTCCCAATTCCTTAATTATCCCTTTCCTTTAAGGTCGGCAACGCACCCATGATTATTTTGGTATTGTGGGCGTACATAGACGGTGGTGATCACTTACCATCAGGTGACCCACTTGCTCGTTTGCCGGCCTATGCCATAAAAGGTTCATCACCTTTTACATCCTAAGACGGAAAAAAGCTCGTCAAATAATGACTGCAATTTTCACAGCAGCAGCTTGGTCTACCCCTGCAAGGATACTGACGTGAGCATATACATAAACGTTGACTCTATTTACTTACCAACTGAATAACAATTCTAGTAACTCGCCATTCAACTATCCGATTCAAACGCTCTCAAACACCTTTATAGCATAAATAGCCGGCAACGAAGCGCAGTTGCGTGTAATGTGCCCGCGGCCGACGTTAACGCGAGGCTGGCAATATCACACGCATTGCCACGTTTATTATTATCGTGGCTGGCAACACCTGCTGTCTACCGGCTGCCTCTTAACATAAAACTGGCGTAAATAAACGATCCTTGCTAGATCTGCGTTCAATTATTGCAGATTTATGTATTATTGCAGATGTGATGGTTTAGCATGTTAGTTGTACATATTATTTGGTTATTGCACCCACGCCTGTAATCCCCGAAGGGGTAGGCAGAGGTGTAACTAGTACACCCACATTTCGCCGAGCGTATATAAATAAATACACCCAACGGTCACACACATAGTCCTGACCCCACACTAGGGAAACCTGTATCGTGGGTATCAAGAACTACGAGGAACTTGCGATCCCACAACACCCAGACCCGAGACAAATATTTGTGAATCAGACAAACATTTGTCTAGGCGCGGGAATCGAACCCACGGCTTCACGCTTCGCAACCGGCTACTCACCCGCTGCGCCACGGAGGATATCCGTCCCTTATGTAATAGGGGGCGAGCCTATCGCCATACAGGGCACAAATTCCAGACTCCGGGCTGATACTGAGTATTTTGTAATAGAAAAACCCGACCCAACCCGACCGAATATTGGATTATTTTGAAGTTGAAATTATTCGGCCCTGTCCATTTCCAATTTTGATTACATATGAAGCTTAGAGATGTGAGAACCTGAATCACTGAACCAGTGAATCGATTGAAATGAAGATGATAAGAACGCTTAGCTAGAAAAGACTTTAGTCTTTTTATGTGGACTAATAAAGTCACAGAATGGTACACCAAAGAAGAGCGAAGACCTCGCAGCTGACCACCAGCTGGATGATCTATAATTTGGTGAGATACGTCGATGGCCAATGATTACGGCTTGCACAAGACTGGAAGAAATGGCGTGATCTAGAGGAGACCTGTTTACGTTAGCGCCTGCCGTAACTTACATAGCTGCAACTAACTAGCATGCATCGCTCGTCTATTCGACAGTCAGGAGCTTGTTATATTTTTTTTTATTTTCTACCTACAAATGTATTAAACTCTCTCTGCAATTACTCATCGAAAAGGCAATACACGTTTTTGGTTAAGAGCTAAATTTTATTTTCAACTATTCACGACTGGTCCTAAACATGGTCCTACGGAGCCGAATAAAAAGGAATCATCAGCGATAATTAAAATCACAAAGAAATACTTACGTAAAGTTACCAGGACATCGTCGTGGCAAGTGAGCGTGGATTCTATACAGTGTTCAGCGGTATTCGCGTTAATATTTCCACCCAATACTCATTATCAGGTATTATTTAGCTTATATACCAAACATAAGGTTAGTACCTTTAATTATATTATATACTTGTGCCAATTATGTAACTTAGTTAACGTATTTGTAAAATGTTTAACACTTTATACTTTAACCATACACTTATACCTAACGGCTAAGCAGAACCAGGCATTGAATTATTATTGTTAAAACGTAGTACCTACTTATCGTTAAATTCAATACCTATTTATCATTATCATTGTATTCATGGTAAAAAGTTCCTTAGTTGTGTATAATAATTAACATGGTCGTGTTAAATATATTTTACTAGAAAATACATACATAGGTATAGGTACATTATTAGTGTAATTGCAGTTTGCACGTTACATATCTCCCACTGTATATAGAATTATTATATACAAAACTTTCTTAGCTTTGTGTCTGTATACATTCCAGGATATACATACGCTTCGCAGATTCCCAAAATGTCTGAGAGAGAAGAAAAGACGGAAAAGGAGCTAATAAAAACGCGAGCAAGCTATAAGGGTCGTCTGACAACGTTCGCTAATTACCTAAATGATTTGGACGAGTCTTTGAGCCCGTCTCAGGTGAATGAATTGCGGCTACGTATAGGTAAGATTGAAGCTTTGTATGAGCGATATGACGAGGTGCAGTTGCGCATAGAATGTTTAGTCGATGATATAAACCTGCAAATACCGGAAAGGAATGATTTTGAGACATTGTATTACAAGCATATTTCCAATGCTCAAGACATTCTTACACGTAATACTATGAAAGATGAAGCTTCAGTTAGTGATAACGCTTCCTCTCGTGCAAGTAATCGTAAGCATGTTGAGTTGCCCACAATTTATCTTCCGAAATTTGATGGATCTTTTGAGACTTGGATAGAATTCCGAGATACGTTTAATAGTCTAATTCATAAGGATGATGATATAGACGACATCAATAAATTTCATTACCTCAAGTCATCTGTTTCCGGGACAGCCGCTAATGTAGTTCATTCCGTAAAGTTTTCTGCGTTAAACTATCCTGTAGCATGGAAATTATTATGTGAGCGCTTTGACAATAAGCACTTATTAATCCAAAATCATGTCGCAGCTTTATTTAGTTTCGAGTCACTCAACAAAGAATCTTCTGAAGGTATAAATCTTTTAATCGACCATTTCAATAAAAATCTGCGGTCATTGGAATCCTTAGGCGAACCCACCACACATTGGGACACATTGCTCATTCATATGATTACTCAAAAGTTAGACAATAAAACATCTCGTCAATGGGAGGAGTATAAAGGTAGGTTGGATAAGGATATGACCATCACATTAAAGATGTGTCTTGAGTTTATGCGGAGTCGCGCTGGCTTACTTGAAAATGTCGAGCGGGCTCGCGCTACTCAATCAAAACAACCCATCAAAACTAATAACAAGCTTAAAACTATGGTGTCAATTTCAAATGCACAGCCGCAGTCAGAAGTAGGAGGCAACATTTCACTGCCATTAAAGCAGTGTCCAAAATGTAATGGTGACCATCCTCTCTATAACTGCTCTCAATTTCTCAGTCTCAGTAACGAGCAAAGACTAGATGTATTACCACAGTATAAAATATGTTTTAATTGCCTTCGTAGTGGTCATTACGCCAACCATTGTAAAAGGAATGGTTGTAAAATTTGCAAGCGCAAGCATAACACTTTATTACATGTTTCAGACCCTAAAAGGTCAGTCGCTATGTCTGCTTCCACGGGTGCAGAGATCAGCGTCAAGCGCTCAGCCCCGTTGTCACAAGATGTGCCTGCCACTCAACTGACACTTTCAGCTTGTGTAGGTACGCCCTTCGAAATTGAATCAGACACTTTATTGTCTACTGTATTAGTTAAGATATATGGTAAACATAACTGCGAATATACTGCACGCGTACTTCTTGACCCGGGCAGTACTTCTTCCCTCATGACTGAGAAAATGTGCCTGTCATTAAATTTACCTGTTGACTACATAAATAAACCAATTTTTGGCCTTAATAACTCCAAATCATACACTACAAAAATGTGTCGTGTTTTAATAGCATCAATGAGTGAAAACTTTTCAACAAACCTTCTTTGTTTTGTTTTACCGGCTATAACTGATAATGTTCCTAGTCGTCAACTAGATATTTCGGATTTGGGTATTCCGAATGATATAGTCTTAGCCGACCCTCGTTTTTATCTGCCAGCTGAGGTGGATTTGGTGATTGGTGCCAACGTTTTTTTGGGATTTGCTGGGGTTGCAAAGGGTTGAATTGGGGGATGGTAAACCAAAACTTTGGGAAACCAGGCTTGGTTGGTTAATTTGTGGTACATTACCAAGCATCCATTTACCTCGTCGGTCTAATCCAATTTTATGTAACTTTACAAAAGTTGATTCCAGTTGTAATGATCTTCTTAATGATGACCTCCAAAACCTTTTGACGCGTTTTTGGCAACTTGAGGATGTTAGCCCTAAGTCATCATATTATTCGGAAGAAGAAAAAATGTGTGAGGAACACTTTATAAGGAATACAACACGACTTGAAGGTGGTCGTTTCTGTGTCAGAATTCCTCTAAAACAAGCGCCTGAAAAATTAGGTGACTCATCACAAAGAGCTAAGCGTTATCTGTTTTCATTAGAGCGCAGGTTTAAAAGCCAGCCTTCATTTAAACAACGGTATGTTGACTTTATGTCCGAATATATTTCGCTAGGGCATATGTCTGAATGTCAAATGGATCCAGAATCTAATGCGTACTTTATTCCACATCACGGAATTTTACGGGAAAACCGATCTTCTACGCAGCTCAGAGTTGTCTTCAATGCCAGTAGTCCTACTACTTCAGGTATATCATCCAACAATCTTCAGATGGTAGGTCCCACAGTACAAGATGACCTATTATCCATTCTCCTTAGATTTCGGCAGCATAAATACATATTAGCTGCCGATGTAGAAAAGATGTATCGGCAAGTAGTCGTACATCCCGATGACAGATTTCTTCAAAAAATATTCTGGCGTAATGATTCATCAGAGCCACTAAAGGTTTTCGAATTAAAAACCGTAACATATGGAACGGCTAGCGCGCCGTATCTTGCGACCAGATGTCTCAAGCAAATAGGTCTAGATTGTGATGATGATAAAATCTCTGAAATCATAATTCATGATTTTTATGTTGATGACCTTCTTACTGGTGATGATTCAATAGAAGCGGTTAAATATATACGAGAAAAGGTGACCACTGCTTTGGCTTCAGCAGGCATGCCATTACGAAAATGGAAATCAAACGAGCCGCAAGTCCTTTCAGATCAGGCAGATGGTTCATTGCTTAATTGAAATGTCAGCTCTACTGAATCCAGCAAGACATTAGGTCTCTGTTGGCAGACAGAATCTGACCAACTCTGTATTTCGGTTGACCTGAATAATTCAAATAATTTAACAAAACGTGGTATGCTTTCAGTTATTGCTCAAATATTCGACCCATTGGGCCTCTTGGCTCCCGTTGTTATTTCTTTGAAAGTGCTCCTACAAAAGTTGTGGCTGTATAAATTGTCATGGGACGAACCGTTACCATCAGACATTGCTAAAACTTGGTTGGAATTACTTGAGCACTTAACAGTTTTAAACAAAATACGCATTCCTCGTTATGTTCTTTGTTCTTCTCATAAATTCATAGACATTCACGTTTTTTCAGACGCTTCTCAGTATGCCTATGGTGCATGTCTATATGTACGAAGTGTTAGCAATGATGGTGAAACGCTGGTGCGCTTGCTTGTGGCTAAGAGCAGAGTTGCACCTATAAAACCCGCGACCATACCGAGGCTCGAACTCTGTGGAGCTTTAGTAGGAGTTCGCCTGTACGAAAAGGTAATCGCTTCTCTTCGAGTCAAAATAAGACATGCCACCTTTTGGACTGACTCCACCATTGTACTGGGTTGGTTGAAAATGTTGCCAAGCAAGCTTCAGCCCTTTGTTCGCAACCGTGTTGCTGAAATATTAGAAAGGACTGGAGATTGTGCTTGGAGACATGTCCCAACAGATGAGAACCCAGCTGATCATTTATCTCGTGGTGTCGATATCCTTTTAATACCATCTCTTGAGGTGTGGTGGTCTGGTCCTAGTTTTTTAAAACACCATAAATCACGTTGGCCTTCGAACCCATTAAATATTGACGTTCTTCCCGAGGTTCGAGCTGAAATTTCGTTACACGCATCTTTAGCGAGTCATAATACTAAACCAGATACTGATTTTATAGATTTTAATCGTTTTTCAAACGTTTTAAGACTCAAGCGCACAGTGGCATATATTTTGAGATTTATTAAGGCTTGTAAAAAACAACCAATAACGACCAATTATCTAAATTATGACGAATTACAGGAAGCATTAAACATTTTAATTAAGATTTCTCAGTCTGAATCATTTCCTGAATATAAAGTTCTATTACAAAGGCAGAAATTAGGTCCGAAAAATCCTTTGCTTAAATTTAATGTTTTCCTGGATAAGAATAATATTATGCGCGTCGGCGGTCGGCTCGAAAATTCTTCATTCTGCTATGACAAGAAACACCCTATATTAATACAGTCCACTCATCGTTTAACGAAGCTTTTATTTTTCTATGAGCACAAACGGTTAATGCATGCAGGGCCACAGTTAATGTTAGCTTCTATTAGGGAACATTACTGGCCTATCGGTGGTCGTAACTTAGCAAAGTTCTGTTACCGCCAGTGTGTACGTTGTCATCGCATGAAAGGAAAGGTTATCACCCCTCTGATGGGAAATCTACCAGGTCCTCGTTTACTGCCAGGAGGACACCCCTTTGAATGTGTGGGTGTAGATTATGCGGGACCCATCTCTTCTGCAAGCCGGCAAGGACGAGGCTGTAGGCTAGTTAAAGTGTATATAGTAATTTTCGTATGCTTTACAACAAAAGCGATTCATATAGAGTTAGTGGGTGACTTAACAAGTAATAATTTTTTATCGGCTTTACGCAGGTTTATATCTCGTAGGGGAAAGCCCAAACATATTTATTCAGACAATGGTACCTCGTTTGTCGGTGCGTACAATGATATTGGAAAGTTTTTAAAACGTAGTAGCTCTTCACTGTCTGAGAACGTAGCCAATGAAGAGATAAGATTCCACTTTATACCTCCTTACTCTCCACATTTTGCCGGAATCTGGGAAGCGGGTGTTAAATCCATTAAACATCATTTATATAGAGTATTGGGCAATTGTAACCTCACTTACGAAGAGCTGAACACTGTTTTGGTGCAAATAGAAGCAATATTGAACTCACGTCCACTCACACCAATTTCGTCTGATCCCAATGATTTGCAGCCTTTATCACCCGGACACTTTCTCATCGGGCGGCCATTATGCACACTGCCTGTACAGAGCTACGAGAACTCCTCCACCAGTCATTTAACTCGATTCCAAAGAATTGAACAACTGCGTCAACATTTTTGGAGACGGTGGAGTACGGAATATATTGGCGAATTGCAACAGAGAGTCAAATGGCGTTCAAATGTTTCCTCACTGAAGATGGATAGTCTCGTCGTCGTGAAGGAAGACAATCTCCCGCCATTAAAATGGAGACTAGGCCGCATCGTAGCTGTTCATCCTGGTACAGATGGGATCATTCGAGTTGCTGACATCAAAACCTCAAGTGGAATTTTACGACGATCATGTAGCAAGATTTGTCCACTCCCGGAGAATGATGCTTCTGGTTGAAAGGAAACCTTTCAACGCCCGGGGGCATGTTTACGTTAGCGCCTGCCGTAACTTACATAGCTGCAACTAACTAGCATGCATCGCTCGTCTATTCGACAGTCAGGAGCTTGTTATATTTTTTTTTATTTTCTACCTACAAATGTATTAAACTCTCTCTGCAATTACTCATCGAAAAGGCAATACACGTTTTTGGTTAAGAGCTAAATTTTATTTTCAACTATTCACGACTGGTCCTAAACAAGACCTATACCTATGGGTATGTAGATAGGGGCTAGTTAGATAGATGGAAGGTAGGCAGCGGCTTGGCTGTACTCTAGCATTTCTGAAGTCCATAAGCGGTGACCGCTTTCTCAACCTTAACCTTAATACGCTGCCACTGGACAAATGAGGATAAATAAATAATACACTGCTAGAAGTAACGTGAGACGAGTATTATTTTATTAATACCAAATGACAATAATCACTTCAACTCATAGTTTATTGGTTACATTTACAATATCACTGCTTTACAGACCACAACCTCGTGTCAGGATTCTCTATAGACTGTTCTCTAATTATAACTCAAACAACTAGAACCGAATAGTAAATAGCAGCATAGCTACCGCGTAATGAACACTTGGACTATCGACTGAACACTGATCTTACGAGTAGTGAACTGACTGACCGCGGGCAAAAGACCTCCAGTTATGGCGACAACCTCTTTTATACCATTTAACTACCCTTCCACAACTATATCGCACCATTATTATTATAGTATAGTATATTATCGACAGTCTCCGTGGCGCAGTGGGCGAGTAGCCGGCTGCGAAGCGTGAGGACGTGGGTTCGATTCCCACACCGAGACAAATGTTTGTCTAATCCACAAATATTTGTTTCGGGTCGGTGTTGTGGGACCGCAAGTCCCTCGTAGTTCCTGATACCCACGATACAGGTTAACCTATTGTGGGGTCGGGACTATGTGTGTGACTGTTGGGTGTATTTATTTTATTTATAGTGTACCCAACGGTGCTATCTCAGACACAATATACCAATATTAAGAGAATACGCTAACAACAGATGTATTATTTATCCTAATAAAATTTTATTCGTAACGTAATCCTACATATTCCAGGTATCTCAACCCGTGTCTATTCTGTAGCAATATGCCAGGAACTAAGTCTTCACACCTGGCCGTCACGAGACGTCTAAACGTCCAGAAAACTCCTTCCCTGTTGACGTTGGCAACGTGGGCGTAACGAGATCTTTACTTGCGAATGTTCAGTCGCGTCCGGATTGTAAAGTATGAAATAGGATTGTTAGATATTTTTTTATTTATTTTAGGATCGCCAACATGACATACATTTTCACATGCAATACACCGCATCCCTCACATACTCTAAATATAAATGTTGCCATAATTACAGGCGACCACGACACGCACTAATGAGAGTACAAAAGAAAAATTACGTAACAAACAAAAACTTAGAATAACCCAGAGGGACAAACAGTAGGTATATTATTATGCAATATTACATTTTTGTTATTATTAAGCAAATTACAACTTAAAAGTGCAGCGCATGAGAACTATTATCATAATTTTAATTAATTAGTAGGCAGGGATTCATCTTATACTGCACTCACGGTTTGCTGAGCTTATTTCCGTTACATGATGTGATAGGGGGCGAGTCTATCGTCATACCGAGTACAAGACCGTATCGAGACCGAGTACCGAGAGCAAGTCAGAAATACTTTTATCGAATCGAATATTCAAAAACTTGTCAAAATTTTTATTTTCGACCTGATATTTGAACGCAGGACCAAGTTTGACAGGTTTCTTAGCCTAAGCAAACTGCCACTACAAAAATAAGGCGATTTGTTAGATCTTTTTTTTTGTAACAAGCCGCCAAACGAGCAAGTATGTCACCTGATAGTAAGTTATCTCTACCACCCATGAACACCCAGGGTCCTATCAGGATCATAGATGCATTGATGACCTTAAAAGAGAGGAATAGATTGGTAAGAGGAGGGGCATTGGGCCTCCGGAAATCTCAGTCACAATAAGAATCGCAACATCATCAATTCAGATTCTTCAAACAGTGGCGATAACCCGGTCGAACCAGCCCTTTCATGCATCAAAAAACTGTCTACAGCCTGTCTTTACCAAAAGACTCATTTAAAATATTTCATTGAATTTTTTAAAATGAAGGTAGCCAATGTAACATTAACTTTTCGAGACGACCTACACCTCAGTCTCTCCCGTGACCACGAAGGCGGAAAAGCTTTCGAAACGTCGGGAATAAAATAAAAATTAAACCGCGATAAAATCCGTATAAACTAGTTTTATTTCAATGTGTAATATTGCGTAAACATAAAAAATCACTATTAAAATATTTCTCCGAGAAGTCGCCTCCACTCCAGTAAACAGTAAAGTTGCGTTTAACTCGACAACAGTGTTTATATTTAGCTCACACGTGAGTTCATTAAGAAACATCTTGTGCTAATACGCTGCACACTAATTGAACCGTAAGAATTGAATGTGATTCCACTTCTATAATATATATAATAAAATGAATAATAATAATAAATACACCCAACAGTCACACACATAGTCCTGACCCCACACTAGGTAAACCTGTATCGTGGGTATCAAGAACTACGAGGGACTTGCGGTTCCACAACACCCAGACCCAAGACAAATATTTGTGAATCAGAGAAACATTTGTCTAGGTGCGGGAATCGAACCCACGGCCTCGCGCTTCGCAACCGGCTACTCGCCCGCTGCGCCACGGAGGCTGGGTTCTATAATATAGAACCTTGCAAGTTATTCCGGATACTAAAGTTAATGAAGAGAATATCTTCGGATATCAATATGCATGCCCCTGTCACGTTATGGGACGGAAATAAACTCGGCGAACTATGGATACAGGCACTGGTTGCAGTAGTTGCGTGCAGTTGTGCTTCCATCATAATTGTTGCGATCGCTTTGTTTATATCTACCGCGAAGCATCAGTCTGTAAGTACTACTGTGTGTTGGTTTGAAGGCAGCAGTAATTTAAATTGCATGTAAATTACTGGGCATTATGAGATTTAATCTCATGTTTGGGGGTGACAAATGCAGTGCAGTACCATGCAGTATGTTTATAATTCAAAATTGTCAGTGGCGTTGTCTGTTTATGGACAGGAGTGGCGAGGTAAGCAATCTGCTCGTTTATTCATTCAGGTTAATTAAATCCTCTACCTACCCCTCCGGGAATATGGCGTTAGATTACGTCATGCTTATATTATCAAGATGCAAGAATTGCTATCATCTGCGGCTGTTCAAGCTCACTTCTATCATCATCCAATTATTATGTAGTTAGTTTATGACTCCATAATCTTACATAATAATGATATGCGTATATGTATAAATATTTCAAATATAAGTACTTGTAAGTTTTTTTTATAGTATAGGCCGGCAAACGAGCAAGTGGGTCACCTGATGGTAAGCGATCTCCACCGCCCATGTACGCCCACAATACAAAAGAATTATGGGCGCGTTGCCGACCTTAAAAGAAAGGGATAATAAGGGATTGGGACCCTAGGGGGATTTGGGCCTCCGGATATCTCACTCACCGTACGAAACGCAGCAGCAAGCTGCTACTTTACGCCGGTTTTCTGTGAGACAGTGGTAACGACCCGGACGAGCCGGCCAATTCATGCTGTAGACAAAATTGTCTACAGCGTGGCTCTACCACTCGTAGAGTGTAAGTTCATAGTAAATCGGCCAACAACACGAGATTTTATCGCGGTTTTATTTTCATTGGTCACAGGAGAGACTCACTCTCTCCCTTTCTTTTCTTTCAATCTTTCGAAACGACGGCGCTAAAATTAAAGCGCGACAAAGTCCGTTTAAATAACTTTTATTTTAACATGCTGATTTTATTGAAATAAAACTAGTTTATACGGATTTTATCGCGGTTTAATTTTTATTTTAGTCCCGACGTTTCGAAAGCTTTTCAGCCTTCGTGGTCACCGGAGAGACTGAGGTGTAGGTCGTCTCGAAAAGTTAATGTTACATTACGTATAAACTAGTTTTATTTCAATGTGTAATATTCACGTAAACCTAAGAAATCACTATGCTGATTATAATCAAAAAGTGGAGAGTTTTGGAAATTGAAAAGATATCCAATAATTATAAACTAAAATCTCTCCTAACGTATTCCTCGTAAAACATACCTCATGTTGCTTTTGAGTATACGCCCTCAGAACCATAGTACATTATTCAAAAACTTGCCACTAAATCTCTGGTGGCCATAAAACTGCGGGTAAAGCAGGCCCACGCCCGCGCCCACGCCACCAGTCAGGACCCATGATCAATGGTCGAGGGTAAGCGATCTCATTTACTTGTTCAATACAGCTTAATTTATGTGTATCCGAAATGAACCACTATTTTTCACGGTGTTGTTATAACGACCTGACGTTTTGTAGGTTTAACGCCCGAATACACACAAGGTGGTAGGTCCCTCGTATGCGAGAGGCCGGCTGGGTTGGTACCACCGCTTTTTCTATTTCTGCCGCCAAGCAACAGTGTGTAAGCACTGTTGTGTTCCGATTTGAAGGACATTGAAGCCAGTGAAATAACTAGGTATTATGAGACTTAACACCTTATGTCTTGGGGTGACGAGCGCAGTTCAGTGTCATGCAGTGCGTTGTTATTTAAAGTTTTGTGTGGTGTAACTTCTGTTTATGAACAAGCGACCTGCTCGTCTCGTAATACAAGCTAATAAAACACGACAGCTCCGTGGCGCAGCGGGCGAGTAGTCAGCTGCGAAGCGAGAGGCCGTGGGTTCGATTCCCACACCGAGACAAATGTTTGTGTGAACCACAAATATTGGTCTCGTGTCTGGGTGTTGTGGGACCGCAAGTCCCTCGTAGTTCCTGATACCCACGACACAGGTATATCTAGTGTGGGGTCAGGACTATGTGTGTGACTGTTGGGTGTATTATTATTATTAAAAATACAGAAACGCAACTCAGACATTTAAGATGGTGATAAACATGTTAAGTAAAATAAGTAGCCGTTAGACAGTCGGTTGTAAATAGCATTTTAATTTTAATATTCAGGTTGCTTACACTATAAGTTATTACTATCTGCAATTAATATGCTATATTTTTTTTGCAGGCTCATGCCTCCATTAAAGTATTTTATATATATTACTTTATTTAATATATAACAAATTAAGATAAAACGCAATCAAATACTGAGACTGATATTACTTGAGATATCTGAGACTTTTACTTTAGATACCTTTTTCAATATTTGAATTCATTCTAGTTTGAGGGAAAAGTTTTGTACAATATTAATATAATATATTATTAATAATACTAATAATACCAGTCCTGTATTATATACGTCCCACTGCTGGGCACGGGCCTCCTCTACTGAATGAGAGGGGTTAGGCCTTAGTCCACCACACTGGCCTAATGTGGGTTGGCAGATTTCACCTTCGAAATTCTTATGAAGAACTTCTCAGGTATGCAGGTTTCCTCACGATGTTTTGCCTTCACCGTTAAAGCAAGTGACAATTAACAATTAATATATTATTATAATTAATATATTTAATAAAACTAACAAACTATAATTACATACATACGCCCTCACGCCTGTAATCCCTGAAGGGGTAGGCAGAGGTGTTACCAGTACACCTACATTTCGCCGAGCGTATCTCCGTCCCATAATGTGATAGGGGGCGAGCCTATCGTCATACCGGGCACAAATTCCAGACTCCGGGCTGATACTGAGCATTTTCGTAATAGAAAAACCCAATACCACTTTACCCGACCCGGGAATCGAACCCGTGACCTCAGCGCTGACCTCAATCGTAAAGCGTACACATTACAACTGCGCCACCGAGGCAGTCTAAGTATAATTACATATTGTATTAATAACTATGCCAGCTATGTCATTATTACAATATTTTATCGAAAAGAGATTTAATTATTAATTTGCTAAGTGTTCGAGCCACGCTGTAGACACTTTTGTCTACAGCATGTATGGGCCGGCTCATCCGGGTCATTACCACTGTCTCACAGAAAACCGGCGTAAAGTAGCAGTTTGCTGCTGCGTTTCGTACGGTGTGTGAGATATCCGCAGGCCCAAATCCCCCTTCCCAATCCCTTATTATCCCTTTCCTTTAAGATCGCCAACACACCCATGATTCTTTTGGTATTGTGGTCGTACATGGGCGGTGGAGATCACTTACCATCAGGTGACTCACTTGCTCGTTTGCCCGCCTATACTATATAAAAAAATATATATATTTAAAAATAAAAATAAAAAAATGTAATCAAGATACTGAATTTATTCTTCAAGGCAACATTAATTCTACGGACATTTTTTTTTAAATAATATAGAAAACAAACATATTTTTCCTACATTTAAAAATATTATAAAAGTAGGTGACAAAAAATACTTTTGTTTTCAGTTCTCATCGGTCCATATAGTTGATTGGTGCGGTCGATTCGTCTCGGAAATTATACCGCTGACAACACTTTCATGTGCTGTTACTATTAATTTAGCCACAAGACTGGTATATCGGTCCATTTGCTCTCAACCGACAGACATGTTTTACAGCTTGGTGTTATTCCGAGGACGATTTTAAAACGTGCCTGCCTCGGTGGCGCAGTTGTAATGCGTACGCGTTATGACTGAGGCAGACGCTGAGGTTTCGGGTTCGATTCCCGGTTGGTTTAAAGTTATATTGGGTTTTTCTATCATGAAATGCTTAGTATCAACTCGGAGTCTGGAATTGTGACCGATATGGCGATAGGCTCGCCCCCTATCACATTATGGGACGGAGATACGCTCGGCGAAATGTGGGTGTACGAAATAATATGAGTACCTATGTATTCTTATGGTTCTAATCCGACCCAAAATTACCATTTGACCCCAAGTACTTACCATTCGATCCCAAGTACTTACCATCCGACTCCAAGTACTTACCATTAGACACAAAGAATTGGAATTGGAATTGATATTGGAATCAGAACTGGAATCTGAATCAGTTAAATACATAAGTTACTACTAAAACATATTGCCATTTAATATTATGCATAGATTACCCACTAAACATTTCAATCAATTTTTATAAATATTTTATCGTTTTTATATCGCTACTCGATACAACCGCAACTCTACGCTATAAACATCTTTATTGTGTCCTCTTTCAATATCCAATTAGACAATGAGAACGATATTCTCATAGTTCTACTTCATACCAACGTTTTGTTGCTTTGACATATTATAAATAGTTTATTATGATTCTAGATGCCAACTTTATGTTTTTAAAATATATTTAACACGATTTATTGCCGATAAAATTTGTTAGTGTTTGTTAAAAAATATCTGCGGTTTAATGGTGAGCAAATTTGATTTTACGTGTGATAGATGTGTTTCCCGAATTCCAGGGAAATATTTTACTTTTTAAATCCTTTGAAACTGAATATTAGATTAATTTCAGGTGATAAATAATAATGTAAATATTTGTCTAATGCTAGAAGGTATAAAGTAAATATTTTAAGACACTAATTTCATACACTATGTATGTGATCCAAATTACAATAGAAAATTCAATGTCATTTTACCAGCCAATTGTTACCACAAATTCTCATTGAGTGGTAGAGCCATGCTGTAGACAGTTTTGTCTACAGCATGAATGGGCCGGCTCGTTATCATTGTCTCACAGAAAACCGGCGTAAAGTATCAGCTTGCTGCTGCGCTTCTTACGGTGAGTGAGATATCTGCAAGCCTAAAACCTCTCCCCTTCCCAATCTCTTAATTATCCCTTTCCTTTAAGATCGGCAACGCGCCCATGATCCTATTGGTCTTATGGGGGTACATGGGCAGTGAAGGTCACTTACCATCAGGTGACACACTTGCTCGCCTGCCGACCCTATGCTATAAAAAAAAACAAAAATATAATTCGCAAGGAAAATCGTTCCTATTTTATTTTGATCGGAATTAACTATCTTACTATTGTAACGAAATGATAAAAAAATATACTAGCACTGACTGTGTTTGAATGTCGATAAAATGTCAACGTGGCTAGCCAATAGTTTAGATATCTATTTTTTTTTTTCTTTTTTTTTTTTTAGTTTGAATGACGAGACGAGCAGGTCGCTCGCCTGATGGTAAGCGCCACGCCTGCTCATAAACAGAAGCAACGCCACCCAGAACTTTAAATAACAAAGCACTGTATGACACTGGACTGCGCTCGTCACCCCGAGACATGAGGTGTTAGGTCTCATAATGCCCAGTAATTTCACTGGCTTCAATGTCCTTCATACCGGAACACAACAGTGCTTACACACTGTTACTTGGCGGCAGAAATAGACAGAGCGGTGGTACCAACCCAGCCGGCCTCTCGCATACGACGGACTTACCACCTTGTAATATTAATATTTAATTAATATCTTGAATATACTTTAAAAACATCTGTTTAAATTTCTTATATGATATCTTTTACCATCGCTTTTACCACAAAACTTCGTTTTAATCTCGGCCACCATAATAAAATCCTCTTATGGAAGAGCAATACAATGTACACTTACGGTAAGTAAAAAACTAAAAGTGGGGATTAAACGGCACCCCGCCTGCTAAGGTGGGGTGTACACGTGAAACCACTCAGAGCCATTAGCCCTCGTGCGAACGTGGCCTTAAACGCACTACGATTAATGTCGAGAAAAATTGCTCTACATTTGGGTCAAGTTGGCTTTGAATGCATTTTTGAAGAGGTTTTGATATCATTAGACTCTAAGGCAGTCTAAGTGGCTATTCCATAATAGAAAGAAAGATGGATGCTTATTATTGGAGCAAAAATTATAGTGTCACAACAGAGTGAAAAAACAAAACAAAACAATTTAAATGTTAACCTCCATATAATGTATTAGAATATTATAATAAATTTACTATCGAAAGACAGGATATTGGGAACGGCCATGAATAAATAACGGTAACTTGGACATAGTTAAACAAGCCACAGGGGTGTTCTAAGTGTTGAGTATGTACCATCTATAGTTGGTGTAATACGTAATTCAGTAGCGAGTAGTCGGTTGCCAAACGAGAGGTCATTAGTTCGATCCTCGCACTGACACTAATATTTGTTTGATCCACAAATATTTCATTTGGTCTACTACTTGTGCAACCCAAAGTCACTCGTAGTTCTTGATATTCACGACACCGATGACCGTATCTTACTGTAGGGTCAGGAAATATTATTATATAGACACGCTAAAGTCAAGCATTATTTTATTCAAACATACTGTACATTACAATGCAAATATTACAAACAATTTGATCCGCCATATCATTTCCATCATATCTATTTTTATTCTATTACATTAAAATAAATTGAGACCTGATAATTAAGTTTGTTACCACCTATGTTTTCCCATTTGTTTGTTACGTTTCAAGCAATTGACAAAAGCAATCTCCTTCAAGACAAACTGCTTCTCCTACATCAGAGCATTGCGCTAGACACATCATCATGCATTCAGAGTCATATTGGCAATTATATCCAGAGTACAGAATGCCTAAAACAAAAAATATCACTTACTACATATCTAAGCAGTGATCGCGCAGCGGGGAGTGGTATGGACTGTCGAGACGAAAGTCGCATATTCGAAACCAGCTCCAAGAGCATACACCTCTGACTTTTCTAAGTTAGGTGTGAATTAATTGTTAATTATCACTTGCTTGAACGGTGAAGGAAACATCGTGAGGAAACCTGCATACCTGAGAAGTTCTCCTTAAGAATTACGAAAGTATGTGATGTCTGCCAAACCGCATTAGGCCAGTGTGGTAGACTAAGGCCTAACCCCTCTCATTTAGTAGAGGAGGCCCGTGCCCAGCAGTGGGACGAGTATAATACAGGGCTAGTATTTTTATTATTATTACAACCTATCTAAAGGCAGAATTCTAATACAGATACTTTACGTCGGTTTTCTGTGAGAGAGTGGTAACGACCTGGTTGACCCGGCCCAGTCGTGCTATACACAAGACTGTGTACAGCGTGGCTCTACCACTCTAAAGTTCTACTCAACACTAAATGCTACATACCAATTGGTTCGTTATTATCGTTACTTCTCGGTTTTTTTGACCCGAAGCCATTATAAAAACAGAAAAATACAATAACAGCATAGTAGTCTTCATCTCGCATCGCCTTAATTCATATCATGTACTAAATTATTCTATTTACTTACCGATTTTATATAACTCTCTCTTCATGGTATATTATGTTTTTTTTTTACTAACAAGTCAGCTGCTGATAATATTATACGGCGTAATTGGTTATTATTAAACAGTAGTGTTCCCGTAGTGGTCGAAATTTGAGCTTTATAATCATATATCGTACGCACTCACGCCTGTAATCCCCGAAGGGGTAGGTAGAGGTGTAACCAGCACACCCACATTTCGCCGAGCGTATCTCTGTCCCTTATGTGATAGGGTGCGAGCCTATCGCCATACCGGGCACAAATTTCCAGACTCCGGGCTGATACTGAGTATTTCGTAATAGAAAAACCCAATACCACTTTACCCGACCCGGGGATCGAACCCGAGACCTCAGCTTTGGCCTCAATCGTAACGCGTACGCATTACAACTGCGCCACCGAGGCAGTCATCATATACTTTCGTTATATTACGTCAGGTGCGAGATTTAATAATCATACATTAAAAAAAATACACCCAACAGTCACACACATAGTCCTGACCCAACAATAGGTTAACCTGTGTCGTGGGTATCAGGAACTACGAGGGACTTGCGGTCCCACAACACCCAGACCCGAACAAATATTTGTGGGTTACACAAACATTTGTCTCGGTCCGGGAATCGAACCCACAGACTCACGCTTCGCAGCCGGCTACGCGCCCACTGCGCCAAGAAGGCTGTTAAGTTGACAGTAAACAATGAATGTTTTATTATATTTAATTACATGTACATATTTGTTACAGGCATTATATATAAATAACATTCTGCACTACTGTTTTATATAAACTTTAACTATGCCAAATCTCAGAATCGACGGTGACGATGCCGGTCAAATGAAATTGCATCGCCTCCAAAGTCCAAAGAGACCTATAAAATTTGATATTTTTGACTTACCAGTGTAAGTTTTTGAAGTCAGTTTTTAAGTTTTGTTAAAACATTTTTATGATTCAGTTTTTAGTGGTAGGGTACTGTTATGGCATGTAAATTCCAATACAATAACACAATCGCCATGACCATGCTATTATCCGTTAAGTAGTTTCATGATTTTACTCCGCACTCCGTCATCAGGAGGCCAATTCTCGTAATTTTAAATGTACAAAATAGCATTCCGATCTATTCTCAGCGTCAAGAAAGTTGCAAATGGCATTCTCTTAAACCAATAATCAACCTAAATTGTGAATATAGATCGTAATGTGATTGAATGTAGAATAAAAGTTGCCTGAAGCCAAAACGGTATAATGCTACTGCTAATGCTAGGTGCATTTGACGTTGATTATTGTTTTAAGAGAATGCCATTTGCAACTTTCTTGACGCTGAGATTAGATCGGAATGATATTTTGAACATTTAAAATTACGAGAATTGGCCTTCAGGTCTTAACTAAATTTATATGGGGCAACATTGCTGCTATACTCTATCAAATGAATTTTCCAACAAAACTAATCCTCAAGTGGCGGAGAAATCGATATACATACATAAAAAAGCAACAAAGAAAGCTCGCTGAATTGGAAACCTCCTCCTTTTATGAACTCTGTTAAAAAGTGGTCTGAAGTTTTCTTTTCAAGTAATAAATTATTATCACTAATAATTTGTAGAAGATTTGTGTTAATTAGGTAAACGCAATTCATAGATAGATAGATAGATGCTACAATTATTATTGGTAGATTTTATTTTATGTAAAATCGCGCGCTGCCACTGGATTTTGTACCTTACTGTTTACGTAATTAGGTGATTCGCGGTTTGATAGAGCGTGTCATATTAGGTTAGTAAGGCTACGATAAAACTCCATTAAACTCCATAGGGCGAGTAGCCTGATAAGCAAGTGGTAGAGTCACACTATAGACAACTTTGTCTACAGCATGAATGGGCCGGCTCGTCCTGGTCGTTACCCCTGTCTCACAGAAAACCGACGTAAAGTAGCAGCTTACTGCTGCGTTTCGTGCGGTGAGTGAGGTATCCAGAGGCCTAAATCCCCCTCCCCTTCCCAATCCTTAATCATCACCTTCCTTTGAGGTTGGCAACGCGCCCATGATTCTTTTAGTATAGTGAGCGTACATGGGCGGTGGAGATCGCTTACCATCAGATGACCCACTTGTTCGTTTCCGACCAATGAAATAAAAAAAGAAAATATATACCCAACAGTCACACACATTATCTTGACCCCACACTAGGTAAACCTGTATCGTGGGTATCAGGAACTACCACAGGGTTGTGGGACTATAAGTTCGCTGAAGTTTTTATTCCCTCCTTGACTATGTCTCTGGTACTGCTGAATTCTATGGACAACGATAACCCCTTACCACGAGGTGGGCTCCGTCAGCTCGCCTGCTTTGAAAGGCCAATAAATTAAAATAATGTTACTAATAACACTCTCTCTCTGTAGTCGGCCCCTCACGACTGAGGATCGTGGTCATCATCGGATGGTCCGCATTTCGATCGGATGATGTCTCTCCATCGGCTTCTGTTCATCAGCTCATCTTTCACAACTTTGTGGACCCGGCTGGCTGATGAGTCTCTGATCTGGTCCGTCCATCGTGTTGGGGATCGACCACGAGAGCGTTTTCCTTCTGTGTTCCCAACCACGATGAGTTTCTCCAAGCTCTCATCACCCTTCCGTACTATATGACCAAAGTATGCGTTGGTGGCAAATCGTGGATAAGCGTGTTTAACGTGCGTGTCGTCTAATGATACTAGACTTGTATTATTGAGAGAATTTAAAATATTAGATGATGTTGCATCTATTTATGAGCAATTGTGGAGCTGAACGACTTGCTCATCTGTTATTCTGGCAAATAAAAACATAATTCAACAGAAATGAAAGCATATTTTCGTAATAGATATTTAATTCCACCAGATATATCCCTCGTCGGTACATAAAGGTGTTAAAGCGACGTTGACTCACAAAAACTTCCACGAACAACGCACTCAAATAAATACTTCACGTGTGATATTTGTACGATAAAGTATGCATTCCATGAGATATTAAAACGTAGAAAATAAACGCAGTAAACCACATACCACGGATTTAGCGTCATATATGTGCTGTAAACATATTGTTGACACTTTTAAGTGTGTTATATATTTAGTTTGCACGTGTCTATGCCGTGTAGGTCATAATACGTGTATCAAACGATACTGCAATTAATACTGACATACATACATACGCACTCACGCCTGTAATCCCCGAAGGGGTAGGCAGAGGTGTAACCCGTTCACCCACATTTCTTCGAGCGTATCTCCGTACCATAATGTGATAGGGGGCGAGCCTATCGCCATACCGGGCACATATTCCAGACTCCGAGCTGATAGCGAGCATTTCATAATAGAAAAACCCAATACCACTTTACCCGACCCGGGGATCAAACCCGAGACCTCAACGTTAGCTTAATCGTAACGCGTACGCTTTACAACTGCGCCATCAAGGCAGTCTTTATGACGTGTAGGTCATAATACGTGTATCAAACGATACTTCAATTAATCCTGAATGGTATCATAATTAGCAAGATGTTTTGCATAATAAATATTATATAAATAGTAGCTATTGCATTAAGCATTAGACGCTGGCGTCAATGACACTCCCATTTGTCAGCATCATACAGCATTTCAACTTGACATCCTGTAATTAGTTAGTAACGGTGTCGTCGAATGGTGAACTATAAATGTGCATAGTGCATCAGCTACGGTGACGTCACTCATACTAGTGACAAGAACATCAAAAGTCCCCTTTGTAGTGACAAGATCAGTTACTTAATTCCAGTACCATTGTAGACTATTATAGTCTATTGTCATATTGTATTTTTTTTTAACGCCAAACCCAAGAAAAAGAAATAACCACCTACAAGAGAAGGGAATATTATAACATAGTGCCAGTCAGTTTAATTATTCGTTTAGGTCTCGCATAATTAAACTTGAAAATAACACATATGTGAATCAATAACATAGAAATATTATTATGCTGAAATAAATAACAAAGCATATTATATTATACGACATTTACGAATATGTTTGTTCTGAAACGAGCGACTCTACCTACAGTTTCCAAATGGATAGCGTAGCTTAACACTCGTGTGGATAAAATAACATCCTTTAACAAGAACGTGTAATGAATCCCAATTACGGGATGACGTGTTGCGACAAAATTCTGTTTTGCTTGACAAAATGATTCGAGTCGCCGCCAGTTGTTAAGAGAATTATACACTGTGCTTTCGAAAACAATCTGGAGGCCAATTCTCGTAATTTAAAATGATCAGTGTATCATTCCGATCTAATCTCAGTGTCAAGAAAGTTGCAAATGGTATTCTCTTAAACTAAAAATCGACGTCAAATGTGAACATAGATCGTAATGAGATCGAAAGTAGAATAAAAGTTGACTTAAACCAAAATGGTATTCTACTAATATTTTTAAATGACACATGTCCTTATGTAAACGTCAAAATTGTGAATGAATTGAGATTATAATGACATCGAGATGAGATTATATTGACACCGGACTGAACTTAAAGAGAAGAATACATTTTTTTTGTCAAATCAAAATGTAATCTCAGTTAAAATTCATTCGCAGTATCAGCAAAATACGAGAATTGGCCTTCTGTTCTGTATCATCACTTTGCCTCGCTTTTTTCTCTTTCTCTCCATGTAAACGTGATGTAGAGGTATTACATGGGGCATCCTACCATCTGACCGCCACAATCCACAATGCAAGAACGTAGTTTTCCTCGTTCGTTATCCAGCAGAGTGTACCACATGTAGGTTGGATTTTGAACTAAGATATTCTTATTCCACTTACACACCCATAAGCAACTCATCTTGTAAATAATTATATGAAATAATTTTAATTTGAGACACTAGGGGCTTTGCCCATGTTTTTCCACAAAACATAAAATAAAAAAAACTTAAAGTCCGACGAATATGAGACATATCTTACTTTCTTCCCCACATTATTCTGCATCGATTGGTATCGGTCTCGACCCCATACCCCCAGCGGTTTCGGAGGAGATAGCGTGACAAGCTTTTGGCAGCGGCGACGGCGGCGCCAGTTACTTTTTTTTAGAATAGAGAGATTTTTAAGTATGTAAAATAACATCTTCTTACTATAATAAAACTGACTCAAAAAAAGTCGAAATAAAAAAGAATACCTCCTAAACGAACTAATTATGAAACGATTCTTTCAATAATTGACTTCCAATACTGCAATAACAGCGCCTCAAAAATAATTCGATTAGGTGCTAATTTTATTTATTGGTTTTGAGTTTTCTTGATTCGATCTCTTTTATGAAAAATAATTTTATTTTAATCGAATATAGAGTTTTATTTTCATGTTCATCGAATAAACAATATTTCCTCAACACACATTGTAAACACATCTTTATACTAATTTAATCTGTAACTCAGGTACGTGTAAGCGGTTGTTTTCACAAAACGCTCGAGCGACGCGGCGTGCTCGTAACTCTCCATTTTTACGGCCACACACCTACACTAACTCGACGGGACGTTAAAATATTAAACATTTTGTCTTTATTTAGTTGAAATTTAGGCTCAGAACATAATCAGCTGTAATTGGGATTAAAATACACCTTGATTCAACTAACTAACCGAGTTACTAAGATGCGTGGTATCTAGAATAGTTATTTAGTGTTTTGTCATGTAAAATGTCACTCGTGTAAATATAATCTGAAATTCCGCGCGCCGCCGTTCAATTTTAAACCTTATTGCTTACCAAATTAATGCTGTTGAAAACTGAATGCTTCTTTTTGCAGACTGGCAAACGAGCAAGTCATCTGATGGTAAGTGATCTCCATTGCCCAAATGTCTATGGGTAGTTACAAATGATACTAAAAGAATCATGGGTGCGTTGCTAACCTTATAGGAAGGGAATAAGGATGGAGGAACGAGGGAAAAGAGGGGATTCGGGCCTCCGGAAACTTTGCTCAACAAACCTAAGGCGTGAGCTTATGCTTGTTATATAAAAAAAGCCTTTTAATTCTTGCCACAAAGTAGATCACATTCAAAAGTTGATATAATATAGTTCTCATCTATTTAAATCTAAAGTGTTTATACAAATTTATTAATGATTTGTAAGATGACTAAAGAGGTCATTATTAATGTTAGTTTGCTGTTACTATTTTTATTTATTGAAGTGAAAACATCGTAGCATCGTTGTGATTTGAAAGTCGATGAAACGAAAAAGCGACAGTAAAAAGAGACAGACACATAAATTCATAAGATTTTACGTGGGAGAAAATGAGATAGGAAGCATTATACAGTTGTGCGCGCATGCGTAGTACATAGCTTGAGAAAAGGCATCACAACAACCGTGGTGTTTTGTATCAAAAACAGTAGTATTCCAAAGATATAATGACCATATTAAGACCAAAGTATTTATTTCATACTTTAGTTACCATAAGCCTCTTGTATCATTTATCGAAAAAGTAAGCTCTGACTCTGAATAAATCTATGTAATATATACGAATAAAATGTAAAATAATTACCAAACTTTGTATCACTATGATCATTACTAAACCCTACAATTATCCTCTTCCCGAAATTTTACATTCGTCTTATTATCTTGAAGCAAAAAAAAATTAAGGTTTCACTTCTACCACGTGTGAATTGCACACATGAATTTTTTTATGCTTATTATATTGTAATTAAATCTCAGCCTAGACTCAATAAGCATACAGTTCGGTCACGCATATTTGTATACTTATTGTGATTGGTTGATTTCTGACATCGATGTGGACTAGGATTGAGGTCATTAAAATCGGCCAATAGAAATAAAATGAGACATTAGAAAGCATGCCGGTCACAGCTAACAGGTAAAAGATAAACTAGTAATCAGATTCCCTCTTGAAAATTCTCATTTACCATTTGCTTATCATTCAACATTATTCCAATACTTCACAAACACCACCATACAACTTAAGCCCTCATAATGTCATATTCACCACGTCGAAATTTCGCACATTATCCGAGTAAACACGAAATCATTCCGTGAAATGACATTGCAGCCCCATACACGAATGCTGATTGGTTCGGTTTCATTTGCTGTTAATTCTGGTATTGCTGTCATCAAAGGCAATTGGTGTTTTTGAATGTTGATATTGTGAATGAACCTTTGAATGTTTAAGGCGAATTATGTTATTGTACGTGTAAAATCAAACCTGGAGGCCAAATCTCGTAATTTTAAATGTTCAAAATATAATTCCGATCTAGTCTCAGCGTCAAGAAAGTTGCAAATGGCATTCTCTTAAACCAATAATCAACATCAAATGCACCTAGCATTAGCAGTAGCATTATACCGTTTTGGCTTCAGTCAACTTTTATTCTACATTCAATCTCATTACGATCTATGTTCACATTTGACGTCAATTATTGGTTTAAGAGAATGCCATTTGCAACTTTCTTGACGCTGAGACTAGATCGGAATTATATTTTGAACATTTAAAATTACGAGAATTAGCCTCCAGACATCTGTGCGAGTAGTGCGAGTTTTTCGATACACCCGTCATCCATAAAGTACGTATGCAGATTCCTACAGTGCCCTAGCGGATTGTATTGAAAACGTATTAATTAGTACTACTTAGTCGGTCAACTGTTTTTTTAAGTGAACCATAAGTTGGTGTGTTAAATTTAACAAATTATATGTAAGAAATATGGAATGTTTCGTTACTTGATTACGAATTTGTTTATTAAAAATGTAATCCTATGTTCTTATGAGTGAAATAAAGATTCTATAAAGACACTATTTTCAGTGGTGGAGCCACGCTTTTGACACTTTTGTCTACAACATGAATGGGCCGGATCGTCCGGGTCGTTACCACTGTCTCACAGAAAACCAGCGTAAAGTAGCAGCGTGCTGCTGCGTGTGGTACGGTGAGTGAGATATCCAAGATTTGAAAATAATTAATGTAAACACTAACAACTTAATTCTGTCCAAACTTTAAAATTAATTCACGCATAATCCAAATTCCATCCAAACTATACCTAATAACCGAACCGTCACAAACATTGCAGACATCAAATTCACGTTTGTTTAGTTAATTTGTATATACGCTCTATTAACACTTACAATACACGCCTATATGCGCCAATAAAACCCGTAATACTGCACACATATCCGCCAGTATCCGCGGAATATCCGCGCACAGTTGACTGCCCCCGCACAAATAAACGCATGATTTGATCCGCCGCTTTGCCCGATGCGAAATACGTTTTGCGGCAAAAAAACTCCGATGAATAAATCCGCTGGATTTCGGCCTATTGGACGTTATAGAAGTTAATGAAATATATTCATACTTGTAGGAATGTTTATTACGCATCGACAGTTTGAGGCTCATGAGTTGTCACAAAATGACCTATCACATAATGGGACAGAAATAAGCTCCGCAAATCGTGGGTGTATTAATTACACTTCTGCATATTCCTTCGGGAATACAGTCGTGAACTGTATGTATAGTAAAGTAGGAGGTTTTAATGCCCAGATAGACGGACGAGCAGGCGACCCGCCTGTTGTTAAGGTTACCGCCGCCCATGGACTTCAATGGACAATTTAATTGGCATGTTAAGGACGTAAACATTTTCTGATGCATTTAGTTATGACCATAAGATTACCTAAACCATCTACATGAAGCGAGTCTATAGCAAGATAGAGACAAGATTAAAACTTTTCGTTTACGAAGATACGTAACACAGTTTGACAGAGAGTATCGTATAATTTTCTTCTTCTTCTTCCTCCTGCCTTTATCCCACTCCGAGTGGGGACGGCGCAATATGATTTTTAACACAGAAAAAACTTATACATACCAGGACGACGACCATCCATGGGCCAGCAGTGGAAGGCCACACGATATTATTCTCTTCGATTGCCAAGGCAACCGCCAAGACCAGCCAAGATTAAAACCACAAAACAACCTTCATGTTTGAATGTGTTGAAGCACAGATGTTCAAAGACTTATGATTAGAAACAATTTCCAACGTCATTTTTATGTAAGATTTGTTTATGCATTATTAATAATGCGTTTAATATGCGCGTTAAGTCTGACAAAGTGACAAAGTCATGAATTTGAGCATATTTTTTTTACAATTTATTGTTACTTATAATTGTAAGGCCTTATAATTGTAAGGCCCAATCCCTCTCATTCAGCGGAGGCCCGTGCCCAGCAGTGGGACGTGTATAATATTATTAACATTAATACACCCAACAGTCACACACATAGTCCTCACCCCACACTAGGTAAACCTGTATCGTGGGTATCAAGAACTACGAGGGACTTGCGGTCCCACAACACCCAGACCCGAGACAAATATTTGTGAATCAAACAAACATTTGTCTAGGTGCGGGAATCGAACCCACGGCCTCACGCTTCGCAAGCGGCTACTCGCCCGCTGCACCACGGAGGCTGTTAACATCTGTTGGCTGTGTCACATTTTTGAACAAGCCAAATCTTTCTGTAACATGTGTTAAAAATCATGTTGTGCCGACCCCACTGCGAGTGGGATAAGGTGGCAAGAGGAAGAAGGGTATTTATTATTTTTTTATGTTACTTAAAGAAACCTTTACATCTCAAAACAATAAAAACACCAGACTATATACACGGAGAAAACATTTATTATGAACTCAAAACATCAGTAGCTAAAGGGTTGCACTTGATATTTACTGAAGAGGGTCAGTGATGACCTTTCAATTTCCTCAGTACTTTGTGTTTGGAAAGATCTATGGGATCTATTTCACAGAAGCAAGATCCGTTGATGCATAACCCATTGACGGATTTGTAGCACTGCAAGTCGCACAGCTCCTCGCAGTCTTCTCCAGTCCGGCAAGTAGGTTCGTCTGGATCTGTAATAAAATATATGATATTCAATCCAAACTGGACTATCTATCTCGACAGCTCCGTGGCGCAGCGGGCGAGTAGTCGGCTGCGAAGCGAGAGGCCGTGGGTTCGATTCCCACACCGAGACAAATGTTTGTGTGAACCACAAATATTGGTCTCGGGTCTGGGTGTTGTGGGACCGCAAGTCCCTCGTAGTTCCTGATACCCACGACACAGGTTTACCTAGTGTGGGGTCAGGACTATGTGTGTGACTGTTGGGTGTATTATTATTATTATTATTCTGGACGGCAAAGTGAATACACTGTACCTAATGTTACAGTACAGTCCAACTATAATGTCGGCCGCCAAGAGACATTGCGATCCACGAGAGACAGCAGAATTATGCCGGCCTGAAACTATGGATGAACACTGGTTACCAAAACACGATTCACCTGAAGGAGCCACTATGGCAGGTTTTTGATCATGTGTATGGTGGTCGCAATCCAGTCGGGTAAAAAAAATATCAGGTACCCTCTAAACAGGAAAATCAAATAAATCATCTCCATCGAAATCAGTAATTTACAACGGTATAAATATTCCAAGAGACTGAGTAGTCAAAGCGCCAGTTTTGCCTACTGCATGATTTAGCGTCGATGAGGTGGTACCACTGTCCTAAGAATACCGACGCGACCAGGAATAATAGTTTCGATATTAAGATTCCTTATGTTTAGTTATTTACCGGAGGACTAACAAATCTTCCTCTTCCCTGAACTTATTTTTTTTAAAGAAGCAACGCATCCGAGATTCTGTACAGTAAGCAATGATGCTGTGCGGTGATACCTGAAATAACTTTAAATAGTATTACAATATACAGTAGTTTCCAGAAATCTTATGAGTAGATCCAGCACTCCGTGTCTGTTGTGGTTCCTACGGTAACGTGGTACGGCAATTGTTCCTTGACTTGTTGCTGTCAATATTTTCGAAACTTGACGAGCATGCACACGTTGATTTTATTAGCCTGTGTGACGAAACGAGCAGGTCGCTCGTCTGATAGTAAGCTCTACAAAACACACCTGCCCATAAACAGAAGCAACACCCCACAAAACTTTAAATTACAAAGAACTGCATGGCATTGAATTGCGCTTGTCATCTCGAGACATAAGAGACATAAGCTGTTAAGTCTTATAATAACCAGTAATTTCACTGGCTTCAATGTCCTTCAAACCGAAATACAACAGTGCTTACACACTGCTGTTTGGACAAAGCCGTGGTACCAACCCAGACGGTCTTTCGCATACGAGGGACCTACCACCTTGTAGATTGTCCCAAGCGTTATAGTTCGGTACAACTGTGTCCAGGCGGCGGTAATCACTTAGCATCACAAGATCCACTGGTCTCTTAGTCTTCTCAACTATATAAGAATTATTTGGCTTCAAAGCATAGCAGGCAGGCTAATATGCAAGTCTTCCTAAAATACTGATATACGAGTATACTCGCAATCGGGCGCAGGCTAAACTTGACGATAGATTCAACTACATACCAACGTGTGTATGAGATGTATGAGAGCCCGTTGTACGAGCCGGCCACCAATAATCTTTTGCTAAGACAGTCGTAGCCAGGAGTAAGATGACGAAAGCAACCTTCATGTTTGAGCAAGTACTGAGTTCTGAATGTTCCAAAGGAATGTAATTAGTAACAATTTGCATCATCTGTTATATATGACTTTTTTTCATGGCCATTGAAGCGTTCATTTGTTAATTGTAATGCGTATCCCTGATAAATTCGATTTTAATGGAACAGAAGTTTTACAATTTCTTAATGCAATACATACACGTGTATGTTTATGTGGTTTCGTAAAGGCACTATATAACTCTCATATGAATCTGCCAAAAAATACGACCCCACTTACTTACACATGCAAAGGTAAAATCACACATAACACTCATACGCTACCTTTTGAGTGGTAGAGCCACGCTGTAGACAATTTTGTCTACAGCATGAATGGGCCGGCTCGTCCGGGTCGTTACCACTGTCTCACAGAAAACCGGCGTAAAGTAGCAGCTTGCTGCTGCATTTCGTACGGTGAGTGAGATATCCGGAGGCCCAAATACCCCTCCCCTTCCCAACCCCTTACTTATCCCTTTCCTTTAAGGTCGGCAACGCGCTCATGATTATTTTAGTATTGTGGGTGTACATGGCCGTGGAGATCACTTACCATCAGGTGACCCACTTGCTCGTTTGCCGGCCTATACTATAAAAAAAAAACAAAACACGCAACAAAATCAGCTTTATTTCATAAAAGTTAATGTCTAAATATTAAATTTTTAGATCGAGATACGACGTACGCACCGCGCAAAAAATTAGACGTATCAAGTGTCAACTAGAGATAATTATGCACAGACTTTTATAGCCCCATCCCCTTGCACAAAGTTTTGGTGGTTTAATTTTTTTGCTTAAGTTACGTTTCTTGTCATCTTATTTCGATGCGTAAAGCAGAGTTACATACATACGCACTCACGCCTGTAATCCCCGAAGGGGTAGGCAGAGGTGTAGCCAGTACACCCACATTTCGCCGAGCGTATCTCCGTCCCACGATGTGATAGGGGGCGAGCCTATCGCCATTTTTAAAAAGCAGAGTTTTCTGTTATATTCTTATCTATACTGTACGAGAAACTTTATTCGTATAAACGGGGTTAAAGTGATTTTCTTTTATTCATTTTATTAGCCTGAATGACGAGACGAGCAGGTAGCTGCCAACCCAATGGTAAGCACCACGCTTGCCCATAAATAGAAACTACATCACACATAACTTTGAATTACAAAGCACAGCATGGCACTAGACTGCATTCCCCACCCGAGAAATAAAATGTCCTGTGATTTCACTAGCATTAATACCCTTAAAACCGAAACCCAATAGTGCTTATGTGCATACACTGCTGATTGACGGCAGATATCTCACATATAAGGGATCTACCACCTATTAGTTATTTATACTTAATTTTAAAAAAGACATATTGATGCACTGGGGAAACATCATAATATGGAATAATTCCAGAGTTTGTAAAAAAAACTTCTGGAACTGCATTATAACATATTTTACATCATATAGTAAACCAACTAATTATACCGTGACTACATCACCTTCATTAGTAAAGCGGTTCAAATAATCTTATCAGTGTAATGGTCTTTTAAAACACAATAAAATCCTATGCACTGAGTAATTAAAATCTTTATTGGAAACACATTGTATTGTGAAATGTTTCATGGTGTTAGTATACGTGTTATAAATAGAAGTTCAGTTTCTGGCTATCACCATTTGAGCTATACGCACTCACTCACGCCCGTAATCCCCGAAGGGTTAGGCCGAGGTGTAACCAGTACACCCACATTTAGCCGAGCGTATCTCCGTCCCTTATGTGATAGGGGGCGAGCCTATCGCCATACCGGGCACATATTACAGACTCCGGGCTGATGAGCATTTCTTAATAGAAAAACCCAATACCACTTTACCCGACCCGGGGATCGAACCCGAGACCTCAGCGTTGGCCTCAATCGAACGCGACGCGTTCCAACTGCGCCACCGAGACAGTCATTTGAGCCATGTCGTCATGGTGCCTTTCATATACGTCTTGTGTATCTTGATGTCAGTGTGATGGCAACCGGCAGGGCGCGCCCAATTTCGCATAAAATATTTGTCATAATGTCGATAGTCCTAACACCTTTGGTATAAGGTTTTTTGGATAATTTTTGTTTGGCATAACTATTTCTAGGCATAATGTTTTCATTGTCATAAGTATCACTTGCCCCAATTTTTTTTCGCATAAATTAAGTTGACATAAAATTTCAATAGGTTAAGGTGCGAACATGTCTATAATAAGAATTATTTACGTATAATACAATATGTATTGTGATATTTTAGCTTTTTGGATTTGCACAATTAAGCGTTAAAAGTTTATGATGAAAGAGTTTAGGGCTACAGATTGTTATGAAAATAGATATTATGCGAAAAAATATTATGCCATATCGGTTATGACATTTGAGCGTTATGCGAAGTGATGAGTATGCCAAAGTCAGTTATGACTAAAAATTTTATGTGTGCCAATAGGGACACCAACCGGCAGTAGGTAGACTCGTCACGTCCATCAACACGAGAACTCGTGCTCTGAACACTCCCAGTGTCGCTTTTAATTTTAGTGGTAGAGCCACGCTGTTGACAGTTTTGTCTACAGCATGAATAGGCCGGCTCATCCGGCTGATTACCACTGTCTCACAGAAACCCGGCGTAAACTATGAGCTTGCTGCTGCGTTTCGTACGGTGAGTGAGATATCCGGAGACCCAAATCCCCCTCCCCTTCCCAATCCCTTAATTATCCCTTTCCTTTTAGGTCGGCAACGTGCCCATAATTCTTTCGGTATTGTGGGCGTACATGGGCGGTGGAGATCACTTATGATCAGGTGACCCAATAGCTCGTCTGCCGGCTTATTTTATTAAAAAAAAAATAGTAGGTTTAATAACAGTCAAACCTGAACACATTAATACTTACATCATGCTACTTGATGACAGAAAGCAGAGTGTAAAACTCTTGGGCAGATATAACAGCAATAAAGTCAAAAGATGCTAAGTAAAATAAAAAATTTTTTTTTTTACTAGCCCTTTATTATATACGTCCCACTGCTGGGCACGGGCCTCCTCTACTGAATGAGAGGGGTTAGGCTTTCAGTCTATAAAATAAAAATACAAGATGGCATATAATAAAAAACATTTATTAGATTATGAACTCACAACAAAACCGATTTTCTCTGCAAGTTTACATGTGTTTTTTGCCTTGCATTAAAAATCTTCGCTTGACTCTCTCTAGAGGTTCCATTTCACACATGCATGACCCGTCGATACACAATGCGTCACCAGTTGCATAGCACATCATGTCACACATGTCCTTGCAGTCGTCTCCCTCTTCACAAACAGGCTCGTTCGTAACTGTTGTGAAAAATAAGTTTAACTACAACTTAAAGTATTTAAGAGGATTTTCCAGTGTCATTGTATCAACTGAAATTACATCAACTCCAAAAAACATCTACTTTACTATATTTTATGTAGGAATTTTAAGTATTATTTTCCAAGTCGTATTTACGGATAAATAACTTATCAAAATCTGAAACCAAACAATAAAGTGGGTTTCTAATCTGATCGAACCAATTTTGAATCGGTCCTATCAATCATTAAAACTGCAATTACAAGTCTCATAATACAACTGGGCTGAAAATTTTAAGTCTTGGGGTAACGAACGAACGGTAATTCGAAGTTCTTCATGGTGCGCTGTCTATGGACTTCGTGCTTACCTCAAGCGAGAGAACTGCCCGTTTCTTCATTCACGTAAACAAAATAAACACTTTCCAAGAATAAAAAAAATTCAAAACACTCATATCCATACCAGGAAAATGACTATCCTTGAGCTGATGGCCAGCAGGAGAAGGCCAGAGGATATTATTATCTTCACCTGCCAAGACAACCGCAGCCAAGAGTGCAACCACAAAAGCAACCTTCATGTTTGAAAAGTACAGATGTTCATAGAATTGTGATTAGAAACAATTTCCAGATTCTTTATATACGAAAAATTTGTTCATGGATGAAGCAAGTGTTTATTAATTAATGCGTATCTGTGATAAAGGGCCTATTTTATTGGAGCATAAAATATTGTGTATTATAATGAAATTATTTCAAGTTATTACTGAGTAATTTCATATTACGAGATTTTATCTTCAACTGTTAGTGCGTCTGTGTTAAAAAATTACAACTGAATTTCAACCAACCGATAAAAAAATTGCATACAATGCAAATACATGCAAACAATCTAATATACTCAGTTATGTTTTCTATTAAAAAAAATACACCCAACAGTCACACACATAGTCCTGACTCCACACTAGGTTAACCTGTATCGAGGGTATGCGAACCTACGAGGGACTTGCGGTCCCACAACACCCAGACCCGAAACAAATATTTGTGGATCACACAAACATTTGTCTCGGTGTGGGAATCGAACCCACGGCCTCTCTTTTTGCAGCTGTTTACTCGCCCGCTGCCCCCCGGAGGCTATCAACTGTATTCTTTACAAACCCCTTTATACGAATATTGGCATGGATATGGATACCTTAAATATTAGGTATTTAGGTAACTGTGCATTACCACAAGTGACGTCATGTACGAATAATATATTAGAAATCAAATCTAATGCACCAAATCTGTGCTAATTAAACGGTCTTTATAAATAACATACAAATCATATGCTCTAATTAAATTAATTGTTTATTAACACAGTAATTTTGAATAGTATGTTTCATGGAGGATTAATTATGGTATAAATAGAAGACTGAAGTTGTGAGATGTCTGAATTTTTGCGGAGAACTATATCTTGGCACTTTCTTTATGATGGTTTCGATCGTCATGCTGCTGTTAGTTTCCATGGCAACTGAGCACGGCAAGCCAATTCTCGTAATTTTAAATGTTCAAAATATCATTCCGATCTAGTCTCAGCGTCAAGAAAGTTGCAAATGGCATTCTCTTAAACAAATAATCAACGTCAAATGTGAACATAGATCGTTCGATTGAATGTAGAATAAAAGTTGACTGAAGCCAAAACGGTATAATGCTACTGCTAATGCTAGGTGCATTTGACGTTGATTATTCAGGCAATGAAACAAACGCCTGTAATCCCCGAAGGGGTAAGCAGAAGTGTACCAGTAGGTACACCCACATTTCGCCAAGCGTATCTCCGTCTCATGATGGTTACAGCTCTGCCTACCCCTTCAAGGATTACGGGCGTGAGTGCATATGTATATATGTATGTGTGTTTCTTGAGTAACTTTTCTATTATGTTTTCTGCAGCTGACCTCAAGTGTCGGCTCAATAAAGTCCTTTAATTCTTTCTCTTTTGTTTCGCATGCCATGCAACTGACAAGACAACAGCTTTTCTACAGCATGAATAGGCCGACTCGTCCGGGTCGTTACCACTATCTCACAGAAAACCGAAGCAAAAATACCGCTTAAGAGTCTCGGTAAAATTAATTACTTAATTAAGGACTGCCTCGGTGGCGCAGTTGTAATGCGTACGCGTTACGATTGAGGCTAACGCTGAGGTCTCGGGTTCAATCCCCGGGTCGGGTAAAGTGGTATTGGGGTTTTCTATTATGACATGCTCAGTATCAGCCCGGAGTCTGGAATTTGTGCCCGGTATGGCGATAGGCTCGCCCCGTATCACATCGTGGGACGGAGATACGCTCGGCGAAATGTAGGTGTACTGGTTAAACCTCTGCCCACCCCTTCGGGGATTACAGGCGTGAGTGCGTATGTATGTAAAATTACTTATTGCTTGTTACCTGTTACGACACATGTCCAAAGTAGCGTAACAAGTACGTGTGCTAGCCACGCTCCTCGGTCTAGCGAAATATCGTGGCGGTGTTGACGTACCTCAAGATGTCGGTGATCAACAAAAAAAAAGTTGTTCTGTATGGCCTAAGGCCGCTATTCCATCATGTAAAAACAACGTAAACTTCAAATTGCCGTGGGTTTGATTGCCGCACCGAGACAAATGTTTGTGTGATCCACAAATATTTGTTTCGGAATTGGGTGTTGTGGAACCGCAAGTCCCTCGTAGTTCCTGATACCCACGACACAGGCTGACAGGACTATGTGAGTGACTGTTGGGTGTATAAATACACCCATTATTATTATTATTCATATTGTCTATGATCATATTTCTATGGGCCTATTTCATGCATGCAAGGATCTATAATAAATACACCCAACATCTGTGATGACAAACATGACGTCATATATCTATGATGCAAATATGATAGTGGAATAGCGGCCTAAAAGCAATATGACGCAGAAAGAAAGACTACTCCATTATTTTCAAGAACTACAAAAATAAATTTATACATTTCTGATCTGATGAAGCCAAAAAGGAGGAGGATAAGAGCGTATACTTAAATAAGAAAGCAAATAATATATGCAATGTAAAAACATTTATTAATTATTCAAAATAATAAAAATGTAATAATATTCTTGGATGGGATTCAGTTTATTTGCGCCTCTTGTCATCAGTGGTCCAGTTTGCAGAAGCAGGAGCCTTCGATGCACAGCGAGTCGGCTGCCTCGTAACACTGCCAGTCGCAGACCTCTTTACAGTCATCTCCCGTGACGCAATCATTATCGTTGTCGAAACCTGTAATAAAATATACATTTTTTTTATTTTTTATTTATTAGTTTGAATGACGAGACGAGCAGGTCGCTCGCCTGATGGTAAGCGCCACGCCTGATTATAAACAGAAGCAACGCCACACAGAATTTTAAATAACACAGTACTGCATGACACTGGACTGCGCTCCTCACCTCGTGTTAGGTCTCATAATGCCCAGTAATTTCACTAACTTCAGTGTCCTTCAAACCGGTAGACAACAGTGATTACACACTGTTGCTTGGCGGCAGAAATAGACAAAGCGGTGGTACCAACCCAGACGACCTCTCGCTACGAGGGACCTACCACCTTGTAAATCTGAACAAATATAGTCCCACTGCTAAATAAATTATCAATTCATTGTATAATATTACATGTATAGGGTTGACGTCAGGCAGACGGCCGGTCGTAAAATCTACAAGCCAAATCTTTCTGTAACATGTGTTAAAAAACATGTTGCGCCAACCCCACTGCGAGTGGGATGAGGTCAAGTGGAAGAAGAAGAAGAATATAATGTTACATGGACCGATTCGTCAATACGCAGTCCAAACCCCTAGGCTTAAAAAGCTTAAAAGCGTGTACCTTCCACTCTAAGTTGTCACTACAAAAGAAAAGTATTTGTTACTTTTATACTGTCAATATACTCGTAATTGCGGCCCTTTAGCAATTTCTGGAGGGCCGAACATCCCTACATATTTCCAACGTATCCAAGGTTTATTATACATTGTGAAGGTCCACGGGCTGTTCACTTACCATCTCAGACGACTTACCTAATCTTTTGCTGGCATTCTAACATAGATAATATGTGAAGGCTTCTTGCTTTATTGAAAGTCAAAAAACTCAGAAACATAAAATGATGCGCACAGGCAATCAGTTTCGAATCTTCTGCACTCAAAATGAAGTGAAACGAGGATTGATAGAGCGCGTCAATTACGATGAGATCTTTATATTAGGACTAGTGAACGGCCTGTTCCGGGAATACTTATCTAACACTGAAAGAATTTTTCAAATCGGACCAGTAGTTCCTGAGATTAGCGCGATCAACCAAACAAACTCTTCAGCTTTATATATTAGTATAAAAGTATAGATTTTGTTACATACCGAATGGGTGACGAGTACGGGTGTGCTTCATTCCACGACGAAGGTACAACTCTTGTCCTAAAGCGAGAACACCAAGTAACAAGATCAAGAAAGCAACCTTCATATTTAAGTACGATTCACGACAGATCCTCGTATATGTGATCAAAAACAATTTCCAGCTTCTTTATATACCATACATTTGTTCACGGGTGAAGTGGTATGAGTATATGTGATTAAAAACAATTTCCAGATTCTTTATATGCGATTGATTTGTTCACGGGTGAAGCGAATATTTATTAATTGGTGCATATCCCTGATAAAATGACGAATTAATTAGAGCGTGATTTATTTAATATTCTATTGTCATTTATAGACCGTTACATTGTAAAGAAATTGCCGTTCTGTACGAAAAAACGTTAATGTATTTTGCATATTTTTTATTTCTATATATCAAAGTTACCTATGCTATCGATACATCTTTGCCAGCGCAGTGGCAATTTGTCGATGTCCTTATTGACGAGATGGGATGGGCAGGAAGCAACAAACTCTTCAAAGGCATTTTGTACTGTGTGTACTGTGTAATCTCACTTATTGTATGAATCACAATAGCAATCTACCACATTGCTATTGTGATTCATACAATAAGTGAAATTAACAGAGCTTCAAATTCCCACATCTCTTTGCAGTCCCCATTTATTTCCTTGAAGTTTGACAGTGAATCTATGATTATTCTGATAATAGTGGTAGTTTTTATGAGAGAGGGGGCAAACAGGCAAGAGGTTACTGATGGTAAGTGATCACCGCCGCCCATGAACACCGTCAATACCAAAGGAATTATTGGTGCGTTGCCGGCCTTTGAGGAAAGAAAAAGCCCTTTTCTTGAAGGCTCCTAAGTAGTATTGGTCTAGAAATACCGCGGGAGAAAGCTGATTCCAGAAGGCTGCCGTGCGGGGAAGAAAACTACGCGTGAATCGCACTGTTGAGGAACGCCAGCCATCCAGATGGTCAGGATGGAACCCCAACTGGTGTCGTGTTGTACGGTGGTGGAATTCGGCAGCTGGTATTAAACCAAACAATTCGTCGGAACACTTCCCATGATATATCCGATAGAATACGCAAAGAGACGCAATGCCAATGAGTCGAGTCAATCGGATAGGGCCCGGTTATCGACGACTAGGTGCCACTAGGTGCTAGGTCCCTCGTATGCGAGAGGCCGTTTAGGTTGGCACCATCGCTTTGTCTATTTCTGGTACCAAACAGCGATGTGTAAGCACTGTTGTGTTCTGGTTTGAACGTCATTTAAGCCAGTGAAATGACTAGGAATTATGAGACTTAGCATATCGGGGTAACGAGCGCAGGGCAGTGACTTGCAGTACTATGTAATTTAAAGTTCTGGGTGGTGCTGCTGCTGTTTATGGACAAGCGTGGTGGTTACCATCAGGAGAGTGACTGCTTGATCAAGATAATCAAGTAATCACCCAACACACATAGTCCTGACCCCACACTAGGTAAACCTGTATTGTGGGTATCAGGAACTACGAGGGACTTGCGGTCCCACAACTCCCAGACCCGAAACAATTTTTTGTGGACATCACAAACATTTGTCTCGGTACGGGAATCGAACCCGCGGCTACTCATCCACTACGTCACAACATAATAATGGATATGAACAAAAATAAATAAATACATGATGAATAATTTATTAACAGAAATCAAACGCCAGAAGTGAGTCAGAGTTGATCTTTCGAGATGCTAGTTATGCTTCTTAAGCTTCCTGAGACTTTTTTCTTTGGCTTCATCTGCATCTATTTCACACATACACGACCCGTCAATACACACTGCGTTTACGGAGGCGTAGCACTGCAAGTCGCATATCTCTTTACAATCATCACCAACTTCGCAGTCTGGTTCGTCATCTTCTGTAAATATTCAATCTGTGTGAGTAATTCTATGCATAGGACCCTGTACAGAATTGACGTCATCGATAGTCCATTTGTACGAGAGACTTTTGGTCTCACAGTACCCAGACCCAAAACAAATATTTGTGATCGCACAAACATTTGTCTCTGCAAATCCGGAATGATGAATTAATTCATGTTCATCACAATTAAAATAGCGCTTATCATAAGTTAGTTCAAAAATAAAAGAAATATAAGTATTGAAATCATATCACACTGTCTCACAGAAAACCGACGTAAAGTAGCAGCTTTTCTGCGTTTTGTATAGTGAGTGAGATATCCGGAGGCCCAAATCCCCACTCCAATTATCCCTTTCCTTTAAAGTAGGCAACGCGTTAATTTTTTTCTGATATTGTGAGCGTTCATGGGTGGTGTAGATCACTTACTATCAGGTGACCCACTTGATCGTTTGTCGGTCTATTCTATGACTCAACTTATAAATGTACATACATTACATCTATAGCATCATCAAAAATACACCAGGCAATTACACAAAATCTATTTATCTATATACATTTTACAATACTTTTACTATGGAAAAAGTTCAAAATTGTTATGTATTTTTAGGGATGCGGTCGATATTAACTATAGGCTTTATCGAAACGGCACTTTTTTAAAACTACCATCAGATCCAAGACGACCCAGCCTGAGAAGACCTGGCAACACAGCAAGCAAAGTAGCAATTCTTTCTCTAATGAACTGTAATACAACCACGATGTATTTTTTTTTATTACAAAATGTACCCAACAGTCACACACATAGCTCTGACCGCACACTAAGATACGAGTCTTGTGTCGGGAACTACGAGAGACTTTCGCTCTCACAACACCCAGACCCGAAACAAATATTTGTGGATCACACATTTGTCTCAGTGCGAGAATCGAACCCGCAGTCTCCCATTTCACAGCCGGCTACTCACCAACTGCGCCACGGAGTCTGTCTGAAGCAATGGCATTCCGCGTGTACATGGACAATGGTGACTGCCATCAGTTGAAGTTATTGATTTATTGAAATAAGGTTACATACCAACTTGAGCATGAACAGAGTCCTCGCCTCCACGCCTTGACCACCAATACCAATAGCCATCGTTTGCCATGACAGCCGCGACCAAGAGCAAAACTAAGAAAGCGACCTTCATGTTGAATACAATCTGAGTAAGAGATGTATAGAAATGTGATTAGCTAGTTATGCAGTTTATTTATATATACAATAATCGTTACGCTTGGAAAAGCAAATTTTCCATTGTTAATTATAATTCGTATCTCTGATAACAGCTGATTTAATTGAGCCATGTTATTTTACTTCAATTTTGTTTATATTATTTCCAACTCCTCCACAATTTCCTATTTGATTAATTTCGTTGCGGGACAAAGACAGTTTAGCATTTCCAGAGACTCGCCGAGCTTCACTGCTCGGAGTCAACAAAAATGCGTGCCACTGTCGACCCTGGTGCACAGGAGTTACAATGGCGGGTGTGTGGGCGGGATAGTCTCGTTATAATTTCGATCAATTTTGTATGATCATTTCGTGTTTTATGGCATAGGCCGGGAAACGAACAAGCGTCAGACGGTAAATGATCTCCACCACCCCTGAAAACAATATCACAGGGACCAGATCCCCAAGAAATAGGTGTAGCCTAATTTGGGGCGCCCTGTCAAGCATTGTTTTGTTATTAAGTTTTAACAAAACTTAAAAACCGACTTCAAAATAAAACCACTGAAAAGTCAAAAATAATGATTTCTCCGCCAATTGTGAACCGATTATGTTGGAAAAAAAACCACTCGATATAGTTTAGCAGCGATGTGGTCCTATATAAATTTGGATATGACTAATGACGGAGTACGGAGTAAAAAAATTAACGCTTCAACGGATAACGTTGTATTGGAATTTACACGCCATGGCTGTACCTAACACAAAAAATTGAAAATAAGTTATAATAAAATTTTAAAACCGACTTCAACAAATTACGCTGAAAAGTCGAAAATAATAATTTCTAGTGGTCTTTTTAGAGTCGGTGTAATTTTAGTTTACTATAATAATAGGTAAGCTTTTATTTATGGATATCGCCACGCTTTTTCGCCCGACTGCAAAATTGCTATGAATATTTTCACTGGCTCTGTTAATGAACTTTTGTTGTGCTATATACTATAGCATGTAAATAATTGCTAAATATCAGCATAAACGGTCTGACTCGACCGAGGTGGTACCGCTGTCTCACGAAAACCGAGACAGCAGCTTTTTAGGGCATTGTTTATGGTCAGAGGGAAACGGAGGCCGTACAGAAAAGAGATATCTTTTCTTTGTAACAATCGAGGTTAGATAAAGGGATGGAGTGGCGCAGTGGGCGAGTAGCCGGCTGCGAAGCGGGAGGCCATGGGTTCGATTCCCACACCGAGACAAATGTTTGTGTGATCCACAAATAATTGTTTCGGGTCTGGGTGTTGTGGGACCGCAAGTCCCTCGTAGTTCCTGATACCCACGACACAGGTTAACCTAGTGTGGGGTCAGGATTATGTGTGTGACTGTTGGGTGTATTTATAAGTTTAAATCCTTTGTCGCTCTGTGGGTTTGTATGACTATGGCATCATAGCGTCTAAATTTACGTCGTCATATTAGGGTTCGTAGACAAAATACCACAGAGTGGTTGAAAGTACTATTTACTTTACTTTATCTCTACTTTAGTCATACCGAATAGAGTATTCTTTGCAACCATATTAGCTTCGATAGACATAAAGAGATAACGAGTAGGCCAGATAGTCACTTTGTCGAGCCAGGATAAAAAAAGGCCAGATCTCGTAATTTTAAATGTTCAAAATATCATTCCGATCTAGTCTCAGCGTCAAGAAAGTTGCAAATGGCTTTTTCTTTAACCCAGAATCAACGTCAAATGTGAACATAGATCTTAATGAGATTGAAATGAAAGAATGTAGAATAAAACTTGACTGAAGCCAAAACGATATAATGCTACTGCTAATGCTAGGTGCATTTGACGTTGATTATTGGTGATGGATGGTGGTGGAATGATATTTTGAACATTTAAAATTACGAGAATTGGCCTCCAGATACAAAACCGTCGTGAAAACCACAAAATCATCTCATGTGGCATATACGAGTACTAAGCACCTTTGTTAAATAATTGGTGTTTACGATTCAAATAAAAATCTCAAAACTTGCCCGGGTTTGAATCTTGTTACCAATGTGACAATAGGGTTACCACTATCACAGCCTCACTTACCTTCACCTGCCCTTATCCCACATGTTACAGGAAGATTTAGCTTGTAGTTTCTATGACCGGTCGCCTGCCCGACGTGAACCCCTCTGGGGGTAACACCACCTATCACTACATTGCAGAAATAACATCACGTTTAACAAAACTTAGAAACCGACTTAAACCACTACTGCTTGAACTATGTCAATAATACAATCACGACGAGTGTACTGTTGTCCGTTGAGGAGTTTTATTTCTTTCTCCGTACTCCGTCATCAGATCATGGGACCACATCGCAGCTAAACACTTTCGAATGGATTTTTTTTCCAACAAAATCGGTCCACAATTGGCGGAGAAATCGATGTAGGTACATACATAAAAAAAGCAAAAAAGAAAATTTAAAACGTGCTGAATTGAGAACCGTCTCCTCTTTTGAAGTCGGTTAAAAAGAAGCTCGGTACTCTGTGGGTGCACTAATTGAGTTTATGTTTCCCTCTTCGAGGATACATCATGTGAAGTAGAATAGCAACTGATACATACATACGCACTCACGCCTATATTCCCCGAAGGGGTAGGCAGAGGAACACCTCTGCCTACGCTTGGCGTAATCCGCCGTATCTCCGTCCCACAATGTGATAGGGGACGAGCCTATCTCCATACCGGGCACAAATTCCAGACTCCGGGCTGATTCGCAATAGAAAAACCCAACATCACTTTATCCGACCCGGGGATCGAAGCCAAGACCTCAGCTTTAGCCTCAATCGTAACGCGTACGCATTACAACTACGCCACCAAGGCAGTCACTAGCAACTGATGTCAAATAAAAAATCCTTTAGCTGCAAATATTTATTTACATTCGATTTATTGGGTTTACTTACAATTTAAAAGTTCTCAAACGGTGACTTGAAGTCAAAAGTAGACGAGAAGTAACTGCATCTTTTGGGACTCCAGAATTGTTCACATGTCAAATATCCACAACATTCTGAGTGTGTAGTACACTGAAACAACACAAAAACAACATTAATTACGACATACTTATTTTAGTTCGGTAACACAGATTCTATCCGATAGTCTGATCAGGTAATTGGAAGTAGTATAAAATGTTCTAAACTAAATGATAAAGTATAAACCCGACTCAAAAAATAAGAAATAGAAATTAAATTAAGAGTCCAGTACTCGTTGCTATTGCAATTTAACAGCCAATTAAGGCACCGACTCAACGTTGATTATTTATAATTTTATTTTCATATTTAAATTACATAAAAACACATTCGGATCGGTCCATTCGTTTAGGGAACGTACCCATACTACGTGACCCATTTTTTTTTATTTACCTGACCCCCCCCCCCTTGGTGACCACCCGTAGTATATGCCAAGAACCTGTTACACCTTGTTAGAATCTTAATAAGTAACTAAAAAAAACCTAACCAAACCACCTAACAGAATGCTTAAACTTTCTAGCAAGTAATAAAAAACCAAAAAGAAATATATATGGGTGGTTCAAAATCCTTGATGCGTGAAACTGAATCGTATTTGGACAGTTTTTAAACTAAAGTAACGCGCCCTGGTAACTTACTGGTGCAAACAGTTCCTTGCATGCATCTACATTCAGCACCAGTAACAGGCCCGTCAACAGACCGACCAACAAAACTGCTGTCTTCATTATGGTTTAATCTGCCGAGTTCCTGAAACAATGCATTCTGAGTTTAAAAAGAAGTAATTCTAAGTGAGGATTGCGCTAAAAATATATAATCATATAAGCTTTTGCTTGCAGTTCTCTTTTTTTTTTTTTTTTTATAGTATAGGCTGGCAAACGAGCAAGTGGGTCACCTGATGGTAAGCGATCTCCACCACCCATGTACGCCCACAATACAAAAGAATTATGGGCGCGTTGCCGACCTTAAAGGAAAGGGATAATAAGGGATTGGGAAGGGGAGGGGTATTTGGGCCTCCGGATATCTCACTCACCGTACGAAACGCAGCAGCAAGCTGCTACTTTACGCCGGTTTTCTGTGAGACAGTGGTAACGACCCGGACGAGCCGGCCCATTCATGCTGTAGACAAAATTGTCTACAGCGTGGCTCTACCAGTACCAAATACGTAAATATCCTAAAAAGTATTAGGTCTAGGTACTAGCCTAGGCCCTAACCCAGGTCACCATCTCTACCTGTCAGTGTGATTCTAGCTTTGAGGAGACACACCTCTGAAGTTTCGAAATAAATAGTCGAGTCAAAATGATTGAAAAGCCATCGAAAAAGTCTTCTTTTTTATAGCATAGGTCGCCAAACAAGCAAGTGTGTCACCTGTCCTTCAAACCGGAACACAACAGTGCTTACATACTGTTGCTTGGCGGCAGAAATAGACAAAGCGGTAGTACCAACCCAGCCGGTCTCTCGCATACGACGGACCTACCACCTTATACCTAGAAGGATTTACGTGAAATTGGTTGCCAGCCACCTCCTATATGAAGCTCAATCGCTAATTGATTTGGGAGGATCAAGTTAAATACATACATAACAAAGTCATTTTTTATATACTTACGTAGAGTGATGTAATAAATGTCCCCACAATTATAATTTGACTGATTGAAAAGTTTTTGAAGCGCTTTTTATAAGCTGGCGTGAAGGGTTCCGTAGGCAAGGGCTAATTACCTTACCGTTATAAATTATAAACAACTAACTGTCCCGCGCGGTTTCATCCGCAGCATACAATTGCTGCGCCATTTTCCGGGCTGATTTGTGAATCTAAACCATCCAGGACGCTACCCAAACGCATACAAAAAAAAACATTCCATTCGGTCCAGTCGTTTAGGAGGCGTTCAGTCACATACACACGTACAGTAGAATGATATATATAAAGATTAGAATAATATCTAAAGTATAAAAATGGTTTTATTCGTTTTGTGATGGTAAAATTTTCTTGACTTAACTCCACTCTTCTTTTGCAAGGTATTTAGAATTTTTTATTAAGAATTGTCTAGTATGTGTAGTGGCTTGTCACGTATATCAATATTCGTTTTAAATTATCATAATTGCTTGTCAAGTACGAAAAAATTTACGAGCTCATCTAACAATTTTGATCGGCTGAAGGAGCTTTTTTATAGCATAGGCCGGCAAACGAGCAAGTGGGTTACCTGATGTTAAGTGATCTCCACCACCATGTACGCCCACGATATCAAAAGAATTATGGGCGCGTTGCCGACCTTAAAGGAAAGGGATAATTAAAGGATTGGGACGGGGAGGAGGATTTGATTGCTATGCTGAGGTCTCAGGTTCAGTCCCCGGGTTGAGTAAAGTGATGGGTTATTCCATCATGAAAATAAGTATCAACCCGGAGTCTGAAATTGTACCTGGTATGGCAATAGACTTTCGCTCTATCACATCATGGGACGGAAATGAGCTCTGCGAAATATTTGTTTATTAGTTACACCTCTGTCTACCCCTTCGGAGAGTACAGATGTGAGTGCGTATGTTTATTTAATATCATAATTTATTATAACAAATTCATATAATCACGGAACCCTCAAGATACGTGTACGATATGCACTTAGGCTGTTTTATATGAAGCCCCTCTTATTTCATCGTAATGTTCCGGCATCGAGTAGCATTCTGAGTAACATTCGGGAGTTCAATTTCCGTTATGACGCGTTTGTTTAGTCTACAAATATTTTCAGGTATTAATTTTGCAAAGGTACTTATAATTTTTTAAGTAGTTTCTTATACTTTCAAGATTATTTCTTTCTGCTTGATTGATTCTACTGCTATGGCTTTAGCCCTATTATATTATGGGATTGAAATATGCTTTGAAAACCGTGGATGCACTAATTGCACTTCCGCGTACTCCTTCGAGGATGAAAGCATAAAGCTTGAGTTAGGCACAGATGTATCTTAGGCCCAAAGCAACCTCATCTGCACTTGGTGGACACTCTACGGATTAATGGATGAGGCAATAGTGAAACTCAGCTGACGCTGCGGGTTGTGGGTCAAACATCGAGTCGCCCCATATAATATCAAATAGCCTCAAATGTATAGTACGACAAGGCAGACCCTAGCCTTAAGCCGGGATAACGCCAGGCAGAAAGAAAGAAAGATGTGACAGGGGGCGAGCCTGTCGCCATACAGGGCACAAATTCCATTGAAATGAAATGAAATAGTTTATTAATCATGTAGGCAATTAAAATAGCGCTTATGAAAAGTCAGTACAAAATAAAGAAACTTATGTATAGAAATCATATCAACTAATGTATACATAGCATACATAGCAACGTCAAAAAAAAACACTAGGCAATTACACTAAATTATTTATTTGTTGTCTTTTCATTTTACATTAGTAACAATATTTGTAATATGGAAACGTCCATTATTAATTATTAAATATTTTGACTCGATATGGACCACTGCATTTACCGAAACGGCACGTGTGTTAAACTACTCGTACCACCGGATCAAAACCACCCAGCTTGAGAAGACCCGGCGAAACAAACTCAGTGGGCTTAATTTACCACTGGATTCAACGCGGCGCAACCCAAACTCTAAAAAGATCCAGCTACTCGAACTCAGGGGGCTTGTTTAAGGTCCGGAATTTCAATAATTTATATTCAGGGAAATACAAGTTACAGTTAACTTTAAGGAAGATTGAGTGCGGACTATGTGTATCTCCGAAGTGTTGTTTTAGAGGCAACCCATGTTATTATCACATACATATACCTACATACTGTACTCCCCGATGGAGAAGGCAGAAGTGTATCCAGCACTCCCACATTTCGCCGAGCTTATTTCCGTCCCATAATGTGATAGGGGGTGAACCTATCGCCATATTGGACACGATTCCAGACTCCGGGTTGATACTAAGTATTTCATATAGAAAAACCCAGAATCACTTTACCCGACCCGGGATCCAACTCGAGACCTCAGCACAGCAGTTATACCGCGTACGCATTACAACTGCGTCACTGAGGCAGTATTACGTATCAGACATAAAAAAATACTATTAAATAAAAGGAAGTAGTGAAGGAGGAAATGCAGTGATAGCTCAGGTGGGAGTGGTATGGACTGTCGAGACGAAAGCCGCAGGTTCGAAACCAGCCCCAAGAGCATACACCTCTGACTTTTCTAAGCTACGTGTATATTAATTGTTAATTATCACTTGCTTTAACGGTGAAGGAAACATCGTGAGGAAACCTACATACCTAAGAAGTTCTCCATAAGAATTTCGAAGGTATGTGAAGTCTACCAATCCGCATTAGGCCAGCGTGGTGGACTACGGCCCAACCCCTCTCATTCAGTAGAGGAGGCCCGTGCCCAGCAGTGGGACATGTATAATACAGGGCTAGTAGTAGTAGTAGTAGTGAAGGAGGCCAAAGAGGTGTGCATGGATCGTAGAAAGTGGGAATCCGTTGTGAGTCTATGTATGTATGAATTAGATGAAAATCGTATAAATAAGTTTGAAACCTTTAGTACTTAATGGTTTTATTGTTATCCATATTACAATAACTATAACATTTAAATGTACCAAAGCTATAACAAATCGATACAATTTTCCACTTAAAATATTTACATAACAACAATTTAATACGACATATAATAAAAATATAGGTCACGCATATCCTTATGAAATCAATTTTAAACATTGATATTTAAGTGAAGCCTAAGAGCATAAAGTATTGAAGCTTCATCAATAATGAAGTTTTTCAGCGTGTTCTGCTTAGTCCTGCTGGTAGTTTCCGTAATGTCAGAAGAAGTTACCCAACAATGCCGTTCTATCTGCGAGACCAGGGGGAGAGGCTCCGAGAAGATCCTGGACCCTTGCTGGTGCCTTTTGCCCGATTTCTGGTACATCTGAATAAAATTTCCTGAATTGTGCACTCTTGTTTTATATTCCATTCGTTCCATCGAACGTAATATTGATATTTACTAGGTGGTAGGAACCTCGTATGTAAGAGGCCGTCTGGGTTGGTACCACCACTTTGTATATTTTCCGTATTTCTTTTTTTTTTAAACTTTCTTTTTCAATTCTTTTATATGTTGTAGGTTTTTATTTTTTTTTCTTATTTTTCTTTTTCTTTTTATGTTTTATTTTATTTTTTCTATTTTTTAAGTAGAAAAATTAATGGATATTAAAAATGGCAATATTTCTAATAAGTATACAACAGGAATTATAGTAAACATATTTTATTTTTGTTCTAAAACCTATCATCAAAATGCCAGGGCTAATAATTTCATAATGCTCAAGTGACATGGGACATAATAATATGATCCGGCTATCGGATTGAATATGTATTGAATATGGTATATGTATCCGTCACACGTAATTTAGAAAAGCTAGATTTGCATGCTTTTGGAACTTTTGTCTCAGTAGTCCGTACCCACTTCCCGCTAAGCTATTAGTAAATACATACATACACACTCACGCCTATGTCCCATAGGGGTAGGCAGAGACTATTGAGTACCACAAGCTACGATCCTGACACACCTCTTTCGCCTCTTCCACATTCATACATCTTCTCATACATTTTCGTCGGTTGAGGGTACTCGTGACGTGCTCTTTTCGGAGAATGTCATTTATTTGATCCGCATATGTTCTCCTCGGGCGCCCTCTTCCAACCCTACCATTCACATTCGCACGATAAATACCTTTCGTAAGTCGTCTTTCATCCATCCTCTCCATATGCCCAAACCATTTCAGCATACCCTTTCCGATCCTAGTCACCACATTATTCTTCAACTTACAACGATCCCTTATCACACTATTCCTCATCCGGTCAGCAAGGGTGACTCCACACATACTACGTAGGGAACGCATATCCACCGCATTTATTCTACTTTCATGCTTCTTGTGCCAAACCCAACTTTCACTGCCATACATAAGTGTCGGTACCAGCACACCATTGTGAACAGCCATTCGTGCCTTTTGTGACACCGACTGGCTGCTCATTACTGCGTGCAAGGCACCATTCACTTTGTTACCTGCCGTCACTCTCCTTGCAATATCCCCCTCGCACTTCCCATCTCTCGTTATCTTGCGTCCCAGATACATAAATTCTTTCACTTGTTCCACTCTCTCGTCTTCTATACTAATACTACATGTAGTAGCATCTTCCTCTCTTTATATCACCATAACTTTCGTCTTGCTTGCATTAATTTTCATTCCCTTCTTCTTAAACGACACATTCACTAAGTCTAACATTTCTTGTAACTCCTCCGCCGACGGCGCAAGTAACACTTAGTCATCGGCATAGAGGAGACACTTGACACGCAACTCATCCATTCTAAGTCCACATTCCATTTCTTTCAGACCTGTCAAACAGCTGTCCATATAAAGGTTGAAAAGCCATGGAGACGCAACACATCCCTGTCTAACACCTCTCGAGATGTTAAACCAGTCTGAGTACGCTCCATTTACCCTTATACAGGCTTTGGAGTTCTCATACAGAGACTTCAAAGCCCTCACCAGGTGGCCCCCAACCCCATATGTCAGTAGTGTTGACCACAGCTCATCCCTCTGCACACGATCGTAGGCTTTTTCCAGATCTATGAAGGCACAGTACACTTTTTGGGACTTAGCCACATGTTTTTCAGTGATGCACCTTATGGAAAAAACTTGATCAGAGCAGCCCATTCCCTTTCTAAATCCCGCTTGCACATCCCACATCTTTTCTTCCGTATCATTCATCACTCTTCTAATCAGAACCTTTGCATACAATTTACCGACGACACTGAGAAGACTTATAGCTCTGTAGTTCTTGCATTCTTGTTGTGACCCTTTACCTTTATAAAGTGGGACAATGACAGCTTTGCACCAGTCCGCTGGTACCCGGCCATCCCTCCAGCACATATTAAAAGTAGCCACAACAATTTTGCCACTATATCTTTGCCGTTTCTCAGCATTTCGACGGAAACCCTGTCATAACCTGCAGCCTTACCCAATTTCATATATTTCATCTCATTCATAATTTCATCTTCCGTAATTTCATTGTCTGCATCGTCTTGTGAGCGAGCTGGGCCTATAGAATCCGCTCTATCGGTAATACCCTCCTCACTACATTTAAAGAGATCTTTAAAATGGGATTTCCAACGATGCAAGACTTCCCTTTCATTGTTCAACACTCTTCCATCTTCATTCCTAATTACGCCTAATTTTGAAGCTCCCAACGTACCCCTAGTTACTTTTACCTGTTTCCAGAACAGTTTTATATTGGGACTGAAGTCGTCAGAAAGCTTCTTATCAAGCTCTTCTTTCTTACTTCCTTTCTTTTGCTCGACTACTTTCTTGACTCTCTTTTTCGCTTCCCTATATATTTACTCTGCTTCTGCAACATCTGCGTTCCCTAACACATTCATGCATCCTTTTGTCTTGGTTGCTAGTAGATCTAGCCATGCCTTCTTCTTCTCTTCCACAACCACTTTTACTTCATCATCCCACCAATTATCACCAATCAGTCTTTCTTTCCTCTTCACTTCCCCGCATACTTTGGTAGCTGCTTCGACCAGACCAGTCTTCACAGTTTTCCAAACCTCATTCATTCTTCCCTCATATTTTTCTTCCCATAGGTGGGATGTTTTTTCTCGCAACTCTTTCAAATATTTTTCTTGCACATCTATCTCTCTCAACTTTTCGACTTTGATGCGACCGAGACTTGTTGCCGTCTGTTGCGGTCTGTGTCGCCAGGATTTGAACAGACCACTTATTCGGCTTACGACTAGATAGTGGTCCGTTCCCACACTAACTCCACGATAGCTCCTGGTATCCGCAACTTGTCTTTTGAGCCTACGGTCAACAATAACAAAGTCAATCACACTTTTGCATCCGTTCCTCTCCGATGTATACTTATGGATATCCTTGTGTTCAAACATGCTGTTTGTCACCACAAGGTCCCTCTCCACACACACTTCCAATAAACTCATACCATTCTCATTTACTCTCTCATGTCCATACTTTCCTAACACACCTTCCAATCCTTCTCTTTCCACACCTACCCAACTGTTGAAATCACCTATCATAATTTCATTTCATAATTTCATTAGTCTCGCAAGTATTAAGAACACCTCTCACACTTTCCCAAAATTCCTCCCTCTCCAACGCAGAGCAACCCATGTCTGGCGCGTAAACAGGCAGAACGAATATCCGGTGAAGCTTTATTTTCAGTCGGATCCAGAGGAGTCTGGGACTTACACACTCGTATCCTTTCATACAGTGAGCCAACCGATCAGAGAGGAAACACCAACACCCTGACGGGCCCTTTCCGTTTCTGGAACTCCGGACCAAACTGCCGTATAAGTCCCGTGTTGTGTTATATCCTTCCCCTTCCTTTTTGTCTCACTCACACTCCAAATATCAATATGTCTTTCTTTCATCACCTGACATACTTCATCAATCTTATCTCTCATCCCTCCCTGCACATTCAGTGTAGCTATACGGCACTCCGTAGTCCGCTTTTCGCCCCGTGGGATACAATGGCGTGATGTGTGGCGAACAGCATCGCCGCCTCCGAGTTTATTAGAGTTTTTTCTCATTTAGTTCCCACGATTAGCAAGGGAAAAAGACAGTCCACCCTCACAGAGCCCCGCATGTGAAGGTAACGTATAGTTAGTGCCTGGGGTTACCCGGCCCCAGACAACAGGCATACTAGCGACTAGACTCGCCCCTAGTCATGCATCCATCGGCGCTGCTGACCTTGGATTGGCGGAGAGGATAAGGGAATTGGCGTGACGACGGGAAAGAGGGGCTTAGTAAGGGAAAGCGGAGGTAAAGGGACTCTACAGCCACGGACGGACGAGGAGAGTGACGGTAGAGGCTCGAGGAGGCCAGGGTCGCATACCCGTACCCCCTGTATAGACATCGGACAGATGCCTATACAGAAGACCCTCTGACCCTAGTAAATACTTTGTTACAAATAATTTTTAATTAATTTATTAAAGGCAATAAGGCATAAAAGGAGATCGTGTCACCATTAATGGTATACACAACGAAAATAATAAACCAATTCGAATTGATTGTACATAATATCAATTTAACATGATCAGCGAAAACATTTAATGTTTTGGGATTATTAAATTGTCCACGGTTATATAAAATCACCAGAAAGTTACTTAAAGTAGTAAGAGCTGCACCAAGATGTTCAAGCTATATTTATTGCTTGTTGCTTCGGTCATTTCTACAGCCTACACCAAAAAAACCAGAAGAGAAGAGTCATGGGTTCGTTGATGATCTTTAAGGAAAGGAATAGAAACTGAGAACGGTGGATGACTTGGGCATTTTGATACTTACTAACCGTATGAAACGTCAGCTGGCATTCCACATTGGTGTTCTGTTTTTTGGATCTGGTTTGGTTAAGATATTTTAGTTTTAAAGATGTCTACGTTTTGATCTTTTTTATGAGTTATTGCTATTTTAATACTCGACATTGACGAAATAATAGAAAATCTATAGGGCACCTACCGGGTCCAATTGTGAATCTAAACCATCCAGGGCGCCACCCAAACGCATACAAAAAAATTCATTCAAATCGGTCCAGGCGTTTAGGAGGAGTTCAGTCATATACAGACGTACAGTAGAATTATATATACGAAGATAATCTAAAAATTAAAATGATCTTGTTTAATTCGGCTCATTGAGATGTAGAAAAAACTGGCTACAATTCATTGTAAATGGTAGTCGCGCTGTAAACACTTAATTTGCCAACAGTATGGATGAGCCAGCCTGACCAGGTTATTAACACTGTATCATAAAACCAACATGATATGGCAGCTTACTGGGTAGTAAGGTGCCATTTCATGTTGGTTTTTATGTGGTAAGACTTCCGGAGGCCCAAATCCCGCTCCGCTTTCCAATCCTCATTCTTTCTCTTATAGTTTGGCAATGCAGCCATGATCTGGTATTGTGGATATTTATGAGCGGTAGAGATCAGGTGACCAATTTACTGGTTTGTTGGCCTGTTATAAAACAATGATCAAATTAACTATAGTATGGTTCTAGCTAATATAAATTAATAGATTTCGCTCGCAGCTTCGCCCACGTGAATGGTTTTTTCCTGGATAAAAAGCGTATATCGTAATACAGGTCATGATCAACCTGTGTGCCAAATTTCATCCAAAACTGCTCAGTCCCAAATTCACAAACATCTAAACCTTCACATTTATAATAGTATAGTAGGGTAGTATGATAACATAATATCATCATCATCATCATCATCATCATCATCATCATCATCATCATCATCATTAGCCACAAGACGTCCACTGCTGAACATAGGCCTCCCCTAATGCCTTCCAGGCCGACCTGTAATAATAACATAACATATATTATTTTTCACAGATGATTGCGAGCATGACCACACCTTTCTGTAGCACGCTGTATATTTCATAAATCGTTATTGAATAACTTATTAAGATAACAGCTTAATTAAAAATATTTTTATTTAAATCTGTCTACTTCATATTTCAAGTCGTTTGAGCTTAATATCTAAACAATAGGTGTGGTTGAATACGCCTCGTTCATTGAGTCGCGAGCTCGTTTGAAAGTTACGTTGTTCGAGTGGCTTCTGCGACAGACTTGACATACACGAGGTGAGAACTACAGCGTGTTCATAAAAAGTATTAAATACAATGCAATAGTCTTACACAGTAAAATTAGGAGGTGGATCTTTTACAATATACTCAGCCATATAATAAAATGAACAATAATAATAATAATATAACGAATTTGGATTCTTTTGGCGCGGTAGTGGTGGGACATATATCATCTACAGTGGGTATCTAGATACCCCTCCCCCCTACTACTTATAAAAATATTTTTTTGCATCAATTGTACATGTACCACCTAATGCCTGCTAATAAATGCTTTCTTTCTTCAATCTTTCAACAAACAACCTCTACGAGCTGGCCTTTATTATCACTGCGAAGGCATGCTACTTATGCATGCTTATTTTAAGTATAATGTATTAAGTATGTGGCGTGTCTCATGATGGCAACAAAGTTTATTTCTTACATACATACATACGCACTCACGCCTGCACTCCCTGAAGGGGTAAGTGTAACTAGTACACCCACATGTTTACACACCCATATCCCACTCGTAGTGAGGTTGGCGCAACATGTTTTGTAACACGTGTTGCAGAATGATTTAGCTTGTAGTTTTGACGACAGGTCGCTTGCCTGGCGTCAGCCCCTCTGGGGAAAAAACAGCCATACCCGAAACAAACATATAGCTGATCACACAAACATTTTTGTCTCGGTGCGGGAATCGAACCAGCGGCCTCTCGCTTCACAATCAGCTACTCGCCCATTGCGCCACGGAAGCTGTAACATAAGTCCAGAAACAAAGAAATCTTAATCCTCTACAAAAATATATTATATCGCACCACCCTGTAACTTTCAAATAGGTAACAAGTTTGAATAAGCGTGTTTTGTCTCTTAATCTTTGTTAGCGGTGATCCACGGCAGTGTCTCCCCCCCACTCCTCTTACCCTCCCACCTCCTTACTGTCACTTGCCACATCAAAGCAAAAGTCATTGTTAGCTCTCCTTGAGGTAATGTATGTTAATTTTAACGTAATTTGGACTATAATGGCAATCGTTTGAGATACTGATTGTATGGTATTCAAACCCACAGCGTACCACAGTTATACTTCTCTAAGGGTCTATTTCACTATATTTAAGTAAGATTTAACCACTATAATAACTATTTTAACCGAGTTAAACAAGGCGGACTTTTTTATTGCTTTTTTATTTATGTATGTACATTGATTTCTCCGCCAATTGTTGGCCGATTTTGTTGGAAAAAATTCACACTATAGAATTTAGTTGCGATGTGGTCCCATATAAATTTGGTTAAGATCTGATGACGAATTTGATATTTTTGACTTTTCAGTGTTTTTATTTTGAAGTCGGTTTCTAAGTTTTGTTAAACTTTACTTTATTGAAAGCACCTAGTAGACATCTTTTTGCTGGTATATTATGTCAGAGTGTGACTTTTGTATTTGACCGTGTCATATTTTACTTTGTAAATATCATTGAATCTGACGGTGAAACAAAATAAGTATCAATACAAGACTTTTACTAAAAAATAAACCACGAATTCCTGTTAACAATATATAAGATACTACAATCTTATCCCACCTTTTTTATAACCTGAAATGACGAGATGAGCAGGTCGCTCGCCTGACGGTACGCAATGACATACAGAATTTGAATTACAAAGCACTGCATGACACTGGATTGCGCTCTTCACCCCGAAACATAGGTTGTTAAGTCTCATAATGCCGAGTAATTGCGCTGGCTTCAATTTCCTTCAAACCGGAACACAACAGTGCTTACAAAGTGTTGATTGGCGGCAGAAATAAACAAAGCGGTGGTACCAACCCAGACGGCCTCTCGCATGCGAGAGACCTACCTTGTAAAAGATTGCCAGATAAATATTCCCGTAATTTACAGATGTACTCATTCCAGGTTAAAAAAGCGCTATTTTTAGCGTTTCTCTAACCGAGATTCGAACTTGCAAACTAACACAGTAATATATATCGCATAAACATAGGCATCACAACTGGCTACTCCATAAAAAATGAATCACAAATACCCATTGACAATCCATAAAAGACCCTACAATATTTACCCCACCTTTAAGATTGCCAGATAAAAATTTCCCATGATTTATGGGTATTTTCTCCGATAAATAGTTGTCTTAAAAACGGCCGGGGTTGCAAGCCTCGTTTATTCTGAGGTGGATTGCTTTTTTGCTGATAAAAACATGACGAATGACGCCTAGGTGGGAGATATTTTATGGGCGTATGAGTGGTAGATTTATTATCGCTTTTTTGTGTTGGTCAATTTATTGTATTTTAGGGGTACTTCAGTGTAGGTATTGGAGTTTTTACGTAATAAAAACATAGTTTATAATGATTAGATTCATTGGTGGGATGACATACATATTTGTAATATCGTCTCATTCGTCTAGTGGCAGCGTATTGAGGCTGAGAACCGAGAGGTCCTGAGTTAATTTCCAGGTTGGGTTATCAAAATCTGTGTTTAAGTTTTCGATTAGAAAAATCACACATGAATTGCCTGGGGTTGGAATGCCCGGTATGGCGATAGCCTCGCCCCCTATCACATCATGGGCCGAAAATAAACTCAGTGAAACGTGCGTACTAGTGACATCACTGCCTACGCCTTCCGGGATAAAGATGTGAGCTTATGTGCATATTATGCATCCACCAAGGTGAAAAACCTTAGTGGCCGTCACTTTCCGGGACAGCCGGTATATATCCAGTTACTCCAAACCAGAATAATTGTGGCAATCCTCAAGAGACGCAACACAGTATACTTAGCCTGAGAATCTGGAGGCCAATTCTCGTAATTTTAAATGTTCAAAATAATAATCAATGTCAAATGCACCTAGCATTAGCCGTATTATACCGTTTTGGATTCAGTCAACTTTTATTCTACATTCAATTTCATTACGATCTGTGTTCACATTTGAAGTTGATTATTGGTTTAAGAGAATGCCATTTGCAACTTTCTTGACGCTGAGACTAGATCGGAATGATATTTTGAACATTTAAAATTACGAGAATTGGCCTCCTGGAGAGGAGTTGGATTTTATTCCCAGGTTTGGTTTAGGGTTTTGGTTTGACTTTTGGTTCGTGAATATGAGTTGCTAGAGATTGGAATTGAACTGGGCCAGAAATAAATTTTGGGAAACATGGATGTGTTCCTTCGAGTATAGTCATATGGGGGACCACCCAGTATTAGTCGCAGATTCGCAGTTCCTTCAGTATATGATTTAGAAATAAGCTCTCCAAATAGTCGGTGGACTATCCTTATCTTTGCTTACCCCTTATATTAGGTAGATAACACACCTTAATCACATCATTAATCATACAAAGAACATAACAATACTAAGAAAGGTAGACAATAGCCCCACCTTATCTCAAATCTCGGCATGAGATAAAATTAAGAGTAACACTAGAACGCACAACAGCCACTTGATGCTCTCAATTAAAATCTTAACGTACGCCATGTATAAACATTTGGTAGTAATGTCACACGATATCGATATATTTAATTTAACTTTTAAGTTAAGATAATGTAATGAGAACATATCGCACAATTTGAATAGCACTGACTCAAAATAAATTAGGTTAGATTAGGGGCAAATTTTTATTTTTTTATATATCATTATTTTATTTGCCAGAGGAGTTGACGTCAATCAAGCAATGTTTAAAGCGTGTTGCACCGACTCCAATACGAAAGGGATAATAGGTAACTGAAAGAAGAAGAAGACTTCTTGGTCAAATTCATGTTTGAAAAGATATCCGATTCATTCATTCATGTTTCAAATAATCATCAAAATCGGTTCATACCGTACATATATGGAACATATACCGAAGTTTTCTATCCACCCTTTTTATGTCTACTTTTCGAATAACTATCTCCTCCCTTTTCTTCTCCTTCATCGGTTAGTAATAATAATAATGATGTTATCAAAGGCGAAAATAAGTATTACAATTACTTAAGCAAAATAGCTATTTTTCACATAAATATGAATTTTGTAAAACACGCAATATTTAAAACGTCGTTTCATTAACTGTTAATAAGTTTTCGAATTCCAAAATCATCGATATCGACCCCAAATCCCTACAAGGTAGAGCGTCTTAGAATTAAATTACACCTCGCATCCCTCGGTAACTCCAAACAATAATCTTTAACATGCCACCCTGCCTCCCAACTAAGCCTTTTATGACGTGTTTGTCTCGACGTCTTGCCGAGTGTAGATAAGTCGATAATTACACATTTTATCGACAATGTAACGGTGTGGCACTAGCGTTTGATGTTTCCTGTATGTCTGTATTTAGGTTTATTCACATTTTCAGAGAAAAACCTGTTTCATTGTTAAAAATTGGCTCCTGATGGGCTGGCATCGCTACTATGTTAAGGTTGCCTGGGGTTTGAGCTTGAGTCTCATATTATCCTCAAATGGGACTGAAATAAGATCGGCGAATCAGTGCAGGTTGCACTTCAGGCTTGCAGACGTAATCTTATGTACTTAAAGTCTTAACTGATTGGTCATTTAGTGTAATTGCCTAGTGTATTTGACGATGTATGTATGTTATGTATACATTAGTTGATATGATTTTTATACATAAGTTTCTTTATTTTGTACTGACTTGTCATAAGCGCTATTTTAATTGCCTTCATGATTAATAAATCTAAAAAAAAAAGCAGGATTTAGCAGTAGATCAACCTGATATGATAATAAAAATTCCTTGGCAAGCAATCTCACTAAATTATTAGTTTCATAAATTATTTAATAGCAATATTTTGACATCTTCCGTGGCGCAGTGGACGAGTACGCTGTGAAGCGAAAGGCCGTGGGTTCAATTCCCGCACCGAGACAAATGTTTGTGTGATCCATAAATGTTTGTTTCGGTTCTGGGTGTTGTGGAACCGCAGTTCCTGATACTCACTATACAGGTAAACCTAGTGTGGGGTCAGGACTACATGTGAGACTGTTGGGTGCATTCATTAATTTTATGTATTAAATCTACAGTAATACTAGCTGTTGCCCGCGGCTCCACCCGCGTGAATGCCTATTTCCAGGATTAAAGTAGCCTAGTTGGCGCCCCCAGTGAGAAACACGCTTGACAAAATACTAAAATGTGTGTGTGACTATTAAAAAATAAGGGTTGATGGTAGAAGGGTGAAAATGTAGGGTTGTATGTATTTTTATGTTGTATCATAAAAAAATAAAAACAAAATTTTTTGTTTAAAAAATTTAAAAAAAATAATAGCGGTGGACCACCTTTAATATTTAGGGGGATGAAAATAGATGTTGGCCGATTCTCAGACCTACCCGATATGCGCACATAATTTCATACAAATCGGTCCAGCCGTTTCGGAGGAGTATGGGAACGAACATTGTGACACGAGAATTTTATATATAAGATTATAACTAAGAAAGATTTGTATTTTTGTATGTAACGAATAAACTTAAAAACTACTGGACTGATTTCAAAACTTATTTTGCAGTTAGAAAGCTACATTATAACTGAGTAACATAAGTTATATTTGAGACAGTTATAGAATACTTTATATCCCGCAAAAGGGATGTTCACGTGGGCGGAGCCGCGAGCAAAAGCTAGTCATAAATAAAGCAAACAATACACTATAATTAAATTAATAATATCCACCTTAAATTATTAACCCTAAATAATAGATATTACTATAAAGGACTTCATACAAACATAACCCTTCCTCAAAGGTGATATTGTTAAATTGGCCGAAGGTCGCATATACCCAACGATCTTAATTATTAGTAAGGTGCTTAAGGGTTTAATTTACGACGTGTTAATACAGGCCGATGTACGTCGCCGGCAATTATTTTGACCCAAAATTAAATTTACCTGAAGGGGTACTTTCGACCCCATACGGGTTAAGCAATTGAGACAATTACGCCAATGTTGTGTTGAACATCTGTTATTGTAAAGTGGATATTGAAGTCAATATTTATAAATAAACGAACAAATAGGTCACCTGATGGAAAGTGATCTCAACCGCCTGTAAAGAAGTAGAAGAATGATGAGTTGATTGTCGACCTTTATGGAAGGGGATTGGTTTTTTTTATTAGCTTAAGTGACGAAACGAGCAGGTCGCTTGCCCGATGGTATGTGCAAACTGAAGCAACACCACACAGAACACTGTATGGCATTCCATTGCGCTCGTCACCTGAGACATAAAATGTTAAGTCTATTATGCCCAGTAATATTACTGGCTTCAATGTCCTTCAAACCAAAATACAACAGTGCTTACACACTGCTGTCTGGCGGTACAAATAGACAAAGCGGTGGTACCAACCCAGACGGCCTCTCGCATAGCAGGGACCTACCTTGTAAATTGGCGCTGGTACGGAAGCGGTTATTAAGCCACCTCCCTTTAAAAAAGGCAACTGCAAGCTGGTCACTTCACGTGGATTTCCTGTGAGGCTTGATACCACCTTGATCTACCTTGATCGAACCGGACCATTCATACTGTGGACAAAACGGTCTACAGTCCGGCTTTACCACTTACAAAAGCTGTACGACCCCGGTCGATCTGACTGATTCATACAATATATCCCTGTTATATTTAATTTTTCTTCTACCTTATCCCACTCGCAGTGGGGTCGGCGCAACATGATTTTTACAATGTTACATAAAGATTTGGCTTGTACCTAGTTTTTACATGGCGAAACAACCCAAACCCGAAACATATATTTGTGGATCACACCAAAATTTACACAAAATCGAATCCACGGCCTCTCGCTCACTCGCCTCTCACAGTCGGCTAGTTACTTACTTCGCCACGGAGGCGGTGTTACGAGGTTATCCCTTTTAGGTGTTACGAGTAAATAAGTTTGTTTTTTTCCTTTTACTGTGGCACATGTAGTTGTGGTTGCATTTATCTAGAGTTGCAATTAGTTTTTGTTTTTAATGTATGTGTAGAATTTAGAATAACAATTATTGTTAGCTCCGTTTGCAATCATTATCTAAATAAATAAATAAATAACTGAAACACATTTTTTTTTTAATAAGCATATAATTCAAAGTGTAGTCTTTTTTACTGCCTCGGTGGCGCAGTTGTAATGCATACGCGTTACGATTAAGCTAACGCTAAGGTCTCGGGTTCGATCCCCGGGTCGGGTAAAGTGGTATTGGGTTTTTCTATTACGAAATGCTCAGTATCAGCCCGGAGTCTGGAATTTGTGCCCGGTATGGCGATAGGCTCGCCCCCTATCACATTATGGGACGGAGATACGCTCGGCGAAATGTGGGTGTACTGGTTACACCTCTGCCTACCCCTTCGGGGATTACAGGCGTGAGTGCGTAAGTAAGTAAGTATGTATGTATGTAGTCTTTTTCCAATATTATTTCCGCTCAGCTCTAGTATAGCAGATGAGACGTAAAGTTAGAAAGTAGACAATCTCCATGAAGCTGAGGACGCTGCAGCCAAGGAACAGACCAGCCATACCTCCTACTGCAACTGTAAAAAAGTATATATATATATATATATTTTCACCCAACAACAGTCACACACATAGTCCTGACCCCACACTAGGTTAACCTCTATGGTGTTGCTTCTGTTTATGGACAGGCGTGGCGCTTACCATCAGGCAAGCAACCTGCTCGTTTCGTCACTAAAGTTAATAAAAAAAGTGTAAAATAACATTAATTTCATACAAGACAAATAGAATAGTAGAGGGCATTTCGGAGTCAATGCCGGTGTCGGTAAAATGAAATTACATAGGTATTCCTTTCTGCCTGGCGTTTCGTCGAGCTTACATATTGCCGTTGTATGATGTAATGGAAGCGAGTCTATCACCATACCGGGCACAAATTACAATCCCAATTCAAAAGACAAATTGTAATTGCACGACCGGAATTGAAACCAAGATCTCACGTTTCTCAGCTTTAGCACGCTGCCACTAGACCAATAATAATAATACTAGCTCACTTGGTTTGGATTGAGTGGGGTTAGTTTAGTTTATTTTGGTTCGAAGAAGTTCAGGATAATATTATTTACTAGCTTTTGCTCGCAGCTCCGCCCGCGTGAATGTCATTGTCCGGGATAATAAAGTACCTAAGTAGCCTATTACATCAGCTATCTGTCAGTAAAAGTTCCGTCAAAATCGGTCCAGCCGTTCCAGAGATTAGCCAGAACAAACAGATAGACAGACAAAAATTGTAAAAAATGTTATTTTGCTATATGTACCGTATATACATTCTTATGCATGTAGTAAAAAGCGGTTATTTTAATATTACAAACAGACATTTCAATTTTATTTATTTGTATAGATGTATAAATTATTTCCTTTTTAGTTGTATAATTTTAGTTCTAGCCCTGTATTATATACGTCCCACTGCTGGGCACGGGCCTCCTCTACTGAATGAGAGGGGTTAGGCCTTAGTCCATCACGCTGGCCTAATGCGGGTTGGCAGACTTTGCATACCATCGAAATTCTTATGCAGAACTTCTCAGGTATGCAGGTTTCCTCACGATGTTTCCTTCACCGTTAAAGCAAGTGATAATTAACAATTAATACACACGTAACTTAGAAAAGTCAGAGGTATATGCACTTGGGGCTGGTTTCGAACCTGCGACATACCACTCCTCACTGAGCTATCACTGCACTAGACTAAGGGACCAATAAAATGTTATTAAAGCTAACGATGAAAATAGAATGATAATTACGTACCTAACACGTCAGTGAAGCCAAATATTATATCGCGCCGATATTTCATCCGAGGATATGTGACCATGCCCCATTGAAGATTTGTACCAAGAAACCACTCTTGTAAAATCTACAACAAAAAAATCATAGGTACCTTGGAAAGTTCATTGAATGATCTTTAGACGAATGCCAATAAAACCTGCAGTCAAATTTTCAGTCATAGTTTTCTTCCACCTGCCCTTATCCCACTTGCAGTGGGGTCTGCACAACATGGTTTTTAACACATAAAGATTACAGAAAGATTTGGCTTGTAGTTTTTACGACTGAGGAGAAAACACCCAGCTTCAGATATAGTAAGTTAATAAAGTTAAAATAACAATTTACATACGCACTCACGCCTGTAATCCCCGAAAGAGTAGGCAGAGGTGAACCCGTAAACCCATATTTCACCGAGGTTATTTCCATCCCATGTTGTGATAAGGGGCGAGCCTATCGCCGTACCAGGGACAATTCCAAACTCCGAATTGATACTAAGCATTTCGTGATAGAAAAACCCAATATCACTTTTATCCGACCCGGGGATTAAACCTAAGCCCTCAGCACAGAAGCCATACCATTACGTATTACAACTGCGCCACCGAGTAAAAATAAGTTAAACTTACATTTAACTGTAGAACATAATTAACATCGTCACATAAAGGTACGCAACCGCAGTCAATCCTCTTTCCATTCTTATCCGTCAATTGATAAAGCACGTCTGAAAAACCATAAGATAAAATTGTTGAAAGTTTTTTATTATTGCCGAGACTTTCGGGCCCACGAAAACCAGACACAAAAGCAAATAAAATAAATACACCCAACAGTCACACACATAGTCCTGACCCCCACACTAGGTTAACATATATCGTGGGTATCGGGAACTATAAGGAACTTGCGGTCCCACAACACCTACATCCGAAACAAATATCTGTGGATTAGACAAACATTTGTCTCGGTGCGGGAATCGAACCCATGGCCTCTCGCTTCACAGCTGGCTACTCGCCCACTACGGCACGGAGGCTGTCAGAGATATTATTTTTTGAGTGGTAGAGCCACGCTGTAGACACTTTTGTCTGCAGCATGAATGGGCCGGCTCGTTCGGGTCGTTACCACTGTCTCACAGAAAACCGATGTAAAGTAGTAGCTTGCTGCTGCGTTTCGTACGGTGAGTGCGATATCCGGAGGCCCGAATGCCCTCCCCTTCCCATTCCTTTAATTATCCCTTTCCTTTAAGGTCGGCAACGCGCCCATAATTCTTTTGGTATTGTGGGCGTACATGAGCGGTGGAGATCACTTACCATCAGGTGATCCACTTGCTCTTCTGCCGACCTATGCTATAGAAAAACCACTATGAGATCTGCGTGTATCACAGTTAGGTTATTTCTTTAAAAGATTTCGTTTAAGTAAAATACACATACCCGCATATAAGCCCAAGCATTGTAATCCTTCGGCATCACATATTTTCTCGTTGCCTGTGCAAGAAATATTAGCAATGTTACATACTTGACACATGTATTACGCCTGATTTAAGCGATGCCTGCCCATAAACAAATACACCATACAGAACGTTGAATTACAAAGCACTGTATGACACTGGACTGTGCTTCTCACCCCAGGACATAAGTTTTTAAGAGTCATAATATTTAGCATTAAATATTTAGCATTAAAATATATTTACTTATTGAAATAAAACTAGTTTATGTTTCGAGACGACCTACACCTCAGTCTCTCCCGTGACCACGAAGGCTGAAAAGCTTTCGAAACGTCGGGACTAAAATAAAAATTAAACCGCGATAAAATCCGTATAAACTAGTTTTATTTCAATGTGTAATATTCGCGTAAACCTAAGAAATCACTATATTTACTTACTTCAAAATAGTTTTCAAATGTTCTCAATAACATTAGCGCGAGTTTATTTCAATAGCTGTTTCATTCGTATTCGAGGTTTGATAAGACAATGAAAAAGCAATCGATTTGATTTGATTTAAATTTTCAGTGGTAGAGTCACGCTGTAGACAATTTTGTCTACATCATAAATGGGCTAATTTAACTGAGTTGTTCGAAAATAATGAAAGGCTCTAAATATTAAATAAATAAATAAATATGAATATAAATGAACCTATGCATCGACAATTATTTTGGTATTCTGAATGTACATGGTGGTGATCACTTACTATCAGTTGACCTACTTACGACCATTTTCAATAAACGATATTAGTTTTATTCTCCAGTGATATCGCACAAATGATCCAATCAGAATACAGTCTGAAGATCACGCGTGTAATAGTTAGTTTGATTCGTTGCTTACCAGTATCAATCTAATAATCATTCTAAGATTGTTTATTGGAAATGGTCGTTACTCATTTGTTGCCTCTTGTATAAAAAAACTTACCAATTTTTCGATAAAAATGAGGTATGCACTGACAATACTTCAAACAAAGTCGTATACGACACTCCATCCGACACATAGTGTATGTGTAGATGGAATTATGTTTCAAGTTATTCTCGTCAGGAAACCTGCAGCGCCGTTGAGCGATACTAAGCCTAAAAACAATCAGAACAATTCTTCATTCTAGTTCATAAATGAAGAACTTCTTGTTCTTCTTGTGTGTAACAGCAGCAGGTAAGGAGTGGGCTTATAGGCAATAGGAGTTGATACCATTGCCTTATTATCAAAATTATATTCCCTGCGATATTGCAGGTAATGCGGAATGGTTGTCAAGACAGAGCACAAGATCTGTGGGCTGACTGGTAGGCCATTAGTAAGATGTTGGAAGTTAAGCTAGTTTTTTTTTGATACGGACAGGACTGCATGACGTGACGGATGATGATGATGATGATGTGGCTTAGTTATGAAAATAAAAATTCTCACATCGTGTCCAATCTACATACAGCAATAAAACGCAAGAGCATAAACAACTTAGACGACCACAACATTTACTGCTAAATCAATTAAGATCAAGCCTGTTACCTAGCAGCATCAGGAGCTGTGTAAACAGTGACAGAAGTAACATACAGTTTCATGTAAAACCCCCTTTCTGAGTGCTGGTGTTTTGTCGATACATCAGGCACTTCAAGCGGCCCATGTATATAGACCTGGAAAGGTTTGTGTAGTAGGTTACTTACTAGCTTTTTGCCAGCATTTTTTGTATTCCCGGCATAGCATTTCAAAAGAAACTTACATCATAAGCTGTAGTAAAATTTATGACTTGAGCGAACACCTCTCCGTCTAGTGGGTGAATGGATAATGTATTGTTATACTCTTTGAGGATGTCCCATCTGTTTGCTGCTCTATACCTGAACAATCAAAGGTATTAACATTTACCAATGAGTTCGTTTTATCAATCAAGCAAATCCGTATCCTTGATATGCTCCATATTTTGTAGTAGAGCCACGCTGTAGACAGTTTTGTCTACAGCACGAATATACTAGATCTACTCGATATATACTCGATAGATCGGGTTGTTGCTACTGTCTCACAGAAAACCGACGTGAAGTAACAGCTTACCGTTGCCTTTCGTAGGTAGTAGTGAAATATCCGGTGGCTCACATCCTCCTTCCATTTACCGATCCCTTTTCTTTACTGTCAGCAATCATTGACAATGCTTTTATCAATCTTTTGGTATTTTGAGCGTTCGTGGACACAGGAGATTACTTACCATTAGGTGACGCACTTGCTCGTTTGCTGACTTATGCTTTGAAATAAATATTTCAACACATACCACCTTTACAAGAAAGGTGGTAAGCCCCTCGTATGCGAGAGGCCGGCTGGGTTGGTACCACGGCTTTGTCTATTTCTGCCGCCAAGCAACAGTGTGTAAGCACTATTGTGTTCCGGTTTGAAGGTCATTGAAGCCAGTAAAATTATTGGGAATTATTATCCTAACTTAACACCTTATGTCTCGGGGTGACGAGCGCAGTCCGGTGTCATGCAGTGCTTTGTTATTTAAAGTTCTGTGTGGCGTTGCTTCTGTTTATGAACAGTGGCGCTTACCATCAGGCGAGCGACCTGCTCGTCTCCTAATTTTTTCTAAAGTTTCTTAATTGAGTACCATCTAAAACACTTACTCAGGTGAATTATAAATCGCTGCTTTAGCATTGATAGCATAGCACAAACCCATCTCAGTTATAGTAGGGATTATATTCAGAACTACACCAACTACTCCTATAGTCAAGGTGGGTTTGAACGGAGCTGAGAGGTTCAGCAGAAGTTCCATGAAGTTCTCCGGCTTAATTCCATTGTATTTCGGTACATTACTAAATGTCTCGTAAGTAGAATTGGATATTGCTATGATAAAGGCTTTTAGCTTCTCTTTATCAGGTTCATCAGAATTCCTGAAAGATAAATGCTGTTTAAATTCCCTCAATAAGGTCGTTAATCCATTCATAATTCTTTTAATATCGTGATTGTTCTTGGGGGATGGATCACTTAATATCAGGTGACCCATCTCCTCGTGTGCCAAGTTCTGCTAAAGAAATAATAGATCTCTCTATTCACTTTGCTGGTACATTCGAAAATGCCTGGTGTAATACATTCAGAACTTAATCTCTAATTTTTTTGCCGTATGCCTACTATGGATCTAAAGATACACCTTTTTAAAAGAAGTACGGACAGACACACAGATGTTGTAAGCTCTGTAATAATAGGGTTTCGATGGTATTCTTTGGATACGGAACCCTAAAAACTAAACTATATATTTAGCAAATTATATCCAATTATCATTTTATTGTTATAGAGGTTGTTCCTTAAGTTTACGCGAATATTACACATTGAAATAAAACTAGTTTATACGGATTTTATCACGGTTTCATTTTTATTTTAGTCCCGACGTTTCGAAAGCTTTTCAGCCTTCGTGATACTTTCACAATTTTACCATCTGACAAAGTAACTGCATTTTTAGATCATCTCAACTCCATTAACAATAAAATTCAATTCACTATGGAGTTGGAACATAATAAATCTCTAGCCTTCTTAGATGTTTTGGTTATCCGTAATCCTGATCAGTCTTTAAGCCATACTGTGTATCGGAAAATGACCCATACTGATAAATACTTGAACGGTGAATCTCACCACCATCCAAAACAGTTAGCTACCGTGGGTAAATCCTTGTTTCAGAGAGCACAAGGAATCTGTGACGAGGAACATCTGGCTACTGAGCTACAGCATGTCAAGCGAGTACTGCGAGACAATAAGCTCCAAATTCCACGCCGCCGTCACAGAAACCGAGTGAAACCAGCCACAGTTGAACGTGCCCCTGTTGTATTACCATATGTTAGAGGTGTCACAGACAAGATTGGCTATATACTGAAGCGTGCTTCTATTAAAACTTATTTCAAGCCGCCCAAGAAGATTAGTCAATTTTTACCATCTGTCAAGTGTCACATACCTCTACAAGAACAGGGTGTATATAAAATAGATTGTGACTGTGGACTCTCCTATATCGGACAAACTAAAAGAAGCATAGGGACCCGCGTAAAAGAACACATAGCTGATGTTAAACACCGACGCTCTACGAAGTCTGCAGTTGCTGAACATTCAGATGAAGGCTCCAAACATTACCTTAGATTTGACAAACCACAAATCCTCGCCAAAGAACACCGATTCCTACCTAGGATGATTCGCGAGGCTATTGAAATTAAGAAACACCCAAATTTCAATAGAGAAGATGGTTGGAAGCTTGCACAAGCCTGGGATCCAATTATACATTTAATTAAATCGGAACCCAAAAGACCAACTGCCAGACCTCAAGATACCGTGAGCTCTTTCTGCGTAGATCGGACTAGTGTCAACTAACTTTTTTAAATAATTAAAAATAAATGTATAATTTTAAAATGAAGGTAGCCATTGTAACATTAAATTTTCGAGACGACCTACACCTCAGTCTCTCCCGTGACCACGAAGGCTAAAAAGCTTTCGAAACGTCGGGACTAAAATAAAAATTAAACCGCGATAAAATCCGTATAAACTAGTTTTATTTCAGAGGTTGTTCTAATAATACCCATACCCTTCTCTCAGAAATGTACCCATGATTCCTCTGACATTATTGGTGTTCCTTGGCAGTGGTACTCGCTCACCATCAGGCCCCGAGTCTACTATTACGATTATCCCACAATAGTCAATAAGTGGCTTCGTAATTGTTAGTTTTGACAGTTTTGGTAATCTACTAATTCAATGGCGCCATTGTGGCGTCACTTTAGATTTCCGATGCCGTGCCAATGGAAAAATTACAGTATTTGGTCATCACAATTCTAACACGATTCAAGAGACAATTGGCCGATCATTGTGAATTTAATAGATTACGAACTTTTGTCACAATGGTAAAAGAATTGTGGTGGTATGGTTGACACAATGACACCTCACTTAAATTAGCAGACACAGGCCCCAGATGTCTCACTTACCCATATGCTTCAACTGTTAAAGAAGAACTTACGCTACGTAATCTGCTAATTTCTTCTCATCCAGTTTACTATTTGGACAAACTGTGACGCTCGGAAAGGTGGTATTCCAAGCGAACATGTCACGATCCATGGAAATAACAGTGGGGGATGATTGGTATCGAAGCCACGTAGTCTGCGAGAGGTATACCGATCCGAAGACACAGAGCCCAACCACGATGAGCCAGAGGATCCTGTTATAAATATTACAACTTAAATATATGATAGATCAATTATTATGAATAGTCTGTCGCTAATCACCATCTTGTCTCAACTCAGGTATCTGTCGGCTAATTATGTCAGATTTATTTCAAAGGATTGGATATTCATTAATAGCATGCTTTTGCGTAGTTTAGTACAATAATTAACAAAACCGCGTAATGAAGTTAGTAGGTGGTACGTCCCTCGTATGTGAAAAGCCGTCTGGGTGAGTACCACCGCTTTTTCTATTTCTTCCGCCAAACAACAGTGTGTAAGCATAACTGTAACTTCATTTAGACTTAACATCTTATGTCTCGGAGTGACAATCTCAATCCAGTGCTTTGTAATTCAAAGTTCTGTGTGGTTTTGTTTCTGTTTATGGGCAGGCGGTACGTTTACCATCAGACAAACGATCTGCTCGTTTGGTTATTTAATTTGAGAAACTTTTTATGAAATAACAAAAATTTTCTGAACAAAGAATGTAAGTACATTTAATTTTATTACAAATTCTCCACGTCACTTACGTTACTTGTAACATCTAGATTGAAATAAAACTAGTTTATACGGATTTTATCGCGGTTTAATTTTTATTTTAGTCCCGACGTTTTGAAAGCTTTTCAGCCTTCGTGGTCACGGGAGAGACTGAGGTGTAGGTCGTCTCGAAAAGTTAATGTTACATGGCTACCTTCATTTTAAAGTTATACATTTATTTTTTTAAATATTTAAAAAAGTTAATGGACACTAGTCCGATCTACGCAGAAAGAGCTCACGGTCTCTCTAGAGCTCCGGTAGCTCTTGAGGTCTGGCAGTCTTTTGGGTTCCGATTTAATTAAATGTATAATTGGATCCCAGGCTAGTATATACTATAATACAAGCGTATAAACTAGTTTTATTTCAATGTGTAATATTCGCGTAAACCTAAGAAATCACTTTGTAACATCTATCTCAACAGAACCTCACTATAGGACAAACACTAATTTGAAATAAAATTATAACATATATTATGACTCACACTTCAACAGGATGCCTTCGAACTGTCACCAGATGGTTCAGTCCATGAATGGACGAGGTTTTAAGAAACAGTTTCAAGTAATCCTTAGCCTTATCAGTTATTACTTTATTCATACCTTTCTTCTTTATTTTTATGAATCGAGTCTTTGGACGTTTTAGATCTTCTTGAATAATTTGAGTTTGAAATTTTCGTTTGCTAAACATTCTTAGAGATTTTTGAGTTTATTTTTAGAAATTATCTGTTATTTTAATAGAAATACTTATTGCATTGAATTTCACATTTTTATCTTCTTATATCTATTATAATGCGATAAAGGTCTTTCAGGAAAGAAAGTAGCAGTTCCCATCAATAGAACGACACGCAAGAGTAAAGCTGACACTTCACGTCACTCTTTCTTTTCTCTTCACATATCTGTATAAATCATTGATAACAATGTTGATAGAAACTATTCAACCCGACCACTACAAAAGTACAATAAATGCCCAATCGTCATACTTAATGGTAATGATTGGTTTCATGTCACCACGTCATTTATTTGGTAATGATATAATAATATCGGCGGACAAATCAGTTCGTGCATTTAATTTGTGTTATGCTGATACAGTTGATATCCAAAACTAAGTCAACTCTGAATAAATTTTCGATTAGTACAATTTTGCTTAGCAGAGTCTTAGGTTTTTAGGTAGGCATTTTTAAATGCTCACCACTACCAGCTTGATAGTGGTTTCGGTTGATATTTTCTTCTTTCATCTTTCTGCCAGGTTTTATCCCACCTTAATGCCAGGGGCCGCCATTTCGTACCATATACATACATACGCACTCACGCCTGTAATCCCCGGAGGGGTAGGCAGAGGTGTAACCAGTACACCCACATGTCGCCGAGCGTATTTCCGTCCCTTATGTGATAGAGGGCGAGCCTATCGCCATACCGGGCACAAACTCCAGACTCCGGGCTGATACTGAGCACTTCGTAATATTCAATACCAATACCACTTTACCCGACCCGGGATCGAACCCGAGACCTCAGCTTTAGCCTCAATCGTAACGCGTACGCATTACAACTGCGCCACCGAGGCAGTCAAGAACTGCAGAGGCTGAATTAACACATATGCTACATAGTGATTTCTTAGGTTTACGCGAATATTACACATTGAAATAAAACTAGTTTATGATAAATGATAAATACTTGAACGGTGAATCTCACCACCATCCAAAACAGTTAGCTACCGTAGGTAAATCCTTGTTTCAGAGAGCACAAGGAATCTGTAACGAGGAACATCTGGCTACTGAGCTACAGCATGTCAAGCGAGTACTGCGAGACAATAAGCTCCAAATTCCACGCCGCCGTCACAGAAACCGAGTGAAACCAGCCACAGTTGAACGTGCCCCTGTTGTATTACCATATGTTAGAGGTGTCACAGACAAGATTGGCTATATACTGAAGCGTGCTTCTATTAAAACTTATTTCAAGCCGCCCAAGAAGATTAGTCAATTTTTACCATCTGTCAAGTGTCACATACCTCTACAAGAACAGGGTGTATATAAAATAGATTGTGACTGTGGACTCTCCTATATCGGACAAACTAAAAGAAGCATAGGGACCCGCGTAAAAGAACACATAGCTGATGTTAAACACCGACGCTCTACGAAGTCTGCAGTTGCTGAACATTCAGATGAAGGCTCCAAACATTACCTTAGATTTGACAAACCACAAATCCTTGCCAAAGAACACCGATTCCTACCTAGGATGATTCGCGAGGCTATTGAAATTAAGAAACACCCAAATTTCAATAGAGAAGATGGTTGGAAGCTTGCACAAGCCTGGGATCCAATTATACATTTAATTAAATCGGAACCCAAAAGACCAACTGCCAGACCTCAAGATACCGTGAGCTCTTTCTGCGTAGATCGGACTAGTGTCAACTAACTTTTTTAAATAATTGGAAATATATGTATTATTTTAAAATGAAGGTAGCCATTGTAACATTAACTTTTCGAGACGACCTACACCTCAGTCTCTCCCGTGACCACGAAGGCTGAAAAGCTTTCGAAACGTCGGGACTAAAATAAAAATTAAACCGCGATAAAATCCGTATAAACTAGTTTTATTTCAACATATGCTACATTTTATGCAGGCAAGACATTCACGGTGATGAAGTTGCAAACAAAGGCTAGTGTATAATACTTTTATTGCTACCTTTCAATTTACTGTAAACTGAATACACAGTTGATAATAATTGCTTCCACTTCGATTGCTAGATAGCATCGCGGTACAGCATTTTATTATAACAACTTAACGACAGAATAATTTTAAAATTACTGTTATACATACGCACTCACGCCTGTAATCCCCGGAGGGGTAGGCAGAGGTGTAACCAGTACACCCACATGTCGCCGAGCGTATTTCCGTCCCTTATGTGATAGGGGCGAGCCTATCGCCATACCGGGCACAAACTCCAGACTCCGGGCTGATACTGAGCACTTCGTAATATTCAATACCAATACCACTTTACCCGACCCGGGGATGGAACCCGAGACGTTAGCTTAATCGTAACGCGTACGCATTACAACTGCGCCACCGAGGCAGTCAAGAACTGCAGAGAATGAATTAACACATATGCTACATTTTATGCAGGCAAGACATTCACGGGGATGAAGTTGCAAACAAAGGCTAGTGTATAATACTTTTATTGCTACCTTTCAATTTACTGTAAACCAGATACACAGTTGATAATAATTGCTTCCACTTCGATTGCTAGATAGCATCGCGGCACAGCATTTTATTATAACAACTCAACGACAGAATAATTTTAAAATTACTGTTATTTCGACTGTTATTGACTGCCTCGGTGGCGCAGTTGTAATGCGTACGCGTTACGATTAAGCTAACGTCTCGGGTTCGATCCCCGGGTCGGATAAAGTGGTATTGGGTTTTTCTATTACGAAAAAGCTCAGTATCAACCCGGTGTTTGGAATTTGTGCCCGGTATGGCGATAGGTTCGCCCCCTATCACATCATGGGACGGAGATACGCTCGGCGAAATGTGGGTGTACTGGTTACACCTCAGCCTACCCATTCGGGGATTACAGGCGTGAGTGTGTATATTATTTCGAGCATTTGGCATATTATACAATTATTTATTAAATTTTTCCATAGCTTTGTTGATAATAAGATTTATATGAGCATTTTGTTCGTTTTTTTTATAGTAGAAGGACAAATAAGTAGGTCACTTATGTCTCGGGGTGATGAGTGCAGTCCAGTGACATGCACTATTTTGTAATTTAATGTAGGTTAGGTAGGTTACCTTAAACCAAGATTTACAAGGTAGACTGTTCCTCTTATGCGAGAGGCTGTTTGGGTTGGAACCACCGCTCGGACTATTTTATTGCCGCCAAACAACAGTATTTTAGCACTGTTGTGTTCCGGTTTGAAGGGCATTGAAGCCAGTGAAATTACCGAGTATTATAAGACTTATGTCGGGGTGATGAGTGCAGTCCAGTGACATGCAGTACTTTGTAATTTAAAGTTCTGTGTGGCGTTGCTTCTGTTTGTAGTATTTGCGCACCGCTACGACAGCGCCAATATAAGAAGTAAAAATTCTTACGCTTTTCTATATATATATACGGGTACTTTTTGTCCCGGAAAAAGATACTCACGGGGGCGGAGCCGTGAGCAAAAGCTTGTCTTATATACATATATTATATTAATTCTCCTGTTAGCATTATATTTTTATATAATACATACATACATACGCACTCACGCCTGTAATCCCCGAAGGGGTAGGCAGAGGTGTAACTAATACACCCACATTTCGCCGAGCGTATCTCTGTCCCACGATGTGATAGGGGGCGAGCCTATCGCCATACCGGGCACGAATTCCAGACTCCACCAGGCTTATACTAAGAATTTCGTAATAGAAAAACCCAATACCACTTTACCCGACCCGATTGAACCCGAGACCTCAGCGTTAGCTTAATCGTAACGCGTACGCATTACAACTGCGCCACCGAGGCATACTCGTAAATAAAAATTTTAGCATAATATTTTTATATATGTAAAATCTTTATCTTTTTCATTCTCTTCAAGTTTACACCTTCCATCTCTGAACCACCCAAAGACTGACTGGTAGAGAATACCTCAGGCATTAAATCCGTATATTGATTATTATTATTGTGTATATATATATATATATATATGACAGCTCCGTGGCGCAGCGGGCGAGTAGTCGGCTGCGAAGCGAGAGGCCGTGGGTTCGATTCCCACACCGAGACAAATGTTTGTGTGAACCACAAATATTGGTCTCGTGTCTGGGTGTTGTGGGACCGCAAGTCCCTCGTAGTTCCTGATACCCACGACACAGGTTTACCTAGTGTGGGGTCAGGACTATGTGTGTGACTGTTGGGTGTATTATTATATTATTAGTATATTATATACAATATGTAACAAAATCCTGTTGGGCGTTTTAACTGTGATATCAGAATCGATATTCAAACTTAATGAAATAACTCGCTTACGAAAGCTATAGAAATAATCATATTTATTTTTAAACTTGAATTTATTTGAAATAAAACTAGTTTATACGGATTTTATCGCGGTTTAATTTTTATTTTTATTCCCGACGTTTCGAAAGCTTTTCAGCCTTCGTGGTCACGCGAGAGACTGAGGTGTAGGTCGTCTCGAAAAGTTAATGTTACATTGGCTACCTTCATTTTAAAATTATACATTTATTTTTTTATTTATTATAAAAGTTAGTTGACACTAGTCCGATCTACGCAGAAAGAGCTCACGGTCTCTCTAGAACTCCGGTAGCTCTTGAGGTCTGGCAGTCTTTTGGGTTCCGATTTAATTAAATGTATAATTGGATCCCAGGCTTGTGCAAGCTTCCAACCATCTTCTCTATTGAAATTTGGGTGTTTCTTAATTTCAATAGCCTCGCGAATCATCCTAGATAGGAATCGGTGTTCTTTGGCAAGGATTTGTGGTTTGTCAAATCTAAGGTAATGTTTGGAGCCTTCATCTGAATGTTCAGCAACTGCAGACTTCGTAGAGCGTCGGTGTTTAACATCAGCTATGTGTTATTTTACGCGGGTCCCTATGCTTCTTTTAGTTTGTCCGATATAGAAGAGCCCACAGTCACAATCTATTTTATATACACCCTGTTCTTGAATTCATTTATTTATTGTAACTGTATTTCGATTGATTATCTCTGCAAGAGTGATAACTCGGAGTTAGAGAGACATAGCAAGCTGCGGCGTCTATGTACATCAAACGCGCCGCGCCACGTGCACGCCCGGCATCAGTCAGCTGTTCATCAGTTTTCAGATGAAAATAACATTAAATATGTTCATTTTTCTAAGCTACCTGCGTAAAGATAACATGTATCTCGATAATATTCTGTTTATTATTATTTTAATTTAACTATTTTTATTAAGCTGTCTTTATGTCTATCTTCACGACCCAAAAAGGGCCGACAGGGTTTTTGTTACATGCTGTATTAGATCGACGTATATTGTCATATCTACTATATTTACAAGTGGTAGAGCCACGCTGTAGACAATTTTGTCTACAGCATGATTGGGCCGGCTCGTCCGGGTCGTTACCACTGTCTCACAGAAAACCGGCGTAAAGTAGCAGCTTGCTGCTGCGTTTCGTACGTTGAGTGAGATATCCGAAGGCCCAAATCCCCCTCCCCTTCCCATTCCCTTATTATCCCTTTCCTTTAAGGTTGGCAACGCGCCCATAATTCTTTTGTATTGTGGGCGTACATGGGCGGTGGAGATCGCTTACCATCAGGTGACCCACTTGCTCGTTTGCCAGCCTATACTATAAAAAAAAAACTATATTCTGTGGTCAAAAGGCCAATTAACGTGGTGTGCTATTTGTTAAAAAAACAACGTGTAGAGTTTTACCACAGCATACTACCGAGTAATATACCTCGTATGTTTTTATTTATATACTATTAAACACTAAAACTTTGAAGTATTCAGCAAAAAAACGGCAGCAATTCACAACAAAAACGATTATATAATTTCAACAGATTTTATTTACTCGCCAAATTGCCTGACCTTGGTTTGATTCATTAACTTCTTGCGGTAACTTACAAAGCAATTCTAACAATTTTCCTCATAATAAGGAAAATGTTGAACTTAATACAGAAGTAAGAACCGAAATTTCATACAGTCTCAAAATACATTCCGAAAGAATCATAAATTCTCGTTAAGGTGTAACTGCCGTAACATCGGAAGGGGAGCGACGGGAAAGATCTCGAGTCTAATAATTTCCGCGGTGTCATGTTACCGTGAAATAAATGAAGTGAAGAAAATAGATTTCATTTAAAAATCACGGCGCACCATTATTTCTCCCGAGCTTCCCCTAATTAATTTCTTGTCACCGTCCGGATCGGCTGTTGTGCCGGTGACAGCCGCTTAGAGCAGGACGGCGTGATATATTCCACGGGAGTGCGAGAGAAATGAGCACAGAAAGGTAAGTGCGCTCCATTACCATCTTTTAGTAGTTAGCGACGGCAGATACGAAGTTAGCTCCTGTCGGACTCTGTTCGCCTGGTACTTTGCTTGTTTAATGACCGCGGTGAAACTTCCGTGAAATCTTTTCGAATCACATCCGAATAAAAAAGACAAAATGGATCATTATTGTTTGTTTCTACATACCCTGCTTATTTAATATCTATTATTTTAGTTACTACTATTTTTGACTGGCATTAGATCCTTCAGTGAAAATTGACATCTCAAGCAGGCGATCAGTGGTGGTGGTAACAGCTAAATACATATTTGCTTGAATGACGAAACGAATTTTTGTCACCCCGATAGTATACGCGTTTTTTAAGTCTCATAATGCCCAGTAATTTCACTGGCTTCAATGGCCCTCAAAACAAAACACAACAGTGATTACACACTGCATAACACTATTCAGTTTATTTTCAGAATTTATGTTTTTAATTTAATGTGTACCTTTAAATTATATATCGTCATATCTTAGTACCTAATGTAAACTAATGTAGCTATTTTGTGACAGTTACTATTTATTTCCTCTTTCCAACCAAAGAGATGTTGCCACTTGCCAACCTCCAACTGATTACCATAATCGTCATGTTGGCAGCACTTGTCAGTTGGCGAGGGGTTTCCAGCTATACATGGGTTTTAATTTTAGTAATATTTCATATATTTTTAATAATATTTCGTATATTTTAGAGTGGTAGAGCCACGCTGTAGACACTTTTGTCTACAGCATGTACGAGCCGGCTCGTCCGGGTCATTACCACTGTCTCACAGAAAACCGGCGTAAAGTAGCAGCATGCTGCAGCGTTTCGTACGGTGAGTGAGATATCCGGAGGCCCAAACCCCCTGCCCTTCCCAATTCCTTAATTATCCCTTTCCTTTAAGGTCGGCAACGCACCCATGATTCTTTGCCGGCCACGGCAAACGGCCGGCCTATACCATGAAAGAAATAAAAAATAGATCAATTTAAAATTTATTTTTCTGTCTTTTGTTTACTGTAGTTTATGTGAGCGCAAATAAATTTATTTTCTTTCTTTTTTCACTGTTGCTCAGCACCAGAAATAGACAAAGCGGTGGTACCAACCCAGACGGCTTCCCGCGGGACCTACCACCTAGTAAAACTAGCTGTAATAAACTGCATTCAGATCGATTTATTCGTGTCGGCTCTACGATGCCACATTCAGACACACACACACACAGACAAAACAACTGGGGCATACGTATAACACCCTTTATTAACCGACATAAAAAAGGAGGAGGTTCTTAACTCGGCGCGTTTTTGTTTGCTTTTTTATGTATGTAAATCGATTTCTCCGCAAATTGTGGATCAATTTTGTTGGGGAAAATTTCACTCGATAGAGTTTAGCTGCGGTGTGGTCCCATATAAATTTGGTTAAGATCTGATGACGGAGTACAGAGAAAAAAAAAACTCCTCAACGGACAACAGTACACTCGTCGCGATTGTGTTATTGTATTGGAATTTACATGCTATTGCTGTAACTACCACTAAAAATTGCAAAATAAAGTAACGTTTAACAAAACCTAGAAGCCGACTTCAAAATAGAAACACTGTGAAGTGCAAGCTGTGAAGTATACTTGAACTTTTTCAAACACGTAAACATTAGCAAAACAATTTCTTCTCTACATAAAGAACGTTGATGGCACCGCCAAAGGGCGTGTACACACAAAAGTTACACAATTAAACGAGTCTAATTTTCTTGTACGAGTTACATTCGAGATGCTCGCGTCGTATTTACAGAAAGTAACGTGTAAATATTGCCAGCGGGCACGCTGAGGTGGAAATCTTCAGAGTTCTTATAGTGTGGCAAGGGAATTTTATACAATTTACGAAATAATATTGGTGGAATCAATATGATTTTTACAAGGTGGTAGGTCCCTCGTATGCGAGAGGCCGGCTGGGTTGGTACCACCAATTTGTCCATTTCTGCCGCCAAGCAACAGTGTGTAAGCACTGTTGTGTTCCGGTTTGAAGGACATTGAAGCCAGTGAAATTACTGGGCATTATGAGACCTAACACCTTATGTCTCGGGGTGACGAGCGCAGTCCAGTGTTATGCAGTGCTTTGTTATTTAAAGTTCTGTGTGGCGTTGCTTCTGTTTATGAGCAGGCGTGGCGCTTACCATCAGGCGAGGGACCTGCTCGTCTCGTCATTCAAGATAATTAAAAAAAAATGTAGCAGCGATAACTGATCGCATAATGATACTGACTGCTGACACGAGTGACAGAGAGAGTGGTAGAACCACGCTGTAGACAGTTTTCTGCAGTACGACTGGGCCGACTCGACCGGGTCGTTTCCACTGTCTCACAAAAAACCGACGTAATGCTTGCTGCTTGCTGCTGCGTTTCATACGGTGAATGAGACATCCGGAGGCCCAAATCCCTCTCCCCTTCATAAATCTTATGGTATTGTGGGCGTACATGAGCTGTGGAGTTCACTTACCATCAGGTGACCCACGCTCGTTTGCCGGGCTATATAAAAAAAAGACTAGAGGCGCAGGTTTGAATCCACCACTTGTCGGTTTGCTAACGGTTGTCGGTTTGTAAGTAGGCGTACTATAAAAAAAATCTAAGCTCGGCAAAATGTGGGTGTACTCGTTACATCTCTGCCTGCCCCTTCGGGGAATACAGGAGAGTGCGTATGATCTTCATCTGCACAATCTTTCTCCAACATCCATAATCCATATTCATGCGGTAGCTTCTGTTAGCTAGCTAGCCAGGGTCCGCCTTCTACTACCATAGATTTTACAGTATTTGGTATAATATGAGGCGACCAGCTGTCCGACCTCTACAACCCGCAACGGGAACCAATTTGCCATCGCCTTGTCCGTTAATCAACAGAGTATACCACGTGTGAGGTTAAGTGGGGGCATGATGCACCCACATTCGAAAAATATAAATAACTCCACGGGTATCGATAACATGAAGTGATTCTCCACTTGTGACATTTTGCCGCACCGAAAAGCGTGACTGTAACACACATGTGATATAGGCTCATGTGTGGATGGTTGTCAAATTGACCCAATATCACGTAGCTTATTGAGACTCAGTAACTTCAATTCATTTAAATCGGTCCAGCCGTTCAGTCACATACACACGTACAGTAGAATTGTATAAAGATAATAAGACACCAGTCCACCTTAGCGTAACAAATACATGTGACAGTCACGCTTTTCGGTGGGGCAAAATGTTACGGTATTGTGAACGGACCTTATGTCTCCTATGATGTCTCCATATGAACGTTATACATACGATTAAGTCATTATTTATTTTGATAATGTCCTCTGCCCGATATCAACATGTTATGTTCTTGAACATATGAATACTACTGATAAGCATAATAGTATAAACTGTTAAAGTGTTAATATTAAACATAATTTCAATTTACAAGTGAATTGAGCTTGACAGCAAAAGAAATGTCGAAGATTTTTCATCTGGCTCTACTTCTGGCGATGGTGGCTGCCGCAAGTGCAGGTGAAGTCAGGAGTTTCGAGTGCACAGGATTCTACAGCTGTGACAATTGTTGCCGCGGTATCTCCCCTGAATGTAGAAAGAAGAAGGATATTTTAAGCGCTGGATACATCGATGTGTGTTCTTGTGATTGTCCGCTGGGTACTAACCCACAAAGAAATGATATTATGGATGTAACTAATGTTTTTAAGCCTGAAAATACACGCGGCTTTTCACTCAAAATGTAGACCAGCTTTTTACTTTCTACGATATTAGGAGAAGCATAATAAGTTATAAAAATATAAATGATGTTATTAAGTTTTCTTTTTTTATTTAATACTAACAACCTTGCATTTATTCGACAAATACTCCCATAATTTATGACATAAAGATATTGGCTACTATCAACTCAATACTCAGATGCGACACAAATATTAATTTTTCGTTTTGACCGACGAAAAAACTGGAAGATGTTCTCAATTCGTCTATATTTAATTATGTATGTTCACTCATGACTCCGCAAAATGCGGACTGATTTGTATAATTATTTTTTGTAATCCATAGGGTTTACTTCCAGTCTGGTACTGTTTAAATTTGAGGAAAAGATCCTCCCCTAAGAGACTAACATCGATGATAAATACTAAAACTTTACGCACCGATTTTTGTGTTTTTTTTTCACAAAAAATTGAATCAACTTTAACAACTAAAAAGCAAAAAATTTAATTATACAGTTTTGAGTCGCTGGCATTGTCCATTAAACTGTAATGACTCAATATTGTACAATTTATTTGTTAGTTTTTTTTCGCCCAATTAACTAAATAAGCAAGTATGCTTGTTTAATGATATGCACCACACCTGCCAAAAAAAATTACGGTACCAAAACCCGCTAAAAATAGTCCATCTCCACATTAACTTACCATCAGCACAGCCACTTAATTTGAATATTTAGCACAACTGAGTGCTTAATAAAACATCCAGTTTGATTTACATTCTAACAAATCCGTACCTTTTGCTTTATTTCGTGTAAACACGCCTACACCGTGTTACCTCGCCTCCCGCCCGCTATTTTGAATTAAGCCCATTTTGCGTTTCATTTACTAAGTTCGAATTCTAAGAGCGCTCTTCATTAATATGTATTTTGATTTGTGGCTTTACGGTTTTTTATTATTTATGGTTTAATTAATGTTGCTTTTTCAAATTTGTAGACAATTAATAAAAGGTTTACGTGTTTACGTGACAAACCACCACGAAATCTTCAAATACTATCTAGTATATTTACATAAGCTCACGCTTATATTCTCGAAGGGGTAGGTAAAAGTTCAACAAGTGCATGCACAGTTCGCCGAGGTTATTACCTTTCCATAATCTTTATGGGTGACGAGCTCACCATATAAAGCACACATTCCAATCCAGGACAATATATTCAGGTATGACTTTTGATTAGTTAAAATAATCGACTTAAGTTTTAAACCCAGGATCTCACCGATTTCTCTACAAATTCTCGTAAACTACTGCCAATCAAACCACCATGGCAGATATCAAACAAAAGTCAAACGAATCTAAGCTGCACACGGCGAAAACGCGCTGTCCAACGAACTGACAAGCCAGACCAATAAAGGTGGGTGAAAAATAAAACGAAACGAATCGGACGCTGCCCAATAGATGCCCTTGATGATAGTGATGCTCCGTATATCGATAAAATTTGCGATAGATGTTAATTAAATAACTTTATAGATAGTGACTATATCATTTTAGTAAAACGTTTTCTATTTACTGCGCAAACTAGGTTTGATAGGCCCGCGTGAACGGTATTTTTCAGGGTAAAAAGGAGCATACTTATATTACAAAGAATTGAATGTCATCCTTTATAATTCAAAGTTTTGTATGATTGCCCGCTGTTATGTTGCTTCTGCTTATGAGCAGGCGTGGCGCTTACCATCATCCGACCTGCTTGTTTTGTCATTCAATTTAATAAAAATAAACATGTTTCTGAAATTTGTAAACACATATTTTGGTTGCTTGATCAGGGAATCGAACACAGGATCTCAACGCTTTCACAGCCTACACTAAGTGGCAATCAGATGAAGGTCATCATAATCTAACAAAACGAAATAAATCATCAATATTCTTATCGACTGCTTCGACAACTATGCGTGCGCGTGCCGCGTCATTAGTACGCAGGGTGCGGGCTAGCTCCAACATTGTCCTGAAGATGATAGAATCCAGGCTTGACTGCCCTTTCCTCCGGCATTGCTGCGAGAGACATGTTTCAGCACCAATGCCAGAAAGAAGATTCTGAATACGGCTTTTAAATTCCAATTTTATTTGACTTCTTATTCTTCCTGACATCACTTTTAGATTTTATTTTATTACGATGTTAAAAGATCCTTATCGATGTTGTGACATCACTATTCACGAGATGAGCTGAGCATATATTCGACTGTTTGCCTCATTGGTGATTGATCATGACGAATGGTACTTGACACGTGTAATTTGCTGCTGATTTTCTTGGGTTGATTACAAACCTCGCGTTAAAATAGGGGGGCCTTTACATAGCAGTGGAAAAACAAGCCTAATTAAGATTAATCTTGCTCATCAATATAAATAATGTATTATTAAAGCTGATCTTATTTAAATTAAATTACGTTAATGTATTGCAAATATTGTAACGTTTTGTTTAGTTGTAAAGGTAATAGTTAAAACTCTTTTAACAGCTTCAGGTGCCATATTGGATTAAGTATACGTCATTCATTGGATATGAACTACTACTATCACATGAAATTATTATAAATGAAAGTTTATAAGTAGACTGCCTCGGTGGCGAAGTTGTATGCGTACGCGTTACGATTGAGGCTATCGCTGAGGTCTCGGGTTCTCCGGGTCGGGTAAAGTGGTATTGGGTTTTTCTATTATGAAATGCTCAGTATCAGCCTGGAGTCTGGAATTTGTGCCCGGTATGGCGATAGGCTCGCCCACTATCACATCGTGGGACCGAGATACGCTCGGCGAAATGTTGGTTACACCTCTGCCTACCCCTTCGGAGATTACAGGCGTGAGTGCGTATGTATTTATAAGTAGACCACCACCAGTTAGATCCAAAGCTAACCTCACCTGCACGTGGTACACTCTACTGGTTAATGGATAAGGCAATGACGAAACTTGGTTCCCGTTGCGGGTCATGAGCGTCAGACGGCGGGTCACACCACATTATGGCAAATCCATCGTAAAATCTTAATGGGAAGGCCGGGCATAACGCCAGGGAGAAAAAATTAAGATTTAAAAAAGTAGAGTTCAGTCCACGTTTAATGCACTGTCTTCCGAACTGGAAGCAGAGTAACCAAATTACCGGAATTTAAATTATGTATAATAATAAAGCAGTGATAGCTCAGTGAGGAGTGGTATGGACTGTCGAGACGAAAGTCGCAGGTTCGAACCAGCCCCGAGAGCATACACCTCTGACTTTTCTAAGTTACGTGTGTATTAATTGTTAATTATAACTTGCTTTAACGGTGAAGGAAACATCGTGAGGAAACCTGCATACCTGAGAAGTTCTGCATACGAATTTTGAAGGTATGTGAAGTCTGCCAACCCGCATTAGGCCAGCGTGGTGGACTAAGGCCTAACCCCTCTCATTCAGTAGAGGAGGCCCGTTCCCAGCAGTGGGATGTATATAATACAGGGTTAGTATTATTATTATAACAATACTAGCTGTTGCCCGCGGCTCCGCCCGCGTGAATGCCGCCTAGTGGGCGAGAAAAATACTAAAATGACTATTAAAAAATAGGGGTTGATGGTAGAGGGGTGAAAATTCAAAGTTGTATGTATTTTTTAATGCTGTATCAGAAAAAAATTGTCTAAAAAATAAAAAATAAAATTTAGTGGTGGACCACCCTTAACATTTTGAGGGATGAAAAATAGATGTTGGCCGATTCTCAGACCTACCCGATATGCACACAAAATTTCATACAAATCGGTCCAGCCGTTTCGGAGGAGTATGGGAACGAACATTGTGACACGAGAATTTTATATATAAGATATAGACTGAATAAATACTTTGATTTAGTAAGATTAATGATTAAAATATAAGATTTCCTTTCTTTTCTATCATTAAAAACTTCAAACAACATACGCATATAGGTAGGGGAGGCACTAACATCCGATCGACGTGGGGCGCAATAAAACGCAAATCGTTTGCTAGGTAGCAAGGTCCTAATAAAAATTCCTGCAAATCAATACGTTCTCTTTTACGCTTTTTGTATTGTATTTTATTTTGTTATTCGCCTCCGCCTCGTGTTAAAGGGACAATTCCGGGATCTAGCGAGGCTGTACTACGATTTCGCAATCTTGATATTTGTATTTTTTCTTTTTTATATTAATTAAGCAAATAAGCGGGATTTCTCGTAAATCACCGTTCATGAAGACAAATATTTATATTTATTTATTTATTATTATTTATACATACATACGCACTCACGCCTGTAATCCCCGAAGAGGTAGGCAGAGGTGTAACTAGTACACCCACATTTCGCCGAGCGTATCTCCGTCCCACGATGTGATAGGGGGCGAGCCTATTGCCATACCGGGCACAAATTCCAGACTCCGGGTTGATAGTGAGAATTTCGTTATAGAAAAACCCAATACCACTTTACCCGACCCGGGGATCGAACCCGAGACCTCAGCGTTAGCCTCAATTGTAACGCGTACGGATTACAACTGCGCCACCGAGGCAGTCAGTATTATTTATTTATTATTTATTAATAATAACATCAAAGTTATGGTAAGTGTGTTGATACTTGATAACATTTGGATAAAGGAAAGAGAGTTGAGAACGTTCTAGCCCTACGGCAAGTGCAAAAAGCACAATTCAATAGCAAAAGTGTAACTCCATTTCCTGCTGATAGTAATAATTTTGACACTAAGAAATTGAAATAGAATTGAAAATAGCACGTAATTTCTGGCGGATATCAGCGTGAAATCGCATGGTTATTTTTTTACTGTGCGAGGATTAAATATGATTATCAAGAGAGCTGAAGTAACATTAATATGCACACATATTTTGCTACCAGATCTGCTCATCTTTATTCTAAGAAACATCAAATAAGCATATGAAGTGAATTTAATTGTTTTTTATAGCCAAGGGTAGGCAAAGGAGCAGGTAGGTTTGATGGTATATCACCCACGTCGATATACACCTACAACTCACAGTGCCAGAAGAAGGTATGCTGCATGGTGTGGTGTGAACTAAGATAATATTACTGATCAAATCATACATAACACCATTATTCTAGTCCTCCGTCATCGTCCCAAACATGTTTTTGCAGATCCCAACGACTCCATCACAGTCGCTATCGAATCAGCACTTTCCTTGCCCAATCCGAATCGCAATAATAATACGCGACCCCGACATAGGACACGCCTGCGAGTCCGAAGAACTCCCACAACTGACCGTCGCGTCGGCACAATGATGTGCAGAGACGGTCCTAAACTATACTCCCCAGCGATTGCTCAATTTGAGGTTTCTAAAAGGCGCCTCTGTGCTTAATCGCTACTAAGTAGGTACATTATACATATTTCTGGCGAGAGCGCCATAAGCGCCGGCATTATTATCAGATGAAGCTGTAAAAGTAATATAAGCTAACAGCACAAATCCATTCGAAAAAGAAATGCCTGAGTTACACTTATGTGTGTTTAAAGTTTTGATTACAACATTTCTAGGGACCGATGCCACTCATTTTACTTTGAAACTACCAAAACACGTCAATCAGACTACAGAAGCAACAGTAAGTAGAATACACGTTGGATTCCATGTTCCATCATTGCCATTTGCATGTCTGTGTATGTGTGCACACAGATTGACACAGAGCTAAATGCCGTAGGGGTACAAACGTTTAGCGAAGTATTTATTGGCACGGACGACGATTGGGAAAAATTCCAATAAGTCCTGAGATGGGTGGCGTTTCGACGAAAGAATAATGTTTAATTTGTACAATGAGGACCGTAAGCGTGATTTATGCGTGCTTTTTGTGTTTCATTAGACAAAATTGTTCAATGAAACCATTCTTATAGAGAATTTGTAGACATAAGGACGTCAATGTTAAGACATGTTAGTTATTTAATGACTATATTTTATTACGTTTAAGTTATTGTTATTTAAGTATTGAAAAATTGATAATTTTACAAGGTGGTAGGTCCCTCGTATGCGAGAGGCCGGCTGGGTTGGTACCACCGCTTTGTCTATTTCTGCCGCCAAGCAACAGTGTAAGCACTGTTGTGTTCCGGTTCGAAGGACATTGAAGCCAGTGAAATTACTGGGCATTATAAGACTTAACACCTTCTGTCTCGGGGTGATGAGCGCAGTCCAGTGTCATGTAGTGCTTTGTTATTTAAAGTTCTATGTGGCGTTCATTCTGTTTATGAGCAGGCGTGGCGCTTACCATCAGACGAGCGACCTGCTCGTCTCGTCATTCAAGTTATAAAAAAAAACAATATTTGCACTATATAATACAATTCATTTTGAATAGAGTTAGAGCAGCTCAACTTATGCCAATGAGGAACATTATATTAAAGTAAAATAAATGATAAAAATCTATTTCTATATTAAGTAACTATATGCCTGCACGGTCGGAATTCATTATACCTAAAGAAATTTTGGACACAGAAGATTAAATTGAGAAATGAAACCGACGAAGCCAAATATCATGCTGACACAAATACAATTTGTTGAGTTTATACTCGGTTTGATAGATGCAGCAGCTGCGCATATCCCACTCGCAGTGGGGTCGGCGCAATATGCGTTCTAACAAATGTTACAGAAATATTAAGCTTGTAATTTTTAGGACCGGCCGACTGCCTGACGTCAACCCCTCTGGGGAGAAAACACCCGGACGCGAAACATGACATTTGTGAATCACACAAACATTTGTTTCGGTGCGGGAATCGAACATGCAACCTCTCGCTACACAGCCCGCTACTCCCACTGCGCCACGAAAAAGTTATACTAATTTCACAAATTCCAGTCCCGGGCAAATCGGGTGTGAAAAAACATACAAATTGTAAATACACGAGCTGAGATTTGAACCCACGACCTGACTAACAGGACTAATAACAACAAAACCTGAAAAAAAATGTTACCAAAACTGTCATTCAATATCCACGGAACCCAACAGTTCCACTGACACCATCATACGAACGAAACAGCCGTACAAAAACCTCCGTAACAAGGGAAAATTAGACAAAAACCTTGTCATACTTTAAGATTAGGGGCATACGGGATAGTTCTGAGTTCCGACACATGTCACCTGGTTTCAGTTGTAATCCACACTCATGATATGGGATGTGGACAGGAAAAACTATTTGGGTTCTCCTAGATTAAGAGCTTAAGCTGTAAAATGTGATCGAGTTAGAATGTTTGCAACGTAAGTTCTTTATACAGTAGTAATGGTTAACTTATCTACGTATATATTAATACATACGCACTCATGCCCGTAATCCCCAACGGGGTAGGCAGAGGTGTAACCAGTACAACCACATTTCGCCGAACGTATGTCCATCTCATGACGTGATGAGGTCGCGAGGTCCAATTCCAGACTCCGGCCTGATACTGAGCAATTCGTAATAGAAAAACCCAATACCACTTTACCCAACTCGGGGATCGAACCTGAGACCTCAGCGTTAGCTTAATCGTAACGCGTACGCTTTACACCTGCGCCACCGATACACATATAGGTACCTACATTTATATACCTTGTTAACCCTTAAAACTCAACAGACATCACTAATGTTAATTTTGCAACCTGACGTCGAACCGCTTTGTGTATTGGATATTATTAATCCTACTAAATTTAATGAAAGTTAGTGAAACCGGGCATACAAATTCAAATTCAAACTCAAATTATTATTTATTGAATCCATAAAATGTTATAATACATCATTTAGATTCAGTTAAATTTTAACTCTACCGCTAGTTCGGAATGCTGTTTCGCTAGTGAAGAACAGACAAGAAACTCTAACGTTGCTCTTTTCAAAACTGATTTACAATATTGATACTACATTAATACAATTTAATTTGAGTTAAAGCAGCTCAGTTTATGCCAAGAGGAATATTATAACACAAAATAATGATTATTGAGCATGATTCCCATGACCGCGACGAATAAATTAGGACTATAAAGTAAAAAAGTTATAACAATAAATAACAGTTTGAGCAGACCAGTCCACACAAGCAGCATCCGTTCACGAGTATGACGCATGTGCAAGCCATCGGCCTCCACAACCATGTTACAGGGAAGTGACCGACCCGGCACACGACGCCGCGCCGTCGCAAGCAGACACTTTAGCGAGCATGACATACCCAAAATGAATTTAAATGAATTAGTGATTTCTTAGGTTTACGCGAATATTACACATTGAAATAAAACTAGTTTATACGGATTTTATCGCGGTTTAATTTTTATTATCGGGAGAGAGTATCTCCTGTGACCACGAAGGCTGAAATGCTTTCGAAACGTCGGGACTAAAATAAAAATTAAACCGTGATAAAATCCGTATAAACTAGTTTTAATTCAATGTTTAAATGAATTCATTGAATAGAATACAGATTTTTCGGCATAGTAAACAAAAGACGTGCAGATCATCTGATTATGTACAGAATGGTTGTAAAAAGTAAGTGAAGCTCGAAGCCCACCTCAGCGAAATGCAATTAGATTTGTCTCGAGAGAGTGACGCGACCGGCATCTGTAGACCGAGAGCTGGGGATATAATTGACGTAATGTTCTTATTTTACATACAATCCTTGAAGGGGTAGGCTGAGGTGTAACTAGTACACCCACATTGCGCCGAGCATATTTCCGTCTATTGCCATATTTATTGCATAGGCCGACAAACGAGCAAGTGGGTCACCTGACGCTAAGTGATCACCACCGCCCACAATACCAAAAGAGTCATGGGCGCGTTGCCGACCTTAAAGGAAAGGGATAATTAAGGTATTGGGAAGGGGAGGGATTTAGGCCTCCGGATATCTCACTCACCGTACGAAACGCAGCAGCAAGCTGCTACTTTACGTCGGTTTTCTGTGAGATAGTGGTAACGAACCGGACGAGCCGACCCATTGGCTCTACCACTCGTAAAATGTGCAATATCGGGCACAATTCCAGACTCCGGGCTGATACTGAGCATTTCGCTATAGAAAACTAATATCATTTTTACCCGACCCGGGGATCGAAACCGAGACCTCAACACAGCAGTCGCGCCGCGTACGCAATACAATTGCGCCACCGACACAATCTTGTTATTTTGTTTTAAGAATACTATGTCCCACTACAGACCGAAGACTACGCTTAGGACCAATAATCTACGAAATTAGTCCAAAGCGAGTGGATAAGGTATCTTTGTCCGTTGAGCAGAAGTGAATAAGCATTGTTGTTCCAATTTTAAATAACTGGACATGTATCTTAATATCTTATATCTAGGGGCTGCAAGCGCAGTGCAATTTCCTACAGTGCTTTGTACTTAATTGAAAGTTCCGTTCCTACTGTTTATGGGAAGGCGTGGCGCTTACCATCAAGCGAGCGGCCTTATGATCTCGTCATTTAGGAGAATAACTATATAATACAAGGTCTATAAAGTAAACTCAATGTAAACTATTATAATTACCTATAATAATACCACTAGCCCTATATTACACGTCCCACTGCTGGGCATAGGCCTCGTCTATCCTAAATATAGAGGATAAGGCCTTAGTCAAATATGCTGGCCTAATGCGGGATGGCAGACTTCACAATGGAGAACTTTTTAGATATGCAGGTTTTGTAATGATGTTTCCTTCACCGTTAAAGCATGCGATAATTTACAATGAATACACACATAATGTAGAAAAGTCTGAGGTGCATGCTCTTAGGGCTGGTTTTAAACCTTCAACTTTCGTCTCGACAGTCGGTGCTGCGCCTCGCAGAGCTATCACTGCTAACATTATTAAGTTAAAAAATTGTCCCTATATTAAAACTCTAAATAAAAACGTGACCTAGCTCTCGGCCTAGACAAGCCCCCATCTGATTTCCATATAAATTGTAGCTAACTCACGTGGCATCTCTTACTTTTAACTGCTGTAACCGCACTCTGGTGGCCATCTCCTCCCCTCCCGGCCTCTGGAAACCCCCTCAGTCCAGTAAAAATACTGCAATTAATACGCTTGTATTACTCCCTAGATTATGTGAATTTTAGCTTAAGAACGTTTCGATTTTAAATTAGTTTAATGGATTATTGAGTGGTAGAGCCACACTGTCGACAGTTTTGTCTCCAACATGAATGGGCCGTTTCGTCCAGGTCGTTACCACTGTCTCACAGAAAACCGGCGTAAAGCAGGAACTTGCTACTGCGTTTCGTACGGTGAGTGAGATATCCAGAGGCCCAAATCCCCCACTCTTTCCCAATTCGCTAATTATCCCTTTCCTTTAAGGTCGACAATGTGCCTATAATTATTTTGGTATTATGGGCGTACATGGGTGGTGGAGATCACTTACCATCAGACCCGCTTGCTCGTTTGCCGGCCTATGATATAAACAAAAAAAACATGCATTTTAATTAACACATGTTACAGAAAGATTTATCTTGTAGTTTTTCGACCGACCGCCTGCCTGACGTCAACCTCTCCGAGGAAAGCATCTAGACCCGAGCAAATGTTTGTGGATCACTCATCACACATTTATCTCGGTGCGGGAATCGAACCCGCGGTCTCTCGCTTCACGGTTTCCGCCCACTACGCCACGGAGGCTGTAGTCATATTATTATGATAAAAAAACTACATAATTACAAACAAAAACAAATATCAAACAACAAAAAACAATTCGAGTCATACAAACACAATCGGAATACCATAACATTATCCATTAAAGAGATTCGCGAAATGTCTACATCCATCACATATCTCAGGGAGGCATTTGGAGTGGGGGTCAGGGGGTGGGGCTCATCTCCGCGACTTAGTGGACAGTGTAATTCAATTTAGCAAATAAGATTTCCTGTCAAGTTACCTGCACCGACGCCCTTTCATATCGTATATTGTTGTGACTTGTGATGGCCAGTATTTGCGCCAATGTTGGTTGTGGGTTTGTGAATCGTTTTGGAGGTTATTCTTAATATTTAGTTAAAGATTTAGCCAGTATAATGGCTGGTGTTTAAAATACCTAAAATCTTATGGTTTTAGATGATGAGCGCAATACAGTGTCATGCAGTACTTCACAATTCGAAGTTCTGATTGGTAATGGCTCTGTATATGAGTAGGCGTGACTATTGCCATCAGGTGAACGACTTGCTTTTTTCGTCATTGACGTTAATAAAAGAAGATAGCAACGATAACGCCTTATTGGTCTCGTGGTTGTGTAATAAGGCTGTGATACCAGTGAAGTCCTGGCATTAATTCCCATGTCGAGTAATCAAATTGATGCGAGATTTCATTTTAAAAAAATCGTATGAGTTAATAAATTAATTATTAATACACCCAACAATCACACACATGGTCCTGACCCCACACTAGGTTAACCTGTGTCGTGGGTATTAGGAACTACGAGGGGCTTGCGGTCCCACAACACCCAGACCTGAAGCACATATTTGTGGATCATCACACAAACATCTGTTTCAGTGCGGGAATCGAACCCACGACCCCTCGCTTCGCAGGCGACTACTCGCCCGCTGCGCTACGGAGCCTGTCAATTTCAGTTGTTCAGGATTTTAATATCAATATGTTTACTTCTTTTACATCATGGGATGGAATAAGGGTCGCTGAGCAGCAGATTTATGAGTTGCACTTTCTTATTCTGGAATATGTACCCTTATAATATGGAGCTTATACAATAAGTAGGTATAATTGTAAGGCCATACTAGGCCATACATAACCATAGGCATTTGACGCCGACAATGTACCATCTTAATCAATTCTTTTTAAAATTTTCCCACTTAGCAATTTTTTAAATAAATCATTATAAAATTTATTTTCAATACATTTGAACACTACATATAAATATAAAAAAAAACATACTTTTTTTAAAAATAAATACATAATTCAAACGTCAAATGTTTGTCCAACACGGGGACGGAATTAGATTGGTACAAGTGGGGTCAAGTGGGGACGTCGCGAAATGGACGATGACAATGTCGCCAATATGAAATTACATCCGCATCGCTAACGTGGAACTGTATTGAGGTGGGGAGGTTGGGGCTTTTAAAAAGATTCTACTTTTGTATGAGGTAATTTTACTTAGGAATCGGGTGGTTAGTTTAGGCCAGAATAACATTTATAACTTTTACTAAATTAGTTGCGTAAATAGACTTACAAATTTGAATGCTTACAAATAAATAACAAATGGAATAAGCATTTTAAATTGTTTACTATAAATGTAATTTAATTAAGTATCATAAGTTTATACCGTTTCAGCAGTTCATCTAGGTGTAAAAATATAATATAGACTCTATTCGTAAAATTATTTAAAGCACACATTAGATTACCTGTAGTTTAAATATTAGGTAGTCATAAATTACTATACGAAAATATTGTGCTGAAAAATCAGAGTTTAATTATTATTATTTAATGAAATTAAATTTTGTGATTTATGGGTAAAATTTCATCATATTTTTTTATAGCATAGGTAGGCAAACGAACAACTGAGTCACCTGATGGTAAGTGATCTCCACCGCCCATGTACGCCCACAATACCAAAAGAATTATGGACGCGGTGCCGACCTTAAAGGAAAGGGATAATTAAAACTACAGGCAACCGAGTTCGGCAACTATTGTATGACGGAGTAGCGGAGTCATCACGTTAGTTTGGTAAGTTTGTCGGTATATGCGTATGTATGTATATAGTATGTTTATTTTATATATTTATTTATTAACAAATTTTATATTATATTTTATATGTATATATTGAAGTATGTATAATAATATTCTTATGTTCAATATTTCTCTTTTCATTATCTTCTTCCTTGACTGCCTCGGTGGCGCAGTTGTAATGCGTACGCGTTACGATTGAGGCTAACGCTGAGGTCTCGGGTTCGATCCCCGGGTCGGGTAAAGTGGTATTGGGTTTTTCTATTACGAAATGCTCAGTATCAGCCCGGAGTCTGGAATTTGTGCCCGGTATGGCGACAGGCTCGCCCCCTATCACATCGTGGGACGGAGATACGCTCGGCGAAATGTGGGTGTACTGGCTACACCTCTGCCTACCCCTTCGGGGATTACAGGCGTGAGTGCGTATGTATGTATTATCTTCTTGTTTACACCTGCCTTGTTTATTCTTTGCACTACCCAAAGGTTGACTGGTAGAGAATGCCTCTAGCATTAAGTCCGCCTGTACATATATTATGTATAAAGTGTGTAAAATAAAAATAAATAAATAATTAAAGGATTGGGAAAAGGGAGGGGGATCTGGGCCGCCGGATACCTCAACGTACGAAACGCACCAGCAAACTCCTACTTTACGCTGGTTATCTGTGAGACAGTGGTAACGACCCGGACGAGCCGGCCCATTCATGCTGTAGACAAAACTGTCTGCAGCGTGGCTCTACCACTCATAAAATCACGGTATTTTTTATTAAACATACATACGCACTCACGCCTGTAATCCCCGAAGGGGTAGGCAGAGGTGTAACTAGTACACCCACATTTCGCCGAGCGTATCTCCGTCCCACGATGTGATAGGGGGCGAGCCTATTCCCATACCGGGCACAAATTCCAGACTCAGGGCTGATATTGAGCATTTCATAATAGAAAAACCCAATATCACTTATACCCCACCCGGGATCGAACCTGAGACCTCAGCGTTAACCTCAGTCGTAACGCGTACGCATTACAACTGCGCTACCGAGGCAGTATTTATTAAACATTACAAAATGTAAAGCATTGTGCAAAGGTCTGGTAAAACTTGAATGATTTCTCGTTAACTAGAAAATAATAAAGTGAAAAAATTGCCAACGTCCACAACACCTAACAAAACATCAAAAGAGTTTGTTCACAACCCAATACAATATTGACCTTGCATTATTTAACTGATTATCGAAATCTTACAGAAATTTTTGCAATTATTTATTATTTACTAGCTTTAACCGTCTCTAGGGTCCCATCTAAATCGGTTCAGTGATTTAGGCGTGAAAGCGTAATAAACAAATAGTTTTTTTTTCATTAAAAGTATCATATGTTACTTCTGATACCTCCAAGAATATGTGTACAAAGTTTCATGATGATCGGTTAAGTAGTTTTCACGTGAAAGCGTAACAAACAAACTTACATTCACATTTATAATATTAGTATGATTTATTAAGATATAAAACATTAAAATATGGTTTTTTTTTTAATAGCTTTCTTCTACCCACATTTTAATAAAATATTAATTAATTTTTGAATTGTGAAGTTGTTTTTTTTTATAGTATAGGCCGGCAAACGAGCAAGTGGGTCACCTGATGGTTAGCGATCTCCACCGCCCATGTACGCCCACAATACAAAAGAATTATGGGCGCGTTGCCGACCTTAAAGGAAAGGGATAATAAGGGATTGGGAAGGGGAGGGGGATTTGGGCCTCCGGATATCTCACTCACCGTACGAAACGCAGCACCAAGCTGCTACTATACACCGGTTTTCTGTGAGACAGTGGTAACGACCCGGACGAGCCGGCCCATTCATGCTGTAGACAAAATTGTCTACAGCGTGGCTCTACCACTTATATGTTTAAATTATATTCAATGAAATATAGCATAATAAACAGACTAACAGTAAATTCAAAAGGTGGTACGTCCATCGACATTGCGACACTCTGGCATGGAACCTGCTTTGTCTATTTCTGACGCCAAACAGCAGTATATAAGCACTGTTGTGTTCTGGCTTGAAGGTAATTGAAGCCAATGAAATTACTGGTCACTCTGAGACTTAAAATCTTATGTGTTGGGCTGACGAGCGCAGCCCTACGCCATGCAGGGCTTTTTAATTCAAAGTTTTATGTGGAGTTTCTTCTGTTTATGAGCAGGCGTGGCGCTTACCATCAGGTAAGCAACCTGTTCGTTTCGTCACTCAGCAAATAAAAAAAAAGTAATTAAGTACCACTGTCTATGGATCAGAATTTCAAAACCCTCCATTCTACGAACAAATTTATACACCCAACAATCACACACATAGTTCTGACCCCACAGTAGGTTAACCTGTATGTTGGGTATCAGGAACAACGAAGGCGGTCCCACAACATCCAGACCCGAAACAAATAGCTGTCACACACATCACATTTGCACAGGTGCGGGAGTCGAACCCACGGCCTCTCTATCTTTGAGCAGTTTTCAGAAAGTATATTATTTTTTTTATCCTGGCTCTGTGATTTTATCAAACGAAGATTGCTAAAATGCATTACTTTAATCATAGTATTATGTGATCTGAATGATACCTCAAAATATCGTATACCCGACAAATCGGAAAATCTGAACCAACCTACACTGTCCCGAAGCATTTCTAAATCAAAACACGGTCGGTTACCCACGAGAGTGACTTGCGGAAAATTGGAAAACGAAACAAGGTGAAAAATATTATTAAGTGGAGCGCTCACCACTCGCCCCTCCTCCCCTACAGGCCCCGCTGTCGTCCTCACAGCACCCACGGGACATCGCGTTGATTTCCAACATTGTTTAAATGTGATTTTGAATTTGGATTAATTTTTATTACAGTTGACTTGGTTAAGAGCTATTGGATTAAAGTGAGGTGGAATAAATGTTAGTAACAGCATTTGATAGATGCATCAGATCGCCTATGGGCTACTGTTACGTGTATGTTACCATCATCTGTAGATTACTATTCTGTTCTTAAGTATTTACCTAGATATTAAGTTGTTATATCGGCCGCTTGAATTGTCCATTAAGACTTATAGTCCAGATTATAAATTAACAATAAAAAAACAGTTAACATTATACATATACTTAAATGCACTCATGCCTGTATTTCCCGGTGGGGTAGACAGAGGTGTAGCTAGTAACTTCCCCCAAAATTCGCCGGGCTTATTTGCATCCCATGATGTGATAGCGAGCACAATTCCAGACTCCGGGCTGACACTAAGCATTTTGAGACTAGTACAGCGACGCTGCAGACAGTTTTGTCCATAGAATTATAAGTTCTGTCTTTAGCATGAATGGGCCGACTCGACCTGGTTACCACTATCTCATAGAAAACCGGCGTAAAGTAACGATTTAACAGCTTATGTGTACATTTGGAACGTTGAGTGAGATACCCGGAGACTCAAATCCCCCTCCCCTTCCCGATCCCTTAATCATACCTGTATGGTAGCAACGCGTATAGGATTCTTCTGGTACGTGGACGTTCATAGGCGATGACCCACCTGCTTGTTTGCCGATCTATGCTATAAAATCCCTATAGAAAATCGTCTCCTATTTTTACCCAAGAATAAATGTCAGTACCTGAGTCAAACACCTTCATTGATAGTCAATCGCGTCTACAAATCGTTGGTTATCCGGACAAAGCTTTTAGCGGAGGTAGGGTCCGGTAAATCGACCTATTAGTGACAGGGGGACTTTCTGCTAGCAAAGTGCACATGTAAGTTTCGGGAAGTTATTTTTAAAGAGTTTTGGGACTTATTTGATATGATACGTCTCTACGTAAAAGGATTTAAGAAATTGAAGGATGGTTTTTTATAGCAAAGGCCGGCAAGCGATCAAGTAGGTCACCTGATGGTAAGTGATTTCCGCCGCCCATATACGCCCACAATACCAAAAGAACTACGGGTGGGTTGTCGACCTTAAAGGAAAGGGATAATTCGGGATTGGGAAAGGGAGGAGGTTTGGGCCTCCGGATATCTCACTCACCGTACGAAACGCTACTACGTTTAGCTAAGTTAAGCTGCTACTTTACGCCGGTTTTCTGTAAGACAGTAGTAACGACCCGGACGAGCCGGCCCATTCGCTATAGATAAAAGTGTCTACAGTGTGGCTCTATCACTCATAACTTATAGCCATAAAAAAAATTTGACAGCCTCCGTGGCGCAGAGGGCGAGTAGCCGGCTGCTAAGCGTGAGGCCGTGGGTTCGATTCCCACACCGAGACAAATGTTTGTCTAATCCACAAATATTTGTTTCGGGTCTGGGTGTTGTGGGTTGGCAAGTCCCTCGTAGTTCCCGATACCCACGATACAGGTTAACCTAGTGTGGGTTCGGGACTATGTGTGTGACTGTTGGGTGTATTTATTATAGCTTATATACCTATATAGGTAAAGCTATGACTTTTTTAGTGATTGTAGCCAAGTGGTAGGCCACGCTTTTTGGTTTTTTTGACAGTTTTGGTTACAGTATGTATGGGCCGGCTCGAACGGGAAGTGAAGCGGAAGGAAGCGGGATAACCGATTTGAAGTGACACCTAAACGCAATTGGTCTTAAGGCATAGGTATGTACCTAAAGATACTCTTTATTCAAAAGTTTTACTTCTAACCTCTTCTAAAGTAGTTTAGTAACTAAGAATGTTGGTACAGCCTCGGTTCCCTTATCCAGTGTAACGGGGTCTTGTAAGGTGGAGCGGCCGAGTGCACATTCACAGTCGATTGGGCGCCCACCGCACTCCTTTATGGCGTCCTACCGTCTCTGATAGCGCCAATTACCCGCCAAACCGTAGAGAATAGCAGGATATGGCGTTTATATATATTTTTATTACATACATAATAACACTCACGCCTGTAATCCCCGAAGGGGTAGGCAGAAGTGTAACCAGTACACCCACATTTCGCGAGCGTATTTCCGTCTCTTATGTGACAGGGGGCGAGCCTATCGCCATACCGGGCACAAATTCCAGACTCCGGGCTGATACTGAGCATTTCCTAATAGAAAAACCCAATACCACTTTACCCGACTCGGGGATCGAACCCGAGACCTGAGCGTTGACCTCAATCGTAACGCGTACGCATTACAACTGCGCCACCGAGGCAGTTAATATTTTTATTGTCTGTTTTATTTAGATAGGGAGACGAGCAGACGGCCCACCTGATGGTAAGTGGTAACCGTCGCCCATGGACCTCAGCAATGCCAGAGCACAGCCAAGCCGCTGCCTACCGTTGAAGGAAAACTCTTTTTAAGCCTCGCTTAAAGGACAGGTTAGTTAGTTAGTTAGATAGTCTGTTCTACTGCTGGGTAAAGGCTTCCCCCAACTCAGACAGCCTCCGTGGCGCAGTTGGTGAGTAGCTGGCTGCGAAGCGTGAGGCCGTGGTTCGATCCTGCATCGAGACAAATGTTTGTGTAATCCACAAACGTTATATTTTATCTAGAAATAAATACACCCAAAATTCACACACATAGTCCTGACCCAACCTAGTTTAGTAGTAGTTTCAGGAACTACGAAGGACTTGCCAGACCCGAAACAACTATTTGTGGATCACACAAACATTGTCATTGTGCAGGAATCGAACCCACGGTCTCTCCATTCACAGCCGGATACACGCTAGTTGTGCCACTGATACGGGAGAAAAGTGTCTGTGATTTAGAAAAAGCTTTAAAGCTTGTTTGGTTATTTGCACTTTACCGAAACCCAAACACTTTAAAATTGTTTGTCTGTCTGTTATTCCGGCCTAAGCCCTAAAACTGCTGAACCAATTTTAAAGAGATTTCTTTTTACTTTTTTGATTTTTTTTTAACGACGGAAATAGAGAGAAATAATTTTTTCTCAATTCGATGTGTATTTTTTTAAATACCATGCTTATCTTAACAAAGTATAATCCGATTTTTTAAGTCTGTTATGAGTATATGCACCTACTTTGTTTCTTCTCTGCATCACCCAAGGTGGACTAGTAGAGAATGCCTTTGGCATTAAGTCCGCCTTTATACATTTGTATATAAAGTTAAATAAATATATTTTTTTAAATAACTGCAGGATTTATATGACAAACGTAAAACCACATCCACACTCTTCCTCCACGCTGTTACAACTTATAGCGGTCAGTCCCTTAGATTTTGTTACCTCTCGCGGGAAATTGCCTCCACGATATACCTCGCTGTCTTAAGGTGGTCACGCCATCGTTATACTATAGTTTAGTATGGTCAGATAACTTACTACCTATATACAGAAATATACATACATAGACTCACGACTGTTTCCCATAGGGGAGGCAGAGACAACGGATTTCCACTTGCTACGATCCTTGTATACCTCTTTGGCCTCATTCACTCTCATTAAATTTTTCATACATGCACGTCGGAAATATATCGATGTAAAAAGATAACTTAGTAGGTATCTACAGAAATATATCTAAGTAAAGGAGTACAAATACGAAATCAAAGAAAATGGATAAATGTGTAGATGGTAAGTCCCTCGTATGTGAGAGGCTGTCTGGGTAGATAACAGCGCTTTGTCTATATCAGCCGCCAAGCAGCAGTGTGTAGACTCTGTTGTGTTCCAGTTTGAAGGTCATGTAAATTATTTGGCATTATGAGACTTAATACCGTTTGTCTCAAGGTGTAGAGCGCAGTTCAATGCCAAGCAGTACTTCATAATTCGCGGTTCTGATTGGGGTTGCTTCTGTTTCAAAGTCAATAAAAAAATGGATAGGTGTAAAGTAAAATAGCAGTCGTAATTGACAGAAAAAAAAATTACAGCTTGTTTCACAATGTCCGTTTAAATAAATTTTTGCTAAAAACCGATCCCAATTATATCAGTTTTCAAACCAAAACGCATTCAAATTGATCCATTCCTTTGGTGCTACAATGATACAGATACACACGCACGCACGCCCGCACGTTCGTACGCACGCCTGCAAGATCGCACGCACACCCGCACGTTCGCACGCACGCATGTACACACGTGAAATAGCATCTTGGTTGTTGCGTTTCGAACGGACTAGAGATTTCACCTTCCCCCAATCATCAGTCCCTTATTCAATAGTCGACGGAAACAAAACCCTTTGGTATAATTATTATGGCTGGTTCATTTGTGGTGGTGATCATCAGCAGGTGAGTCGCTTGATGGATTGTCAGCAAAGTGCTTTGAAAATAACTGTTGCATTGTTGATGCTGTGATGGCAGTGCTAACCGTAGCATGTAATTATTAAGAATACCCTAAAATACTGCCTCGGTGGCGCAGTTGTAATGCGTACGCGTTACGATGGGGGCCAACGCTGAGGTCTCGGGTTCGATCCCCGGGCCGGGTAAACTGGTATTGGGTTTTTCTATTACGGAATGCTCAGTATCAGCCCGGAGTCCCCGGAAATGTGGGTACTGGTTACACCGCTGCCTACCCCTTCGGGGATTACAGGCGTGAGTGCGTATGTATGTATGTACCCTAAAATATAATTTTCAGAGTGGTAGAGCCATGCTCTAGACAGTTTTGTCTACAGCATGAATGGGCCGGCTTGTCCGGGTCGTTACCACTGTCTTACAGAAAACCGGCGTATAGTAGGAGCTTCCTGCTGCATTTCCTATGGTGAGTGAGATATCCGGAGGACCAAATCCCCCTCCCATTCCCAATTCCTTAATTATCCCTTTCCTGTAAAGTCGGCAACGCGCCATTAATTATTTTGGTATTGTGGGCGTACATGCCGTGTGTACCACCCGGTGGAGATCACTTACCATCAGGTTTACCACTTGCTCGTTTGCCGGCCTATGCAATAAAAAAAGTGATCCTTAGCTAAGTTTGAAGAAAATTTGTTCAGTCGTTTAAAAGATATCGATGTTTTTCTGATTTACGTCAGGGGTTTCGGAATCATAGATAAATTCGCTTCAAATAAAAAACCGCATCCAAATTGGTCCATTAATTTACGATATCAAAGACAGAAAAAGAGGTCAAAGTTGTAACACTCATATTTTTGTTAGAAGTTAAAATTGACAAACATAAATTGATTAAACGAATCGCACAAAAACGTGGCACAAGATAAAACTGATATTTGAGCCAAAATTTGCAGACACCTGGTACAGGATCCATCAGTAACCGACACTAGTATTGTTCCACCATTTAACTGTAACAGGAGACGGGAACGTGACGCCACCTTTTAAACGGACAAACATCTCAGGTGTTTGTGTTGGGGTGTATTATTTGTACAGGAAAACTGTGGGGAGTTCGATTGTTGGTAGGTAAACCTTTATGATGGTGTTCTTTTATTACAAACATTAGTATTAAATTATCGAGCCCGGGACCTCTATCTTTTAGACAGTTCCACTCTCTGCTAAGCTACTCTAGGTTATTCATAGCGTAATTCATAGTGTTTGTAACTAAAGATGCTAATCCCTAAGGACATTTCAGGGACGAAGTGATCAGAATAAAGTTAATTCAGTTCATCAATCAGACTCGGACTTTGATTGAACTGCGAGAAATTTTTTCTTCATTTATTTTCTTTAGTGTGTTTGCTAACTAATGTACAAGTAGTACTTTCGACCTTTCTCAACTTTTTTTTAAATGCATATGCATTAAAAAAGACAGTGGTAATGACCCGGACGAGCCGGCCCATTCATGCTGTAGACAAAAGTGTCTACAACGTGGCTCTACTACTCAAGAAAGAAATTAAACTCCAAAATACGATTCATAAAATTTAAAAGACAATTTCAACAGTACATATTAACCCTCAGCAACCACAGCTCAGGTGCCGAATTTCTAAAAGCCATAAACGGCGGAATGGTGTTCAAATACTGTACCAGTGCGCGCAATTTTCGTCGTAATTTCGACCAATCAGAGTCACTCAGCCATTTTCCCGCTGTAAGTAAAGGTGTTACCGTTTCAGCACGTAGAACTCTCTTTATTATGATACTAGCTTTTGCTCGCTGCTTCGCCCGCGCGAATAGACTTTTCCGAAATAAAACGTAGCCTATAACCGTCTCCAGGGTCCCATCTATCTCTACATCAAAATCGATTCAGTTATTTAGGCGTGAAAGCATAACAAACAAATAGATTTTTTTTCATAAAAAAGTATCCTATGTTACTTCTGATACCTCCAAGAATATGTGTACAAAGTTTCATGATGATCGGTTAAGTAGTTTTCGCGTGAAAGCGTAACAAACAAACTTACATTCACATTTATATTATTAGTATGATTGCTTTTAGTGCTTGTTTTATTTCTTTTAAAGTCTTTTGTGTTATTTAGAGAGCCCCCGTGGCGCAGTGAGCGTTTGTTTGTTTGTTTGAGCGAACTGTTTGTGTGATCCATAAAAATTTGTTTCGGGTCTAGGTGTTGTGGGTTGGCAAGTCCCTCGTAGTTCCTGATACCCACGATACATGTTTACCTAGTGTGGGGTCGGGGTTATGTGTGTGACGGTTGGGTGTATTTTTTATTTATTTCCTGGACATTGATATTTCAACGCTTTAAGCACGAAATAAAAGGAGTGTAATCATTTTAACATTCTGTCTGTTTGCGCGTGTCTGCCTATCTGTAGTATTGTACCGCTTAAACGAGTGCCAATTTGAATACATTTATGTTTGAAAGCTGGTACAATTAGGATTCTTAGAAGTAGAGTTCTTGTTTATATATAGAACAAGGGGCTTTGCCCATGTTTTTCCACAAAACATAAAATAAAAAAAAACTTAAAGTCTGACGAATATGAGACATATGTTACTTTCTTCCCCACATTATTCTGCATCGATTGGTATCGGTCTCGACCCCATACCCCCAGCGGTTTTGGAAGAGATAGCGTGACAAGCTTTGGGAGCGGCGGCGGCGGCGGCAGCGCCAGTATTTTTTTTTAGAATAGATAGAAACCTGTACTGTATTAACCGAGCTTATTTCCGTTCCATGATAATCGTATCATATCATATATCATCATCATATCATTGCCTACAAATGGCAAAAGATTCACAATAATCTACCTCAATCAATCTTCTTATCCCACTCGCAGTGGGGTCGGCGCAACATGCTTTTTAACACATGTTACAGAAAGATTTGGGTTGTAGTTTTTACGGCCGGCCGCCTATCTGACGTCAACCGCTCTGTAATAACTTTTGTAACTTTTAAATGGCTGAACAGTTATTCTTTAGACATAACTAAGAACCATTTGAATTAAATAAGCTTTAAATAGAAAAACCGCATCCAAATCGGTCCATTTGTTTAGTAGCGCCTAAATGCCACAGACACAACCAGGTAAAGGTGTTTTTATAACACTTTACAAGGTGGTAGGCCCCTCGTATACGAGAAGCCGACTAGGTACCACCGCCAAGGAACAGCTTGTAAGCACTGTTATGTTCCGGTTTGAAGGGCATTGAAGCCAGTGTAATTACTGGGCATTATGAGACTTAACACCTTATGTCTCGGGGTGACGAGCGCAGTCCAGTGTCATGCAGTGCTTTGTTATTAGTTCTGTGTGGCATTGCTTCTGTTTATGAGCGGGCGTGGCGCTTAACATCAGGCGAGTGACCTGCTCGTCTCGTCATTCAAGCTCATAAAAATCAAATAATAATAAAAAAAAAATTGTACAGACAGACACTTCAATTCTCTAAGAGTCGGCCATTGCAGGTAATCTTTATTTTACGCGCGGCAGGAGAGGCTTTGTGAACTTTTATTTCGGATTTCTCCGGTGGTCTGCCCGCGGTTTTATTGCACTAAGCCTATATTTTATGATTGTAGGTGCCTTGAGTGGTTTGGTCTTTATTGTGTCAGAATTCTTGATTGCCCATATTTTGTATAAGGTTTGAAATACACTTACTAGTAAAAATCATGTATCTTACAAGTCTAACGCCCGATTTCTAAAAGGCTGAACAAAGTAAAATTAACTAATCAAATGTCAATTCGAAATTCAGTTGCTAGAAGCGTGGTCAACATATTTGACACACATGTTAGTTAACATAACTTTCAAAATTATATGAAAAATGTCAAACGCTACTAATCATCAAATATTATAAAAAAAATCACTAAATATCTTTTCAGCAACTCGAATTGATTTGACAGCGGTGTCAAAATCAAAGTTCTGTTAGTTGAATGTGAACTTGTACAGCCTTCCAGAAACCGAGCGAAACTAAAGTAAAATGAACTCTTAGCTAAAGACAAGCTATATTGAAGCAAAATAATATTTGACTTTATCCACCCCAGACGGCACGATTCTACATATTAATTGTAAAGTAATAAAAACGTTAAACAATTGTGTACACAGCTCGTGAACTGCACTGGACCAACTTAAAGTTACAACTAGTTAACCGACTTTCAACTTTATGTCATTGTGTTAGGGAAGGTGAGACATTTATGATTTACAAACTTGAATTTGCAGCTTAGTTGAGATAGTTTGATCTCTATGCCCTTGTGTTAAGGTAGGCTGGGTGTCTCCAGGTAGGTTCTGGGGGTAGTTTCCGCCCCCTGGTGCCAGTTGGAAAATATCTTGAAGGTTTTGTGACGTTTAATCTTGCGTGTGACGCGGCCGCCGCGCGTATCACTCGCCGTCGCTGTAGTGTTGTTATTGCATCGATATAATAGTATCGATATAAAAATAAAATAAATACACCCAACAATCATACATATAGTCCTGACCCTACACATATAGTCCTGACCCCACACTAGATTAACCTGTATAGTGGGAATGACGCGGAATTTGAGGTCCCACAACACCCAGACCCGAAACAAACATTTGTGGATCACACAAACATTTGTCTCGGTGCGGGAATCGAACCCACGGCCACACAGTCTACATATAGCTCATGGGAAGCGTGCGGTGACGATGACGCGAGTTTCACTCTTTTTGTTCACCCAAAAAGTGCTCAACGCGCCTAAAGAAGTGTTCACTTCAAAAATCATTAAACTTTCTACTGCTCATAAAAACTATAACAATTTCCATAAACATCGACAGTCTCCCAACACTACCCAACCGTCTGCAGAAATTCAATTAACATTACCTCCAGTCGCATGCACCTTTATTTCCGTTTGGAGTCACTTACCCCACCCCTCGCGGGGCTGGGGGGGGGCGTTAAGACGCCAGTAATGAGGTCCGGCGATCGTTTACTTCAGAGGTAATGGCTTACGTGAGTCGCAGACCTAGTTTTTCGGCTCAAGTGGCAAGGGAATTTGGCGAATGGTTAACCGATGTAAATGGTTTGTGACGGCTGGTTAGTTAGATGTGATAAAAAAATATTTACTCATAAGCTCTTGTATCTTTCTATTTATTCGCTTGAATGACGAAACGAGCAGGTCGCTCGCCTGATGGTAAGTCCCACACCTGTCCATAAATAGAAGCACTACCATACAGCACTTTGAATTACAAAGCACTGTATGCCCCCGGACTGCGTTCGTAACCCTGAGATATAGGTTCTCATAATACCTACCTGGTAATTTTACTGGCTTTAATGTTCTTCTAACCGAAACCCAACAGTGCTTACACACTGCTGCTTGGCGGCAGACATATACAAAGCGGTGGTACCAACCCAGACGGCCTCTCTTATACTAGGGACCTACCACCTGGTAAAGTATCTCCGACGGGGTATACACATAATTGAATTAAAGCAGAATTATGCCGATTTGAAGTTACTGGATATACACTGGCTGATTCTGGAACGCGACTTGCTTGAACGAGCCACTATGGCAGGATTTTCACCATTTGTATCTGGTCTCTATTTAGTCAGGAACACAATTATCAGAGGGGCTTGCACGAATAACTTGCGAGAACGTATTCGTATCGAAATGTCAAAAAATTGTTTGAAACTTCATACAATTGCTAGAGTTCTCGATTCGAATACTTATTCGTAAGTTGTTCGTGCTCGCCCCTCTGGTACTCTCTCACCACCAAAATATTATTAACTTGCCTTAGCTCGCGGATCCGTAAAGTGCCTTTTCCGGGATAAAAAGTAGCGTATGTTCTAATCGTCATAGGTAAGCAGTGTCGCAAATTTCATCGTATTGGATGAAATCGTCATTAAGGTGTAATTGACTAACCAACATCCAAATTCACAAGCACACAAACATCCAAAACTTTAACATTTATATAGTAGGAATAATAAATTAATAGTATTTAGTAGGACTAAACATTTACCTACTTTTATAAAAAAATACGTATAAGAATAAGCAGGGTCTGCAAAAAAAATGATTTTGCTCGTCAGTATCGCATTATAAAATAAATACATACTTACATACGCACTCACGCCTGTAATCCCCGAAGGGGTAGGCGGAGGTGTAACCAGTACATCCACATTTCGCCGAGCGTATCTCTGTCCCATGATGTGATAGGGGGCGAGCCTATCGCCATATTGGGCACAATTTCCAGACTCCGGGCTGATACTGAGTATTTCACAATAGAAAAACCCAATATCACTTTACCCGACCCAGGATCGAACCCGAGACTTCAGCGTCAGCCTCAGTCGTAACGCGTATGCATTACAACTGCGCCGCCGAGGCAGGAATATATTTATTTCATATAAATATATTCCTATATATCAAATGATATATTATTATTCCAATATACATTACCTACGTCGCAAAAAAACAGATAACATTGCATTTTTTCCCAAAACCTCCCCAAGACACGTGACGGAGATGGATGCTGCAGATTATCTGTCGAGATAGCGGACCTCAGAGGGCCCTAATCTGTGGACCAATCTCGGAGGTAACAGCCCTCTTCCACTCCAAACACGTAGGAGCTAGTTTATTACTTGTTTTAGTTAGAATAGATTTTGCCCTCAGCTTCGCCTGCGTAAGTGTTGATTTGCTAGGGAAAATCATTTGGTGTATAGTTAAATGTTATATGGTTACATCATATAAGCATCAGTATGTAAGTACTGTTTGTTACTTTTTTTTTTTTTAGATTGAATGACGAGACGAGCAGGTCGCTCGCCTGATGGTTAGCGCCGCGCCTGCTCATAAACAGAAGCAACGCCACACAGAACTTTAAATAAAGCACTGCCTGACACTGGACTGCGCTCGTCACCCCGAGACATAAGGTGTTAAGTCCCATAATGCCCAGTAATTACACTGGCTTCAATGTCCTTCACACCGGAACACAACAGTGCTTACACACTTTTGCTTGGCGGCAGAAAATGTTTCATGAACATGTTTCAGTTTGAAGAACATTGAAGTCAGTAGAATTACTGGGCATTATGTCTAACAACTTATGTCTCGGGGTGACAAATGCAGTCCAATGACCAGACTCCGGGCCGATTCTGAGCATTTTCGAAATAGAAAAACCCAATATCACTTTTACCCGACCCGGGGACCGAACCCGGGACCTCAGCGTCAGCCTCAGTCGTAACGCATACGCATTACAACTGCGCCACCGAGGCAGTCACTTCAATAATAAACCTCAGGAATAAGAACTTTACAACTAGAGCTGTTTAACTTGTACTAATATTCTGTGGTACAACCCTCCCAATTAAAACTAAAGTGTTCATAACATTAATCATAAATAAACAACTTTCAGGTAAATCCGAAGAGTATCCGAAGAGGGGAGAGTAAGGAAACATTTCACTCGACAGGCGCTAGTGTTGTAATGTAAATAGCTCAATAATTCATCGATATTCGCTAGACGCCAGACTGCATAACTCAACGTACGACGAGTGATGGGGCTAACATTGTGTTTATAATATCGATGAGATATTTAACTAACTGTTTAATAATATTAATAATGATTTGTTTCATATAAAATTTGACGAACACTAATTAGTACTAAAACATTAAAATTCATAAAATTTTATACAATAAGTGTTTACGTTGAAGTAGAACTGCAATGTGAGAGAATGGTTGCTGCACAATGTTCATAATCAGCAGAAAAAGATAGCGCAATAGCCAAGCCTCTCGCATTCGAGGGATTTACTACTAAAATTTTCTATTCTACCGCCTCATTAATGGCAGCGTACTAAGGCAGAGAACCGTGAGATCCTGGAATCAATTCCCAATACTATTTTGTGTTTTCGATACGAAAAAATCACTCTTAACGTGTCTAGGATTGTAAATGGTACCCGATATCACATCATAGGAAAGAAATAAAATCAACGAAACGGGGCTGCAGCACTCACCCCTACGAAGATAAAGGCGTGAGCTTACATTATGTTATGTTAAAACTCTTTATTACTACCATTGTCGCCACCGGTCATTTTTGTTTCAAATCGTCGATACCCTATCGATATTTCCCATCCCTACACCTCCACACGGGACGTGACAAATGTTATGGAGTCAGTGGTCACGGGGAGGGTTGAGTTTGTCTCTAAACACACAATTTCACTCTTATTCCGCAGGCTAATGTACCGGCCATACTCGTTTTTACTATGTGATACCCAATCATAACACAAGAATGGTAACACAAGATATTTTTTGATACTGCCTCTGTGGTGCAGTTGTAATGTGTACGCGTTACGACTGAGCTGACACTGAGGTCTCGGGGTCGATCCCCGGGTCGGGTAAAGTGGAATTGGGTTTTTTTATTACGAAACGCTCAGTATTAGCCTGGAGTCTAACATTGTGCCCCGCATAGCGATATGCTCGACCCTATAATACCATGGGACGAAAATACGCTCGGCCATAGATACAGCTTTCCTATTTATCTGTGGCTCGGCGAAATTTGGGTGTACTGGTTACACTGCCTACCCCTTCTGGGATTACAGGCGTGAGTATGTATGTATGTATTTTTTGAGAAGATTTTTTCTATCTAGACATTTAATTAGTACGCCTGCTGTTAATCGAGTTGCTGTTTCCGTCAGGTGATGTGGTGGCGAGCCTATAGCGACAACACAACATTATTTTGTTATTTCATAGGCAAAATTGCAACTGACAGCATCCGTGGCGCAATGGGCGAGTAGCCGGCTGTGAAACTAGAGGCCCCGTTTCGATTCCCGCACCGAAATAAAATATTTGTATGATATTTGTTTCGGGTCTTGATGTTTTCTCCCCAGAGGAGATGACGTCAGGCAGACGGCCGCTCGTAATAACAATCCAAAAAAAGTATTTCACGGTAAGCAGCGCCTTAACAGCTGAAGTCCGTGGACGACGGTAACCACTTACCATCAGGCGTGCCGTCAGCTCGTAGGCCTAAAAATCTGCAATGATTAAAATTCTGTACTAATAAATCACAGACAACATTTGCGAAAACAGCATTCGCACAAAAGGGAGCGTAAAAAATCGCAAAGGGTTCCAAATATACCTGGACTAATTCATGCAAACGAATGCAAGCCAATTAATAAAGAGCGAGACTGCGTCAAAATGGCGTCGACTGGCGACTGGAAAGGGCTGAGCGGAGGGAGCGAAATGACCGTGATAAGATGATATAATCTGGAGATATCTGTTAAAATGTCTTTTGTATAATTTTCTACGTCTGAAGCTATTTGTTTTTTAATTTTGTCTCAATTAATCTTAGGCTATATACGAGATGAGGTGCTTCCAGAATAATTGTCATGTTTATACAAAGGTTAGGTAAATTTATAATATTAGTAATATCAAGTTCTACTGATCAATATGGAATATTTTTTAATGGAACTTGCAAATAATACAATCAATTATTTTTATGTAATGGACGCTCCATTACGTCTTCAAAGGATTTAACTTAATAATAAACATACCTAATAGTCTCTTCGAAAATCAAATTACAGTATATTCAGACAAAGAAACCGGTGAGATACTGGGTTCAATTTCCAGGTCAGGCAACCATAATTGGTGTTTAAGCCAATTCCAAAAAATCACACATGATATTTGGGCTCCATATTGCGGTAGAATTGTCGTCTATCACACTGTGGAACAAAAATAGGCTGGGCGAACCATGAGTGTGTTAGTGATATATCTGCCTACCCCTTTGAAAAATGTGAATGATGAAATGTGTGTTAGTGATGAATGTGTGCTTATAGGTACGTATGTAAACTTTTAAACCGAGTTTTAAACACACATTAAATTCAGTAAAGTGTGTTTAAAAGTGTCCCATAAGAGGCATCAGCCCAACAGAACGCAACTCTGGTTGCGACGGAAGCCGCCGCAAGTCTCCGGATCTCACCGGATCAGGTGGACCGGATTATTCCGGTTCGGTGCCGGCCAAACCGGATCAAACACGATTTTAGACTCAGCCGGTGAGGCCCGGTCCGGATTAAAGGTAAGTGTCTGCTAAAATGTTTTATTCTTTAAGTGAAATTATATGGTTTGTTTATTGGCATTTTGTGGAAGAGTTGTGAGCATGTTGTGAATATTCGATATGCAATGTTTATTCATTGTTTCAATACCTCGAAATAAGATGACAAGAAACATAACTCAAGCACTAAAATGACCCCACCAAAACTCTGTGCAAGGGGGCGGGGCTATAAAAGTCTGTGCAACTCGATCATTCATGAATTCTAAAAAATTGATTCATGGTCTCCAGTTGACACTTAATACGTCAATTTTTTTTGCGCGGTGTAGAAAGTCGTATCTCGATTAAGAAATGTAATATTTATACATTAACTTTTATGAAATAAAATTGATTTTGAACGTTAATTAATTTTTGTTGCGTGTATGAGTGTTACGTGTGATTTTCCTTTTGAATGTGTAAGTAAGTGGAGCCGTATTTTTGGCAGATTCATATAAGAGTTATCGTTCTAGTTATCTTATTTCGATGTTTCAATGTATATTATTGAAAGGCCGTGTATGTTCTTCTAATAATAATGTGTCTAAATATAATAACCCTATATTTTAATAATTAGTTGTAATGCGTACGCGGTAGGACTGCTGTAATGAGGCCTTGGATTCGATCCCCGGGTCGGATAAAAGTGATATTGGAGTTTTTTTACCATGAAATGCTTAGTATCAGTCCGGAATCTGGAATTGTGTCTGGTACGAGTATGGTGATAGGCTCGCCCCCTATCACAACATGGTAGGGAAATAAGATCGCCGAAATGTGAGTGTACTAGTTACATCTCTGCCTATCCCTTCAGGGAGTTTTTATATAGTATAGGCCGGCAAACGAGCAAGTGGGTCACCTGATGGTAAGTGATCTCCACCGCCCATGTACGCCTGCAATACTAAAATAATCATTGGCGCGTTGCCGACCTTATAGGAAATGGATAAGTTAGGGATTAGGAAGGGGAGGGGAATTTGGGCCTCCGGATATCTCACTCACCGTACGAAACGTAGCAGCAGGCTGCTACTTTACGCCAGTTTTCTGTGAGACAGTGGTAACGACCCGGACGAGCCAGCCGATTCGGCTCGTCAGGGTCGTTACCACTGTCAAAAGGGGCTATAAATTTCACTGACTTCAATTTCCTTCAAACCGGAACATAAAAGTACTTACACAATGTTACGGCAGGACCAGACCAAGCGGTGGTACCAACCCAGACGGCCTCACGCATACGAGTGACCTATCACCTTGTCAGAAAATATTCTAGAGATTTGAAGAGGCCCATAAAAAAATAATTAATAAACTCGGCTAATGTGATTCATAAGTTCATGACCTAAGATAAGAAATGACCAATAAAACTGAATATGCACTGGGGTTATCTTAACAGCTGAGTACAGTTAAGTTTTTTGACACTTTACACAAAAAAATGAATCATTCATACGGGGATTTATGATCATTTTTCCGTAGCCAAATGACAAACGGAACCCTTATAATTTTGTCACTGACTGAATGCCTCGGTGGCGCAGTTGTAATGCGAACGCGTTACGACTAAGGCTGACGCTGTGGTCTCGGGTTCGATCCCCAGATCGGGTAAAGTGATATTGGGTATTTCTATCATGAAATGCATATTAACAACCTGGAGTCTGGAATTGTGGCCGATATGGCGATAGGCTCGTCCCCTATTACATCATGGGACGGAGATACGCTCGGCGAAATGTGGGTGTACTGGTTACACCTCTGCCTACCCCTTCGGGGATTACAGGCGTGAGTGCGTATGTATGTATAATTTCGTCATGTCCGTATGTCATAGCCATTTTACTCGGAGACCATTAGCACTACACGTCAGCCTCCGTGGCGCAGTGGGCGAGTAGCCGACTGTGAAGCGAGAGGCCGCGGGTTCGATTCCCGCGCTGAGATATAATTTGTTTGTTTGTGTGTTTTATAAATATTTGTTTCGGGTCTGGGTGTTTTCGCCCCAGAGGGGCTGTCATCAAGCAGACGGCCAGTCGTACAAACTACAAGTCAAATCATTCTGTAACATGTGTTTTGAAAAGCATATTGCGCAAATCGGAGAAAATTCAAGGTAGTATACTTGCTACTAACTTATAAAAACAATACCTCTTTTTATAACCCTATTGCAAGAATGTGTAGGCTTTATAATGACATCTGTGCAAATAGTAATATAGAAATTGACGTGTTTAACCCCCACCCTGGTGCCTTTAGAAGACAAGTTAAGAATGCGCTTAAATGAAAGTAGGTAGGTATATTAAAAATGTTATAAACAATTTATATGTTTTGCGTAGTAGCCTCTTAGCTAAGGCTAAAAGCTTCAGCATGGCCTAGAATTGTTCCTAACCTATGCTTGCGTCTTCACTTCTATACTGTGCTGTATTAGGTATACTTAAGTTATAGTATTTATTTTAAGTGTTTAATTCTCGCCTAACTAGTTGTGTATACATAGTTAGGGGTACATCCTAGCTCAACTTGTTGAATTGTATAAAAACCTTGTATTATATATGGGTGTATCCTGTTTTGTATACCTTAAATAAATAAATAAATAAAAAAAGGCACTTCCAACGAAAAGTGGTATAAATAAGCTAGGTTACCTATATAGTCTTTGAGATATGGGAAATTTTCGATTATATTACGGAACTCTTCGCTGTACGTTATCCGACATGCACTTGGTATTTTTTTTATTTTATAGCATAGGCCGGCAAACGAGCAAGTGGATCGCCTGCTGATAAGTGACGCTCATGCAAACTTCAGTACCAAAATCACGGACGCCTAGGAAAGGGATAATTGAGGGATTAGAAAAGGGATTAAGCCGGGATAACGCCAGGCGAAAAGAACGAACACATTCTACATACATACGCACTCACGCCTGTAATCCCCGAAGGGGGTAGGCAGAGGTGTAACCAGTACACCCACATTTCGCAAAGCGTATCTCCGTCCCACAATGTAATAGGGGGCGAGCCTATCGCCATACCGGGCACAAATTCCAGACTTCGGGCTGATACTGAGCATTTCGTAATAGAAAATCCGAATACCACTTGTACCCGACCCGGGGATCGAACCCGAGACCTCAGCGTTAGCCTCAATCGTAACGCGAACGCATTACAACTGCGCCGCCGAGGCAGTCGTGAAAAGAACGAACACATTCTCTTTTCTCATAATATATTTAAAGAACGAAAATAATATTTAAAAACACGACCGAAATTCCAAAGTGTCGTCTATTCAAATATGCGAAGGTAATGATGTTAGGAGAGTTCCCGGGACCCGCGGGACTCGCAACAAATTGAAATTATTTTTTCATTAAAATTCTTAACTTAAGTTTTCAGGTGAACTTTCTTGAGCACGCTATTCAATGGCCATTTTAGCGGAATCGGTCTTTGCAAAGTTTTAATAACGTTTTGTAGTTATAGTTCTTTATAATAGTTTATATTGTTAATGTAACTGCCTCGGTGGTGCAGTTGTAATGCGTATGCGTTACGACTGAGGCTGACGCTGAGGTCTCGGGTTCGATCCTCGAGTCGGGTAAAAGTGATATTGGGTTTTCTATTACAAAATGCTCAGTATCAGCCCGGAGTCTGGAATTGTGACCGATATGGCGATAGGCTCGCCCCCTATCAATCACATCATGGGACTGAGATACTCTCGGCAAAATGTGGGTGTACTGGTTACACAGAGGAATAATCAATACACCCAAATTTCGCATTCATTAGGCAGAGGCCTACCCCTTCGGGGATTACAGACGTGAATGCGTATGTATGTATATTGTTAATGTTTAACTTTTAAGCGAGAAAAAATTATACCCAAAATGCCTTTGAAGAGTTTGTTGCCTCCCGTCCAGCCGATTTATTCAAGGGCATCGAATAATTATCACTGAGCTGCGCTGGGAAAAATGCATTGATAACATGGGTGGTTACTTTAATAGAAATGAAAAAGATGGAAAAGAAATACTTTAACTTTTTTCGTACAGAGCGGCAGTTTCTTAAGTAAAGACCTATTTATTATATTAGTATGATCAGCACGCCCCATGAATACTTGCAATACTAGAGGAATAGTGAGTATTTGGTACTTGAGGAAAGGAATACGATAGGAGAGGAATTTAGATTTTTATCATATATAATAACAAGACAACTTAAATATTTATAGACCACCCAAACATTTGTCTCGGTGCGGGAATTGAACCCACGGCCACTCGCTTCGCATGTACTCAATTTCATAAAATCATATATTATTTATTCCGTAATTATTCTTGAATAAATAGACGTTAGAAATAATTGCCCACCAAATATTCCAACTGTATTAATCATAATAACCGTAAACCACTTTAATCTAACAAACCCACTTGAAACTATCCATTACCCACAAGCGTCGCATTAAACTGCCACTAATACCGGTCAGAATCAAACGCATCGCGACACGGGATCACGGGCCCGCGGCCGGGATCACCTTAATCCCGCAGGTGAGCCGGGATTACGGTCCCGGGGCAGCCGCGTCTATCTTCATGATGTATTATTTAGTCGAGTGCTATCGACAGATGTCGTTGTTGGTTTGGATCGAGTGGGGTTAGTTTTGGTATTTTGGTTCGAAGATGTTCAGGATTATATTATTGAAGTGAAAACTTCTTTAGCCGCATTGGGCACTTTTTGGTAGGGGAAACTCTTATGGGTTCGCGTCACCGACATGTGCATGACGCGCAGCGACCGTGTGCTGTGCGCGTTAGACACTTTGTTGGATGGGTGAAAATCTCGTGGGTTCGCATCACCGACATGCTTATAGCGGTATATCTGTAGCTATACAGCTGACGTATTGTGCAAAATTAGTGGTGTGTATATCTTATAAGTGAAATTGAATGGATTTAGTGAAAAGTTCAATGTTTATACCTACTGTGCATTGTTGAAATAGTGTTTTTGTTTGATTATTATTTTAATCATTTAATTGTAGAATCATTGTGCAGTACAATAGTGGGTACTAAAGAACCATATAAACATGCATATAATTGTTGCTCGGAGTGTCAATAGATGTTAAAACCAGATTGATGTTGATAATTTTAATTCAAACATTAAGAAATTAAAATTTTAAACTAAAAGTTCTAATTTTTCACTTCTATCGGCAGTCTCTATAACTGGCATTTTTTTATTATTTCCTTTTAATTGTATACCTAGTTATAGTACTAGCCCTGTATTATACACGTCTTACTGCTGGGTACGGGCCTCCTAAATCAAATGAGAGGGGTTAGGACTTAGCCTACCACGCTGGCCTAATGTGAATTGTTAGACTTCACATAACTTCGAAAATTCTCGAGTATGTAGGTTTCCTCACGATGTTTTCTACACCGTTAAAGCAAGCGGTTATTAGCAATTAATACATACGTAACTTAGAAAGGAGTACCTTACCAGGAGTACCCTAAACCGACGTGCATGTATGAAAACATTTAATGAGAGTGAAGGAGTCCAAAGGTGTGCAAGGATCGTAGCAAGTAGAAATCCGTTGTCTCTGCCTACCCCTATGGGAAACAGGCGTGTATCTATGTATGTATGTAATTTATGTTAAATATGTTTAAATATTGAAGGGCTACGAGGAACTTGATACATCTTAATGTAACACTTGAAACCTCGAAGAGACCATAGCAATAACTTACTTGAGTTAAAAATGAAAGCAGATCCCACGAGACAAATAAGTCGCTCGTAAACAAAATTAATTATATATTCTTTACCTGTCGAGTCGGTTCTAACTAAGGGAAGGAGACCGCAGTTTAAAGAAACTTTGTTACATTGAATACAAATTGTAATACAGTTGTAGACAGTTTTGTCTACAGCATGAATAGGCCGGCTCGACTGGGCCATTACCACTATCTCACAGAAAATTGACGTTAAATACTAGCTTGCTGCACAAAGACTTCACATACCTTCGAAATTCTTATGGAGAACTTCTCAGGTATGCAGGTTTCCTCACGAAATAAATAAATATATTCAACAGTCACACACATAGTCCTGATCCCACACTAGGTTAACCTGTGTCGTGGGTATCAGGACCTACGAAGGACTTGCGGTCCCACAACACCCAGACCCGAGACAAATATTAGTGGATCACACAAACATTTGTCTCGGTGTGGGAATCGAACCCACGGTCTCTCGCTTCGCAGTCGGTTACTCGCACACGCCACGGAGGCTAATTATTTCACCACATTAATTTTGTTCAAATGGTCACACTCGCATCTCCCATAATAATTTTACCTCCTCTCCACTCGGATTTATCTAATCTGTCAATACTTCCATCAATAATCCTCAAACTTTACCTTAGGGTCGGACAGGCCCCTGCGCCTACTAACCAATATTCCGGGACATTTGTACCCGTCTGCAGGTTTCCAACCGGTATTACTCTTCCGACTAATCCGGGACCACTATTAACCGTTTTGGGAAGGAATACAGGGTTGTAATGAATATTTAAGATTTAGATAATTTTTTTTAGGTTCGCCCCTATAAAGTCATGGAATGGAAATAAGCCTACCCCTTCGGTGCTTACAGGAGTCAATGCATATGTATAATTTTTTGAGTGGACATATTTTCCTATGCTATTAAAAGAACTTAATTTTGAAATACGAAATCATGATTTCTGAGAACAAAAATGGTATGGAAATATTTTTTCAAATAAATTAATCTTTACTGACAACTTCAAAGTATTCCTAATGTGTAGGTATCTTCTCTTCCAACTGTCCTCATCCCACACACAGTGGGGACGGCGCAACATGCTTTTTAACACAACACACATGTTACAGAAAGATTTGGCTTGTAGTTTTTATTACGGCCGCTTACCTTAACCCCCCTGCATTTGGGGAGAATTAAGAATAATATCTCTCTATTCTAAAAAAAAGTAACTGCCGCCGCCGCTGCCCAAAGCTTGTCACGCTATCTCCTCCGAAACCGCTGGGGGTATGGGGTCGAGACCGATACCAATCAATGCAGAATAATGTGGGGAAGAAAGTAAGATATGTCTCATATTCGACGGACTTTAATTTTTTTTTTATTTTATGTTTTGCGGAAAAAAATGTGCAACTCCCCTAGTTATTATAAAAAAAACAATCAAAAACTATATAACAAATGAATTTTCCTACTAGTTCATTTTCAACAGTAATCCTGAAAAGCTCCCATAACATTCAATAACTCACTCGGTAAATTAATCTTACCTAAATCCGTCCCTTTGTGACAAAGAAAAATTATAACGAATTGAGTGGGCCGGTGGAAACAACCTGCGCGGAAAATCCCTTCAAGACGTGTCTATGGAATCAAGACTTTATATTTAACATAATAAGGGTATATTTCATTTGAGCGATTAAAGGTATACGTAAAGACGTAAGTGAAAAGCAAAAGCGGGCGTAGTTGCAAGCGAATAATTCTGGTTATTGTTAAAAAAAAATAGTAGTATGAAATGAAATAGTTTATTAATCATGTAGGCAATTAAAATAGCGCTTATGACAAGTCAGTACAAAATAAAGAAACTTATGTATAGAAATCATATCAACTAATGTATACATAACATACATAGCATCGTCAAATACACTAGGCAATTACACTAAATTGTTTATTTGTTGTCTTTTATTTTACATTTTACATTATTAACAATATTTGTAATATGGAAACGTCCATTATTATTTATTAAATATTTTGAGTCGGTATGGACCACTGCATTTACCGAAACGGCACGAGTTTTAAAACTACCACCGGATCCAAAACGACCCAGCTTGAGAAGACCCGGCGAAACAAACTCAGTGGGCTTAATTTACCACTGGAGTCAACGCGGCGCGACCCAAACTCTGAGAAGATCCAGCTACTTGAACTCAGGGGCTTGTTTTAGGTCCGGATTTTCAATAATTTATAATTTAGGAAATACAAAGTCCTATAGTTAACTTTAGGGAGATTGAATGCGGATCATGTGTATCTCCGAAGTGTTGTTTTAAAACTACAACCGGATCCAAATGCGACCCAGCTTGAGAAGACCCGGCGAAACAAACTCATAGTATAGTACACAATTTTGTCCACAGCATGAATGGTAACAATACTAATTTCTTATGGAAAACCGTAGTGAAGTGGCAGCTTATTTACACCCAAATCCTTCTCCCCCACCTTAAATATCCCTTTGCTAAAAGGATGGCAAGGCAATGACTCTGACATTGTTAGTGCTTAAAGATTTGGCTTGTAGTTATTACGACCGGCCACCTGCCCCAGTCATCCCCTCTGGGCAAAACACCCAAACCCGAAATAAATATTTGTAGATCACACAAACATTTTATATCTGTGCGGGAATCGAACCCGCGGCCTCTCGCTTCACAGCTCGCCCACACTGCGCCACAGAGGCTGTTATAAGTAGTAAGACTATGCCCCTAAAATCATGAAATAAATTCCGCAACTCGCTACCGCCTCTCCCTTATCCCTCGTAAGGTAAGTGACGCAAGATGTCAGTCATTAATACAGCGGGGCCCACGGACCCCCGTAAACGCACCGTAATACGGATGTTAACTCGACTGAGTGGATTCAATCGTGCTTTGTTATGAGTTATATTTTATAACGAAGTATCGTATTAAGGTGAATGACGAGACGAGCAGGTCGCTCGCCTGATTGTAAACGCCTGCCCATAAACAGAAGCAACACCATACATAACGTCAAATTACAATGAAAGGGGCTTCAAACAGCCAGTAATAGACAAAGCTTTGGTACCTACCCAGACGGCATCTCGCGTTAGGTTTTTTATAGTATAGGTCGGCAAACAAGCAAGTGGGTTATCCTAATGGTGAGTAATCTCCACCGCCCATGTACGCCCATAATACTAAAATAATCATGGGCGCGTTGTCGACCTTAAAGGAAAGGGATAAGTAAGAGTTTGGGAAGGGGAGGGGAATTTAGGCCTCCGGATATCTCACTCAGCGTACGAAACGCAGCAGCAAGCTGCAATTTTACGCCGGATTTCTGTGAAACAGTGGTAATGACCAGGACGAGCCGGCCCATTCATTTTATAGATAAAGCTATCTACAGCGTAGCTTTACCACTCGGAAGAATTCGAGAAAAACACACTAGAGCTGTCTGGGATTGGAATTTGTTTCCGATATGGCAATAGGGTTGAAACCTAAACCATCCTGGGATAAACATAAGCTCAGCGAACCGTTATGCAGTGGTACTATCTAACTATTTGAGGATACAGGCATGAGCATATATCATGTTGTCACATAAGACTGTGCCTAATACCAAATCACTACTGCATTATTTGACCGTAAAATTAAAAACAGAATTTACATAGTATACATTTAATCATACATATTATCAATATTAATGGGAAGTAGCAAACAAGATTTCTTCAAGACATAAACGGCTCTTACACTATACGATTTTCCGTGCCCTTTCTCCCAAACTATGGCAATTGAATAGCCCCGATCTTCTTTGGTGCCTCTCGCCCTGTCGACAGTATAGTATAGGAAGTTGAGAACTCCAGTTCAAAGACTTCAAAGCAATGGGTATTCTCGTATGCCTTCAGACTTTCAGATAGGAAGCAATCAAGAGCTTAATTTAAAAACCACGCTCATTAGCTAGGGAACAGGTTGCTCGAAGAATTGGGCCTGAGAAATCGTGTAGGTAACAGCCGTTTCAATAATATTGCATAGTTCTCCCTTGTTACTTCTTTATGGATTGACAGTGCCTACTGGACACGAACACACGCACGCCTTCAGATTGTCAGTCGGGCATCTATACCCCTCTTCACATCTGTTGAGCCTACAGCAAAATCTACAATCCCAGAGCTTCGGGCACGAGACGGTCCTGACTTCATCCTCTGCACTTGCAGCAGCCACCACCGCCAGGAGAAGAACCAAGAGGATCTTCGACATTTCTTCGGTTATTAAGTTAAATTCACTTGTAAATTGAATCGCTATTGAATATTAATGTTTCCTCGGGACTGTTTTTATACCGGTCTCAGTATCGGTAGTATTAGGGTACTCCCCTTTTATTGGTCGTTGTTTAGGGTGTCCGAGAAACTGACAAAAGATTAAATGTAGAGCCACGCCACAGTGTGCCTACAGGCAGTTTTGTCTACAGCATAAGGCTGGCTCGACTGGGTTGTTACCATTGTCTCAAAGAAAACTAACGTTAATCAGTAGCCGGCTGTTTTTTGTACGATGAGTAAGATATCTGAAGGTTCGAAACCTCCCTTCTTACCAATTCCTTAATTACCCTATTATTTGAAGGTTGACTAGGCGTCTATGGTTCTTCTGGTATTGTGAGCGTTCATGGGCGATGGAGATTACACACCATCAGGTGACCCACTTGCCACTCGTTTCCCGTCCTCTGCTATTAAAAAGTAATTCGTTTTGAAAGTTACACGTGGCTTAATAAAATTCACATCATACATATGTATGATCTCTTTTCCTTTTTTTTGAACCTGCCCCTATCCCACTCGCAGTGGGGTATGTTATTGTTGTCATTAGTCTCTTTTTTCGAATGGATTTGTGCTGTTAGTCTATATTGACCGACAGCCTCCGTGGCGTAGCAGCGAGTAGCCGGCTGCGAAGCGAGAGGCCGTGGGTTCGATTCCCGCACCGAGAAAAATATTTGAGTGATCCACAAAAATTTGGTTCGGGTCTGGGTGTTGTGGGACCGCACGTCCCTCGTAGTTCCTGATACCCACGATACAGGCTTACCTAGTGTGGGGTCAGGACTATGTGTGTGACTGTTGGGTGTATTTATTGCTTTTACAGCTTCACCTTCAGATGCATCTGCAAAAACCGTCGCCGATTTACGCAAAGAAGCAATCGAGTTTCGTAATACTGTGGCAGGGACAAGGTCACCATCGGGTGCATTGAGTGCCAACACGTGTCCCGGAGCTGGCCTCTATATATCGCTGAATGGTTTCTCGTCAGCAATTTTGTCGTCGTCGTAGCAATAACATTACCGTGTCGTCGCCTCCGATGCGACGTAAAGAAGCGGCTTGCTCCTACGTTACGGTGAGATATCCGGAGGTCCAAATCAAATTTCCCTTCCCAATCCCTTAATTATCCGTTTCTTTTAATGTCGGCAACGCACCCATGATTCTTCTGGTATCTGGGCTTACATGGGCGGTGGATATCACTTACCATCAGGTGACCCACGTGCTCGTTTGCGTGTGCTATAAAAAATACAGACTGTGTAGGTTTGGCACCCTTTGATACGGAACCCTAAAAATATAATACATACATACATAGACTCACGCCTGTTTCCCATAGGGGTAGGCAGAGACAACGGATTTCCACTTGCTACGATCCTTGTATACCTCTTTGGCCTCATTCACTCTCATTACATTTTTAATACATGCAATATATAATATAATAGTGTTCAGTAAAAATCATACATCGAAATATTAACCGGCGTTGACTGTCTCGGTGGCGCAGTTGTAATGCATACGCAGTACGAGTGTTGTGCTAAGGTCTCGGCTTCAATCCCCGGGTCGGGTAAAGTGATATTGGGTTTTTCTATGAAATGCTTAGTATCAACCCGGAGTCTGGAATTGTGCCCGGTATGGCGATAGGCTCGCCCCCTATAAAATCGTGGGACGGAAATAATTTCGGCGAAATGTGGGTGTACTGGTTACACCTCTGCTTACCCCTTCGGAGAGTACTTGCGTGTGTGCGTATGTATTTAATTGTCGTTTATGATTTTGGGAAAAAATAATCTGCCCGTATATTTTTACAATAACAAAATGTTAACCAACTTACTGATATCGCGAGTTGATGTCATTGAAATAAATAAATCACTGTAGTTAATTTGCCTAAATCTGAATGACCGTCTCGATCAGAAGGCCAATCCTCGTAATTTTAAATGTTCAAAATATCATTCCGATCTAGTCTCAGCGTCAAGAAAGTTGCAAATGGCATTCTCTTAAACCAATAATCAACGTCAAATGCACCTAGCATTAGCAGTAGCATTATACCGTTTTGGCTTCAGTCAACTTTTATTCTACATTCAATCTCATTACGATCTATGTTCACATTTGACGTTGATTATTGGTTTAAGAGAATGCCATTTGCAACTTTCTTGACGCTGAGACTAGATCGGAATGATATTTTGAACATTTAAAATTACGAGAATTGGCCTGCAGGTTGATATTGTTTCACAAATCGTTTTTTTTAAATTACTTTTAATGACGAAATACTCGCTTGATGGTAAGCGCCACGCCTGCCCATAAACAGAAGCAACACCTTTATAAGAAACCTTTAAAGAACTTTGAATTGCAAAACACTGCATGGCATTCGACTGCGCTCGTCATCCCGACATAATATAAGATGTTATGTCCCACTGGGTATTAGCCCAGTAATTTCAATTGAATATCGTTAAAACAGAAACACAACCTTTCACATTGCTGCTTGGCGGCAGAAATACCCTGTGGAATGATACTTTGTTAGACTACCGGCTTCATTTCATCTCCCCTAATCTTCATTATTTTCTATAAAAGTTTGTGTTTATTATTAGTTTCAGTGACGAAACGAGCAGGTTGCTCGCCTGATGGTAAGCGCCACGCCTGCCCATAAACAGAAGCAACACCACACGGAACTTTGAATTACAAAGCTCTGCATAGCATGGAACTGCGCTCGCTCGAGACATAAGATGTGAAGTCTCATAATACCCAGTAATTCCACTGGCTTCAATGTCCTTCAAATCAGAACACAACAGTGCTTACACACTGCTGTTTGGCGGCAGACGTAGACAAAGCGGTGGTAACAACCCAGACGGCCTCTTGCATACAAAGGACATACCACCATGTAAAGTCAACAAGCACCTACGATTCCTCAGGCATTATGGATGTTAAAGGGCAATGATGGATATTTGATGCTTACATACTTACATCAGAGGACCCATTTAATCGTTTGGTGGCTATAAAAATACACACATTTGCACAATTTTATGAGTGGTAGAGCCACACTGTAGACACTTTTGTCTACAGCATGTATGGGTCGGCCTGTCCGGGTTATTCCCCTTCCCAATTCTTTAATTATATCTTTCCTTTAAGGTTGGCAACGCGCCCATGATGCTTTTGGTATTGTGGGCGTACAGGGGCCGTGGAGATCACTTACACACTTAGTCAGGTGACCCACTTGCTCGTTTGCCCGCCTATGCCATAAAAAAAACACACAGGTATCAAATAGCTTTAAATCACACGACTGCCTCGGTGGCGCCGTTGTAATGCGTACGGGGTACGCCTTCTGTGCTAAGGTCTCGGGTTCGAACCCCGGGTCGGGTAGAGTGATATTGGGTTTTACTTTCACGAAATGTTTATTGTCAGCCCGGAGTATGGAATGATCCCCCTATCGCATCATGGAATGGAAATAAGCTCGGTGACATGTGGATGTACAGTTTATACCTCTGCCTACCCTTTCGGGAATTACAGAGAGCATATGTATAATAAATCCATATTTAAATAGCCATAAAATTAATAAATGATTGGTTTCTTACAAAAAAAATATATATATTTATACACTATAAATACGCACACACGCATCTATATAAAATAAATATAAATAAACTGTGGTTTCTTGTGGAATAAAAAATATAGTGATTTCTTATGCTTACGCGAATATTACACATTGAATTAAAATTAGTTTATACGGATTTTATCGCGGTTTGATTTTTATTTTAGTCCCGACGTTAACTTAACGATTAACATAAAAATTAAACCGCGATAAAATCCGTATGAACAATATAATAAAAATCAGATTTTCTTGGAAACCAATCTTGGTCATGCGGATATTCGTGAAACCAATACAATAAAATACTTATAACAGAGGTTCTCAAACTTGCCACCGTTTCTTTGATAGAAATTTGCTCTCAGCCTCGACTTTTGATTAAAGGGACTAAGAATATTTAATCAACATGCATACATGACATACACACAAAGACGAACTTTAGTACAAAATATTGGCAGTTGTAGAGACTAATAGAAGTGAAAACTTAGAACTTTAAGTATTAAAATGTTAAATTTCATAATGTATGAATTAAAATTATCAACATCAATCTGGTTTTCACATCTATTGACACTCCGAGCAACAATTATATGCATGTTTATATGGTGTTTTAGTACTCACTATTGTACTGCACAATGATTCTACAATTAAACGATTCAAATAATAATCAAACAAAAACACTATTTCAACAATGCATAGTATATACACATTGAACTTTTTAATAAATCCATTCAATTTCACTTATAAGATATACACAGCACTAATGTTGGACAATACGTCAGCTGTATAGCTACAGATATACTGCTATAATCATGTCGGTGACGCGAACCCATAAGATGTTCCCCTACAAAAAGTGCCCAACGCGGCTAAAGAAGTTTTGATTTCAAAAGGAATAAAATATAAACATAAAAAGAAGAGATGAAAAACAAACTAAAATAAAAAGGGGCGGGCAATGTATCTCATGCTATGTTGCTGAAAAGGTTTTAGTTCAACATATAAACTCAGGTAAGTGCCTGGCATTGGTTTTGGTGTAAAGCTATACCTATATTTTGAAGGCTTATTTACTATTTATAGTACCGAGACGCAATTTAAAATTGACACAATTATTATCTTTTTATCAACAGACTTAAACGAGACGCTAAAGGCCTGTTTCATAATGCAATTGAATTATAACCGCCAGATAATGCATTACACATAAAATTTATGACGTACCAATTGAACATACGATATCAACGTCGTGATATGCAAAGTGCATTATAGTTTATTTGACAGGTAACTTTTAATTACACATTTTGAAACAGGCGCTTAATGTTAATCCAAACTTATTTCAATAGATCACTGAAAACTGAATCTTGTTAATCTTGGTTCAGCCATTCTGGAAATTAGCGTGCATAGACAAACAGTAAAAAAATCTCTATATATTATTTTTCAAAGGTGATCTCTACTCCTTTGGAGATACTAGGGTGCTGGGTGACCACTGAAACAAGCACCGCTTTGCTGATATAGCACAACAACATAACCTAATAGCAATATGACGTCATATCACCTATCTGTCATTGCCAAGACTTGCAACTGCATGGTATTTACGTTGTAGTGTTGAGTAAAATATAATTATTAAATGAGTTTGAAAGAATAACCTCTTTTTTTTACTAATTCAGTACAAGGTCCAATGTCCAAGATCCTCAAATGAGGCGAGGAGTATTTTGTTGTGTTGTTACATAGACACGTCTACTTGAAGTGAAGAATGTGACTCATTCGTTCTCACTCTTTCACGCACACAGCCCACGTCATGGCATCAGTAGAAGAATAACGCAACGTAAAAAATTAAGTAGTACATACATACATAGGTACGTACTCACGCCTGTCATCCTCGAAGGGGTAGGCAGAGGTGTAAACAGTACACCTACTTTTCGCTGAGCGTATCTTGTTCTCATGATGTGATAGGGGCCGAGCCTAACACCATACCGGGCACAAATCCAGACTCCGGACTGATACTGAGCATTTCGTAATAGAAATACCCAATTTCACTTTTACCCGACCCGTGGACCTCAGCGTCAGCCTCAATAGTAACGCGTACGCATTACAACTGCGCCACTGAGGCAGTTTAAGTAGTACATGTAAAAAAATTGAGCCACTCTCACATTATATCATCATGTACTGCTTCTTATATGTTTTACTCAACACTATTACGGTTGTTTTTTATTTATTAAGCTTACGAGTATTTAAGTTATTGATATATTCGACTATTGTACCTGTGTGTGTGTGTATCATCTTGTCCGTTTCAAATAGATTTCTTTTCTTTCTAGTAGTAGTTTTAGGAAATACTTGAAAGTAAATTCTAGATTTTAAATAGAAGAATCTAAATGGCAATAATGTAGGCACAGTACTCATAATTGAAGAACTGTTTGCGATAAAACGTTATTTTGAACATATTTACTTATGAAAGATCAAAGGTTACGAACGTTAATTACAATCAGTTAGCATATTATATCTTTTGACAAAACAAAGTAATGACGATGTTTGGACAAATATTATAACTGACATATTATAATGTTGTGCAATTTTTGTTATTGCTTTGTTTTTGCGATACATAAACATATAAATGCTACAGATTTTGATAATCCAGTTAAAGAAATGGGAGCTTAATTCGCTTATAAAATATTCTGCCATATCACACACATTGAAAATATTAACTGCCTCGGTGGCGAAGTTGTTATGCGTACGCGTTACGACTGAGGCTGACGCTGAGGTCTCGGGTTCGATCCCCGAGTCGGGTAAAAGTTATATTGGGTTTTTCTGTTACGAAATGCTTAGTATCAGCCCGGAGTCTGGAATCATGCCCGTTATGGCGATAGGCTCGGCTATAGTGCCTATCACATCATGGGACGGGAGGTACGCTCGGCGAAATGTGGGTGTACTGGTTACACCTGTGCCTACCCCTTCGAGGATTACAGGCGTGAGTGCGTATGTATGTATGTATGAAAATATTAAGATGACTGATTCTGCTTCGGATTCTCTTATTCGTCTTAAGGGTGCCTAAAATAATATTTGGGAAGCTGTATTCAGACGTATAGTCAGTGCAGCAATAGCTCAGCGGGAAGTGGTACGGACTGTCGAGACAAAAGTCGCAGGTTTGAAACCAGTCCCAAGAGCACACACCTCTGACTTTTCTAAGTAATGTGTGTATTAATTGTTAATTATCGCTTTCTTTAGCGGTGAAGGAAACATCGTGAGGAAACCTGCATACCTGAGAAGTTCTTCATAAGAATTTCGAAGGTATGTGAAGTCTGCCAACCCGTATTAGGCCAGCGTGGTGGACTAAGGCCTGACTCCTCTCATTCACTAGAGGAGGTCCGTGACCAGCAGTGGGACATGTATATTACAGGGCTAGTAAAACTTAATTTTGGGCTGTATTATGTCCCGTCTTACGCTGAAAAACAGATTTTTTATCATATCACGTAAAAGTTATTATATTGGATTGATATTAAGAACGGTGATCAGAGGGGCGAGCACGAACAACTTACGAATAAATATTCGAACCGAGAACGCTAGCATTTGTATGAAGGTTCAAACAATTTTTTTACATTTCGATACGAATACATTTTAGCAAGTTGTTCGTGCTAGCCCCTCAGAACAGGAATAAATGTAATGTCGAACGTGAAGAAACATTTTAAACGTGTCTGCCTTATTTAACAGAAGGGTAGACAAAGTTTGAGAAGCGCTGCCAACAGTATAACAGTGCGTGTATCAGCAGAACTATAAAACTCGTCTAGACAAGTGATTTACGTTCACCTGAACGGTAGGGTACTTCGACACATGAACTTGTAGGATGTTTCACATACATACATACGCAGTCACGCCTGTAATCCCTGAAGGGGTAGGAAGAGGTGTAACCAGTACACCCACACTTCGCCGAGCGTATCTCCGTCCCATGTCTCATGAGGCGATCCCATCGCCATACCGGGCACAAATTCCAGACTCCGGGCTGATACTGAGCATTTCGTAATAGAAAGACTCAATATCACTTTAACCCGACCCGGGGATCGAACCCGAGACCTCGGCGTCAACCTCAGTCGCAATACGAACGCATTACAACTGCGCTACCGACGCAGTATCACGCACGTGTTATACATTTTGTCATAAATGAGTTCTTTATTGGACTACGTCTCATCTGAACATTGTGACCAATTGTAATAGCCGACTCGGGCCCCAGGTCTTCTCCGTCATTAACGCAAGTAAAAAAGAAAAAAAGAAAGCACGCTATATCCTCAATTGGATTGACAATAATTCTCTTAAAGATCATATATTTTATAGGTGTAAGAGCCACGCTGTAGAATGTTTTGTCTACAGCATGAATGGGCCGCGGCTCGATCGGGTTGTTACCACTGTCACGCAGAAAGCCGATGTAAGGTAGCAGCTTACTGTTGCTTTCGTATGGTGAGTGAGATATCCGGAGGGTAAGGTCGTCAACGCGCCCATGATTCTTTTGATAATGGGCGGTGGAGATCAATACTATCAGATGACCCACTGTCGGCCTATGGTAATATGGTGGTAAGAAATGATAATAAATCCTCGTTAAATGAATGATTCATTTACTTGTGTAATGTGACCGAAAAACCCACGAATAGTCATTGTTTAGATAACTCAAGGGCCATAATACGCATTGGAATTTCCTGCTTTATTGGTCAATTCTTATCTCGGGTCAGGAATAACTACATTAGTTGAATTTATTTTAAGATATTTTTGAAGTGAAAACTTCTTTAGGCGCGTTGAGCACTTTTTGGGTGAACAAAAAGCGTGAAACTCGCGTCATCGTCACCGCACACTTCCCATGAGCTATATGTATACTGTGTATAAATGTACATGTCCGTGCGTTATTAGTATACATTATATATATACAAGGAGTATATCTCTCTACATATATATTAAATTGATCATTAACACTAAAAATAATTCAAATATAATAATCTAATAGCTCGATGATACAATTCACAAGTTACTTAATTTTCACTTCTATCGGCACTCCCCAAAGACAGCCCGCATGTTTTGTTGTCTTTGAAGTCAGACGAGCTGTGGACCTGTTAGTAAATGATTACCATAGTCCATGACCATCGACAATGTCAGGAACACAGATAGATGCATACTGTGACAGCTTCCCTGGCGCAGTGGGTGAGTAGCCGGCTGCGAAGCGAGAGGCCGTGGGTTCGATTCCCACACCGTGACAAATGTTTATGTGATCCACAAATGTTTTTTAGAGTCTGGATGTTGTGGGACCAATTCCCTGGTAGTTCCTGATACCTACGATACAGGTTAACCTAGTGTGGGATCAAAACTATGTGTGTGACTGTTGGGTGTATTTATTTTATTTAAATATTTTATACCCAATTTGAAGAAAAGCATGCCATAGCGATGCGTAACCATTGTGGAGGAAATGTTATTCCAGAACCTGCAAGTAGGTAAATTACTTATGGAAATGTACTATACTGGAATTACGTAGTTCCAGATAGAATGGATGATATTTCGATGAAGAAGAGGTGAAGAGAGATGCGATGGTAAAAAGGAGATTGGGTCTTAGTTTAGTCTATTTCTTCGCAGAAATTTCTGCGACCAAGCAGCAGTATCTAAGCATTATGGTGTTTTGGTTTGAAAGACTTTCAAGCCAATGTACTGAGCATTATAAAACTTAACATCTCATGTCTCGGCATAATAAGCGCATTGCATACTATGTCGCACTATACAATAAGTAAAAAAAACCCTATTGGGCGCTTTAACTCTGATATCAGAATCGATATACAAACGTAATGAAATAACTTGCATACGAATGTGAGACTATAAAAATATTTTTTTACATACATACACACTCACGCCTGTAATCCCCGAAGGGGTAGGCAGACGTGTAACTAGTACACCCACATTTCGCCGAGCGTATATTTTTTTTACTTTTATTTAAGTCCTTTATTGGTTGTAAGCCGTATTTCGATTGATTACCTCTGCAAGAGCGATGACTCGCGAGCCAGATCAAGATAGCAAATTGCGGGGTCGCGTCGCTTGTACGCCCGAATTCGTCATACGTCAATCAGTCAGCTGTTCATCACTTTTCAGTTGAAAAAAGAAACATCCTTCAACGGTAAAGCGAACGATAATTAACAATGAATCTCATTGGTGTCAGAGGTGTGTTCCCTGAGAGCTGAAATTGAACCTGCGATATCCGTGTCGTCAGTCCATTCCACTCCCTGCTATCGCCGCTAAACATAAAGTAATTTTTGATATCATCAATTCGCTATCAGTATTGGGTTTTCTACCATTTGAATGCAACTGATAACAGAACCGTATAAAAATGGCCCCGATTTTGCATTAGTATCAGTCACCATCCCGATATACAAGTGAATTAATCTCAATAACATAAGAAATGTCGAAGATTTTCCTTCTGGCTCTACTTCTAGCGGTGGTGGTTGCTGCAAGTGCAGAAGATGAAGTGAAGGCATTTATGTGCACGGGATTTTATGGATGCGACAGTTGCTGCGAAAGTATCGCCCGTGGATGTAAAAAGAGCAGTAATTTTTGGTTCGCCGGTTACTTAGAGGTGTGCAGATGCTCCTGTCCGCAGGGCACTGTATACCCACAGAGAAATGACATTAGAGATTTAAGGGATATTTTGAAGTCTTAAAAAATTGTTCAGCTGCTTTCCATTCAAAATTGAAAGTATTTTCTACAACCATTGGCTTACCATTGTTTCACAGTAATATTATTTTTTATTCAGCAAATACTCTTGATTCCATAATATAATTTTCTGATATATAAGCATAGCAGTGATAGCTCAGCGGGGAGTGGTACGGACTGTCGAGACGAAAGTCGCAGGTTCGAAACCAGCCCCAAGTGCATACACCTGTGACTTTTCTAAGTTATGTGTGTATTAATTGTTAATTATCACTTGCTTTTACGGTGAAGGAAACATCGTGAGGAAACTTGCATACCTGAGAAGTTCTTCATTAGAATTTCGAAGGTATGTGAAGTCTGCCAACCCGCATTAGGCCAGCGTGGTGGACTAATGCCTAACCCCTCTCATTCAGTAGAGGAGGCCCGTGCCCAGCAGTGGGACGTGTATAATACAGGGCTAGTATTATTATTTATTGTTTATAAGCATAATAAAATGTTGCATAAATGATATTTTTTTGTTTTTATATCTTCGTACCTCTCAATGAAAATCTACACCCATATAGGATCCGTTAATTGTCCACCTGTCAGAGGGGCGAGCACGAACAACTTACGAATAAGTATTCGAATCGAGAACACTAGAATTTGTATGAAGTTTCAATATTTTTTTTTGACATTTCGATACGAATACGATCTCGCGAGTTGTTCGTGCTAGCCCCTCTGTTCCTATTTTGTCTTAGAAACGGCCTTTCTTTTTTTTAACGTTGGGATACCCTTTATGGGTACCGCCCCACTGCATGGTCGGCCTGGGCCTGGCCACATGTTACAGAAAGATTTGTCTTGTAGTTTTTACTACCGGCCGCCTGACATCAACCCCTCTGAGGAGAAAACACCCAGACCCGAAACAAATTGTGCATCACACAAACATTTTTCTCGGTATGGGAGTCGAGCCCGCGGCCCCTCTCTTCACAGCCAGCTCACTCGCCCACTGCGCCACGAAGGCTGTGTTATTCTATTTATTTTTATTACCCAATTCATTATTAAAATAAAATATATTTAAATGATTATTTTATCGATATTATATGAATAACCGTTGTATTTGTCTATGCGACCATGATGCTGCATGTAAATTATAAATAGGTAGTTTTATATCGCGAATTATTCAGTGGTATAATTATTCAGTGGTATAATTTTCATAATCATCAGTACTAACACTCGTCTTAGTTTTCGGAAGGGATTTCCTTACATTATTTATACTCCACTCGTACTATTGGGCATGGGCCTCTTCTATTAATGAGAGGGTTTAGACTGGCCACTTCGCTGGCCTAATGCTGGTTGGACATATGATATACCATCGCAATTTTTCTGAAAACCTCAATATGTTTCCTTCAAACGATAATTAACAATTAATCTCATTGGTGTCAGAGGTGTTAATTAAACCCGCGACATCCGTGTCAACAGTCCATTCCACTCCCTACTATCGGTGCTTATACTGATAACAGAGCAGTATAAAATGGCCCCGATTATGCATAAGTATCAGTCAATATCCCGATTTACAAGTGAATTAATCTCAGTAACAGAAAAAATGCCGAAGATATTCCTTCTGGCTCTACTCCTAGCGGTGGTGGTTGCTGCAAGTGCAGAGAATGAAGTGAAGACGTTTATGTGCACGGGATTTTATGGATGTAACAATTGCTGCTCAAGTATCGCCCGTGGATGTTTAAAGGAGAGTGACTTTTGGGTCGCCAGCTACAATGAGGCATGCAGGTGCTCCTGCCCACAGGGTACTGAATACCCACAGAGAAATGACATTAGGGATATAGATAACGTTTTGGATTATTACAAATAGTTCAGCTGTTTTCTATTCAACATTTAAACTATTTTTTATAATATTGGCTTACCATTGTTTCACGTTAATATATATATTTTTTGTAATTAAACGTTGCATAAATTATTTTTTGTTTTTATATCTTCGTACCTCTTATTGAAAAACTACACCAATATAAGGTCCTTTAATTAATTATTAGCCATCTGTCTGTTCCTATGTTACAGCCCTTTTATTTATTAGAAACGGCCTGGCGTATCAAATTAAAATTATTATTGAAAAAAAATTGGCAGTAGAGACTGCCGATAGAAGTGAAACCTTAGAACTTTTAGTATGAAAATTTGAAATTTCATAATGTTTGAACTAAAATTATATACATAAATCTGGCTTTCACATCTATTGACACTCCGAGCAATAATTATATGCAACATTTTCTACTTTAATCTTTAAAATTATCGTAAAGAGTGTCGCTTGTAGCACAGGTAAAATGTCTGAAAAATATTTTTTGATTCTATATCTATGAGGCCCTAGAGGCAGCTTAGCGCATCATGTTAAAATTAATATGAAAGAATAATGTCAACAGTCTTTTGCATACACAAATGCACTATACACTGCTCCAGGCTGTTTTCAGACCAATAAGTGACATTAACATCGTCTTATAATCTGCCACCCAAGCAAATCCAAGGCGCATACTAATAAAGTGCAAAGTAAATTCAATCGTACACCGATATGGCGAGAAACAATGGTAGTTAGGCGACAGTGAAGCCTGCTCACTGTACCTTTGTTTCATTTCCTGGTGCTCAGATATTTTTTCGTGTTCTAAGTAGATGGCTTGGGGCGTATGGAGTGGGACTGATTTAAAATACTCGACAAGTAACCTAACACGCACGTACCCACTCACATATGCACGCATACACAAAGGAAAGAGTAAGTGAGAGAAAGACAAAGGAGTGAAACTTGTAATACTATTCTTTGTTGAGCAAGAGGTTGACCATATTATCTGATTCCTGTTTGTCTGTAGTAACGCAGCACCTAGACGAATTATTTATACTTTTCATTTATACACCCAACAGTCACACACATAGTCCTGAACCTACACTAGGTTAACTTGTATCATTTTTATTTGTTTATCTACTACAAAACTATAAATATTATTCATTTGCTAACAAAATCTCTAGTTATCTTCGTCTTTTACTAAGGGTATCATACTTCCTACTAATACTATAAATGTGAAAGTGTGGATGTTTGTGAGTTTGTGAAATTGCATTGTAGCCAGTGAAATTACTGGGCATTATGAGACTTAACATCTTATGTCTCAGGGTGACGAGCGCAGCCCAATGCCATGCAGTGCTTTGTAATTCAATGTTCTGTGTGGTGTTGCTTCTGTTTATAAGCAGGCGTTTACCATCAGGCGAGCGACCTGCTCGTTTCGTCACTCAAGCCAATAAAAAAAAGTCAATCACGCCTTAACTGATGAAAGGTTTTGGATGAAATTTGGCACACTCGTAGACCATGACCTGGATTATAGGCTACTTTTACACGTGGGTGGTGCCGCGAGCAAAAGCTAGTCAATAATCAGATTACCTATTATTCTTGTGTCGAAAGCAAAATTCCAATATTCCTTAACATTCAATTGAAACAGAATCAATCTCCACACTCTGGCCCATATCACGTTATTAGGTATGATTGTGCTCGGCCCGGCACCGAACTGCGGATTTCAATAAAGCTTTCGACCTTTTGTTACGTGTGCTACCAATATTTGAGAGCTCACCACGCGCCAATATTAAAAGATTCATTTCTGAATGAGAACTCGTCCGTTTGAGCTCTGTTGCCCACTCGTGCCTCGTGCCATGTAACTATCTATTGTTTATATTCAGATTTTATAGTTTATCGCGTTTATGCTCGGATTGTTTGTTTCTTTAAACTTAATGCACTACTATATAAATCATATTTCTGTCGGACCATAAAGCTGTGGAATAGCTTGCCGGCGCACGTGTTTCCTCCTTCCTATAACTTGGGATCCTTTAAACGGAGTGTGAAGAAGCAACTAAGCAGGCCGGCATAATTCTGCCGATCTGCGATAGATTCAGTGTCTATCGTTGGTCGACAGTATTCATGGATTGCGCTATACTTACCATCAGGTGTAGCGTAGTCACTTTGCCGAGCCAGGATAAAAAAAAAAAAAAAAAAAAAATATAAGGAGAGGGTATTGTAAAATGTATATAATCCGCAAACATTTGTTGTGGAACGGTTAGTTTTTTGTAATTCCTGATATTATTATAAATCAGCCCTATGACAGCCTCCATGGTACAGTGGGCGAGTAGCCGGCTGTGAAACGAGAGGCGGCAGGTTCGATTCCCGCACCGAGAGAAAATGTTTGTGTGATTAACACATATTTGTTTCGGGTCTGGGTGTTTTCTCTCCAGAGGGGTTGACGTCAGGCAGGCGGCCGATCGTAAAAACTACAAACCAAATATTTCTGTATCATGTGTTAAAAAGCATGTAGCGCTGACTCCACTGCGAGTGGGATAAGGATAGATGTAAGGGCTCCGTGGCGCAGCGGGCGAGTAGACGGCTGCGAAGCGAGAGGCCGTGGGTTCGATTCCCACACCGGGACAAATGTTTGTGTGAACTACAAATATTGGTCTCGGGTCTGGGTGTTGTGGGACCGCAAGTCCCTCGTAGTTCCTGATACCCACGATACAGGTTTACCTAGTGTGGGGTCAGGACTATGTGTGTGACTGTTGGGTGTATTTATTTATTTATTATAAAATAGCCCTATAATAAATTGTTAAACTGCTGGACACGTGGCTCCTCCACAAATGAGAGGCGTTAGGCCTTTGCCCACCACATAGGCCTATTGCAGGTTAGCAAACTTCACACACCTTTGAAATTCCTATGGAAAATTCTCAGGTGTGCAGATTTCCTCAATATGTTTCTTCCACTATTATAGTAAGCGATAATTCACAATGATTACACACGAAACTTAGAAAAGTCAAATCACATGCTCGTGGCTCGTCTCAGCAGTCCATACCACCGCTGAGCTATCTCTACTTGCAATAGTTCCTAATAGCCACCACTTAATATTTGGATTTATCATCATCGGCCACAAGACGTCCACTGCTGAACATAGGCCTCCCCTAAAGCCTTGGAAAGCGACCTGCATCCATCGGCTTCCTGCAACCCTTGTCAGGTCGTCCGTCCATCTTCTAGGTGGACGTCCTCTTTTTTTTTATTAGATTAAATGACGAGACGAGCAGGTCGCTTGCCTGATGGTAAGCGCCACGCCTGCTCATAAACAGAAGCAACGCCACACAGAACTTTAAATAAAGCACTGCATGACACTGGACTGCGCTCGTCACCCCGAGACATAAGGTGTTAAGTCTCATAATGCCCAGTAATAGGGTAGTTTCCTATATTGAATTTTATACATTATTTTATAAGCAACAGAAAATGATACGCAAAAGAAACCCTTTTATTAAAACACAATCAAAATTGGTTCAGAAATGTGCCCGCAGTTATGACTTTAAATGTTGGTATGAGGAAAAGTGGGTGCGTAGTAGGGATATCTCACTATCTCGCTTGCACGCGTGCACTATAATGAACATTTTACACAGTGACGTCAAAGGTTGCATCGTCTGTCATTTGACAATTACCCCTTCTACAGGATTTCAATGGCTTCTATCTTATTTATTTTTGGTCCGATTTATAAAATTCTTTCTGCAATAGATTTTGAGTAACGTAACTTATTGATTTAAATAATAAAAAAAATCTAGTCAACTACAACCCTATTACACTGGCTTCAATGTCCTTCACACCGGAACACAACAGTGCTTACACACTGTTGCTTGGCGGCAGAAATAGACAAAGCGGTGGTACCAACCCAGCCGGTCCCTCGCAAACGAGGGACCTACCACCTTGTAAAGTGTTATATATATAATATTTGGAATAGTAATCCAGACTGCCTCGATCGCGCAGTTGTAATGCGTACGCGTTACGATTACGCTAAGGCTGAGGTCTCGGGTTCGATCCCCGGGTCGGGTAAAGTGGTATTGGGTTTTTCTATTTCAAAATGCTCAGTATCAGTCTGGAGTCTGGAATTTGTGCCCGGTATGGCGATAGACTCGCCCCCTATCACATCGTGGGACGGTGATACGCTCGGTGAAATTTGGGTGTACTGTCACACCTCTGCCTACCCCTTCGGGGATTACAGGCGTGAGTGCGTATGTATGTAATTGTAATTATTAACTGAAGAATTTTTGAATTCATGTTTCAGTAACTAAGCGACAGCCCATTCATAGCGGCGCATATTAATAATGAAGGAACCCAAGAAACTTAACAAGAGTCCCCATAACGATCAAAAGAATTCCACCTGAACCGGCAGCCGCGAAGTTTTAATGAATATTCTATTCGCCCTCAACACGAGACTTCCATGATTTTTATATTGTAAAGTTCCAAACGCATTACCTATGCATTGTCTCCCGTTGGTACGCTTATTTAATTTTTATGGAATGGGGATGGTACGGAAGACATCTGCTGGAATATTTCATTTTGTTCTGAACATAATGTACTTGATACTAACTTTCTTAGAAATAGGGCTTTGTTACAAAAACAATGTTGTATTACTGATTTCTTGTGTTTACGCGAATATTACACATTGAAATAAAACTAGTTTATACGGATTTTATTGTGGTTTAATTTTGTTTTAGTCCTGACGTTTTGAAAGCTTTTCAGCCTTCGTGGTCACGGGAGAGACTGACGTCAGGACTAAAATAAAAATTAAACCGCGGTAAAATCCGTATATAAACTAGTTTTATTTAATTTTTTATTAAATTTTATTAAACTAATATTAATTATTTTAAGCTAACTAAGTAGTATGATATGGACAATAATAGTTTGAAATAAATAATTTGAATTTGAATTATTATAAAATTTTCTAATTCTACTATAAATACAAATCATAATCCTCCGCGTGCTTTAGATAGTTTTAATAAATAGTGCAATGCTTAAAAAATAAAAATTACATCTATATTTTGTTAGCTTTCTATCTATCAACCAAATAATCAAAACTGAGCTACTCGTCTCCTGGGTTAATATTTTTAACGTCGATCTCAAGCTATCCCATTATATAACTTTTAAAAAATGCTTTCTGAGATTCATGATTCATGATATCATTCCCTAAATCCACTCAAATCTAAACATTATAGACATCAGGTCAGTCACGTCCATACGAATAAAATATTCAGCCGTTTGACGTGCAGGTGGAGATGATGCGCCGTGGCTTCTTTATGCATGAGAAACACTCCTGATTCTTAGATATGTGAACGAGATTGGGGTAAAGAGTGGATATGTAGATAGGACATTTGAGAGAAAAGTGTAGTAATAATACTAGCCCTGTATTATATACGACCCACTGCTGGGTACGGGCCTCCCCTACTGAATGAGAGGGGTCAGGCCTTAGTCCACCACGCCGGCCTAATGCGGATTGCCAGACTTCACATACCTTCGAAATTCTTATGAAGAACTTCTCAGGTATGCAGGTTTCCTCACGATGTTTCCGTTACTGTTAAAGCATGTGATAATTAAAAATACACACATAACTTAGAAAAGTCAGAGGTGTATGCACTTGGGGCTGGTTTCGAACCTGCGACTTTCGTCTCGACAGTCCATAACACGCTGATACATTTCGTAATAGAAATTGTATTGTAAATTATGCATTTTTTTACTTTTACCTAAGTTCTAGTCTATTTTATAATCTATTTGGCATCGACGATTGCTACGTACCTCCAATACATTTACATTTATATTGGTCCGAGGAAACCCCACCCTCACCCTCCGCCCTCCGACAGTGAGGTCAATTCAATTACAATACTTTCTGTTACATCGTATTGTTATGTCCCCTTATCTCTTCAAAATTAAAAGAGAAATGAAACGAGAGATTATAAATAGTATACTATTGAATTTACCGACTCTGTGGCGCAGTTGTAATACGTACGCGTTACGATTGGAGCTAACGCTGAGGTCTCGGATTCGATCCCCGGGTCGAGTAAAGTGGTATTGCGTTTTTCTATGACGAAATACTCAGTATCAGTCCGAAGTTTGGAATTTGTGCCTGGTATGGCGATAGGCTCGCGCCCTATCTCATCGTGGGACGGAGATACGCTCGGCGAAATGTGGGTGCATAAGTTACACCTCTGCCTACCCCTTCGGGGATTACAAGCGTGAGTGCGTATGTATGTATGTACTATTGAATTTGTGACTAGTCTTCTTTCACCTGCCCTTATCCCACTAGCAGTGGGGTCAGCGCAACATGCTTTTTAACACATGTTACAGAAAGATTTGACTTTTTACGAACATACGCCTGCCTGGCGTCAATCTCTCTGGGGAAAATACACCTAGACCCGGAACAAATATTTGTGGATCACACAAACGTTTGTATCGGTGCAGGAATCAAACCCGCGGCAGCCGGCTTCTTGTCCACTGCGCCATGGAGGCTGTCTGAATTTGTGACTAGTGTTACAATAAAATCAAAATATTTATTGAATCCATAAAATTTTAAACATTATTTAGATTTACTCTACCATCAGTTCGAAATGCGGTTTTGTTAAATAAGAACGGGCAAAAATTTCTAATGTTGCTCTTTTCAAAATTGATTTCCAATATCTGCACCACATTCTTCTCTTTCCACCTACCCTTATCCCACTTGCAGTGGGGTCGGCGCAACATGTTTTTAACACATGTTACAGAAAGTTTTGACTTGTAGCTTTTACGAACGTCCGCCTGCCTGACGTCAACCCCTTTGGGGAATATTTGCACTAAATTAATAAAATTTATTTAGAATAACAGTTAGAGCAGCTCAATTTTACAAGGTGGTAGGTCCCTCGTATGCGAGAGGCCGGCTGAGTTGGTACCACCGCTTTGTCTATTTCTGCCGCCACACAACAGTGTGTAAGCACTGTTACGTTCCGGTGTGAAGGACATTGAAGCCAGTGTAATTACTGGGCATTATGAGACTTAACACCTTATGTCTCGGGGTGACGAGCGCAGTCCAGTGTCATGCAGTGCTTTGTTATTTAAAGTTATGTGTGGCGTTGCTTCTGTTTATGAGCAGGCGTGGCGCTTACCATCAGGCGAGCGACCTGCTCGTCTCGTCATTCAAGCTAATAAAAAATAAAATGCCAATGAGGAACATTATAAAGTAAAATAAAAGAATGAAATTATAATGATTTTTGCATAAGATCCTCATGATAATATCATTATTTTTATTAGCTAGTAAGTGCGTAAGTATTTATGTGTATGTATGTATGTATGAAGAATTTTTTGACGTTTTCTGTTGCTTTTGTTACTGTCATTGTCATTGTTCTGTGTTGTCAAGTGTCATAGCCACAGACTACTTAGAAAGAACTGACGCTCACAGAATAAAACCTTAGACCATACAGGCTGCCAATATAAATATTTTTTTATTATTAGTTTAAATATTAATCACTTTTTTTTTTTCGTAGCTATATTCATTTAATTTAGTAATATTTATTGTATTTTAGATTTACTATTTATGTAGTTTATTAAAACAGTTATGCTGACCGTGATAGCACCCTGGGTTACCATCTGAAAACCAGCGCTGCAGCGCTTAACTCGTTGTAGCATTTAAGCTGAGATGGGACCATTTACGGCCTCACACAACTGATTAATAGGCATTCTTTGCCTATTATACCCGTTAGCCTACTGTAATTGTAAATTGTGTTTTAAGTTTTTCTCATTTTGAATTTTGTAATGTGCAGTAGGTATTGTAGCTAAGCGATGTATTAGTCTTAGGTATTAGTGTGAGATACCGTAATAAATACATTTCTTTCTTTCTTTCTTTCTTTCAAGAATATAAAGCTTTGATACATAAAACCACTGTCTCATTAACATAATATTATTTTATTTATTTAATAGAAATACCATTAGGACTGCCTCGGTGGCGCAGTTGTAATGCGTACGCGTTACGATTGAGGCTAACGCTGAGGTCTCGGGTTCGATCCCCGGGTCGGGTAAAGTGATATTGGGTTTTTCTATCATGAAATGCTTAGTATCAACCCGGAGTCTGGAATTGTGACCGATATGGCGATAGGCTCGCCCCCTGTCACATCATGGGACGGAGATACGCTCGGCGAAATGTGGGTGTACTGGTTACACCTCTGCCTACACCTTCGGGGATTACAGGCGTGAGTGCGTACATTAAGTAACACAGAACTAACATACTGTAAAAATCAATTAAGAAACAAATTATGTGCTTACCTTTTAAAGGTATTTACAGCTCTGACGAGTGGTAGAGCCACGCTGTAGACAATTTTTCTACAGCATGAATGGGCCGGCTCGTCCGGGTCGTTACCACTGTCTCACAGAAAACCGGCGTAAAGTAGCAGCTTGCTGCTGCGTTTCGTACGGTGAGTGAGATATCCGGAGGCCCAAATCCCCCTCCTTCCAATCCCTTATTATCCCTTTCCTTTAAGTTCGGCAACGCGCCCATAATTCTTTTGTATTGTGGGCGCACATGGGCGGTGGAGATCGCTTACCATCAGGTGACCCACTTGCTCGTTTGCCTGTCTGTACTATAAAAAAAAAAAGCTTACACAAAAAATTACTATGTCATAATTACCTACTAATAATTATTATAAATTATAAGACAAGTACACACACACATTAACATAATGCTTTTTTTTAAATGAAGTAATTAATAATTTAAGTGTAGTCATGAAATATCTTCCCAAAAGTAAACCCCATTGTCCAATCAAAAGTATCTTAATTATTTATTGTTACAAACTTGCAGAAGTAACAAGATTAGAACGATGTTCCGCTTGTAGAGTCGTTTTGAATAATTCATGCGTTAACATTGCGAACAGGTAATTTTAGGCGCCGAAAGTTTTACAAGTTTCCAGAAGATTTGCTTGGATAAAGGATTATGATTGTGGTGGTGAACAGGCAAGTACTGTATTCGATTTCTATTGTTTCGTTTCGATTTTTCTATTTATACAATGTGGTAGATCCCTGTTATGCGAGAGGCCGGCTGGGTTGTTTCCACCACATTGTCTATTTATACCGCTAAGCAGCTGTGTGTAAGCACTGCTGTGTTCCGGTTTGAAGGAAATTGAAGCCGGTGAAAGTACTGGGCATTATGAAACTTAACATCTTATGTATCTGGGTGACGAGCGCACTCCAATGCCCTGCATTGCTTTTTAATTCAAAGTTCTGTGTGGCGTTGCTTCTGTTTTTGGACAGGCTTTGCGCTTGCCTACCATCAGGCGAGCAACCTGCTCGTCTCGGCATTCAAGTTAATAAAAACTAATATGAATCTCATTCCAAGACGATTCCAATCCTATTTTGAGATCGCATTTTAATAAAATCGTTTGCCATGAAGTTTGCCGTGAAGTTAGCCGTGTGTGGCGTACAATGGGATGTCTGTATAATAATAATAATAACAAAAAACGATAAGAGTATGTTATGAAAGAAAGAGTGGTAGAGCTAAGCTGTAGACAATTTTGTCTACAGCATGAATGGGCCGGCTCGTCCGGGTCGTTACCACTGTCTCACAGAAAACCAGCGTAAAGTAGCAGCTTGCTGCTGCATTTCGTACGGTGAGTGAGATATCCGGAGGCCCAAATCCCCCTCCCCTTCCCAATCCCTTATTATCCCTTTCCTTTAAGGTCGGCAACGCGCCCATAAATCTTTTGTATTGTGGGCGTACATGGGCGGTGGAGATAGCTTACCATCAGGTGACCCACTTGACCGTTTGCCGGCCTAAACTATAAAAAAAAAAATTGTGAAGAAACGATATGTAAGTGTGCTATGTAAACACTCATTAATACATACATACGTACATACGCACTCACGCCTGTAATCCCCGAAGGGGTAGGCAGAGGTGTAACCAGTACACCCACATTTCGCCAAACGTATCTCCGTCCCATAATGTGAAAGGGGGCGAGCCTATCGTCATACCGGGCACAAATTCCAGACTCCGGGCTGATACTGAGCATTTCGAAAATACCAACATCACTTTTACCCGACCCGGGGATCGAACCCGAGACCTCAGCGTCAGCTTCAGTTGTAACGCGTACGCATTACAACTGCGCGACCGAGGCAGTCTAAAGTTAATGATTAAAATAATAATAATAAATGTTGGTACTCAAAGTCTGTGAGTTGTAAACATTAATTAATTTAATTTGTTGAAGTATGTGACTGTTTGTTGTCCAAAATAAAATAAATAATTATTTTTTCCTTTTAATTCCGGTAGCAGATAGGCGCCACCATCGCATCGCAAAAATACTCGAGACGAAATTGCTTTAAAATTTATTTTATTTTGTAATCGTATTTCAAGAGTACACAGGCAGGCGTCCCATTCATGCTGTACACAAAAGTGTGTATAGCTCTACTACTTTCAACTAGTTAAGGCCTCTCATTATAACGTGGCCCATGCACAGCAATGGGACAGTATTAATACAAAGCCATGTCATTATTATTCCCATAAAATCTATAGAGGAATTAGAGATAAGCGAATGAGGAATCGAACCCTGGACAGATGTACGTGAGACATTGATTGATTAACCTTCATTCATACGCTATTATCCACTTATTATGATCTTAAGAACTGTAATAATATATGGCAAAATGTACTTTATTACCTAAACCATAAGGCTGAAGGAAGAAGCACAAGTAAAGTAGTAAAAGGTAGAATTTGACAGCAAAATGGATGGATACCGTGACATATTTATCATAAGAGCTATCCTAGCTTAGTAGATAAGTCGTTGGCATTGAATGCGAGGGCGTGGTTTCGAATCTTATTTTGAGATCAGGATGTTTGTGGTTTTAGGTATATTTATATCAATATAAACACACCTTCATATTCCTCATCGAATAAAGTTGGAACATTTTAAGAAGAAGGGAGACCGGAGAGAATAAAAAAATGACAGTGGTAGAGACTGCCGATAGAAGTGAAAACTTAGAACTTTTAGTATTAAAATTATTAAATTTCATAATGTTTGAATTAAAATTATCAACATAAATCTGCTTTTTACATCTATTGAGACTCCGAGCAACAATTATATGCATGTTTATATTGTTTTTTAGTACTCGCTATTGAACTGCAAATTGATTCTACAATTAAACGATTCAAATAATAATCAAACAAAAACACTATTTCAACAATGCACAGTATATACACATTGAACTTTTCACTAAATCCATTCAATTTTGCTTATAAGATATACACAGCACTAATGTTGCACAATACGTCAGCTGTATAGCTACAGATATACTGCTATAAGCATGTCGGTGACGCGAACGCAAAGATTTTCCCCTACCAGAAAGTGCCCAACGCGGCTAAAGAAGTTTTCACTTCAATAATTCGCCCAACTGAGAACTCCCTCCCTTTTGAAGTAGATTAAAAAGATAGTGCCTATAATTAGTAGGACAGACAGATAGACGGACTGCTCAGGTTTGTTACTAGGGTTAGTTTTAGGTGCGGTACCCTTCGGGGTAGAAAAGCAAGCATCATAAAAAGAATTTTACTCTACCTATATCTATCAGTATGACCAGGAATTAAACCAACAACTTCCCCAATAAACCGCTTTCAGAGGATTACAGATGTAAGCGCATAAATTGGACGCAGTTCACCTGACTCGACCTGTGGGGGCTTTGTGCTTTAATGAACAAAAAGTCCGGCTATAATCTGACGTGCCGCGGGGAAGTCCGGATTAATTGGCAACACATAACTGTACTATGTTTTGTGCACTAGATTAAATTGTATGGGATTTTGTCGGATAACAGCAATTAGTTGTCTTTATGGGCCGAATTTTCAATTTCCAAATAAATGTTATAACTATATCAAATAAAAAGACGAAAAAATGCTAAATTATTACGCTTCTAACAAATACGAAAAATCATGTATCATACTGGTTCTTCGTTTAATGTGGACATTAAAAAGTCGGCACTAAATATATCTATTTTGCTGGAAATAAAGTCTCAACTCTCAAGTATTATCAACGTAAAACAAACAACAATCACACTAACGCCCGATTTCTGAAAGGCTGATCAAATCAATATTCAACTAACAGAAATTTGAGATGACATAGCTGTCAAATCAATTAGAGTTGCTGAAACGTTATTTAATGAAAAAATTAATAATATTTGATATCTCTTTAGTAGCATTTGACATATGTTTTTTCATATTAATTTGAAAGTTATTAGCTACCATATGTGTCAAATCAAAGGTGTTGATCACGCTTCTAGCAACTCAATTTCGACTTGACATTTGATTAGTTAATTTGACATTGATCAGCCTTTCAGAAACCGGGCGTTAATCTTACATTTAGCAGATATCACTCGATCCGATGCCGTCGGAGTAGTATACGTCGTAGTATAGTATTACGTCACTAACTGTAGATCATTGAATAATTATATTCTACTTTAGCTAGCAAAGCATAGTTTATCTCCTAAAATGCTCAAAATAAAGTCTCAATGAAACACAAAACTACAGTAAAGCCACAAGCATGTAGTATCCGACCCGATGCCTTTGGAATGGACAATAACTCGCTAAGTGTAGACGCGTCGTATACTTCAATACGCAGTTTTTACGATGGCCAAATATCCACTAATTTTATAATCTAGGTAGTATAAAAATCCTCAGTAAAACTACAATGAATAATATACATTAAATCCCACCATACAATAAGGGGGGCGAGCACGAACATCTTACGAATAAGTATTCGAATCGAGAACGCTAGCATTTGTATGAAGGTTCAAACAATTTTTAGACATTTCGATACGAATACGTTCTCGCAAGTTATTCGTGCTAACCCCTCAGCTCTCACGCGAATACCATCGCAATTAACTTTATCCCACTAACTATAGACGATAAAATCATTATAAACATAATTAAGATCACATAGTAGTATTTCGAAACCAGCCCCAAGTGCATACACCTCTGACTTTCTAAGTTATGTGTGTATTAATTGTTAATTATTACTTGCTTTAACGGTGAAGGAAACATCGTGAGGAAACCTGCATACCTGAGAAGTTCTTCATAAGTATTTCGAAGGTATGTGAAGTCTGCCAACCCGCATTAGGCCAGCGTGGTGGACTAAGGCCTAACCCTTCTCATTCAGTAGAGCAGGCCCGTGCCCAGCAGTGGGACGTAAATAATACAGGGCTTATTATTATTAGTATTTCATAAATTCTTGATAAAACACGAAAAATATACAGTAAATCCCACATTTAGCAGATAGTACCCGATCCGATGCCGTCGGAATGGGCAATAACTCACTAATTGTAGACGTGTCGGCCACCTCAATACGCAGTTTATACAGCGCACAAATCTCCTCAATACATTTTTATTGGACTCTACCACCTTCGGACCCGTCGTACGTGATAGGAATTTTTATACGGATTGGCGCACAGTGGGTAATAAAAACGCATTAAATGACGTTTTTGATTGGTAGAGCCACGCAAACAGTTCTGTCTACTGCATAAATGGGCCAGCTCGTCCGGGTCGTTAACATTGTCTCACAGAAAACTGGCGTAAAGTAGCTGCTGCGTTTCGTACGGTTAGTGAGATATCCGGAGGCCCAAATCCCCCTCGCCTTCCCAATCCCTTAATTATTCCTTTCCTTTAAGGTTCGCAACGCGTCCATGATTCTTTTGGTTTTGTGGGCGTACATGGGCGGTGGAGATCGCTTACCACCAGGTGACCCACTTGCTTGTTTGCCGGCCTATGCAATAAAAAAATAACGTCTTTTAAATAAATAGTTTTTTTTATTTGGCCCACAGGTTGATAACACAAATATATGTATAATGAATTAATGAAATAAGAATGAATAATAACAATAAATAAATAAATACACCCAACAGTCACACACATAGTCCTGACCCCACACTAGGTAAACCTGTATCGCGGGTATCAGGAACTTCGACGGACTTGCGGTCCCACAACACCCAGACCCGAGACCAATATTTGTGGTTCACACAAACATTTGTCCCGGTGTGGGAATCGAACCCACGGCCTCTCACTTCGCAGCCGTCTACTCGCCCGCTGCGCCACGGAGCTGTCCTTATTAGTGTACGCGACTTTAGAAGTGGACACAGCATGTAATAAGAAAGAAAATGTAATTGAGTACCCTAAATTGATAGTATTTATTTTAATTTATATACATACAGACACTCACATATGTATCCAATAGGGGTAGGCAGTTAATATTGAGTGTCGCAACTTACGATCTTATCTCACCTCTTCAACCTAATCGACATTCATACATTTTCGAACATTCTATTGACGTGCCTTGTAATATTTTATAAGATGTTTGCCAAAACTATTCTTCTTCCATCTAGCCTTATCACACTCGCAGTGGGGTCACATTTTAATACATTTTACAGAAAGATTTGGCTTGTAGTTTTTCCGACTTCCGCTTGCCTGACGTCAACCCCTGTGGGGAGAAAACAAACCCGAAACATATATTCATGGATCACACAAACATTTGTCTCGGTGCGGGAATCGAACCCACGGTCTGGCGCTTCACAGCCGGCTACTCGCCCACTGCGCCACGGAGACTGTCACCTTGAACAAAAAACTATTCCATAACGAAAACTAAATATTGTTAGAACTATTACCCTTGAGCACACTGAATGAACTGAGTGTTTCTAGGCAACAATAAGTTCAACTGAGCCAGCGTAACCACGTAGTAATGTATTTGAGACTGGTGACTGATTAACGAGAACCAAGAACACACAGAACCCAGAGAACTGAGAGCACTCGCAGCACTGAGAACACTCGCAGCACTCACAGTACTGAACTCCCAATGACAGAGCGCTCTCTTATAAAGCAACTGTCACCCACCAGGCGTACAACTTGTCTACTACTTGCACGGCTATTATTTCAATCTACGCGGCATTACATTCTCGGACACCTTCATTATCAATCGATAAATGATAAATAGGGAGTCCCCAACAAGTCTGGTGTTGCGATCTAACAAATGTTGCCTAAAAATACCATAGACAGCGTTTTTCAGTCCCAGTATGCGTTGTTTGCACGCGCGTGCGATGTGAACTGTATGATTTGTTTCCGATTTCCACAAAGCGCCCCTTTGGCAGGTGACCGCTGCCGCCGACAACATGTTTCGTGAAAAATCACGTGTATGGGGAATATTTAGTTCATTGTCGATAACCTACTGTTGATTTTTTACTGGCGTTTATTTTTTCGGTTCTGATAGTTTTGATCTTAATAACAATACTACTATTGTAAATGTGAAAGTATGGATGTTTGTGAATTTGAAGGAAAGAAAGAAGAAAAAGAATGATGAATGAAGATGTTCGTTAGTCAGTCATGCCTTAACGGCTAAACGGTATTGGATGAAATTTGGCCCACTGGTAGATTATGCCCTGGATTAGGACATAGGCTTTTTCCCCTGGCCTTTCACGCGGGCGGGCCGCTATCTAATAGTCCGCAAGATCTAGTAGTAAAATAAAGAAACGTAAATATCTACATATACAAGTATATGATTTAATGTTGGAAACTATTTTGGTTAAACATACATACATACGCACTCACGCCTGTAATCCCTGAAGGGGTAGGCAGAGGTGTAACCAGTACACCCACATTTCGCCGAGCGTATCTCCGTACCACGATGTGATAGGGGGCGAGCCTATCGCCATACCGGGCCCAAACTCCAGACTCCGGGCTGATACTGAGCATTTCGTAATAGAAAAACTCAATACCACTTTACCCGACCGGGGGATTGAACCCGCATTTCAACTGCGCCACCGAGGTTGTCGTGTCGCAATTTTGGTTAAATTACTATTATATATGTATTACTTTTCGTTCATACTAATACTGTATGTTTCCTATACAAAAAAAAAATATATGATCACTGAAAAAATAACCCTCGTTTTGTGCAGTTGAGTAACAAAAAGATTCTAAAGAATCACAGAACCACAAGAAATGTACCTGACGAGATCCAGATAAGACGAAATCAAATGTCTCAATCTGGTAAAGTGCAGAGCTGTGGGTCTCAAAGGATAATTTTTTAATTAAAACTAGAGGTTGCACAGCGAACTTAAACTTCCTCTTACCTTTACCTTATTAATATGCTGAATTATATCTGACTTGCATAAAACTAGATGGAATATAAATTGTTAAAATTACTTTCAGTCCCTTGAGAGATGTAGAGTGTTTTTAATAGAAGGGGTATACAGGGTAAACGTTATAAAGTTGTCATACAATATTTTACAACACACGCTTTACTCTTTTTTGTCGCGGGTTAAAAAATATTTAAATAAAAACTTACAAACCGCCTTCAAGTATTGAAAACATTAATTTTTTATACATGAACAATTAAAAATTATGGTTTTTTCTATTAAGAACTGGTCAGTCCGGGCTGATGCCCGGAGTCTAGAATTGTGCCCGGTATGGCGATAGGCTTGCTCCCTATCACATAATAGGACGGAAATAACCTCGGAGAAATGTGGGTACTGGTTACGCCTCTGCTTACTCCTTCGGGGACTATATGTGTTTGATGGCGATAGGCTCGCCCCCATCATATCATACGACAGAAACAACCTTGGCTAAATGTGGGTGTACTGGTTACTCCTCTACTTACCCCTTCGAAGACTACAAGTGTGAGTGTTTATGTATGAACGATAGCACAATAGCAATCTTTTTGGAGTCGGTGCTGATGCTGGTCAATTGAAAATATATCTTTGTAGTAAGAATAACGGGTTGACACGGTTAAATTTTAGTGGTCTAGCCGTGCGATTTGAACCATCTGAATAAACTTTCAATAGAATTGATTTTTATTTTTTATTTTTAGAGTATAGGCCGGCAAACGAGCAAGTGGGTCACCTGATGGTAAGCGATCTCCACCGCCCATGTACGCCCACAATACAAAAGAATCATGGGCGCGTCCCCAAAGAAAAGGGAAAATAAGGGATTGGGAAGGGGAGGGGGATTTGGGCATCCGGATATCTCACTCACCGTACGAAACGCAGCAGCAAGCTGCTACTTTACGCCGGTTTTCTTTGAGACAGTGGTAACGACCCGGACGAGCCGGCCCATTCATGCTGTAGACAAAATTGTCTACAGCGTGGCTCTACCACGTCGATGATCGTCGTTGTGTTTTGTTTGATCGTCGTGATCAAACAAAACACCGACTTTTTAAAAAACTCTTAAACTTGATGTATTTTTTTTTTCATGTTTTATTTGTCAGTACAGCTATAGAATGTAAATTCCAACACAATTGCGACGTGTTGTTATTAGTTGAGGAGTTAAATTTTTTTCTCCGAGCGCCATCAATATATCTTAACTAAATTTAAATGGGACCACATCGAACATAATCTCTATCAAATACATTAATTTTAAACAAAATCAGTCCACATACATACGCACTCACGCCTGTAATCCCCGAGGGGTAGGCAGAGGTGTAACCAGTAGACACTCATTTCGCCGAGCGTATCTCCGTCCCACGATGTGATAGGGGGCGAGCCTATCGCCATACCGGGCACAAATTTCAGACTCCAGACTGATACTGAGCATTTCGTAATAGAAAAACCCAATACCACTATGCCCGACCCGGGGATCGAACCCGAGACCTCAGCCCTCGCCTCAATCGTAACGCGTACGCATTACAACTGCGCCACCGAGGCAGTCAACAAAATCAATCAAGTCAAAATCAGTCCACAATATGTGAAAACCGATCTAAATACATAGAAGAAGCAAAAAAACTAATATAAAGAAAGATCGGAGAGCAGTGGGTGTAGTGCTGCTGCCTATCCCTACGGAGATATAAGCGTGAGCTTATGTATATACGTATAACACACTGTCTGAGCCTTAAAGATAATAAAATGTGTGCTACCAAAAACAGTCGTTTTCCATCCAGATTTCGAACTTAAGTACCTCTAATAAACTCAAAAGTTCTTTGAAACATGTTTTCTTTTTATTTCCAATAAAGTAGCTTACATGTTTAGTTTAACTGTTAATGTAAGTGAATGATATATATATAAATAAATAAATAAATAACTTAGAAAAGTTAGAGGTGTATGCACTTGGGGCTGGTTTCGAACCTGCGACTTTCGTCTTGATAGTCCATACCACTCCCCGCTGAGCAATCACTGCTCCTTTTCAACAAACGTTAGATAAATCGCCAAACTTCAATACAAAAACTTAAACGGGTAAATTGCCGACCAATTTGGAACGTGCAATTCTTCAAAAACACCTACTGATCGAGTTGTGCAGATAACTCAAAAGTTCTTGATTTTCATTAGCTATCGGCGACGAGGTTACTTCGATTCTCTTGCCAAGAAACTTTACTCCGAGCTAGATTTTTAGGTCTTGTTTGAACAAACTGGGAATTAAACGTTGGCTGAATAGTGGCTGTAACTTGTAACGTAATAAACAAACTTTTGTAACCAAAGAAAATTTTATATCAGTAGTTTGGGATACATATTGGGAATATTTAAAACAAACCAACACACCAAAAGAGGTTAGACGCATTCGAGCCGAAATAGGAGAAGATGATAGAGGACCGAACCCAGTGGAAGAGTAAAGGGGAGGCCTTTGCCCAGCAGTGGGACACAGAAAAAACACACCAAACAGAAGACCGTCAACTGAGGTGGGTCAAAGAGGGATTTTTGAGCCCTCGGTAACACTACTACTCATCGATTTTGTGTAAGATAGTGGCCATTGCGGTCGAACTGGCCCATTCATGCTTTAGATGAAATTACCTATTTTAGGAATATTAACCTCAACACCTCCATGCCTCCGTGGCGCATTGGACCAGTAGCCAGCTGTGAAGCGAGAGGCCACGGGTTTGATAAATATTTATTTTAGGTATGAGTGTTTCCTCCCCAGGGGGGGTTGGCGCCAGGCAGGCGACCGGTCGTAAAAACTACAAGCTAAATCTTTCCATAACATGTGTTTAAAGCATGTTGCGCCGACCACTCTGCGAGTGGGATAATAGAAGAATGAAGGAGGAAGAAATATAATTTTAACCTCAAATAACACTAAAAGACTTTTTCTAAATAAATACAAACAACAATTAAGCCAAAACGATATCTTAAACCGGTCACAAACTACCAAATACACGCTCGGCCAAAAAAACCACCTTCATATATTTTCCGATTGCTCCACCGACGTGAGGCGAATCCAATCATTTTTTCTTATTTCATCCCCCCGATTGATTGGGCCGGGGGTCATTTTTTTGGCAAACGACAAACAAAGCGCTGGGCAGGTGGGTTCCAATCGTTTTCATTGTTTTCGCTATTATTGTAGGTAAGTTATGACTGAGTTTTACGATTATTGTGTTATGTTTTTTATTGTTTATCGGTTTAGGATAAAACAATATTATATCGGTCCAGTAATGGGGTATTAAATAATTTATAATAACATTTTTGACAGCCGCCGGAGCCATCTGGAGCTGTAGCCAATGAGGGGGGCGGTTTGATTCCGGCACCGATACAAATGTTTGTGTAACAATATCGAGTCATGGTGTATAAGTCCCTCGTAGTTTCTGATGTCCAATCTACTGGTTAACTTAATGTGGTCAGCACTGTGGGTATGACTGTTGGGTGTAGTCAAAGACTTTAATGTATACTACTAGACAAGCTGCGCGGTACATAGAAATTGTACCACTAAGTTGCGGTCAATTGACTGTAACTCAATATTACCATCTCGCTTAATCTCAACTAGAACCCCTATCGCCTCCCTGTTTGTGATCTGTCAAAATCCCGCGTTATGTAACACAATTTTACTTCTAAACAGCCCGTCTAGCAGTATACATTAAAGTCTTTGGGTGTAATTAATTAGTAGAGTACGAAAAAACGGGGTGATTGAATTCAGAAGAAGATAGGAAAAAAATGGCTTTGTTTTTACACATTGCCGTATAAACTGACTTACCTGTGATCTACTAAAATAAAACAAAACACTTCTATACAATTTGGATATAAATTTATTAATAATTAAGACATAACGATATACTTTTTAAATTTCTTTTGTCTATTGTAAAGATACGTTTTAATATAAGCATTTAGGCCGTAAACGATATTGTAACAAATATTTTCAACTAATTACACTATTTCTTGGCCAAACGTGTACTTGCATAATGATAAACAAAGCAGCTACTAACTCAGGTGTTCGTGCTGCGACTACGCGCATGCATTTATTTGTAAAGCACTTGCTTGCATATTACTTGAATTTCTCCCGCCCACGTCGCGACTATTGAACTCCAGTTGGAATTTTGATTATATCCTGATTGTAGGTACTTATTTTGTGCCATAAAGTAATTCAATTTATTGACACTGCCGACAAGACGGGCTTGATGTCACAATTTGGATACTATCGTGAGTAGACAATTGAAAGGCTAACGCCCGGTTTCTGAAAGGCTGATCAAATCAACATTCAACTAACAGAACTTTGAGTTGACATCGCTGTCAAATAAATTCGAATTGCTGAAACGTTACTTAGTGAAAATATAATACTTGATCGATTGATCGAATATTCGATAAATCGAAAATGATGTTAGCTAACATATGTGTCAAATCAAAGGTGTTGATCATGCTTCTAGCAACTCAATTTCAACTTGACATGAGATTTGACATTTGATTAGTTAATTTAACATTGATCAGCATTTCAGAAATCAGGCGTAATTGTCGCACTGATTCCTATGTTGAATTTTACAGCTCCGTGGCGCAGTGGGCGCGTAGCCAGTTGCGAAGTGAGAGGTCGTGGGTTCGAGTCCCACACCGAGACAAATGTTTGTGTGATCTACAATGTCTCGGATCCGGGTGTTGTGTGATTCGCAAGTCCCTCGTAGTTCCTGATACTCACGATACAGGTTAACCTAGTGTGGGAACTTTGTGTGTGACTGTTAGCGTGTATCTATTTATTTATTTATCTTTCTACAAGACATATGTAAGTCCAAACCCCTCGCGTATCGTAGAGACAAGCTGATCATATCACCTGGGAAGACACGAAGTTCCATCAAAACTAATCACGGCAGATGAACCGTGAAATGATACCGGAAAGTTTTTTCCAGTGAAGGGTTGGCAGTAAATTCCCGGGGCAGGTGCTCCGGACTTTTATCAGATCGTGTTATTGAATCTGTAATCCTCTTTTATTACTTTTTCGTGTATTAAAAAGCTTTGTGGATACTCGTTTGGGGTAATTGTTCTTCGGGGCACTTATTTAGTATAGGTATTTTGATCTATATTTCTGAGTTTTTTTTTAAATATAGCATAGGCCGACAAACGAGCAAGTGGGTCAGCTGATGGTAAGTGATCTCGAATAAGTCGTAGAGTCATGCGGTAGACAGTTGTGTCTACAGCATGACTCTACGACTTAAATTACAAAATAAGTAAGGTAAGGTAATTGGTACATTTTATTTTTTATAGAATAGGCCGGCAAACGAGCAAGTGAGTCACCTGATGGTAAGCGATCTCCACCGCCCATGTACGCCCATAATACAAAAGAATTATGGGCGCGTTGCCGATCTTAAAGGAAAGAGATAAGTAAGGGATTGGAAAGGGAAGGAGGATTTGGGCCTCCGGATATCTCACTCGCCGTACGAAACGCAGCAGCAAGCCGCTACTTTACGTTGGTTTTCTGTGAGATAATGGCAACTACCCGGACGAGCCGGCCCATTCATGCTGTAGACAAAACTGTCTACAGCATGACTCTACGACTTAAATTACAAAATAAGTAAGGTAAGGTAATTGGTACATTTTTTTTTCTTTATAGTATAGGCCGGTAAACGAGCAAGTGGGTCACCTGATGGTAAGCGATCTCCACCGCCCATGTACGCACATAATACAAAAGAATTATGGGCGCGTTGCCGACCTTAAAGGAAAGGGATAATAAGGGATTGTGAAGGGGAGGGGGATTTGGGCCTCCGGATATCTCATTCACCGTACGAAACGCAGCAGCAAGCCGCTACTTTACGTTGGTTTTCTGTGAGATAATGGCAACTACCCGGACGAGCCGGCCCATTCATGCTGTAGACAAAATTGTCTACAGCGTGGCTCTACCACTCGTAACTCGTACATGTTTTAAATAATTTTATAATATAGCTGATTGACGGTAGGCTAAGGCACGTAACCAAGATATGAGACCGCGATACGCGACACAAGTCAAGCGACAAAGACACGTTTCTTTTATGTCGGAAACGAGCAAGTGGGTCACCGGTAGGCCTAGTAAAAGCTTTAATAGTTTTCCTAAACGATGACAGTTTTCGTGTTCTCTTCATACATCGAGTATTAGTAACCACTAATGGGAACTACTTGTATAATAAATTACACTTAATAATATGGTTAATTTTATTACATATTATTCGAATATGAAATTTGTTTTCAATCCATTTTTTCCTTTATTATCGTACTAATCTCTGCTCGCGGCTCCGCCCGCGTGAACGGCCTATTCATGGATAAAAAGTAACCTATGTTACTCAGTGATAATGTAGCTTTCTAACGGCAATTTTTTTTTTGAAATCGGTCCAGTAGTTTTTAAGTTTATTCGTTACATACAAAAATACAAATCTTTCCTCTTTTATAATATTAGTGTAGACGACTATTCCCTACCTGATGTATGTGGGTTCGCAGGTTCAATTTCTGGATAGGGGCAATGTTAAGCGTGGGAACATATGGTTTTGATTCCTGTATTGTAACAAATGTTTGTATATACGTGTATTTCATAAATATTTTAAACGAACCTAAAGTTAAATCCTAGTCTAGAATTCTAGCCTCCACCCAGGATATTTTTTATTAATTAGCTTAAATGACGAAACGAGCAGGTCGCTCGCCTGATGGTAAGCGCCACGTCTGCTCATAAACAGAAGCAATACCACACAAGTTTGAATTACATAACTCTGCATGGCATTGGACTGCGTTAGTCACGAGACATAAGTTGTAAAGTCTCATACTCTTATGGCGCTAGTTACCCATTGTAAGTTGTGGTTGCCGGTTTATGGGAGAACACTATATTTTCTGTTTGCTTGCGTATGTTTTTATATTAGTGTAGTGTATCGTCTTCTGGCAATACTAAAATAAATAAATAAATAACGCCCAGTAATTTCAGTGGCATCAATGTCCTTCAAACAGAAACACAACAGTGCTTACATACTGCTTGGCAGCAGAAATAGACAAAGCGGTGGTACGAGGGACCTACTAGTGATTCAAACCAAGATACTTGTACACACATTTCTACCAACAAACTGGACCAACGAAGTTACCCCAGTAATTTATCAAGGAACCTCCACGTCAGGCCTGAGACAGGTTTTTAATTAACCGTACACAAACACGGTTAAAAAATTCAAGTTAACGAGTTAGCTCGGGTTAATATTTTAAAGAAAATTTCACAACTAATGAACGGATGTTTCAGCTTGGAGTTTTAAATATTTGTGTTAATCCATAGTAGTTTATTTAGAATTTTTAAGTAATAAAAATTTAAATTATGTGGAGACATCGAGAATAAACAGCTTACATACATACATACGCACTCGCGTCTATAATCCCCGAAGGGGTAGGCAGAGGTATAACCAGTACATAAAAAAGTTTTTTTTATAGCATAGGCCGGCAAACGAGCAAGTGGATCAACTGATGATAAGTGATGTCTACCGCACATGTACACGAGATCATAAGAATCATGGGCGCGTTACCAACGTTAAGGAAAAGAGATGAAGGAGTGGTGGATTGGAGCCTCCGATTATATAATATGTGGAACGTAGACTGATGTGGGTAGATGATTATATATAAACTACATTAATATCTGAAGGCCAATTCTCGTAATTTTAAACGTTCAAAATAGCATTCCGATCTAGTCTCAGCGTCAAGAAAGTTGCAAATGGCATTCTCTTAAACCAATAATCAACGTCAAATGCACTTAGCATTAGCAGTAGCATTATACCGTTTTGGCTTCAGTCAACTTTTATTCTACATTCAATCTCATTACGATCTATGTTCCCATTTGACGATGATTATTGGTTTACGAGAATGCCATTTGCAACTTTCTTGATGCTTCTTGATAATGGAGATTAGATCGGAATGATATTTTGAACATTTAAAATTACGAGAATTAGCCTTCTGATGTCAGAGCACGAGAAAATGTGAGATTTCATCAGATAACAGCAAATACATCACGTTTTAGATGTTAGATTTTAATAATATAACGTTTAACAAAACTTAGAAACCGACTTCCAATTGTAAATTCCAATACAATAACACAATCGCGACGAGTGTATTGTTGTCCGTTCAATAGGCAAATTTGTTTTTTCCGTACTCCGTCATCAGATCTGAACCAAATTTACATGGGACCACATCGCAGCTAAACTATATGGAGTGAATTTTTTTTCTAACAAAATCGGTCCACAATTAACGGAGAAATCGATGTGCATAAGAAAAACAAAAAAAAGACGCGCCAAATTGAAAACCTCCTCTTTTTTTAAGTCGGTTAAAAATTTAAGCATCAGTTTATTCGATTGTAAAACCTTCTTTCGGAACAAACGTAAATAAAACTTCATTTTTTTTAGATTACTAGACGAGCAGGTCGCTGGCCTGATAGTAAGCGTCACGCCTGCTTATAAAAAGAAGCAACACCAATTGAACTTCGAATTATGAAGTACTGCATGGCGCTGAACTGTGCATGTCACCCTGGCACATAAGGTCTAAAGTATTATAATGCCCAGTAATTTCACTGGCTTCAATGTCCTTCAGACCGGATCACAACAGTGTTTACACACTGCTGATTGGCGGCAGAAATGACAAAGCGATGGTACCTACCCAGACGGCCTCTCGCATACGAGGGACCTACCACCTAGTTTAAGATAAAAAGAATATACTGTATTTTAAAGCTCTCAATCTCCTGAAGAAACATTTTGCATAACAAAGATAAATAAATAATAAATAAATACACCCAACAGTCACACACATAGTCCTGCAGGCTAATTCTCGTAATTTTAAATGATCAAAATAGTTGCAAATGGCATTCTCTTAAACCAATAATCAGCGTCAAATGTGAACATAGATCGTAATGTGATTGAATGTAGAATAAAAGTTGACTGAAGCCAAAACGGTATAATGCTACTGCTAATGCTAGGTGCATTTGACGTTGATTATTGGTTTAAGAGAATGCCATTTGCAACTTTCTTGACGCTGAGACTAGATCGGAATGATATTTTGAACATTTAAAATTACGAGAATTGGCCTTCTGACCTCACACTAGGTTAACCTGTGTCGTGGGTATCAGGAACTATGAGGGACTTGCGGTCCCACAACACCCAGATCTGAAACAATTATTTGTGGATCACACAAACATTTGTCTCGGTGTGGGAATCGAACCCACGGCCTCCCGCTTCGCAGCCGGTAACTCACCTACTGCGCCACGGAGGCTGTCAAAAAATATCTCTCATAAAATCTAGCCAAAACTTTCTCGGAACGAACTTTGTACCTCGAACTATCTCTCTCGGGCGAGCGCTCACCTGTACCAAAGCTAACATCATGATTTATATAAAGCTAACTTTAGTTCCGCTCAGTGGGCTCTACCTGTTAATAGAGTTTCAGAGTTACTGGTAATAGTTTTGTTGACTTAGCCCCTGTTTCACTATGTCGCATTAAACACCCATTTAATTTATAGTATAAAATAAAGTTGTAATTTGCGTCTGTATATCTGTTTCTCTTAAACTGTGCAACGGTTTTTTTTATTGCATAGGCTGACAAACGATCAAGTGGGTCACCTGATGGTAAGTGATCACCACCGCCCATGTACGCCCACAATACCAAAAGAGTCATGGGCGCGTTGCCGACTTTAAAGGAAAGGGATAATTAAGCGATTGGAAAGGGGAGGGGATTTGGGCCTCCAGATATCTCACTCTCCGTACGAAATGCAGCAACAAACTGCTACTTTACGTCGTTTTTCTGTGAGACAGTGGTAACGACCCGGATGAGCCGGCCGATTCATGCTGTTGACAAAAAGGTCTACAGCGTGGCTCTACCACTCGCCTCGTAGATTTAGACGGCATTTTCACTTTCATTTATAGAAAGAAGGTTTATTTCAGGATGTTACAGGGCAGTAACATACCGCAAAGGACAGCTTAGGATTACTGATATTAGTAGGATTATTACTATTATAAATGTGAAAGTTTGGATGTTTGTGAGTTTGGATGTTTGTTAGTCCATTAGGACGTAACGGCTGAATGGTTTTGGTTGAAATTTAACAGACAGGTAAACCATGACTTGGATTAGGACATAGGCTACTTTTATCCCGGAAAAGGCCGTTCACGCGGGCGGAGACGCGAACAAAAGGTAGTAACTTATAATTTATAATTGTATCATTTTACTATCATCAGGTGCAGGATAGTATGTCGTGGCAGAATAAAAAACAATAGTCTTTTCGAAACACTGGATCATTGTGATTTCTTAGATTTACGCGAATATTACACATTGAAATAATAACAATAATAATAATAATACACCCAACAGTCACATACATAGTCCTGGCCCCACACTAGGTAAACCTGTATCGTGTGTATCAAGAACTACGAGGGACTTGCGATCCCACAACACCCAGACCCGAGACAAATATTTGTGGATCAGACAAACATTTGTCAAGGTGCGGGAATCGAACCCACGGCCTCACGCTTCGCAACCGGCTACTCGCCCGCTGCGCCACGGAGGCTGTCAAATAAAACTAGTTGATACGGATTAAACCGCGATAAAATCCATATAAACTACTTTGATTTCACTGGGTCATTCGTCAACATTTTTAACCGACTTCAAAAAAGGGGGAGGTTCTCAATTCGGCGCGTACTTTTTTGGATAGAGTTTAGTTGCGATGTGGTCCCATATAAATTTGGTTAGGATCTGATGACGGAGTACGGAGAAACAAAAAACAAAACTCCTCAACGGACAACAGTACACTCGTCGCGATTGGTTATTGTATGGGAATTTACATACTATTGCTGTAACTACCACAAAAAATTTAAGATATCGTTTCCTAGGTTTTATTAAAACTTATTTTATTTTTAACCTTTCTCAATTTTCACTTTCCACTTGCCTGTAGGCATTTTAAACTTAATAATTAATGTCCAATCCTACCAAACTAAGCGAAAGCTATTAAATAAGGGAGAAGAGTTAAAAACACGTTGGAACTGAGTCTGAATCCATCGCTCAGGGGCGGGCGTCGGCGATATCATTTGTCTTGAACCACCTTTAAAAGCTATTCACGACCATTTCTCTTTTTTAAAAACCTTTAGACACTTCCTTTTCGTTTTTCAATCGCCCCGCTGCTCGGAGTTATCTCGATAAATGCTTTTGTTTGGCCGTTATGTGTTGGATTTATATGGAGTTGTTGGTAGCAATTTTTGCTGGGTTATGACGTAATTTATTTATATGATATCTTCTTCCAACTTTTTGAAGTGAAAACTTCTGGGGAAAATCTTATGGGTTCGCGTCACCGATATGCTCATGACACGCAGCGGCCGTGTGCTGTGCTCGTTAGACACTTTGTTGGATGGATGAAATCTCGTGCGTTCGCGTCACCGACATGCTTATAGCAGTATATCTGTAGCTATACAGCTGACGTATTGTGCAACATTAGTGCTGTGTATATCTTATAAGAGAAATTGAATGGATTTAGAGAGAAGTTCGCCATGCCTGCTCATAAACAGGAGCAACAACACACAGAACTTTGAATTACAAAGCACTGCATGGCATTGGACTGCGCTCGTCACCCCGAAACAACAGTGGGTAACAGGAGCTCTGAAAGGACTTAGGTACTGTCCCACAACACCCAGACACGAAACATATATTGATGGATCACACAATCATTTGTGTGATCTACCACGACCTCTCGCTTCGCAGCCAGCTACTCGCTCAATGCGCCACGGAGGCAGTCAAAACTAAATAACGCTTTACATTGGCCTAATACTTTGTAAACGAGTATTTTTTAGCTTGACTAAGCTTCTTATTCAAATCAGGGTAAACAGTTAGTTGCAACAAACATCCCTTATAATAATAATAATAATACTAGCCCTGTATTATATACGTCCTACTGCTGGGCACGGGCCTCCTCTACTGAATGAGAGGGGTTAGGCCGTAGTCGACCACGCTGACCTAATGCGGATTGGCAGACTTCACATACCTTACACACACAAATACTTACAACCTATTAGACATTGACTTACACTGGCGTAACAGTTGTAAATAAATTTAAATAAATAAAATAAAAGTAAATTTTTGCGTAGTACTAAAAATATAAGTAGAGTAATCAGGGTGTAAAAAGTTTATTTATTTGTTTTTTCTCTTTCTCTTCTCTTTGTTATAGATTAACGATTTAAATTAATTTGTGTTAGTTTGTCATTTCCGCACTGATATTCTATTAGGGCATATGTTTGGGAAGACGATCTAGAACATTAAATTATATTACTTTTATAATTGTATTCTGTGTTATGCCTTTTATTGCTAAAATAACCTGTTTTTGGCATCAAATCAACTCAACATATTTATATAATTTTCTTTTGTTTTTAATACATCAATTAATTAATTTGCATATTTGTTACTGAATAATCAAATTTAAAAGTAACAACTCTATAGAATTCCACAAAACATCAGGAGCTGAGCCGCCTCGACAGGTGAATGAATGCCCCGATCCCTTCCGTCGACGATCATTCACAAACTGCGAGTTTTCATGGCGACAGCGTGTATCTCAGGATTACAGAGGAGAAACTATGCGTTGGAAATTGATGAAATGGAGCCCTTGTGATATTAGCTTTTTGACTATGCAGAGGGGATAGTGTGCATTGTTTTAAAAAAAATATATATACAACATGTTAGAGAATGGTGTGGTCATATTTAAGGGTCATTAATAGGTAATGAGTATTTACGTACAAAACGTTATCAAAATCTAAACATCCCAAAATTTCACGCTGAGTTTAATCACTCGTTTATTACGATCGATCTTTTATTTTTTTATGGCATAAGTCAGCAAATGGGTCACCTGATGATAAGTGATCTCCACCACCCATGTACACCCACAATACCAAAAGAATCATGGGTGCTTACCGTCCTTAAAGGAAAGGGATAATTAAGAGATTGGGAAGGGGAGGAGGATTTAGGCCTTCGGATATCTCTCACCGTACGAAACGCAGCAGCAAGCTGCCACTTTACGTCGGTTTTCTGTGAGACAGTGGTAACGACCCGGCCCATTCATGCTGTAGACAAAAGTGTCTACAGCGTGGCTCTACCACTCAAAAATCTCACTCTTATCGATCACATCCCTATAAATTAAGTAAAGTGTGTGAGTGAGACTAAAAATTCTGGAGTGAGACAAAACTCATCTGTTTATTATTTAGTGTTGTCCAAAGTTGCAAGTTGTTCGACAGGTTACTCATTTGGTAAAAAAGATGATGTTTTATTAATGTGCTAGCAATGCAATGGAATTTGATATAACGGGGACAGAAATACCCTTGAAGTTATATACGTTGCATGAATTTCACCACACCTTTATGTAACACGTTGTCTAAAGAAACTATAGGACCAATTGTAAGCTTTACTGTAACAGTAGGAATCGAACAATGTTTAGGGTACCATTTCTTGCTATTGTAAATAGCCCACGGGTATATGTCACTTACGTATATACTCTATTAATTAATCACTTTTTATCTTTTTATTCCTTACTCCAAAAAATAAGAGAATGCAAAGGACAATTAAAAAAGGGCATAGAGTTAATAATTATCCTGTTAAAATGAAAAGAGTAATTTGTTTTATTAAATTAACTTGACTGCCTCGGTAGCGCAGTTGTAATTCGTACGCGTTACGATTGAGGCCAACGCTGAGGTCTCGGGTTAGATCCCCGGGTCGAGTAAAGTGGTATTGGGTTTTTCTATTACGAAATGCTCAGTATCAGCCCGGAGTCTGGAATTTGTGCCCGGTATGGCGATAGGCTCGCCCCCTATCACATAAGGGACGCAGATACGCTCGGCGAAATGTGGGTGTACTGGTTACACATCTGCCTAACCCTTCGGGGATTACAGGCGTATGAGTATGAGTGCGTATGTATTGTTTTATTAAATTATTTTTTAATAAAATGAATTAATTAAGGAGCTCTTTATAAAATAAAAATCCCTACAACCATTGATCACGTAAAAACTCGTCAATGGCAGTCACAAAACGGCGACGGACGCAACGCGCAAATCAATCAGCGCGAATAAACGCGTCCCCAATAAATTCGCCGCTTTCAACCCATTTTCCACTTGTTTTCACCTAACCATTCAACGATTCAGAGCCTATTTGTCATTCACAATGCGCTGAAAACGGACAGTTTGCACTGAAATCAAGCTTATAAAGGATTTACAGTATTTAGTTGTTTATATAATGCGCGTGTATTTTGCCCATAATCATATTGATAATCAAATAATTTATTCAGTAATTAGGTCGCCAAGGACACTTTTACACGTCGAGTTTTGAATCTACCGGTGCTTCACAAATGCCCACTGGTCTGAGAAGAAACACCAAGAAACTCAGCCGTAGGTCTTTTTAATGTTTGTAATTTTTTTATTAATATATAATGGATTTTATCGCGGTTTAATTTAAATTAAACCGCGATAAAATCCGTATAAACTAGTTTTATTTCAATAATTTATATTTGTTATTACAAAACGTAAATAATTTACGTTATAACAGGTGCCCATTCAGGGGATCTAACAGTAATCCGAATCTAAGCAGACCAATTAATTGTTACAAGACAATTATTAATAATTAATAATAATAAGCAATCTGAGTAGACCAGTCCACACAGATATAGATATATCTATGTATGCGATAGCTCAGTAAGGAGTCGTACGGATTGTCGATACGAAAGTCGCAGGTTCGAAACTTGTCCCAAGAGCACACAGCTCTGACTTTTATAAGTTATGTGCGTAAGTTGTTAATTATCGCTTGCGTTAACGGTAAAGAAAACACCGTGAGGAAACCTGCATACCTGTTCTTCATAAGAATTTCGAAGGTATGTGAAGACTGCCAACCCGCATTAGCCCAGTGTGGTGGAGTAAGGCCTAACCCCTCTCATTCAGTACATGACGTGAGACATGGTATACAGGGCTAGTAAAATGTATGCGAGCCGTAGGGTTTAAGCTTGATTTTCTAACAAGTTTTTTTTTATAAAACGAGATCTGTCCATAAATGAATAAGAAGCAGCGCTACCCTATGGACTGGGGGTTTTCGTAGAATTCCACCCCGGTATCCTCTACCCGTCATAAGAGGCTACTAATTGGGGACAATGGAGGATACGCAGCCTTCAAACGTAATGTTCATTTCACGGTGCAACTTCGTGATGGACGGCAGCGGGAAAATATCTTGCTGCCGTAGACGGGACGCAAAGTAGCATTGTAAACAGGCGGTGCCGGCAGCAACGGGACTGTCTCAATTGCGCAGAAGGAGGTCACCGCGGGATTTTTGGTCCCGTATAGCAGCGTAGGGATTATAGTTCGTTCGTGTAAGAATAACTGAGTCGAAAGGCTAGTTTGTCCAGCACAACTACCTCTCCTCCGAGGCTGAGAACCTTCTGAAGCTGAGAACAGATACCTATCCGTAAATAGGATTTTTTCCAAGAGAAAAAGCCCACCTAGTACAAGAGCTACGAGACAATTTTGTTGACTCGTTTTGTCCAGAGCGGCTTTATAAGATTATCCTCGATCTATCGAAGCTAAAATAGTATATAATTAAATTATGTCAAAAGTAGAGAAAATAGTATTCTATTAATTTGTTTTGTTTATGAACCCTAACATGAGGAACGTTTTTTTATCTGAATTAAGTGTTGTCGATAGGTTTTGTCTCGTGCGTAAGATATCCAGAGAGGTGCACTACTATTAGGCCTAGTACTAGGCCCGCTAGTCTCAGTTACGGCTAACCCATCCATTAGTACCATTCTTCTACCTATCCCTACTTTTCCGCTACACGTGATATCCTTTTTACTTATCTTCTAAAATTTCTGCAATCATCAATCTTTATACATGTTTAGTGTTAAAAATAAACCATTTACCATAATCGCAAATAAATTCCTATTCAAAAGGGCATCTCGCATCTCGTTAAGTCGAAATAAAGCGCCCCCGTCCAATTTGGCGAGGTGACGCGCTCATTTTTCAACCGCAACATTATCGTGCCGTTAAAAACCCGTCGCGCTATAAACGTCGTGTAAACACGTCACCTGTCACGCGTCACGTACCACGTCACCGCGACGTGACGGAGTTCACGTGGAAATACCGATGGTGGAAGTTTGGATGTGACATAATATTTTCCATTTTAATAGTAATACTAATACTAGCCCTGTATTATACATGCCCCATTGCTGGGCACGGACCTCCTCTACTGAATGAGAGGGGTTAGGCCGTAGTCCACCACGCTGGCCTAATGCGAAATCGAAATTACTATGGAGAACTTCTCAGTTATGTAGGTTTCCTCACGATGTTTCCTTCACCGTTAAAGCTAGTGATAATTAACAATTAACATACACGTAAATTAGAAAAGTCAAAGGTGTATGCTCTTGGGGCTGGTTTCGAACCTGCGACTTTCGTCTCGACAGTCCATACCACTCCCACCTGAGCTATCACTGCTACATGCACTGCACTGCATTTTAATAGAATACAATTTATTTCTGCCGCCAACACTGTTGTGTTCGGGTTTGAAGGACATTGAAGACAGTGAAATTACTGGGCATTATGAGACTTAGCAACTTATGTCTCGGGGTGACGAGCGCAGTCCAGTGTCATGCAGTGCTTTGTTATTTAAAGTTCTGTGTGGCGTTGCTTCTTTTTATGAGCAGGCGTGGCGCTTCCCATCAGGCGAGCGACCTGCTAGTCTCGTCATTCAAGCTAATAAAAATATCACATTGACTAAATACATACGCACTCACTCCTGTAATCCCCGAAGGTGTAGGCAGAGGTATAACCAGTATACCCACATTTCGCCGAGCGTATCTCCGTCCCTTATGTGATAGGGGGCGAGCCTATCGCCATACCGGGCATAAATTCCAAACTCCAGGCTGATACTGAGCATTTCGTAATAGAAAAACCCAATACCACTTCACCCGACCCGGGGATCGAACCAGAGATCTCAGCGTTGGTCTCAATCTTAACGCATACGCATTGCAACTGCGCAACCGAGGCAGTCCTTAGGCAGTTATTCATAATAAATATTTATACCACATCCATACATGTTGTTTGGGTGCTCAATGTGAACCGATATGAAAAATTACGTGGCGTTAAAGATTCGACACACCGTGTCGGTAATATGTTGACGAGTGATATTTTACAATGATGTATGAACTGGGTAAAGTGTTAATAAATATTTGAATGTATTATGTTGCCCTTTATACAAGGGTGTAAGAATAACAATAGTACAATAATTTGATGTTTATTTATTTTTTATAGATCAGAGTTTTTTTTTATTAGCTTGAATGACGATACGGGCGTGTCGCACGCCTAATGGTAAGCAACACGCCTGCCCATAAACAGAAGCAAAACAACACAGAACTTTGAAATATAAAGTACTGCATGACACTGAACTGCGCTCGTCACCCTGAGACATGTTCAGTCTCATAATGTCTAGTTATTTCAATTGGGACAAAGTAGTTACTGTAATAAAAATTCATATCATACTAGCTGTTACCGGGGGCTCCGCCCGCGTGAATGCCTATTTCCAGGATTCAAGTAGTCTAGTGGGCGCCCCCGGTGAGAAACGCGCTTGACAAAAATACTAAAATGACTATTAAAAAATAAGGGTTGATGGTAGAAGTGTGAACATTTAGGGTTGCATGTCTTTTTTAATGCTGTATCTTAAATAAATAAAAACAAAAAAAATTGTCTAAAAAATAAAAAATTAGGGGTGGACCACCCTTAACATTTAGGGGGATGAAAAATAGATGTTGACCGATTCTCAGACCTACCCGATATGCACACAAAATGTCATACAAATCGGTCGAGCCGTTTCGGAGGAGTATTGTGACACGAGAATTTTATATATTAGATAGATAAACAAAAGTAGAAGTATGTGGAAATGTAAGTGTAGTGAAACGGTCCGATTCGTGCGAAGTGAAGCTGAAATCGATTTAGTTCACCTCGGGGCAGTAAATCATTGTAAGCTGCCTAATAATACCTGTACGGTCCCGATACGGCGAGCGAGTCAAAAGATCAATTTTTGTTTACTGTATCTAAAGTACAAAAATAATGCTGGTAACTTTTTTTTTTTTTTTATAGAATGAATGACGAGACGAGCAGGTCGGTCGCCTGATGGTAAGCGCCACGCTTGCTCATAAACAGAAGCAACGCCACACAGAACTTTAAATAACAAAGCACTGCATGACACTGGACTGCGCTCGTCACCCCGAGACTAAGGTGTTAAGTTTCATAATGCCCAGTAATTACACTGGCTTCAATGTCCTTCACACCGGAACACAACAGTGCCTTGCTTACACACTTGGCGGCAGAAATAGACAAAGCGGTGGTACCAACCCAGCCGGTCTCTCGCTAACGAGGGACCTACCGCCTTGTTAACAACAACATTCTTGATATAGTTATAAGCGCCTGTTTCACCACCTCAGAGTAAATGCAACTGACCAAAAAAAAAGATTGTGTGGTTTTATGAAACCACGGTAAAAGTGAAACTTTTTTTCACATTAGAGACATTTAACAAAAAATTTTGGAATAATATTACATTAAACACTAACAAAAACAAACAAACAAAATAGCGTGCGAACTATAGACGCCGCCATATTGGCCTTGGCTGCTCTGGCGAGCGCCGTTCACTTTATCCCTACTCCGCGGCCGACCGTCACGCGACATGCAACACACAGGCCAAAAATTTTGACTTCACTTTAATATAACATAACGTTTAAAAATACTTAGAAACCGACTTCAATTTTAGTAGTAGTTACAGCAATATTATATAATTTCAACACAATAAAACAATTGCGACTATTGTCCGATAAGGAGTTTAATTTTTTTTTCTCATGCAGCATACCCACAGACAGACAACAGGGTTAAACTTATAACACCCCTTATTTTGTAGGCGGTTAATAAAATAAGGTTAGTCATTCTGCCAACTTTAAAACTATTATGCCACAAAAAAACAACAAAATCTCTACTTTTTTTTACCGCAATGTGAAATTCTGAGTTAACAGGTTAAGTACAAACAATAAACAGGGTCGTGCAATTCCGGCGACCTCGCGGTTGAGGTCCCAGAGGTCCTTTATAGTGATACACACCTTCCACTACAAACTTTAGTACAGTTCTCTGGATTAGTTTAATTCTACGCGGCACTCCGAGATTAAAGTTACAAATTATGTTGAGTTTTTGTACATATTACTTTGACTGTCTCAGTGGCGCAGTTGTATTGTGTACGCTATACGATTGTTGTGCTGAGGTTTCAGGTTCGATCTATGGGTCGGGTAAAAGTGATATTGATTGAAATAAAACTAGTTTATACGGATTTTATCGCGGTTTAATTTTTATTTTAGTCCCGACGTTTCTAAGACGTATAAACTAGTTTTATTTCAATGTGTAATATTCGCGTAAACCTAAGAAATCACTAAAGTGATATTGGTTTTTTTAATGCTAAAAATTTTGCTCGATATGGCGATAGGCTCGCCCCCACTATCACATTGTGGGACAAAAATAAGTTCGGCGAAATTTGAATGTGCTGGTCACACCTGCCTACCCCTTCGGAGATAACAGGCGTGAGTGCGTATATACTACATACTTGTATTTGAACACGGCTGATTTTATTACAGATATAATATACTGAATCGGTAAGAACATAACATAAGCTAATACCTTTATCCCTGGAGGGGTAGGCAGAGTTTTATAGAAGAACACAAATACTTTAACGTATACTACTAGACAAACTGCGCTAAATAGAAATTGCACCACTAAGTTATGGTCAATATTACCATCTCGCCTACTCTCAACTAACACCTCTATCGCGCTCCCTGTCTGTGAGCTGCGAAGCTAACGCGTTATGTGACACAATTTTACTTCTAAACAGCCCGTCTAGTTGTATAGGTTACCTACATTAAAGTCCTTGGATGAACGCAAGTAAAAGAGCTGCTTGATTGCAGCAAAACAGTATACAAAACACATGAAATAAATTCCATTTCACCCAATTCGAAATAAATATTACGTAAATGAATCTCCGAAACCCACAATTTATTAAAAACACTGGTAACAATAAAAATATACAGTAAAATGAAACGCACAGAACGCGTAACAATATCCGAGAGTCGTGTCCAGTGTCCAGAGTGCACTCTCGTAAAAGGTGAATTTGTACTGACTCCGCAATGTTGGCAAACTACCGAGCGACAAATAAACAAGTGCACATCTATATTGTAGCTCAAGTTAAGTAGACTTAAGGCAAAAGTCTCAATAGTGTAAAGCGATTTTTGCATTTGAATATATTATTGACTGCCTCGGTGGCGTAATTGTAATGCGTACGCGTTACGACTGAGGCTAACGCTGAGGTGTCGGGTTCGATCCCCGGGTCGGGTAAAAGTGGTATTGGGATTTTCTATTACAAAATGCTCAGTATCAGCCCGTAGTCTGGAATTTGTGCCCGGTATGGCGATAGACTCGCCCCCTATCACATCATGGGACGGAGATACGCTTGGCGAAATATGGGTGTACAAGTTACACCTCTGCCTACCCCTTCAGGAATAACAGGCGTAAGTGCGTATGTATATGTATATTACTTGAGGGGTAGAGCCATTTGAATGAGCCGGCTCAAACGGGTCGTTACCACCATTATTACGAACGGTAAGTGAGATATCCGGAGGCCCAAATCCTCCTCCCTTCCCAATCCCTTAATTACCCCCTTCCTTTAAGGTCGTCAACGCACCTATGATTGTTCTGGTATTGTGCGCGTACATGGGCGGTGAAGATCTCTTACCATCAGGTGACCCACTTGCTTGTTAGCCGGCCTATGCTATAAAAAATGTAGAGTTAACTTATGAGATGATTTGACAAACGACAGCCTCGCTTGGCGCTGTGAGCGAGTAGTCGGCTCCGAAGCGTGAGGCCGTGGGTTCGATTCCCGCACTGAGACTAATTTTTTGTAACCCACAAATATTTGTTTCGGGTCTGGGTGTTGTGGGACCACAAATCCTTCGTAGTTCTTGATACCCACGATACAGGTTAACCTAGTGTGGGTCATGACTATGTGTGACTGTTGGGTGAAAAAAAAAGAAGATTAATTATTGCATTTTATACAGATATGTCTGGTTTTTTTTTTGTTATTTGCTGAAATTAGCAAGTTGTTCAGACAGAAGCAACGCCTGGTATTGGACTTAGCACGTCATCCAGACATTGGGCCTCCGGATACCTCACTCACCGTATGAAATGCAACAGCAAGCAGTAACTTCACGTCGGTTTTCTGTAACACAACAATAAGTACCTAGTCAGGCCAGCCCATTCATGCTGTAGACAAAAATTTCCACAGTGGCTCTACTTCCACTTGTCGTACTATATGCCTCTATTTCAACATCACAAACTCCGTAAAACTAACACGTGAAACTGGACAGACACCGCTTGGCACTTTTCCAGTAAAGTTGAACGTAACCTGGGGTCTAAAAATCTTTGTAATGAGTTTATACTCAGTACCAACGCAAGTTATGACATTGAACGCTAACTGCACTTTATAACTTTTAAATCAAAAGATCCAATCTAGATCTATCTTTCAGTTGCGTTACTTTTAACCGACATAAAAATAAGGTTTTGTATTCGAATTGTATGTGTATGAGTTCGCGATTAAAAAACCAGTGAATTCCTTCGGCGCCCAAGATTCTTTTAGTATTGTGGGCGTACATAGGCGGTGGAGATCACTTACCATCAGGTGACCCACTGGCTCGTTTGCCAGCCTTAGCAGATTATTTTATTTTATATTTTCATGATTCTTTTTTAATCCCGCCTAAAAAGAGGGCTGTCATAAGTTTTTAACGGTTAGGTTATAACTTATACGTAATTGTGGGCCCATTTGGATGATTATTTCTGTATTCGATTAAAATATATCTGATCATAGGGCTATGAGTGTAGTTTTCACCTATCACACTGAAACTATTAGATTTATATAAAAAAGTTACATTTATTCAGTATTACGAGTACTTACGTACTTTCGGCGCATAACTACTTATTTACTTTGCCCTTTCGGCTTAGCACACCTTTTCTGACTAACCTTGTATACATATAATGCCACAATCGCCTCATTAGTCTAGTCGCAGCGTACCAAGATTGAGAGCGGTGAGTTCCTGGTTTAAATTCCAGCTCAATAACAATTTCTGTTTTCGATTAGAAAAATCACACATGAATTGCCTCAGATTCGATTTTATGCCCGGTATGGCGATAGGTTGACCCCTTATCATGGAACGGAAATAAGCTTTGCGAAAAGTGGCGCAGCAATAGTTGCACCTCTGCCTACTCTACCGGGGATGAAAGCGTATCAATAAAAAATACACAGAGAATAATATATAGGATAGAATAATCCACACAAAAATGTACTATAACCATCGAAATAAGATGACAAGAAACGTAACTCAAGCAAAAAAATTACCCCACTAAAACTCTGTGCAAGGGGGCGGGGCTATAAAAGTATGTGCAGCTCGTTCATTCATCAATTCATAAAAATTGATTCATGATCCTCTAGTTGACACTTATCTCGATTTAGAAATGTTATATTTAGACATTAACTTTCAAGAAATTAAGTAGATTTTGAAAGTTCATAAATTTTTGTTGCGTGTATGAGTGTTACGTGTACCTTTGCATGTGTAAGTGGAGCCGTATTTTTGTTGCGTGTATGAGTGTTACGTGTACCTTTGCATGTGTAAGTGGAGCCGTATTTTTGTTGCGTGTATGAGTGTTACGTGTACCTTTGCATGTGTAAGTGGAGCCGTATTTTTGTTGCGTGTATGAGTGTTACGTGTACTTTTGCATGTGTAAGTGGAGCCGTATTTTTGGCACATTTGAATGAGAGTTATCGTCCTATTTATCTTATTTCGATGACTATAACTTAACATTTATAACAAACCCATATAAAATTTCTGAGCTTTTAGAAAAATAACTGCTTACACTATCTCTTGTTATCAACTGCAAAATCTAACAAACAAGATTTATCTGAGATCCCTTGCCATAACGCATAAGCTCACCTTCACCGAGACACATCTCAAGAATATTACTTCATACGTCTTGTGTCTGGAGCTGGACCGCTAATATATCAGTCTTACCCTAGCTCTTTGTATAAGGACTCGCTTTCAGGTAATTGGTGTTTGTTTTTGAAGTACTCTTTCCAGACAGGTTTTGTTACTTTTTCGATAGAGTTTTGTGCTACTTCAAATTAAATTAATTTGAGTATAACTTAAAATTTGTCTAGTTTTTTTATTAGCCTATATGACCAGGTTGCTCGCCTGATAGTACTCGTAAGTGCCTCACCTTTATTTTTGATTTGGCGGGGAAGTAAGTGCCTCACCTGCCTATAAACAGAAGCAACACCATACAGAACTTTGAATTTGTAGTCGTGCCTGGTATTGGACTGCGCTCGTCATCCCTAAACATCACACGTTAAGTCTCATCACGCTTAGTAATTTCACTGGCTTCAATGTCCTTCAAACTGAAACACGATAGTGCTTACAAATTGCTGCTAGGCGGCAAAAATAGATAAAGCAGTGGTACCAACCCAGACGTCCTCTCGTATACGTGGTACCTACTTCCTAATAGATAGTCTGAATATGTAACTTAATTTTAACAATCAGATTATTTACAATAATATTCTTTTTTTTTTATTATAATACCAAATATAAACTTACTGCCGTACTCAGAGAAGCCAATTAATTTTATTAGACACATAGAAATGTGTTCGAATTTGATAATTTCCACACTCAGAGCTATTAATTAAAGCTTTATTATCCGTCACTGAATGCAAAAAAAATAGTTAATCTCAATTTTTTATTGCCTTATTAATCTCATTAAACAGCATTTAACGGTCAATTATAGGTCAAAAGAACCAACTCAAATCGGTTATTTTTATTCTTAATGTTTTTCGGTTGTTAAATAGTTTTCATTTCGTTATTTTTTGGGAACGAATCAGCAATATCGATGCATAAATGACATAGTTTAGTTTGCCAACCCCGATTTCACCCCCCAAAGGGATGGAATATCTTCTTGAAATTTAAATAAAACCAACTTTCTATATCTTCTTGTAATTTAAATAGAAGCCATATAAGCTTATTCTAATGAAAAAAGAGTCCAAATCGGTCGATTTTCGATGCAGATATTCGGGGTTTACATACACGTCGAAGTCAGAACCTCCTCGATTTTTCCGTCGGTTTATAAATATATACATATTGTTATCTACTAAAACTGTCAGCCAGATAGAAAATAAGCTCATAATTTACGACACTAAAATACCAAAGACAATGATAAAAAAATACACATCGATTGCAGTCATAAAAATTCCCAATGTCTCCATAGTCCATTGGCCATATTTTCGTAGCACCTTAGCAATTTATTACTATCAGTTTCACAGTTGAGTAAACTGCGGGGCCGTTACCTGCCACAAGATAATGATTTAAGACGCCCGGCCCCAGTCTAGGCTAAATTAAAATCTAGATTTGTGGCCAGTTACAAATTAGAGAAATGCTTCTTGCGTTTAATTGAATTGTCAGTGGAATTGAGTTTTGTGCGGGATGCATTTTGTCTTGTGGAATAAAATACTTTTGAGTTGGTTTAAATATTTTTTACTATTATAGGTACTATGTTTTAACGCAGTTGTAATGCGTACGCGGTACGATGGTTGTGCTGAGGTAATGGGTTTGATGTCGGGGTCGGGTAAAAGTGTGATAAGGTTTTTCTATTTCGAAATACTCAGTATCAGGCCGGAGTGTGAAATTGTGCCCAGTATAGCGATAGGCTATACTGGGCTAAACTCTATCACATGAGATGGAAATAAGCTCAGCGAAATGTGGGTGAAATCGGGATCGAACCCGATCAAACCAAATTAGCGCTGTGTTATGGTATAAACCATAGCACAGCATCACGCTGAGTGTGCCACCTAATTAACACGGAGTTTGTATAACTTGTCTTTTTTTCTTTTTTCTTTATATTACTTATACCTTTTTTTAATAGACTTATGTTGTATGTACCTACTCCTGTCAATAAAATATTTCTTTCTTTCTTCTTTCTATACCTTAGCGTCAGCCTCAGTCGTAACGCGTACGCATTACAATTGCACCACCGAGGCAATCGAAATCATCTCTCTATTCTAAAAAAAGTAACTGGCGCCGCCGCCGCCGCCGCCGCTGCCAAAAGCTTATCACGCTATCTTCTCCGAAACCGCTGGGGGTATGGGGAGACCATACCCCCAGCCAAGATACCGATACCAAATTATTGTATTAAAAGTATCTTCCCAGTCGTCGTCCCAAACATGTTTTGGCAGATCCCAATGACTCCATCACAGTCGCTATCGAAGCAGCACTTTCCTTGCCCAACCCGAATCGCAACAATAATACGTGACCCCGACATAGGACACGCCTGCGAGTCTGAAGAACTACCACAACTGGCCCTCGGCACAATAATGTGCAGAGGCGGCCCTAAACTATACTCCCCAGTGATTGCTCAAGCTAAAGTCTGAGCCTTCTAAAAGGGTCTGGCTTAATCTACTAAATACATCATACTAATATTATAAATGTGAATGTAAGTTTGTTTGCTACGCTTTCACGCGAAAACTACTTAACCGATCATAATGAAACTTTGGACACATATTCTTGGAGGAATACATTATTTATTCGTAGTAACATAGGATACTTTTTATGAAAAAAAACTATTTGTTTGTTACGCTACACCTAAATCACTGAACCGATTTTGATAAATATTGATATAGAGATAGATGGGACCCTGGAGACGGTTATAGGCTTCGTTTTATTTCAAAAAAGTCTATTCACGCGGGCGGAGCCGCGAGCAAAAGCTAGTTATACATATTTCTGGCTAGAGCGCCATAAGCACCGGCTTTATTGTCAGGTGAAGCTGTAAAAGCAATATAGGCTAACAGCACAAATCCAATCGAATCGAAGTATTAAAAGTAAGCGTTCACAAAATAGAAACTACCCATCGGTAGTCGGGTAAATAGAACAAATATCGGCTATTAGAAAAGTTCCAGCGGAGTCAATAACCGGGCGAGGAAAGTTTTTCGATTAGCACCTGCCGATGGGGCGCTCAACCCTTACTCTTAACTATGTAATTACCCTTAGGACGCCCCTCGGACAGATAAATAGTGTACGTTCTGTTTTACGCTTTATTTTTGCAAGAAAAACGTGACAGCTTCGTATTTAAGGCTTCCCTTGTATACATTATAATTGTATACTGTGATCTAAAATGTGTAAATAGGCTTAAGTCTAGGCCCTTCCTAATACCTTAATTATAATTTTTTTTTAAGAAATGTAACGCGTACGTCAGGTGACCCACTTGCTCGTTTCCTGGCCTGTGCCATAAAAAATGGCATGTAATTTCACATGAGTTACAAAATTTTATTGATAATAATAAGTTTTGAAAGTAATGTTGGGATGTAAGTGGAGCACCAATATCTAAGGCCCAAAGCCAACTTGCTCGTGGTACACTCTGCTTAAGGGAAGAGACAATGACGAAAGTTGGTTCTCGTTATACAGTATGTAACAAAACCCCTCTTGGCCCTTTTAAGGTCGTGAAGATAGACATATAGACAGATTAATAAAAATAGTTAAATTAAAAATAAAATAAACAGAAGCGAGATATTATCCTTACACACCATGGAAAAATGGTCATATTTAAAAAAAAATATTTTCATCTGAATTGCTGTGTGTTGACAGGGGGCGCGCGCGCGGCGCGTTTGATGTACGTGGACACCGCAACTTGCTATCTCGCTCATGCTCCAAGTCATCGCTCTTGCAGAGGTAATCAATCGAAATACGGTTTTCAAACAATTAATTAATTAAAATTTAAATAATAAATATGATTATTTTTATAGTAGAAGCAGTGATAGCTCGTGTGGTGTGATAGCGAGTGGTACGGACTGTCGAGACTAAAGTCGCAGGTTCGAAACCAGCCTCAAGAGCATACAACTCTGACTTTTCTAAGTTATGTGCGTATTAATTGTTAATTATCGCTTGCTTTAACGGTGACTGCCTCGGTGGCGCAGTTGTAATGCGTACGCGTTACGATTGAGGTCAACGCTGAGGTCTCGGGTTCGATCCCCGGGTCGGGTAAAGTGGTATTGGGTTTTTCTATTACGTTACACCTCTGTCTACCCCTTCGGGGATTACAGGCGTGAGTGCGTATGTATGTATGTTTAACGGTGAAGGAAACATCGTGAGGAAACCTGCATACCTGCGATGTTCTTCATTAGAATTTCGAAGGTACGTGAAGTCTGCCAACCCGCATTAGGCCGGCGTGGTTGGCCATTCAGCCGGTATAATGTCAAGCAGAAAAAAAAGAAAGTTGAGAGTAATGTGTGACTAATAAAATATTTGATTTTCCTTTTGAGGTTAGTTCCCAAAGTGTGCCACCAGAACCCTATAAATAAGTATACGGTGCGCCGTTTGTCTGATTTACTTTAAATAGGATCTATATTTCGAACCTTAAGAAACAGCTGGCGGAATTTTTCACCAAATATGTATTAGTGTGGCGTGTATCCTTACATTCCTGTGATTGCAGGAAGCCGATGGATGCAGGCCACTTCCAACAGGTCAGCGTGGAAGGCATTGGGGGAGGCCTATGTTCAGTAGTGGACGTCTTGTGGTTGATGATGATGATGATGATGATGATGATGATGATGATGATGATGATGATGATGATGATGATGATGATGGTGATGATGATGATGATATCCTAACAAATAATCCTACTACTATTATAAATGTGAAAGTTTAGATGTTTGTGAGTTTATGAATTTGGATGTTTGTTAGTCAATCCCGCCTTAAAGGCTTAACGGTTTTGGATGAAATTTGGCACACATGTAGACAATGACCTGGATTAGAACATAGGCTACTTTTTATATTCCTAAAAGATCATTCCCGCGTGCGGAGCCGCAAAAGCTAGTACCGTATAAAATAAATGCAATGAAGTTTTCAGGCACGATTTCCCCTTTTTTAATTGTTGAAATGAGCAACAATTTTAATATGAGAGCACCGTAATAGCAATGAATCTGTAGTTAAGCATTATTATTCACGGTGGCACTCAGTGTTATTGCAACTATGTCTGGGTTACTAAACATTTACACGAGCATAATAGGATTTGCATTGAAAAATACTGTCATAATGCGGTCGGTCTCCTATGCGAGAGGCCGTCTGGATTAGTACCACCGCTTTGTCTATTTCTGCCGCCTAGCAACTTTGTGTTTCGGTTTGAAAGACATTGATGCCAGTGAAATGACTGGGCATTATGAGACTTAACATCTTATGTCTGTGGGTGACGAGCGCAGTCCAATGCCATGCAGTGCTTTGTAATTCAAAGTTCTGTGTGGAGTTGCTTCTGTTTATCGGTAGGCGTGACGCTTACCATCAGGCGGGCGACCTTCTCGTATCGTCACTTAAGCTAAAATAAAAACGTACTAGTAAAGGCAAACTCAACTCAATTGGAAAGGGGAGGGTGGATTTGGGCCTCCGGATCCCTCACCGTACGAAACTCAACAACAAGCTGACTTCACGTCGGTTTACAGGTCTACACGTATAATTGCAATATTCAAATAACTTCCTAACAACTTAACCATAAGGCTGTTAATTAATAAATTGATAATTTAGATTGAACAATTAAGTCATTATAATAAAATTTTATTGAGTGTATCAAATTAACTAATGTTATGTGTAGATATAAATATATATATATATAAATATAGAATAACCATAAATATTTATACAACTTGGTAATTAAACGTTTAAGGTCATGATATTTTACTAAGATCACATGCTTATATTAAAAGCTTTCACGCCTTTATATCCGAAGGGGTAGGCAGATATGCAACTATTGCACTCACGTTTCGCCGGGTTTATTTTCGTCCTATGATGTGATAGGGAGCGAGCCCATCGGTAGGCACATATTCCAATGTGTCATTTTTCACGAAAATTCAAACACAAATTGTAATTACCGGACCCAGTATTCGAACCCAGATCCCAGTTTCCCAGCCTGAGTAGGCCGTCAATATACATATGAATCGATCCTTTTTAACCGACTCCAAAAGGGAGGAAGTTCTAAATTTTTCTGTAAATATATTTTATACTAGCTGTCCCGCGCGGTTTCTCCCGCAACTACAGCAGCTCCACCTACCGGGTCCAATTGTGAATCTAAACCATCCAGGGCGCCACCCAAATTCATTCAAATCGGTCCAACCGTTTAGGAGGAGTTCAGTCACATACACACGTACAGTAGAATTATATATATAAAAATGTCCATGCATCACTCCGCTAAATCCATATTTCGTAAGTCCATACCCATTTTGATAATAGTTTACTCCGATGGTGGTCCCGTATAAATTTGTTTAAGATCTGCGACGGAGTACGAGGTAATATAAGAAACTCCTCCCTTTTGGAATCGGTTAAACCAGCAAACGCAATTCGAGTTTTGAGGTCTGATTTTGCAGTTTTTTACTTATTTTGTATACCGCTGTATACGCGGATGATATTTAATGATCTAGCAATCAAGTAGCTATTTTACTTGCGTTCATCCAAAGACTTTAATGTATACTACTAGACGGGCTGTTTACAAGTAAAATTGCGTCACATAACGTGGGAGTTTGACAGTTCACAGACAGAGAGCGTGATAGGGATTCTAGTTGAGTGTAAGGGAGATGGTAATATTGAGTTACGGTCAATTGACCGCAACTTAGTCGTACCATTTCTATGTACCGCGCGGCTTGTCTAGTAATACATTAAAGTCTTTGGTTTTTAAACTTATTTTAAGGTATTTTATAGTTCGATAGACCTTACCTCACTCAGCGTTCTAATCCCAGCTACGTTATCATTAAGTAACAGTGCATTTGACCCTTGAGTCAATAGTTCAATATTTATGAGCCAGGGGTCGGCAGTTGCTGGAGATTTATGCGAGGTCAAGTGTCCTCAGTCAGGTGAGGTGATTTACTGACTCTATCTTATCAACCACTCTGGGTTTTGTGGAAATAAGGTTTAAATGTGAAGGAAAATATTTGTTATTGTAAACCAATATTTGGTTATGTTTGTAGAAAATTATAAATATGATTATTTTGTTATCTTTTTTTATAGCATAAACCGGCAAACGAGCATGTGGGTCACTTGATGGTAAGTGATCTCTACCGCCCATGTACGCCCACAATATCAAAAGAATTATGAGCCCCTTGCCGACCTTAAAGGAAAGGGATAATTAAGGGATTGGGAAGGGGAGGCGATTTGGGCCTCCGGATATCCCAGTCACCGTACGAAACGCAGCATCATGCTGCTACTTTACGGTTTTCTGTGAGACAGTGGTAGCGACCCGGACGAGCCGACCCATTCATGCTGTAGACAAAAGTGTCTACGGCGTGGCTCTACCACTCTCAAATTGTTATTGTTTGTTGATTGTTATTATTAATATGACTGTCTCCGTTGTGCAGTTGTAATACGTATGCCTGCTGTGCAGGTCTCGGGTTCGATCCCGGGGTCGGGTTAAAGTGATATTAGGTTTTTCTATTACGAAATGCTCAGTATCACCCCGGAGTCTGGAATTGTGCCCGATATGGCAATATGCTCGTTCCCTATCACATTATGGGACGGAAATAGGTTCGGCGAAATGTGAGTGTACTGGTTACACCTCTGCCTACCCCTTCGAAGATTACAGGCGTGAGTGCGTATATGTACTTTCAAATACAGAACTACAATTCAAGTTATGCGATTCGGCAATCTTCATTTATCTCATCTATAATGATACAGCATTTATAATAATTAAAGTGCACATCCACTTGTAACATTTCGTCGAACCGAGAGATGTGACTATTAATGACCTCAAATTCTTTCATCTGTTACTGATTATCTTTCTTGTAGCATAGGCCGGTAAACAAGTGGGTCACCCGATGGCTGGTTATCTCCTCCTTAAACAGCCTACGTTACGCAGCGGGCGTGTAGCCGGTTGCGAAGCGTGAGGTCGTGGGTTCGACTCCCGCACCTAGATAAATGTTTGTCTGATTCAAAAATATTTATCTCGGGTCTGGGTGTTGTGTGACCGCGAGTCCCTCGTAGTTTCTGATACTCACGATACAGGTTTACTATGGGGTCAGAACTATGTGTGTGACTGTTGGGTGTATTTATTTATTATCTCCGCCGTTCTTGTATGACCACAATAAATATAGGTTTCTGGGCTTTCAGATTATCTCTCTGAACATAAGATAGCCTCAGTGGCGCAGCGAACGAGTAGACGGCTGCAAAGCGAGAGGCTGTGGGTTCGATTTCCACGCTGAGACAAATGTTTGTTTGGGGTCTGGGTGTTGTGGGACCAAGTCCCTCGTAGTTCCCGATACCAACGTTACAGGTTAACCTAGTGTGGGGGCAGGTCTATGTATGTGACAGTTGGGTGTATTTATTTATTATCTTTATATATATATTTCTACTGTACGTGTGTATGTGACTGAATTCCTCCTAAACGGCTCGACCGATTTGAGTAAGTTTTTTTTGTATGCGTGTGGGTGACGGCCTGAATGGTTTAGATTCACAATTGGACCCTGTAGGTGGCGCTGCTGTAGTTGCGGGAGAAACCGCGCGGGGCAGCTAGTTTATTTATAAAAACTGTTATAAAACATATCTTCCTATAAGGTAATGCCTTCAAACCCGTTCATTCTGTAGACAAAACTGTCTACAACAAAGCATTAATAGTATCAAAATCCATCCAGTCTTATAGTCGATCACAATGTTTATATTACGTGAGCGCATTATTTATTCCATCACAATTTCCACGTAACAAACAAAATTACCTTTCTACTAAGTTAAAACCGTCGTCGGCACTCGAAGGACCGCATAATGCAGGTGTTAGCAACTGACTCACGTCTCGTCGGCGATAATTAGATGGAGCTCATTAGGACGCCGGCACCCCCACGCCCCCTGGCGGCCGCGGCCTAACGCAGTTATACCCGCTACTTTACTTACACGCTTATGCATTCGGTGTCGCGAGCTTTTTTGTATTGATTGGGGTCGTGTAATGTATTTGTAAAATATAGACAGGTAAGTTATTATTTGAAATTTGTAAGAATTTATGGATTTTTGTAAAGTAGTTATGGACAAACTAATAATTGGCTGATAGGAGGGTACCTACCTGATATATAATTGAAATATTTACATATTTATACATTGTTTATGAGTGGTAGAGCCACGCTGGAGACACTTTTGTCTACAACATGAATGGGCCGGCTCGTCCGGGTCGTTACCACTGTCTCACAGAAGACAGACGTAAAGTAAACGTAAAGTAGCAACTTGCTGCTGCGTTTCGTACGGTGACTGGGATATCCGGAGGCCCAAATCGCCTCCTCTTCCCAATCCCTTAATTATCCCTTTCCTTTAAGTTCGGCAATGGGCTCATAATTCTTTTGATATTGTGGGCGTACATGGGCGGTGGAGATCATTTACCACCAGGTGACTCACTTGCTCGTTTGCTGGCCTATGCTATAAAAAAACTTGGTGGTAGGTCCCTCGTATGCGAGAGGCTGTCTGGGTTGGTACCACCATTTGTCTATTTCTGCTGCCAAGCAGTAGTGTGTAAGCACTGTTTTGTTCCAGTTTAAAGGACATTGAAGCTAGTGAAATTACTGGGCATTATGAGATTTAGCATATTATATCTCGGGGTAACGAATACAGTCCTATGGAGACATCATAATTATCTCATCATGAAATATATGGACTGCACTGTTTGACTGCTTCGGTTGCGCAGTTGTAATGCATACGCGTTACGACTGCTGTGCTGAGGTCTCGAGTTCGATCCCCAGGTCGGATAAAAGTGATATGGGTTTCGAAATGCTCAGTATCAGTTCGGAGTCTGGAATTATGCCCGGTATGACGATAGGCTTACCCCGTATCACATCATGGGACGGAAAAAGGTTCGGCGAAATGTGGGTGTACTAGTTACACCTTTGGCAACTCTTCGGGGATTTAAGGCGTGCGTATTTATGTACTATCTTAGTACTCATCATCATGTATATGTAAAAATATCGACTTTCTATGATATAAGCTTATAATTAGATGGTCACGGTTATTTAGTCTTTCAGAATGAGAAATTTCAAATAATCAGTAAACACTAAATTTCAGATATACCATAGTTAGTCAAAATTATACTGTACTAGCTTTTGCTGGCGGCTCCGCCCGCGTGAATAGAGTTTTCCGAAATAAAAAGTAGCCTATAGCCGTCTCCAGGGTTCCATCTATCCCATCTATCTCTACAACAAAATTCATCAAAATCGGTTCAGTGATTTAGGCGTGAAAGCGTAACAAACAAATAAATCATTTTTTTCATAAAAAGTATCCTATGTTACTTCTTATACCTTCAAGAATATTTGTACAAAGTTTAATGATGATCGGTTAAGTAGTTTTCGCGTGAAAGCGTAACAAACAAACTTACATTCACATTTATAATATTAGTATGATGTTGATATGATATGAATAGCTTTCGCCAACAAAAAGCTACAACGACCCGACTTGTAAAATTCGACATCACCCATCCAAAATAGACTAAACGTTAAAACGCAATTTATTAATTTACAATAAAAAAAAGCGACGGCGACAAGCGTCACCTGTCACGCGACGTGACGGCGTGACGTGACGGCGTGACGTGACGCCGGGCGACGTGATGAATTGTGCAAAATAAAAATTACGGCACAACCGGATGGAGAGGGAGTTGAAACACGTTTAATTTTAATCGCGTCGACGTCTTTTGAATTTTTACAAAATCTTGTTTCTTTACATTGAGCGTATTATTTCTTTAATAGCTTTTGGCTAAGATTGTTAAGTGTTAGGATCAAGGGAATGTAATTAAAAGGCTTTTCATGGTAGTCTTTCGCACTACTTTATACTTTATTTCATTAAAATACGGAACGTGCAGTAACGTTGAGTGGTAGAGCCACGCTGTAGACCGGCCGGCTCTCTTGTGTCGTTACCACTGTCTCACAGAAAACCGGCGTAAAGTAGCAGCTTGCTGCTGCGTTTCGTACGGTGAGTGAGATACCCGGAGGCCCAAACCCCTCCCCTTCCCAATCCCTTAATTATCCCTTTCCTTTAAGGTTGGCAACGCGCCCATGATTCTTTTGGTATTGTGAGCGTACATGGGCGGTGGAGATCACTTACCATCAAGTGACAAAAAAATATAATCTACTTTTTACGCCATTAAAATTACTTCTAATAAGTACTTTTCTTTCGGCCCGGCGTTATTTTGGCTTAATGCCAAGTCCCGCCTTCCCATTATGAATTGACGGTGCATTTAGTATGTGGTGCGACCGACTGTCTGAGCCCCACAAACTGCAACGGAAACCAAGCCAACCAACAAAAGTAAAAGTCAAATTCAGATTCTTTTTCAGCTCAATGCTGTAAAGTGTCTAACATTACAAGATCAAAATCCGCAATATATCGATTAAATCTAATCGACAGTAAACATACAACCAAAATGTGTAATGTGACAAAATAACGTAAGTCCGAGATAAGCATTTTCAGTAATTGGTCAAATTACACAGACGCGGGTGACGTGTGAAACAGGAATTTAATTTAAACGCGCCAGTGTTAAAAATTGTCGACAAACGTTACCTGTCGAGCACGCACGTCACGACGTCACGTCGACACGCGGGACGGGTTCATTTGTTTTTATGTTCCAATTGACAGCTGTTGTTTAGACTTTCACACGTCTGTAATCCCTGAAGATGTAGACAGAGGTGTAACCAGTACACCTACATTTCACCGAGCGTATCTCCATCCCATGATGTGATGAGAGCGAGTCTATCGCCATACCGGGCACAATTTCAGACTCCGGGCTGATACTGAGCATTTAATATTATAAAACCCCAATATCACTTTTACCCGACCCGGGGATCAAACCCGTGACCTCTGTCGTAACGGCTACACATTACAACTGCGCTGCAAAGGCAGTAAGCTAGTTAAATTATGTTATTAGTAAGTGTAAGACACTAACATTTTATGCTCAAAGGCAACTTCTCCTGCACGTGGTACACTCTGATTCACGGACGAGGCAATTTTACTTTACCTCTTCCAGCCGGCCTAGTATTCACCCCATGAGATTTCTCACACGCGACTAAAAAATGAAGCGGTTCTGGGTTCAAATCCTAAATGGAGCATTCCCAATTTGTCTTTGAGGTTTTCGATCCAAAAAATCACACATAGATTGCCCCGGACTGGAATTCTACTAAGAGTACTCTATATGGCGATAGGCTCGTCATCAATCACATCTTGGGACGGAATTAAGATCGGTGAACTGGGCGTGCACTTGTTTCGTCTTTGCCTACTGTTAGTATTACCCTTAGCTTAAATATTTATCGTCTTATTTATTTATAGCAGCGGACGGTTACCCTTTTCTCACATGAAACTGACGCAGCTTGCTGCTGCGTTTCGTACGGTGATTGAGATATCCGGAGGCCCAAATCCCATCCCCCTCCCAATCTCTTAATTATCCCTATCCTTTAAAGTCGGCAACGCGCCCATGATTCTCCTTGTATTCATTTAACAAGTTTCTTTGCTATAAAAACAGTAAACTTTTGTTTGTCTTCGATAATAATTCTCAACAGAAAGTGACTAGCACAACAAACTCTGTAATGTTTAATATTTTTAATGCACACATAAATAAAATAGGCTTGTTTGTTCGTAACTTTTGTGTCGACCTGGCCATGCCTACTTTGCGTACAATTTGCCTATATGAGTGTAGGCCTCCCCTTTTTACGTAATTGGCCGTAAATCTTAATGCTGTATGTTAGGACTAAAACACTTCTTTTCTGAGGCTATTTTGTAGGTTAGATTTTTTTAAGTGGTAGAACCACGCTGTGGACTCTTCCACTATTACTACCACTATTTTACAGGAAACTGACGTAAAGTAACAGCTTGCTGTTGCGTTTCGTACGAGGAGTAAGAATTCTGGAGGCTGAAATCTTCCCTACCCTTTGCAATCCCCATTTCATTCTTTTAAGACCAGCAATGCATTCATGATTCTTTGGTATTGATCGCGTTCATGGACTATCGAGGTCAATTACCATCATATGGTACCATGGCCCGGACCAACCTCTTGGCCAAAGCGCCTCTCACGCGAGCGGTTAAAATTATAAATGAGGTGCATGTCAAAACAGATATTTTGACGTGTAACTGGAGTGAGCTCGCAAAAATGTTGTTATATGTTATTTGTTATACTTAATTTCATTTATGTTATAGTATATAGTTGTATGTTTTTGTTATTTTATCTTTTAGATTTATGTAATAGTCCCGCCAGTTCGAATTGGGTATATCCTGTAATGACTGTGTGTGTGTGATGAATAAATAAATAAATAAATAAATAAAAATATTATACAAAAAAGTGTAGGGTAATAATTACGAGCATATTTTCTACTCGCCTGAATGAGTTGAACAAATCACTCGCCTGATGGTAGCCACGCTTGCCCTTGAAGAGTAGCTCCACCACCAATCACTCTTAAATACAAATTGCATGGTACTGTTCTGCACTCGTCACTTCTAGACTAGGATAAACCTCACAATGTCGAGTAATTTCACTGATTTCAACATCCTTCGAACCGGAACACAACAGTACCTACTTACACACCGCTGCTTGGTGGCAAAAATAGACAAAGCGGTAGTACCAACCCAGACGGCCTCTCGCATACGAGGGACCTACCATCTATCAGTAATCCCTGGCTTCAACATCCTTCGATCTGGAACACAATAGTGCTGTTGCTTGGTGGCAGACAAAAGGATGGTATATACAAAAGTACTAGCACAACGTGCACTTAATCAAGAGGCCAAGGGCAATCCCATGGTTAAATAAACTTATGAAGCTATTATTTTATAACACAAGGTGGTAGGTCCCTCGTATGCAAGAGGCCGTCTGGGTTGGTACCACCGCTTTTGTCTTTTCTGCCGCCAAGTAGCGATGTGCAAGCACTGTTGTGTTCCGGTTTGAAGGACATTGACACCAGTGAAATTACTGGGCATTATGAGACTTGACACCTCATGTCTCGGGGTGACCAGCGCAATCCAATGCCATGCAGTGCTTTGTAATGCAAAGTTCTGTGTAGTGTTGCTTCTGTTTATCGGCAGGCGTGACGTTTACCATCAGGCGAGCGACCTGCTTGTTTCGTCACTCAAGCTAATAATAAAATAAATTAAAAAACATGACTTTTACCTAAGCGCATTACTTGTAACTCAGGTCAACTTATAGAAAATATCTCTAAGGTGGTGACCTTGTATATGTATATAGGTGTATATAGGATGTAACATTGACGGTGGACCAAAAAAACAGGTCGATTGAGGACTGAAATATCTAACACACAATTTTACTCGTCTGAACCTGTAATTTTATTGATGGAGTCATTCTGACGGCCCACATTTAAGGAATGATATGTTTTTTATGGCATAAGCCAGCAAACGAGCAAGTGGGTCACCTGATGGTAAGTGATCGCCACCGCCCATGTACACCAACAATACCAAAAGCATCATGGGTGCATTGCTGACCTTAAAGGAAAGAGATAACTAAGGGATTGGGAAGGAGAGGGGGTTGGGCCTCCGGATATCTCACTCATCGTACGAAACGCAGCAGCAAGCTGCTACTTTACGCCGGTTTTCTCTGAGACAGTGGTAATGACCCGGACGAGCCGACCCATACATGCTGTATGGAAGTGTCTACAGCGTGGCTCTACCACTCACAGAAATGCTATAAATCAGTCATGTAATCATAATGTATGACGTAGAACGAACGGCGTGCATTTCCAACCTCGATTCGTATGCAGTGGCAGGTTACTTTGGCAACATTCCCTGAACAAGATAGGTGAGCAGTCCGCACTCCGCATCGAGACATAGTCAACAGAGATACAGGAGGTACACTAAGGCTTGTACTCAGAAACAATACTTAATGAACCCTTGCTAAATGTAGATTTCTATATACTTTTAGAAGTTACATAAGAAGAGTACGACACTACTAGCCCTGTATTATATACGTCCCACTGCTGGGCAAGGGCCTCCTCTACTGAATGAGAGGGGTTAGGCCTTAGTCCACCACGCTGGCCTGGGTTGGCAGACTTTACATACCTTCGAAATTCTTATGCAGAACTTCTCAGGTATGCAGATTTCCTCACGATGTTTCCTTCACCATTAAAGCAAGTGATAATTAACAATTAATACACACGTAACTTGGAAAATTCAGAGGTGTATGCTCTCGGAGAAGAGTATTATTTTAAAAATACAAAACGACGGTTATCAAATCTACTAATAGTTTATCGGGTCCCTTTTACAATGTTACTGCTTTATAGACCACAACCCCATGTCAGGATTCTCTAGAGACCGTTATCTAATTAATTATAACTAAGACAACTAGGATTGAATAGTAAACCGGCAGAGCTACCGCGTGATAAACTCTTGTACTACCGACTGAGCACTGATCACTAAGAATTAGAGACTACAACTGAGTCCTAGGCACTAGCAACTGGCAAATAGGCTGCAGTTTTTTTTTGTGTGGCGTTTGCTGATGGACTGACGAGAGTCGGCTTTAGTCAGCGTCAACGGGCTTTCGGGTGAATGCTTTACTCCAACCCTTATAAGGGCTCCAGTTATGGTGACGATCTCTTTTATAATATTTGTCCACCTTTAAATAAATAAATAAATAAATACACCCAACAGTCACACACATAGTCCTGACCCCACACTAGGTAAACCTGTATCGTGGGTATCAGGAACTACGAGGAACTTGCGGTCCCACAACACCCAGACCCGAGACAAATATTTGTGAATCAGACAAACATTTGTCTAGGTGCGGGAATCGAACCCACGACCTCACGCTTCGCAACCGGCTACTCGCCCGCTGCACCACGGAGGCTGTCAAACTGCTTTCTACCACTGTATCGCGCCATTATTATTTCAATGTACCCAACGTTGTTTTCTCTGAAACCCTCAAATTACCAATAAAAAAGGGAATACCCTAACAATACATTATTGGTATGTTTATATTTAGCGCCAAAAACTAACCAGTGACGTGTACAGAAATTGCCACTATGCGTACACAATGAGACCTCATAGCTCATAGCGACCTGCTCGTCTCGTCATTCAAGCTAAAAAAAAAACATTATAATAATTTACATACGTACTCACGCCTGCAATCCTCGAAGGGGTAGAGGTGTAACCAGTACACCTACATTTCGCCGAGCCGTCCCATCTCCGTCCCATGATGTGATAGAGGGTGAGCCTACCGCCATACCGGGCACGATTCCAGACTCCAGGCTGATACTGACCATTTCGTAATAGAAAAACCCAATATCTTTTTTACCCGACCCGGGGATCGAAACCGAGACCTCAGCGTCAGTCTCAGTTATAACGCGTACGCATTACAACTGCGCCAACGAAGCAATCAGAGATGGTAAAACAATTATGTAAATTATAATTGACCTACGGTGCCTTCTTTTGCTGTGCCAACTCGGCCGTCTCTATATCTTGGCGGGACAAATAAAGAAATCTCACTTGGAAATTTACTTTAGCTGGAATTGTCTACCATGTTGCGTATACTTCTCAAAAGAATTTCGGTTTTAGTAAGAACTAATTTACCTTTTTAAATTTAGTTCTTAAACTACAAAGTTCTTTTTAGAGTGGTAGAGCCACGCTGTAGACACTTGTATCTGCAGCACGAATGGGCCGGCTCGTCCGGGTCGTTACCACTGTCTCACCGAAAACCGGCGTAAATTAGCAGCTTGCTGCTGCGTTTCGTACGGTGAGTGAGATATCTGGAGGCCCAAAACCCCTCCCCTTCCCAATCCCTTAATTATCCTTTTCCTTTAAGGTCGGCAATGCACCCATAATTCTTTTAGTATTGTGGACGTACATGGGCCGTGGAGATCACTTACCATCAGGTGACCCACTTGCTCGTCTGCGGGCCTATGCCATAGAAAAAAAAAGAATACTGACTGCTGACCAGCACTGAAATGGAATCTTTCTGCCTGGCATTATCCTGACTTAACGCCAAGGTCCGTCTTCTCGTACCAAAGTTTTGATGGTATTAATTGATATTATATGGGGCGACCCACCGCCTGACTCCCACAACCCGCAGCAAGAACCAAGTTTCGCCATTGCCTCGTCTGTTAATCAGCAGAGTGTACCACGTGCAGGTTTTGGCTTTGGATCTGACACGACGGTCCACACGGAATTGGAATTAGAAGCTTGGTTATACCAGTTGCACCTCTGCCTTTCCCTTTGGGATACAGACGTGACTTTATGTGTATTTTTTTTTACCCCAAAGAGGGGTGTAAGTAAGTTTAACTCCATAATATGGTTATAGTAACGCCTAAACGGATGGACCGATTGGATTTTTTTTATTTTTTATTTATTGGTTTATCAGCAGTTGTTACAATATTACATGCTTATTATATATTATGCAATCTAGATTTTTTAAAGCTGCTTTAATTGAAATGAATTAGCCATTTAAAAGTAACAGATAATAAATATAATATAAATATACCCAACAGTCACACACATAGTTCTGACCCCACAGTAGGTTAACCTGTATCGTGGGAATCAGGAACTACGAGAGACTTACAGTCCCACAATACCCAGACCCGAAACAAATATTTTTGAATCACACAAACATTTGTCTCGGTGCGGGAATCGAACCCACGGCCTCTCGCTTTACAGCAGGCTACTCGCCGAATGCGCCACGGAGGCTGTCAATTGATTTTTTAATTGAAGATTAGATTATTGATTTTCTCTGACAGTATCAAGTGCCAAGTGATTTCAGAATTTCATAGCATCCATTCAAATTGATGTGAGCGTTTAGTCGAACAAAACTAACCGTTATATTTTATTATCTAAGTCAAGTTGTAAAGGTGTTTGTTCATACGGCGGCACGGAGCCAAGCTAAACAGATAACGCCAAGAGCGTGTTAAATGTAGCACTTAGGGGAAACGCTGCTTTGTTCCAAGCTTACCCACACCTTCGCGGTTTAGATTTTATATAACCTAAACTGTTCGGCAAAGCTGTTTTTTATTTATTTATTTATTTATATTTGTATCGCCAAGACAACGTAGTTACGTATCCTAGAGTATGTGTACGATCTGATGGCGTCGCATCACAGGATGTACCCCAGCTGCAAGCTAAGCATATTTTGTAAAACAGTAAACAGTTCTTAGAACAAGTACATGTTGTTTTTATGTAATTTGAGACATCACAGGTGTGCTCCAGACGCTACCTCAGCACTTTTATCATAAACACGTCGATAGTTCTAGAATAAGTAATGCGTATTGTTTACATCGCTCGACCATATAAATAAGGAAATTGTACATGAAAATTAAGTCTAATAAAGATCTTCACTCTGAACAGTCTTTTAAAAAGCTCCTCGAGCCGTCGCCCGATTTGACTACGTACATTAATTGAGTACAATATTATCTTACCATAGTAGTCTTAAGCTAAATGTCGTTACAATGTGAGGCGAACACGGCATGCATATTAACAAGAGCAAAACAACTTATAGAAATAGGATATAGTAAAAACATATCAATCATAATGAAAAGTTACATTTTAAAATTATTTATCTAATAGTTGGTGTTCCAAAATGGCGTTCCGGAATTTAATTTTACTTTGGGAGAATATGTCTGTCACTTGACGTATGCAGTAAATTTTTTTTTTACTAATTCTATTAACAGGACAATATAAGCCTAAATTGATAAAGTTTTGATCATTGTATGTGTTGAGTGTTGAGTTTCTTGATAGTGTCATGTCAAAAGCATTATTATAAGTTAGACTCTAAGTCAGTGTATTTTTAAAGATAATTACTGACCGGAGATTGTAACATTGTTTTATAGATTCCAGATTTGGAGATCGCAGTGAGAAACACTCTACATTTTCAACCATCATACTGCATTTTCTTTCTAGCATAGGCTGCCAAACGAGCAAGTGAGGGCACTTGATGGTAAGTGATCTTTTTTTATTAGGTTGAATGACGAGACGAGCAGGTTGCTCGCCTGATGGTAAGCGCCACGCCTGCTCATAAACAGAAGCAACGCCACACAGAACTTGGAATTACAAAGCACTGCATGTCATTGGACTATGCTCGTCACCCCGAGGCATAAGGTGTTAAGTCTCATAATGCCCAGTAATTTCACTGGCTTCAATGTCCATCAAACCGGAACATAACAGTGCTTACACACTGTTGCTTGTCGGCAGAAATAGACAAAGCGTTGGTACCAACCCAGGTGGCCTCTCGCATACGAGGGACCTAGCACCTGATATATTCATTCTTGTAGTTGTTAAATAAAGCACCGGCATTCATTCCATTGCATCCGGCAATGGATGACGTGATTTCTAATGTTACTCCGATGAAAATATAAAAAAATTAAGCTATACGTTTTAACGAATTTGAAGTACTATTTTATACACCTTTATTACCTGCTACCTGCCCAAATAACCACACTCCCAACTCCATACTCGCTGATCATTCTTACCTGAGTTGGGGACAGGCTCTGAGAAATTTTCAGCTTTTATAAAATAACGAAGGTCTGGCCGTCGTGGGCTCTTGATCAATGAGGAAACTAGTGCTGTGACGACCCGTCGGTGAGTTTCTAGGTGGCGCTGCTATTTGCGTTTACTCCAACAATTCTTCTAGTGTTATGCGTGTTTGTGAGTAGTAAAGACAACTTACCATCAGGTGACTCACCAAGCCGTTTGACGGCCTTCTGCAACAAAAAACACACTAAAAACTACGATAAAAATAAACCAATTTGGTATTGGCAAATGATACTCTTTGGATCCATATTTGAAGCGTATACCTGTTGTATTGCTCATGGTACATTGAATGTAATATGGTGAGACAGCGGTCCTGCCAAATGGCTCTGACGATGCCAAATTACATCATAAAGGTTAATGCCAGAGTTCAATTCCAGAAAGGTTCTACTTTTTGTGAATTGGTTGTGTTTGAAATCTTTTTATTCTTATAATAAACTAGTTTATACGGATTTTATCGCAGTTTAATTTTTATTTTAGTCCCGACGTTTCGAAAGCTTTTCAGCCTCTCCCGTGACCACGAAGACTGAAAAGCTTTTCTGCCACTAACTTCTGTAAGCCAGGATTGACAGTGGCAAGAGGTGGCAAGCATATTTCGACACCGAGCTGTGACGCCCGCCGAGTATCTGAGAATGCGAAGCTGTCTTTATCTTGCAACGAAATTTATCAAATAGAAAGATAGAGAGGAGTTGAAAATATACATTTTGATATCATCAGAATACTCCTCCAGTAAGAGTTGCGGAAACTCTACAATGGAAATATCCTATTATTATCTTATATAAATATAAATTCAAGTGTACATTGGGTGACAGGTCACTTTGGCACCGCTCTACGCAGTATGCCGACAAAATGTACATTTTGGCTTAGAAATAGAACGAGAGCTGTATTGAAAAGTTTTTTTACGGAAATCCTACGTTTTGTTGGTCCATTTTTGTTTTACACCATCCACGCTAAAAGTGTTACCGCTGTTCTACATATTTGAATGTTTCACACAACTTTTTAGAGCTTTTTATGAAATTGGTGTTAGGTGGAAAAGACAATTTGTTTTATTAGCTTGAAGAAACGAGCAGGTCACTCGCCTATGGTAAGCGCCATGCTTGCCCATAAATAGAACCAATATCATATAGAACTTTGAATTACAAACATTGCACTACACTACGTTTGTCACTCCGAAATATAAGTGTCATAATGCCAAGTAATTTCACTGACTTCAATGTCCTTCAAATGTAACAATGCTTACACATTGCTGATATGAACTAACCAAGTGACATAGTCCTGAACCCACAGTAAGATACAATAGGATAGTTTCCTATATTGAATTTTATACATTATTTTATAAGCAACAGAAAATGATACGTAAAAGAAACCCTTTTATTAAAACACAATCAAAATTGGTTCAGAAATGTGCACGCAGTTATGACTTTAAATGTTGGTATGAGGAAAAGTGGGTGCGTAGTAGGGATATCTCACTATCTCGCTTGCACGCGTGCACTATAATGAACATTTTACACAGTGACGTCAAAGGTTGCATCGTCTGTCATTTGACAATTACCCCTTCTACAGGATTTCAATGGCTTCTATCTTATTTATTTTTGGTCCGATTTATAAAATTCTTTCTGCAATAGATTTTGAGTAACGTAACTTATTGATTTAAATAATAAAAAAAATCTAGTCATCTACCCTATTATCGTGTATTGTGATTATCAGAAACTATGAGATACTTTGGTCCTCACAATACCAAGACCCGAAACTTATTTGAGTTTCTCACAAACAAATCCATGGCCTCTTGTTTCAGTCGGTTACTAGCCCACAGCTGTGGGCCACAGCACCACGGGGCTGTCATTTGACAGCATCTTTGTATCTTTAGTTTGATAGTTCCGTCATCAAAATAAGATGACTAGAACGATAACTCATGAGAGTGCCCGTAGCCGTATTTTTGGCAGATTCTTATGAATGAATCTCCCAAAAATACGGCTCCACTAACACATGCAAAGCTAATTTATGGAGGTACAAATTCATAAAATTCAATGTCTATACATTAAATTTCTAAATCGAGATACGACGTTCTGCACCGCGCAAAAAATTGTACGAATTACGAATAAATTTTTATGAATTTATGAATGAACGAGCTGCACAGATGTTTATAGCCCCGCCCTCCTGCACAGAGTTGTGGTGGGGTCATTTTTTTGCTTGAGTTACGTTTCTTGTCATCTTATTTCGATGAGTTCCGTAGCCAAATAAAGGAACCCTTGTATGTGTGCTGTCCAGATTTAATAAACAGTGCCTGCCATAACCTTATTCGCCCAATCATATGAACTACATAATAAAATAAAAATAAAGGTAAACAAAGGAAAGTGGCCGCCGTTTGGACGTAATTCGGGACGAAAAAAAAACATTGTCTATTACCTTCCTTATCTAGGGAAAGTCAATTTTCTACCCTGAATTTACAAAATTATGTGTGTAATTAATTATGCGATTTTAAGCTTTTTTGCACAGGAATAAGGTTGGTATTAACCGTAAAGGATTTGTATCGTCTAACAATGTTAAACCTGGGTGCGTTTCGACACACGGAGAAGGTGGACGGTTGATCGTATAATCCCCATAAAATAAGGTGGCCGAAGACATTGGGGACACACTGAGAGTGTTATTTTTCTTATTTTTTACAATCTTTTGCTCACGGTTCACACCTGTCGCGGAATACCGCGAAGTATTTTTATTATTTACAATTATTCATTTTAAAGTCGTTAAGTATAGAGGAAAGCTAATTTTTGTTATAAGATATTGTGGGTAGATAAATACTGCATGAAAGTATATTGTTAGAGTATTCTGTTAATATTGGTATATAGAGGGTGTCTGAGAAAGCAACGTTGGGTACACTGTAATAATAATGGTGCGATATAGTTGTGGAAGGGTAGTTAAATGGTATAAAAGAGGTTGTCGTCATAAATGGTCGTATTTTGCCCGCGGTCAGTCAGTTCACTAAGATCAGTGCTCAGTCGATAGTCCAAGTGTTCATTACGCGGTAGCTATGCTGGTTTACTATTCGGTTCTAGTTGTTTGAGTTATAATTAGAGAACGGTCTATAGAGAATCCTGACATGGGGTTGTGGCCTCTAAAGCAGTGATATTGTAAATGTAACCAATAAACTATGAGTTGAAGTGATTATTGTCGTTTGTTTGTGTATGTTGGTATTTTAAAGGACGTATAACGTAATATTTCAATTTTTTGTGTGCATGTGTTGAAAAACTTCATTTCGCGAACCCAACATGTAAAAAAGGGGGTTTCGCGACAACACCCGTGAATATCTCTTCCGGGACAAAAAATAACCTATATCCTGATCAAGACCATAAGTCTATATGTCTATATGTATCTTGATCCAAATCCATTCAGCTGTGGTTGATATACAAACACCTAAATACACAAACTTACCAAAATTCTAACTTTCACATTTATAGTATTAATAAGAAGAATGGCAATAGGAACATATGAAGGCAAGCTGCTTGGTGTGAAGATGCAGTGGCCATACCAGTCACAATTCCAGACTCCGAGCTGTAAACATTTCGTGATAAAAAAACCCGGCCCGTGGATCGAACCCGAGACCTCGGCACGGCAGTCGTGTACCATATTAGTATGAGTAGTATAGTAGGGTTGCGTGGCGCAGTGGGCAAATAGCCGGCTGCGAAGCAAGAGGCCGCGGGTTCGATTCCCCAAATGTTTGTGTGATACACAAATATTTGCTTCGAGTCTCTGTGTTTTCTCCCCAGAGGGGTTAACGTTAGGCGGGCGGCCGATCGTAAAAACTACAAGCCAATAATCTCTTTAACATGTGTTAAAAAGAATGTTGCGACGACCCCACCGCGAGTGGGATAAGAACAAGTGGAAGAATAGTAGGATAGTAGGGTTATACTCGTATTTGCTCTCTCACACACGCACACATTCCATAGATTTATTATTATTCATTACAATATATTTATTGTTTTATATACGCACTCACGCCTGTAATCCCCGAAGGGGTAGGCAGAGGTGTAACTAGAACACCCACATTTCGCCGAGCGTATCTCCGTCCCACGATGTGATAGGGGGCGAGCCTATCGCCATACCGGGCACAATTCCAGACTCCGGGCTGATACTGAGCATTTCGTAATAGAAAAACCCAATACCACTTTACCCGACCCCGGGATCGAATCCGAGACCTCAGCGTTAGCGTAATCGTAACGCGTACGCATTACAACTGCGCCACCGAGGCAGTCTTATTTAGTCAGGCAGTTGTTTTATCTCTTGTTAGTATCTTCTAATGTAACCTACGGAAGAGCGGGGTCTCCTGCTACAAGTATTTTCATACTCTCTAGGAGACCTTCATCGTATTTGTATTGATGTACTTATGGTAACGAAATAAATATTTTTTCATTTTTCATTTGGACTACACTGTAGTATAGTCACTTTGCTATGCCAGCATAAAAAACTAGGGTAATTTAAAAAAAAAATGTTCTCCCAGTGTGTCCCGGTTGGTGTAATCGCCGGACCGGTATCTGTCCCGATGACCGGTCGGTTTACGGCGTGGACGTTAATAGCCGATCCACACAGGCTGGCTATTCGATCGTTTTCCCATATCTTACCGGTTAACTGACGCTCCTTACCTAGTTCCCTGCGTAGATATTGATTAGGTTTTTTTTTAATGCTTTTAAACGTTTTTGTTTTTTTTTTATATTATCACATTTATCTCACGAGGCACAAAGGAAGTGGAATCGGCGAGATTTTGATACCCAATTAAATAAATAAATAAATATACCCGACAGTCGCACACATAGTCCTGACTCCACACTAGATAAACTTGTATCGTGGATATCAGGAACTACGAGGGATTTGCGGTCCCACAACACACAGACCCGAAACAAATATTTGTGGTAAGATAAGAATAATAAGAAATCACTAAATATTTGTGAATCAGACAGAGTTCAGAGTGGTAGAGCCACGCTGAAGACAGTTTTGTCTACAGCATGAATGGGCTGGCTCGTCCGGGTCGTTACCACTGTCTTACAGAAAACCGGCGTAAAGTAGCAGCTAGCTGCTGCGTTTCGTGCTGTGAGTGAGATATCCGGTGGCCCAAACCCCCTCCCTTTCCCAATCCCTTAGTTATCCCTATCCTTTAAGGTCGGCAACGCACCCATGATTCTTTTGGTATTGTGAGCGTACATGGGCGGTGGAGATCACTTACCATCAGGTGACACACATGCTCGTTAACCCGCCTATGTCTTAAAAAAACACTTATCTAGGTTCGGGAATCGAACACGACCTCGTGCTTCGCAACCGGCAACTCGCCCACTACGCCACCGGAGGCTGTCAAATAATGACATCATACACAGTGGCGTACAGGATCATACAAGAAATTTTAAATTTAATCCTATATTTTGAGTGGGCCAATATTAATATTCACTTATAGAATACTTGTTGAGTGGAAATTTAAGATTTCAGGGTTGGTAACAGGGTATTGGGTATCCCAGGGTTTTTTTACATTTATTATGTAAACGATAAGTTGCAACAAAGTTTCATCTGGCTTGACAGCCTCCGTGGCGCAGCGGGCGAGTAGCCGGCTGCGAAGCGAGAGGCCGTGGGTTCGATTCCCGCACAGAGACAAATGTTTGTGTGATCCACTAATATTTGTCTCGGGTCTGGGTGTTGTGGGACCGCAAGTCCATCGTAGTTGCTGATACCCACGATACAGGTTTACCTAGTGTGGGGTCAGGACTATGTGTGTGACTGTTGGGTGTATTTATTTATTATTTATTCTTACAGACAATAAGATTATTTATTATACTTATAATTTTACTTTTACCAGCAAAATAAATGTTCATTGTAGGTTGTATTTACCTAAAATATTAAATCAAAATACCTAAAATCGTTATTAATTTCATTTATCTGAAGACACGTTGCTGATGCATATGTTATGTTATGGAAATACAAAATATAAATTTTATGTTTTTTAAACATAAATAGGCATAATTAGGTTCATATATCAATATTTTCGTTCTAAACAGGAAAACCAGCAAAATGATTTCTTCAAGAGAAAATAATGTCCCAACTCTATTATGCCACTTATTTTTCTGTAGACAGTGCCTACAGGACACGAACATAATCGGAAAATCCCAAATAGCTCTCCTTGTTACATTCATAGCTGATTTTTTCACAGCAGTCTTTACATCCATAGAATCCTGTGCACATGTACGTTCTGACGTCATCATCACTTGAAACAACCACTACCGCCGGGACTAGAACCAGAAGGAAGACCTTTGACATGGTTGTTATTTGGAAGAGCTTGAGCGATTTGTAATGCATTGTTTGCATACTGTTTTGTATAAGTAAGAAATATTAATTAAAAGTGTAATAATATACGTATTTAAAGATGACAGTAAAACGCGTGCGTCCTATATGACCATTTATTGGGGACTGCCATAACCTACTTAGCACAATTTTAGTCTTATACCTAACTATACTAAAAATGACTAACTAAACTAAAAAAATCTAGTACCTAGGAACTGATGTCGAAAGAGCTGGGGGTATAATACAGGGCTAATGAAATTGAAAGAAAGAAAATGTACAATATCACGGGTCAAAAATTGTATTTAAAGTTTATGTAATTATATGAATATTTAAGACACATTGTACATAAAATAAAATATCGCGTAAGTCTTTGTGTTGAGTAGGACACTATTTTTAAATAAGTTTGTAAGAGGAGCTTCTTTCTGGTACAAGTACATCGAGGCGAGGCGGCTTGAAGCTCACTCGCTCATTCTCACTCTTTCAAGCACGCATTCCGCGTCATATAAATAGTAAAAGAGTAACACGACATAAAATTTTAAGAAGTAAATGCAAAAAAAATTAGGCATTCTTACATTATTTCGTTATGTACTGCTTCTTGTATGTCTTACTCAACACTAGTTCCTTTTGCACATTTATTCCCCATAAGTTGCCAAGAGTGCAGTAAAAGCACCGTCAGTTACTGGACACAAACAATTGCAGACCCCCATTATGTGGTCCATTTCTTCACTCCCCACTTTACATCCACCAGCAATACAGCAACTCTCACATGTGTAGTGTCTCAAGCACCTATAGGTCCTGACTTCCCACTCTGTACTTGCAGCTACAGTCGCCACGATAAGAGCGAGAAGGAGAATCTTCGACATTTCTTCGGTTATTGAAATGTATTCACTTGTAATTCGAGACGTTGTTTGATACACACGGTTCATCGGGTCGGATTTTATACTGTTCTGTTATCAGTAACATACAAATGGTAAGATACCTAACGTACGTATATAGAAACGACTTTTTATTAGCTTGAGTGACGAAACGAGCAGGTAAACAGAGGCAACAACACACAGAACTTTGAATTACAAAGCACTGGATGGCATTGGACTGCGCTAGTCACCCCGAAACATGAGGTGTTAAGTCTCATTATGCCCAGTAATTTCACTGGCTTCAATGTCCTTCAAACCGGAACACAACAGTGTTTGCACATTGCTACTTGGCGGCAAGAATAGACGTATTGGAACGTACGCGGCCATCATTACAACCATCTGGCCAACATTCGTGTTTCTTATAAAATTGACAACCTTAATTAGGTCTTTCTAATCCACCAACACTTATCAACTTGCGATTGGGTGCCTCTCATAGGTTACTTTTAAAATGGTTATATATTGATAAAATAAGAATCATACCATACAGTCAAAAGGTCATAGTGCCAATGATGGATTACGTTTTCTCCAATTATTTTGTTTTTCTGATGACCCGGTTAGGGATTCCCAAGTAGTAAAAGATAGCTGTATACAGAGTGTTGAAGAAAAGTTTTTTTTATGGCATAGGCCGGCAAACTAACAAGTGAATCACCTATATATCAATACTTTCCGTCGGTTCGCGATCGTCTTACAAAAACTTGGCTGGAAGTAGATCATTGTGTTTCACAATTTCTCACGGGCCACGGCAACTTTAAGTTTAAACTGTTCTCATTTAGGTTGGTTGATTCGCCTACGTGCCCATGTTCTACACCTAATTGCCGGTGCGAACAATCCGCACATCATATTCTTTGGGAGTGTGGTCTCTGGCAACAAGAGCGCAACATTATGTTAGACAGTATGCAAATAACATCTGGAGTTGTATACTATATGGATCTTGTGGAAACTAGGAAGAACTTCCGTGCTTTTCGGCGTTTTTGTCATACCTATTATTGGAATCAAGTTTAACAGCTCGCGTGATAGGACCCACTTAATGACATCCGTGGTGCTTTACGTCTGGCTTCTCCAGTTGTAAATGTCCTTGTGCCTGAGGTTAATGCCTCCTTAGTTCATTATTTTGTCTACCGCTTTGCTATGGAGGGAAGTGGACAATTATTATTTCCAACTCCTCCTTAATTTTCTATTTGATTAAGTTCGTTGCGGGACAAAGACAATTTAGCATTTCCAGAGACTCGCCGAGCTTCACTGCTCGGTGTCAACAAAAATGCGTGCCACTGTCGACCCTGGTGCACAGGAGTTACAGTGGTGGGTGTGTGGGCGGGATAGTCTCGTAAGTGAGTCACCTGATGGTAAGTGATCTCCACCGGCCATGTACGCCCACAATACCAAAAGAGTCATGGGTGCGTTGCCTACCTTAAAGGAAAGGGATAATTAAAGAATTGGGATGGGGAGGGGGTTTTGTCCTCCGGATATCTCACTCACCGTACGAAACGCAACAGCAAGCTGCTACTTTACGCCGGTTTTCTGTGAGACAGTGGTAATGACCCGGACGGGCCGGCCCATACAAGCTGTAGACAAAAGTGTCTACAGCGTGGCTCTACCACTGAAAGCGGTATCAATAATAGGTCTATATGTATGTGAATGATTTAAATCTTAATGGGAAAGTTAAAAAAAAATTGAACTCATTATGTTTCCTTCACCGTTAAGGCAAGCGATAATTAACAATTAATACACACATAACTTATAAAAGTCAGAGCTGTATGCTCTTGGGGCTGGTTTTGAACCTGCGACTTTCGCCATGACAGTCCGTACCACTCCCCGCTGAGCTATCGCTGCTGCTTGTAAATTTTAAACGTGCTAAAATTTCATATGCTGATTTATATTGGCTAAATAGAGGAAGTTACAGTAGTTTACGATACCTAACATTATATGTGTCTAGAGTGCAATATACTCATTTATACAAAATTGGCAGTTGTAGAGACTGCCGATAGAAGTGAAAACTTAGAACTTTTAGTATTAAAATTTGTTTGAATTAAAATTATCAACATCAATCTGCAGGCCAATTCTCGTAATTTTAAATGTTCAAAATATCATTCCGATCTAGTCTCAGCGTCAAGAAAGTTGCAAATGGCATTCTCTTAAACCAATAATCAACGTCAAATGAACCATTAGCTTCAGTCAACTTTTATTTTACGTCCAATCTCATTACGATCTATGTTCACATTTGACGTTGATTATATACGTTGAGTATAACAAGCCAGTATTAAAACGGCCCCAGTTTAAAATTAGTATTAAACATAGACTCAATTTACAAGTGAATAAATATCAATAAATAAAATAAGTCAATACGGTCAAATATAGTACTGATTCCACACTATATGAAAATATATCGTGGCTCAAGATTACCAGAACTACAAGAAACTTACGGCCAAACAACCCCCATTCTAGAAATAATTATTTGTGAATTACACGGCATCCTGGTGCGAGAATCGAATCCACGCCCTCTCATTTCACAGCCAGCTATTCGCCCGGTACGCCACGGCTGCCTCCTTCTTGCTCTACTCCTGATAGTGAATGCTGCAAGTGCAGACGAAGTCAGGATCTTCTTATGCACAGATATGTATGAATGTTACTTATATTATGATTACTGCCTCGGTGGCGCAGTTGTAATGCGTACGCGTTACGATTGAGGCTAACGCTGAGGTCTCTGGTTCGATCCCCGGGTCGGGTAAAGTGGTATTGGGTTTATCTAATATGAAATGCTCAGTATCAGCCCGGAGTCTGGAATTTGTGGCCGGTATGGCGATAGACTCGCCCCCTATCACATCGTGGGACGGAGATACGCTCGGCGAAATGTGGGGTGTACTGGTTACACCTCTGCCTACCCCTTCGGGGATTACAGGCGTAAGTGCGTACGTATGTATGTTGTATTAATATTATCTAGTTATATAACATCAAACCGTAGTAAAATTACCACGTAATGTTAACCAACTTTCAAATTAAATTTCAAATTATTTATGAAATCCATAAAATGTTATACATCATTGCGATTCAGTCAATTTTTAGCTCTACCGCTGTTCGGAATACTGTTTCGCTAGAGAAGAACAGACAAGAAACTGTAACGGATTTTGGTGTTAAGCATTCTCGGTTGCTTAAGATAACTAGGTTCGATGTCCGGTAACGAACAGCACATAAACCATTAGCCCTAAGATATTTATCTTTCTAATTTTACCTCAGTCTGTATTAATCCCTCACGACTACACTCGTTTCTTTTCTTCAAATCCTTCGACAGCTCACTGGAATTAAATTAGATAATCCTTCATGGTGGTATAAAGTCTAGCATTGGCATAGGCTGGCAAATGAACTAGTGGGTCACCTGATGATAAGCGATCTCCACCGCCCATAAACGCTTATAACAAAATAACCATGAACAAATTGTAGCCTATAAAGGAAATGGGTTTTTAAGGGATTGGGAAGAGGAGGAGTGGAGGATTTGGGCCTCCGGACATCTCTCTAATCGTGCGAAACGCAAGAGCAAGCTTCTTTACATCGGTTTTCTGTGAGACAGTGGTAACAGCCTGGTCAAGTCAGCCCATTCATGCTGTAGACAAACACTGTCTTCAGCGCGGTTCTACCAATTTACAAAGATGATAAAATCATAGTTGTAAAATATATTTTCATCGGTGGCGCTTTTGTAATGCGTACGCGTAACGACTGAGGCTGACGCTTAGTTCCCGGGTTCGATCCCCAGGTCGGGTAAAGTGATAAAGTCTTATGCGAGAGGCCGTCTGGGCTACCACCGCTTTATCTATTTCTATCGTCAAACAGAATAGGTTAGTTTCCTATATTGAATTTTATATATTATTTTATAAGCAACAGAAAATGATACGCAAAAGAAACCCTTTTATTAAAACACAATCAAAATTAGTTCATAAGTGTGCCCGCAGTTATGACTTTAAATGTTGGTATAAGGAAAAGTGGGTGCGTAGTAGGGATATCTCACTATCTCACTTGCACGCGTGTACCATAGTGAACATTTTACACAGTGACGTCAAAGTTTGCGTCTTCTGTCATTTGACAATTACCCCTTCTATAGGATTTGAATGGCTTCTAACTTATTTATTTTTGGTCCGAATTATAAAATTCTTTCTGCAATAGATTTTAAGTAACGTAACTTATAGATTTAATTAATTAAAAAAATCTAGTCAACTAACCTATTGTGTAAGCACTGTTGTTTCAGTTGAAAGATATTGAAGCCAGTGAAATTACTGGACATTATGACACTTAACATCTTATGTCTCGGAGTGACGAGCGCAGTCCAGTGCTACGCAGTGCGTTGTAATATAAAATTCTGTGTGGTGTTGTTTTTGTTTACGCTTACTACCACGCGAGCGACTTGCTCGTTTCGTCATTCAGAATAATAAAAAAAATCGTTTAAAAAATACCTAACATCCATTATATATAAATATAATAATACTAGCCCTGTATTTTACACGTCCCACTGCTGAGCACGGACCTCCTCTACTAAATGAGGGGTTAGGCATTAGTCCACCACGCTGGCCTAATGCGGGTTGGCTTCACGTACCTTTGAAATTCTAATGAAGATCTTCTCAGATATGCAGGTTTCCTCACGATGTTATCTTCACCGTTTCAGCAAGCGATAATTAACAATTAATACACACATAACTTAGAAAAGTCAGAGGTGTATGCTCTTGAGGCTGGTTTCGAACCTGCGACTTTAGTCTCGACAGTCCGTACCACTCGCCTGAGCTATCACTGCTTTTCACCAACAAAATCCATTCCAACCCTAAAACAACATAAAGAGAGCTTTTTAATATTTCATATTAACATACGTGAATTCGAAGCACAATATGCTCATAAACAAGAAAACAAGGTGGGCACTTACAAAAACGTGCTATATATTAAAGGGCCCACTATTCCCATTCTGGGCACGTTCTTTCTGGGCCAGATTCAAAGGTGCCCTCGGATATAAAGTTTTTTCCATCCCCCATCCATTCTCACATATTGAAATCTCGGCGATGACGGGACTCCTCAAGTGTTTTTTGACTAACTTGAAACTAAAAAGGTACGATGCTATATTTTGGAATTCAGTTTATAACATAGGTGAAAAATGAATGTAGGAACTGATTAAAAACTACTGATTATAACAATTATAACAAAAAAAAAACGACCAAAAAACTAAAAATGAAACTAAACTGTTCCATAATGTGATACCCCTTATCAAGGCAAGGCATACCGGGCTCAATTCTAGACTCCGAGCTGTTACAAAGCATTTCGGGATAGAAAAACCCAATGTCACTTTTACCCGACCCGGGGATCGAACCTGAGACCTCAGCACAGCAATTGCATCGCGTACGCATTACAACTGCGCCACCAAAGTATTCATAGTATTGCATTTATTTGCATTCAGTACAAAGGGGCAGCACGAACAATTTGCGAAAAGGTATTCGAATCGAAATGTCAAAAATTTGTTTGAGACTTCATACAAATACAAGCGTTCTCGATTCGAATACTTATTCGTAATTTGTTCGTGCTCGCCCGTCTGAACAATAAGTTCTACAACTTTTTATCAAACTTAACCCTCTGAAAACAAAACCCCATAAAAGAATTGATTTCCTCAATCGAAGACTATCTGTCAACAGAATTATCTTAACCCTACGTTTACTGTTTGGGTCAGAATGATCCGCATACCTGATGCGCCGTCACGTGCCGCGCTTTGAATGGCAAATCACGAAGGTAGACCTTCGGGGCCTCGGAGACCGGGTATGAAAATAAAATGATTGCGAAGGGTTCGAGCGAGTATTAAAATATTCCCTTAGGTTGGTCCGGCACCTGATGTTTGCATGCACTTGTTTATTTCCTGATTTTTATCTTTGATATATCGAGTGCGAGGTTTGTTTTTTAAATGAATACGCTATAGTTAAGCCTCATATACACCTACAGAGTTTCTCATACAAAAATAGCGGGAATAACATTGAATATCTTGGTATAAGAGGGCGCATCACATAATTCTCGCTGTGTTTTTTTTTTATTACTTTGAATGACGGAACTGGGACATAAACACACCACACAGAAATTAGAATTACAAAACACTGCATGGGATTGGACTGCGCTCGTCAGTTTGAAAAATAGGATGTTAAATGTCATAATCTTACTACTATTATGTTAGCTTAATTACCTTGGCTGCCACTCGGTGGTGACACTGTTGTAATGGTTCGAGTCATGAGTACAGATACATAGTTGTAGTTGCTGATTATCGTTAACTGTGGGTAACTAGAAATAGTTGTCAACATTGTTCTACCCGTTATATTGTTATCAAGTGATTCAGCCGGAGTGGGGTATTGTGTATATAATGGCGCGCCTCACCATTCGAAGGGATTAGGGCTGGAGTGCCTACAAGCATTCGCCCGAAAGTCCGGTGTCGCTGACCAAAGCCGACCCATGTGTCAAGCTATCAGCAAGCGTCCATATATAAAAAAAAAAAAAAAAAAAAAAAAATCGAAGGGCAGTCTGTATTTGCAGTTCAAAGTAGAGAGGTCGTAATACCCAATCAAAGTTAGAGTTGTGATTGATCAATGAATATGCTGCGTTGCGGATGGTGAAGAACGCCACTTGGTGTCGTTCGTGGTGATTATAATAAGTGAGCAAAATCAATAAAGTGTATCATTGGACATCGATGCGTTTATGTCTGAGCTAACATCCTTTTAATTATACGTTCATGCAGGCGGAGCCGCTAGCACAAATTAGTGTACAATAATGTCACTGGCTTCAATGTACTCTTAACCGAAACACAACAGTGCTTAGAAATTGCTGCTTGGCGGCACAATTTTCTATTATATTATCGCTTCTGTCGTGCGATAAGCTCTTACCGTGTAAATGGGGCTTTAGTTATTTTTTTGTCAGGGTGGGTAGACGAGTTTACTTGATGGTAGGAAGACAACGCTTGTCATGGACATTAGCCACATCAGGAGCACAAGCTACCCGCTGCAACAAGACTAAAAAAAGCTAAGTTTTTAGCCTACTGTCTATTATATCTGCACTATCTACGGTAGACTGGTAGAGAATGCCTTTGGCATTAAGTCCGCCTTTACATTAATTTGAATGTAAAAAGTGTAATAAAATAAACAAGAGAAGACAAAGACTTTAATGTATACTACTAGACAAGCTGCGCGGTACATAGAAATTGTACCACTAAGTTGCGGTCAATTGACCGTAACTCAATATTACCATCTCGCCTACTCTTGACTAGAACCCCTCTCGCGCTCCCTGTCTGTGAGCTGTCCAACTCCAGCGTTATGTGAAGCAATTTTACTTCTAAACAGCCCGTCTAGTAAGTAGTAGTACTTAAATATACATTAAAGACTTTGAGAGAATATGTTAGTAGAAAAGCTTGTAGTTCAAGGTAATTGGCCCGCTTAAAAATACACTGAAGAAGAGTGAAGAAGTCATTAAACATTAACATCAATGAGGAAACGATCAGCTCGCCTGATGGTAAGCGCCACGCCTGTCCATAATCAATAGCAACACAACACAGAACTTTGAATTACAAACCACTACATGGCACTTCACTGCGCTCGTCATCCCAAGACATAAGATGTTAAGTCTCATAGTGCCATGTTTTTTTTATTGCCCTAGATAGACAGACGAGCAGACGGCCCACCTGATGGTAAGTGGTTACCGCCACCCATGGACCTCAGCAATGCCAGAGCACAGCCAAGCCTTTGCCTACCGATGAAGAAAAACTCTTTTTAAGCCTCGCTTAAAGAAGGACAGGTCATAACGCTCGGGACACATGTATCCTAATTCACAGAAAACACAATTTTATGTAAATAAAATTAATTTGACTACCAACTAATACATAGTAAATAGAGCAAGGTGGTTGATGAAGGGTTGCAGTAATGAATCGAAGCCGGCATTATTTAGCATGAATTAAGAATATCTGCGTCAGATTAATGAAGATATCACTGCGACCTCGCGCGCTCATACAGGGTGAGTCTAAAACGATAGGTATTTATGTTTAACAAGTTTTACTCGCGGCGACTAGAACGGGATCAGATTTCTGGAACCAAACGTGTTCCATATCTTAATCCAGGTCTTAGTCTACCTGTATGACAAGACCGTTAATCAGTTAAGGCAGAGTTGATTAACACACATCCAAATTGTAAATATCATAACTTATATGCTGATTAAGTGTTCTCTTAGGATTTATTACATTTATTTATTACTAGCTTTTGCTCGCGGCTCCGCCCGCGTGAATAGACTTTTCCGAAATAAAACGTAGCCTGTAACCGTCTCCAGGGTCCCATCAAATCTATCTTATCTCTGAATCAAAATCGGTTAAGCCGTTTAGGCACAGTTGACTAACAAACATCCAAATTGTCAATGTCATAACAATTACTGATTAAGTGTTCTCTTAGGATTTAATACATTTATTTATTACTAGCTTTTGATCGCGGCTCCGCCCGCGTGAATAGACTTTTCCGAAATAAATCGTAGCCTATAACCGTCTCCACGGTCCCATTTATCTCTGCATCAAAATTCATCAAAATCGGTTCAGTGATTTAGACGTGAAAGCGTAAGAAACAAATAGATAATTATTTTTCATAAAAAGTATCCTATGTTACTTCTGATACCTCCAAGAATATGTGTACAAAGTTTCATGATGATCGGTTAAGTAGTTTTCGCGTGAAAGCGTAACAAACAAACATACATTCACATTTATAATATTAGTATGATGTTTTAACTGTTTTGCGGGCAGCTCCGCTTACATTTTGAAAGGACTGGTTCAGCAGTTAAATTTCTTCTATACGCCTGAAAGAAGAGACGAGCAGACATGACCGTTAGCGTCACACCTGCCCATAAACAGGAGCAACGCATCAGTCATCATCAGGCATCGAAGCATGGTGTATTTATCTATAGGGAAAGCGACATGTCGGTAGAAGAAGGAAATCGTGGCTCAGGAACATAATGGAATACACAGGAATCACCAGGGCAGAAGAGCTATTTAATTTGGCAATAAATAGAAAGGAATATGCGAAGTTGACAGCCAACATTCAGTAGTGAATAGGCACCGCAAGAGACAGTATTTACCTGTAATCGTTTTATGGGATCTGTCATGTATGTGTATATTCTTGTCAATGAATTGGTATCTCAAATAAAGAAATAAAAAAATGGCGGTTTCTACTGCCGATAGAAATGACAACTTAGAACGTTTAGTAGGTATTAAAAATTAAAATTTCATAATGTTTGAATTAAAATTATCAACATCAATCTGAAGGCCATTTCTCGTAATTGTAAATGTTTAAAATATCATTCCGATCTAGTCTCAGCGTCAAGAAACTTGCAAATGGCATTCTCTTAAACCAATAATCAACGTCAAATGTGTATACTACACAATGATTCTACAATTAAATTATTCAAATAATAAACAAACAAAAACACTATTTCAACAATGCACAGTATATACACATTGAACTTTTCACTAAATCCATTCAATTTCACTTATACTCGACACAACACTAATGTTGCACAATACGTCAGCTGTATAGCTACAGATATACTGCTTTAAGCATGTCGATGACGCGAACGCACGAGATTTCACCCATCCAACAAAGTGTGTAACGCGCACAGCACACGGCCGCTGCGCGTCATGATCATGTCGGTGACGCGAACACATAAGATTTTCCCCTACCAAAAAGTGTCCAACGCGGCTAAAGAAGTTTTTACTTAAAAAAACGCCACTCAGAAGTCAGAATTACAAGATATTACATGACACTACACTGCGCTCGATGAGATGTTCATTAGCATAATACTAGGTATAATAGTCACTGGCTTCAATGAACATCAAACAGGAACAAAATAGTGCTTACACACTGCTACTTGGTGGTTTAAATAAAGAGATACCTACTCTGATGGCTTTTCGCATAAGAGGAACTTTCCATCTAGTAACATTTATGTAATAATTGTACATTTCTAAATCAAAACATTTATTTTGCTTGTCGGCCACAAAGGGCCCCTTCACACGTCAATAATAGAATATTTCATTGAAACGTCTGTACCGGTGCTTCGGAAATGTCCACTGGTCAGAGAAGAAGCACCGAAAAATTCAGTCGTAGGTCTTTTGAATACTTATAATTTTATTTTTTCCTCATTAAACCAACTTTATACAATATGTCATATTGAAATATATTTTTTTACATGTCATTTCATCCACACTAATCAAAAACTTCAATGTATTTGTACAACTAGAATGGCTGTTTAGGAGTAAAATTGCGCCACATAACGGGAGATTTTGACAGCTGACAGACAAAGAGCGGTAGAGGGATTCTAGATAAGAATAAGCAAGATGGTAATAGTTACGGTAATTCTAAAATGTGAAAGTAACTCTATTTATCTGTCTATTGTGTTTTATATGTTACATTTTATCCCATAAAAATGCGCTGTTACTGTTGGATGGGAATCCTAACTCACGCAGGCGGGACTGCGAACAAAAACTAATGCGCATGTATTAAGCCTTGAACCTTTATCAAATTTCACGGAAAAATTATAAATTGATCTGATAATCGATTGAATTGAATCTGAATTGTACGTCATATGTTGATACCTATGACGTACAATTCAAACAAGCATAATCATTATATCGATAACCTTTTAAAAACATGATAAAATAATCCAATCCAATCGCGGCCTAATGTTAATAACAATATCTGACATTCCAATAGTATAGTTTGTAGTCTACCTATGTGCCAGATTTTATCCAAAGCCATTCAGCCGTTAAGGCGTGATTGACAAACAAACATCCATATTCACAAAGTCACAAGCATGCAAACGTTCACGTAGTAGGTAGTTTCTGATGAGATGAGATCTGGGTGTTTCCTCCCGAGGTTGACGAGGGCAGCCGGTCGTAGAAACTGCAAGCCAAGTCTTTCTGTAACATGTGCTAAAAGCATGTCGCGCTGACCCAACTTCGAGTGGGATAAGGGTAGGTGGAATAAGAATAAGAAGAATATTAGTAGAATAGTAGGAAGGTCTTCTTCTTCAGTCGGAAACTCTTGACAGAGTGGTCGTGGTTTATGGTGAACGATGTTGGGTTATTACTAGGTAGTTACTAGCCTTTGCGATGCGTCTCCATCGACTTCGGTTGGTTGCGTCGCACGAGCATTCCACAATGGAACTATGTGTGGCAGCTTTGATGAGATCTGTCCAGCGCGTTGGACATCGGCCACGGGACCGTTTCTCTTCCACAGAATCCTGGACAATTAGACCGCTCCATAGACTCTTGGTTAGGGATGACATGGCCGAAATAGTTGAGAATTCGTATTTACACAGTCGACGACAATGTTTATTTGATTTTGAGCTCTTGGAGTATGGAGATGTTTGTGCAATGCGCAGTCCAGGGTATTCGCAATAGTCATCTCCAGCACCACATCTCCAGCACATGTTCCTCGAAGTTCTTGATACTCACGATACAGGTAAGCCTAGTGGGGGGTCAGGACTATGTGTGTGACTGTTGGGTTTTTATTCTGTAGGAGGATAGGATAATAGGATTAAAACGAACTCACCCTGTACAATCTGATTCAGCAACAAGGTACGCGCAGTCCCGCGGGTAACTGAATAAATTACATTGTATAATTCCTAAATTAACATTTTTAATCTGAGACGAAATGTTACGCGAATAAATTAAGGAGACACCCGTCTAGAGATCGTAGACAAATGATAACGCACTCGCTAACTGCCTGGATTATCTTACCTTAGTAATAAAGTGGTTGAATTTGTTAGACGTCTCAGACACCGATTTATTGGTAGGTTTTTTGAAGTAAGAAAAAGGCTCAGTATAAGCCCGGAGTCTGGAATTTGTGCCCGGTATGGCGATAGGCTCGCCCCCTATCACATCGTGGGACGGAGATACGCTCGGCGAAATGTGGGTGTACTGGTTACACCTCTGCCTACCCCTTCGGGGATTACAGGCGCGAGTGCGTATGTATGTTTTTTGAAGTGAAAACTTTAGCCGCATTGAGCACTTTATGGTAGGGGAAATCTTATGGGTTCGTGTCACCGACATGCTCATGACGCGCAGCGGCCGTGTGCTGTGCGCGTTAGACACTTTGTTGGATGGGTGAAATCTCGTGCGTTCACGTCATCGACATGCTTATAGCATATCTGTAGCTATTCAGCTGACGTATTGTGCAAAATTAGTGTTGTGTATATCTTATAAGTGAAATTGAATGGATTTATTGAAAAGTTCAATATGTATATACTGTGCATTGTTAAAATAGTGTTTTTGTTTGATTATTATTTGAATCGTTTAACTGTAGAATCATTGTGCAGTACAATAGTGAGTAGTAAAGAACCATATAAACATGCATATAATTGTTGCTCGGAGTGTCAATAGATGTGAAAACCAGATTGATGTTGATAATTTTAATTCAAACATGAAATTTCAAATTTGAATACTAAAAGTTCTGAAAACTTAGAACTTAGAACTTCTATCGGCAGTCTCTACAACTGCCAATTTTCTAAAGCTTTTTTATAGAATATACGTGCTATAAAATCTTTTTTGACTTGACGCCCATATCTCCGAAAGTGGTAGGTACAGGTGCCACTACTCCTGTGGTTCGTAGAGTAGATTTTGGGACTGGTTTCGAACCTGCGACTTTCGTCTCGACGGTCGGTACCACTACCCGTTGAGCTATCGCTGTTTCTATTATATTGCTTATTTCTATTGCCATATATTCCAGATATATTATCGTTTTTTTTATTAACTTCAGTGACGAAACGAGCAGGTCGCACGCCTTATGATAAGCGCAAGACCTGCCCATTAACAGAAGCAACACCATACAGAGCTTTGAATTACAAAGCACTGCATAGCACTGGACTGCGCTCGTCGCCCCGAGACATAGTTGTTAAGTCTCATAATACCCAGAAGTTAATTATAGCTTCAATGTCCTCCAAACCGAAACACAACAGTGCTTACACACTGCTGTTTAGCGGCGGAAATTGGCAAAGTGGTACCAAATCAGACGGCCTCTCGCATACGAGTACGAGGGACCTAGCACTTGTAAAATCTAATAGGTATAATTACATAGCTCCGTCATAACTTTTCGTTTTACATTTATCCGCCAATTTGTCTTCTAGATTTATGGACAAAGCCTAACACTAATACTAAAAACTATTCCCCTAGTACTAAAACGCTGCAATAATGTGAACTGTATGTAATGTGTCCTTATTTTGAATTGAAAACAGGACATCTCGCACACGAGCGACCTACCACTTTGTATTAATTATGAAAACATTGCCATCACCTCCCATTAATTATAATACAATCTCCTCTGAGACTGCCACAGTGGCGCAGTTGTAATGCGTACGCGTTACGATTGAGGCCTCGGGTTCGATCCCCGTGTCGGGTAAAAGTAATATTGGGATTTTCTACCACGAAATGCTTAGTATCGGCCCGGAGTTTCGAATTTTGCCCGGTATGGCGATAAGGTTGCCTCTTATCACGTCATGGTATGGAAATAAGCTCGGCGAGATATGGGTGTACTGGTTACACCTCTGCCTACCACTTCGGGAATTATAGGCGTAAGTACGTATGTATGGGACAATCCCGTTTGAAGTGGATGCAATTGTCACCTCAGTCGTAGATCACGTCGCGGCCAGGTGACTGATTCACTGGACAATATCGCCGCTTGATATACGGTAATGGGTTGACGAGCTGGGCCTTTGGGGCCGTTTGCGCAGGGTTAGGTTAACGTGATGACTCGAAACAACTTTCAAATAAGAAATAATTACTCTTACTGCTGCACGTCAATTAACTTTAATAATTTGATACGTAAGCTGCGATGACATAATTGCATAGGCAGTTATTAAAATTAAAATAAAATGGTAAGCCATTTCATATAATTCGATTATTTACGAAAGACTTTTGATCTTCTTTTGGAGAGGTTTTGGTCTGGGTCGCCTTATTGGTCTACGTACTAAGGCTGAGAACCGTGAGGTCCTGAATTCAATTACCAGGTTAGGCAATTATAATTTGTGAAGTTAAATTTATCAGGCCCAGCACTTGTCATCAGGCGAGGGGCCTGCTCGTTTTGTCATTCCAAAAAATAAAAAATGAACATGTTTTCGTACCATATAGGTAAATCTGCGATTATTTATTAACTAGCTACACTTCCACCTGAAGTCAAATGCGTAGGCTTAGAAAATGTTTTTGGGGTACATTATTCTTCTCTTTTCCATAGCATTTTATAGCAGAGGCTGGAAAGCGAGCAAGTGGGTCACCTGGCAAGTGATCTCTACCGCCCATGAATACAATATCAAAAGAATCTTATAATCCTTAAGAGAAATAGATAATTATGGGATTTGCAAGAGGAGGTAGGATTTGCGCCGTTAGACATCTAATACATACATGTACGCACTCACAACATGCCTGTAATCTCCGAAGGGGTAGGCAGAAGTGTACACCCACATTTCGCCGAACGTATCCCTGTCCCATGATGTGATAGGGGGCAAGCCTCTCGCTATACCGGGCACAATTCCAAATTCGGGGCTGATACTGAGCATTTCGTAATAGAAAAACCCAATATAACTGTTACCCGACCCGGGGGTCGAACCCGAGACCTCAGCACAGCAGTCGTAACGCGTACGCATTACAATTTCGCCACTGAGGCAGTCTAAAAAAATCTATTTTATCTTCTAATATTCTAATAGTACAGGTGCCAAAAGGAAAGCTCTCAAATCCACCACACAAGAACATTTTATAGTTAAATGTTGCAGATAAGAATGACAAATCCCCGTGAGCTCGCTCTAGTGGATTTATATGTAAATTCGGTGGCAGGTGCGTCTGTCTGTGTCTCCGCACCGGAATTGTAAACTGGGGGCTTGTGTGATGTGCTTAAATAAATAAGACAAATAAAAATCAGATTCATAGATAATTCACTTATAACTTATAGTCAGATTGTAGCAATTGTTGCAATGATAGCTCAGCGGGGAGTGGTATTGACTGTCGAGACGAAAGTCGCAGGTTCGAAACCAGCCCCAAAAGCATACAGCTTTGACTTTTATAATTTACGTGTGTATTGATGAAACCTGTATACCTGAGAAGTTCTCCATAAGAATTTCGAAGGTATGTGAAATCTGCCAACCCGCATTGACCTGGACGAGCCGGCCCATTCAAAGTGTAGACAAAACCACTCTACCACTCAAATGTTAAAGAACTATTATAGCACAAAGATTCTGAGAAGTGATTTGGTTACTTTACCTCGGCATTATTGAAAATATAGAGTAAAAGTCTTACAGCATAGTGCTGTAAACGTTTATTCGACTTATTTATAGCATTATTTAATGAAAAATGCTGAACGATCGTGTTAACCCCTATTACACGACTATTTAGTGTTTTCGGAACGTTAATTCAGCTTTAATTAACCTATAAGCTGAGTAAATCATTTCTTATTCGACTGTTTTGCTGGTTAGGAATGTAATAGTTCTGTTCTATTACTGTTAAAATTACTCGACATTATAAAACTTAATATAAGGTTAAGAAACCGTAAAGTCTTGGTTTCGAATCCCAGATCGGGCAACCGCAATTTGTGATTGAGGTTTTTTATTCAAAAGATCAAACATTGAAATTCATGCCCGGTATGACGAGAGACTCGCCACCTATCACATCAAGGTAATGTAATAAGTTCGGCAAATAATAGGTGCCTACTCCTATGGGCATGCAGGCGTGACCTCATGTATGTATTGACAGCTCTGTGGCGCAAAGCGCGTGGCCGTGGGTTCGATTCCCACACCGAAACAAATGTTGGTGTTATCCACAAATAATTGTTTCGGGTCTGGGTGTTCTGGGACCGCAAGTCTCTCGTAGTTCCTGATACCCACGATACAGGTTAACCTAGTTTGGGGTCAGGACTATGTGTGTGACTGTTGGGTGTATTTATTATTTATTATAGTAAAATGACCTCAAACGTAAAGAAAAAATCGGCTATCCTAGCTAATTTCCAAAGTTTTTTGATGGTGCAAATTGTTCTGAAGCTGTAAAACGCTGAGCAAATGCGTTACAAAGTACTGAAACTGCGATCAAGGTGGACGACTTTAAGGAAATTGTAGTAGAGAGGGGGCTAATGCTATTTTTAATACGATAATTTGACCATAAATCGGTGGCGCAGTTGTAATGCGTATGCGTTACGTCGCTTCAGGTCTTCATAAACCGCTGCCTGCGTCAGATCTTGAGGATTTTTTGGCCGGACACAATTACTAATGCTGAGCTGTGGAGACTGTGCCGAGAGATCCCTATAGAACTTCAGATACGACGCCGCAAGTGGAACTGGATCGGACACACCTTGCGCAGACACCGTGACCACATTCCCAAACAAGCTCTGGATTGGAACCCACAGGGAAGGCGTAAGCGTGGACGACCGAAAAACACATGGCGGCGTTCAGTTGTATCGGAGGCGCAGGGAATTGGTCTAATCTGGAGTGAAGTGAAGCATTCTACCAGCGACAGAACGCGATAGAGAACCACTGTGTCTGCCCTCTGCCCCGATCGGGGGGCATAGGAATACAATGATGATACGTTGTATAATAAAACTAAACATCGAAAAGATCGATATTACTTATCGATAGAGCTTCCCACCTCTACAACGAAGGGAAAGTGAATTCTTTCCACCTGATAGAACCGTTAGTAGCCAATTCAATGCCCATTCCGATCCTAATAGAGGCGTAATAAAAGGGACTCGCTGTCTTTTACGTTTATTTCTTAAAAATAAAGAAAATGTATTCAATTTGCTACGTGGTTCGTCGATTTGACAACTATTTAGGGTACGAATCAGTTATGCCGGGCATGCGTTGCATACATTCTATTTATTTGAGTAGATACACACTCATTAGAAGACGTCCTCGGCGTCAATGTAAACCATCTGGGCTACCGTCCATCTCAGATCACACAATAAAAAGAAATACACCCAAAAGTCACACACATAGTCCTGACCCCACACTAGGTATCAGGAACTACGAGGGACTTGCGGTCCCACAACACCCAGACCCGAAACAAATTTTTGTGAATCACACAAACATTTGTCTCAGTGCGGGAATCGAACCCACGGCCTCTTGCTTCGCAGCCGGCTACTCGCCCGCTGCGCCACGGAGGTATTACTATACTACTGTATTTTTGTACATTGGGCGCTACAAAAGCTGCCCACTTCACACCCAGGACCTTCGATGGCCCCATCTTACGACTGGCAATGAATTATAGCATAGGCCGGCAAACGAGCAAATGGGTCACCTGATGGTAAGTGATCTCCACCGCCCATGTACGCCCAAAATGCCAAAAGAATTATGGGCGCGTTGCGGACCTTAAAGGAAAGGGATAATTAAGGGATTGGGAAGGGGAGGGGGTTTGTGCCTCCGGATATCTCACTTACCGTACGAAACGCAGCAGCAAGCTGCTACTTTACGCCGGTTTTCTGTGAGACAGTGGTAACAACCCGAACGAGCCGGCCCATTCGTGCTGTAGACACAAGTGTCTACAGCGTGGCTCTACCACTCTAAAAATGATGACTCTAAAAAGGATGACTCAAACATTTTGTTTCGGTGAGGAAATCGAAACTGCGGTCTCTCGCTTCACAGCCGGTTATTCGCCCACTGCACCACGGAGACTCTATCGTACTCCATCATCAGATCTTAATCAAATTTATAAGACACCACCATTGGAGCAAACTTATCGAATACATAAATCCAACACAAATCAGTCCACATCTGCCAGAGTTAAGCATGAACATACATAAAAAGATATAAAACGAATTAAAAAACTCCTTTTTTAAGTCAGTTAAAAAAGCACGCCCTAAAAACTCACAGATCACGTACACCCAACGCATTTTTGATTATATATCTATCTCTTTCTATCGCGTTGTCTCTCTCTGAGAGCCCTTTAATGACATGAAAATGGAAAGTTCCCCGCCGGAAAAAAGTTGGGTAACACTCGTCAAAAGTGTGTTTGTAACGTGAAAATGATTCCGACACCTAATGTCTTACCTTCATATATACATAACTAGCTTTTGCTCGCGGCTCCGCCCGCGTGAATACACTTTTCCGAAATAAAACGTAGCCTATAACCGTCTCCAGGGTCCCATCTATCTCTACATCAAAATCAGTTCAGTGATTTAGGCGTGAAAGCGTAACAAACAAATAGTTTTGTTTCATAAAAAGTATCCTATGTTACTCCTTATACCTCCAAGAATATGTGTACAAAGTTTCATGATGATCGGTTAAGTAGTTTTCGCGTGAAAGCGTAACAAACAAACTTACATTCACGTTTATAATATTAGTATGATTATAACATTAGTATGATATACAGTGCTACGATTTAAGTTACGCACTTCGGCAATGTCCGTTTATCTTCGGAAACAAGAAGGCCGACGATGATAAATGATAACCCAACCCCTCTGGGGAGAAAAGACCCAAACCCGTAACAACATTGTGGATCACACAAACATTTGTCTCGGTGCGGGAATCGAACCCAGGGCCTCTCGCTTCACAGCCAACTCGCCCACTGCGCCACGGAGGCTGTCGATTGCATATTCGTACTAATTCGTGAAAATGAAAATTGCCGAAGAACGTAGGTTCAATCGTAATACCGTATATACATTATACATACATACATATACACTCACGCCTGTAATCCCCGAAGGGGTAGGCAGAAGTGTAACCAGTACACCCACATTTCGCCGAGCGTATTTCCGTCCCTTATGTGATAGGAGGCGAGCCTATCGCCATACCGGGCACAAATTCCAGACTCCGGGCTGATACTGAGCATTTTGTAATAGAAAAACCCAATACCACTTTACCCGACCCGGGGATCGAACCCGGTAACCCGATACATTATACATATATTAAATCTCTGAGTGTACCTTTTTTCATCTACACACGGGGCGTTATTGAAAGTAATAAATCAGATCCGCCGTGAGCCAATATAGCATATAGCATATAGCACACGTCGCGAAACAGTTGTTTAACAAATATAACGCTTGTTCTTTTGTAACACGTCTGCATAGAATCGCAACTTGGTCCAGTTTATAAGCTATTTTCTTTTTTTTCTTTTTTTATAGTATAGGCCGGCAAACGAGCAAGTGGGTCACCTGATAGTAAGCGATCTCCACCGCCCATGTACGCCCACAATACAAAAGAATTATGGGCGCGTTGCCGACCGTAAAGAGATTGGGAAGGGAGGGAGGGGGATTTGGGCCTCCGGATATCTCACTCACCGTACGAAACGCAGCAGCAAGCTGCTACTTTAGGCCGGTTTTCTGTGAGACAGTGGTAACGACCCGGACGAGCCGGCCCATTCATGCTGTAGACAAAATTGTCTACAGCGTGGCTCTACCACTCGTTAACTAATAACCGAACAGGTTTTTCTTTCTGCTAGGCGCTATCCCGGAACATGTTTCCGCCATTCGGCTTAGCCATTTGTTAGGGTATTCTCTTTTTATTGGTGTATAATGGTCTGAGAAAAAAACGTTGGGTACACTGAAATAATAATGGTGTGATATAGTTGTGGAAGGGTAGTTAAATGGTGTAAAAGAGGTTGTTGCTTTAACTGAAGGCCTTTTTGACTGCAGTCAGTCAGCCAGTCTCCAGTTCACTAAGATCCTGTGCTCAGTCGATAGTCCCAGACTTCATTACGCTGTAGCTCTGCTGGTTTACTATTCGGTCCTAGTTGTTTTAGTTATAATTAATTAGAGAGCGGTCTCTAGAGAATCCTGGCATGAGGTAGTGATCTGGAAAGCAGTAACATTGTAAATGTAACCAATAAACTATGAGTTAAAGTGTCTGCCTCGGTGGCGCAGTTGTAATGCGTACGCGTTATGATTGAGTCCAACGCTGAGGTCTCGGGTTCAATCCCCGGGTCGGGTAAAGTGGTATTGGGTTTTTCTATTACGAAATGCTCAGTATCAGCCCGGAGTCTGGAATTTGTGCCCGGTATGGCGATAGGCTCGCCCCCTATCACATTATGGGACGGAGATACGCTCGGCGAAATGCGGGTGTACTGGTTACACCTCTGCCTACCCCCTCGGGGATTACAGGCATGAGTGCGTATGTATGTTAAAGTGATTATTGTCGTTTGGTATTAATAAAATAATACTCGTCTCACGTAACTTCTAACACATTTAAATTTGCTTGTATCACAAAGCACTGCATGATACTGGACATGACTCTTAAGCGATGAATTTGGTCGAACAATTTATTCCTATTCCTGGTGTATATATTACTAGCTTTTGCTCGCGGCTCCGCCCGCGTGGATAGACTTTTCCGAAATAAAACGTAGCCTATAACCGTCTCCAGGGTCCCATCTATCTCTACACCAAAATTCATCAAAATCGGTTCAGTCATTTAGGCGTGAAAGCGTAACAAACAAATAGATATATTTTTTTCATAAAAAGTACCTATGTTACTTCTTATTCCTCCAAGAGTATGTGTACAAAGTTTCATGATGATCGGTTAAGTAGTTTTCGCGTGAAAGCGTAACAAACAAACTTACATTCACATTTATAATATTAGTATGATGATTGTAGCTGTTTTAAAGAAGGTAAGTAGAATTAGAAGGTAAGCAGATATGAGCGTACAAATATAATGATTATGATGAGAGATGTGCACTGTATAATACAAGGCTTTGAGAGATACTGCTAAGTTATCTTATTTCGATGACTACTAAGTACTGTTTATGCGCATGCGCGGCACTTACATCGGGTGAGTTACCGGCTCGTCTCATCGTTCATTTGTAGAAATGGTCAGCTTCGTTCCACGATATGACTGTTGAACCTTTTTTTTTATTTTTTTAAATACCCTATAATAATATTTTAATAATAAAATAAAATACACCCAACAGTCACACACATAGTCCTGGCCCCACACTAGGTAAACCTGTATCGTCGGTATCAGGAACTACGAGGGACTTGCGGTGCCACAACACCCAGACCAGAGACAAATATTTGTGAATCAGACAAACATTTGTCTTGGTGCGGGAATCGAACCCACGACCTCACGCTTCGCAACCGACTACTCGCCCGCTGCGCCACGGAGGCTGTTATGTCCCGCGCGGTTTCACCCGTAACATTACCGCTTGCAGCGCCACCTACCGGGTCCAATTGTAAATGTAAACCATCCAGGGACCTACTCAAACACCCACAAAAAGTTTCATCAAAATCGGTCCAACAGTTTTTAAGTTTTAGCGAGACTAACGAACAGCAATTGATTTTTATATATAGGATAACTGATCTATGTATGCAGAGATTTGCATTTGACATTATCCACAACTTAAAGAATCACGTGACGTCATTGCAGCGATCTGGAAATCCACATGGTTACACAAAACTTATATTTTGTACATATTTAATGTTATCTGTAATGTAAACATATGCATGCGAAGTTTCCTGCACCAGGGGTCAAAGATAAAACAGAGTATAAAACGAGACATACGATCGGTAGAGCCACGCTGTAGACACTTTTGTCTACAGCATGAATGGGCCGGCTCGTCCGGGTCGTTACCACTGTCTCACAGAAAACCGGCGTAATGTAGCAGCTTGCTGCTGCGTTTCGTACGGTGAGTGAGATATCCGGAGGCCCAAACCACCTCCCCTTCCCAATTCCTTAAATATCCCTTTCCTTTAAGGTCGGCAACGCACCCATGATTCTTTTGGTATTGTAGGCGTACATGGGTGGTGGAGATCACTTACCATCAGGTGATCCACTTCCTCGTTTGCCGGCGTATGCCATAAAAAAACTTGATATTCTTAAATAGCGACCTCCGTACACATGGTGAAAAACCCGCCTCAGTGGCTAGTTCAGCGAGTCACGTTCCGAGGTCAGCCAGTGTATATCCCAGTAACTTCAGGCAGACATCATTCTGCCAAACGACGAGAAACGCAATCTCTCTTGACAATCGACATTATAAAATAGACTGCACTTTGCCGTGCCAGGGTAAAAAGAAACATGATATCAATCCAATACGCCTTATATTTACTACAATAATAACACCTTCGGGGATTACAGGCGTGAGTGCGTATGTATATATATAATTACTTTACTAATTTTGCTTCTGCAACACAATATTAGTAGAAGTATGATTACCTGGCTCGGTCTTTATTGCATCAACCTTTAAAAATCACCTTATTACACAGACTTTAATGTATACTACTAGACAGGAAAGGGATAATTAGGGGCTTACTCACCGTACGAATCGCAGCCTAGACAGCAACGCAGCGCTATTTTACGTCGGTTTTCTGTGAGACAGTATTACGAGCAGTCGAGCTTGCCCATTCATGCACTAAACAAAACTATCTAAAGCGTGGCTCTAACTTCAGAATAAAAAAATATGCTATATTTTTTCAACTTGCTCCCGCTCTTCCCTTACACCGAACCCGTCCACGTATAGGCAATAGATCAACTGCACCTGTAATATTAACGCTTCTACATCAGCGGCACATGTCGCCGAGCCGCGTCGGGTACTCAACTAGTACGCACTTCCGTGAATCATATTTAACCCTCGATGCAAAAAGGGTGCTCGGCAGAGGCTAAAGAGCAGTTATATTTAATCCTAGCTATTGCTCGCGGCTCCACCTGCCTGAATGGCTTTTTCCAGTATAAAAAGTAGCGTTGTCCTAATCTAAGTCATACGCTGTGTGCCAAATTTCACCCAAAATTGTTCACCTGTTAAGTGATTGAATAACAAACATCCGAATCCAAACGGCCTTGGTGGCGCAGTTGTAATGCGTACGCGTTACGAGTGATGCTGACGTTGCGGTCTCGGGTTCGATCCCCGGGTCGGGTAAAAATGATGTTGGTATTTTCTATTACGAAATGCTCAGTATCAGACCGGAGTCTGGAATTTGTGCCCGGTATGGCGATAGGGTCGCCCCCTATCACTTCATGGGACGGAGATACGTTCGGCGAAATGTGGGTGTACTGGTTACACCTCTGCCTACCCCTTCGGAGATTACAGGCGTGAGTGTATGTATGTACGGTTTGGCGGTGTATATCAAAACTCGTATACGAAATCATGTCAAAACAATATCCGTTCTAATTTTATTGTTCGGTTTTGTCTGCACGCGTTCACATGACATCCAGTATTTTACGGATACGCATTTTCACGAAATCGTGTAACAAAAATAATTTTTTATTTTTATTTTATTAGATTTAATGACGAGACGAGCAGGTCGCTCGCCTGATGGTAAGCGCCACGCCTGCCCATAAACAGAAGCAACGCCACACAAAACTTTAAATAAAGCACTGCATGACACTGGACTGCGCTCGTCACCCCGATACATAAGGTGTTAAGTCTCATAATGCCCAGTAATTACACTGGCTTCAATGTCCTTCACACCGGAACACAACAGTGCTTACACATTGTTGCTTGGCGGCAGAAATAGACAAAGCGATGGTACCAACCCAGCCAACATAAGTAAAATAATAATAATAATACTAGCCCTGTATTATATACGTCCCACTGCTGGGCACGGGCCTCCTCTACTGAGTGAGAGGGGTTAGGCCTTAGTCCACCACGCTGGCCTAATGCGGATTGGCAGACTTCACATACCTTCGAAATTCTTATGGAGAACTTCTCAGGTATGTAGGTTTCCTCACGATGTTTCCTTCACCGTTAAAGCAAGTGATAATTAACAATTAATATACACGTAACTTAGAAAAGTCAAAGGTGTATGCTCTGGGGCTGGTTTCGAACCTGCGACTTTCGTCTCGACAGTCTATACCACTCCCACCTGAGCTATCACTGAGCTGAGCTATAACAAAAAATCGGGTACCAATTGAAAATCACCGCCTTTTTGAAGGCAGTTAAAAATAAAACTAGCTCTAATGTAACCAAATCGAAGCTTTCAATCTTTGACTTATAAAACTACAATAGCACCGACTGAAATGGATTAGAAACTAATTGTTTTTGACTTTGTTTTTGAGTCAGTTTTTGTTAATATATATATGCACTCACGCCTGTAATCCCCGAAGGGGTAGACAAGTATAACCAGTACACCCACATTTCGCCGAGCGTATCTCCGTCCCATGTTGTGATAGGGGTGAGCCGAACGCCAAGTTATTTCTTAAATATGTAATTATATGACTGTCATATGATCGGCTGCGTCAATACCATTGTAACGTGACGCGGCCGTGTCTAAGGTAAAGCATTATGCCGGATGTATGATCATCCGATACGTTCAGGACACAGCTCTACTTGCATGGTAATCGAACGCTCGAGGTCGTGACATTGCTCTACATTCTGATCTAGGCCTACATTTGAGATTAAATGCAAGTTGCATTAATAGCAGCGGCATAGGAGCCTGGTAAATGATCTTTTTTTTTACAATTTAGGTCAGTAAACGAGCAAGTGGGTCACCTGATGGTAAGTGATCTTCACCGCGCATGTACGCCCACAATACCAAAAGAATTTTGGGTCCGTTGCCGACCTTAAAGGTAAGAGATAATTCAGGGGTTGGGAGGGGGATTTGGGCCACCGGATATCTCACTCACCGTACGAAACGCAGCAGCAAGCTACTACTTTACGTCGGTTTTTTGTAAGACAGTGGTAACGACCCGGTCGGCCGGCCCTTTAGGCAAAATTTCCTACAGTGTGGCTCTACCACTCAAAAATACAGTTACTAATTCAATTTTAGTTCTCTGTTCTCTTCTTATCCGAGCATATCTTCCATATTCCTTTGAGTAGCTTTGAATTTGTGGTACAAAACGCAGCAGCAAGCTGCTACTTTACGTCGGTTTTCTGCCGGATCTCCACCTCCCAATAACATCCACAATACCACAACCATCCATGATCATGGATGCTTTGCTGATCTTAACGAAAAGGGATGATTAAGGAATTGGAAAGGGGAGAGGAGATTTGGGTCTCTACATATATCACAAGCAAGCTACTTGACGGCAGTTTTCTGTGAGAAAGTTGAAACAACCCGGCGAATTCATGCTATTTAAGTACATAAATACATACATACAAAAGCGCCACTCCCGCCCATAAACAAATGTAACACCACACCATTGGCATTGGGTTGCGCTCAACACCCCGAGACTTAACATTTTAAGTCTCATAATGCCAATAAATAAACAAAGACAAAGAATAGATAAATTGGTGGTACAAACCCAGACGCATTTCGCATACGAGGGCCCTACCATCTAGTTAACTGGGTGTGGGGAATACAGGCCTGAACATGTATGCAAAATGTTAAGTTAGAGAAACAAGTTTCACAAGGTGGTAAGTCTCTCGTATGCGAGAGGCCGGCTGGGTTGGTACCGCCGCTTTGTCTATTTCTGCCACCAAGCAACAGTGTGTAAGCACTGTTGTGTTCCAGTTTGAAGGACATTGAAGCCAGTGAAATTACTGGGCATTATGAGACTTAACACCTTATGTCTCGGGGTGACGAGCGCAGTCCAGTGTCATGCAGTGCTTTGTTATTTAAAGTTCTGTTTGGCGTTGCTTCTGTTTATGAGTAGGCGTGGCGCTTCCCATCAGGAGAGCGATCTGCTCGGCTCGTCATTGAAGCTAATAAAAAAAATAAAACAATATCAGATTCGATATGAGTAAAGTCTAGAAGCATCGTGATTGGTCAGCTATAAATGTAACAAAATATTTGGAATGTATGCGAAGGCTAGGCATGATAGTTAAATTAATTAGTTTTTTATTCTCATTTCCTTATGACATCGAGGGGAGGTGTTAATAAAACGAACTCATTCGTAAATGTTAGTCTATTGGTTTAGTAAGAATTATGTTTATTGTCAATATGCTTAGTTACCATTCTATATGTAAAAGACTCCTGTGTAAGACGTCGTCGATTGTAACTATATTCCTTTAGCATATAACTTGTTATTATATACATCATCATAGTGTATTATTTACCGCGTCCTAACATTATATACTACAAGATCTCTTCAACGTAGAAATCCAGCAAAGATCCCTTTCTTTGTACATAGGTAACGCGGTGCATTAACACCTCACGGTATCAAAGCGTCTTTGTACCGCAGATATGATCAACGGGAGCGCGATACGGTATGGACGATGCTCTACACCAGCGATTTTGAAAGTGGACTCCGCGAAACCCAAGGATTTTTTTTATCTTGACACGACAAATGACTACACGGGACCTGATGTTAAATATGGTGCAGTCTAAGTATAATGAAAGAAAGCAAAACGTTTATTCGGCGTATACAGATACACACACCTCAATTAACACAAATAGAAATAATGATAAAAACCCATTAGAGTTACATAACAAACAAGGAATATAAACGAAAGAGAAGAAAGCAAAGTAATTAAACAAAGTAGGTACCAAATAAGTAAGTAATATTGTGAGTGTCTCCTGAGTTTGCCGAAAAGGTTCTAGTTCAGCATATTACCAGACATGACGTGCCTAGACATATTACTGATCGTAAAAAATGATTGATTTAGACGCACTTAGTATTAACTATTCTACAACTATAGATTTCAAGGTCAAGTGGCCTTAATAGTTTAGGCAGCGCTGCTCTAGACTCTAATAAAAAAATGGTTTACAAAGGCATACTAGCTGACAGCCCACCTGATGGTAAGTGGTTACCGTCGCCCATAGACATTAGCAACGCCATGAGTACCATCAAGCCCCTACCTACCGTGGAGATGCCTTTTTAAGTCTCGTTTGAAAAAGGTCATGTCATAACGCTGAGAAAACACCGTGGAGGGGAATCCATTCCAGATTCTGAATGCGTGAAATGACCTCTGGAAAGCAAGGTACTAGAGGTAAGTGGTTCCAGGTAGACAAAAACCAGCTTTCCTCCGGTGACGAGTGGTGCGGTGGTAAAAAGGAGATGATGAGATCATCTCAAACAGTTCCTCAGAGCCCTTCCCATGAAACATAGAGTAGAGCAGGCAGAGAGAGCCAATATCCTTCCGTATTCCCAGAATCCAAATAAGACATTAATTGACAAGGTACCAACATCACCATTTTATCATCGCACCACCAAACACTGCAGTAGAGTACATACATATTACCGAATCCCGTCTATCACGCACATGCAAGCTTTGGAATTAACTCCCTGCATCGGTGTTTCCCGAGCGTTATGACCTGTCCTTCTTTAAGCATGGCTTAAAAAGAGTTTTCCTTCATCGGTAGGCAAAGGCTTGGCTGTGCTGTAGCATTGCTGAGGTCCATGGGCGGCGGTAACCACTTACCATCAGGTGGGCATTTAGGATATTTAGGAGATTTCGTGTAGTCCCAAATTCATAGGGTTGTATGAAGAGTAACTTAACTTAATAAACACAACCCAATGCTGGGCACGGGTGTCTTCTATTGATTGAGAGGGGCCTTATGCGGGTTAGCTGAATTCACATAGGTACATTCGAAATTCTTATGGAGAATTCTCAGGTATGCAAGTTACCTCATGATGCTTCCTTTACCGTTAAAACAAACTACGCAAAGCTCCGCTCGCGTGAACGGCCTTTTCCGGGATAAAAAGTAGCATATATGTCACCCGGGGATAGTGTAGCTTCCCAACAGTGAAAGAATTTTTCAAATCTGTTCAGTAGTTTCGGAGGCTATTCATTGCAAACAAACAAACAAACAAACAAACAATCAAATCTTTGCTCTTTATAATATTAGTATGGATACACTGACTGAATCCTGAACGCGCTACCATGGCGGGTTTTTCACCATGCAAAAATGCCACTAGAGAAGTAGAGCATAATTCCAACCGTAACCCCGTCGTAGCACCATTTACTACAATGGAACTGCTTTTTCGGTCTTTTGTGATTTTTCCTTTGATTAACTTTGATCTAGGTGAGTGCACTAAGCTACCTCCTTTGCTGATACGCGCTAATGGATTGTTACCCACAAAGAGCTTTCACCTGAAGCCTTTCTGGAGCTTTTGTTCGGGCTCGTAACGAGTTGAAAACTAGGTGTATTTGAAGTTGGATGTGAAATATTTTTTTTATTGCAGGTTTATGATTTACAAAGGTCAAACACTATAATGTTATTTTTACCGACTTCAAAAAAAGCTCGAGGTTCTCAATTCGGTGCGTTTTTTATGTATATACTTCGATTTCTCCGCCAATTGTGGACCGATTTTGTAGAAAAAAGTTTAATTCGATAGTTTAGCTGCGATGAAGTTGCATGTAAATTTGTTTAAGATTTGATGACGTAGTACAGAGTAAAAAAATAAAACTCCTCAACGGACAACAGTACACTCGTCCCGATTGTGTTATTGTATTAGAATTTACATGCTATTGCTGTAAATACCACTAACAATTTAGAAATAAAATAACTTTTAACAAAATTTAGAAACCGACTTCAAAATAAAAACACTGAAAAGTCAAAAATTTCTATAGGTCTCTTTGGGGTCGGTGCAATTTTATTTGACGGGCAGTGACACTTAACAAAACTTATCAATGTTATTTTTTATGTCGGTTTTTTAGTTTTATTAATAGTTGATCAACTAATACCTAACTCGGTTTTAACAACTTCTTTTTAGAGTGGGTCTCCCCAGCTATCGAATAAGTTGACAACTATTGTATTTGCAATTCATATTATAAACACAAATATTGTTAATATTCTCAGTGGAGAATCAGATATAAAAAGGACAGAAAGGAATGATACGATCATATAAAATCAATAAAACATTGTATTGGCTATCCTATTCGCTATTTAATGTGCAAGATGTACAAGCGTATCAGTCATGATATTCTTGTGTGTTCAGTTTGGACTAGACCGGTCATTAGTTGGCGACGGGGATATGGGCACCGATGGGTTGGAAGCCTAATTCGTTGGCGATGTATTTGACGGCGTAGGTGACACCGTCAGGGCCGACGTAGGAGAATTCACCGCGGACCTCAATGGCCTCGTTTTCAGTACCAACGTTCTTCAGTTGACCAACTTCCTGGGCGGTTTTGCCGTCGCTGGTCTCAAAGCTGTAAGAAAACGAAAACCGTTAATCTATTATCCGTTTGTATATAATAATTGATTTTAGAATCAAACAAATTACATCAAACAAAGGTAATGGTTGCTCTAGTATAAATTGGATTACAACTTCATAGCTTTGAGACAAGCCGTACCAGTCGATGCGAGCAGTTTAATGTTTAAACGCCTTTTTAAATTTTCAAATGCTTAGATGGTAGGTCTCATCATCATGTGAGACAATGCGATTACTGGGCATTATGCGACATAACATCTTATGTCTCGGGGTGACGAGCGCAGTCCAATGCCATGCAGTGCTTTGTTATTCAAAGATATGTGTGGGGTTGCTTCTGTTTATGGGCAGGCGTGGCGCTTACCATAAGGCGAGCGACCTGCTCGTTTCGTCACACAAGCTAATAAAAAATAAATAAGATCTTAGACAAAATAATATTAAAAGTAGGTAAAAGAGTGAATTAGACTTTTTAAAAATGTTAATAAATGTAATGAACAAACAGCCTCCGCGGCGCAGGGGGCGAGTAGCCGGCTGCGAAGCGAGAGGCCGTGGGTTCGATTCCTGCCCTGAGACAAATTTTTGTGTGATCCACAATTTTTTTTTCGTACCTGGGTGTTGTGGGACCGCAAGTCCCTCGTAGTTCCTGATACCCACGATACAGGTTTACCTAGTTTGGGTTCAGGACTATGTGTATGGCTCTTGGGTGTATTTATTAATATTTTCTTGAAACAAAAGTGATTAATGTTCAACACTTACGCCCACTGGAATCCCTCGACACCGATGTTGTCATTATCATAACGGAGGACGGTGGCGTCCTTGGGGTCGACTGGGACGGCGACGGCCGCAGCGACGAAAAGGGCGAGTACGACGAACTAAAACAATATAACAATTTTAAACCATTTAAACCCACAGACTTTAATGTATACTACTAGACAAGCTGCGCGGTACATAAAAATTGTTCCACTAAGTTGCGGTCAATTGACCGTAACCCAATATTACCATCTCGCTTACTCTCAACTAGAACCCCTATCGCGCTCCTTTTGTGTGAGCTGTCAAACTCCCGCGTTATGTGACACAATTTTAATTCTAAACAGCCCGTCTAGTAGTATTGATTAGTCTTTGTTTAAACCATTTATTTTTTCTACACACATACATACATATAACACAACAAAACAGATGATAAAACATACATTTGCTACAATATATGCGGTAGAAGGGGTCCAGCTCAGTGTACGCTGTTGAGACACAGCACTGATTTTCATCAAAACTGTTATTCTATGACGAAAGTAGAAGATTCGTACCAACCCCAAGAACTTGCATCTCTGACTTTTCTAAGTTACGAGTATATTTGTTGGTTTAATGATGGAGGGTGTACATTATCTGATAATTTTTCATAAGAATTTGGAAGGTATGCGAAGTCTTCCAACCCGCATTAAGGCTTAAGGCTTAACCCCTTTTCATTCGCAGAGTAGGCCCGTGTCCAGCAGTGTGAATGTGTAAAACACCGAGCTGATATTATATTACTACCATTATAAATGTGAAAGTATGGATGTTTGTTAGTCAATCACGCCGTAACAGGTAAACGATTTTGAGTGAAATTTGTTAGTTTTTTTATAGCATATGCCGGCAAACGAGCAAGTGAGACACCTGATGGTAAGTGATCTCCACCGCCCATATACGCCCAGAAGAACATTATACCAGAATAATCATGGGCGCGTTGCCGACCTTAAAGGAAAGGGATAGTTAAGGGTACCTACCACCTACCATGGTTGACTATATGTCAAATCTTGTCTCAAGATAGCACTAAATCATTAAACGGCACAAGTTCAGCTGTATTTAAATACAGACATGAAACTTATTTCAAAGGGTCTAGAAATCTACAAAACAAATTTGTTACTTTAGAATCCGTAAACAAATTCAAATATTATAAATATAACAATAATGATCACGGTGACCTACTGAATATATATTTTTTGTATTGTAGTATAAAGTTGCCTATCTAATAAGGTAATTGTGAATGTCAAGGCACTGATGAAGACGTTTTACATTCCGAAGACTCCTTTACGCGATCATCTCATCTAAGATTCAAAACGTATTGGCAGAGACGCAAGGACGTATTCCGCATTTATAAATACTATAAAAATTGTTTTATTACTTTGTGAATCTACATTAAGTTGAGTTTTAATATGCTTATTTTTCAACATACATATATATATATATATATATGATATATTGGATACATAGTGGAAACTAGTTCGTCCAGACGGGTTGCGTTGCTGGGTATATTCCGGTGACTTCAAACTGGCATAATACTGGACTACACTGTACATAGTGAGTTCAGTGTGCAGTAAGTCATATTGCCGTGCCGTGATAAAATGGAAAAAATCGATGTGCTTCTTACTTGTGGCCATGTTACGACATTGGTATCTATCTCTATGATGATCGCGTCATATTGCTTAGATTTTTTACACACACATTACGAGATGACAGGCGTGTGAACATAGTTTAATGAGTAATTACGGATGATGATCACGTAAATGATTGCATGCTGAGTGCTGCCACGCCCTGTCCACGGTGGTTACGAGCTATTATTAAATTTTGCCATTCAATAGATCGTGGTTAGGATTGCGTCACTAAAGACTTGTGAAGATGTTGCTTTTTAACCGACCGCGTGTGTAAATGGAGGAGGTTTTTAAATCGACGACCTTTTTTTTTAACAACTTTATTTCGAAAAAAATTGTCATATTTAAAAATTAGGGATTAGAAAAGAGAATTGTATTATAGGCAGAAATCGAAAAAATATTATATATTTAAAATATGTAAGAATAATATAGAATACAGAAGGAAATTGTAAGATATAACAAGAATTAAAATTTAATGAGTAAATTAGACCAGTATGAAGACATCAGAATAGTATAAGATTCAATAATTTGCCGCCATCTTGAATTTTGACTCAAACATTTAAGTTTACCGTTATATTTTTTTTTTATGCGAAGGAAGTAAACAAGAAAGAAAATATATTAATAAATGTAATTTTAAAAAAGAAAGAAATCTAATGTCAAATGGCTCTTACGAAAATTATTGATATTTTTAAAGGTGTATTTTAATTAAAAATAGATAAAATATTTAATATTACTCACAGTTCTCATGGTGATTGGTTGTTTGAGGTGGGTTGTGGGGTTGAAGGATAGCAAATTGTGACTGTGCTGTCATCACATATTCCGAACTCTTTTATACTAAAGAGCGGCTCGATTTTTGCATACATTTGAATTCGTACACTCTGCATGATATTTGATCGAATTATTATTTTATTAACAATAGGCTATTTGAATATTTAAAGTATTCCTGTTTGTGGATAGTGTGTGTAATTTTATTTTGTGACATTTTATATAAATATATGATCGTATTGGAATGTTGTTTGGCATCATTTCTTTATGCCATTTAGCTTCTATTTATATGATTTTTCGCTAATAGAGTGAAGGAATTAGATAATCAGCTAAAACTTAAAATTTTAAACACAGTATTTTTTATGGCATAGGCCGGCAAACGAGCAAGTGGGTTACCTGATGGTAAGTGATCTCCACCGCCCATGTACGCCCACAATACCAAAAGAATCATGGGTGCATTGCTGACCTTAAAGGAAAGGGATAATTAAGGAATTGGGAAGGGGAGGGGGTTTGGGCCTCCGGATATCTCACTCACCGTAAGAGACGCAGCAGCAAGCTGCTACTTTACGCCGGTTTTCTGTGAGACAGTGACTTTTATCATGAGGACTTAACATCTTATGTCTCCGGATGACGAGCGCAGTTTAGAGCCATGTAGTGCTCTGTAATCCAGAGTTCTCTGTAACGTTTCTTCTGTTTATAGGCAGACGTGACGCTTAACATCAGGCGAGCGACCTGCTCGTCTCGTCATTCAAGCATTTTTTTGTATCATAGGCCGGTAAACGAGCATGTGGGTCACCTGATGGTTAGTGATCTCTACCGCCCATGTACGCCCATAATACCAAAAGACTTATGGGCGCGTTGCCGACCTTAAAGGAAAGGGATAATTAAGGGAATGGGAAGGGGAGGGGGTTTGGGCCTCCAGATATCTCACTCACTCACTTGGTGGGCCGCGTCATCTATACTATCATCATCATCAGCCACAAGACGTCCACTACTGAACATAGGCCTCCCCTAATGCCTTCCAGGCCGATCTGTTGGAAGCTTATCTATACTATACCAAACTTTAATAATATAATTATGAAAGTAACTCAGTTTATCTGTCTGTTTGTTACGTTTTCATGGCTAAACCACTGGACCGATTTTGATGAAATTTGGTCTTACAATGAAGTGCATTACACACAATTTATCTCATAAAAAATGCACAGTTAGTGTTGGATGCCAAATTAAAACAAACGCGGGTGCAGCCGCGAGCAAAAGCTAGTTTTAGATAAAACCAATACTACGGTTAAAGTTAAAAGTTAAAGGTTTTAGGAATCCGTAGGTATACATACATATAAGCTCACGCCTTTATCCCCAAAGGTATGCAGAAATGAAATGAAAATATTTATTGAATCCTTAAAATGTTATACACCATTTAGATTCAGTAAAATTTTAACTCTACTACCAGTTTCGTTAAAGAAGTACGAGCAAGAAACTGTAACGTTGCTCTTTTCAAAATTGATTTAGAATATATTTTGCACAAATTTTATTTTAATACGTGAGAAATTACCCGCAATTTAGGTAACAGTCAATTTAACTAAGTGATAATAAAGTGGCGCAGTTATAATGCATACGCGGTACGATTGCAGTGCTGAGGTCTCGGGTTCAAACCCCGGATCGGGTAAAGTGGTATTAGGTTTTTCCGAAATGCTCAGTATCAGGCTTGCCCCCCTATCAAACCAGGGGACGGAAATAAGCTCGGCGAAATGTGGGTGTACTGGTTACACCTCTGCCTGCCGCTTCGGTGATTACAGGCGTGAGTGCGTATCTCTCTTTTCTAAAAAAAGCAACTTGGGCCGCCGCCGCCGCTGCTAAAAGCTTGTCAAGCTATCTCCTCCGAAACCGCTGGGGGTATGGAGTAGAGACCGATACCAATCGATGCAGAATAATGTGGGGAAGAAAGTAGGATATGTCTCATATTCATCGGACTTTAAGTTTTTTTTTTTATTTTATGATTTGTGGAAAAACATGGGCAACGCCCCTAGTTTATAATAAAGTACAAAACGATTGTCGCACTGACTTGGAACTGGATTGGACTTGGACTGAATATTTATACAACACCGAAAAGAAATCGTAAAGCGCTTTACACATCGAACCGCGACCCACTGACTATTAGATTGGTGTTGTTAAGAAGCATAAATCTTCTTCTACCTGCCCTTATCCCACTCGCAGTGGGGTCAGCGCAACATGCTTTTTAACACATGTTACAGAAAATTACGTCAAGAAGCATGAATAATGATGCTGAAATGTTGTTTCAATTCTTATTATTTTAAAACTTGAATGTCAACAATTATGACATTTTTAACCGACTTCAGAAAAGGAGGAGGTTCTGAATTCGACTGTATTTTTTTTAGGTTTGTTACCTCAGAACTTTCGACTGGGTGAACTGATTTTGATGATTCTATTTTTATTTGAAAGATGGTGCTTCGCGTGAAGTCCGATTTCAATTTGGTTAAAATATGACGACTGAGGCCGGAGTAAAAAAATAAAACTCCTCAACGGACAACCGTACACTCGTCGCGATTGAGTTATTGTATTGGAATTTACATGCTATTGCACTAAGAACCACTAAAAATTTAAAAATAAAATAACGTTTAACAAAACTTAGAAACCGACTTCAAACTAAAAACATTGAAAAGTCAAAAATAACCAATTCTATAGGTCTCCTGGAGTCGGTGCAATTTTATTTGACCGGTAGCGACACAGGCACCAATTCTAAATAAAATTTGACTTCTCAGTGTTTTTATTTTAAGTCGGTTTCTAAGTTTTGTTAAACGTTATTTTTATAATGTTTGTATGTACATACATACAGCTTTTTTGTGGCTGTCATATATTGTTAATATATAAAGAATTTAAATATACCCATAAACTTAAAAAAAAATATTTTTCTCCAAATTCGCCAATGTTAACGCTAAGTGCGTTAGCTGCCGCACAAAAGCAGCGCAGTGACATTTTATTTGTCACTTCACTAGTGATCTCCACCGCCCATATACGCCCACAATAGTAGAATCATGGTCGCGATGCCGACCTTAAAGGAAAAGGGTAATTCATTAATTTGGGAATTGGGAAAGGGAGGGGAATTTGTGCCTGTCCCACACAAAACCGACGTAAAGTAGCTTGCTGTTGCGTTTCGTACGGTGAGTGAGACATCCGGAGGTTACAACACACATCTGTACTAATACTATAAAGCTGAAGAGTTTGTTTGGTTGAACGCGCTAATCTCAAGAACAGGAGGTCCGATTTTAAAAATTCTTTCAGTGTTGGATAGCCCATTTATTGAGGAAGGCTATAGGCTATTTAACATCACGCGCAGGCGGTACCGCGAGCAAAATCTAGGTATATTGTTATTGGGTATTTGTATTCTATGCATATCTGCGGAACTATTTGTAAGTTCTCCCTTAAGAAGTCATTTTTTTTTCATTTTTTTTAGGTCGAGTGACGAAACGAATATGTCGTTCGCCTGATGGTAAGCGCCACGCCTGTCCGTAATAGAAGCAATGCCAACAGGGCTTACACACTGCTGTTTAACGGTAGAAATAGACAAAGCGGTGGTACCAAACCAGACGACCTCTCGCATACGAGGTGCCCACGACAGTAAAATTATAATTATGATAAAATATTAGTAATTTGTTTCAAATAAAATAAACTGTTTAAAAAATCCAATCCGTCCCACGTCGTCGGGCCATAGTTAGTATGTAATATGGGCGGCCTTGACATTACTTTCCACTTCATTTGGTCCAATGATGAGTCGGAGATCATAAAAATTATTTAACAGTTCCCAAACCGGATTTGACGAGGCAACTAGTCTCCAAAGGACGATTCACACTCATTCGTACGCATTATTAACCTGCGACAAAAAAAACATGCGGGCAGTCTTTGGCGACTGCCGATATAAGGGAAAACTGAGTAACTTGTGAATTGTATCAAGCTATTAGATTATTTTTGAATTATTTTTTATTTGTAAAAAAGTGTTGACCTATTTAATATATATGTAGAGAGAGATACTCTTTGTATATATAATGTATACTAATAACGCACGGAGGTATATCTATGTACATATATACTCAGTATACATATAGCTCTTGGAAAGCGTTCGATGACGTGAGCGTTGAAAATTGCTCAACGCGCTTAGAAGTTTTCACTTCAAAAGATCGGTGTTATAAGTATGACGCCTTTGTTTGCTGTGGTGTGTGTGTGTGTGTGTGTGTGTGGCATCATAGCGCCTAAACGAATGAATCGATTAGAATGCGGTTATTGTTAAAAGTTGGTTTATTCAAGATGGTTCGTAGCTGTGATTGAATAAGATCTGATCAGGCCTTAAAAGTTACAGATTTTTCTAATAGACGCCAGGGATTTTTATTAAGTGGAAAGTAATCGAATGTGAAAGTACAATTAGTAGAGTCACGCTGTAGACAGTATTGTCTACAGTATGAATGGGTCGGGTCGTCCGGGTAAATAAGTTAGTTAATATAATAATAAGGTATATAAATGGTATATACCTTATGACTGCCTCGGTGGCGCAGTTGTAATCCGTACGCGTTACAATTGAGGCTAACGCTGAGGTCTCGGGTTCGATCCCCGGGTCGGGTAAAGTGGTATTGGGGTTTTCTATAACGAAATTCTCACTATCAACCCGGAGTCTGGAATTTGTGCCCGGTATGGCAATAGGCTCGCCCCCTATCACATCGTGGGACGGAGGTACGCTCGGCGAAATGTGGGTGTACTAGTTACACCTCTGCCTACCTCTTCGGGGATTACAGGCGTGAGTGCGTGTGTATAAATGGTATAATAATATAATTAATAAGGTAGGTAAGTTGTAATCGTGGCGTCCCCGTATCGTGGCATGTAAACCGATGAGAATGATTGAGCTAAATGGTCAAGCCACTACCGAAGTTCTAATAAAATTATATATCATAAAACATGTTGCTTTATTGTAATAAAATTCATAATGTAACCAGTTTGTGTTCTATGGTTTTGATTTTTCCTCAAACTTGAAGAAATAAGTCTATATAATATTTAATTGCTTCAGACAGCAACAGGATTTGAGGCTTGAATTATAATTTATAATTTGTTATCTTTTTACTCTATTGCCCAAAAGGGGGTGTTATGTTATTCTACGCTATAGAAAGAGCAAGTGGGTCACCTGATGGTAAGTAATCTCCACCGCCCTTGAATATGGAAAATACGAATTTAATATAGCTGACCTAAAGGAAAAGAATGAGAATTAGGAAGGAGGGGGGGGGGGGAGGAATTCATACAATAAATTCAATACAATGTATTGCACACAGTACAAAATAATGCAATGCAATACCAATGATACAATCTTATGTATAATCTTTATATCTTTATATATATAAAATTCTCGTGTCACAATGTTCGTCCCCATACTCCTCCGAAACGGCTGGACCGATTTGTATGAAATTTTGTGTGCATATCGGGTAGGTCTAAGAATCGGCCAACATCTATTTTTCATCCCCCTAAATGTTAAGGGTGGTCCACCCCTAAATATTTATTTTTATTTTTTAGACAATTTTTTTTGTTTTTATTTTTTTATGATACAACATTAAAAAATACATACAACCCTAAATTTTCAACCTTCTACGATCAACCCCTATTTTTTAATAGCGACATTAGTATTTTTGTCAAGCGCGTTTCTCACCGGGATTCGGTTGATGCGCCTAGGCTACTTTAATCCTGGAAATAGGCATTCACGCGGGCGGAGCCGCGGGCAACAGCTAGTATAATATAAATATGTACAGTACTCTTTATTTTAAATAAATATATTTCTCAACGATAAAACTTTTTTTTTATCCTGTCTCGGCAAAGTGACTACGCTACACCTGATGGTAAGTGTAGCGCAATCCATGAATACTGTCGACCAACGATAGACACTGAATCTATCGCAGATCGGTGGAATTATACCGGCCTGCTTAATTGCTTCTTCACACTCCGTTTAAAGGATCCCATGTTATAGGAAGGAGGAAACACGTGCGCCAGGAAACTTTTCCACAGCTTTATGGTCCGACAGAAGTAAGATTATGCGAACATAAAATTAAAAAGATAAAAAGTAATAAGTAGTAAGTAAATACATTAAAAAATATAAGAAGTATCACCCTTCGATGGCGATGCCTAAGACTCAAGCCACCGGTGGTTAGGGCCCCAGTGTCAGGAACCTCCTCACAACGAGTGTCCAATAATACTGCCTTCTGCATCTCACTTCTGACACAACTATTGAGAGCCTCTGAAGATGTTGGTCGGGACTCTTCGGTATCAACCCATGGGCAGAAACGACTATCGGGACAATGATTGTCGAGGCCACATCCCACATGTTATTAACCTCGTATTAAATATTATTATTATTCATACCATACCATACAAAAGTTATTTATTGTTTTATTAGTCTAGTGCAGCGACCAGCGTACTAAGGCTGAGAATCGTGAAGTTCTGAGTTCAGTTCCCAGGTCGTTCACACAATTTGTGTTTGAGTTTTCGTTTATAACAAAATCACACATGAATTGCCAAGGATTGGAATTTGTGCCCGGTATGCCGATAGGCATAGGTCCTTGTTACATCATGGGATGAAGAAAAACTCGGCAAAATCTAATCGAGTCTGGTTGTATGAGACCGCAAGTCCCTCGTAGTTCCTGATACCCACGATACATGTTAACCTAGTGTGGGGTCAGGACTATGTGTGTGACTGTTGGGTGTATTTATGATATTAGTGTTTTTTTGCATATTGACTATGATAGTATACAGTGTGGCTTTCATCTCACCATGTTACAATATAAATACCATTTTGATCAGAGGGGTAGCACGGAAAACTGGCGAAAAGTTATTCGAGCTGTCATCGACAACAATTTCTATGAGATTTTAGTACAGCGCCTCTATCGTACGTAATAGAAACTAATATATTTAAGGAATTATCATCGAGCCCTCGATACCTTTACATTACGATTTCGATAGTTTTCCGTGCTAAAAATACAACTTGTTTTATATATTTAAATTGTATTCCTAACTTAATATTCAAATATTTTATTACCTTAATGTTGATCTTTCGAAGAAAGATTTTTCCGTTTGACAAAATAGTAACACAAAAAAATAATACTATTCTTTTTTTTTCTATTTTTTAAGGGACTTTTACGCTTAGCGTATGCCAGTCCCATCGTACCCTTATCATTAAGAAAAACAACAATAATTTGGCCATAAATTCGAACAAAGTTTTTGCATCATCACTATTTGGTTGAGAGATAGGACTTTGTGAAATACGCCTATGTCAGTTTTGTTCAAATCCAAGCCTGATATTAAATTATTTCTACTAGCCTCATATCGAACACATTCCATCAATAAATGGTGTAAGTCTTCTAAAACTATCATGATGACAAATAACTTAAACTTACACTTTGTAAAGAGAACTTAGATGACTTCAAGTTTCATTAAAGTCAAGACTAAGTTTGTTCCATTCAACCTTTACCTGCAACTTGACATTTTCTATACGAGTGATGTTACAAGAAGTATTAAAAAACTAATATGATTAAATTAAATAAAAAAACTTAAGCTCTTTCACAAACGTCGTGATTGGTGCATTACACTCGCTGATGTAACTTTCGTGGAGGTAAGATGCGGTCACACTGCAAGCTAGAAGCGGCATGTAAAATTATATCTTGCTAACAAAATTTACAATAAAACACTCTATAGACCGATTGGATTGCTGGGGTCAAACACAGCTTTGAAATACTTTTTAACGGACTTCTAAATAGTGGTTTTTTATAATATATCTATATTTGTTATGTCCACTCATAATAAATCTTATATAAAAAATTCTCGTATCACAATGTTCGTTCCCATACTCCTCCGAAACAGCTCGGACGGAACGGAAATTTTATATGCATATTCAGTAGGTCTGAAAATCGGCTACTATTTATTTTTCATCCCCTTAAATGTTAATGGTGGTCCACCCCTAATTTTGTTTTAAAAAATAAAAACAATATTTTATTTTTTTATGATACAGCAAAATACATACAACCCTAAATTTTCACCCTTCTACCATCAACCCCTATTTTTTAATAGTCATTTTAGTATTTTTGTCAAGCGCGTTTCTCACACCGATCGGAAACACCGGCTACTTTAATCCTGGAAATAGGCAATCACGCGGGCGTAGCCGCGGGCAACAGCTAGTAATATATAATAATACTAGCCCTAATATAATAATACTAGTAATTTTGATACACTATTTTATGCAAATTTGATACACTATCCCGCCAATACACCCGCCACTGTAACTCCTATAAAAAATTATTGAATGGTAGAGCCACGCTGTAGACAATTTTGTCTACAACATGAATGAGTTGGCTCATATAAAATTTTCTTTCTGACTGACTTTATCTTGGCTTGATGCCAAGGTCCGCTTCCCATCAGGATTTAACAGTAGATTTGTTATTATATGGACAACAGCCATCTATCCTCCACAACCCGCAACAGTAATAAAGTTTCACAGTGGAAATCACTTAACATCAGGTAAAAAAACCTCGATTTATCAACTGTTTCCAAGAAATAAGTTTTAACACACGAAAAACCGGAAAACAAGGTAATTTTACAAGGTGGTAGGTCCCCGTATGCGAGACGCCGTCTGGGTTAGTACCACCAGTTTGTCTATTTCTACCGCCAAGCAGCAGTGTGTAAGTACTGTTGTGGTCCGGTCTGAAGGACATTGAAACCAGTAAAATTACTGGACATTATGAGACTTAGCATCTTACGTCTCGGAGCGACGAGCGCAGTCCAGTGCCATGCAGTGCTTTGTAATTCAAAGTTCTGTGTGGTGTTGCTTCGGTTTATGGGCAGGCGCTTAGCATAAGGCGAGCGACCTGCTCGTTTCGTCACTCAAGCTAATAAAAAAAGAGAAATAAATCTCTTTGGTAATTACGACTCGCTGTCCGCTATTAGTATAACCACCGCCTTACGTCACATTACCTCTGCACTCGAATAACAAGGTGAAGGTCAGGAGGTGAGCTTTGTAAATGCTAAGCTGTTTGCGAAAACATTCCTTCGCACACCTTTACATTTGAATTATTTCTCTATTACGTCAATAAAAGAGTAATTAGTTGACTACGTATAATTTTATGCATAATTCTATATGTAACTAGCTTTTGCTCGCGGCTCCGCTCGCGTGAACAGTTTTTTCCGGGATAAAAAGTATATAACCGCTCCAGGGTCCCATCCATCTTTGTACCAGAATTCATCAAAATTGGTTCAGGGATTTAGACGTAAAAGCGTAACAAACAAACAAAATCACTTTCGCGTTTATATTATTAGTTAGGATTTTAATTTTATACAAAATATAACGGATAAGCAACTGTTTTACGATACAACACAATTAAATTTAATTTAATAATTTTTTTTTCTTATTCCCTAGATAGACAGACGAGCGGGCGGCCCACCTGATGGTAAGTGGTTACCGCCGCCCATGGACCTCAGCAATGCCAGAGCACAGCCAAGCCGCTGCCTACCGTTGAAGGACTACTCTTTTTAAGCCTCACTTAAAGAATATTTTAGTTATATTATATACTAGATTTTACCCGCGTGAATAGACTTTTTCGAAATAAAACGTAGCCTATAACCGTCTCCAGAGTCACATCTATCGCTACATCAAAATTCATCAAAATCGGTTCAGTGATTTAGGCGTGAAAGCGTAACAAACAAATAGTTATTTTTTTTTCTTAAAAAGTATCCTATGTTACTTCTTATACCTCCAAGAGTATGTGTACAAAGTTTCATGATGATCGGTTACTTAGTCTTCGCGTGAAAGCGTAACAAACAAACTTACATTCACATTTATAATATTAGTATGATATACTATATGTATACTATATGTATTAGATATTATTAGCAAAGGTGGGCACGAAGCACCTTAACGGCGTGACATGTCTTGTGACGTCACAAGTCATGTACTACATCCATTAGCGCATCTTCAGTACCACCCCTTCCAGCAGATTTTATTTGCCTTGTTAAATATTTATTATTGACCTGATATATAAAATCCTTTGGAAAATGTGTGTAACTAAGAGTGTGTAGACTTTCTTGAGTCTTCTTCTTCTTATCGAATGGTTAGTGGCCAACCTAGTGTCAGAGTTTTTCAAGCCACCCGAAGGCCTCCGACTTGGCTTAACAACTGCTATCAGTTTATAACAGCCGGGACCGACATTTTACGTGCCCTCCGAAGCACGGAGACGCTCTGTTGAAATACCACTAAGCGGTCACCCATCCATAGACTGACCGCAGCCAAGGGTTGCTTAACTCGCTTATCGTTTACTGATTAGTGAGCGCCACTTTCTTGAGTGGTAGAGCCAGTTTTGTCAAATTTTCAAACTCTAAGAAGTGATCCACACATATATGTTTCGTGTTTCCCCCCCCCCCCCCCCCCCAGAGGATTTGACGTCAGGCAGATGATCGGTCGTAAAAACTACAAGCTTAAGCTAGCATGTGTTAAAAAGCATGTTGCGACGACCCCACTGCAAGTGGGATGGGGACAGGTAGAAGAAGAGTTTATTTAGGAGCCGCTATGCCTTCGACAAATGGGTCAGACGGATGACGCCCCACTTATTGAGTTGAGATTAAAAATATTAGATGCGCCATGCATGATGCATGCCGATTTTTGAAGTGAAAACTTATTTAGGCGCGTTTGCATTTTTTGGATGAACAAAATTCATGGAACTCGCGTCATCGTCACCGAACGCTTTCCATGAGCTATATGTATACTGTGTATATACCTATGTGTACTTTTTGGGTGAACAAAAATCATAGAACTCGCGTCATCGTCACCGAACGCTTTCCATGAGCTATATGTATACTATGTATATATGTATATGTACATAGATACATACATGTATATATGTGCCCACCTCCGTGCGTTATTAGTATACATTATATACAACGTGTTACAGAAAGGTGTGGTCATATTTTAGGGTCATTACATACACCTTACAATTCGTACTTATGTACCGGAACTTTTTAAAACCAAGACATCCAAATTTTTCACGTTAATTTCAATCACTCGTTTATTCAGATCGATAAGATTGATGACATCACTATTAATTATTATGAACGACATTCACTTTTTAATAAACTTGAATAAGATGTACGTAATTCTACGGACATACGTACGTAACTTGTAATTTAAACACAAATTAACACCTGAAAGAGTTTGTGTGCTAAAGACAATATAGGTGCCATCATCTAGAAGCATTTTCTCGGTTCTTCCATCTAAGAATTTGGCTTAATACAGTCGACGATCATCTTAAAAACTGTTATCAGTTACACCACCACAAAGTACCAATACATAATACTTGTTTTTAGTCAAATACAACATGTTTTTTGAACTCGTAATCATACTTCATAAAATCAGAAATTGCCGAACTGACTGCGTCAAATAAATATTGACATTTGACAATTGATTAATGTTTTTTTAATTATAAAATAATTAAATGAAATGAGGTCTATAGTATCATTGTTGATTATTTAATGTTGTCCAAAGTTGAAAGTCGACATCGACATGTTACTCATTCGATAAAAAAGAAAATTCTATAACTATTGTACTAGCAATGCAATCGGATTTGGTACTATGGGAGATAAAATACTTATACGCTATACTATACATTGCTTAAATTTGCCGGCCCCTTTCTATAACACGTTGTATATACAATTTAAATTGGTCATTAACACTTCTTTACAAACCATAAATAATAATCTAATAGCTCGACGATACAATTCACAAGTTAGGTATGTACTTAGTTTTCACTTCTATCGGCAGTCCCCAAAGACTTTTTTTTTTATAGCATAGGTCGCCTAACGAGCAACTGGGTCACCTGATTGTAAGTGATCTCCAACGCCCATGTACGCCCACAATACCAAAAGAATCATGGGCGCGCTGCCGAACTTAAAGGAAAGGGATAATTAAGATATCAGGAATGCAACGGGGATTTGAGCGTCCGGATATCTCACTCACCATACGAAACGCCAGTTTACGTTTAAAACAGACGTTTTCTGTTGGAAAGTGGTAATGACCCGGACGAGCCGGCCCATTCATGCTGTAGACAAATCTGTCAACAACGTGGTTCCTATCGCTATACCAAAAACTCTAATTCTAGGCAAATAATATGTTTTTCGAATCGAAAAGTCATCGAATTATGATTGCACGACCTGGGGCTTGAACCCAGAACCTTATGGTTTCTCAGTCTAAGGCACTAGACCAATGAGGTGATCTTAAACACAATTAATGCAACAATATAACAGAATTATCAGTTATATAAGTATTTACAATTTATTTTATTCAGCTACTAAGTGGTAGGTCCCTCGTATGCGAGAGGGCGTCTGGGTTAGTACCACCGCTTTGTTGTATATTTCTGCCACCAAGCAGCAATGTGTAAGTACTGTTGTGTTCCTGTTTGATGGACATTGAAGCCTGTGAAATTACTAGGCATTATGAGACTTAATATCTCATGTCTCGGGGAGACGAGCGCAGTCCAATGCTATGCAGTGCTTTGTAATTCAAAGTTCTGTGTGGTGTTGCTTCTGTTTATGAGCAGGCGTGGCGCTTACCATCAGGCGAGCGAGCTGCTCGTTTCGTCTCGTCTGCTAATAAAAATTGACGAAACGAGATGACTACTTAGTTATTCATAGGATAAATATATTTTAACTTTATAATGATGCACAAACACGTCCACGATTAGGTAAGCCACTCAATTTACATATTAATACAATCCTAAATAATAATATAAGTACGGCAGTGAGTTTGTTTGTTTATTACGATTTCACGCCTAAATAGCTGAACAGGTTTTGATAAAAAAAAATATCATTGGCCGGTAAACGAGCAAGTAGGTCACCTAATGGTAAGTAATCTCCACCGCCCATGTACGCTCACAATACCAAAAGGATCATGGCGTTGCTGACCTTAAAGGAAAGTGATAAATTAAGAGATTATCAGTAAATTAAATTCGATGCAGTTGCGAAATCATCGGTTGCCTATGCTAAAAGTATCGAGCACTTACTCGTACTTTTGTAATGATACTTAAGCAACTTATTATTTTCTTTCGTGATGACATTAAAGTTCAAGCGAAGATTGTGTAAAATCTATTATCAATTTTTATTGCTAATCCATATTTCGCAATAAATGATACCGAAGATGTTCGTCATGCCTTTGATAGTGTTTGAATGTGTTAAGGTGAAGAAAAGAAACCATTATGTAAATTACTATAACATAAGTTGTTTTATTAACATCAGGATCGTATCACAGATCACATGGACATATTAACAGGGGATAGGTTTAAAGTAGGGATTGTGAGTATTTTTGGACTAGATGTTGGTGGTGGGGCAGGTGGCTTAGTTCGCGACGGGGAGGTGGGCACCGATGGGCTTGAAGCCCTCACGGCCAGCGGTGTATTGCACGGAGTAGACGACGCCGTCGGGACCGGTGTAGGCGAACTGACCGCGGACCTCGATGCCCTCGTTTTCAGTGCCAGCGTCGGCCAAAGCTCCTTGCTCTTCGGCGGCGATGCCGTTGGAGGTCTGCAGACTGGAAGAATTCATTCATTATGATATTTTACTCGTCAGTAAAATAAATATCGATGTATCAAATACTAATTATTGAATATACATAGACTTATTCGATCTCCCAAGAGGGGTTGGCGTCAGGCAGGCAGCCGGTCGTAAACTACAAGCCAAATATGTCTGTAACATGTGTTCGAAAGCATGTTACGCCGACACCACTGCGAGTGGGATAAGAGCAGGTGGAAAAAGAAGTCGTAAACTGATTCGTGTTCCCCGAAATTGATTTGTATTTATACAAATTCTTCATCTATGCATTTTACCCCCAAATAAGTCTGTTTGAAAGATTTTGATTTTGCACATGCACAAATATTTATATTACAGCTATATTATTTTGATATGTTATATTGTCCTCAGACATAGCATTATATATCTTATTTATTTCAGACGCCGGGCTGATACTGAGCATTTCGTAATAGAAAAACCCAATACCACTTTACCCGACCCGGGATCGAACCCGAGACCTCAGTGTTAGCCTCAATCGTAACGCGTACGCATTACAACTGCGCCACCGAGGCAGTCATATCAATTTTATCCACGAAAAATGCACAGTTCCAATAGGCCATCAATTTATTTTGTATTTTGATGACACATTTGGTGTTCTTTGACCCTACATAAAATATCTGCACCCCAAATTACATCTAATATATGAAATCTCTTTCACTTGACAGTACTAGAAACAGCTAGCAATTATCGAACTTACCTATAGGCGTATCCGTCAACACCGATGTTGTCGCTCTTATAATCGAGCACTGTTGCTTCACTGTCAACGGTCGGAGCAGCCACTGCTGCGGCGACGAAAAGAGCGACAACGATGAACTGTGGACCACAATACAACTCATTACATACATACGCACTCATGCCTGTAATCCCCGAAGGGGGTAGGCAGATGTGTAACCAGTACACCCACTTTTCGACGAGCGTATCTCCGTCCCTTATGGAGGCGAGCCTATCGCCATACCGGGCACAAATTTCCAGACTCCGGGCTGATACTGAGTATTTCGTAATAGAAAAACCCAATACCACATTACCCGACCCGGGTATCGAACCTTAGACCTCAGCGTTGGCCTCAATCGTAACGCGTACGCATTACAACTGCGCCACCGAGGCAGTTAATTAATTACAACTAATTAATGGTGTGCTATTACAAGATGATTATATAAAGCTTGATGCCTGATGATAGTCACGATAAATTAGCTTTTAGATGGGGGAAATTGAGCCAGCTGATCTGTTAGTGAAGATTGAGGAATAAAAAACAAGAGTCAGCGTGCAAAAACAAATGAAATACATCTTAGATTATTTCTCACAATAAACACGAATGAATAATACGAAGCAGTGATTTACTACCGTAACCGGTTATCCACGGAAGATGTTTCAAAACTATTTTAGTAACGTACCGATTTCATTTTGGATATGTTTTAAATGTCCTGAGACGATTTGATGTGTTGATGATTATCGAACGACTGATGCTGTGTGGATGTCGCGCCGGCATTTTATACTAGCTAGACGCATCGTGCGAGTCAAGGACACTGTTTGACATTTGAACCAAGATGAATCTTCGACCGATGGTAAAGGTGCTTCTTGACATGTCCGGTTAGTTGCTTTTGTGTTAGTTATATTTGGGAATAGATATTCATTTCATTTAGTTTTATTTAGGGTAACGATTTGTTATTAGAAGATAATAATATTGACAAATGATTCACAAACGTTGTTTAAAATATTGAAATGATATGACAATTGAATTTTTTGCATAAAGTTTTTGTGAAAAAAAACGTAGTTGAAATCTGCTAATTGATCTAGTGGCAGTATACTTAGCTGAGAAGTTCCTGTTTCAAATCCCTAGATAGAGGAATTAAATTTTTATTAAGAGGTTATCGATTGAAACAAATCACACATGAGTGCCCCGGAATAGATTCCTTATATATTTTATTTCTTTTATTGCCTAGATAGGCAGACGAGCATGCTGCCCACCTGATGGTAAGCGGTTACCGCCGCCCATGGACCTCAGCAATGCCAGAGCACAGCCAAGCCGCTGCCTACCCGTAAGGTAGGTAGGTACCGTAATATAACGATAGAATCACCCCTATCACATCATGGGACAGAAATAAGCTCGGCGTATTTTGGATGCAGTACTAGTTGCACCTCTGCAACGTGCTCATTATTCTGCTGGTTTGTGGCCGTTCATGGGCGGTGGAGATCACTTACCATGATCCATTAGCCCGTAAAAAAATCGGCTGGAAATACGGATGGAGGACGAAAGTTCATCAAGAATATATAGCAGTTTTTTTATAAAAAACAAACAATTAAAGCAAACTACTATTATTAAACGATTCAGGAAGATTAAATAAGGTTTTATAAATAATAAATAAATAAATACACCCAACAGTCACACACATAGTCCTGACCTCACACTCAAGACAAATATTTGAGAATCAGACAACCATTTGTCTAGGTGCGGGAATCGAACCCACGGCCTCGCGCTTCGCAACCGGCTACTCGCCCGCTGCGCCACGGAGGCTGTTTATGGCTGATAGAGCCACGCTATAGCCCGTTTTGACTATAGTATGAATGGGCCGGCTCGTCCGGGTCATTACCACTGTCTCACAGAAAACCGGCCTAAAGAACCTGCTGCGTTTCGTACAGTGAGTGAGATATCTGGAGCCCCCAAATCCCCCTCCCCTTCCAAATCCCTTAATTATTCCCTTTCCTTTAAGGTTAGCAACACGCCCATGATTCTTTTGGTATTGTGGGCTTACATGGACTGTGGAGATCGCTTACCATCAGTTGACCCACTTGCTTGTTTGCCGGCCTATACAATAAAAATTGCTGGTTTTATTTAGCTATCCATATTTTTTTACACATTAAATAAGTGCTGTAGTAGATAATGATTAGGTCGGACTACAGCATATAGCTGAATGAGGGATTCCGTTAATGGATCAACTCAATTTATTAATATTTATATTTTATTAAACGCCTTAACCTTCATATTACTCCCATAATAAACATATTTTCTTTCTTTCTTTCTTCCATCCATATTTTAGTGTATTTTTAAATACAAACCTAACGGTATAATGCAAAATGTTGTGCAAACTGCAGAGTAATATAATTTAGACAACATAATACAAAACATTGTGCCAAGCTGTAGCTGTAGCTAACTGCATCGGTGGCGTAGTTGTAATGCGTACGCATTGCGACTGAGGCGGACGCTGAGGTCTCGGGTTTGATCCCCGGGTCGGGTAAAAGTAATATTGAGTTTTTCTATTACGAAATGTACAGTATCAGCCCGGAGTCTGGAATTTGTGCCCGGGATGGCGATAGGCTCGCCCCCTATCACATCGTGGGACGGAGATACGCTCGGCGAAATGTGGGTGTACTAGTTACACCTCTGCCTACCCCTTCGGGGATTACAGGCGTGAGTGCGTGTGTATGTATGTAAAGATCAAAACGTAGACATCTTTAAAAAGATGCTCAATTAATTTATTGCTCATAGCAGCATTGGCCAGGTGGCCAACACGGGCGTACACAGGTGTGTATGCTCCAACCAAATGTATCTGTCGCATCCTCCGTGAGTGGTGATCAATGAACCCAGATACACGAACTCCAGATCAGCCAGCACTAAACACTAAGTCCAGTGTCACTTTGCCGTGCCAAGATAAAAAAAAGTCTTATTCTCATCATGATGAGCGCAGTCCAGTGAAATTAAAAAAAGTCTTATTCTCATCATGATGAGCGCAGTCCAGTGAAATTAAAAAAAGTCTTATTCTCATCATGATGAGCGCAGTCCAGTGAAATTAAAAAAAGTCTTATTCTCATCATGATGAGCGCAGTCCAGTGAAATTAAAAAAAGTCTTATTCTCATCATGATGAGCGCAGTCCAGTGAAATTAAATTAAATAGTTTATTAATCATGTATGCAATTAAAATAGCGCTTATGACAAGTCAGTACAAAATAAAGATACTTATGTATAGAAATCATATCAACTAATGTATACATAACATACATAGCATCGTCAAAATACACTAGGCAATTACACTAAATTGTTTTTTTGTTGTCAGTACTTTTCAATTCAGTCTTGGGTTTTTTCGCTATTGAATACATCGCTTATAAATTCGGCGTACTTTTGTTCATAGCATATCGTGTATGTTCGTATATAGGTAGGTACATGGAAATAGCTTAGGCTAGGTCAGGTTTTAGCAAATGGTACCTATTTACGACGAATTCTAAACTTGGTCACAGCATTAGGAAGTAGAATGCGTTATATAAAATGCATTATATCCAAAATACATTAAATCCCGCATTACCATATATAGTGTTCACAAATTACAGACAAAACGCTTAATTCTGTCTCGATACTAAAATAATAACATCGTAATCCTATACGTCAAATACCACTAGTTTTAAAAATAAAAAATGTGTGTGGAATCCTTCTCTATAAAAATATCGGCTGTACCAAAGTGTCATAACTCAAGAATACAAAATATTATATTATACTCGTATGCAAGTCTGCCTCGGTGGCGCAGTTGTAATGCATACAACACATTGTATCGTACACATTACGATTGAGGCCAACGCTGAGATCTCGGGTTCGATCCCCGGGTCGGGTAAAGTGGTATTGGGTTTTTATATTACAAAATGCTCAGTATCAGCCCGGAGTCTGGAATTTGTGCCCGGTATGGCAATAGGCTCGCCCCCTATCACATAATGGGACGGAGATACGCTCGGCGAAATGTGGGTGTACTGGTTACACCTCTGCCTACCCCTTCGGGGATTACAGGCGTGAGTGCGTATGTATGTAAACATGCAGCAATAGTCTAGCGGGAAGCAAAACGGACTACCCGAACTTCGCAAGTTTGAATGCCAACCCTGTTGGGAGCATACCTCTATCTTTTTAAAGGTACGTATGTATTTATTGTCATTTATCGATAGCATTAACCATGAAAACTCCATCAGGTAATCTGCACATAAATCTGTGTAATAATTTCGACGATATATGAACCACACCTGATACAGGTGAAAGGATAGGCAGTTGCACAACTGGTGCACCCACTGTTCGCCGAATTTATTCCCTTCCCATGACGTTACACGAGGGAACTCTATCACCATACCAGATACAAATTCTAATCCCACTCAACTTGTATGTAATTTTTCGTATCAATAACTCGAACACAACTTAATTGTGATGAATAATCATCTGGTATTTAAAACTAGGAGCTCACAGTCCTTAAGCCAAGATGCTGCAGCGCTGACTAAATGAAGCAATTTTAACCGATAATATAATAATTTTTGACTTATACAGTTTAGTGCTGAATCAACAATATTTTTTAATTCTGTACACCTACAAAATATTTAGAACCGAGTCGCTCTATATTATTTTTTCGCAGATGTCATTCGACAATGGGACAAGGTTGTAAAGTGGCAAATGCCAAAATTTAGCTAATAATAGTTCCTTGTAATTCCTAATACCCACGATACAAGTTTACCTAGTGTAAGGTCAGGACTATGTGTGTGTCTGTTGGGTGTATTTATATATACATATTACATAAATAGGCACTCACGCCTGTAATCTCTGAAGGGGTAGGCAGAGGTGTAACCAATACACCCACATTTCGCCGAGCGTATCTCCGTCCCATGATGTAATAGGGGCGAGCCTATGCCATACCGGGCACAATTACAGATTCCGGGCTGATATTGAGCATTTCGTATTACAAAAACCCAATATCACTTTAACTCGACCCGGGGATCGAACCCGAGACCTCAGTCGTAACTCGTACGCAATTCAACTGCGCCACCGAGGCAGCTAAATAATAATAATACTTAACAATTCTGAACGATCCTATTATAATAATAATATTGTAAAATTTATAGTTGCCCAGTGTATTTTGATGATGCTATGTATGTTATGTATACATTAGTTATGATTACTATACATAAGTTTTACGCTTTTTTATGGGTCGATATGGACCATAGTCATTACCGATTACATTACATTACCGTTGCACGGAAACACATCATAGTTAGCGAACTTTCAGCTTGCGATTGTAACTAAGCATTGTTTAGACATACTCGTATACCTTCTTTGAGTAGTTATTCTAAGGTTTATAAATTAACTCCAATACTGAGTACAGAAATAATCTCAGTTAACGTATCTGAGAAATAATAGTACACTCAGAAATGGCTAATTGGCGATTAAAATTAATTGGCATGTCTAAAAGCGGTAAAACGCTATCATAACACATTTCGGATGGCCTTCAAAGTTTAATCGTTTTAGCAAATTCAATTTATAATAATTCAATAGATTTTAAATGCATCACACTTAGAATCACTGGTCATTTCAATACATTATCGGCGAGGCAATGACCTAAATTTTAAAGGAATATATATTACCATAATATCAACAAAATTTGAAGTTCTTAACATACACCTACATTACCTACCCCACACAAATGCGACTTAATTTATTGCGTCTATTAAAATTTAAGAACTGAAATAGTGCACCGCTGCAGACAGTTCATCTACAGCATGAATGGGCTAGACCGAAATGACCAATGCCTCACAGAAAATCGGTGCTGCGCGGCGTAACTGGCAGCTTTCTTTTCGGTTTCTTACGGTGATTGTGATATCCGAAGGCTCAAGTCCCCCTCCCCTTCCCAATCCCATTATTATCCCTCCCCTTTAATATCAGCAACGTCCATGATTCTTCTCACATTGTAAGTGTACATAGGCGGTGGAGATCACTTACCATCAGGTGTGCTTGCACATTTTTCATTTTCGGCCTGTACAATAAAGAGAAAGGAAAGACATGAAAGTGAATGTTGGAAAGACGAAAGTGATGATATTTGATAAGGATGCATATATGACGCCGTGTGATATAGTGATTGAGGGAGAAAAAGTGGAACAGATGAGGTTTTATATTTGGGAATTTCGTTTACGAGAGATGGAAACGTGATAGAGATATTGAAAGAAGAGTGTATGCGGGGAACCAGGTGAATGGGGCACTAAACGCAAGTTACTAAAAAAGCTCGACTGACCGTGCACGGTGGAGTGTTAGTGCCAACTTTAATGAATGGAAGTGAAAGTTGGGTGTGGCAGAAGAAGAATGAAAGTCGTATAAATGCAGTGGAAATGAGATCTCTGAGAAGTATGTGTGGTGTAACTATGATAGATAGAGTAAAAAATAGTGAGGTAAGAGAGAGGTGTGGTGTGAGAGAGGATTTAGTGATGAAGATTGAGAAAGGAATACGGAGATGGTTTGAGCATGTAGAGAGGATGGATGAAAGCAGAAGAAACAAATATACATGGCGAGTGTAGATGGTACAGTTGGGAGGGGAAAGCCTCGGCAAACTTTCATAGATCATGTTTGAGATATTCTTGAGAAAGGCCAGGTCAGAAGTACCCTAAACCGATGTGCATGTATGAATAATTTAATGAGAGTGAAGGCGGCCAAAGAGGTATGCAAGGATCGTAGCAAGTTGAAATCCGTTGTAGAGACAAGGGCAGAGGGGTTGGGGGTGAGGTAGGCAGAGGCCTACCAATATGGCAAACATGACATGCTCATGCCTGTCAGAGTTTTTTTATTGTACATACATACATAGACATGAGTCTAACTCTGTCACTATATGAAGTTGGAAAGGTTCCAAAGTAATTGTCCTTTAATAGTAGGCAGTGGCTTGGCTGTGAGTTGTGAAATAATAAATAAATAAATAAAGCGATAGGCTCATACTCTATTACATTATGGGACGGAAAATAAGCTCGGTGAACCGTGAGTGTACTAGTTATAACCTTTGCCTACCCCTTAAGGGATACAGGTGTGAGCTTATGTATGCATGTAGAGTAATTGTGACTAAAGAATCTTAATAAACAATGACCATAAAAAACATATTTCATTTCTAAACGCTATATTATCGAAAAAAATTAATTCGATGAAGAAACTGGACCTTCAACTGCCTTTTATGTATACTGAAACACATCTGATCTCACAGACATAGATATAATAGATGACGAAATTGTACCTACTTACTGTGCTTAGAGCTAAACAAAATATTTAGCAAATATTTAGTACAGCATGAATGGACGAGCTCGATCGGGTCCTTACCACTGTCGTCCAGAAAAACGACGTAAAGTAGCGGCTTGCTGTTTCCACAAACTCACAATATTTCTTTTGTAAGTAAGTCACAAAGAGCTCTTTTACATGATAATAATAGAATAAATTACATTAAAACGTATCTACCAGTGCTTGCTGTTATTTTTATTTTATTAGTTTGAGTGATGAAAGGAGCATATAGGTCAGGTCGGGTACCATCAGGTCCCTAGCCTGATGGTAAGCACCACATCCTGTCCATAAACAAAGAAACACCACACAGAATTTTGAATTACAAAGCACTACATGGCATTGGATTGAGCTCATCACCCCGAGACGAAAGATGTTAAGTCTCATAATGCCCAATAATTTAAACTGGAATACAACAGTGCTTACAAACTGCTGCTTGGTGGCAGAAATAGACAAAGCGGTAGTAACAATCCAGACGGCCTCTCGCATACGAGGGGCGTACCACCTTGTAGTTGCTCTCTTGATATTGAAGTAATTGTCATGTCTATTTAAATCTACGTCTGTGATTGGTCCACTTATTAAATGAAGATGAGCGAAAAACGTGTTTTGATGATATTTGACAAATTATTCTGTTACAAATAAATAAAATTAGATCAGTTGCAGAGGACATATATTTTAAAATGAAATTAAATGCATGTGTGATTTAAAATAATAAGCGTTTTTATGCATTGCGAAATATAATATTAAACTATGAATATATTATTATTTAAAAAGTTAAACATTTCAGAATTTGGCAATAATTACAAACAGTTTCTCTATCATATTATATATCACGGAGTGTGAACAAGCAATTAGGCAGGCCGGCATAATTTTACCGACACATAAATAAAAAATTAAATCAATTAATTTATTTAAATTTTAAACACATAGTCTGTCGTTGGTCGACATTTTTTTGGGTTGGATTGTAGTCACTTTTCCGAGCTAGGATAAAAAAATATATAGCATAAACTGACAAACGAGCAAGTAGTAACTCATGTACAGCACTCATGAACCCCCACAATACCAGAATAATCATGGCAGCAACTCCGACTTTAAAGCGTAGGGATAATTAAGAGATTGGGAAGCGGAGGCATTTGAGCCTCCGGATATCTCACTCACCGTACGAAACGCAGCAGTAAGCTGCTACTTTACGTCGGTTTTCTGTGAGACAGTGGTAACGACCCGGACGAGCCGGCCCATTCGTACTGTAGACAAAACTGTCTACAGCATGGCTCTACCTAGTTGTAACCTTGATCCAAGATATATGATCCAATAGACCAATCCGAGGGAAACGTTGGATCATGATTATGCAAATGTTGATCAAACATATTGAACCAATAGTGGAATACTAAAACATATTGTGCGTAACGTGTTTTTTAATGTAATCAGGTTTTTCGTTGTAAAACTACGATTAGAATGTAGAATTCTACGTTGATATGGTACATTAACCGACACCAAAAGAAAGGAAGTTTCTCCATTCGTCTGTATATTCACCAATGATTCTATGAGTGGTAGAGCCACGCTATAGACACTTGTCTACAGCATGAATGGGCTGGCTCGTCCGGGTCGTTACCACTGTCTCACAGAAAGCCGGTGTAAAGTAATAGCGTACTGGTGGGTTTGGTACGGTGAGTGAGATATCCGGAGGCCCAATTCCTCTCCCCTTCCCAATCCCTTAATTGTCCCTTTCTTTTAAGGTCAGCAACGCACCCATGATTCTTTTGTTATTGTGGGCGTACATGGGCGGTGGAGATCACTTACCATCAGGTGACCCACTTCCTCGTTTGCCGGCCTATGACAAAAAAAAACACCAAATGTGGACCGATTTGTATGATTTACAAACCAAACACCTTTAAGTAATGATTTATGCACGGATTTAGAAGATTCCTTCCCTAAAAAATAGTAAAAAATAAACAGTATACAAAAAATAAAACTGACTCAAAAAACTAAAAAGCTTAAAAATAATGCTGCCTCGGTGGCGCAGTTGCAATGTGTACGAGTTACGACTGAGGTGTCAGGTTCGATCCCCGGGTCGGGTAAAGGTGATATTGGGTTTTTCTATTGCGAATTGCTCAGTATCAGCCTGGAGTCTGGAAGTGTGCCCGGTATGGCGATAGGCTCGACCCCTATGACATAATGGGATGGAGATATGTTCCCCTTCGGGGGTTCCAGGCGTGAGTGCGTATAAGTAAGTGTTTTTTTTATGTATAGACCGACAAACGAGCAAGTGGGTCACCTGATGGTAAGTGAACACCACCGCCCATGTACGCCCACAATACCAAAAGAATCATGGGCGCGTTGCCGACCTTAAAGGAAAGGGATAATTAAGGGATTGGGAAGGGGAGGGGATTTAGGCCTCCGGATATCCCACTCACCGTACGAAACGCAGCAGCAAGCTTCTACTTTACGTCGGTTTTCTGTGAGACAGTGGTAACGACCCGGACGAGCCGGCCCATTCATGCTGTAGACAAAATTGTCTACAGCGTGGCTCTACCACTCGTGTAGTGGTTATATGGAGACGATGGATGATTAACAATTCTGGAATAATATAAAAATATTGTAAGCTTTATAGTTGCCCAGTGTATTTTGACGATGCTATGTATGTTATGTATATATTAGCTGATATGATTTCTGTACATAAGTTTCTTTATTTTGTACTGACTTGTCATAAGCGCTATTTTAATTGCCTACATGATGAATAAAACTATTGAACCATCAATAATCAATATCAATATTGATTATTGATGGTTCATTTCATATATATCATTGCGCTTCGATGCACGGGAGCGGAGCAGTAAGTGCACGCGCATGAAACTGCGCGGAACAGCTGCTAATATAACAATATATTTCTACATTTATGACATCCGAAGATCCTTCAAGGTTTAAATTAGAGCTATTAATCTTATTTCGTTTAAAATTGATATTTGTATTATTCAAATAATATTCATATCCCAAATACTTTATCCTTATATGGAAGTGTCTGAGGTCAAATATTAAATTATGAAATCTGTATAAATATGTAAATTGTTTTTTTGTCATGGAACAGAAACTTTATAAAACCACTAGCTGTTGCCCGCGGCTCCGCCCGCGTGAATGCCTATTTCCAGGATTAAAGTAGCCTAGTGGGCGCCCCCGTTGAGAAACACGCTAGACAAAAATACTAATGCCGCTATTAAAAAATAGGGGTTGATCGTAGAGGGGTGAAAATTTTGGGTTGTATGTATTTTTTAATGCTGTATCATAAAAAAATTAAAAACATTTTTTTTTTGTCTAAAAAATAATAAATAAATTTTAGGGGTGGACCACCCTTAACACTTAGGGGGATGAAAAATAGATGTTGGCCGATTCTCAGACCTACCCGATATGCACACAAAATTTCATACAAATCGGTCCAGCCGTGTCGGAGGAGTATGGGAACGAACATTGTGACACGAGAATTTTATATATTAGAAGATATTGTATAGGCCTAATATATTAAACTTTATTCTAATATCTACAGTAATATATTAAGATTTAAAGGTTATTTTTTATTGGCTTTCAAAGACATATGATCTGATGGTACCCATAAATAGAATCAACACCAACCAGAACATCAAATTATGATGTACAGAGAAATAAGATGTTAAGTCTCATAATGCCCAGTAATTTTACTGGCTTCAATGTCCTCAAACCAGAACATAATAATCCTTACACATTGTAGCTTGGCGGCAGAAATAAACAAAGCGGTGGTACCAACCCAGACGGCATCTCGCATATTAGAAACCTACCACCTAGTAGTATACATACAAGTAATAAAACTAGTTTATACGGACTGAGAGACGGACTGAGTCTCTCCCGTGACCACGAAGGCTGAAAAGCTTACGAAAAGTGTGGGACAAAAATAAAATTAAACCGCGATCCGTACAAACTAAATTTTATTTCAATGTAAACATATTCGCGTAAACATATAAAACCACTATACATACAAGTAATCTAATGTTACAGATTTATAATAGTAGTAGATAGTAATCTTAAATTTATATATTTATTTTTAATTTATATTATAATTGACTAGCCAACATTTGTTTACACCAATACAATTGTAGATAAAATTTAATAAAACTCATATAAATGCAACAATTACTTACTGGCTAATACCACATGCACAACTAGGTAAACTTTTGAATTAACTTATATTAATAGAATTAACGTAAAAAAACAAAATACTATTACTATTATATATTATGTAAAATTAAAATAAAAAATAAGTAGTTATGCATTTAAAATAACAATTAAAATAACAATTATCCATAAATAAATATACAATCATCGAATTATTATATCCTATACTATGTATCAAGTAATAACTTACATACATACGCACTCACGCCTGTAATCCCCGAAGGGGGGGTAGGCAGAGGTGTAACCAGTACACCCACATTTCGCTGAGCGTATTTCCGTCCCTAATGTGATAGGGGGCGAGCCTATCGCCATACTGGGCACAAATTCCAGACTCCGGACTGAGCATTTCGTAATAGAAAAACCCAATACCACTTTACCCGACCCGGGAATCGAACCCGTGACCTCAGCGCTGACCTCAATCGTAACGCGTACACATTACAACTGCGCCACCGAGGCAGTCACAATAACTTACATAATAATTAATATTTTAAAATAGACTAAAATGGCCGCAGCATATAGTTTTAATAGGAGCACTCCGTATTTCTCAAAATGCATTATGACAATCGAATATTCACTTACAAGCACTGAAAGTAGGTCTCGAGATGACGATGCCAGAATAAAATGTAATAATATGATTCACAAACTAAATGTACCTATAACTTGGCTTCGTAACCTAGTGAATGAACTCTCGCAGGCCTTGCGAATGTCCTTTGATATACCTATAAGGTTCTGACGCAGTGTAACTTACCACTTTGAGAAAAGATTCATAATATTTGGTTGATAATTTAAAGTTGTTCAAATTTGGTTTGGATCTGCGATGACGCCACGAGCCCTTCTGCATCAAAACTTGAAACGTTGATCAATTGTGGTCAAGTGGCAGTTACCATTGACCCAAATCAAAACCACCTAGCGAGCAAAGCACAAGACTCACGTCCGTGTTAAAGAATAACACTTAAGTAAGATCTTTAATCTTCTTCTTGAATCAATCGATAGCTTGTAGTTTTTACGACCGGTCCATCTGATGTCAATCCCTCAGGGGAGAAAACCCGACCCGAAACAAATATTTGTAAATCCCACAAATATTTTGTACCGGCGCGTGGTGGTACCAACCCAGGCGGCCTCTCGCATACGACCTACCACATTGTTTACAGAATTAGTTACATGTGAAGCTAATAAAAGAGTCATTATTATTATTATTATTATAAAAATTCGACACCACTTAATTATAGCGAACACTTTAACAATTATTTTATTATTAAGGAGATAATAACAAACCAATTATTATTTTTTATAGCATAGGCCTGCAAACGAGCAAGTGGGTCACCTGATGGTAAGTGATGTCCATCGCCCATGTACGCCCACAATACCAAAAGAATTATGGGTGCGTTGCCGACCTTAAAGGAAAGGGATATAATATAGGGATATAATTAAGGGATTGGGAAGGGGAGGGGGTTTGGACCTCCGGATATGTCACTCACCGTACGAGACGCAGCAGCAAGCTGCTACTTTACGTCGGTTTTCTGTGAGACAGTGGTAAGGACCCGGACGAGCTGGCCCATTCATGCTGTAGACAAAAGAGTCCACAGCGTGGCTCTACCACTCAAGAGCACCATTGAGTACCACTCATTTACGCTTAAACAATTAACATCAGTCATACATTGTAGTTAACTAGATTTTCCACGCGACTTCGCCCATGTAAAAGGTTAAGTTCAGAGACCATCTCAAAAAATTAGGCCACGTGGCGCAGCGAGCGAGTACCCGGCTGTGTAATAAGTGACACAAATGTTTTGTAACCTACAAATATTTATTTCGTGTCTGGATGTTGTGGTACCGTAAGTCTCTCTATTAGGTACGGGCTCTTAGTTTTTTCGGACGCATTATACGGTCTCCGAGACATAACCTGGAAAATCTTATCTATTGGACCAAAGGGTAGGGAAGCGCCTCAGGGGAAGAGCGCCATCTAGCTGGTCAGATGCCGTGAAAAGGTCTATTGGTAGTAACATATACCAAGCGGTCCAGATATCTAGTGACCGTTCAGCTCAGAGACACATAATACGTGATCGCAATGCTCAGCACTGAGAGACGAAGAAGAAGTCTTAGATACAGGTTAACCTAGTGTCGGGTCAGGACTATGTGTGTGACTGTTGGGTGTATTTATTTATTTAAACTGTTATGCTGTTTAGTATATTCAACCACTCCAAGAAGTATTTTTCTTCTTTAACAACCTTCGCCGTCTACTGCTGAATAAGGCTCATCACATATTATTTTAATAGGGATTATATCATGATACCCACGTTGGTTCAATATTGGAACCTTTATCCACTCTAAAGCATACGGATGGATGGTCGGTGGAACAAACACGCCCTGGAGTGTAGATTGTTTTTAAAGTAGTGTACACCCTGCTATATGAAAGGCCAGCAACTAAACAAAAGTGGTGGGTAGCGGATGGGTGCGGGCTGCCCAAGATCAGGATGGTTAACACTCATTTAAGGAGACTTACTTCCAACAGTAGATGGATAAAAGCTGAAATGAAAAAAATAAAGGTGGATAAAACCATGAACAAAGTTACCAGTAAAGAATTCGATGATAATGACCAATGAAACCATTAATTAAATATTATATTTTGATCAATATACCACCAAGGATAATGTCGATGTAACGAAAAAATGTTCAACTCGACCCAGTTTCGTGATAAAATTATGTGACAAGCGCCATGTTTTGCAAGTTCTTTTTATGAATCTGTATTGCTTAACATTGTTTCGGAGTTGTATCTTCACAGAGATTTTGACTTTTAAATTCAATAATTACACTATCTTCTGTATTTTTATTAGTGGTTTGTTATACTTAAATTTTAAGAATTTTTCTATCTGTGACATCGTAACGTACAAACGAGTGGACTAAGAGACTCAGAAGATATTTCCTTCCGATAAGGCCGAAGAAAACAAAAGGATTTTTTGTCTAATGCTTCCGTGACGCAGTAGCCAGCTGCGAAGCGAGGCCGTAGGTTCGATTCCAGCACCGAGACAAATGTTTGTGTTTTTCTTATGGCATAGGCCGGCTAACGAGCAAGTGGGTCACCTGATTGTAAGTGATCGCCATACGCCCATGTACGCCCACAATACCAAAAGAATCATGGCTGCGTTGCCGACCTTAAAGGAAAGGGATAATTAAGGGATTGGGAAGGAGAGGGGGTTTGAGCCTCCGGATATCTCACTCACCGTACGAAACGCAGCAGCAAGCTGCTACTTTACGCCGGTTTTCTGTGAGACAGTGGACAAGCCGGCCCATACATGCTGTAGACAAGTGTTTACACCGAAGCTCTACTATTCATAAAATGTGTGATCCACTAATATTTGTTTCGGGTGTGGGTGTTGTGGAACCGCAAGTCCTTCGTAGTTCCTGGTACCCATGATACAGGTTAACCTAATGTGGGGTCAGGACTATGTGTGTAAGCGCTAGGTAATGAACAATCAAACAATTTCTAAAGGGGCCATGATGATGAACCATGGCCGGCTCAAAATCAGCCAGCCGTCGTGTTACAGCGAGCGAGTAGGCGTACTGTAATTACGGGAGTTCGATTCCCTCACCGAGACTAAATAACTAACTACTAGACCGAATTTGTGTGATTTGGGTGTTGACCCTAAACCCCTCATAGTTCCTGATACCCACGATGCAGGTTACCCTAGTATAAGGTCATGACTATATGTGTGACTCATACGCACTTACGCCTGTAATCCCCGAAGGGGTAGGCAGAGGTGTAACTAGTACACCCACATTTCGCTGAGCGTATCTCTGTACCACGATGTGATACGGGGCGAGCCTAACGCCATACCGGGCACAAATTCCAGACTCCGGGCTGATACTGAGAATTTCGTAATAGAAAAACCCAATACCACTTTATCCGACCCGGGGATCGAAACCGAGACCTCAGCGCTAGCCTCAATTGTAAAGCGTACGCATTAAAACTGCGCCACCGAGGCAGAATGTGTGACTGTTGGGTGTATTTATTTATAAATAGATTAAATGATGACCTCTCCACCTTTGAGAGTCTAGTATTACTTGCGAGGCCTTTTTATAAACTCAAGATGATATCATTGACATTTTAACAAACCACGCGCTAAAACCGTGCCTTTTATACATTTATCATTTCCCAAGTGAATTCCTACGAATCAATAAATAAAAGATTCACACACAACTAAGCGTTTTTTATCTCCATTTAGAATTTTGATGAGGTTTACTACCGAGTTCTGTATCGGATTATTGATGTTAATTAATTAACATGTTTCATCATTCTAAAGGCTTTGTGCTATGTCCATCCATTCTTTTACACTCAATACTATACCTACGTCTTATATCACAAAGGTCTATAATATAAGCTAGCTGTTGCCCGCGGCTCCGCCGGCGTTAATGCTTATTTCCAGGATTAAAATAGGTTAGTAGGCGACAGCGGTGGGCGCGGCATGGGGGGTGACCGCATCAAGCGAATCCCGTCATCGGTGTGAGAAACGCGCTTGACAAAAATACTAAAATGACTATTAAAAAATAGGGGTTGCTGGTAGAAGGGTGAACATTTTGGGTCGTATGTATTTTAAAGCCACATCATAAAAAAAAAGTCAAAAAAATAAAAAAAAATTAGGCGTGGGTCACCCTTATTATTTACATACATACGCACTCACGCCTAGTGGTCCATGTTGACCGGACGTCCGCACTAAGCCTGGTATTAATATGGACCCCCCGGAGGAGTCTGGGGGGTGCAGGTGCAGGTTCACGCACTCACGCCTGTAATCTCCGAAGAGGTAGGTAGAGGTGTAACCAGTACACCCACATTTCGCCGAGCGGATCTCCATCCCATAATGTGATAGGGGGCGAGCCTATCACCATACCGGGCACAAATTCCAGACTCCGGGCTGATACTGAGCATTTCGTAATAGAAAAAGCCAATATCACTTTACCCGACCCGGGGATCGAACCCGGGACCTCAGCGTTAGCCTCAATCGTAACGCGTACGCATTACAACTACGCCACCGAGGCAGTCATTATTATTTAAGGGTATGAAAAATAGATAGTAGCCGATTCTCAGACCTACTGAATATGCATATAAAATTTAATAAAAATCGGTCAAGCCGTTTCGGAGGAGTATGGTAACTAACATTGTGACACGAGAATTTTATATACAAGATTTTTTAAGCAATCAACAATAATACAAAAAAACCTGTTTTACGAAAACATAATTAAAATTGGGTACATAATGAGGCCGCAGTTCATGTTTTAATATCATGTCATGTTCATGTCTTATTGGTATATAAGCGAAGGTGGGTGCGTAGTGGGAAAATCTCACTATTTCCCTCGCACGCGTGCACCGTAATGGGGTGATACCAGAAGTGTCATGGCCGTGTTGCGAACCGTAAAGGAAAGGGGAGGAAGATTTAGACCTCCGGATATCTCACTCACCATGCAAAACGCAGCAAGCCGCTACTATACGTTTTATATAAAAGCATTTGAAGCCAGTGAAATTACTGAGCATTATGACACTTAATATCTTATATCTCGGGATGACGAACGCAGTTCAGTGCTATGCAGTGTTCGACGCTTAACATCAGGCGAGCGACCTGCTCGTCTCGTCATTCAAACAAATAATAAATAAAATAAGTATCAATAGCTTTGGAACTATTTGATATTGATAGACACTTTTGTCTACAGCATGTATGGGCCGGCTCGTCCGGGTCATCACCACTGTCTCACAGAAAAACGGCGTAAAGTAGCAGCTTGCTGCTGCGTTTCGTACGGTGCGTGAGATATCCGGAGGCCCAAACCCCCTCCCCTTCCCAATTCCTTAATTATCCCTTTCCTTTAAAGTCGGCAACGCACCCATGATTCTCCTGAAATATGATTATCCTGGGTGATAAAGCAGAACAAGACAACCAAACCGCATGAACAATGCTGTTCGAACATCTATAATGTCCACAATAGACTAAATATAATATGAATGATGATAATTGACTTTAAAACAGCTTTTTGGTGTCACTAGATCACTAAATACAGTAGCCAAGAAGGAATAAAATCCAACTACAAAGACTTTTTGCTTTAGGCCTTTGAAGCCGCATTCTAAATATGACATAATTCAAAGGCATGAGAGATGACGCTGTCAGCTCTCTCCCTTGCATCTGACGCATAGTTCAAGGTTCAATTCCCAGTGAGGACTTATGCAATTTCTGTATCATAGGTTAAGTAAAATGAATCATGTGTAATGAAATCATTTGTGTAATTGCCTTTCTAATTGCATAAAGTTTCAAAATTACCGTAATCTCAATTTGTATGATACATTCCGGTAACTATTGCTAAGTTTAACCGTTGCCATAGCAACAGAAGAATTAAAGGTCTGGCATACTTTTCGAAGATATATAAGATTTTAAGTCTCATAATACCCAGTAATTTCACTGGTTTCAATGTCCTTCAAACCAGAACACAATAATGCTTACATATTGCTGCTTGGCAAAATAGACAAAACAGTGGTACCAACCCAGACGGCCTCTCGCATACGATGGAACTACCACCTTTCTTTCTGCCAGGCTTTATAAGTGGTAACGTATACACCAAGTTCTTCTTATTTATTGTCTAACTGTTGAGTGAATTACAAAAGATTTGAGTATTTGAACTCGTGACCCTTCTCAGAATATTACATACATACATAGATAGACTCACGCCTGTTTCCCATAGGGGTAGGCAGAGACAACGGATTTCCACTTGCTACGATCCTTGCATACCTCTTTGGCCTCATTCACTCTCATTACATTTTTCATACATGACCTGGCCTTTCTCGAGAATATCTCCAACTTGATCTATGAAGGTTCGCCGAGGCCTTCCCCTCCCAACTGTACCATTCACACTCGCCATGTATATTTGTTTCATCAGTCTTCTTTCATCCATCCTCTCTACATGCTCAGAATATTCCAATTATTTGTTATTTGGATAGAAAAGAATTTTAATGTCATAATCTGCATATAATGTGGCGCAAAGTTCGAAGTTCGTTTTGTTATTGTATTGACCGATATTTCACCATCAGCATAAGTTTCTAGCTACGAAAATGTACAGTACAATGAATTAAACAACGTGCTTCGGCAATTTCCGTCTGTTTACGAAAACGCGAAATATAATTACAAGTGGTAGAGCCACGCTGTAGACCATTTAGTTTACAGTACGAAAGGACCTGTCTCGGTGGCGCAGTTGTAATGCGTACGCGTTGCAGTGTAGTCATTTTGCCACAGTCTCTGTGGCGCAGTGGGCACGTAGCCGGCTGTGAATCGAGAGACCACGGATTCGATTTCCGTACTAAGACAAATTGTTTGTATTATCCACAAATATTTGTGTCATTCTGGGTGTTTTCTCCCCACAGGAGTTAACGTCAGGCGGCCGGTGGTAAAAACCATAAGCCAAATCTTTCTGTGTTAGTAAGCTTGTTGTGCCTATCTTACTGCGAGTGGTGTACATGGAAGAAGAAGTAGTCACTTTGCCACAATGTAAGTGAGCCACCAACATCTTATAAAAGTCAACATGGTACGTGGTACACTCAGGCAAAGGACGGAAGATGAAACTTCATTCCCGTTGTTGGTTGTGGGGGTCAGACGGCGCGGTGGGTCACCCCATATAATATGAAATGAAATAGTTTATTAAATCATGTAGGCAATTCAAATAGCGCTTATAACAAGTCAGTACAAAATAAACAAACTTATGTATAGAAATCATATCAACTAATGTATACATAACATACATAGCATCGTCAAAATACACTAGGCAATTACACTAAATTATTTATTTGTTGTCTTTTCATTTTATATTAGTAACAATATTTGTAATATGGAAACGTCTATTATTAATTATAAAATATTTTGAGTCGGACCACTGCATACCAAATCCACCTTTAAATCCATGGGTACAAGAAGGCGGACCCTCGGTATTAGCCGACGCCAGAAAGAGAATCACTATGCTACAATACGCCATATGCAGAGGGGCGAGCACGAACAACTTACGAATATTCAAATCAAGAACGCTAGCATTTGTATGAAGTTTCAAACAGTTTTTTGACAATAGGGTAGTTGACTAGTTTTTTTTAATTATTTAAATCTATAAGTTACGTTACTCAAAATCTATTGCATAAAGAATTTTATAAATCAGACCAAAATTAAATAAGTTAGAAGCCATTCAAATCCTGTAGAAGGGGTAATTGTCAAATGACAGACGACGCAAACTTTGACGTCACTGTGTAAAATGTTTATTATGGTGCACACGTGCAAGCGAGATAGTGAGATATCCCTACTACGCACCCACTTTTCCTCATACCAACGTTTAAAGTCATAACTATGGGCATAACATTTCTGAACCAATTTTGATTGTGTTTTAATAAAAGGGTTTCTTTTGCGTATCATTTTATGTTGCTTATAAAATTCAATATAGGAAACTGCCCTATTCGATACGAATACGTTCTCGCAAGTTATTCGTGCTAGGCTAGCCCCACAGAACGATTGTTTTTAATAAAGCGAATGGCATTTTAAAAGAGTTCATTGTTAAGGTTGTTAACATTTAAAACATTACCTATTGGACTTCTTTCGCCGGGTCTTCTCAGGTTGGGTCGTTTTGGATCCGGTGGTAGTTTTAAACCACGTGCCGTTTCGGTAATGCCTATGGTCCATATCGACCTTTAAAACAGAGAAAAAATGACAATAATAATAATACTTAACAATTCTGGACTAATATAAAAATATTGTAAACTTTATAGTTGCCCAGTGTATTTTGACGATGCTATGTAGTTATGTATATATTAGCTGATATGATTTCTGTAATTACATAAGTTTCTCTATTTTGTACTGACTTGTCATAAGCGCTACTTTAATTGCCTACATGATGAATAAAACTATTTCATTTCATTTCATTTCATTCAATAAATATTTTATCTTAGAATACATCAACAATAGTACAATGATTCCGTGATCCGTGGTTATAACGCAGTATTTTAAATTCTCCAGAAGCGTCATAACAATGTCTATGAGTTATTATAAAGGGTGTTGTAGAAAGGTGGTATCAAAAATAACTGCACTTTAAGGGAAGGTGATTTATTTATTTAACAACGATAGCTCAGCGGGAAGTGGTACGGACTGTCAAGATGAAAGCAGTCGTCAAGTCGCAGCTTCGAAACCAGCCCCAATACACACGTCACTTTTCTAAGTTAAGTCTGTATTCATTGTTAATTATCGCTTACTTTAACGGTGAAGGGAACATCGTGAGGAAACCTGCATACCTGAGAAGTACTCTATAAGAATTTCGAAAGTGCGTAAAGTCTGTCAAGCCGCATTAGGCCAGCGTGGGACACTAAAAGCCTACGAGAAGATTTCTACCGCCAAACCAGTAGTGTGTAAGCACTGTTGTGTGTCGGTTTGAAGGACATTGAGACCATTGAAATTACTGAGCATTATGAGCAAAACCCAATATCACTCTAACCCGACCCGGGGATCGAACCCGAGACCTCAGCGTTAGCCTCAATTGTAACACGTACGCATTACAACTGCACCACCGAGGCAGCACCGAGATAATGTAATAAACATCTCCCAATTATGAGACCTATGACCAATGCGACTAGGTGAAGCATATCTTGAATAAAAAAACCTTCTGGATATATAACACCACTTTATCTATGTCTGACACCAGCAGTAAGATAAGATATTTTTGTTATTACATTTATCTAAATTAGATAGCTTAGCTAAAAATATTATATTAACATAAACCTAAGATAAAAAAACGTCAATAACTTTAGCGAGTATAGGACACAAAGAATACCTCTTAATCAGTTGTGTGGGCTGTACATGGTTCCACTTCTGTTTAAAAATGCTACAACGTGGTTGCGGCGCTGGTTTCCTGATGACCCGTGATATGATGATGATAAAATAATTCTGTATAAAGAGCAAAATAAATGTTTCCGCCCGGGATCGAACCGGGGGCCTTCTGCGTGTTAGGCAGATGTGATAACCGCTACACCACGGAAACTATATTAACACATTTCTAAAAAGCAATTATTTTTCTTACTTCATGAATTTTGCCGGCCAATACTATTAAAAAAGTCTTTAAACCTAAATATAGTAGTCCACAACATACAATAAGCACTGGCCGAGCTATGCTATTTATCCATTGATTTATGTAATAAGTATGTAACATTTATGTATAATAGTTCAGCATTATGCCAAAACACTTACATTTTAGAATAATAAAATCAACAACTGTTCGTTTATTAACAATTATAAAGTTTTTAACTGATAACAAAGTTAGTAACTATATATCTCAGCCTGTTGTCGTCCACTGTTGGACGTAAGCCTCCCCAAGTGAGCGCCAACCATCCCGTATAGTGGTGACTATGGCAAATCCCCCAAATGATAGTCTCCCAAAATTTAGTAACTATACCAAACTTAAACTAAAAATCGTTTTACTATTTACTAAGGAAACAATGATTATCAACAAACACTTTTGGCGGCCTCGCAGAAATGTTATTAAATATATTTAGCTATTTGTATTTATTTCCCTAGGCGTGTTTATCCAGAACCGTCTGGCAACACTGTGAAAGTTCGGCGATTCCGGGGAATCCCCGAGTCTTTTTTTTATTTTTATTTATTAACATACATACATACGCACTCAAACCCGTACTCCCCGAAGGGGTAGGCAGATGTGTAAATAGTATACACATTTCACCGAGCTTATTTACGTCCTATGATATGGTAGAGGGCGAGCCTATCGCCATATCAGGCACAATTCCAGACTCCGGGTTGATTAAACTAGACATTTCATTATAGTACAAACCCAATATCACTTGAGCCCGAGACCTCAGCACAGTTACCGCGTACGCACCTCTGCCTACCCCTTCAGGGATTACAGCCGTGAGTGCGTATGTATGTATGTAGGAACGGGTAAATAAAGATCCCAAACATGCAATACTACGTGACGTCATATAAAATGATATCGACGAAGAGCCACAGCTTCAGAATATTAATCGATACTTTTACCTTCCGAGGAAACAGTCGCAATTCAATTTAATATGTACATCTAAATATAACCCCGACCTCATATCAGAATAAATATTCTCTTTTTAACCGACTTCAAAAAAGGAGGAGGATGTACATCGATTTCTCCGCCAATTGTAGACTGGTTCTGTTGGAAAAAAAATCATTCAAGGGTTCAGCTGCGATGTGCGAAATAACGTTTCAGCAACTCAAAATTGATTTGACGGCGTCTAAATCAAAGTTCTGTTAGATGAATGTTGCATTGATCAACCTTACAGAAACTCGACGTTAGTGTTTAATGGTTAGGCAAAGTTACCAAGCCGTATGTAGTTATGTTGTCAAACCAGAACATAAAAACACGCCTTCCACGACATGCCTAGAGACACTGGCGGATTCAGGGAGGGGCTAAGGGGCTCAAGCCCCCCCCAAAAGTATTTGGGTCCACTGACAAATCTCAAATTAATCTTGATATTATCCTACTTTCTTATTACTACCTACAATATAATTTTCATCACTTATTCCATTTTAAGTAAGTATAGTATATTTACAATTTATTTAAGTCTAATTTTGGGTCAAGCCCCCTCCCCCCCAAATCAAAATCCTGGATCCGCCTCTGCCTAGAGACATCTTTAGATGATTTTCTCACGCTAAACACGTTAAGTTAATATCTATCATTACATTAGGTCACCTTTATATGTCAAGTTGACATCATTGAAGACATTCACTGAAATCATTTTGCGGTTTTCCTTTTCTTTAAAACTTATCATCTTGAGGATAATAATAAAAAAAGGAAAACAAGTATCTTAGACATGCCATTTTTTAACCGACTTCAAAAAGGAGGAGGTTCTCAATTCCACGCGTTTGTTTCTTTTTTTATGTATATAGTTACATCGATTTCTACGCCAACTGTAGACCGATTTAGTTGGAAAAAAATTCATTCGATAGAGTTTAGCTCCGATTTCGTCCTATATACATTTGGTTAGGATTTGATGACGGAGTACGGAGTAAAAATATGAAACTCCTCAACGGACTATAGTACACTCGTTGCGATTGAGTTATTGTGTATTTTATTTTTAAATTTTTAGTTGTAGTTACAGCAATAGCATGTAAATTCCAATACAATAACACAATCGCGACGAGTGACTGTTGTCCGTTGAGGAGTTTCTTTTTTTATTCTGTAATCCGTCATCAGATCTTAACCAAACTTATGAGACCACAGCGCAGCTAAACTCCATCGAAAGATTATTTATTTTTTCCACGGTTGGCGGAAAATTCGATGTACATACATAAAAAAAGTAAAAAACGCGCCGAATTGAGAACCTTATCTTTTTTTGTCGGTTAAAAATGACGCCAAATGCCACTTAAGTTTGAACCTTACTGCACACAAAATTGAGAGGAGTGAATATTGATAGAACGCGTCATATATTGGAAATTTATGAGTTCGTCCGGTTCGTCACCACTGTCTCACAGGAAACCGGCGTAAAGTAGCAGCTTGCTGCTGTGTTTCGTACGGTGAGTGAGATATCCGGAGGCCCAAATCCCCTTCCCAATACCATTCCTTTAAGGTCGGCAACGCGCCCTTGATCCTTTTAGTATTGGGGCGTACATGGGCGGTGGAGATCACTTACCACCAGGTGACCCACTTGCTCCTTTGCTGGCCTATGATATAAAACAAAAAAAAACATAAATCCCCATCTAAAGATAACATCACCAGTCTAAATTCTTGCGTCACCATCAAACTTGCGGTCGCAATTCACAAAAAGTAACTTTGCATAATTTACAACACAATATAAATATGAAAAACACTGTTCGACACTTTGTGGTCATTATAAATTATCCACGCAGTTTATATCTTACGAATATAAAAAAAAAAAGAATATAGGAACAAAAAATGTTTTTATAGTGTTTTAGAAGAGTTTGTAAAATGAAATTAAAAGTTATTAAAAGGATATGATTTATTGACAGCCTCCGTGGCGCAGCGGGCGAGTAGCCGGTTGCGAAGCGCGAGGCCGTGGGTTCGATTCCCGCACCTAGACAAATGTTTGTCTGATTCATAAATATTTGTCTTGGGTCTGGGTGTTGTGGGACCGCAAGTCCCTCGTAGTTCTTGATACCCACGATACAGGTTTACCTAGTGTGGGGTCAGGACTATGTGTGTGACTGTTGGGTGTATTTGGGTGTATGAGTTCTGAAAGTCGTTGATTATCATCGGAAGTATCCTATACTACTTCCTATTACTAATATAAATATGAAAGTTAGGATGTTTGTGAATTTGAATGGTTGTTAGTCAATTACGCCTTAACAGGTGAACGGTTTTGGATGAAATTTGGCACACAAGTAGACCATGACTTGGATTAGGAGATAGGAGTTTCGATCCTGGAAAAGGCATTCACGCTGGCGGAGCCGCGAGCAAACACTAGTGTTCAATAAATAAACACATCTAACAGTCACACACATGTATCGTCCTTACTCCACGCTGATAAAAGTCGTATGTGATGATGTCAAGTGTATCAGAAACTACGAAGGACTTACGGTCCCAGTACATCCAGCGTCCTTACTCTTGATTCCAATAAAAATTCCGATCCGACACCAATATTAATCCAATGTTAATCCCATGCCTTACTCTTAAACCAATTTTAATGACATTGGATTAATATTTTTTTTATTGCATTGGCCAACAAACGAGCAAGTGGGTCACCTGATGGTAAGTTCACCACCGCCCATGTACGCTCATGATACCAAAAGAATCATGGGCGCGTTGGCGACCTTAAAGGAATGGTATTGGGAAGGGAAGGGGGATTTGGGGCTCCGGATATCTCACTCACCGTACGAAACACAGCAGCAAGCTGCTACTTTACGCCGGTTTCCTGTGAGACAGTGGTGACGAACCGGACGAGCCGGCCCATTTATGCTGTAGACAAAAGTGTCTACAGCGTGGCTCTACCACTCATAAAATTGGAATTGTGTGCATATTAGCTAGAGATTTCGTCGATACTCATGAAGTTAGCTGTAAAATTGTCAGCAGTAGGAATGATCGCACTTGTATATTGTCGGATCATCCGAAGCAAATATTTGCGGATTAAAGAAACATTTATCTCGTCGAATTTGGACGAATATTAAACAACTCGCAACCTTTTTGCTAAATACGGAGGTGGCGCCAGGGCTGTGTTAATCAAACAAAAAATATTATAAATTGAATGTGACATTGACCTTAAAAACTAAAATGTCTCAATTGAATGACACAAGGAGTTAACGCCGCCGCGCTATTTCAAAAGCTCATCGGAGGCTTCAAATATAGACACTAAACTGGCGACTAATTTCAAACTAAACTTTTTTTTTAATTATTTAATTGCGAACACTCATTGTTTTGTATTGGTTGATCTATAATCTTAAATCGATGCCGCAGCACGAGGTAAAGACTTCATCAGTCTGATTATCCAAAAATAAACTGAGTTTGAAACTAACCTATATGTTTTGTATAAATGCTGCATGCGTCTATGGCCTGATTTGTGTTTGTACATTTGTAAGTTTTGCTTATGTAAGTTATTTTCGTAAATGACTTACAAATAAATTATTTTATGGACGAAATTGTAATTTCAAGAAATTACGAAAGTTCTATGTTGCTTACAGGTATATGTGACCTACCTACATAAGTCCGTAAGTAAAAATTACAAATTTAATAACACACGCCAGTGTGTCAACCCAATTTCTAGGCGAGGCACCGGGCGAGTGTATATTTACAGGAAACATTTAGAGCCACTTTCGACCCCCAATAACTCAAAAACTATTAAACCTACACACTTGAAATTTTGCATGTCTACTAAGGGTCCCTTGAACACCAGATCCCAACTCTTTTATTGGCGACGCGATGAAGTGACGTCAACACGATCACCCCGAACGTAATCTTTACGTCGCTTGTATGGAACTTGACCCTTATTTCACATTTCTGTTTTTGATGATTACAAAGTAATTTTTTATTATAGCAACCCTGCCAACCAATATCATAAACAATAACGCGATCGTAATCCTGTCTCATTCGTGTAAGGGACAATGTTATTTCACAATACATGATTTTTTATCTCAACAGTACAGTACATTCATGGATACGTGTATCTTGTGGTTTTACACGCATATTACAACAATATTATCACGCTGTGATGTGGGAGTTCCATTTACTTTCTGCCTGGCGTTAACCCGGCTTAATACCGGTCCACCTTATGCCATAGAGTTCACGGTATTTTGTAGTAAATAGGGCGATCCACCATCTGACCTCCACAACCCGCAACGTGATCCAAAAGGTCCCGGGTTAATAATAATAGCCCTGTAACGTAGTGTTGTATATATTTGATCATCTTAAATAATAATAATGCGCCTCGGTGGCGCAGTTGTAATGCGTACTCGGTACAACTGCTGTGTTGAGGTCTCGGGTTCAATCCTCGGATAGCGTTAAGTGATATTGGGTATTTCTGTCATGAAATGCGTAGTATCAACCGGGAGTATGGAATTGTGCCCGATATAGTATTATAAGACGGAAATAAGCTCGTCAAAATGTGGGTGTACTAGTTACACCTATGCCTACCCCTTCGGAGAGTACAGGCGTGACTGCGTATGTGTGTAATAACTAATATAATAGATATCATCCGATCAAACGTTTTCGACTCTTGGCGCTAGTCACCAGTAATCATAATGTAGAAATAACGTAAAGTAAATTTAACTGACCTTTCCTAACCAACGACCTTTAACCCGCTTATATTTGTTAAAATATGATCTGCTAGACATAATAATATCTTAGATTTACGTGTGTTAATAATGTTATTAAAGCTATCTATCAATATGTCCATTCTAGAAATTGAAGAAGTTTGTGAGAATGATTAAGATTGTACAGATTTCATATTCTGGTCTTCTGAAATCGTTCTTGCGAATTATGTTAAACTAACACCTTGGAATACTGGAAACAACCGTAACACTCAATATTCAGGGGGGACTAAGGGGCTCAAGCACCAAACCATTTGGATCCACTGACAAATCTCAAATTAATCTTGATATTGTCCTACTTTCTTAGCACTACCTCCAAAATAATTTTCATCGCTTATCCTCACGTATTCCATTTTAAGTAGATATATTAAATTCTTTTAATCTATTTTTTTTTCAAGCACCTATTATTTAATATTCAAAATGTAATAGTTTCATCCGGAGCAGTTTTGTACAATAAGTGTTAAGTGTTGGTACTCAAAGTCTGTGAGTTGTAAATATTAATCGAGTTAATTTGTTGATGTATGTGACTGTTTGTTGTCCAAAATAAAATAAAATAAAATAAATAAAAATAAGATTTATTTTAGTTAACTATGTTACGATGTTGACCTCATCCGGGACATATAACTCCGATCCGAGTCTCTGGTTTCGATCCCTGTTGGCGATACCAAGCGTTTCCCGATTACCGTTCGTGTTATCAGGGCTAAGTCTTTTTCTATTTAGTTATTATAAATAAATAATAAATAAATACACCCAACAGTCACACACATAGTCCTGACGCTACACTAGGTAAACGTAGTAGTAAACGTAGTAGTAGTATCGTGGGTATCAGGAACCACGAGGGCCTTGCGGCCCCACAACACCCAGACCCGAAACAAATATTCGTGGATCAGCCAAACATATGTCTTGATGCGGGAATCGAACCCAAACCAACCGACTGCGCCACGGAGGCTGTCAAATGGAATTAATAAACCTACGGTACTTAGTTTCGGGTCACGTGGTGCAACATATACGATTATACCAATAGTTTAGGTAAGGCAGCAGTTGACCAACTGATGTGAAAGGTCACACTACTTGACTATTGGTACAGAACCAGTCGATCTGGCTAGATTTTTGCATATTGAACAATTACGAGTGTTTCACTTAACACTTCAACAAAGTGGGCCGGATTTAGGACGGTTCTTGGATAGCAGTTGACTAGGTAGTAGGTGATTTATTTACGCGAATATTACTGCAGTTGCTGCACATTCAGAGGAAGACTTCAAACATTACCTTAGGTTTTATTAACCACAAATTCTTCCCAAAGAACACCGATTCCTACCTAGGACGATCCGCGAGGCTATTGAAATGAAAAAACACCCATATTTCAATAGAGAAGATGGTTGGAAGCTTGCAAAGCCTAGGATCCAATTATAAATCTCCACACGCTCGCGGCCCACGCGCAGGCCAAAGGGTACTTCACTGATCTCATACCTGTCAAAGGTGAGCTGGTTATGTATATAACATAATAGTTACATTGGATGGTGCATAATTAATTAAATCGGAACCCAAAAGATCAACTGCCAGACCTCAAGACACTGGGAGCTCTTTCTGCGTAGATCGAAATAGTGTCGACTAACTTTTTAAATAATAAAAAAAAAATGGATAATTCTTAAATGAAGGTAGGCAATGTAACATTAACTCTTCGAGACGTCCTACACCTCAGTCTCTCCCGTGACCACGAAGGCTGAAAAGCTTTCGAAACGTCGGGACTAAATTGAAAATTAAACCGCAATAAAATCCGTATAAACTAATTTTATTTCAATAGGTGGTAGGTCCCTCATATGCGAGAGGTCGTATGGGTTAGTACCACCGCATTGTCTAATTCTGCCGCTAAGCAACAGAGTGTAAGCACTGCTGTGTTCCGGTTTGAAAGTCATTGAAAACAGTGAACTTATTGGAGATTATGAGACTTAACAACTTATGTCTCGGGGTGACGAGCGCAGTCCAGTGTCATACAATGATTTGTAACTCTAAGTTATGTGTGGTGTTGCTTGTATTTATGGGCAGGTTAGGCGTCAACCACCAGGCGAGCGACCTGATCGTCTCGTTATTCAAGTTAATAAAAAAAGAGTATAATTTATTTTGTATTTAAATTGGAATGACCTTCAATAAAGAAGTGAAAGATAATAATGGACACATCTCCAGTTTAAATACCAAAACTCAAGCAGCACAAGGAATCCTATTCTGAAGATACATATTAAAGACATTATAAGTGGTAGAGCTACGATGTTGATATTTTTTAATAATGGACACATCTCCAGTTTAAATACCAAAACTCAAGCAGCACAAGGAATCCTATTCTGAAGATACATATTAAAGACATTATAAGTGGTAGAACTACGATGTTGATATTTTTTAATAATAGACACATCTCCAGTTTAAATACCAAAACTCAAGCAGCACAAGGAATCCTATTCTGAAGATACATATTAAAGACATTATAAGTGGTAGAGCTACGATGTTGATATTTTTTAATAATGGACACATCTCCAGTTTAAATACCAAAACTCAAGCAGCACAAGGAATCCTATTCTGAAGATACATATTAAAGACATTATAAGTGGTAGAACTACGATGTTGATATTTTTTAATAATAGACACATCTCCAGTTTAAATACCAAAACTCAAGCAGCACAAGGAATCCTATTCTGAAGATACATATTAAAGACATTATAAGTGGTAGAACTACGATGTTGATATTTTTTAATAATAGACACATCTCCAGTTTAAATACCAAAACTCAAGCAGCACAAGGAATCCTATTCTGAAGATACATATTAAAGACATTATAAGTGGTAGAACTACGATGTTGATATTTTTTAATAATGGACACATCTCCAGTTTAAATACCAAAACTCAAGCAGCACAAGGAATCCTATTCTGAAGATACATATTAAAGACATTATAAGTGGTAGAACTACGATGTTGATATTTTTTTCTAGAGCTTGAATCGGACGGCTCGTACGCGTCGTTACTACTGTCTCACAGAAACCAGGCATAAAGTATCAGCTTCCTGGTGCGTTTCGTACAGTGAGTGAGATATCCGGAGGGCCAAAACCCCTTCCCAATCCCTTTCCAATAAGGTCGGTAACACGCCCTTGACTCTCCTGGTACTGTGGGCGTACATGGGCGGTGAAGATCACTTACCATCAGTTGACCCACTGGCTCGTTTGCCGGCCTATGCAATAAAATAAAATAAAACATAGGTTTTAGTTGGAAACTAGCGCCAAGCTCACGTTTTTTGGTATAATGCTGACCTATTCGGCCACTTCACGAGATACACGCTGCCCGCCCCTTTGGGATACTTCATGCTGTAGACTAAACTGTCTACATCGTGGCTCTACCACTCTGTAAATGTATAAAGCATATCTAAGGTTGCTATATCTCCCACCTGATAAAGGTCAGTTCGTCTCAGTTAACTTCTGTAAAGTAATAATAATTTACAAAGCTATATTTATTAAGTAATAATAATAATAATAATAATACACCCAACAGTCACACACATAGCTCTGACCCCACACTAGGTAAACCTGTGTCGTGGGTATCAGGAACTACGAGGGACTTGCGGTCCCACAACACCCAGACCCGAGACCAATATTTGTGGTTCACACAAACATTTGTCTCGGTGTGGGAATCGAACCCACGGCCTCTCGCTTCGCAGCCGACTACTCGCCCGCTGCGCCACGGAGCTGTCGCTTCATAGTTCTTGATACCTACGATACAGGTTAACCTAATGTGCGGCCAGGACTATGTGTGTGACTGTTGGGTGTATCTATTTATTTAATATTTACAAGTAGTGTCGTTTGTAAATAACCTTGACACGTCCATAGCATTAATTAGAGACCAGAATGAATTCAGGAAATGACCTCATGTTCACGTATCATAGACATTACTATGTAGCATATTTTTTGTACACCTTCAGTGATACCAGTTCATATTTTTTGTAATGCCATGTAAATAAGAATTAAATTAATTTTTTTGTCATATTATTATTGCTAATAATATAATATATGGTTTCATTTAAACGTCGATGGATATTGTAAGACTAATACTCAATAAACTAGTTTTTTTTATAAATGGCTTCGCATTGTTTATGTATATAGCCAGTGACAAGTATTTATTATTTTCAAGTATTCATAAGAACGATGAACCACGGTCGGTCGAGAACGTGACAATTTACTCCGAGATGGTGAAACAGGCACTTAGGTTCGTTGTCAAAATCTGTCAAACCAATGAAAGTATAACCCGTCAATGTATAAATCATCATACTTCCTACTATAATATTATAAATGTGAATGTAAGTTTGTTTGTTACGCTTTCACGCGAAAACTACTTCCGATCATCATGACTTTGTACACATATTCTTGGAGGTATAAGAAGTAACATAGGATACTTTTTATGGAAAAAAATATATCTATTTGTTTGTTACGCTTTCACGCTTAAATCACTGAACCGATTATGATGAATTTTGATGTAGAGATTGATGGAACCCTGGGGACGGTTATAGGCTTCGTTTTATTTTCACGCGGGTGGAGCCGCGGGCAACAGCTAGTAATAAATAAATACACCCAACAGTTACACACATAGTCCTGACCCCACACTAGGTTAACCTGTATCGTGGGTATCAAAAACTACGAGGGACTTGCGGTCCCACAACACCCAGCCCCAAAACAAATATTTGTGGATCAGACAAACATTTGTCTAGGTGCGGAAATAGAACCCACTGCCTCACTCTTCGCAACCGGCGGCTACTCGCCCACTGCGCCACAGAGGCTGTTAAATAATGGCATCATACACAGTGGAGTTGCACACCTTACTTAAAGGGCATATTTACATAAACTAAAAGACACATTGTATGTATAAGGCAAAGTGGTATGCAAATTACTTAATACGAGAGAATTTCTATAAACATACTTAGATGTGTCATTATTTCTGATAATAACAGAAACTAAAGAACCGTGGCCCAAATCTCCCTCCCCTTCCCAATTTCTGACTCATCCCTTCTATTCTCTTTAAGGGCAGCAACACCTCCATGATTTTTCTGATATTAGGGTGTACATAGGTGGTAGAGATTACTTACCATCAGGTGATACGCGTCCTCGTTTGCTAGACTATAAAAAAGAACCATCTCTATTAAACCAGCTTTCAAACAAATAAAACGCATCCAAATTGGTACATTCGTGATGTGACACATACACACACCTACAGGTACACAAAGGGGTCAAATAACATGAGTCTATTGTGTCGAATGTTAAAAATAAACATTATAAACTTTTTAATTAAAAATGCCTCGGTGGCGCAGTTGTAATGCGCACGCGTTACGATTGAGGCTAACGCTGAGGTCTCGGGTTCGACCCCCGGGTCGGGTAAAGTGGCATTGGCTTTTTCTATTACAGAATGCTCAGTATCAGCCAGAAGTCTGGAATTTGTGCCCAGTATGGCGATAGGCTCGCCCCTATCACATCGTGGGACGGAGATACGCTCGGCGAAATGTGGGTGTACTAGTTACACCTCTGCCTACTCCTCCGGGGATTACAGTCGTGAGTGCGTATATAGTATAAAATAAAATTGAAGATGTAACACGGCGGAAGGCATATTACAAAACCTCGTGCGGGTAGTTATAAAATTCAATTTGACGCGCGTATCAATGTGTCGTTTCTTACGGACATTATTCTACATTACTGTTCGTTTTATAACACAGTTGATGTTTTTTATTGTTTATGCAAAAGTCTTAATGGTTTTCAATCATCTTATTCATATGAATAGGGAGTTGAGAAATGAGAGGTGATGGGTTTCTTTCCCGTGGATAAATCTATTGTCTGGTTGAAAAAATAATGGTTCCGGCACTTGATTTTATTTTACTTCGGCTCTTCATAAATAAATAGTCTTTTGGAGCCAAATGTGACTCGTAAATGCTCGTGAAGAACATAAAATACCACTATATTTACATGACTGCCTCGGTGGCGCAGTTGTAATGCGTACGAGTTACAATTGAGGCTAACTCTGAGGTCTCTGGTTCGATCCCCAGGTCGGGTAAAGTGGTATTGGGTTTTTCTATTTCGAAATTCTCAGTATCAGCCCGGAGTCTGGAATTTGTGCCCGGTATGGCGATAGGCTCGCCCCCTATCACATCGTGGGACGGAGATACGCTCGGCGAAATGTGGGTGTACTAGTTACACCTCTGCCTACCCCTTCGGGGATTACAGGCGTGAGTGCGTATGTATGTATATTAATAAATACGCCCAACAGTCACACGCACAGTCCTGACCCCACAGTAAGATACGAGCCTTGTGTCGTGGGTATCAGGAACTACGAGACACTTTCGGTCTCACAACACCCAGACCCGATATCGTTCAAACATGAGTATTAAGACATAAATGAACTTTATATCATCGCCTTTACGCTTAGCTTAAATTAAAATATGAAATTTCACACTGCATTGCCAAAACTAATCATATTAAACGAAATTATAATGTGTCTGTTTCATAATAAGATTTTGTAGAAACATGTCAAAAGTCAATTTACATGAAATCAAATGAGAAAGGAAAAAATTACAACAATTTAGACAGGAGATAGTGTCGTGACGACAGCGTCACATTCGCTTTGAATGTTGTTTCTCTCTATTCTAAAAAAAAGTAACTGCCGCCGCCGCTGCCAAAAGCTTGTCACGCTATCTCCTCCGAAACCGCTGGAGGTATGGGGTCGCGACCGATACCAATCGATGCAGAATAATGTGGGGAAGAAAGTAAGATATGTCTCATATTCGTCGGACTTTTTTTTTTTTTATTTTATGTTTTGTGGAAAAACATGGGCAAAGCCCCTAGTAAATAAATAATATTTAATATTTTAGAACAGTGGCCTTGAAGTATTTTATTATTTAAATCAATAAATTACGTTACTCTTGCATAAATTCAATCTACCACCTAAATTGTATACGTACATACTACATAACTCCACCACGCTGGCCTAATAGGAGTTCACATGCCTTCTAAATTCTAATGGAGAACTTGTCAGGTATGGAGGTTTCCTTAAGATGTTTCCTTCATTGTTAGAAAGTTAATTTACATTAAATAAACACATAACTTAGAAAAGTCAGAGGTGCATGCACTTGGAGCTGGTATTGAATCTGTGACTTTTATCTCGACGGACCGTACCATTCCATACCTTAGCTATCGCTACAAAATCAGCCTCTCGTGTGGATTTTCTTCAACAAAATTAAATTTAACTAACTTTGATCTACACTCTTTCGAATGAAAAAAGAATCATTATAATAGTAAAAAGTTACTCGCGGTTATATGTATTAAAAAAGATACGGGTCAAATTAAGAACCACCTCCGTTTTATTGGTTGGTTAAAAATTGTCAACTGCTTCTCACGAAATATATTCAATGGGTTTAAAATTAACAGGTTTATATCATACTAGCTTTTGCTCGCTGCTCCGCTCGAGTGAACAGCCTTTTCCGGGATAAAGATAGCCTATGTCCAAGTACAGGTCATGGTCTACCGGTGTGCAAAATTTCACTAACAAACATCCAACTTCACAAACTCACAAATTTCCAAACTATCACTTTTATAATAGTGGTAGGAAGTAGGAGGCTTAATCGCTACTAAGTACATTATACATATTTCTGGCTAGAGCGCCATAAGCGGCTTTATTATCAGGTGAAACTGTAAACGCAATATAGACTAACAGCACAAATCAATTAAAAAAAAAGGATAATTAGAATTATATCATATTATATTATATGGTTAAAGTAACAAACATTATTTTACACTTAGATTAGATTACATTATAACTCTTTATTGTATATCAAACGTTTACAAAACGTATACAAAACACATTAAAGCAACAACACTGTCTTTTATCGGACTTAAAATAATAATAAATAAATACACCCAACAGTCACACACATAGTCCTGACCCCACACTAGGTAAACCTGTATCGTGGGTATCAGGAACTACGAGGGACTAGCGGTCCCACAACACCCAGACCCGAAACAAATTTTTGTGGATCACACGAACATTTGTCTCAGTGCGCGAATCGAACCCACGGCCTCTCGCTTCGCATCCGGCTACTCGCCCGCTGCGCCACGGAGGTGGTGGTTAAAAAGGTGGAAGTTCATAATTGGTCTATACAGGTGTGGCCTTTGGTGTATCTTATAATAAACTGTAATCCCATAAAAACTGTTGTAAATTATTTTTATTGTTTTATTTTAATTTATTTGACTATAACACGGAAAATCCACAATTTATTGCATCAACCCACGTGAATTACACCACAATATATTCCAAATCAAACATGTCGACTAATCAAACCGCAGCTGACATTTGCACTTGACTCGGTCTCATAAAATGCCACGAGTTTCATCATCCAATGTCGCAAACACCTCTAAGCCGTAATACCGCGGTTTTAAAGTCAACGATTAAGACCCTGATCGACCAGCTAGTAATACCGTAAGGACCGATAATCTTATATTTGAGTGGTAGAGCCACGCTGAAGACACTTTTGTCTACAGCATGAATAGGTCGGCTCGTTCGTGTCGTTACCACTGTCTAACAAAAAACCGACGTAATGTAGCAGCTTGCTGCTGCGTTTTGTACGGTGAGTGAGATATCCGGAGGCCCAAATCCCCCTTCCCTTCCCAATCAATTAATTATCCCTTTCCTTTAGGGTCGGCAACGCGCCCATGTTTTTTTTTGGTATTGTGTGCGTACATGGACGGTGGAGATCACTTGCCATCAGCTGACCCACTTGCTTGTTTCTGAACTATGCCATAAAAAAACCTTAAAATTGGGCATAGGCGGAGAGAAGATGATGATGTTAATTATAACTTATAAGATATCATTATTCCCACATCCCTCGACTTAGCTTCTGTGGACACGTGGACAGGAGCGATGAATGATTATTGTATGGGAGATATGATATAGAGATATGTAGGTCACTTGATGACCGCACATAAACACCCACGTGACCAGAAGAATCATGGATGCAATGCCGACCTTAAAGGAAAGGAATGTGAATTAGAAAGGGGTGGAGGATTTGGGCCTCAAGAAATCTCACCATATGAAATGCAAAAGCTGCCAACTTGCGCTGGTTTTTGTGAGATAATGGCACCGCCACAGTAATATTACACACCGTAGCTTAGTAATGTTTTACTGTCGAGATATATAACCGCGGTTTTGCTGGCTTGTCGATGACGGCCTTAATTAATGACTAATGAACTGCATCGTTTTGTGTCTAGAATTTAATATTGTAAAACCTTGTGAGACAATCTTATGTAATTGCTAAAAACATTAATCTATAATCTTATTACGGTGAGATGCGTGACATCGCATTTACAATGGCCGATTGATTAGTATGTATATTCTTCTTCTTCAACCTGCTCTTATCCCACTCGCAGTGGGGTAAACGCAACATGTTTTTTTACGCATATTGCAGAAAGATTGGGCTTGTAAATTTTACCGCCGCCTGCCTGACATGAACCCCTCTGGGGAGAGAACACCCAGACCCGAAACATGATATTTATGGATTACACAAATATTTGTCTCGGTGCGGGAATCGAACCCGCAGTCTCTCGCGTCTCAGCCGGCTATTCGCCTACTGCGCCACAGAGGCTGTATATTAATATTATAAATATAAGTGTGTTTGTTGGCTGTTCTTTCACACAGCAACGGATCGACACGTTATTTTGCATAGATATCATACTAATATTATAAATGTGAATGTAAGTTTGTTTGTTACGCTTTCACGCGTAAACTACTTAACCGATCATCATGAAACTTTGTACACATATTCTTGGAGGTATAAGAAGTAACATAGCATACTTTTTATGAAAAAAAATATCTATTTGTTTGTTACGCTTTCACGCCTAAATCACTGAACCGATTTTGATGCAGACATAGATGGGACCCTGGAGACGGTTATAAGCTACGTTTTATTTCGGAAAAGTATATTCACGCGGGCGGAGCCGCGAGCAAAATCTAGTAGTTTATAAGAGTGACATATTTTTTACCCTAAAATAAAGACTTACTTTTTACATTTTAAGAGGGAGACGGGTGAGGAAATTTGTATGTAACTTTATTATAGAACGGAATACGACTCTGAAATTGAGTAGTCATATTGAGCATTAAAAATAATGAGACACGTATTTCACAACTATCCCTGAAAAGTTTATGCGGGCGGAGCCATGAGCTAAAGCTAGTAGCAGATATTTCCAATAGCTGTCTTATAAGTTATACTTTAACATACGCACTCACGCCTGTAATCCCCGAAGGGGTAGGCAGAGGTGTAACCTGTACACCCACATTTCGCCGAGCGTATCACCGTCCCTTATGTGATAGGGGGCGAGCCTATAACCATACCGGGCACAAATTCCAAACTCCTGGCTGATACTGAGCATTTCGTAATAGAAAAACCCAATACCACTTTACCCGACCCGGGGATCGAACCCGAGACCTCAGAGTCGGCCTCATTCGTAACGCGTACGCGCATTATAACTGCGCCACCGACGCAGTCGTTATACATTAATTGGTGGTTAAATGTTACTGGAACATCTTGAAGCAATCCTATATTCTTTCTGATGTACAGATGTGATAATTTATATCTGTACAAAAACACCAATCCGTACAGTTTCATAATATTCGGTCATATACGGTGTAACGCCTCCGCGCGACCTTTCTAGGCCGCGTGTCCAGTTAAAACAACTTCCATGTTAACGCATTATTCCATCTTATAATATATAAAATTCTCGTGTCACAATGTTAGTTACCATACTCCTACGAAATGGCTTGACTGGTTTTTATGAAATTTTATATGCATATCAGGTAGGTGTGAGAATCGGCCAACATCTATTTTTCATACCCCTGAATGATAAGGGTGACACACCCCTAAATATTTATTTTTATTTTATTACGATCTAGCATTGAAAAATACATACAACTTCAAATTTTCACCCTTCTACGATCACCCCTGTTTTTTAATAGTGATATTAGTATTTTTGTCGAGCACGTTTCTCACACAGATGACGGGACTCGCTTGATGCTTGATCACCCCCCACGCCGCGCCCACCGCTGTCGCCCACTGTTTCTATATAAGAAAATTCCACATAGGCTACTTCAATCCTGGAAATAGGCATTCACACGGGACGGAGCCGCGGGCAACAGCCAGTATTATTATAATATATTAGCGTCAGTGGCGCAGTTGTAATGCGTAAGTGTTACGACTTGCTTAGGTCTCAGGTTCGATCCCAAAGACGGATAAAAGTGATATTGGGTTTGCTATCACAAAATGCTTGGTATCAGCCCGGAGTCCGGTATGACGATGAGCTCAGCTAGCCGTGGGCGTGGCACTGGTTGCGTCTCTGCCTGCCTTAGGGGATACAGGCGTGAGCGTATGTATGTGTATAAACAAGAACAAAAAATATGAATATAACTACTCAAAACCACTCTAAAGCAAAACTTAGCTCTTAATCCAAGCGCATTTAAACACCGGTATGGTAAGGTATCTAATTGGAAATAATAAATAAATACACCCAACAGTCACACACATAGTCCTGACCGCACACTAGGTAAACCTGTATCGTGGGTATCAAGAACTACGAGGGACTTGCGGTCCCACAATACCCAGACCCAAGACAAATATTTGTGAATCAGACAAACATTTGTCTAAGCGCGGGAATCGAACCCACGGCCTCGCGCTTCGCAACCGGCTACTCGCCCGCTGCGCCACGGAGGCTGGAAAATATAAAGTATTGGAAATTATAAAGTAGTCAATTCATTAATAATACATCATCAGAAGCTATTTCTATCTGGTCATAGGTCATCATTACGAATGAAACAGACATTTTTATTTATTCATTATTTTATTATACTATATCAAACTAGAAGATTCTTGATTTTTTTTAAATATTTCTTCACCGAATGTTTACCGATGGTGATTAGGAATACAAGACCGCCGTATAAAAAACAAATGTACACGTCGAATTGAGATTTTTTTTTATTTTCGTCGGTTAACAAAATGAGTAAAGTTAATATTTAACAAAATAAAATAACGACTGCCCGACGTAAATTAAAAAAGATCTGTTACTTTTAAACGGCTGACCAGAATTTCTTTAAACCGTTTCGATAACAGTTCACTTCAAAACAGAAAAGATTATGAGATACATTTTCATAATATTTCTGATTTTTTAAAGGTACCTTGTGTTTATGTGACGGTGGTTTGAATTTTTTTTATCTAAGTTTTTTCATAAGTCGAATGTACTTACAAATTCTATTTGGTCATTAAGTTCCCTAATAAAGTTATGTACATCCTACTAATATTGTTAGGTTTGGATGTTTGTAAGTCAATCACACCTTAACGGCTGAACGGTTTGGAATTAAATTTAGCACACAGGTAGACCATGATCGGAATTACGACATAGACTACTTTTATCCCGGAATATGGCATTAACGTAGGCGGAGCCGCGAACTAAAGCTAGTTACACATAGATTTTGTATGGAGCGATTAGGTCAGCAGATGTTTTTGGAAGTTTCTTAGAACTCAACGTACTTTAACGAACATTTCAGCAAAGCATCTACGATTCCTCTGGCGTTGTAAATATTAGTGGTCAGTTATATAATTGCAAAAATATTTTTCGGGAAATAAATAAATACCCCCAATATTTGCTGATCACACAAACTTTTGCCTCAGTGTAAGAATCGAACCCACGGCCTATCGCTTCGCAACCAGCTACTCGCTCACTGCGCGACGAATTCATTTCTTCTTTCTAATTACCTACAGATGACAAGACCCACTTGCTCTTTCTTTTCTTTTTTTCTGCCTGGCGTCATCCCGGTTTGTTGTCAAGGTCCCCAGTCCTACTCAGTCGCTTCCACTTCGCCATGATGCTCATCCTCGATCACAAAATCTGCTGTTATAAAAATCTTTTTTTTTATCCTAGCTCGGCAAAATTACTACGCTAAACCTGATGGTAAGTGTAGCGCAATCCAAAACAACCGTCGACCAACGACAGACGATGTGTCTATCGTAGGTCGGCAAAATTATACCGGCCTGCCTAATTGCTTCTTCACACTCCGTTTAAAGGACCCCATATCTATGATATTCCTAACATAAACAACCACGCGGTCCGCAGTTCCATAATCAAATGGCAATATAAAGGTCCGGCCATACCTCGCGTCAAGATGAGCACGCGTTGTGTGGTTACGAGTTCACCTTGACACCGCGGGAATGTCGCGCCTCGCGTTACAGAATAAAAAATAAAAGCGTCGCGGTTTATTACGCGGCTGCACGTTTCCATTCTACTCATGCGTCAAATAACATTTTATACGACTTAAAAATAACCATACCGTAAAAACCCTGGCCTCAAATAGAATATCCTATGCGTTAATTACTTTTATAGGAGTTCGTCGGGAGAAGTTCATTTTTTACATTTATTCATGTTTTTTTTTAATGAATTGGTTAAAAACTTTTTATTTTACACCATTAACATTAATAATAACAAAGAAAATAAAGTAAATATTGTGTTACAATAGACGGGCATACCGCTTACAGTAGTGATAATAAAGTAATTAATAATCAGAAAATTTGTAATTTACCTATTGTTAGAGGTGTTCAGAAGTGAGAAACAGTTTTTTTTTTATGAATATAAGTTAACAAGGCAGCGAATATATTTCTTGAACCACAAATTCAAAGCAAAAGGCAAGGGCACTGCAACATCTGTCGTCCTCCGAGTGGCGCTCGGCTACCCCGCCGCCCTTCCATCGCACCCGTAATCATCACTAGTCGGACGCGTTCGGCTGGCATTCGAGCTTCTTATACTATATTTTTTTAAGTTTGTGTATTCGCTGCTCGTTAAGATCAATCCTACGAACCCAAACTAGGTAAACCTGCACCTAATAAGGTAATGTTCTTGTCACAACCTTTTCATTCCATCATCAACCTTCCACGTTAAATATAAAATAACAATTTGGAGACTGCCTCGGTAGCGCGGTTGTAATGCGTACGCGTTACGATTGAGGCTAACGCTGAGGTCTCGGGTTCGATCCCTGGGTCGGGTAAAGTAGTATTGGGTTTTTCTATTACGAAATGCTCAGTATCAGCCCGGAGTCTGGAATTTGTGCGTATCACATAAGGGACGGTGATACGCTCGGCGAAATGTGGGTGTACTGGTTACACCTCTGCCTACCCCTTAGGGGATTACAGGCGTGAGTGCGTACAATTTGGAGACTATGGTGCTGTAGTTTAATACTCAATGAGTAGTAACTTTGTTGTTTTATTTATATGGATTTATTATTTGTTAATTTTTATTATTTCTTGAATTCACTTGGCTGAAAATAATGGACCTCGAATGACGTAAGACTATGGACTTGTCCAGACGTAACGCGGGAACACGCGATGTGTCGAGCATACTAAACATATATCTGGTTTACCTACACTGGCGTGCCTTATGGACAAGGGGTCTATTACGAAACTACTAATGGACTTACCTCAACGTTTAAATATTTCTAAACTGTGCATATTCATTAACTCGTTTGTGTGTAAGTCAATATATTTTTGAAGTCAATTATTTTTGTTGCCTATTCTATTTTATTCTAATTTTAGATCATTAGGCTTTCGAAACGTCGGGACTAAAATAAAAATTAAACCGCAATAAAATCCGTATAAACTAGTTTTAATTCAATAAAAATCAAAGATCAACATAACAACAAAACAGACATGTTTCTAGAAAATTCTAGATTGGTTTTGTTGGCAATTCACATTTATACATATTTTTTTATTGCCTTCATAATTGTATACCATGCTGTTTTTGGAAAATTATTTTTTTAAGTCTTTTTTTCTAACAAAGTATAAAGAAATGGTTGCAAGGTTGAATAGTGATGATGATAAAAATGATGTTAGCAACCCTAGTGGTTCCCAAATTAATATATTGTTCGCATTTGATTGATTGAATAAAGTGGGCCACCAACTATCTTAAGTCCAAAGCCAACCTCACCTGCACATGTTACACTTTGCTGATTAACGGACGAGGCAATAGCGAAACTTGGTTCACGTTTCAGGTTGTGGGGGTCAGACGGATGATCACTCCGCACTATACCAAATCCATCGTCAAATCATGATGAGAAGACGGACAAAGATAGTGCCAGAAAGAAAGAATAGTCTATTCTTTAACACCAGATAAAAGTGGAGGGTTGTAGAAATGTTACCCCTTTGACTGTCAGTATGTGTGGGTGTGTGTGTTTGTGTTTGCACGTGCATATGTCTGTAGCATCATAGCGCCGAAAGTAGCAGCTTGCTGCTGCGTTTCGTACAGTCAGTGAGATATCCGGAGGTCCAAATCCCCTCCCCTTCCCAATCCCTTAATTATACCTTCCCTTTAAGGTCGGCAACGGGCCCATGATTATTGTGGTATTTTGGGCATACGTGGGCGGTACAGATCACTTACCATCAAGTGACTCACTTCCTACCTATGCCATAAAAAAACGATTAATTTAATGCGAGTCTTTCATTCGAAAGATAATTTAATCGAGTGCTGTATTAGCTAGGTAACATTGACCTGATGCTGCAACCAGGCCACTTGCTTGATAAACAATATGTTATGGGCATTACCATTAATGTTAAGTTAAAAACATTGTTGCTTTCATTTAATGCTGTAACTAAGGACAAATCGGAATATTGACGTTGGATTACAAGACAATTTTGAACAACAAAACTACTAGACCCATAAATATGACGTGTGTAATATATATTTTCGACGATATTACTGCCTCGGTGGCGTAGTTGTAATGCGTACGCGTTAGGTCTCGGGTTCGATACCCGGGTCAGGTAAAGTAGTATTGGGTTTTTTCTAGAATTTGTGCCTGGTATGGCGATAGGATCGCCCCCTATCACATCATGGGACGGAGATACGCTCGGCGAAATGTCGGTGTACTGGTTACACCTGTGCCTACCCATTCGGGGACTACAGGCGTGAGTGCGTATAAACATATTTTAAAATCCATTAAAAACGCTGCAGTCGCGCTGCATTTCGGTCGCACGAAAAATTATGGTCCATTCCGATAGATTTTATATGTGCCGCAAATCGTCAAGGTCATCAACAAGGGTACAATCTTAAATTCTAATGATTCAATTAAACGTCGCCTGCTGACGCGAGGCGCGCCACAGACAAAGGACAACCTGCACGTGTACACAACGCGAAGCTTCTCCAAAAATACCAAAGTTTTGACAAATCACTATGAATAAACAGCCTCCATGGCACAACGGTCGAGTAGCCAGATGTGAAACGAGAGGCGGGAGGTTCGATTCCCGCACCGAGATAAATATTTATGTGATCCACGAATATCGGTTTCGGATCTGGGTGTTGTGGGACCGTAAGTCCTTCGTAGTTCCTGATACTCACGACACAATAACCTAACATGGGGTCAGGACTGTGTGTGTGACTGTATTTATTTTTATAAACGGTGTGTAGCGTCATGTATACGTATAGATTGCGCTCCGTAAGTGACTCGGGTTTAACTGGAACTTCACTAGACGAGTCATAATATCGTCATAAGTTCTTGTAATAGACAGGTAATGTGGGCAGTATGACAGATTACCTGTCATTAAGAAATGCATAAAACAATGAAAGCCAGCTCCGAAGTTAGATAAGCTTATGCAATAGGTTACAAGTACGAAATGACTTCAAATGAGTTTATTACAACATTTTAATATTTAATAAGTAGGTACCAGTTGTGTGCCTTAATACCACACGGTATTATGAGTAACTGTGGTAAAATTATTAGTGGTCAAAGTGGTAGAGCCACGGTGTAGATAGTTTTGTGTCCATAATGAATGGCCCGGCTCGACCGAGTTATTTTTTTTATAATATAGGCCGGCAAACGAGCCAATGGGTCATCTGATGGTATGATCTCCACGCATGTACTCCCACAATACCAAAGGAGTCATGGGCGCGTTGCCGACCTTAAAATAATTTTTCTTCGGGGCCTCCAGATATCTCACTCACTGTACGAAACGCAGCAAGTCGCTACTTTACGTGGGGTTTCTGTGAGACTGCCTCGTTGGCGCAGTTGTAATGCGTACGCGTTACGATTGAGGTCTCGGGTTCGATCCCCGGGTCGGGTAAAGTGGAATTGGGTTTTTCTATTACGAAATGCTCAGTATCACCCCGGAATCTGGAATTTGTGCCCGGTATGGCGATAGGCTATCACATAAGGGACGGAGATACGCTCGGCTAAATGTGGGTGTACTGGTTACATCTCTGTCTACCCCTTCGGGGATTACAGGCGTGAGTGCGTATATGTATGTATATTTCTGTGAGACAGTGATAACGACGCGGTCGACCCGGTACATTCATGTTGTAGACAAAACTGTCTTCAGCGCAGCTCTACCACTCAAATAATTATTGTCTCACAAAAACTTTTCAAAGTACCTATCTATCATCTTTCTTCCGGTATATATCCGGTATCCGGTATATATGTCAGAGTGTAACTTTTATTTTTGAATGGATAATTTTATTTGGTAAGAAACATTTTCTCCGAGCTGGTGAAACAGGCACTAAGTCTATAACAAACACCAATTACAAGTACAATATCATGACGGTCGAAACATCAAAGGTAGGCCTTTGACACGCCGACACACGACGACGCGTGACTCTACAAAGGCTTTTCATCTGTACATTCTGAATCTGCGTAATGATGCCGTGTGACAAGGATGGGGTTGTTACTTATCTATTTGCTACCCTTAGTGAAAGTTAACGTTATGAGAGTGAAAGTAAAAAAAACTAAAAATAAAATAAAACGTTGCGATTTCTTAGGTTTACGCGAATATTACACATTGAAATAAAACTAGTTTATACGGATTTTATCGTGGTACATTTAGTTTTTTCGCTGTTCAGTAACAAATTATTAACGCGAAACCACTGTACTATTTTTGGGAGAGTGCTGTTTACATCGTCAAGAACAGATTGATGTCGGTTTACTTTAAATATTTAAGAAGTATCATCTGCAAATAGCACTACCTCACAATTGTCCCTTTTGTAATAAAGTAAATCATTTACGCCTGCTCATAAACAGAAGCAACGCCACACAGAACTTTAAATAACAAAGCACTGCATGACACTGGACTGTCTCGTCACCCCGAGACATAAGGTGTTAAGTCTCATAATGCCCAGTAATTTCACTGGCTTCAATGTCCTTCAAACCGGAACACAACAGTGCTTACACACTATTGCTTGGTGGCAGAAATAGACAAAGCGGTGGTACCAACCCAGCCGGCCTCTCGCAAACGAGGGACCTACCACCTTGTGTCTTTTTCTTTTGTTTTTCAGTTTTTTAGTATCTATTCGTGTTAAAAAGTTTTATTAATGCGAAATAAAACCACACCAAGTAACAAAATTATTATTATAAGTTTTTTCAAAGTATAATACAACGCCGTCTCACCTCCATACAAAATGCCTTGTTTTTTCGCAATAAATTCATAAGTTTTATGAGTTTGTCGCGACACCCTCGATCATTCCTGACTTAGTGCCGCTTACGCTGTTTATGGGGTCTCGGGGCAGGTACCCTGGATTTATGGGTAATATCTATAAGGGGTGATGATATGTTATCTACGGGGATTAAGGATGGTGTTGAGTTTAATCGTTTCGAAAAATGTGAGTAAAAATGTAAGATATTTTCCACACGAAAAAACAACTTAAGTATTTTTGGATGTCAATAATATACGCATGGTTTTTCTAATGTGATTCTGTTATTTATAATATTTTTTTTACATACAGAATATATAAATAGAAGAATACAATGAAACTAGCATTAGACCTTTATTTCAGAATCGGAATCTTCTTTAGTTAATAATAAAACTATTTCATAACAAATAGCAATAATAACTAATTGGAGCTATTTAAATATTTCATTGGAATATGTAGTTATACCAAAGACGGCGCAGTGGGCTAGTAGCCGGCTGTGAAACGAGAGGCATGGGGTTCTATTCCCGCAACGGGACAAAATGTTTGTGTGATCCACAAATATTTGTTTCGGGTCTGAGTGTTTTCTCCCCAGAGTGATTGTTAAAATACACAAGCCAAATCTTTCTATGACATGTGTTAAAAGCATGTGGCACCGACCCCACTGCGTGTGGGATAAGGGCAGTGGAAGAAGAAGAATTATATTTAACAAACTTAAATATCAATTGAATTTGTTACACAAAAGTAGTAAAAAATATCATAAAGACTAAAATGCTACAGTTAGATGCAAAGCGAGTAACACCGTATACCCCATAAATCTAGTTAACAAAAAATGCATCTCGAGTGAGCAATAAGTGTCAAAACGCAGTTAATTCTTTCGCGAGGTGCTCCGACTAACGAGCCTCGGCGTGAAACATTGCTTTAAGCCAGTACTACAGTGCGAAGCTATGGCGATCACATATAAAACAAGTAGAAAAATCTCATGGTGAAACGTAGTTCAGTCTAATGCGAGGTGCTACCAAATATCGGCTTGAAATGTTGTCTGTATTGGTGCGAAGCAAAAATTATATGACAAAAATATACTCGTATGTTACGTTATTCTATGTTATCAAACTAAATGATAGGCGTAATAAATGAAAAGGGGATTTTTGTTCCATAATGTAAATAAATGTATCTGTATAATATTTGAAATTGCTTTGATTGTTTACAAGGTGGTAGGTCCCTCGTTTGCGAGAGGCCGGCTGGGTTGGTACCACCGCTCTGTCTATTTATGCCGCCAAGCAACAGTGTGTAAGCACAGGACATTGTAGCCAGTGAAATTACTGAGCATTATGAGACCTAACACCTCATGTCTCGGGGTGACGAGCGCAGTCCAGTGTCATACAGTGCTTTGTTATTTAAAGTTCTGTGTGGCGTTGCTTCTGTTTATGAGCAGGCGTGGCGCTTACCATCAGGCGAGCGATCTGCTCGTCTCGTCATTCAAACTAATAAAAAAAAAAAAAAAAGATATTTAAAAAAATATTTAAGTCCCTTCCTATTGAGTAAACAAGCTCAATGTTATAACTTAGCTTAGATGCATTTGGTATTATATAACTTTATACTTTCGCTACTTTGAGTGGTAGTCACGTTGTATACAATTTTGTCGACAGCATGAACGCTCTTGCTGCTTCGTACGGTGAGTCAGATATTAGGAGGCCCAAATAGCCATCTTCTTCCTCAACTCTTAATAATTCCCTCCCTTTAAAGTCGGCAACGCGTACACGATACTTCTAATATTGTAGGTAATCATGGGCGACGAAGATCTTACTATCAGATAACCACTTGCTCGTTTTAAAAAAAGTTAAAAATAACTAATTTTAACTTTTTTTTACTTTTCAGTATTTTTACTTTGAAGTCGGTTTCTAAGTTTTGTTAAACATTATATTATTTTTAATTTTTTTGTGGTAGTTACAGCAATAGCATGTAAAAACCCAATCGCGACGAGTGTAGTGTTGTCCGTTGAGGAGTTTTATTTTTTTACTCTGTACTCCGTCATTAGATCTTAACCAAATTGGAATGGAACCACACGAGAAGCATCAGCACTCAAATAAAAAAAGAATTATCAAAATCGGTTCACCCAGTCTAAATTTCTGAGGTAACAAACATTTAAAAAAAAGTCGAATTGAGAACCTCCTCCTTTTTTGAAGTCGGTTTAAAAGACAGTTTATCGAAATTCTAAGATATAAGTTTGTATCAAAACTCACCAGAAACATATTTGAAACATATTCATTATTGTGTGGAACACAAGCATAACACTCACCGCTCACAAAGCAATAAATATACAATGAGACAACACCTTGTTAACTAGAAAATAATTAACGATGCAAAATAAAACTCCACTAACTATTATTACCATGAAATTATAACATAACTACTATGAGCTACTACGGTGTTAGTTTTATGCTTTTAGTAGTTTTAGACATAATTAAAACTCATATCAGGGTTAATTATAAACAATCATCGAAATAATAATTTTAATTCATCATAGTTCCCACTAGTGGCTACTAATACTCTACGTATGGAGAGAAAACGAAAACTTTTATCGTTTAGGAAAACTATTAAAACTTGTACTAGGCCTACAGGTGATACGAATGAAGTTCAGAGGTAATGCAAATAATAATATGATCGATCTTTTGCGATCGTAGTAAACAAGTAATAAAGTTAGCGTGCAATTTTAGATTGTTTAATAAATAAAATAAATTATATATAGGGAAGGACCTTCTTTCTTTCTTAAAATTTTCTTGACTTAACTCCACTCTTCTTTTGCAAGATATTTAGAATTTTTATTAAGAATTGACCAGTATGTGTAGTGGCTTGTCAACTATATCAATATTCGTTTTAAATTATCATAATTGCTTGTCAAGTACGAAAAAATTTACGAGCTCATCTAACAATTTTGATCGGCTGAAGGAGCTTTTTTATAGCATAGCCCGGCAAACGAGCAAGTGGGTCACTTGATGATAAGTGATCTCCACCGCCTATGTACGCTCACATTACCAGAAGAATTATGGCCTCGTTGCCGAACTTAAAGAAAGGGATAATTAAGGGATTTGTGAAGGGGAGGGGGATTTGGATCCCGGGTATCTCACTCACCGTATACGAAACGCAGCAACAAGCTTCTTGTTTACGTCGGATTTCAGTGAGACAGTGGAAACAACCCGGACGAGCCGGCCCATTCATGCTGTAGACAAAAGTGTCTACAGCGTGGCTCTACCACGTTAAATCCGAAGTAAGTATTTAAAAAATTGAAGGATATTATGTTTCCTTATTACAACTTCAATATCCAATAAAGTATTTTAGGAAACAGGAATGTAATAAATTCAAAAGTATTTGATTTTTATGAACACATCAGAAGGTCGAGACGCGCATCATCTACCAATTTAAATCTATAATTATAAATACAATTGTATCATCTGTCTGTGATTTCGAAATAAAAGCTACCAAAACCCGAATAAGAAAGAAAGAAAGCATTTATTGGCAGGCGTTAGGTGGTACATGAACAATTGTTGCAGACAAAATATTTTCATAAGTAGTAGGTGGGGGGGATACCTAGATACCCACCCCACTGTAGACGGTATATGTCCCACCACGACCTATAGGCTTCTTTAAGTTTTTTATTGGCCTATCTGTTTGTGATAATGACTCGACCGATTTTGACGGGATCTTTATTGACAGATTTAGGACTTTTCAGAGAGTAATTTAGGCTACACACGCTTGGAAATACAACGGAAAAAATCCACGCGGGGGGAGTCACGAGCAAAAACTAGTATATTATAAATAAGGTAAAATTATGCTGATTTATTCTCGGGTTTAAGTTTATTGAATATGTCTAAGTTATTGATAATAGGTATAAGAGTCACTTTGTCACAAAAAATATATTATCTACCGCCCAACTAAAAAGAGTTATGTAATAAGTATGAGCTCTTCGTCTCATAACAAGAGATGTGTGTGTGTGTGTGTGTCTATGGCATCGTAGCGCCTAAACGACCAATTTGACCAACTAGACCAATTTAAAAACGGTTTTTTTTGTTGATGAAAACTGGATTAATCGTGATTATTCTTAGCTATATTGGAATATAATCTGTTTAACTACTTAAATTACAGGTGCTTCTTCGGTTGGCGTCTAATAATAATGTCGTAAATAATAACTAATTAAATTAAAATTAAATAATTTAATTTCTTGAATTGTCATCGGTCCTTGATAAGTATGCCAAACGAGTCAATCCGACGTTTTTAAGGGGTTCAAAATCATGTTCAAAGTTTCCGTATCATACATACAAACATGTATATGTATGAAGTTAATAAAAGCGTGTTAAAAAGGAAGAAGCCGCTGGTTCGAACCCAAATAAATCTTGAGATGAATATTTGTGTGAACCACAACGTGGTTGGCACTATTCTCTTTTTTAAAGTAAATAAAATTAAGGAAACAAACGAAACCACTTTAGAATTTAAATTACTATCGATCTACGTTTTATTACTAGAAATAAACCTTGGCCTTTCGCAAAATAATTATTTGTATAATGGATTTGTTTATTGTATACAAAAGATGGCGGGTAGCGGGTGGATGCGGGCTGCTCAAGACCGGGATGGTTGGCGCTCACTTGGGGAGGCTTACGTCCAACAGTGGACGACAACAGGCTGAGATAATAATAATACAAAAAGCTCCCATACCATAACTTGTCCAGGCTTCCCCACATTTGATGAGTACAGTAGATACACTTTAGGGAGAGTAAGTGAAACGTGAACCGAAACGCAGCAGCAAGCCTCTACTTTACGTCGAGTTTCAGTGATACAGTGGTAACGATCCGGTCGAACCGGTGCATTCATTCTGTAGACAAAACTATTCACACTGTCGTATTACTCAAAATAATATCCTTAATTTCATCTTGGTTGGTTTATTATTAGTTTTTACCACTTAGTTTTTTCTTCTTAGTTCCTTAGTTTACATGCGGCATAATAACAGGAAATAATTTTGTGATCTCTAAGCTCAGATTCAACAAAAAAGGTCACCTTTAAATACCGTCACGTCGCGTCGGCGGCAAGTAAACACAAAGGGTGTTGCCCCAAAAAATAAAATATATTCCCGAAAAACATAATTACCATTTCCCTTTTCAGCTTTGTGTTATATCAATTGATGCTACTACGTAGCGGTGTAGCGCCGTAGCCCGTAGCCCGTAGCAGGTTAGGGGTTGTTTACAAAAACACGATGACTGGCTTAACGCGCCCTCCCGTGTCTTTATTGGCCCTTGTAGGCTTGTTGTCTGACGTGGACGGCGTTATGCGAAAATGTTACATTTCATAAAGATTTAAGAAAAATAGTAAAAAAAACAGGACTATTTTCTCCAAACCAACAAAAGGTGAACAAAAGCAAAGTGCGGTATAAAACGTCATATTAATATCTACTATCACCTGTTTTGAGAAATACATTACTACGATTAAAGTTTAGCAATTTTCGGTTTTTACGAAATAATACTAATAAGCAAGCCATGTCTGAACATCCAAGCCTAGTTAGTTACTCAATAAGTAAATAAGTACTCTAATGTTATAAAAGGTTTATATTTGTTCATCATCATCACGCGTTCATATTTCAGAAATAGATGAAGATGCCTCGGTGGCTCAGTTATGTGAACATAGATCGTAATAACATTGAATATAGAATAAAAGTTGACTGAAGCTAAAACGGTATAATGCTACTGCTAATGATAGGTGCATTTGACGTTGATTATTGGTTTAAGAGAATGCCATTTGCAACTTTCTTGACGCTGAGACTACATCGGAATGATATTTTGGACATTTAAAATTACGAGAATTGGCCTTCTGGTCTTGGTTCTCTCATGTTTGAACGCGACAAAGCACAAGAAATAACATTGTAAGCGGGGTAATGGGGCGGCGACAGTTAACTGCAACATTCAGGTGCCTCGAGTGCCGTAAACACAACAACAACATGAAGTCGACTCTACGACACCAAATCAATAGAAGTCATGAAGTCAAAATGATAATTGTAATAAAACTAGCTTATACGGATTTTATCGCGGTCTCTCCCGTGACCACGAAGGCTGAAAAGCTTTCGAAACGTCGGGACTAAAATAAAAATGAAACCGCGATAAAATCCGTATAAACTAGTTTTATTTCAATGTGTAATATTCACGTCAACCTAAGAAATCATTATCAAAATGATAATTTGAAAAACTAGCGATCAAATATCACTTAATGATCACACTTTAATGTATACTACTAGACGGGCTGTTTAGAAGAAAAATTGCGTCACATAACGCGGGAGTTTGATATCGCACAAACAGGGAGATAGGGATTGAGTTGAGAGTAAACGAGATGGTAATATTGAGTTCGGGTCAATTGACAGCAACTTAGTGGTACAATAAGTAAGCTTGCTGCTGCGTTTCGTACGGTGGGTGAGATATCCGGAGGCCCAAATCCCCCTCCCCTTCCCAATCCCTTAAATATCCCTTTCCTTTAAGGTCGGTATCGCGCCCATGATTCTTTTGGTATTGTGGGCGTACATGGGCGGTGGAGATCACTTGCCATCAGGTGACCCACATGCTCGTAAATTGCCGGCCTATTCAATAAAAAAAAATCCGACCCTAAGGAGAGGAAATTGGGGATGGAAGACTGACTATTAAAATACGGTACTATCGACTCAAAATTCTTTAATCAAATCTAAGACCTCAGCAGTCGTACCGCGTACGCAATAGAACTGCGCCACCGAGATAGTCATTTAGTTTCAGGTTCTATTAAAATAACAGATTCTTTAGTATTCCGTGACCAGTCTAGACAACTGCAGGTAAACAAGTAAAAAAAAATAAAAAACATCACCAAACAAATGCATGAAACATTTTCCATGTTTTTTTGGTGATTCATATTTTAAATTACAGCGGCCTGAAATATAACGGCAGGAGGTTAAAAATCTTGCGCGCGCTATCTGCTGGCCGGTTACCAAACTACCTGCACAATAAATAATACAATCTGAGCTCGTATACTGGTAAAACACACTAGCGACATTTTGTCGCAATAAAATCTACCGAATTGATTCATACATACATACTCACTCACGCCTGTAATCCCCGAAGGTGTTGGCAGAGGTGTAACCAGTACACTCACATTTCGCCGCGCGTATTTCCATCCCATGATGTGCACAATTCCAGACTCCGGGCTGATACTGAGCATTTCATAATAGAAAATCTAATATCACTATTAGCCGACCCGGGGATCGAACCCGAGATCTCAGATTCAGCCTTAGTCGTAAGGCATACGCATTACAACTGCGCCACCAAGGCAGTGAGTTGTGTTATAATGTTAACCTATTGAGGGAAACATAATAAAAAGTTTAACATGGACGTTGTCTTACAAGATGCAGTTTGTATAGCGCGTTGCCTCTCATAATCGCATGAGAGACAACCACATGTAATTTAATCTTGTGCAACTTACGCATTCTGTGATATGGATGGACTGAATAGTTAAAAAGAGTAGATAATCTATTCAAAATCAGATTAATAAAAACATTAAAGACCTAAACACTGCAGTAAAACTAAAAGACAATTTGCTTAAACTTATAGTAAGCCAGTAATCGCAAAATCGCATGTCCACACCGACCGACGCGTTTCGCCGCAAGCAACTTGCAACAATAACCATCATAACAGGTCGCAAATATTTTGTACCCCCCTACAATTGCCGTAATGACTTTTTAGATAGCATTTGCAATTAGACGCGAATTAGCGAGCGACCTTAAGTTTACCTTTTGACATTTTTTTGTATCTTTCTGTAATTATTTTAAAGGTCGTTGTTTATGTTATTTTTAAAGACATATTAATTGCTATTGCCTTGTACACTGCGTTATTGACGAACCTTCTATTATGATCCAATAGTAAATTCAAAGACATTATATTATTGATGTCATAATTGATTTAAAATGGAAGTGAAATACCGGTTTATGAATAAATTGCACTTGCTTCAATAACATGGACCGTTTATATACCATTATAAAAACGTAGTTTAAATCAATGAAATTCTCCATTAAGGTTTTTAATTAAAAACTCTAGGAAACTAGGATTAAAGGCTTTACATATATTTTATTGCCTCTACATACGTACGCACTCACGCCTGTAATCCCCGAAGGGGTCGGCAGAGGTGTAACCATTACACTCACATTTCGCCGAGCGTATCTCCGTCCCATGATGTGATAGGCGGCGAGCCTATCGCCATACCGGGCACAAATTCCAGACTCCGGGCTGATACTGAGCATTTCATAATAGAAACCCAATACCACTTTACCTGACCCGGGGATCGAACCCGAGATTACCCGCATTACAACTGCGCCACCGAGTCAGTCCTTATATTAATTAAATATTTATTACACCTATATAAACAGTAGTCCACAAAGCAATTATTTAAAGCTATTTTTTTATATAACAACAAAGGCCGGTAAACAAGCAAATGGGTCACCGGATAGTAAGTGATCTCCACCGCCACAATACCAGAATCATGGGCGCGTTGCCAACCTTACAGGAAAGTACTTATTAAGGGAATAATATCTATCTATCTTTCTAACAAAGAAGTGGGGATTTGGGCCTCCGGTTATCTCACTCACCGTACGAAACGCAGCAGCAAGCCTCTACTTCACGTCAGTTTTCTGTGAGACAGTGGTAACAACCCGTACGGGCCGGCTCTTACGTACTGAAGACAAAACTGACTGTTTCCGGGAAACCAGTTACATACATTATTACACAAGAATTGCTCGATTAGCAATCCACAAAATCCGCCTAGAGTGAATAAAATTGCCAAGTAAGTAAAAAAATAGGTTTCTATTTTTGTATTCGATAAGCTTTACTCCTGTGGTGGTCCTATTTAAATTTCAACAAGAAATTACAACCCTAAGGGAGTGAAATCAAAACAAAAGACTAAAAGTTCCTCATTTACGCATTGATTTTGATGATTCTCACATTAATAAAAACGTTGTAACAAAAAATAATGCCGAATCAAAAACAAAGCTAAATAACAATGCGGGACAGTCTTTGGCGACTGCCCATAGAAGTGAAAACAAATAACTTGTGAATTGTATCGTCGAAATTATTAGCTTATACTCTTTGTATATATATAATGTATACTAATAACGCACGGAGGTATATCTATGTACATATATACACAGTATAGCTCATGGAAAGCTTTCGGTGACGATGACACAAGTTCCATGTATTTTTTCACCCAAAAAGTGCTCAACGCGCCTAAAGAAGTTTTCACTTCAATAAAATAAATAGTTTTGGGTCGATGGTACTATAGTTTATCAGTCAAAGATTGATAGGAGCCACCGCACTGACTCAAAATTGTTTAGTTTTATTTTAACTTTTTGACTTTTGTGAGTAGGTTGTATATTTTGTTAAAAAGTTTTTATAACAATCAATTACCAGAACCCGCTTGTTAAATTACACGTTACCGAGAACAAAACCTTTGCAATGAAACAGGGTGATGAAGCATAAAAATGTAAATACAGTTAGGGTGTGAGCGAATATCGGAAGCACTAAGCATATTGCTCCGGTGAGCTATGTTCACGAGAACAAGGAGATAACGCGCCCTAACATCACCTCAGTCTACCCACAGTGGGAAATAGCTGGATATGGTAGTCTAGACCCACTGCGTCCGCTTCGCCTTGCGTAGTAAAATTTGAAAGATCTGTAATCAGACTTTCACAATTTTCTTGGATTCATGGCTGAAACGAAGTGGTTTCTAATTTCAAAAAAGGAAGAGGTTCTCAATTCGGCGCGTTTTTTAAATTTATTTTTTGCTTTTTTTATGTGTGTACATCGATTTCCCCGCCAATTGTGGCCAATTTTGTAGGAAAATTTATTTAGAAATTTCACTCGATAGAGTTTAACTGCGATGTGGTCCTATATAAATTTGGTTAAGATCTGATGACGGAGTACGGAGAAAAAAATAAAACTCCTCAACGGACAACAGTACACTCGTCGCGATTGTGTTATTGTATTGGAATTTACATGCTATTGCTGTACATTGAAGTCGGTTTCGGTCGGTAAAATTTTGTTAAACGTTATATTATTATCAGTTAATTTTTTGAAGTCGGTATTTAAGTTTTATTTAAACTTTTTACCTATATTTTGCATTTTTAACTGACTTTAAAAAAGGAGGAGGTTCTCAATTGGGCGCGTTTTTTTATTTATTATTTAGATGAGAATGATTTTATTTGTATAATTTAAAAAAAACTCTAGACGGAGTGCTTACAAAAGAAAGCAGTTCCAAGAAGCAGCTTGCTGTTGTGTTTCGACCAATAAAGCGATGTAAATCCATAACACAAGTCCAATTGTTTTCGCACATCCTAATACATTAAGAAGCATTCTCCCGCATGAGTCAGGTATAAGATCGTGTCTAGACGGCCGAGTCGCGCCCTTATTTATTACTACAGTGTGTACACGCGCTTTCAATTTAGATACACATGCTATTTTAAATTTACTACCTACTCCGTAGACTGAGAAATTAAGTTTTTATTTCATCTATTGCTGAGTTTAGTTTACTTTCAGCTTTATACGGTTTTGTCAGAGACCTAAATGAATACTACTAGAAGGGATGTTTAGAAGTAAAATTGCGTCACACGACGCGGGAGTTTGACAGCTCACAAACAAGGAGCGCGATAGGGGTTGTGTGTCATACGCACTCACGCCTGCAATCCCCGAAAGGGTAGGCAGAGGTGTAACTAGTACACCCACATTTCGCCGAGCGTATCTCCGTCCCATGATGTGATAGGGAGTGAGCCTATCGCCATACCATAATTCCAGACTACGGGCTGATACTGAGCATTTCGTAATACCACTTTACCCGACCCGGGGATCGAACCCGAGACCTCAGCGTTGGCCTCAATCGTAACGCGTACACATTACAACTGCGCCACCGAGTCAAGAGTGAGAGTAAGCAAGATGGTAATATTGAGTTACGGTCAATTGACCGCAACTTAGTGGTACAATTTCTATGTAACGCGCAGCTTGTCTAGTAGTATACATTAAAGTCGTTGAGTTTTGTAAATATAGCTGTTGGCTAAAGGCTAGAAACGTGCTATGAGTTTCTCGCCGGCAAATATTTAACATTTTAATGTGCTGTTCCAATAATTTAACATTTTTACCCCACTTCCAGGAAGGACCCCATTCCAAATTATAATAAACCGAAAGAAAATTAATGGGTTCCGCTTGCAACTAAACTTAATGCGGATATTTAACTTAGCTCATAATATAATCTGTTAAACCGAAGTGGAATTTACTTTGTTTATTGTTTATTTTAATTTCGTTTTCTATTTTCAATCTTGTTTCGGTATTTTTATTATATTATGTATTTAATTGTCTTTATTGCAGTCGAGTGTTAATTTTTTTAAACTTTATATTTTATTTCATGTTTATTAGCTTAGATACATAGAGCACGTTGCTTGCTTGATTATAAGCGACCCTAAACAGAGGCAACACAACACAGAACTTTGAATTACAAAACATTTTCATGGCTCTGAACTGTATATGATCCCCCAGTCATTTGGTGTTAAGTCTCATAATGCCCAGTAATTTCACTGGCTTCATTCAACATATCATCAAGTGATACATTAAACGGCAGTTTAATATGATTCAAATATAAGTAAAACTATGGTATATTTTGTCCAAATGACAACAATTTTAATAGTAATCAAGACACTAACGCCCGGTTTTTGAAATGCTGATCAATGTTAAATTAACTAATCCAATGTCAAATCTCATGTCAAGTTGAAATTGAGTTGCTAGAAGCGTGATCAACACCTTTGATTTGACACACATGTTAGCTAATATAAGTTTCAAATTTATATGAAAAATCGTATGTCAAACGCTATTAGAGTGACATTAGTTTTTTTTTTTTACTAAAAATCTTTTTTAGCAACTCAAATTGATTTGACAGCGGTGTCAAAATCAAAGTTATGTTAGATGAATGTTGAATTGATCAGCCTTTCAGAAACCGGGTGTAAGTAATTCTCTTAAAAATCTATCATTAAGAGATCTATTTAAGGTGTAAAATCATAGGGCATAAAATTAGGTATCGTGTAGTAGGTAGATAGAAATGCGATACAAATATAACAGAAGTCAATGTGTACATTTTCATTGTAGACTACACTAGTCTTCTGATTTTGCTAACACTAACCTGTACTTTAGAAGCTCGATTCACACCTGGCCGCGTTTTACTAAACTAACCGATTCACATCCAGCGACGTGTAAATATAACAATGTTCAAAATATCGTACAACAGTTCATATTCTTGGATATTTTGGACTGCAACAACTTATTCTGTAAACTGCGGTTCCAAATGTTTGTTCATATAAAGGAATTGGCCACAGAGAACTGTTTTTTTTATATCATACGAGCAAGTGGGTCACATGATGGTAAGGGATCTCCACCGCCCATGTACGCCAACAATACCAAAAGGATCATGGGCGCGTTGCCGACCTTAAAGGATAGGGATAATTAAGGGATTGGGAAGGGGAGGAGATTTAGGCCTCTGGATATCTCACTCGTACGAAACGCAGCAGCAAGCTGCTACTTTAAGTCGGTTTCTTGTGGGACAGTGGTAACGACCCGGATAAGCCGGCCCATTCATGCTGTAGACAAAAGTGTCTACAGCGTGGCTCTACCACTCAAACCACTGTGTGTTTGGTGAATACCGATAAATTATTTGTTTCGGGTCTGGGTGTTTCCTCTCCAAAGAAGTTGACATCAGGCAGGCGACCAGTCGTAAAACTATAAGCCAAATCTTTCTGTAACATGCGTTAAAAAGCATACGAACCCTACTGCGAGTGGGATAAGTGCAGGTGGAAGAAGAAGCTTTATTACCAAAATACACACCATCAACTTAACACTAGACATTCACATAGTAAGAAATTTCAGAGGAACTAGATAAAGTGATTTAATTACTACAGGAATATAAAGTGTGAATACACATGCATAATAAGAAATTCAAGTTAAGAAATATTTATATTTTTATAAGAAATGTAACACAAAAACAATTAATATAACAAAATATCGTCTTTAAAACTCAAGACTAACACCTTTTACATTCAAACAATCTCAATAAAGCTCTTAAAAGCACTCAACCCGAACCTCGCAGTGGGGCCGGAAGCGCGCGCCATTTCCGGCCCCCACCTGTCGCCAGATGACTTCCGGCCAAATGCTTGACCGGTCTTTTATCGACACATTATTTATTGGACACTTTCAATTTAGTACTTTCAGGGGTTACTTGAATTAATTTATATATTGAACTAGTTGTCCCCCGCGGTTTCACCCGAAACATCTACCGCTTGCAGCGTCACCTACCGGGTCCAATTGTAAATATAAACCATCCAGGGACCTACTCAAACACCCACATATAGTTTCATCACTAACGAACAGTAATTGAGTTTTATATATAAAGAATAAATAATCAGTGACTGCCTTCCTCGGTGGCGCAGTTGTAATGCGTACGTGTTATGACTGAGACTGACGCTGAGGTCTCGGGTTCGATCCCCAGATGGGGTAAAAGTGATGCGGAGTCTGGAATTATGCCCGGTATGGCGATAGGCTCGCTCCCATATCACATCAGGACCGGAGATACGCTGGTCGGAATGTGGGTGTACTGGTTGTAACCAGGTTGTCCCCGAAGGGGTAGGCAGAGGTGTACCTCTGCCTACCCCTTCGGGGATTACGGACGTAAACAAAAACGAACCATAAGATGAAACAGTAAATCAAACAAAGTAAAGAAAGGTGATATTAAAGTAAAATACAAACATAACATTGAAATGAGTTAAAACACCCTGCAAAGTTTATAATACAAGTGTTGGCGCTTCTCCAAACGCGCGCCACCTCCTGCATTCGCTTGCATCTTAATTTCTTTTCTACGATATGATTTACCCCTTGCCATTTTACCTTGAACGTTTTTATTTCACCATATCTTAAGGAAAGCATTCATTAAAAATGCATTAATGCTTTTTGAATGAACGCACCGGTAGCTCAGCGGGGAGCGGTACGGGCTGCCGAGATGTAAAACTCAGGTTCAAAACCAGCCGCAAGAACATACACAAATCTGACTAGAACCTAAAAGTATGAACGCAACTTATGTCTCGGGGTGACGAGCACAGTCCAATGCAGAGCTTTGTAATTCAAAGTTCTGTGTGGCGTTGCTTCTATTTATGAGAAGGCGTGGCGTTTGACATCAGGCGAGCGACCTGCTCGTCTCGTCATTAAAAAAACCCTACAAAATAGTGATTACCGTACATAAAAACCATATGTAATGGTTCCTTCCCGCGAGTTACGTTCCGGGGTCAATCAAAGTATATCGAGTAACTAGGTGGTAGGTCCCTGGTTTTTTTTTATAGTATAGGCCGGCAAACGAGCAACTGGGTCACCTGATGGTAAGGGAACTCCACCGCCCATGTATGCCCACAATACCAAAATAATTATGGGCGCGTTGCCAACCTTAAAGGAAAGGAATAATTAAGGGATTGGGAAGGGAAGGGGGATTTGGGCCTCCGGATATGTCACTCACCGTACGAAACTGATTTTGCTGTTGCAAGCTGCTACTTTACGTCGGTTTTCTGTGAGATAGTGGTAACGACCCGGGCGAGCCGGCCTATTCATCCTGTAGACAAAAGTGTCTACAGCGTGGTTCTACCACTCTAAAAGACTCGACAGTCCGTACCACTCCCCGCTGAGCTATCACAGCTCGCATATTATTTACTAGCCTTTGCTCGCGGCTCCGCCAGCGTGAACGGCCTTTTCCGGGATAAAAAGTAGCCTATGTTATTCAGTGATAATGTAGCTTTCTAATAGCAAAATAATTTTTGAAATCGGTCCAGTAGTTTTTAAGTTTATTCGTTACATACAAAATACAAATCTTTCCTCTTTATAATATAACTATAGATTACATAATAATATACAGCACTATAGTTACCATCAGGTGCAGTCGAGTCATTTTGCCGGGTGAGGACCAATACATACATGACAGCTCCGTGGCGCAGCGGGCGAGTAGTTGGCTCCGAAGCGAGAGGCCGTGGGTTCGATTCCCACACCGAGACAAATGTTTGTGTGAACCACAAATATTGGTCTCGGGTCTGGGTGTTGTGGGACCGCAAGTCCCTCGTAGTTCCTGATACCCACGACACAAGTTTACCTAGTGTGGGGTCAGAGCTATGTATGTGACTGTTGGGTGTATTATTATTATTACATTTAATTTTGTCGCCCAAAAGTGCAGGATTCCCAGACATTTGCTAATCCATCACAACTTTATTTAGTCTAGGATATAAAAATGAAGTCGTCTAATAACTTGAATCAGTCAATAGCTTAGCTGACCTTTACAGAGATTGCAAAAAAATGATAATACTGTAACAGATAAGAAAACATCTCCCACGTCTATAACCGATGGTCATCAATGTCGTCACGAGTTCACATTTGAACTTCAATCATGACAGTTGTGATATAAGATAAATGGAAACTTAAATATGCTAACGACTTCATAATATAATACTAATATTATTAATGTGAATGTAAGTTTGTTTGTTACGCTTTCACGCGAAAACTACTTAACCGATCATGAAACTGTCCACATACTGTTGGAGGTATAAGAAGTAACATAGGATACTTTTAATAAAAAAAAAAATATCTATTTGTTTGGTACGCTTTCACGCCTAAATCACTGAACCGATTTTGATGAATTTTGATGTAGATATACATGGGACCCTGAAGACGGTTATAGACTACGTTTTATTTCGGAAAAGTGTATTCACGCGGGCGGAGCCGCGAGCAAAAGCTAGTATTGTATATAAAGATTAATCGCGTAGAAGATTAGATAATTTTTGGGTTATAGAGCCACGCTGTAGACACTTTTGTCTACAGCATGTATGGGCCGGCTCGTCCGGGTCGTTACCACTGTCTCACAGAAGCCGGCGTAAAGTAGCAGCTTGCTGCTGCGTTTCGTCCGGTGAGTGAGATATCCGGAGGCTCAAACGCCTCCCCTTCCCAATCCCTTGATTATCCCTTTCCCTTAGGGTCGGCAACGCACCCATAATTCTTTTGGTATTATGGGTCTACATGGGCGGTGGAGATCACTTACCATCAGGTGACCCACTTATTCTTTTACCGGCTTATGCTAAAAAAAAATGTGCTTACACACTGCTGCTTGCCGGCAGAAATAGACAAAGCGGTGGTACCAAGTACCAACCCAGACGGCCTCTCGCATACGAAGGACCTACCACCTTGTTGATTGTAAATCGAGATGTACCACTAAACATATTTAATTGTGTCAAATTTTGATACGATTTGATTTTTCTTGAACTGGTATAGTGGGATAAACTCGATTTAGGATCGTCATACGCATTCACGCCTGTAATCCACGAAGGGGTATGCAGTGATGTAACCAGTACACCCACATTTCACCAAGCGTATCTCCGACCCATGATGTGATAGGGGGATTTGACACCGCTATCAAATCAACTCGAGTTGCTGAAACATTGATAAGTATAAAAATTAATAATATTTGATGTCTCTGTAGTACCGTTTGACATACGATTTTTCATATTAATTTGAAAGTTATGTTAACTAACATGTATTATGTCAAATCAAAGGTGTTGAACACGCTTCTAGCTACCCAATTTCTACATGACATGAGATTTGACATTTGATTAGTTAATGTTACTTTGATCAGACTTTCAGTAACCAGGCGTTAGTGTTCTCTTAAAAACAACTTACGCTTTGAAAGACTAACATAGATTAAAACCTTAAAAGATTTCAATAGATCACCACAGTCCACCGTCCAAACCGAGTTAATTTCCTGAATAGCTTCACACAATGGGTCCAAGGCAGGCAGACCTGTAACAAGGCATTTTTCACGACAAAAGGCCAGACCTATTGTCCTGGCTCGCCAGTAACTGGCATTTCATATATTAAATATCAGGTGGGTGGTGCGACTGAAAAATACGAAAATATTTATGTGGCTGAACTAATAAATGCGATTTTATTTTATGTTTGTGTTATAGAAGAGGCTAGCAAACGGGCTAGTGGGTCATTTAATGGTAACTGATCCTCACCATCTATAAATACTTACAGTATTTATTTATTTTAGAAGAACCTGAATTTTTCTGAGTGGTAGAGCCACGCTGTAGACAATTTTTTCTACAGCATGAATGGGCCGGCTCGTCCGGGTCGTTACCACTGTCTCACAGAAAACCGGCGTAAAGTAGCAGCTTGCTGCTGCGTTTCGTACGGTGAGTGAGATATCCGGAGGCCCAAATCCCCCTCCCCTTCCCAATCCCTTATTATCCCTTTCCTTTAAGGTCGGCAACGCGCCCATAATTCTTTTGTATTGTGGGCGTACATGGGCGGTGGAGATCGCTTACCATCAGGTGACCCACTTGCTCGTTTGCCGGCCTATATTATATAAAAAAAAGAACCAACAATTACTATAATTAATCAATTTAACGAGACAATCATTAGTTTATAGCATTAAGTCCACAGCCCACAATAGACACGACATTTTTAGCATGGGACAAGTTATCTTTTGGAAACTCAATACAGTGACTCGACGGTAGACTCTGCGTGACGTGATTGGTCTATTTTTGGCGCCAAACAAAAATTATATGTAAAGAAATCAACAATTCTTAAAGAGCTGACTTAAGTATCGTTCTGTAATACGAGCCTTAGATATCACACGAAGCAAGCCGCCAAAAACTCGACTTCGCTATCAAAATCTATACGTGAGTTATACATAAGTGCAGTCGAGAAATCGCTGAACGTCTCGGCAATGCTAAAAACATTATATATACTTAGCACAAGTCTTTAACCTAATAACATGTCCGTTTTACATCTCTATCAGATCATTTAAAATAAAATCCAAACTGCCAAAGCATTTCTCGAGTGAAACCGATTGAATATCTTCAATAATCTTGCACATCTCGCCCCTCCACCTTTGAGGTGGATTTAATTGTCCGACTCCATGTAATGGCTTCTTAACTTTGAAACCATTATGTCTGCTGATCTCTTAGCGTTATCCAATGTGTACGACACGGCGTAATATAAAAAATAGGATATAAATAAATACACCCAACAGTCACACACATAGTCCTGGCCCCACAGTAGGTAAGCCTGTATCGTGGGTATGGAGACAATTTCATGATTTAATTTTTGAAAGAGGTGTGTCAGGACTGTAGCTTGTGGCACTCAATAGTGTCTGCCTACCATGGGATATAGGCGTGAGTGTGTATGTATTTTATGTTTTGTGACACACATATCCTAATTAACCTTGGCGTTCCATTACTGGACCATAGCCTCTCCCTATTGCAATAGGGTTAGACGTGTTCTCACCACCCTGACTCATCGCCATTTGGATTCGAAACAGTTTTACTACATCTGTAAATATAACCACTGCCTCGGTGGCGCAGTTGTAATGCGTACGAATTACGATTGAAGCCAACGCTGAGGTCTCGGGTTCGATCTCCGGGTCGAGTAAAGTGATATTGGGTTTTTTCTATTACCTACGAAATTCTCACTATCAGCCCGGAGTCTGAAATTTGTGCCGGGTATGGCGATAGGCTCACCCCCTATAACATCGTGGGACGGAGATACGCTCCGCGAGTACACCGACATACTGGTTACACCTCTGCCCACCCCTTAGGGGATTACAGGTGTGAGTGCGTATGTATGTATTTAATATTTTAAGTTACTTCAAACTAAGATTTTGGTAATTAACCGACTTCTTTTCAGGCTTGTGTACCTTATAATAGATAGTTTAATAGATAATTTGTTGTATTTGTTTAACTGACCAGTATCGTTCGTATTTCGTTTCGTTTCGTTCTGTATTCGCGCGGGTCACCTAGTATTATATATTCCTTAAATGTATTATGCTTAATTACATGTAAATGTAAATCCAATTAGCTTGCGATGTGCTCGTAAGTTAACCAAGTGACTTTAAGTGACGCTTACTTGTAAATGTAAATCCAATTAGCTTGCGATGTGCTCGTAAGTTAACCAAGTGACTTTAAGCGACGCTTACTTGTAAATGTAAATCCAATTAGCTTGCGATGTGCTCGTAAGTTAACCAAGTGACTTTAAGCGACGCTTACTTGAGAGTAAGGATATAATAACAACATTAACAAAAAAACGTTCTTTTTATACATTTTTATCGCTTTTTCATTTAAAATTATTGCGAACCATGACCATGAAGCCTGTTATAGACAAGAAGAGTTTCTCAGGAATCTCTCTTTCTGCCTGGCTTTACAGTGAACATCGTATGATGCTTCTTCATAAAATAGAGTTTTCTGTAAAATTCTCACCTATGTAAGAAAGAAGAAAGAAAGAAAGAAAAATGATTTATTGTCTCCAGTGATACGCATGCAACAAAACAAAACATAAATAACATAATTAAAAGTAAGTAAAATAAACTAAAAAATGCTGCACGCCTGCACCGTGACAACTAGGTTGCTAACTCAGCATGATGCTGTGTTGTGGCACAAAACCATAACACAGCGCTGATTTTCAGTAGCCACCTACAAGTGACGTACGGAAGCTAAATCAGCCCACTATCGCTAAAATATTCCAGAATCAAACAAGGTACGTAGCTATACATAAAATAATACTTACAAATCTAAACGCATGCTTTATATAGATATACACACAAAAACAACTAAGCACGCTTCTGCCGCGAACAATGGGCCATGGGCAGCGGGCAGCGGGCAGCGGTCCGGACTCCGGGGTCCGCTTGCGTCATACGGCCGGCGCCCGAGTTCGTAAATAGTCGCGTGACGAGCAGTTACTCATTATATAATAAAAAAAAAGTACCTAAGCATAATTATTTGCAAGTTATGCACAACTTATTAGCCAAGAAAAGACTCACAATGGAAAATTTAACTATATTATGGAATGAATTTAATTTATGTCGTACAATAACATTATTTAATCGAAATCAAGCTTCAGCTTTCGCATTAGTTTTGTCGAAACATCTCATGGCCGTTCCCAATATTCTGTCTATCGACAGATTTGCTTACCGGCAGGAAAATTTTGTATGGAAGATCTGTCAAAACACTATTGACATTAAGCAAATCTGTCGATAGATAGAATACAGGGAACGGCCATTAATGTGGTAACCAGTGGAAAGCGCGATGGATAAGACATGGGGTGTAAGTAGGTAAGCTGGTAGAGCCGTCTCACCGTTACTGGAGGCTAATCTTGCACCTCGACCGCTGCACTCTAGATACACTAATGCGACGGCACAAGCCACACGCTTATTAACATTAGGTGCGTGGCCAACCTTTAAGGAAAGGGATAATTCAGGGATTGGGAAGGAGAGGGGGATTCGGTCCTCCGGATATCTCAGTTACCGTAGCAAGCTGCTACTTTATGTCGGTTTTCTTTGAGAAAGGCCCATTCATGCTGTAGACAAAACTGTCTACAGCGTGGCTCTACCACTAGGCCTACTACCTAGGTTTTTTTATAGCATAGGCCGGCAATCGAGCAAATGGGTCACCTGATGGTAAATGATCTCCACCGCCCATGTACGCCAACAATACAAAAAAAAATATGGGCGCGTTGCCGACCTTAAAGAAAAGGGTTTGGGAAGGGGAGCGGGATTTGGTCCTTTGGTACTTTGAATCACGTCCTATCGCTTATAACTCGCACGGTGTCCGGAGGTCGACAGCGGGCCAGACAAACGGTTTAAACTAATCTTATTATAGTTGAAGCGTTTATGGGATCGGTGCGGGTTATTGAGGGTAATGGACGCCTCACTCCGCGGTGCCAGGTAACATTATCAACCAATACTTCCAACCTGGGTAACAGTTTTAAGGGGGCTTTGAGACTTTAAAGGCATTCAGATTAGCGAAGTGTTATAAAGTACAGTGTTTTTATACCATTATGCGCTCTTTGGTGAGCAGGGTGCGGGCCAGCCCCAACAGCATGCTGAAAATGATTGCAGACAGGCTGGACTGTATCTACGTGAATCGCTGCTGATCTATTTCCCATGGAATGGAGCAGCGGTGAACTACGTGATAAATAATGTGTCTTATATCATTTGTATTTTCTACATGTAATACTAACAAATTGAGTCTGTAGTTACTTGAATAAAGATAATTATTATTATTATTATTATTATAAATGTTATTTCATAGTTTCAAAGAAATGTGCAATGTTATTCAATTGCAAGTGTTGTACTTTTACGTTGTAGAGAGTGAAGTGATTTTTTTTATTATGTTACTGTTTTGTCTACAGCATGTATGGCCCGGCTCGATCGGGTTATTACCACTGTCTCACAGAAAACCGACGACCGGCTTGCTGCTGTGTTTCGTACGGTGAGTGAGATATCCGAAGGCCCAAATCCCATACCCCTTCCCAATCCCTTAGTTATAGCTTTTGTTTAATGTTGGCAACGCGTCCATGATTCTTCTGGTATTATGGGTGTTCGTGGACGGTGGAGATCACTTACCATCAGGAGACCCACTTGCTCGTTTGCCAGCTAAAGCTATAAAAAAATAAAAACCCGACTTCAAACCCGAATCGCGTTGCAATTCCTGTTATACGTTATGGAGTCTCCCATTTTCCTCGCACTCCGTCATCTTAACTAAATTCATATAGAGCCACACTGGACATAGCCCATAGTGGCTCGTTCCGGCGAATCACGTTCCGGGGTCAGCCAGTGTATATACAGTAACGTCAGGCCGGCATAAAGATGACGACCGCCAAGAGATGCACTGTCTTTTGACGGTCATAATTAGATTTGGATAGCACTATAGATACTTACTCGTACCATCAGTGAAGTCCAACTTATTCATGCTAGGAAAAAAAACACTATCGAATACAAAAAAGATATCAAAATCACTAAACTCAACATCACTCAAACACAAGTACTAAACAATAAGTTTTAATTGTAATAATACTTAATTAATACCTATTTATCAACTTAATAGGCGTTTTCTTAAAAAACAGTTTTCTATCATTTTAAAAACTTAAAACTAATTCAAGATTCTTGTGGAACAAACAATAAATAATATTAAAAATATGTTTTTCTTGAAAACTAATCATGGTCATGCGAACAATAGCATAAGCAATAGATTAAAGTGCTTATAATATAGATTCCCAAACTTTACAACCTTTTCTTAATAACCATTTCTAATATATATTTTTTATTGGTTTACCACAATTGTTACACTATAAAATATATAACATAAGTGCAAAAATAAAATTAAACTAAGTGTACATGCGGGCGAGTAGTCGGCTGCGAAGCGAAAGGCCGTGGGTTCGATTCCCACACCGAGACAAATGTTTGTGTGAACCACAAATATTGGTCTCGGGTCTGGGTGTTGTGGGACCGCAAGTCCCTCGTAGTTCCTGATACCCACGACACAGGTTTACCTAGTGTGGGGTCAGAGCTATGTGTGTGACTGTTGGGTGTATTATTATTATTATTAATTTTAGACGTTAAACACTGCATGCATAACATAAAACAATTTATAATAAGTTGTTAATCGCCTCTTTGATGAAGCTTCTTATTTGGGTTTTGAAACCGATAACGTACTAAGTTTTATGTAAGTTAATGCCCATGTAAGTAAATAGTGTAAAGTAATGGTTACCCCAAACATAGAAATTATTAATTGGTCAAAGAAAAAAGTTAAAGGTTAATTTGTAACCGATCAGTAACAAATCCTGATAACCTTTTTAATATATATATTTTTTTTTACTAGCCCTTTATTATATACGTCCCACTGCTGGGCACAGGCCTCCTCTACTGAATGAGAGGGGTTAGGCCTTAGTCTACCACACTGGCCTAATGTGGGTTGGCAGACTTCACATACCTTCGAAATTCTTATGAAGAACTTCTCAGGTATGCAGGTTTCCTCACGATGTTTTTCCTTCACCGTTAAAGCAAGTGATAATTAACAATTAATATACACATAACTTAGAAAAGTCAGAGGTGTGTGCACTTGGGGCTGGTTTCGAACCTGCGACTTTCGTCTCGACAGTCTGTACCACTCACCGCTGAGCTATCACTGCTATCCATTAACATTATACTGTAATTATATTTATATTATGACGGCGGATATAACTACTAGTATTAGCGTCAAAATCGCAATACATAATTTTCCTTTTTTTGCGTAATATATCATAGACTCACGCCTATATCCCTTAAGGGGTGGGCAGAGATCCAACTAGTCCACCCCCGTTTTGCCGAGCTTTTCTTCGTCCCACGAATGGCACAAAGTCCAATTCCCGAGCAATTCATAAGTGACTTTTCGAAACAAAACTCTAATACAAATTCTGATCGCCCGACCTGGGCATTGAACCCAGGACCTGACGGTTCTGTCTTGGTACGGTGCCATTAGACCAAAGAGTCGATATTTATTTACTTTATCGTCCTTTGTTATTAGATTTGCAAATGGCGTAAGTACATTCAAAGGTACTATCAATCAATAATAATTAAACAATTAATATTCACTTTTAAACTGTCTCGGTGGCGCAGTTGTAATGCGTACGCGTTACGATTGAGTCCAAAACTGAGGTCTGGGGTTCGATCCCCGGGTCGGGTAAAGTGGTATTGGGGTTTTCTATTACGAAATGCTTAGTATCAGCCTGGAGTTTGGAATTTGTGCAATGGTATGGCGATAGGCTCTCCCCCTATCACATCGTGGGACGGAGTGGCTCGACGAAATGTGGGTGTACTGGTTACACCTCTGCCTACCCCTTCGGGGATGACAGGCGTGAGTGCGTATGTATGTAAACTGTCTTGCATCCAATCTTAGTCCCCAGTCTTAAATATTTATGTCAAATATTAGATTTTTAATATTTTTAAATGGGGCTAGGTAAAGTTTGAGAAGCGCTGCCATATATTATAGTGCGTGTATCAGCAGAGCTATAAAACTCGTCTAGACAAGTGATTTACGTTCACCTGAGGGGTCGAGTGCGTCGAAAAAATGCAGTTATATTAGCAGGGTGTTCCACGCACGTGTAAAAGCTTTTCAGGGTAAATTTAAATGGGTTATTTATTGAAAAATCCATTTGAAACATTAAAAATTTGACTCAAAAAAACAGAAAAGCTAAATAAAATATACCCTTAATTTAAGCAATACTTGCGGGTCACACAAACATTTGTTTCTTTTTCACACACTGCGGTTGTCAGAGGGTTCATTTCAAGACTTTTCTAGTAAAGTTATATTCCTCGAAAACCATAATTTTCTATTCTATGTATTCTCGCATATGTCGTACAAGAATATCACTTATGATCAGTCTGTGTTCTTTCTTTCTGTTAGGAACTATCGTGGCTTAGCGCCAGGGTCCACCTTCAGAGTAAGTTGTTATTGCCGCACTTAGAGATGTGAATTAACTTTGTCACTTCTTAGAAATCGCCTATTTTCACACTCTGAGCCACCGGTACTAAGTACAGAAAAAAAACGACTGAAAGTACTAAAATATTTTTTTTAGCATTTTATTACAGTGTAACGGTCAAAGATTGATATTATCTACTATTTTTTTTTTGTTTTATTTTTAGTATTTTTTGGCAGTTTTTTTTAGCAACCAAATATTTTTCATGAAAACATCATCAATATGCTTAGATGTCGAAGTTTTAGTCTTTAATCCCGGGCTTCATACGGGTGAACTATTTATTAATATTTCAATGGGACCACCATCGAAGTAAAACCTACCGAATACAAAGGAATCAGTAAAATAGGTCCACATTAAACGGCGCGAATATAAAAAAAATAGATACAGACGAATTGAGAACCACCTCCGTACATACATACATACGCACTCACGCCTGTAATCCCCGAAGGGGTAGGCAGAGGTGTAACCAGTACACCCACATTTCGCCGAGCGTATCTCTGTCCCATAATTTTCTCCGTTTTTCTTTCGTCGGTTAAAAATAGCTTATTCTCAGATACTGAGTATAGTAATAATCTTTGTTTCTGGCTAATTAATGCTTAAACTTAATTAACATCTCTCACTAAAGCAGTCAGACTTTTAACAATACGTCAAACAATTTTACGCGACCTTGAGGGCGCCCGATTTTAACGCCTGCAATAAAATCGCAATTCACAACCAAACACATACTTTTATTCACTAATCAGAGGAGATAAGATCGTCCAATCAATCAAGCGCGTCGGCTGATAGATGACGGAGGTCCCGGGTACGATGCCCGCGCAGTCATTCATCTGGATTATTGGCTCTCACCTATTGTGAACCTCTCAAGGTATAGAGGCGGTTTTTGTGATGGCTTAGATAGGATGTTGTGTGGACTGAATCGGGATTTAATGTTCGGATAAAGTACTTTTTGGTGTTTGTTGTAAAAATATTTAGGTATAAAGATTTTTAAGAAAATGACTTTATGCCTAGGAATATGTCACTCGTCAAAGATCTTTGTCCAGTATAATTTGCATTGAAGAAATTTGTTGCATGATATTTGATCAAAGATTTCGACTCCAAAAACACATGCATTTGCATGTGCATTTGCAAAATACACTAATAATTTCAAACTTTGTTTGATCAAATATATGACAAAGAAATTGGACAGAGATAAGAGTGGCCTACACCAAGGGCAAGAAGACGGTGACGGAAATCTGATATTGATTATTCAAGACTCTAAATTAATATTTCATTTAAGATACAATATAACAAAAAATAAAGTAATAACGCAGCATAAGCGCGTAAAGGATAAAAAAACACAAATAAAAGTACCTACCTACCTTACAAATATCGTGAACTATTGTGAAATATCTAAGCTAACCATCGTCGTCTATATTTTACCCCAGTTTTCCCCTATCACTTCCCACAACACTCAAACAAAACATACTTTAACAAAATCAAACGCAACTTTTGTCCCAAAACGAATCACTTGTGCATATCATGCAATTCCTCATATCGCATTACATTTGAAACGCAAATAAAACATGTAGATTCCGCCCATCTTTCGCCATGCGGGGCGAACGAGGCGGACGGGGCGAATTTTCCGCCATCGGTGACTGGCAGTGAACGTTTGCACAAAATATTTGTATGTAAAGCGCAAAAGCAATCCACTTATACCGTCGCTTACCTGCACAGCGGTCGTCTGTTACATTCTGCCACTTGAACGTTGGACAGTGGAGACTGTAGAGTGGCTTTACTTTATAAAAAAATATCTAATTGCCCAACAATAAAATGTGAGGAGGTTTCTTAATATTAACGGTCTTTTACTATGGTCACTATGGTGGGTTTTTCATCATGTTTTGTGTACGGTGGTCGCTATGTAGGCGGATACAAAGCACAATCAGGTACCTTCACACCAACAGAGAAAAATGATCAGGCACCTCCCACCAGTACAATTTTAATAAACGCTAAAAAGTAAAGCCCCATTTACATAAAGAGAGTTTGTCGCATGGCACATACGAAACTGCCTCGGTGCACTGTTGTAATGCGTACACGTTACGACTGAGGCTGACGCTGAGGTCTTGGGTTTGATCCCCGGGTCGTTAAAAGTGATCTTGGGTGTTTCTATTACGAAATGCTCAGGTCTGATACTACCGGTCTGTAATTGTGTCCGATATGGGCTCGCCCCCTATCACATCATGGGACGTAGATACGCTCGGCAAAATGTGGGTGTACTGGTTACATCTCTGCCTACCCCTTCGGGGATTACAAGCGTGAGTGCATATGTATGTACATACGAAAATATAACATAAAGTCTTGTTTACAAGGCCGTATCTATTTGAAATAAGAATCGTATGACGTGACCTCGAAAATGACTGTTACTGTGAATAACTGTTATATTATAGCTTATGTCGTACGAGAAACTATCTCCATCTAACTGCGATTTAAGTGGACTCCACTACACCTCTGTCCTACAATTTGCCAAGGACTTACCTCTTCATAAAGAGGGATGGAATTTTTCTTTATTGTTGGGATTATTCGAGCTCCCTCTTGAAAGGTTTACGCGATATCGAGATGGTTCAGATCTCTTTTACGAGCTCATCCGACTGCCATACACCTTTATACTTTAATAAGTTATCCAATAACTTAGGACGTAAGGCGCTTTATGTTTTCAACGGTTTTGATTAAATTGTGAGGTTATGAAAAAGACGTGGAGTAAAAAATTTGGTGATTTTATTTTTTGAAATTGTTTATAAAATGCAATGTTATTTTATTAATTTGACTCAAGAAGCTAAAGGAGGAAGAGGAGGCTCAAGGTTATTATTGGGCTTTTTCCACAGTTTTAAGATTTCACATGTGGCGTACTGTATGTTATTCACCTGAGTGATGAGACGAGTTGATCGCTCGCCTAAAGGTAAGCGCCACGCCTGCCGATAAACAGAAGCAACACAACACAGAGCTTTGCATTACATCCTGAAATGTAACATGTTAACAGCTCATTCGCATAACAATATCCGGTATTTCACGGATATGGATTTTTAAAGGATCTGGTTTAGTACCTAGTGTATGTAGCTTAATACAAACATAAACAAAATCTGATAGAATTTTGCTATTTCTCTGCGCGTTCCCATGTGTGTGTGTTGTATTTGTGTGATGATACATAAAATATTCACACAACCTATCGCATTGCACGCGATGTGTTGGATGGCATGCACATGACACCAAATTTAAAACCGGTACCTATAGTTTGAAACATTCTTTCTTATAATCTTTACAGCTAGAGAAATATACCCAAATTATTATTTTCCTTACTACTTTTGACAAATAGAGCTGAGCTACTAAAAACAAAAAATAAAACGAAGGATGAAAGAACAAAAATAGCTAGCCTCAGCAAACAAATTAAAGAAAAAATGAGAAAAGACCGACAGTCGCATAGACAAAAAACATTTGAATCCCATATAACAAAGACCGGAGGCATAAAGAGGGCTCTACGTGAGTTGACTAATAAAAAAGAGTGGATACCAAAGCTCCAAAATATAACTCGAATATGTAAAACGAGGAGGGCCGATATCTTGGCGACAGCAACTGAATTTTACCGCGATTTATATTCACAAAAGACACCAGTCGAAAAAATAGACCTAACGGAAGACGGAATGGAAGAAACAATCCCCGAAATATTACCAAGGGAAGTAGAAAAAGCCATCGAGACCCAAAAGAAAGCTAAATCACCTGGTCCTGACAATATAAGCAATGAGCTTTTGTTAACTTGTAAAGAACTTATTACCCCGATATTAACGCAATTATTCAACGAGGTTGTAACAAAGGAATCAATTCCAAAACAGTGGCTAACATCTTCAATAATACTGATTCACAAAAAGGGCAACAAAACCGATATAAACAACTACCGGCCAATCAGTCTTATGAGCAACATATATAAAACTTTTGCCAAGGTAATTCTAAGCCGAATAACTAAAAAGCTGGATGACAGCCAACCAAGAGAACAAGCAGGATTTAGAAGCGGTTTCGCAACGCTAGATCATATACATGTCATCAAACAAATCATAGAAAAGGCTAAAGAATACGACTTACAATTTTACGTTTGCTTCGTTGACTATTACAAAGCTTTTGATTCTCTTGAACATGGAAAAATCTGGCAAGCACTCAAGGCGCAGGGAATCGAGAACAAGTACACCAGAATTATTAAAAACATATACGAAAACAGTTCCGCAAAAGTAAAATTGGAAAGAGAAGGAGAAATAATAAAAATAGAAAAAGGAGTACGGCAAGGTGACCCGCTCTCTCCAAAACTATTTTCGGCAGTATTAGAAGAAGTCTTCCGATCATTAGACTGGGAAAACTATGGACTAAATATAAACGGGGAAAAACTAACCCATCTGAGATTCGCTGACGATTTAATAATTCTATCTCCCAATAAAGCCGAATTAGAAGAAATGCTTATCAATTTAGACAAAGAAAGCCGAAAAGTAGGATTAAAAATGAACACTTTTAAGACGAAAGTGATGACCAACAGTATCAAAGAACCGATTAGAATAAACAACACTTCAATTGAATACGTCCATGAGTACACATATCTTGGCCAAGTTATCTCACCAAGGGGACAAACCTCAACAGAAATTGAGACAAGAATAGGCAATTCCTGGAAAAGATATTGGTCCTTGAAGGAAATTATGAAAAATAGAGGAACAAGTGTAAAGCTAAAAACCAAGTTGTTCAACACATGTGTCCTTCCAGTGCTTACTTATGGCTGCCCAACTTGGGCCCTTACCAAGGCTCACTATCGAAAGCTCGAAACATGTCAGAGATCAATGGAAAGAAGTATGTTGGGTATTAGGAAATCGGATAAAATAAAAAACATAATAATAAGAGGAAAAACAAAAATAAAGAATGTCACATACACTGTAAGGAAACAGAAATGGAAGTGGACAGGGCATACGTTACGCGGATCCGAGAAGTGGAGCAAAGCTATTATAAGCTGGTACCCTAGAGACAGGAAGAGGAAACGGGGAAGACCATTCAGAAGATGGGAAGACGAAATAAGAACAACAGCAGGACCTATATGGTCAAGAACAGCTCGAGAAAGAGACGAGTGGAAGAAGTTGGGAGAGGGCTTTGCCAACATTGGGCAAACAGATACAGTGGTCGATGAGTCTATAGGGTAGTACTAAGATTATTTATGTAAAAAAAAAAAGCTATATCTGAATAAAGGCTATATTATTATTATTATTATTATTTTCCTTGCAAATTACTTACATACGCACTCACGCCTGTAATCCCGAATGGGTAGGCAAAGGTGTAACCAGTACACCCACATTTCACCGAGATAGGGGGCGAGCCTATCGCCATACCGGGTACAAATTCCAGACTCCGGGCTGATACTGAGCATTTCGTAATAGAAAAACCCAATACCACTTTACCTGACCCGGGGATCGAACCCGAGACCTCAGCGTCGGCCTTAATCGTAACGCCTACGCATTACAACTGCGCCACCGAGGCAGTCCTTGCAAATTGTTTTAACAAATTCAATTTAAGTGATTTATTACAAAAATAATAACAAATTAACAACTGTCAACAAGTGGGATCTTGACTTGTGAGTTGTGACATACATTTAGCTGTATGATAAACAAAATATCCGATCTAGGTATAATGTATAATACAGGGAATAAAATTTTCCAAAAATGTTTAAAAATGTAATTTGTTCCAAATATTTTTACAGTGTAGTTTGAGCATCTGTTGTGGAAAAAATGTCAATATAGGCGGCCAATTACATATTACATAATATATCTATATATCTATCTCATCCTATTACCGTCCAATGTTGGACGTAGACCTCCCGAAGAGAGCGCCAACCATCCCGGTCTTGAGCAGCCCGCATCCACCGCATCCATACCAATATATACGAATGTTCACGTCTATCACATCTAAATTAGTGGAAACGTCTGCACGCTCCGTCCCGCAAAATACTGGAAAGAAATTACTGCGTGTGAACACACTCATCCGTTTTACTTTTACTGGGTCCTGTAATAATCCAATCCTGCAAAACTAGACGGCCGTTGAACGGACTCTAATAGCCGTTTTCTAATTTAAAATAGATTTACTTACTGTCAATAGAGTTTTGACAGACCTTCCATACTGCCAGTAAGCAAATCTGTCGGTAGACAGAATATGAGGAACAGCCATAAGTCTTATAATATCAAAGTCGCAATGGTTTCAACGGCCATTAAATAGGAATACAACAATGCTTACATGCTGCTTGGCAGCATAAAATAAGCGATGGTAACTACGGACTCTCGCATACAACAGACCTACCACCTATAATAAGTTTGAATCTCTATGAAAATGGGCTATAATTCAAAGCAGTCAACTTCCCTATTAGGTACACACACCCATAAATCTAATCTCGTTAAATCTCTCCTCACACGTGACGTTTATCTTGTATTATATTTATAAACCGCCCGTGTACAGTCCCCTAATGTAATTTCGCAAAATGCATTCGATTGTCATCGCGATATAGATATCATTTTTTTCGTATATTTTTTGATTTGGGGAAATCTTTATTGTTGCTAAATAGAGGGGGACAAAAATGGACACGTATTGGAAGAAATATATATGTCTAGTTGCTTATAAGCCCTTATTTAAAAGACGGTTGTAGTTCAATGACCGCTAAAATTGTTGATCAAATTAACTAAAACTACCGATTTAACATCTAAAAACTCCAATAAGTCCTCTATACTACTAACTTTCATGTAAAAAAAATATTGATATTTATGAGTTACTACCTTTTGTTCGCGGCTCCTCGAACCGCGAACAAAATTATCATCTCTTATATTTTCAGGGATAAAAAGTAACCTATAACCTTCTCCAGGATTCCATCTATCTCTGTACCAAAATGTATCAAAATCAGTACAGCGATTTAGGCGTGAAAGCGTAACAAACAAACTCACTTTCACATGTATCGCATAAATGTTTTATTAGTATCAATTGTGATGTCACCAACTAAAACAAAACTAATTATAATTCTTTATTTCGTTCAAAGTTAGTCTAAAGTGCCCTGTGTATGTTAATCTAAGTCATTCTATATTTCTTTCTGCCCGGCGTGATCCCGGCTTAATGCTAGGGTCTGCCATCCCATTATAATTTGACGGTATTTCGTAAGATATTGGGCAACCCGCCTTCGGAAACCAAGTTTCGCCATTGCCTTGGCTGTCAAACTAAAATTAATTAACCTATCAGCTTCGGCATCAGATCAAATTTATATGGGAGCACCACCCAAAAGTTTTTCCGCAAGTGGAAGAGAAACGTATACTTATTAAGCAATAGGCTGTAAGTGCTGATGATATATGAAAGATGATATATGTAAGTGCTGCATATAGAATATGCAGTAGGCATATTCTACAAAATTAAAATGGCCATAAACAAAATATGTCCCGACAAAATCAGTCCACAATTGGCGGTGAAATCGATGTACTAGGTACATACATAAAAAAATATGCACTGTATTGAGAACCTGCTCCTTTTTTGAAGTTGGTTAAAAATGTACAATTTCTAAATTTAGCTTTCGTTTTGAAGGCAAACGAATACAAATTCCGGCAACTCGGTAGACAATACTCGCGTATAAATAATTGTTAGAATACATAGCTCTTGGATGCATCGCACGTGCTCTGCTAAAGTTGGATGTGGCAAATTAATAGGACATAGCCGCACATTACTCAGCAATAACCTAATCATTGAGGCGCTCATAGCTAGTTACAGTCACTAATCTGTAAACGATAAGCGAGTTAAGCAATCCTTGGTTGCGGTCAGTCTATGGATGGGTGACCGCTTAGTGGTATTTCAACAGTGCGTCTCCGTGCTTCGGAGGGCACGTAAAATGTCGGTCCCAGCTGTTATCAACTGATAGCAGTCGTTAAGCCAAGTCGGAGGCCTTCGAGTGGCTTGAAAAACTTCTGACACTAGGTTGGCCACTAACCATTCGATAAGAAGAAGAAGACCTAATCATTAAGAACCCCCGACGTAAGTTAGACAAACATTTGTATCTTTTAAACGCTTGAAGAGATCTTCTTCAAACAGCTAAGAACCAGCTCAATTAAATTACCTTTTAAAGAAGAAAAGCATTCGAATCGATCCAATCGTACCAGAAACACCCACAGATATACAAAGGGATCAAACTTAAAATAACCTTTTTGATGGGGGTTAATAAAGAACCCACTGATGATTTTGAAACGCATGACAATACGTCATGTGCTATCAGAACTATATTTTTTTTAACTGACTTCAAAAAGGATGAGATTCTCAATTCAACTGTGTATCGATTTAAATTATTATTTTTTATTTCATTGGGTTTTATTGGGGTTTATTATAACACAATGATTTGTAAGCCAGTGGTATTGGTTCAATGTCCTGCAATCCAACAGCCAAACTGCTGCTTGGCGGCAGAAATAGACAAAGCTGTGGTATCCACACAGACTGCTTTTCGCACAAGAGACCTACCCCCTAGTAAATGTAATAAAATATTTAAAATAAAATTATCAAAAGCCATATCAGCCAAAGCTTACATCTACTTATAAGTGGTACAAAGACGGGCATACAGCGGGTACTTACCGTTAGATAGAACAAATTGAAAACCCACTCGACGGTAACAAACGTTGATTTGTCGTCGTTTGTGTACAAATCTAATTCTAGCTTAGACTCTTCGCTTATTACTCTATTGCTAAACACTACATATGAATGACAATTGCTTCTTAGGCGTTAACAGTAAACTATGAATTTGTGAAAGGTTTATGAAAGGTGATAATTATCAAAATATAAAGTATTTAAAATTTAACTGCCTCGGTGGCGGAGTTGTAATGCGTACGCTGACGCTGAGTTCGATCCCCGGGTCGGGTAAAAGTGATATTAGGATTTTCTATTACGAAACGCTCAGTATTAGCCCGGAGTTTGGAATTGTATCCGGTATGGTGATAGGCTCGCCCCCTATCATATTAAGGGACAGAGATACGCTCGGCGAAAAGTGGGTGTATTGGTTACACCTCTGCCTATCCCTTCGGAGATTACAGGCGTGAGTGGGTATATAAAATAGAAAGTATATTCTTGACGATAAAAAGATGACACAAGGAAATCCCTTCCGTGACATTTCGCCGCACTGAGAGGCGTATCTGTCACATGTAGGTACTTGTTACGCTGATAATGGACGGATGTTGTAACGTTCACAGTGTCATGGTGACAAAACCTTAAATGACATGTCTCCAATAAAATTAACGTTTTTTTTTTGTCACCCAACAGTCACACACATAGTCCTGACCCCACACTAGGTTAACCTGTATCGTGGGTATCAAGAACTAGGAGGGACTTGCGGTCCCACAACACCCAGACCCGAAACAAATATTTGTGGATCACACAAACATTTGTCTCGGTGCGGGAATCGAACCCACAGCCTCTCGCTTCGTAGCCGGCTACTCGCCCGCTGCGCCACGGTGGCTGTCAAATTACAATTCGTTGATGACACACTATTAACCAGCCGATATTAGCATGCCTTAACGTTACTACATGTGTAGGTACAAGAAAAGCATCAAATCCTCTGAAAAAACTTATCAGAAACTAATAATGGAAAAATAACTTCTTCAAAAACATTAGAAAACTCAGTTGAAAAGATGTGTGATGACATCCATCAGTCAATGTCGAGACGCAGGTACGTTCAGCATCGCAACTCTCTGGAAGTAATCGACAAGAGGGAATTAATGTGGCGTCACTAACTCCGCTGACGCCTCGGACTTTTTAAAAAGGTTCTTTCTTAATTTTTACAACGTCGCAAGGTGTTACTGTAGGTGAGGCTGGAAAATTATGGATTTATCGATATCGATAAACAAGTAGTTCACTAATCGACTTTAAAACCGGAATGCGTTTGTTGTTTTTCGTTGAGGGGTTTCTAATTTTCCCTTGTATTCAGTTAACAGACCTCCTGTTCCTATCTTTGAAATAGTCAACTCAAATAATATTAATTTTGAATATGCCTCATTATTTGGAAACAAAAAGAAAGGGATATTTTTACACCTCAATTGCAAAACAATTAAAATTCGTTCCTCAATTAAATCACGAGTGGTAGAGCCACGCTGTAGACAATTTTGTCTACAGCATGAATGGGCCGGCTCGTCCGGGTCGTTACCACTGTCTCACAGAAAACCGGCGTAAAGTAGCAGCTTGCTGCTGCGTTTCGTACGGTGAGTGAGATATCCGGAGGTCCAAATCCCCTCCCCTTCCCAATCCCTTATTATCCCTTTCCTTTAAGGTCGGCAACGCGCCCATAATTCTTTTGTATTGTGGGCGTACATGGCCGGTGGAGATCACTTACCATCAGGTGACCCACTTGCTGGTTTGCTGGCCTATACTATAAAAAAAAAAACATGTCAATATCATATTATGTCATATGATAATAAATGTAATACGCTTTATGTACGCCTCATTGGTCTAATGGCAGCATACTTAAAACGTTGCACGCAGCCGTGAGGCCATCGGTTTAAATCCCAAGTCGACCCATAATAATGTGTGTTTGAGATTTCGATTCGAAAAATCGTTCATAAGTTTCCCGGCATTGGATTTTTTGCCCGTATGACGGTAGGGACCATCTATCACAATATGGCACGGAAATAACCTCGACGAACCGTAAATTTGCAACCCCTAAGAATACAGCATATGTATGTATCCTACAAGTAACGAATCTAGAGTTATTGCTTTTAGTCTCTTATTACTGTTATTACTATCCTTGACCATGTAGTCTTTCACCTACTGACTTGTCGTCTAAAGTTAAAAACTACGTCGTAATTTCACATCGATATCGACACTGTTACATCCCTACCGTCTGCGTAGGAACCTATTAATAATTTGGCGAGTGGTAAAGTTTTTAAAAGTGTTTCCTCCCGTGGCCGCAGGAGGGCGCCAGAGGAACATTAATTACACCTCTCGTCTTTCCCTCACTATATTGTCGAATTTTTATGGGCAAACTCCCTCGCTTGTGGAAAATCACAATGAATTCATAAGTTTTTGAGTACTCATGTATGAATATTGGGTGGCAATTGAGGTCAAAAGTATGAAAACAAGACAGTATATTTACATAAGCCCTCACGCCTGTAACTGAAGGGGTAGGCAGAGGGATTATATTGATAAACCAATTTACACAGGTTTCGCCGACCGTAACTACTTCCCATGATGTGATATGGGCGAACCTATCGCTATACTGGGCACAATTCCAAACTCCGAGCTGATACTGAGTATTCCGTAATAGAAAAACCTAATATCACTTTTACCCGACCCGGGGATCGAACCCGAGACCTCATTATATTTATTAGTTTCATAATTAATTTTCTAGTTTAATTGACATGTTAAGCAATCAATCTGACAGAATAAATTAATTCGACCTTCAATTAAGTCGTTTTAGATGTTAATTGTGGTTTGAAATTGAACCTCTAATTACAACTAGGTAGATATAGATAGATCGATTCATTCTTGCTATTTGCTTTTAAATAAGTATGACAGATACACACAGTCTGTGTTGGTAAGCCGCCTGGGTTAATACCACCGCTTTGTCTATTTCTGCCGCATTGTTGTATTCCGGTTTGACGGACAATGACGCAAGTGAAATTACTAAGCCTTATGAGACTTAACATCTTATGTCTCGGGATGACGAGCGCAGTCCAATTCCATGCAGTGCTTTGTAATTCAAAGTTCTGTGTAGTGTTGCTTCTGTTTATGGGCAGGCGTGGCGCTTACCATCAGGCGAGCGACCTGCTCGTTTCGTCACTCAAGCTAATAAAAAAAGAAAAGTTATTGTATTTACACGAACACATTACACACTCATAGCAAAACGTATATGAATATCAATCAATACAATTATTTTAAAAATAAGTAAAATATGAAAGCGTATGAATGAAATATGAATGAAACGAACCGTCACAAAAAATTATCTTGTTATTTTTATGAATGTTATCCAAAACACTTCGTCTTTTTTACTTCCCTACAAAAAAGAGGGATATTATAAGTTTGACCCGTTTGTCTGTGTGTATCTCTCTGTGACACCGTAGCGCCTCAACGAATGAATCGATTTGTATGTGTTTTTTTTGTTTGGTAGCTGGTCTAATCTAGATGGTTCTTAGCTATGTTTAAAGAAGATCTGTTCAGCCTTTTTAAAGGTACTGATGTTTTTCTGCTTGCCGTCAGGGTTTTTAATGAATGGGTTATTGAAAACTATGAAAAATACACAGAATTCCTTCCTAAAATAATGCTCTAAATTAGCTTCAAGACTTATATTTTTTTTAATTGTGGTATTAAAAACAATTATTATATTAACATGTGTATTAATTGTTAATTATCACTTGCTTTAACAATGAAGGAACCATCGTGAGGAAACCTGCATACCTGAGAAGCTCTTCATAAGAATTTCGAATGTATGTGAAGTCTGCCAAGCCGCATTAGGCCAGCGTGGTGGACTAAGGCCTAACCCCTCTCATTCAGTAGAGGAGGCCCGTGCCCAGCAGTGGGATGTATATAATACTATTATAGGGCTAGTATTATTATTAACAATGAATTCTACATAAAATGTCAACATTTCACACTATGAATAAATTGCCTTTTATATAAAAGAAATTCACATTAAAGACATTTTTATTCCGACATGGAATCCGTGAAACTCTTAATACAGAAGTTGAGTACTTTGGAGCAACACCTCTGCCTTGGGGCGGGTTTTGAAAAATGGCTCACGTCGCTTCCGCGTCGCCTCACCGTTACTGAAGTGACGCTGCGATAAAAACTTTTCAACGATACATGTATATCTACATATATAAGTATCTACTAAGCAGAGATAGCTCAGCGGAGAGAGATACGGACTGTCGAGACGTACGAGTAAGTCGCAGGTTTGAAACCAGCCCCAAGAGCAGATCTCTGACGTTTTTAAATTACGTGAGTATTAATTGTTAATTATCACTTGCTTTAACGTTGAAGGAAACATCGTGAGGAAAACTGCATACCTGAAAAGTTCTCTATAAGAATTTCGAAGGTATGGGAAGTCTGCCAACCCGCGGTAGGTCAGCGTGGTAGACTAAGGCCTTACCTCTCTCATTCAGTAGAGGCGGCCCGTGCCCAGCAGTGGGGTATACACCACCCCAGGATTGTGCAAGCTTCTAACCATCTTCTCTATTGAAATTTGGGTGTTTTTTTTAATTTCAATAGCCTCGCGCATCATCGTAGGTAGAAATCTGTGTTCTTTGGCAAGGATTTGTGGTTTGTCAAATCTAAGGTAATATTTGGAGCCTTCCTCTAAATGTTCAGCAACTGCAGACTTCATTCTCTCTCAGATTTTATTCTTTCTTAATGAACTGTTTCTAAAACTTAAAAACTACTTACCCAGTTATATCTTAACAATCTTCAAACATCGAGAGATGGGAGTTTTTAACGTCCGTCAAAACAGGAAGTCGCCTAAAGCGCTTCCGGCCGATAACAACATCCGGTGCGAAAGTTTCAGCCAAGTTCGCGAAAGTTTCAAAGTTTCAGACGGAGGCAGGTGGTGCTTCGGATAAAAAAATCCCCACCTTTTGTTGGGAGCTTTTTGGAAATCTTTCGACAAGTTTTATGACAGATACACTCTTACGGGACTGTTATCGCTGTCGGAGGGTGTTAATCTCCGTTTTGGAAGTTGCAAGATTTTTTCCTGATTAAGAATTTAAAAGAAAATTTTCGCTGCTATTTACGGCTGATAAACGACTTTTTAATTATTCGAACTCTGTTATGAAGTTGTTTTTGCTTATATAGAATAGTATCTCGTAGGTAATATGCTACCAAATCTTTTAATAACAAGAGCTCACACTACGCGTCACGAGTGAGGCTGATGCTGAGGTCTCGGGTTCGATCCACTGGTCGGGTAAAAATGATATTGGTTTTTACTATAAGGAAATGCTTAATATAAGTCCGAAGTCTAAAATTGTGCCCGGTATGGTCCCCATGGTATCACATCAAGGGACAGCATCAGAAATAAGCTCGGCGAAATGTGGTGGTTACACCTCTGCCTGCCCCTTCGGCGATTACAGGCGTGAGTGCGTATGTATGTATGTAGCTCACACTTGTAAACCCGTGGGGTAGGCAGAGATGTCACTAGTACCCACCGTTTATTACTCCACCGCCTTATTTCCACCGCATGATGTGATAATTGGGAGCTACAATGGGCACAAATTTAAATCCCGGGCAAATATTCTGCGAATTCTATAATTTATCACAACGACGCGACGCCCGTTTACGCTTACTTTCCCATTTCTGATTCCGACAAATATATGCGAAATCTCCCAACGCGCAAAGGTTACGGGTGATTGTCATAAGGTCTGACTCCTTTCATTAGTAGGGAAGCTCATATTATTTTGTTTTACATAAATAACACCAAATAATCATAGCCCCTGAGCCCAAAGATCACGAGATCACGACACGAATCTTGTGCATGGGTATCAGGAACTACGAGAGACTTGCGGTCCCACAACACCCAGACCCGAAACAAATATTTGTAGTAACACCAACATTTGTCTCGGTGTGGGAATCAAACCCACGGCCTCACGCTTCGCAGCCGGCTACTCGCCCACTGCGCCACAGAGGCTGTCGTATATATGACCAAACGAATATATGACCCTATTATGACCTAATCCGCGACCTCCTACACACGGACACCAGACTCCACACAGATTACATTGTCATTCTCTCCATAATCTAAATCCTTAACTAAAATATTCACTTACATTCAAAGTATTAGTCGAATGAGCCCATTCATCATACATTTAATCGAGTGTGTCGAGTAATCGCACCGCGTGGCATTAAACAACGGTTTCAACTCAGGTATTATAATTAATCTTCACGATTGCCCCGAACGCAACCCACTCCGAATTCGGGACGGAGTGAGACGCTGGTTATGGGGGAGCGTAATTAATAACGGGTTATTTTAACCCCCAGAAAAATCTGACTGTATGTGGCATACCGTCTATATGAATGTTTCTCATTTATTGTATATATAAAATCTGTTCAGCCATTTACAAATTAAAAGTCATATTTTATTTAATGTCGCGGTTTTTTAGTTAGACTATATATGATTACATAAATGAATGATGAGAAGGTCGGTTGTCTCATGGAAAACGCCACCCCTGACCATTAACAGTAATAACACCACTCAGAACGTTGAATTACAAAGTACTGCATGACACTGCACTGTGCTCATCATCACGAGGCGAGGTGTAACAAGTACACCCACAATTCACTGAGTTTATTTCTGTTCCATGATGTGATAGGGGACCATACCGCCACATTACAGAACTTGTTCGGTAAATTTATCCGCATTGTACACACCGATAATAAATATATGTTCCCAATTATATATGAAGGCATGCAAATGCATCGGCCATGTTGGGAACGCAGCTTAGCCTGTCTACCGTAAATAATTCACTAATCGAAGCTCTAAATACGCCCCTGTCTATAATATTTTAATTGTATCAACTTCATTATAACCGTCACACGTGCGAATTCCAACTCTACTCGCTGCTAATAAAGTTCATTTAAACATTAAGATGTAGTGTATAGACGAATTATTGAGGTACAAAATGGACAGCGGGCTTACGGGAGGTTACGAGCTGATATTAATCCATCAGATTGTGATTAGATTCAGTGGCACGGAGTGATGTATTCACTAAGGTGTTACGATGGTGATGGGGGAGTTTATGATGTCGATAATTTATTATTCGATAATCATTTTATGATAATCGTCTCAATACCTACGTACTGTAACGAAGTAGAAGAATTGAAACACAATGTACACGATCTTGTCCATTTATTTGGACAGAGTAACACTTTATATTCCGTTTAGCAACCGACTGACCGCTGACAATAATGATTCCAACTAATTTATACATTTTTACAAATGCAATTAGTAATTGTATTTATTATTGAACATGTTGGAACGTTCTAAATAACGTCTATAATAATTATAATTGAATAATTAAATAAATCATACATTATCTTATGTATTAACCGACAATATAGAGTTATACAATCATAGTTGACTGGCTCGATGGCGCAGTTGTAATGCGTACGCGTTACAATTGAGGCTAACGCTGAGGTCTCGGGTTCCCGGGTCGGGTAAAGTGGTATTGGGTTTTTCTATTACGAAATTCTCAGTATCAGCCCGGAGTCTGGAATTTGTGCCCGGTATGGCGATAGGCTCGCCCTCTATCACATCGTGGGACGGAGATACGCTCGGCGAAATGTGGGTGAACTAGTTACACCTCTGCCTACCCCTTCGGGGATTACAGGCGTGAGTGTGTATGTATGTATATAGTGCGATGTCATAACCGTTTGCTATTATTTAGTACTTGCAGCACTTATAACAGTACTTAGGCTAAGAAGCCGTCTACACTTTAGACTCGGATTACTTTTAGATCCTCTGAATGGGCACCTGTACCAATCCCAAATTGAAACTGTTTTTCAATGAATGTATTACTTATTACGTAAATTAATTCAGTTTTGTATAACAAATGTATATTATTAAAAAATACAAACATTCAAAAGACCTACGGCTGAGTTTCTTGGTGATTCTTCTCAGTGGGCATTCCCGAAACGTAGATTCTAGACATGACGTGCAAAAATGCCCATGACGGCCTAATTACTGAATAAAGTATTTTATTTGGTCGTGGATTCCAATCCCAGGTTGAGCATTCAGATTTTATGTTTGAGTTTTTGATTCGACAAAATAACATGACTTGCCTGGTAGTGGAATTTATGCCCGATATGAGAAAAAGCTCGCACCCTATCATTTCTTCGGATGAATTCATTAAATTTACCAAAAAAATTCCTTTAAAAGATGCTCGCATCTGATTATACAACTCTTTGACGAGACGAGCAGGTCTCTCACCTGATGGTAAGCATCACACCTGCCCATAAAGCATCATGAACTTTGAACTGCAAACCACTGCATGCCACTGCACTGCTCTCATCACCCTGCGACATAAAATGTTAAGTCTGATAATATTTGGCATACGAGAGACTAACCATCTAAACCACCTCGCGTATCATAAAAATACCTTTTTTTAATAGTAATAAAATCTTCTGTCCGTATGTTCACAAATCGTTAAATTCAAACACACGATATTTCAAGGTACGTATCGACATCGAGTACTTATTACTCTGGCCAAAGCGGAGGGTGAGTTCGTGCCGCGGCAACCGTCCGGCATCTTATCGTGAAATGTACCTTCCCGCCTCTACAGTCTACATAATAATAATAAACACTGAAAATAAACCCCCTTTCTTCTTTTCTGGTACTATTGCTTAATGCCAGATTCCATCCTTCTAGATTTGAGATTTTTGGAATACATATATTATGTCGCATCGTGGTCATGAGTACGGGTCGTCAACGACACACAAACGTCATAATGACATACGGAGCCTAGATTGGAGAGGGTAAACGTTTATAAAAGAGCGTGTATTCTGTAATCGCGTTGAGATCGTGCTGAGTGGTCGAAAGTAATACCTGCCTAGGAACTGTATTGTGTGTACAGTATAAAAGTGACAATTTCCATTGTGACCTACATTACCAAAGTAGATAAAATTAGTAAGTAACCTGCAATCGATTATTTACTCGCTCGAATCCTGTTAATACCTACAATGAGTGACCGTGTGGAGAACCAACTCTCTGACATATTATATATAAAACGTCTTGCCGTCTGACTCCCCAAACCTGCAACGGGAACCATGTTTCGCCATTGCCTCGTCCATTAATCCGTTAGAGTGTACGAGCAGGCTGGCTTTGGGCCTAAAATGTTGGTCAACGTGCATTCCAACTGAAAATAAACTAAAAAGGTAAACATAAATATAATCTATTTGAGAAAACACCGTCTCATATTTATTATTTTTATTCTGGTATGAAAATAAACGATGCTATGTGACTCTATCCTAACTAATATCAGTAATACGAAAGTGAGTTTATTTGCTTGTTAAGCTTTCACGCCTAAATCGCTGAACCGATTTTGATGAATTTTGATACAGAGATAAATGGGAGCCTAGAGACGGTTATAAACTACTTTTTATCTCGGATAAGGCTGTTAACGTGGGCGGACCCGCGAGCAAAAGTTAGTAGTAATTAAATTAAATTTTAAGTAGTGGATGCTAACACGAATCAAATCATGGGCGAGTTTGTGCGTACTTTTCCCATTATGAGTACAAAATGTACCCATCAATAAAATGTTAATCAACAAAGAAGCCGGAGGATGTCAAACTTTCACGATTCACGTAATCGGCTCAAAAATAGGTGAGCCATGTATTCGGAACTTTACTGGATTGATTCAATAATTTATGATTCGACGTTTAGATTTTTCAATGAATGACATGTTAGTTAAACTTGGTTATACACTCTGAGGAGTACTTTAGAACTAGCTAAAACTAAGTAAACTGTACTAGGTTTCCTAGAATAAAGTAAACATTTTAATCCACACTGTTTTGTCTCTTTCTAGCAAATTTATAAATGGCGTTGACGGAGAAAGGCAAAAGAGTGTTTAACAGATCAGTGCTTGAATAACGTTTATACATACTGGACATTCCAGATTATATGTGAACCGCTTCAATGAACTTGACGCGACGGTTCAGGATGCTTATGAATGTGCTTGACATCAAGACTACGATTCAGACTGAAGAGATGATTCCTTAGGTCGTCCATGTGCTTAGGGTTCCATGCCCAAAGCGTGCAAACGGAACCCTTTTACTAAGCCTACACCGTCTGACTGTCCATCAGTCTGTCTGTCTATCTTTTTTACTTATAACGGGCTAAATATATCTTATGAACTGTTTGAGACAATCGGTTGAGATTTAAATCTATACTATCTCACAATAACCCGACGTGAAGAATCATTCATTTCATTTGGGTCGGCCGTGAAGATTCATTCATTTCATTCGGGTCGGCAACACGTCCATGGTTCTTCAGGTATTGTAAATGATCATGTGCGGTGGAGATCACTTACCATCAGATAACCCACTTGCTCGTTAGCCAACATTTGTTATAAAAAAAGACATTTCTTTCGATGCAGAAGTGTGAAAACAATATACACGAATGTAATAAAATAATTTGTCCCAACGTTTCAATATTCCTAGCTACCCTACCAGTCAGAGCCTTGGCAGGTGGAGGCTGCAGCGCGTTTTAATTTTCAACTAATTTCAGCACAACGATGCCAAAGCTGATTGAAAAGTTGGTAATTATGGGGCCAAAGTTAAACGGACGGTCGACAAATCTGTGCCGTTCAGATACACAGGTATAGATAGGGTTACATTGATCGAGATGAAATTTTGGATATACGTCAGTGTATTAGAAAAAAATAATGTTATTATAAATTTTTCTCATTTTAGTTTTTGTGTATTCATTGTTAATTATCACTTACTTACTTTAACGGTGACGGAAAATTACCTGAAAATTCTTCAAAAGAATTTCGAAGGTACGAGTAGGTATATGAAATCTGCCAACCCGCATTAGACCACCGTGGTGGATTAAGGCCTAACCCCTTTCATATAGTTGAGGAGGCCCGTATCCAGCAGTGGGACGTATATAATATAGGGCTAGTATTATTGTTATTATATTTTCGATTTTATTTGAGCTGGTAAAATTTTTTGTTAAAAAGTTTTTATTTTACTACACTTAGTGAATCACCAAAATCGGTACATAAGTGTCAATTCACCGATAGGGGTGACTTTTTCTTCAAATGGAACCACCAAAGTAAACCCCATAGAATACAAAAAGGATATTCCAAATAAATAAAATGAATGAGGGAATGAGGCCAAAGAGGTATGCAAGGATCGTAGCAAGTGGAAATCCGTTGTCTCTGCCTACCCCTATGGGAAACAGGCTTGAGTCAATCTATGCATGTATGTCACATTCCAAATCGGTCCACTGAAGGTTTTATACATAAACATGCATAAAACATCATCGCCCAAACTCACACGGGCGGAGCGACGAAAACCTTGTATTTTCTAAACCAAGAGTCTACACACAAAATTGCCTTCATAAGAAACCGAACACAAGTCTTCATTCTGCCACTAAACAACCACCTCAATATCATTAATAACATCCCTAACCAAACAAAATCCAATCCCTCAATTACAGCAAGTAATAGATATCACCGTGGGAGGCACACGCCACACCCTACAATCACGCTAAATTACAGGATCTCTTGATTATAAGTCTACTCCTTAGACGCCCGTATTATCCTCTCTCGACACCTTGTCATCTGATGTAATTTAACTCTATCAATTTGCAATGGTAGGTGGAGGGCGTTGACACTTGAATAAACATAGTCACGGGTGATATAAAGGCAGCCTCTATAGCACAGTGGACGAGTAGCCGCCTGTAAAGCGAGAGGCCACGGGTTTGAGACAAATGTTTGTGAGATCCTCGGTGGCGCAGTTGTAATGCGTACGCGTTACGATTTTTTTACCTTTTTTTTACCTTTCGTTTTTCAGCCAGCTCATTACTCCTTTTTTATTCGTTTGTATGACAAGACGAGTTGATCGCTCGCATAATGAAAAGCCCTACGTACCACTCAGACCTTTGAATTACATCCCGAGATATAATAATATTAAGATTCATAATGTTCAGTAATTGCTGGAATCCAACACTGCATAGTGATTTCTTATGTTTACTCGAAAATTAAAAAAAAACTAGTTTATACGGATTTTATCGCGGTTTTTTTTTTTTTTTTTTGAACTGACGTACACCTCAGTCTCTCCCATGACCACGAAGGCTGAAAAGCTTTCGAAACGTCGGGACTAAAATGTAATTAAACCGCGATAAAATCCGTATAAACTAGTTTTATTTCAATACAACACTGCTTTTTGGCGGCAGATATAGAAAAAGCGATGGTACCCACCCAGACGACCTCTTCCATACGAAAGACCTACTACCTAGTGTCCACATAGCTATCACATTTACTATAACATTTAGCTCTTTTATATTCTTAATCAGCTTTCAAACAACAAAAAATGCATACAAATCAGTTTATTCATCTATGCGGTACAATACACACAGAGAGTCAACGGGGTCGAACTCCTCTCTTTTATCCGGGGGTCAAAAACAACTACAATCTGTAGGTACAACTTGTAACTTTGTATTCAGTACCTTTATAGCGTGTATACATTTTGTAACCTGCTCTCCAGGCCCCAAGGGATAGCTAACTATAAAGTCTGTACCGTCATAGACAAATAGCCGTGTAGTACGGACGTGTATGCCATTCCTTTTAAAAGGACCACAGGGAGTCAGATTTTAACGGCTTCGTACCTTTATTGTGGCCCGTTGTAGGTTTTGTTTATTAACTAGCATTTGCACCCGACTCCACTCGCGTGAATGTCTTTTTTAGGAAGAAGCCTATGTCCTAAATCAAGGTTTACTTGTGTGCCAAATTTCATCAAAATCCGTTCAGCCGCAAAGGCGTGATTATCAAACATCCAAACTTTCACATTTATATTGGAATAGTTGAATGAAAAAAAATATTCACCAAAAGAAGTACAGAAGGTTTAAAATCTAGATTTAAAAGCCTATCAAATGCAAGTAGGACTCTCGCTCTGAGGGTTTCATACATGTTACAGGTACATACATGTACAGGCATTTTTTATTCAGCATAGTCCGGCAAACGAGCTAGTGGGTCACCCGATGGTAAGTGATCTCAACGCCCACAATACAACAAGAACTATGGACGCGTTGCCGACCTTTAAGAATAATCAAGGGATTGGGAAGAGATTTGGGCCTCCGGATATCTCACTCGCCGTACGAAACGCAGCAGCAGCTATTTTTGCGTTTGACGCCCGTGACTTCACGTAAGCGGCCCAACGGAAGACCAGCGCTGGTTTTATTACCAGCTTATGCTGAGTTGGTGTCGTTTTTGTGACGAGCACATATCATTTAAGTGTTTTTTTTTTGTATTTTCGTTTTCCTTATAATTTTAGCCTGTTGCGAATAAATATTTTTTATTCGCAAGCCCGCGGGCATAAGCCCGCTACTTTACGTCGGTTTTCTGTGAGACAGTGGCAACGAGCCGACCGAGCCGGCCGATTCGTACTGTAGACAAAACTATCTACAGCGTGGCTGAATTGAATAGACTTTTTTGCTTGAATAGGCTTTGCATTTTTTTTTTAAATTGCAAAGCCTATTCATACTTATTTTTAGAGGTGCTGGTGGGAGGGTAGCTGATCATTTTACTACCCGACTGGATAGCGACCACATACTGATACGACTACAACATACGACAAGACTGGATACCTAACACATGGTGAAAAACAAAACAAAGTGATTCATTCAGGCGTCACGTTCCGGTGTCAGGCATTGTATCCAGTAACTTCAGGCAGGCATGATCCTGACGACGTCGAGGGATGCAATGTCTCTTGACGGTCGATATTAAATTAAGGCCCGTATTATAGAACAACACTCAAGTGAACTCTTTGCTAAGTGTCGATTTCTGTACACGTGATTGGTCCGTATTTGTTTGGCGCTAAAAATAGACTAGTATTGTTCTACAATACGGACTATAGACTGTAGATATTCAATCGGTCCAGTGTAATCACCGTACCACGATAAGAAAGGTAAACTTAGATTTTGCAGAATCTTTTGATAATTATGATATTGTATTTAAAACTAATTCTTTATTATGCATGCCAAAATCTCAAGAATTCAGAACCGATAAACTCAAAAACAATATATTGTGGATTTCCCGGCCTGAGTTATGAGACCAGGACATTATCGTTTCTAGTCTAAGTAGCCATTAAACAAATAAATCGAAATGTATCTATAATCCAATCCAAATAATAATATGAAAGTTTGAATGTTTGAGGCTTTGTGAATTTGGATGTTTGTTTACGGAACGGAATTGGATAAAACTTCAGTACACGGGTAGGCCATGACATGCAGGCTTAGGATATGTAACAACAGACATATACCGCGCGCGAGAGACATAACTTATGTCGACAAATATCTCAGGTAAAAGTGTGAACATTCGATAAAATTAGGTCGTCATTTTAAGGTTTGTAGACAAAATACCACAGCTAGGTTTAAAGTACAATTTTATCTATTTTACTTACTTTATGTATACTTTTGACATAACGAGTCAATAGTATTCTATGTAACTATGTCAACTTAGAGAAATAACCAGATAAAACTGTTTTTTACGGCATAATCAGTCGAAAAAATCATCTAAGATTAAGATACATATAGGATACTTTTTACTCCGAATAACATAGGATACAATACAAAAGACATTGACGCGGGCGGAGCCGTGAGAAATAGGTAGTGAACAAATCAATGTTTTCAAAGCCATTTCACACACAATCAACCCTCTATCAAAGGGGAGTCGCGACTCGTGAATACCCTCTGAAAATAAAACATAGAATGCTTGGCCCATATATTTTGCTTGATGGGCCTAACGTGCCACAATGGATGCTGAGCACCTGCCGTGCTCAACCCGTTTGCAAAACGCTGACTACTCATCGGCTGCACTTACGTTTTCATCGATATGTCAGTGTTGTGCTTGGTGTCGATATCGATTTTGTGATTTTTTTCATTGCCTACATTATCGAAGTTGTTAGGAAAATGTCGACATTATATAAAACGTAAACCGCTCTGATTCGTAGAGGTGGTCTGTGCCATGCAGTGGGACTAGCTTAAACAGGATTTATATCATTATTTGTTACATTTAACGTACCTACTCTATGGAATATGTATGTGCAACTTTATAGATGAACTTTGACGATTTGAGGGCTGTGCGCCCATACAATAAAGTTACGATGTTGAAATACCGCAGTGCCATGCATTAAGCGACGTGGCGAGACAGTTTTTGTTTATTTGTATATTGTAAAAATAGTATTACGGTGTTTTTTATATGATCTCTAGCAATTTTTTTATCATACTAGGTACTGTAGCGGCACCGTATAATGTAATTTGTGACAATAGAACAACATAATGTGTTGTTGGTGACGTGTGTAAATAAAAAAACTACCTATTATTTCTAAGGCTGCATCGGTGGCGCAGTTGTAATACGTACGCGTTACGACTGAGGCTGACGCTGAGGTCTCGGGTTCGATCCCCGAATCAGGAAAAAGTGATATTGGGTTTTTCTATTATGAAATACTCAGTAGCAGCCTGGATTCTGGAGTTGTGCCCGGTATGACGATAAGCTCGCTCCCTATCTCATAATGGGACGGAGATACGCTCGGCGAAATGTGGGTTGTACTAGAGGTGTACCTCTGCCTACCCCTTCGGGAACTACAGGCGTGAGTGCGTAAGTATGTATGTGCGTATGTATTATTTCTAAATTTCTCAATATATTGAAAAACCTTTGTTAATTAAATACGCTGCGCTTAACTTGAAAGCAAAGAAAAACCATCGACAGTGTTCCAACACTAGCATATAACGACTCAAGCAGCGCACCTCGCGAAGTGGTCGTTTGACCTGGAACGTCGATACATCGGCCATCGAGCACGCGCCGCCACTCCACCACCTTTTAGCGGCGCAACACTACTTCTAGTGCAGTTTACTGGGTCACTGGGGTGCCTGATATGAGGCTAACCAGTGGAGAATCCAGGTTTTTTGGTTGGTAGAAAGAAAATTATAATTTAAAAAAATGAGAATATACTACTTATACCTAATTAAAATGGAATATTGACAGCCTCCGTGGCGCAGCGGGCGAGTAGCCGGCTACGAAGCGAGAGGCCGTGGGTTCGATTCCCACACTGAGACAAATGTTTGTGTGATCCACAAAAATTTGTTTCGGGTCTGGGTGTTGTGGGACCGCAAGTCCCTCGTAGTTCCTGATACCCACGATACAGGTTTTACCTAGTGTGGGGTCAGGACTATGTGTGTGACTGTTGGGTGTATTTATTTATTTATTTATTTAATAATTAAGGATAAGCGATGGAAACTATATTATAGGTAGTACTAAGAAAGTAGGATAATATCAAGATTAATTTGATATTTGTCGGTGGACCCAAATATTTTTGGGGCGGGCTTGATCCCCTTACCAGGAGGTGGATCCGCTAGTAAGGCTAACTGTACTGTTAAACCTATTTTTATATCAGTTTAGCTTTTATTTTAGTGAGCTGATTACTTTTTACGTGTGGTCGAGCCACGCTGTAGCCAATATAATACAGGTACAGCATAAATAGGTCGACTTGACCTGGTTTATTATAATTGTCTCATATAAAACGTTTCTTTTTGCGTTTCATATGGTGAGTACGATTACCGGAGGCCCAAATCCAAGATTCCCTTTACAATCCTTTAAGGACCACAACGCATCTATGATTTTTGTTGTATTGTGGGTATTCATGGGTCGTGGTGATCACTCCATCATCCATTACACATCTTATGACCTACTTGCTCGTTTCTCGAGCTCTTGATCTTCTATAAAAAAACAACAGTCACCCATACTAGGTTAAGTATTTTACGGGGTAATATATAAAAGTATATGTATTAACTAGCTTATGCTCGCGGCTCCACCCGCGTAACGGCCTTTTCTGGAAATAATAGCCTAAGTAGTATATGTCCTAATCCAGATCGTGGTCTACCTGTTTGCCAAACTTCCTTCAAAACCGTTAATACGTTAACGCGTGATTGGTTATCCAAATTCACAAATATCCAAACTTTCACATTTATAATAGTAGTAGGATATTGAAATAAAACTAGTTTATACGGATTTTATCGCGGTTTAATTTTTATTTTAGTCCCGACGTTTCGAAAGCTTAAACCGCGATAAAATCCGTATAAACTAGTTTTATTTCAATGTTTAATATTCGCGTAAACCTAAGAAATCACTAAGTAGTAGGATATTCTAGCGGGGTGTGTTACGGACTGCGAAGTCAACGGTCGCGGGTTCAAAATCAACACGCACCTCTGACTTTGTAGTTACGTATATATTAATTAGCGCATTGTGCATTCCTTTAAGGTCAGCAAGGTGACAATTATTCTTCATGTACTGTGTTCATGGACGGTGGAAATCACTTGTGAAAAATACATTTCTTCCACAAACAACAGTGTTTGAAGTTAAATGAGCTTTCATTTTCCCATTTCTAACTTGTAATAAATCAGGTAATTTATTGAATGTATACATATCATACTAATATTATAAATGTGAATGTAAGTTTGTTTGTTACGCTTTCACGCGAAAACTACTTAACCGATCATCATGAAACTTTGTACACATATTCTTGGAGGTATAAAAAGTAACATAGGATACTTTTTATGAATAAAAAAATTATTTTTTTGTTACGCTTTCACGCCTAAATCACTGAACCGATTTTGATGAATTTTGATGTAAAGATAGATGACCCTGGAGACGGTTATAGGCTACGTTTTATTTCGGAAACGTCTATTCACGCGGGCTGAGCCGCGAGCAAAAGCTAGTTGATAATAAAATAAACACAAAAGATAAAAATAACATAAACTATAAACAATGTAACAAGAACAAACGCAACATTTCATTCAACTTCATACAAAATACCATTGTCCCGTGCAAAAAACGATTTCAAACGCTCAGAAATGACTTGCAGTTAGTTGTTAGCCTCATGACCCATGTGGAATTCAATAACTATGCAATTACGCCGTCTAAAGGTTATTTACACGACGCATATTGAACTAGACAGTATTTTAACACATTGCGATGGCCGTAATAACGAATAAGGAACAACGCTGTGTATTAGAATAAGTATTGGACACAATATATTTATTGGTTAAGCGGCAATAAATAAAATGATCAAAAAAAGGAAAGAAAATACATATATTACTCGCCAATGTCAAGCCAATAAGCCAAGGTCGTGGGTAGGTGCAAAAATAATCCTAATCGGCACTCTTAGCCCGTACTCCCCTTTACAATCTTCAGTGTTACTCCGCTCCGACTGAATGCACAAGGCTCGAAGATAATGAGTTGAGCAAGGTAGGCTCCGCTGTGTATTAGAATAAGTATTGGAAACAAATAAAATTAATTGTACACTATATATGGTGGTAGAGCCACGCTGTAGACACTTTTGTCTACAGCGTGTATGGGCCGGCTCGTCCGGGTCGTTAACACTGTCTCACAGAAAACCGGCTTAAAGTAGCTTGCTGCTGCGTTTCGTACGGTGAGTGAGATATCCGGAGGCCCAAACTCCCTCCCCTTGCCAAGTCCTTAATTATCCCTTTCCTTTAAGGTCGGCAACGCACCCATGGTTCTTTTGGTATTGTGGGCGTTCATGGGCGGTGGAGATCACTTGTAAAGTATGCGTAGCGGTATAATTATTTTGTGTGTTTGTTCTCGCGGCGATCGAGATTTTTTAAGCATTTAATCAACCCGAAGAACGGTTATCAATCACATGTCGAGACATGTTCTCATGAGTTCACGGGTATCAGTGCTTAGAAATGCAAATCTACTTGTTTATAGATAGCATAACTTTAATGCATATAAAATTATATTTTAATGTTAATCAAAACAAACATACACACCCACTAAAGCAGTAATCAGATTCCTTATTAGTAATATGATGAAGCGGATGTCCTCGAGTCTCCATATAAGGCTAAAATCACATGTCATACTGGACATACCATACTGTTGTGAAATAATAAAACGACAATGTATTTGTGGAAAATTTATTCGTGATATCGAAGTAGTAAAATAAAAACTCTACTCTCAACACTAAGTGATTTATATCTACAAACCGTTTTTCCTTACCTGTCTTATTCTGTAAACAAAGTTTTAAATTATTTTACTTACAAAAAACATGTGTCTAATCAAAATTGTCTTTCTAATTCATTTTTTCATCGGCTGTGCCATGGCGCGTTATATTTTATTAAGTACCTAACTAATAACATGTTACAGTTAGGTAGGACAGGTAAGAAAAATCGACTTTTATGTGCCTTGCGTCAATATGGAAATATTAAGGCACGATACCTTATTATAATGACATACAAAACCATACAAAAGTATCGATAAATTGTCGACAGTTTATCGACGTCGATGGAACGCTTAATTAAATGCATACTGATTTGATTATTGTACATTCATTATTTAATCAATAGGTACTAGTTTCTCAATACATTCATAATTATATTTTAATAATGTCACATATTTCTGAGGTAAGTAATATAATTATCGACTTTTGTCAATAAAGTATAAATCACACTGCATAGATTTGAGTGTTTAAATAATATTTTATGAATCAAATATTTTATCTCATCACAACATACCTAAACCTGATCACTCTCTGCGACATAATATTGACTCTTGCAACGACAACGACAAACTATCGACATTCATATAATATCGATGACCACAGGCAGATATTGCATCGCCCGTCCTTCCAAAAAGTATGTGGCACCAATGACTTCAACATACATTTCTAAAAAAGAAACTATTCTCGATTTAATGGCCCACGGACTTTGTCATCAAGCACAATCTAGCACAAGCAAATAAACTTAATGCCGTCATTTTTCATGGTACCCCGTTTACCGAAATTTGATACAGTCTGTACCTATGTAGACACACGACCCAATTTTAAACTTCTCTGTTAAAGCTTGATTTCGGCTACTTAAGTCACGGGTTTAATAACTAAAAAATACTTTTACGTTTTGATGTAAATCTTAAGTTTGTGTGACGTCATTAGTTTTATTTGCTTCTGGTCAGTAGATACTGAACTAAAAAATACATGTTTAAAACGAAATATACATAAATACTGTTTACCTGCGATGTATATAGCCTATGATTACATCATTGGTTTAAGTAACGAAAGATCACTTTTGGACGGAAAAATAAAAAAAAATACAACGCAATACCGCAATTAAATCTAATGATACACTAATTTGTAATGTGGGCAGTCTAAATAAAGAATATATTCTATAATAAACAAATCCGCATAACCTATAAAGTTCTTTAAAAAAATCTTAAAGCTAATTTATGTTGATAAAAACCAGAGAGGTCCATCACAAAAAAGAGCTGCTTTTATCTAACATCTTGATTATTTTATCTTAATTATATAATAAAAATTGTTTTTGTAATGGACTCACTCTGGTCTCTCTCTCTATAATTATATCGACATTTATACACGTCAAAAAAATTGAAATTATTTCACTCTTATGATTGATGCAAAAAACTTTTGCACGTATTAAAAATTAATATCAATCCGGTTGTACAAACGAAATTATTATCGATAATAGAGATGGGAGTAGCTCAGGCCGATGATAATCGCTCGCAACTAGAATGCTTAATGATTAAACTTAAAGCCATGGCACCAGGCAATAACTAACGCGCAATACGTTACTCAACATGAAGCCGAACGAGTTTAGTAATTTTCAGTTGTCCATACAATATGGCATGCGTCATCTGGCAATTTTACACGATGACAACCAAATTGTTTATTTGTCACACCTCTGGTTACGCCTTAATTTTTTTCCTAGCGAATACATAGCTTTACTGTTGTTGCCAAAAATACTACATAGTACATGATATTTTAAAGCCGCAAATACATATATCGATTCGCTATCATTACTTATTTTGTTATTTTATTAGAGTTTAGAGTGAAGATTGAACATAATATACACAATGTAAATATTTGTGAAACTTCTGTATTGTGAATAGTGGCTATAATAATTAAAAAACGTAAATAGAGAAAATCAAATATAAAATTGAGTATTAGTACAGCAATGACCTCACGTGACAAGGTACATGCAGTTCTAGTCAGCTGTAATCGCTTTACCGGCTTACATTTTCCTGACGTACTTACTGCTTGAAACGCTTTTTTTACACTGCAGAAAGAACGGAATGCTTTACTATGGAATACTATTCCACAGTTAGATATAATCATGGTACTGGCTACATTCTATTATAGTCACCAATCGATAGAAATAGTTTCAAATAATATCATTTTTTAAATCGCTCAAGCCTAAACACAAGCTATACTAAGAAAATGCTTTTGCCAAAACCCACTCTTATGTACAGTGAAGGCTTTCGAGATTCATTCATTGAGATTCTAGAGAGAACAGTCTAAAAGGCGATAGAATACCTAAATTGGGTTCAAAGTATCAGTGTTAAGTATCGATACCCAAAAAGTGTTGATAAACTCATAATCTGGCAGTCGATATTTTAAATATGACATTACATATTTATTTTACCATGTTCCCCAAGTCTACTTTTTCTTTATCTCAAGTCTGATTTACCAAGCATTAAAATGCAAAGTATCAAATGCAATTGTGTCGATACTTTTTCAGTAATGTGTATTCGAGTATCGAGTATTCATCACCAAATATGGACGCACAAAACATCGATAACTTCTCGGATACTATCGTCTGAACCCTACATCTATATGAAATTAAGCAGCCATATGGCACTTTGCGGGAGAGAGGGCTTAAAATACTTTATGTTGATAGATGCATTTAAAGGCAATTTATATGGTCTATGAAATTGACTCCATTTCCTTATTTCAGTTGCTTTTTTTAATATATCAAATGTGACTTTTTTTAGCTGCGTCGTGAAAAATTAAGGTGCAGAAAAAAATATTGCACAGCTTAGTGAAGAGTTTTAGTAGAGTTGTGGGGGTGTATAATAATATTATGACATTAGTTTGGAGGACTGTGTTTTTATTTTTTTATTAATGGTAATATTAATAAAATATATTTCTTAGTATCATTGGTCTTAACAACAATTTTGTTTATTTGTCCTTTCTTTACAATACATGAAAGGCTTTATACATGTCAGTGACATTTCACATACAGAGTGTTCAAGTAATTTTCACGACGTTTATTCTGGATGATAGATTACATGGATGAATGAGTATTTTATTTTGTGAATTATTATATTTTGTACAGAGAATTGAAGGTTACATGATGACGATCATGTTCCTTGGTACTCGAAGGTTGGTAATAATAATAACATTACCAACATGGGTCGTGAGCACAAATCGACAGTAGTGGGGGCAGATAGAAAGTCCGAGTCACGACGAGCATCTACTAAGAAAGCCATGCTGTGAAGGGTCGACACCCCACGCTCCTTCATTTCGACAAATTAACTATAAATGAACTACTGCGTAGGTGATGTTTGTGCTCACGATTCGTGCCTTTCTGTTTTGTATCTTCACATCGACTAGCAGTAACCACTGGCGCAATCTTACCAACTTAAGTTTGTAATATGAGTAATTCATATATTTGTCAAATACGAAACTCGTACTAGATATTTTAAACGTATTTGTAGTTGAAGATTATAAAGATGATATACTGTTTGGTGTATGTTGGTAGTTGGTAGATGGTAGGTGATGGTATCTATATGAAGAACTCTCGTCTCTTGGTGACTCTAGCGCCGGTGGTGGCGTTGAGTGCGGCGGCGTCGGGGTCGGCGGCGCCGTCTGCCCCGCGCTCCTCCTGATATATACACATATACACATACACACATATACACATATACACATACACAATCAGATCGTTTGTACACGGTACACGCTGCAATGGTGCAGCTGACATGATGACGACATGTATTGATACAAGCTTCGTCTTAAGACGAAAATGTTAGCATTAGAACATGCTTAACAGACGTACTGAAAACTTATCGATATATCGATGTTTTGTTTGTGATACGTTCATGTCCGTATATTTTATTTCGCTAAACTCAAACTAGCCATTGCAATTGTTTAACGTCTAAAGTGTAGCGGAAGGCATATGAGGCGGGTGGAGCGAATAACTTAAATCCACAGAATTACAATCGCGATACAAAGTTATAATTTTCTATTTTTTCTTAGTAAAATAAGAATACTTTACCTGTGTAAGATATTCTCCTTTATGCCGCGACAGTGCTCGGACTAATACGATGGCCACGATGATCAGCATCAAAAATATGAACGCTAGCACAGCTGGAAGATAAACACTGATTTTAATCGAGCTGGTCATAATATTCCACCTGCAACCCCGATAGCTAACATAGTTGAGTGATTCGCAAATACAATAAACCTGTCAAGTGCAACTCGAACTCGCGCACTATGGTTTCCGTACCCACAACTTAAAATGTTGTTTAAAAACTTCTTATAGCGGTAATACTCACTTCCGAGTATCGCCTCGTCCGTCTTGTGATAATCGAGCTCGTTCTGTAAATCCACGTCAGGTGGCGGTCGTGTCTCTATCGGCTCGGGAGGATGAGTCACAGGCTCCACACCACAGAAGTCCTCGTTCAGGATACCACCTGGAGAAATAACCATAAATTACTATTTGAATACGGCCTGTACTTGGCAGTAGTCGATGGATCCATACTGATGCAGCTCCACGAACTCCTGGCTCATCGACTCGTTACATTCTATGTACATGTACTGTAAGAGCAGCTCACCTCCCAAACTCCTGACATTAGGCGGCGGGTCCTGCTGGAACATTAGCTTGAGTGGGTAGATGTCATCGAACTCGACCCTGCTGATACATCCTACGAAACCCTCACTCATCGACTCGTTGCGTCCTATGTACAAGTACTGGATGTTGTTGAACTGCGCATCGGCTGACTCTTTCACGTTGAAATTGTACTCTTGGGTTTCGAAGTTGTCCACCTGGTATAGAATAATTATTGAAGAAGCATTAAAGCAGTCGTTCAAGTAGTCATGTCAATCGCTTCGATACTGCTTGCATTGCGTGCATGAGTAAAGCCCCTAACACCTTGGAAACAATTCAGTCCGAGTTGATTGGTTTAATTGGATAAGATACGCGTTCTAAGAAGTCGATTTAGTTATTGAATAATTTTTTATCGATGAAAAATATCGAAATTAATATATACTCAGGAACAAAAACATTGAGAATCTCGTCTTCTTTCTTTCTTCCGTTAAATATAAATTTACCTGCAATACTAAGGTAGCACCACTGTTCTTCCTGGACAGTCTGACGTCGTGATACTGTCCCAGAGCGAAGTGTTTCCCTTGGAACACTATCTCTTGTCTCTCGAAACCAAAGTCGAACACTACACGGAGATGACCTGTGCCAAAATAATGTTGTTTTCACTAAACTAAAATAAATATATCGACCTTCACTATATGTTTTAGTTCAGTGGCAGCATACACGTTCCTGTGTTCGATTTCTAGATCAATTTACTTTCAGTTTTTTTATTGATTTGTTTGAGGTTGATTTCCGTATGAGATTTAAGATTAAAATACACCCAACAGTCACAAATAGTATTGAGCCGACATTAGCTTAACCTGCATTGTGGGTATCAGAAACTACGAGGGACTTACAGTCCCAGTAGCGTGGGTATCATAAACTACGAGACTTTTGATCCCCAAAACATCTAGACGAAACAAATGCTTATGGATCACACATACATTTGTCTCGATGCAATAATCGAACAAGCGAGTTCGCGACAAAACGAAATCGAGTTACATCGAATCGGTTATTTGAGATAGTAATGCTAATCTGTTCTAGCCCATTCATGCTGGTAACAAAATTGGCTACACCACAGTTCTACCACAACCAAAATGTATTATAGTTAGTTCTCACCTGAGTTCGACACCATAAGAGTGAGATACTCCGCGGAAATGTTGGAATAGAATCCGAGCAGGAATCCCTTGGGATTGGTGGTTGTGAACCCGACGCGGATCTTCTCGTTGATGGTGGAACGCCACGATCCGAGGAAGTCGTATTTTATCAAAGAGTTAGGACGGAGGTTCACGCCGATTTCTGTACAAATATAAATGTGATTTTCTAATTAGCAAACCTACATGTTAATAAAAATATTTGTTGATGATTGCTCGTAAATAAGTATTTTAACTTTGATTTCATTACTGGTGGATAGTATTTTTGGCATGTGGCAATTGATAAATATACAATTGTGAATGCTCACTCAATAGTGAGTTTCCCAATAGAAATCAAACTGTAATTTTTACAAGTATCCTGGCATCGACGAATGGAGGCCTCGGTGAAATATTTTCTTATATCACAAACACGTAGCCCCACAACTAATTTAATTATATTGAATATATTATCTGTTCTTTGTAGCAATGAGTTTAGTATAAAGCTATCTGTGAAGGCTTGTAAATGGTCTTTTGTATTTGATTATGTAACCATATTGACAAAATAGCTGTAAGCCCCCCAATAATTATACAATAAAATGAAATAAAAATAACTTAGTAAATATAACTGTAGTTTAGTAAACGATAATTGTAATTACATCATACTAATATTATAAATGTGAACATAAGTTTGTTTGTTACGCTTTCACGCGAAAACTACTTAACCGATCATCATGAAACTTTGTACACATATTCTTGGAGGTATAAGAAGTAAAATAGAATGCTTTTTATGAAAAAAATAATTATCTATTTGTTTGTTACGCTTTCACGCCTAAATCACTGAACCGATTTTGATTAATTTTGATGTAGAGATAGATGGGACCCTGGAGACGATTATAGGCTACGTTTTATTTCGGAAAAGTCTATTCACGCGGGCTGAGCCGCGAGCAAAAGCTAGTAAATAATAATTTTAATAAAGTAAATGATAATTGTGATTATCGATATAACAGTTTTCGATATAAGTAGAAAGTTTACCATCAGCGCAGATGGGTCCCTTGAAAGCTGTCCACCTGCAGTCACACGAGTACGAGTCATAACCCTCGAGACATGTGCCGTTGTTCAAACAAGGAGACGACGAACACTTGCCGACGCATCCCTCTGATATTCCATACAGACCTGGAACAGTATCATGTTAAATGTTACTAATTCATTTAGTTGGTATGTTACATAATCCTGATCATCATAATCATTTATAATTTTGAGCTTTTGATTATTTTAAATAACATAAGGTATTCGATAAAATAAAAAAATATACACTTAACAGTCCTCGCATGTTGCTCGCATGTGATGAACCGTTTGGGTTGGCACCACCGCTTTGTCTGTTTGTGTGTGGCGTTGCTTCTGCTTATGGGCAGGCGTGACGCTTACCATTAGACGAGTGAGGAGCAGCTAATAAAGAGATATGTACGTACCCCTGCGTGCTACAGCTCGCAGGTCGACAGGTCGTCCGTTGAGCAGTAAAGCGCGCACACAGCCCACGAAGCCTTGCGTCCTGTCGAGCGCGGCGCCGAGCGCCAGCCCCGTGCTCAGGTACAGCGCGCGCGCGCCCCCGCCGCCGCCGCGAGCTGAACGGATCTCGTTCTTCAGAGCACCGTCTACTACTACACGGGCTTCTTTCCTGATCACGACAATAATAATATATCATCATCACGTCCACTGCTGAACATAGGCCTCCCCTAATGCCTTCCAACCCGACCTGTTGGAAGCCGCCTGCATCCATCGGCTTCCTGCTACCCTTGTCAACCCTTACAATATATACTTACACGTTGATACATTTAATACACAGAACCGTTTTAACCAGCAAATGCAAATTCGAAATATTGAATTTGGTTTGCTAAATTAATTGATGCGTCATTGGTCTAGTGACAGAATACAATGACATAAGCCGAGAAACGTGAGGGTTTTTGGATTCAATTTCCAGGACGGATGATCACAATTAAAGTTTGAGTTTGCGTTCCTTGATATCGCTCGGGTATGAATTGTCCGGGATTGGAATTTGTCCCTGGCTGGGTAGCAACTACCGTACATATTATGATGAAAAGCCCGCCATAGTGGCTCGTACAGGCGATTCGTGTCCCAAAGTCAGCCATTGTATATCCAGTAAATTCAAGCCGGCATAATTCTGCTAACCATCGAGATATACAATGTCTCTCCATGGTTATCATTGTATTAATTTAGACTGCAGTTTACTTACCACTAGATCCCAGACACCAGTTTTATCATGATAAGATAATAAAAATATAATATATTTCAAATAAAAAAAAATTATACCAGCGTGGGTGCTTATCACCAAGCAAAGAGCTCGTCTCATCGTTCAGCGTAATTCTTTGGCGTTATCTCGGTTTAATGCCAAGATCCGCGGTTCCATCATGGTTCATTGCTACGATCCTTGCATACCTCTTTGGTCTATTTATTATTATATAGGGCAACCCGCTGACTAACCCCCACTTCCCTCCGCGCGCGTGCACTTTGCACGTGACGTCCTTACGCACTGATATAAATAATTGTGTTTAACGTGTTTGGAGTTCGATTTCCGGCTTGTGAACTGTGTCTAGTTGTATGGTATTGCCTTGCGTATATTGGTTCGTAAGTTTTTGTACATGTTAATTGGGATTAACGAAATAATTAACGAATTATTTCCTCGGTAAGTGCTTTTATTTTTATTCTGAGGGTGTCTTAAAAAACATTCTTTGATCGATCAAAGAATTTATTGTCTTTCGAATACACATTAACTGTTAATTTTCATATCGTAATTAAAGTATTTTAGAAAAGTCATCTCTTTATTTTAAAATGTCGACCAGTAATGACGATCCCCCGGATCGGGGTCCGGACCCATTTAAAAAGAGCGGTTTAACGCCGAGGTCACCCAATTCCGCGAAACCAAAACGATTATTTAGCCAACGTGTGTTTCTCCTGATAGGTCCAAACGTATTCAGCGATCAGAATCAGAAAATACAGATTCACCCACGTCCGTTACGAATAGCGACCATGTCAGCTGTGTTAACTATTGCGATTTAGTATCCGAGGCATCGAGTTATTTGGCCAAAATTAATGAACTCGTTAACGATCAGGGCTCCCGAATGAACGTGGCAAATAAGTCAGCGGTTATAGATTTTACGCAGCAGATCACGTCAATTGTTTCACTGCTCGCATTAAAGTCTTCATGTAATGAAACAAAGTTAGCCAACACGCAACGGGAATTAGATATTGTGAAGCGTAGTCCTCCCGTTAATCCATCTAACGAGGACAAAAAGACATCGTACACGGGTCAACTCAAGCTTCGTTTGCCGAAACAAACGCCAGCTATGGAACCGCGCGCGCCACTCCCTTGTGTAGTCGCATATCCGACGAACGAACGGTCAGCCGATATCGCGTCATCATCGGCCACCAAAGCGGCGCTGTTTAAAGCAATAAAACCCAGCGACGACGGATTCCAAATTGTCGGCGTTAAAAAAAACCGCGAAATCTGGCGTCGTACTTCGCGTCGCGAACGAACGCCAAATAAAAAATCTGCAATCTGTCGAGGCAATAAAATCTGCTGGTTTACGGTTAGAAAAACCGAAGGGTCGTCGTCCGCGTTTATTAATTAAAGACGTGCCATCAACAATGGAAGACAGTGCTTTCATATATGCTTTGTATCGACAAAATATTAAGGACGAAATGCCTATTAAAGAGGACGATTTCATAAAAACAATTAAAATTGTTCGCAGGCGTAAATTAGGCAACGGGCGTAAATGGATAGGCGTAGAATTAGATTCAGAAGTACGAAAACATCTAGTCACGACAAAAGAAAAATTGTTCATCGATTGGGCAACCTGCCGATTTATAGATGATGTCGAGATAGTCCGATGCCTTAACTGCCAACAATACGGACACGTGCATAAATTCTGCACAATTAAAACACCAACATGTGCCGTCTGTGCCGAGGCACACGATACTAGGGCTTGTCCTCACAAGGCAAATTCGGAGTTTGAACCGGTATGCGCGTCATGTAAGCGTTTTAAAAAACCTCACGATCATCGGTGTGGTTCTCAAGAGTGTCCCTCTTATAAACATAAATTGGAACTACTTATTCTCTCGACACATTATTAATGAAATCTAATATGGATATATATAATAATAATCTTACTATCGGTCAGTTGAATCTCCACAATGATAGAATAGCGACGTCGGAATTAGATATATTAACTCGCGATTACAAGCTCGATATAGTACTTGTCCAAGAGCAATACCAACACGCGCGATTACGTAATAGGATAGTACAGCTAGATAACAGTTCGCGAGCAGGTGTTTATGTATCGGACTCAAGTTTTACCATCACATCAGTGCGTAATCTTATGACGTCACACTGTGCTGTCGCAGAGGTTTCAACACCAGGTTGTAAGGTTTACGTCGTGAGCTGTTATTTTCAATATTCTGACCCTGTGGGTCCACACATCCACCATCTTCGTCATGTTTTACGGTCGCTTGTAGGTCGAAAAGTTATTATAGGTGCCGACGTTAATGCGTCATCTATCCTTTGGTATGGCAAATATCGTTCCACTGATACTGAAAGACGCTGCGCCGTCGAAGATTTCATCGCAGAGATGAATCTAGTCATTCACAATATGCACCACCTACGTATAGCAGCCCTACGGGTGAGTCTTCTATTGACGTCACACTTTCTAGTGGAGACGTTCGCCTCGATAGGTGGCGCGTTCTTCCAGACGCGTCGTGTAGTGATCATCGCCTGATTGTGTACGAGTTCGTATCTGGTCTGACACAAGGTCCACATTTTACCAACTTTAACTTTAGATACAAGTCTAAAAGAGCTAATTGGGAATTATTTGGCTCTTTGTTTGCTCTTCATGCCGGGGACTTTACTCGCAATGACCTCTCTCCCGAAACGTGCGCCGCAATTATGTCGGATACGTTTACTTACTGTGCGGACGTTACTATTGGCCGGGGCTCCATCACTAGTACCCGTAGACATAGACACATTAGAAAAGCATAGACTGCTATCTCAGTACTTTACATCTGAACTCACTTAAAACTAACAATGTTCGCCGGTACCTAGTAGTTCCACTATACACATTAGAGGGCATTAATAAACTAGCTGAATTATAATGATATACCTGTCCTACTAGTGCCATCTATCAATCAATCGATAAAACTCTTGTCGTACTAGTGCCATCTATCGAACAGTGAAAAACTTGTAGGTGATGGCATAAGTATAAATGCGTTTTAGGCATATACTGGCAGTTGGTGTATGAAACCCTATTACAATTTAGTTATATAAGTTAAAAGTAGTTTAGCGTATTGGTTTTAGAGATTACGCGCCGCCCCTTGATGCTCGGGTTCCAATCCAGCATCAATTTCTATTTTATATTTTTGTTTTGGAATTTTCTAGGTAGTTAGGTACCTTACTAAATTAAGTTATATTTTTTTTTTTTTTTTTTTATCCTGGCTCGGCAAAGTGACTACGCTACACCTGATGGTAAGTATAGCGCAATCCATGAATACTGTCGACCAACGAATATATATGGAATATTTAAATATTTTAAACCGAAACAAAGTCGTATGATTTTAATTCAGTGATTCGGCCATCTTCAACGTAAAACGTTAATTTTTTTGTTTAAATAGTTTCGGCAATCTTTGTATACTTCGCTATGACTTTATATAGGATGACATAGACAAGAATTTAATTTGTATATGGCAGATAAAGATTATAAGAAGACTTGGGAAATACGTAGAGCGATGATAATGATCCATTAAAACGCATTTGCATCGCCAACTTTTTATGTAATGTAGTTGTACAGAGCGGCAACAACGCGTAAGGTTTACTGGTAATTCTATGGTAGAATTATCTAAACGTCAGTGTATTTTTATGGCATAATAGCTCTTATTAATAATACATTAAGTCTTAAATTTGAAGGGCAGGTCGAGTGTCAATAAGGTAGATTGAGTGTCAATAAGGTAGATTGATTGTCAATAAGGTTGAATTCTGCTTGTCAAATCAGTTCACCTGTAAATTGCCGCGCCGCAGTAGTGGTGACCTATGCGTTTTATTTTTATCTTTATGATTTTCAAATAGATGATTTGCGATGATATGGCTGCCTCGGTGGCGCAGTTGTAATGCGTACGCGTTAGCTTTGAGGTTAACGCTGCGGTCTCGGGTTCAATCCCCGGGTCGGGTAAAGTGGTATTGGGCTTTTCTATTACGAAATGCTCCGTAGCAGCGTGCCCGGTATGGCAATAGGCTCGCCACCTATCACATCGTGGGACGGAGATACGCTCGAAATGTGGGTGTACTGGTTACACCTCTGCCTACCCCTTCGGGGATTACAGGCGTGGGTGCGTATCATTTGCAAAGTTTCAATAATACAATTGACACTTTGGTCTGGTGTGTGCGTGCGTGTGTGTGTATGTCTGTATACAAAATTAAACTCTCCTCCCCAAGCTCCCCTTTTGTGATTGGTATCAAATTTGGTCATCTGACCAAATTTCATGATCCTAGCTTTAGAAGTTTTAGTTGATTAGTGAGTGAGGGAGTGATGTTTCCATCAAAATAAGATGAGAAGAAACGTAACTCAAGCCAAAAAATTACCCCGCCAAAACTCTGTGCAAGGGGGCGGGCCTATAAATGTCTGTGCATAATAATCCCTAGTTGACACTTGATACGTCTAATTTTTTGCGCAGTGCAGAACGTCGTATCTCGATCTAGAAATTTAATATTTAGACCTTAGAATAAAAAGGCAATTTAGACATTAACTTTATGAAATAAAGTTGATTTTGAACGTTCATTAATGTTTGTTGCGTGTATGGGTGTTCCGTGTGCTTTATCTTTGCATGTGTAAGTGGAGCCGTATTTTTTATCAGATTCATATGAGAGTTATCGTTCTAGTTATCTTATTCCGATGGATGTATCGCATTTATTTAAAGTTTTTCTATTTGTCTATGTTTAAAGGTATAATAATAGGTCTTTACATATGAAATTGCCGATCAAACTGGTGGGCGAAGCATATTTAGGTGTATTTCATAAAAAACGACCATTTTATGAAGTACAGTAAAAGCTCATTATTCGCGCTTCCTTCATTCGCGTTTTCACTATTCGCGGTTTAAAAAAATGTGACTCTATTCCTATATTCGCGGCTAAAGATTTCTTTATTCGCGGATCTAGTCGGTACATCGGTTCATACACATTGATAAAAAGGATTACAATATGTAGGTATCCAACCGAATATCCTTTGTAAACGCGTCGACAAATGGACTAACAATGAACTAAAAAGTAAAATAGACCTTATTACAACTATGCCTAAAGTATATTCTTAAATGATATCGCCGTGTATTAGATCTGCCTTTTGTAAACAAACAGAATGAAATCAACCTTGTTACTCAATGCATAAAGTATTTTTTGTACTGGTTACACCTTGTGCCTACTCCTTCGGGAATTAGAGGCGTGAGTGCGTATGTATGTAAAGTATTTTTTTTATTTTATATTTTTCTAAATTACAAAATTCTTTAAACCATTGTCTAAGTCTGAAGATAATAATTAATCAATATGGTCAAAAACTTCAAATAAATTCATACGCACTCACACTCACGCCTGTAATTCCCGAAGGGGTAGGCAGAGCTGTAACGAGTACACCCACATTTCACCGAGCGTATCTCCGTCCCTTATGTGATAGGGGGCGAGCCTATCGCCATACCGGGCATAAATTCTAGACTCCGGGTTGATACTGAGCTTTTCGTAATAAAAAAACCCAATATTACGTTTACCCGACCCGGGGATCGAACCCGAGACTTCAGCGTCAGCCTGAGTCGTAACGCGTAGGCATTACAACTGCGCCACCGAGGCAGTCATTTTACTTTATTGTCATATTATTTTTATTACTCTCAATTTACAATTTATTTTATTTTCCATAACATTTATTTTATGTGTTTTACAATAGTCGTAAATTTTGATTAAAAGAAGATAAGTGTACATTTTCAAATGTGCGCCATCTACCGGATACTAAATTGTGCTCTAGGTTGGTTCATGTTCAACGAATCAAATCATAAAATTACCTGTTTATCAATTTGCTATTTTCGGAAGGGATTTAATGAAAATGTTGTATTTTGATTCTCAAAATAAATAAATATAATGAACCAGAACAACAAAATGCGATATTTCTTCATTTCAGGATAAATATATTTGTAGTGAGCCGCGTAACGCCATCTAGTAACGTTTTTTTATGCCCACGGGGCGTTCTTCGTAATCAGCAATCTTTCCTTTGTATTATGTATCTATGCCGTAGATGTGACTGGTGGAATAACTATCTAGTTCACCTGCGTCGGACGTTTCGCAGGGCGCGTAGGACGTTTAACCGACTTAAAAAACGTCATGTAACAGGAGAAGTATTTACAGCTGCTTTTAACGCACTCAAAGTTGCCAGATCCCATTATAGGGCCTCGGTACAAAAATCAAAAGGAAATTTATTACGCGAAATTGTAAAACGGTTAGATAAGGAGGGCCCGTGGTCTCCCCTATACCATGAGTTTAAAGCAAATAGGTCAATCAATTTGGCCTATGTACAAAACATAAAAATCAACAACACCTATACAACTGGTATTGAGGAGACAACGGAAGCTCTGCTAAACTCGTTAATACCCGACGATACAGTGGCAGGTGATAGCGATTATCATAAACAAATACGGATGTGGGCTGCGGTACCACCGAATAGTCCTTCTTCAGACCTACCATCTTTGGACCAGTTTATGGATATCGTTAGATCTTTGCCACTAAACAAAGCCTCCGGTGAGGATAAAATGTAAAATAAAATGATTAAAGAAGCGTGAAAACAGCGGCTAATTCAATGTTAATAGTCTTTAATCGATGTATCGCTGAAGCCATTTTCCCCCGAATTTGGCGTTGCGGTTTTATTCGAATAATACCTAAAAGTGGCGATAAGGCTCCCGACGATCCAAAATCTTATCGACCAATAACATTATTACCATCTTTAGGGAAAATTCTTGAACGTCTTATTGTACCTCGTCTGGAGCCAGGTGGGCCAAAATTTCATGAGAAACAGTTCGGTTTTTCTATAGGTAAATCTACTGTAGATGCAGCAATATCGGTTAGAAGGACGGTTAGTAATTCGGTACATAAATATGTCTTAGGCATCTTTTTGGACATCTCCGGTGCCTTCGGCACAACCAAGTTAAAACTTGGTCACCATGAAGTGTCGAAGGCACTGACGATGGGTTGTCCTCAAGGCTCTGTAGTCGGTCCGTATTTGTGGAATTTAGGCTTCGACGACTTTTTCGCACTCCCTCTGCCCCAAGGATGTTCCTTAACCGGTTATGCCGACGACGGGCTCTTACTCGTACAGTCGAATAGTAGGTCGGGACTAGAAAGTTTGGCTAGCACTTGCTTAAACCTGATTTCCGCTTGGGGTGAAAGAAATCGTTTAACGTTTGCACCTCAAAAAACATACCAATTACTTTTAAAAGGCATTTTAAAATCACCGCCGCGAATAACATTTAATAACGTCTTAATTAAAAGAAAAGAATCAGTTTGCTACCTTGGGCTAGTTTTAGAACGGAACTTTTCATTTATAGAACATATTAAAAACGTTGGAGAAAAGTCAAAACGAAACTTTTATGCCTTGACAAGGATATCGACTTCGACGTGGGGTCTATCATTTGGCTCATTAAAAGTTATCTATGGAGCTACTTACTTGGGATGTATATGCTATGGATCACCTGTATGGGCTGATAGGGCTACTATCGGTGCCGTACGACGAAAACTGCTCCAAAGCCAACGTCTGGCGTTGATATTCTTGTGTAAGGCGTATAGAACCGTTAGTACTGAAGCTTTACCTGTCCTTGCGGGGTGTACTTCCAGTTGATCTGGAGGTGCAGCGTCGCGCCGCTATGTATTACTCAACGAAAGAGAATATGGACAGAAACTTTCTTACGCCGCGTGAGCTATTAAGAATCAATCGACTTTTCAAATCGTGCTCCGAAAATTACAACGATCTAATAAACGAATGGCAATTGCGTTGGGATAATTCTAACAAGGGACGGCATCTATATCAATACTTTTCGTCGGTTCGCGATCGTCTTAGAAAAACTTGGCTGGAAGTAGATCATTGTGTTTCACAATTTCTCACGGGCCACGGCAACTTTAAGTTTAAACTGTTCTCATTTAGGTTGGTTGATTCGCCTACGTGCCCATGTTCTACACCTAATTGCCGGTACGAACAATCCGCACATCATATTCTTTGGGAGTGTGGTCTCTGGCAACAAGAGCGCAACATTATGTTAGACAGTATGCAAATAACATCTGGAGTTGTATACTATATGGATCTTGTGGAAACTAGGAAGAACTTCCGTGCTTTTCGGCGTTTTTGCCATACCTATTATTGGAATCAAGTTTAACAGCTCGCGTGATAGGACCCACTTAATGACATCCGTGGTGCTTTACATCTGGCTTCTCCAGTTGTAAGTGTCCTTGTGCCTGAGGTTAATGCCTCCTGAGTTCATTATTTTGACGGTAGGCAGCGGCTTTGCTGTGCCCTGGCATTGCAGAAGTCTATGGGCGGCGGTGACTACTTACCATCAGGTGGCCCGTTTGCTCGTCTGCCTATCAAGGCAGTAAAAAATAAAAAAAAATGTCTACCGCTTTGCTATGGATGGAAGTGGACAATTATTATTTCCAACTCCTCCTAAACTTTCTATTTGATTAATTTCGTTGCGTTAAAAGACAATTTAGCATTTCCAGAGACTCGCCGAGCTTCACTGCTCGGTGTCAACAAAAATGCGTGCCACTGTCGATCCTGGTGCACAGGAGTTACAGTGGCGGGTGTGTGGGCACTGGGCGGGATAGTAACCCCACAACCCAGCAACGGGAACCAAGTAAAAAAAAAATACCACACCATCCCAAAATAGCACTAAATTAGAATCTAGAAACACAGATAAGTTACCTATTCCTTTCAATAGAGACAGAATGCCATTGGTTGTCAGCCAACCGGTTGCTGGTCTCCACGGACACTCCCAACGGCGTGTCACCAACTTGAAACTGGAACTGTAGCTGATCACCACCAATTATCGACAATTTGATGTAGTCTTGTGGACCCTGGAATTAGAAATACATCGATATCAAATGGGCTTGTCATCTTTACAGCACCTAGACTGGCAAACGAAGAAGTCGGTCACCCGATGGCAAGTGATCTCCACCGCCCATGAATACCCACAATACCAGAAGAATCATAGACGCGTTGCCGACCTTAAAGGAAAGGGGATAATTAAGGAAGTGAGAAAGAGAAGGAGATTTTAGCCTCCGGATATCTTACTCACCGTCTAAAACGCAATAGCAAGCTGCTACTCAACATCGGTTTACTGGGAGATAGTGGTAACAACCCAGTCGAACCGGCTCATTCACGCTGTAGGCAAAACTATCTGCAATGTGGCTCTACCACTCTAGTACCTAATATTATAAGCAACTTACCTTAGAGTGTAGAAGTACTGCATTTTCTCTCGTAGTCTTGAATTCGAAGTAAATGTCACCACTGTGGCCGAGGTCGAACATGGGTAGTATTATTACAGAATCCGATATACGGAATGTTATCGCATTGCTGAACAAGTCTGGAAAAATTAACAATCTGTTTTTATTCTGGAATGGCACAGTAGGCCTCGATTTTTCTGGGATCCCATCATCAGATCCTGATTTGGTGCCAATGGGGCCACTTGGGAAGTATCCACTTTAAACAAAAAAGATTTTTTTAATGGGTCCAGGCGTCTTCGAGTAATCGGGGAACATAAATAAAATAAGATTCCGACGAATTCCTCCTTTATTTGAAGTCGGTTAATGATAAGGTTTGAATTTCAAAAGACTGTTGCTAGAGTATACTAATATTGACATCTTACCATCTCCCTCACACAACAGCGGTCCCAATGTATACCGTCCCTCTTTCTCATCAAGATGACTGCCCGTATCGCCGAATCTAAGCTGCTTCACTGGTAAGAATTCTTTTTCAGTAATTTCACCGCCGTCTGATTGGAATTCTGTGAAATAAAAGCTCAACATTGAACAAATGAACAAACTTTTTTCAATCATTTCGATTAACCAACTTTCAAATCATAAAACCGCATTCAAATTGGTCCATCCGTTTAGGTGCTAAGATAGCATAGATAGATAGACGGATAGACTGACAGACAGAAAAAGGGGTTAATAATCTTATAACACCTGTCTTTTTTATCAGAGCTTAAAAATATTTATCGATATTTTTAAAAATTATCGAAATTGTAATTTTGTTTGTTGATTAGATCATTATTAGAACTGGTATTATAATTAGACAATATATTTTACCAAGCATGTATTTTTATCGATATCGAGTTGATTGGAATGATTTATTAAAAGATTGGGCGTAAGGGGTCTACATCAGGCCTATCAGAACCCATTACGTGGTAGGTCTTTCGTATGCGAGGCTGTTTAAGATAGGTACAACAACTCGGTGTCTATTTGTTCAATCAATAGTGTGTAGGCTGTTGTGTTCTGATTTGTAAGACATTAAAGCCAGTAAAATGCGTGAGCATTATGAGAGTCAGTGAGCAGTCCAGTAGCATGCAGTATATATGAATGTTGTGAGTAGAGAGTACAGACCGTCCGGTTTGAGATGCGTGTACTCGGCATCGCAGTTGCACCACTTGGTATTGTCGAGGCAGTCGCCCAGCACTCCGCACTGGCACATGCGCGAGCCGGGCGTGGCGCCGGCCCAGTAGTCCATGCGCTGCCCACTGCGCGATACCCACCACGCGAACGGGTGGAAATTAGACTCCTCACCTGCAGTACATCACATAACCTCAATGCTTTATACACGAAATGCGTGCGTTAGTACACCCACGTTTCACCGAACTTCCCATAACGTCCCATGATGTGATAGTAGGCGAACCTATCGCCACACCGGGCACAATTCTAAACTCCGGGCTGATACTGAGCATTTCAAAATCGAAAAATCTGATATCCTATGACCCGAGCCCTCAGCACAGCAGCCGTACTGCGTACGCATTACAACTGCGCCACCGAGACACTCGTCTACTTGAAACATACTTGTATTAAACTAGATAACAACCACCATGCACATGGATAAATACCAACACACACTGCTGGCTCGTTCAAGTGAACCGCATTCCGGGATCAGCCAGTTTATATCTTGAAATAATAGGGTAGTTTCCTATTTTTAATTTTATACATTATTTTATAAACAACAGAAATAATACGCAAAAGAAACCCTTTTATTAAAACATTATCATTATTGGTTCAGAAATGTGCCCGCAGTTAAATGTTGGTATGAGGAAAAGTGGGTGCGTAGTAGGGATATCTCACTATCTCGCTTGCACGCGTGCACCATAATGAACATTTTACTCATTACGTCAAAGTTTGCGTCGTCTGTCATTTGACAATTACCCCTTCTACAGGATTTGAATGGCTTCTAACTTATTTGTTATTGGTCCGATTTATAAAATTATTTCTGCAATAGATTTTGAGTAACGTAACTTATTGATTTAAATAATAAAAAAACTTGTCAACTACCCTATTAGTATTGAATAGGACATACAAGAGGCATACATTTATCCCTTACATGACAAAATTATGTACGAGCGGCTCATATTTTTTACATGTACTACTTTGAATTTTATGTCGCGTTTCTCTTTTACTATTCTCATGAGCGGGCGGAAAACGAGCGAGTGTGCTTCAACACGCCTCACCCCATTTGAAGTGGGTTTTTGTACCGGTTCAGTATAAAAAAGAGGGGACTCTTACAAACTCATTTAAAAATTGTCTCCTACTCAACACTATTTGGACTGCACTTATACTTACACCAGGTGCAATAGAATAACTGCCATGTTAAGGACATGTCGACCGTAAAGAGACATTATTATATTATTATGTAGGCCTGAAGTTACTAAATATAAAAATAAGTTTAACAAAACTTAAAAACCGTCTTCAAAATAAAAACACTGAAAAGTCAACATTTACAATTTCTATAGGTCTCTTCAAAGTCATATCCTGTGTCGCTGCCGGTCAAATAAAATTGCATTGAACACCTGTTAATAACAACATTGAACGACCCACGGTACGGTAGGTTTTATCAATTGTACAGCACATGTATACATACTGGGTGAGTTGAGGAGCCTGGAGTGTCTGCACATGTACTCCAGATGCTGCATGCAGTTGTGTGATCGGTTGAGTAATGCTTCTAACTGTTGCCTGCTGGCATCGTATGTGATATCCTGCCGGAAGCTGCCTGGTTCCTGGTATCCATCCACTAGAGTACTGACGGAGGAGGAATGTTGCACCGCTGTTATTATGCGACCGTCCGCTGCAACAAACAGTATATTTTTATTTTTTTTATCCTGTCTCGGCAAAGTGACTACGCTACACCTGATGGTAAGTGTAGCGCAATCCATGAATACTGTCGACCAACGATAGACACTGAATCTATCGCAGATCGGCAGATTTATCCCGGCCGGCTTAGTTGCTTCTTCACACTCCGTTTAAAGGTTCCCATGTTATAGGAAGGAGGAAACACGTGCGTCGGCAAACTATTCCACAGCTTTATGGTCCGACAGAAGTAAGATTTTGCGAACTTCTTGGTCCGAGCCGAGATGGAAGAGACCACGAAGCTATGGTTTCGCAAGCCAGCACGCGCGGTTCTGTTTAGGAATGATGAAGAAGGAATAAGGTTAAACAATTCCTCAGAGCATTCACCTTCCTTCCTTCTATCGACTTTTCACTAAAGTATCTTAGTTTGATTCTCAGGATAGATCCTATCAATGAGCCTAGCATAATCATCAAATGCCATAGACAAAAGCGTCTACTTCGTGGCTCTACCACTAGTGACAATGGAACAAAACTTCCACGCGAGCAATACCGCGAGTAAAAGCTAATCCTACTAATATAATGTGAAAGTTTGGATGTCGGGAGTTTGTGGGTTTGAATATTTTTTAGTTTGGATGTTGAAGAGGTTGTGAATTTCGATGTTTGTTAGTCAATCACGTCTAACTGCTGAACGAATTTGGTTGACATTTGTTACACAGGTATACTACGACCTAGGGCGGTACCGGCTACCAAGCTTCGGATTTATGCAAATCTATCTTCGATTAGAGAGCCAATGATACTGTCGTACCGCCGAACGACCGTTTAATGGCCAAAACGATGAACATCGATTGATGACGTCACATGAACTTCATTAAAATCGATTAATTTGAATTAATTATTGCCGCCTGCGGGCGATTTATCTGAATGGACTTGAACGCCGGCGGAGTTGATGAAGTTCGGCGAATTAGGCGATACCGGCCCTGGAGGACACTTGTTTAATTTCGTTAAATCATTCCCGCGGTCAGAGCCGTGCATTAAAGCTAGTAATATATATATTTACTGACAGTAGAACTCGCAGGTGACCGGGAAGGCAGGCAGAGGTCCGGAGCCGTCCACGTCGATGTATATTTCGGCTGAACGCGACACTGCTTGCACGTTCTTGTACGCCTGACACGACAGGGGGTGGACAGCTAAACAAAAAAACAAATTATATAAACGAGCAAGTAAGCACTTAAAGCTAAGTGATCACCGCTACTCAATAATACCTTTATTGCTAAATAATCAGTCAAGTACATTGCCAATTAGGCAGGTTCCGAATCACCGGTAGATTGAAATCATAAAATTTAACATACGCACTCACGCCTGTAATCCTCGAATGGGTAGGCAGGAGTATAGCCAGTACACCCACATTTCGCCGAGCGTATCTCCGTCCCACGATGTGATAGGGGGCGAGCCTATCGCCATACTGGGCACAAATTCCAGACTCCAGGCTGATACTGAGCATTTCGTAATAGAAAAACCCAATATGCATCACTTTTACCCGACCGGGGATCGAACCCGAGACCTCAGCGTTGGCTTCAATCGTAACGCGTACGCATTATAACTGCGCCACGGAGCAGTCATAAATTAACGTTAAAAAAATCCCTAATAGCCTAACTCTGAGTATAGATTTAATCGATTACTTAATGACAGTTAATTAATAAAGTGCTGCAGTAAATAGACAATAGCAATAACTTACATGTATGACATACAGCTCCGGCATATCCGGTCCCTTGACAGTTGCACGTGAACTCCTCAGCAGTCTGTGTACACACACCGCCGTGCTCGCAGGGGTTCGGGTTACATCTCAAATTATACATTATTTCAATCTACAACTTGTAAAATATAGCCAAATAAAACACTAGTGGGCTTAATATACACCCCTCATGATTCTTTTATATGTCATAGGCCGGCAAACGAGGGTCATCTGATGGTAAGTGATGTCCACCGCCCATGTACGCCCGCAATACCAAAATAATAATGGGCACGTTACCGACCTTAAAGGAAAGGAATAATTAAGGGATTGGGAAAGGGAGGGGGATTTGGGCCTCCTCTCACTCACCGTACGAAACGCAGCAACAAGCTGCTACTTTACGATCGATGATTTTTTATCGACTCGTTTTGTCGTGAAATAATCGGTTATAACTGGTAATTTGTTTATGTCTATCGAATCTAACATGGTTGCATATAAGACTCGACACGGTAATCAAAAGAAGAAATAAATATAGAGAAAATTATCTTTTACTTCTCTATGATATTTTGTCTACAAACCCTTATACGAACATTTGACGTTATCGAATGTTGACACTCTTATCTGAGATACTTGTCGTCAATTGTTTTCTCCCTCGCACGCGGAATACTTCGTCGGATCATGTTAGCCTTCCAGAGATGACAGCCTCCGTGGGTTGTCGGGCCTTTAGCCGACTGTGAAAAGACAGTGACGACGACAGACACAACGATCAGTGCCCTGTCACTAAAATGGGTTTTACCTGTCAATCATCTGACAAGCATCGAACACGAGTTCGTTGGGACAGCAGTAATCCTCCTTTTTCCAGTCGGTTGGCAGCCTGTAGTTTCCGTCGACGGCTATCTTGCGCATGCATCCGATGAACCCACGAGGGGGTGCTTTACCACCTACAAATACAAGTTACAACATTGAAATAAAACTAGTTTATACGGATTTTATCGCGGTTTAATTTTAATTTATTCCCGTCGTTTCGAAAGCTTTTCAGCCTTCGTGGTTATGGGAGAGACTGAGGTGTCGGTCGTCTCGAAAAGTTAATGTTACATTGGCTACCTTCATTTTAAAATTATACATTTATTTTTTTATTATTTTATTTCCCGTGACCACGAAGTCTGAAAAGCTTTCGAAACGTCGGAAATAAAATAAAAATTAAACCGCGATAAAATCCGTATAAACTAGTTTTATTTCAATGTGTAATATTCGCGTAAACCTAAGAAATCACTAAGTTACAACATGTTCAATAAATGTAATTAACCGTTTTTCTGAAAAACTCACAGAAATCCTGTTCCTGTAATTACAGGCAGGTAGGCTGTAAATGCAGGGCTTCTTTCATTAAAAAAAAAAGTTTTCAAAACTACTTAGAAAAAAATGGAAAACCCAATATAGTAGCTCATTCAACTGGGTCGCGTTCCAGAATCAGCCAGTGTATATCCAGTAACTTCAAGCCGGCATAATTCTGCCGAACCATTCTGCCATAACCCACCTGCTATATAGTAAGTGCTTCCGGTCAGGAACTTCAGTCTCTTGGAGGTGTGTACAGGCCGTCTGTCCAATGAGATGGTGAGAGAGTCGATGGCCATGGTGACCATCAGCGAGTGCCACCTGCCGTCGTTGAACTGCTCCAGGTAGTTGTCCAGCTTCACCCGGGGCATGTTCTGGGTCTCTAATTCCACTTTGACTTTACCTTCCTCTAAATAAACCTGCCAATACAGATAATAATAAATAAATACACCCAACAGTCACACACATAGTCCTGATCCCACACTAGGTTAACTTGTATCGTGGGTGGGAACTACGAGGGACTTGCCAACCCACAACACCCAGACCCTAAACAATATTTTGTGGATCACACAATCATTTATGCGAGTGCGGGAATCGAACCCACATCCTCTCGTTCGCAGCCGGCTCGTTCTCGCTCGCTCTCTCTCTCGTTGCGCCACGGGGAGTGTCAATAGTCATAGTTTAGACTTGATCTTCGTCTCATTGTACTAAAGACAGCTTGCTTAGGCTGAGAAATTGCTGTACAAAAGGGTATAAATTGTAGGTCGAAGTTCCCCTCCCCCAACCCCTTAATTGTTCAAACTTTGAAGTCGGTGTCCGAAGGTTTTGATTTTTTAAACATTATTTTAATTTATTTATTCGTTACACCTAGTTTTTTATAGCAGAGTCCGGCGAACAAGCAACTGGGTCACCTGATTGTAAGTGAACGAAGGGGGATTTGGGCCTTCGGTTTACCTCTAAAAATACATAAATCAGTAATTTAGAGTGACATACCTTGACATGTCCGTCGGAATTGAACTTGTGATAGAGGAGCAGGCCGTGCAGCTCGTAGGTGCGGAACTCTAGGGATATGTTCATAGTGTTGGCGCCGGAGTAGCCGCGCAGCTTCGCGAACGAACCCGCGCGCAGGAACGTTATCGGAACTACGGGCGGCTCCTGTACATCATAATATATACATGTCGCATCGTGGTCATGAGTACGGGTCGTCAACGACACACAAACGTCATAATGACGTATACGGAGCCTAGATTGGAGAGGGTAAACTTTTATAAAAGAGCGTGCATTCTGTAATCGCGTTGAGATCGTGCTGAGTGCTCGAAAGTAATACCTGCCTAGGAACTGTATTGTGTGTACAGTATAAAAGTGACAATTTCCATTGTGACCTACATTACCAAAGTAGATAAAATTAGTAAGTAACCTGCAATAGATTATTTACTCGCTCGGATCGTGTTAATGCCTACAACGAGTGACCGTGAGGAGACCTCCTCCGACATATACATACACTAGCTGTCCCGCAACTATAGCAGCGCCACCTACCGGCTCCAATTGTGAATATAAACCAACCAGGGCGCCACCCAAACGCATACAAAAATAACATTCAAATCGGGCCAGCCGTTTAGCAGGAGTTCAGTCACATACGTATGTACAGTAGAATTATATATACAAGATTAGCCGGAAAAGGTGTAGGAAGCTGGAAATCCATAAAAGTACCCGTAATACTGAACAACATTTATCCTTACATTTTTTTCATAATACCCCATATTTACAGAGATATTGTTGTTCAAAGAGTTTAGAAAAAAATACGGACACGTAATCCTAAGATCTGCTGTTTTAATTTGAAGCTAACGAAAAGAATTGCGGCTATGCGGTTTGGCAGACTTCACATACCTTATGAAATTCTTATGAAAAACTTCTCAGGTATGCAGGTTCCTCACGATGTTTCCTTCAACGTTAAAGCAAGTGATAATTAACAATGAATATACACATAACTACAAATCCGAGGTGCTTGCTGTTGGGGCTGGTTTCGAACCTGCAACTTTCGTCTCGTACCACTTTCCACTGAGCTATCATTAGATATACCATACGGGGCATAATTCCATACTCCGGGCTGATACTGAGCATTTCATAATAGAAAAACCCGATATCACTTTACCCGACCCGGGGATCGAACCCCAGACTGCACCACCGAGACATTGATAGCTAATAAATACAATTGTATCAATACTCACAGGGCATGCGTACAAAGTGTGCACTTTTTGGAACTTGAAAGGCTCCCCTGACTCGTAACCTTGCTTCAAGTCTTGGATCACGTTGGTAGCGTTCAGGTACATGTTCTCGATACATCCTGTGAAGTTTTGGTTCACGACCAACCCTTCTTGGAAGTTTGGTACCCCTCCAATGTATAACTGATAACAAAACAGATATTATTGATTTGAATGTATGTCAGTTAGTGTTTTCTTAGGTTTACGCGAATATTACACATTGAAATAAAACTAGTTTATACGGATTTTTCTTCTCAAGCTGGGTCGTTTTGGATGCTGTTGTAGTTTTAAAACACGTGCCGTTTCGGTAAATGTCTGTGGTCCATATCGACTCAAAATATTTAATAATTCTGGACGTTTCCATAGTACAAATATTGTTACCAATGTAAAATGAAAAGACAACAAATAAATAATTTTGTGTATGTAATTGCCCAGTGTATTTTGACGATGCTATGTATGTTATGTATACATTAGTTGATATGATTTCTATACATAAGTTTTTTTATTTTGTACTGACTTGTCATAAGCGCTATTTTAATTGCCTACATGATTAATAAACTATTTCATTTCAAAAAATAACATAAGAAAATGTACCTACAAAGAAGAGATTGTAGATTACTCACCGCCCTATTAAGGTTGAGCCTTGAGAATTCTCCTTTAATCCTGCCCTGTACAATGACCCTGTCTACAGAGAAGGTGATGTCTCTTCTGTTGCGCGATATTACTACGTCGTGCCATATGTTGTCGTCGAGTAGACTACCCACAGACATTGACGAGGACGTGCCTGAACCTGTACACAGAAAATATATATAAATAAACTAGCTGTTGCCCGCGGTTCCGACCGCGTGAATGCCTATTTCCAGGATTAAAGCAGTCTAGTCGCATCAAGCGAGTCGTAGAGTTGATCGTAGAGGGTTGAAAATTTAGGGTTGTATGAATTTTTGAATGCGGTATCATAAAAAAATAAAAACAAAATTTTTGTCTAAAAAATAAAAAAAATAAAAATTAGGGGTTGACTGACCACCCTTAACATTGAGGGGGATGAAAAATAGATGTTGGCCGATTCTCAGACCTACCCGATATGCACACAAAATTTCATACAAATCGGTCCAGTCGTTTCGGAGGAGTAGGGACGAACATTGTGACACGAGAATTTTATATAAATAAATAATATATATGAAAGGTTGTCTGGTAGAGATCGCTATAAGCGATAAGACCGCCTATTGTTACATTTATTATTTTGTTTTGTTTGTTCTTTACTGTAATATTCTGCATGGTGTACACAATAAAGTTTTATCTATCTATCTATGCTTCAGTTTGTGAGTGGTAGAGCCACGCTATAGTTACATTTGTCTATAGCGTGAATGGGCTGGCTCGACTGGATTTTTACCACTGTGTTACAGAAAAAACTACGTGAAATGACAGCTTGCTGTTGCATTTCGTATGAGTGAAATTACCGGAGGTTCAAATCCATCCACCTCTTCCAGAAAGTTCTTTTACATAAAATTCACACTAGTATTCTATAATACGCGTAGTTATACATGGCAATATGCTCTCCAGGTAACTGGCGCATTATCGCAGGTAGAGCTGAGTGCAAAAGCTAGCTTTACATCTTCCATCTGCCCTTATCCCACTCGCAGTGGGGTCGGCGTAACATTTTTTTTACCACATGTTACAGAATGATTTGGCTTGTAGTTTATACGACCGGCTGCCTCCCTGACGTCAACCCCTCTGCGGAAAAACACCCAGCCCCGAAACATATATTTGTGGATCACACAAACATCTGCAGTGACCGCTATCCAATCCGGTATAAGAATGTATCAGGTAACCTTATGAGTGGTAGAGCCACGCTGTAGACACTTTTGTCTACAGCATGTATGGGCCGGCTCGTCCGGGTCGTACCACTGTCTCACAGAAAACCGCCGTAAAGTAGCAGCTTGCTGCTGCGTTTCGTACGGTGAGTGAGATATCCGGAAGCCCAAACCCCCTCCCCTTCCCAATTCCTTAATTATCCCTTTCCTTTAAGGTCGGCAATGCACCCATGACTCTTTTGGTGTTGTGGGCGTACATGGGCGGTGGAGATCACTTACCATCAGGTGACCCATTTGCTCGTTTGCCGGCCTATGCCATAAAAAAAATGTAATACTTACCAAGGTCGACATTCAACACGAGTCTGTTATCCCTCAACTGCAGCGCGACGTAGTCTCCCTGCGTCCCCCTCGAGTACAGCACAGCTCCAGACGCCGTGCTGGTCTTGAACCTGAACCTCATCACTTCACGAGACGCTGATATAGGATCCCGCAGCAGATCCATCTTCACGAGAGATGTGCCGTTGAAGTACAGGGTGTCGGCGACTGTTGGCAAATATATCGATTTCATATTTCACAGTATTAAATAACACAACTCTATCAAAAAGAAAATTGTCTTTATCCTAAAATTTATTTTATGATTTTTTGTATTTCTTATGCTTTAAAACAAATGAAAAATGCCCATATTCCTTAAAAAGTTTGCTTTTGTGGTATAAATTCTTTTTCTTGAATATGTCATATTTTTTCATTTACATACTCATCATATTTATAAAAGAAACTTTTCAGGCCATTTTTTTACCCAACTTATCGACATATCTATCGAATTTTATACTCTCTTATCAAAGACAAAATTCGTGTTGACCTGTGTAATCGTTTTAAGTTCCAAAAGCCTTTAATATAAAAATATAACAATATGTAAATTTTCATTCACTCTTTCTAGTGTTATCTATATTTGGATATGTTTCAGTTTGATGTTTATTAATCAATCACGACTTAACAGCTGAACGGTTTTGGGTGAAATTTGGCACACAGGTAGACCATGACCTAGTTTAGGACATAGGCTAATTTTTATCCCGAAAAAAGGGCGGAGCCGCGAGGAAAAGCTAGGTATCAGTATATAGGGGCGGTTCCGGTAGCAATCCTTAGATATAGCTAAGGATACCCCGGGGCCCCTCCACATGCGCCGAAGGCCACCGCGGGGTTTTAGTTGGTATGCCGGTGTAGGTTGTATATAGTGTTAGGGACTCGGCCCAGCGGTCGCTCGGATTTAACATCTCTCCCGGGCGGCTTAACGCTGGGTCGTAAGACCGGTGAACCCAACATAACCGTTCCGCCTTCCCCCGGGGCGGGGCGGTGGCAATAATACGCTTTCCCCGCGACAAAAAAAAAAAAAAAAGTATCAGTATATGTTCCTAAGTATGATTTTTAACGCTATATTAATTGCGCTTAGAATTTACCATCAAACTTATTTACTCACTCTTACTATACTACTACTACATTCCCATTTACACAGAGTTACGACATAATCATGCAATTTGAAAGCGATGACATAATATTCTCGTAAACAAACAAGTACACTTACAGTCAAGTACAGTCAGTCTCTCCCGTGACCACGAATGCTGAAAAGCTTTCGAAACGTCGGGACTAAAATAAAATTAAACCGCGATAAAACCCGTATAAACTAGTTTAATTTCAAAGTACACTTACCATAGTCACATCCGTAAACCTCGACCCTCATGGAGATCTTGTCGCGCCATCGCATCGGGTTGATTCTTATGAACTGCGCTATAATAGGCACTTCGAACTCATTTTTCTGCACCGTGTTCCCATCTTCGTTGCCTTCGAACATCTGTTGGGTTTTATTAAATAAATAAATACACCCAACAGTCACGCACATAGTCCTGACCCCACACTATGTAAACCTGTTTCGTGGGTATCAGGAACTACGAGGGACTAGCGGTCCCACAACACCCAGACCCGAAACTCATTTTTGTGGATCACACAAACATTTGTCTCAGTGCGGGAATCGAACCCACGGCCTCTCGCCTCGCAGCCGGCAACTCGCCCGCTGCGTCCTGCTCGCCCGTCAAAAATGTATACTTGTATACTTACTTATTAGTGTAAGCAAGGTGTTAAATATTACGGCTAAAATGCTGTAAATCTTCGATTTAAGATTATGATTTATCTTTGAGCCCACATAGATACAGTAGGTACGTAGGTACGATTTAAATTATGCACTTCGGCAATCTTCGTGTATTTGAGGAATGCGATCGCGTTGTAATGATGACCTAATACAAACCCAGTCTGTATACCAGAGGCAGGCAACAGGGTCACCTAATGACCCTGGGCGGTGGTCATCATCGCCCATGAACATACCTGGAGAATTATGGACGCGTTGCCGACCTTAAATGGAAGGGATGATTAAGGGATTGAGAAGGGCAAGAGGATTAGGGCCCCCGGATATCCCACGCATCGTAAGACATGTAAGTTGCTACTTCACGTCGGTTTTCTGTGAGACAGTGGTAATAAATAAGTCGTTTTCTGCCGACAAGCAGCAGTGTGTAAGCACTGTTGTGTTCCCGTTTGAAGAAAGAAAGAAAGAAAAGTAATTTATTTGTCACAACACATTACACAACATGCATACATCTTTTTGAATTATAAAATACTCGTAGGTATGGCAGGATTATTGCACGTTGTGATTGTGTAGGTGACCATTCAGCGTAATGCTGTGCTGTGGCGTGAACCACACAGCGCTGATTTTCAGTGGTCACCTTAAGTGACATCCGACGAAATGCTAGCGAGGCCTCAAATATGTCCTTATGAAGGACAGGAATATGAGGAAGGAATATGAAGGACATTGAAGTGAAATTACTGGGCATTATGAGACTTAACAACTTATGTCTCGGGGTGACGAGCACAGTCCAGTGCAATGTATTGCTTTTTATTTCAAAGTTCTGTGTGGCATTGCTTCTGTTTATGGGCAGTTAAAATAAGTCGATTCGGCTTATTGATGTCCATATAAATTTAGCCTATTTGAGTCGATGGTTATTGACAATAAATTGCAATTGATTTAACATGATGACTTGGAATGACTTGAGTGAATAATATTTTGACTTAATATTGATTGTAGTTTTTTTGTGTTTTTGTCGGTTTTTTTTTGTTAGAATGTTCTTATACATTCACAATACTACAATCCTACGATCAATATTCAAGCCTCGTAAATTGTTCTATCTCGATCGTCCAACATTTATATTATGAAGGACACATATAATAATATAATGAAACACAATAGGGTAGTTGACTAGATTTTTTTTATTATTTAAATCAATAAGTTATGTTACTCAAAATCTATTGCAAAAAGAATTTTATAAATCGGACCAAAAATAAATAAGATAGAAGCCATTCAAATCCTGTAGAAGGGGTAATTGTCAAATGACAGACGATGCAACCTTTGACGTCACTGTGTAAAATGTTCATTATAGTGCACGCGTGCAAGCGAGATAGTGAGATATCCCTACTACGCACCCACTTTTCCTCATACCAACATTTAAAGTCATAACTGCGGGCACATTTCTGAACCAATTTTGATTGTGTTTTAATAAAAGGGTTTCTTTTGCGTATCATTTTCTGTTGCTTATAAAATAATGTATAAAATTCAATATAGGAAACTACCCTATTGCTGTCACGATTTGCACCCTCTCAGTCCGAATATTAAATAAGACTGGCACAATGCCAATGGAAACGGCAAAAACGAGGGTATGTTCGAGTACGAACAATTTCAAATTATATAAAACATACAATAATCTTATATCGTGGAGGATTTATACACGCTAGGGCTTATAAAACACATGTCGTTTATTAAGCTGTCGCTATAGCTCAGCAGGGAAACCAGACACGAGCATATACCACTGGTTTTTTTAAGTTACGTGTGTACATTACGAGTTTACGAGTGGTAGAACCACGCTGTAGATAATTTTGTCTACAGCATAAATGGGCTGGCTCGTTTGGCTCGTTTCACTGTCTCACAGAAAACCGGCGTAAAGTAGCAGCTTGCTGCTGCGTTTCGTACGGTGAATAAGATATCCGGAGGCCCAAATCCCCCTACCCTTCCCAATCCCTTATTATCCCTTTCCTTTAAGGTCGGCAACGCGCCCATAATTCTTTTGTATTATGGGCGTACATGGGCGGTGGAGAACGCTTACCATCAGGTGACCCACTTGCTCGTTAACCGGCCTATACTATTAAAAAAAAAAAAACATACGCACTCATACGCACTCACGCCTGTAATCCCCGAAGGGGTAGGCCGAGGTATAACCAGTACACCCACATTTCGCCGAGCGTATATCCGTCCCTTATGTGATAGGGGGCGAGCCTATCGCCATACCGGGCACATATTCCAGACTCCGGGCTGATACTGAGCATTTCATAATAGAAAAACCCAATACCACTTTACCCGACCCGGGGATCGAACCCGAGACTTGAGCGTTGACCTCAATCGTAACGCGTACGCATTACAACTGCGCCACCGAGGCAGTCAGTTACGTGTGTATTCATTGCTAATTGATTGATATCATTGATTGTATTCCGTTTAAGGCAACATTGTACACCTATTGCTCAATAAACATTAACATTATTATTAATTATAGCTTGTTTCAACTGTGAACTAAACATCATGAGGAAACCTGCTTCCGTAAGAATTACTCATGACAATTTCGAAGGTAAGTGAAGTAGTAATGGCAATTTAATGCTATTTGGATTTAATTTCATTAGCATGTGGATTCTCGTATCTTAGCACGCTAATCATTCGTGTTAATGCTATTTGCTAATATAACACAAAAATATAGCGTTCCCGCGGGTGCGAAGAGGATAGCACGATGCCACCGTCGCGTTGCTGCGACGCGCTAATACACGAATTACGAAGCGACAAATGAATTCATACTTCACATAATTTCGCAACTGAATTGCGAAATATAATTTGCGAAATGCTAAATAAAACTTCGCATGCAAAAATGCGAATGCTAATGCTAATTAATCCAATACTAATATGAAGTCTACCAAGCCGCATTAGGTCCAGTGTAGTGGACTAAGATCCAATCCCCCTAATTCGTAGAAGAGGCCCGTGCTAAGCAATGGGGCAGTATAATACAGGGCTCATATTTATTCAATAATTATAATACTAGACTGTACTAGGTACACAGTTTGTGCCAATTATCAACATATTCCTACTTTATTAGTTTGTCAGAAATTATTACACGAAACTGTATGCGATTAAATTATGTGCATACAAAGCATGCCTTTAGGAATTATATGTAAATGAGTGTATACTTAATTTGCACCATATTTTTGGACACAACTAACTACTAACTAACTACTATTAGTTCCTTCAAAAAGGAGGATGTTCTCAATTCGCCTGTATATTTAAAGGTTTTGTCTATAGCATGTATGGGCCGGATCGATCAGGTTCACAGAAAACCGAAACAAAGTAGTAACTTGCTGCAGCGTTTGATACGTTAGTGAGTGAGATATCCAGAGGTCCAAATCCCCCCTCACCTTCCCAATCCTTTAATTGTGTATGTATTATTGTAAACTTTGTTGGCAATCCTTAAATAATAAAATAAAAATAAAATTATCCCTTTCCTTTTAAGTCGGCAACGCCACCTTGGAACTTCTGGGTATGTGTGAGAAAATGAGCGCTGGAGATCACTAACCATCAGGTGACGCACTGACTCGTTTGCTTACACACTTACAAACTTACGTAATAGTAAATTAAATGTATATGAGATCTTACGTTTATTTGTTAGTTCCGTTACAACATACAAAATAACGTTATTCTAAAAACCGATGTTTCAATGTCCTAATAAATTATAACCATATGGGGTAGGCTGTCTTAAATATTATCTTATAAATAACATTTACTTAGAGATTGAAAAATCGGCTCATTACTATACTAACCCACATCCGCATTTAGTTAAAACATACAAAGATCAAAGCATCCCATAGATTAGGGTCCCTAATAAAGAGTGCGACCAAGTAGAGAGATTACAATACCTATTATATTTATTAGTTATACACACATGAGGTATGCAAGGATCGTAGCAAGTGGAAATCCGTTGTCTCTGCCTACCCCTATGGGAAACAGGCGTGAGTCTATGTATGTATGTATGTACACACATGTTCGCGGCTTAACCCCTGCCGCACCATAACATTCGGGTCTGGGTGTTGTGGGACCGCAAATCCTTCGTAGTTCCTTATACCCACGATATAAGTTAACCTAGTGTGGGGTCAGGACTATGTGTGCGACTGTTGGGTGTATTTTTTTTAAAGTACTATGTTTTAGCTGACTTAGGCCAATTGCATCTTGCGTTGTCCTCATCGTATGGACCTTTGTTATCTATCTCCCTCAAACTTACCTGTGAGAACCCATCAGCACTGGCCACCGCCCTCCAACTCTCACCGTCGTCAGAGTACTGCAGCATGTACTCGGTGACATACTCGTCGGTAGCGTACCGGCCCCTGGTGGCGATGCCGTGCAACTCCATGCGCTTGCGCAGCTTCACCGTAAGGTGTTGGTAATACGAACTCTCCTGCGCCGTCCATGCCGATGTACCTTCACCCGTGTTTGGTGTTAGTGTGTGCATTTTTGGGTACAATTCTGACATGGCAGAAATTTTGTGTAGCGTAACAGATTTTCTTTATAGTATAAGTATTATTGCAATGGTTTTTATTTATTATTTTAAGCAGAAGTGGTTAGCCCTATGGTAGGTGGTCATCGATCGTGGACACCTGCATTCAAGAAACGAAGTCGTATAATCTTGCGCACCACGCGCCACTATTTCAAATTGTGCGTGGTACTTTTGAAATATTAAAGTTCGGTTACTCACAACGGTATCCGGGGTGGAGCAAGGACCCCACCTTGCCCCACCGTTGCTACGACCATGACTAAATTACTAGAGGCATAATTATTACACTAGCGACCTTTCAGTAAAGAAAGTGTTGCCAGCCGAATACCGGGGGTTATGTTATGTATTTCAGTAAAAACTATCAGTTTGTGGATTGGAGAATTTTAAGTTACGGATGTAGATTGTTTCAATACCAAACAAATTCGACTTTAATAAATAAACATTACTTACTCAAGATTAATACATTAAGTACCATTGCAAAGCCGGAATTGAAATTATTGTATTATAATAACGTCTACACCTTTTCATGGCAGAATTGTACCGAGAAATATATATTAGTGGAATTAATAGGAAATATACACAATGATGATCAATTCTGTTATAACTGCCTAAACTAAAACCAAACTAAAATATATCATTTTTAATTTAGTCCAGTTTTATTTATAGTCCAAACTTTAACAGCATATTCTAATGACTCAATCTACAGGTTATGTCAGTCATGTCAAACTAAATTATTAAATACTGTCATTTAATCGTGACCATCCATTTGACAGGACAGGAGTACACTAAATTTAGTTAAGTTTAGTTTCGTGACAACAGAATTGACACTATTATGCCAAGAAAAAAATCTTATTATTCCATTTAAGCATAGTAATTAGTTTCAATAAGGGTTGTTATACTAATAAAAAATCTAAAACTACAAAAAAAAGCTTTTTCTATTTACATGCACATACAAAATATAGCTTTGCGTTGTTACCTTGACTTCCCCGCCTGCGGCTTTGTACTGCACATAGTCGAGGCCGTTTGACCCATAGCTGATGTGGTACTCTTGCACAAACTCTTGAGAGTGCGCTCGTCCTTGCGTGGCAACCCTGGTTATATTCTTTACCATGCCCAGGTCAATTATCAACTGCTGATCGAAGTCGCTCTCAGACGCTGTCCACGCATTCGTACCTTTTTGTGTGGAATTAATTTTTACTCTGGTATCCCTTTGGTTTGTTAGATGTTTTTGAAGTTTATTTTTGAAATAATAAAACTGTGTTATGATTTCAAATTTATTTTAAAAATATTCGTCTTGAGATTATATCTTTTTACCCATTAACAATGTATGTATAACGTAAAGCGTAAACACAACATGCAAACAAACAAAAAAAACTTAAAAAAACACAAGCTCTACATAAATGTAAGTCTCACAAAAAGCAACTCTATCCCCTATAACATTAGAAATGCTTTTTCAGCTTCTTCATGAAATCTTCACTGAACTGCTCATCAGGGTTGTATACCAGCTTGGCTTCTTGTACTAACTCATCAAACGTCAGAAACTCGAATTTCATCGGGGTTGCATCGCGCGCTCCCTTGCAATGAATAGAAACGGCGACTGCGTGACTGTCGTCTATCAACGTCTCTTGGAAAATCCAATCTTTTTTCAATACACCCTTCTCGTACAATGTCGTGTCAGTCACAAGCTCCCCGACACGCAACTCGAACGTATCTATGGTGAAGCTGATATCTTTCAAGGCGATTGACAAACCCACCCCTATATTCTTCACGTAACTCTCCTTCAAACACCATATTCTATAGAAACATGCAATCTGTTCCAACTCAGTCCGAAAACTCTTTATAGTATTCCATTCGTGCTCGGAGAACTGTCTTGTCATTAAACGGAAGAACTCTGGTATATCCTTATTCACTGGAGGTTCAATTTTCATTACATCTATACCTATGTTAGAGCCCACATTGCCAGCTAACACAACATAGTCTCCTTGATGAGACACATTGAAACTTATTGGCACGTTTACAGCACCCAGCAAATATGGTTTGCCTTTGTCGTCTCTGGCGAAACGTATGTCCTCATAAGGGATTGATGTGGACATGTGAACATACTTTCTCAGCATGAGACGTCCAGCTAAAGATGACTTAGCGTCTTCTTGGAACACAAATTTATCAATACGCTGCTTCTCCTCTGGTTGTATGTAACTGGAAGCCACCATAATTTCTTCTATAGTCGGATTCCATTGTTTGGCATTAAATGCCCATCTTACATTGGAAATGTCTGCCATTATTTTGATTGCTCTCTGCTGTCTATATATCTTTGAGGTCCAATTACCGTGCAGTCTGTGGACCTGCAGACCAATGAAACTTCATTTCACTTTTGTTCCTCTTCAATATATTTTTGCAGTTTTATTCCAACGATAAATGTAACACAAGAATAAGCAGAAATAAAAATAAACACTTTTATCATGCAATTTGTGGCTACGTAATATTGCATATAGTTATATCTAGCACACAAATAGTGCTACTAAAGCATTGTATTTGTAAGATTATGTTGAAAAAACTAACAATCAGAGTTCAAGTTCATTTGACCTAATCTCACTTTACTCCCAATTAACATAAATCAACTGAACTAATAGCTGGATTGTTAGCTTATCAAATGTGTTGACTAATAAAAGAAAATGTATAAAAAATTAAAACAACGAAAAATTTAAATCAAAACAACACTATTCGATTTTTTTGCAACTTTTAGCTACAACTGTAAATAAACTTGGTGCATTTGCTATTAATACTGTAAAGTTGACTTGCACAATGATCTTTATATATGTTTACACACTAAACATGTCACTTAACAAGACTGGGATGGTTGGCTCTCACTTGGGGATGCTTACATCCAGCAGTGGATATCAACAGGCTGAGATGATGATGAAGATGACTAAACATGTTTACTGCAAAAACTTTAATGTATACTACTAGACGGGCTGTTTAGACGTAAAATTGCATCACAAAACGCAGGAGTTTGGCAGCTCACAAACAGAGAGCGCGATAGGGATTCTAGTAGAGTAAGCGAGATGGTAATATTGAGTTACGGTCAATTGACCGTAACTTAGTGTTACAATTTCGAAGTACCGCACAGCTTGTCTAGTAGTATACATTAAAGTCTTTGGTTTACTGCCATAATTTTATATGATTTATCATTTCCTGAACATATTTAATGGCGACTTACGAAAGGTATTTTAATGTATGGGAGGGTCAGTAAAGGGTGCCTGAGGAGAAGGCATGCCGATCAAATAAATTATCTCTGACAAGGGCATGTCATGAGTACCCTCAAACGGCGAAAATATATGAGATGTATGAATGTGGAGAAGAGGCATGAGGTGTATCCGGATCATAACATGTGGCACTCAATAGTCTCTGTCTACCCTCATGGGATATAGGCGTGAGTATGTATGTATTTAATGGCTAAATATTACTAAGGATCATTAAGCAAGTCATTCTAAGTGTAATTTGGTAAAAACATGACTCAAAATACTAATAACAGTTATTTATAGGTTATGTATTTTTCAATAAATAGCAATAGACTGCTTTATATTGTTACTTCCTTATACATTTTAAAATTGCTATTTTTATTAATAACATAAGTGTTTCTGTGATTCTCTTTTGCCAATAAGTTATAAAGCAGTAAACAACTGAAATGTTTTTATTACAGACCGATTTTGCAATATTATTTTAAGACTGCAAATTTAAATAATATCATATGTATATATGCCAAATAAAGTTTCTAAATTGCCTGTTTTTTGCTTAATTCATTATCTGGCAAATGATATGTATACAAACATTGAAAAATTGGTTTTAAATGTTTATAAATAAGATATAATTTGGAATATATATTCGGAAATATTTGGAAAATATTAAAATTAAATAGCCAGTTTTTAATAGTATATTATCACTCATGTTTTGACAAATTTATTATACAGTTATAGTTGAAAAGTCGCTGTTCCTTTATATAGGTACTTACCATACAATTTAGCATTATCAGGTCCTCTATCCCTCAAGCTCGATGTGGCTGATAACTTGGCGCTGGCTACCAGAGGCTCGTTACATTCATAGTCATAGTAATGTATTGCGGAATCTAAAAATAATAATTACTTAAACATCTCATTGCACTTATCAACTTATTGGTCTAGTGGCAGTATTTTTGGGCTGAGTAACAGTGAGTTACTGGGATCAAATCTCAGATCAGGCAATCACAATTTGTGCTTGAATTTTCAATATGAAAAATCATATTGAGTTGCCAAGGAATGAAATTTATGCCCGGTATGAGGCTTTGCTATTTCCTATCACATCATGGGACGGAAATAAGCTTACCAATATGTGGGTGTTGTATTAATCATCTATACTAAACACTAATTGTACAAATATGAAAGTTTAGATGTAGTTTGTAAGTTTGTGAATTAATGGTTGAAAGGATTTGGATGAAATTTGGCAAACAGGTAGAGCATGACCAGGATTCAGGCATAAACCACTTCTCATCTTTGAATCTGTCTCATCATTAAACCAATTAAATTGAAACTTAGTTGTTATTGTTATAAATATATGTAAAATGCAGACATTTATTTATTTATGTACCTCAGTATTAGTATTAGTAATGTAATAACATTCATACTTGAGTAGCTTTGCATTCATATTTAGTGTCAACAGGTCTGATGAGTAAAAATCAATGGCAAAGAGAAATAAAACAACTTTGATATTATGTATGCATCCGCTATAAAAATCGCAGATTTTAAATCTATTCAACTAAAGAGCCGCTGCTGATTGATTGAGGAAAGTAATAAAATTTGAAACCACACAGTCATAAAGTATGCATCATTAAAATACTTGAATATTATTTATATATCTAGGCAACCGTCGGAAATCGATAACTATGTTTCTTTATAAAATTATAGGATTCCGACGTTTCCAAATAAAATCATGTAAAACTATGACCATAATTCCATTGCACTACTACCTAGCGATGTAAAAATGTAAATGATTTACGTACCAGCGTTGGAATTGGTAATGCTACAACAAAGCAACACAACGAAATAATACACAGAACCGCTCATCATAATTTCATATTTGTATATACGTAATTATTAGATTGAAATATTTAGAAAACGAAATAAAACTGTTTGATCATTATTGGCATTGTCAAATTCACCAAGCAAGCAAGCCGGACAACACCCAAGCAGGGCTGCCAGTATTTTTTTTTAAAAAGATTCAGTAAATTCCTAGAAGTAATACAAAACAGTTCATATCTTTTTTTCTTCACTACTTACATGATGGTGTAACATTTTAGATGCTTTTTCTTAAAGTTCGTCTAATGACTTCCTTTTTGTTTTGTATCCAAAAGGAAATTATAAACAAGATTTTATGATACAAAGACAATACAATCGGACACCGAGCTATACAGTCTTTATATTAAATTAATATACTGGCAGTCTTGTACCCAAGTAAGTTTCTTACGATAAAAAGTTTTGTAATAATGATTTATTAGTGCTTTCTCATTGGCTCGATTCACCAAGACTAACTTGAAATAACCAATCACAGCAAAACATAGTGACGCATTGTTTTGTCACAAATCACAAATTACCGCCTTATATTCTTTCAAAATAAATTCGTTAAAAACGTTAACCTCTCTGTCTTAACCATGGCTTTAAACTACAGCTGGTGGTTACAACGAGAGGTCGTCCCCCAATTTTTTAACGAGTTCGCGAAACTCCTATCCCACGCGGAGCACTCCTCTAGAGTGTGCGCCGCTATGTCCTCGTCGCAGCTGCAGTGGTGACAGTAGTGTTTCGGCTCTTTTCTGGCTATACGGCACTGGTACCTCCCGAAGCAACAGTGCCCCGAGAGGACCTGCACCAGCCGAAAGGTCAGTGAACCGTGCCGCCTGTCGACCTAGTCGTTCAGAACCGGGTGGACAGCTTCCGGCACCGGTTGAAGTATTGGCCAGCCACTGCCTCTACTTCTGAAGCAGGAACTGCTAAGCGTGGAAATTCCGCAGTTTTGTCTCCCCCAGGTAGGGGCGTTCTCCTCGGATCCGGAGTTCCACGCGCCTCTCGTATTTTCAATTCTATTGAATTCTATTATTCATTCATTTATATTCTATATTATTATTATTCAATCACATAGTATTTTTAAATTCGTAAAATAAAATATTTGTTATTTTAAAATTGCCAGTACTGCTGAACGGCAACTTCATAGGTAAAGACCTAATAAATTCATTTTAACTTTTGTACGATAATTTTGCCTCTTAAACGATAATTTTACGCTTGTACGATAAATGCCTTGGCCTAGACTGTGTGCCTTAGAATAAAAACCTCTTTGTGCACACTAATGATTATTTATTAGTTAATAAGCATTATGCACATAGCATTTAGTCATTGATATATTACCCATTTAGTAAGCTTCATACGCAAAGAGTTTATCAAAAAGTATTATACTATGCGTAGCATCTCTTTATTAGTCTGTGATTATACTAGTTAAGGAAATATTTATGTTTCTGCAAGTGGCAACACTTAATTTTCTTCCAAAGAAATTTGTTCGGGAATGGTGATAGAATATTTTCATAAATTCACGAAAAAGTACAACGATTTGTTTAAAAATAACTATCTGTGGACAAAAATCATTAATCCGATGTTTTGTGACTTTTGTGGAACAGTAAAACACAATTAATTACACGGCAAAGTTTTTAGTGCGCCATCCCGTTAATATTTTCTTTGCCACGTTTAGGGAAGATATTCGTTGTTAAACCCTTCTGAAAATGAACATTTTTATTTAGAATAAGGAGTTTATACAAGGTACGTTTGAAACAGGTTTAATGTAAATGTAAATGAATCATTATGCGATCATGACATCACGGCTGTGAGCCGACTCTTAAATGGAGTACTCTTCGATCCTAAATTGTCAAAACACAATTCGTATTAGAAATTTTTAAAAACTAGTAGCCTGTAATTCCCAAAGGGGTAGGCAGAGGGAACCAATACATGCTTATTTGGCAGAGCTTATTTCCGTCCCGTTATGATAGACCCATATCGATAGAAGGCGAGCCTATCTCAATACCAGGCCAATTCCAGACTCTGGGCTGCTACTAAGCATTTTGTAATAGAAAAACCCAATATCACTTTTACCTGACCCGGCAATCGAACCTGAGACCTCAGCACAGCTGCAGTGGTACCGCTTACACATTACAACTGCGCCAACGAGGCAGTCTGAATTTGTATTACCCATTATTTATACCCAGTCACTGAAACAAATTTAAGGCAAAAAAACATTGACAATTGTGGGTACAAGAAAGTATTTGAGAATCATAATATGGTTCCCTAAGTTGTATCACAACAATAATAATTTATTAATTTAGATTAAAGCTTAAATTCTGAGTGGTAGAGCTACGCTGTAGACAGTTTTGTCTACAGCATGAATGGGCCGGCTCGTCCGGGTCGTTACCACTGTCTCACAGAAAACCGGCGTAAAGTTGCAGCTTGCTGCTGTGTTTCGTACGGTAAGTGAGATATCCGGAGGCCCAAATTCCCTTCCCCATCCCAATCCCTTACTTTCCCTTTCCTTTAAAGTCAGCAACGCGCCCATGATTATTTTACTATTGAGGGCGGTGGAGACCACTTACCATCAGGTGACCCACTTGCTCGTTTGCCAGTCTATACTATAAAAAAATAGGTACTTAAAATAGGTAGGTGGATCATATTCACGATTCTCTGTGCAGTAATATTTTTTCCAATAGGAAACTAAATCCTTTGCAGTGTAATGAGCACAATCCGAGCCACAGCTTAATGTTTACTCCTTTATCTTAATAAATAATTATTTTATGTATCCAACATGATGCTATGTAAAAAATGTTTTTTTTACGATAGCTTTTACATAATCACCAGGAGTCAGCACTACTGTGTCTTCTTATTTTTTAGGTTTCTTACAGCTGGTAAAATACTTTTTTTAATTTTATAAGTAAGCTTGAAAAGGTATATAATGGTTAGTAAATTAAAATTGTATCATCATTTCGGTAATGCCTATGGTCCATATCAACTCATAAAAAAGATGAATAAATAAAATAATAATAATACTTAACAATTCTGGATTATTCCATAATAATAATGTAAAATGAATAGTTGCCCAGTGTATTTTGATGATGCTATGAATGTTATGTATACATTAGTTGGTATGATTTCTATACATAGGTTTATACTGACTTGTCATAAGCGCTAATTTAATTGCGTACATGATTAATAAAACGATTTCATTTCATTGTTAACAGTATCTAACATGTCGAGCATGTCCGATCGTAAAGCTGAGCTGGAGAGGAAGAAGGCGAAGCTCCAGGCTCTCAGGGATGAGAAGGATCGTCGCAGACGGGAGAAAGAACAGAAGGATGCTGAAGAAGCATTGGTAACAATAATTATTAAATACTTTTATTATACTTGAAATAAAGGGGAATGGATGAGGAAGGCGGAGGACCATCAAGTGTGGTGCCAACTTGGAAAGGTCTATGTCCAGCAGTGGACGAATTCAGGCTGATGATGATGATACATGAAATTACAAAGAAAAAAAAAATGAAATTAAAAATACATACGCTAAGACTGTAATCCTTGAAGGAGTAGGCAGAGGTGTAATCGGTTTGTCACATTTCGCTGAGCTTAATTCCATGATGTGATAGGGGGCGAGCCTACTTAAGTCTCCGGGTAACAAGCCTCAGTCCAGTGCCGTGCAGTGAATTCTTATTCAAAGTTCTGTGTGGTGTTGTCTGTTTATGAGGAGGTGTGGTGCTTACCATCAACAAGAAACCAGCTTTCTTTATCATTGAGGCTAAAAATGTAGCTTAGACTCGAATGACTTATCCTAGTGGTCACCAAAATCAATGAATCTACGTATATCCGGAGGCCCAAATTCTCTTCCCCTTTCCAATCCCTAACATATTCCCTTTCCTTTAAGGTCGGCAATGCGCTCATGATTCTTTTAGTGTTGTGGGCGTACATGTGCGGTGGAGATCGCTTACCATCAGGTGACCCACTTGCTCGTTTACCGGCGTATACTATAAAAAAAGAATTTCACATGAAATTCTATTAACAGCAAAGAGCATCAGTCGCGTCCAGCATGGACAGCCGCAGGGATCTCGACGAGATGCTCTCGTCCCTCGGGGTGGCGCCGGTGAAGGACGTCCTGTCTTCTCTGTCATCCATGACGTCTCTCACGCCGCCGCAAACAGCATCACCGGATGCCAGTTTGCCTCACACAGATAAATCTAGCTTGCCTGCGAGCGGGTGAGTTTTGTATTTACAATAGAACACTAATGTTCTGACACAAAATTGTTCAGTGGTACAAATAATCTAGTGGTACCTACCAAGATGGATTCTCGAAACAAAAGGCATAGTGCACACAGTGTCTATGTAGACAAAGACACACATATAGTGTTATAAAATACACTTTTAGATGGACTTGTTTGTTTATAACAAAAACTACACCCAGAGAGAAAAACTAAAAAACACATCTCAAATCTCCCATCAGCGGTCCCAAGAAACCAGCACTGCTGCAGGTAGTGTCCGTGCAGTCCACCGACATACCTCCAAAGGAGAATGTTACATACGCCAAGCAGACTCAAACCACAACGTCAGGAGTCAACGAGTTGCGTGATGGTAAGTGTTACTTTCATAAAGTGTCTGATAGGTTTAGTGATTCAGTTCTAAAATGTATATCTCAATACCATTCACTACCATTTGTTATGTTTGGGAATTTAAATTGATACATATATACATACGCACTCACGCCTGTAATCCCCGAAGGGGTAAGCACAGGTGTAATCAGTACACCCACATTTTGTCGAGCGTATCTCCGTCCCTTATGTGATAGGGGGCGAGCCTATCGCCATACCGGGCGCAAATTCCAGACTCCGGGCTGATACTGAGCATTCGTAATAGCAAAACCCAATACCACTTTCCCGAACTGTAGTTCGAACCCGAGACCTCAGCGTTGGCCTCAATCGTAACGCGTACGCATTACAACTGCGCCACCGAGGCAGCCATTTAAATTGATAGAATAAATTAATTATTAAATATGAAATAAATTAGAATGATGCCACAAATTTATTCATCAAGGTTCATAAGAGGACAAGGGTATTGAGGGTTGAAAAAATAATATTTACAGAAGAGGTTCAATACCTACTTTACTTCCTGCCAGCCGTTATTCTGGCTTAATCCAGGGTCCGTCTTCTCATACCATAGATTTCACTGGATTTGGTATTATATGGGGCGACCCGCCGTCTGACCCTCAAAACCCGGAACGGGAACTAAGTTTCGGCATTGCCTCGTCCTTTAATCAACAGAGTGTACCATGTGCAGGTGAGGTTGGCTTTGGACCTAACATTTTGGTGGCACATTTACACTGATTTATAGAATCTAAATATAAAAATGTATTTTGTAACTTTTTAAAATTTACTGATAAATGGTAGTGAATGTACATTTGACTTTAAAAAAGAAAGTGTTTTGTCCAATGTTCAAATTACATATATTGTAATTCAAGTTTTTTTTAAAGATTTTTTAATGTATTTCTGTTTAATTTACAGAGTTTTTGAATAGTTTATAATGTGATAAATTATTTTAAAATATACTCAGCAATGTTCAATTTTGAAAATATATTAATCAATTTTAATATTTCACTTTATTTGTTTATGCAAATTCTCTAAACATGGAGTGCTTGTTTTTAACCTTGGAGTTTTTTTTTGAATTTATGGTTATGATTTGTGCATAATCACAGCTCTTTTTGTTTTTATTAACAAGTGAGAGATAGCATTTTTCTTTTTTTTTTCTTTTTTATGTTAATTTATTTAACTGTGATGTCTGGGTGAAGGTTTTAACTATGTGTCATTTGTTAATACTGGTTAATTTCAATACAATTTACAGAATAAAAAATACCTAGTTTTAGGCATTGAGTTTTTTTTTATTCTCGTATATGGGAAATACATAACTAATGAGAAAAAAAATAAAAAAAATGAGAATGTACTTAAGTTTTGAAGATTTGATAGACCCAAGAAATAGTGATAATTCCATAGTTTTGGTTTAATCCTAATTGTAAGATCGTAAAAAAATTATAATAGAAAAGTGCAAAACAATCTAAAAATGATATTTAGTATTGGCAAATGACACAAATCTCAAATATTTAACCAATGACATCTGTAGTTATGAAAGCAGTATTTACTTTTCACTTCATCTTCTTTCATTGATTTGGCCTTGCGATTTGTTGCCTGAATTTTAATCATAGAGAACACATTTAAAAAAATACCTGGTGCTTATTTAATTCCATTTCGATAAGCAGATTAAAAAAGAAACAAAAAATTATGTGCTAAAATTTGATTGTCTCGCACAGCTTCGGCATTTGTGCCGTCCTTTTAGTTTTTTTATGTATTGCTATATGTCCATTCCGTCGCCCTGAGTACGGAACGTAAAAAAATAAAATAAAAAAAAGTAAATACTGTATGAGTTTTCGGTGCAATGTTTGTGTTTGTGCTACCATAAAAAAGGCTGCTCTTCCAATGCATCACCGCTTGCAGGATACATGGAGGACTGGTGGCGGCCGCGAAAAGGTAATACATACATTATTTTAACACTTCTTTTGTGTACTGTAGATTATTTATTATTTCTATTCATTGTTTTTTGACTGAGAATAGATGTTACGATATTTTTTCGTTAGTCCGATCAGACCATTAGAAAACACTCATACATTGGCTTAAATTACAATACACGTCCGAGTTGGAAACATGGTACAACTGTCTGAACTGACGCTTTGTGTATCAGTTTAACAAAAACCAATAAGTTTGTTGAGTAAATGCGATCCGATAGTATGATCAGACCGTTTCGTAGTTCTGAAGCAAGATCGAACATCTATTCCCGGCGCGGCGTAAGAACTCTACAGTACACTATGCCGTGTGTCTTTGCCAAGTCCAACAAAATATGGGTTTTGATAAAGACTTTTGGCTAGCACCATAATTAATGAGGTTGATTTTTGGATCCAATATGTATAAGAAACAAATTACTATAAAGACTGTCAATAATATAGCACAGCAATGAAAGCACTAAAATTGACAATAATATTGCAAATAAATTGAGCATAATTTCAAGTAATAGAGTATAGTAGAGTATTTTAAAGATAAATAATACAAAACTGCTCGCAAAATAATTATTCACAGAATAATTTCCACTAAATCAACTTCTTTTTTCCACCGACATAGCAACAAATATGAATTAAATTAATTAATTAATGAGTTGAAAATAACAAACAATGTTGATAAACATACATATAATATATATTTGCACCTTTTACCTAAAATGTTATCAGATCATAGGACGGATGGATATAAGCTCAATGAACCGTGGGTGCATTAGTTGCATCTCAGCCTTCTCTTTCGGAAATAGACCTGAGCATATGTATATTTCACATTGAAATAAAACTAGTTTATACGGATTTTATCGCGGTTTAATTTTTATTTAAGGTAGAGGTCTCTCCCGTGACTACGAAGGCTGAAAAGCTTTCGAAACGTCGGGACTAAAATAAAAATTAAGCCGCGATAAAATCCGTATAAACGAGTTTTATTTCAACATACGTATATTTTCTTCGCGCTCAGACTAATTGGAAAAATATATTTATTAATGTCATCACAGTTACAGTTTTTACTTGCAACTTTTTGTATTATTTTTAAAATGTAAATTTTTCAGTCTGTTACAATGTCGGTGGAAAAAATATATGTCATTGATGTGTTGTAATTAAATGAAATCATTGCAATAATGAAAGTATGCATGTTGAATATTGTGTGATGTAACAAAATGTATTTATACGTATTTTTATTTTAGTACTTATGTAATATAAGAGAACTCTTGAAGGATACGCAAGGGAAACTAGTCCTCCATTATATTTAACCGCTCTTACCTTATACTCAATTGTTTAAATTTTATCGAAACAAATATAGACAATGCTATGTAAATACACAAGTGTAAATTACAAATATACTCATTAAATAATCTTTACATTTCTAAATCCAATAGGCTAGCTTGCTTTATTGATGTTCCTAATAATAATTATATTTACTGAAACATTGCTACATACAGTTTGAAATTGACGCTTGCGTTTGGTAGAAAAATATTTTTATAAACACCATACATACAGATTTAAAAAAGACGGCCAAGTTATCGGAAATATTAAATAATTTAAGAAATAAATGTGTGCTTATGGCGTAATATATGTTTTGTTACATCGAATGTCATTGTAACTAATACACGTGTGAGTCATTGGGTGAATATACACGTTGAACAATAGCGATTCCGAAGGCATCAACGCGTATGACAACAGAATAACTTATCAAGTCTTCAATGGCATGTTTCTTACGGCATGACATTTAAATTTGATAGGCTATGACTGTCATTACATGCTATAGTACAAGTGACTTTAAAGTTTCAATAAATGCTTCACTGATCAGAATGCTCGGCTCGTTTTATCCTGGCACGACAAAATGATTACACTAGACCTGATGGTGAGAACAGCGCAGTCTAATTAAGATATCGACCGTCAAGAAACATTGCGTCCTTCGACTGTCGCCAGAATTATACCTGCCTGAAGTTACTTGATCTACACTGATCCACTATGACGGGGTTTTCACAGTCAGTATACAGTCGGGTACAACATGATCAGGGTATCCTCCCATCAGCATGGTCCAGGTCTAATAATAATTATTAACCAAATGCTTTATAATTTGAATATTGATATTGATTTAGTCACTTGTATTAAAGCATACTATAGATTTGTGCCTTCAGAATCTCTTAATGTCAGAGCATGTTCCATTAAAGCACAACATTCGCGGCAAGAAAGCATGGGCTCATGTTTGGACTAATAACAAACACCATAATCATTGTGAATATCATACATGCATCAGAGTATCTTAAAACAAAAATATATTCACAAAAAATATGTATGTACATATTATAATGTATATTCGTATGTACAGGTCGTTGCAAAATGTCTATAGATGTAAAAAGATATATATTTTATTTTATGCCAAATTCACGAACTCAACTGACGGTATATTTTTATTTTTTGTCCTTTTCTAGCACACGCAACCGACTACTACGGTAAGTCATTATTCCTCCAGGAAGCTTTCTGTCACATACTAACACGATATCTCATATCAGTGATTAACATGGTGTCGGTTGTATTATAGCATAAGTTTCGATCTAGTACTGTACATAGACGTTAGATTAGGTCCTTTCTGTCACGCTTCTAGATTATTTCCTACTAACATAGGATAGGTGCGGTTCAGATTACTTGATACGATTAAAATTTTATAGTCTATAGCATAGTGAAACGTTTCATTTTATCATACGCATTTGTTATCAAGAAATCTGCTATACATTTGTGATGTGGGTCGAGTGACAACTAAACATCGTTTTGATGTCGAAATCCTTTAATTGTGGCCTTCCAGAGTTCTCCACGTGGTTTCCGTAATGGAAATTATACAATATGGCCGCAAATAATAATGAATAATCTTATGTTTATATTGGATTATGGTGGTAGTATGGGGTGCCATATCATATCACGCCGACTTACCCTTCCGAATCGACTAACAAACACTGCACAGGTCTTAACACGAGGACCGATGTCGCCTCAACAGTTTCTACAACTCGTCGTTGGTGTATTTCACAAACATTTGGACCAACACTCAGACGAATTGTAAAAACTCATTTGACGCAACACGTTCCGTTATAGGTCATGCTGTAAAGTATATAAGCACTGTTGATATGCTAATCTATGTATAAAGTTTTGAATATATGTTATTATATACATATATATATATATAAAATGGTCGAAAGATACTGACATATTTTTTTTTGTTTTTCCTCCCTTTTTCAAGACGAGTACAATCTAAACCCGGGTTTAGAGTGGGAGGACGAGTTCACAGGTAGGTTTCAATTCCGAATCATACAAACAATCATACGAACTAAACTAGCCCTCTGTAGAGCCTGTGCCACCTTTCACTTAGCATGGTTTTTGTTTTGTAACTTACCTTATACTTTTCATATATTATGTAACGCTGTTTTATTACGTACGCTAACATATTTAACTTAGCACAACTGATTACCTCTGTGTCGTGTATGTGGAATATAAATGGGTATATTTATTACACAACAAAATTATATCAACATGTATAACGTAGCTCTAGTTTTAAAATCGTCTTAACTTAATCGTGTTAAATCGGGACAAAGCTTATAGCGTTGTTAGTATAAATAAAAAAATAATACCACTATGAAAAGAAAGGGACAAAATATTTAGTTTTCTACAATGTAATAAATAATATGTACTTACAAATATAATTAACTAAAAAAAAGTCATAAGCATTAACTTTAAAGTGCCCATTCGATTTGGAATAAATGTTAAATCCCTAGCAACTAACTTGTAATGTTTGTCAAAAATGTACACAGACACGAGCTTTTTCTAACCAGCATAGATGTTTGCTCTATGCATCCAAGCAATAAAAAAATACATAGCTAACTCTACTCATTGCATCTGGCCGTAAAACTAGAGCTACGTTATAATGGTAATACATATAATACAACATTTTATTTATCATTATAAATAATACATTATTAAAAATACTTAATGCATGTGACAGAAATTACATATGTGTATACGCATGACTGTAAGTCATCCTTTATTTTGGTCGGATATGTTTTTTATATATATTTTTATATGAGACATGTATCTCTCTAGTGGAGAGCTCGGGAAGTTATTTTGCATTTTTTAAAAGCTTTCTGTCACTGGAGCTAACGCTTGTAGGGAATTGTTTAAAAAAAATAATTTGTATGATTTAGTTGCACTAGTATTTTTTCGTTATTTTTAAGCCCGATATTTACGTTGTATGTTAAGGTTTTATTATTTTTATACGCTTTCAGTTTTTCCATAATTATTTAAAAATGGTTGAAACTTACTTATTTTTTGCATCTTATCGAGAATACAGTAATTTAATTAGATAACTTGGCCGCGCACTGCCGTACTTTTTTTATTTACTGATTATGGTTATTTAATTAGTATTTCTTTTTATAAAAAACTGAAAGTTTCCTACGAGTAATTATTTTCTATTTTTTTGTCGCCGCGCAATCACAGAAGGTATAAAATGAAACGTGGTATGACGTTGATGCCTATGTATTATTGTGCATGTGGACTTTATATAAAGGTATATTATGTAGAATAGTAACCCCCACGCGGGAAAAAAGTCGTAATTAGCAGTTTCATTATTTATGCTTAAAAACATTACGTGATAATTTTGCAACAAAAATATTGGTCACGGTAGTGTGTCAGCCAAGTTCAGTTGTAAATTTTATTAGTATATAGTATAATTAGTACTATTTGCTTCATAGTATTGATTTGAAAAAGTATAAATTATTATTTTTATTTTAGTTCTGTATCTGCTATCTCATAAATTATTAAAGTAGGAATAAAAGCAGCTTTTATATAAAACCATAAATTCGTTCGATGTTTGTCATAAAGTATACTTGGATTTACAAATTCTTTTGACAGACTTTGACGGAGAATTGTGTGTTCACAGACACGCTTGTGTTATGCTAATGTATTTCTGAATATTCGCAAATAATCATCACCATTACCTACATATACATTACTTCATTAACAGTCTTGTACGGGTGATTTAAAGTAGTTCTTGCATATGAAATGTTATAAGCAATTTTAGTTTCTAGTTTCTCTTCACCCATCAACAGCTTCAACGTTTGTATCATTAATATGTAACGTATATCTTGTTTTTCTTTATTAAAAATATTTGAATGCTTAATTAAAGCTATTAAAATTAATACTTCAAATTGCAGCAGTGAATATAAGTCTTTGCGGTTTATTCTTCGGTAGCCTACGATCACTAAACAAAATAAAATTGTACAAATATAATTGCACCTATTTTTTGTTGAAATTTATTAAAGTCCTATAATATATATTATGTTGTATGCTTTTAAATATTACTAATTTGTATTGGTTTACAATTTACATATTACTGATGCAATGTGTCGTCCACAATACTCAACCACAGTAGTTACGTAGGTACACTAGTAGTTCAGTAGTACAGTTACACACATACACACGCGCGGGGTAGTTTCGTGGAGTTGGATACGCTGAACGTTTCGCTTTACAATTAATTTTACTAATCGCTGACATTCTAACTTCATGAAATTATACCTTTATGTTTATTGCGGCCGATTTGTTTTTTTTTTACTGCCAAGACACTTTGCCTGGCTGATAGAATGCTTGAATTGATATTTAATTTTTGGAGTACGTTCCGATGAAAAATCGGAATTGATTTAAAAAATCCTAACCTATTACACGATACAATTACACACGTGGCTTGGCAATACCAACATGAAAATACGGCCAAGTTGGTTCCCGTGACGTACAAAATAAATCGGCCGTAGACGGCATGAGTCATGACACACACGAGGTCGTCGAGGGCCATTCTTATTCACCGTCCAGTGCTTACATTCGACGGTGACGTGGCGCGGCAAGGTGACGAGGAGGATGCCGCGTTCCATGGCAAGCTCCCGCCGGGGATACTGCCCCACGGACTGCCCACTGTCAAGGAGGTGCAGCCAGCCGTTACCGCAGCACCGCCTGAGAAAAAGGATGATGAGAAGGATAAGAAAGGTAAAGGATTATTTTAATATGATAATATTCATAGTTGTTATTGAAAAGTGAGGTTGGTTTTGAGAATACATATTGACCCATCTATACAGAATTTATCCGGCAACTGAAGGCCTCGAAATGTCTTATCAATACACCTTGATGTTACTTCTGTTTTGTGTAGTGATGATTCGACAGGCGATATTGATGATAAAGAAATTGAAGTTCATATATTGACTTTTGAAGGCAGACGAGCTGACAGCCTACATGATGGTAAGTGGTTACCGTCGTCCATGGACATCAACAATATCAGAGATACAGCTAAGCTGCTACTCCGCCAAAATAATGTACCACCAAACTGAATAAATGTTCTTTATTGCGTTTGAGGAATCCATTAGAGGTAGTCGTATACAAGGTTAGTCGGAAAGGCTGTACGAAGCTGGAAATCCATAAAAGTACCCGTAATTCTGAACAACATTTATCCTTACATTTTTTTCAAAGTACCCCATAATTACAGAGATATTGCTGTTCAAAGATTTTAGAAAAAAATACGCACACGTAACTGTACTAAAAGAAATGTCTCTATTTCTTTTATTACATATTTACTCGTATCGGCGAACTCTTTGACAACGTTTTGTTTTACCGCTAGGCCGTTTGTCGGATGCCGCCTGTCGGAATGTCCCCTAAATGTACAATTCTTGGGTTTCGTAAGCTTCAAATTAAAACAGCTGATCTTAGGGTTACGTGTGCGTATTTTTTTCTAAAATCTTTGAACAGCAATATCTCTGTAAAAATGGGGTATTTTGAAAAAATTGTAATGATAATGTTTTTCAGAATTACGGGTACTTTTATGGGTTTCCTGCTTCCTACACCCTTTCCGACTAACCTTGTAGTATGAGACCTAAATATTTTACACGTTGTTAAATGATCCCATCAGTCCGTGAGCTGAGCGCCGACGAGAAGCAAACGATAATGCTGTCGTCTGAGTTCCAGCGGTTCATGAGTCGTGCCGGACGCGTCATCGAACGAGCACTCGCCGAGGAGTCCGTCGACATATATACTGACTACACCGGCGGCGGTGACGGGGAGAATGCGCTGTGAGTACAGAGTCATCTGCCTGGCGATATCTTGACTTATCAAGTGCTAATTTTGCCATTTTACTAAGATGTCTCCACTTCACCCTATCTTGAGCATCTTCCGTAGTGAGACTATTGGCTCTCATATCTCCCTCTAATACGTCAAGCCAGCGCTTTTTAGGGCTTTCTCGGGATATCTTAGTGTTTATATAGCAGAAGCTGGCAAACAAGCGACTGAGCCTTGTATCAGTCCTATATTATACTTGTTCCACTGTAGATTAGAAGCTTCTAAGGAGGGTTAAGCCTTAGTACATCACGCTTGCCTAATGCGGGTTGGCAGACTTCACATAAACTCGCTACATATTTTTCGTTAGTCAATAAGCACTATACCGAGTGGGCCAACATAGCAACAATAAATTGAGTTATGATTAAACGTTAAAATTTTCCGCATCAATAAAAAACCATAACATCGAAACTAAAAAATATGTTTATAAAACCAAATAAATAGCCAAATTTCAGCTAGTAAATGACAAACCTAAGCTAAACTGACCTTTGCAATAGCGGCAACGTCGCATCGCTTAATTTATGTACCTACGAAAGTCTTTGACCTGTGATATCAGCTGCTTCGGGTCGTCTCGGATTTACATCATGAGTAAAAGATAAGAAAACGAAAAATCAATCCTGTGACTAAACTACTGCTCCTAATTCAATGATTTTTGGCATAAACCCTTGCATCAATGTAAGGTATATCTGGTATGATTTAATGTTGCTATGTTGGCGCCACTGTGTATATCAACAAAACGACGTTTAAAGTTAAATGTACTTTGTTGTTGTAGGTTTACCGCTGGGTATGGTATCAACATGGTAAAATTATCAAAAGTTGCAACAGTATTTTTTTTTGCGCTTTGTTTTTTGTATTCCCGTATGTTATTTAACCTACAATATTTGATTTCTTTTAACATAATTCGTTGGAGCTTTCACCAAATTGGATTTATTTGTGCTACCAGTTTTTGCGTTCCATGTTTGAATCATTTATTTTCTCTCCGTTTTTGTGATAAATATTCTGATTGGCGAATAAAGTTCTTCAAAGGTGTGAAATTAACTCGAGCAATAAAAATTAAACCACTATATCCAAGGAGAAATAGGTGTTACCATAATTAGTTTGGCGGCGCACGTGTTTCCTCCTTCCCCAGCTCCGTGGCGCAGCGGGCGAGTAGTCGGCTGCGAAGCGAGAGGCCGTGGGTTCGATTCCCACACCGAGACAAATGTTTGTGTGAACCACAAATATTGGTCTCGGGTCTGGGTGTTGTGGGACCGCAAGTTCCTCGTAGTTCCTGATACCCACGACACAGGTTTACCTAGTGTGGGGTCAGGACTATGTGTGTGACTGTTGGGTGTATTATTATTATTATTATAACATGGGATCCTTTAAACGGAGTGTGAAGAAGCAATTAAGCAGGCCGGCACAATTCCACCGATCTGCGATAGATTCAGTGTCTATCGTTGGTCGACAGTATTCATGGATTGCTCTACACTTACCATCAGGTGTAGCGTAGTCACTTTGCCGAGCCAGGATAAAAAAAAACCGGTTACTTGCACGAGGGCATAGTCTTAAAGCCCGGTATGTTGATAGCAACCTAGTAAGAGATGCATTACTGCACGACTGGGCCTACCATTATGCCTCCGCTCGAGGCACCGATCCGGAGTAGAGGCGCCTCTGCACGTCCATTTTCTGAGTTCAGGCAAGACATATACCACGCCATGGGAATAGGGCGCCATACTGTGATTTCTCTTCATCTTAACATTAGTAAAGTTTACTCCTGAATGCAATCTCACAACTGGTTAAAGAGTCGCAACTATCAGTTACTATTTGAAATACGAATGTGTGTACACTGTACAGGTTACCTTAAGTTATGCAGTACTAAGTAGGTGCGATCGACAATAATGTAAATAAAGTGACAGTTTTTTTTCTGTTTTTGACACATTATTCGGAAATTGGGAAAGTGGCAAGGCGCCAATTTAGTTGCGTTCGATTATTATTACTTTTTGGTCATGTTTTACTGCCTTTTTGAGTACCTAAGAGAATAGACGGTTGGACACACCCTGTATATGATTTGTCATGTTTGTTAAACTCTTTCATGAAGAACTTGCAGCGGTGTTGAATGATTTCATAAGCCCAAGGCAGACCGGTGGTTGAGTCAAGCGTAAGATGCGGTCAGTCTACACATTTTTACTTTTCAATATGTTAATATGATCATCGAAGTCTCATTATTATGATTGAGATTACTCATCGTTTATGATCGGCGTCCCAGAATCTCTGTTTGAGAAAATTCATAACCAAAACAGCTGGCCGTTGAATACACGATTTAATGTATGGAGGTGGTTTCGGAGCTCACGTAAATCAGTTAAAAACGATGACAGCAACTAATAAGTATACCCGTATTTACTACCAGAACGTTAGAGGACTACGAACGAAAACTGGCACCTTCTATAAAAATCTTTTATCGTCATCTTATGATATGTTTGCTATTACGGAATCCGGCCTTAATAATTCGATACATGATGGTGAAATAGTACCACCCAGCTTCTATATAGTAAGATGTGACAGGCAGGATGGACGTAAACAAGGAGGAGTGTTTTTAGCAGCAGCGTCGCACCTTAAGCTTAACCGCGTTTCTGTTGGCAACGTGGACACCGCCTTATTTGAAGTCGTCTGTGCTACCGTCTACATCGGAAATTATTATATGTTTTTATGTTGTGTCGTTTATATTCCTCCAAAATGTGCTCCTTGTGACTATATGCATTTATTCCGTATTTTGGAAAATTTATCTGTCAAATACGATAAGATATTAGTGTTGGGTGATTTCAATATGCCGTCTACAACAGTAGAAATACAGAGTTATTTTGAATATGTGAACGCGTTCTGTGGATTTCGGCAGGTAAATAATATATGCAATATTAATAATCGTACTCTCGATCTAGTGTTGACAACGTCATTACCAAGTGACTTGGAGGTAAAATCGTCGGATGAATCATTAGTGGATATTGACGCACACCATCCCCCGCTTGAAATTAACGTAACACGGACGACGAGTCGAGCTCGATTGACGGACACGGCTCAACGACAGTCTGATAAAAATAACTTAGTTCGTAGTAACATAGGCGATAGCAGAAATAGATGGAATTTTTACAAGGCTGATTTTTCGACCTTATACAGTAATTTAGGATTAATTAATTGGGATATTTTATATAGTATTAATGACTCAAATATTGCTATTACATATCTATATAAGGTCCTTAACCAGGTTTTTGACAATTCTATTCCAAGAATAAATCACAGAGTATGTAGAGATAAGAGAAAATATAATTACCCTGATTGGTATACGTCGGAATTGATAAAAGACCTAAAAAAGAAATGGATACACCACAAATTATTTAAAAAAACAGGCACACAAAGTGATTACATGACATTTTCTCATTATCGTTCTCGAGTAAAGCGTAAACTTTCATTAGCATATGATTTATACCAACGACGATTACAGTCACATATAAAAGAGGATCCTAAGTCTTTCTGGAAGTTTATCAGATGCAAGCAGTCCAGACGCAATAGAACAGAGGTATCAAAGGACGGGCTAGTACTGGGGGAAACGGAGTGCGCAGAGTCGTTCGCTACATATTTCCAGTCGGTGTATAGCGGTGTGAGGCCTACACTGGACCCTGTGGCGGCAGAGCTCGAGGCGGGTGCGAGCGCGGGCGCGTGCACTGTGCACGTCGCGCAGTTAAATGCGCGAGATCTGCGCAACGCTCTCCGTCGCATCAAACCTAAACATTCTGTTGGCCCTGACGGCGTACCGCCGTATATAGTTAAAGACTGTAGTACGGTTTTTGAATGCCCCTTATTGCACATATTTAATTTATGTTTAAAGGAGGGTCGCTATCCAGATATCTGGAAAATTACTCGAGTAATCCCGGTTCCGAAAGGAGGACCGAATTCAGATGTCAGCGAATACCGGCCGGTTGCTGTGCTGTCTGCGTTTGCTAAGGTATTTGAAACTGCGTTATATACAAGCATTCTTAGTCAAGTAAGCTCGCGGTTGACCAACGCTCAACACGGTTTTCGACCAGGTAGGAGTACGGGGAGTAACCTGCTTTCTTTCATGACCTATCTAACACCAGCTCTGGATGCGGGGAGGCAGGTGGACACCGCATACTTTGACTTCCGGAAGGCGTTTGACACTGTTGATAACGACGTATTGTTGAGGAAATTCGCTGCTATGGGTTTCACTCCACATCTTTTGAAATTCTTTGCAAACTACCTTGGTGAACGAAGACAGTACGTAGAATTTGCCGGATACGAATCGAGACCGTACTACACGTTTTCCGGCGTGAGTCAGGGAAGTAATCTGGGCCCGTTGGAGTTCATCATAATGATTAACGATTTGCCGTCGGTAATAGGAGAGGCAGAATGTCTGTTGTTTGCCGACGACCTCAAGTTATTCTTATCGATAGCGGAGATCTCCGATTGTGAGCGGCTTCAGCGGGATATTGATAGAGTGGTGCAGTGGAGTGAGGTCAATAAGCTATATTTCAATGTGGCTAAATGCGGTGTGATGAGCTATAGCCGCGCGCGCTCGCCACTCAATTATCAATACAGGATGGATGCGGGAGTCATTCCGCGCGTTATTTCCATAAAAGACCTAGGAGTCCATATGGTACCTGAGTTAACGTTTCGTAAACATATCATGGAAATTTGTGGGAAATCTTTTAGGAACCTAGGATTTATTTTGAGACAATGCAAACAGTTTCATAATACTTCAGTTATCAAAATTCTATTTAATGCTCTAGTTCGTAGTCGCCTCGAAATGAACGCCATAGTATGGAATCCTCACGAGGCAAAATATAGTCTTATGGTCGAAAAAATTCAAAATAAGTTTACTCGTTTTTTATATTTGAAAAAGTACGGGGTGTATCCATACTACCCGTTGATGTATCCTAGTCTGTTCGTCATGGGCATGGTAGGATACTGCAGACTAGAGGTGAGAAGAGATGTCGCGCTCGTCAAATACGTGTTCAGGGTGTGGCGCGGTTGGATACATCATCCGGAGGTGCTGTCCGTGCTGCAGTTGTGCGTGCCTCACAGACGTGTTGGTACTCGTCGCTGTGTGCCGATGTTTAACGCGGTTGCAACGAGGACAAACATCTTAAGATTTGCCCCATTATCGCGAGCCATAGGATTACTCAACATGATTTCCGAACAAATTGATATATTCAATTGCAACTTGCCGAAATTCACTGAAGTAGCGCAAAAATGTGTCGAACACATTTCGACTATTTAATAAATGTTGTTAGATCTCTGTATATCTATAGATATAATAGACACACCGCACGTGTGTCAAGCCAAGTTTATATTATACTGCATGACAGTTAATTTTAATATAACCCCGCATTGGCCTTGGCTGTTATGGCGTTATATTTACTTTTACAATAAATAAATAAATAAAAAAAAAATAAAAATAAAAAAATTATCGCCCAGCGTTATTAGCGCAGAATGCTGGACAGAGACGCTTAACGCGACCAGAGGTTTGCCTACCTAGCAGGCTGGGGGCCGTTGCCAGGGGAACTTGACGGGTCAAGCAAAATTCGACCTTGGTTTAATGTTAATAAGGTCGAATTGCTTGAGTTGTCGAGTCCCGTGGCATCGGCTCGCGGCTCAAATTGGATAAAAATCCAAGTACAATGTTCATTCCAGTGACGACAAATCTGACGCGCGTCTATCCCTCGTGCGTACGTTCTACGACGAGCGCTGGTCTCGTGGTCGCTGCGTGACGTGCCTGGACTGGTCCGCGGCACATCCGGAGCTGATGCTCGCGTCGTATCACAACAGTGATGATGCACCGCATGACCCTGACGGCGTCTGCCTCGTGTGGAACACCAAGTTCAAGAAGTCCACGCCTGAGGACATCTTCCACTGCCAGTCGCCAGTCATGAGCGCCACCTTCGCCAGGTAACTAACTTTAGCCGTTCAGTGTCTGGAGAACACTCGAGAAACTACTCACCTTAGAGAAGATACACTGGGAGCCAGGTGAGCCTAGACGATTCATGTAATATTGAGTTCTATGGTCTACGGGATACAAGGGATTACGGCTATCTAGGGCACAGGTAAATGCGAAACACTGGGCTTGTAGTCAGCGTTCTTGATATTAGTTTTAAATATCCTATGCCGTCGGAAAGTCGTAAGAAACGATAATCTGGAGACAATCTATGATCCTAAGATGGAATACACTGTTTATAGCACATGATATGATGGATAGTTATATTTTATGCTAATGTTTTTTTTCAGGTTCCACCCTAATTTAATCCTGGGTGGTACATACTCTGGCCAGATTGTACTGTGGGACAACCGTGTTCAGAAACGGACGCCCATCAAACGCACACCGCTGTCTTCACTTGCTCATACGGTAATATCAAAATACTTGACAGCCTCCGTGGCGCAGCGGGCGAGTAGCCGGTTGCGAAGCGTGAGACCGTGGGTTCGATTCCCGCACCTCGACAAATGTTTGTCTGATTTACAAATATTTGTCTCGGGTCTGGGTGTTGTGAGACCGCAAGTCTCTCGTAGTTCTTGATACCCGCGATACAGGTTTACCTGGTGTGGGGTCAGGACTATGTGTGTGACTGTTGGGTGTATTTATATTTATTTATTTATTTCTTATGTAAAAGGCAAATATAAATGGGAGCCATATCTTTGTATGTAGTTATTACATACATACATACATACGCACTCACGCCTGTAATCCCGATGGGGTAAGTAGAGGTGTAACCAGTACACCTACATTTCGCCGAGCGTATTTCCGTCCCTTATGTGATAGGGGGCGAGCGTATCGCTATACCAAGCTCAAATTCGAGACTCCGGGCTGATACTGAGCATTTCGTAATAGAAACACCCAATACCACTTTACCCGACCTGGGGATCGAACCCGAGACCTCAGTGTTAGCCTTAATCGTAACGCGTACGCATTACAACTGCGCCACCGAGGCAGTCACATGTAGACATGTAGTTATTGTTGCCTCCATATGCAGTTTTATTATAAAATCACTATTTTTATCGTTTTTTTCTCACTGGAGGTGGCTGGTTGGAGGGTACCTAATACCGGCTGAATAGCGACCACCGTTCACATATTGAAAAAGCTGCCATACTTGCTCGTTCAGGCGAGTCGCGTTCCGGGGCTAGCCAGTGTATATCCAGTAATTTCGGGCCAGCATAATTCTGTCGACGGATGTAATGTCTCTTGATGGTGAACATTGTATTTGGATTGTACTGTACTTGACATCGAATCCAGTGTCCTCACATTTCCGTTCCAGTATAAAGAAGCAGAGAAAATCCCTAGTCTATTTTCTTATACCAAGAGCAATTCTATTATTTTTTCAATTATCTTCTATTAAACTGAGGCTTTTTGGTTCACAGCTAACATCAATAGTCACAGCATTACACTAACGCACGGTTTCTGAAAGGCTGATCAATGTTAAAATAACTGATCAAATGTCAAGTCGAAATTGAGTTGTTAGAAGCGTGATCAACACCTTTGATTTGACACACATGTTAGTTAACATAACTTTCAAATTAATATGAAAAATCGTATGTCAAACGCTACTAAAGAGAGCTCAAATATTATAAATTTTTCACTAAATAACGATTCAACAACTCTAATTGATTTGACAGCGATGTCAACTCAAAGTTCTGTTAGTTGAATGTTGATTTGATCAGCCTTTCAGAAGCAACAAAAACTTTAAATTGCAAGTTTCTTCCTCCAGCATCCAGTATACTGCCTATCAGTAGTGGGCAGTCAGAACGCTCACAACCTGATCTCGGTATCAACGGACGGTCGACTCTGCTCGTGGTCTCTGGACATGCTGTCACAGCCGCAGGAGACCATCGACCTTCAGCATCGACAGAGCAAGGCGGTGGCCGTCACCAGCATGGGCTTCCCGCACGGCCTCGTCAACAACTTCGTGCTCGGCAGTGAGGATGGAAATGTATACACCGGTGAGTCTTATAACAACTTGTAGAATTTAAGAATTTTGTATGAAGAGTTCGACTCGCGGTTGGCCGGTTTCTATTTTTTTTTAATATGCTATAGGAGCTATACTGAATAGGACATTTGACTCCTTTATTTTTATTATTTTGAGCAATACGTTACGTTCCGTAAAATTATCGAAAGAATTATATAAATCAAGTCAAAAATAAATACGTTGGAACGGCATGGCATTTAAGTGGAAACCATTTAAATGCTGGAACGAGGAGTTGTCAATTGACGAAGAAAGGATGCACGACATGTCATGTTACGTCACAAGACACGTTACGCCATTACAGTGCACGCGTGCGAGGAGATAGTGAGGTTTTCCCCATTACACGCCCACATTTGTTCATACCATTATGAACATAGGCTTAATTTTTTATCCAATTTTAATCTGTTTTCGAATCAGGTTTTTTTCGTATTATTGTCTGTTGCATATAAAATCTATACTATAATAATACATATTATAAAGAAGAAAGATTATGTAACCAATAAACTTAAAAACTACAGGACCGATTTCAAAAAATAATTTGCCGTTAGAAAGTACATTACATTATCACTGAGTAACATAAGTTATATTTATTGCTAGAAAAAAAATCCGTTCATAATGTATAAAATTAGACATAGTTAAATACCCTATTGTTTACATTTTAGTGCGTCTCTCCTATAATCTTAGTTAGGCGTAATGTAAGATGTGATCAGATTGAGTAGTGAGTAACTGGTGGTGGCGTGGTGGTGTGGTGGTGACAGGTTGTCTGTACGGTCAGCGCGCCGGAGTGACGGAGTGCGTGGAGGCTCACGCGGGGCCCGTCACCGGCGTGTCGTGCCACGCGGCCGCCGGCGCTGTCGACCTCGCACATCTCTACCTCACCTGCTCCATGGACTGGAGCGTCAAACTGTGGAGTCTCAAGGTACACATCTACACATCTACACACGTCTACACACATCTACACATCTACACACATCTACACACATATTACACTGATCTACACACATATTACACTGATCTACACACATATTACACTGATCTACACACATATTACACTGATCTACACACATATTACACTGATCTACACACATCTTACTCACATCTACACACATCTTACACGCATCTACACACATCTACACACATCTTACACATCTACATACATCTTACACGCATCTACACACATCTACACACATCTTCACACATCTTACACATCCTACACATCTACACATACATCAAACAAACTATGTCATTCACATCACACAAACTTAACATTTATCGTTATTATGGCAAACAGAGCGGCCGCTTCTGATCACAAATAAACGGCGGCTCCTCACGTCCTCATCTTTACTTTCGAGCTTTCCACACGAAATATTGTGGGACAAGGAGCGTCATATACAGATCTCTCACCGTCCTGAAACTAACTTTGGGTCAGCACTATTTACAGACCATCACTTATCCATCTAAAACAGAGATTCTCAACCTTTTCTGAACCACCTTTAGAAAATATTTTTTGCAACTCCTTATAGTCCATAATATTTATTTGTAATATTTGTGAACTATATTTTATAAGCTCTTTTTTATTTCAATAAATATTTTTTTTAATGTTTTGATGTTGATAAAATACGTGATACATTTATAGATTGCTATAAACACTTAAACCTTAGGTTAAAGTGGTTATCTTTGAAGGCAACTCTGCTTTGCAATGTCTTAAAGAGCACCTTTGATGCCCAAATTTACAGTCATCCGGAGTGTGTCTTGTGTAGTGTGTCTTTTGGTATTGTGGGCGTACATGGGCGGTGGAGATCACTTACCATCAGGTGACCCACTTGCTCGTTTGCCGGCCTATGCCATAAAAAAAACTTGATTATAGTGAACCCTGAATTTTAATAAAATTTGTATTGAACTTTAACAGGAGAACAAACCGCTGTACTCGTTCGAGGACAACGGTGACTATGTGGTGGATGTGCGCTGGTCCCCGACACATCCTGCTTTGTTCGCAGCAGCCGACGCGGCCGGGAAACTAGACCTCTGGAACTTGAACAGGGATACTGAGGTACAACATTATTGTATTTCTATATACAGCTTCTATACAATATGTAACAAAAACCCTGTTGTGTGTTTTAACTGTGATATCAGAATCGATATTCAAACGTAATGAAATAACTCGCATACGAAAATGAGACTATAAAAATAATCATATTTATTTTTTATACTTTAATTATTTTATTGTTTGTAAAACCGTATTTCGATTGATTAACTCTGTAAGAGCGATGACTCTGAGCCAGAGCGAGATAGCAAGTTGCGGCGTCTACGTGCATCAAACGCGCCCAGCTTCGTCAATACGTCACATCAATCAGCAGTTCATCACTTTTCAAATGCAAATAACATTTCATAAATATGTTAATTATTCTAAGCCACCTATGTAAGGATAATATCTCGCTTAATTTTTTTGTTTTAATTTAACTATTATTATTAAGCTGTCTATATGCCTATCTTCACGACCTAGAAAGGGCCAACAGGGTTTTTATTACATATATAATATAGAGTGTTGCAAAAAAGTTGCTTCAATAAAAACTGCACTTATAGGATGAGTAACTACTTCGGCATTAAATTTTAAATCGTGTTCCCTGTATGTGGATCTATTATTTATACCATCATTCTGCAACATCCAATATAATGTAATTTAAATCACAGTTAACCATATCAACTATTGTATAAGTGTTGTAATATATTAATATAATATGACTGCCTTGGTGGCGCAGTTGTAATGCGTATTTATTATTTATTTATTGGGTTTTTCTATTACGAAATGCTCAGTATCAGCCCGGAGTCTGGAATTTGTGCCCGGTATAGCGATACGCTCGCCCCCTATCACATAAGGGACGGAGATACGCTCGGTGAAATGTGGGTATACTGGTTACACCCCTGTTTACCCCTTCGGGGATTACGGGCGTGAGTGCGTATGTATGTATATTGTAATATTCGCAGGTGCCAGTGGCATCGATCCAGGCTGAAGGTGGCGTGGCGTTCAACCGAGTGTCGTGGACTCCAGCCGGTACCCACGTCACGGCGGGAGACGACGCCGGCAAGATATGGGTCTATGAACTCGCTGAGGTCACTTACATTTATTACTTTATTCAACTACATGGTAGGTACCACCAGTTTGAAGGACATTGAAGCCATTACTGGGAATCATGAGACTTAATATCTTATGCCTCAGGGTTAAGAGCGTAGTCCAGCCATGCAACGCTTTGTAATTCAAAGTCCTGTGTGGCGTTGTATCTGTTTATAGGCAGGCAGGCGTGGCGTTTACCATCAGGCGAGCGACCTGCTCGTCTCATCATTCAAGCCAAATAAAAAAAGTTTTTACTACCGGTCGTCTGTCTGCCTGACATTAACCATTCTAGTGAGAAAACACCCAAACCCGAAACAAATATTTCTTACAAACATTTGTCTTGGTGGGCGAAACGAATCCGCGGTCTCTCGTGTCACAACTGGCTACTCGCCCACTGCACCACAGAGGCTGAGTTAAGATATGTGAAAGTTTTTTTAAAGCATAGGCTGGAAAACGAGCATGTGGGTCACCTAATGGTAAGCGATCTCCACCGCCCATGTCCGTCCACAATACAAAAGAAATATGGGCGCGTTGCCAACCTTAAAGGAAAGGGATTGGGAAGGGGAGGGGGATTTGGGATTTCCGGATATCTCACTCACCGTACGTAACGCAGCAGCAAGCTGCTACTTTACGCCGGTTTTCTGTGAGACAGTGGTAACGACCCGTACGAGCCGGCCCATTCATGCTGTAGATAAAAGTGTCTACAGCGTGGGTCTACCACTCAATAAAAGTCAATATATTTTGTTCCTCTGTAGCACGTGTCGCAACCTCGTCACGACGAGTGGAGCAAGTTCGTGTACACGCTACAAGAGCTGCGCAACAACCAAGCCGACGAGGAGAGTGAGCGAGTCAGCCTCGCAGCCAGCGGACCCTCCTCACTCACCAGCCTCACCTCACTCGCTTCCAACCCGCTCAGGTAACTGCACCGCTGCACCACTGCGCCACTGCCATCTACCACGTGTATGGACTCTGTAATGTACACACACACACACTAAAACAAATCAACATAAACATTCACAACTATACAGTATCTAATAAAAACCCTGTCGGCCTTTTCTAGGTCGTGAAGATAGACATGTAGACAGCTAATATTAAATAATAATAAACAGAAGCAAGATATTATCCTTACACAGATAACTTAAACAATGTTATTTTCATCTGAATTTCACGTTTCTCAATTTAACGTACGTAGATCTCTCAACTTGCTATCTCGCTCTGGCTCCAAGTCACCGCTCTTGCAGATGTAATCAATCAAAATATGGTTTACAAACAATTAAATAATACAATTTTAAAAAATAAATATGATTATTTTTATAGTTCAATTTTCGTATCCTAGTTTTTTCATTACGTTTGAATGTCGATTCTGATATCACATTTAAAACGCCCGACAAGGTTTTTGTTACATATTGTATATGAAACAGCGATACTTTATTGTTGTAGGAACTGCAATATTAACGTACTGTTGATCTATAATTTATTGAAACTATAGTATGCTCCATCATTATTTCAAGCTATCCTCAAATGAGATCAGTTACCGCTGCTATAAAGAGCATCGTAATGACGTTAGTGTACATTTAAAAAATTGGCATGCTTGGTTTTGATATAGATGAATAAGGGGTATATTTAGATCCCTTGTATTTGTATTTATATAATGGGGATGTCTGCGAGTTGCACGGACGGATGATCAGCTCACTTTAATGGACCATAGTGAATGATTTCACCGTTACTCCCAGATTGGGTGGAACTCACACTCACACTCCAGATCAGCCCGATTTAGACCCATGGATAAATGTACTGTCATAGATAATAAGTCTGGCTCTGTGGACATAAGGTTGTAAATATGTGGTTTTGATTTGTGTAACCATGGCATTTCTGCCATTGTCCTAGACCTATTGACACATACATTGCACACAGATATTGTGGATATACAAATAATACACACACATATCAAGACATACCAGAATTAATTTAATTATCCATACAGAGTTGCATAAGATCACACAAATGGCTAATCATAAATGACGCGAATTTGAATCTTATTGCACACAAAATTCAGACGAGTATTGATGGAATATGTCATTTCAGATTAGAATTAATATTTGTATGTGTATTGGGTAGATGTCACGTCACGTACGCTAACTTTGTATAATGAACTCATTTGCCTTGGTGGCGTAGTTGTAATGTGTACGCGTTACGATTGAGGCTATCGCTGAGGTCTCGGGTTCGAACCCCGGGTCGGGTAAAGTGGAATTGGGTTTTTCTAGTACGAAATGCTCAGTATGAGCCCGGAGTCTTCGAAAGGTTCATAACTATCGGTTTTGCAAAGAATTTGGCAAATCTTCTCTAAGTATGATAAGTAAAAAGTGGTAAAGGAATGTATTGTGGAAAATTTGTGTTACAATAGCTTTTATCCTTGAATTTGTCTATGGATATTTACTTTAAATATTGAGTATTTTACATTCGAAATAAAAAAACTTTTATGGAAAAACGCTTTCTTTGCAAACTTTCTCCTCATAATTATGTAAGATTGTAATACTAAAGTATTTGTATGTATATTAGAATTAAACAATAAAATGCAGCTGTATTACTGTAGCTTGACATCAAATTAATAAGAGCACATTTACACTGATTATTAGAACATTTTAAATAACAATGTTATAATTAACCCCTAATACATTCCTTGGTAATTTATTTTAACCGAAATTTAACTTGTATCATTGCAAATGAAATAGTAGTTTATAACTCATGTATAATAATCATAGTATGTTCTATAATAAATGTATTTAAGTTCATTAAGTTATTATGTAACAAAAAAACTTTAATTTCAAAAGTTGTCTTATGTTATCCAGGAGTCTGGTACTTATTTATGCTTCATTATTTTGAATAAAGCATTGCTTTGTAGAAAATTGTTTTATTTTACTCATAAATTATAATTACTTTCGCAAACGTAAATATGATTGCATAATGTTAGTATCAATAAGGTAATGCCTACTAATCAGAAATATTAGAGGAGGCCTGTCCCCAGCAGTGTGACAGTACAATATAGCATCAATTATTATCAATAAGCAAAATAATACTTTGATAGTAAATAAAACAATTAGTGTAAGTGGACCACCAGTCTAGGCTCAAAGCCAACCTCATCTGTACATGGTACACTCTGCTGATTAACAGACGAGGCAATGCCAAAACTTCGTTCCCGTTGCGGGCTGTGGGGTGAGACGTCGCGTCGCGTCGCCCCGCATTATTATGCGTATTCTAATTCCACCATAAAATTATGTTGGGAAGGCCAGGAAGCTGGGTTATCCCAGCTTATCCCAGCTGCTGCCAAGCAGTAAAAAGAGAATAAAACAATAGCTTAATAATTTATTCAGGTGAAAAAGGTATAACAACTTTTCCTTTAGATAAGTTGACCTCCTCCCAACAGATGCAGGTTAATGTCTTTTTGTCCATTATATCAACATATAGTTTCCCATCAAGGTGATCCATCTCATGCTGTGCTATCCTTGCTGCCCAGTCCTTGTATGTCTTTGATTGAGGCTCTCCATCTTGGTCATATCCTGAAATAATTGTATGGTATAAGTGATTATTTAGTTAACTCATTTTAGTGAGTGATATAGAAAGGTGATCTAGAACAGACATAATTCATAATAGGTTTGATGCATGTTATTTTTTTATGAATTTAATCTGTATCTTAATTGCCCATAATTCATAATAGAAAGAATTTTACTAATGCCCTAAAAAAAATTCAAGTTATAGGCTATTTAGATCTGGTGCAGGGTGTCCAATGATATTAAAAAGATGCACACCATGTACGAGGACACATATGAGTATAAAATGGCCATTATGTGGCGCACATGTGTGCGGGACATAGCAAGATGGTCCCACTACTCATTTTATTTTACATGTGTTTTAATCAAAACCTATTTGAAATATTAATTGTGGTCTAATTTTTCAACCAATTTATGTGCAGTTTCTGTCAAAACAAAGAATTATATAAAAGAAACTGGTAGTTTTTACTTTCTTGCCATGGCAAAGTGGCTAGCACCTGGTGGTAAGTATAGTGCAGCCTAAATACAATATTGACTATAGAGATATTTCATTCTCCACTGTTGCCAGAATTATACAAACCTGAATTTGCTGGATATACACTGGCTGGTATGCAGTTTGAAGGATTTAAAACAAAAACAAAGGGTATTATGTGAATATTGCTATTGAAAAAAGTAAGGAATATAGAATTACAGATGTATACCTGAGATCTGGACTTCTTTATACCTAGGAACTTCAGCATTGTACCCCTGTACACTCTCACAACCCTCGGCTCGCACCACTTTTTGATAATTAATTACCTTCAGCTTTGGATTAATAAAGACCTATAACAAATATTGAATACTTAACTATTTAACTTTTAAATATGTCGGTTTCCCCAAAATGATAAGTAGTGGATATTGAGACTGTACTTACTCACAGTAAATGGGACTACACTCAAACCCATCATTTGAGCGCTATCTTTGGGCACCCGTCCGAGTTGTTTAGCTGTGTGCTGCATCACAAATATCCTCATATTCACACCAATTTGCGGCGCAGACATTCCAAACGCTTCGTATTTATTTACCACATACGATAGTTTCTGTATAACCGTTTGTATTTCTTTTGTTTTGATGTTACTTATAGGTACTGGATCAGAAACTTTACGTAATGTAGGATCGCCGATTTGAACTACATGTTGGTAAGGAGGTGCTGATTTGCCGTGTGCTGGTGCCAATCTAGCGTACCAGTTCAAAAAATTTCTTGTGACTCCCATAGTAAATATCTTTTATTATAAAAATACTTAAATGAATTTAATAATTTTACACAAAGTACAACCATTTGAGGTTACCAATCATGTGAATTTAACAATGTCAGTCAGTCGTATTTGACAAAAGTTTATTTTCCCTATTTTAGTCTATGGTTTCCCGTATTTAGTTTTTTTTAGTTTGTTCCATATGAACCGGCTAAGATCAGACCATGCTGCCAAGTCATTATATTTACGTATTTTCCTGAACAATAAGAACGATGAAACAGGGGTGTGGCCGATTTCAAGGTCTTGCCGGAGTTTTGGTGTTAACTCCTTTCAGTACGATGCTTATCAGACGATTTTCTTCAAGCGAATCGAACTTGAAATTACCTAAATTCACTTATTTCAATGTTTCCATACACTATTTATCATCTTTAATGGTTTATTGTAAAAAAAACAAACCACTTTTATACAACAAACAACTTTAAACCAGATATGGAAATAAGAGCCACCGCACTGTCAGAATTGCCGCCAAAAACCTTCCCGTATCTACATAATTTAGTAATGGCAGCACTACAAAGGTGAACACCAGTGAACACAGTCAGCCGCCCGCAGCCGCCGCGCCGCGCCATGTCATAGGGGGCTGAGATTAAACCATAAATTATAGAAAAATAGGATCGAACCCAACAGGCCAAGACAGTGGTATCGAGTTTGAAATGAAACATATGTTCCTTGTGCTGATGGATGAACTGATTAAAATATACGGCAATCCTGATTTAGTACCGCGCTCCATTCAGGCTCTTGTAAATAGTTCAACTTATATAGCTTTAGTTAGATTTATTAATAATACAGTTGGGCAAATTTAATTATTGGTGTATAAATTGTATATATTTGTTTAAAGTACGTAATTTTAAAAAAATGTTTGGATTTGTAGTTTATCAGCGTCTTTTGCATTTTCATTTTATTTGACATTTGTATGATGTATATTGTATCTTGCCTTGAGCGTTGACTTGAGTTGTACTTGTTTTTTACGGGTGTTTTTTGACGTTACCAAAATACGATATAAATGGAGGTTTTGGCGGGAATTCTAACAGTGCCGTCAATCTCTTAATTCCTAAACAAGTTTATAGTTGTGGTTGTTGTTTAATGGCCGTTCCCAATATTCTGTCTATCGACAGATTTGCTTACCGGCAGTATAATTTTGATACATTTTGTATGAAAGATCTGTCAAAACACTATCTATATTAAGCAAATCTGTCGATAGATATAATATAGGGAGCAGCTATTAAAGTAGTGTGAATTTGGGCAGTAAACATTGACTGTGATGAACAGTTTATCACTGAAAGTGGTGAATTTAGGTGATTTTTAACCATGACCTTGGTCATTCGGTCCGTTTAGAGATCGTCTATAAAGCATTCTACTAGAAGGAATTGACGCCAAAACTACAACAACACTTTGAAATCAACCACACCGGCGTTTCGTCTTTCTTGTGAATACTTGAAAATATAATAAATACTTGTCATTGACTGTATGAATGGGAATGCGGAGCCAATACTATGTAAAAATAAAACCTGTATATTGTGATTACGGGGAAATAAAGTGTATGTCAGTTGGTTCCGTTGGTTACGTTATCATCTGACAGTTGACACTATTTGACACATTGTTTGGCTGGGCTTGACATCTGGAGACCGGTTTTTATGTGGTAGATTTTTATTTATTTTACACATACGATATTTAAATAGACGGTGGCAGTCTTTTTTTACCATTTTGACTACATTGACTTGCACGTAAATAGTGTGTGTTGCTCATAATTATATAATTTCTGGTGTGAGAAGTCTACTTTTGGTGATACGAACTGATTTTAGCCAATAAGCCGCTGTCCCATGAGGTTCAAAGTAAGTACCTATATAATTATGCAATTATTTTTATCTATTGCGTCTGTACTACGCACGCCTGGCGGTTTGATGCTTATTATTCAAAGATAATTTTTGTATAGATTTTATCGTATGTAAATAAATATATATTTTTTATCATTACTTGTTCGTTCGAAGCTATTTACTATTTGCTTACTTTTGATGCCATTCTATAAATGGGTTCTTATTAGTTGAGGATTTAAATGGATGATAGTCCTGGAACTTTTATATGCTGACAAAGAAAACCAACTTCATCTGAACCAAAGACTTACACTGAATCTTCAATCCCTACAACTTTTTTTCAGTTCACATAGAATGTGTTATGAAGTAAATATACATAATGTATATAAAAAAAATAATTAAAAATAACAATTTTTTATGTCGGACAATCATCTTCTATTGTAATTTCATTCACAAAAGAACTCTTTAATATATTTATTGTTTGTTTACATACATACATACATATATAGACTCACGCCTGTTTCCTATAGGGGTAGGCAGAGACAACGGATTTCCATTAATTTTTGTTTGTTTTTTGTTGTATTTTACCACACACTTCATATACATTCAATAATATTGTTTTCATAATCAAAACTATTTTTTATCGAACCCATAAAGTATTATATTGTATTGTTGAGCATATTATGCTATGGTATATTAATTATAGTGCATCATTTGAGTTGTGTGCCTAAGCAGTACGAAAGAAATAACACTTTCTTTCTGATTGGTGTTATCCTGGATAAATGGCAGGGTCTGCCTTCTCACACCATAGATTTGGCGATGTTGGTATTATCTGGCCAACCCCCAATGGAAACCAAGTTTCGCCATTGCCTTGTCTGTTAATCAGCAGTGTACCACATGTGACATTGGGTTTGGGCCTAAGATGTTCGTGGCCCACACTCCTATGAATAAAATAAGACATGAATATAGAAGAAATAAGACTATCTTATAAAGTTTTAAACAAACAAAATAAAGTACAAAGTAAAACGTAAGTAGGCAATCACAAAAATAAAATTATAAATACACTAATGTTCATTTTGGTTCTCTATATATATTATTTTTAATATATATATTTTGGGATTGTATGAGTTCAGAAAAGAAATTCAGTTCAGAAAGTGTGAGGGAAAGTGTGTCTGGGCTGTGTGCAGTGTGTGTATTAATTTATTTAAGAAAAAGTTTTTTTGTAGAATTTTATCAGTGACTAGCCTTTGTTCACGGCTCCGCCCGCGTGAACGGCCTTATCCGGGATTGAAAGTAGCCTATGTTACTCAGTGATAAATGATAATGTAGCTTTCTAACGGCAAAAGAATTTTTGAAATCAGTCCAATAGTTTTTAATATTATAAATGTGAATGTAAGTTTGTTTGTTACACTTTCACGCAGCTTATTTATTACTTCCAAAATACAAATCTTGCCTCTTTATAATATTAGTGTAGATAAACAAGCCTTGTTGATGGAGATTAAAGCTATACACTTATTTTATTTGCATTTATTATTAAATTTTAAATGACCTAGCTTGTCTATACATAGTATAATAATTATATATTTTATACATTGAAATAAAAAGGTGAAGAAGTCTACGTATTGGTTAAGATATCTCAATGATGATTTCTAATAATATTTGGTAGATTATGTGGTGAAAAAAAGAATGGGAGCATTGAATGAGTCAGTCAATAAGCCATTACATTATAACCAAAGACTTTAATGTATACTACTAGACAAGCTGCGCGGTACATAGAAATTGTACCACTAAGTTGCGGTCAATTGACCGTAACTCAATATTACCATCACGCTTACTCTCAACTAGAACCCCTAGCGCGCTCCCTGTATGTGAGCTGTCAAACTCCTGCGTTATGTGACGCAATTTTATTTCCAAACAGCCTTTTAATAGTATACAAGTCTTCGATTATAACACATCTATTACTTTTGAAATTCAAATATTTTAGTGTTACAAGCAAATTGTTTATGTAACACATGAAAATTGAATAAATCACTTATCACATTATCTGAGTGTTGTTATGTTGATACAGTTCAAGGTTTGTTACCATCTGATAGTAATAATTGATACAAAATGTATCTAAAATTACTGATAGCTAAAAGTGTATATTAGGTATTTTCCATTATTTGGACAACTTTTCTGCGGGAAAAAAAATTATAATACCTACTCGAAAGCAAAGACTTTAACACTATAGACGGGCTGTTCAGAAGTAAAATTGTGTTGAATTCGCGGCCGGCAAGGCGGGAGTGACGTCTAAGACGCGGGAGCTAGAGGAGTTGAGAGTAAGCAAGATGGCAATATAGAGACGGTTGTTTTGTTTTGTATTCGTTTTCATTCACAATTAATGACATTTTCGATAAAAACCAAGAAATAATATAGTTAAGTACTTCCTTAAAATATCTTCAAATTAAATGAATATTATATGCACGTAAAAATGACAATGATTTATAAACAATTTTGTGTTACTTTTACTTAATTTAACATTTCGCAGCTATTCAAACAACTGCACTTGTCGCTCTCTCGTGGGCGACTAACTGAGTTGCGATCAATTGACCGTAACTTAGTGCGCAATTTCTTTGTACCGCACAGCCTGTCTAGTAGTATACATTAAAGTCTTTGCTCGAAAGGCAGTACAGAATGCCTTTGAAGAGTTTGTTCCCTCCTGTCCAGCCGATTTCGATCGTTTACTAAATTTGGCGAAGCCGCAGATATTATTTTCAAAATTGCCTCATATTATCACTGTCGCGATATGATAAGAAACCTTAGGGTGCATATAAATACGGTAAGTATTTCTTTGGAAAACATTTTGTTTGTATTTTGTAATAAGAATCTGCATGTTCACGGTAAGGCTTCTAGTTATGTTCACAAACGAATGCTTGATTCACAATACAGTTTATAACTGCGTAAAAACGCACTTTACAATCTTCAACATGTGTATAAACTTAAAGGTTATCTACTCGATATCAATAATGATGGTTCATTCGTCTAACAATGTTTGGGTCACAAATCACAAAACATAACATACATATATACGCACTCACGCCTGTTATCCCTGAAGTGATAGGCAGAGGTGTATTTAGCCCAGCGTATCTCCGTCCCATGCTGTGATAGGGCGCGAGCCTATCGCCATACCGGGCACAAATTCCAGACTCCGGGCTGATACTGAGTATTTCGTACCCAATATCACTGTTACCCGACCCGGGGATCGAACCCGAGACCTCAACGTTAGCCTCAGTCGTAACGCGTACGCATTACAACTGTGCTACCTAGGCAGTCTAAGTCTAACTATAAGATCTAAAGCAATTATACATGATAATGAGATACAAAAGCGATTACACACAATATGTACTTAAGTTCACACATGTGTCATAGAAGGTAGGTAGAGTTGAAGACTCAGACTCTTGATGTGATTATACGGGGCAAATCTTGTGTAATTCTTTTAAATCGAAAACTTAAAAATAATGTGCTCGACCCTGGGATTTAAGTCCATGACCTCATCGGTTTCTCAGCCTATATATGCTGCCACTAAATAAGTGTTGTGTTTATTATACAATATATTTTCAGATGCTGAAGCTAACCAGATTGACTGGAGCCTCATCTCTCCTCAAACGCACAATGTCCACTCAAGAATCTGACGTCCTCTTCGAAACCTTAAACAATGCTGGACTCCTGATCCTGAACAGGCCGAAAGCTCTTAACGCCTTGAACACCTCGATGGTGACCAAAATTCTATCACAACTGCAAGAGTGGGAGAAAACGAAAACCTTAGTAATAGTAAAAGGGGCGGGGGACAAAGCTTTCTGTGCTGGTGGCGACGTTAAATTAGCCATCGACAAAATCGAAGGACCACGGTTCTTTTTCACTGAATACAATGTCAACAATCTGATAGGGAAGTACAAGATACCGTACGTGGCGTTGATCCATGGTTTCACCATGGGTGGCGGGTTGGGGATGTCTGTCCACGGAAGGTACAGAGTGGCCACAGAGAAGACGATGATAGCCATGCCTGAAACGAAGATTGGTCTGTTCCCTGATGTCGGTGGGTCGTATTTCTTGCCGCGGTTGCAGGTCAATCTGGGACTTTATTTGGGATTGACTGGTGAGTTGCGACACTTAAATACAATTTTATATTTTTTTATGTCATAGGTCGGAAACGAGCAAGTGGGTCGCATGATGGTAAGTGATCTCCACCGCCCATGTACGCCCACAATACTAAATAAATAATTTAAATAAATACACCCAACAGTCACACACATAGTCCTGACCCCACACTAGGTAAACCTGTATCGTGGGTATCAGGAACTACGAGGGACTTGCGGTCCCATAACACCCAGACCAGAAACAAATATTTGTGGATTAGACAAACATTTGTCTCCGTGTGGGAATCGAACCCACGGCCTCTTGCTTCGCAGCCGGCTACACACCCGCTGCGCCACGGAGGCTGTCAAATTAATCATGGTCGCGTTGCCGACCTTAAAGGAAAGGGATTATTAAGGGATTGGGAAGGGGAGGTGAATTTAGGCCTCCGGATATCTCACTCACCGTACGAAACGCAGCAGCAAGCTGCTACTTTACGCCGGTTTTCTGTGAGACAGTGTTAACGACCCGGACGATCCGGCCCATTCATGCTGTAAACAAAAGTGACTACAGTGTGGCTCTACCACTCTAAGCGGACTCTTATACGGAAACATACATGTATTATAAGTAGGTGAAAATAGTGGATGGCCTCTCCGTTTACTCGTCAGCGCCTCGCATCGCGGTGTGACAAGTGCCACCATCTTCGGATATTTCGATAAATGTTAACCGTTAATTAATTAATACAATAATTAATAAGTTTTATATGATCTCGATTTGTTTTTGACATACATTTAACTTTATTATATATTATATAATAAAGTTAAGAGATATTCTCGAGAAAGGCCAGGTCAGGAGTACCCTAAACCGACGTGCATGTATGAAAACATTTCATGAGAGTAAATGAGGCCAAAGAGATATGCAAGGATCGTATAGCAAGTGGAAATCCGTTGTATCTGCCTACCCCTATGGGAAACAGGCATGAGTTTATGTATGTATCTATTTATTGTTATAGGCGACAGGTTAAAAGGCAAAGATGTAGTAAAATCAGGCATAGCGACGCACTTCGTGCCCAGCAAGCGTCTGTACGAACTGGAGATGTTACTGTCCCGCTGCACCAGCGACATGGAGGTCAACTCCCTGCTCACCAAGTTCAACGAGCCGCCTGAGGAGTTCTCCCTGGCCCCCCACATCAAACATATCAACTATTGCTTCGCGGCCTCCACTGTGGAGGAGATCATTGAAAGGCTTGAGAAGGTCGGCAATGAGTGGTCCGTGAAAACATTGGAGGTAGGTACTCACAAATTATATGTTTTTTTTATAGCAAACGATCAAGTTGATCACCTGATGGTAACTGATCTCCACCGCCCATGTAAGCCTACAATAGCAAAAGAATCATGGGTGCGTTGTCGACCTTAAAGGAAAGGGACAGTTAAGGAATTGGGAAGGGGAGGGAGTTTGGGCCTCCGGATAACACACTCACCGTACAAAACTGTGAGACAGTGGTAACGACCCGGACGAGCCGGCCCATACATGCTGTAGACATAAGTGTCTACAGCGTGGCTCTACCACACTCAAATGCTTATATGCTTGTATTCAGAGCTATTGTGTATATGCTTGTATTCTTGGTAGGCAGAGATGATACTAGTAAACATTCAGTTCGCCGAGCATATATTTTAAGTCCCATTGTGGGATCTTATCACATCACTTATCGTCATATCAGATACAAGTGCCAGTCCCAGGCAACTCATATATGATTTTTCGAATCGAAAACTGGGCGTTATGACACTTATTTTGGTGACGAGCGCAGTGCAGTGCCATGCAGTAATCCAAAGTTCGGAATAACATGACTGTCTATGAGCAGGCGTCGTGCTTACCATCAGGTCAGCGAATGGCTCGTCTCGTCATTCAGATTAATAAAAAAAAATATTATTCCATAGAATGAATGAAGCCCTTTATTCAGACTTTACTTAACAATTTCAATAGCGCATACGTTACATTTCAAAATAGATTAGCTTTTATAATTTACATTCCATTATATATATACTGCCTCAGTGGCGCAGTTGTAATGCGCACGCGTTACGATTGAGGCCAACGCTGAGGTCTCGAGTTCGATCCCCGGGCCGGGTAAAGTGGTATTGGGTTTTTCCTTTTTTAAAAATGCTCAGTATCAGCCCGGAGTCTGGAATTTGTTCCCGCTATGGCGATAGGCTCGCCCCCTATCACATAAGGGACGGAGATTACAGACGTGAGTGCGTATGTATGTATTACATATATACGTGCATTAATATATATGTTTTTTTTATTAAATATTCTTACTGAATTAATAATTATTATTCCGTAGACGTTGCACCAAATGTGTCCGGGTTCTCTCAAGATCACACTCCGAGCATTACAGCGCGGCGCCCAGTTGGATTTAGGACAATGTTTGAAGATGGAGTACAGGCTCGCCTGCAGGGCCACTGAGAACCATGACTTCCCTGAAGGTACGTTACACTAATTCACCACAAATTGTCTTATAGTATATGTTGAAATTTTCTATCTGTAGTGTCGTTTCAACTCATCCCTGGATAGATGGCGACGAAAGATGCTTAGACCGCTTAGCATAAGCTCAGGAGATATATAGCGTGCAAGAGAGAAAAAAATATTATTTTTTATAGCATACGCCGGCAAATGAGCATGTGGGTCACCTGATGATAAATGAACTCCACCGCCTATGTACGCCCACGATACTAAAAGAATTATGGTGGAAATATTGGTGCGTTGCCGACCTTAAAGGAAAGGGATAATTAAGGGATTGGGAAGGGTAGGGGGTTTGGGCCTCCGGATATTTCACTATCTAACTTTGACTATTTGAACCGTAACGGCATAGAAAGAGTGATAAGATTTACAGGATGTCACAGATTAGTGGTAGTAATAGAGCACGGAGCTAGAAATTAAGATCACGTAAATTTCACAGTTTAAAAAAATGTTTTTTCAACTGCTACAATGTTTATGAATTTAACCTGTGGAGTGATTAAAGTACCTATGTCTTGGAAGTTTTCGATTATGTATAGAGTCACTCCCACGGTATGGGTACACTCATCCCTGGGTATGGCGATGGAAGATGCCTAGAGCGCTTAGCGTAAGCTCACGAGATATACCGCGTGCAAGACAGTGAAAAACAATATCGACTAGTTGAACCGTAACGTCATAGATAGAGTGATAAGATATACAGGTGTCACAGATCGGTGGTATGAATGGAGCACGGGGCTAGAAATTAAGGTCATGTAAATTTCACAGTTTAAAAAAATGTTTTATGACCATTTTCAACTGCTACAATGTTAATGAATTCTACCTATGTAGTGATTAAGCATAGTTAATACGTCATAACTGACTTAATTACATGATTTTCACGTCGAAATACGATTTTAAGTTTCCAGTGCTCAAATATTGATAAAGATTTCTAAAATGACTGCCCCGGCGCAGTTGTAATGCGTAATCTTTACGATTGAGGCTAACGCTGAGGTCTCGGGTTGGATCCCCGGGTCGAGTAAAGTGGTATTGGGTTTTTCTAATACGAAATCGTCAGTATCTTACTTAACAATTTCAATAGCCCGGAGTCTGGAATTTGTGCCCGGTATGGCGATAGGCTCGCTCCCTATCACATCGTGGGACGGAGATACGCTCGGCAAAATGTGTGTGTACTGGTTACCTCTGCCTATCCCTTCGGGGATTACAGGCGTGAGTGCGTATGTATTTCTAAGATCATTTATTGTTTTTGCCAAACATAAAGAAATTTCATGACTTGGTATACCAACAATATCGCAAAAATATGAAAATATAGCGGTTGTTTTTAAACGTTTATAATACGCACGTCACTTGCAATAATTATGGTAATCTTTGATAATAGAAAATAATCATTCAAATCAAATAATCATTGAAGGGTTTGTGCAATATTGTACTGTTATCAATGTTAATATTAATATTGATTTTATTTTTTGTTATAAGTAGTATCGTCCGCTTATCATAAGCTAATTGATGTTAGTTGTACAACGGATTTATAATATACCAGTTGAGCTGGCATGCCTTACCGTGTTTCTTATTTTTCTTTCCAAACAAACTTTGATTATTTGTTTGGGGCCGTCCATTAATCACGTGATGTTTTTTAGCATTTTTTAGCCCCCCCTCCCCCTTGGTGATACGTGCCCCCCCCCATAACAAAAATGTCTAGACAGAAAGGTTGCAGGTTGTTTTTGACTGGCATAAAAATAATATTAAAGGAATGGTGTAATCATGCAAAGACATATATTGTATACACGCCGCTTTTCGTTTTAGAAATCGCGCGTTTGACGAAAAAATCAATATACGTGATATCTTACTACACCCCCCTCCCCCTTGTGATATTTCGTGATTTTTGCTAATTCCGATACACACTTTGATACCCTTTAGAGTTAATTTAAAAAAAATATTACTTCATGTCCGTCCTTGAAGTTCATCCCCATACCAAATGACATCAAAATTTGTCAAAGTTAAATCTGGACACGGATAAATACAATTTTTAACACGCCTGTAATCCCCAGAGGAGTGGGCAGAAGTGTAACCAGTACACTCACATTTCGCCGAGCGTATCTCCGTCCCACGATGTGATAGGGGGCGAGCCCATCGCCATATCAGGCAGAAATTCCAGACTCCCTGCTGATACTGAGCATTTCGTAATAGAAAAACCCAATACCACTTTACTCGACCCGGGGATCGAACCCGTGACCTCAATCGTAACGCGTACGCATTACAACAGCGCCACCGAGGCAGTGTATATATTTATTTATTATTATAGGTGTCCGGGCCCTCCTGATTGACAAGGACAACAACCCCAAATGGAACCCGAAGACCTTAGCCGAAGTGACCGATGATTACGTAGAAAGTTACTTCAAGAAACTTCCAGAGGACAAGGAACTGAAATTCGTAGAGTCCAAATTGTAGAGCATATTTAATTTTAGTACCTATAGTTAACCAGGGTATAAACATAGTCAAGAATTAACACCTGTATTCACAGAAAACAGTTGTAACTTTGCCACTATTTTATAGCCTGTCTGTAAACGAGCAAGTTTTGTTTTGTTAACTTGAATGATGAGACGAGCAGGTCGCTCGCCTGATAGTAAGCACCACACCTGGAGGCCAATACTCGTAATTTTAAATGTTCAAAATATCATTCCGATCTAGTCTCAGCGTCAAGAAAGTTGCAAATGGCATTCTCTTAAACCAATAATCAACGTCAAATGTGAACATAGATCGTAATGAGATTGAATGTAGAATAAAAGTTGACTGAAGCCAAAACGGTATAATGCTACTGCTAATGCTAGGTGCATTTGACGTTGATTATTGGTTTAAGAGAATGCCATTTGCAACTTTCTTGACGCTGAGACTAGATCGGAATGATATTTTGAGCAGTTAAAATTACGAGAATTGGCCTCCTGCTCTTAAACAGAAGCAACACCACACAAAACTTTGTATTACAAAGCACTGTGTGGCATGGGACTGTGCTCGTCACCCCGAGACATAAGTTGTTAAGTCTCATAAAGCCCAGTAATTTTACTACCGTCAAATCAAACATTGTGACTGACAGTCTGTGTGATTTTTAGACTATGGTGTAAGTGTAATTGTGTGCCCTTAAATAGGTAGATAGACCTAATACTAATTGATGTCGCAAATGTACTATGTGCCGTAATCTAAAAGAAATCCTGGGCAAAGTTAGGGACAAGCGACGTGACGTATCTGACGTGGTCTGGTCTAGACGTTACGCAATAAAAATGTATTTTCGTGTCCTATAGTAAAAAATCTTCAAGTGATTCAGTGCCTCAACCATGAGTTTGTCTCAGTAAAATCGCTAGCGACGACGTAAAATATTTGTATGACAAAATTTAGTTTCTCACGTATCCGCTAGAGGCGCCACTGAGTTTTTCATATAAATATCTTACATCGTCGCTAGCGATTTTAACGTGAGAAACTCATGGTTAGCCCGCTGAAGTCACATCAGTAAATTACTTATGTGACTACACAGCAGGTATAAAAACCATGACACTTGGCTTCATACAGATTGAAGTTTGCGGCATCTATTTATGTTTATGTCTGGGTAATGTACTATAATTGTATTTACTAGGTAGGATATATAAGTGATATTTGGCGACTGTTTGCGTGAACTGACTATTCAAAACGAACGATACGATAAATTACCTATGTAGTTCGATTTAAGTGATATTTGTGTTGGAGGCAAAGTTGCTACGGCCGGCAATGATATCAGACAATGCAAGTTTGCCAGATGTTTTGGGCAAACTAGAGTGAAATATTGTGCGCCAAAAATTATTTAGTTTTTTTATATACCCTTTAGCATATTTAATATTTACATATACATACATATTGCTATTTATTGTATATTAGATAAACTTTATATGTATATCATGGGATGCCTAGCTCTTCAGAGATACAGGCGTAAGCTTATATGTTTTTTTTTATACGTAATAGGTTCGCGTTTGGTCACTCACGCCTGATGGTAAGCGACGATGTGACCTAATATGAAGCATACTTGCCTAGGAAAAAATATTAATATGTGCCATAATTCTTAATTTGCCACGTCGCGTCTGGTCGAACTTTGCCGCCAACACATGCCCATTTTGTGTAAAATTTATACTTTTCGCTACTGGTGGGGACAACTTGTAGGGTTAAGTGTAAGTGACCCTCCAAATTCGTAGTTACATGAGTCTTTTTAGCTAATGATACTTGAAAAGGTCAATGTTCAAATTTGTGACGTGATTTTGAATATGCGTTATTTTGACGGATGTTGAGAAATAATGCAGTAAAATGGTACAGGGTGTTAGGAACCCTCGTGATCCAACTAGCTTTTGACCGCAATTTTGATTGTTACACCGGCCAACGCAAACGCCTGAATTTTGTCAACTATAAACAATTAGGAAGTTTATATCGGTGCTTAACTTGTTACAAATTTACTTGAACAATGTTAATATTGCAATTGCCAGTTGTTAGTAAGGTATTTTAACCGACTTAATAAAGGAGGTTTTAATGCAATGATCCTAAAGCTGTCGATAAAATATACTATGTTTATAGAATAGTCTGCAAGGCCAAAAATAAATCTTCCATTAATTTTTGTTTGCTTGGTTTCTCATATAGGCACCCTTAATGCAGTCACATACGTAGTTTTACGCCCGGTTTCTGAAATGCTGATCAATGTTAAATTAACTAGTCAAATCTCATGTCAAGTCGAAATTGAGTTGCCAGAAGCGTGATCAACACCTTTGATTTGACACACATGTTAGTTAACATAACTTTTAAATTAATATGAAAAATCGTATGTCAAACGCTACTAAAGAGAGATCAAATATATATTTTTTCACTAAATAACGTTTCAGCAACTCGCATTGATTTGACAGCGGTGTCAAATCAAAGTTCTGATAGTTGAATGTTGATTTGATCAGCCTTTCAGAAACCGGGCTTAAGTCTTAATCAACGTGTTACAGAAAAGTGTGGTCATGTTTAAGTGTCGTTACATACACTTGACAGTAAGTATATATGTGCTAGATCTTATCTAGGCATTCTACATTTTTTTGTAATTTAATTACTAAAAATATTCTATTGTGTAATATCAGTGGCATATAATTTTTCAAAATGTTGATATCACAATAAAAACAATCACGAGATGTTGATTAGATACACTAGATTTGTTAATATATAGTTTAATCAAGCTTTTGACTAAATGTAACCAAAGACTTCAATGAATACTACTAGATGCTGTTCAGAAGTAAAATTGTGCCACATAACGTAGGACTTTAACAGTTGAGAGGACGCCAGACAGCTCGAACTCGTTAGTAGGCGGGGTACATTTAAGTCTTTGGTATTAACTCGTAAAGTTAATCGTAAGTGCCTTATTGATATGCTGTATATTGACGAAATAAATCATTTCATGTATAAAATGACGGATTACATAAGGGCCCCGCTACACTACGAAGGACGTAGTATGGCGGAGCTCTGAATGTCATTTCAAAATGTAAACGGTGGTGACCCTCTGACGCCTAAGGGTTTCGCTATAATACGAGTGAAATGAAGCGCATCACACGTCGCCGAAGTTCCATTTAAACAAATCCATACAAACCTTTCGGACATGTTGCTCGTAGGAACCCTGACAATCTGGAAAAGCTAATGGTAGTCGGCCAGGTCAACGGAAAAAGACCTCGTGGTCGTTCACCTATCCGCTGGTCAGACATGATAAAGACGATCACTGGCCTGCCGATATCTAAAGCAATGAAGACCGCCGAAGACAGAACCACATGGAAGAGTATAGTGCATGGGGTGATCACTACTTCAAGCAAGACACGACCTTCTGCAATGAAGAGACCGACTAAGAAGAAGAAGAGATACAAACCTTTAAAAATGGAATACCGTGGACGACTGATACGCTTCGATTGCGTCCTTGTCTTTTTTTTTTTTTTTTAGTTATTTTTTTTTTATCACCTACACAATGTACACCGATACAATATGCCAACAAAATGAATACAAAACTAGTTAAATGCCATTGTAATTATAGGTGAAGACAGCATGCAAAAAATCGTATATAATTAATAATCATTAAACATATAACTTAAACTAAAATTCAATCAAAGAGTAAATTAACTAAAATCAAATTAAAATGTAAATTAAACTAAAATTAAATAAAACTATAATTAAATTAAATTCAAAATTAAAATAACATTAAAAATCAATTACAAATTTTTATGAGTAATACAATTCAGAAAGAAACTAATAGGACCCTACAAACCTTAACCTTAATGTATACTACTAAGACGGGCTGTTTACAAGTAAAATTGCGTCACATAACGCGGGAGTTTGACAGCTCACAAACAGGGAGCGCGATAGGGTTTCTAGTTGAGAGTAAGCGAGATAGCCATACTGAGTTACGGTCAATTGACCGCAACTTAGTGGTACAATTTCTATGTACCTCACAGCTTGTCTAGTAATATACATGAAAGTCTTTGGTCGGAACCCTTAATAATTACGTCCCTGCCTGTGCCTACTCATAAACAGGTATTGGTAGTGTTTTTAAATTATAGTTTTTTTTTTTTTTTTTGTTGCCGTCTTAAATTGTAATGACAGCCTCCGTGACAATACTGCCACATACGTGAGTAGTGGCAGCCACGCCTGCGCAGCGAGATGGCGTGGGTTCGATTCCGACACCGAGACAAATGTTTGTGTGATCCACAAAAAATGTTTCGGGTCTGGGTGTTGTGGGTTGGCAAGTCCCTCGTAGTTTCTGATACCCACGATACAGGTTTACATAGTGTGGGGTCAGGACTATGTGTGTGACTGTTGGATGTATACACAAACGAGTAAGCGGGTCACCTGATGGTATAAGTGATCTCTGCCGCTCATGTACGCCAAAAATACCAGAAGAATCAAGGGCGTGTTGCCGACCTTAAAAAAAGGGGTAATTAAGGGATTGGAAAGAGAAGGGGGATTTGGGCCTTCGCATATCTCGCTTACCGTACGAAACGCAGCAGCAAGTTGTTACTTTACGTCGGTTTTTCGTGAGACAGTGGTAACGACCCGGACGAGTCGGCCCATTCATACTGTAGACAAACCTATCTACAGTGTGACTACCACTCAAGCCGAATATTGTTTACTTATTTTGATTTTAAGTTTGAAGTTTTATACCTTTTTTATCAATTCAACGGCATAATGATAAAATAAATCAAAGAGACACTAAGTATGCATTTATTTTAACATTGTAATATACACTTGTACAGATCGGCATTTATATTTTCGATCTATATACATAAAACATGTATTGTCTGTCGAGACAGCCAAGTTAATGAAATATACCTTCTTGAATTAAATCTGTTTTTTATTATCGTAATAATAATAATTCTAGCCCTGTATTATATACGTCCCACTGCTGGGCACGGGCCTCCTTTACTGAATGAGAGGGTTAAACCTTAGTCCACCATGCTGGCCTAATGCGGGTTGGCAGACTTCAAATACCTTCGAAATTCTTATGAAGAACTTCTCAGAAATGCAAGTTTCCTCACGATGTTTCCTTCACCGTTAAAGCAAGTGATAATTAACATTTAATACACACATAACTTAGAAAAGTCAGAGTTGTGTGCACTTGGGACTGGTTTCGAACCTGCGACTTTGTCTCGACAGTCCATACCACTCCCCGCTGAGATATCACTGTATGCATTTTTATTATCTTGGTATTTATTTTTACAGTTTCCGAGAAACAACAATTAGGAAAAGATTGCCTCATTGGCCCAGTGACAGCGTATTATTATTATTATGTTTGTCATACCATAATCTTGGGACTATAGCTGGGCTTTTGGAAGGTGTGCGTGAAGTCAAAGGCAACACGTAGAGGCCCGTAAGATATTCTTGTAGGAATGGACAAAAATTATATCTAGGTGCACTAGCGGATCCAGGGGGTTTAAAGGGGCTCAAGCCCAGCAAAAGTATTTGGGTCTACTGACGAATCTCAAATTAATCTTGCTATTATCCTATTTTCTTATCCCCGTACTATGGACGATTTTTCGACGACGAAAACCTATTTAATGTACATTGCAATATTTGTACATCTGGAACGTAATTCTAATAAATAATTAGTAAGTGCTTATTAATTAATACATAGGTTATGGCCATCAATTGCCATGACCGTAATAATCTACATAAAGATGTGAAATAGACGCCATAGTGGATTAATTGCTATCTATTATCTAATGATAGATCGCAAGGAATGAAGTAACTACTTCGATTTATACAATTGAGCAGTGTGTGTCAATTGCATAAGTCTATTGCCTTACAGAATGTATGAAAATGAAAAAAATCTTTATTTACTTAAAGAAAACATTTGCCAGGGGTTCTCAAATTAGGCGGAACCAGTATCTTGAGAAACCAATTAAAATAATGAAAAAAATTGATAGCGTGAGTGAAGTCAATGACCGTGTGTGCGTTTACGCTTGAGTGTGTGCGTGTTTATGTTTGTGTGTGAGTGTGTGGGTTTGTGTGTGAGAGTGTGGATTTGTGTGTGGGAGTGTGGGTTTATGTGTGAGAGTTTGGGTTTGTGTTGGAGATTATGTGTTTGTGTATGAGTAGAGTTTAAATGTGGGAAAGTGGGTAAGTGTGTGAGAGTGAGTTAGGATTTATGAGTGAGTGAGTACGATTTCTGTACTTTGCGCTGTGGGAGATGTTTTATTGCGGTAAATTGCGGGCAGATCATATTTTGAGACTCTTCATAGTCGAGATTGAGGAGTAAATTCCTGATTTTATGCTTAGCTTCCTTAATTGTACAGTCGTTTATATCACAGAGTTTTGTTATAGAATAATAGATGACACGATGACTGATCCAAGGGAATCGTTTGGCAAACATTGATTTAGTACATATCCATATCGTCGCTTATTTATTTATTTATTTATTTAAGACGCAAAACAGAGTACAATCAATACATTAGTACAACTTTATAACTATACAATCATTAAAACCAGATTGTATTCCAAAACATGCGCCCTTATATATATATATATTCAATAAAGTGCGGACTAGGATATTAGAAAGCTAATAATACACAGTACATCGCAACAGAAACTCGAAAATGGGCCATGTGATATTGTCGTTGGATAAATTGTTTTTGCCGCGTATCCAATAAATTTAAACTAACCATACAAAGCACGATATTCAAATAGTTCTGTCACCGCGCAATTCATTGGTTACATCACACTACATCACATATGTTCATAATAAATATTTAGTTTTATGTCTCTCCTGAAAACTAAGCCAATTTAACTTGCGCGGTGTTGTTAGCTAAGCGACGATATTTAGATAGTGTCATAGGTTACACCGGTTTCCTATATTGGAAGGGTACTGGAATATATTTTTGTACCCGGCTGAATAGTGACCACTTATATCCATGGTGAAAAAATGGTTCGTTCAGGCGAATTGCGTTCCAGTCAGTCAGTGTACCTATCCTGCAACTTCAAACGGACATAACTGGTGACCGCGTCGTCAAGAGGCGCAATGTAGGTACCTGTTCTTTCTTTAATTTTGTATTCACCAGCCCCGGATCTACGATTTTAGAACCGGGGCAGAAACTTAATAATTGTGGCGCCCCTCTTTCCAGTGTTTGAGATAAATTACGATGCACAAAGGGCCTGTGTGGCGCCTTTTAATCTTATTTTTTCTTTTTATCAAGGTTGTGCGTGAAAAAAATGTATAGGCACCTAATTATATCTCGATTTTTTTAGTGGTATTGTGTAATTACCGTAAATACTACGTGAACCCGTTTCCCTTACACCTGGTAGGTACGTATAAGTAAATCTTTGAGAATGGGGATATCAGTATAATAAAACAACGTTACATCTCTAAATTTTATTTCTACTCTTGTGAAATAAAACTAACATTATATAAAATTATTTTTACCACACAAAAGCTTTATATCAATGGTGTTAAATTAGTTAATCAAGTCCTCTAATCTAGATACATTGCTACGATTAAAGTTATGCGTTCAGAAAATATTAGTTTTCACGTATTAGTACGAATATGCAATTAATTTCCGGCCATCCAAGCCAGCGTCACTTCAGAGAGTAATTAATACATATTGTATGTTTTAATAGGTCTATAATGGATTATCATCGCCACAATGTCGTATTTATCTATTAAAGGTACATTTTGGTGATAAAAGGCCACTACTCCTTCTATGAAATAAACTTTATTATATCTATCTTCACATACCCATTTCAAACAGTCAGACTTGGTAAGTATAATTTCTTCTATTATTGTGTCCACTATTCAATACAGAAGAGAAAATACTGAGTATGAAAATTTGACAATCTGGAACAATTTCAACAGTGTAAACTTTACTCATTTTGCACGTCTTTCTATGTGTGTGGTGTGTTTGAATATACTCAATGACAGTATCATACAAAACAAAACTACAAGCTTATTCACAACTCACCACATAGCTATAGCATAGCATAGTTTCGTGAACAATCCTGAGTAAGTTAACTTGGCGCAGGGGGCGAGTGCGGCTGTAAAGCGGGAGGCCGCGGGTTCGATTCCCGTACCGAGACCAATGTTTGTGTGATCCACAAATATCAGTTTCGGGTCTGGGTGTTGTGGGACCGTGAGTCCGTCGTGGTTCCTGATACTCACGACACATATCCACCTATTGTGGGGTCGGGTCTGTGTGTGTGACTGTTGGGTGTATTTATTTATTAATGTATTCTTAGAATGTAAATTTTTGGTGGTTATACATCTGACTGTCGAACCTACCGTAACATGTCGTTAAGTATACTGATGTAGATTTGTATTAGCACTAATATAAACCTTAGTGGTTTCATAGATGCTGTAAATTTATTTATGTAACTATGTTTAAATAAATGAAAAAAAAGCTACATGTGGACATTATTAACTTACCGATAGAAAAGTATTATGTGTTAATGTTACTATCCCAAATCCTTTCAGAATTACTGGTTGCTGCAAAATAATAGAACCTGAATCACTATTATTTACTACTTGCGGGTGTGGAACGGACTACCGATACTTAGGTTTCGACTTCAAACCCACCTCTGAAGGCCAATTCTCGTAATTTTAAATGTTCAGAATATAATTCCGATCTAATCTCAACGACAAGAAAGTTGCAAATGGTATTCTGTTAAACCAATATTCAAGATCAAATGTGAACATAGATCGCAATGATATCGAAAGTAGAATACAAGTTGACTGAACCAAAACGGCATTCGGGTAATTTTTTTTTTTTTGTTGCTTTTTTTTTTTTGTTTTTTGTTCCATAAGGAACCGGCTAAGATCAGAGACCATGCTGCCAAGTCATTAGTTATATCTTTTCTTATATTCCAAGAACGATGAAACAGGGGTATGGCCGATTTCAAGGTCTTGCTGGAGTTTTGGTGATAATTCCTTTCAGTTCAATGCTTCTTAGACGACTTTCTTCAAGAGAATCGAAAGCACAAGGTCGACAATACCCTTGATCAAAAATCACCCAAATCCACTTATTTCAATGTTTCCATACACTATTCATCATCGTTAATGATTATTGCACAAAACCACACCACTTTTATACAACAAACACAACTTTAAACCAGTTTAGGAAATAATTAAAACAAGAGAGCCACCGCACTGTAAGAATTCCCGCCAAAACTCTTTTTTTGTTGCGTAAGGAACCGGCTAAGATCAGAGACCATGCTGCCAAGTCATTAGTTATATCTTTTCTTATATTCCAAGAACGATGAAACAGGGGTGTGGCCGATTTCAAGGTCTTGCTGGAGTTTTGGTGACAATTCCTTTCAGTTCAATGCCTCTTAGACGACTTTCTTCAAGCGAATCGAAAGCACAAGGTCGACAATACCCTTGATCAAAAATCACCTAAATCCACTTATTTCAATGTTTCCATACACTATTCATCATCGTTAATGATTATTGCACAAAACCACACCACTTTTATACAACAAACACAACTTTAAACTAGTTTAGGAAATAATTAAAACAAGAGACCCACTGCACTGTAAGAATTCCCGCCAAAACTCTCATTTCAGTTAAATTGCTTTTAAACTGTCAATTCGATCAACTTTCAATGTCTTTCTTTTGTTGAAATTGAAGAATTGAAAGGAAGAATGCCATATTTTTAATTAATTCAAAATCTAATCTCAGTTCGGTTAAAATTCATCGCAGTGTCAGTTAAAATAGCAGAATTGGCCCTCTGAGTTCTCTGACCATTTTTTTATGATTTTACGGTCGTACCGTAAAATATACATTACGTAGGAAGGCTGCGAGAATAGGGCTAGATGAGATAGAGGCTAAGATGCTTATTATACTGAGTTCTAATTGTAATACCTGAGCTTGGGATATAGCAATGACGAGCAGCTTCCTGATCCTCACAGACGATACTCCAGTGCAGTTCTGCCATCCCGAAGCATACATTGCCGTACCGATATGTGACGCCTGCAACATTTTTAATTCACTGCCACCGCATTTACTTTTATGAATACTGAAGTCAGTGAAATTTCTGGTTGTTATGAGGCATCTAACAGGTTGGGATGAAGAGTGGAAAGCGGTATCATGCAGTACTTAGCAGCTCCGGATCTACGATTATTTCGAACTGGGGCAGAAACTTGATGGTGGCGCCCCTCTCCAGCGTTTGAGATAAATTACTTAAAAAAAAACTAAAAGAAAATAAAAGAATGATGCACAAAGGGTCTGTGTGGCGCTTTTTCGTACAGGTCGACGGTGAGCCAACCAGGCTTCCGTATGTAGTATGCTTTGTAGAGAAAGTTTTTTATTATTAATCATATTAGATTATGATTTAATTGCCCCCTAAAACTGCCGCCCGGAGCGGGAAATCAAATCCGGAATCCCCCTCCGCTTCCCAGTCCCTTAATTATCCCTTTCCTTTAAGGTCGGCAACGGGCCCATGATCATCACCTGATGGTAAGTGATCTCCACCGCCCATGTACGCCCACAATACCAGAAGCATCATGAGCGCGTTGCCCATCTGAAAGGAAATGAATTAAGGGATTGCGAAGGAGAGGAGTAATTGGGCCTCAATATATTTCACCATACGAAACTCGGCAGCAAGCAGCTACTTTACGTCGGTTTTCTGTGAGAGAGTTGTAACGACATGGTCGAGCCGGCCAATTCGTGCTGTGGACAAAATTATCTACACTGTGGCTCTACCACTAGCATAACTTTCATTTAAACTCGCTCTTACGGGTCCCCAAGCATATTTCCGTCCCATGAGGTAGGTACTAGAGTTCGAGCTTATTACTATATACATATATAAACTGCAATTCGGACAATTCACGTGTGATATTTTGTAATCGAAAACCTTAAATACAAATTAGGAGGTCCCGAGTTGTGATTTAAACCATCAGAGCAGCACCGGTTTCACAGCCCATGTACGCTACAAATACATGATGATTATAAAGAAAATTATCATGCACCTCGTAAGTGACGTCGCCAGCATTGCCGGTGAAAAACCAAGTGCTGAATAGAAGAGTTATGGCAGTGCACAATGACAGGAACAGCTTGTCTGGCGAACGGTTCTCATTCTGAAAAACCATAAGAATCTGATTCGGTTGTTGAAATCTTTTAATGGAATTTTGTTGATTAAGAGATTCAGTCTGTTCGTATAGGTATATTCAATAAACAAAAATTATAATCTGTTATAATTCCCGCGAAATCATCTGTATAAATCATCCTTAGAGCATTGGTTTAATCACCTGAGAAATCATCTTTTATTTCAAGTTTCTATTCTCCTGAATGACGAAACGATCCTGGACGCAATGACTGATTGAAAAACCACGTCTGTCCATAAACAATAGCAACACCACACATAACTTTTATTCTACATTCAATCTCATTACGATCTATGTTCACATTTAACGTTGATTATTATTGGCATAAGAGAATGCCATTTGTAACTTTCTTGACGCTGAGACTAGATCGGAATGATATTTAGAACATTTAAAATTATGAGAATTGGCCTTCAGATAGCCGAATCGGTGGTACCAACCCAGAAGACCTCTCGCATACGATGGGCCGACCACCATGTGTATGTCTACCATATTAAAACATTTTATTAAGATACTTACAAGTATATCTGCCTGATACATCAGTATGATCAAAAACACTATATTGAAGAGGACCTGCGCGCTCAGCACTCCGCTGCAGGCTTCAGTGCCATCCTTTGTAACTCTGGGAATTAACCAATTCTATTCACATATTAAGTAAATACAGGAAACTACTCTATATAGATCTTACGTAATAATTAATAATATACTTCATTACTTCATTGCTTCATTAGTCTAGAGCAGACTCTAGACTTCTAGAGCATAAGTTGTGAAATCAGTCAAGATTTTGAGATTAGTATATATGCTCTCTGGGACTGACTAACTTGTTCGCCTCGTTATTAGTGATATAAATAAAAAATTAAATCATGGGACAGAAATATTTAACAGTGCATAATCTCAAAAATCTATGCATACCTACCTCAAAGTATCTGAATGTGCTTGGATGCCAATTTTTAACATATCTTCGTACTTTCTCTCTTTTTCTTTCTGTGTTAAGTTCTCATTTAAAAATATCCCATCAAGATTTCTGAAATAACTCTGGAGGTTCTTGTATTGATAGCTTATGCAAGTGGTCAGGGATATAACAGTCAGATAGGTTGCCGTAATTTTGGCCCCCAAGATGAACCAAACCATGTGGTACAAGAACCTTGCCATACCGGCTATCATTGAGTGGTCGTCAACTAGAGGCCACGCCAGAATTATTATATTGAATGTGGTGCCTGAAATTATCGATTCCTTTTAGTTTGATTGACGCCATGAGGTGACTGACGTGGTGCTAAATAGAAGTCAACTATTAGCTGTTATTAGCTGACACTGATCAGTGGAAGATCAGACTATTTAGGCACCTGATTCTTGAATCATTCTTGCGGTTCTCTTAGGGAAAGGGTGACAAGTAGAGTGAGAGGGATGCCGTTTGGATGATGTTTGTTGAAAAGGTATCCACTTTACCTATATACTAAAAGTTGATTCGTATATAAGGTATTTATTTTATCTATTTATAGAAGAAGTGTTCTTACCAGTTTTTAATACTTGCACATACGTAACCACACAGTAGGAGATCATCGTTATCCAGAAGGGTGTGGAAACAGCGATGGCGTAAGATTTAATCTGCTTTATCATCTGTTTCTCCAATTCGACGTCGTTGTAAACTTGCTTCAGCTTCACTACCAACTCGAGCAGTACTTCTCGCATCTCATTTTTATGGTGAGCCATAATTGTAGGATAAGTCACCACGAAAGGAAGCGCCACGCCGAACGTAAGTTGGAAATTTTGCTGCTTCTCTGTCAAATTGTTTTGGGTGAACACCGAAAGCAACTGAACTAGGACATAAGGATACAACAAATTATTGGAAATTTTGCAGAATTTATCATAAAGGCGTACAAAACGCGCAGGCAAATCTACATCCTCAATCCAGATATCCGGCAAACCGGCTAAGTAAGTGAAGAAAGTCAAACTTCGGAAGAATTCTTTTGATTTGTTGCTTGGATATATCTCGACCATTGTGTATAGATGTCCATGAATCTTTGTGGCTGTGTCCGAAAATTCTCACCCGAACTTTTGTCTATTTTCTTGGGTACCTACCTATTACTTAATTTTATTAAAGCCCCTCTTAAGGGGCTGTAACACAGTTAAGGCTATGCAATTTTTATTATTTTTAGGTAACCAGCAGCGATAGCTTAGTGGGGAGTGGTACGAACTATCGAGACGAAAGTCGCAGATTCGAAACCAGTTCCAAGAGCATACACTTCTGACTTTTCTAAGTTATGTATGTATTAATTGTTTATTAACTTGCTTATCTTGCTTTAACGGTGAAGGAAACCTGCATACCTGAGAAGTTCTTCATAAGAGTTTGGAAGGTATGTGAAGTCTACCAACCTGCATTAGGCCAGCGTAGTGGCCTAAAAGGGAGCTCGTGCCTAGCAGTGGGACATGTATATAATACAGGGCTACAATACAATTAGGTAACATTGCTATCGAAGAGGATCCTGTACCGATACACCCTGTTAGATGAAATCTTATCGCTATAGTACATCGAGGATAGCTCTTGAGATTCAGGATAAAAGGTGAACTATGACGATCCTGACTCATTTCAGTATGGAGTTTTGATTGGTTTTCGAATGTTAGCTTACTTGAAGACCTTCCTTGTGAATCCCGTGCTTATTCTGTGGATTGTGACGGTTCGGTCGAGAATATAGCAGATTTTAGGCATACTTAAGTTAAGTATGTCCCATGGGATGCAGGGTTTGTCGTGACGCCATTTCACCAACTGATTATGTTTTATGATTGAATTGACCTTCACTCATATAATTCACGACTGCCTCGGTGGCGCAGTTGTAATGCGTACGCGTTACGATTGATGCCGACGCTGAGGTCTCGGGTTCGATCCCCGGGTCGGGTAAAGTGGTATTGGGTTTTTCTATTACGACCATTCATTATCACCATCTATTATGATGACTATTTGTAAGTATCAGCCCGGAGTCTGGAATTTGTGCCCGGTATGGCGATAGGCTCGCCCCCTATCACATAAGGGACGGATATACGCTCGGCGAAATGTGGGTGTACTGGTTACACCGCTGCCTACCCCTTCGGGGATTACAGGCGTGAGTGCGTATGTATGTATGTAATTCATATAAAATATCCTGCTTCCCTTTAAGCATGTTATCAGTTTTACTAAGGCTGTTATTTTACATACTAGTTTTAATTGTGGTAATACAACGGGGTGATTTACCTACTTCTGTTAATGACCCCATTATTATTTGGGGAATTATTTCACATTATTTGTCTGCTTAATTTATTTAATTTCCTTTGGTTTGTAAACATAGACAAAAGTGTCTCCAGCGTGACTATTCCATAAATTCCTGGAATTTGAGACATATTATGGGATGTAGTCATCACGGGGATTTATCACTTCACAAATTTGTGCCCTCTGGGACAAAATATCAACAGTAGGTATACCTATGTCAGTTCTGTTTGTGTCGTCCAAGATATGTCGCCTTCGATTTTATTCGGTAATTATTTTATATGTATATTATGATAGTAGACTGCCTCGGTGGCGCAGTTGTAATGCGTACGCGTTACGATTGAGGTCTACGCTGAGGCCTCGGCTTCGATCCCCGGGTCGGGTAAAGTGGTATTGGGTTTTTCTATTATCTATCTACTATCAGACCGGAGTGTGGAATTTGTGCCCGGTATGGCGATAGGCTCATCCCCTATCACATAAGGGACGGAAATACGCTCGGCGAAATGTGGGTGCACTGGTTACACCTCTGCCTACCCCTTCGGGGATTACAGGCGTGAGTGCGTATGTATGTATGTATATTATGTTAGTTTGTTAAGTATTTACTAATCTTCATAGTTACCTAAAAAAATATTTTAATGTTATTATGTTTTTCATACTATAATCTCGGGACTAGAGTCTCGGGCCTTTGGAAGTCGTGCGTGCGGCCAACACGTGTAGATGCCCGTTAGAAATATTATGATGTGACACGACCCGATGGCTATCCCTGTTTACATTAAAGAAGTGTACCCAAGGACATCCCCCGGTCGGTGTAGGACTATTGTAGGGATGGATAAAAAATTCAATCTACTGGTTTATTGAGGTGACGTCACAGAACACAAGAATAAAAGAAAAAAAAAAAGTATTTATTTAAAAATTACAAATTTTTACACAATTACAGTTTATTATAAAGGTACTCCTACCCTAAACAATATAAAATTTGTAATTTCACAGATTGTACAGTGTATTCAAACGCGGTCCCCTCACTAGGCAAGCCTGTATCGAGGGGAATGTGAACAGTAATTCTTGTTTCTTATTAAAGACAAAATTAGTCCCATAAGTTTCAAGGATAGATTCCGATTTCCGCTATTTCGGGGATGGAAGACTAAAACTTCGTCATTTATGTACCGATATTGTCGATTCTTTCTACCTATAACTCTCTATTAAATTACAGTAGATTCGACAAAAATTTATTATTTTTATTTTAGCTTTTTAGTTCCTTGAGTCGGTTTTATTTTATTTAAAAAAAAATTTTTTTGACGAAACGAGTAGCTCGCTCACCTGATTATAATCGTCACACCTGCCCATAAACAGAAGCAACACCACACAGAACTCTAGATTACAGAACACTGCATGAACTGTGCTCGTCATCCCGAGACATAAGATGTTGAGTCTCATAATTCCCAGTAATTTCACTGGCTTCTTGATGACTCTAATGTATATAAATAATTAAATAGATCCAAGTCACACAGTCCTGACCCCACACTAGGTTTAACCTGTATCATGGTATCAAGAACTACGAGGGATGTATCTGAAGACCTGATTTTGGGGGAAAGAGGGGTAAAATAAAACAACATTAAGGGTCTGTTTCACAATATTCAAGTAATATTTAATCACCAATTAACGTTAATTGTAACGTTATATGTATTAAGACAGCTATTTTAAAAAATACTTAGTTCATCGATATACTTAGTAAATAGACATCTTTCTTCCGGTATAATTGTCAGAGTGTGACGTTTGCATTTGAACATGTCATATTTTATTTAGAATAATTACTCAAAGGTGGTGAAACAGGCACATAATATTTTCATTTACCTTTACCCATATGGTTGGTAAAATGAACTATAACATTTTAATTATTTTTTTTATTCACAATAAGATTTATAACAATAGTGCTAGAATAACTAGATAATCATATACACACGTAATTTTGATGATGCAATTTTAAACATAGTGATTACAGTGCTCTATAATACCCTACTCTGAAGAAATAAACAGAAGTTGAGTGAAAATCGATGGGGCAGAAAAGTTCTCGAATGGAGGCCACGTACGGGCAAGCACAACAGAGGACGTCCAACTACAAGATGAACCGACAATCTGACAAGGGTTGCAGGAAGCCGATAGATGCAGGCCGCTTCCAATAGGTCGGCCTGGAAGGCATTAGGGGAGGCCTATGTTCAGCATTGGACGTTTTGTGGCTGATGATGATGATGATGAGTGAAAATCGTTCCTTAAATGTGGGTCACTCTCTTCTTGATACCCATCATCAATAACTTCAGATGTCAGTTCTTCTAACGTGATTAGTATAGGAGAGAAAATATTGAGTATGAAAATTTGACGATCTGAAACAAATAGAACAGAATTTTTAATTGATGGGTACGTAATTATATCCTTAGTTCTATGGTATAGACAGTGTTGGCCAAAGACATCAATATATCTATTGCGCCCCTTTCCTATGGTACCTAGGTGGTAGGTCCCTCGTATGCGAGGAGCTGTCTGGGTTGACATCACCGCCGATTTTTCGATGTTTCGATTTTACTTGGTACGGGAGGAAGATGGGGTTTTGCTCCCATTACTCACCTGGATCCACGTCTGACTATTAATTAAACATCAGATCTAGTTTGCTTTAAAACTTAACACTCGACAGCAACATCTGATTAGCTTCAGAAAAGTCTACTTGCCTAGTGATTTCTTAGGTTTACGTCCACTAACTGTTAAAGTCTACTAGTAACACCACTAGTGTTCATTTCAACTAACTTTTTAAATAATTAAAAAATAAATGTATAATTTTAAAATGAAGGTAGGCAATGTAACATTAACTTTTCGAGAAGACCTACACCTGAATCTCTCCCGTGACCACGAAGGCTGAAAAGCTTTCGAAACCTCGGGACTAAAATAAAAATTAAACCGCGATAAAATCCGTATATAGGTACTAGTTTTATTTCAAAGTCTACTTACCGATAGAAAAGCTTGATGTGATAATATTATTACTCTAAAACCTTTCAGAATGACTGGTTGCTGTAAAATAATAGGAACAAAATCATTATTAATTATATAAAGTGTAAGGGAAACTCTTCCGAAAAGTAAGATAGATGGTAGTGCTGGTGATTATGGACATGATACAACTAAATAAATCGCGATATAAAACTATATTTTTTGTTTAACGTAGTATCATGTTTGCAGATACAAATACAATGATTATCCATGTTATAAAATAGCTATTCATTGTTAAAATAAATATTTAAATCGTTTTTACATCGGAAATGTAACGCTAGTTAAAAAAAACAGCTGATGCTCGGGGCTAAGGGCTGTTAGCCATGCGCGAGCGGCCAGTGTGAGTAGTCGTAAGATAGGTAGATTTACTTTGCGATCATTTGGGGGTGTCATGTTTTTTTAATTGCCCAGATAGAAAGACGAGCAGTCGGCCTACTTGATGGTAAGTGGTTACCGCCACCCATGGACAACAGCAATGCCAGAGCACAACCAAACCGCTGCCTACTGTTCGTCGTGTACGTAATCACCGGCGCTACCATGTCTCTCAGTTTTCGAAAGTGTCTCTTCCATCCAGTATAGCTTCTTAACTTCAATCTTAGAGCACGCACCTCTAACATTTCCAAGTCACGTGTATGTTCAACGTTTGCTATCGCTGGCTTTAACGATGAAGAATTCGCGAGCTCTTTCACGCCAGACATCGTAGATGGTGTGCGAGGAGAGAGAGAGTTTGTTGCACATCCGGAAATGTCAATGACCACAAAATAACTTGGTCGGGCTAAAGTTAGTCACTTTACTCGCACTCTACGCCACCCGTCATCTGTTAATCTTTAGAAACAAAGCCGCGACGCTGCTCGTGACTAACTTTAGACCTTTAGACCGGTCAAGTTATTTTGTGCGTACAGATATATCAAATCTCTTGTTACATATTATTACCGGGCTCTAATTCTAATACCTGAGCTTGAGATATAGCAATGACGAGCAGCTTCCTGATCCTCACAGACGATACTCCAGTGCAGTTCTGCCATCCCGAAAAGTACATTGTCGTACCGACCTGTGAAGCCTGCAAGTTTTTCGATTGTATAATATTTTGCATCAAAACTCAAAATTTGGATTGCATGACCATTGGCTGGCTGTCAAATTGAATGGCATTTCCATGTTGCCTGGAAACAATAGTTCGTTATAAGGCTGCAGAACGGTAAGGTGATTAAAGTAGCCTACCTCGTAAGTGACGTCTCCGGCATTGCAAGTAAAAAACCAAGTGCTGAATAGAAGAGTTATGACCGTGCACATCGTCGAGAACAGTCTTACTAGCGAATGATTCTCATTCTGCAATACAAAAGATTAAAATCTAAATTTCGTTAAGGCAATACGCGAAAGTATGAAACATGATATTCCTATCTAAAGTTATAGGCAGCTTGTTTACTGAACTTCAATCTATATATTTAAAAGGAGAAAAAGACAGACTGACTGATCAACGCACAGACGAAACCGCTGGGTCTGTACGCATGGATTTTTCACAAAGGTTCCTTGAATAACGTAAGGGAAAAGAAGAAGAGATTTTAGGATGTTTAAAAAATTACTTATTTAATTATAAGTAGATAGAGTATAAGAACCAAAAATGCTTTTTATAAATTTACAATTTAATGGGGAAAAGGGTGGAACTAAACTTTGTATGAAAACTTTTTATGGAATAGACTACGGTTGTGAAATTTAATGCAAATATTGCTTATTAAATATAATGAGCCACGTGTTTCATATTTTTAAAAATAATAATAATATTCCACATAGGCTACTTTTTATTCCGGAAAAAGACATTCAAGCGGGCGGAACCGCGGCAAGGGTATACACATCAAAATGGGGTTGCTCAGGGTGAAGTCGTGGTCGAATACCGCCGTAATGATGACATTAATAATAATAATAATAATAATTCATTTATTTCAGACTAAATCCATATTTTTACATTAAATAACATTGTAATAAAATAAAATAAAATAGTGCCGTATTCAGAATCTTCTTTCCGGCATTGGTGCTGAAACATGTCTCTCGCAGCAATGCCGGAGGAAAGGGCAGTCAAGCCTGGATCCTATGATCTTCAGGACAATGTTGGAGCTAGCCCGCACCCTGCGTACTAATGACGTGGCACGCGCACGCATAGTTGTGTGGAAGCAGGCGGTGCGCGCGTCTGCGAACATACCTGAGGCACTGCAGTATCGGGGCAGCCCCAACAACATCCTAAAGGCATTGTTATACAGGACTCGGAGGTCGCTGTACCTTTTCTTAGTGTAGTTAGCCCACAGGCTGCACGCGTAGACTGATGTGCAATACGCTTTAAAGAGCGTTACATTATGTACCTAATATTCATGTCCTATATGGGGGGCACCCACTGACAATGCCAGCATGTATAAGTAGTAGAGCCACGGTGTAGATAGTTTTGTCTACAGCATGAAAGGGCCGCTTCGACCCGGGCGGTAACACTGTCACTTGCTGTAGTGACGAGTGAAATTGCCGCAGGCCCAAATCTCCCTCCTCTTTCCAATCTCTATTCTTTTCCTTTAACGCCGGTAAAGCATCCATTGGTATGTGTAGACTGGAAGCCAGGATGCTTGACGTGGATTCGGTTCTCAGGTCGGGCAATACTTTGTACGAGTTTTTCTAATATCATTAGATCCCATTATTTAATCCTAACTTAATATTTTAAATGTGAAAGTGAGATTGTTTGTAAAGTTTCCGCGCCTAAATCCCTGAATCGATTTTGATGAATTTTGTTACAGAGATAGTTGGGACTCTGGATACGGTTATAGGGTACTTTTTATCCCGGAAAAGACTATTCAAGCGGGCGGAGCCGCGAGCAAAAGCTAGTCGATTGATATATCTGCGTGTAGGTGATCGGTTGTAATAGATAGCTATGCCTTTTTTCTGCGACATGTGTGTGACATACATTACACCTCCGATGATCTACTTTGTGATACTTACGAGTATAATTGCCTGGTACATCAGCATGACCAAAAATATTGTATTGTAGATGACCTGTGTGCTCAGCACTGCACTGCAGGCTTCAGTGCAATCATTTGTAACTCTGGGAATTGACCAATTTTATTAACATATGCATTAAATTAAGTATTATACGATGTATGTAAATCCGCCAAATATATTTAATTTCCTCATCGAGTTGTCAAGGATTTGTGCTTAAATAGATGTGGCGATATGATGTGCCACGCATATTGTACTTGCTTATATAAGCAAGCGATATATTCAATGTTTAGTTATATTAAAAGCACCTATAACATCAAGGGACAGAAATAGGTGATATAAATACAAGGTGGTAGGTCCCTCGTATGCGACTGGCCGGCTGGGTTGGTACCACCGCTTTGTCTATTTCTGCCGCCAAGCAATAGTGTGTAAGCACTGTTGTGCTCCGGTTTGAAGGGCATTGAAGCCAGTGAAATTACTGGGCATTATGAAACTTAACACCTTGTGTCTCGGGGTGACGAGCGCAGTCTAGTGTCATGCAGTTCTTTGTTATTTAAAGTTCTGGGTGGCGTTGTTTCTGTTTATGAGCAGGCGTGCCGCTTACCATCAGGCGAGCGATCTGCCCGTCTCGTCTATCAAGTTAAAAAATAAACTAAATAAAATACAACTCGGCGAAACATGCAGACGCACTGCACTAGTTACACCACTGCAAAATCTACCCAAAAATCTTACCTCAAAGTATCTGAATGTGTTTGAATGCCAATTTTTAACATATCTTCGTATTTCTTCTCTTTCTCCGCCTGTGTTAAGTTCTCATCTAAAAATATATCATCAAGACTTCTAAAATAACTCTGCAAGTTCTTGTATTGGAAGCTTATACAAGTGGTAAGGGATATAACAATTATGTAAGATGCCGTGACTCTTGTCTCGAATATCATCCAAATCATGTGGTATAAGAACCTTGCAATACTGGCCATCATTGAGTGATCATCAACTATCGGCCACGCCAGAATCATTACGTTGAATGTGCCACCTGCAAAAATTAATCAAATCAAATTAACCCTCATTCCTATATACACAATGTAATAAAACGAGATTCATCAATTTCCTCGATTTCAAATGACTGAAAAATAACGAAATTGCTCTTGGTATAAGAAAATAGACTAGAGATTTTCTCTGCTTCTTTATTCTGGAACGTCAAAGTGAGTACACTGGATCTGATGTTAAATACAGTGCAATCCAAATACAATGTTCACCGTCAAGAGACATTGCAACCCTCGACAGAATTATGCTGGCCCGAAACTGTACACTGGCTGACCCCGGAACGCGACTCGCCTGAACGAGACACTATGGTAGGTTTTTTTTTGTTGGTTGCTATCCAGTCCGTATCAGGGAGGGAAGGGGATGAGAGGGTACTCCCATCAGCCACCACCAATGAGAAAAAAACAACAGAAATAGTGATTAATAAAATGCATATGGAGGCAACAATAGGTAACTATATGTCTACATGTGACTGTCTCGGTGGCGCAGTTGTAATGCGTACGCATTACAACCGAGGCTGACGCTGAGGTCTCGGGTTCGATTCTCGGGTCTGGTAAAAGTGATATTGGGTTTTTCTATTACGAAATGCTCAGTATCAGCCCGAAGTCTGGAATTTGTGCCCGGTATAGCGATAGGCTCGCCCGCTATCACATCATGGGACGGAGATACGCTCGGCGAAATATGGGTGTACTGGTTACACTTCTGCCTACCCCATCGGGGATTACAGGCGCGAGTGTCATCAATTTCCGAATTGTCATATTAATTTCTATAGAAGTACCCTTACCAGTTTTTAAAACTTGTACATATGAATCGACACCATATGAAAACGTGGCTACCCAGAAGGGGGTGATGAAAGCGATGGAGTAAGATTTAATTTGCTTTATCATTTGGTTCTCCACCTCGAGGTTGTTGTGAACTTGCTTCAGCTTCACTATCAACTCGAGCAGCACTCCTGTAATCTTTTCCTTATTACGAATCATCAATGTAGGAAAGTTCACTACGAAAGGATGCGCCACGCAGAACAAAAACTGGTAATTTTTCTGCTTTTCTGTCAAATCGTGTTGGGTGACCAACGAAAGCAACTGTAGGAGCACAAAAAAATACGAGAATTTATGGAATATCTCGAAGAATGTATCGTAACATTTCTTGAATCGTGGGGGTAAATTTAGATCCTCGATCCAGAAATCTGGCAAACCGGCTATGTAAGTGAGAAAAGTGAAATTACGGAAGAATTCTTTAGATTTGTTGGTAGGATATATTTCGACCATTTTGAAATGCAGTGCAATGCAATGTGTGCATTGATCTTTGAGACTGTTCTCGTCAGTTTGCACGTAATCATTTCGTACAATTTCTTAGCTATCACATAATTTTGTAGGCGTATGTTGCCTCGCTTGAGTTCGTAGCACACCATAAGCTATGCGATATTTGTTTGACATAATTTATGCAGCATCATTAATAATATACCTAGTAATATTTTTAGGTATCTATAGGAGAGCTGGTAACAACCAGAATTTATACTGGCTCGTTAATTAAGTAGGTCATAATATATGTGAAGATGAAGTAGTACATTTTATGGTATATATGGGTATATATGGTATGGATGGGAAACGCTAAAAAAAGGTCAACTCCAGAACGTAAAACTATACATTTTAGCTGCCGAAGAAATCTAGATCTAAAGAATGATTGAGTTAAATAATATTATCTTGAGTGTACAAATTAGCGTAAATCGTTAGAATGTTAATATTTGACCTCAATCCGACCGAAATATAAATTATAAAAATTGGATATTAGGTAAGTAATTGAAATACCTAAGTATTAACAAAACTTAAAAACCGACTTGAAAAAATATAACAATTAAGGTCAAAAATAACAATTAATAAAGGTCTCTTTGGAGTCGGGGCCTGTGCCGCTGCCGGTGAACTGAAATTGCACCACTTCAAAAAGACCTATTTCCACTTGTCAGTGCTACTTTAAAATTTATTTTGTTTTTTAATTTTTAGAAGTACCTGTACAGTTATTACATCTAAATTTGGATGCATGAAAACCTGCGAAAAGTAGCAGCTTGCTGATCTTTCGTTTCGTAATGACTAGATACGTTTCGACGCATGATGTAGGTTGTCGATTCGGCGGCGGTTCAAGCGCTTATGAGGCCTATGCTCGAAGAAGCGGAGCTCTACGAACTGCGCGAGGATGTGAACGTGCGCGAATCTTCCTGACTCTTCTTGTCATCTCACTGTTTTTAAATAAGGTTATATAAATAATATTTTCCGCTTATCTGTAGATAAATAATAAATAAATACACCCAACAGTCACACACATAGTCCTGACCCCACACTAGGTAAACCTGTATCGCGGGTATCAGGAACTACGAGGGACTTGCGGTCCCACAACACCCAGACCCGAGACCAATATTTGTGGTTCACACAAACATTTGTCCCGGTGTGGGAATCGAACCCACGGCCTCTCGCTTCGCAGCCGTCTACTCGCCCGCTGCGCCACGGAGCTGTATGCGGTATATATTATACTGGGATATAGTTTATACCCTTTAAATGTTATCGCTTGTAGTAAAACTATTACTTTACGTATATTAGTTTTAATTGTCGTAATACAACTGGGTGATTTACTTGCCATAACGGGGTAGTTAAACAATTTGAGGTTATTATATCGCATTATTTGTTCTTATGATTTATTTCACTGCTATTAGTATGGTAACATACGTGTGGATGAAAATTATGAATCATAATCTGAACGAGTAATCATACAAATCATTTTTTGAAATATTGTTAGCTAATATGTAGTAAGTACTTACCTTCCTTTTTCCTGATTGAGGATAATCTCCTTTAATAGCCAGGATTTGCCGTATTTATGGTTTGTCATCTTTATAGCACTAATCGAATTTATGTCTACCATGATCATCATTATGTTTCCGCAATTTCATTGATCGTCTCCAAGATTTGTTACCCCTGAAATTTATCACTTCTCTCATCTTCGAAAGCTATATTTCCGATATTTGTCTAAGGGATTAGTTACGCCAGCATTTATCATAAACATTTGCTACCCCGGGATTTATTCCAGGATTTCTTTTTAATTAAGCAAAGGCGGTCCAAAATTGAAGTAATTGTTGATAGTGCTACCCTCATCTCTTCGTCGATCAGGAGAGTGGGATTTGGGCAGAAGGGGATTTGAACGCAGCAGCATGCCGCTACTTTAGGTCGGTTTTCTGTGAGACAGTGGTAACGACCCGGTCGACCCAGCCCATTGTGTTGTAGACAAAATTGTCTACAGCTATGTTCACCCTACAAAACCCCGCAATGGGCCTCTTCGGCGTATTGGGGACGGCCCCTGGTTTATGTGGCGAGAAACGCCCCAACTTAATGTGCTAGATCTGACTAAGCCCGCGGCCCGCACCGAAGAACGTCCTTTGTGTCTACGGCAGCAACGACAACAATCACCCCGAGATTATCTCTAACACGTCGGATCGAAGTCGCAGGTTTAAAATCAGCAATCATTTTTGAAAGTTACGTGTGTATTAATTGTTAATTATTGCTCGCTTTAAAGGTGAAGTGCGGTCTTGGGTTCAATTCTCAAGTCAGGCAATCGTCATCATTGTCATCATCACACATGAATTGGAATTTGCGCCTGGAATGGCGATAGGCTCGCCCCTTACCACATCATGGGACGGAAATAAACGAAACGTGAGTGCACTCGTTGCACCTCTGCCTACTCCTTAGGGGATAAATGTGTGAGGTTAGGTTTAACAGTGAAGGAAAAATAATAAATGGTAAAAACTGCGTAAATCTTTGTTACTACTATTATTATACTAAATGTGAATCTTTGGATGTTTGTGACTTTGGATGTTTGTTAGTCAATTACGCTTTCACGGCTAAACCTGGCATTACCTGGACAAGAACATAGGCTAGCTGCGAGCAAAAGCTAGTTCTTCATAATAATTTTAAAGGTATGTGACGTCTACAAACCTGCATTAGGCCAGCGTAGAGGAAACTCCTAACCCCTTTATTTGTTTCGCATTGTGTCGGGACTACTTTACAAGCTTATGTTTATTTTACACGGAAAGCCTCTATAGCGCAGACGGCGAGTAGTCAGAGGCGAGATTCCCGCATCGAGACAAATGTTTGTGTGATCCTCAATATTTGTTTCCGGTCTGGATGTTGTGAGACTGTAAGTCCCACGTAGTTCCTGATATCCACGATTCAGGTCAAACCTCCTGTGGGTCAAGACTATGTGTGTGACTGTTCGGTGTATTTTATTTCTAAATGGTGGAGCCACGCTGTAGACTGTGTACCTACAGAGTTTCGTCTACAGTATGAAGGGTACGCGTAAGGGAAGGGGACGCGATCGCCTAACAAAAACTTGGCTAGAAATTGACCAATGTGTTTCACAATTTCTCACGGGTCATGGCAATTTTAAGTGTAAACTGTTCTCATTTAAGTTGGTTGATTCACCTGCGTGACCATGCTCTACACCTGGCAGGGAGTACGAGCAGTCCGCACATCATATCCTTTGGGAGTGTAGTCTCTGGCATGATGAGCGCAACATTATGCTTGACAGTATGCAAATAACATCTGGAGTTATATACTATATGGATCTTGTGGAGACTAGGAGGAATTTTCGTGCATTCCGGCGTTTTTGCCATACCTATTATTGGAAACAAGTTTAACAGCTCCCGTGATAGGACCCACTTAATGATATCCGTGGTGCTTTACATCTGGCTTCTCCAGTTGTAAATGTCCTTGTGCCTGAGGTTAAGACCTCCTTAGTTCATAATTTTGTCTCCCGCTTTGCTATGGAGGGAATTGGACAATTATTATTTCCAACTCCTCCCTAATTTTCTATTTGATTAATTTCGTTGCTGGATAAAGACACGATTTGCATTCCCAGAGACTCGCCGAGCTTCATTGTTCGGTGTCGAAATATGCGTGCCACTGTCGATCCTGGTTTACAGGAGTTACAGTGGCGGGTGTGTGGGCGGGATAGTCTCGTACAGCATGAAGGGACCGGGTCGTCCTGGTTGTTCCCATTGTCTCACAGAAAACCGATGTGAAGTAACAGGTTGCTGTTGTGTTTCCTACGGTGACTGAGATAACCGGAGGGTCAAATACCCCGCCCCTTTCCGATTCCTTAAGAACCCCTTCCCTTTAAGGTCGGCAACGTGTCCATGATTCTTCTGATATCGTGGGTGTAAATAGGCGATGGATATCACTTAGCATCAGGTGACCGACTTGCTAGACTGGCGGCATATGCTATAAAAAAATATTCTGTGAGAAATCCTTGACCAGAGGTGGTCAAGATCATGATTATTAATTAATGAAGGGATCAAACCGTTTTGTCACGACCGCAGTAAACTTCAACAGGTGCATGTAACAGCAATGATAATACCATGTTATTATTCAGTTCACATAAGTGTATTTTTTGTATAGTTTTACATAGCTAGTGACGTACTTAACTGTATGAAGACAATAAGTATAACATCGATAGGTATCAACTATCATACAGTGGGTAGTTCGGATTCAGATTAGTTTCGCAACAAATACATACAACGCGGTACATAGAAATTGCGCCACTAATTCATGGTCAGTTCACCGTACCTAACTCTCCCTCACTCTTAACTAGAACCCCTCTCCCGCTCCTTGTCTGTCAGCTGTCAAAGTCCCCCGTTATGTGACGCAATTTTACTTTTAAACAGCCCATTTAGTAGAACACATTGAAGTCTGAATTGCTAATGCCTAATAGGTACCTACTAGGTATCTAGTATTAGAGACTATCGGGTTGACATATCCATACGGATATGAAGATGATGATATCCATATAAAATGAAGAATAAATAAAGCATCGATATTATCTACAAACTTCGTAAGTAATATTAAGCTCAATATTCAGCGCAGCGCGCCAACGTGCAAAAATCTATCTACGAAAATCTACAACGTCAGTTCACGTAATAAAAACTGGTACGCTTGGTTTCCATACAATCGACGTATATGTCATCTACTATAAATTGAATGAATTAATACTGCATGGAAGAAATGGCTTGTTGCAAGGACGAAGGTGGAGAGAAAGAATATAACGAGTTAAAGACTTGAAGCCACAGTAGACGTGATGAGGCAAATGAGGCAATGTCTTCAGACTAATTACTCCTGGTTGAGCCGCCTGGTGTACCCTTAAGGACGATCAATCGGCGTGGGCATGGTCTGGGTAGAATTGTTCTATCCAACCTGCTTGGCGAGAGCTGGCTTATCACCTCCGTGGCCGCCGGCCTCGTTTGCGTGCTCCGTTGATTTGATACGGGCAGGCAAACGTCACATCTTTTTTAAATTCACTTCGTTTTCAAATCTCTTCTTGTCATTTCTCTAAAAAAATTACCTTTCATCTTATACTTTTCTGTCCGGTTTTCTTCGCTCTTGCGAGTTACCATTTTCTGTTTAATACACTATTCTTCCATATACTTTTCTCTCGCTACACGGACACATTATGCACCGACACCAGTCGTCATAGTTCGTTCCGTCGCCACCATCGACTTTCGCTACGCTTCACCCGGCGCACGGCCCGTGGAGATCAGCGGAGCGCCGTCTGCGAGCTGCCTGACGATCACGGAGTGGTGTGCTCGGCTCTCGACTACAGGTTGGTGGTACATTTTTTTCGCGCAGACCCAGTGCCTTACGTTGTGCTCGCCTTGAGGGAACGCATAAGCGGTTCTGCGTGTTCGAGCCCCTTGGCTCGTTTCGTGGTTGGGCTACTTACACGCCCAACCAACTCCCTTTTTTCAACGAGCGTTTTAGAAGGCTAATTCGGTTTGGCCTCCGCCGGCATAGCACTCGTTCCATAGAAGAAGCGATGTAGCGAAACAAGGGTTCAAAGGTAATAACGTTTTTGCCAACTATGGGACGGAATCTTAAGTAGTCTTAAGTTCTTCTTAAGTTCTTTCTTCAGTTTAGTAACTGAAGACACCGGACAACAGAACCGTTACCTCTAAGCCAGAGATTCTTGCAGATATCGAGAAGTAATATGGGCTCCTGTATTCTTCAAGCCAGCTACCTGCGATGAGGACGACAAACGTGCTCCACTGGTTTGCCATTACGCAGAAGAACTCTCGGATGTCGATATGGTCAAGATTAGAATAGTCCTTGAAAAAAAACAATAAGGTATCGGGCGAAGACGGCATTACAATTTAGCTATCATAAACTGGAGGTGCTCCCATACATAAACAAGTTTAAGAGCCCTTTAACGACGTCATAGGTATTGGAACAACGTCGACAGGAGTGGAGCAGGAGTTTTTCTTTAAAAACGGGTTATAACCGACTTCATTTTATTAAATGCGTATTTCGGCAAACACACTTGTGTTGAAGAATTTGACCAGAGTAAGCCAAATTTAATAATAAAAAAGCAATGATAGCTCAGCGGGGAGTGGTATGGACTATCGACGAAAGTCACAGGTTCGAAACCAGCCCCAGCATACACTTCTGACTTTTCTTAGTTACGTGTGTATTAATATATTAAAATTAAAATAAATAAATGTGAAAGGATAGCTTCACTATGATATAATTTGTTGTAATTGCCGCGGAAACCAACATGCTGCTTATTTCTAACGCTCATTATTACTTGAGAATTAAATGGACAAAGACATAAGTGTATTTAAAATATTACAAATACAAAATGAAAGAACCGACAAAAAATTACACACCCAGCGAGACCACCAAACTGTTTGATGGTTTAAATAAAGTCCTTTACATATTGGGGTTGAGAAATTTTTGGGTAGACGACGTTAAACTGCCGAAAAAGTTCGTGAAAGTATATGACACCCTTTACTCCACAATGTATGTGTTGAATTGGATATTCTGCTTCATGCAAATTGGAGGCATTTTTACTCAAAAACATTTGACACAAAAACAATACTCAGACACCGTGGTATTGGGCATATGCCAGCCACTAACTCATCTATGTTGCTTGAACTGTATTTATAACAGAAAGCGGTGTAGGCAGGTGCTGTTCTATTTGGCCATAGTTTTGAAGGATGTGTACAATGACAAAGAAACAGAGCAGAACATGATAAAGAAGTTGAAGCTATTTCTAGTGATGTACTCGCTGAGCGTTTTAGCAAGTTGGGGATATTATGGATTAATAGCACTTATCGAAGTGGTGAGATCAGGTAACTGTCATAATGATGCCAGTACCTAATAAAGAAATGTAATTATAAGCACTACTCAAAATCTGAATCTGTAAGGCCTTTGGTATGTTGAGGGCCACATAGCGTGGAAAATATACTAGGGGGATAAGAAAGATCTTTGGCTGTGATCTTGATCTTTGTCTTAAATGAGTAAATAAACATTTCAGAGTCTCACTAATTTGCACATTGGCTAATGGCCATTTTCAATAAAATCTTAGTTTGGTTATCCGGATAAATCCCGGAAGTGAACCAATCAAACAAGTGATTTGTTCGCGTGACCTTCAAACTGTATTCTGATTGGCTCATTTATGCTATCTATCCAACTAAAACCAATTAAGTTTAATGAAAATGGCCGTAAGTTGGTCATGAAGTAAGGCACTACAAAACCATTATAGTGGTTATTATTTATAGCAGAAGCCAGCATACAAGCAAGTAGATCACCTAATGTTATGTGATCTCCATCGACTATGATCACCCACTATTCCTAAAGAATCACGGATGGGTTGCTGACTTCAAAGAAAAGGAATGCATGGGAATTCGGAAGGGGAGGAAGCTGCCACTTCACGTCGTTCTGTGAAACGGCGGTAATAGATCGAACTAGACCGTTCATTTTGTAGACAAAACTGTCTAGAGCGTGGCGCTACTTAAAAAGTTTATGGCGTACCTACTCCTGTGATCAAACTTGGACGAGTTATAGGAGAGCACAAACACTCCATCATCAATTTGAGATCAGTATAATTGCCTCAGTTGTCTTTTTCAGATGCAATATTCGTAGCAATAGTAACCGCATGGCCTGACGTCACGGACACTTCGACTGTAGCCTCTTGCGCCAGAATCGGCTTGTATTTATATTGGTGCGTCTCGTTCTTTCGCATGTCCACGGTATTCTTCATCGTCTTAGTGCTGTTCATCAGTCTTAGTCACCAGTACAAGAATATGTACAGATATTTCGAAAGCCTTAACAGTATTTTCGAAGATACGCAGTTAAGCCGTAAAGAGATGGAGATGAAATTTGAAAAGGCGTTGGCTATGGGGATCCTAGCACACTCCGATACTATATGGTAGGATATCGTAATGATTAATGTTGAGGATTCAAAACAAAATGCAACCAAATAAATCGATTAACGTGCGGGCGAATTATGTAGAGTCCTAAGATTAAAATGATGCCCTTCGGCAATCTTACAAAAGTACGAATATGCATATGGATTTGGGCCTCCGGATATGTCACTCACCGTACATAGCCATAGCTAGTTGCACTCTCTAATCGGTAGATAAAGGATTAGCGTGCTAAGCAACACTTGGCGCTGTAAGTCTATGGATAGGTGACCGCTTAGTTGTATTTCAACTAAGCGTCTCCCTGGTTCAGAGGGCCCGTATATTAATATGAGTAGACAGCAGTCGTTACGCCAAGTCTGAAGCTTTCTGGCGGCTTAATAAACTTTGATACTAGGTAGGCCATTACCTAACCATTCTTTATAGAAAAGACTGACCGTACGAAACCCAACAGCAAGCTACTACTTCAGTATTCATAGATAGTTTAATACTCTTTGGTAACCAGCACAGCCCCGGACCTACGATGATTTCGAACCGGGGCAGAAACTTGATAGTGGCGCCCCTCTCTCCAGCGTTTGAGATAAATTACTTAAAACAACTAAAAGAAAAAAAGATGCACAAAGGGCCTGTGTGGCGCCTTTTTTTACAAGTCGACGGTGAGCCAATCAGCAGGCCAATTCGTTGATTATTGGTTTAATGTTTCAGGTGCGCACAACAAGCTCAGATAATATGCAACGAAATTAGCTCGTTAATTGTGTTGCTAGCCACGACTATGATGCCGGTTATGCTGGTAAGTATGTGCTACATCTTCGGATGTTAAATTAAGAACAATCGGCCCGAAATTTTCCAATTACATTGGCCTTAGCAGATAATTAAAACTATGACAAGTTAATTTAAAAAAATTGAGCCACTGTTATAATTTTAATAAATACATATATTTATTTCTTAGAATTCGGTTTAATTTTTGATAAGTAGGCATAAAATATCTACATATTTTTTATGATTTTAAGACCGCGGCGGTGCCGCAGTTGTAATGCGTATGCGTTACGACTGAGGCTGATGCTAAGGTCTCGGGTTCGATCCCCGGGTTGGGTAAAAGTGATTGGGTTTTTCTATAACGAAATGCTCAGTATCAGCCCGGAGTCTGGAATTGCGCCCGGTATGGCAATAGGCTCGCCTCCTATTACATCATGGGACGGAGATCAGCTCGGCGAAATGTTGGTGATCTATGCCTACCCCTTCGGGGATGTATGTATTTTTAAGATTATTTGTGTCTAAACCTTTGATCAAATATGATGGAATCATGTAATGAATGTTATTGGTTCGTGGAGACGTGTTGAAAGATCGAAGGCTCAGTTACGACTCTTTATTAAGACTGACTATATCATGTAACTTATACGACTACTTATACTTATACACTACACCTTCCCCCTTTGGGAAAACAAATAAAATGTCATGACATTCTTGATCACATGATCTATATGTTTATCTAAATCTTTGTGTGATGATACTAAATTGTAATTATAATTATGTTTGAAAGAACTTTGAAATTTTGAAACATAGTTAGGTATGCTCTTTATGTTGAAAATAAGCACTACCATTTTGAAATATGGTCTCTTCATCTATAGCAGTTTAGATGGCTTGAGATAACGATTCAAACTGTCTAGCTACTATAATAATTGCTATTCTGTTGCTATTAAGGCCATTTGCAAAACAGTTAATTGCTATTTTTTCATTTATTGGTCGGAGAATGTTACATTTTACTAAATCACCATCAGATTGAGCTAAAGTTAATTCAGTAAATAGATCTTCTATCTGGATACCAAAACTTTTTATAGATCTATTTCCCTGGTAACAATTATATAACTCTTTTTGTATTTTAATGAATGACTTTTTTGGTCACATTTTTCATATCTGACAATAAACTTTCAATATCATTATATTTCTGTTTTAAATAAAATTTCGCATTTTGTGATATTCTAGTTTTTAATACGAAATTGATCAGTAAACTTTTGGAACTGTCATTGATAAGGGAACTATAAAAATCGATATTGTTAATTAACTTTCTGGTAATTTTTTCATCTCCTGTCATAACTGGTAAACATTCTATAGCTGTTTCTAAATCAAATGCTTCTGTCATTGTTTATTAATATAGACTGATATCTTGCAAATGAAAAAAAAACTAACTTAAAAAATTAGTCAAAAGAAATTAATATAAAATATCATAATTGCATAAAATTCAATTATTCACTTATATTCTATATGTGCGTAAAAATGATGAATAAAAAGGATATTATATAACGCCTCTTCTTCTTCTTAAACTGGGCCGATGACTTGTGTATACCTCTATGACTCGGTGCTCGTAGCTGGTCACATTGTGCATGTTGGGTGGGCCGGGCTTTACCCTGGACTCCGTAGGCCGGGACTACCCTGGACACCGCTGGAACATCTTGTTACGATATTCTTCTTTCTTCTTAATCTTTATAATATAATTTCTTGTTAATCTTAACATAATAATGCATTTTTCTTCATTTTGTTATATATTCTTCTTTCTTTTCATTCTTCTTATCTTGATATTATAATCTTCATATTGACATTTTTCTTTTTAGAGACCTCATTTTTATATGTGCTTTATAATTATATTTTTCTTCCTTCTTGATTTTCATTCTTCAACATATTTTTCTTGATTCCCATTTTTTTTATCTTCTTATTATTTAAAATCTTAATAATGTATTTTTCTTTATTGGTACTTCATTTTTCATATATGATTGTTTTTTCTTCATTCTTCCGATTTATTTTTTACAATGCGCGTCAAGCGCTGGCGCAGGGCTGCGCTGACTGGCAGGGTCGCCATGTAATGAATGTTATTGGTTCGTGGAGACGTGTTGAAAGATCGAAGGCTCAGTTACGACTCTTTATTAAGACTGACTATATAATGTAACTTATACGACTACTTATACTTATACACTACAATCACCTAATTTCTTTGATCCAAGTTGACGACTGCCAGTTCAACAAAAGTCTAAAATTAAGGTTACGTATTTACAGAATTGTAGCACCTTTGACGAGTTGATGACTCACATGACGACGTTGGTGATATCTATCGTAATCATGGGAATCTTCATGTGGAACGCAGGAGACATCACTGTCGAAGCAAGTATTCACATTAATTCAAAAATTTTGGCTTCTAGATAATGAGACGAATGTAAAATTTCGGGAAGAGGATAATTGTAGGTTTTAGTAATGATCATAGTAATACAAAGTTTGGTAATTATTTTACATTTTATTCGTATATATTACATAGATTTATTCAGACTCAGAGCTTAAATGATACAATGAAGAATTTTACTATAAAAAAGGTGAAAAAACTCTACAAGCGTATAGTAGAAACGTACACGTATACAAAACACCACGGTTGTTGTGATGCCTTTTCTCAAGCTTTGTACTACTACGCATGCGCGCACAACTGTATAATGCTTACTATCTCATTTTCTCCCACGTTAAATCTTATGAATTTATTTGTCTGTTTCTTTTTTCATCGACTTTCAAATCACAACGATGCTAAAGAAGTTTTCACTTCAAAAACATGGAAAACGAAATAATATGAATAAGGTTATTTAATCATCGAAATAAGATGACAATAAACGTAAATCAACAAAAAAATGACCCCAGCAAAACTCTGCATGGGGAAGGGGGTCTAAAAGTCTGTGTATAATAATTTTTAGTTGATACGTCTAATTTTTTGCTCGGTGCAGTATGTCGTATCTCGATCTAGAAATTCAATCTTTAGACATTAACTTTTGACTCCTCCGTCGTCGTCCCAAACATGTTTTGGCAGATCCCAACGACTCCATCACAGTCGCTATCGAAGCAGCACTTTCTCTGCCCAATCCGAATCGCAATAATAATACGCGACCCCGACATAGGACACGCCTACGAGTCCGTAGAACTCCCACAACTGAACGTCGGCACAATGATGTGCAGAGACAGCCCTAAACTATACTCCCCAGCGATTGCTCAAGCTGAGGTCTGAGCCTTCTAAAAGGCGCCTCTGTGCTTAATCGCTACTAAGTAGGTACATTATACATATTTCTGGCTAGAGCGCCATAAGCGCCGGCTTTATTGTCAGGTGAAGCTGTAAAAGCAATATAAGCTAACAGCACAAATCCATTAAAAAAAAAACATTATCTTTTATGAAATAAAGTAGACTTTGAATGTTCATAATTTTTTTTTGCGTGTATGAGTGTTACGTGTGATTTTGCCTTTGCTTGTGTAAGTAAGTGGAGCCCTATTTTTTGGCAGATTTATACGAGTGTTATGGTTCTAGTCGATGTTCTAGTAATCTTATTTCGATGGTTATAGGTAATGATTTTTCTTCTAATATAATTAAACAAATAATACTTAGTATGAGCCCTTTATTATTATACATGTACTCTTCCACTGTGAGGTATATTTTATTGTGTTTGTAGAGTATTTTTTTAAAGCATAGGCCAGCAAACGTGCCTGTGGGTCACCTGATGGTAAGTGATTTCCACCGCCCATGTACTACGCCCACAATACCAAAAGAATCAAGGGCGTGTTGACGACCTTAAAGGAAAGGGATTGGGAAGGGAAGGAGTATTTAAGCTTCCGGATATCTCACTCACCGTACGAAATGCAGCAGCAAGCTGCTACTTTATGCCAGTTTTCTGTGAGACAGTGGCAACAACCCGGACGAGCCGACCGTAGACAAAACAGTCTACAGCGGGGCTCTACTACTCAAAGAGAGTATCTGTGAGTAATTATAAAAAAAAAACTGAAACCGTTTCGTTTCGTAAAACTGAAACCTCGGAATTCATATATGTTAAAGACTGTAAAGTGCTGGACAAACTAAATTAGCGCTCATACTTGTACTCTATTTTTTATTTTTGTTGTTCTTATAGCATCTTAAATGGCATTCTATTCATTAAAATTCAATTTTATCCAGATGTATTACCAAAACGTGAGAGTTCTTCGCACAAAAACTCACGATTTTTATTGTAATATTACTTGCACAAACTTTGATGTGGTCATACTTACGGAAATAAGAACTGGCTCTCATTGGTATGGATTGAAATTTGAAAACTATCGTTGTAAGCCCGTTTTGGGGGCCCCCTAAGACCCGGGGCTCAGGGCGGAATAGTCAACTACTGGTGGAATGATTGGAAAATTATCGTTTTTCGAAAGTATATTTTTTTGAGTGAATCTAATAGATTGACTAGTAGTAGCAACTTATTGTTGTTTTTTCTTGTTTTCGCGGGGAAATATCGTTACCACTTCACCCCGAGAGAAGATGTGACTGTTATTTTAGGTTCAACGTTCTTGCAACCCCAGCTTTAAAACTGTACTCTACGCGATAATATGTGCGACTTGACGATATGCGCTATACAAAAATCAATCGGAATGGACGTTTCGCGCGATCGAAATAGAACACGGTGGGAGCGTTATTGGTTTTTATTTATTAGTTCAACTTTTTGTTTAGAAAGTTACTAAATAATAAGTACGTCGTGTTTTTTTAATCGACCACAAGGATTATTTTGGCTATGGTTTCTTCTGAATCGATAATCACTAGAAATTTCGGGGCAAGGGGCAAGTTCAAGATAGGTTATAAAAAAAGACGTGAATCCACAGAACTATTATTATGATAGTTTTCTTTTCACTTTCCATTTGATTTTTGTTCTAGAAGCCGGTGGTGTTCACAGCTTTCGGTGTCGTCGAGCTGTCTTATGAAACCTTTGTAACTGTAAGTTTAACACAATTACGTGTTCCTACAATACTCCCACAACTTAATTCAGAGTGCAGTATTTCTTTATTCTTTCTGCCGTTTTCCGGCTTAATGCCAAGGTCCGCCTTCTCATACCATAGATTTGACGGTGTTTGATATAAACAGTGTGCTAACTCAAAAATGATGAACCTAAGTAATTTGATTTTTGTTTTGATAACATCCTGACGTCATTCTAACTAATTAGGTGTTTATAGTCATTATATACACCCTTGGGATCATCGCTAAGGAAACGGTATTTTTTTTCAATAACACACATTTGACTCTGTGCGAGGATCGAACCCGCGCCAACCCGTTTTCTGGCCAACTAGCCGATTGTCTTTTTTCGGTCACATATTTTGTAACCAGCAATAATATTTTTAACTTATTTTTTTTCAGATAATCAAAACTGCGTACTCTATGGTGTCAGTATTCTACTCATAATAATTCTAGTACATAATCATGTATTTTTATTTAAATACAATAATTTATTGTACGCTTACCTATACTTTTCAAAAGTTTATCTACTTGCGCACTTGCTACCTACCTACGAGTACTACTTAGAAATAAATCGCCTATGTTTATTGTGATATTATTTATTATTGAATTTACATCTAGTAGCAGCATTTGGTTTGTAACAAATATAATATGTTTAGTTTTACAATATCCTAAGGGTTCGTTTCATTTATTCATGTATTTTTTGTAAGAGGGTACGATGGGGATGACATATAGGTACTTATATCCTTATGGACAAAAATCCCTACATAAATAAAGACAAAAGAAAACATTCTTACGTACAACAACAACGTAGGTCCCTTGTATGCGAGAGGCCGTCTGGGTCAGGGCCGCGCCCACCCCCCACAGCACCTGTGTGCGAAATCCATGCGCTTCTTTTTTTCACGAATCTTCATGTTTCAACTTATTTTTTGAAGTGAAAACTTCTTTAGCCGCGTTGGGCACTTTTTGGTAGGGGAAATCTTTATGTTGTTGTGTAAGTGTAACAAAAATAATTTCGATGGCGGCGCCCCTATTGTCTTGGCGCCTGTGTGCGCCGCACACATCGCACACAGGGGCGGCTCGGCCCTGGTCTGGGTTGGTTGGTTGGTCCGCTTTGTCTATTTCTTCCGCCAAGCAACAGTATGTAAGCACTGTTGTGTTCCGGTTTGATGGAAATTGAAACCAGTGAAGTTACTGGACATTATGAGATTTAACAACTCATGTCTCGGGGTGACGAGCGCAGTCCAGTGACATACAATGTTTTGTAAGTAATTCAATGTTATGTGTGGTGTTGCTTCTGTTTATGGGCAGGCGTTGTGCTTACCATCAGACGAGCGACTTGCTCGTCACGTAATCAAAGCTAAAATATTACAAACTAGCAGCTTATAGATAACTACATTTCTGAAGCGATTTCGATAAAAGTTGGCTATAATGACTTAAAAAACTTTTGAGTGGTAGAGCCACGCTGTAGACACTTTTGTCTACAGTATTTAGGGCCGGCTCGTCCGGGTCATTACCACTGTCTCACAGAAAATCGGCGTAAAGTAGCAGCTTGCTGCTGCGTTTCGTACGGTGAGTGAGATATCCGGAGCCCCAAACTCCCTCCCCTTCCCAATTCCTTAATTATTCCTTTCCTTTAAGGTCGGCAACGCACCCATGACTCTTTTGGTATTGTGGGCGTACATGGGCGGTGGAGATCACTTACCATCAGGTGACCCACCTGCTCGTTTGCCGGCCTATGCCATAAAAAAACAACTTTGCAACCTCGATATATCACTTTTAAGGATTTATCCAACGATACCACACATGCCTATGTGCAGTGCAAAAATAACATCTTCAGTTTTATTTATGGAGAGAGATGGAGTGCCACCCATTCTTTCCTTGTTTTTATTGGGAACCTATCTACACTTTTTAAATAGCGGTTCATAGAATACACAGTCTACCATCCAAATTTCTTTCATAAAATACTAAATGCTAATAGCTTTGCTAATACTCTCCGAGTAAAATGGCTGTGAATTACGTTATTGTATGGATACGGACGGAGAGTGCGGTTGATCTCTTAGTTTACGACCTTGGTCGTTTGATCCGTTTGGAGACAATCGTCTATGAAGCATCGTACTGAAAAGAATTGACACCATAACTCCGACAAGACTTCGAAATAAACTACACCGCTGTTTCATCATTCTTGGAAAATAAAGGAAAGCAAAAAATATCTAAACGGGCTCAAAGGACATGTATCCAGAGCCGTAAAATAATTTAAAATATGTCAAAATCAGATTGTTAGCATTAGTGTTGTGAGAGTATCTTCTTGTTGTACTGAGCCAGTTAACATATGAGGCGATGTGTTTTGAAACTCACTCGCTCGTTCTCACTCTTTCACGCACGTAGAAACATCATGTGAATAGTAACAGAGTAATCCGACATAAAATTCGTAGTAGTGAATGTAAATATTTGACCCGCTCTTACATTATTTCGTCATGTACGGGATAAATGTAATGTATGCCCTACTAGTTAGCATCTCTATATAATAATAGTATTAATAGTCTATGATCAGATGTAGGAGCACAGTAGTTGAGTAGGACACTATTTTATATGTGTTTGTAAGAGTAGACTCTTTTTACCCAACTACAGGAAAGCTAAAAGTAAGGGTTATGTTTTTTGAGCTGAGCCAGCGCCCAGCACAAGGCACTACTTCAAATGAGGCGAGGCGTCTTGATGCTCGGCGGTACATTTAAAGTATGCTGCGATTTGTACTGCCTTATCTTACAAGTGTGATTGACGTAATACATAAATAGACACGCCTACTCTACGCGCCTACTATAGAATTGAAGCACGTGAAGTGAAGTGAAGTACTCACGCAAGCATTCCACGTCATCGGAATAGCAAAAAAGTAACGCGACATATTATTTGAAGTAGTACATGTAAAAATTTAGTGCACTCGCTCTTACTTTATTTTCATAGAGAGTACCTTATTGCTCTATTATTTGTTTTAATTCGTCATGTACTAGAGAAAAGTATTGACTCTTGTATGTCCTACTCATCACTACACATGTCAGTCTGCAGTCATAAAAGTCATACTCGTACTGCATATTAAAAATATTTTATTCATGATTTTATTTTTGTGTACTTTAAATACCTATGTGATGAGTAAACATTTATAAGTTTAAACAAATTGAGCTTAAATATGCATACGTACACGCGAAGGCGTCCTGAAGCACGGCTAATAGAAGGTGTTAAGAACTTGTGTCGGCTTTGTCTTGAAAAATCTGAAGACATTATGCCGATATTCTTAGATGGATCAGATGGGATCTGCGCTACGCTAGCCCTGCGGATCATGATATGTGTTGGATTACAGGTAAATTGAGCTTTATGCTAATGTCATTAAGTCACTGATTGTATCCATCACTTTGTTTGCACTTTGCCTCTTTGATATGTTGAACAAATGTTTAGGTGGATCCCTGGTAGGCGAGAGGCCTTTTGAGTAGGTTACCACTTTGTCAATTTCTGCCGTCAAGCAGCAGAGTGTTAGCCTTGTTGGGTTCCAGTTATAAGGACATTGAAGGCAGTGAAATTACATTATCAAATGTATGATGGGACAAGCAAGTTCAATGCCAGGCAATACTTTGTAATACAAAGTTCTGGGTGGTGTTGTTATGTAACTTTGAACTCTCCGAGAGGTTGTCACTCAGACGGTCAGTCTTAAAACTACAAGCTAAATCTTTCTGTAACATTTTTTTTTTTTATTTTATTTTTTTTATCTGCGATCAGTCAGAGACTATAAGCGGATGTTTTGGGCGCGATATGGCATGCTGAGCGTGTCCCCCATTGAAGACAACTGCTCATAACTCAGTATCTACATTTGGTCTAGGTTCAACCGCAACACGTCGCTTCAACCGTGTTTCACGCTTGGCACTTATCAACTGTGCTACTAGGTCATTGGGATGATTGATAAGCTTCTTTTTGTAGGCCATACTAGAACTCCGAATCTCCTCCTTTATGGTGTTCATTTGTAAGTTTTTATGTATTTCAGTGTTTGTGACAAACCATGGTACGTCTGATATATTTCTAAGCATAATGCTTTGAAGCCGTTGTAAGATATTAATATTGGAATCACTGGCGCTTCCCCACAGCTGGATTCCGTACATCCAAGCTGGTTTCAGGATACTTTTGTATATTAGTAATTTATTGTCTATTGATAGTTTTGAATTTCGACCCATCAGCCAATGTATGTTTTTGTAACGGATATTTAGTTCATCTCTTTTAGTTTTAATGTGTGTTTTCCACGTCAAGCGTCGATCCAGGTGAAGCCCAAGGTATCTTACGCAGTCAGTATGTTGTAGTACGTTTTCACACAGGCTGACGGGGGGACAGTCACCGTGTCTCAATGTGAAGGTAACCTGTACAGATTTGGAGGCACTAGCTCTTATCCGCCATTTGTCCAACCAAACAGTTATCGCATCAAGGCCCGTCTGTAGCAGTGCTGAGGCAGTTGCAGGGTTCTTATTTGCAGCAAGGATAGCTGTGTCGTCAGCGTATGTGGCAGTCGTAACTCCTGGTATTTCCGGCAAGTCTGAGGTGTAAATCGTGTATAGTACGGGCTCAAGGATTGATCCTTGAGTTATACCAGCCTTAATCTCATAACATTCTGATGTCAGATTACCTTCCCTCACCTGAAAGAGTCTATTTGACAGGTATGATGATAGTAGTAAGTAATAGCTGTGTGATATTAGCGATTTAATCTTACAGAGTAATCCGACGTGCCAAACTTTATCAAAAGCTTGCTGGATATCCAGAAATGCTGACGAGCAGTATTCCTTTTCTTCGAATGCATTTCTAATGACATTACAAACTCTGTGAACTTGTTCTACAGTAGAGTGCTGTTGTCTAAACCTGAACTGATGTTCAGGAATTATGTTATTTTCTGAAAGTACTGGCATAATCCTACGCAATAAGATTTTTTCAAATACTTTCGACAGAGTTGGCAATAAGCTGATAGGTCGGTAGGATGTGACTTCATGACCCGGTTTTCCCAATTTATGTATCATTATAATGTGAGATGTTTTCCATATTTGCGGATAGTACTGTACGCGTATGATCGCATTGATAAGGTATGTTATGAAAACTACGGCCTTTTTAGGAAGTTGTTTAAGCACTTCCTTTGTGATTAAATCAAGCCCCGGAGCTTTCTTGTCTTTCAAAGCCTTTATCACTCCCCATACTTCCTTAGTCGTTGCCGGTTTCGGCGGTAGGTCTGTAACATGTATTAAAAATTGTGTTGCGCTGACCCCACTGCAAGTGGAATAAGGGCAGATGAAGAAGACACAAGTAACTTAAAAAAATCAGACGGGTATGTTTAATCTCACATAATAATAATAAGCCCTTTATTTTCTGAATTGTTTTGTGTTTGTTTGTATCTTAAAGTATGTCTCTTAATTCAGCATGCTAATTGGCAAAGGCCTCCTCTAGCTGTTTCCATTGTACTCTATCATGAGCCACTCTCCTCCAGTTAGGGCCCACTGTCAGTTTTAACTCGTCCTCACATCTCCTATATTACTATAATATAACTGACTGTCTCAGTGGCGCAGTTGTAAAGCGTACGCGTTACAATTGAGGTTGACGCTGAGGTCTCGGATTCGATCCCCGGGTCAGGTAAATTGGTATTGGGTTTTTCTATTACGAAATGCTCAGTATCAGTCTGGAGTCTGGAATTTGTGCCCGGTATGGTGATAGGCTCGCCCCCTATCACATTGTGGGACAGCGATACGCTCAGCGAAATGTGGGTGTATTGGTTACACTTCTGCCTACCCCCTTCGGGGATTACAGGCGTGAGTGCGTATGTACGTATGTACTATAATATAAATCACAAAAAAACAAATCTCAATAAATATACTTCATCATAATTTTTCCCAACAGGTCACAAGAGAAGAGAGTCTACCGAATATAATCTGCTCAGATTGTAACAAAGAACTAGACAGGTATTATAAATTTAGAAAAAAATGTGAAGTTTCATACCAAAGGCTGAAGCTTCACTTACAAGCGATCAAAGATAAGGGAAGTTTACATAAGGCAGTTGAAGAAAGAGATTTAAAACAAGAGAAAATTATGAAAGATAATGTAAATTGTATAGAAAAAGTATGTGATGATAATAAATTTTGTAACTTGGATGTCAATGGATTGACCAATATTGATGCTGTGAATAGTGATGTAAGTATATTTCATGATTTATGTTTTTTTTTATATACCCCGAGGTTGGTAAACATGTGGTGACCCACATGTGTCATGGTAAAAGATCACCAGCAGCAGTGTACACCCACAATGTCAGAGGAATTTCGGATAGATTGTGATTTTTAAGGTCTGAATTGAAAGGGGAAGGGATCTTCTGAATCTTCAACCCATACTCATACTTCATACAAAATGCAATATCATAGCTGCCACTTCACAATCGTTTTCTGTGAGACATTGATTCAGCGAATTTACTTGGCATTATGATAACATCTTTTGCTCAGGGTGACAAGTGAGCAGGATTAGTGCTTACCACCAGGTGAACGACGAGCTTGTTTTGTAACGCATGTTTATATTATTGAGTGGGCCTGTTACTACAGACTATAAATAAAGCCGGGCTAAATGAATGACTTTTTTATGAGAGTTTCAGAACTGATATGTCACTACCATCAAAATCAAATTAGATGTTTATTTATAGAAGCTCTTACACACACACACACGTTCACGCACACGCACACACCCACGCACGAAAATAAAAACTTTACCCACTTAGAAATATAATATTTGTAAATCAGTAAATAATAACTGTGATTATATGTTAACATCTTTATATAAACAACATATTTGCAAATAAAATTACATTATATTTACAGATATCAATAGAAGTAAAAGAAAATTGTAATGTGAATACAGAAGAAGCGAATCACATGGAGAGCAAGGAAATAGAGGTATGATCAGTCTTTATTTTACAAGTTCATATTTAATAAAAATAAAATATTATGAAGTAGTTACTCAAATTAGGACAAGATGAGTTTAATAAAAAAAATGAGGCTTTGCATCGCATGAGTTGGCGAAAGTAAATCTGTTGACCTCTTACTTTATTGAGGACACATTATATCATTTTGTACAATTATTAAATCATCTGTGATCGAAATCACCTCCATTGGCCGTATTTGGAAATTCTAAAATCGCTTGAGGCGTGCTGTCTATCATATGATACTGGCCTGAGCTTACACAACATGTTACAGAAATATGTGGTCATATTTATGGGTTGAAATAAAACTAGTTTATATGGATCATATAGTTTAAAGAGACCTCTCTCCCGGGACAATGAAGACTGAAAAGCTTTCGAAACGTCGGGATTAAAATAAAATTAAACCACGATAAAATCCGTATAAACTAAGTAGTTTTATTTCAATGTATAATATTCGCGTAAACATAAGAAATCACTATATTTATGGGTTGTTACATATACCTGACATTGAGTATGCACCGGATCTTATCAAAATCAAGACATATTAAAATTTCACACTTTTAAATCTCTTGTTTATTACGATCGATAAGATCAATCACATTCCTATAAATTAAATGCTTGACCGAGAATAACAATGCTTAAGTGAGACGAAAGATCATCTGTTTATTATTTAGTGTTGTCCAACGTTGCAAGTCGAGTATCGACATCTTACTCATCAATAAAATAGAAATTACTTTATTTATTTCGTAACAATGCAATCGGATTTTGTACTACACGGGATGAAATACTTGTATCGTACACTATATGATGCTTAAATTTGACCACATCTTTCTGTAACACATTGTATATGAAAAAATAATATTTTAGACACAAATTCACGACGCAGACAATCCTGAGATATCATCGTTCCTGTCTACAGTGTTGATACAGCTCGGTATACTAGACCAGCAGGATTCAACCCTTTCCATACTGGACCCTGGTATTAATAACCTGGAGCTGGTGATGGGAGATGATGAACTGGTGACCTTGGAGTTAGCTGAAGAGGATGATGTATGTATATATTGAAAACCGCATTAGAATTAATTATAGAAGCCATAGACTAAAGGCTTGGTAAAACAGAAAAATTCTAACTAGGCGGTAGGTCTCTCGTATGCGAGCGCTTTGTCTATTTCTGCCACCAAGCAACAATGTCTTAGCATAGCTGTATTTCGGTTTGAAGGATATTGAAGCCAGTGAATTTACTGGTCATTATGAGACTTAATATATTAAGTCTCGGACGAAGGCAGTCCTGTGTCATAGTGCTTTGAATTTCATAGTTTTGTGTGGCATTGCTTTTGTATTTGCTATACTTAAGTTGGCAGTAGTTGTAGTTGCTATTGCTATAGTTGTTTTGCAAATATATTTATTTATAAAGTAGCATTTGTTTTGGTACAGCCCATTTAAAGACCATCTGAGACACTGTTCTAAGAGCGGCTGCTAGTGTTAGAACAGGGTGTTTTCAGTTGTTGATGACATTCTAGGTTACTGACCACGTTTATCCTTATAATATCAGCACTATGTTCTATAAACATGTGCCTCGGTGGCGCAGTTGAAATGCGTACGCGGTGCGAATGCTGTGCTGAGGTCTCGGGTTGGATCCCAGGGTCGGGTAAAAGAAATATGGGTTTTTTCTATTTTGAAATGCCCGGTATCAACCCGGAATCTGGTATTGTGCCCGGTGTGGCGATAGGCTCGCATCACATTATTGGGCTGAAATAAGCTCGCCGAAATGTGGATGTACTGTTTACATCTCTGTCTACCCCTTCGGGAATTACAGGCTCGAGTATAAACGTACGTATACGTATACGGATGTATAAACAATATGCAATTATGCCTAGAATTTCTAAAACATCTGTCTATAGGTACATATTGAGTTTGGCTAAGTAGTTTTTATAGTATAGGTATTATTAAATTGAGTCGTATTTAGTTTTTGTACGTATACATAGAATATAGATTATATATTTCAGGATAGTTCTGAAGAAAAACAAAATATCACAAATGGTAGAATAAAGCCAATAGTCTTAAACAGCACAGCTGGTGACAGTAGTAGAAATGGAAGCAACGATACAGCTTGTGATAATGTAGAGGAACAAGTTATGACCATAAAGTAAGTACTTTTTATTATAATAAACCTTTAAATTTTTCAAGGTGGCTTTATTTGCTTAGCCTCCGTGGCGCAGTGGACGAGTAGACGACTGTGAAGCGAGAGGCCGCGGATTCGATTCCCGTCTCGGTGTTGTGCGACCGAAAGTCTCTAGTAATTCGTGATACCTACGACAAGCCTACGACCCAAGACTTGTATCTCAATGTGGGATCAGCACTATGTATTTGATTGTTGGGTGTATTTATTCATTTACACTATGTTGGCCACTAACTATTAATTTTTTTATTAGCTTGAGTGACGAAACGAGCAGGTCGCCAGCCTGATGTTAAACGTCACGCCTGCCCATAAACAGAAGCATCACCACACGGAACTTTGAATTACAAAGCACTGCATGGCATTGGACTACGCTCGTCACCCCGAGTTATAAGTTGTCAAGATTCCATGCCCAGTAATTTCACTGGTTTCAATGTCCTTCATACCGGAACACAATAGTGCGTACAGTTTGCATACAAGGAACTTACCACGTTGTAAAGTAGGTATTAGAATATAGTTTTGGCTGGCGTGCACACTTCAGCAATATTTCCGCAGATGGAAGCCGGAGCCGGTATTGGACCCCGGCGTCGGTAACGGTGGCGCATGGTGCGGTATATGCCACAAGTGGTTCGCGACTCGCAGTACATTGCGTCGACACCTGCGCGTGCACACGGGCGAGCGTCCGTACCCGTGCCGCGACTGTGGCAGACGCTTCGCACAGCGCGCCGTGCTCGACAGACATCGACTCGTGCACCTCGGTGAGTATACTACACACTTACACATTACACGTTACACGTTACACGTTGCACGTTACACGTAACACGTTACAATTTACATGTTACACGTCACACGTCACACGTCACACGTCACACGTCACACATCACACATCACTCATCACACATCACACATCACACATCACACATCACACATCACACATCACACATCACACAACACACCTCACACATCACACATCACACATCACACATCACACATCACTCATCACTCATCACTCATCACTCATCACTCATCACTCATCACTCATCACTCATCACTCATCACTCATAACTCATTACACGGTGCACATTACACGTTACACATTACACGTTCCACATTACACATTACACGTTACACATTACATGTTACACGTTACACGTTACATGTACATCTGTGGACACAATACATATTTTTCAATATTCCATTTTCAATTTCTTGCATTATGCTGTGAGTGTATAAGTATAAAAAACGGTAGAGTCTATAAAAAATGTTTATCCTTTACAATTTTTATAATAAATGCAACGTTAAACCATAGGAAATGAGATATCTGCAAAAAAAATGATTTTTGGGACCTTTAACCTTGAATATGCTAAGGCGCGGTCACGAGATTTAAGAGATAATATGAGATGATATGAGAGAAAATAAAGGTTTATACAAGTTTGTTGCTTATTATCTCTCATTCCGAGGTGAAACATGTAATGTGACTGAACCGTAGATAGAGTAACATAAAGATGAAGTCACGTTTTCCATTTCTTTGACTTCACAGCGCGAAAGAGACAAAATTACTTATTTGTTGGCCGTATCGTTGTTACTATGTATTTGACTCCAAGTTTGTTGAGTCAAACATTAGTGTCCGAAACTATATTTTATAACACTTATAGATTTTTGGTTAAGTACTTATGTGTTCTTGCATCATAAAGTGTCTTTAAGTGCGTGTGGCGTATTTTAAAAACCATAAAAATGTTGAAATGAAACTAATTTATACGGAATTTATCGCGGTTTAATTTTTGTTTTAATAAAATAAAAATAAAAATAAAATGATTTTTATTTTAGTCCCGACGTTTCGAAAACTTTTCAGCCTTCGTGGTCACCGGCGTGAAAAGCTTTCGAAACGTCGGGACTAAAATAGAAATTAAACTGCGATAAAATTCGTACAAACTATTTTTATTTCAATGTGTAATATTCGCGTAAACCTAAGAAATCACTACCCTATAAATGGTTTAGTGGTGCATTTTAGTATGTAAAATCCGATTCAAACAAGAGTTGCGTGATCTCATACGTGGTTCCACGGTGCCTTTATCTATAGGTTCCTCTATCTACGGACTGAACTAATAGTATATAGTGTATGTGGTGTGTGGTACGTCAGAGCGTCGTCCGTTCGTGTGTGAGGAGTGCGGGAAGAGTTTCACTCAGCGCAGTGCGTTGCACTCGCACGCACGCGCACACGCGCCGCCGCACGCGCGCGCTTTACATCTGCACGCCTGCACCACCTGCCCCAAGGTCTTCCTCTCCTCGTCCAGTGAGTATACAAGGTGGCAGCTCCCTCGTACGCGAGAGGCCGGCTGGGTTGGTAAATGAAATTAAAAGAAAATATTTATTGAATCCATAAAATGTTATACATCATTTAGATTCAGTCAAATTTAAACTCTACCGCCAGAAAGAAGAACGGACAAGAAACTCTAACGTTGCTCTTTTTTAAAATTCATTTACCATATTTGCACTACTATAATACAATTAATTTTGAATAGAGTTAGAGCCTCTCAACTTATGCCAATGAGGAACATTATAAAGTAAAATAATGAAATTATAATGATTATTGCGCATGATCCTCATGGGTACCACCGCGCCGTCTATTCCTGCCGCCAAGCAACAGTGTGTAAGCACTGTCTGCTTGCTTGACCCAAAATTAGGCTTAAAAAATTAACAATATACTATACCTACTTAAAATGAAAAAAGTAAGGATAAGCGATGAAAATTATACTGTAGACCAAGAAAGATTAATTTGAGATTTGTTAGTGAACCCGAATGCTTGGGGGGGGGGGGGTCTTGAGCATCTTACATCCCCCCCCCCTGGATCCGCTAGTATAGGTATGTAGATATTGTATGTTACTTTCGATTGTAATATGTTATGTTGTCCAAATATAGTATAAATGTGTCAGTTATAAATTCAATGATACATACTATGTATTCTAGGTCTAAGCCGGCACATAATGATGCACAAAGGTCGTCTGTACGGATGTACAGCGTGTCCGAGACAGTTTCGCGACAAAAGTTCTCTGTTACGACATCTGCGCAGCACTCACGCGCAACGTGCCTCACAAACACTCGGCATCCAAACGTATGAACCACCCAGCCCTGAAACTCAGCAACACAGCCCTGAAACTCAGCAACCCAGCCCTCGAACTCAACCACTCAGCGGAGAAACTGACCAACTCAGCCTTGAAACGCAGACACTCCAATCCAACACTCAGCAACACAGCCCTAGAATTGAGCCAGTTATTCTTAAAATTCAGCCACCTAGCCTCAAAACTCAGCAACATAGCCCCGAAAGTCAGCCCGACAGTGGGAACGTCACTGGCTGACATATCACAATTTGTCTACAAAAATATCCAGGATTGCCTGATAAAATCAGTCACTGTAAGCCTAGTACAAGTTCTAATAGTTTTCTAAAACGATATAAGTTTACGTTTTCTCTTCATACGTCGAGTATCAGTAGCCACTAGTGAGAACTATGATGAATTACAATTAATAATATGGTTAATTTTATTTCATATTAGTCGGATATGAAATTAGTTTACAAGCGATTCTTTATTACCATATGAATTAATAGTTTGACACTTCTATGTAGTCATTTTATACGAATTCGAAAACTGTCAACGTATTTGTAACTTGTACTAGGCCTACTTCATTGCTTGCGTCACTGATTGAGTATAACATGTACTTCATTGTCCATTATACCTGCCTCGGTGACGCAGTTGTAATGCGTACGCTTACGATTGAGTCCAACGCTGAGTCTCGGGTTCGATCCCCGGGTCGGGTAAAGTGGTATTGGGTTTTTCTATTACGAAATGCTCAGTATTAGCCCAGAGTCTGTAATATGGGCCCGGTATGGCCATAGACTCGCCCCCTATCACATAAGGGACGGAGATACGCTCGGCGAAATGTGGGTGTACTGGTTACACCTCTGCCTACCCCTTCGGGGATTACAGGCGTGAGTGCGTATGTATGTATGTATACCATCAGTGTAAGAGACGAAGGAAACCAACGATTTGATTTGATGATAAAATACTTGTTTGAATTCTCCATTACGAACGTAAACTTATGAATTGTAAAGTTCGTACGCAGATGCTTGTTACGTACTATGGTATGTGAAGAGCGACGTGTGTGTAATAGAGTAATTTTCTATGTTTAATTTAATTCAACACAAAATAATACGTATAGAAACCGCTTTGCGAAAACAGAATTAAAATTGATTAAGAAATGAGCTGAAAAAAACAGTGATAGCTCAGCGGGGAGTGGTATGGACTGTCGATACGAAAGTCGCAGGTTCGAAATCAGCCCCAGGTGCATACACGTCTGACTTTTCTAAGTTATGTGTGTATTAAATGTTAATTATCACTTGCTTTAACGGCAAAGGAAACATCGTGAGGAAACCTGCATGCCTGAGCAGTTCTCCATAAGGTATGTGAAGTCTGCCAACCCGAATTAGGCCAGCATGGTGGACTAAGGTTTAACCCTCTCATTCAGTAGAGGAGGCCCGTGCCCAACAGTGGGACGTATATAATATAGGGCTAGTATTATTAAGAAATGAGCTCGTAATTGTAATTTTAAATTGGTATAACGAAATTTAGTCTAGTGGGGACATTTGTCTCCCTCGCTCGCGTGCTCCGTAAAAGCCAGTGTGGATGGTGACGTCAAGGGTCACGTCATTTGTCATTTGTTGATTGTCCTTTTCTCCAAATTAGACTCGCTTTCTAACTTGTTTATTTTTTAACGGATCCCTAAAATTCTTTAGATGATATCATTAAAATTACAAGCTGGTAGGTCCCTTGTATATGAGAAGCCGTTTTGGTTGGACCACTGCTTTGTCTATTTCTGCCGCCAAGCAACAGTGTGTAAGCACTGTTGTGTTCTGGTTTGAAGGATAATGAAGCCAGTAAAGTTACTGGGCATTATGAGACTTAACATCTTATATCTCGGGGTGACGAGCGCAGTCCAGTTATTACCTATTTTTTTAATTGTTTTTATCACAAACAAAAATATTCTATGAAACAACAATAATTTTCCCTATTCTTTTTATTTACAAATTCATGAGTAGTTCGGAATAGAAATTATTGTTTATCTGGCGGTACTCATTATTCCAATGTGATCGGTTACCCTCATGTTTGTTAACTTTTTAATCGGGCCGAGCGGCGGGGTAGCGTTCGGAAAATATACAAAATGGCCACTAAGTCACTGATCCTGTCGTGTAGAGCACCGTTGCTAATCACGCGCGAATTTCGGTTGTTTTAACGCGGTTTGGTGCCTTTGAGACCTTGCTTTGATAGTGATATTATTTGGTTCGGGATTCAATTTACGAGTGGTAGAGCCACGCTGTAGACAATTTTGTCTACAGCATGAATGGGCTGGCTCGTCCGGCTCGTTACCACTGTCTCACAGAAAACCGGCGTAAAGTAGCAGCTTGCTGCTGCGTTTCGTACGGTGAGTGAGATATCCGGAGCCCAAATCCCCCTCCCCTTCCCAATCCCTTATTATCCCTTTCCTTTAAGGTCGGCAACGCGCCCATAATTCTTTTGTATTGTGGGCGTACATGGGCAGTGGAGATCGCTTACCATCAGGTGACCCACTTGCTCGTTTGCCGGCCTATACTATAAAAAAAAAATGTATTACATTTATTTCAATCGGATAACGGCCATTTTTAATAAACTATCTCTGTTTCATTTTCTGGATAGATCCCGGAACTCAACCAATTAAACTCGGTAATTAGTACGCATGACCTTCACACTGTATTCTGATTGGCTCATTTGGACTATTTATCCGCTGAATCAACCTAAAATAGTTAATTGAAAGTGGCCGTAAGATAATCTTAAGCGAGGGTTACACTAATGACACAGTAGATGAGAATGGCTTTCTTTGGGGTTATATCGCTCTACTATTGCAGAAGGAAGTTTTTATGCAGTTGGTCTTTGCCCTCTCCAGTGGCCGTCCAGAGCCGAAGTCCGTATCCCCAATTAGGGGGGTGCCCTCAACGAAGGTTACTTTAATCTCAGGGTTGGAGTACCTAAAGCATTCACCCGAAAGCCCGGTGACGCTGACTAAAGCCGACTCGCGTCAGGCTATCAGCATGCGACCAAAAAAAAAATGCAGTAAGAAGGAAGAAGCAGAACGATCGATGTACCCAGTTTTGTTTACATTATGTGCCGCAGTAGGGCCTATGAAATAGACATTTTATGATTTTATGAATAGGCCGGATCAGTACTACTTAGTCTCAGAAGTCCAACTTAAAGTTGTAGTTGTGTATCGTAGTGCTCGAGATTTACGAAGGCAACGTCCCCGTCCCCTTTCAAATTCCCTTTAATTTATTGCAATGCACTCATAAAACTTCGCATACTCTGGGTGTTCATGTGCGTTGGAAAGCTCTTATCATCAGGTAAAAGACTGAAATTTTCGGTGCGTCGGTGGCGCAGTTGTAATGCGTACGCGTTACGACTTAGATGACGCTGTGGTCTCGGGTTCGGTCCCCGGGTCGGGTAAAAGTGATATTGGGTTTATCTATTACGAAATACTCATTATCAACCCGGAGTCTGGAATTTGTGCCCGGTATGGCGATAGGCTCGCCCCATATCACATCATGGGAGGGAGAGACGCTCGGCGTAATGTGGGTGTACTAGTTGCACCTCTGCCTACCCCTGCGGGGATTACAGGCGAGAGTGCGTATAACATACTACCGTGTCGTTGCGTGTGACCCACGCTTAATAGATTGTTTTGTCAATAATTATGTAGATATCACTGGCAGGGTATGTGTTCAAATATAAATTATTTAGTATTATGTACAGTACGGACGATCTAAGTTGACCGGACTGAAGTTAGGTTACTTTTTAGCAAATACACTGATATAGGAAAATTATGACCCGACTCGCCACTCTGGCAGGATAGTCGACTCCAGAGGTCGGAAGGTATCAGTAAAATGGATTTTCCACAATCTGAATATAGTATGAAAATCATGCGTACAAATTACTTAGCTTTCGAAAAGTGAAATCGATCAGAATTCAATTAACATCTTTTATTGAAGTCAGCAATAAAAGTCTGAGATGTCGTTCTAACTTCAAAGAGGTCAACTTAGAACGACCGCACTACACCAAGGTATTGTGATAGATATACAATCTGTACATACGTGAGTAAATAAACTACTGTATAAATGATTATTTGTTATTAAAAGTGTATAAATAAAACACAATTTACTTAAACATTTTATTGGAAAAAAAATTCATCCTATATTGAAGGCAACTCGGTATATTGTATAGTTTTAGTAAACAAGAGACAGTGTGTGAGAGCCGCAGCTGCCGAGTGCGACACAGATGGCACGACACACTACTATTTAACATTACTTTATATCGAAACAACACACGCCTAAGCCTAGACTCTACACCTACACCTAGGCCTAGGCGCCACCGCATCGTAACTTATGGAATGCGTTTATTCACTTAACATTAAATATACAGTTCCTACAAGCATACGAACGTGCCTTCAATCTCGGCATGTTGAATTTTGTTCAGACATATCGGTGAATGTACCAATGTACCAATACTCAATAATATCAGCGACGACGCGCACTCAAACGTGAACAAACAGGAATACCGCACTGAATTATATATATCATTACACTTGAAGGCGCTAATTCAACTCCTATATCTAAAATATAAATGATTATAAAAATAAATAAGGGGCATCGTTCCCCTCCCTCTCACCCCCCTGCCTACCCTCTCTACATCCAGGCGAGACGCTACAGACGCTGTCTACCCCCCCACATCGGATGCGTGATGATCTCGCTGCTCCGAGGCCTGCCTACATACCACGACACAAACAAACCGCATATCACTAAAATAATCAACAGACAAACTATAATAAAACGAATCTACCACAAATAAAAAAAAAATATGCTGAACAATATGCACACAGCTCGCTAATTTGACTCGTACGATATCCTCCCGAATAATTTGCAAAATAATTAATTCCAATATTTAAAAATATATATGTATAATTAATTTATTATAATAGTTATTATAATTATAAGATGTATCTGTGAAGGATCGGTTGTTTTCCGTCGACCTTACGACGGGACCCTCGATGTTGTATACATATCGTATGGATTATTATATAGCACATGATCTAAAATAATATTACTATTATGTAATAATCAATATTTACATTATATAGTTGCGACTACATCGTCCGACGAGTCCTTATTGTTCGTAACACGTAAGCACCACATACTGATTTGATATCATCCGGTACTAACTTGTGCATTTCACGAAAACACACACTTCGAATTAAAACTTTACTATAATACTAAATGCAAAATACTACATCAGATATTTTAATTAATATTTCTGTAATGACTATCTCTCGAGTATGGAAATAATCGATTTCTAAGAAATGACTAATTGCCAATTAAAGTTAATTGACGTTGCTGATAGCGGCATTAAGTAAAATAAATAATAAATAATGATTTATTTATGCAAAGTGAACATGGTACATTTCAAACACAAGGTCAGTGGCTCTCAAACTAGGCAAGCCTGTATCTTGAGAGCCTTACTAGCACTACTAGCTATGTGGTACATAGCAATAGTAAAAACATCCGAATATCCAAATTTAAATCGATGAGGCGAGGGCATGAATTTTCGTGAAATGCACAAACTATAACAAGTTGACAATCAATGCTGGGGCCGACACGAGTCGCGAGTTTAGGCCGAACGTTTATTCAAATTGGAACGCTAGCTCTGCCGGCCCCTTCCTGGACGGTGCGTGAATATGTAAAGTGACGCTCGATCAACTAACACTTGTCGTAATGGAAAAGTCGTTAGACGTCTTCATCGGTTGTGCAACTAATTGAAACGCTTTGAATGGAGTGATTCCAACGAGAGGTTCAGACGAATCGAATCGCTTTCAACAAGAGATTTGAATCAACAAAAGTTGAAAGGTGACACACTTTTATCGAATCGATAAATAGAATCATTTGAAAGCGCTATAACTGACAACGCACGTTCGTACGAAGTAGCATTTTGTTTCGTTCCTTGGAAATGTTTGCAACCGATCTTGTCCGACGACTTTTCAATTACGATTTTTCGTGACACACTGGCATTATCGACACGATCAACAGTTGGACTGCACGTTTATATAATTATCGGCGAATAGAAAATGTAAATTTTGGCACTTACGGCGCCGGGCGGTGTCGGTCGTGTGCGATCGCGCAATAATAAACTTTACGTGTGTGGTTATAAAGAGTTATATTGAATGACTCGCGGCTACAGTCTGTCCACACTACACACTACTCCTTTACTCACGTAGCTTCTCTCTCTCTTACACTCGACAGAGACAAATAAACCTACAAGACACATTCAGTACCGTTCACGAAACGTAGGCACTATAAAACGTCTTCCATTTCGAAGTTTGCCTACTTTTAGAAGACTTGTAACACCTGCCATCAAAGCGGGGCGATATAAGGTTCTTTTTAAGTAGAGTCTTTCCACTTTGTGTCAGGCGTTAGGGGTCAATTATACCATAAGTCTGTGAATATGGACAACACTCCACTATTACCTCAATTGACGCAACTGAAATGTTATTCCACCAGACATTAATATCGATTTATTTCATATAACAGTTCGTGGCGTGTAGGCACAAATAGAGACACTCGCGTCAACGCAATAGAGTGTTATTTAACTTGGCCAGTTATCCTTATCGATAAATTACACGCACGCGGAAGTTAGATTGCGCTGAATTACAACACGAGATGTTTTGCAGTAACAGTATCACCGTCGACGGAGAGCGTGGTAGGTGATTATCCGTAGTTTGTATGGCAGTGCCACAGTCGAGTAGGTATATTTGTCCGTGTCGGTACTCAGTAGTAAGTGCATGGTGAGTGTGTGAGGTGGCATCGGTTACATATTCTCGAACTGATCGACACGTCGCTTGGTGTTGCCCTTCCGTATCTCACGCAATGTCTTGTACTTGTCTCGTCCTTGACGTACATTCTCGCGGTGGATCTTGTCCATGGCGGTCTCCTTCGTCTCGTCGCGGGATTGCGCCAAGTCTTGTTTCAGCGCCTGTTATCAAATAAATGGTAGTGTAAATTATCGTATAGATGGATTTTTGCAAGTTTCCATCTGATGGTGAGCACTGTACCTACCCATAAACAGTGGCAACACCACTCATAACTTTGAGAATTACAAAGTACGACATGGAAGTGCACTGCGATTATCAGCATGAAACACAAGCTGTCAAGTTTCATACACTTAATAATTTCACTGGCTTCAATGTCGTTCAAACCGAAACACAACAGTGCTTATACACTGCTGTTTGGCGGCAGAAATAGACAAAACGATGATACCAGTTATATATACAAGTCGCAAGTGTAAAAAAATATCGATTTCGAGTTCTAAACATTGAAAAACGTGTCGACATTGGGTCTACCTTTATCGGCTTTAAAAATACATACGCACCCACGCCTGTAATCCCCGAAGGGGTAGGCAGAGGTGACCCACATTTCGCCGAGCGTATCTCCGTCCCACAATGTGATAGGGGCCGAGCCTATCGCTAATATTCGATAAAAATTATCGATATATTGAAAGACAATATATCGACATAAAATAGCGATATATCACAGCATGCCTACTGAGACCCGCCATTTAGTAATAACTAGGAGATGTATACCTTAAGTTGGCTGTGCAGTCTCTCAGAGCGTTCAGCCAAGGTGCGTCTCTCGGCGAGTGGATCGACCAGATCATCCGGCGCACGCGTCAGCTCGCCCGTGCCCGACTCGGATCCTCCGTCGGATCCGTCGCCGTCTGCTCCCTCGCCCGCCTCGGCGCCGCTCTCCGACACGTGGTGATGCTGCGGAGTGGTCGCCGCTGCCAGCGCTGCTGCCGCCTCGTCCTGCAATATCACATTATACTATTATATAATATGACAGCCTACGCCCTACATGTCACAGTAGGTGAGTAATCAACTGTGTAACGAGAGACTACTGCGGGTTCGATGACCGATCTTCACACCGAGAAATGTTTATTTCTGGTCTGGGTATTGTGAAACAAAATCTGTCGTGACTTGTCTAATACAATATGTTTTTTACAAGTGGAGCCTTACTGTAGACAGTTTTGTCTATAACACGCATAGACCGGCTCGACTGGATTGTTACCACTTTCTCACAGAAATAGCAACAAATAAGTAGCAGCTTGCTACTGCATTTCGTACGGTAAGGGAAATATCCAGAGGCCCAAATCCACTCCCCTTCCCAATCTCTTAATCATCCCTTTCCTTAAGGTCGATAACGTATACATGCTTCCTCAGGTATTGTGGATGTTCATGGACGGTGCAGCTCACTTACCACCAGGTGACCCACATACTCATTTTGCCGGCTTCTGCTATAAAAAAGTACAAGGCTAAACAAGAAACATAGTAAAGGGGAATATTCGATATCGATACTGTTTCAAAATATGTAATAAAATATGAACCTGTTTGCGACGCGCCTCCTCAACTTCTTCCTGCAGACGTCTCGTCTCCGTGTCCTTCTCTTCGACCTCGGTCTGTATGCGCATCACCTCCTCCTGCTTGGCTCGGATCTCTTCCTCCAGCTTGGCGCGCTCTGCCGCTTCCATGTTCTGGAAAATAAAAAATCTATATTATAAAATCACTAATCGCATTACTCAATAAAAAAGATCTAACGTATAAATATATATGGTGTGCGTGCGTGTGTGCGTACGTGCGTATGCGTATTTGCGTGTGTGTGTATACCTTGGTCTCCTCTAGCCGCTGCATCATCGCCTGCAGTTCATTCTGGCGACGCTCCAACTCTTCCTTGGCGGCTTGCAGTTGACGGAGCTGCTCCTCCAGTCTTCTGATCATGTCTTGCGCCTCCAGGAGATTTGCCTAAAATAAAATATAATACCATCGTTAAGCACATCCTCACTGACAATATTGCCAATTTCTGTGTTTGCAATACGTGTTAACAACCATGTATACCATTAGCTTTTAACTTTACGTCTTTATCTACAATGAGATAGGCAGAAATGCATAGTCGGAATGTACAATAATTGGTCGAGATTGTGTCTATCCCATGTCGTGATGCCACGCGAAGTTATTGTAAAAATTGGTTACCATGATAATCGACCTTTGTAGAGAACTTAAAAAGGCCGGCAGAGTGCGAAAAAAGAAGTATATTGTTATAGGACATGTGTAATATATATTCCACATATTTTTTTTATTATTTTATATTTCTATACTAAGGTCATACGAAAAATACTTGTAGCTGACGAGATTTTGTCTTTGGCAATATCTGTTTTAAAAGTACAGTACCTGTGATCGTTCCATCTCCTCCTGCATCTGCCGGAGTCTGTCCTCGTACTCCTGCTGTTTCTTCTCAGCGCGCTCGCGAGCAGCGATCTCGAGCTGCAGCTTTTCTCTGCATGAACATATTCAAGAGTTTTACAAATCTTACTAGTATTGTAATAATTCACGTATGACTTTTGATATGAATTTATCAGTTTGTGAATTTCGATGTTTTTTAAATCTACCAGGCCATAACGCCTGAATGGATTTGGATGAAATTTGGTACACAGGTTGACCATGACCTGGATTAGACATAGGTAACTTATTGTCCTGAAAAAGCAATCCCGTGGGCGGAACCATGCAAAAAAGATAGTTTCTATACAAAAGAAAGTCCTAATTGACTCATAATCGTACAGCCCAACCCATTACAAATAGATATTTAAAAAATTAAAACCTTCAAAGGGAGAAAGGGTGTTGCAAAGTTAGTATAGGAAATAATAGTTCTTTTGGTCAAACTAATAACTTAATAACTATAAATTGTAAAATATTTGCAAGAGTGGGGCTGTTGTTTTAATTTACAGCATGAATGGGTTTGGTCGACCTTGGTAGTATCACATAAGCATGTTGAAAAATATCGATATTTATCTTCGATATATCGATATTTTTTCTAAACGGGCGAAATAACATCAAAAACGATATTTTTTATAGGCTACCAAAAGTAATCGACTTAATGTCAAGTTATATTAATTAATTAATTAAGAAGCAAGTAATAGATTCTGAAATGTTACTTCAGCCATATTTCGATACTTCTTCTTGATATATCGATATTATTTGCATATCCAACATGCCTAGACTACCTTTGTCTCACATAAAAACTCATGTGAACTCTAAAATGGCATTTTGTACATCCAGTGAGATTGTTGAAGGCTCAACAATTTTCTTTCCCTCGATAAGCAGTTTTTTTTTATTAACTCTATTGTATTTGGTGTTATTGACATGTTATAAGAAAGGAATTACTTAAAAAGTATTAGATATTTGTTATACTTGTGGCACAAGTATACGATTAAAATTAGATTCTACTTATATGAATGAAAAAGTCGATTTTTTTTTTGCCTATTATCATACTAAATTATTATGTAACAATGATTGTCCGTAATAAAGCTAGTAAGTGACTCGCTCCCTTATCTGTCTAATGGCATACAATTTTTATTGAGCTCTTGTCTTGAGTCACATCGCAATATTTGTACAATCTATATTGATAATATCTTAATTGTTGTTTTTCGTGAATTTTATCTATAACATGAGTATTATACCCGTAGAGGCGCTAAATATTACGTGACTGGCAACAAGTATTTCGTCTTTTCTACATTAGGTCTTACGTTGAGCGTACATTTACTGATGTATAGGTGACGAAGCTTGACGCCATGAAGTTTTAGTAATCTATGTTAGCATATTGTGGCATATTTTGTTGCGACGTTTCTACGTGTGGCAGAATGTGGTTTATCGATACTTGTTGTTGTCCTACCTCTGCGCCTGCTTGGCGAGTTTCTCCTCCCTGGCCTGCGCCTTCATCTGCTGCACGTCGATGGTGTCAGGCTTGCGTCGTCGCATGTAAAGTTCGTGGTTGCCCATACACAATGCGAGGATGCGTTTGTTGACGCGCACGCGCGGTGCGAAGAACACGAAATCCGGCGCCTTCTTATCGATAGGCTTGATGATGAACTTGCGATCGTTGAACGATATGTTGCGGATCTCAGACCATGGGAAGCCGATTTTTGGAGTCAATCTGTGGACAAATGATTTGCACAATAAATAAAGACGTCCAAGAATCACGACATAGTGCTGACCCTACATTAACATTTTAAATATCGATACTAACTTATCATCTTTCTCGTAGATGTTGAGTCCAAGAGCGTCGACTCCGAGCCACAGCTCTGTGTTTTTCTTGTTCCTAATCTCGAAGTAGTTGACGCCGTACATCTCCAGGTCCTGCGCGATCTTCAGGTACTCCATCATGGCGTCCTCGCGCAACATGCCGCGGTGCTCCTGCCACCAGTTCGTAATGCTCTGTTCCCATTCCTCGCGAGACATCTGGTGACAAAGGTGAGAGTTATAGAGATTACATCAACTTATGTTTTTTACTTAGATCTAGAATGTAAGATAAACTTGATTGTAATACCGCGACCTTCAAACCGTAATCTGATTGTCTCATTTAGGCTATCTAAGCGAAGAATCAAACTAAAATCGTTGTCTATAGATTTTAATGGTGTTTTATGGCAATTAAGTAAGTATTTGTTACCTGCGATGTACCTTATGCTGTCGCAGATAATGTACTAGGTGGGAGGTCTCTCGGATGCGAGAGGGTTGGTACCACCACTTAGTCAATTTCTCCCGTGAAGCAACACTGTTATGTTTCGGTTTGAGGGACACTGAAGCCATTGAAATTACTGAGAATTATAAGACTTAACATCGTATATTTCGAAGTGACGAGCGCAGTTTAATGCCGTGCAGTGTTTTGTAATTCAAAGTTGATTTTGTTTATGGGCAGGCGTGACGTCTTGCCATCGGACGAGCGACATGCTCGTCTCGTCATTAACACAAAGTTTCTAAAAAATACGATAAGTCTAGTAAAGTAATGGGTACTTTCTATTTGTAGATTATAGACCCATAAATGTTCGATGATTTCACCAATGTCGAGTAAATAAAATAGCATAACTAAAACTAAAGATAAAATGTGACCATAATTTGGGATGGTTACCTTGTGCTGGTCGGTGACTCGCTGCGGCAGTAGACGGTCGTTGGCGAGGAAGCCTGACGCGTGCACGGCCGAGTTGTGATCGCCGTGACGCGCTTGCACCGCGTACGATGCGAGCAGCACCGACGTCTCCGGCGGACAGTATATCTCGTCCGATAGGATCGCGTTCTTCACCTAAACCACGGACAGCATATTTGTTTATAACACTAGGGGCTTTGCCGATGTTTTTACACAAAACATAAAATGAAAAAAAAACACTTAAAGTCCGACGAATATGAGACATATCTTACTTTCTTCCCCACATTATTCTGCATCGATTGGTATCGGTCTCGACCCCATACCCCCAGCGGAGGAGATAGCGTGACAAGCTTTTGGCAGCGGCGGCGGCGGCGCCAGTTACTTTTTTTAGAATAGAGAGACACGGGCATATCTAAAGGAAAATAGACGACACAGACGCATGTAGGTACGTATCTTTCTTTCTGTTTTTTTTTCGAGCAAGTGGGTCACCTGATAGTAAGTGAACTCCACCTCCCATGTACCCTCACAATACCAAAAGAATTATGGGCGCGTTGCCGACCTTAAAGAGATTGGGAAGGGAGGGGGATTTGGGCCGCCGGATAACTCACTTACCGTACGAAACGCAGCAGCAAACTGCTACTTTACGTCGGTTTTCTGTAAGACGGTGGTAACGACCCTGGCGAGCCGGCCCATTCATGCTGTAGACAAAAGTGTCTACAGCGTAGCTCTACCACAAAAAAATAGCGTTCCTCTAAAAAAAAGACTCTTCTGCCCGGCATCATCCCGGCTTCATGTCACGGACCGCCTTCCCATCATGATATGACGCTGGTTGGTATTATGTAAGGCGATCCGCCGTCAGAACCCCACAATCCAAAACGGGAATCAAGTTTTACCATTGTATCATGTGTACGACTGCCTGCCTCGGTGGCGCAGTTTTAATGCGTACGCGTTACGATTGAGGTCAACGCTGAGGGGTCTCGGGTTCGATCCCCGGGCCGGGTAAAGTGGTATTGGGATTTTCTATTACGAAATGCTCAGTATCAGCCCGGAGTCTGGAATTTGTGCCCGGTATGGCGATAGGCTCGCCCCCTATCATATAAGGGACGGATACGCTCGGCGAAATGTGGGTGTACTGGTTACACCTCTGCCAACCCCTTCGGGGATTACAGGTGTGAGTGCGTATGTATGTATGTATCATGTGTACGTGCAAATGGTTGGCTTTAGGCCTAAGGTGTTGGTGATCCACTTACACTCCTAGGTACGAGTCTACGCGTGAAGATTAAATAATGTTGAAATATGTTTATTTTGTTACCATCTCCATGATATATACTGGTTACCAACATTATACTGGTTTTCGTATGTAACTCTATGTTTTTATCAATGTTGCAACTTCTAACATGCTGCTTGTAATTTGTGGCAGTAAAACATTCTCTATCTTTATACTTTTCTTATATATAACCTTGGGATTTAATAACCTAACTAGCTATAATGATAGCAGATAGACAGCCTCCGTGGCGCAGTGGGTCAGTAGCCGGCTGCGAAGCGAGAGGTCGTGGGTTCGATTCCCACACCGAGATTTGTCTTGTCCGATCTACAAACATTTGTTTCGGGTCTGGGTGTTGTGGGACCGCATATCCCTCGTAGTTCTTGATACCCACGATACAGGTTAACTTAATGTTGGCTCAGGACTATGTGTGTGACTGTTGGGTGGATTATTATAAACTACAAACATTTTTTACTTAGTGGAGGTGGGTCTTTGATGGAGTGAGTTCCGTTGATAAAGTTGACAGTTTCTGTGTTGGCAGGTCTTGTTAGTGACACAAACGTCAAATTTTGCTTGGTTCAGTAACAGCTTGACATAATTTACACGATATTACAACAACTGGATATATAGTGTACCTGTAGGTAGAAGAGCTTGAGTGTGATCTCCTGTATCAGCTCATCGGCGACGTCCTCCGGGTAGAATTTGGCCCGGAACTTGAACTGAAGCGGATTCTCTTTCTTAACGTCCTGTTGCATCACCTGCAAACAACAAACGTTAAATATTAATATCAGATACAAACATTGTTCCAACTGTTACGAATACAAACATTTAAATATAGCTAGCCTAAATTATGCGCTCCCTTAATCCTAGCACCACTAATGATGTGTGCAGTAAGGTTCAAAATTGATTGGCGGGAGCGCGTCATTTTAGCCTGGAAGATCTTACATTAAATAATACACATATCAATTAAAAACTAAGAAGTATGCAAAATTAATGACAACATCACTTATGATAAAGATGTTGGGACGTCTGAAGGACCAAAAATGTCAACAGTTTACAACAAATTGTCGCTTATAATATTCAATTACAAATTCACAAAAATCGCAGGGGGTTCGAAGGACCAAAATGTTTATTTATTTTTGAAGTAATGCCAACTTGAAATAGGTACAAAAAAATCATGTTTTTTTATTAATTTCTCATTTCATTTCACACGAAAAATGCAAACCAATATAAAAATAGACCTTGTAACTCATTCTTACCCATCTGGAGAACGGTAGCGACCCTGACTTCGCGCGATGCCGACGGATCCAGGGGTAAGCGTTAAAAAGGCAACAATTAATTACAATTCAGCGCCAGTCACTGGCTGTATTGTCATGTATGGACAGGTATTAGCCGTACTTATGTTATAAAACAATTCAATAGCTTGCCATGAGAAACGTTTTCGTAGCGTGTACAAATTAAATGGTAAATGGGTATACACGATTGTGTGATGAGGATTTTGAGCTAGTTGTACTTGCCTTAATAATATCTTCGATCATAGATAGGAAATAGGGATGTAATGGATAGAATATGGTTGGGGGATCCAATCGCGGACACATAGTGTTAGAAAATTGGGTGTTGTAATCAAGTTTTGGATCTATTAAGGATTAATCATATTGCGAAAAGACCAACGCGGTAAATTTGATAAATTAATCAAAGAAACTGTCGTTAATTTAGGCGTTGTCGGTTATTTCAACTTCGCCGCTAACATACGATATACCTAATTGGTCGTTAGTTAAGCCGCCAACACGAGCATGGTAGACAAATGATGTCACTAGAAGTCAACGAACTGTCATTAGCAACGCACATGTAGAGATGATCCATTGGTATCGACTCACAGCCGCCGATCTGATAGGATGGACGCAATTGAAGCAATGTTTTTATATTGCATAGACCGGCAAACCAGCAAGTGGGTCACCTGATGGTAAGTGATTTCCACCGCCCACAATACCAGAAGAATCATGGTTGTATGGCCGACTTTAAAGGAAAGGTATAATTAAAAGATTGGGATGGGGTGCAGGGATTTGGGTTTCCGGATATCTCACTCAATGTACGAAATGCAGCAGCAAGCCTATTTTACGTATGTTTTCTGTGAGACAGTTGTAACAACGCGGTCGAGCCAGCCTATTCACGCTGTAGACAGGATTGTTTACAGCCCTAGTATCCTTCACTCCGTGTCACTTAAGAGCAAAGTACTTTATATTATTAAACTGCCCTTTCCTACATTTCAATTAATCTTTGATGATAAGTCGCACATGAATACCTATGCGAGGGGCACACCCACGCTGCTGCGTACTGTGAAAACCTTTTATATGCCTCTTTTAAAGAATGACATGTCATAGCGCTTAGAAAACTCTGTGAAGTTCAAATTTAACAGTATTTGGACCCAGTTATGCCAAAATGTACATATCCTCAAAATAGCAAAAAAAGAGTTAATGACAACAAACTGATCAAAATATATTACTACTCAGCAAAAGAAGCCGAAGGTCATATCCGTTTATATATTCTGACGTCAAAATTTGGTAATTATCTCGAAATTAATCCAATGTCACTTGACCCATTTTGTTAGAACTGGATCCAATTATCCATCCCTCTTTTCGAAATACAGTTTATTCATTCCTTCATTGGATTCTGCATCCACGCCTGTCGAGCCGCCCACTAACATCATAACTAAATCATGACAATGAAATGTCAAAATTAATGTAGCACATACAGACAAAAAAATATCACACCAAATGCGTGACTATCATAAAAAGCTTTTATTATATGAGCGACTATTAAAACTATTTTCGACTTATCATGGATAATAGAAACACTATGTTTAACATTATTTGCTGAACACAATAAAATATCCAATAAAAAAAAATCTAACATGTACATTTTTCGTTACCGCATAATATGTATAACATATAAACCATTGACATACACTTCAAATAGTTCAAACAGAAGGGGTCTGGAAGGGTTCTGAGGGTTGTTGACCTCTCAAAGACTCTTAGTTCTCGCAATTATTTTAAAGAGCAAAAATAAATATTTGGCTTTAAGAATTCTAGCACATTTTTTGCTAGTACTTTTTATACGAAGCGGTTGACAATAGCTTCGGGTTGATTCGTCTGAATTCTCTTCATTGTAGAAAAACATAATGGTATTATGTTTAAAAACTATCAATAGGTTATAAGTAGATATTCTAAAGGAGGGATTCTCAAAGTTAGACCCCCTTTCTAAAAACAATAATTCGCCCTCTGTATGATTTACTTACTTACTTTTAAGTTATAGGTAAGGTATTAATCTGCTACCACATTAACCCTTATCAGACAGATGGCCCACGCTCCCCTTTGTAGGTTTCTGCGCCCCCACTCTAAAACCCCTGTTCTAAAGTAACAACGCGCGTAGCTACGAATATTTTTTATTACTCCTAGTAAGTACTAAAGTTGTCTTTGGGACAGACATAGACTTTGCATGTCTGTAAATATATAGAAGGACGGTATAAGCACGGTAATGCAAGGAATGGATCTCTTTATTGCGATTGTTATATTATGAATCATAAAAATAAATGAATTATTCCAACAAATTATCACAATGAATAGTAAATTTAAGCTAATAAAACCAGCATGATTTGAACACAGTGAGTCATTTACAGTTTCACTTTTAATGGTTTAATTAACTATATCTCCAGAGTCTTGTTGGATATAAAAGGCTTTGCTTTAAGTGTTCGCATAAAAGAAACTATTTTTAGAACATCTCTTAACTTTTACTATGTTAATTTATTTTCTTTAATTGCAAATTTTCTATTATTAGTATTTAATAAGAGTATATTTTTATACAACATGTAATCCTGAATTAGGTTCCCAAAATTCTAGCGTTCAAAACATTACTAGCTTACTCAATATGTATACCCGGGGCTTGTAAATTAATTGCTAGCTTATCTACCACGACCGTGGGTTGAACAACCAGCCCTGGCCTTACCAGATCATCTTCTCTGTCATAAGCTGCTTCTTCATCGTCCTCCTCCGGAGTCATTACCTTCTTCACCACCGTGGTGAGTACTTTCGCAGTCTTCTCCACGATTGATTCCGGCTTTGTAATAATGTACAACATTTTTTGTAATATCTAGTGTCCTTTGATTGTGAAGATCGCAAAATATCAAGAATGATGGAATATGATACATAATATAGAATGAGAATTTAATTTAGTTATTCAATATAATACATGAAACTCTATGTCAGTATGAGGCAATGTTGTGCTTCTTCCTCAATTCAAACCTTAAAAATAACTAAATAACTTAAGAAATTAAGGAAAATATGTACTTCACACCTGGTGTCTGTTCCACAATTTTCGATTAAGATTTAATCACCAATTAAAGTATAACAGCTATTTTTGAACGTACCTAGACGACATCTTTCTTCCAGTATACATAGGTATATGTTAGAGTTTGACTTTTTTATTTGGACATATCATATTTTATGACTGCTTCGGTGGCGCAGTTGTAATGCGTCCGCGGTACGACTGAGGCTGACGCTGATGTCTCGGGTTCGATCCCCTGGTCGGGTAAAAGTAATATTGGTCTATTATGAAATACTCAGTATCAGCCCGGAGTCTGGAATTTGTGCCCGGTATGTCGATGGTCTTGCCCCCAATCAGATCATGGGACGGAGTTACTCTCGTCGAAATGTGGGTGTATTACATCTCTGCCTACCCCTTCGGGGATTACAGGCGTGAGTGTATATATATGTATGCGTATGTATCATATTTTATTTGGTTAGTAGCATTTACTCAAAGGTGGTACTAACTGTATAGGTAGCGGCTTGGCTGTGCCCTCGGTATTGCTGATGTCAATAAGCGACGGTGATCTATTACCATCAGGCGGGCCGCTTGCTCGTCTGCCTATCAAGGCGATACAAAAGGCGCTTATTCTTTTTCACTTAGCTATAAATATATACCGCTTATCAATTATTCTAGCACTATGAAATCAAATATGTACATAGATAGAACACCATTGTTCACGGACAAGTCACCTTTAATTTATTAATGGCCAACGGCCATGAGGTTTAATGGGATGACGCGCGTTTACTATGAACAGACGATATGGTAAGTTAATTATTCTCTCGAGTCTCGATATTGGGCTAATGCGATTGGCATTTATTTTTAGTAGATGCCAATTTATGATTACGCTAATATTATAAATGCGAAAGTGAGTTTGTTTGTTTGTTACGCTTTCACGCATAAATCGCTGAACCGATTTTGATAAACTTTGGTACAGAGATAGATGGGATCCTAAAGACAGTTATTGGCTCATTTTGGACCCGGAAAAGGCTGTTCACGCGGGCGGAGCCGCGAGAAAAAGCTAGTGAGTAATAAATACACCGCATGCCACCAAAACGTGAAAAAAAAAACGGCCAAGTGCGATTCGTGCACTGAGGGTAATAGAGGTCAGTTAAACACACATTACATCTTAGACGATGACTTTACTATAGTTGCTATTGTACTTTTTAAAATGCTATTCATTAATATATTTATTACAAAACATCTACAAAGGACAAAGGTCATGATGCCTATTAACAGATGCAGGCACTTGCAATGAGGATGATGAAAAGTGGAAAATGTTCTCTGCCCAGTATGATTAGTAACTTATTTATTTTTTAATAAAATAGACATACGAGCAACTGAGTCACCTGATGGTAAGTGATATTTACCGCTCACGTATGCTCACGATACCAGAAGAATCATGGGAGCATTGCCGACCTTAAAGGAAAGGGATTGGGAAGGGGGGATTTGTGTCTCCGGATATCGAATTACTTACATACGTAATTCTGTAAATCAACTAGTTTGTATAATCTATGGTTCTATGTTTTTTAGATGATAGATTTTTTATTTGACAATTTTAAAATATAAAACCCAATTTCATTTTAACAGCGTCTTATATAGCCAAAAGTGTAATTTTTCTACATACAAGATTCTTATCTACCCGACGACGGATTATAATAGTGAACTAGTGTAATCGTTGAATTACTTACATCACCTTCAAGGTCCTGTTTATCAGTTAATAAAGATGTATGGCTTACCAAGAATTTAACAAATAAATCAGGTTATTAAGCGCCTGTTTCAAAACTTCTACTTACTAAATATATGGCATTTTCAAATGTAAAGTCACACTCTGGCATAATATAAATACCAGCCCTTTATTATACACGTCCCACTGCTGGGCACGAACCTCCTCTACTGAATGAGAAGGGTTAGGCCTTAGTCCACCACGCTAGCGTAATGCGGGTTGGTAGACTTCACGTACCTTCGCAATTCTTATAGAGAACTTCTCTGGTATGCAGGTTTCCTCACGATGTTCTGTCACCATTAAAGCAAATGATATCATGAAATGCTTAGTATCAACTCTGAGTCTGGAATTGTGCTCGGTTTGGCGATAGGCTGGCCTCCACTCGGCGAAATGTGGGATTCCTGGTTACACCTCTACCTACCCCTTTGGGGATCACAGGCGTGAGTGCGTATGTATGTATAATAGGTATTAAAAAAACCCTGAACGTACAGACATGACCTCCAATCACGCATATCTGCGCGACGTCTTAGCACCGCGCGTTGAGCAACTATCGGCGAAAGTGCGGTCGTCGACCCCGGCATGCGAACAGTCAGCTGTTCTTGTGCGTACGACGTGCGCCGCACGCCATCTGTCTACCATTACTATTGCAGACGTCGTACAAAGTTGTTACAACTAGGACATTTCGGTGGATTACAATGTTGTCTCTACAATGTACAAGAGTGCCTTGGTGGCGCAGTTGTAATGCGTACGCGTTACGACTGCTATGCTGAGGTCTCGAGTTCGATTCTCGAGTAGGGTAAGGTGATATCGAGATTTTCTATCATAAAATGCTCAGATCAACCCGGATTCTGGAATTGTGCTCGATATGACGATAGGCTCACCCCTTATCACATCATGGGACGGAAATAAGGGTAGCTAATTGTTTACACACTCCTGCTTAGCAGGAATAGAATAAAGCGGTGCTACCGACTTATGGCCGTTCCCAATATTAATCTTCAATTTCACGATAGATAGCTATCGTCAAACATCCGTATTGTTCTATCTACTGCTTGGAATCGTCCCTATTTTTTAGATATGCACGTTGGATACTATGATAGCAATAGATAGGTAGTCTATCTGGGCCCTCTTGTGCGTTATGTTCATACAAGCTGAGAAAGAGGAACTATTGTTTAATTTATATTAGAAAATATGAAGATATGATTTAGATTAGAAATATAAGTTTTAATTTAACATTTATCTATAATTCTTATTTTTTACTACTGTAAATGAAATAATAATAACGAGAAATACCTAATAAGTTGCAAAACACAATGTAATAACGAAACGTTTTACTGTCAATACATTACGGCTCTGAATACAAGTCCTTTGAACAAAAATCCCAAGCGAATTTGGGGGATTTTACTGAAGTGGGGAATTATTTTGTTCGCATTAACAAATATTTATATGTCTCTTGCACTTAATTTAATTATCAAAACGGTGCATTATTTTTATTAATGGGAATTTTAGATTTTTTTCATATTTTCTTTTAGATTTTTACATAGTATTTTGTATTGCAGTGCAAGTGCCATGTAAGCCTTGTATACTCATGGCTATTTCTTCAAAATGCGTTATTTATTTCGTTTTTTTACAGCCGAGGATATCTGTTTATCGGTCAAAATCTACCGATAAAGAAAAAAATAAATAACTTTATCGACAGATAGCACATAAAAAATATTGGGACGCTTGAACTGTCTTTTTCATAGTGTTGTATATCTGTAGTCAGCTATCAGTCCTCTCATCAGTAGACAGCAATGAAGAATAGGATTACCTATCATTAGTAAGTTTATTGGGACGGTACAACGGAAAATAGATAAAATTTTCTATCGCCGGTATAGCAAAACTAGAGACAGACAGAATATAGGGAACGGCCATTAGATAGACTCTTGTATATCAGGGATTTATAACATAGTAGTAAAAATATATTGTAATGCAAATAAAATGTTATTTTTAGATATACATATACGTAAGCTCACGTGTTTATCCCTGAACAGGTAGGCAGAAGTGAAACTAGTGTCGAAACTCAAACGCAATTTGATTGCCCGACCCAGGCATTGAATCTAGGATCTCACAGTTTCAGCCTTAGTACGCTGCCATTAGACTAATGAGGGGATCTTTTGGTAAATATAATATCAGTCCACACGATTTTAGTTAATTAACTGCTAAATCGCATGCCGTTTGAACCCTTTCAATGGAATTGATAACCATACAGTTTTTATTGATTCAAGATTAAAGATTCAACTAAAATGGAACCATGTGAATCCGCTATAACATCCATACAACCATCTCGCACGACATTTGACGCGTATAAAGTCGTGTACTCAATTCCCCACACTGGTGGAATCCGGAGCATTCATGGAACATCTCATTTGGATTCCGACGCATGCATTACGTAGTGTACACGACTGACGACAGGTACACAGGGCCGCGTTTAGATATTTGATGCCATGGGCGAAAAAAGATACTAGTATATTTTTTTTTATTGCCCAAGATAGACGAGCGGGCGGCTCACCTGATGGTAAGTGGTTACCGCCGCTCATGGACCTCAGCAATGCCAGCACAACCAGGCCGCTGCCTACCGTTGAAGGAAGACTCTTTTTAAGTCTTGCTTAAAGTTTGAATTTCGAATTAGAAGGTAAGAATTTTCCACTGTTTATAACTATTGGTAGGTGGTAGGTAAGTTTCTCGTATGCGAAAAGCCGACTAGGTACCAACTATCGCCGCTTTGTTTATTTCGACGCCAAGATGCTTGGCGTTGGCAATATAACATGTCACAAATACAACATCAGTAGAACAGTGTCTATACACTGGTGTAAACACTGTTTTGTATCCAGTTGAAAAGAGCAACTTTATTTGCCTGTTCTTTTTTACACCCTTCCGAATTAGCAGTAGAATTAAAACTTGCCATAATCTAATTATTTATATCTAACATTTTATAGATTAAATATATATTTTAAATTTATTTGGTTTGAAGGACCTGTAGCTTCGATACATGGGACGGCAATAAGCTCGGCGTAATGTGGGTGTACTAGTTACACCTCTGCCTACCCCTACGGGTATTACAGGCGTGAGTGTGTATGTATGACCCGTAACTAGCGATGCCAATGACTAAGCATTATTACACTTAAAACGTCTTACGTCTCGGGAGTCGGGGTGACGAGCGGACCCCTCAGATTCATCCCAAGGCCGGCCCTGGACACACGTGATCGAATCAATTCGCGATTGGAAGTGAAAATCGGAGGAATTTTTGAGACACAACTACAAGCGTATCTGCTATATAGTACGTCGCGTCGCGTCATTTAGCGAAACATGTAGGTACACGATTTATTGTAGAAGCACGAGTTTCATGTCACGATTTGATTTCTCGCAGCGCTTCCAAGTTAAACAACGTCAATGGGGGGCTGATCGTGATAATCAAATGTGCACATCTACACTTCTACACTAATATTATAAAGAGGAAAAAAAATGTATTTTAGTAGCGAATAAACTCAAAAACAACTGGACCGATTTCAAAAATTCTTTTGCCGTTAGAAAGCTACATTATCATTGAGTAACATAGGCTACTTTTTATTCCGGAAAAGGCCGTTAACGCGGGCGTAGCCGCGAGCAAAGGCTAGTTTAATTACATAGATATTGTGAAGGGGAGTACCTATATTTTATTTCGTACAACACACATAAAAGCAATAGGTAAATGTAGTATTCATCAGTTGTTACATTATAAACGTTAGCATTATATTATAATACAAGTAACTTTTTTTACTATATTTATATTCCATACTCATCTATGAAGCTATATTTATATACATGCTATATGTATAAACAAATATACTAAGAATGACAATAACTTTCTCGCTTTTGCATCAAAACGTTGTATCTATCAGATACCTATCCATTGATACCTACGTGCGCACGCGCATTCGATGTCGGCCAATAAGGCGCGGCTGTTGGCGAGAGGGCGATATATCTCTGTCTCGTTCTAACATAACCTAGTTCGCGCAGACGGTGCGCCATGGCACCTTGCGAGACCCTGGGCCCTTTGCCATCATCTATAGAATTTAACTATCGTTTAAGATGAGGAGTTTCGACTTTAATTACAATAATAATAAATACCTACACCCACCAGTCACACATATAGTCCTGACCTCACACAAGTCAAACCTGTGTCGTGGGTATCAGGAAATACGAGGGACTTGCGGTTCCACAACACCCAGACTCGAAACAAATATTTGTGGATCACACAAACATTTGTCTCGGTGTGGGAATCGAACCCACGGCCTCTCGCTTCGTAGCCGGTTACTCGCCGAATGCGCCACGGAGGCTGTCGAATGTTTATCTTCTTTACTTTAACCGTAACGGCTCATCGCTGTAATGGACATTGTTCGAATTACCCGAAATGGCATATGTGCCAGAGAACCCGAGACCTCAGCGTTAGCATAATCGTAACGCGTACGCATTACAACTGCGCCACCGAGGCAGTCCTAGCAATAATAAAAGTTAATTTATGTCCTAGTAATGGGTCTCAAATACTTATACGTACTTTTTCTGTAACACGTTGTATATGTAAGTGTTGATTTTGTATTTGAATGTGTCATATTTTAGTTGGCGAGTAACATACTCAGAGGTGGTGAAATAGGCGTTCAGAATTGAGGTTTAAGTTTTAAACAGTGCTAACAGGTAAATGACGTCTAAAATCATGTAGGAAACATTATTGTGGTATTGTCCTCAGTATAAACATAGAAATTGAGTCATTGTTTTCCGTGTGCATTAAATGATGACACCACACCATATGTATTACTATCTTTTGCTCGCGGCTCCGCCCGCGTGAATAGATTTTTCCGAAATAAAACGTAGCCTATACCCCTCTCCACGGTCCCATCTATCTCTACATCAAAATTCATCAAAATCGGTTCAGTGATTTAGGTGTGAAAGCGTAAAAAACAAATAGATAATTATTTTTTTCATAAAAAGTATCCTATGTTACTTCTTATACCTCCAAGAATATGTGTACAAAGTTTCATGATGATCGGTTACTTAGTCTTCGCGTGAAAGCGTAACAAACAAACTTACATTCACATTTATAATATTAGTATGAAGTATGATGTATAGTAAGGGTATTCCCATTTTATTGATTAATATATATATAATAATATAGATATAATAATGGTGCGATATAGTAGTGAAGGGTGGTTAATCGTAAAAATGAGATCGTAGGCGCAATTGGAGCCTTTTTGCCCACAGTCGATCAGACAGTCTTCAGTTCACTAAGATCAGTGCTCAGTCGACGTTCGACAGGATTATGCCGGCCTGAGTTACTGGATATACACTGGTTGACCCCGGAACGCAACCCTCCTACCGGTTAGACTGAACTGGCTTACTCTACTTTGAAGCTGTAGTATTCTGCCCGTGTGAACCGGGTCACACAGCGTGAGGTAACGCTTCGATGCTCACGACTGTGCGAATCGCTTCACAATTCAGTAGTATTATGACGCGCTCAATCAATCCTAGCACTACTGTATTTTCTGTACAGTAAGATTCAAAATTGAGTAAACCATGTCTACCTGTACCTATCTATAAACCGGTTTAGATGAGACGAATTGGAATAATTTTAGCAGGTTGACAATTGTATAGTAGATACTCCATAGAAGTAGCCGGCAAACGAACTTGTGGGTCATCGCCCATGTATGCTTACAATACCAGAAGAATTATGGGCCTATGCCGACCTTAAAGGAAAAAAAAAAGATTGGGGAGGGTTTCTGTAGACTTAGACTAGGTAGACTTTCTGCTGCGTTGCGTACGGTGAGTGAGATATCCGGAGGCCCAAATCCCCTCCTCTTCCCATTCCCTTAATTATCCCTTTCCTTTAAGGTCGGCAACGCGCCCATAATTCTGTTGCACAATAGTGGGCGTACATGGGCGGTGGATATCACTTACCATCAGGTGACCCACTTGCTCGTTTTCCGGCCTATGCTATAAAAAACAAAACCTCCCAACAAACATGTTTGAATGTCCTTCAAGGCCGTCAGATCGCCGATTAAGTAATCGCTTTTGTACACTACAATATCTATGATAAAGAATACCTGAGGAGCGGTGGCAGGGCGCGTGACGCAATGCACGCCACGCCGAACTAGGGTTGACACTTGTTATAAATCAATAGTTCCCAAAGTGGTCCAGGTGGACCCCCAGGGGTCAACGGGAGACTCGACGCGGGTCCAAAGTTAGATCTAATCTTCACATTTTTTGTCAAGTTTTGGGAATATGGTAGAAATGTAGCTGCAGGGGGTCCAGCGGAACCAGCTAAAGTGGAATATGAGAAAAAAAGTTTGGGAACCTCTGTTATAAATGAATATACCCAACAGTCACACACATAGTCCTGACACCACACTAGGATGACCTGTATCATGAGTATCAGGAACTACGGGCTCACGACAGACTAACAACAAATCTTTGTGATTGGTACTCGTCCTGTACGCCACAGAGGCAGTCAGTATGTATAATTCTTCTAATCCAAAATTAATTGACATCAAGCCTCGCACCGCTGAATTTTGTAGATAGTAATGTTCAAATTGCGGCGCCAGAAATATTATATTTGTCATTTTTACACGAATGGTATCTGACAGACGGATTTACGATCTGAAAGCCAAAAAAAATCCAGCAGGATCGTCGACTAAAGAGAACATAAAGATTAAAAGACCTAAATAGAAAATGAGTACACTTATTATTTCAAATACCGTTTGATCTCTTGTCTCAAGAGTTCTTAATAATAATTTGTAACAAAACAATTACATTTAGTGCCAAGTGCCAACCCTATCCACGCGTTTCATACGATAATCATAATTATCGCGCGACGCGAAAAAGTCACATTCCGAACGCTGAGCGAGATCGCGCTCTGTGAATCTACCATGAGTTTTTAATGTTATGTTTTCAAATAAATACTATGTAGAACACATGTTCATGTTTTACAAGGTGGTAGGTCCCTCGTATGCCAAAGGCCGGCTGGGTTGGTACCACCGCTTTGTCTATTTCTGACGCCGAGCAACAGTGTGTAAGCACTGTTGTGTTCCGGTTTGAAGGACATTGGAGCCAGTGAAATTACTTTATGAGATCAAACAACTTATGTCTCTGGGTAACGTGCGGAGTCCAGTGTCTTGCAGTGTTTTGTTATTTAAATTTCTGTGTGGCGTTGCTTGTTTATGCGGAGGCGTACCATCAGGCGAGCGACCTGCTCGTCTCGTCTCTTTCTCATTCAAGCTAATAAAAAAAACCCTAGACAGCCACAGAGCATAAGTACATGCACTAGCCATGATCGTCCCACTGTAGGGAAGAGTAGCCCCTACTTCTCTTTTCTTCCTAGAGACCCTTTACTATCTACTCAATTCGGTTCAGGACCTCGCTGTGCATAGGCATTTCGATAGTTATCTAGCTAGTACCGCTATCTTCTGGACCCTAACGCTAACGCTAAGTAAGCTCATGTATTCATATTCCATACTAACATAAGGAATGCTCATGAACTATGTTATCATAACATTTCATGTCGATTTGATAAAAAAACGTACAAAAACAGATTCGGCTATTACGAGATAAATGAGACGCGAATCTTTTTTTTATTGCCCAAGTAGGCAGACGAGCGTGCGGTCATTAATATATTAATGAAAGTGGATGAAGCGAAAGTGGTATCAGAACGACCCCTACGGGATACAGGTAACAGGTGTGATGTAGGTGTGTAAAAAAGCTGACTGCCTCGGTGGCGCAGTTGTACTGCGTACGTGGTTTGACTATTGTGCTAAGATCGCTGGTTCGATCTCCGGGTCGGGTAACGGTGATAGAGTCTAGGATTATGCCTGGTATGCCGATAGGTTCGCCCCTATGACGGAAATAAGTTCGGCGAATGTGGGTTACATCTCTGCCTACCCCTTCAGGGAATACAGGCGTTGTTAGATCCCCTGAATGGGCACCTGTATCAATCCCAAATTGACACTGTTTTTCTATGAACGTATTAGTTATAACGTAAATGACTTAAGTTTTGTAATAGGAAATATAAATTTATAAAAATGACAAACATTCAAAAGACCTACGGCTGAGTTTGTTGGTGCTTCTTCTCAGACCAGTGGGCACTTCCGAAGCATCGGTAGATTCCAAACTCGACGTGTAAAAGTGCCCTTGGCGGCCTAATTACTGAATAAATGATTTGATTTGATTGCGTATGTATGTGTACATAAACTAAAATCTGTGTGTGTATCTGTGTGTCTCGATCCACACGTATGGCGATCACTACTTATCTCTTTCGGAGCAATCTCCACAATCGTCGCATGTGACACAATTATTATTTACACAATGAACAATTTACTATAATTTGCCATCTTACAATGTCGAAAGTTTTTCATCGCAAATGGTCCGACGGTACATAATTACTCACCATTCGTATGACCATGGTAATCGCTAGTTGAATGAAACTCATTTAAACAGTGTCGTCTACCATCATATAGCAAACCATTATATGTATATATTTGTGAGTGGTAGAGCCACGCTGTAGACACTTGTCTACAGCATGAATGGGCCGGCTCGTCCGGGTCGATACCACTGTCTCACAGAAAGCCGGCGTAAAGTAGTAACTTGCTGCTGCGTTTCGTACGGTGAGTGAGATATCCGGAGGCCCAAACTTCCCAATCCCTTTCCTTTAAGGTCTACACACAATTTATGATCGATGATAAACGAAGATAATTTCAGAGAAACATATACATACGCACTCGCGCCTGTAATCCCCGAAGGGGTAGGCAGAGGTGTAACCAGTACACCCATATTTCGCCGAGCGTATCTCCGTCCCATGATGTGATAGGTGGCGAGCCTATCGCCATACCGGGCACAAATTTCAGACTTCGGGCGTATCAGCTTTTCGTTATAGAAAAACCCAATATCACTTTTACCCGACCCATGGATCGAACCAAAAAACCTCAGCGTCAGCCTCAGCCATAACGCGTACGTATTACAAGTGCGCCACCGAGGCAGTATCGTTATAATATCTTGGTTAATATTTTTAGAATCACTTTACAAGTTATTGATTCATATTATTATTACATCTGTAACGGACACAGACTCAGAAAGCCTAAAGACATCAAACGCTTTCGCATGCGGTATACTAAGAACCTCCAAAAAAGAGCCGCTTCTTCCATAAAAGACTAGTAAATCCTTTCCGTAGTTCAGGTGTTCATCCACGGGGGTAATCAATTACAATTAGGTGACCGATCTGTTCCATAAATAAGCAAGGTTTCAATAAAATACACTAAATCAAAATGTAGTTGACAGAGAACATAAATCACTGGTGTGTGACTAGTTGTATGAAATGAAATAGTTTTATTCATCATGTAGGCAATTAAAATAGCGCTTATGACAAGTCAGTACAAAATAAAGAAACTTATGTATAGAAATCATATCAGCTAATGTATACATAACATACATTTTTAAAATAGTCCATAATTGTTAAGTATTATTATTATTTTATTTTTTCTTCTTTTTTATGGGTTGATATGGACCATAGGCATTACCGAACCTATACAGATTATACTTAAACTTGTTGAGCGTGAGCGTAATGTGGCGTCTCGATATGTTTAATAGCCTATGGAAGCTGATTTTTATGATTCAAATATGACATCATTACTTGCTTAAATTCACAGGATATAAACACATGTTGTATAGACACATACTACATGGTACGTGTATACAATTATCACATACCTAATTTAAACAACTTCATGTGCAAAGGATGTTGAGTCAATTAAGTTTATAAGGTTTTGTGAGAACATGTTATTTTATGTAGGATTTAATCTATCTAAAGGGGTCCTGAATACAATTCCTAGATCGGGTAATCACAATTTGTATTTCGAAAAATCACAGAAGGATTGCTCGGGATTGGAATTTGTGTCTGGTATGGCGATAGGCTCGCCCCTCCCTCGGCGTGCTATTACAACGTTGCATTGGAGGGGTTTCGGCGTGTTTCTGTTGGATGTCCCGAAACCCTTCCATAGTGCAGATGGCGACAACCATGGGGTTTTAAGTCGGTAAAAATCCGGCATACCCCGTCTATCTCCTTTTAAGGTGGCCGGGAATCCAAGAGGATTTGCCCCATGTAAAAAAATCTCGCTCGCCCTCTATCACCAGCCGGCGAAACATGGGTGCGGCAGTAGTTGCACCTCTGCCTACCGCTTTGGGGATAAATGCGTGAGCTTATGTATACATGTAGATTTATAGGGAAAATACATACGATCAAATGCATTCTAAGCATTCTGAATCACAAAGGCCCATAACATTTATGGATTTATTGTTCATACATTATAATGTAGTCATTGGTCACTCGTGAGTCACAATTCAATAATTTTACCTGAACACTGACATCACTTAGTATTGTATAGAAAAATCTAGACTTGTGATAAAGAATATTTTCTCATGCATTTACTTACATTGTTAATTCGTTTCTTATCAGACGTTATTTTTCAAGATGCTTTTTTTTACTAGCTCTGTATTGTACACGTCCCACTGCTGGGCACGGGCCTCCTCTACTGAATGAGAGGGGTCAGGTCTTAGTCCACCACGCGGGGCTAATGCGGGTTGGCAGACACATATCTTCGAAATTCTTATGTAATACCTTAAAGATGCCTTATTATTGTTTATATATTTATTATTATTACTTTCCTCTATATAATATTAGTGTAGATAACGTGCCTGATTTGAACATATTGCCTCTTGATCATATAACATTAATAACTTATCAATATGGTTGGCGCTCACTTGGGGAACTTCACTTGTACGTCCAACAGTGGACGGCAACAGGCTGAGATATACATATGATGACTCCAAACAACTCATTTCAACGGGTCGCAAACCCGGGTTAGCCACTAATTTTCCGTTTTTTCAGGCCGGCTTAATTCTGACAGTCGTAGAGCAACGCAGCGTCTCATTACATTATATTTAGACTGTACTATACTCACCATGAGGTTCAGTGTAGTTACTTTGCCGTGCTAGGATAAAAAAAAGTCTGTCAGCACCTAACTTCGCCTTTACCCACAAGGTCCCTCGTATGCGAGAGGCCGTCTGGGTTGGTACCACTGTTTTGTCTATTTCTGCCGCCAAACATCAGTGTAAGCACTGTTGTGTTCCAGTTTGAAGCACATTGAAGCCAGTGAAATTACTGGGCATTATGAGACATCTTATATCTCGGGGTGACGAGCGCAGTCCAACGCCATGCAGTGCTTTATACTTCAAAGTTCTGTGTGGTGTTGCTTCTGTTTAAGGGCAGGCGTCGTGCTTACCGTCAGGCGAGCGATCTGCTCGATTCGTCAATAAAAAAAATATCACATTAACTTCACTAGCAGACAACAATCCCAAATCCCATATCATCGCTTGACATCCGTGGATGCCATTTTATCTCGGAACCGGATCCAACGATATGAATGTGTAATATTGTGTGGCGGATGACTAACGCAGCGTGGGTGGTGTATTATGATTTACTCCTAATATGTGCGAGTGTTTTTAGGGTGGTACATGTGTTACACACATTGCTTTGTAGTCGAAGTCATTGCCCTTGAACTATGAGTTATGAGATATAGTAATATTTTATTGTAAACTAGCGTTTGCTCGCAGGCTCCGCCCGCATGCATGGACTTTTCCAGGATAAAAGTAGCCTATGTCCTAATCTAGGTCATGACCTGACCAGGTCTACTTGTGTACCAAATTTCATCCAACACCGTTCACCTGTTAAGGCGTGATAGACTAACAGACATCCAAATACCCAAACTCACAACGTCCAAACTTTAAAATTTATAATTTTAAAATTGCAGAAATATACCAAACGGTGGCTAACTAACCCAGACGACCTCTCGCATACGAGGGACCTACCACCACGTAATTCTCACACTCGTGACAGCATATATGGACCGCACCAAGAGGTCCTACGTTCGATTCCTAGGTCTGGTCCAGCAACACTAACATGATTTGTTCAGTAATTATTCAATTGCTGGCAAATCGTGGTATACTCCTCAGAAAGATTGACGCCAGGATGGCAGCCAGTTGTAAAAGTAAGCCAAATTCATTCAAAAACATGTGTAACCACTCACACACCGTACATTGAGGTGAAATAAGCTTTAAAGAATGATGACTCTTATCGAGATTCGAACCCGAATCAATTAGGAACAAGAACCATTCGACGTTATTCTCGTGAGAAAACAACAATTAATGAAGACGGTTAAAAACCACACACAAAATGAAGTCGACGCAGATAAAATTAAAAGTAATGAAAAACATTAATGAGTACTAAAAATTGACGTCATCGTGGTGAGTAAATATTTGATGGATTACTTTAATTCACTTCTCAGTATGTCAAACCACTCATTCAACTTCGAAACATGTGAAGTAACAATGTTTTCTATAAATAATTGTGTAACACAGTCGTTTCAATACAAACATTCTTTATGTAATTGTAATTCAGTATTATATGAATGGTAGATATTTGTCTACATCACGAACGGGCCGGTTCGACCGGGTCGTCACCACTGTCTCACAGAAAAACAACGTAAAGTAGCGGCATGCTGCTGCGTTTCGTACTTCTTCTTCTTCTTCGTCGGTCCCTCAGTGCTGAGGATCGCGACCACATATGTGCCTCCAAGCTAAGCGGTCATAAGATGTCTGGACCGCTTGGTATATGCTGCCACCAACAGCCCTTTTCACGGCATCTGACCATCTAGATGGCGCTCTTCCCCTGAGGCGTTTCCCTTCTATTTGGCTCAATATTAAGACTCTTTCTAAGTTATGTCTGGGAGACCGCATAATATGTCCGAAAAAACTAAGCACCCGTTCCTGACAGATAGCTGACAGCCTCTTTGTGATGTTGAGCTCTTTCAGTATGGAGTCATTAGTCCTTAGCGTTTCGTACAGTGAGTGAGAATCCGGAGGCCCAAATCTCTCTACCCTTCGCAATCCCTTAATTAACCCTTTCTTTGAAGGTGGTCGGCAACGCGCCCAAATCATTGTGTTCATTAAATCAACTTATTTGTTGTTACTTGTGTTAATTGTGTTACTTGTTATTTATTATGCTCTAATTGAAACTGTTTTTAATCTCCGGTTTGTTTTGTACGGTTTGTGACTCTGCTGAATAAACCCTTCTCCCCAATCCCAATTCCTTTCTTTAAAGGATGGTACCCGGTATTGTGACTGTACACGCGCAGTGATTATTAGACACAACTCTACAAAAGAGAAAATTGTCTTTGTCCTAATATTTATTTTATGATGTTTCTATTCCTCATAAAAAATACCATACAAAGGAAAAATACCCATATTCCTTAAAAAGTTTGCTTTTGTGGTATAATGAATTTTTCTTAAGTATATTATATTTTTCAAATATGATCAATTTTTTTTAGAACATACTTTTTCGGGCCATATTTTTTTGTCCAACTTATCAATAAATCTATCGAAATTTCATACTCTCTCACCAAAAACCTTTCCCTAAATCTCGAAAGACCCTCACAACTAATTTCTTCCTGTTTATAATTAGTTTTAAAAATTATGTGTCTTGTTAACATGAACAAGGTAAGGTTAACCGAAAACCTTAGTAAAATAAGGAAAAGTCTATCGTTTTCCTTAAGAAAAGTCGGTAACTGCCGTAGAAAATTATCAGGAAAATCTACAGGGATTGTGTGTCTCAATGTTTAAGGTTTTACCGGGATATGCTACTTCAAAACTGCGTATAATTTAATAGTTAGTTAAAACTGCACAAGCTGCGTAGGATGAGTGATGTATATGAGAATAATTATTGTTTTGTAATATTCCATTACAAAACATAATTCTTTCCTTTCTTACAAATTGGTTAAAGACATTAACAATACTAATAATACAATTTTTTTTTCATCATTCATCTTTAGGCCTTGTGGTACATTTCACAATTTCCAAGAAAACGTTATTTAACAGACACCAATATAAAACTATCACGCTGTTATGGTGGAACGAATGCAAATTACTACTCCCTAAATTGGCAGTTTTTCGCTGTATTTGGCGGTACAAATTGTAGCACATATTGTAATACAGACCGTTTATATAAAAACAAAATTAAGCTTTATAATTTTTTACTGTTTAAAGTTGTTTTGTTTGCATTTTTGTCAACTTCAAACAGTTTTCTTAGATCTCTGTAAGATTTGGAAACCACCATCAAATCATTACCTACCACATTAGCAGCACAAAGTAAGATCTCACAACGTAATATTAATATGTCTCGTTATAATAATAAACCATTAGAAACTAGTTTATCAGGCCATGAATGTTAGTTAATGTTTTCCAAAACATACTCGATACGTGACAAACGTCTTTGAAGGTAATCGTGGAAGGAATGTTAGCTAGTTTCAGTGTAATAACATAGAGAATATTTTGATATAATATGTTTTGAGACCGGCGTAAGTGAGCCACCTTAGGCTCAAAGCCAACCTCACTTGCATGTGGTATTATACTCTGCTTAACGGACGAGGCAATGGCGAAATTTGGTTCCCAGGTTTGATAATACCAGCCACCGCAACTGCAAATCTATGGTATGAGAAGGCATATCCTGGTATTAAGTATAACGCCAGCCAGAAAGAAGCTGTGATACCGGTGTCCTGGGTTTCGCCCTAAGGATCGGTACATAAAAACATGTGTAGAACTTTACAATCCAAAAAACGTGACCAGCTCTGGGTTGTTTTTATACAACTGAATGACAAAATGAGCAGGTCGCTCACCTCAGTAGCAACACCACTCAGAACTTTGAGGACACACTCAGGACGCTCTGAATTTAGCCACTTCACCCGCACACGTAATCTTGACTGATCTACTGACTAATGAGACTGCCTCGGTGTCGCAGTTGTAATGCAAACGAGTTACGATTACGCTAACGCTGAGGTCTCGGGTTCGATCCCGGGTCGGGTAAAAGTAATATTGGGATTTTCTATTACAAAATGCTCAGTATCAGCCCGGAGTCTGGAATTTGTGCCATCATGGGACGGAGCTACGCTCGGCGAACTGTGGTTACATTCTGCCTACGTCTTCGGGGATTACAGGCGTGAGTGCGTATGTACTTAATCTTCCTCACCCCGTTTAGTATCGTGAGTAACTTGCAACCGACCATAAAAATGGTCCATGGACCATAAAACTAGAACTGGCTCTATGTAGCTTTATGTTATGTCATGTCTTATTATGCGGAAGTTTTAAATTAACAACTGTCTTTTCATTTATCTTCTTCTTCTTCTTCCTCCTCCTTCCCTGATCCCACTCGCAATGGCACCTAAATAAAATAACATAAGGGATTACAAATCTTCTATCCCTAAGAGAGCGTACTCATTGTAGGCAGTGAAGTAGCAAGTGCATCCATATTTGAACGGTAATTTGTTTCATATTATGATATGAGTGCAAGCCTATTGGTATTACTGACAAATCTGAATCATGTTCTGCTAACCTTAGAACTGAACATTTTGCTGGGAATTGAATCCAGGAAGTCACGGTTTTCAGACTATAATACAAATCCACTAATCCAAGGACGCGATGATATCATTTCGGCGTCATAATATGAATAATTTTAGTGACACGTTATCATATAGGCTTAGTCTAATTTTACCTGGGAAAGATTGCAATATCGTTTTAAAATACAACCTCTTTGAGGTCAGTGATGTCATGATGTGTTTCAGATAGGCACCAATAGATGGCGGTTATCACAATTTACAGGGCTTCGCTTTTAACAAAATTATTTATAGCTATTACTATTCTTTATTAATTATTTACGTGTTAGAGCCACATGTCTTCTGTTTACATTATTGTATAATGCTTATGCCACATTATTTATTTTAGCAATAAGACATTTCTTTCGAAAACAAAACCAGCCCGCTTAGCATGAGCTCAAGAGATATTGCGCGCGAGAGACTACTTTCTCTTTCATGCCGTAACGTGCACCAAGCGACGAGATAGAGATAGCACTAGAAAAACGAGGCATTATTTTCTCGTGGCGTGAATTCCGGGGATGTTAGCTTCGGTAGATATATTATAATGGTACTAGAAAATTAGTCGACATAATTTCTCATCTTAACATAAGTGAAGCGCGCAGAAATAAATAACATGATCTTTCGTACTAAAACATGAAATAAAACAAGTCACACCTACGTATAAACAAATATGATGTAGATATATGTTATACAATAACATTCCAAATTGAATCCTACACAAATAAAGCACATCTATACAACCTCCAAACGACCTTTACATAACACAGTCCGCCACGGTGCGGCGCAAGTTGTGAATGATTCACAAGCAAAAGGCGCAAGTCCCTACTTGCGCCTTTTGCTTTTGCGAGAAACGTCCCTACGTTTCTCAGGCAAGTGCACAAGCACTCGTGACGGCGCGGCGTAATGCGTGGGTATTGTTATCAATTAGCTATACGAATATAGTTCAAGCAATGTATGGGCTTCGGACATTAAATACTCATTAGTTACCTATCCGATGTCTCGATATCATCGCGCGTTGTCTAAAAAGTATCCACCAAAGTATCGGCAACGTTTTAGAGGCATAGTTGATCATTCAAAGATGATCTTTTTTCTTTTTAAAACTGACATCGATTAAAGTATCGAAATGAAAAGAATCGATTAGGCATTAAGATATTGCGGAATTCGCAATCGAGTATCCGCTCGATCATTGACCACTCAAACTATCAATTCCGCCCTAATATCGATACTACAAATTCAAATTTTAAAATCTAGCTACGAGTATGTATGGCAGAGTGCGAGGCCGGCACAAGTACGCGTTACGTAAAGCCTGCACATGTTGTGCACGGCACGAAGCGTACCACCTAGCAACAGAAAGCCTTATGTGCAACTTATTGTATAACATTATTGCTTATTGGCTGAGTTACTTTTTACTATACACATCGACACTGTCACAGAATATTGCGTTCCATTCTCACAAAATGTAATCACGTAAGTATGAAACTTTGAATGAAAAAACATCAATTTCTGAACTGGCGGCGTTGGGTTGCGTTTCACAATATCATGTCCTATGAAACTTTGAATGAAAGACGAACTCTCAACTCGCATGTGATTTATATACTGCACACGTTAATTCCTTTATTGTTTTATAATTAAGATTTTTACAAATCCTTTACTGTCATTATCTGCCATCGGAAATCTCATTTGGTGAATTTTTTTCTGCGAGTTATTTACAAAACAATAAAAATCTGGAAACTCCTATAGACACGTCTTTAATGGTGATATAAGATAAAAAACAAACCAAGGCCAAGGACATCGAAAGGAGGTCTCCGCGTCTCAACTCTTGAGTGTCGGATGATGATTCTCAACGCTTGCAAACGAACGCGATTTACAACTACATTTAAATAACTTGTTAGACTACTCGCCACAATTTCGGTTTCTGTCTTGATTCGATAAATTACATACATTCTTTTGGAATCTATATAATTAAAAATCAATTGCCGCATGTATGAAAGATCATCACTTGAAAACGGCTCAACCGATTTGGCTCTTTTTTTTGTAATTGTCAGAAAAAAGAAAGACCGGAAAAGTCGGAAATTCGTATAGTATTTTTGTATAAACAGACAACGCATAGCCATGGAGCTCACACTGGAGACATGAAATCCATTGTAATAGTGATTAACAAATATTTGTTATCTTAGTAGCTGAATGTTGTTAGGCCAAATTACTTCCTAATTTTGTCGAGGTACATAGGCGGTGGAGAACACTATCAGGTGGCAGAGCCATTGCATCTCCTTATCTTTAAAATCCATCATACAACTCTATAAGGACTATTGGATGCAAGTAGCTATGCGTTGAAATATTTAGTTATAAAAACTATCTCCTTCCACCTGCTCTGATCCCACTAGCAGTGGGGTCGGCGCACACATGCTGTTTAATAATACATATTACAGAAACGTTTGGCTTGTAGTTTTTACGACCGGCCGCCTGCCTGACGTCAACCACTGTGGGGAGAAAATACCGAGACCCGAAACAATATTTGTGGATCACATATTTTTTCTCGGTGCGAGAATCGAACCCGCGGACTCTCACTTCACAGTCGGCTACTGCGCCACTGAGGCTGTGTAGTTATAAAAACTATATTCGCTAGTAAACGTAATTGCAAATGACACGGCCCTGCATCACCGTGGAAGAAAAAATGATCCCTATAGCTCCCAGACTGAATGTTTATCAAAACATCCTTGACTCAAATTTTAATCACCAGTATTTATAAATGGCTATAAATGCGTCATGAAACATTTGAAACATGACCGTTAACGGTCGCCAGTCGACACTGGATACACGCTACTCCACTGTACGAATTGTGATAGGACTTCCGAACATGACTCATGGATTGCCGCGGTCGGACCAGACGTCATTTAGGCTGTGATAGTATAATTGTTGGGTTATATACTATTATATATTGCTAGATTTATATGCTAGTTTGACTACCCACAAGCGCTGCGCCAGATTGTTGGTTTATGTATCCAAAGACCGAACCCCTCCTTTCTAAAAGAATGCCGTCAACTTGAAATAGTTTTATAAAAAATACTGATTTGCCAATTGCCAGTGGCTTTGTCGTGAGGTTCAAACGAATAATGTCATAACTAGTTCCTTTTTCAAACTAAACATAACATGACAGATCCAAAATATTCAATAGTTGATTAATTTTTCACACATACTTAATTTTAACGTCGCGTTGTTATTATGGTTATTTAATCATTACTTTATTTTGTAATGCAGTCTCCTGAATTGTAGTGCTGTGTACAATTTATAACTCAATAATTATAATATTACATCAAAGCTAATAGATTATTTTTAAGGATTTATTGTAACGTTTACAAGCTAGGCAAGTTTAGGTAACCATACGAATTAATACAATCGGATTTTTTTATCAGTATGTATGTAAAAACAGCACACTCCTGTAGCCGAGAGCCAAATAGATTATAAATAAAAAAATCAACTATTAGGTTATCTGTTTTACGTTTTATCACAAAACAAACTAAAGTAAACGAACCAACTTTCGAAGGTTATCGCCGTCTACAAACAATACAAAATATCATGAATGTAACATTGCTTGGTCAGGTAATATTTAAATGTTTCTTATGGCGGGGCCTGATTTGCCAATCTTTAAAATATGGCACAACAATATACAAATGGAGTTGTAGCAACGCACGCCTGTATAAATTGTAAATTAATTTATCAATCACGCATCGGCATACGCAATCATTTATAAAAAAAACTCACAAACTTTGTAGCACAATCACGAACTTTGTAGAAGAAAAGAAAGAAAGTGGTAAAGCCACGTTACAGTCAGTCAGTTTTGTCTACAGCATGAATGGGCCGGCTCGACCGGGTTGTTATAACTATCTAACAGAAAACAGAGGTGACGTAGCGCCTTGCTGTTGCGTTACATACGGTGAGTGAAATATCCAGAGCCCAAATCCCCTTTTCTTCCCATTCCCTTAATAATCCCTTTCATTTAAGGTCGGCAACGCGCCCATGAGGCTTCTTGTATTGTGGGCTTACGTGAGCGATGGAGATCAATTGCCATCAATCAGGTGACCCACTTTGTTTGCTGGCCTATGCTATGAAAAAAAAACCCAAGTAAAATCACCTACTTCTAAAATAGTCTCAGAAGAACGTCTGTGATCTGTGGATGTTAATGAGCGGTGGAAACGACTTACCATCAGGTGACCAACTACTTCGTTTGCCCGCCTCTGCTATATAAAAAAAGCAGAATACTATCCAAATCTCTCAATATTCTATTAATCATTATCCTGGACAATCCAATCTAGTCGTTATGATCTGGCGACCCTAGCTCACCGTGTAGAAACCTGTAAGTAGATTTGAATGGAAATGCGCCTGCGCACGGACCTATGACTCACGGGCATATTCGTGTGTAGGCGTGATCTCTTGGTTGAGGTGATTAAAATACATGGGTCATTCTCATTGTTAGAGCTAAAATTCGTCCCATTAAACTAAACAATTATTATAAGTAAGTTGATATGAATACAATCAATGATTAACGCTCAGTGAATGATATTAAAACCACTCCACTGTTGAAAATTTATTCTTTACAAGGAAATCTTATATGCTAAATGAATTTCATATATTTATGAAGACACAACTTCCTACAGACTTTAGTATCAAAATAATATTAGAAATATAAGGTCTATTTAAACTAATAACAAGACTTTATTTGGAAGGTCGTTTTGGGCACGAGATCGTTGACCCGCCAAACTTGAAGACCTTTGATGCTTGTATTTGAATTATTCTTTATAACTAATAACAATATTAATCACGCCGACACAACCGGAGACCTAGCGTAAACTTGAAACCCAGAGCGACACGAAGATACAGATTCGCCTGTGTTAGAAAGAGACAACAGGTAACACGTTTCCATCAAAGTTGTATACATTAGAGAAATTAGCTTGCAAGCGAAAGGCGACGCGATTGAGGCTAGCCCGTGTTTTATAAACACAACGTACATTACGTTCCGTTTGACTTGTGTGGTCGTCGGGGTACTGTACTTAATACCACCTCAATTTGTTTCTACAAATCGGGCAAGAATCAAAAGGATTGCTTCGGAATGTGTAATAATATCATTCTAGATAAACTAAGAGAGAGTATACTAACAGGTAATAATCAATGCACACAAAATATCCCTTTTCAACTGCAACCTAACCAACACATTTATCTTGTACAGAGGAACCAACTCTTGTTAATATAAATTAAACTATTAATTTGTCTAAAAGGACAAATCTAACTATGAAAATGGAAACATCTAAAATCTAAACATATTTTGAGAACATTTAAGTACGAGGTATGGTTCCCACTTCAGAGCTAAGTTCTCTTAAAAATCTTGTAGAGGTTGCCTGTACAAAAAGTATTGGTGGAAACGAGCTTCAGATGGCAATTTTATAGTCTAGGACTTCTAACTACTACTACCTTACTAATGGAGTAACATTGGCTGCACTCGATCAATTGCTTTTAAACGAATTCAATCATAAAAGTGTAACAAAAACTGTTACGTAATTCAGAAAATATGTCTAGGAGCTTAGTCCGATGACGTCAATCACGATCACTGGAATTGATGACGACAACAGTGATATCCACTAGCGTATTGATAACAGATATCATATCCGCTAATATATAAAGCAAATGTTACGTATATAGATCTCTGTCTGTCAAGTTGAAGACAAACTGGTAGACATCTGATGCTAAGTTATCTCCAGCGCCCATGACGCGCACTATACTAGAAGAATCTTGGACGCCGACTATAAAGGAAAGGGATAGTTCAGGGATTGATAAGAAAGGGGAGAGATTTGCCAGCTTCCGTGGCGCAGTGGGCGAGTAGCCGGCTGCGAAGCGAGAGGTCCTGGGTTCGATTCTTACACCGAGACAAATGTCTGTGTGACCTACAAATATATGTTTCGGATCTGGGTGTTGTGAGACTGCAAGTCCCTCTTAGTTCCTGATACCCACGATACATGCTAACCTAGTGTGGGGTCGGGACTATGTGTGTGACTGTTGAGTGTTCAAAACTAAACTTCGAGATTTGGACCTCCGAATATGTCACTTACCGTACGACACGCAACAACAAGCAGCTGCTCTACTACCAAAAACGATCGTCGAAACGTCGGTCCGAAACGAAGAAACGACGAACTTCTTAATTAGCCTTACTACCAAATTACTTCGAATCCGACACCGTTTCTGTCGGACCCATAGACAATCGTTCGAATGAACATATTGTTCGGATTAGGGAGGTATATCTTTAAAAACCGTAATTTTTTACCGATTATGACATACTTATGAAAAAAAAAAAATTGGATGTCTAAATAAGTTTTCTGTAATATATCTATTATTTCATAACTCTTATTTAATTAATAGCTTTAAAATAATAAATGTTTTTGCTTATTTTGTAATCTGCGATAATTAATCTTATTGCGTTGTGTTTAATCTGTGGAATATTAGCATTTTTTACACTTGCTCAGTGTTGCCATATGCACCGTAATTACGGTGGATCTGCCGAATTTATAAAAGGAACAATAATACTTGCTATGACTTTGAACCAAATAATGTTATGATTAAGAAAATGAATGATTATATTTATATTAAAAAAACTTCCATTGAAATAATTGAAAGTAAATCTGAGTAAATCATAGTCAAATAAAAAAAAAACAATATTGTTTGTAAGTTTCTTTTTATCGCTGTAACAAAAGCTGCAGAGTAAGGAAATGTCACCTTAAATATACCGTATTTCTTTAAGCTAGAACACCGTATTTCAGGTAATTTTGCCCTTCTGTGTACCGTAATTTTGTTGTGTTCATCTGGCAGCACTGCGCTTGACAAACATCAACAAACATCGCAAAGTTTTTTGTTGACAACTTATACTTAATTTTATTCATTCTATTGGTAAGTTTATCATTAAACTGTTATTTACTCGCTTTATATGAATGCTCTTTTATATTGCAAAGGCAGTTATTGTGTGACAAAATGCAATTTCTGTGATTTGAACTACTACAAAAATAATCATTGACTATTTTTCAAAACATTTCAGCTCAAGATGACTGCCACAAACGTGCAAATAGAGGCACTCCTAGGGTTTAAGAGTGAAAACCCCGATCTAGCTCGCGGGCTAGTACATGGCCCAGAGGGGCGGGCTAGAACAAAACGCTTGTGGGAAACTTTGACGTCCCACTTTAATTGTATGGAGGGTGCAGTCAAATCGATGCAGCAGTGGAAGAAGGTAATATTATGCTTACTAGAATAATAATGGGATGCACTTTAGAAATATTTATTTATTCATAATGGAAAATATAACCCCTTAACAGCTAATGCAACAACTTAACAAAATTACAAAATCAATACATGTAGAAAAACAATTCATCTAATTAACATTATATCTATTACAATACACCATGTTTCAAATACACTATAATTAACATAAGTACCTTCTGCCTTCAACACATCAAAATGTGAGTTTAGGCAGGTGCAGGCATGCATGCATGAATGCCTATTGTTACCCATCAACATAGCATGTGCTTTGAATGTGTGTGCATAGCTTAACCTATCTGCTTAGGTGTGGGCTGACAGAAAGTATTTGGCCAAAAAGGCCAACAGCACAGCTAGGTCAGCTAGTGCTACTGGGGGTGGGCCACCAACCGCTGACCTATTATCGGGTAATGACCAAATGGTTGATTGCTTTGGTGAGCCTGACATACCCACTTGTAAAGTGCCAGCTTTTGCTCAGGTAATGCTTTTACTATGTGATTTTAATAATATTATATGCCTAAATTAAATAAAAGTTTGTTTTGTAGTCGCTAAAGATCAACATATTAAAATTTATTGTAACAAACAAACATAATCTGACTCATTTCGAGCTAATAGCCTAACAACCTAGTAATTTTACCCAGAACCAAGCTCCAGCACCACTTATTTGGGTAAAATTTATTAAATCTTTATGAATTTTTTGTATTTTTCATCCTAGTAATAATAAGCACCTATATGTTTATGTACCGTGTGTTTAGGTTGTTTCAATAAATAAATAATTAACATTTTTCTAATGATTTCACCTAACAGCTTCAATGAGAGTACGACGACGGGTGCGCCCAGCGGCACAAGCGGACCTCCGCAATCGCCTACTTCGCCTTAAAGCCGAAAAAATGGAAATACTGGAGGGGATTCTGGGGGAGCTAAAAGAGATCAATAAAATTTTTAAATATATTTGGAAAAATTTGTTTTATTTTCCTAAATACATATATTATTATTATTACTTATCATCATGCCAAGCCCTGACGGGGTAGACAGAGAGAACAGAACGCCAGTGCGTCCTATATTTGAATAACTCGCTTCCTGAACTGTCATCAATCCTTTCATACATCTACGCCGGTTAAGAGTACTTTTAATCTCATCATCAACAAATACTTGTTTGATTTGGTCTTCATAGCTCATCCTTGGTCGTGCTCGGCTTCTTCTTCTACTCTCTTTCGCATTGTATATCTTTTTTTGTGAGCCTCTCATTCTCCATAAGTTGCACGTGCCCAAACCATCAAAGCATATTTCGATGCATCTTGATGATGACACTCTTTCAAACCTGCCATACTTCGTATCTCTTCATTGCAGAGGACGCATTTCTACTGCATTTACCTTGCTTTCAAACTTCTGACATACCCAGGATTTACTGCCTTATAACAGGACCCTAAATACATATATTTGGAAGATGATCTTTTTCCTTGCTTGGGAACATTGTTGGTCATGGGTGCTCTTGCGAGTTGGAAGTCTTATAATTATTCTATTCTGAAACAAGAAAAAATATGTTATAGTCTAATAAATTCAAAGACATAGGCCCAAATGATAGCATAAAATTCTTCTTTTTGTGTACTTATACTAGTATCAGACGAAATCTTTGTAGGCTATATACCTATATAGTAATAATGCAGGCGAGGCTAGTTAATAATAATGATGTAAAATATTCACCTATTATTTCTATTGAGTAACTGTATCAAGTCATTTCGAGCTCGAAATTATATAACAAATATAGGTTATTTTAATATACAATGCATATAATAACAAAACCAGATAAGATTATATAGGTGTTAAGATTACTACCAGCTAGGTACTTGAGAAAGGTAGAAAGTAATATTTATTCTGTAACTTACCTTAGTGGTGGGATCAATTCCTCGTATTTTTTTTTTGGAAGAACCAATGGAACTATATCCTCGCAGATTATTTCAAAAAGGGATGGCGAACCCCTATATTTAAAAAAAAATCCATGTCTGGAATATTGCGGTGAACGAAGGTTTCACGCAGTCGGAGACGCTTCCGACTTCGCTCAGCACTTTCCTCTCGCAAAAACTCTTCAAACAGAAGGAATCGAGCCATTTTAGAAACTCGAAATATCCAAACGAATATCAAACGAAAGGTTTAGAGCTTTCGTGTAATTGAGGTTAAGATCCGAACGAAAAAACGATGTATTTTATGTCAAATTGTTTTCATAGTAGGGTCGACGAACGTAATAATGTCATTAGTGTCAAAATTCGACATCGGATCCGTCTTCGGATCCGTCATCGGATCCGTAACACTTCGTAGTAACAAAACGTGCGATCCGACAGCCGAAAGTACGGATTTCGTTTTTGGTGGTAGCGCCTCTGTTTTCTGTGAGACAGTTGACCTATTTATGTTGTAGACAAAACGTCTATAGCGGGGCTCTCCTGCTTGAAAAATATATCGTAATCGCATAAAAATAAGTTCGATACAGATAGCACAAAAATGCATTCGACAATGACGCAAACAGGGATTAAAGTAATCAAAAACGTTGTTCAATCCATAAAATGATCGAAGTACGACAGGAAGGGATAATAAAGATATTTTCAAAATATGCATTTGATACCCAGCTTACAGAACATAATTAGTTTACTCATTATGATGAATGACATAATAGACATAATTAAAATTATAAAAATAACCAATGACTAAATCATAATGAAAATAAAATTAAGCTATGAACGCGACACGCTATCTGATAATAGCGTTGATAAAGACGTAGATAACATCATAATCTCGTTTATCACAAGGCAAACATTCTCTCATCTCGGCGGAAATTTTGCGCATCTTTCGAAATAGTTTTCTATTAAGATTATTAAATTACCCAGCCAAACACCAAAATTTTCACAGGCGCCAAAGATAATTCCAACGACTATCTAGCCAATCAACTTGTAGAGTTTTTTTTCTTCGAGAGTACTATGTTATCCAATACAGTACATAAGAAAGATTTTTACGACTCGCGAATATGCCCGTGAGCTACGTATAGAAACCAGCCAGCGTATATCACTAGTCACTTTTTAGGACGGTGTCATAATATTGTTCATGAGAAATGAGATCCTTGAACTTCAGGTTTAACCAAATATTTTCACCGACCTTGGATGATTTTGTAATGTTAATAATATTATTGCCTTTCACTGCTAGACACGGAACTTAATAGGAGAGCTTAAGCATTAGTCCACTATGCTAGCTTTATGTAGGTTGGCAGACTTCACATACCGTCGAAATTCAAATGGAAAACTGTTAAGTATGCAAGTTTCCTTAATGTTTTACTTCGTCGTGAAAGTGGGCGATAATATGCTATTTGACGATTTTTTGCATGAATAATGTAGGTTACCGAAAATCTACTATAGAAAGAATTGTATAAATAAAGTAAAAATAAGTAAGTTAGAAGTCATTTTAATCCGATGGAAGGGATAGCTGTCAAATGACGGAAAAAGGATGCACGACGTGTCTTGTGACGTCACATGACAAGTGACGCCATTGCCGGTGCACGCGTCTGAGGGAGTTACTACTCATACTAACTAATGATACTGTCCCACTACGCGAAAACCTATGGTCATATTACTATTTAAAAACTTGATTTTTCTCCAATTTTCTTCTCTTCTTCGTCTTCTTTCGTCTTTGGAAAACAGGTTCTTTTTTTATTTATTTTCTGCCGCATATAAATTAATGTATAAAATGAACTATAGTCAAATACCCTTTTAACAGTAAATATACATATAGCTTTGAAAGGTGTGAGCCCAGTGTATATAACTAGTCTTTGTCCCGGAATCGAAACAGCGATTTCTGTTTCGAAAGTCTGTACCACTAAGCTAAGCTATCGCAACTTATCAAACATAATAAGTTATTTTGATAACCGCTCCCATATCCGGGTGGGTGGTTTGTTTGCAAACTCTATGAGCCCCGCTTATCAATGTAGGGTGAGGCGTTCGTTGACACCGGCTTGACCTTGGACCTGACCTTCGCTAAATAATAGGGGCGGTGTAGAGTTCACGCATATATGATAACAGATGTAGAGCGACATTTGTTAAATCCAATATTGAAGATAGAGGCAATAAAATGTTAAAAGTAATTGATTATCTATACTAAAGCATAATGAATAGCTTTTATCGTACGAGTATAATGCTATTGGAAATTATATTATTATTGTTTTTTCCTCTGAAACATTCGCTTAGCAATCCGACAATACAAGAGTACATGACACATGATGCACAAAAAATTGTACATATTTTACGTAGGTAACGTAAAAATGTACGAAAGATTTAAAAAATATTGAAGCGCCTCTTGTACATGTTGTGCTTTTTAAAGACAATTGTTGGTTATATGACATTGGTGAAACAGGCCAATGTCGCGTGGAGGAAAATCATTTCACAGAAATGTTTGTAAGACGAAACGACGGAAACTGAGTTGAATGAATGTTGAATAACAAGTCGATTAATTGGAGGAAGCTGTGACTCAGCGTGGTCATGGTGAATATTCTATTTTTATCGATGTCACTAAGAAGGGTCACGTAAGAGATAAATATGAACATCCAATGGTTAATTTAATGAATCCAACAATAGGATTTCAAGAATAGCGAGTTCAATCAGAATTTACTTTCTTCTAGAAGGTTGGCGACGCACTGATGAATCCTCTGCTATTGTGTACTACTTATTATCGGGCGAGTTACTTGCTCATTTACTTAAAAAAAAAAATACAAATTTAACTACAGCGGACCATAATGGCCCCCCAACACCTAAATCTCAAACGATTTTCGGCGAAACAAATCTGATAATTAGAACACTTTTCGTAATACGGGAATTAAAACTACGACCTCTCTTTTTGAAGCTACTTGCTTATTGCACACTACAATAAGAAGACAGTGCAATGTCTGTTATTGAAACAACATCTGTTATTCCAGTTTATACGTACGAGCTAGTATTTTTAGCCATAATCTACGTATGCAAGTTCAAGTGTGTAATTCAACGTCCGCAAGAAGTAAATTCGGTGGATATTACCTCCATTAACCGATTTATGGTAGTAACCGAGACGATTTATTAACTGTAGTCGATTTCCCTAGGGAACGACTTGCCGAAACATTAGGTTTTGCAAGGCGCTCTAAAAGCCAGACCAGTCTCAAGTGAGCATTGGTTACTTCGCTAGGGTGCATAGCGTACGTTGGATACTTAACACTAGAAAAACCTGTTATAATGATTAGCATAACACATAATTCCTTCGTGACATTAGATGTATGATGCATAAACAATTTAAAAGTGAGAATACACATAACATTATCTATCTATTTACAGATAAAGATAAGGATGTAAAAGTAAACAAGCAAGTTAATCATCTGATTGTAAGTAAAAATGGGGCACCTGGTAATATTCAATCGACCAATATTTTTTTATTAGTCTGAATGACTTGGTGGTAATTGGTAAGTGGAATGCTCGTTCAAAAACAGAAGCAATAAAACCACATAGAACTTGAATTATAAAGCACTGCATGGCACTGACTGTGTTTGTCATCCGAAAACATAAGATATATAAAATTTTATAATGCCCAGAAATGTCACTGGCTTCAATGTCCTTTAAACTAGAACACAACAGTATTTACACATCGCTACTGATGGCAGAAATACTGTATACCTACAGTGTGCCTGTTACCTCCGTAGGATACATGCTGTAGACAAAATTATCACTGTCTCTTTATCAATATCTATGTAGCCTGAACGTCGTCTCCATTAAAATAGCCGTTTAGTATGACAAATTCCTATACATCTCGGCAGTAATATTATGCAAATGGAACGGCCGGCGAACTGGAATGCTCGTGTCGGATGTGATCAGCAAAGCCATATCCACCAACCAGCGGCTCACACATTATTATACATACGCACTCACGCCTGTAATCCCCGAAGGGGTAGGCAGAGGTGTAACCAGTACACCCACATTTCGCCGAGCGTATCTCCGTCCCACGATGTGATAGGGGGCGAGCCTATCGCCATACCGGGCACAAATTCCAGACTCCGGGTTGATACTGAGCATTTCGTAATAGAAAAACCCAATACCACTTTACCCGACCCGGGGATCGAACCCGAGACCTCAGCGTTGGCCTCAATCGTAACGCGTACGCATTACAACTGCGCCACCGAGGCAGTCACATTATTATATTTATTATAATTTGGAAAACTTCGCCGGTTGAGGTGGTGTTTCGCTAAATATTTGTCAGATTTGAAATTCATTGTCGAAAGAAATACACGTTCCATGATATATTTAAGCGTATAAAATATAAGCTCACGCTTGTATCCTCGATGGGGTAGGCCTTGTAAGTTGTTCAACTAGTGCTCCCACGGCTCGCCGAGCTTATGTCAATACTCAGTCCGATAAAAAAAGAGTATATCGCTATACCGGGCACAAAATTCAATCACGGTCAATTTAAATAATTTTTTCGAATTTGAATAAATGTAACAATTTTTATTTCTTGATCTGGGAATCGAGCCTCTTCGATGTCGCAGCTTGTTTACTATTTGGAAATATTTGTGTGTGTCAAAATTCGTATTTCACTTAATTTTCGTCGATTATGCAATTTATATTTCATTATGGTAACACAATTTTTTTTTTTTTTTTTTTTTTTTTTTTACTAGCCCTTTATTATATACGTCCCACTGCTGGGCACAGGCCTCCTCTACTGAATGAGAGGGGTTAGGCCTTCAGTCTACCACACTGGCCTAATGTGGGTTGGCAGACTTCACATACCTTCAAAATTCTTATGAAGAACTTCTCAGGTATGCAGGTTTCCTCACGATGTTTGTCCTTCACCGTTAAAGCAAGTGATAATTAACAATTAATATACACATAACTTAGAAAAGTCAGAGGTGTATGCACTTGGGGCTGGTTTCAAACCTGCGACTTTCGTCTCGACAGTCCATACCACTCCCACAAAATGGACGATGTTATTACTAAACATCTTTCTTCTTCTGCCTCATTGATCTAGTGGCAACGTTTATAACCTGGGAAATTGTGTGTTTGTGTCGGCCATTGTTGGCTGACCCCTAGAGGCCAATTCTCGTAATTTTAAATGTTCAAAATATCATGCTACTGCTAGGTGAATTTGACGTTGATTATTGGTTTAAGAGAATGCCATTTGCAACTTTCTTGACGCTGAGACTAGATCGGAATGATATTTTGAACATTTAAAATTACGAGAATTGGCCTCCTGAACATAACTCGCCGGAACGAGCCACTATGTTTGATTTTTGACTATGTATACGTTGGCCACCATCCAGTTGGGTACAAGTATGTTTCAGCTATCCTCCCGCCAGCAACAACCCTGCACCAATATGGCACAATTCGTTTCATATCATTAAGAGCCAGCACCAATATTTGCCTTCAGGAATTGATGCCAATATTTGTTCCAATCTCGATATCGAGCTCGTCTGTCGCAGTAACACAAATTGGATGCTCTGTGCAATATTTAATGATGACGTAATGTGTAATAAATTGCCGATAAACATTCAAATTGGCAAGAAAAAATTGCCATTTGTGAAGTCGACAAACCAGTTTATGTACAAAGTGATAATGTTGGTGATATTGGAGACAGTTCGGTTTTATAGTTTCATTAGTAGGGTGTCGACGTTTTATACCACGTCGTTTGTTGTTATTGAGACTCCCCTTTCAGATGGAGAGAGTTTATTACATGACATAGACTAGGTCCGAGTTATAAATTCAATATCAAAGAACGCAACAAAAATTTTAAATCCATGTTTTAAGGTTGTGGAATTTGGCAGCTGCCACACGTTCAGATCTCAATTCTTATTGACGATGCAGATGCGACGCTACGCAGTATAACCCCGAACGTAGTTTGTATCGAACTTGACCCCTTTTTCACATTTGTTTTTGGTGAGATATAAATTTTCCCTTAATTATATAATTACAAAAAGTAAATATACTTTCGCCATTAAATTAGCTGTTTTATCAGACAATACAGCAAAACCTTGATTATTTTACCAACTTTTAGTTACTGCTGCAGGATTTTGCGAAAATTCTTCAACCCCGACTGACAGTGCGTGTATTTCAACATTTAAAATAATGTTTAAGCCAATTATGTGCTAATACAATTCAAGTAGGATATAACACTTTTTATAAGCAATGGCTAAAATTAAACATTCAAGATACATATAAGTCGTAATCGGAGCATCGAACCTTAGAATAAGTTTATTCATTGCAGCTGTTATAGAAAAACAAAATCGTTAACACAGCAACCAAACTTTGAATTGTTTTTTAGTCTTCAATGATACCTTCATCTATATTCAGCCAATACTTTCTGTCATTAGTTATAAGTATCAAATCTCATTTATTTCGATAAGTGCCTAACTCGTATTGTTTGACGAGATCCAGACTGCTTTTATTGATCTGGAACCTGTGCTATTTAACAAATCGCAGTAACCTCTAGAACCTCTTCAATTCCCTACTACAGATGGCATCAGATCTCATTAAGACGATGCTGTTAAAGCATACGTTAAGACAGCATTCGAAGTAGCATAAAAAGTGTGACCATCAAGAAGTATGCGTACCAATCTGCCAAATCATCGACTCCAGCGGTGTTTGACATGCTAGAATAGTATGCTAACGTATTAACATCGTTTAAAGACGAAACTAAAAAACAATATTAATCAGAATCTCCAGAAATAAACCTATCAGAATAATGTTTGATAACTACACCTGAAAATAAATTAATTTGATTGGTACTAACAATCTGTAGTTTTGGATTAACATTGTTTAATAATTTCAGGAGTAAACGTAGGTAAAGTTAAGGTGGCATTATGCATAATTACTAACCTTCTTATAAAGTTTGATCCATGTGAGATCGCCCTTGGAGTCGGTGTATTGCAGGCCGAAGAACCACACTTCACGCAGCCCGATGGTCTTCACCACCTGATCGAATAGCTGCTTGCCGGTGGTTGTCTGCTGGATCGCGAACTCCAGTTCCGCGTCCATCGTCGTCACACGGACGTTCATCTAGAAACAACAAAATGTGTTACTACAAGTCTTATAAAACAACGATTTGAAACATCTGGTTTAACTGAATAACTACTCCTAATACATGATGGTATATGTAATCCAAAACTATTATTAACATTCATAGAAAGCTAAGGTCCACTGACATACCGTCAACGTTACCTTGTCGTCTATCTATCACGTTAATTGAGGAATAGAGTCTATACTATATGAACAAATTCTGGCAATATTACAAAATCTACGTATAAATAAAAGTAAACATTATATTTCTAATATTTACAACTTTTGTGTGTGATGTGGATCGTTACCTAAACTATAACTATATGACATTTAGCTTTGTATATACTTAGGTTGTATTTACTTATAGAAGACAAAAATAAATTTATGCAGTTTCTTTTCAGAAATGAAACCGCGACAAGAGACCGCGACGCGCGACGACAGCAACACGTATGCTTTGTATAGGTAAGTTTTTAGGTATGCGATCGACATAGCGAGAGCGCGACCAATTTAACACAAAGCTGATTTGTCGCTGTCGCCTAACTTCGCGTCACGCGTCGCGATATCCCTGCCTCGGTCGCGTACCGGTGAGCACGTACGTTACCTTACGTAAATTTGATTATGGTGAAGGTTTGCAGACGAAAGTAGACCTTTGATTTCGAATTTGTACTTGTCACCTATCATTTAGATACAAAGTATTCTAAATGCAATTAAAATCTATCCATAATTAGATAGGATGTTTTAGTCTCAACCTATTCTATACCTGATTGGTTAATGCCCACGTAACCTAACAACTAGTTTTAAAAATAAACACAATAATATCGTGCATAATCGGTGTCAACAGCACTGAGGCGGATGCGCCCTTGCGTTCGACCACAATGGCGCGTTCAGGCGACCTCAGCTGTCCACTCCAATATGGACAATCAAGTGAGGACGTCCAGTACAGGACAAGCGATAAATCTTATGTCACTCGGGTTGTGTGTTGCTATTTTAAAATAATCTGTTGCCATAATGGCGGATTATTATTAACACTTTTACATTATACTTTTGTATCAATGAACTTTTTATCTATATGTTATAACTCATTTGATTTATGCTAGAATCAGGGTCTCTTTTCAAAGTCAGTGATGTCAACATGGAGAATGAAGTAAATACGTTGAGTACAGAACAAGTGATAAATATCTGTCGGTTATAGCTCGTTTTAGATAGTTATCTAAATCTTACACCATTTTTTAGGGATTGATGACATTATTAATCCAACAGTCACTATGTATTTCTTCTCAGTTTCCTCATGCCTACCATTATCATGAATGGATGCAACAGTTCATATTAATTCACAACATTTCCGAATATATCGCTTAATGAATGATGAGTAAAACAATTAAGAAATTATAGAACGAAGAATAGGAAACTTTGACAATACTAATAATATGCGGTAACTAAATGATAGAGTCGGATTATTCGTAGGACTAGCTACGTAAATAAACTCGTCAATAGATGTTATTCGACGTAGACTACAAAAATACGAGTGACACCGTTCATGTATCACAACAAAGATGTATCATTGACAAAATATACCGATTACTGAAGTCAGTCAAAAATAGCAATGACTTGCGTAAGAGTGGTACTCAAGAAATAATCACAAACAACGTTTTCAGTGCGATCACAAATACACACGTTGTAACTCATTAAAACGATTCATTGAGAAAGCGAAAGCCGCGACAGAAATAAACAAAACACAAATAGACAGGAGCAGTGATGACACTCGCGTCGTTTTTACTCGAGTTATAAAACTTTAATAATAATGATAATCAGTCGAGTATTTGTTAAAGTTATTTGTCTGTCTTCTGAACAGATTTTAATGTAATTCGGTACGATGAAAACTTGGACCCTAGGGAAGGACATAGGCTCCATGTCTCATCTATCTACATTTTCTCCACCGCTCATATTCATGGATATTCATCCACAATACCATAATAATCAAGGACGCGTTGCCGACCTTAAAGGACAGGGATATTGAGCCCCTGGGTATATACCTAGATAGATATCTGGGTAACGTAAAATACGCAACCGTAAGCTGCTATTTTATGGCGATATTCTTGAGATAGTGGTAATAACCCGGTCTAGCAGGTCCATTCATGCTGTAGACAAATTTGTCTACAGCGTAGCTCTAGACTTAGGGAGTATTTTCGATTAATACGAATAGGAATATCGAACTTGAGTAACATCACTAGACAGGAGCAAAACGTTATTTACGATTGAAATTCACTAGTTCGATGAGAGTTGAGACAGTGCCAACCGGATGCTTTCTTCCGGGACGTTATGTCACATTTTAATTCTATCTATATTTAGCAACTTACGATGAGCCACACAGTGATAATGGATGACGCAGGGGTGTGTGTGGAACATTTTAATACAATTATTTCATGTAATATAAATAACGGATGAAAAATATCTCTTGATAGCATTGTAGTTAATAGAACAGACGCGCCACGCCTTGCAGCAGCGCAATAGCCGCCTCGATCCCATGCGCTCAGTGCAAAAGGATTTTATAATCTCTAAATAAATCGCTTTCTTAAAGTAATCTCATTATCAGCACGTAAGAGCTGATACTGCAATCTGTTTTCTGCTACACTATGACTGTTCGATCAAGCTTTCTCATTCACCATTATGCTTCAGACGAAACACACAGCGTGCCGGCATTATTATCCAGATGACTTTATACTAGATTTATTGACTGCCTCGGTGGCGCAGTTGTAATGGGTACGCGTTACGATTGAGGTTAGCCTCAATGAGCCTGAGGTCTCGGGTTCGATCCCTGGGTCGGGTAAAGTGGTATTGGGTTTTTCTATTACGAAATGCTCAGTATCAGCCCGGAGTCTGGAATTTGTGTCCGGTATGCCGATAGGCTCGCCCCTATCACATTGTGAGACGGAGATACGCTCGGCGAAATGTGGGTGTACTCTTACACCTCTGCCTACCCCTTCGGGGATTACAGGCGTGAGTGCGTTTGTATGTATGACTTTATTAATCTTAGTTTTACTTTACTGTAACAAACCTGGTTGAAAATAAACCGCAGGTTCTATCATCTGTGGACGATTGTGCCCCATCGGGAATGTAATCTACGTCCGTTCAATGCACGCACGCTCTGTAGGCTGTATCATGATCTCATCCACAATCTTATAACAGCCACGACTATTACGACACCCGATAGCATGTCCAACTATGAAAAATAATGTGACCGATAAATGTCGATAAGATATCATGCATGTTAGTTACTAAACTGTAAAGCGTTATCGATAAGAATACATAGCAGCAACAACTTAGGATTTTTCTTTACTCGAATTGAGAAAATTGAAGCTACCACTGCACTGGTAGACATCCTACATCGCACTCTTTATTTTTTTCTTTAGTGGCACCACCTAGTTTATTTTGAGATTTATAAGTTTGTTTGACTTTACGTCTGGCTGTTTATCTGTTAGTAACATCGTAGCGCCTAATCGTTTTTTGAATTATTTGATAGCTGGTTTAATCAAGATGTTCATTACCTCTGTTTGAATAAAATCTTTCAAATAGTTTGCAGAAGGTTTTACCGGTTAGGTTATCATGCTCCGTTCAAAATCACGATTTTAGGTCTTCTCATCACGTCTCAAATAATATTTATCATTTAAAACCACATTTACACTGATACAGTACCTACCAACCGGCGTATATTGTTGTAATTCGGAGGCCGTAGTAGTGCAACGTCATGTCGTACGTTGATACAGAGCAACCTTTACGCTAAGCCTTACGCGCTCCAAGTTATGACCATATTCACTGTATAATCGATGTCAAAACATAAAAGTGGTCAGGGATTTTCATTAATCATAATATCTGTTTACGAAATAGCTGGATACGTGCTGGCCGATTCAATATCCCATTTGGATTAATATCTTCTTTATCAGCATCGTTGTTCTACTGTTGGGTATGGGCCTTCCTCCCTTTTTTAATGAGTTTCCATCATTCTTTTACGAAACTGGTCCAATGGGTATTGGTAAGTCTCATTTCCTCCATTGCCTCGTTTGTACTTTATTGACGCTTCAATAAGGCTTTGAATCTAAAACATCGGTAATTTTAAAAGCCACAACCTAATACTTAGACTAACAGGTACACAGGTAACAGGTGAGCTGATTCTCAAGGTTTGCCAACTCAATTACTTGACTGTATCTAAGCCGAGGTGTGTACCATCAACAATGGCGCATGTCATGGAGATAATAATCATTTTGATAACAATGGTCGGGTCTGCATCACGCTTCCGAGGCCGAACTCTACGTCTCTATAAAGGTACGGTTCCGAATACGAATTTACACGTAAGCGACACTAAATGTTTGTAAGTTTCTATATGAAATTAATTTCGAGCGCAACGACTGCGATACCCGCATGTCCTTCATGTACAGTGCGATCTGCTTTAAATGATTGTTATCTGCACTCTGCAGTCGTGTATGTAATAGTATGTGCTTGTAGATATACGACAACAAAGAGCAATGATACTATATTCGGAAATCATAGAACGCTGTAAAATCGCCTGATTTAAGGCGACTTTGGAAAACGGTTGTCTTATCTTGTCGTGGAATCAAACCTTAACCGGTTTTATCTGCCCGCATGTTCTATTTGAGATGTAATTTTAAATGTTAATGCGAGGATGGTGTATGGTTAATTCGTGCGACAAAGTGTAGTAAGTGGTTTTATTACGGTCTATTGAAGGAATTGTGAGAGGTGGCTGGCGGATGATGCATGTCAGGATGATGCATTGATTACAAATTTTGTATGAAATATTGTCAAGCCGAACAGTTCAATATAGACTAAAGCCATAATTAGACGAGAAGAGTTTCTTTTCTTGTACGATATATACGAGAATAAACAAAAAATACACGTTACGACAGCTTGTTCGATAGTAAGTGCCAAGAGTGCATTTCCTTTTCAGAATAATAATACGATACCAAATTCAGAACGTGTTAAATAATTATAAGGAAAAATTAACTTCGTGTAAAGTCCTTATTAGTAGCTATATCAAATGACGTAGTTTACACAAAAAATGTCATGAATAAGCATGATCCATCGTTACGACGGTTGATTAGTTAATCATTATTTCGGCTCAACAACTAATTTTGCATTACGATAAAAAAATACACGTCGTAAAATTTTTATGTCAAAAATGCCAACTCACAAACTACTCACGCAAATCTTGATAAAAGACTTACCACAGATCACTTATAATATAGTAGATATATATGTCCATCGATTTTTAAAGACCAACCGAGCGTGCCAATTTTTACTACGTAGACCGACATCGCGCTGCTGGATACTAAAGTGGATATGCAGTAACACTCTTAAGATAAGCACCCGAAATTGTGTCAACTTATGCATATTTATCATACAAGGAGGTCTCAACCCACCCTATATTTCATAATATATATATATATATATGTATATCTATGCCAACAACGCACTATAAAAAAAACATTATCGTTACTTCTTACATCAGAATAAACCATGACTTGCAGTTTTATATTACCAATAAAACAGTAAAGCAAACTAAACATCAATAAACACGCCTTCCGAATCCAGCTTTCCTCACTTCCCAATTAGCCAGGATCGAACGCATTTCATCATCGTATTTCAGTTTGCAGGACATTGATGACAGTGAAATCACTGGGCATTCTGAGACTTAACATGTTGTCTCGAGGTGACAAGCGCAGTCCAGCGTAACAAAGCACTGGTGCTTTGTTACTCAAAGTTCTGTGTGGTGTTGATTCTGTTTAAGGGCAGGCGTTGCCCTTACCATCAGGCGAACGACCTGCTTGTTTCGTCATTCAATCTAATTTTAACAAAGGATCTGGAAGGGGTGACGATTTGGGTCTCCGGATATCTCACTCACTGTACGAAACGTAGCAGCAAGGCGTTTTTCGGCTTTGTGTGAGCTCATTCATGCTGTAGACAAAACAGTCTATAGCGTGGCACTACCACTTTAATATTTGACTCGTAACTTTACTTTCTTCATATCAAGGCAGTGTTCACATGTTGAATGGTCTGTTAACTCGGCACTGCTGAGTCACATACCGTGAGGCACCGCGACCGCTGTGATTGTGCCTAATTGGAGATAAGGTTATAAGAGTGCAGTGGCAACGTTATCAGTTTCCAGTGTAAACGGCGGATGTTTGCGTTTTCAGCTTAGTGTTTGTGCTCTCGATTACAGATTGTGTTGCGGGGAACATAATAACTAGCGAAGTATTGTTTGATATTTTAAGTGTAAGACGCGGTCCGAGTACAATTTGAAATGTAATAGAATAATGTCGATAATTGCATATCATCTCAGACTTGACGTTGGTCATTTAAAAAGTTTTTCTTGGATATTTTTCAATGAAAACATAAATAAATGACAGCCTCCGTGACACAGTAGGCGAGGAGCCGGTTGCGAAGGGGGGGCGTGGGTTCGATTCGTTCGAGTGATGTGGGACCGCAAGACGATATAGGTTAACTTAATGTGGGGTCAGGACTATGTATGTATGTATTTATTTATTTTTAAATGATTAAATATCTGGCTAAGTTTTGGGTCAAATACGCACTCATACGCACTCACGCCTGTAATCCCCGAAGGGGTAGGCAGAGGTGTAACCAGTACACCCACACTTCGCCGAGCGTATCTCCGTCCCTTATGTGATAGGGGGCGAGCCTATCGCCATACCGGGCATAAATTCCAGACTCCGGGCTGATACTGAGAATTTCGTAATAGAAAACCCCAATACCACTTTGTCCGACCCGGGGATCGAACCCGAGACCTCAGCGTCGGCCTCAATCGTAACGCGTACGCATTACAACTGCGCCACCGAGGCAGTCTTGGGTCAAATGTTATTAGTAAATTCTAAAAACCGTAGTTGCCGCCGAGGTTTATTTTTGAGGGATAATTGTATGGACCACTAGTAAACTATTGTTAAAATTGTATTCGATTATCATTTTTCTTTTATTGTTCTTCTGTAGAATCTGGTCTTTGCATTGCAAAAGTTCATTTGTTACGACACAGCGTTCAAAAACTATCTGCATGATATCTTTAACTTTGCGGAAACGTGTCTAAGTTTGACTTGCAAATCCAATGAAATTTATGCTCGATATTCCTATAACTTCAATAATAATAAATTTAATCTGAACACATATTACTTCCGTGCAAAATTCACAAGTTATTGCAGCGGTAAGTACAGAGTACAGTCGTCTCACAAGTTCCTCATATTTTATTGCTTTATAATCAGGCAGGTTTATGATAACATATTTCGTGGAGAATGGTAAGTAAGTCTAAAAAAATTGTATGACTCAAATCATCCGTAACTGAAAATCGTGCATTACTGGACCAAGGTTTCTTCTGATTCTTTGAAGATTTTTTTAAATTGGTGTTCCTAAAATATGTGTGCAGAACCGAACCCCAAACGAATTATATTTAAAACGTACGGTCTCGGTGGCGCAGTTGTATTGCGTACGCGTTACGAATGAGGCCGACGCTGAGTTCTCGGGTTCGATTCCCGGGTCGGGTAAAAGTGATATTGGGTTTTTCAATTACGAGATTTTCGAGTCTGGAATTTGTGCCCGGTATGGCGATAGGCTCGCCCCCTATCACATCATGGGACGGAGATACGCTCGGCGAAATGTGGGTGTACTGGTTATACCTCTGCCTACCCCTTCGGTGATTGCAGGCGTGAGTGCGTATGTATGTAATTTCATACATTGATCTCGTATACGAATAACGAAACAGGAGAATATCTCGCATTAAACACACTGGTCATAACTCAGCGCGAAATCAAACTTTTGCATCCCGAAACTCATCAATTCTGTAATCTAAATCTATATACCAAAAAAAAACATAATTCCATATAAAGTAACACGTTCTGATGTAGTGGGGAAACCCGAGCTTCTTTAATTCTGTATCTCTAATTATAAATGCAAATAAACATTTACTTATAATCAAATTATGTATTTAGATCCATTGACGCAAATTGAGCTCTTCAGCGATTATAACACCTTCTTTTTATTGCAGAGGACGGCAAACGAGCAAGTGGGTCACTTGATAGTAAGTGATCTTCACCGCAAATAAACTTCCCCAATATCTATCTGAAGAATCATGAACGCGTGGCCGACCTTTTTATTTATTTATGGTGGGGACATCTGAGAGTTGCACAGACGGGTGATAAGTTCACTTAAGTTGAACCATTTCACCCTTAATCCCAGTATGAGTGGTACTTCCACTTTCGCTTCGGATCTGGCTCGATTTCCCTGGGTCCCTCTAAGAGAAGGTCTCCACCGATAGGGTTTCGACTGCAGCTCAGACAGGCCTTTGGGGCATCATAGCCAACCTTAAGTGGCTCACGTTCTGCATGCGAGCAGTCTAAATCTGTTAAAAATGGCGTGCATAGAAAAAGGGCTGTGCCTAAAATGGGTGGATGTAGGCTGAAATCATCATTCATTGTAATATTGATAAAAAATATCAAATCTAATCTATTTGTAGACTATAATAGACTAGTTGACAAACATTCCGATCGATTTAAAACACAATTTGCTATCAAAATCGATGTCGTTACATTATTTTCCTCAATATATATACCCGCGAAGTTTGAAGAATGAATTCCCTGTACAAAATACTAATGGCTGTAAGTAATTTGGCGTGAAATTAAATAAGTCTGCCCCGCTATGTTCACGACAGAGAGGTACACAACTAGACACCTATACCTATGTATGTATAATGATCGAAATCACGTGGAACTATCATGACATTTAATTCGCTATTTTAGTAAGATCATTTACTGGGTGGTAAGTCCCTCGTGAAGTAGAAGACGACTTTTTCTATTGCTATCACCAAGCAGCAAAAGGACGACAAAGCCAGTGAAATTACTGAGGATAATGAGACTTTAAATCTTATGTCTCGGAATGATGAACGTAGTCCGGTGCCATACAGTACTTTGTGTGGCATTGCTTCTGTTTATGTGCAGGAGGGACGCTTACCACAAGGCGAGCGACCTGCTCGTTTCGTAAATCAAGCTTATCAAAAATATAGAATACAGCAGTTGCTACCTAAAAAGGGGAAAAACTACTCAGTCGGTCACTCATCACTAAGTCCCAGGAATTATGACCCCGATAACTTTGAAATGTGAGGAGTTCTTTTCGAAAGGATTAATCAAAATTTTCTCCTTAGGTCATAGGGACTATATGCTGGGTCCGGTACATAAGTCTACCGTAGATTTAGTGTCTCGCTTCTAAATACAAGAATAAACAAGAAATCGGAAACCTATTATCAATTTGCATCATTCGGCTCCTACTACATTAATTATCACATTTAGATCAACAGTATCACATGATGTTAATTACGTAATGAAATCCAGCATCCCAAAAGCAAAAAAATCAGTCAACATCGTAAAAACCCGTCGAATTGACGAACAACCAATGCGTGCCAAATTAAACAATACGCAAACAAAATCTTTAAACATCTTCATTGATTTTCAGTTTCCAACGATATCTGCAATGCCCTTGGAAGACAAGTAGGAAGTTGTTGTCAAGGCGAACTCACACCTAATTACACCTGACATTAAATTCATAATGGCCTGTAATAACGCCCGCGCCACAATTATAATACGGGCACGTGTTGAATTCGCAACATGTGATGTCATATCGTTGGTTGTGTTTAAATATCTGTTTCATTCATAAATAAAAGTCTTTTATTCGTATTTGCCTCGATTATTTTTATTGGCTATGGACTCTGGGCTAAGCCGTTTTTGCAGTTATCATAGCAATTGCGTTTCAAATAATGTATATTTATCAGAACCCAATCAAATCGGAGATAAGTATTTCAGACAACTATTTACATTTCTATTTTCTGTCTAAATATCACAAGTGACCCCGACATATCTCTCAATATTAAATATCATAGCATTACGTGTTTCCTGCACATATTCCTAGACGTAAATAGTTGATAAATATAAAACACCACAAATATAATTTGTTGTAACTCGTGATTCGCATGTCCGCTCTTCACCACGGCGCCGCGTAACATCTGCCTGTTACGGTCGGGAGGGTTGATTTTAAAGGGTGATCCGGTGAAACAGGTGTGTACGCAGGTGTCAATGGCATTACGGTTTGTGGTTACAAGTTGATGAATCTTTACAGATACATCACGTATATTAACGCAATAAAACATGGTTTGAAGTTTTAGTGGAACACATGAGAGCCAATGGTGTCAATATAAGACTGGGCAAAGTGGAAGCGTTTAAGTAGGAAGGCGGAACTTAATACCATTCCAGGTTGAAGCCAGGCAGAAAAATAAATGAAGGTTATTGTTAATTTATTCTAGTCTTCCATTTGATAGACATATTTACTGCATGGAGTCCAAGCAACATCTTTTGTAATATTGACATATGAACGAGGCTATGGCGATGCACCATTTGAGACTGAACGGTGGTATGAATGACGGTGTGTAGTGGACTACTGGTTACCCTTCCTTCAATGTAAAGTAAGAAAAGTCTTAATTGGTATACGAGGTATACGACAGGCTCATAAAAAGTAACTACATAAATGTCATTGCTAAATTTCCAGGTATTTTATAAGACAAGAAATTACGAAGGTATAATAATTATTATTGATCTAACAACGATCAAATTGACAAACACAGCTTTCGCACAAGTGACATCAAAAGAAACCAAAGTGTTAGAAATCGTCGTATGTCGCGGAGTGTAGAGTCGAGTGAAACCAAGTGAAACAGCGCCACATGGGCACGCAGCATGTCGACCGCGGCGACCGTCGCATTAACTCAAGTAAGGCGATAATGTAATGAATGAGAGAACGAATGACGCATTCATAAAAGTAGGTAACACAACAATCATTGTAGAGATTTTTCAATATAAATTGCAGAACAATTTGCACAATATTTGACAAGAAACTTTCATAGCATTGATATCAATAAATTATTATCAATACGATGAATCAATGTGGATTTTTTGTTAAAATATTGGATCAGTTTGTCTGCAAATTCTATTGAAAAGTACACTAAACTCTGAGATTGGGGAGCAAAAGGCGACTTCAACTAGGTGTCTTTACTCAAAGAATTCAGATTTAGGACCATGTTATCGGCATAATGATTTCACCCTAAAAAAGTTAATTGTTTGAAGTTTTAATGCCATACGGCTCAATAAACCTTGGTGGATAGATACTTTAGTATCCGAATTACTTCGGTTAAAAGAATAACGTTTATAATCAACAGGATCTTCGACAGCTTAGAATACTTGAAACGAAAAAACTTGTTAAACGAAAACATTTCAACAATTACAGCTCTAAGCATCTAAATTCTGTATTGCCTAACCTAGAAGCATTATATACTATTTATCCACATGCCTACCAATAATTTTTAACTAAGCCACCTAGTATATCACCATCCTTAATGTAGGCCTTTACCAATTACAGCAGTCACCGTACGTTAACGAACATTTAGGATTATTAATGAGGCCAGCTTTGATGTTATACCACCACATTTGCATAACTTTTCTTATTCGTATGTTTAAGCATATTTTATTCATGGAGGATAAAGGTGTTAATGGCAAAGAAAATAAGGCAGTTACTACTATAAAATTTCGGGCAGTAGAATCGTGCACACGAGAAGCAAGATCTGGAGGAGTAAAGCGTCTTGATGTCGCCGCAGTTATACGTACAAACAGCTTTAATAATGGAGTTGCAGCTTTAATAATGATTACAGGAAGGAAAACTGGTTGTAAAATCTAATGAAAGTAACAAGCCTGAGAAGCAATTTTTCGACAGATATCATGAAACGTTTCCTGGCAAAATAATTTTTAGAACTCAACATCCTTAATATATTTTTAAAATATGTGTAGGTAATTAAAAAAATATTACATTGATTATAAAATAGACGATGTCATAAGTTTTTTGCCTCATCTTTTTACAGACAAAATTACTTTATTTTGCACTTCCTACTACAATGATGGTTAAATACATTGCAATATCATAAAATGAAGGCAAACAGGCAATATTTTCTTTGAAACCTCATTAATAGCCTAGAACGTGCCTTTGACCTACACTTACGGTTCCTGCGATAATCACTCGTTTGGCCCTGATGGAGGGTTAAACTACAAGGTTTATAATATTATGCATTAACAATGTGGCATTTTAATTAATCTCTAATTAAACTGCTCTACACTGCATACGTTACTAGACGCGGGTCGAAGGTTGATATTAGCATTCGAGCTGTTTTTTGTCGTGAGAAACAACCTCCTGTACAAGGAAGTACCTTGAAAATTCACATATTATTTGTATGATGAGACGTAATACCGGTAATCATGTGACTTAACTATTTTAACCCGTAACACTCAGGATTATTCTGTGTGTTGGTAGCGTTTACCTACATCTACCTATGATGAAAACTTTAATCATGTCGTAGTTGTTATTGTATCAGCTATTTTACATGTCGAATTTATTTCATTTCTATCATTTCACGTCCAACGGAATAATATAAGTATGAATAAATGTTCAATTATACTCCGGTTTTCCTGCTCGTGTCGGCAATTTTATTCGTTTTTAGTAAACTAGTATATGTAAGTGGAATTCAATAATCTCTCTACCAATGCTCAATTAAATACTTATCATAAAACGTTCTTTACATATCGACAAATTACGTTAGACAGATTCGATAAGTTAGATAACATCAATCATAAGAATAAAATAATTTACATAAAAGATGTACACGAAACGTAAGCGTGCTAATTGAAGAGCACCATTATGTAGAGGCACCTGCTCAGGTAAAGGGAACGAGTCAAAATCATGGGCTTATAATATTTAGCGAAAACGAAAGGGAGCCCTTGCAATAGGACGTTGTCCCGTCTCTTTCGTTCCTTTAGGTTTGGATCGAGACGCGGGACAAAAAGACGGTTAAAACCGTTTGCAAAGCAAACAGCTCGTACACGGACTCCATCTTGGAGGCAGTTGGTGCGATGACATCACCGCTTATGATTTCAGCAAACATAGCTAAAGACATATTGTAACAAATAATTTATACGGTTGACGAGACCTTCGGCGATGGCGCGTTGCTATGTGGGTGTTAGCACTATTGTTCAGATAAATATCGTGAGTCACACGCGAATGGGTTGACGTGTCGCGAACTTACTTGCAACTTAGAAAAAACGACTATCATCATGCTTGATAGATCTACAAAGGGTCTTCCAAAAACCTGTGCAAACTCAGGTGTATGGAGATGTAAGTCAGGACTCGGGTCTATCGGGATGTAATTACAAGAACGACAATACATCATCCGTGATCTTATGTAACGAACCTGTTTTCCTCCGGCAACCATGATGGCGGTTTGTCACAGCACTGATAGTCACAAACACAAGGGTGGTTTGGGGTGAGTGGGGGCACTGTGAGCCGCGTCTGCCGGACGCGGCGGTAGAATTTGAACTGAACGGTCGAGCGCGGGGATGCGCAAGCGCCGCGCCAGCAGTCGACACACCGCACCGGTGCGCCCCGTGCTCAAGGCCGCCGAGACAGCGGCACCCAACATTTTCTATGGATTTCACTTTCCTTATATAAAATGAAACTGTCGCTTTATATGGATAACTAGCATCAATCTTATGAGTTGTATCATATAACATTTTGTATATTGTATAATTTTTGATTGTTATCATCAGCTAGATGATGTTGCGTCCGTCTAGAAAACTTCAACCACTAACGCTGTTTTTATCCTTTTGGCGATTGAACAGTCTACGTTATTTACGACTCTCATTGGCATATTTTAATACAACCCGGAATACTAATGTTTGCTAAGATAGCGCGTTTTGATAATATGGAGTTGTAAAGTACAAAAGATATGATAATCTATAACATTTTACAAAATAATTTGGACTATACGATATTAATTATAGACATAAGTTTATCTTAATAATTACTTAGATTGTAATAGTATTTAGTAGTAGTATTTATTTAGTATTTATTGTAAGACCGGGATGGGTGGCGCTCACTTGGGGAGGCTTACGTCCAACAGTGGACGACAACAGGCTGAGATAATAATAGTATTTTATCAGAATATTGCAATCATATTAAAATATGCCTCCATTAAAAACAGTCTTCCACGTACTGTTATAAGTGTTCTTTTCTGGTCCTTCTTTCTAGATGGCGTTAACCCGGCCATTGCCAGGGTTCGCCTCCACTTCGCCGGATCTTGAGCATCCTCTGTAGTAAGAATGTGGGCTCTCATATCTCCCATAGAAGAACATAGAACATCTAATCAAAGTTAGGTAACACCTGACCGCCTTCTTTACTACGGAGAACGTGAAGGCTTTACGTCCATCACGCTGGCGCACGCAGCTGGACAACAGACTGATATTCGCACAAATTATTCGGCATTCAAACCAAATGTTGACAACCGCCGCGTAAGACGTCCCAAACCGCCTACAGTTTTGCTACTTTTTTTTCTGTCGGAGCGTCTAATTCGACCCGTGATCCAATCGATGAGTTCACACGACTATGCCACGACGCGAGAGATGCGACGTACGGCCGGTGTACGAAATACGTACTGTATTTACTATAAAACCATCATACGTAGTAAACATAATGGTATTGTACTGGCTAGTGTACGTTTAAGTAACGCGGTGCACGAGAAAGAATAGGCTGTGTATTTAGTTCTCGCAGAGGAATAACAATAATTAATGTTTTTATAGCATACCACTTAGTAATCGAACTGCAATCGGAACGACGAGTACTTTGATGGCGTTATAGTGCCAGAGAATAATGTATGCGATGTCAACCATGAAAAATAAATTCAATTAAAATTGTATTCCAAACCTGTAGGTAGATATGTATATCTATATCTTTACTTTACAAAATCTTGATAATACTAGCTAATAATATAAATGCGAAAGTGAGTTTGTTTGTTACGCTTTCACGCCTAAATCGCTGAACCGATTTTGATGAATTTTGGTACAGACATAGATGGGACCCTGGAGACGGTTATAGGCTACTTTTTATCTCGGAAAAGGCTGTTCATAATATATATCAGATTAGTTTGGTTAATTATCTGCAAGTACTATTAAAGACTAGATTTCGGTTCGCTCGAACATTATTTGCCAGTTTCAATTGTTACAAAACCGTGTACCATTAGAACAATCCGTAAACGAGGCCGTCATTAAGTATACAATGCTAGTTATACAAATATGCATGAGACACTGTTCAGTGAGCCGTTTGATGATAAAATCAATTTGCGATATGATTTTTAATTATAATAATACTAGCCCTGTATTATACTCGTCCCACTGCTGGGCACGGGCCTCCTCTACTGAATGAGAGGGGTTAGGCCTTAGTCCACCACGCTGGCCTAATACGGGTTGGCAGACTTCACATACCTTCGAAATTCATATGAAGTTCTTCTTAGGTATGCAGGTTTCTTCACGATGTTTCCTTCACCGTTAAAGCAAGTGATAATTAACAATTAATACACACATAACTTATAAAAGTCAGACGTGTATGCACTTGGGGCTGGTTTCGAACCTGCGACTTTCGTCTCGACAGTCCATACCACTCCCCGCTGAGCTATCATTGCTTTTTAATTAAACAAGTATAAATTTAAAATACATTAGCACCTGTTAATCGGTGGAAGAGCAGAGAGCAGCCATTTTTTAACGCTTTTATTAGCTTCATACGTATGTATGTTTGTATGTAACGGAAATTTTGAACATGATTTTGACCCCCTTCAAAACGTCTGATTAACCCGAAATTTGGCATACTTATCAAGCACCGATGATAGTTCAAAAATTAATTTTAAGTTAATAATCCAATTTAAATTTTGATTGAAAATCATTAAATATAAATAATAGTTTAAAAAAAACTAAATAACACGCTTTTATAGAAATTCCAGCTAAAAAATGAAAAAGAAATAATAGTTTAAAATATTTTATTGTAAAAAAGCGCCCCACGGTTTCTAGTTTTTTTTTATTTAATTACTGTTTTTTACACGGGATCGATCTTACAAATAAGCCAATCCCGATTGGTTGATCTCCGGCATCTATCTGGATATAGATAGATCCTTTATTGAAAATGGCCGTAAGTCAACAATAAACATAAAAGTTGTTAATAACCAAGTATCAAGAACTCTTATGGTATCACTATTTTTAAGGTTTTGTACAGAGGTGTAACTGATACATCTTATTCAGCCAGCCGTACAAAATTCCAGACTCCAGACAAAAACTGAGCATTTTGAAATAAAAAACCCAATACTTATCACTTTTACCCGACCCGGGGATCGAACTCGAGAGCTCAGCACGGTAGTCGTACTGCGTACGCATTACAACTGCGCCACCCAGGTAGTATTCTTCGAAACATCTTCTCGATCTTTAACATGTTCGAGTTTTTCCTTATATCAGAAGGCCAATTCTCGTAATTTTAAGTGTTCAAAATATCATTCTAATCTAGTCTCAGCGTCAAGAAAGTTGCAAATGGAATTCTCTTAAACCAATAATCAACGTCATTATTATTATTATCATGACTGTTTCGGTGGCGCAGTTGTAATGCATACGCGTTACGATTGAGGTCAACGCTGAGGTCTCGGGTTCGATCCCCGGGTCGGGTAAAGTGATATTGGGTTTTTCTATTACGAAATGGTCAGTATCAGCCGGGAGTCTGGAATTTGTCCCCGGTATGGCGATAGGCTCGCGCCCTATAACATAAGGGACGGAAATACGCTCGTCGAAATGTGGGTGTACTGGTTCCACTTCTGCCTACCCCTTCAGGGATCACAGGCGTGAGTGCGTATGTAGTTTTTCATTATCTACGCAAATCTATAAGGTATGTCATTTACAAGGTCCGTTGTAAGTTGTAGGCCCGTTGGCGCATGCGCATTGTATGGGTGCAGTGTTCAATAACCAGATAACGCCGGCCGTCCCACTTTCCTACTTCCTTCCTACGACACACACTTGGTACACAGTCTTAACAACCAACCTAACATTGCAATACATTGTATATGTTTACCTACACTTAGGTAAAGTATTAAATTTATTACTGCCGGCAAGCAGCAGTGTATAAGCACTGTTGTGTTTCGGTTTGAAGGACATTGTAGCTAGTGAAATTACTGGGCATTATGAAGCCTTAACATCTTATGTCTCGGGGTGTGAAGCGCGGTCCAGCGCCTTGCAATTCAAAGTTCAATGAGGTTTTGTATCTGTTGGGAATTTGGGCCTCCGGATATCTCACTCACCGTACAAAACGCAGCAGCAAGCTCTACTTTACGCCGGTTTTCTGTGAGACAGTGATAACAAGCCGGACGAGCCGGCCCATTCATGATGTCGACAGAATTGTCTAGTGGCTCTACCACTTAAAAAAGTCTCTGTAACTTAACTAAATAAATAAATAATAATAACTATTATTATACTACGTTCTATGGTAGTAGGACTAAGGCTAACCCCTCTCATTTGTAGATGAAGCCCGTGCTTAGTCTTAGAACAGAATAATACGGGACTCATATTATAGTAGTTTTATCAATTTTGGACAGTTGCATTACGAAATGCCTCGACTGCCTGGGTGGCGCAGTTGTAATGCGTATGCGTTACGATTGAGGCTAACGCTGAGGTCTCGGGTTCGATCCCCGGGTCGGGTAAAGTGGTATTGGGTTTTTCTATTACGAAATGCTCAGTATCAGCCCGGAGTCTGGAATTTGTGCCCGGTATGGCGATAGGCTCGCCCCCTATCACATTGTGGGACGTAGATACGCTCGGCGAAATGTGGGTCTACTGGTTACACCTCTGCCGACCCCTTCGGGGATTACAGGCGTGAGTGAGTGCGTGCATTACGAAATCATGAGCTTATAACTCAAACAATAAACAACTATCTCAAAACGTAGCCCACATTCTTTCGCAAACATCCTCGTTAAATTTCGGCACAAAACTATAAATTCAACATTAATTTAACTACAAACGGAAGAAGATAAATTTTACAAGCTACACTTCATTACACTGAAATTATTAGATAATCTTTTAAACCATATAAGACGTATTGTATATTAGCTGAACATAAAGTGTCTTCCCATGAGTCTCACAGGACAGGCTTAGACTAGTGTGGGGGGTCATTGTTAAACGTAAATACTGTTAACACTAATTAACTTGCAATTTGTGATTTAAATAAATATAAACACATATTTATAGTACAAAAGATGGGTACAATAGGAGGGAATACGTTTGAAGTCTTTGTCTGTCTCTCTGTCTGTATTCTGTGCCATAGCTTTAGCATAATTTTATCATGATTTCAAAGGTATTAATTATTCATTGCACCTTCTCCACGAGTCTTAAAACCGAAGTATTTTAGTTTTGGTAAGGTGTAAACCTTATATTGTTTTCCCTTTACATTACACAGCAGCTTCGTTATGTCCTGGCATTACCAATATTCATGATTCGGTGTGGAACGCTTACCATAAGAGGTTGGCTGCTTGCGCGTTTGCTCATCCAGGCAATAAAAAGACAATATCTTTAAGTATGGGTGGTGATTGCAAAATTCGATAACCATTAGCCATTCAAAATGAGTACCTACCTAAGTGAACTTGTTCATACGCACTCACGCCTGTAATCGCCGAAGGGGTAGGCAGAGGTGTAACCAGTACACCCACATTTCGCCGAGCGTATCTCCGTCCCTTATGTGATAGGGGGCAAGCCTATCGCCATACCGGGCACAAATTCCAGACTCCGAGCTGATACTGAGCATTTCGTAATAGAATTTTTTTATGAGTGGTAGAGCCACGCTGTAGATACTTTTGTATACAGCATGTATGGGCCGACTCGTCCGGATCATTACCACTGTCTCACAGAAAACCGGCGTAAAGTAGCAGCTTGGTGCTGCGTTTCGTACGGTGAGCGAGATATCCGGAGGCCCAAAACCCCTCCCCTTCCCAATCCCTTTCCTTTAAGGTCGGCAACGCACCCATGATTCTTTTGGTATTATGGGCGTACATGGGCGGTGGAGATCACTTACCATCAGGTGACCCACTGGCTCGTTTGCCGGCCTATGCAATAAAAAAAAATAAAAAAAAACCCAATACCACTTTACCCGATCCGGGGATCGAACCCGAGACCTCAGCGTTGACCTCAATCGTAACGCGTACGCATTACAACTGCGCCACCGAGGCAGTCATCATGTTAATTTTTTTAATTAGGTACACAAAGATAATACAAATTATCAATATCTAGCAATCTATGTCCACACTTGTTACATGTTCAAACTAAAACGAGCATGCCAAACAAAAATATTCAAATCACAAAAAACGGGACTCAACACTATTCACACTATATCACTACAAAGTCTAAAGATAAAAAATGGGTTGCAAACATAATATTTGTAAACACGCACTAACCAAGGCGTTATCATTGGCGCTTAGATCGAGCGCGTGGCTAATGTAACCGAATATCTGCAAACATAAATAAAAAATAATAACAGCAACTATAAACAATAAGCAATAAATAAATATTACACAGTTCTGACTCCATAATGACATACAATTATTATCTTCTGTTATGACCAATTGATATCAAACAAGCAACTGTAGGTCTGGTGCGAGTGGTTTGACAACACCCTGTGCTTCGAAATTATTTAATGAATTATCAACTTTAACTAATGTATATCGACCTATCATTATTTTATTAGAAGTTACTAAGTCATAAAATCCGCCCTGTGGATTGGGGGCATTCGAAAAATTCTACCACGGTGCCCTCTGCCTGATGTAAGAGGCGACTCATTGAGGACATTGGGGTCGCGTCCGCATAGGGATGTGCAACTTCGTACATTGATGCTACCCTAAGACGAACAGCAGTGCAAACACCTTAATATGTTGCCGTAGACGCCGCGCCGGTGACGTCCCTATTGTTAGGGGGGCTTTCAAGCCCCAAAGGCATAACGTAGGGGCGGTACCAGGTAATGCACCAGGTAAACCAGGTCAGAAATATAATAATTAATAATAATCACAAAACAATAAATATATTAATGGTAGGTAAATATACAACATGTGTTTTAATAATTATAAATATTAATTTAAGTACATTACACATCTATTAAATAAATTTCCATTCATCATTATGAATCAGTCATGTAACTTATTCTATTTTTTTATTAAAAACTTTTATGTAATGCACCAGTTATTTACTTTTCTCTACCAAGTTCAATACTGGCATTTGCCTGGATATTAACACTGCGTTTTTAATAAATCTCTCGGGCAGTATAACTCAAACATTTTACTCTGTACCTCACCATATGTACTAAACTGCACAGTTGTCATCTTTACCCAAATCTAGGAAAGATTCATGAAAATTGTATGTATGTAACTTTGTATACCTACAATTATCTGTAAGTCCTACTAAGGACAGTATCAAGATGGGTGTTAAGTATAACTATTTCTAAGTCTTACACAAACAGTAATATTTGACTTTGGTCCATGTGGATCATATAATATGTGACTATATTCTCCACCTTTCATTTTTTTTTTACTGTTTTTGACCATTTGTTGTTGTTGTGTTTTTGGTTTCCGATTACTAGTTCTATATTTACCCTATGGGCACTTCATGATAGGGACCACCAAATGCCAAAACCCAGTAGCTACAAATTCTTATTGTAAATTGAAATAACAAAACAATCTGTTTAACATTATTTGACAGTAATTTCGATGATAACATACTATAGTAAAAACAACCAAAAGAACCCCTAATTATGTGTGCCGGGGTACGACATAAGATGGCGGCGCCCATCACTACGAAGTATGGGGTGATTTTCTATCTTTTTAACGAATAAGGAGTCAAACAAATTTTTTGTCAGTAAGCCTTCGTAGTAAGTACAATCAACATCAATGCCCCAAATTGAAAAGAACTCGTTTAATATTAAAAAAATGCATGTAAAACCATAACATTATCTGTGAAAAGGATGTGATAAGGTATTCAATGTCACAACTGTTAACAACAAAGTGTTTCAAGCCTCAGGCCAATATTTTACTCTTTAAATTTTTCAAGTTTTTTTTACTGCCTGGATAAGCAGACAAGCAAACGGGCCACCTGATGGTAAGTAGTCACCGCCGCCCATAGACTTCTGCAATGCCAGGGCACAGCAAAGCCGCTGCCTACCGTCGAAGGATTACTCTTTTTAAACCTCGTTTAAAGAAGGACATGTCATAGCGCTCAGGCAACACTGCTGCAGGGAGGGAGTTTTGTTATTTGTTCACAATAAAGTAAGTTATGAGAGTGTGGCACAAGTTCCAATGTCTTCAGATTTATGTTCTTGATCAGACTGTGGTTTTAAAATATTTTACAATTAATCAGTTTCATTGATTAACCTGATCACTGATCCACCATCACCTCTGAAACTGATTAGTTACTACATTAACTATGACATACCTAAGTATTTATACACAAAAAATAAGAAGAGGTGTGTAATAAGGAATTTGACATTTTTTTATTATTTTAATCAATAAGTTACATTCCCAAAAATCTATTATCGATAGTATTATATAAATCAAGTCAAAAATAAATAAATTAGAAGCCATTTAAATCTCCTGAAAGGGGTAGTTGTCAAATGACGGAACATGCCGTGTTACGTCACAAGACAGGTCACGCAATTACGGTGCACACGTGCGAGCAAGATAGTGACATTTTCTACGTCTACCTTTTCTCTTATCAATATTTAAAACATGAACTACAGTCTCATTTTATCTGTTTTCCCAAAACAGTACATATATTTTTTTTCATATTGTTTTTGTGTATAAAATAATGTAGAAATTAGACATATACCCTATTGTGGCTTTTATAAAGTTTCTTTGAATTAGAAATTTGTACATCGCCTCATTGGTCTGGAGATGGTGTATTTATATACATAGACTGAGCAAATAGTGAAGTCATGAGCTCAAATCACAGCTCATCACAAATATATTATGATGGAGTTATCAATGCGAAAGATTGCACATGAGTTTCCTCAGATTTTGTTTGTGCCAGATATGGTGGTACTCACCACCTATCACATCAGGGATGGTGATTTTAATAAGTGTGATGAACCATAAGTTTGCATACTCTTATATGTTACAGTTATGAACTTAGGAGTAAATTTTGCAAAAAAATTAAGTCAATTATCAAATTATTAAATTAACAATATTAATTTTGTTCATCTTCTTGTGACAGTATAATTAAATGTATATAATTTAGCTGCACTCTTCTGTATCATGCTCATATTAATAAAAAATATTGGCAAACAAGCATGTGGGTCTTTCTTAGAAAGTATTTTTAATTTCTTTCAATTTGAATCTTTATACAACCGGAAATTATGCATCACAAATAATAAAGTACCACTTTGTTATAAATCATGACACATAATTAATTTATTTGCTTTGACAAAATTAATGTAACTTGTACAGTGTTAGTCACACTGGTTAATGGAGGATTTCGAAATGACATCATGTTTACAAGTGTACATTTTATTGCCATTAATTAAATATAAGGAATGTCGTCAAACAATATGCAATTGAGAATAAACAGTTCATAATTGATACACTTTTTAATTTTCTGTCTAATTGTGTGTATATTTTTCTGTTTGTAATATGGGTGTAATAAATAAATAAGCCTGTATTAGGGGTATGATCCTGCAAAACGCTAGCTCCAAAGAGCATAAGAGGTTGTATTAGAGGGAGAAGTGAGAAGCAATTGATCTCACTACAGAGGATGCTCAAGATTGGCTGAATTGAAAGTAGGATGGAACTAAGCCAGGAAAAAAAGCAAATGGGTGTAATGAAATATTTTGTATCTATTGTAATTTTACCATGCAACTAAAATGTACACCATAGTTTTTTTTCAAACATTTAATTTTCTATCAATATTCAATCATAATCAATTAGTATTCTATTTCATGTTTATTATGTATTTCCTATATTTATGCACATTTTTATTTGATATATGTGTATGTACTTACCATACAAATAGATATTTTTACATGTTGGTTACAGTTTGTATGTATATGCCTTATCAATATGTTATCATTTCAAAACTGTAACACATATCTATGAATGTTACAACACTCTTATCAGTATGTGATGTATGACAACTTTTACTTTCTAAGGCGCTCATCACATTGTGAATATTTGTATAATGTCATACATACTTTTACTCAAAAGTGATACCTAATGTGTTAATGGTAGTTACTAATTAATTTATTGGGCAGTTTTAATTATTTGCTTCCTTAACTTTGAGGATTTTTTGTGGCCTAACCACTCTCATTAATAGAGGCCTGTGACTTGCAGCGGGATAGTATAACACAGGACTAATTAAAATATTCAATTTTAGGTATAAAGAAAGAATTAAATATTTAATAAGTTACATACAACAGATGTTTTTAAATATATACATTTATTTTACAAAGTAATTAAATTGTAATTACTGTATTTATTATAAATCTAGTGTATCAATACTGTTAAAATATTAACACATACTAATATTTATAAATAGGCATCTAATTTTAAATAATATGTCATTATAACACAAACTATCACCAATAATGTTTGTGTAACATTAAGTTTTTATCAATGTATTGTAAGGCCTCATTAAATTCTATTAGAGATGTTAGTTTACATTCAAAATGGATATGTGTTCAAACGAGTTTCCGACACTGTTTGCACAACTATTTGATGTGTCACACGAACACATCGCTATGGTGAAATCGTTAATACATGTCACACTCCCAACGAACGACTTCGCCGCAAGACTATCCGAGCCGATACTCTTATCGTTAAACATACGTAAACGCCAATACTCACCGATTTCGGCATGTTGGCGGCTCAGGATCACAATCTGCAAACACATAAACGTACGTGTGAGGAAAATTTATCACAAGAATTCAGACTGGGTACGCACTCGCCACCGCATCGCTATGTTTCGACAAGTATGAATAAACAGTCCGTTTTCTACGCGCAAAATGTTCGCTGTAACGTACACGGCACTATGTCATATACGTTTTCTCACAAAATAGTTATATTCTTGTGATGACAATAAAAATGCAGTCACCGGGCAGTTTGCCGTGTGCATGAAATGTATGAGTAACGAGCGATCATAACTTTACACAATATGTAGATGGCAATTTTATATAAGGTAAAAATTGAGTTTTTATTAGAACTTACCCGGTAAAAAGAAAAATATCACCTAATTATCCACATAAGTAGCACAACACACATAAAGAATGCACACACCCTACAGCCACAAAAATATCGCGATGTGACAACTGCCTGCGTGACGTGGTAGACGGTGTTGCTAAGTAATACTATTAAAATTCTTTTATTTACTCAACAGGTGAAATGATAATTACACACATTTCTAACGTGTATCAAACAAAATAGTAAGTTTTGAATTTAGCGAGTTTAAATTTCTTTATCACTTAATCGATAATTTCACTCTACGAAACAATAATGATATTACTCAAATAAAAACTACCATTTTTCACTTATCAATTCATAGCAACATTCTTATCTAAGTACATTCCGTTCCATTCCACGCTAATTAAGATTATATACCTATTCCCTGAAGTGTATATAGAAAAATATTGCACCAAAACAAGTGTTTAGGTGCAATACTTTTGTTAATTTTGTATCAATAAATTTAAAAAATATTCGTTTACAAACGTCTTGTTGTGTATCTAGAATTCGAACTTAACAAAAGTTTCGTTTTTTTTTTGTTTGTTCCTTAAGGAACCGGCTAAGATAAGAGACCATGCTGCCAAGTCATTAGTTATATTCTTTTCTTATATTCCAAGAACGATGAAACGGGGGTGTGGCCGATTTCAAGGTCTTGTTGGAGTTTTGGTGTTAATTCCTTTCAGTTCAATGCTTCTTAGACGACTTTCTTCAAGCGAATCGAAAGCACAAGGTCGACAATACCCTTGATCAAAAATCACCCAAATTCTAATTTTAATGTCTCCATAAACTATTCATCATCGTAAATGATTATTGAACAAAACCACACCACTTACAAAAGTTTTGAACGTAATTTAAAATGTCAAATAAGAATGTTGCTAGGTCCGTTTAATTTTCTATTTGTCTAATTTCTATTGTATCCTCTTTCTATCGTGGAATCTTATAAATAATTGGATACATAACCAGAAACAAAAGCAAGGTACATTAATTACTATTGTCTCATTTGTTTCTATTTTGCACCACTGATTGTGACCTAAAAGTTTTTAGTGAAAACCAAGATACAAAGTAAATTGGCTCTACTGTTTCTACCAGTGTCTACTAAAGTACTGACATGTGACAACCCTATTCAGTTAACTTCAATTTTCTTCAGTTGTCAAATGACAATTATTGATAAATCTGTCGATCGGTGATTGCCTTGATTTTAGCCGAAATCTTGTATTTATTCAATGATACCTGTTTAAAACATCACAAACTATGTTATAGCATTTATTTATTTAATCCTGCGTAGACTAGTCTATCTAACTATAAGTTTTTATAAAACCTTTTGAAGATGGCATCATCTCGTATGGCACCTTTTCGTAGACTGTGCCACTGGGGTCCAATTGCGGTTTTAGGTGAGTTAAGAAAGTATGAACTCGGTACTACTTTATTATTTAACTGCCTACATTGTGGGTTATTGTTTAAATTCTTTTTTAAACCTATTTATACTCAATAATAGGTTGACTTATAATGTTTATTTGTATCATAAGTGGCTCAATAATAATATTCGTTGATGCCATACAGTTTAATTAAAAATGTATTTGTATACAAGTAGGTAGTGCTTTCATCACTCAATTTAATATACCAACATAATAGTTTACACCATTTCAATAAATAAAAACATAAATGTCTTTACAAAATACATTTTTTTATATTTATTGTTACGTATGCACTGACGCCTGTAATCCCCGAAGGGATAGGCAGAGGTGTAACCAGTACACCCACATTTTGCCAAACATATCTTCGTCCCATGATGTGATAGCATATAGATCACATATAGATGTGAGCATTTCGTAATAGAAAAACCCAAAATAACTGCCACCCGACCCGGGGATCGAACTCGAGACCTCAGCACAGCAGTCGTAACATGTAAGCACATGGTTACATATTTAAACTCGGCATGATTGCTTGCCGCAATCCTGGTACCACCCCACATCCCTCATCAATACATACCTTCAGAGGGCATCATTTTGTATAAATACTTTTTTGATTGCTTATTAACAGAAGAAAACATAACTAAATGAGGTGTTTTAGATAATATTATATCCTATCATCATACTTTGAGATTGAATAAATACAATTCTTTATTCCTTTCTGGGGTTGTCCTGGCCTAATGTACTTGGGACCGCAAAACATAATAATTTGCAGCAAAGCACAATAAATATTGTGCATATATGTAATTACTTCCGTTTGATATGACATTCCAAAGTTAAGTAGTTAGTTTTTACTGTGAATTTTTTTATTTTATTTTTATATAAGTAACATCAGAAAACCGGCGTAAATTAGCAGCTTGATGCTGCGTTTCGTACGGTGAGTGAGATATCCGGAGGCCCAAATCTCCCTCCCCTTCCCAATCCCTTATTATACCTACCATGATTCTTTTGTATTGTGGGCGTACATGGGTGGTGAAGATAAAAAAAAACAATTTTTCATAAAAATGATAGAAAAATAGTAATTACATGATCCACAATAGTTTCCTCAGATTAATCTATAAAAATAAAATGAACAGACCGTCATAAAAATAGTTGTTATTTTCCACATTCCACACCCCTATGAAATAATACCCTTGAGCTATATTATATTTATTGTTTGATGAAGTTCTTTAAATAACGAAAATAATATCTGAATTGCAGGTATAATTAAGCTAATAACATGGTCGATGGTCCACCTGCTGGGCATGTGGTGGCCACCTCAGACATCTGTATTAGCCGCTATGCATGCTAGTTTGTTCCTGGGACTGGCAGCTGCGACTTTGTACTATTTCTTACAGTCACTGCTGGAAGGGCCTGGCTATGTGCCTTTAGGGTGGCAACCTGTAAGAATTATTATTTAATAGTAATTTATAATTTAATTTTAAATGACTAGGGGCTTTGCCCATGTTTTTCCACAAAACATAAAATAAAAAAACAACTTAAAAGTACAACGAATATGAGACATATCTTACTTTCTTCCCCACATTATTCTGCATCGATTGGTATCGGTCTCGACCCCATACCCCCAGCGGTTTCGGAGCAGATAGCGTGACAAGCTTTTGGCAGCGGCGGCGGCGACGGCGGCGCCGTTTACTTTTTTTTTAGAATTGAGAGAAAACTAAACCAACTTCATATGGTGGCTGCAATACTGCATTACTCAAAAACCTTCCCTTCCTATTATATTGTATCTATGATTTTTCTAGTATTGTGGGAGTACCATGGGTGGTGATCCTTTTCAACAGGTGATCCACTTGCTTGTTTGCTGACCTATGCTATAAAATATAAAATGTTTTAAAATAGTATTCATTTGTGCACTTTATTTTATGAAACATAATGAGTCATGCCTTTAGTGCTGGAATATGCTCAAGTTTTTGTACCCTATATCTATAGGTGCAATAAAGAATAAATTATTTAATCAACAAAATTAAAAACAGTTATGTATTTGTTTCAGGCTAGAGAAGAAGATACAGAGTTTCTACAGTTTTGCTCAGTATGCAATGGTTACAAAGCTCCGAGGTCACACCATTGTAGAAAATGTAAAGTATTGTCAAAATAAAAAAATCTACATACACATGACCTTTTAAAAATCTTGTACTTATCTATACAAGGTTAATCGGAAAAGGTGTACTAAGCCGGAAGGATACAAAAGAACCCGTAATACTGAATAAAATGTTGTAATTACAACCTTTTGAATAAATGCAATAGCTTATTGCTGTTTAATGATTCTACAAAATATATGTACACATAACCTTATAATCAGCTGTATTTTCGTTTGGGGTAGCGCGACGGTGCGGTTCTTTGTATTTTGCTTGCGCTTAAAAATTGCAACAGTCATTAAAATTATAAAAATAATATGTATTTGTTTATTGTATGAAAATAAAAATATGTTTTAATAAATTGACAGAATACCTACTTGGTAGAAATCTTTATCATCAATACGTTAATTTGGCCGTGGCTTAGTACACTCTTTCTGACTAACCTTGTATAAGTTAGTATTGCATTATCTTTGAAATGGATATATCAATAATTTATTTATTGAAGAAATTCTCAAACTCATGAAGACAGGTTTACAAATTACGAATAATCTGATTTAGTTTGCTGTTGACTGTACCACATTAAGATGTCAGTATTGAAAAATGTTTTTAAAAGTGGTTATGGGTTGTTTCCCATTATTATTATGCAGACTAAATCTTTGCAACATTTATTTAGATTTATATCTGTGATTATAGCTTGTGACAATTTAATTATAGGTGGTTACTGCATAAAGAAGATGGACCACCACTGCCCATGGATAAACTGCTGTGTTGGTCATGATAACCATGGCTACTTCACATTATTCCTATTTTCTGCGGTGCTGGGGTGCCTTCATGCTGCCATAGTAAGATAGACCACTATTATTATATATTTCAAACTTTAAGTGCAAATTTCAGGTCGAAATAGTAGTTTTTATAGCAATTTTGATTTTTTTAATCTATTAGGAAATATGTTAAAATCTATAGTCAAAACTTTATATTGTCGGGACAATCTGCTGACTGGTGAAAAAAGGCTAAATTTGTTTTTGAGGTCTATACATGAAAGGGTGCAATCTGTTTTTTTTTTCTAGATAGATTGCGTGGTATATTGCCAAGCTAGAATAGGAATGGAGATTGGACTTCCGGAAATCTCACCTGTCATACGAAACGCAACAAACAGCAAGCTTTAATTTGGCGACACGTTTTTTCAGGTGCTATCCATATGCATGTACCACGGTATCAACCGCGTATGGTACATACACAACGGCACGGGCCGCGAGCCCATGATCTATCTCACCCTCACCACGTTGTTGTTGACGCTGCTGGCTATTGGAATGGCCATCGGTGTCGTGTTGGCTGTAGGAGTGCTTTTTTACTTACAGGTCGGTATAATGAAATTATTTTGCAGCTATCAAATTATTTCCAATGTTAAAGATATAGATAGTTCTGTCTACAGCATGAATGGGCTGGCTCGTCCGGGTCGTTACCACTGTCTCACAGAAAACTGACGTAAAGTAGCAGCTTACTTCTGCGTTTCGTGCGGTGAGTGAGAATCCGGAGGCCTAAATCCCCCTCCCCTTCGCAATCCCTTAATCATCCCTTTCCTTTAAGGTCGGCAACACGCCCATGATTCTTTTGGTATTGTGGGCGTACATGGGCGGTGGAGATCGCTTACAATTAGGTAACCCACTTTCTCGTTTTCGACATATGACATAAAAAAAACAAGTGGAGCCGTATTTTTGGCAGATTCATATGAGAGTTATCGTTCTAGTTATCTTATTTCAATGATAATATATCATGTTACACATAACATATAAAATATACTATGTGTAACACAAAAACATTATCTATAGATTCGTGGCATTCTGCGCAACCAGACCACTATAGAAGACTGGATACTGGAGAAAGCGGCGGGAAGGCGCGAGGAGTTAGGTTTACCGCCATTTGTGTTCCCGTACAACGTGGGATGGAAGGCTAATTTCAAGATGGCCCTGTTTGGTTCTCAGAGTAACGGTATATCCTGGCCGGTGAGGGAAGGATGTAGCGAGTACGACTTGACGGTAAGTACACTTATGACCTAAACTTTTTGTTGTCCATCTGAGAATCTAACTCAAGACCAGGTTACGCCATACAATATACTATCAACGGCTAAGAAGATAATGGTACCTACCAAAGAAGTTGTTTTTAATCTTTATTTGCAGCGCGAACAAATAGCTCAGAAGCTAGACAAGCGACTTCGCTCTCGTCTATACACGGCGACACACGGGTACAGCGGCCGTTGGGTGCCGATACTGTCTCATCCCCGCGCGGCGTGTGCCGCCCCGTGCAGTGACGAGCCGCGTCTGCCGCTACAGCCGGGAGATATCATACGAGCCACCAGGCAGCGACGGTAGGGCTCATTATACTACAAACTACAAACAGCTCAGAAGCTAGACAAGCGACTTCGCTCTCGTCTATACACGGCGACACACGGGTACAGCGGCCGTTGGGTGCCGATACTGTCTCATCCCCGCGCGGCGTGTGCCGCCCCGTGCAGTGACGAGCCGCGTCTGCCGCTACAGCCGGGAGATATCATACGAGCCACCAGGCAGCGACGGTAGGGCTCATTATACTACAAACTACAAACAGCTCAGAAGCTAGACAAGCGACTTCGCTCTCGTCTATACACGGCGACACACGGGTACAGCGGCCGTTGGGTGCCGATACTGTCTCATCCCCGCGCGGCGTGTGCCGCCCCGTGCAGTGACGAGCCGCGTCTGCCGCTACAGCCGGGAGATATCATACGAGCCACCAGGCAGCGACGGTAGGGCTCATTATACTACAAACTACAAACAGCTCAGAAGCTAGACAAGCGACTTCGCTCTCGTCTATACACGGCGACACACGGGTACAGCGGCCGTTGGGTGCCGATACTGTCTCATCCCCGCGCGGCGTGTGCCGCCCCGTGCAGTGACGAGCCGCGTCTGCCGCTACAGCCGGGAGATATCATACGAGCCACCAGGCAGCGACGGTAGGGCTCATTATACTACAAACTACAAACAGCTCAGAAGCTAGACAAGCGACTTCGCTCTCGTCTATACACGGCGACACACGGGTACAGCGGCCGTTGGGTGCCGATACTGTCTCATCCCCGCGCGGCGTGTGCCGCCCCGTGCAGTGACGAGCCGCGTCTGCCGCTACAGCCGGGAGATATCATACGAGCCACCAGGCAGCGACGGTAGGGCTCATTATACTACAAACTACAAACAGCTCAGAAGCTAGACAAGCGACTTCGCTCTCGTCTATACACGGCGACACACGCAATGCCAATACTCCGTACTATAAGTATAATACAGTAATTGCATCTCTCCTTATTTCTTCAGTGATACTTCCGGGAAGATTTAGGATGATGTTACTTACGTGCTATTTACATGTTACAGTACCCGTACCGTACGATGGCACTTGGGACTACTTACAACAGTGTTGTAACACACTGTAATTTCGATATATTTTAGCTCTAGCAGTACGTCACTATTGTTCACACGTAGTTGTCAATATCTACGGCCTTCATGAGTGTGCATACGTCCAGTTTAAAACTTACAATTGTCATTCTCCCCACAGGCACTGGTTGTTCGGTGAGAAGCAAGTTTCGGGTCCAGTACGTGGGTCAAGGGGTTGGTTCCCGCGTTCCTGTGCCGTTCCCACAGACGATCTCAGTAAAGCCAAGCCCGACTAACCAGCCAATACAACAAGTATATACTGTAAGACTGGTATAGTTTAGGATTTTTAAATCAAAATTGACTGTTGAGCATTTTTTTAAACTATCATAACTTAAGGTTACTTAAGTCTAGAGCGTAATTTTGACAGTATAACTTTGTTCATCATTGGTAACTGTGTTCATCATTGGTAACTGTGTTCATCATTGGTAACTTTGTTCATCATTGGGTAACTTTGTCCATCATTGGTAACTGTTCATCAGTGGTAACTTTGTTCATCATTGGTAACTTTGTTCATCATTGGTAACTTTGTTCATCATTGGTAAGTTTGACCATCACTGTTAAACATTGACTATTACTTTGGCCATGGTTTAATCACCAATATAGAAACGAAATATAGCACGAATGGATCGAATTTGTAGATCGAGTTTTTGATAGGTCAAACATTTTTCTGGTTACTACAGATACCCGCTAAGACCATAGTGGCATATACTGACAGTATGCAGTTACTCCTTGCGCCAGAACTCAATGACTTATAACTTACTTATTTTTAGTAGGGTTTTTTAAATTCGTTCGAATATAGATTTTGGTATAAGAGACTTTCACTTATTAATTATAATAGTAAAATTGTCGAGTCGACAACCCTCGATATATAAATTATAAGTTAAATTTGTATCAGAATGTTCTGTGAAGTATACTCACTCTACATAGACTTGTAGTAATTTATCATATTTTATATTTATCATGGGTGTGTACAGATTTTGTATACAAACATATCGATACCTGTAATTTCAAATGTCCTAAGGGACATTTGTACGTGTGTCACTTACGATAGTTAAAATTTAAATATGTATATTGTAATATGGTACAAATTGAATACCAAGTAGTATTAATTAGGAATTATCAAATATTTTTGGGGAACAAAAGTAATTTAAATATTATATCTCACTACTGCCTCGGTGGCGCAGTTGTAATGCGTACGCGTTACGATTGAGGCCAACGCTGAGGTCTCGGGTTCGATCCCCGGGTCGGGTAAAGTGGTATTGGGTTATTCTATTACGAAATGCTCAGTATCAGCCCGGAGTCTGGAATTTGTGCCCGGTATGGCGATAGGCTCGCCCCCTATCACATCGTGGGACGGAGATACGCTCGGCGAAATGTGGGTGTGGTTACACCTCTGCCTACCCCTCCGGGGATTACAGGCGTGAGTGCGTATCTCACTACTGTTTAGTTTGGTATAGCTATATCTTGAATGTGTTACATATAATATGTACTTATTACAGATCACAGATAATATAATAGAAGTCGTTCAACGCTCCAACGTGCATTATATGTATGTATAGTCTATGCGCACAATGATGACGTCAGTCCACATAGAAGAATTTAAACGCTTAATTTCAATACAGATTGTAATATTTCGTGATCTTTTATATCGATAACTTTGATGTCCCTTACGACTATTAAAATTACAGATATCGATAGTGGGTTAGTAAGAAATATTTATGTAAAATTTAAAAATAATATCTGTAGTACGATTTCTTTAATCATCCATCCGAATTATTTTATGATTAAAATGTCTACATGACATTTGTTTTTACTTTTATTATTTTGAATTATTGTCATGAAGAAATGTCCTAAAATTTATTTATAAAGTTTATTATTTCAATTTATATTGTTTAATATCTGAGACGACTAGAATCGGTGCTTATGTGATAAAGTAGATTTAAAAGGTGTTTTAAGAACTTAGAAAGTATTTAATAGTTATTTAAGCAATAATAATTATATTATATTCTATTGCAATGGGCACGACATGGCACAGAAAAAAAAAATGAAAATGTTATTACATCATACACAGACATGACAGCCTCCGTGGCGCAATTGGCAAGTAGCCGGCTGCGAAGCGAGAGGCCGTGGGTTCGATTTCCACACCGACACAAATGTTTGTGTGATCCACAAATATTTGTTTCGGGTCTGGGTGTTGTGGGACCGCAAGTCCCTCGTAGTTTCTGATAACCACGAGACAGGTTAACCTAGTGTGGGTCAGGACTATGTGTGTGACTGTTGGGTGTATTATATATTACATGTGTCTAAATAGACTATGCAAGTACAACAATCTGTATGGATCCCAAACATGCCACATTTTTTTGTACGTGTTGTGACATCTGAAGAGCAATTTAGTGATGAAAAATAATCGTTTCTAATGTGCTTGGTTGTCTCACTGTGGTAACGTCGAGAGTAGACTAAAGCAGGGTTCACTTGGCCACGAATTTGCATAAGATTTAGTTTCGATTTCGGTACCATGGTATAAATGCAAAAAAAAATATATGGTACATTTCCATCATATATAAGAGCTATGGAAATAAGATATTTTATATTATTTTGTTATTTGAACAGAGTTGCGGTTTTTGTTTACCCTAGCTCGGCAAAGTGACTACGCAACACCTGATGGTAAGTGTAGCACAATCCAAAAATACTGTAAGTTACTGTAAAAGTTCCTAGTTGACGGTTAAATATTTTATCGAATCAACATTTCAATTCATTGAATTGATATTTCTACATTCTTATACTAGAAACTAGGTTAAATATACTAGTGTAATATGTCATTATACATTAATTGTATATTATTCAAGTTTTATAAAAATAAATGTAAATATATAAATGTTTTTTATAATTATTTAATGGTAATTGAATTATATTATTAATGTAATAAACATGTTGTGTTTTGTAGATAATACCAAATTCTTATAAGTTACGTCTCATAAGTTATTTATTTATATATACTTGTCGATTGTTTCTTTTTTTCTTATATTTTTGTTTCTTTGTTTCTATTGCAATTATATCATATCATTATCTGATACGTAACCGATTTTGATAGTTCAAATGTTAATAAAACACAGATTTATATATGCGTTAAAAGTTTATTGTGCATTAAAAATAAATTATTCTCGACCACACAAACACTACCCTGAAGCAAAATAAAAAATGATTTTAAATAAGTTAGCTTATATTGTAAATATAAAAATGTTATCAACTATACTAGAGTCCATCGCGGACGTTAAATTTATTATCACGTTTTTTTAAATGTAATTAAATGCAAAACAAACACACTGGTCCAAAACTTTATTTCGGAATAATCTCGTCAAAGTTTGTACCTTTCATACCAACAAGCTTTCTTCCTAAACTATTAAAACTTACTGTTAATAAATTGACGGAATGATGGAATAAGGGAATACAAAAATCACTTATCCGAATGATTTGGTTATCGTAATTATTGTATATTGATAGCATTATATCGATATTATGTAAGTCGATAAAATGAGCATACTTAAATCGATATTTTTGATGAAATGTTATCCAACATCGACAATATTCGATAACTTATATCGCTATCGATAACCTAACGAAATTCGATGTAATCTAACACCATATCGATATTTTAGTATTCATTATCCTCGTCGAGTTCCCCCTCGGTGGAGTCGACGCCGACTTCCTCGTAGTCCTTCTCCAACGCAGCGAGATCCTCACGAGCCTCCGAGAACTCTCCCTCCTCCATGCCCTCCCCCACATACCAGTGGACGAAAGCGCGTTTGGCGTACATCAAGTCGAACTTGTGGTCTAGTCTGGAGGACAAAATTATCAATGAATGAAGAAAGTGTTAAAGAAAAGATTATCGAACCGGAAGTTTGGTCACTGCAAGTATATAAAAAAATATGAGCTGTTTTATATTTGTGAATGATGAGTGACCTCGCTCGCCTTACGGTAGTGATAGGTTCAGACGAGTCAAATAAAGATAAGTAAGTGTAAATGTTTTGTTGATCAAATCACTTAAAAGTTTGTTCAGAAGGTGTAAATCGCATGATCAACTAAAATCTAACCGTGTGTACCCGGTATAAGCGCTACGCCTGTCCGTAAACATAACCAATACCACTCAAGAATTTTGAATTACAAGGCATAGCATTGAACTGCCCTTCACTCCGAAATATAAAGTGTAAATCTCAGTATGCCTAATAAATCCACTGGCTTGAATTTTCTTCAAACTGAAATACAACCTTGCAAATTTTAAGCAATATCATCAGGAATCATACTACGGTCCGTTATAAATTTAACTTTAATAATGAAACAGGTCGCTCAAATCGAAACACAACAGTGCTCCACAGTGCCGCAGAAATAAACAAATTGGTGGTACCAACCTAGACTGTTTCACTCATTCGACTTACGAGAGACGTACCATCCAGAAACTAGGTACTTAACTATAACATAAATAACAGAAACATATGACATATGTTATTTTTTTATAGCATAAGCCGGCAAACGAGCAATTGGGTCATTTGATGGTAAGTGATCTTCACTGACCATGTACACCCATAATACCAAAAGAATTATGGGTGCCTTGCCGACCCTAAGGGAAAGGGATAATTAAGGGATTGGGAAGGGGATTTGGTTTGGGCCTCCGGATATCTCACTCACCGTACGAAACGCAGCAGCTAGCTGCTACTTTACGCGGGTTTTCTGTGAAACAGTGGTAACGACCCGGACGAGCCCGCCCATTCATGCTGTAGACAAAAGTGTCTACAGCGTGGCTCTACCACTCAAATATATCAAATATCGTATTGAGGTGTTCTTACCTGGCCCAAGCCTCCGCGATGGCGGTGGTGTTGGACAACATGCAGACTGCGCGCTGTACTTTAGCCAAGTCGCCTCCAGGAACCACAGTCGGAGGCTGATAGTTGATGCCCACCTACGACCGAACAAATTCAGTTTTTCATTACAGACTATCTTTTGATCGCGGGTCCGCCCGTGTGTATGTCTTTTTCCGGGATAAAAATTGGCCTATGTCTAAATTTCATCCAAATCCGTTCAGCCTTCTGGTTGATTAACAGCTAAACATCCAAATTTAAAGACTTGCAAATATCCAGAGTTTACAATTTATAATATTAGGTATTTATTTATATAATACTAGCTGTTGCCCGCGACTCCGCCCGCGTGAATGCCTATTTCCAGGATTAAAGTTGCCTAGTGGGCGCATCAAGCGAGTCCCGGTGAGAAACGCGCTTGACAAAAATACTAATGTCGCTATTAAAAAACAGGGGTTGATCGTAGAGGGTTGAGAATTTAGGGTTGTATGTATTTTTTAATGCTGTATCATAAAAAAATAAAAACAAATAAATCTAAAACATAAAATAAAAATTAGGGGTGGACCACCCTTAACATTTAGGGGGATGAAAAATAGATGTTGGGCTATTCTCAGACCTACCCGATATGCACACAAAATTTCATACAAATCGGTCCGGCCGTTTCGGAGGAGTATGAGAACGAACATTGTGACACGAGAATTTTATATATATAAAGATTAGTAGAAAGTAGGATAGCTGGCAAACGAGCAAGTGGGGCATCTCATGGTATGTGACATACCACCAGACGTGCTGTAGACAAAACTGGGTTCAGTGTGGCTCTACCCAATCCTTCCACTTGCCCTCACCCCACTGGTAGTAGGGTCAGCGCAACATGCTTTTCACATGGTACAGAAAGATTTGGCTTGTAGTTTTTACGACCGGCTGCATGCCTGACGTCAACCCCTCTGGGGAGTGTGGCTCTACCATCTCAACAAAATCAATTCTAATAAGTATCCGCCTGTAGAGTAATAACTAATCTAGTAGTGTTTCTGGTTTGAACTTTACCTTGAATCCAGTGGGGCACCAGTCGACGAACTGGATGGTCCTCTTGGTCTTGATGGTGGCGATCGCAGCGTTCACGTCTTTAGGCACCACATCACCTCTGTCAATAATATTATGTGTCAATACAAATAGAGTTGTCGTCAATCTTTATGGCAAGTAAGTTAGTACGAGTGGTAGAGCCACGCTGTAGACAATTTTGTCTACAGCATGAATGGGTTCGCTCGCCCGGGTCGTTACCACTGTCTCGCAGAAAACCTACGTAAAATAGCAGCTTGCTGCTGCGTTTCGTACGGTGAGTGAGATATCCAGAGGCCCAAATCCCCTCCCCTTACCAATCCCTTAATTATCGCTTTCCTTTAAGGTCGGCAAAGCGCTCATGACTCTTTTGGTATTGTGGGAGTACATGGGCGGTGGTGGTCACTTACCATCAGGTGACCCACTTGCTGATTTGTCGGCCTATGCAATAAAAAAAGGAATCTTTCATAATATAAAGTAATTTTAAAAGTGAATTATTATATCGGAGCATGCTCATTGCCGAAGTGGTAGCATCTATGTAGGTAAGGGATAACGCCAGGCAGATAGAAGGAAATTGAATGATTACTGGCAATCATTTTGGTCTTTCGATCCAGATTACTATTAAAAATTATCTCACCTGTACAACATGCAGCAAGCCATGTATTTGCCGTGACGAGGATCGCATTTTACCATCTAAAAACCACAAAAAACATTACACTAATTTTGTAATAAGAAAAAGGCATGAAATATAAATAAATCAATTTATTTTATTTATTTAGTTTTAGGAAAGCTTACAATAATTTATATCGTGAAATTATTTATTGGAAGAAATTTCATTCGATAGACTTTAGCTGCGATGTGGTCCCATATAAATTTGGTTAAGATCTGACGACGGAGTACCGAGTAAAAAATGAAACTCCCCAACGGATAACAGCATAGTCATCGCGATTGTGTGTACATACCTACTTATTGTATTGGAATTTACATGTCATAACCTACCACAAAAAAATTTAAAATAATGTTTTTTTACAAAAATCAAAAAAGTTATTTTTGACATTTCAGTGTTATTTTTGAAAGTCGGGTTTTAAGTATTGTTATAACTTTTTATACACGGTTAGGTTATTACAGCCTCCGTGGCTGTGATGCGTGAGGCCGTGGGTTCGATTCCCACACCGAGACAAATGTTTGTCTAATCCACAAATATTTATTTCGGGTCTGGGTGTTGGGGGTTGGCAAGTCCCTCGTAGTTCCCGATACCCACGATACAGGTTAACCTAGTGTGGGGTCGGGACTATATGAGTGACTGATGGGTGTATTTATTACCTGATTGGCTGGCTCGAAGCAAGCATTCGTGATCTCGGCCACAGTGAGTTGTTCGTGATAAGCCTTCTCCGCGGAGATGACGGGCGCGTACGTGGCGAGCGGGAAGTGTATGCGCGGGTACGGCACCAGGTTAGTCTGGAACTCTGTCAGGTCCACGTTCAGGGCGCCGTCGAAACGGAGGGAAGCCGTGATTGAAGACACGATCTGAGGAGTATAACTAGTTAATTATCTTAGACAAGGCGCTTACCATCAGACAAGCGACCTGCTAGTTTCGTCACTCTAGTTTATCTATTTCTGCCGCCAACCAGCAGTGTGTAAGCACTGTTGTATTTCAGTTTGAAGGATATTGAAGCCAGTGAAATAACTGGGCATTATGAGACTTAACATCTTATGTCTCAGGGTAACGAGCGCAGTCCATTGCCATGCAGTGCTTTGTAATTCAAAGTTCCGTGTGGTGTTGCTTCTGTTTATGGGCAGGCGTGGCGCTTACCATCAAGCGAGCGACCTGCTCGTTTCGTCGTTTCTCCGAGATATATGATATTTAGTCTTATAATACCCAATAATATCACTGGTTTCAATGCCCTTCAGATCGGAACACACTGCCGCTTGGTGCCAGAAATGGACAAAACAGTGGTATCTACCAAGATAGCCTCTCGTACACGAAGGACTTACTATCTAGTAAAAAAAAATTAGTAAATATTATTACAAATAAATAAACTGTTATAGTTACTTGTCCAATGAGCCTATTCAGGTTCGTGTACGTGGGTCTCTCAATGTCAAGGTTTCGCCTGCAGATGTCGTAGATGGCCTCGTTGTCAACCATGAACGCACAGTCGGAGTGTTCAAGAGTAGTGTGGGTGGTCAGGATTGAGTTGTAAGGCTCTACCACTGCTGTCGACACCTGGGAATAAAATACCAATTAAGGTAAGCAAGTAGTTAGTGATGGAAGAATTTCATTTGGTACCTAGGTACGCCCAGCCTCTATGGCGCAGCGGACGAGTAGCCGGCTGCGAAGCGAGAGGCCGTGGGTTCGATTCCCATACTGAGACAAATGTTTGTGTGAACCACAAATATTGGTCTCGGGTCTGGGTGTTGTGGGACCGCAAGTCCCTCGTAGTTCCTGATACCCACGACACAGGTTTACCTAGTGTGGGGTCAGGACTATGTGTGTGACTGTTGGGTGTATTTATTTATTATTATTTTACACCACGAATCTCTTGAATATCTACGACTTTAATTACATATATGGTTTATTAAATCTCAAATATATTTTCATTTTAATAATTACATATTAAAATCCATTGTAGGAATATGTAAATATTGCATGTTTATTTTATTGCAGTTTAATTTTGCGTAAATATTTACCTGAGGTGCAGGGTAGATGGAGAACTCGAGCTTGGACTTCTTGCCGTAGTCAACGGAGAGACGCTCCATCAACAGAGAAGTGAACCCGGATCCGGTACCACCGCCGAACGAGTGGAACACCAAGAAGCCCTGATAATAAATAAAAATGTTATCACGTACCTAATGCGAAAGTAACTCGTGTCTGTGGCTAAACGGATTATAATTAAATTTGGTTAGGATATAGATTTTTTTAAAGCCGGCCCATTCATTCTGTAAACAAAACGGTACAGTTGGCTCTACCAATCAAATATACGTTCTTTTTTATTATTAGTTTGAATAACGAGACCAGCAGGTCGCTCGCCTGATGGTAAGCGCCACTCCTGCTCATAAACAGACGCAACGCCACACAGAACTTTAAATAACAAAGCACTGCATGACACTGGACTGCGCTCGTCACCCCGAGGCATAAGGTGTTAAATCTCATAATGCCCAGTAATTGCACTGGCTTCAATGTCCTTCAAACCGGAACACAACAGTGCTTACACACTGTTGCTTGGCGGCAGAAATAGACAAAGCGGTGGTACCAACCCAGCCGGCCTCTCGCATACGAGAGACCTACCACCTTCAAAACGTGTCTTAATTTTTTAAAAACAAGCAGTAATATCTCACCTGGAGTCCAGTACACTGGTCAGCTAGTTTCCTGATCCTATCGAGCACGACGTCGACGATCTCCTTGCCGATGGTGTAGTGCCCGCGAGCGTAGTTGTTAGCAGCATCCTCCTTGCCCGTGATCAGCTGTTCGGGGTGGAACAGTTGGCGATATGTACCGGTGCGGACCTCATCTGTGAAGATGAGAAGGGTTCATTGTGGGTTCTATATTATATGGATCATAAAAGATTACTGAAACAAAGGATTTTTGCTATCCAAGATCATACATTGCCACAGGATACGAAACGGACAGAAAAAAAGCAGTTTATTCAGATAAAACACAATAGCGAATGTTACTAATCTTTGATGACCCAAAAGTACTAATGCAAGAGTATACAAGCACCTTGCTTACAAGTTAAACAGATGTCGGATGGCCAATCAAACTCCTCAGGCTCCTTTTTAACTAGCTAGTATTTGGCAGCCCCGTACCTACGATTTATTCGTACCGGGGCAGAAACTTGATAATAACGTCCAGCGTTTGAGATAAATTGAAAAACTTGAAAAATCTAAAGAAATTAAAAAATGATGAACAAAGGGTCTGTGTGGTGCCTTTTTCTTACAAGTCGACGGTGAGCCAACCAGGCTTTCGTATGCTAGGGGCTTTGTGACGCAAGTTTATTTATTTTAAATCATATTACATTATGATTTTGGCGCCCCCTGAAACTGCGCCCAGGGCGGGTGCCTCGGTTTGACGCCCCCCCCTAGATCCGGGCCTGGTATTTCGAGATCAATTGGTTGTTCACGCTAACAATACCCATACCTAGTATGTAAAATCAGATTCCTTTGGGTATACTTGAAATATATTTCAGCACAACAATCCGATAGGTCGTCTATACAAAACAATCACTGTTTTTAGAAGTCGACTTCAGTAACCTTAATTTCAAACGATCGCATAACAGAACAAAATTAGCGTGGTAATTTTTAATCTCCTCAGACATTGCAGATAATATCACAAACAAAATGTAAACAGGATGTGCAGACATTATAATCACTCGGTAGTATTCGACGAAGTCAATTGAAAGCGATGCGTCCACTTCAGAATTTATAATTGCTCTTATTGGGGCTTCTGCGCGGATGCAACGCATGAAGATAACTCTTGAAATGCAATACTATAAGAACCATGTAAGGTTAATGCATTTAATATACTTAAAGAATCGTAATGACATATTTATCAGGGTATTGCGTTAGCTAATTACTACAGATTTTTATTTGAATAGTTAAGTCCAATAATGATTATCATCATCGTCTATTTTTTTTTTTAGTGTGTGTGATGAAGCGAGCGAGTCGCTCGCCTGATGGTAAGCGACGCGCCTGCCCATAAACAGAATCAACACCACATAGAATAACTTTCAATTACAAAGCACTGCATGACACTGGACTGCGGTCGTCATCCCAAGACATAAAATGTTAAGTCTCATAATGCCCAGTAATTTTACTGGCTTTAATGTCCTTCAAACCGGAACACAACAGTGCTTAAACACTGCTGCTTGGTGTCAGAAATAGAGAAAGCGGTAGAATCAACCCATACGGCCTCTCGCATACGCGGGACCTAATATATAAACAGTTTATTTGATTCCGGGAAAATGCCTATTTTCCGATAATGTCTAAAAGAACTAAGATTTGCGATTTCTTATACTTAAAATGTCCGAGGATTCTGACGGCTTTGATGTCGGCTACATTTACGACATGCTAAGCAAAGCCTACGTTTATCTTCTATCGTGATGTAATTTTCGATTTGCGCTATGAAACCTATCAACTGATAATAGCAGTTATATTGATGCTGTTATACAACTCCTAACCTCAATAATCGCCGAGTTTCAGTGTCGACAATATAACAGAACAAATATAAATAAAATATTTAATAAATATTATTTTGTCCAGAAGCGTAACTCGTAAGACTTGACGAAATTAAAGAATACGCTCTTTATAACATAATTTTGTAGTATTACCAGTGGTCGGTGTCCAATTTAGCTAAATTAAATAAAAATTCCATAAGTTTATTGTTGAAAAAAACATTTAGTAATGGATCTAAAATATACAATGTTATATTAACTTCTATGTAATTTGTCCAATTCTATTTTAACTGTGGTTCGTCACTGCCGCGGCCGGCACTAATATAACAACAATTTCGCTGAAGTCATTTGCGAGTCAATAAAAACAACTTAGCTTTGTATGAACAGATTTAGAAAATAAGCTATTAAGCACTACAGGCAAAAAGTTAAATGTACAGGAAAATAAAACAAAACTTGGATGAGTACCAGGAAATCATGGAAATAAAACGGTCATTAACAGTGGATAAATGGAATAAAAACATAATCGTAAGAGTCGTAAGAGGAAAGATTATACGATGACTGTATACCTACGTATATAAGTATATCCTATGATTGCTTTATTTGTTTTCGTTTATTTAATGTAAGTATGTACTTATTATGTATGTACTTAATATGGCCGAGACAATATGAGTGTTTATAAAAATGGAAAAGAATGCAAGAATTTATTAGAGGCTTTGCAGTCCCTTTTACACAGAGAGTGTTTTTTGTACGACATAGGCGAGAATTTAACAGAAAACAGTAATATACCTACGAGGCCACGACATATGATTCCTTTTTTCAAAATGTATGCGGCGGCCTCGCCAGCAAGAGTGTTCTGTTATGCGATTAACTCTTTTCATCTAAGTAAATGGGGTAAGTAGCTAAAATCCTGAAGATAAACGCGATTGTTTTTTGTTAATCTAAATAGAGGGTTAATTTTAAAATACTAATTATCTCTTACAGCTACAACTTCATAATGAAAGAAAAAAAATGATGAATTATTAAAAGTCGTAGAACTAAAGTTATTTAGTATTATGTAAAGAAGACACCTGGCTATTAGTATTTTAAAATTAACCCTATAAACTTGATTTCATATGCTAATGTATAATAATTTCTAATTCGCACAGAGCTGAGTGTGATTATCAAATACATTTTTTTTAAATAAACACGTCAATTTCGTAATAGCTCTTTGAGTCATGATGAACCTCAAATTCTTCGACATTTCTAATATGCATGATGCCGTTTAATTAATGTAACCTAATATATTATAAGAAATCTGATATGCGCGACGTCAAACTTTGCGAATGCCAACTTTTTGTATAAGAAATAAAGTAGGTATATTAGGGTCGGAACATAATGTTAACCATATTTATTTGAAACACATTTATTTCTTTGTTTTTTTTTTAATGTGTGCAACCCGTATCGCAGTGAACGACAATGAAAATATGCTTTTGTTTTCATTTATATTCTATAATGATGAAAATGATATTTTATTTGACCAATTATTTAAATTAAGGATATATGTATAATATAAAAAGTACTATTTTTTATTTGGCAGTCCTAATACTCGCTAAATGAGCTTGTCGTATTTAAATTGGCGTGCAGGGATTTGTCTTAGGAATCCTAAGTATTAGCCCCCATGGATGAGTTGAAGACTGGAGCGGATCTAGAGGGCAACGTTTGCCCTCATCTCCCCACCTGAGTCAAGTAAAACAAGTAGGTACCTACTTTATTTGGGACATAGGTAAAATTGTCCACTCCGTGTATAAAAGTATTCTAATTCAAGTAGGATTAGCTGTATGTCAAAATCCAACCAAATGAGTTGAGTCGATAAGGCGTGCCACGTGGTTGAATAACAAACATCCAAACTAACACATTTATAATATGAGTAGTATTTTTAGTAGGAAGTACGATTTAACTTACCGACAACAGTAGGTTCCAAATCAACGAAGACAGCTCTTGGAACATGTTTCCCGGCACCGGTCTCACTGAAGAACGTGTTGAAAGAGTCATCTCCACCGCCCAAGGTCTTATCCGAAGGCATCTGCCCATCGGGCTGGATGCCGTGCTCCAAACAGTACAGCTCCCAGCAGGCATTGCCTATCTGGACGCCAGCTTGGCCGATGTGGACTGAAATGCATTCCCTCTGGGGACAAGAAAGCTTAATGTTATTTTTAATCATCATTATCGTCTCAGCCTATTGCAAACTCAGGATGTTAAATTAGTGTTTGTTGGTGTTTTAATTATGATTTCTGTGTTGTCTTATTGCAGGCGTGGCGCTTACCATCAGGCGGTCTCGACATTCAAGCTTATAAATAAAAAAATGTAACCGCTGTTGACTATGTTACATGGAATACGAGTACACAGTTCATTATAGGGTTGTTATAATTAACCAGTTATTTAATGTAACAAAAAGGGTGTTATTATTAAGTCTAATTAAGGATTTATAGATGACTTGCATCCAATTGTATATTAACAATATCAATCATCCAAACGTGTTTTGGCAATCAATGTTACAATATTGTCGATTTTACAAAAGCCGTAAGGGTTTTTTGAAATAACAATAGACACTAGATTCCAATACGATATTACAAAAGCTTTAAAGTTCACAATGAGAAGGTAATTACGGGTTAAAGAAAGCGACGATTCACTGCCTACTGTGTAGTAAAAAAAATCTTTAACGATAAATTCTTTGTTGCTTCTTTGTAATTTATTTTTGAATGCGGCGCAAGACGATAACGTTAGGCGGGGAAGAAACTATAGTTCTATTAGCTTTTGTTCGAAGCGATCCAGGCTATGATCTACCTGCATGGCAAATTTCATCCAAAATCGTTTAGCCGCTACCGGATTTTGTTCTAGTAGAAGATATTAAAAAATAAGACAGCCTCCGTAGAGCAGTGGGCGAGTACTCGACTGTGAAACGTGAGGCCGCGAGTTTGATATCCGGACCGAGACAAATATTTGTCTGATCCACAAAATATTTGTTTCGGGTCTGGGTGTTGAGAGACCGAAAGTCTCTAGTAATTCTTGATACCTACGACACAAGATAATCGTATCTTACTGTGGGGTCAAGGCTATGTGTGTGACTGTTGGGTGTTATTTATTTTATTTATTTAGTAACGAAAAACTAGTTTTGAAAAACTGTTTTAATTCTCCTGTGTTGCACTGAACAATATTTACAAGAGTGCTTTTGAAACTGCAAAATCGCTATGCACACCAAATAAAAATTGGCATCCTGAACGTCCTGTGCTCATGATTTATATAATAATAATACCACGGACACAGGTCATCTCCACAAATGAGGGGTTAGGTCTTGGTCCACCACGCTGGCCTGATGCGGATTGGCTGACTTCACATATCTTCGCAATTCCTATGGAGAATTATCAAGTAGGAATGCAGGTTTCCTCCTGATGTTAAGCGATAATTAACAATGAATACACACGTTACTTAGAAATTATAGAAGTTTATAATATACAACCATAGTAATCTTTTCATACCATTATAGGTAGCTGCACTAAAAATGTCGTATCTAGGAGCACACCCTGAAATTTCATATGATAATAAACGAAAATGATATAAATCACGAACCGATATAGTTCGAGATGCCATCATGCCATGCGTGACTATGATGCATCATTATTTATGATAGGGGTCTGTGATGGAAAAAAACCATTCAAAATAAAAATATCCCTCGCTTTTTAAGTATAGAGAACTATAGATATTTTAATGATATGTATAGATGGGGTACAACGGGAAGTGGTACGAACTGCCGATACGAAAGTCGCAGGTTCGAAACCAACCCCAAAAGCATGCAGTCCGAATTTTAAAAGTTAAGTTTGTATTCGTTGTCATATAATTATCGCTTGCTTTAACGTTGAAGTAAACTTTGTGTAAACCTGCATACTTGAGAGCTCCAGCAGAATATAGAAGGTATGTGAAGTCTGCCATTCCGCATTAGGCCAGCGTGGTGGACTAAGTTCTAACTTCTCTCAGTAGATGAGGCCTATTCCTAGCAGTAGGACAATTATACAGGGCTGATATTATTCTATGTTACCTATATGGGATAGTAACGCAATCGGTACTTACATAAGGTTTCGAGTTAGTTGAATGGTTCTACTGCATTAATTGTTACCACTGTTTCACAGAACCGACATAAAGTAGCGGCATGCTGCTGCGTTTCGTACGGTAAGTGAGATATCCGGAGGCACAAATCCCCTTCCCCTTCCCAATCCCGTTCCTTTAAGATCGACAGCGCGTTTATGATTCTTCTGATATTGTGGGCGTCCATGGTTGGTGAAGGTCACTTACCATCAGGTAACTAACTCACTTTTTCGTGCATGCCTACAGTGTATTTTTTTGTAGACAACAAAACTCAAATCGTTTTCAATAGCTCTATCACAAATTAGTCCACGTCTTGAGTTTTTTTATGCTTGCGCTATCTTAACAAGAAACTTTCGGTCGAATCATTAACAAAGACAAAATAGCCTAAGTATTTATATTAGATGTTTTATATTACAAAGGGCTGCAGTGAATTCCGTAATAGCAATAAAGCAATCATAATAATCTAGGGATAATCTGGAATATGAAAGGGAATTTTCATGTATTTGATGCACGCACGGCTGATTGGGATCAGGAATAATCCATTATCTTAATAATTACGGATAATTTTATGAACGCTGTATATAAAAAAAATGATGAAAATGATTGAAAATGTAAGTCCATATCGATTTTTCATCATGGCACGGAATCATAAGCTTGGCAATCGTCGAATCGTGAATGTACTAATTGCACCTCAAGCCACGCTTTAATTTTTTTTACTTAAAATATGTTAATACCGAATAACAATTCTGTCTCAACTAAAATAGATTTAGTCCTGTTACATCAAATCGTATGAAAATTTTACATAAGTACTTACATAAGTTTAATGGTAAAACTAATAGTAAAATTTAGGATTGTCGTGCAAGTCGTTTAGAGTTTAGATGATTTCAGAATACGAAATTTCGTTCAACAGGACTGAACTTAATTGTAGTGATTTTTAGTCTAGTTTAGAGAGTATTATGCCTATTAGGGCACCAATATTATAAACTAACTAACTACAAAGAAAAGAGCCTATTCTTTCCTCAAAGGCTGGCAACGCACAGATAACTCCTCTGGTATTGACGGTGTACATGGTCGGTGGTGATCACTTACCATCAAGTGAACCTCTTTGCCCCCTCTCTCATAAAAAAAACCTAAAGTCTAAACTCTTGTTTGGTAGTAATTTATTCTGGCAGCGATAAAAAAAATCTAGTAATTTATGTCATAGGTATGTGCCAAATTATGAAGGTACCAAATAATATTTAAGATCCATTCATAATAATATATCCATAGACATCGTACGTAGCAGTCATGTAGATTTTAATGAAGTCTATTGATTTTCTATAATTAGGCCATGCGGTACCTACCTTGTAAGTTGTAACTAAGTTCTAAGTAGTGTTACCTCTGTTTATGTGAAAGCGTGGCGCCATAGACTATTGGTTAAGTAATAGAGAGGTGGTCCTTACCATGAGGCAAACGAAGTTCTTATAATAATTCCGAGTCCAAAAACTGTCATCGATAAAAGGTTCGCGAATCGCGTCACGCTTCACAGCATTGAGACAATGGTCTTATCTGAGCCGTAACGTGCAATGATCCGATTGTTAAATTGCTTATCTTCTGTACCTAGTTCAATGAGTTAGATATACTTAAATACAGTATATGTAATGTGTAATATGTAGGTAAGACTAAGAGAATATCTACAGTACACGTTATTTTAAAAGGTTATTTTTACATTTTTAAATATTACATTTCTCAAAAATAAAACATATTAAAATATAAAAAGTTTCACCCTTCAATAGTGAGGCCTAAGACCATCATTGTTGAATATTAAAAGTAAAATATAACTAATTAAGTATATTAATAAATGACTTGAATTATTATTATGAGCTCAAGTAAGCTATGGGTAAATAGTGTTGTACACGTAGTGTTGAAACTTGGAGCGCAAGAAAACTAAGTTTATATTATAAATGTTTCGAAATTTAAATTTGTTTATCATACCAGTAGGTATCAATAATTTTAATTTTATATATTAATAATAACAAATATAATATATATATATTATCCGTTGTCTCTGCCTACCCCTATGGGAAACAGGCGTGAGTCTATGTATGTATGTATGTATGTAAAACAAATAGCAACTCTGAACTGAAACGTCACTTTTACATGCCATTTTTCATACCTAATATAAACTCAAAGCGATTTGACGTCCATTATTCCACAATAAAATTACTACACAAAGCTCAATCAATGTTCTCATATCTACAGGTACCCATCCCCTCCCCTATCGTGGTTGATTAATGACATTTGCTGAAACCGTACCATACGGTGTCTGAAACGTACGCATGTAGTCACGAATACCTAGTATTACAGACTTTATTGACTGTCATTAACGTAAACTCGACTGTAAGGTAACGAGTTTTGAAGAGATTACGTTTAAGTTACTTGTATTTATATTCGAAATATTTTAAATAAGAATGCAAGTCCTCTCATCAGTAGAGGAGGCCCGTGCCCAACAGTGGGAAAATGGATAAAATAAGGCTGATATTACTAGGTATGACTAAAGACTTTATGTATACTACGAGACGGGCTCTTTAGAAGTAAAATGGCGTCACAAACGCGTAAGTTTCACAGCTCACAAACTGAGAGCGCGATAGGGGTTCTAGTTGAGAGTAAGTGAGATGGGAATATTGAGTTACGATCAATTGACCACAACTTAGTGTTACAATTCCTATGTACCGCGCAGCTTGTCTAGTAGTATACATAAGATGGCTTTAATAACAGAATTTGGAAGCGACATGCCGTCATCACTCTTGTAAAATGGACGTGAAAATGTCACTGCAATAAGATCTTCGCTAAGGTTGTCACTCGTAAAATATCTGTGTCCAATATTTGACTTCAATTTCAATATGACTTCATCATATTTGATCAAATATTTTGACATAAAATACACTAGCACCCGTCAAATATGGGACAAAGATATTTGACAAAGTCTTTCGGTATGATAAATACTTTTTACCAACGGTCGAATACTTAAAAGCTATTCAACTGTGTGCTGTCTGATAGCCAACGGCTACTCATTTTTATACTATTTTGACAGCTAAAAGGGCCTCAACAAGTGTAAAACGATCTTAAATCCTTGGATAGCGTTTCAGTATACGGGCATAAGACTTCTATTTCATTCTTTTTTAATTATTAATGAATTTAGCACTATGTAAACTCTATTTAGAAATAATTTTATTAATAACAACTCAAATCGTAATAAAAGAAACTGCCTTTATCATAACTAGATGAGAAACATTAGAATTGGTAATGAAGCCATCTTGTTCGTATTTCGGGCGCGCAATGGAAATCGAGAGGAATAAGTAATGTACGAGCGATACATATTTGCTTTATTTAAGGAATAACTCAATATAAATTTGGACGTTTTATGAGATTTCGAGTCATTATTAGACTACTTTTATCGTCAATTCCCAACTGTTTTCTGAATTGGCAAGTAGGCTTAGTTGTAATAGAGCGTTTTTTTCTAACCATGCTGAGCACGGGCCACCTCTACTGAATGAGAGGGGTTAGGCTTAGTCCACCACGCTGGCAGGTTGGCAGACTTCATATACTTTCGAAATTCTTATGTATTAATAACTTCTCAGGTATGCAGGTTTCCTCACGATGTTTCCTTTACCGTTAACGGAAGCGATAATTAACAATGAATACACAAATAATTTAGAAAAGTCAGAGGTGTGTGCTAATGTGACTGGTTTCGAACCTGCGACTTTAGTTTTGACAGTCCGTACCACTCTCCACTGAGATATGCTGCTTAGAACTTTTAACCCTTCTTCTTCTTCATAGTCGTATTCTTCATTACTGAAGGTCGTGTCCTTGAAAGGCCTTCGTTGACCGTTGTATTAGCTGTTTCCACTTTGTCCGGTTTTCAGCTTCCTTCAGGGCGGTTGTCATAGGAAGACCAGTGAGGGTGGTTATTTGGTCACACCAACGGCTAGGCGATCGGCCGCGGGGTCTCTTTCCTTCCACCTTACCCACAACACCCAAAATAATACAAACTTAAAAACTAAAAACAGAAAAGACAATGTCGTAGTCGATATTAGACCCCGCCTCGCCGCCGGTGTCGGTCAACTGAAATTGCATTGCAAACTATCTCTAGAAGTAAGAAGTTTTTATTATTTGTGGCTTTTAGGGTTATTTAAAGGACCCATCTCAAATTATAAACGTAACTATAACATATACCATTTAAAAACAATCAGAAGACAAACTCACGTAAAAAAGCAAGCAAAGCATAATAAAATCATGTTTTTACGTATCACATAATATTTTGAGAAACATGATTGTAATTTATAGTGTAGCTGCCCTTCATATGTTCGGTACAGGCTACAGGAACCCTACATTCTAATTCTAATGTTACATCGCGGCGCGACGTGGCGTGACGTATCGACGGATACCTATAGACGGAAACCACGCATGTGCCAGTGGTAGGTTTTAGGGCGTCCGATGGAAGCACTAATACACCCTTTCTACTTTTTCTATAATTTGGACAACATATGGTGGAAAAAGAAAACAATACACGAGAGGCATTACAAAATACCTTTGAAGAGTTTGTTACCTCCCGTCAAGCCGATTTCTTCAAGAAGGCCGTCGATAAATTGCCACTGCGCTGGCAAAGATGCATCGATAGCATGATTAATAGAAATAAGAAGATGGAAAACATACTTTAACATTTTTCGTACAGAATAGAACATCATATAATTTGTGTTCCGGAAGCATTTTGGAAATAATTTTTATAATTGTTATCATTATGAAACGAAAATTACCTTTAATAATAATAATAATAATAATACACCCAACAGTCACACACATAGTCCTGACCCCACACTAGGTAAACCTGTGTCGTGGGTATCAGGAACTACGAGGAACTTGCGGTCCCACAACACCCAGACCCGAGACCAATATTTGTGGTACACACAAACATTTGTCTCGGTGTGGGAATCGAACCCACGGCCTCTCGCTTCGCAGCCAACTACTCACCCGCTGCGCCACGGAGCTGTCATATTAAGAAAAATAATTTCAGTTCTCAGCCATAATCACAATTATTACCCTAAATTAAAAATGCTGTGTTGCGTGTTTATAGCAGTGATAGCTTAGTGGGGAGTGGTATGGCCTGTCGGGACGAAAGTGGCAGGTTCGAAACCAGCCCCAAGAGCATACACCTCTGACTTTTCTAATTTACGTGTATATTAATTGCTAATTATCACTTGCTTTAACGGTGAAGGAAACATCGTGAGGAAACCTATATACCTGAGAAGTTCTCCATAAGAATTTCGAAGGTATGTGATGTCTACCAATCCGGATTAGGCCAGCGTGGTTGACTAAGGCCTAACCCCTCTCATTCAGTAGAGGAGGCCCGTGCCCAGCAGTGGGACATGTATAATACAGGGCTAGCATTTGTTGCGTGTTTAATTTTGAGAGCAACATACATACCTACATAGTTAGGAAATATTTAATTGTAGGTACATTTGTTATTATTTTGCCTATTTACCATTTTAAGGATATACAAATTGAATTGATCAAATTGTTGTGGCAACATTGTCAAGGACATTTTTAATGAAACAATGACACTAATTATAAGCAGAAGTTAATTTACAAACAAACGATACAGAACGCCTTAAATTTTAAAGTATGCATTACTCACAGTCTGAGCAAGTAACAACTAACAATCTGAATCTATGATTACACGTAATAGAGCCGACTGAGGTCAACGGACCGGCCGTACAACACTAATTTCCTTCGCCATTCCGGCGGCGCTACAAAAAAAGTAAAAAATGAAAGATACACGCATTGTTCGATGGAGTCATGGCCACTGTTGTGATTACGAGTTGACGAATTCCCCAGCGGGAAGCCTGGCTACCGGTGTGTTTTACTAAATAAAAAATGATTAGTTTGATTAGGAATATATTTAACCACTTATACATGTCGGCTTTTAATTATACGTACCAGTGCCAGCTGAACTCATAAAATATGATAGATATCTATCTACCTATTGGGTTTGAAAACCAAATCATAAACAAAGATACGGCGTCCACCTGTCCCGCAATCTGCGAGACCATCCCGTAATGCCAGTATTAAAATACAAACAATCTGGATCTATCTTTTAAGGAGAGGGATACCTAGTGGAGTCGGTTCAATAGGCCTAAGAATTTTCTCTCTCTGTTTTATAAGTTGTTTAGTAGTTTTGAAAATGTCCATTAATAAAATCCGGGGCATGCCGAACGTTTGGAATATTTTGCGGCATTGTTCTATGAATGATTGAAAAGCGGGATTAATTTAAGTTCACCGAGTACCTACAAAGTACAAATCCCCAGTTCTTCACAAAATGCCCCATATAAAACATAACATATTGCATTTTCGGCAGCCTTAGTGGCGTAATGGGCGAGTAAGCGACTGTGAAATGTGAGGCCGCGGGTTCGATCTCCGCTCCGATATCTTCAAATACTCGTATTTGTTTTGGGTCTGGGTGGTTTGAGACTGAAAGTTTCTCGTAGTTCTTGATACCTACGCTACGACACTAGATAATCATGTCTTATTGTGGGGTCAGGGCTATATGTGTGGGTTTTATTATTGTTATTGTTATAAAGTTGACCGCTTTGAACAAAGAAAATCAAGAAAAGACATGTTTTTTCCATCGTTATCAAAATATAGACAAGTAAAACTAAACTTAAGCCCTTAATAAGTTTAAAATTACCTACTTTATAAATATCAAATGACGCAGGAGGAAACTAAGGGTTGGTGACGTCAACCGGTACTCCTATTGTGTGAGTCAGCTTTTAGCTTTGTTTGAAGAGGATCGAGTTACGGGCTTTCTGGATAAAGTGTTTTGAATAAGTATAAACATATCTACAAATTATTGTCTAGTGTAGGCTAGACTATATTCAGTTTAAGTTAAAATAGTATAGTTAATAATATTCCCGGAATTTTATTATAAAAATAAGAAGATAAAATATATATATTAATTATGATTTTATCCTTGACCATTTATTTTAAACATATGTTTTGAAAAAAAGAAGCTGCAAGTACTAATTATGAGTACCGAATTATGATATTTTTTTATTCCTTTTAATCGCCTTACAGTTTTTTTACCATTTAAGCTTAAACGCTAGCTTCAATATCAGCATGAGTATTAACAAAAAATAACAATCATTTATGTGTTGGAACATGTAGAAAATTATATATATATCATTGCGTTTTTATTATGATTAAATTCGATTTTAGTTCCGTTATAAGAATTTGACAACCACAGTAACGTGAAGGCATCGTGAGGGCATAGATGAAAATGTTTTATTCCCTGATCTGTGAATGGTGATGATTAGTGAATTTTAACTGGAAACAAATGAAGTTAATAACATTATTGTAGTGCCCGATGGAGCAGCGGGTATAATGCCTCACACGTCTATTTTTCTCAAGCAGTTGTGTGTAAGTACAGTTGTGTTTCGGTTTGAAGGTCATTGAAGCCAGTGAAATTACTGGACATTACGAGGTATTATGTCTGGGGGTGACGATTGTAGCGTATTAAGTAAGTATACAGTATGGTATAGTAGTATATAGTATACAGTAAGTCATTGTAAGTAATTCAAAGTTCTGGATAGTTTTGCTATTGTATATTGGTAGGTGCTTATTTTCAGGTGAGCGACCTCGTATAGCAGGCGGATTTATTCAGGCGAATAAATAATAACGGAGCAAATGTTTGGAAAAAATGTGATTGCAACTTGTATTTTTTTAGAACTAAGTAGAATTAAACTATACGAAAGGATATGAGATGTCTATCGCCCAATCTTAATGAATTACCGCAATCCGCATCTACAGATTGAGTCAGAAAATAATTAGCATACATACAGACGTTGTTCTTATTGGCTTATTTAGATAATGTTTTGGACCTTTCCAATGTGTAAATTGGAATTTAGATTGTTTATTGTAATTTATTGTAAGTCCATCGCAAAATACAAACGTGTTTTTAACTTCTAGGTAGTAGGTATCAAATATTATAATAAGCATATTTAGACATAAATCTCGGTGGCGCAGTTGTAATGCGTACGCCTTACGATTACGCTAAGGCTGAGGTCTCGGGTTCGATCCCCGGGTCGGGTAAAGTAGTATTAGGTTTTTCTATTTCGAAATGCCCAGTATCAGCCCGGAGTCTGGAATTTGTGCTCGGTATGGCGATAGGCTCGCCCCCTATCACATCGTGGGACGGAGATACGCTCGGCGAAATGTGGGTGTACTAGTTACACCTCTGCCTACCCCTTCGGGGATTACAGGCGTAAGTGCGTATATATAGCTTATATATGCGTAGATATAGCTTCAGGCCGGCATAATTCTGCCGACCGTCGTCTCGAAACCCGAACAAAACCGCAGAAATAAAAGTGTATATTAACTATAGGTCTATTGATAAATTAAGTTAATTAAACCGTACCGTGCGTGGTAACACGAGTTCAAACGTCGGTTTAACATTATTTACTTAATTATCATGGGGCTCAGACACGCTTGCCACACCTTACAGTCAAAATTAATAAATTAATTTGGATTCCATTCCGTTTATAAGGTTATAAAGATAATAACATTAGTTAGATGTAACAACCCTATACACTTGCACAGAAAAATTATATTATGCGAAATAATTAGTTACTAGGCGACCCGTGCAAATACTTTTTTAATTTTTTTATTAGATTGAGTGACATAACTAGCAGGTCGCTCGCAGCGTCACGCGGCACGTCTGCCAACAAACAGAAGCAACACCAAAAATAACTGAATTACAAAGCACTGCATGGCACTGGACTGCACTCGTCACCCCGAGACATAAGATGTTAAGTCTCATAATGTCCAGTAATATCACTGGCTCCAATGTCCTTCAAACCGGAACACAACAGTGCTTACACACTGCTGCTTGGAGGCAGAAATAGACTAAGCGTACCAAACCAGACGGCCTATCGCATACGAGGGATCTACCACATTGTACATACAATAAATAGGTACACCCAACTGTCACTTGCATCTTCTTGTATACTAATAGATAATTGGATCTTACTGCTGGTTCAGGACTTATGATATGATATATGATATAATGTCAACTACGAGTATTGCGAGAGATTTTCGATCTCACAACACTCGAAGAAAAAACTTACATTATGGTTACCTATAAAAGTTAGTCCCTGAGCGATAAGCCCGCCAATTGTACTAATTTTTGTATTATTATTTTTCATATACTTGTACTCTTAAGTGTTATATAATTAATAATGATAAATAAATAAATATAAATAAAATAAAATGCAAATGATCTGAGAAATCCATATTGTTCCAAGACCCCTGTAAGTCGTAATTTGTACATTATTGGATAATGACAGGGAAGCATCCACGCTGCCTACGCACTCATTGTCCGTTTTTACACTTCTAATGAACAGAAAAACAACGTAATTGTCGGTGCATAAATGTCTCATCAAAGCTACACACATTTTGAGTGGTAGAGCCACGCTGACAGACACTTTTGTCTACAGCATGAATGGACCAGCTCGTCCGGGTCGTTACCATCATCTCACAGAAAACCGTCGTAAACTAGCAGCTTGTTGCTACGTTTCGTACGGTGAGTGAGATATCCGGAGGCCCAAATTCCCCTCCCCTTCCCAATCCCTTTCCTTTAAGGTCAGCAACACGCCCATGAATCTTTTGATATTGTGGGCGTATATGGACGGTGGGGATCACTTACCATCAGATGACCCACTTGCTCGTTTCCGACCTATGCCATAAAAAAATACAATCGTGCATATTTGAGGTGAGTGTATTTTTTACTCATGGAGTCAGATACCGACCGGGAAAGCAAGATGTCGAACAAGAGCTTAAAGATCACGTATCTATAACTGAGGGCTTGTTAAAAGAGTCTTGAGATACAAGCATGTGGCTTAGTTCAAGACTCGTAGAAAATAATGTTCACAGTTTTGTTTTTCATGCTAATAAAAAAATATTATTATTATAATTTAACATAGAACAATTGAATTAAATTAATTAACCAATTGCGAATTATATATTCTTTGACCTAAAATAACATATTAATTGTTAATTATCACTTGCTTTAACGGTGAAGGAAACATCGTGAGGAAACCTGCATACCTGAGGAGTTCTGAATAAGAATTTCGAAGGTATGTGAAGTGTGCCAACCCGCATTAGTCCAGCGTGGTGGACTAAGGCTTAACCCCTCTCATTCAGTAGAGGAGGCCCTTGCCCAGCAGTGGGACGTATATAATACAGGGCTAGTATTATTATTATTATAATAACATATTTTAAATTGAAATGAAAATTTAGTATCTGGGCCAATGCATAAGTAATTACTTACTAGGTACTGGTATTTAGTACGCTGCAATCAACAGCGAAAAGTAGAAAGTAACCACGGTCTTAATAATTGATCTCAACAAAATTAAAGGTACTGTATGAATAAATTACTTTATTTGTTTTCATTGTGAAATGGGAACGAATGGTCACTAAGATGATTCCGCGTGTATTTTAATGCCCCGTTCTAGGAGCATTGTATTACCAGCCCATAGCCTATCCCACCCCAGGATCTCGGTAACCAATATTATATCTGTGTCTACCTCTTTGAAAATCCCAAGCAATAATATAAAATTTAGTCCATCCAAGAAAACCTCCTACGTCCTTATATATTTGTTATTAATTTACTTACAAATAATCTTGGTTGCTACTAGACACGTAAGAAATCCAAAATTTTTACACTATTATTACTTTTTATTACTACCACTTATTACATCTATATATAAAATAATACGATAGTGTCTGTCCATAATTCACAACTATAAGCTTTTCGTTAAGCTTCTATGGATATTTGCACTGGGCTATTTGTATGTCCGGACTAATCTCCAAAACGGCTGAAACAATTTTGACGGGACTTTCATTGGCAGATCCAGTACTTTTCACAGAGATTCATTATCTCGAAAGTATGCTGGCAAAGACCTCCACGCAGGCGAAATTGGGCACAAAATTTCGTAAAATATAATATGGTTATTAATATGACTGCCTCGGTGGCGCAGTTGTAATGCTTACTCGTTATGATTGAGGCCAACGCTGAGTTCTCGGGTTCGATCCCCGGGTCAGGTAACGTGGTATTGGGTTTTTCTATTATGAAATGCTCAATATCAGCCCGGAGTCTGGAATTTGTGCCCGGTATGGCGATAGGCTCGCCCCCTATCACATCGTGACGGAGATACGCTCGGCGAAATGTGGGTGTACTAGTTACACCTCTGCCTACCCCTTCGGGGATTACAGGCGTGAGTGCGTATGGTTATTAATATAGAAGTAGTGGTCACATTTGGGTTGGCATTATCAGTCGTATTCAGAGTCTCGTGTTTGGCAATTTACCGTTCTCACTCCGTTATGTTCGGTGTCATATAAATTATAACTTTTTTACTATTCACAATAATTAACTTTTGTTCTATTACTCTGGCAGTCATTCTAGAGATATTTATTTCGCTTGAATGATGACGCGGGCAGGTCTCCACTAATGGTAAGCAATTTTTAGAATCGTAATCTCAAACATATAATGTGGTTGTCTGACCTGGGATTTGGACCCAGGACTTAAAGGTTCGAGCCAGTGGAATACACATATCATCGGCTATCAGTAGGTATAAAATTAACTGGAGCTCAACAGTCACGGGTGGGCAGTGACTCCACCGCAAAGGATCGATTACTGCCACCTAACTCGCCGATTACTCATTCTTGCATGTCCATACTATTGTATAGTTCATTTATATAATCATATTATGCAATTGATATTCTGCTTTTATCATAAGGTCAGCAAATGAGCAAGCGAGGCACTTGAGAATCATCTTTACATATGGTAGGTGTTCTCTACTGCCCATAAAATCAGAAGATTGGTAAGCGCGCTGCCGATCTCAAAGGAAAGGGATAATTAAGCGATTGAGAAAGAGAAGGGGATGTGGGCCATCGGATATCTTACTCACTGTACGAAACGTAACGTAACTTTTCTGTGAGACTGTGGTAACAACCTCGTCAAGCCGGCACATTCATGCGGTAGATAAAATTTTCTGTAGCGTCGCTCTACCACTTAAAAACCTATTATACCATACATATATAAGCTCACGCATTTATCCCCAAAAGTGTAGTCAGAGGTTCAACTAGTGCTGTACCTACGTTTCGCTGAGTTTATTTCCGTCCCATGTGATACCCCAGCCTAACACCATACCACCCACAAATTTCAATGCCGGGCAATCTATGTGTGATTTTCGAATCGAAAACTCAAACACAAAGCCCCCGTGGCGCAGTTGGTGAGTAGCCGGCTGCGAAGCGAGAGGCCATGGGTTCGATTCCCGCACCAAGACAAATGTTTGTGTGATCCACAAATATTTGTTTCAGGTCTGGGTGTTGTGCAAGTCCCTCGTAGTTCCTGATACCCACGATACAGGTTAACCTAGTGTGGGGTCCGTACTATGTATGTGACTGTTGGGTGTATTATTATTATTATTAATTACGATTGACCCAACTGGGAATAGGACCCAAGTCCTCACGGTTCTCAGCTTTAGTACGTTGCTACCAGACCAATGAAGCGATAATACCTATTATAGATTTTTTCGAACCGTTCGCTCACGTCGCGTCGCACTCGTCTACAATTCGCACAGGAAAGCTCGCATCCATAAATTATTTATTTATTACCCATAGATACAACTTGCACGTACGTTTATTCAAATTGAAATCACGACTTGGTACAAATTATAGTCTACTTGTCTACCTATCAATGGGCCGGATAGAGATTCACGAACTCAATATTAACTCGCCTGGGTTGTAAGTTTATAACAAACTAGCTTTTGCTCGCGGCTCCGCCCGCGTGGACGGCCTTTTCCGGGATAAAAAAGTAGCCTATGTTACTCAGTGATAATGTATTTTTATAACGACAAAAGAATTTTTGAAATCGGTCTAGTAGTGATTAAGTTTATTCGTTACATACAAAAATACAAATCTTTCCTCTTTATAATATTAGTGTAGATAATACTAGCCCTGTATTACAAACGTCCCATCGCTGGGGACAGGCCTCCTCTACTGAATGTGAAGGATCTACTATGCTGGCCTAATGCAGGTTGGCAGACTTCACATAACTTCGAATTCTTATGGAGAACTTCTCAAGTATGCAGGTTTCCTCACGATATATTTTTCATCGTTAAAGCAAGCGATAATTGACATTGATATAAACGCAGTCACGCCTGTAATACCCGAAGGGGTAGGCTGAGGTGTAATAAGTACACCCACATTTCGCTGAGCGTATATCCGTCCCATGATGTGATACCGCCATACCGGGCACAATTCCAGACTCTGGACTGATACTGAGCATTTCGAAATAGAAAAACCCAATATCACTTTTACACGACCCGGGGATCGAACCCTAGACCTCAGTGTCAGCCTTAGTCGTAACGCGTACGCATTACAACTGCACTGAGGAGAGAAAATGAGGTGCTTATCTTCTTTTCCTTTATATATAAAAATCAATCGCTGTTTGTTAGTCTCGCTAAAACTTAAAAACGGCTTGATCGATTTTGATGTTTTTTATGTGTATTTGAATGGGTCCCTAGATGTTTTATATTCACAATTGGACCCGGTTGGTGGCGCTGCAATCGATAGATGTTGCGGGAGAAACCGCACGGGGCAGCTAGTTTTAAATATTTATCGAACATGAGTCAATGTGAATTAATTCAAAATAAAAATAAACGCCGTTCATTTAAAAACAAAACACGAAAAAATTATAGAATGAACGAAGAATTTTGCGCATGCCTATCTACTGAAATTCAGTTAAAAAGTAAATCTAATATGACTCAGTGTAATTTTTAACTTTTTTAGCCGTTTACGAGTTAAATTTACATAAATGAACGTTCATGACTCATGAGTTAATACGTTTTTGGTGATTTATTACTTTGACATGCGATGCGGTTTTTAGGACAATTTATAAATCATCATGTCATTTGTATTAATTTCATTAATTTGCCTTTTTCAGCATTTGTTTTATTTAGCTTTTTGGGCTTGTAGCAGCGTACTTAGGCAGAAAAACGGTGAGGTCCTGAGTTCAAATCCCAGGTATGGGAATCACAATATAAGTTTTAGTTTTTGATTCGAAAAATAACACATTGCCCGGGATTAAAATTTTTTGCTGGCTCAAAAATATAAAATTTTCAAGAAATAGGCTCGCCCCCTATCATATCATGTGACGGAAAAAGGCTCGGGAACCATGGGTGCACTATTTTTATTTCAACCTACATATCGGGTGCATAGTATTAGGAAAACTGACTGAATGAGAGCCTCCGCGGCACAGTGGGCGAGTACCCGGCTATGAAGCGAGAGACCGTAGGTTCGATTCCCGCACCGAGACAAAATGTTTGAGTAATGCACAAATATTTGTTTCGGGTCTTGGTATTTTCTCCCCAGAGGGGTTGACGTCAGGCAGGCGGCAGGTCGTAAGTACTACAAGCCAAATCTTACTGTAACATGTGTTAAAAAGTATGTTGCGTCGATCCCAATGCGAGTGGAATAAGGGCAGGTGGGATGAAGGGCGGCATAGTATTAGGAAAAGTGGTACATGCAAATATTAATTATATTTAATTTAATATAATGTAATGGCATCAGTCACAAAATATTCCTATTTTAGAACAGATTACATATTAAAAATATATATTAAAAGTAATATAAGATTGTTTGTTAGTCTGAAAACTTCATATATATAAGCAAAGCTTTGCAAATCTTTAAAAAAATATAACATTGATCCAGTCTGATATACATAAGCTGCATAACATAATTGCAATATAATGAGAATTGTTGGAATGAAATAGGCAATGGTCCTCAAAACTCAAAATAACCGTGTATAAGTATTGTTTATTATACCGTCCAAAACCCCGTAACTAACAAGATATCGTTTATAAGATTTAATGCTGCAAAAAATAAATAGTTTAAACTTTTTTGGATGCCGCTGTCGAGTCATCGATCTACAAGGACTTAGGACCAACATTTGTTTGTGAAGTTTTATTATAACTACATAGATGTAAAGATAGAAATGGGTACAAGTTGGTAGATCAACTACTTTACTTACTTATTTTGGTACTAAGTCTATTTCTTACAAGCTGATCACTCGAAATAGATGCTGTTTTGGTTGGTACCCAACTGTCTATTTCTTACAAGCACTAGTGTGTTCTGTTGTTGTGTTTCGGTTTGAAGGACACTGAAGCCAATGAAATTACTTGACATTATGAGACAACATCTTTGTTTTTCAAATTTTTATGTGGTTTTGTATCTGTTTATGGACAAGCGTGGCGCTTACTATTAGACGAGCGATTTTCACGTTTCGTCATTCAGGGTATTTAAAGAAAACAAAAATTATCGTATAAACGAAGTATCACAAACTAGGAGACAATCTGGAACCACAATATTCAATTGCAAGTATTACATACACATCGATGAATATACAAACAATAATATAGCATTTCATACAATATATTGTATACCGATTATACTCCAACTAGCTGAAAACCTACAACTTTTTATAGTTTCATTAATTGTATGTAAGTACTTCATAGATTAAAGAGCATTAGTCAAATAAATACACCCAACAGTCACACGCATAGTCCTTACCCCACACTACGTTAACCTGTATCGTGGGTGTCAGGAACTACGAGGGACGTGCGGTCCTAGAACACCCAGACCCGAAACAAATGTTTGTGGATCACACCAACATCTGTCTCGGTGTGGGAATCGAACCCACGGCCTCTCGCTTCGCAGCCGGCTACTCGCCCACTGTGCTACGGTGGCGGTCAATATTATATTTATCGCAGTGTAGATTTTGAAGTTAAGTGTATGACGCAAAACTGTAGAAAATTATATAAAGAAATGTTTTACCCAATTGTAACTTTCGATGCACCCTTAGGTTAAGGGTTTAGACCTAACAATGTATTATTAACCCCGTCATGACTACCGAACGCGAACCCTAATGCAGACTATCCTCCGTGTGTTATTTAAAATAAAATAAAAAACCAGACTAGACATCATAGAAATGATTTAGAGTGCCTTAAAAAAGCTATTGTAAAAACTATGATTCGGGCAGGTACTGCAATAGAATAGAATAAAAATTAATGTTTCGTAAAGGTATACCTAATAATTATTGTCTTTGCATATAATATCGACTGTAAGAAGTCCATAATAATTTTAATATATACATTGTTTCAAGATTTATTAGTACATTGAACTGAGGGGCTAGCACGGAAAACTATCGAAATCGTAATGTAAAGGTATCGAAGGCTCGATAGTTATACTCCATATATATTAGTTTCTTTTACGTACGATAGTAGCGCTGTACTAAAATCTCATAGAAATTGTTGTCGATGACAGCTCGAATAACTTTTCGCAAGTTTCCGTGCTAGCCCCTCTGTTTCATTTAAAAACCAAAACTATTTCATAAAAAAATCTACATTATGTAGTATTATTTAATGGAATTATTACTTCTAACTTATCAACTTATTTGAATAAAATTTTATTAATAATTTGACACAAAGACTTTCAGGCAATTTTGAGGAAGATGGCTTAATCAAGTACAGAGTAAATTAATTCTCAATTTTATGTTTTTATAACTATAGCAAAATACCTGAATTTCAAATTACGGCATAGATAATACACAAATTTAATATTTGCTAAAGAAAACTCCATATCTTTTTTTGAAAAGAATATCTACGTACCATTTTGCAGTAAGTTTTTGAAGTGACACGAGAGGAGAGTGTGGCAGGGTCGTCCGCTATGCAACGCACCGGGCCGAACTGTGCCCCGAGCCATTACACGCAGGGCTTTATACACCGACAGAATCGCGCAAGGCATATTCTGGAAGGCAGTTGGAGATGACGATTCGATATCGAAATGTGATAATCCCGAAACCCCTATACTGTCACTCCAGTATCCTCGAGGGAGAGGTGTAATGAATACATTTGAAGAACTGTATTCCATGTTTTTACGTAGTTTACTTTGACTCAAAGGCACAGATAAGTATCAAACCCTGGATTTGAGGTAATGAGAAGTAATTAGTATTATCGCCAAATCATCTCATTAAAGTCCAGGATTCAAAGCTTTATGTTTTAGCTTTCCATTCGAACAAATCATTTGCCTTGCCCGAGATTATCTATTCTCCGTCTCCGATATCCATCTATTACAACATAGGACGGAAATAAGATTGTCCCCAATGACCCCACATGGCACTTATTGCAGTTCTACTTAGAAATAGAGATTTCTTAGAGACAGAAATTTTATAAATTTTTAAAATGTTTGGTTATTTATAAATTTTTATCATATCATCTCTATCGATAGTCGAAGTTTCCAGAATAGTGACATCGATTCTCGCTAGTGTGGCCAGACGTAGACCATTTTTCAGTTTCGCTTTTAGCTTATGGGTGACTAAGCCTTTTGGATATATTTTTTGTAGCGGATTCTGTTAAAATACCTCAGTTAGTAGTTGAGACTTATTTTTAGTTACTTGTAAGTTGGAAGCATCATTATTTTATGTAAGTAATAACATGAATAACTTAAATTTACGTTATATATCGCTTTATTGCTTTAATGAATAACAAATAAATAAGTAAATAACACCGAATAGTCACACACATAGCCCTGACCCCACAGTAAAATACGAGTCTAGTGTCGTTGTATCAGGAACTACGAGAGATTTACGGTCTCACAACACCCAGAACCGAAACAAATATTTGTGGATCAGACAACCATCTGTGTTGGAGCGGGGTCGAACCCGCGGCCTCACGCTTCACAATCGGCCGCTCACCGACCGCGCCACGGAAGATGTCATGCAGTAATGCAGCGTACTTAGAATGAAACCAGAGATTCTGTGTTCAGTTCCCATTTACAACCCCCAAAAAACAGGTGTCTCTCTATTAAAAAAAAAGTACTTAACTGGCGCCGCTGCCGCTGCCAAAAGCTTGTCACGCTATCTCCTCCGAAACTGCTGGGGTATGTGGTCGAGACCGATACCAATCGATGCAGAATAATGTGGGGAAGAAAGTAAGATATGTCTCATATTCGTCGGACTTATTTTTTTTTTATTTTAAGTTTTGTGGAAAAACATGGGCAAAGCCCCTAGTGTTATAAATTTAACCTCTTTTGCTGGATGTGGGTGTGTATGTGACTGTGAACATCAGAGCGCTTAAACGACTGGACCGATTCGATGGAGTATTTTAACCGCCTTCAAAAAAGGAGGAGGTTTTCAATTAAGCGCGTATTTATTTGCTTTTTTTATGTGTGTATAAATCGATTTCTCCGCCAACTGTGGACCGAGATTCTTGGATTCATTCGATAGAGTTTAGCTGCAATTTGGTCCCATATTAATTTGGTTAGGATCTGATGACGGAGTACTCCTCAACGGACAACAGTACACTCGTCGCGATTGGTTATTGTATTGGAATTTACATGCTATTGCTGTAACTACCACTAAAAATAAAATAAGTTTTAACAAAACCTAGAAACCGACTTCAAAATAAAAACACTGAAAAGTCACAAATTAGCTCCGTGGCGCAGCGGGTGAGTAGTCGGCTGCGAAGCGAGAGGCCGTGGGTTCGATTCCCACACCGAGACAAATGTTTGTGTGAACCACAAATATTGGTCTCGGGTCTGAGTGTTGTTGGACCGCAAGTCCCTCGTAGTTCCTGATACCCACGACACAGGTTTATCTAGTGTGGGGTCAGGACTATGTGTGTGACTGTTGGGTATATTATTATTATGTACAAAAAAAACAGTGCATAAGTCTTATGCAGTTCTTCAAAAGTTTTCTTGTTTTCGTAAGTCACGTGAGCATTGTAGTAATTGTTTGATAGTTTATAAATAAGAGCAATTAATCGTTGCAAGTGTCCATCGACCATATGGGGAGTCGTGCGACCATCACGTTTCGTAATAGTAGCCGATATATCGATACATAACGCAAGTTGTAAGCGGAGGCGGCTTAGGAGAAATACATACGAAACTGTAAATGAATTTTCTAATAATAAAATACTTGCTTTTGTAAGTAATAATTATCCGTTTTCGTAATTAAGAACCAAATATCTGTCTGTATCTACTTTTTTTTTTATAGTATAGGCCGACAAACGTGCAAATGGGTCACCTGATGGTAAGCGATCTCCACCGCCCATGTACGCCCACAATACAAAAGAATTATGGGCGCGCTGCCGACCTAAGGAAAGGGATAATAAGGGATTGGGAAGGGGAGGGAGATTTAGGCCTCCGGATATCTCACTCACCGTACGAAACGCAGTAGCAAGCTGCTACTTTACGCCGGTTTTCTGTGAGACAGTGGTAACGACCCGGACGAGCCGGCCCATTCATGCTGTAGACAAAATTGTCTACAGCGTGGCTCTACCACTGCAAAAATCTACTATTAAAATTGCATACCATTGCTACATTTCACATTGGTAAACTTATAACTTAAACTAATTTACATAGAGTCAATGGCACATCAAAGCTGTTTTTAGACTAGCACTTCGGAAATTGCATGAAAATTGTGAGTAGTTTTATTAAATAAAATTTCTCAAATCAATGTGATAATTGCTTATTATGTATATTAGAAAAATGGATTATTTAATAAATTGTAAATAGGTACATACTCGTAATTTGAACCACGAATTCCTGGTAGAGCTGTCGGTCAAGTGGTCAAGCATTATATAGTGGGTTAGTTTCAGTTTAATAAACCTACTTGAATTATCAAAAGCAGTGATAGCTTAGCGGGGAGTGGTATGGACTGTCGAGACGAAAGTCGCAGGTTCAAAACCAGCCCCAGGAGCATACACCTCTGACTTTTCTAAGTTACGTGTGTATTAATTGTTAATTATCACTTCGTGAGGAAACCGGTATACTTGAGAATTCCATAAGAATTTCGAAGGTATGTGAAGTCTACCAACCCACATTAGGCCAGCGTGGTGGACTAAGGCCTAACCCCTCTCATTTAGTAGAGGAGGCCCGTACCCAGCAGTGGGACGTATATAATACAGGGCTAGTATTATTATTATGTGAGGTTTTGTTTACCAATTTAATTGAGTCTATCCAGAGGATTCAAATCGCATGCGATTTGGCAGTTGATCAAATAAAATCGAAACTTGTGAACCCACTATAATAAATCGCATTTCGTGTGTAAATCGCGCCTAGGCGTCTGACCGCAGTGGGCCATATTTCAGTGGTAATTGCCGCGTATTTTGTTGTCTAAAAGTCTGACTTTGGAACTAATTGTACGCCCACCAACGTATTACTCAGCACAAACTGTTCACTTGACCTTATGTGGACATTTTACTTAAAAATAAACCAAATGAAGCATGTACCAAAGTTTTGCCTGTTACAGAAAATTACTTTATATGTAGGTAAGGCAAGTGGTACAGCCATAGGTACTGTAGACGATTTAGTCTACAACGTGAATGGGCCGGATCGAACGGGTTGTTACCACTGTCTTACAGAAAAATTACCCGTTTGCAGGCCTATGCTAGAAATAATAAAGTTTGTCACATCACCCGCCGCTCTCTACACTTCCAGTCACCCTTTAGTCTGTGAAAACAATAGCAGAGACGCCGCGCGCCGCAAGGAATTTGTGCTACTTATGTATACACTTATTATTGTTTCACAGTGAAGGACATTTCCTTCAGTGTTTTTTGTTAGCTTGAATGACAAATCGAGCAAATCGCTCTTCTAGGTGTTAGCGCTATGCCTGCCCATACACAGAAACAAAAACACGCAGAACTTTGAATTACAAAACTCATAGACAAAGCAGTGGTATTAACCCAGCCGAGCCTCTCTCTCTAACTCTTTATTATACACCAAAAAAAATTATACACTATGAACCTTACAACTAAATTATATTACAAAAGGCGGTCTTATCGCTAAAAGCGAACTCTACCAGACAAACTAATATTGATATGGATTTGCAGTTTAGGGTAACAAAAATGTGGGAGTGTAGAGTCACAACAGAAACCTATAATATATATTATGTAGAAATATAAATATATACTTAAATATAATATATCACATTAATAATATAATATATACATAGAAATAAAAATAATACAAACTACTTAGTGACTATATGTAAATACATTAATCTAGCGTAGACAAGTAACCTAAGACCTACCACTTAGTAAAAAAAACGTATGGGTAACTAACACAACATAAGCTCACGCCTGTATATGCATATTGGCTTAAAGGGTTTGGCAGACGTGGTTCGCCGAGCTTAATAGTGATGTGATAGGTGGGCTATCGCCATATCGCGCACAAGTCTAATCCCGAGCTACTCTATATTTCAAATTAAAACTCAAAATCAAATTGTGACTGCCCGACCTTGGACTTCAGTACGCTGAAACTTTACTCAATAAGTAGGTACTATGAAAATTCTATACATATATATAGAGGGACGAGCACCAACAACTTACGAATAAGTATTCGAATCGAGAACGCTAGCATTTGTATGAAGTTTCAAACAATTTTTTGACATTTCGATACGAATACATTTTAGCAAGTTATTCGTGCGAGCCCATCTGTAGTGTACATATAATTTAAGCGTATGAAATATCTCTACGTCTTTGTTCCAGACGAAGGCTCGGCCGGGAGAGGCCACAAATGGACCGTGAAATGACATCGCATGTCATGTTTCTGAAGACAAATGTTGTATTGACCCAATAATTGGTGGGCGTAAGCCGTGAAACTAAAGGTGGGTACTTCCGTGACATTTCGTCGCACCGACAGGCGTGGCTGTCACACGTACTTCTTACTCCTTCTTTATTTTACCGTGACTAAAAACAAAAAATTACAAACGGGATCTCAGATCAGATCGCTCCGTGACACTATATATCGTAACAAATAACAACCGTCCATACTCGTAAATTTGTCAGGTCTGTCACATTCAGTTACGGCTCTAGGTGCGGCGAAATGTCACAAGTGGAGATGCACGAACATCGTTTTTAATATACCTATAGATTTTTTTATAGAACTTTGGAAGGAATGAACACTTTGAAAAGAAGGTACGAGTATAAAATGTCCAATGCCCGTTGAAACTAGCATATAATAGCTTGAAATTTATTTACAAACACCATGTTTCTTTTTTCTATCTACCTGCATTTATCCCACTCGCAGTGGGGTCGGCGCAACATGATTTTTAACACATGTTACAGAAAGATTTGGCTTGTAGTTATTACGACCGGCCGCCTGACTGACGTCAAACCCTCTGGGGAGAAAACACTCAGACCCGAAACAAATATTTGTGGTTCACACAAACATTTTATCTCGGTGCGGGAATCGAACCTTAGGCCTCCCGCTTCATAGCCGGCTACTCGCCTACTGCCCACGGAGGCTGTCGACAAGTTGTTTACAAACACTATGTTATTTAGTAAAATATTAAACTTGAACTCGCCTCTTAAGAAAATACACGAGCAAAGTTTAAAAAGGCAATATTTCTAACTCAGCTGTGACAGGCACTACTCATAATGATTACCATTTCTTTTTATAGAAGAGGCTGGCGAACAGGTAAGCAGGTCACTTCCATAGCCCATGAACACCAAAATCCCTCGCCTCCTACCAATCCCAATACGTATCTTATAAAATCAAGAGCACATTTATGATTCTTCAGATAGTGGTCGTGTTCACTTAACATTAGGTGACCCACTTGCTCGTTCGCAGTTTGCCGACCTTTAGCTGTAAAATAAGATAAATTGGGTGGTCTGTGTGTACGTATTTACTTTTTAAACAAAGGCCAACAAACGAGTAATTGGGTCACCTGATGGTAAGCGATCTCCACCGTCCATATATATATTTTTTTACTAGCCCTGTATTATACATGCCCGATTGCTGGGCATGGACCTCCTCTACTGAATGAGAGGGATTAGGCCTTAGTCCACCACGCTGGCCTAATGCGGGTTGGCAGACTTCACATACCTTCGAAATTCTGATGAAGAGCTTCTCAGGTATGCAGGTTTCCTCACGATGGTTCCTTCACCGTCACAGCAAATGATAATTAACAATGAATACACACGTAACTTAGAAAAGTCAGAGGTGTGTGCTCTTGAGGCTGGTTTCGAACCTGCAACTTTAGTCTTAACAGTCCGTACCACTCCCCGCTGAGCTATCGCTTGCTATATCGATGAACATACACAAAAAAAATCATAGACAAGTTACCGACATTAAAAGAAGGTAATAATTATTAGGAAGGAAAGGGTGGGATTTGGGTATCCAGGAATTTTATTCACAGTACTAAATGCAACAGGAAGCTGACTAGTACCGCCCCGGTTGAGACAGCTCATTGATGATGTAGACAATTGTCTACATGGTGGCTCTACTAAAAAAACAAACAAATGTTTCAATAATTTTAATAATTATAGATGCCCATTTTATTTTAAAAGCTCGTATACAACTAATATATTTGTAATTCACTATATTATGTACAAACATTTGGTAACGCACTGGATGGCACTAGCACTAACATTCACATATATCACAACCTTATATACGAAATATTAATTAAATATGCGAAAATATGGGGAAATAAGGGGAAATATGAGGTGATGAGAAGATATGAGGCGAAATCTTGGGAAATATGGAGAAACGAGACAAATACAGGGGAAATCTAGGGAAATTCTGGATAGATATGGAGAGGAATTCAGGGGAAATATAAGGAAAACCAGGTTAAATATTGGGGAATATCATGAACCACATTTTTGTGAATTTTATAATTTGACGATGACTGTTACTTGTCTTCTTCAGCCTGTATCCACCCAATACTGAGTGTAGGCCTGCCTGCCTGCCTGTCCTGTAGACTGCCTTGAGCAGAACAAAATGGCGTGCAATGCAAGAGACCGTTACTTACTATCGTCATAATTAAATTTTCAATATCATTAAATAAGTCTAGTTACTTGATTAAATAAATGTTTATTGTTATCATAAATTACAACTTTCCCAAAATTAGGACCGTCTCTCACGTAGGAAGTCATTTTCTGGAGTTATTCCTTAAAGTCGAACATTCAGGTCTGTTAACCATTACTTCAAACCATAATTTGGAAGGTCAACTTTGGTTGTCACTTCAGTTAGGAATTCATTTCTTGGTGAAATTCCTAGAAGAAAAACTTAAGACAAACAACTTCTAGAGCGATAAGATGAACATTGTTCAGACGGGACAGTTTCTATCCTAGATTTTTTTATCCTGGTACGGCTAAGTGGTTACATCATCAAGAGATATTGCATCCCTCGACGATCGGCACAATTATACCTAAAGTTACTGGCTGACCTCAGAACGCGACTTGCCAGAACGAGTAGTACTTTCTGGAATTGTTGCGTATGAAGATGAAGGGAACCTCAAATGTGGAGCAGAGGAAATAACACATCAAGATTGGAGACATGTTCTCTTAGCACTCAAGAAGTCTGTTTGTAATTAAAAGTCTCTTTTTAGGTGTCATAAATATATCTAAGGACTGTCGTCCACTTCAGTCATAATATGATTCCTTAAATCCTAGACTGAGTTAGAAACTGCTTCTAGAAGACGTACTTGCTTATCATTAGAACTAACTTTTCCATGTCATAGATTGGAAAGTCCATCCTTCAGTCCAGTCAGAAAATATTTTTGGAAGCATTTCCTTCATCTTCAGGAAGTTATTCTTAGGGTTCAAGTTGAAAATTATTTTAGTCCTAGTCTTAGTACCGCATCAGGACTTCGCAAGACCTGGATTAATCAAGTATATTTTCTGTCTTGCTACCACTAAGGTTTCAGTTAAATAATCATAATTAAATTATCCCTAGATCCTCCATATGTCATAAGTCGAAGGCTCCGTCTTGGACTCCAGTGCGGAAGTACTCCCTGGAGTTGTTGTGTGTGAAGATGAAGGGAGCCTCAGGAGTGGGGCAGAGGAACGAACGCATCAGTACTGGAGGCACGTTGTCTGATTTGTTCCCTACTGGTTCCAGAAGGTTGTTCCAGAGGAGGTTCGCGGCTGAAAAAACGAAAATATAAATTAGAATCCACCAACAAGCTTGCTGTTGTTGTTGTAATTTCGTATAATGAATCAAATATCAAGAAACTCAAATCCTCCCTGGTGAAAGCTGAACATGACTCCCTTTGCAGAGACTCTCATGAAGGAGTATCATAGCTGTATCTTAATCTAGAGAATCCGTCAGCGGGTCCACGCGTCGTCTTCCAACAATGGCTGGACAGACGTCACATCGCGGCAACTTACCGAATGACACAGATGATTACGGACTATGGATGTTTTGGTAAGTACATGTGTCGCGTTGAACAGGCGCATGAACGGCTGCATCACTACTGTGGAGTTTCACTACCATAGATCACTCACCGAGTGCGTGTCCCTTCTGTGAGAAGTGGAAGCAGTCGTGCGTGATGTAGGACTGGTGGATGACGAGCGGCAGCGGCAGCTTCGGAGGGAACGGCGCGTTGAACAGACGCATGAACGGCTGCATCACTACTGTGAAGTCTGGACGGGTGTCGTACCGACCGCTTTCCACCTGGAATAATGGAAGACATTTTTAGTATTGAATTACCAGTAGGATGACAGTCTAAAATTACGATTTTAAGCATGATTTCAGCACCCTTGTAGAAGGCATTGGATGCAGGACTGCAGACAAGAAGGCCAATGCATCTAGAATTCCTTTCAAGATCATAGAAACCAATGATATTCTAGCGTTGATGACTATTTTTTGCAATTAAATTTAGATTTATCAGCTCCATCGCTTGTAAATACGTAGTTGTTAATTGTAAACCCACCAGCATGACCTCCGCCTTCTGGTAAAGGCGGGACATGCGCACGATGTCCTCGAGCTCGTCGCCTCCCTGGTGGAAGCACGAGCAGAACAGCGAGTGCATCAGTCTGCACATCATGGGACGCAGCACGCGGACTGATACTGACACATCTGAAAATATATACTTAAATACAGACAATCGCAGTTAGTCAGTTAAGCTAGAATCTAATGACATAATGAATGACGAGTAAAAAAATTATAGATAAGTAGTGTAAAGTAAGCTGAATATATTTTGAAGCATATGCAATATAGCACATAAAGGGGTAGAAGAAAATTTATGTCTAATGTATGGCGTGCTTGACTCGGGTTTTAGACAGGAATTACAATGAATTTACATCTTTTGCTACACTTCGCTGATTCGTCTACAGCATACGCCATTATCTTCAAACTTACCTAAAACTGGCACCAGATTAACAATAGTCCTAGGCAGGTTCTCCTGCAGGTAGTCCAGGGCCTTGGCCAGCTTCCTGGCATGAGCTGCTGGTGACCAGGAGACAGGGTTGTGACATGCTGCTGAACAGATGTCGTTGGCGCCTATGAACACCGTCACCATCTTCCAGTCTTGCAGTATGTCGATATCAGGGGACGCACGCATTCGAGCTACCACTATCTGCAATTTCGATTTAAATATATTATGGTAGACAAGCTGTTAATCTACCTAAAGAGTAGACTATCAAGACAATTAAGAGTGTATCACGTGCAGATAAATTACTAGTATATCTACAAGACAAAAAATAAACGATTCATAACAAATATTTGCTTTTGAACATTGTCACCGCCATGTCGGCTCTCAGGTTTTTCATGTTTATCATAGTTTCTTCAACATAGATATATGTTCGTTTAGAAACGATTAATAGGTAGATTGTCAAGAAAATCTCCGGACTAGTCATCATAGCCTGTAACTCTGAGAGGCTATGGCGGGGCCACCAGGTCGCAGTGCCGACCAAATGTATGGCTGGTCTGCCAACCAAACGGACGTCAGGAGAGACACCCACAACATGATCATAATCATCAGCGCATCGCTAGTTGCACCAACATAGCATCTAGCAACATAGCATCCCAATGAGGCTAGGTACAAGCTACATAAGTTCATAATTAAATAGAAATTCGCTGGCAAAACATTTGAATGACAATGATATGTAATCCCCGAAAAATGCTAAAAATCCGTTGAAAAAGAGTTGGCAGAAAGCTATTTCAGAAAGATTATTAACAGAAGGAAACTTGCTGACAAGGTCATAATCAAGTAAAAATCAATAGATATGCAGTTTAAATTGTAGGTGATTGACCAGCCTTAATAGAATTTGGCAACACGTAAAAGCTATCGAAGGCCAATGTCGAAGACACTACATCGCATGTCTATAAACATAACGGATACTGCATTGTAATGTTTTTACAGTTTTGAATTGTGAAAATTACTTTCCTGTGTAATAATTAATATCGAACGCATTGCATTACACCGCTAAAAGTTGTGAATATACTTTAACGGACATTTCAAATTCATTCAACGTTAGATCCATTTGGACTCTATATCTATTAGCTATTTTAAAGACATTGAAATAGGGAAACTTAGTGTCGTCGTAGTGACGTGAATGATGAAAGATTTCCACATACTCGCCACAGTAACTTCTGTAAACCAGGATCGACAGTGGTATTTACTTTTGTTGACACTGAGCAGTGTGAAGCTCGGAGAGTTTCTGGGAATGCTAAATTGCCTTTGTCCCGCAACGAAATTAATCAAGTATAAAGTTAGGGAAGAGTTGGAAATATAAATTGTCCACTTCCCTCCATAGCAAAGCAGTCATAAGGACAACTACAGCTGGAAAAGTGTGGTGTAATTTAACACTCCTGTCGTTAATGAAAGTTCAATAAAGCTAGTCAATACGTCACATCAGTCAGCAGCTGTTCATTACTTTTCAGATGCAAATAACATTTATCAGGACACCCTCCCACGACATCAAATCCAAATATTGTTCGACTTTAATTACGCTTTATGTTTACATACATACATACGCATTCACACTTGTAATCCCCGAAGGGGTAGGCAGCGGTGTAACCAGTACACCCGCTTTATGTTTATTCAGTACATATTTATTATATTTTTTTATTATTTTTTTATTTGCCGCATAAGATACACACATTTAAAACACATCAGATATAAGTAGCTACTATTTGTACAATAGGTTTGTTGAACACTGGTACCCAAAGTAAGATTTAACTTGTGTTATGGGTACCAGGGCTTGGGCTATGGGCATAATATGTATTGTCTTGTCCCTAATGCCTAATATCTTCAAGCGAATTTCAAAATTCAACATTCTCTTACGTCCAAGTGTCTTTACAACAAAGGGTCAAAGTATTCTGCAATGTTTATCAGATAAATTATAAAAGCACGTACAATGTACTAGTTGACCCCAGCTTACCACGAGGGCAACGTTACGTATATGTTTTCTTGTCCTTAATTCGAGTTCGGACAATAGATAATCTCGCCACTCTTTAGAATCTAGACGTAACCAGCATTACAATAATTGCTGTCATTAGGTTTTCTCACATCACCAAACACCGTTACATTGCAATGCAAATACTTATGGCATGTAGGTCATCTTGTGTTGATTTTACGCATAATATATTCGTTCCGTCTCATTTAATAATACCTGTTTGTAAAATGGATTTAAAGAACTTTCAATGTTTTTTGATGCAATAAAATACATTTTTTTACTACATAGTTTTTTTTGTTATAACAGTTGTATAACAAAAAACCCTGGAGTTATATTTATCCGTATTTTATGTTACTGAGCCGATACTGTTGAAAATTAAAGAGATGATGTCTGTCAAATCATGGAGACTAGACAAAGATTTTTTATAGCATATGGCTGTCAATCAAATGTTCGGCGATCTCTTCCGCCCTTTAACAATAATAATAATAACAACAATTCTTGAAAATTTATGAGTGCATCAGCAACTTCATAATAATCGAATGGGGATCCGGTGGTTTGCTAATTTAATTAACCAACACTCTTTACAACAATGTTCTTATGCTGTCAATACAATCTATTCATACCTTGGCCTGCTTGAATGCATCTTCGTCCGAGGCGACTGGAAAAGCCACGTTAAGCCTGGAGTTCTTAGTGACCCACTCCCCGGTGCCTGTGGAGTATCCACGCAAGTTTGGGTTGAATTCCTTTAAGATATTGGGTAATGTAAGGAACTCGCGCCATGATGCATCACCTCCTGGAACATGAAGTATGAATAAGGTTTAATTGATTTTATATTATATTTTTTGAACAAGTAGTTATAAAATACAATTACATAGTTATAAAATGCATTAAAATATGTTTTTTATTTCAGTGTGCCTCTTGGCAAAGGCCTCTTCCAATTTCCATTGTTGCCTGTCTTGAGTATCCCTTCTCTAATTTGCTGTCAACCTTAGTTCGTCTTCCCATCTTATGTGCTTTCTTCCATGGCTTCTTTTTCCCCTTGTATACCATTCCGTAAATGATCTGCTCCACTTCCCCTACCTGTCATGCATCATATGATCTGATCAGCTCTATTTTTGTTAGTCAATTCGTATCAATATGTCGGTGAGCTTTGTCTTGGATAGGAGGTTTGATCCTTTTACTAATCCCTAATTCCCAGGAGAAGAGTTTTTCGTACAATATCGCCTATATTACAGAAAACTCTCAGTTACGAGACTGCATCATGTAATGATGTACGTATGACTGTTATATTTTGTTTATTAATTTTAGTACTAGATTTTTCTCGTAGCTCTTTTACGAGGATAAAAAGTAGCCTATGTCTATTCCAGGTCATGGTCTACCTGTTTGACAAACATCCAAATCTGTTCAATCGTTAAGGTGTTTAACAAACATCGAAATTCACGAATATCAAAATTTCACAGATAAAATATTAGTTGGATTAATCAATATTTGCATACCCATGCACCACGACACTCCTCGATACTCCACGAAAGCTCCAAGCGCGAACTCCTCCAATGCCCCACTACCCGCCACGAGCGAGTCTCCTATCGCCGCGACCACGTCTATATCACCAGGTCGCAGGCGATGGACTGAGGTGGGACGAGTCTTACTCCTCCCCCATGAGATAGCGTCCTCACATGGGAACGGGGTGGATTGTGGTATGGCTCTTTGGCGACGAACGTGCGATCTCCGCATGGGGTAGCGAACTCTCCACTGGAAAGAAAGGTATGGATTAGTTCGAAAATTCAAATTAGTTTTTTTATACCAAAATGTATTACCATGTAAGAACACAAGAGGACAATGTCTTGCAGTAGGCTATAATGCTGTTATGAATGAATGAATAAGACAATGGTAACAACCCAGTGGAGTCGGCCAATTCGTACTGTAGACAAAACTGTCTACATCGTGACTCTACCACTTAGAAAAATTGTATTGACAACATTGAAAATATTCTAGCTATTGTATTTGAAGAACAACCTTCCTCTTAAGAGGCTACTAAACCTTCAATATCTCAATTATCCTCATGATTACCATATGAAAAGTCCAAGGTTACCATTTCACGATCACGTTCCATCAGGTCATCAGCAGGCCTTGCACGTCTCATTGAAATACTCCGTGCCTTGCATAAAATATAATTACATAATAAACACAATTGTCTTCAAAAAAGGATTGTTTTTTTGCTTTTGGTACACTATCGTTGCAAAATTTGATTGTTATACAATGTGTGCAATGATGGCATAAGGTTTTCCTGGCAATTTTGTCCTGTTTGTGAAATGTTGCATCGGTAGTGTCCTACTGTTTACATTTAGCATTATCACGATCTTATCGTCACAGTATTTGAGAATCTATAAATATATAAATAAAATAAATAATACACCCAACAGTCACACACATAGTCCTGACCCCGCACTAGGTTAACCTGTATCGTGGGTATCAGAAACTACGCGAGACTTGCGGTCCCACAACACCCAGACTTGAAACAAATATTTGTGGGTCACACAAACATTTGTCTCGATGCGGGAATCGAACCCACGGCCTCACCTTTAGCAGCCGGCTACTCGCCCACTGCGCCACGGAGGCTGTATCTATAAAAATCTGTTTGTGTTTGCATTATCCATACTACCTAATATATAAATGCGAAATTAACTCTGTCAGTGACGGTCAGTATCGACGCTCTGACATGATGTTATCAGTGCTCCAACATAAATTTCCAGCGGAGAGTATTTGTCCGGACACTCAGTTAAAAAATTAACGATATAAACCTAATTTATTGGTTCTGGTTGGATTTCTGGCAGGTAATGCCCCCCTAACCTAAAATTATACAGCGTTACGATCTGCGTTACTGTAGAGTGTCCTGTTTATTTACTTATGCGTAATAAAATAATTCACACTAAATTACGCGGGTAATATATTTTTATCACTTGTTAGGTTTCTTCTATTACGTAAAACAGCGGCAAGTCATTATGCTTGATATACTAATAAAAAATATATGTTATAACTAGCTGTTGCCCGCGGCTCTGCCCGCGTGAAAGCCTATTTCCAGGATTAAAGTAGCCTAGTGGGCGCATCAAGCAAGTCCCGGTGAGAAACGTGTTTGACAAAAATACTAATGTCGCTATTAAATAATAGGGGTTGATCGTAGAGAGTTGAAAATTTAGGGTTGTATGTATTTTTTTAATGCTGTATCATAAAAAAATAAAAACAAAAAAAATTGCCTAAAAAATTAAAAGTAAAATTTAGGGGTGGACCACCCTTAACATTTAGGGGGATGAAAAATAGATGTTGGCCGATTCTCAGACCTACCCGATATGCACACAAAATTTCATACAAATCGGTCCAGCCGTTTCGGAGGAGTATGGGAACGAACATTGTGACACGAGAATTTTATATATAAGACGAGAATTTTATATATAAGAAGATTACAATAATATTCTGTGTTATAAGAATAGTTGTTACGAAGTAAATGACAATGTTACGGAATAGTTTACTTTTACTAGACTTTAGAAAGTGAAGTTCGTCCCAACCTCATGGTGCAGTAGTCATTATTACTATTTACTAAGTTTTTCTCGCGGCTCTACGTGTTTTTTTGTGGGATATACAATCGTTTTTGAAAGTTAAAATATAATATGTTATTATTGTTATTGGACTATTACCATAATAGTGAAACCTGTAACGAAATCCATTCAGTTGTTTATAAGAGTTGCGTCAAAATAAACAGGTAGCAAAGACTCTACCAAAAATAAATGTAACCAATTTTAAGTCGGTGCAGTTAGTCAATTATTAGCAGAAAGCACCGATTTAAATTTAGTTAATTTTAGCTTTTTAGTCGGTTATTATTTTGTTAAAAAGCTTTTATTCTTCAATTTTGGTGAAACAATCATCAAAATCGCCGCTTATTAAATAAACAAAGGGTGATGTTTTCAACTCTTTAAGGGTGGAATTACTCCTTGCAATTTAAATGTGGTTAACTTTGGGCTTTGCCCTTTTGACTAAAAAAAAGAATAATCAAAATTGGATCACTCTGTTTGCGTGGTTCTACATACAAAATATATATACGTGTCGAGTTCATCTCTCTATTTTCTTTATTTCATCGGTTTAAGTCGGTATAGAGATCATAGCGTCTGCAGCGTGGCTCTACTATATAAATAAGGACTACTAAGTACTGAGTCTTTCTCTTAATCCGAATGCTTAAATACCAAGTTAAAAAAATAACACTGTAAAGCCAAAAATAACATTTTATATGTCTTTTATGGGTCTGTGTCTGTGCAACTACCGGTCAAATGAAATTGCACCGACGTTTCAGTGTTAATTTTTTAAAGTCGGTATTTAAGTTTTATTAAAACTTTTTACCTATATTTTTCATTTTTTAGTGATAGTTACAACAATAGCAATTCCTACACAACAACACAATCGCGATGGCTGTGCTGTTTTCCGTTGAGGATTGAATTTTTTACTCGGTACTCCGTTATCAAATCTTAACCAAATTTATATGGGATCATAATATAGCAGCTAAACTCTATCGAATATATTTTTTTCAACTAGATCGGTCCACAATCGTCGGAGAAATCGGTGTACATACATAAAAAAAGCGAAAATATAAAAGCCAAATTGAGAACCTCCATCTATTTTGTAGTAGGTTAAAAATACCATTATGCTATCAAATGCTGACATCAAAAACAAAACCACATTATACGTAATACCTGTTATAACATGCATTCTGCTGCACGACCGCACTTACTTATTTTAAATATACTATACGCACTCAAATCACTAAGCCACTGCAACTGAAACTACACGATGCAATTCACTTGGCCGGTGAGAGAACTGGATGGAGGGCTCTTACTACCTCGGCCTGATACGGTCACGATCCTCAGCATTGAGGGAACGACTGGATGGATGGATGGATACGCACTCACGCCTGTAATCCCCGTAGGGGTAGACAAAGGTGTAACCAGTACACTCACATTTCGCAGAGCGTATCTCCGTCCCTCGATGTGATAGGGGGCGAGCCATACCGGGTACAAATTTCAGACTCCAGGACATACTGAGCATTTCCCGAGACCTCAGCGGCAGCCTCAGTCGTAATGTGTACGCATTACAACTGCGCCACCGAGGCAGTCACTTATTTTACTTTATACTTACCCAGTATCTACTTATCCTAGGTGTTAATTCTAATTCATCGCGATATACTTATTCACGTCAGGCATCGTAAGATAATCAAAATATAACTTAGCAGTCCATAGCCGACAAATTAGGTGTCGACTATGGAATAGCAATCGCGTTGGCAATACAAATAGCATTTAATTGTGATTCACGCGGCGCAGTCGTGAAAGTGTATGTACAAGCGTGGAACCGTTGCAGACGGGCGGGTGTCGAAACGCTGGAATTTTATTTTACGGCCTATTCGCACGGTGTAGGTCGTAAAGTGTAGCAGTGTTTACATCACGTGTGAGTGGTAATTGAGATTAAGGTGGCTTGAAGCTTCATGGCATGTTTAGTCATGATGACAATCACCCTGGCACAGCGGGCGAGTAGCCGAGTATTAAGCGTGAGGCCGCGGGTTCAATTCCCGCATCAAGACAAAAATTTGTATGATTACAGATATTAATTTCGGGTCTGGGTGTTGTGGTCCCTCGTAGTTATTGATACCCATAATACAGGTTAACTTATTGTAGGCTCACAAATATGTGTGTGACTGCTGAGTGAATTTTTATGATTATTATAAGAGCCAAAGATTGTAATTTTTTTAGTTTCCTTGTAAAGGATAATTAATATCCTACCTTTTAGTCTGTAAATTTTACCACCATTAGGAAGCTACATTATCACTGAGTACTACGTTTTTTTTTATTGCAATAAAAATAAGTTTTTAGGGAGAGCGTTTGCGTCGCCCGTCTGCTAATCCAACATTGAGCAGAAAGCATGTGGCCCAAATTTTAGAGAGGTCAATTGGCCTATCAAAAGTGGGCGAATCGTTACCTAAAGATACAACCGTATGTCAACAAACGCATAACATTTCTAAGTGATATTATATGCACTTATGTAATGAATATAAAACGTGTGTGTACTACATATTCATGAGAAAAATCTACGAATTAAGTTTTATGACATTCTTGGTTTTATAATAAATCTCACACCACGGCACGCCAGATTTAATAGTGGGTTCCATGAACCCAAGGGTTCCGCGGACCAAATACACTTGTCAATAGATGAACACATTGGCACATGTAGCTAGCGTCCAAATTACGCAGTATTAGTATTTTTCTATAGCATAGACAGGTAATCGTGTATGTTGGTCACCTGATGGTAAGTGATCTCCACCGCCCAAGTGGTACACAATACCAGAAGAATCATGGACGCATTGCCGACCTTAAAGAAAAGGGATAATTAAGGGATATGGAAGGGGAAGAAGTTGTGGGCCTCCGGATATCTCACTCACCGTACAAAACATAGCAGCAAACCGCTACTTTATGTCGGTTATCTCTGAGAGAGTAACCCGGTTGAGCCAGCCCGGCCGGTACTAGATTCATGCTGTTGACAGAACTGTCTACAGCGGGGCTCTGCCACTCAAAAGTATACGTAGTAAAGGTTGTCTGGTAGAGATCGCTATTAGCGATAAGACCGCCTATTGTTACATTTATAATTTTGTTTGTTCTTTACTGTAATATTCTGTATGGTGTACAATAAAGTGTTATCTATGTATCTATCTATAGATATTCTATTTCCAATTCAAACAAATTCGTATAATAAATGTAATTCAAATCTTACTCTCGAGTCTCGGGTAGCCTTGAACTTACATTCAATTGATTTAGACCTAATATTTGAAACAATACCAGATTAATTATTATCATTTGGTTGGGTGTTCCATAAAAGGGATTTATTGATTGTTTTGTATCATTCAAAGTTTAGGATCCGCTATACAGAGGTCAACGTTTATAAATTGGATGATAGAAACATACGGCTGAGTTTCTGCTTATTTTCAGAACAGTAGGCATTTCTGAAGCACCGGTAGAGACGCGACGTTTCAATGTACTTAATATATTCTATTATTGACATGTGAAAGAACGCTTTGCTGAGATTTTTTGAATAAAATCCAATTTTTTGCAACAATTTAAACAGTAGACAAGATAAGTTCAAAAACGCGATGATGAACACAAGTCCATATGGCTTATTGGTAGATACAAAACGTTTTATTAACTGCTTACTTAAAAGAAGGGTGTTATACATTTGACCTCTCTATGTCTGTCTGTGTCTGTGTTTGTTACTTATAAAGTAACTAATTTAATCGAGATGGATCCTAGGTATGTTTGAAGAAAAACTATTTACCCATCGGAAACTATAAAATGTTTTTATTTGGTTTTTTGTTAGGCCTTTAAATTAGGTTATGTAGTACAAAAATGTACTTCCAGAGATCAAGCACACCGTATAAAGCTATACAACTATTAAATCTAACGACCTCCCGTGACCTTTCTATAGAAATTATAAAAATATATCGATAAAGCCTATTGGTTAGAGATGTCATAAAAAATTCTTCACCTTTTCTCGCAACAAAAGAAACTCACGTAACAATTATGGCACCTTTTGATATAATAGACAAGTTTGTAAAGAATTTTAATTCGTTGTCAAACCAGAGGCCTAATAATTTCTCCGATAAAATGAGTGTTCAATCATTGAGCATATACCTTCGTAGATCTACGCAATTATAACATAGATTGAACAACATTTAGTTTTGATAAACTGGCACAATAACTTTACTATACCTGAAGGTACATACGGGGCAATTTAAAGATCCATTCGACCTACAAGACTATCATATCCTCCTCCGTGGCGCAGTGGGCGAGTAGCCGGCTGCGAAGCGTGAGGCCGTGTGTTCGATTCCCGCACCGAGACAAATGTTTGTGTGACCCACAAATATTTGTTTCGGGTTTGGGTGTTGTAGGTTGGCAAGTCTCTCGTAGTTTCTGATACCCACGATACAGGTTAACCTAGTGTGGGGTCAGGACTATGTGTGTAACTGTTGGGTAAAGCCAACGCCTAAACCACAAAGATAAGATAAGTTGCAAAAGGAATATTAATTTTCACACACAATAACCCAATCGAAAAAAGCTATTCTCAAGCAACAATAGGTACCTACCAATAAATTCGTGTGAAAATTAAAACCGACAATTGTGAGAACAATTTGTTTAATGTTTAGGTAATTAGACACGCTGATCGGTTATACAACTAATTGGCATTTAGTGAGTAAACGAATTTACAAGAAAACCTGACGTTAAGGAACAGATATCTGACCTCATTGGTTGCGAATTTCGCAACTAAGGGTTTCTTGTGTGTAAATCTCGGTTGTAACTAAGCTTTAGGTAATAGAAGTTGTATTGCTTAGTCACAGCTTACGGAAATTGCAGCATTTGTGTATACATTTCATCATATGAACACAGCGATAGCTCAGCGGGGAGTGGTATGGACTGCGACACCAGAGTCGCAGGTCCAAAACCAACTCCAAGAGCATGCATTTTTAAGTTATTTGTTAATTATCGCTTGATTTAAAGATGAAGGAAACATCCTGAGAAAACCTGCATACCTGAGAAGTTCCTTATAAGAATTATGTGAAGTCTACCAACCCGCATTACGCCAGCGTGGTGGACTAACACTTAACCTCTCGCATTTGTCATTTGGGGACCCGTTCCTAGCAGTGGAACGTGTATAAAATACAGGGCTAGTATTATTATTTATTATACTTTTCGAACCTTTAATCACTTTAGTTTTAAGACATTGCTATGTACCTATTTAGCATAGCAGTAGGTACTGTAGTGATGTGGACTGGTACTATGAAGACTACCGGAAGACGAGCCCCGGAAGTCATCAAGTGATTAGATAACTGAAGTATAATGTTTGTTGTCGATTAATTGTATTTTATTGGACACAGCATTGTTTCGTGTGAAAGAAAGCTGCAATCAAATACTTTGAATAATTGTTAATAAGCGTTTGGACGACGTTCATCTAAATTGTTCAGTTACTTCCTTGCTTGTTCAATCTAAGGGCTTGTAGGTACTTAGAGGAGCTGGTTTTAGTAACAGCGTACTTAGCGAGAGAAGCCTTGAGGTCTTGTGTTCAATTCCTATGTCCGACAATCACAATTTGTGTTTGAGTTTTTGATTCGAAAATCACATATGATTTGCACGTGATTGGAATTAGTGCTTGTTACTATAGCGTCCTGTCACATAATGGGAATGGAGCAAATTCGGCGAGCTATGGGTATAGCACTGGTTGCACCTATATAGGTCTGCCTGCCGCTTCTGGGATATAAATGTTAGCTTATGTTTTGTCATAGAGGCGACCTCGAGGCGGACGGCAATACGAAAATATGCAAACGGGCAGCAATTCATAACAGCGCTTACACACTGATGACAAAATGTTTTATACTGCACCTGGTGGTCACACAGTCCAGTGCAGTCTAAATACAATACCGATCATCGAGAGACATTGCGTCCCTCAATGGTCGGAAGAAATAAAACGACTTGAAGTTACTGGAGATATACTGGCTGACTCTAAAATGACTCGACTCCAAGAACGAGCCACTTTAGAGGTTTATAACCATGTCTATTTCCGCCGCCAAGCAGCAGTGTGTAAGCACTGTTGTCTTTCTGTTTGAAGGGCATTGACACCAGAGAAATCACTGGGCATTATGAGACTTAACATCTAAATGTCTCGCGATGACGAGCGCAGTTCACTGCTATGCAGTGCTCTGTAATCCAGAGTTCTCTGTAACGTTGCTTCTGTTTACGGGCAGGCGATCAGCGAGCGACCTGATCGACTCGTCATTCAAGCTTGTTTTAGTTAGAGATATTCTCGAGAAAGGCCAGGTCTGGAGTACCCTAAACCGAAGTGCATGTATGAAAACATTTAATGAGAGTGCATGAGGCCAAAGTGGTATGCAAGGATCGTAGCAAGTGGAAATCCGTTGTCTCTGCCTACCCCTATGGGAAACAGGCGTGAGTCTATGTATGTATGTATGTATTTATGAAACATAAACTGAGCTGCTTTAACTCAAGTAAATTGTATCAATGTTGTATCAATATTGTAAATCAGTTTTGAAAAGAGCAACGTTAGAGTTTGTTGTCTGTTCTTCTCTAGCGAAACAGGATTCCGAACTGGCGGTAGAGTTAAAATTTGACTGAATCTAAATTATGTATAACATTTTATGGATTCAATAAATAATTTGAATTTGAATTTGAATATGTTTTAGGTACCTTTCCGCCAGCTGTTTCTCCATCCCACTAGCACCAGCTTAATCCATCCCTGGGTGCAATGGCTGATGTGATGTAAGATTGTCCGGGATCATTTCACTGAATGTCGTTACTTTGAGGAGTGATTTAACTCGAACCTGACTGCACATGACCGCACCGTTGCGGTTTCAACAGTTACAAATTGTTGACTGTATATTAAATTACATTTCTTAAGTAATTCTTAAGCAGAGATAGCTCAGCGGGGAGTGGTACGGACTGCCGAGATTAAAATCGTAGGTTCGAAACCAGCCCCAAGAGCATACACATCTTACTTTTCTAAGTTACGTGTGTATTAATTATTAAATCAGTTGCTTTAACTGTGAAAACCATCGTGAGGAAACCTGCATACCTGAGAAGTCATAAAAATGTCAAAGGTATGTGAAGTCTGTCAACCCGCATTAGGCTAGCGTGGTGGACTAAGACCTGCCCCCTCTCGTTCAGTAGAAGAGGCCCGTGCCCAGCAGTGGGACGTGTACAGAGCTAGTCAAAAAGTAATTCAATGTTACAAAGTTTTTTGGCAACTGCATGTCAGATAGAATCCATAGTAATCTACACTAATATTATAAACAGGAAAGATTTGTATTTTTGTATGTAACGAATAAACTTAAAAACTACTGGACCGATTTAAAAAAATCTTTTGCCGTTAGAAAGCTACATTATCACTGAGTAACATAGGCTACTTTTTATCCCGGAAAAGATATATTATATCAATCTCAATTAAATTCCGGACTTTCCCTCTCTATTTATGAAGTAAGTATTATACTTTATAGCAATAAAAAAATAACAAAACTACAGTCTTTGTAATATAAATAAAGAGTTGTTATGGTAATTCTTAACCTCAGTTTACAAAATGTAATTCGTTTCGAAATAAGCGAACATTCAAGTAAGTACTTACTTTCTGTTTCAAACATGGTACAGTACAGTTCGTTAAAAAATCATCTGAATTCTATTTATAAACAGACCAGTTTATGTGTAACACTTTTTAACTTATTGTATAAAAATGTTTGCGCAAATTGTCTGTATATTTAAAGTCAAGCGAACAATACTGTTACCTGATACAATTCCAGAGACAAGAGAAATCGTGAATGCATTTTTTGAAATAAAAGAGAGACTGGTTTAGTATGACAGGATCAGGGGAGTGGAATACAAAATAGAGTGGTAGACGCTGTAGACGGTTTTGTCTACAGCATAAATGGGCCGGCTCGTCCGGGTCTTCATCACTGTCTCACAGGAAACCGGCCTAAAGTAGCAGCTGGCTGCTGCGTTTCGTACGGTGAGGGAGATATCCGGAGGCCCAAATCCCCCTCCCCTTCCTATAATTCCTTAATTATCCCTTTCCTATAAGGTCGGCAACGCGCCCATGACCCTTTTAGTATTGTGGGCGTACATGGGCGGTGGAGATCACTTACCATCAGGTGACCCACTTGCTCGTTTACCGGCCTATGATATAAAAAAAACCTCAATCAACAAAAGCTGTAAGATTTTCATTAATCAATTTGAATGAAATTAAAAATAAATACAGCCAACAGTCACACACGTGGTCCTGACCCCCACACTAGGTTACATCTGAACAATGGGTATCAGGAACTACGAGGAACTTACTGACTGTCTGAAATCTATTCAGACTGTTCAAATTGCATGCAATATAACAGTTAATGAACTAAAATCTAATCGTGTGAACCCGCTAAGGATTTATAGGCAATGTTACTGAACACTTGACGTCGATTTTCTGTGAGCGAATCCTGTAAAGGAGTTTTCTATTCCATAGAGCATGTACCATATATAAGATCAAGTCTGCTACAAAAAGTGTTACCACTTTCAGAATGTGTAGTGAAGGTTGATAAAGATGAATTTGGTCGGAGGAATCAGCGGTAAAGAAGCTATATTAAAAGACACGACTTCTACCGGGAAATGCGGTACGTATAATATGACTTGGAATTAACCTCTATATACGTTTAGTAAGTATTTTTGTTGCATGATACATCATGTAATTCAATCCCCGGGACATGTAGAAGAGATATTGGGTTTTTCTATTACTAAGTGTCTGTATCAGCCCAGAGTCTGGAATTGTGTACATTGTGTCATGGGACGGAAATAAGTTCGGCGATATGTGGTTGTACTGGTTACACCTCTGCCTACCTCTTTGGGGATTACGCACTTAGCGTATGTATGTATGATACATCATAATAAAATAATGTCGGGCATTAAGAAGACGGAAAAATTCTTTGGTCTCATGAACGTACGACCGCAGTTATGATCATTAATTAAAATAATCTCATAGAAATCTATCAAATCAATATTCGAAAAATCGCAACGCATTTAACAATTAAGTAAATAAGTTGAAAGTTTAATTGGTTATCTAAAGACTAAAGTTCATTGTCGCAACACCCACAGTTACAAACTTTAGATTAACAAATTATAGGTAATGTTTTATTGGCACAGAGTTACCAGCGCTGCAGCGCTTAACACGTTGTAGCATTTAAGCTGAGATGGGACCATTTACGGCCTCACACAACTGATTAATAGGCATTCTTTGCCTAATATACCTGTTAGCCTATTGTAATTGTAAATTGTGTTTTAAGTTTTTCTCGTTTTGTATCTTGTCATGTGCAGTAGGTATTGTAGCTAAGCGATGTATTAGTCTTAGGTATTAGTGTGAGATACCGTAATAAATACATTTCTTTCTTTCTTTCTTTCTATATAGTTATCATCATCATCCACAGCCTAGGGGCCCACTGCTGAGTATAGGCCTCTCTCATATCATGATATTTGCCACGGTCCTGAGCTAGTCGCATCCAGGATCGACCCGCGATCCCAACAAGGTCGGCAACCCATCTTGCCGCCGGACGTATGGTTAAAATGATGCGTTTCGGCGATATTCGTTTTTTACCATTTAATAGGAATATTATACAGTTCTATGGTTAAAATGATGCGCTACGACGATATTAGTTTTTTACCAGTTCGTAGGAATATGCAATCAATGCCCAGCCACCTGATTCCGGTCAGTCACTAAAGAAAATAAGTAGCTATAAATAGTTTTTGAGTGGTAGAGCCATGCTGTAGATAGTTTGGTCTACAGCACGAATGGGCCGGCTCGACCGGGTCGTTACCACTACCTCACAGAATACCTACGTAAAGCTGCTTGCTGCTGCGTTTGGTACGGGGAGTGAGACATCCGGAGGTCTTAATTCCCCTCCCCTTCCCAATCCCTAAATCCATTTCCTTTAAGATCGGTAGCGCGCCCATGATTCTTCTGATATTGTGGGCGTACATGAGCGGTGGGGATCACTTACCATCAGCTGACCCACTTGCTCGTTTACCGGCCTACGCTATAAAAAAAACCTATATGAAAAAACGTTGTAACAGTTATGTATTGAACCATCATCATCATTACAATATGTCATATACGAAATATCCGAATATTATCGAAGCGCATAATTTTAGTTTTAGTATACTAGCTTTTGCTCGCGGCGCCGCCCACGTGAATAGTCTTTTCCGAAATAAAACGTAGCCTATAACCGTCTCCAGGGTCCCATCTATCTCTACAATCAAAATTCATCAAAATCGGTTCAGTGATTTAGGCGTCAAAGCGTAACAAACAAATAGATAAATATTAAAAATAAATATGAAAAATATTTTTTTTCAAGTATCCTATGTAGCTTTTTATACCTCCAAGAATATGTGTACAAAGTTTCATGATGATCGGTTAAGTAGTTTTCGCGTGAAAGCGTAACAAACAAACTTAGATTAGTATGAAGTATGACATTGTGCATCAGTGGTTGACACATCAAAACATTTTGCAAGTGTACCAGCGTGAGAGTTCTTGTATTACGTATGAACCGTTAACAGTCGATGCCCTTCTATCTGAAGAGTATGGTCAGCTTGTGAAATGAGCAAATTCGGCCAACCTTGATAATTTTGTGTGGAGAGAAAGGCTTATCCACATTTCTGCAACCGAATCAAATATTTCTTCACAATTGTATTTTTATTGACTAATGTGTGTCCACTAATGTGCGTGTAAGTGGGCCACCAACATCTTAGGCCCAAAGCCAATCTCACCAACACTTGGTACACTCTGCTAATTAACGGACGAGGCAATAGCGAAACTTGGTTGTCGTTGCGGGTTGTGGGGGTCAGACGGCGGGTCGCTCCATATAATTCCATATGAACCGTCAAATCATGATGCGACTGCCAAGTCGCAGGTTCGAAACCAGCCCCAAGAGCATGCAACTCTGACTTTTCTAAGGTACGTGTGTATTCACTGTTAATTATCGCCGGTGCAGGAAGCATCGTGACGCGACCAGCATACTTCAGACATTTTTCATAATATTTCGAAGGTATGTAAATCTGCCAACTCGCATTAGGCCAGCGTGATAGACTAAGGCCTAAACCCTTTCAGTAAAGGAGGCCCGTATCTTGTAGTAGGACTTGTATAATACAAGGCTAGTATTATTATTATAATATCATCTATAATAATCATGTCGGATTACAAATATTAAATAATTAATGCGCATGCGTAATCAGGGCGATTAAAATATTCTAATTTATTTTATTACATATAATATAACTGTTACATATTTGGTCGGATTAGTAAAATTACAGCAGTTTTAAGTTGGAAATGGATGCCGTAGTCTGATGCCAAGGCTATAAGGCAAATAATCTATTCGCAACGTCTTGTTTTTGTTTTGCTTTCTTGTTTTCTAAGCTGTATGCCAGGTCCGGCTTCTTTTTTTCCGCGGGGAAAATCCATCATACAGAGACCCTCCCATCCCGGGGGTGCAGGGATGGTTATGTCGGGCTCACCAGCCTTCGGACCTAGTTCACTACTGAATGACTGTTAGATCGGGACCCTAACCAATTCCTACGCCAGTATACCGACTAAAACCGCGGTGGCCTCCTTCGGCACTGGTGGGGTGGTTTCAGGGGATCCTAGTATACCTACTAAGACGCCTCCACTTCGCCGGATGTTAAGCCTCTGTATTGGGACCATTGGCATGTCTCCCACAAACCCATGTGAAAGTGATCATTAAGTTTCAGAACAAAACGCGGATAAGATTGACGCTGGACTGGAGAGAATTAATAAATGTGAGTTAATATGATAATTATGATTGGTATAGGTTTATCCTTAAGGTTGTCTGGAAGAAATCGCCGTTTGCGTTTTGACCACCCTTTGTATCACCCTTACTGTATGATCTTTGTTTATAATCTACCTACTTTATTTGGTGTGCAATAAAGAATATTCTATCTATCCTTTTTCCGCCATAGATTGTATGCGTGGTCGTCATCAACCTTTATTACTATTTTCCCGCCACTATGTCATGTAATGTAAACGATTATGACATAAGTGGCAGAGTTGCCGGCGTGTTATATCGGGCCCGATACTTGTCTACCTTCTGCTCTACATTGCAAGTGATCGCCTCGCATCCGCGTGTAGGGCATAAACTTGTTTACTAGTGAAGGTTTTATTACGAAACTAGGTTTGCTCGCGAGCACGTGTTTTTTATCCTGACTCGGCAGTGACTATATTGGACCCAGATGTTAAGTCCAAATGTAATGTCAATCAAGAGAAATTGCCATCGGATATTGCGTTCCTCGGCGGTCGGTTAAATTATGTGGGCCTGAAGATACTGGATGTACACTGGCTGACCCTGAAAAGTGACTCGCTATGGCAAATGAATGAACCAATATCGCGGGTTTTACACCATGTGAATGGTCATATTGATTCGGGTATATAAATATATCAGGTACTTTGTCATCAGCCACAAGTAAAGTCAAAATAAGTATAGGCCATTCAATTTTAATACAATAGTACAGAACTTGCTTTTTTGATACTGAAATGTTCCAATACCACAGTTTGAAGACGGCGGTTGCTTTCTTCCCACCGTCTTCAGACAGTGATGAATGAAGATGGAAAGCTTGAAATGAATTCGAAATTTTACTAAGAAGGTCCCTATAAACGTGAGTCCGTCTGGGCATGCACCACCGCTTTGTTTATCCTGTAGCGAAGACGCAGTTTCGTGTTACAATATTCTTTCATTTAATTAAATGAACATTTCCAGATACTACATTACTTGTGGTCCGGTTTATAGAACATCTCTGATCATCTCGTCATTTGGTTAGTATCATTATATAAAACAACAGAAATCAACACTTATTTAACCTACGGGACAGCATACCGTCTGAATCGTGACTTAGGCTGATATCTAAATAAGTATAAATCAGTGCTTTGTTATTTAAAGTTCTGTGTGATGTTGCTTCTGTTTATGACCAGGCGTGGCGCTTACCATCCGTCGAGCGACCGGCTTGTCACGTCATTCAAGCTAATAAATCAATAGACTCAACCTTCCAGAAAGTGAATTTGTTTAGTAAACTTAGTTATGAGTTCATAAAGTTCACTAAAGTTAACCTCGTTCCACGCAGTTCATTTTTAAAAAGGCGACAACATTGAATCATATACCTTTTAATTATTACTTGAAAGGTAAAAAACGAGAGTAAAATTAATAAAATTAATAAAATACACATATTTTGTAACTGTTTTCAATGTGAGTCGAACGTTACAAGGTGATCTAGTTACTGTATTGTTAATTTCGACTTAGCGAAGTCAATTAGCTTCGAAATAACTTAAATCAGTCGAAGTTTTCTTTATAGATCTCCTTGGATTTTAGGCATCGCTATGATAAGCCATGAAGTCTCCCTGGAGAGGTTACTTCCCTGATTTTTTTAATGGCATATCCTGGCAAACGAGGTTGTGGTTCACCTGATGGTAAGTGATCTCCACCGCCCATGTACGCCCACAATACCAAAAGAATCATGCGCGCGTTGCGTACCTTATAGGAAAGGGATAATTAAGGGAAGGGGAGGGAGATTTGGGCCTCCGGATATCTCACTCACCGTACGAAACACAGCTGCAAGCTGCTACTGTACGCCGGATTTCTGTGAGACAGATATTATTCTGGTGTTTCCAGTCAATAGTCATTGTTCGATGGAAAGACGTTCATATCCTACTTCCTACATACATACGTACTCACGTCTGTATTCTCGAAGGGGTAGGCAGAGGTGTAGCCAAGTACACTCACATTACGCCGAACTTATTTCCGTCCCAAGATGTGATAGGACTAAGCCCATCGCCATACCTGGCACAATTCCAGACTCCAGGCTCGTAGTATTTCGCGATAGAAAACCCAATATAATTTTACCCGACCCGGGGATCGAACCCGAGACATCAGCAGAGCAGTCGCACCGCAAACCTACACATTACAACTGCGCCACCCTGACCCAGGTAGTCATACCTATTTCCTTCTAATAAGATGTAAATGTGAAAGTTTGGATGTTTGGAAGTTTGTGAATTTGGCTGTGTGCCTTCAGCTGGACGGATTTGAATGAAATATGGAACACAGGTAGACCATACCTTTATTAGGACACAGGCTATTTTTATCCTGAAAAAAAAAAACATTCACTCGGGCGGACACGCGAGAAAAACCTAGTACAATCATAGTTTCTTTGACGTTGAAATCTTTGAAAATCACTAATTGACTGCCTCGGTGGCGCAGTTGTAATGCGTACGCGTTACTATTGAAGCCAACGCTGAGGTCTCGGGTTCGATCCCCGGGTCGGTTAAAGTAGTATTGGGTTTTCTATTACAAAATGCTCAGTATCAGCCCGGAGTCTGGAATTTGTGCCCGGTATGGAGATAGGTTCGCCCCCATCACATAAGGGACGAAGATACGCTCGGCGAAATGTGGGTGTACTGGTTACACCTCTGCCTACCCCTTCGGGGATTACAGGCTTCAGTGCGTATAAAAGTACAATCACTAATTAAAGAAACATACCAGAATTTCTAACCTTAATAACCCAAATTCATTAACTCGTTTCGCGCAACATGTTTCACAGTTCAACCAAGGACACCGTTGCGTTGCGGTTTTTTCCATATTGTATGATTGTATGACACACCGCGTGTTTTCTATTTTGATAGCCGTCAAGCATCGCCGCGGGGCATTATAAATCAAAATACTAGTAATGGCGCGTCTTCATTTTAAACCTGTAAAAATTGATATTTCGTATATCTAAGAGACTGACATGGCGCAGTTGTAATGCGTACGTGTTACGACTGACGCTGACACTGAGGTCTCGGGTTCGATCCCCGGGTCGGGTAAAAGTGATATTTGGTTTTCTTTTACGAATTGCTCAGTATCAGCCCGGATTCTGGAATTGTGCCTGGTATGGCGATAGGGACGGAGGTACGCTCGGCGAAATGTGGGTGTACTGGTTACACCTCTGCCTATGATTATCTGAGAGAGAAATGGAAAATCCGCAAACATAATTCATAAACTCGCGCCAGGTCTGTATTTCAGAAAGGGTAGACAGAGGTGCCCCACGTTTCGCTGAGCCTATTTCTGTCCCAAAATGAGATAGGCATCCCCTGTCATTGGGAGCGAGCCCATCACACATGGCGAGAAAGCCATGTGTGATTTTTATATTAAATATTTGAACCCAAAATGATTGCTCCACCAGGCATTTGAACCCAACACCTCACGGTTTCTCATCCTAAGACCAAAGGGTGAACATAAGTGAAACAATGAAGCGCCTGTTTTACTGACACTGCTAACGCCGTGGGGAAAGCATAAGTCGAAATATTTACACGGGATTGTCGAATTTGCTCATAATAATTGTAACTGTAAGGCCAAAACCTTCGATACGTGTTGAGCCATAACCAAATTGTTTTATGTGAAATGTAAAAAAATGCGGTATTATCGAAATACGGTTGGTTCTTTTACCCCTGATTCGTTGCCGCGATGCGAAAACTGCGGTCGCATCTAACAATTGGACACAATAACAAAATCATGATGAGTGTGTTGTCCGTAGAGGAGTTTAATATTTTTGCTCCGTACTCCGTCATCAGATCTTAACCAAATTTATATGGGAACACACCGTAGTTAAACTCTATCGATTGAAATTTTTCCAACAATATATGTCCACAACTGGCAGAGAAAGCTATGTACATGCATAAAAAAGAAAAAAAAAATATGTATATTGTTTAATAAACATATATATACGCGCCGAATTGAGAACCTCCTCCTTTTTAAAGTCGATTAAAGATCAGTAAATACAGGCCAAAATTAACACAAGGAAAACGAAGCAACATATTCTTAAATGGTAATCTATCTCACCCAAAACACTTATTATAATTAAGCCCCAATTGACGGTTAACGCAAAAAGCTCTCAATAACTGACCGGTTAAACGGTGTTATATAATAACGTAGTTAATGTATTAACCGTAATACTTTTTCATTGACCACGTTGTTATCTACATGTTTACGATTTCATCATTTCGACATAATGTAGTCTTTGGTACTCATAAAATGTTACGCACAATGGCACTTGCATACATACATAAGCTCACTTATCCCTGAAGGGGTAGGCAGAGGTGCATTATTTTCACTGTATACACACAGTGATTGCACGGGTTTCAATGTCCTAATCGCAACACAACAGTGCTTACACACTGCTACTTGGCGGCAGAAATAGACAAAGTCATGGTACCAATCCAGACAGCCTCTCGCATACTTGTGGGTGGTAGGGTAGGCCCCTCCACCCAGCACCACCTATGTTTTAAATAGTTATAGTCTTTTGAATTACTTATAACTATAACACCTAACACACACATAACATAGTCAGTCCTAGCCCTGACCCCACAGTAAGATACGAATATCTTGTAAGTTGTGTCATAAGTACTACTAGAGACATGGTCCGTATCAATCACATTAAAATAAAAATAGGACTTTTTATTTCCTAATTTATTTTGGTATGATAAATCGGACCAAAAACAAGCCCACTGAGTTTGACTAGCTGGAGCTTCTCAGGACTGGGTCGCGCCGCGTAAAATCCAGTGGTAAAGTAAGCCCATTGAGTTTGTTTCGCCGGGTCTTCTCAGGTTGGGTCGTTTTGGATCCGGTGGTAGTTTTAAACCACGTGCCGTTTCGGTAATGCCTATGGTCCATATCGACCTTTAAAACAGAAAAAACAACAATAATAATAATACTTAACAATTCTGGACTAATATAAAAATATTGTAAACTCTATAGTTGCCCAGTGTATTTTGACGATGCTATGTATGTTATGTATATATTAGCTGATATGATTTCTGTACTTACATAAGTTTCTTTATTTTGTACTGACTTGTCATAAGCGCTATTTTAATTGCCTACATGATGAATAAAACTATTTCATTTCATTTCATTTCGGTGCGGGGATCGAACCCGCGGCCTCACGTTTCACAGTCGGTTACTCGCCCACTGCGCCACGGAACCTCCGTTTATTGTTTGTCATTGTTTATAAATTATGTGTAATTTTTGCGCGCTAAAAAATAAAGTGCCGCGCCGTACCCTCTCCTAGTTAATTTCGGTGACACAGGCATAAAATGCAGTTTATAGCATATAGTTTCAACTCATATGACTGAGACATACATAGACTGACTTCCTAAACCATTGTAAGAACAAAGCAAACGCAAGTGCGGCCGTAAAATAAACATAAAAACAACTGAACATATACAAAACAAAATGTATGTCTGTTATCTGTATGACTCGTTATTATTAAACAATTATTGAGTACTACTTTCAACTATTTTCCTTTACAATGAACATCTTATCTTGTTAGTCTTACTATACTACGAATATTATAAATCTCCTTCTTCTTCCATCTGCCCTTATCCCACTCGCAGTGGGGTTGGCGCAATATACAGAAATATTTGGCTTGTAGTTTTTACGACTAGGCGCCTGCCTGACGTCAACCCCTCGGGGGAGAAAACACCCAGATCCAAAATAAGTATAAGTAGATTACACAAACATTTGTCTAGGTGCGGGAGTCGAACCCGCGGACTCTCGCTTCACAGCCGGCTACTTGCCCACTGCGCCACGGAGGCCGTCACTACTTTATTTTTTAAATATTATAAAGAGCTAAAGCTGAGTTAGTGCTTCTTCTCAGACCAGTAGGCATTTCTAAAGCAATCGGTAGAGACGTTTCAACGTAATCTTTCTAAAACTGACGTGTAAAAGAGCCCTAGCAATATTTTTTTATATTTTGAGTTTGTTGGATGTTTTTGAATTTGTATGTTTATTAATCAATCACGCCTTTACAGTTGAAAGAACTTTAGTAGATAAAATTTGTAATACAGGTATAACGTGACCTAGATTAGGACATAGACTACTTTTTAACGTTGAAGAAAGACATTCACGCGGGTGGAGCAAACACTATTGGACGAACAAAGTTCCGAGTTACACACTCTAATGACTCTGAGTAAATACTAAGGTCTAAGGTCTAATGTAATCAACTGAGTACAATGCTCTCTGACCAACGAACAAACAAACCGGAGTGGGTTCTCAATTGGTCTGTATATATACAATGTATTATATAGTATGTATATTTTAAAATCATTTTAATTTACTTAAACATACAAATATAATTTGCTTATCAAAAAAATAATTTATAAAGATTTATAGACGTTGCGTTTAATGCAGAAATAGATCAAAGAAAGTCGCAGATAGAGTCGGTATTGTACGAATCTATTTAGCTATCGTATACGCTATAAATCAAAATAACGATCTGACGGCACTCGTACGCTTAGAAGGTACGTCTGTACGCAGTTTCGAAACACAAGTACTATTCAACATTACATAACAACCTATATATAATAAGATATTTCGATATTAATGTAAATAATTTAATGGCGTATTTTTGATCATAGCCTTCAACGAAAATAAATTGAGTGTGGCTCTGAAAGTAGGAACCGTGTTATAATCAACCTACAATCAACCATAATTGATTGTTTATAATATGTTTAAATACATGTTAAAATAAATCACGGATGTAAAAAAAAATAAAAGTTAATTACTCATGATAAAGCTAAATAACTTTTATTTATTTTAAATCTCTGTAAGTACTAAGGTCATACTGTTCACAGTAAACAGTTGAAAATTAAATTCTATACCAGCAAAAAAGTTTCCTAAGATAAACATATAAGTATTTTCGCTATGGGAAAGAAAACAGCGGGAGAAAAATAGTTGCATGTTGAAGAAGGGTGCGATGTGCTATAGGGCGCAAGCCACATACTCGTAGAAAAAGTAAGACAGGACGAGGCCGTGGGTCTTCGAATTATTTTCATACAAAATACGCAATACAACTACAATCATCGTGTTCCGTTCAAAAACTCCAAGTTATTGCTAGAAGTAGCCACGGATTTGCCAGTACTAAACTTGTGGCAGGGAGTAGGAGAAAAGCGTAGAGCTCACAACCTCTAGGGCTACTGTGCAAGCCACATAGAAAACTATCATGTAAAGATCTACGAAGTACCTTAGGTACTGTGAAATGAAATGAAATGTTTTTTTTTAACTGTACTTTATTTCATATAAAATATCGTAGTTAAGGAAGCAAATGGCATTGCAAGCTAATAGTTAGGTGTGTGCAAGCCGCGCTGGCCATGGTCGGCGCCAAATCCTTACGCTTTTTTATTACTCCTTACAAACATACATACATAGACTCACGCCTGTTTCCCATAGGGGTAGGCAGAGACAACGGATTTCCACTTGCTACGATCCTTGCATACCTCTTCTTTATTACTCCTTGCTACAAATTATTTCAACCTAGCAAATCTGTGACGATTTTCAAGTTTTTAGCAATAATGGGGATTTATCCGCTTATGATCCTCGAGGTATTAAGAGAAAAAGGCACTCCAGAATACAAATTATTTACTGAATAAAAAATATTATAATAACAAATATTGAAATAAAACTAGATGATACGGATTTTATCGCGGTTTAATTTTATTTTATTTTAGTCCCGACTTTTCGAAAGCTTTTTAGCCTTCGTGGTCACGGGAGAGACTGAGTCTATTTCAGTGAGTTTTATTTCAATGTGTAATATTCGCGTAAACAATAGAAATCACTATTATAAATATTAAAATAATTTTAGGACAGAATCAGGTGTATCGCTGCGTCTTTTGACTACAAAGTAACCGACCAATGAACAACAATATGATGTTCATTTGCAGTACAGGTTTAGCATGTCGCACGATAGTAAAATTTACGCACCCGGCACCGTTACTCGCTGAACTCTATAGCTGTATAGGCGATAGTGAATTTGTTCGCACATTTATTTTGGGACTGTGATGTGAAGAACTTCTCTTAATGTAAAAGTTAGGAAAACACAAAAATCTGAGATATTATAAGACGATATCATTATGATGACATGACTGCCTCGGTGGCGCAATTGTAATGCGTACCTCCGGGTTACGACTGCTGTGCTGAGGTCTCAGGTGCAATCCCCGGATCGGTTAAAAGTGATATTGGGTTTTTCTATCCTGAAATGCTTAGTATCAGTCCGTTTATATTTAAAGTGGTAAAGCCTCACTGTAGACAGCTTTGTCTACAGCATGAATGGGCCGACTCGAACAATTTGTTGCCACTGTCTTACAGTAAACCGACGTAAAGTAGGTACCAGCTTGCCGTTTCGTTTCCTACAATGAGTAAGATATCCGGAGGTGCATCCTCTTCTCTTCCTAACCTCTAGGAATTTAGGAATCATCAGGTGACGGGTATCCATTCATAAATATCTATTATCAATTGGAAAAAAATACCAACTTGTTTCAAAAGGATGAAGACAATGTGTGCAAAAAACCCAAGCATATAAACGTCGTTGCGGCAATCAGGATACAATAGTAACCTTCGATTATGACAAATTTAACATATGAAAAATTTATATGTATTATATTGTACGGAATGTTCTTGATCCGGCATCTGTGCTACTTATTGCAAAATTTCATCATATTAGACTGACTCATTATACTGTGGTTTGACCTCACACGTAGAACATAATTGAATTCTAATTCATCTGCAATGTCTAGCAGTTATTCGCCTTATTGGTCTGTAGCTTATTTAAGCTGTGAAACCGATGATATGATATCTGACAATTATAAATTGGGCGCAATAAAATTAAAAATACATGTGACATGCAATATATATAATAAGCAGCGATAGCTCAGTGGGAAGTGGGTTTTTTATTTTATTTTATTTATTTGTCTTTTACACCTGCCATTATTAATTATGTGGCAACATTGAAAACCTAAGTACTAAATAATCTATTTAATTTTTTTCATTTACTATTAAACCTATTTTTTCATTTATTAAAGGTTTTAGTGGGTAGTGGTACGGCCTGTTAAAACGAAAGTCGCAGGTTTGAAACCAGCTCCAAGAGCATGCACCTCTGATTTGTCCAAGTTTCGTGTGTATTCACTGTTAATTATAGTTTGCTTTAACGAACATTTCGTGATTCGTAAGCAAACCATACTTGAGGAGTTCTTCATAAGAATTTCGAAGATATGTAAAGTCTGCCAACCCGCTTTAGGCCAGCTCGTAGTGTGGTGGACTAAGGCCTAACCCCTCTCATTCAGTAGAGGAGGCCCATGCCCGGCAGTGGAACGTATACAGTACTAATAGAATTATATGCACAATATGACGATAGACTCGCCCCTATGCCCCTAACTTTTTTATGCCAGAGGACGGCAAACGAGCAAGTGGGTCACCTGATGGCTTACCATCAGGTAAGCCACTCTATCTAGATTGTAGATGTTCTAGGCGATGGACATCACTTATGATGTCCATCGCCTAGAACATCTACAATCACTGATGAATCGCATTGCGGACTTTAAAGGAAAGGCATGATTAAGGGATTGGGAAAGGGATTTGGGCCTCCGGATATCTCACTTACCGTACGAAAAGCAACAGCAAGCTGCTACTTCACGTCAGTTTTCTGTAGTGGTTACAACCCGGTCGAGCCGACCATTCATACTGTAGACAAAATTGTCTACAGCGTGGCTCTACCACTTTAAAATAGAATCCATCGTGGGTAACGAACTAACATACATTAGTTGTAGCTTGGCCTACCCCTTCGGGTATGTGAGCGTGAGATTACGTAGTTATTTATAGCACTTGTATTTCTAAAGGTCTATCTAGATTAGGATAGAATTGGAGTGTTTTTACAGCAGATGGCCGGCAAACGAGTAAGTGGGTCACTTGATGTAGGCTTATAAGTGATGACAGCCGCCCGTGGATACTTACAATTTTAGAGGATTCAGATATGTAGCAGACATTAGGAAAGAAAATAACGAGTTTTTTTTACTACCGGCAATCTGACGTACCTACTAATATTTTGCTGTTTTGTGTCGCTTTTATGCCTAGTTGTGTTGTATGAGTTCAAAATGCGGAAGTAAATGCTCAACATTGAACCACCAGTTAGTAGTCCTAATATATATTTTTTTGAAAAGCATGTTTCAAATAACAGCCAAAGTTTTTAGGTACATGTAATAAAATTACAAGCAATAATCATATTAAGTTGTCATGAAAATAATGTAATGTTAATATACCTACACACTAAGAAGCCTACAGAATATTTTTGTGTACGATATACCAATTTTTTTTTTTTTGTTAAATCTGTAATACCTATCGATTAATTTACTAATTAGCTTTTTTATATCCGAATCCGGAGTTCCGACTTTTGTTATTAACCTCTTGCATATGTGTGCACTCATGTTCATATAAATAAAAATACACTTTTCTTTAGCTTTAATGAAATACATAAAATTAAACTACATAATGTTCATAGTCATTTTAAATTCATAGTATAATCATAGTCGTCTGTGCCATTACATTTTTTGTTTATTACCAGCTTTTTAGAACAAATTTCATTTGCAACCTCATTTCCTTGAATATTTCGTAACATTACTATGTATATGTTACAAAATATATAAAATATCTGTTAGATAATCCATTGCGTGTGATACGATGTTTTATTTATACAGTCATAAACACCATAAATTATGTTATGTCGCCCAAGAGAGCAGTAATTAATTAATAAAAACGATATTATGACCTGATAAAAAATATAGTTAATTAGGTCCGCCATAATCTGTAGTGAAAGTAGTTAATATTTTTTCGTTTCTTTTTGTACCTATAAATCGTATTAAATAACATTTTAGGTGCAGTTTCACGTTGTAGATTCCATACATAGATATAATATACATATCTATAATTCCATAGATGGATAAGATTTTCCAACGCTTTTATACACTAACATAAAAATATTCATTTAGCGCTTTAACATTAATCTCAGTTATTAAAATAAGCATTTTGTGCTTATTTCAAATAACATGTAATAACTAGATAATAATAAAATACCTATGTATAATTCAGAAATGCATTTATTACGACTCAAGTGCAATGTTTTATTTTTAATTAATGATCAAATAAATGACCAAGGGGCTTTTAATCGTGTATATGTTTTTATTCAATTCTGGATTAAAATAATTAAAGATAATAAAACAATATTTATAATTTTCGCTCACCACATCTTCAATAAACGTGAAATTAGTCGCGGTGATGATTTCAGTCAACAGCAACAGTTGACCGAGCGCCAGCCACATCTTGGTGGACGCATCACGATACACCACACTATTTCACAAACACCTTAAATTCAAAATCTTGTCATTTTTTAATACGTAAGTTTTAAACGCGACTGTGCACGGCGCGAGTTTGGCGGGAAAATGTGCACGCATGCGCGGTGGAGGCTCTCGCGCCTCATATTGCACAATAGATTAGAACTCGCACGCTGACCTTACGCGGACTTGTCCCCGAGACAGCGGCCGCATGCTTAATTACGGGATATTAGTGAATACATACTTTCATAGAATGTTTATTAAACCAGTTAACGTGTTAGTAGATCGATAATGTATAGAGCTGCTCTACAATTTAAAATTTTAACAATATATGTAGCAAAGGCAGAAGCAATCAAAAAAGGATTTGAATTATGTTTATAATTTTAAGAGAAACATAAAGCTTACCTACGTGCAGAACCTATGTATTTAAAATATATTAAAAACATAAGTACCTACTACATATAAAATATTAACTTTGTTTTAGAAATTGCCCTCATTTCCCGGGGCATCCAGCTCTACATTTTATGTTTTTTTTTAATGCATAGGCCGGCAAACGAGCAAGTGGGTCACCTGATGGTAAGTGATCTCCACCGCCCATGTACGCCCACAATACCAAAAGAGTCATGGGCGCGGTGCCGACCTTAAAATTTAAGGCATCGATATAAGGCAAACTTAATTTATTATCAGATTTTGGGCATTAAATTATTCTAGATGCAATATTTACAGTTTTCATTGTTATTATTCCGTATATCCATTGTGATTATTTGCGAGAAATAATTTTTATCCATTTAATCGAAGGATCGGGCTGCAATTTTCAAAAAATCTAAATTAAATTGAATTTCGCGGACTAGTTCCGAACTTCGTTTTCCAATGGACAAAACAAAATTTTAAAAGACTGCCTCGTTAGCGTAGTTGGAATGTGTTCACGGTACCAATGCCGTGCTGAGGTATCGGGTTCGATCCCTGGGTCGGGTAAAAGTTATATTAGATTTTTCTATCACGAAACGCTTAGTGTCAGCCCGGAGTCTGGAATTGTGCCCGGTATGACCTGCCCCTATCACATCATAGGGCAGAAATAAGGTCGGCGAAATGTGGGTGTACATACTAGCTACAGGAAGGCACACTTCGGGGAATACAGGCGCTAGGCGTGAGTGCGTATGTATGTATGTAAAATTAAAAGATAAGAAAAATATATGTCACGAAAAGAAGTATTATAATATTATTATGCCTTGACCTATCATAATTAATGGAGTTGGTTATTTATAAAATTCATGGATCGATTTACTCAAAATAAATTACAGACATGTGTTTCTAATATATATAAAAGGTAATTTTTACCTTATAGCGTTGACTTAAATTAAGATATTTAAAGTTCACACAAATATTTTAATCTATGCACGAATATCTCATCATTCGGTGAGAATCAGAGAGCGGAAATATGAATGTCTGCTAATGGGCTATTTCATGCAATAATTATCAATTCAATTACATTAAATGTGCGTAATGTGTGTACATAATGTATTATTCAACTTTTTTTACGTTAAATAAACATTTAGATTTGAGCTTAAATATAAATTGTTACGTTTACACCAACTATTAATTAATTATTAGTCAGATTTTTACGAAAATCGAACATCCTTATGCAACCCTACATTTATGCCTGTTTCAAATATTAAAAAAATATTATTGTTTAACCCCATAATTGCAAAACAATCAATATCGATAGTAGTCGGGAGTAGAAACAGGATACATACATATGCACTCACGCCTATAAACCCCGAAGGGGTAGGCAGAGGTGTAACCAGTCCAGCCACATTTCGCCGAGCTTATTTCCCATGACGTGATAGGGGACGAGCCTTATTTGGCAATTTCAGACTCTAGGCTGAAATGCTCAGTGCATTTCGAAATGGAAAAACCCAATATCACTTTTACTGACCCGGGGATCGTACCCGAGACCTCAGTACCGTGTACCGCCGAGGCAGTAGAAACAGTACCTAATTAAATAAATGGTAGAGACACGCTGTAAACTCTAATAACTAGGTACAGTAGGAATAGACCGCGGCCGGCTCGGCCGGGTTATTACCACTGTGTCACAGAGAACCGAAGTGTAGTGGCAGCTTGCTGTTGCATTTCGTAACTCAGATTTCCGGAGGCCCAAATCTTGATTATTCTTCTGATATTGTGAATTGAATGCGCATGGGAGGTGTAGATATCACTTATTCAGAAAGAAAAAAACATTTATTAGACCATATATTGAGGTCAACGCTGAGGTCTCGGGTTCGATCCCGTCGGGTAAAGTGGTATTGGGTGTTTCTATTACAAAATGCTCAGTATCAGCCCGGGGTCTGGAATTTGTGCCTGGTATGGCGATAGGCTCGCCCCCTATCACATAAGGGACGGAAATACGCTCGGCGAAACGTGGGTGTACTGTTTACACCTCTGCCTACCCCTTCGGGGATTACAGGCGTGAGTGCGTATTATTTATTTAATGTCTATATAGTATATATACTATATACTAGTTTGTGTGAACCACAAATATTGGTCTCGGGTCTGGGTGTTGTGGGACCGCAAGTCCCTCGTAGTTCCTGATACCCACGACACAGGTTTACCTAGTGTGGGGTCAGGACTATGTGTGTGACTGTTGGGTGTATTTATTTATTTATATAGTCCCACTGGAGCGTAAAGGCCTTCCTCCCCTTTTTGCAGTACACTCTGTTCCATGATTTTTGGGACCAACTATTTATATAGGTAAGCCCAACTCGCCATCAACCTCCCAACCTGGGCCCACCGCGTAGTCGAGCTCACTTTGGGACCCACTTTGTAGCGATCTTAGCCCACCATTCGTCGAGCATGCGACACGTGTCTGGCCCAGTCTCATTTCAGTTTAGTGTCTCTATGGGCGATATCTGAGAGCGTATTTTCAAAATCAAAATATTTATTGAATCTATAAAAGTTATATATCATTTAACAATCTTCGTGGAGCTGTGGGCGAGTAGCTGATTGTGTAGCGAGAGACCGCAGGTTCGATTCCCACACCGAGACAAATGTTTGTTTCGGGTATTGGTGATGCGGGACCGTAAGTCTGTGATAGTTTCTGATACCCAGTGAGGAATATGTGTTTGATTCTTGGGTTTATTTATTTATTATTATGTAGAATTATTAAATTTTTAACTCTACCGCCACGTTCGGAAGGCTATTTCGTTAAATTAGAACAGGCAAGAAACTCTAATGATGCTATTTTCAAAATTCATTTACAATATTTGCACTACCTTCTTCTTCTTCCACCTTCCCACTCCTTATCCCACTCGCAGTGGGATCAGCGCAATGTTACAGAAAGATTTGGCTTGTAGGTTTTACAACCGGCCGCCTATCTGTCATCCTTTCTGGGGAGAAAATACCCAGACCCGATCATATATTTATTGGATCAAACATTTGTCTCAGTGCGGGAATCGAACCCGCGCCATCTCGCTTCACATCTGGCTACTCGGCCACTGCGCCACGGAGGCTGTCTGTGCTTATGTATATGTATGGAGTCTTTAACCAAATGACCAAAAGAATATTGGTTTTTAATACTCATTTAATTATGTATTCCGCATATCGAAGTGGAAGCCGCTCCGGGTCACTATCGAATATTTAACTTGTTTATTGCATATTGGGCAATAATGTTCCACTAATTTATGCTTCCACTTTACCTAACCAGACGGAAGTTATTACGATGCAAGTTTGTCCAAAATTAACGAAATTATAAATTTTATCTTTGCCATATTTATGGGGTGGGGGGAGTATGATTTTAAAAATGGAGTCTTGCTTGCTCTCGGAGTGTGTTTGATTAAAATTATTCTCATACTCTCTGTATATGAACAACACAAACTGCAAACGACGAATAAAAAATACGCGAGTCGCGACGGCTTCAGCCGAATACGAAATCGAAATACGAATATACAACGAATGCCCGGTTATCCGGGTCTGGGCTGTCATTCAAGTACATAATCTGATGTACCAGGTCCGCATTAGTTCATCATCACACGTTCATCACGACGAAAATTACCGAAGCGTATAACTGTAATGTATGCCGCAAATGGGCCACTCGCGACAACCACAAAACACCGCCATACCACCGAGCTACGTACTGCAGTTTAGTTAAGTTTTATAGCCGCAAAACGGCGCTGCCCGCTTTATGCGACCTACAAACTACCGATGTGCCTGACACGCATCACTCGCGGGTGACCCTAATGAAACTACATGTGTCTATTACCATCCACAAGCAACTAAGTTAAGTGGTAAACCACGTTGAAGAGACTTAATTTGTCTACAGCATGAATGGGTAGGCTGGACCCACGCGAAGTAGAGGCTTGCGTTGCAAATTAATAAATAAATACACCCAACAGTCACACACATAGTTCTGACCCCGCACTAGGTAAACCTGTATCGTGGGTATCAAGAACTACGAGGGACTTGCGGTCCCACAACACCCAGACCCGAGACAAATATTTGTGTATCAGACAAACATTTAAGAATTAAATCATTTATTCGCAGAATACAGGTTACAGGCATTAGATGTTGTGTGAGAATATAAAGTTTCTCTGTACTCAACCCTCCTTGGGCGTGCAAATTATACATAGGTTAATTAATTAATTTAAAGTGATGCTGAAAGTTATGAATATACGAGTACTTGAGAATGAAAGAAAAATGCTAGTAATATTATATAGCATAGCATAGGTCGGCAAACGAGCAAGTGGATCACCTGATGGTAAGTGATTTCCACCGCCCATGTACACCTTGCCGACCTTAAAGGAATTATTGGGAAGTGGAGGGGCGATTTGGGCCTCGGGATATCTCACCCACCGTACGAAACGCAGCAGCAAGCTGCTACTTTACGTCGGTTTTCTGTGAGACTTTGATAGCGACCCGGACGAGCCGGCCCATTCATACTGTAGACAAAAGCGTCTACAGCGTGGCTCTACCACTCATGAATGCCACATGATTCAATATTACGCTGTGTTGGTAAGCAAAACAAGAATGTTTGTATAATGTAGGTCCGCGCCAATATGTCTAGTAATGAATAAAAGATATTACGAGTTTATTTGTTAAATATCACCGCTTTGCCCTAGTGGCTTACCTACTCAAGCTGTGAAACCGGTGTCGGACTCGATCTCCGGTCATGCAATTAAATTGTATATGCGTTGTTAGATTCGAATAATAGGGTAGTTTCCTATATTGAATTTTATACATTATTTTATAAGCAACAGAAAATGATACGCAAAAGACATACGTCTTTTCTTTTCTTTTTATTAAAACACAATCAAAATTAGTTCAGAAATGTGCCCGCAGTTATGACTTTAAATGTTGGTATGAGGAAAAGTGGGTGCGTAGTAGAGATATCTTAGTATCTCGCTTGCACGCGTGCACCGTAATGAACATTTTACACGGTGACGTCAAAGGTTGCGTCGTCTGTCATTTGACAATTACCCCTTCTACAGGATTTGAATGGCTTCTAACTTATTTATTTTTGGTCCGATTTATAAAATTCTTTCTGCAATAGATTTTAGTAACGTAACTTATTGATTTAAATGATAAAAAAAATCTAGTCAACTACCCTATTGTGCTGGATAAGTGATAGTCATAGGATGGAAATAAGTTCGATGATCGGAGATATTCCCACACCTTTGGAGATACCAGCGCGGCGGGAGCCAATGCGTTATTGGGAATTTCATCACGCCACAGATATTTAATTTAAATAAAGCCCCGGATCTAGGGGGCGCAAACTGGGGCACCCACCCCGGGCGGCAGATTGAGGGTGCGCCAAAATCATAATATAATATGATTTAAAAAAAAACTTGCTCCAAGAAAGCGCTTAGCATACGGAAGCCTGGTTGGCTCACCGTCGATTTGTAAGAAAAAGGCGTCACACAGGCCCACACCACAAGTGAAAAGTACAAATTTATTAAAGGGTTCTTATTTTCCCATTCACCAAAAATAGCAACCATTATAATAAAATATTTGTATATACGGGGCTGTTTAATACAACTAAATGTTTTATTACCAGGACATTTCACTAGGTCTAGGTCTTTAACATTTTCACCTACATAGTTCTGACTTCTGCTACAAGTTTTTGTGATGTAAATATCACAAATTATTTAATTGCATACGTAAGCTAACCATAACCTAATAGGATGTATGCGTAGATCTTACAAAATCTTTAAACAACAATATTTCTAAAACAATTGGATTTATTGAAAATTGTAAGTATGTACATCAGTTGTTTAGAACTACAGCTACTATATGTCATTTCGGCTTAGTAGGTACACCTTTTCGACCTTGTATTTGTAAAAGAGTTGCGGTTCATTTAAAAAACATTTTTCTTCTGGAATAAAACCCGCTGCACCGTTTCTCGTTTGTAAACTAGAATTATAACAGTTTCGCTACCTTTACAATGTCCATTTATGCTTAAGTACTCCTATAAATAACGAAACACATCAACATTTTGCTATCCTATCCATACCACATTCTATAGCTAACAAAAATGAATTAAATCTACTTATTCAATCACTAATCTAAATAGAGTAACTCTCAAGAATTTCTCCTCACATAACATAATATCACAGAAAATACGATGGCATTAACTGACTATTAGGCGTATCTTAGTTAATGGAACGTCTGTAAGTACTTAAGAAGGAAAATCTTTTCTTCTAGCTTAGTGGTTATATGCGACTCTGTTCGCGTACACTAACTTTAAAACGTGCATCTTTCTTTCTAAGTAATAAACTAGATGATTCTATGTACGCTTGTATTGACAGTTTGAAGTACATTGAAGCCAGTGACATTACTGGTACGGTTCTAGCAGGAATCCAGATCACATTCGGGATCTTCCGAGACTATCCCACTTTGGCCGGATAAAGCTACCGCGGTGTTTTTAGTTGGTATCGATAGCAACGTAGGGATTTTGGGTAGAGTTCCAGGGATTTTCAGTAGAGACGTTCGTTCGGGTAAAGAAAACTGGGTCGCAACTTGGTAAGCCCAGCATTACCATGCTTCCTCCCCTGGAGTTGAGAAGGTATTGGTAAACGTAGGTAAACGGGGTTTTCCCCGGGAAAAAAACTCGACAAGATTTACAATCAATCAAATGCCTATTAAAATAAAATATGTGTTATGTATGTCGAAAATTGGCGGCCATTGACATGATTCCATTAAATAAATATTTATTCAAGTTATATAATTGTGAGATTCGGAACGTTGACTTGTGTATGACCGTTTGGAATCTGTGGCAATGTTTAGTGAGGATGGTGTTTATCAAAATTGTCGTGTTATTGGAACAGAAGCAAAGGTATAATAATAATTGGTAGAGCCATGGTAGATACATTATTGCTTACAGCATAAATGCGCCGGCTCAACTACTACTCGTAGGTATCTCAAAGAATACTGACGTGAAGTAGATCTTTGTTGAATTTCGTACGATAAGTAAAATTTCGAGGCCCAAGACCCCCTTCCTCTACCCAATCCTCAATCCTCATTCCTTTCTATTAGGGTCGACAAAATTTGTACCCGGTATAACGATAGGATCGCCCACTATCACAACTTGCGACGGAACAAAGATCTGCGAGTCGCGAGTGCACTACTTGCACTTCTGTCTACTACTTCGGGGATGATAATAATAATATACCTGCGCCAGGCGCCTCTACACCTTGTATCGTTCTGCCTAAAGCACCATTAACATGAATATTTGATCCCACGACAGAGTGGAGATAACAGAAAACTCTCTTTTAAGAGGACGCGTCATGCAATTTGACAAGGAGAACTGTGTAATGAAGGCTTCAAAAATAAACAAAGTTTTCAGTTATTATACCTAATATTGCCTATGTGGTGAGACCCGCTCCTGATAAATAGAGCCAAAACACCTGTATAAATGCATATTTAAAATAATAGATGGGCTGGCACTTCTGCAACGCGTGTCTTATTCAATCCTATAAGTGGTTTTATAAATGATTGTGTAATAATGTGATTTGGCTGTCAAATGGTTACACACGCGTAACATTTAACTGTTTCCTATAATTCTCCTCATCTATACATAACGCTTATAGAATGCTAAGTTTTGCATTGAAAAATAAATATAATTGCCTTGACTGCCTCGGTGGCGCAGTTGTAATGCGAACGCGTTACAATTAAGGCCAACGCTGAGCTCTCGGATTCGATCCACGGGTCAGGTAAAGTGGTATTGGGTTTTTCTATTACGCAATGCTCAGTATCGGCCCGGAGTCTGGAATTTGTGCCTGGTATGGTGATAGGCTCGCCCCCTATAACATCGTGAGACGGAGATACGCTCGGCGAAATGAGAGGTTACACCTCTGCCTACCCTTTAGGGGATAACAGGCGTGAGTGCGTATATACGTAACAAGCAATAACAGTGATCGATATCTGAGACTAAGTTTGTTTTTATAGCAGAGGTGGGCAATTGGTGGTAAGTGATCTCCACCGCCCTCGAGCGTCCACAATACCAGAAGAATCATGGGTGATTTACCGACCAAAATTAAAGGAATGGGGAATTAGGGCCTGCGAAAATATTACTTACCATACGAAAATCAACAATAAGCTGCCACTTCATGTCGGACAGTGGTATGATATGTGCTATATAATATTTACGCTGTAGACGAAACTGTCCACAGAGTGGCTATACCACATAATTAAGGCTCTTCGTAAACTCTATTCTCGTACTCTATTATTCCGACGTAAAGTAGCAGCTTGCTGCTGCGTTTCGTACGGTGAGTGAGATATCCGGAGGCCCAAATCCCCCTTCCCAATCCCTTATTATCCCTTTCCTTTAAGGTCGGCAACGCGCCCATAATTCTTTTGTATTGTGGGCGTACATGGGCGGTGGAGATCGCTTACCATCAGGTGACCCACTTGCTCGTTTGCCGGCCTATACTATAAAAAAAAACTAAGCATTTGTATTAAAATCGTTTATTTTCACCCGGAATAGTTAGTAACAGTTCTTTAAGCCGCCCACAATGTTTATGACCTACCCGAACAACTGTTGCCATATTGGTGCTAGTTCAAGATTAAGTGTGACTTCGATAGAAGGTTATTTCAGAGCGATGTTGGTATATCTTAATAAGTAGTAGTGTGTAATTACCAATTTTGTTTCTTTCATTGTATTTATTTAAGCTTTATTACACAATTGTTTGTTATCCTCAATAAATTAAAAAAAAAAAAAAAAGTAGGTACCTAGTTACTTAGTGATAATTAATTTAAATTCAAATTATGCAATAGGGTTGCTCTACTTTTTTACATTATTTTATACGCAACAGAAAATAATACAAAAAAGAAATTCCATTCTTAAAACAGAATTATTGATTACATTTCAAACATTCTTATCTCAAAAAACACTGACAGATTCCAAACACTTGGTTATGAATGGCACTTCATTCCCAATATGGCGGACACATTAAGATGTAAATATATTAATTACAAAAATTTATGCGAACCGATAACCGGTCGGCTGTGATGTGTACATATTCTACGTCAACATTGTCGTTTGTAATTAATAGTACGGTGACATAATCAATCCCATAGATTTCGCAACGCCAGTGTTACGCCATTAGAAAGCAGAGCTTAAGGTGGACACGCAGTTCCTGCTGGCATATCTTTGTAAGACCTAAAGATGTCGTCAGGGCCGGCCTGTGATTGGTGCCAAAGGGTTTGAAAATTCATCCTGGAGATTACATCGAAATATTATTTATCAGTTAAAAAGACTGCCTCGGTGGCGCAGTTGTAATGCGAACGCGTTACAATTAAGGCCAACGCTGAGCTCTCGGATTCGATCCACGGGTCAGGTAAAGTGGTATTGGGTTTTTCTATTACGCAATGCTCAGTATCGGCCCGGAGTCTGGAATTTGTGCCTGGTATGGTGATAGGCTCGCCCCCTATAACATCGTGAGACGGAGATACGCTCGGCGAAATGAGAGGTTACACCTCTGCCTACCCTTTAGGGGATAACAGGCGTGAGTGCGTATATACGTAACAAGCAATAACAGTGATCGATATCTGAGACTAAGTTTGTTTTTATAGCAGAGGTGGGCAATTGGTGGTAAGTGATCTCCACCGCCCTCGAGCGTCCACAATACCAGAAGAATCATGGGTGATTTACCGACCAAAATTAAAGGAATGGGGAATTAGGGCCTGCGAAAATATTACTTACCATACGAAAATCAACAATAAGCTGCCACTTCATGTCGGACAGTGGTATGATATGTGCTATATAATATTTACGCTGTAGACGAAACTGTCCACAGAGTGGCTATACCACATAATTAAGGCTCTTCGTAAACTCTATTCTCGTACTCTATTATTCCGACGTAAAGTAGCAGCTTGCTGCTGCGTTTCGTACGGTGAGTGAGATATCCGGAGGCCCAAATCCCCCTTCCCAATCCCTTATTATCCCTTTCCTTTAAGGTCGGCAACGCGCCCATAATTCTTTTGTATTGTGGGCGTACATGGGCGGTGGAGATCGCTTACCATCAGGTGACCCACTTGCTCGTTTGCCGGCCTATACTATAAAAAAAAACTAAGCATTTGTATTAAAATCGTTTATTTTCACCCGGAATAGTTAGTAACAGTTCTTTAAGCCGCCCACAATGTTTATGACCTACCCGAACAACTGTTGCCATATTGGTGCTAGTTCAAGATTAAGTGTGACTTCGATAGAAGGTTATTTCAGAGCGATGTTGGTATATCTTAATAAGTAGTAGTGTGTAATTACCAATTTTGTTTCTTTCATTGTATTTATTTAAGCTTTATTACACAATTGTTTGTTATCCTCAATAAATTAAAAAAAAAAAAAAAAGTAGGTACCTAGTTACTTAGTGATAATTAATTTAAATTCAAATTATGCAATAGGGTTGCTCTACTTTTTTACATTATTTTATACGCAACAGAAAATAATACAAAAAAGAAATTCCATTCTTAAAACAGAATTATTGATTACATTTCAAACATTCTTATCTCAAAAAACACTGACAGATTCCAAACACTTGGTTATGAATGGCACTTCATTCCCAATATGGCGGACACATTAAAATGTAAATATATTAATTACAAAAATTTATGCGAACCGATAACCGGTCGGCTGTGATGTGTACATATTCTACGTCAACATTGTCGTTTGTAATTAATAGTACGGTGACATAATCAATCCCATAGATTTCGCAACGCCAGTGTTACGCCATTAGAAAGCAGAGCTTAAGGTGGACACGCAGTTCCTGCTGGCATATCTTTGTAAGACCTAAAGATGTCGTCAGGGCCGGCCTGTGATTGGTGCCAAAGGGTTTGAAAATTCATCCTGGAGATTACATCGAAATATTATTTATCAGTTAAAAAGACTGCCTCGGTGGCGCAGTTGTAATACGTACGCGTTACGACTGAGGCTGACGCTGAGGTCTCGGGTTCGATACCCGGGTCGGGTAAAAGTGATGTTGGTATTTTCTATTTTCGAAATGCTCAGTATTAGCCCGGAGTCTGGAATTTGTGCCCGGTATGGCGATAGGCTCGGCCCCTATTACATTATGGGACGGAGATACGTTTGGCGAAATGTGGGTGTACTGGTAACACCTCTGCCTACCCCTTTGGGGATTACAGGCGTGAGTGCATATATATATATAAAAAGACTGTTATTATTTTGAATCATCAGTAAAAATCGGTAAAAATCTTGAAACCGCTGTTAGCTTGACGCTCTCCTAGACACCGACGCACCGTAGGAGCAACCGGTCAAATGTGTTTAAATAACTCAAAACTATTCATTCTGAGTTTCTGAGACCATAATCTGTGTGTATTAATTACAGCTAACCACCCCTATTGAATACATGCGGAACGACTTTATACCTCTGTATTAAATCGTGGGTGCGTTGCCTATTTCTATGAAATCGAATGAGGTTCTGATTTTCTCACCAAACGCAACAACAATGCCATTTCAGTTTTCTTTGAAACACCGTACCGTTAAGCTGTAGAGAAAAGTGGCTACAGAATGTCCACCGCTTATAAAATATCAGATTAACCCACAATCACCAATGACACCGAAAGTGGCAACATTTTGACTCTCACTGAGGTGCACTCGTTGCACCTCTATCTACCTCACTGAAGTACATTCGTGGCGGCATCTCAAGATGGTTGAAAGTAATTTATTAATAAATTCTGTCCTAGATCCATCCCTGCGTTGTAGGTTAACATTCTGACCACGGTGCTGCGTGTGAAGAATCAGCCCGTTAATTTTATTCTGAAACTACTCGACACATGTAGGTTATCACGGACGCGTGCTTTGTTAACAAAATTTTAATCAATATTTTTCAGTTGATTGAATGGAAGCGTGTGTGGAACATCAATAGTCCGGTACGGTTCGGCAATGCAAATATAAATAATTCAAAACTAATAGGTCTTTCTTCATGCCCTAAGTTTCGGTAGTCTTCGCGATAAGTCATGCTATATTAAATATTCTGCGGTCATATGTGTTGTAAAATGTGTTTTTGATCATCTAAAAGCCTACTTTGTTCAATAATTTGGCACACATTTGTATTTTGCAACTAGTTGCAGAAGAGGAATTGTTTAACGGCGTTGTTGATTTGTGAGTAGACACTTTATTTGTCTCCTATATAAGATAACATTTCGACATCTATATAAATCAACATGTCGATTAGGAGTCAATGTCCATTGGGTATCTTGTACCTATCTGGGTCCTTGGCAAATACGCTATATCTATATTACCTACTACAAAGAATCGCCTCTCAGAGATGGAGAGAGTCGGGATAATTCTAAAACTTCTGAAGGTTTTTTCTGTCTATCACCCGGCATGCAGTTTAGGTACTTCTATATTTTAATGTCAAACGCACATGACCCTTAACGCATTACATATGTAACCGTCAGTTATAGTCATGTTATCATCCTACTATTCACTTATTATACGATTCCTTTACACCCTGTTTGTCTCGTCATTCAGGCGAATAAAAGCACTAGTCAAGTGCGAACCCAACTCGTGAGCCGCGCCACGCCGCTTCGCGCCCTTCGATATATCTATATTACCTACTACAAAGAATCGCCTCTCAGAGATGGAGAGGGTCGGGATAATTCTAAAACTTCTGAAGGTTTTTTCTGTCTGTCGGACATATTTTTTTCAACAAAATGACGGGAGTGTAATTTTCGCGGTTTTTCAGGGTGCTGATTACGAAAATGATGGTAAGTGATCTCCACCGCCAATGAACGCCCACAATACCAGAATCATAGGCGCGTTGCCGACTTTAAAGGAAAGAGATAATTAAGGGATTATGAAGGGGGGATTTGAGCCAGATTCTAGAGATCTCTGGGTTTGTCTTAAGACACAATCCTGGCGAACGTCAAGCTTTTTTTTATAGCATAAAAAAAGAGCTTTCTGTCTGATTTTGCTTTATACACGTAGAGTTGCTTATAAAAATAACTATTATATTAGGTACTCGCCAAGAATTAAAGGAGTATGAAATGCCAGTCTGGGTTCAGGTATTTCGAAGATTAGTACCATCAAATATCTATACCAAATTAAAACTTATTTTTCAGTTTTAATAACGTGAAAATAATCATATAAGAGATTAATAAAGCAGTTATTTAAAAGGATCAGACATATTTTATACTCTATTTCAAGTACTATTTTATATTTGGTTAACCAAGATTTCTAATTTTCGTCATAATTTCTAATTTTACTCTAGAATAATTTCATTTATTCGTGTAGATAATAATTAATTCCGCTTTACACAAGAAAAGCTTCTCGCACCGCAGAAGCAAAAGTGTAACAGAAACTCATTGCTACTATGACTAGCTTTAATTATTATTATCACAATAGAAGAAAACTGAAACTACTTATTGTGCCCTTGAAAAGTAAAAATTATATTCTTGCTTGACTTGCCGCTTGCTTGACTGTCTATCTGAGGAATTATAAAATAAACTCCGCTCATAAAAAGGTTTCCATAATATCATACCGGAATAATCTTGAATACGAAGAAAGAATTGGGCATAGGAAAGTAGGATTTTATTAGGTCTCTGGAAAATATTGACCTTTTTAAATTAGACTTTGGCACGTTTTGGCAGTTTTCTAGCGAAAGTCAAGCAAATCTTTAATGGTTAGGTGGTAACAATGGTTTAATATGTCATAATATCTTTGCAGTCTGTGGCAGAGCAGAGATTAGTCATTTGAGGAGTTTTGGCGGGAATTCTTACAGTGCGGTGGCTCTCTTGTTTTAATTATTTCCTAAACTGGTTTAAAGTTGTGTTTGTTGTATAAAAGTGGTGTGGTTTTGTGCAATAATCATTAACGATGATGAATAGTGTATGGAAACATTGAAATAAGTGGATTTAGGAGATTTTTGATCAAGGGTATTGTCGACCTTGTGCTTTCGATTCGCTTGAAGAAAGTCGTCTAAGAAGCATTGAACTGTAAGGAATGATCCCCAAAACTTCAGCAAGACCTTGAAATCGGCCACACCCCTGTTTCATCGTTCTTAGAATATAAGAAAAGATATAACTAATGACTTGGCAGCATGGTCTCTGATCTTAGCCGGTTCCTTATGGTTTTTTTTTTTTTGTTTTTTTGTTCCGTAAGGAACCGGCTAAGATCAGAGACCATGCTGCCAAGTCATTAGTTATATCTTTTCTTATATTCCAAGAACGATGAAACAGGGGTGTGGCCGATTTCAAGGTCTTGCTAGAGTTTTGGTGACAATTCCTTTCAGTTCAATGCCTCTTAGACGACTTTCTTCAAGCGAATCGAAAGCACAAGGTCGACAATACCCTTGATCAAAAATCACCTAAATCCACTTATTTCAATGTTTCCATATCTATTCATCATCGTTAATAATTATTGCACAAAACCACACCACTTTTATACAACAAACACAACTTTAAACTAGTTTAGGAAATAATTAAAACAAGAGACCCACTGCACTGTAAGAATTCCCGCCAAAACTCCGGTTCCTTATGGAACAAACAAACAAAAAAAAAATTAGTCATTTGAAACTTGTCAAAAAGTGTTTGTCAATTGGCACTGCTAAACTGTTTGTTACTTTGTGGATTTTTGGTAAAAAGTAATAAAATACAATGGCGTATTTAACTCAACCAGATTATGTGAAATATATATGTTCTTGTGGTCAGTTAAAACCTATCACAAGTTTGTATTTCTGCAGACATTGCTTAAAAATCCGATGCGGTTTTTGCATCTGTCATGAGGTTCGTAACCTAGTTTTTACTTTTTATTGAATTTAACAGCAATATTACCCCTCATATTCGTAATAAAATTCAATGTAGTGTTGTTAACTGCATTATTAATATGCATGATATAAGAATGTTGCATTACAGTAAGAATTTCAACGGACTATTGATTTCGTCGATCTGACACACCTACATATTTTTATTGTATTGTAATGATGCCCCAGTCGAATAGTTTCTAATGATTATAAGCTTATCGAGTTAGATATCTTAGATTATACCACTGCATAGGTGTTTAAATTGAAATTATTTATTATTACTGGACCAAAACTTATTGGATATCATCAATAATAAAAACTCTTGAATGAAATTTTGTGACTGCGCTTGATATACCTAAATTTTATCAAATGATCGGCAAATCTGATGTTTTACCTCTAAGTTATAATGTTATTTATTGATTGTATGAGTTTTCCACCTGCCCTTATCCCACTCCCAGTAGGATCAGCGCAACATGCTTTTTATACATGTTACAGAAAGATTTGGCTTGTAGTTTTTATGACCGGCCGCCTGCCTGACGTCAATGCATAGGTTTCCATTGATGTCTGTCGAGTTGGGGGTTGATATTTTTTTTACAGAAAGTTTATATTATTATAGGCACACAAGCAAAGTTACAACATGCGAAGATCTATAGTTTTTGAGAAAAAGAATATTCAAAATCAATTCGTTTTTGCAATACAGTAGAAGCTCTCTATTCGCGGGGTATAGGTTCCGTAAATATGGCGCGAATACAGAAACTGTGAATATGGAATGGTAATTTATATGGGATTATAGGGGGGGGATACGTTCCTAAGTGACAAAATAAAAAAGTAGGTATATAAAATTTAATTTAATTGAAGTTTTTGAGCATATTGAAAAATTATTATTTTCAGGCTTAGGTAATGGTTTAAAGAATTGGATTTTTTTTTCTTGCTTGGCAGTTTTTGAAAGCTTCTTCAAGCATTTCTATTTTCACTTGAAATGGTAACACAGATTTTTTTCGCGTCAAAACTCGTTTTTCATTTTTAGTCGACATTATAAATTACGAAGACAGCGGTAGAGACGTGTTACTCTATCACAATTATTGTAATGAATGGAAAGATAAAACAATAAAACACGCAAAGCGGCTCTTACCAAAGGACGGAATGTCTAATGTGGCCGCATTTAAAAATATATTTTATGCATTGAGTAATAAAGTTGATTTCATTCTGTTTGTTTACATTCTCAAAAACGCCAACCGCGGCGAAGGCGGAACCAATACAGCGGCGATATCATTTAACAACATACATAATAAGGTCTATTACTTTTTTATTAGTCTATTTGACGACGCGTTTACAAAGGATATTCAACCGAATATCCTTAATACCCTTATAAGGTATCCAACCTACCTACATATTGGAATCCTTATGGATTAGATCCGCGAATAAAGAAATCTTAGTCGCGAATATAGGAATTGGGTCGCAATTTTTTAATCCGCGAATAGTGAAAACGCGAATAAGGAGCTTTTACTGCATTTATGTCAATCCCTTCCACAGACTATATAGAATTGAACGTTTTGTTTTACCTATGGTTAAGTTGGCATATGTTCGGTAATATTTTATTTCATATAAATTTACGTAAATAATTATACTTTGTACTCATTTCAATAGTTTTCATGCACATGTATATTAAACAGTTTATATTTATTAATTACAGCATTATTTTCATTACAAGCTATTAAAATGTGTAGTGTTTACCGTCTTTTGCCGGGTCGTTTTTCATACCACACGAAACGTAAAACTGACGCCATTTTGTATTGTCACTGTGATTGTCAGTCATCCTTTGTGTCCCTAGCAGTTGAGAGCCTTTACATACTCCTGTTGGTGAAAACAGTATTTGACTACCATCATGGCGTCTCTGAAGCCCCAGATTTCGTGTTCTGCCATGCACAATAGAGGGACACACATTGAAGGCCACTGGACATGATAGAAAATGGAAAAGATGATTTGAGATTAGAAGTGTGTCTTGATAATGATAGATCTGCGGGAATGTTGGTGCCACTAATACAAAAGCATGTGGAGGTAGGCACTGAAATCCATACCGATTTTTGGATTGCCTACCTCAATATGGATACATAAGAAGGTAAATCACAGCGACCCTATAAAAAAATTGTGGCACCAGACGGGACACACACAAAGAATAGAGAAATTTAAAATTGATGTTGGGTGGGGATGGTTATAAAGGAAACTTCACAGACTGGCTCATCGAATATTCTTGACGAAGAAAAATAAAAATAGCGCAATAAGATATCTTCGTAGAATCAATTAAAGCAATACAATATGTGTATAAAATTGATTACTAAATTAATAATTAGTATTTAATTTGTTTTATTTTAGTACCTATTATGGCAGATAACAAATAAAATAGGTTAGGTCAACTTATGTCAAAGAACCAAATTGATTGACCTCAACTCCATCTGGTATTAGTCTGTCCTACCCCTAGAGTGTTTTTATAGTGCCAGAGGCGCGTAGGGAGAGCAGCGTCAGCCGCTCCGACTCGTCCGATGCGTGCGATTTGTTACGCAAGGGTGTAGAGGCTGCTCTTCCCGCAGTGCCGGAGACGTTGCAGTCTCAAAATAGATACAGAAATCCCTCTGAATCAGTCCCCCTATTTTTTTCTGATTAAGGGGGTTCCCCCCTTCCGTAGGGGGGCCCCTTCCCCTCCAAGGGGTCAAATTTCTTCAGATTTAAAAATTAAAAAAACTCGAAATGGGGTGGGCTCCGTAACTTTCCCTTTAAGGGGGGGGGGGGGGGGTACACCAAGTACGATGGTAAACACCATGCCTGCCCATAAACAGAAACAACACCAAACAGAATATTGAATTAGAAAGCACTGAATGGCATGTGACTGCATATGTTACAATATTGGTATAGGTTTTGTTACTTTATCCAGTTTTTTGTAACAGAACTAGGGGCGTTGCCCATGTTTTTGCACAAAACATAAAATAACAAAAAAACTTAAAGCCCGACGAATATGAGACATATCTTACTTTTTTCCCCACATTATTCTGCATCCATTGGTATCGGTCTCGACCCCATACCCCCAGCGGTTTCGGAGATAGCGTGACAAGCTTTTGGCAGCGGTGGCGGCGGCGCCAGTTACTTTTTTTAGAATAGAGAGTTATACCCCATATTATATTTATCTAAACTGCCAAGTGCAACATATTTTTTTTATAAAAAACATATCCCGTGCTCAACTAGGTAGACTCACACTACTGTGCTAACTGCCTGGAGAACATGCCGTCTTCGGAAGCCAGGTTGAAGAAGAACCGCTGCAGCAGCTGCTTCGACTGTCCCAGCTGTTTCCACACACTCTCGACGAGGGCAACGCTCGCTCAGCCGCGCCAGCCCGCTCTGGAGGGTAGCGGTGATACTAAAGTAGAAAACAAACAGCCAAAGAAGATGTACTATCTATCATGCTTCAATTGTCGCTGGACGTCCAGGGATGTCGGTATCCCAGATCAGCCTGTTGGTAAGCAAAATAAGTTTTAACAAAACTTGAAAACCAATTTGAAAAGTCATAAATATTTTTTTCTATAAGACTGTACTGTTATCGTTGAGGACTTTCATTTTGTTACTGTGTACTCCATCATCAGATTTTAACCAAATTTATATGAAATTATCGGTCCACAATTGTTGGAGAAATCAATGTATCTACTACATACATAAAACAAAGAAAACTCGGCAATTTGAAAACTTCCTATTTTTTTAAGTTGGTTAAAAATTATTAATTCCTTACCCATCAAAATTTAAACCAATATTGGGTGATTTATAAAGGCATTTCAAATCAGTTTTATTTATAGCCTGAAACATATAATTTAAACTACCTTGAATATCTAATTGAACATTCAAATAAAAGGATTTTCACTTAGCATCTGGAGGATGGCCAGAGATGACAAACCCTTTTGCAACACGCATGAATCAACTCCTGGAATACTATAAAGCTATAGCATTACAGGAGAAGCAAGAGAAATTAGAAAGGGAGAGGAAGAAGTTTGCTATCAGAGGAAAATACATCACTCTCACAGTAAGTTAGTAGTGATTTTAAACTTACTTAATTGTGATGATGATTTACACTGTCTTTTTATCCTGGCTCGGCAAAGTAACTACGCTACATCTGATGGTAAGTGTAGCGCAATCCATGAATACTTTCGAACAACGATAGACACTGAATCCATCGCAGATCGGCAGAATTATGCCGGCCTATATTGCTTCTTCACACTCCGTTTAAAGGTTCCCATGTTATAGGAAGGAGGAAACACGTGCGCCGGCAAACTATTCCACATCTTTATGGTCCGACAGAAGTAAGATTTTGCGAACCTCTTGGTCTTTTATTGATATTGGTATCGAATGGAAATTACTTGATACCAAAAAGTATGAATACTTTTTCCATATTGGCCATGCCTCATCTGTGGCACAGATGAGGTTAATCTGTAACATGGGCATCAAAAACTACGTGGAACTAAAAGTCCCACAGGCCCCGACACTCAGACCCGAAAGAAATATTGGAGGATCACGAGCATTTGTCGTGTGGGAAAAACCGAATCGAACCCGGGGCCCCTCATTCCGTAGCCGCCTACTCGACCGCAATGGCCACGGAGGCGGTAGAGGCTGATGAATGATTTCTATATGCATGGAATATGTCTTGGTTTTAGGATAAAACAGGTCTGACAGGCGCTATGGCTCGTAACATAGCTGGTCTGCCGTCGACTGATGGAGGATCGTCGTCTGCCATTGCTAACTTCGTCGCCAGTCAGGCGAGCGAGGAAGTCGAAGAGTTACCTGAAGATATTTATACTAAGGAAGTCAATTTGAAACAGAGTAAGTTCTTTGCTCTCTATTCTAAAAAAAAGTAACTGGCGCCGCCGCCACCGCTGACGCTGCCAAAAGCTTGTCAAAAGCTTTGCTTGTATAATATTCATATATAGGTACATAAATACATATATGCTCAGTATCAGCCCGGAGTCTGGAATTTGTGCCCGGTATGGTGATAGGCTCGCCCCCTATCACATAAGGGACGGAGATACGCTCGGCAAAATGTGGGTGTACAGGTTACACCTCTGCCTACCTCTTCGCGGATTACAGGCGTGAGTGCGTATGTATGTATGTAAATTCATATAATATTCTTGTTGTCGGTACAGTAACGAGCATGGCTCAGCGGCTTGCATCTCCGGAGTGGCAGCCGGTGCACGTGTCGCGTCTGCATCCGCTCGCCAGACTGCTGAGCGTCAAGCGCAGCCAGCGATGCCGCGCCTGCGACCACAACCTCACCAAGCCCGAGTATAACCCCGGATCCATCAAGTTCAAGATCGAGCTGCTGGCTTAGTGAGTATCTGTACTGAAGTGTACTACTATCAGACCAGCTGCTTACGCTGTCGAAACCAGTGGCCACTATCTACCTTACCCATGTAGCGAGTTCGTACAATTTGTAAAGATTTCGAACATAGACAATTTAGTATTATTCAAGCGTTTATTAAACATTTCCCAGCTTGATTGAAAATTAATAAAATAATAAACACACCCAACAGTAACATATAGACCTGAGGTTAACCTGTATCAGGAACTACGATCGCAGTGAACAGATGACCTTAAAATGATGTCATACATAGATCATACATCAAAATACATAATTTTACGCAGAAATTACATAACGGTGACTTTATTTATGACCTCAATATGACGTCATATTGGATTACATCATTGTGACATGGTGCTGACATTAAATTTGACTTTAATATGACGTCATTTTTATGACTCCAATGCTACGTACATGATATATCATATACCGTCATGCAGTGACGTCTAATCGAAGTCATATGTTCTGACGTAAACGTTACGTAATAATTCCATCACATTCTTACATAAAGTGTGAATCAATATTTTGTGTGACGTAATAATTCCATCATATTCTTACATAAAACATTAATCAATATTTTGATATAAAATTGATGACAATAATTAAAAACTTCATTTAAAAATGTATGTGAAATACTTATTCAATAAAAAAATTACTTACCTATCTTAATTTAAATAAGTTCATGTGATCTTATGTTTAATAAAATAATTTAAGCAAGTCGTTTTAACGAAATTTGTCAAAGTTGAGTATCAATAAATATGATCATATATGTAATATATATGATTACAATCATTCAGAACCAACCACACATCACTATTATTAAGTCACATTGTTCACGACCAAAACTAGATTAATGCAAACCATGTCGATAAAAGTTTGTCTTTTGTCTTAATAGATGGCGCTACAACAAAAATACATCGCGATATGGTTTAGTCGCATTAATTTTGGTTAAGGTCTCGCATGTTTTTCAAGGGATTGAATTCGGTTCGGACAAGTATAGAGAACCAGTTTAGAACAGTACGCAATAGTGGTTTTATTTCAATATCCTATTAATGTATTCATTAGTTCAACAGTCCACCACCGATTCTAGCTGAGCGCATCAGAGCACGCTCACAAGTATTCGGTTTTAACACACATCTACGTAAGCGATTTAGGAAAAACTTGACATCAGTTAAGACGTCATGATGGAGTCAATTATACGTCATATGCAAGTAAGAAATTCGGTAACAACTTGACACCTCTATGACATCATTGTTATGTCAGCTTCACGTCAGTTAGGTAATGATGTGGACTGGACATCACACATACGTCATATTTATTATGTAAAAGTCTTACGCCAAGAGAAATAAATAATGTGAAATAATGAGTCATATCTGACTTATATCTTACGTAAATCCTGACATAGCGCAATATCATTTTGACGTCCGTTTGACGTAAATGTGTTTACTGGGGAAGGACCTGCGGTCCCACAACTTGGAGACTTACATGTTATGACGGGCGCAATTTCATGCAATGCAGCAAAGTTCTGTGTGGCATTGCCTCTATTTACAGAGGCAGTCACTTACTATTAGACGAGCAACCTGCTCGTTTCGTCATTCAAGCTAATAAAAAAAAACACTTTCACAGTTACCACGTCCCAGAAGTGAAGATAATCTCTCACGAGCCGATCAAGCCTGGTGAGAAGTCAGCTCTGTTGGTAAAGCTGACCAACCCCACCGGCCACGAGATGACGATCAAACTGATGCAGCCGGAGGATGTGCCCGTGGTAGAGGAGGACGAACCGAAGAGCATAGAGAAATCACTTGAAAAGAGCTTGAACATAGAGAAGGTATGTTTACTGTTGTAGTATTAATAGTGTAGCATCATGTTCCGACCAAACCCACAAGCCACTAATGACTATAGATACATACGCACTGACGCTTGTAATCTCCGAAGGAGTAGACAGAGGTGTAACTAGTACACCCACATTTCGCTGAGCTTATTTCCGTCCTACGATATAATAGGGGGGCGAACCTATCGCCATACCGAAATGTCAAATGCTTTTAAATATAAAAAAATTAAAAATATTCTATCAACTCAACAAAACTATGTTTCTGATGATAGCCTGAATCTTATTCCCGGTTAAATTTGAGTTATAAGTTTGATGATTTGTCTGTTTCTGTGTGTGTCTGTGGCACCATAGAGTTTAAACAAATATGTAAATTGAATACAACTTAAAAAAAAAGAAAATTTAAGATTAATTGAGATAATTCTTAACTACCTTCTTCGACCATCCTCATCATCACTTACAGTGGGGTCGGCGCAACATTATTTTTACCACATGTTACAGAATAATTTGGTTTGTAGTTTTTACGACCCCCCGCGCCGTTTGCCTGACGGAATCTCTCTGGGGACAAAACACCTAGATCCGAAACCAAATTAGTGAATCACACATTTTGTCTCGGTGCGGGAATTTAACCCGCTGCCTCTAGCTTAATAGCCGGCACCTCGCCACGGAGGATTATTAGCTATATTTAAAGAAAATCTGTTCAGTTGTTTAAAAGGAACAGATACTTTTTGTGACCAACTTAAAAAAAGAAGGATGTTTTCAAATCGGCGAGTTATTTTTATTTAGTGATTTCTTAGGTTTACGCGAATATTACACATTGAAATAAAACTAGTTTATACTAATTTTACCGCGGTTTAATTTTTATTTTAGTCCCGACGTTTCGAAAGCTTTTCAGCCTTCGTGGTCACGGGAGAGACTGAAAAAAAAACATTAACTTTTCGTCTCGATAAGTTAATGTTACGTTGCATACCTTCATTTTAAAATGAAACATTGTTTTTTTTTTATTTATTTAAAATGTTATTTGACACCAGTACGATCTAATATATAAAAAAAAAAATTTTTCTTTTTTGGATGTAACGGTTAGGTTATGTATGTATAATGTCCATCGTCGCAGGAGTCGTACTCGTGGCGCGCCATCTGTCGCGCGCCGTCATACACGGCACACAGCCACGTGCTGCCTGTACCACGTACACTCACACTGGCGCAGAGAGATGACGCCGCCGAGTATGACGATGACGCGAGACATGACGCCGACGAGTCAGTATATCATTTATTATTATTTTTTATTAATTGTATGTTTTCTTTTTGTTTGTTCCGTAAGGAACCGGCTAAGAACAGAGACCATGCTGCCAAGTCATTAGTTATATTAATTTTCCAAGAACGATGAAACAGGGGTGTGGCCGATTTCAAAGTCTTGCTGGGATATTGGTGTTAATTCATTTCAGTACGATGCTGCTTTCTTCAAGCACGCACTTCAAGAACACAAAAGGTCGATTAATACCCTTGGTCAAAAATCACCTAAATTCACTTATTTTAATGTTTCGATATATTCATCATCGTTAATGTTTATTACACAAAACCACACCCATTTTATACAACAAACAAAACTTAAACTAATATAAGAAGTAATTAAAACAAGAGAGCCATCACACTGTCAGAATTCCCGCCAAAACTCCATATTTGTATGTTATTATTTGAGCTAGGGATGTATCTATCACTCAGCTTGCCGAGTTATAATAATAATACATTTCTATGTCAATTGAAGAATGTTGTACTATGAACATTCCTATAGCAAGGAATTGCTGTGGAACTTGGTACCCATTCCGAATGTCATTTGTACCCAACTTGGAACCTTTTCCCATTTGTAAATTTTAAAGATTTTTTATACAACAGAGACCGGCAAACGAACAAGTGGGTCACCAGATGGTTAATGATCTCCACCGCCCATGTATATCCAGAAGAATCATGGATGTGTTACCGATTTTAAAGGAAAGGGATAATTAAAGGATTGGGAAGCGGAGGAGAAATCTATGCTTTCGGGATATTTCAATCACAGTACCAATCGCAACAGCAAACTGCTACTTTACATTAGTTTTCTGTAAGAGTCGACTAATTCAAGCTGTATACAAAATCTGTCAACAGCGCGGCGTGGCTCTACCACCATTAAATATTTGTTTTTGCAGTATAATACTGTGGCGCAAGTCTAACAAGCTGGCGCTCCGTCTGGAGGTGTCGACTGACGCGTCAGCCGTCAGCGGATCCCCTGCACTAGTGAGCTTGGCACTGCAGTACTCGTACAGGAACACAGTGCCGCCTGCAACCAACGCACCGCATCAACGGAACCATACGCTATACACCACTCTGCTGCTTGACCTCGGACATGTTGTTTAGGAATGTACCCCAAATATACATCTATTTAGGGTACGTACGCCCAATTCTGTTGGTGGGTGGGTACCTAATCATTTTTGTACCCGACTGAATTGCGACCGCCGTACGCATAGTAAAATCCGCTATAATGGCTTGCACAAACCATTCGAGTTCTGGGGTCAACCAGTGTATATCCAGTAACTTTTACGCCGGCATAATTCTGCCGTCGAGGAACGCAATGTGTGTTGACGGTCGACATTATATTATTTAGACTGCGCTGTACTTAATATCAGGTCCAGCCGTGCCAGGATAAAAAGGTAAAAAGGTAACAAAAGTATGTACCATAAAGTATCATTTGGGGTACATGTATACTTATACCCCGATTTGGGGTACATGTTACAAAATATCCCAATTAAAGTGAATTTACCCTAAATGTGAATACATTGTCGCTTTAAAAAAATATGGAAGCTTGTTCAGAACACTTTTAATCCTTTCATTTGTTGTGTAAAAATATCAAAACAGCATTCATGGTTGTAGAAGCTTTACAGACGCTAAATCGCCATTTTTAAACACTGACTATAAGATCTATCTTATCTATTCATAAATGAAATCCTCCTGGTGGTTCTCAAGATGGAGGATGGTTACATGGAGGGTCGTCAAACGGCGTCAGATCTAGCAACGCTTCTCCATTGTTGCCAGTTAGTAGTGTTGCGTGACCACTTTACTATGGAAGACTGTGTTGCCGCTTGAACCATATTAGTGCAACGTGTCGGGATCGGAACTAATCTAGAGTTATTTCTTGCTACCTGACCGAGATTAGGATATAGGCTACTTATTATCCCGAAAAAAGACATGAAAGTGGAGCCGCGAGAAAAACTAGGTATACAATATAAACACGTGTATTTGCAGTTACACAATCTGTGTCAGAACTTGCAATGTAAACTTCTCTTAGTGGAAAGAAAGGACCAAAAGTGTTTGCTAAAATAACTCTAAACTTACTATATTTATTTCACAAGCCAAAAATTGATAATTTCAAAGTGCAAGATACAAACTACTCCACTTTTCAATTTCTGGTTACATAGCTCTCTATATTGTTTCATTTCTATGTTATTGCATAAACACACTTCAATTATCGTGAAATAATCTTGGTTAAAATTAATAATAGGTATACATGTACTTGTTTCTTGTTTCTACGTGGCGTTATGTTGGCTAGTGCCAGGGTCCGCCTTCCCACTAAGACGCCTCTACTTCCTCTGTAGTAAGACCGTTGACTCTCGTATTTGCCTCTAATACGTCAAGCCAGCGTTTTTTGGGCCGTCCGCGGTCGTACTCCTGGTACTTTCTGGCACAGGCACTTGCGACCGACGGACTCCTGTGGATAATATACATCTACTATTTAATTAAAATAAATAACACTTAACTATTTCCCGCATCCTGCCGACATAATCCGCGTATTTATAAACGTTACTATGATATTTCATAGTGCTTGCGAATGCATAGTGACGTCTATTCTTTATGCGTGAATCACATATACAGAAATCTACACTTTATTAATAGCGCATATAAGGGTTAGTTTTGAATACGAACGAATATTATTAGCTTATTATAGCTTTTTGCTCAGTAACCTCACGTATTGACTTACTCGATGAAATTATAACATGAAATTCCTTGTTTTAATAAGTCAAATATTTAACTTAAGTACCTATTTATTTTTAGTTCATTAATTTAGGTTAAGTGAAGTTTCTCATTAATATTTTATTTATTGTAAGGCCTACATTAGTAATATTTACATATGCTCATTACGTAAGTGGACTTACGAAGGAATTTCTAATAAATAATAATAATAAATAATAAATAAATACACCCAACAGTAATGGAAACATAATTGTAAGTTGCTGGCTCTAACGTCATTAAATGATGATGTAAGTTAAATCAACCACTCACGTAAGTAAAACTTACAATTCAGGCTATGTGAGGGTAGCTAGAAATTATGTTGTGAAATTATTTAGTTTATTATTTTATGTGCTTGTTTCCAGTACTGGGGCGGTACCGGCTAATTCGCCGAACTTCATCAACTCTGCCGGCGTTCAAGTCCATTCAGATTAATCACCCGCGGGCGGCATTAATTAATTCAAATCAATCGGTTTTAATGAAGTTCATGTGACGTTTGGCCGCATTTGCATAAATCCGAAGTTCGGAGAATTACCCGGTACCGCCCCTGATTGAGTTTTGAATACGTTTGTAGTAGGTATAGTCCGCGCGCACATGCTAGTCAACTCCTGCTGTATATTAGCAGGGAGAGCGACGTAAGTGGCTTGTGACGGATTAAATATGTACTTCACCACAGTCTGCACCACTCCGAGCATACAACAGGAACTGACTAGCGTTACTTACTTGAAAGGCATCCAAGACTTACGTTAGTATGATATTATTCACTTCGCGGTCAGATTCCTGTAACCCATAAACTAGTTACATGTAAGTTGAAAACTGTCCAAAAATTTGGTCATTCACATTTCTGTGCCTAGTAAAATAAGAATAAAGCATGACGCCTGAATCATACTATAATACTTCATCGCCCTTTATAGGTAAATGATGTCGCATTTTCGTTTGAATTTATTTAAAGCTTTAGCAATCAAGACTTAGAATAGTGTAAGTGTAAGTGGCAATTCTGTTTTCACCAACTAAATTTGGTCCAGTTTTGGTCAAATTCAATCTACAGTATGTCATTCCTGTCAAACTAAAATAACTTAAGTTCTGCCATTTTATTTCATAACTACCCTTGAAATACATATTTTTTTGTTTAGTCCTTGACAACAGAATTGACACTATTATATTGCAAAAAAAATGTTACATAAGACAACGTTAAACAGTTGTATTGAAAAATAAAATGGGCTTTAATACGTACTTTTCTTTCTTTCTGCCGGCTTAATGCCAGGGTTCGTCTTCTCGTACCATAGATTTGACGGTATTTTGTATTCTACAAAAATATTAATTTATTGGGTGCCAATTGTGGCTATTCTACATACATACATACATACGCACTCACGCCTGTAATCCCCGAAGGGGTAGGCAGAAGTGTAACCAGTACACCCACATTTCGCCGAGCGTATTTCCGTCCCTTATGTGATAGGGGGCGACCCTATCGCCCTGTGGCTATTCTGTTGTCATCAATAGGTGTTAGGTATAAAAAAAGGTGTGACACGAACGGACTTAATTTTCGTTTGACAGGACTATAATGATGACTTAGGTAATAGGGTAGTTGACTAGATTTTTTTTATTATTTAATAAGTTACGTTACTCAAAATCTATTGCAGAAAGAATTTTATAAATCGGACCAAAAATAAATAAGATAGAAGCCATTGAAATCCTGTAGAAGGGGTAATTGTCAAATGACAGACGATGCAACCTTTGACGTCACTGTGTAAAATGTTCATTATAGTGCACGCGTGCAAGCGAGATAGTGAGATATCCCTACTACGCACCCACTTTTCCTCATACCAACATTTAAAGTCATAACTGCGGGCACATTTCTGAACCAATTATGATTGTGTTTTAATAAAAGGGTTTCTTTTGCGTATCATTTTCTTCTGCTTATAAAATAATGTATAAAATTCAATATAGGAAACTACCCTATTGACTTACCCCCGTATTCATAACGTTACTATGAGGCCTCATAGTAAGTGCGAACGCATAGTGGCGATTTATCCAAACGTCTATGATTAGTTTTTGGCGCTAAATAAAAACGTACCAATCATGTAAGCAGAAATCTACACTGAGCAAAGAGCTTAATAAGTGTTGTTTGTGAATATGGGCCGTACACTAAGATCTATAAAGAAAACTTGGTCTTAATCTGTAATTTTTTTAATACTAGGTGAATTAAGATACTTTGGAAGAATCCCACATCTACCGACAGATGTCGCTATTAACAATAAATAGTGATGTATAATGTATATCTACCTTCACTTAAGTTTATAGTAACGTATGTAACATTTTTTAATAGAATTTATATTTTATGGCTGGGCTGAAAAAAAAACTGATCATGTGCTTCTTAAAAGTAATTTTTGCACGTTTTGTATTAAACTAAACAGTATTATGTTTACAGATATGTTTAGTAAAATAAATCTATTTTTCAGCAATATTATTTGTCTGTTTATTAAACTACCAGTTAGGCCTGGATTATATATATAACCTTTAGTCACGTCAGTGGAGTTATGAAGAAATTAATTTTATTTAGACATAAAATGGCCACTTGTTCAAAAAAATATGTAAATAAATAAATGTTAGTATTAGCCAATATGCAAATAAAAACAAAGTTTTAATAAAAACACTTATTACTTTCTTTTGCCACTATTCCATCCTAAGGTTGTCTGGCAGAGATCGCTATTAGCGATAAGACCGCCTATTGTAACACACTTTTTATATTACTTTCCTTTGTATATATCCGTGCAAATGGTGTACAATAAAGAGTTAATAAATAAATAAATAAATAAATAAAAATAACATTGAATGTAATTTATGTAAAATGTACAATCTAATAAACAACCAAACACCCATTTACTAAAATAACCTTGACACCACAGAAAAAGGATATTAATACATAAAGACTTTGCACGTGTATTACCTTCGCGTGAATCAAGCGCAACATTCTTCACAATGAGCACTATAAAATCAATATACATAGTAAAATATGTCATGCTTCAAATCGTCATATATGTCTACGACTACTACGACTACTAGCCCTGTATTATACACGTCCCACTGCTGGGCACGGGCCTCCTTTACTGAATGAGAGAGGTTAGGCATTAGTCCACCATGCTGGCCTAATGCGGGTTGGCAGACTTCACATACCTTCGAAATTCTTATGCAGAACTTCTCAGGTATGCAGGTTTCCTCACGATGTTTCCTTCACCGTTAAAGCGAGTGATAATTAACAATTAATACACACGTAACTTAGAAAAGTCAGAGGTGTATGCTCTCGGGGCTGGTTTCGAACCTGCGACTTTCCAGCTCAGCCATACCACTCCTCACTGAGCTATCACTGCTATATATGTGTGCATATTTGTCTACCACTTATATATTATTATTCGTGGATTATATGTCGCTAACAGATACGATTATATATTTGTGCATGGTGGTTCGTTCCGTAAAATGTTGCAATAAATATCGGCACACGGTGTTGTATACAACATGACAAACTATTTATACGCGATGATAAGTGGCGTGAGTCTATGTATGTAAACTATTTATTTTTAATTATTTATTAATAATCTATCTATTTATTCCTTTGAAACAGATGCGAATCTCTCCTATCATCCTTGCCCCCTCATATCGCTGTGTAGGACTAGAATGCATTGGCTGAAATAAATCTAGTGAGACTTCATCCTCAATCTCCTTTATACTCGTATTATGAATCTCTTACACATTTATGCGAAAAAATCATGTCTTATAAGAGATATGTTATTCTAAACTTAAATTCAAAATAGTTATTTTTTTATCCAGAATAAGTTTACCTCTTAAATTGTCTAGCCTTTTGCTATGTTAACAATATTGGAAGCTCTGTATTGGTAGGCAGATTTATTATTTCATTTACATACAGTACCCACTACAATTACAGTAATTTGCTTTAGCAATCTTTGATTTAGTAGAAAAATAGAAACAATGGTTTGCTTTAGCAATCTTTGATTTAGTAGAAAAATAGAAACAATGAATTGCTTTAGCAATCTTTGATTTAGTAGAAAAATAGAAACAATGGTTTTCTGAGCCTTATCAGGTATATAATAAAAAAAATATTACAATTCTCATCTTATAACTGTTTTATATTGGATTATCATAAATACTTCATATTTACCAAGATAAATTAAGTTTTCTGAAGCTTATAACTTAAATCAAAGTACTGTATGTAATATTGTATATTGTTATATTTGTCTAATTTTTCCTCCACCATAATTGTACCAAGTCTATTCATAAACATTGAATAGCTATTTTAATTCAATGTTTATGAAAAAAATGGCATAAATCCTAGCTATTGTAATGTCTATGCTCATTAATACAATTCTTAAACTAATGACAGTCTTCTTCAACTTGAGTTTTAGCCGAATATATCACATCATTAATTCCTACACCATCGTAACTACAACCAATTAACGAAATTGGTAAATTATTACTTTGAATATAACTTCTAATTTCATTAACCCTCTCATAATGCCCGATAATGTATTGAGGTATGCATTGCTTCAATATATTTACATTGCATGCAGTAGGAGCTTCTTTTATGTTCAATATTCCACTTATTTCTTTTATAGCAATATTTTTTAGTTTTTCTTCAGTCACATTATTACCGAATTTCTCTTCGAACCATCTTCCACCAAGCATTACAGTTAACACTGTGCCATTCTGATCAGGAATGCAACAGGAATCAAAAACTACACCCAGTATAGGGGAGTTTTCTATTGGTGGGACTAAGAAACCAAACGCAGGAGTGATAAGTGATTTATCTGTTTTAAAATACAAATTGACAATACCCACTGTCACAAATGGTATGTCTTTTAATGATTTAGCCAATTTCGGATGTTGTTTTTCTACTAAGTTGGCTAATGAATATGCTGGTATGGATGCATACAAGTGATTTACATTTAATGACTCTCCACTTGTTTTTTTTAAAGATACAGTTCCGGAATCTACAAATTCTATCTTCTCTACTCTGGTATTCAAGTGTATGTCAACATCATGCTCTTTGAGGTAATTATGTAAAGTGAATGGAAATGTCTGTAATCCTCCCTTTATTGTATAAACACTCCATTTCTCTTCCTGAGCCCTCTTTGCTAGAGCACTTAATTCTAAATTATTATCAGTTTTTGCCTTGAATAATGACTTCATTAGACCTTTTACAACACCTCCATGGTTCTGCTCCCACTCAAATAACGTTTTAAGCAGGAATTTTACGGATATCTCCTTAGCATCACCGGCACAAATGCCACAAATCATTGGTGATATTGCATAATCAGCTATTTCTTTACCAAACCTTCTTTCAACAAAATTGTAAATGGAATCATCGCTCAATTCTTTATGGGGCTGCTTTATGTCATTGAATAGAGCATAAATAAGAGGCTTAGAGAACGGCTCATTTGTTTTCAACACACCCTTCAAACTTGATGGTAAAACATGTAAATTGTTGCGTACGTAAATCATTCTGTTCTTAGCGGCTGGGTGGTCCGGTTTTATTGGCGCGACGTGCTCACTAAGCCCTAAATCTTCCATCATATTTAGAGTATTGAGTCCCATAACACCTTTTGGTCGAACAGTCCGAGGTCCTTGCTCAAAAATGTAATCCTTATTTTTGATAGACTTTATCCAGCCACCGCAGTAACTAGTAGCTTCGAGTAAATATAATTTTAAGTTGCTGTTAGTTTTTACGTTATTTTTAAGTAAATAATAACCTGCAGAAAGTCCGCCGAGGCCTCCTCCGAGTATAGCTGCCATTTTAATGTTATATTCATACGTTAATAATCAATTACGAAAAATCGTTCTAGATTTTTAAACTAAAGTTCTCCAATTCATATCCTGTGTTATTACTTCCAGTATATAGGTTTATTTTTATTTGGAATCCAGCGATCTGGCGAACCTCATTCACTTTGTTTTGACTGGTTTTTTTTTTTTTTTTTTTCGTTCCCAATGGAACCGGCTAAGGTCAAAGACCATGCTGCCAAGTCATAAGTATGTTTTGACTGGTTTTGACATTTCTATCACAGACTTTTTTTTTTTTTTTTGTATTTTTGTTCCATAAGGAACCGGCTAAGATCAGAGACCATACTGCCAAGTCATCAGTTATATTATTTTTATAATATCCAAGAACGATGAAACAGGGGTGTGACCGATTTCAAGGTCTTGTTGGAGTTTTGGTGTTAATTCCTTTCAGTACAATGCTTCTTAGACGACTTTCTTCAAGCGAATCGAAAGCACAAGGTCGACAATACCCTTGGTCAAAAATCACCTAAATTCACTTATTTCAATGTTTCCATACACTATTTATCAGCGTTAATGATTATTGCACAAAACCACACTACTTTTATACAACAAACACAACTTTAAACTAGTTTAGGAAATCATTCAAATAAGAGAGCCACAGCACTGTCAGAATTCCCACCAAAACTCCTAGAAAGATGATTTCTATGATCTATCGTGTTCGGTGTTACCAGAGCTAAGTTTGGGATTACACCGTCCGCGCATTATATCGAAATAGGTATATTTAAATTGCCGCTAATATATATTCAACAGCCTGTATGTACCTAAGTATGTTATAATTGTATATTCCTAATACATTAGAAACCAGATTATTCCATTTCTTGATTTAGAAGTTATTTATATTATAAGATTAGCTAAATAAATCCATGAGACCAGTTATTTTAAATTGCTTATCATTATAGTAGCTCCTGCCTCCAGGTCCTATGCGCAAACAGTGCAATAGATTGAAAAATGCATAGTGTTATGTAGGTAGGTAGATATGAGTATGTTGACAAATTTTTATAACTATTTGTAATCTAAAACCTTAAAATATTATTTTTATAATTCAAGATTGCGAATATAATATTAGCCACTATTTAAGTATTAAACCAACTACTCTAAGTTTTTATCCTATCCCATCATGCTAAATCCTTATCATGCCAATGCCTATAAAGGCCATAAACAATACACATACATACGCCTCCACGCCTGTAATCTCCCGGGTAGGCAGAGGTGTAACAAGTACACCCACATTTTGCCTATCGCTATAAAGAGCACAATTCCAGATTCCGGGCTGATACGGAGCATTTTGTAATAGAAAAACCCAATATCACTTATACCCGACCCGGGGATCAAACCCGAGACCTCAGCGTCAGCCTCAGTCATAACGCGTACGCATTACAACTGCGCCACCGAGGCACCATAAACAATATAAAAGCTTCTAATATCCTATAGTATCTAATCCTATATCTAATAAAATATACGTGATATATTTACGAAGACACAATGTCGTTCAGCGTAGGTAGTCAAGCGCGAGAACCAAACGGGGACACAGTTGTGTTGCGAACCGATAATCAGTTTCAATTTCATACTTATTTCACCCGCAGCACGCTTTTTATCTCGGCTCGCTGAGTTTTGTTCGGTTTAACGATAGAGCTGAGAAAGCCCTAACATTTTGTCGATTTAAAAATATTATTATTATATTAAATTTTGGTCTCCCCAGAGGGGTTGACGTCAGGCAGGCGGTCGGTGGTAAAAACTACAAGCCAATTTTTTTTATAACTTGTGTTAGAAAGCAAATTGCGCCGACCCCACTGCGAGTGAGATAAGAGCAGGTAGAAGAAGACTAAATATAAAGTAAGCCACAGAAGTATAGACCTCGACTGGCGACTATCGGGTTTAAAATTTAAAGCTGCTAAAGAAACATTCTTACAATTCTCAAAAAAGTGTACCCGTTGTTTTTCTTTTATTTGCCTGAATGACGAGACGTGCTGGTCGCAATCGCTACGCCTGCTTCTAAAAACATATTTAGAACTTTAAATTACGAGGGTCTTCTTGGCACTGCACTGCAAATGTCCTGTAATCACTGACAATATCCTTTAAACCGGAACATAATACTTAGTGCTTAGGCATTGTTGCTTCGTGGCGAAATAGCTACAGCGGTAGTATCTACTAAGACTCTCACATAGGCACTAGAGACCTACCGCCGAGGCTTAGTCCTGAAAACTAGACACAAGGACTTCCAGAACCAAAGGAATTACTGGCTTATTGTTTATGCCAAGTGATTGGCCTTCATAACGTAATAGATATCTATCAAAGGATTTTGCAAGTTAAATTCAAACATGTAAAACCTATACGTAAAGGACAAGAAATTAGCTAAACTTACGTGTCGATAGGATAAATTACCATGAATTTCAGAAACCCTATGGCTACATCCCTATAAAACCCTGTTGCATACTCAAACACTTTTCATACGATGACGACACCGCACGGCGACGACATGGCACAACTAACACGCCCTAAAACGTGCGATAAAAAGCTTAAATTAGCTGAATTAAAAATAAATAAAATTATACAAAAAATCGATAATTTACACTTGAACAGTTCCTTCACATCACGCTTGGAGATCGGAAACGACGAAAGTATGGTTTCGGTGGGAAAATTAAAAAAGTTCGGTGGTGTTGTCTTCGTTTTAGTTTTTATTTATTCTGCACAGTGGATTTACATAGAATTATTTGGAAGGAAGGTAAGTTAAAAACAATACTTTAGGCGTCACGACAATTCTAATACCGCACTAGGAATTTCATTGTCAATAACTCACTCGTCTTGGAAATAAATATATGGGAATCACACACTCAACTTAACTTGTACCTTTCAGCTGTAGCAATTTTTTGGCAAACGAGCACGTGGGCCACTTGTTGGAAGGCGATCTCAACAGCCCATAAACACCCACACTGGAAGAAATAGTGGATGAGTTGTGGAGAATGGGGATTAGGAAGGGGAGGGGGTTTTAGGCCACCGGAAATCTCATTCACCGTACGAATCGCAACACCAAGCTCCCATTTAGCGTCGGTTTTCAGGCAGTGATACTAATCCGGTCGAGCTATCCCATTAATGTTGTAGAGTATCTTCAGCTTAAATGTACCACTTGCAATATATACATACATACGCACTCACGCCTGTAATCCCCGAAGGGGTAGGCAGAGGTGTAACCAGTACACCCACATTTTGCCGAGTATATTTCCGTCCCTTATGTGATAGGGGGCGAGCCTATCGCCATACCGGGCACAAATTCCAGACTCCGGGCTGATACTGAGCATATCGTAATAGAAATACCCAATACCACTTTACCCGACCCGGGATCGAACCCGAGACCTCACCGTTGACCTCAATCGTAACGCTTACGCATTACAACTGCGCCACCGAGGCAGTCTATATATAGCAATATATATATAGCAAAATTCGGCACAAATATGGTAGAATCTTCTTTTATTTTTAGAATTGCATCATTGATGTGCCAGCAGTCACAAAGCCATTATTCCGACCGCCTGAAGACTGCTCGATGTGTATAGGGGTGAACGACGTGGTGCGACTTGCAAACATCAGTGCTAGAGAGTTCGAGGATAACTACGCATACGGTACCATCCCTGTTATAGTTACAGATGCCACTGTAGGATGGAAGGCTTTAAAGGTAGGTTAGGTAAGGTACCTATTAGATATTATATTATGACAGCCTCCGCCATGGCGCAGTGGGCGAGTAGCCGGCTGCGAAGCCGAGAGGGCGTGGTTTCGATTCCCGCACCAAGACAAATGTTTGTCTGATCCACAAAAAATTGTTTCGGGTCTGGGTGTTGTGGGTTGGCAAGTCCCTCGTAGTTCCCGATACAGGTTAACCTAGTGTGGGGTCGGGACTATGTGTGTGACTGTTGGGTGTGTTTATTATTATTATTATTTATTAATCGCCTGATTGATATAGTAGCAGCATACTTATACTGAGAAGCCGTGGTCATAGGTTTAAATTCCTGGTCGCAATTATAATTTATGTTAGTTAATAAAATCACGTATTTCCCGGGATTGGAATTTGTGCCCGGACACATATAATAGGACAAAAATAGCTCGGCGATACGTGGGTGAAACGCTAATTGCACATCTGCCTACCCCTTCGGGTGTACAGGCGTGAGCTTATGTTAATGATATTAGGCATTACTTTGTTGCAACTTCAAATTGTTTTTATAGCTTACCAATCAAGTGGATCTTCTGTGTCTTTTTGGTCATTATGTTTTCACACCTAAACTAGGTAGGTAGGTAGGTAGGGCCCTCGTATGCGAGCAGCGGTCTGAGTAGGTACCACCGAATTGTTCATTTCTGCCACTAAGCAAAGTGCAATTATGTAAAGGTGAAGTATGTAAGTGTGAAGGACATTGAAGGCGAATGTAATTACTGGGCATTATGAGATTTAAAGATCTTGTGTCTCAAGGTATCGAGCGCAGTCCAGTGACATGCAGTACCAACATCATACTTCGAAGTTCTGATTGAACTACTTTTCTCGTCATTACCGCTAATAATGACAACAAACAAAACTGCTGGATCGGTTTTGATGTTTCGTAAAAAGATAGTGCAAAACCGAAGAATAACATAATGTAATCTCTACCCTAGAAAAAAAATGGCGAATGCACCAGCGAAAGCTACATTTTAACACTGCTTTTCAGGAATTCAACTTCAAATTCTTTGCCGATTTCTACCGCAATACTAAAATGGGCAAGCAAACGAACGATTGCTATTACTTCGCATACAAATCTGGTATAAATTCGCTGAAGGAAGTTTTTAGCATGGACGATGAGAGAGCCAATTTGACTGGAGACCCGTGGTACGTTGGATGGAGTACTTGCTTCGAGGAAGAAACTAGGAAACTCAGGGTCTATTACAACCGGCCGTATTTTTTACCAACGTCTGCTGAAAGTCAAATGGTTGATTGGATATTTATGGGCGGTCCTGGGCAAGGAGCCCATATGCACGTGAGTTATAGGTTTTTATAGCTTAAGCCGGCAAAAGAGCAAGTGGGTTTCACGAGTGGTAGAGCCACGCTGTAGACAATTTTGTCTACAGCATGAATGGGCCGGCTCGTCCGGATCGTTACCACTGTCTCACAGAAAACCGACGTATAGTAAGAGCTTGCTGCTGCGTTTCGGACGGTGAGTGGGATATCCGGAGGCTTAAATCCCTTCCCCTTCCCAATCCCTTAATTATCCCTTTCTTTTAAGGTCGGCAACGCGCCCATGTTTATTTTGGTATTGTGGGCGTACATGGGCGGTGGTGTTCACTTACCATCAGGTGACCCACTTGCTCGTTTGTCGGCCTATACAATAAAAAAAAACCTATGCCCGGTTTCTGAGGTGCTTTTGACAGTGGTTTATGTATTCGATAGTGTTATCGGTTCGATAATTTAAGAAATTTGTTTCCGAGCACTGCGTTGTAAGATAAACTATCCTTAAACGTAGCTTAATATAACTGACCAATTTTGGCCGTTTATCTGTTCGACAACTATTTGGTGCTTCAGTTTATTTCAAATTTTAGGGACTTTACGGTCATTTTATAGTACTAGGGGCTTTGCCCATGTTTTTCCACAAAACATAAAATAAAAAAAAAACTTAAAGTCCGACGAATATGAGACATATCTTACTTTATTCCCCACATTATTCGGCATCGATTGGTATCGGTCTCTACCGCATACACCCAGCGGTTTCGGAGATAGCGTGACAAGCTTTTGGCAGCGGCGGCGGTGGCGCCAGTTATTTTTTTTGAATAGAGAGATACAAATAATTAAGCAACTAATCCTGAATAGGTATAAACCATGGAAAATAATATTTTTGAATCAATAGGAAGGGAATTCTACCGCCCATGAACACTCAGACGCATTAAGGACGCGTTGTTGATTTTTCAGAGAAGGGATTTGGGCCTCCGGTTATCCCACTCAAAGTACGAAACGCGAAATGTAGACAAAACTATCTTCAGCGTAGCTCTACCACTTGTACCTATGTTGAGGTAACTCGTTCGATTCTAGGTGGACTCCGTGAGACAGATGTCATGGCAGGCTCAGATCCGCGGCCACAAGCAATGGGAACTGGCGCCTCCACCTGAATGTCTATATTACTGCTCCTGGTTTACCTTCACTGTGGCGCCTGGAGAGATTTGTGAGTTCACTTTTTTTTGCCTGAATGACGAGCAGTTCGCTCGCCTGATTGTTAGCGTAGCGCCTGCCCATAAAGAGAAGCAACAACACTGTACTGTACAAAGCGATGGCATTGGACGTTGCTCATCACCCCGAGATGCCCGAGACATATGAGATGTTAAGTCTCATAATGCCTAGTAATTTCACTGGCTCCAATGTCATTCAAACCAAAACGCAAAAGTGCTCACACACTGCTGCTTGGTGGCAGAAATAGACAAAACAGCGGTAACAACCCAGACGGCCTTTCGTACACGAGGGACCTACCACCTAGTTGACTTTTTGATCTTTTTGGGGGTACAACCGTGAACTTATGTTGCAGGTAAAAGCGTCAAACGCCCCTTTAATGTCTCGGGTTTAACACGGCTACAATATAAGCATTTTGTTTACAGTGGTGGTAGACACGAATCGTTGGTATCATCAAACCAACGTCCTGCCGGGAGATATCAGCATTACTATCGGCGCGGAGTATGACTAATTAAAGACCTTAGTCATTTAGCTTAGCCAATTGTTCCGTAATTAGGGTATATCCATCGAAATAAGATGAATATGAATCTGCCAAAAATACGGCTCGACTTACTTACACATGTAAAGGTAACACTTATACACGCAACAAAAATTAATGAACGTTCAACATCAACTTTATTTCATAAAAGTTAATGTCTCTAAATATTACATTTCTAGATCGAGATACGACGTTCTGCACCGCGCAAAAAATTTGACGTCTTAAGTGGCAACTAGAGATCATGAATCAATTTTTATGAATTGATGAGTGAACGAGCTGCAAACTTTTATAACCCCGCCCCCTTGCACAGAGTTTTGGCGGGGTCATTTTGTTGCTTGAGTTACGTTTCTTGTCATCTTATTTGGATGGCTATCTATATATATTATTTCTCAAAGGTGTTTTGTCGGTACGCCATAACTTCCATAATTCTAATGTTTCAAAGCTTGTCTGCTGCCATTGTCTTAATTTGACGAATGTTTTAAAATTATACGATTTGCCATAAGATGAAAAATTAACAGTGCCATCTGTTGACAGTATAATCAACTAATTTGTAATCTGTACCATTTTTTTCTACCTTCCGGTACCTATATTAGTTAAAAGTGTGACTTTTGCATTAATTGTGTGTCATATTTTATTTGGTTCAATATCGACACAATATTAGTTTGTAAGATATTTATTTACTATATTAATTAAAAGTGTGACTTTTGTATTAATTGTGTGTCATATTTTATTTGGTTCAATATCGACACAATATTAGTTTGTAAGATATTTATTTACTATATTAATTAAAAGTGTGACTTTTGTATTAATTGTGTGTCATATTTTATTTGGTTCAATATCGACACAATATTAGTTTGTAAGATATTTATTTACTATATTAGTTAAAAGTGTGACTTTTGTATTAATTGTGTGTCATATTTTATTTGGTTCAATGTTACCACTATTTGTTAGTTTGTAAGACATCTATCTATGGGCCTTAGAAGGCTAACGATAAATAATTATTTTAGATTTACACAGTCTGCGAGTTGTTGTCTGTGATAGTTTTATTATTTATTGTTTTAAAATGCATGATATAGGTAACTTACATAAGTTACATAAATCCTCAAATAAATATATTTGTAGTCGTGTATAATGTATATCTACTACCTTGGTCTTAGTACATATTAAAATCCATTATAAATTATTGTAAATAAAATATTATTTTATTGTATATTTGACTGAGGTATCTTATTGTTACTGTAAATGTAAAAGTAAAGATATTTGAATCGATCACGCTAACGATCTAACAGCTGAACAGAAATGGATGAAATTTGACATACAGATCATAAAATTAGATTGAATGACAAGATGAGCAGGTCGCTCGCCTGATGGTAAGCGCCACGCCTGCCCATAAACAGAAGCAACGCCACACAGAACTTTAAATAAAGCACTGCATGACACTGGACTGCGCTCGTCACCCCGAGACATAAGGTGTTAAGTCTCATAATGCCCAGTAATTACACTGGCTTCAATGTCCTTCACACCGGAACACAACAGTGCTTACACATTGTTGCTTGGCGGCAGAAATAGACAAAGCGGTGGTACCAACCCAGCCGGTCTCTCGCAAACGAGGGACCTACCACCTTGTAAATACTGGAAAAAATACATTAATGCCGGCGGAACCGCGAGCAAAGCTAATAAACAAATAAAACTCATGTCGATGCTACGAAGAAACCTTTATTCATCACCATAAACTATATCTACGTTACACTCATGACTCATTCTACATCCGATTATTGACAATACTGGAATGACAAGTTAACAATCGCTATATACTCATTAAATAACAGAGAGCGTCGGACATAATGGGAATTTAACATACATTACACAATGGGAATTTACATAAAGCCTAGTACAAGTTTTTATAGTTTTTCTAAACGACGAAAGTTTTCTTATTCTCTCCATACATCGAGTATTAGTAGCCACTAGTGGGAACAATGATGTATTAAAATGAATAATATGGTTAACTTTATTTCATATTAGTAACGATTATTTCCATAATTACCGTTTGAATTACTAGTTTTACACTTCGACGGTAGTAAATTTATACGAATTCGAAAACTATGAACGTAATTGTAACTCATACTAGGCCTACTGGTCTAGACACGTGTAATTTATAATGTAATTAATAGCTAGTTTTAATCAATCCTACTGCTGGGTATGGACATTCTTTACTGATGAGAGGGGCCTTAGTCCACCGTGCTGGTATAATGCTGGTTGACTGATAGACTTCGCATACCTTTATAAATTCTTAATTTTGACAACGCGAATTCTTTGTGTACGTAATTTCAAATATTACATGACGCTCGTACCGATCTATCGGGTGTCACTCTTTTACACAAACACAAAGATTAAAATTTTCGTTTCGCGTTTACTTGTGTTCCGTCCGCTTTGTTCATGATAACATATTACACCACATTACACGATATATTACATTACATATTACACACGTCTGAACCCCGCTTAATATCCATACTAGGACAGAAAATATTGCAGTCTGAAATGGGATGTACATGGTGCTTATATTTTGTGATTTTTTTCCATATTCTACTACTGGAATGACTATTGCATGCAGACTTACTAAAAGTCCAGAATGGTCTTTGCATGTATATAACGCCATGTACACAAAGGGAATGAACTAAAAAGAATTAAGTACATTGTAACGTATAGACTGGGTATTGTAAGGCATCACCATTCTCACATATAAAAAAACATTTGATTAAATAAAAAATATTAATTTTCACCAAAAAAAATACAAAAAATACCTCGACGCGTAATTTGTACCCTTGTAAGTTTAGACATCGAAACATTAAACATTGATTACATAAGCATTTATATAACCTGGGTGGTCAGACAATTAAGCGACCCGCTTGATGGTAAGCGGTCACCACCGCTAGATAACATTGGCACCACCAGAAGCACAGCCAAGCCTACCATCGCATATAATATATAAGCATTTTACACTTTATATTACATTTTAACAGGATACCTATAAGGTTTAATTTAGGCTGCAGAATATTAAGGGTACTAAACTACATCAACTTCCACAGGATTATTAAACATTTATTCTAATTGTATCTTCTATTCTACCAACAAGCTGATAAAATTTTGCTTTGTTTTTATCAACATCGCCAATTTGTAACACTGTTTAGCTACCTTCCTATTGTATCAGGCTGTATTGTTAGAGTGAGAGGAAGATACGCGTGGAAGTGCGTGTGAGTGAGACAGCGCCAGTTTACTCTTCTCCTTGTCCGGCGGAGTCGAGGATCACTTCGAACGAGAACGGCTGGAAGAGATATCCCTCGCCTGCGTAGAACTTACTCTGGAACTCAACCCTGGGGGAAAATAGATAATACATATACGCACTGACGCCTGTAATCCCCGAAGGGGTAGGCAGAGGTGTAACCAGTACACCCACATTTCGCCGAGCGCATCTCCGTCCTACGATGTGATAAGGGGCGAGCCTATCGCCATACCGGGCACAAATTCTACACTCCGAGCTGATGATACTGAGCATTTCGTAATAGAAAAACCCAATACCACTTTACCCGACCCGGGGATCGAACCCGAGACCTCAGCGTTAGCCTCAATCGTAACGCGTACACATTACAACCGCGCCACCGAGGCAGTCAAAAGATAGATAGCAGGTAGAAAATAGATAAACTTGAAAAAATGCTCTTGTGACGTTGCCAACCTCTGTGATGCAGTAGGCGAGTCGCCGCCTATAAAACGTGACGTCATGGTTTCGATTCGCGCGCCTCGATAAATGTTTATGGTTCACAAATATTTGTTTCGGGTTTGGGTGTTGTGAAATTGAATATCTTCTGATAACCTCGACATAAAGTCAGGACTATGTGTGTGTGACGTCTGGAGGCCTAAAACTCCTTTCCTTAAAGGCCGGCAACGCGCACATGATTCTTCAGGAATTGTGGACGTACTTGAGCGGTGATTACTTACCATCAGATGACACACTTACTCGTTTGCAGGTTTAAAAAAAATATGTTGCCGTGGAGAAATGGAAAATTGATAAAATTTGCACACAATAACTTTACCAAACTAAACGCTATAAAAAATTAAATGAGAGGAAGAAGGAAGATGAGTCATGTTCATGCTGTATAAACTAAATCTCTTTCCCGTGCATTTCTATGCACGGGAAGATATTAAGTAGAAAAAACACAAACAATTAATTAGCTTTTTTACCATTGTTTTCTCAAATATTGGGCCAATATCGACCACAGGCGGTACTCGTATACATAAGACGCGTGTGGCATAGGCCGGCAAACGAGCAAGTGGGTCACCTGATAGTAAGTAATCTCCACCACCCATGTAGGCCCACAATACCAAAAATAGAATGTGACACCGATTATGACAAGAATAGAATGTGACACCGTAGAGAAGGTTGGCAATACTGAGCGAGTTGCAGGGTATATGTAAAGGTGTATAGTGTATAGTGTATAGTATATAACATACCAGTGCAGACGCAGCGTGTGCAGGAAGGCGGACAGTCCCTCCATCAGTACGAGGATGGACACGGAGATGGCGGCCCAGCCCGCGAACACTATGTACAGGAACACGCCGCCCTGGATGCCGCGAGACATCAGACCTGATCATAAACAACCACTCACCACTCACTACTCACCACTCACTACTAATACAACGTGTTACATTTGAATAAGACGTTTGGAAAGCAACCGGTCGAAGGACACGTGACTCAGCGGCCGCCGCACCACTCTCGACTATAAAAGTCAGCGCACGGACAGAGCGGGGACTCCATATACACTGCCTTTGACCGTGCAAAGAGGAGAACACCGCGTTGCGACTTCACGGATCGGTCGCGAGTCGCCAGTCTGTTAGATTACTCCACGCAAACCGCACGCTTGCGTTCTTTAAGTCTTGTACAACCACCTTCCGAAATATATTATTTAACCTTTTCCTTCGAGTTTCGTTTTGTCACTGCAATCAACGATTACTACACCGACGATGAGACCACTCTGGCCAGCCGAGGGATGGAGGAAGCCATACATCAATCACACTCCACACGACCGATGTACCGATGTACCGATGTACCGATGTACCGATGTACCGATGTACCGATGTACCGATGTACCGATGTACCGATGTACCGATGTACCGATGTACCGATGTACCGATGTACCGATGTACCGATGTACCGATGTACCGATGTACCGATGTACCGATGTACCGATGTACCGATGTACCGATGTACCGATGTACCGATGTACCGATGTACCGATGTACCGATGTACCGATGTATCGACCTCGCCGCGCTCCCCGGACCCCCCCGACCCTAGTACCGGCCCGCGTGCCGATGACGAAATGCTAAATTAGATTATAAGTAACTTATAAATCCCCCTAAACCCCAATCGCAAATGTCTACCCTCTCCAGTGGCCGTCCTGAGCCGAGGTCCGTACCCCCCCATTGGGGGGGGGGGGAAGGGTGCCCTCAGCGGCATTCACCCGAAAGCCCGGTGACGCTGACTATGACTGATCAGTTTGGGACCAAAAAAAAAGAGATGGTGCATTCTCGGAGCGACAGTTGCTTGGTGCACAGGCTGCACAGTGGTTACTCTAATATAGATTGTTTAAATAGATGATTAATAAATACTGGTATGAGCCATAATAAGCTGTGATTTTTAATTATCACTTACATAAATCAAGTACCGTATCTGGTGGGCAATTGGTATTTTAAAATCTAATGGCAGAATCTATTCCGACACATATAAAAAAATCCCGAGAACTAGTCTTGACCATCAACAAACGGAAAATCAGTTTCCCAGGGCATATGCTCAGGCATCCTCAATATTGCCTTCTACAAATATTTGTAATCAGTACAGTAGAGGGAAAGCGACACGTCGGTAGAAGAAGGAAATCGTGGCTCAGGAACATAAGAGAATGGACAGGAATTACCAACGTAGAAGAGTTATTTAACCGGGCAATAAATTCAATTCAATAGTGAATAGGCGCCGCAAGAGTGACAGAGACATAAATTTAACAGTTAGTGTTTATGTACCGGATCTTAACAAAATCTAGACGTCCTAAAATTTTACTCTAATTTTTATTACTCTTTTATAACCATCGATAATATCGATCACATCCCTATAAATTAAGTAAAGTGCGTGAGCGATAATAACAATGCTGGAGTGAGACAAAAGCTCAGCTGTTTATAATTTAGCGATGTCCAAAATTGCAAATCGAATATCGACATTTTAGTCATTCGATAAAAAAGTAAATGCTTTATTTATGTCCTAGCAATGCAATCGGATTTGGCACTACGAGGGGTGAAATAATTGTATCGTACATTATACGTTGTTTAAATTCGACAACACCTTTTTGTAACACGTCAATAACAGTATTATGTGACTTTATATCCATTTTATTTATTTGTGGCAGTGATGACCTAGCGAGAAGTGGCACCCACTGCTGAGACGAAAGTCCTGAGTTCGAAGTACCCAGGGCACGTACGGCGGCTTACGTAGTTATGAGTGTATTCATTGATAATTAATCACTCGCATTAACGGTGAAGGAAAATACAGAGAGTGTTGTATACCTTTTCTGAGCAGCATGTTCCATGCGACCTCGGCAAGTTGCGCATGCGCGAGCGACAACGCCCACAGGCGCAGGTACGATGCCGTGTGCGACACGCTGCCCAGTACGTACTCGATAGTGTGGATACCCTGCACGTATACAATACAATACAATACATGTAACATTATTCTTACTAAGTGTCTGTCTTTTATCATTTACTACAGTGAGATATCAGGAGCCCCAAATCCCCTTCCCAACTCCTCAATTATACCTTTCTTTTAAGGTCGACAACGCGTACAGGATCCTTCTGGTTCATGGGCGCTGGAGATCACTTACCATCAGGTAACCCACACCATTTGGACTAAGTGTGTGACTGTTGGGTGTATATATTTATTTTGATGAACTCCTTAAAAAGTATAGAAAATAAACTGATGAATCGATTTTGATATCGATGAATTATTATTATTAAACTGAAAATTTCAATTCAATATTTGGCGTAGATATAACGTAAAATCATTAACAACGATACAGTCGATATGAGCACCTTCCCTTTTTTTAAAGTCGTTTAAAAATGATAAGTGAGTACCATACCTGGTGTATGAAGACCTCGGTGATGTCATCGTCGTGATGCCCACTGCTGGGCACCGCAGCACCCGCAGCACCCCCGGCAGAACCGTTCTCAGCAGCACCTTCCACGGGCTGGTGACCTTGACTCTGTGCAATATAATCATATTATATGTATACTGTTATATGTTGACACTCTTCATGGCATAGCGGGAGAGTAGCTGGCTGTGAAAGATGTCGCGAGTTCGATACCCGCACCAAGACAAACATTTGTGTGATCCACATATATTTATTTCGGGCCTGGGTGTTGTCGAGATCGAAAGTATCTCGTAGTGCTTGATACACATGATACAAGATGATCGTATTGTGCAGATCTCCCATACAAGAAGTGTCAACATTTTAATGCCAGTAACCAAATCTGTCAATAGACAGAATATTGGGAACGGCCATTAGGGGTATTTTTAGCTGTTATCAACGGACAACAGTTGTTAAGCTAAAAAAAATATAACTTTTTCGTACAGAACGGCAATTTTATAAGTAAACATCTCCAATTTATTATATTATCTATGTTATTCACTATTTTTTTTAAATTAGTACATGTCTGCTCTAGACTTCACATACTTTATGGATAATTTATTAATTTATTACATTTTTGATACAACATTGTATAAAGGCAGACATAATGCCTGAGGCATTACCTACCTGTCAACCTTTGGGCGATGCAGAGATAATAGAATGAGGTGTAAAAAAAAAACGGTATAATTACAGCATACACAAATAACATTATTGGAATATATTCTCAAATATGTAGGTTTTCTACGATGTTTCCTTCACCGCTAAAGCGAGTGATAGTTAACAATGAATACACACTAGGGAAGTCGTCGGTGTGTGCCGTGCGGGATGGGAATGAACCTGTGACTTTTGTTTGTACAGCCCATTCCCCACTGGCTACCACCGCTTTCTTATACCCGCTCCCCAAACTAGGCGAGACATACCGAGAGTTGCTAAACAGGAGAGCGTGGAGGGTAGACTTGCCTCAATTCGAACAATCTCATATGAATATACATACATATGCACTCACGCCTGTAATCCCCGAAGGGGTAGGCAGAGGTGTAACCAGGACACCCACATTTCGCCGAGCGTATCTCCGTCCCTTGATGTGAGCCTATCGCCATACCGGGTACAATTCCAGACTCCGGGCTGATACTGAGCATTTCGTAATAGAAAAACCCGACCCGGGGATCGAACCCGAGACCTCAGCGTCAGCCTCAATCGAACGCACACTCATTACAACTGCGCCACCGAGGCAGGGAATATGTATATTCGTGATATTATTTTGCCGAGACATTCGATGAGAGGTCTTGTCCAATGTGTGGAGCAGACTTTATGCATTATCAACATAATACACAGCCTCATTCATCCCACTGCTGGATGAAGGACTATCTTTTTACATGCCTTTCATCTCTTATATCCAAAATGCAATATTGCCCATGTACAATGCATTTTTACCCATACAAATATTTAATCTTACCGCCATCTATCCAGATAGACATGTAGAAATAAACAAATTTATTTATTTGGAATTAAAACCCCATTTAGAAACGTCAATATAAACTCAAGCCTTTATTCCCGAAGAGGTAGTCTGAGGTGCAATTGATGCTGCACTCACGTTTCGCCGAGCTTATTTCCGTCCCACAATGTAATATGGATGAGCCTATCGCCATACCGTATACATTCCAATCCCAATAACATCAGAATAAATTTAGTTTTCAATTAACCCTTTCTTAGAATTCAATTATTTCTCAGAGACTTCAATTATTGATTATTACCCATTAGATACACAATATTATTATATAAGCTCGGCGAATAAGTGTAGTTTCTTGTGTTGAATTTTATACAATCATTATTGTATACGGCAACCGTAAATAATACGAAAAACAAATCCTTTTGTCAAAACACAACCAAAATTGAGCCAGCAATTATGTTTTTAAATACTGGCATGAATGAGCAAAGGTGGTCGCGTAGTGGGGCCATATCACTATCTCGCTCGCACGCGTGCACCGTTATGGCCACATTATATGATTACGTCAAAGTTTGTGTCGTTAACATTTCACAAGCACCCCCTCCATCAGATATGTGTGGCTTCCAACTAATTTATTACTGAATGAATTTATAAAATTCTTTCTGCAATAAGTTTTGGGTAATGTAACTTATTGATTTAAACAATTAAAAAAAACGAGTCAACTACCCTATTGTGGGTACAGCACCAGTTGCACCTCTGCCTACCCCTTGCCTATTTTAAAGTATAAACAAATACACTAAGTTTTAAGAACGTGTAGGAATATCGTTATTTCCGATATCGGGGTAGTATAAAAAAAGGAAAAAAGTCGCCGTATTGAGAACATCCTCATATTTTGAAGTCGATGTAGGCGAAACGGCCCATTATTGTAAGTATATGTTTCCGAGAGTAAAGCAGCGCAGCGGGGCCCGCGCCCCCTGACTCCGAGCGCATCGGCGCCACATTTAAGGAAATCGATCAGTACCTACAATGCAATACCGATGACGTCACGGGTGCGCGTGCGCTCCCGTAAATCCGTGGACCATACCAATAATTTGTAAAGTGATTTTAATAAACAGTTTCTTATTGATTTGGACTCGGACATTATTTGATTCCCACACTACCCTGTGCCAATTCGCATACAATCGGTTATCATACTAATATTATTAATGTGAATGTAAGATTGTTTGTTACGCTTTCACGCCTAAATCACTGAACCGATTTTGATGAATTTTGATGTAGAGATAAATGGGACCCTGGAGACGGTTATAGGCTACGTTTTATTTCTGAAAAGTCTATTCACGCGGGCGGAGCGGCGAGCAAAAGCTAATTTATAATAATACTCACGGCACGTTTTTTCTGCTCCCTCATGATGTAGTACGGTTTGCCGAACAACATGATGGGCACGCACAGTAGCGCCACGATCACGAAAATCTGAAAACAAATCGTATTGTTAATGACGAAACGAGCAGCACGCTCGCCTGATGGTAAGCGCCACGCCTGCCCATAAACAGAAGCAACATAACAGAATTCTGAGCCACAAAGCACTACATGGCATTCGACTGCGCTCGTCATCACGAAACATAAGATGTAAGTCTCATAATACCCAGTAATTTCACTGGTAACTTCAATGCAGATTGGCGGCAGAAATAGGCAATGCGGTGATACCTATTCAGGGAGATTTTCGCATACCAGGGACCTACCACTGAGTAATTGGTCCAGACTACAAATTCACTGCATATAAGCTGTGGCTCGAGGTTCGATTCCTTCGTCGGGCTAGACTTTGTGTAAGTTTTTTTAACATACATGGAGATAGTTGAATAATATCGCTTTTTACTTCTTCTATTTTTACTCTATGCTATATATACTTGTATCTGATACTTATTATATTTTAACAGATGATCACAGTATATTAACAAATGCTTATATGTAATATATTTTACAGAAGCTTATAAGATTTTAATTGATGCTTGTAATATTTTAACTGATGCTTATAATATTTTAATTGATGCTTGTAATATTTTAACTGATGCTTATAATATTTTAATGGATGCTTGTAATATTTTAACTGATGCTTATAATATTTTAACTGATGCTTATAATATTTTAATTGGTGCTTTTAATATTTTAACTGATGCTTATAGTATATTAACTGACGCTTATAATATTTTAATTTAGTCTTATAATATTTTAACTGAAACTTATAATATTTGTTTAGATAACGGTTATATGATTGTACTAACTTTCTGCAGCTGTAGCTGTCCGGCGTACATGGTGGGGTCACACGGTGGGCGAGGTGGGTCAGACTTGAACAGCATCATGTTGATGAACGTGATCAGGATCGAAGGCGCACAGTACGCACTCGTACGCACTATTTCTGCATCACACAACAAACGACACAATAAAGCATACGGTATTCGAATCAATCAGTTTAAGACCATTTTCTGAGTAGAGTGTCGCTGTAAGCAGTTTTGTGTACAGCATGAATGGGCCGGCTCGTCCGGGTCGTTACCACTGTCTCACAGAAAACCGGCGTAAAGTAGGCGTGTTGCCGGCCTTAAAGGAAAGGGATAATTAAGGGATTGGGAAGGGGAGAGGAATTTGGGCCTCCGGATATCTCACACACCGTACGAAACGCAGCAGCAAGCCGCTACTTTACGTCTGTTTTCTGTGAGACAGTGGTAACGAACCGTTCCATTTACACTGTAGACAAAACTTACTACAGATATACAGAGATTACCCTATGGTACGGCACCCTAAAAGGTGAATATCCCCAACGTACCAATGTCCTGACTGCCAAAGTGTCCAGGCGTGGGTCCGTACGTGGTCCACTTGATGAACATCAGCAGCACCATGTAGAAGAACAGCAGCGTCAGGAACATGATCTGAGGGATGAACTCCACGTACACGCTGATGCGACGCTTGAAGTACCTGCAAACAACATTCATATCAATCAAACTTGACATTAATGACTGACGTTACGTAACGTACCAACGATCCCAAGGAGAACCAAGCGTGCCCATTTTTGATAAACTTATAACACCACTAACAGCAGCGATAGCTCAATGGAGAGTGGCACAGACTGTCGAGACGAAAGTAGCAGGTTCGAAACCAGCCCCAAGAGCATACACCTCTGACTTTTCTAAATTATGTGTGTATCAATTGTTAATTTCAAATTGAATTCTTTGTTTTTAAATTAAGTTTTCTCTAATGACATACTCGTATCTGACATTGAATTGCAACATGTATACTCACAAATGATTCCATAGCGATAGACAGACACCGAACAACATGTGGAACACTCCGATGATGATGGAGATCTTCATCTTGTACGCGTTCATGAAGATGATTTTGTTTGCTTCGGCGAGCTAGTAACCAAATAAATTATGAGACTTGACTTTGCTTGAATGACGAGACGAGCAGGTCGCTCGCCTGATGGTAAGCGTCACGCCTGCTCATAAACAGAAGCAACGCCTCACAGAACTTTAAATAACAAAGCACTGCATGACACTGGACTGCGCTCGTCACCCCGAGACATAAGGTGTTAAGTCTCATAATGCCCTGTAATTTCACTGGCTTCAATGTCCTTCACACCGGAACACAACAGTGCTTACACACTGTTGCTTGGCGGCAGAAATAGACAAAGTAGTGGTACCAACCCAGCCGGTCTCTCGCATACGAGGGACCTACCACCTTGTAGATAATGAATAATTAATACACCCAACAGTCCACACACATAGTCCTGACCCCACACTAGGTTAAACTGTATCGTGGGTATCATGAACTACGAGGGACTTGCCAACCCACAACATCCAGACCCCAAATAAATATTTGTGGATCACACAAACATTGGTCTCAGTGCGGGAATCGAACCCACGGCCTCTCGCTTCGCAGCCGGCTACTCGCCCGCTTCGCCGCGGAGGCTGTCAAAAAATATCTCTATATATTATTTCTCAAAGGGGTTTTTTGTCGGAACGCCTTAACTTCTATAATTCATCATCAAATTTAATGTTTCAATTACCATTTTAAAGCGTATGTTTGCTGCTATTGAGTTACAATAGACAAATGATTTAGGTTTTGCAAAATAAATATAGGAAATTAACAGTGCCATCTGTTGACTGTAGAAACAATTAATTTGTGGTACTGTTCATTTAGAATAACGCGCATAGACGATTTTAGGAAGCGCCATCTATTAATTAATAAATATTTACATTTACTTATTTCTACTTTTTTTATTAGCTTGAGTGACGAGACGAGCAGCTCGCTCGCCTGATGGTAAACGCCACGCCTGCCCATAAACAGGAGCAACACCACACAAAACTTTGAATTACAAAGTACTGCATGGTATAGGACTGCGCTCGTCACCCCGAGACGTAAGTTGTTAAGCCTCATAATGTTCCATAATTTCATTGGCTTCAATGTCCTTCAAACCGGAACACAACAGTGCTTATACACTGTTGTGTGACAAAGAAATAGACAAAGCGGTGGTACAGGTGGTACAGGTGGTACAGTTTTAACTGTGATATCAGAATCTATATTCAAACTTTATGAAATAACTCGCATAGGAAAATGAGACCATAAAAATAATCATATTTATTTTTTATACTTGTTTGTAAACCGTATTTCGATTGATTACCTCTGCAAGGGCGATGACTCGAAGTCAGAGTGAGATAGCAAGTTGCGGCGTCTACGTGCATCAAACGCGTCAATACGTCACATCAGTCAGCTGTTCATCACATTTCAGATCAAATATGTACATTATTATAAGCTAAGTACCTGTGTAAGGATAATATCTTGCTACTGTTTATTATTATTTTAATTTACCTTAATATTATTAAGCTGTTTATATGTGTATCTTCACGACCTCGATAGGACCGACAGGGTTGTTTTTACACACTGCATAACAAATAATATAATTATAATTACCTGCCACACAGGATCGATACCGAACGGGTACGGGTACTGCAGATAATCCTCAGAGTCCGGGTTCAACTGAAGCAACTTGTTACTAGTGAGCGTGGATTCGTTGTAATTCTGACGCCATGACGAGCCGAATATATTCAGACTCTTGGAGAATATGTCGTTGTATATCAACCCGGTGTACATCGAGAACAAACCCATGAGGAGGATGATGTAGCGACCACCGAAGAATATCGTCCAGATCTGGGGGGGAGAAAATGTTTTTTATTCATACGAACTCACGCCTATAATCTCTGAAGGGTTTTTTTTATTTTATTGTATAAGCCAACAAACGAACTAGGTCACCTCATGGTAAGTGATCACCACCGCCCATACACGCCTACAACACTAAAAGAGTCATGAACGCGTTGCCGACCTTAAAGGAAAGGGATTGGGGATTTGGGCCTCCGGATATCTCGCTCATCGTACCAAACGCATTAGCAAGCTGCTACTTTACGTCGGTTTTCTGTGAGACATTGGTAACGACCCGGACGAGCCGACCCATTCATGCTGTAAACAAAATTGTCAACAGCGTGGCTCTACCAATCCGAAAAGTGGTAATCCGGGTAGGCAGAGGCGTAACCAGTACACTCAAATTACTGCTCTTACTTTATTTCGTAATGGGTCAAATGTACTATCTCTTATATGCCCTACTCAACAATAGTAATGGTAATTAATGCTATTACGATTTAATTTCATTAGCATGTGCATTCTCGTGTCTTAGCACGCTAATAATTCGTGCTAATCCTATTTGCTAATATGACACAACAATTTAGTGTTCCCGCGGGTGCGAAGGGGATAGCACTAAGACACGATTTACGACGGTCAAGGCAAATTCATACTTCACATAATTTAACAGCTGTATTAAATTTGCTAAATGCCAAATTACACTTCGCATGCTAAATATTAATGCGAATGCTAAATATAATTCAATACTACTCAACACTAGCATTTGTCTCGGTGGCGTAGTTTTAATGCGTACGCGTTACGATTAAGCTAACGCTGAGGTCTCCGGTTCGATCCCCGGGTTCGATGCTCAGTATCAGCCCGGAGTCTGGAATTTATGCCCGGTATGGCGATAGGCTCGCCCACTATCACATAAGGGACGGAAATAAGTTTGGCGAAATGTGGCTGAACTGGTTACACCTCTGCCTACCCCTTCGGGGATTACAGGCGTTAGTGCATATGTATGTACAGTAGAACCTCGTTAAGTCGAACCTTGATAAGTCGAAAATCTCCAAATCGCGAAAAAAAATTGTTCCCTTCCCTACAAACACCAAAACCTCCATTACTCGAAATCTTAACTCTCTATTAGTCGAAATAAACAGTGAGTCCTTCCAAGCCATTTTGGTACATATTTTCCCTCCATAACTCGAATTTTAAATATTACCTCTGTATCTCGAACATAGCAATGTTTTATTTTACAACCTTTAAACTAGATTATTTGAGACTTATTACTTCTATAGTTATCTATAAGACGAAAACTCTATAACTCGAACTTTTTGGCGTCTCCCTTGATGTTCGACTTATAAAGGTTCTACTGGAGAAGCTTTTAGTAGTTTTTTTTTATCCTGGCTCGGCAAAGTGACTACGCTACACCTGATGGTAAGTGTAGCGCAATCCAACAATACTGTCGACCAACGATAGACACTGTATCTATCGCAGATCGGCAGAATTATGCCGGCCTACATTGCTTGTTCTCTATACTTCTGTTTGTATCCGTTGTTTGACAGCGGGCGAGTAGACAGCTGCGAAGCGAGAGGCCGTAGGTTCGATTCCCACACCGGGACAAATGTTTGTATGAGCCACAAATATTGGTCTCGGGTCTGAGTGTTGTGGGACCGTAAGTCCCTCGTAGTTCCTGATACCCGCGATACAGGTTTACCTAGTGTGGGGTCGGGACTATGTGTGTGACTGTTGGGTGTATTTATTAATTTATTTGAATAGAGTAAGTGAAGCTGGTGTTTTGGCTCACTTCGCTGTCGATCTTCTTGGCCTGCAGCGGCTTCTCCTTGTAGCACATCCAGAACCCGAAGGCGGCCATCAGCGCGCCGTGGCCGAGGTCGCCGAACATCACCGCGAACAGGAACGGAAACGTTATTATGGTGTACGGAGCTGTCGACAAACACATTACATTACATTACATTACATTACATACATACATACGCACTCCGCACTCCGCACTCACGCCTGTAATCCCCGAAAGGATAGGCAGAGGTGTAACCAGTACCACCCTCATTTCGCCGAGTGTATTTCCGTCCCACGATGTGATAGAGGGCGAGTAATGTGTTCATAAACTAATATTAGTATGCGGTTTTAATAGGTGATGTTAGTTTTTTTTTTACATAGGCGATGGGTAGACAACATAGCATCTGTGGCCGGGAGAAACTGGATCAGGTTCAATAAAGGTTGTTACATAAACCTGACATGAGTGTTTATGTACCTCATCTTAGCAAATTACAGGCATCCATTTTGTGAGTGGTAGTGCCACGCTGTAGTGGCTTTTGTCTACAGCATGAATGGGCCGGCTCGTCCGAGACGTTACCACTGTCTCACAGAAAACCGACGTAAAGTAGCAGCTTGCTGTTGTGTTTCGTACGGTGAGTGAGAAATCCGGATGCCCAAATCCCCCTCCCCTTCCCAATCGCTTACTTATCCTTTTCCTTTAAGGTCGGCAACGCGCCCATGATTATTTTAGTATTGTGGGCGTAAATGGGCGGTGGAGATCACTTACCATCAGGTGACCCACTTGCTCGTTTGCCGGCCTCGAAACTATCTGACCCACACACCCGCCACTGTAACTCCTGTAAGCCAATATCGACAGTGGCACGCATATTTCGACACCAAGCAATGAAGCTCAGCGAGTCTAGGAATGCAAATGTGTCTTTATCCCGCAACGAAATTAATCAAATAGAAGGTTAATGAGGAGTTGAAAATAATAATTGTCCACTTCCCTCCATAGCAAAACGGGAGACAAAATAATGAACTAAGGAGATCTCAGCCTCCGGCACAAGGACATTTACAACTGGAGTGGGCAGATGTAAAGCACCACGGATGTCACAAAGTTTCGCCGGTAAGTCGTTTGCCGGCCTATATAACAACAAAAAAAGAACATCTCACCTGGGTTAACCTCGCGGTAAGTCGCCACACCGTATGCATAGATGAGGTTTTGGAAGGCCTGCGTGAACTTGTTGTTTCGGTTGTACGTCGGAGGATCTTCTAAAGTCTCCATACGGTTCAGGATCGGAGGTACCGAGCTGCCGCTGCGTTCCTGTACAAACAAAAAAGTTTTTTTTTATTATTTATTTCTCATCACAAAGATAGGTAAGGTATCTCTCACAAATACTAGGATAAAATCCTGTCTAACAGATTACCAGGCCTCCCGACATATTAATATTAACGAAAAATACAATATTGTTGATGCAACACGTGTGTTGAGACGAGAATAATAGAGAAATGTGTGTGTGTGTGTGTTTTCAGTTTAAGCTAACGTTCTTAATAGATTTTCTGTTTGTTCATAGTTCAAATCTAGCAGCCATAAGGTAACAGTTGTTTTACAATTATTCTTGTTTAATTGATGAACTGACAACAAACGATTTATTTTGTTATAAAGGTGACACCCCAGGAAACAGAAGAATTTATGAATTTTTCGTTTTGAATAATTTTGTAATAGTACATATATTGCGATTCTCACGTTTGTGAAATCTCTAACAACTTAATGATTTCTTATGTTTACGCGAATATTACACATTGAAATAAAACTAGATTATACGGATTTTATCAACTAACTTTTTAAATAATTAAAAAATTCATGCATAGTTTTAAAATGAAGGTAGCCAATGTAACATTAACTTTTCGATACCACCTACACCTCAGTCTATCCCGTGACCACGAAGGCTGAAAAGCTTTCGAAACGTCGGGACTAAAATAAAACTTAAACCGCGATAAAATCCGTATAAACTAATTATATTTCAATAATTGGCATTGCAGAAGTCTATGGGCGGCGGTGACTACTTACCATCAGGTGGCCCGTTTGCTCGTCTGCCTATCCAGGCAGTAAAAAAAAAAAAAAAATCACGAACAACTTCTCAATCTTCATCTAAATTTCTAGTTCGATATCTAAACAACCAATCAACCTACTACTCTACCTAATGGCGTGCTGATTTAAATTTATACCAAAAAGTTATTCGATAAAGAAAATGATTTCGACTAAAAAAAAAATTTCGCCCGTTCATCATTGTAAATCGATCGTAAGATTCTTTCGATTTAGAAATCGATTCGATGTTATAAATCGATTATTATTTTTAAAATCGATCTTCGACAATCGATTTCTGTATTAATCGATTTAAGCATAAACCAACTTACCGTCCCCCTCCTCAACGCCAGCTGTATGGTCTCCATGTCGAGTGCAGGAACCCAACACTCGGCGATGAGACACTTCTGCGTCACGTCCAAGTTGAACAGATTCAGCGTGTGGTATATGGCCTTGATCTTGCGCACCTTCACGAACCAGTTCTTGATGTTCTTGGCGGCTGCCACCAGGACGCGGTGACGATGGTCCTGGGTTTGACCTAAGACCTGGAATAAGGGATGTTGGTTAGTTGTAAGGATATAATAGAGAATTAAAGTATGAAAAATGTTATGGACTAAAGAGTTATGCAAGGATCGTAGCAAGTGGAAATCCGTTCTCTGCCTACCCCTATGGGAGACAGGCGTAAGTCTATGTATGTATAGAATTAATTTTAACATTATAAAATTTACAGCCTCCGTGGCGCAGCGGCTGTGAAGCGAGAGGCCGCGGGTTCGACTCTCGAGACGTGTGGCCTACAGATATTTGTATAGGGTCTAGGTGTTGTGGGCCCGCAAGTCCCTCGCAGTTTCTAATACCCACGATACAAGTTAACCTATTATGGGATCGAGTTATAGTGGTAGAGCCACGCTGTAGACCGTTTTTTTTATGGCATAGACCGGCAAACTCGCAAGTGGGACACCTGATGGTAAGTGATCTCCACCGCCCAAGTACGCCCAAAACGCAAGCTGCTACTTTACGCAGATTTTCTTTGAGACAGTGGTAATGACCCGGACGAGCGGGCCCATACCACTCAGTAAGTATTCGCGTATCATGGTTATAAACGTGCCATAAACACCACGTATGTCGTAAAATAACTTCAGTAAAGATAAGCCAAATGTACGATAACATTGTGATATTTACGGCGATCATTCCCCGCGAGGACATTTACGGTTATTGCAATAAACTGAGGGTGTGGCCTCGGGTTTATTAGGTACCTGATGGCTTAGTTGGTATAACGCTGGAAGTGACTAATGCGAGTTCGAATACCACACAGAACTTTGAATTACAATGCACTGTGTGATATTGGACTGCACCCGTCACCCGGAGACATAAGTTGTTAAGTCTCATAATGCCCTGTAATTTCACTGGCTTCAATGTCCTTCAAACCGGAACACAACAGTGCTTACACATTGCTGTTTGGTACTAAAAATATCAGAAGGCCTCATGCATACGGACACCCAGGTGGTAGGTCCGTCGTATGCGAGAGGCAGTCTGGGTTGGTACCACCGCTTTATCCATTTATGCCGTTAAGCAGCAGTGTGTAAGCACTATTGTGTTCCGGTTTAAAGGACACTGAAGCCAGTGAAATAACTGGGCATTATGAGACTTTATGTCTCATGTCTCGGGGTGACGAGCGCAGTTCAATGCCATGCAGTGCTTTGTTATTCAAAGTTGTGGTGATTCTGTTTATGAGCATGCGTGACACACAGACGAGCGACCTGCTCGTTACGTCACTCAAGCTAATTTAAAAAAAACCTAAAATTTTTCTCATAATAATATTTATTTATTTATTTAAGGTATATCCACAGCACAATGTATACAACACTCATTCATGACCACTGCAAAAGCCAAATGCCAATATGTTTTCAATTAAATATTAATTTAAACAGTTGCAATGCGTACGCGTTACGACTGCGGCTGAAGCTGAGGTCTCGGGTTCGATCCCTGGGTCGGGTAAAAGTAATATGGGGTTTTTCAATTACGAAAAGCTCAGTATCAGTCCGGAGTCTGGAATTTGTGCCCGGTATGGCGATAGGCTCGCCCCCTATCACATCATGGGACGGAGATACGCTCGGCGAAATGTGGGTGTACTGGTTACACCTCTGCCTACCCCTTCGAGGATTACAGGCGTGAGTGCGTATATGTTAAATATTAATATAGTCAGATTTCATCACGGCAGGTAGGTAGTAGGCATTTTGGTAGGCAGCGGCTTGGCCTTGCTCTGGCATTGCTGAGGTCCATGGGTGGCGGTAACCACTTACCATCAGGTGGGCCGACCGTTCGTCTGTCTAGCCAATAAAAAAAGAACGGCATAACCGAATGCCTACATTAAAGTACAACAATATATACAACTCGCTTTTGCTCACCGCTTCGCCCGCGTGAATAGCTTTTTCCGGGATAAAAGTAACCTATAAACATCTCCACGGTCCCTTTTATCTCGGTACCAAATATCATCAAAATAGGTCCAGTAGTTTTTAAGTTCATTCGTTGCATACAATAATTCAAATCTTTCCTCTTTATTAATATTAGTGTAGATGACGTTATTAAGAACTTACCTAATCGTCATTTACTAGTCATAAAGGCAAAGGCAATAAACGTTTCAGCCTATTTAATGACATAATTTATGTACTGACAATAGCTATGGGTGAAGGTTGGATCGCGAAATATAGTTAAGTGCGGTGTGGACAGTATGTCAATGAGTTCTATTTATTACAGACATACACTGTCAAGCTTGATTTATCCAGAAGCCGTCCCTATCCAGTCGGGTACAAAAATGCTGTACATTTAAGTATTTTTTTACACCAGCCCACTGAGTTTGTTTCGCCGGGTCTTCACAGGCTGGGTCGTTTTGGATCCGGTGGTAGTTTTAAAACACGTGCCGGTTCGGTAATGCCTATGGTCCATATCGACCCATAAAAATAATAATACTTAACAATTCTGGACAATTGCGTAGTGTATTTTGATGATACTATGTATGTTATGTATACATTAGTTGATATGATTTTTATACATAAGTTTCTTTATTTTGTACTGACTTGTCATAAGCGCTATTTGAATTGCCTACAATATGATTAATAAAACTATTTCATTTCATTTCACCAATGAATAGTGGACACTGCCAAAAAAATATTTATTGTTCAGTAAACAATACAGAATACTTATTTAAATAACACTTTGCGTCGTAGCAATTTGGAACTTATTGTATTTTATTGACACATGACCAATTCACATGAAACTTCCTTATTTATAATGAAAACAAAATTATTCTTTTCAAAACACTTGTTTAAACAAACTAAACAAAGTTGTAACTTGTAACTAATTCAAACATTTGGAAGTTTATTTAAGATTTTTCTGTAACGCTTCAATTACCGATACAAATGAATATTATTAAAAATGAATATTTTTGGCTATTCAAATTTGCGGTGTATTCTTGTGAACCGAACTAGTCTACGAAACCTTGGCGAACAATTAAATGTGCCCTGTTTACAAATTGACATATCTACAATAAGGTAGTTTCCTATATTTAATTTTATACATTATTTTATAAGCAACAGAAAATGATACGCAAAAGAAACCCTTTTATTAAAATACAATCAAAATTGGTTCATAAATGTGCTCGTAGTTATGACTTTAAATGTTGGTATGAGGAAAAGTGGGTGCGTAGTAGGAATATCTCACTATCTCGTTTGCATGCGTGCACCATAATGAACATTTACACAGTGACGTCAAAGTTTGCGTCGTCTGTCACTTGAAAATTACCCCTTCTACAGGATTTGAATGGCTTCTAACTTATTTATTTTTGGTCCGATTTATAAAATGCTTTCTGCGATAGATTTTGAGTAACGTAACTTATTGATTTAAATAATTAGAAAAATCTAGTCAACTACCCTATTATACTCAAGCAATATAATACAGTGAAGGGTTTTCTTAAAGTATTAATATCCTTTTTTTATTACATAGGCCGGCAAACGAGCAAGTAGGTCACATGATGGTAAGTGATCTCCACCGCCCATGTACGCCCACAATACTAGTAGAATCATGGACGCGTTGCCGACCCTATAGAAAAGGGATTAAGGGAAAGGGCACGGGAGGGAGATTTGGGCCTTCGGAAATCTCATTCACCGTACGAAACGCAGCAGCAAGCTGCTACTTTACGCCAGTTTTCTGTGAGACAGTGATAACGAACCGGACGAGCTGGCCCATTCATGCTGTAGAAAAAACTCTACAGCGTGGCTCTACCACTCTAAATACACAATAATCTCTACACTCCTTTAATACTGAAACATATCCAGCCAAATTGTATTAACATTCAATACAATACAAGGAATATGTTATTCTGACGCTGCACTACTGTTTTTCTGTATACAACGTACTTTCAATGACATTTGCTAATGTTTGTGAAACTATATTAATAGTTGACATCTCAGATCAAGGTGCATGAGTAATATGCAATCAGTAATGAGTGTGACCTACTGCTGCATTATAACATTGTTATCTTAATTAAATCCCGCCATTGTGCAATTATATCTAACATCTATTTATTACATTCAAGTTTTGCTATTAAATGGTGCTGAACTAGGATAAGCGTGAAAAATAAATCGTATCCCTCCAATCTGGGCTTACGGATATCGTACTCAGCGTAAGAAACGGTTTCTGGTCTGCGACTTTCCACTCAGGAGTCCAAAAACCAATCTATCTATGAGATATCGATCTTTGTTTCTTCTTTCTTTCTTTCTATCTATCACCCTCGACATAACCTAGATCTTACCGTGTTAAGATCCTCGATCCTGGTCATCACCCCCATCGCCATCTCCCTCCTGTCGGCCGGAGACTCCGGGCACGGGTATAGAGTGGCTCTGAATCCTTCGCATATCTTCTTCACGCGCGTCTTCAGCTGGTCTCCTTGGAAGAAGATGATGAACACCGACTTGTACACTTGGTCCGACTGGAAAAAAAGGAAATATTATATCAATGTTAATGAGATCTCCACCGCCCATGTACGCCTACAGAATCATGGGCGCGTTGCCAACCTTAAAGAAAAGGGATGATTAAAGGATTGGGAAGGGGAGGGGGATTTAGGCCTCCGGATATCTCACTCACCGTACGAAACGCAGTAGCAAGTTGATAATACTTTACGTCGGTTTCCTGAAGTGGTAACGACTCGGACGAGCCGGCACATTCATGCTGTAGACAAAAGAGTCTATAGCGTGGCTCTACCATATCAATGAGACCAATTATGCGGCATTTCGTTAATTAAACTATAAAGGTGCGCTACCTTTATAACTTGATTTCCAGGGCTGCCTTCAATGCGCTGTTCTTCAGCCACCGCGGAGTTGCGGTTGGTATTACAGGTGTAGGGTACATACTCGTAGCGTAAGGATTATTAAAGGTCGAACTATAATACTTCAAAGAAAGCTCTGAAAAACCTAACTTTATACTTAAAACAAAGACGGGTGTACTGTGACTTGTATAATAACAGGTAAAAACTCACCGAAGACGGGTCCTCCAGCGGTGTGTCGATCTCAGCCTGCCGGAGAAACACGTTGCCACGGCAAGCGCGCCATAACATACGCTCGAAGGCTGGTATGCGTTCACGCAAAATAACTCCGGCCACGAAACTGCACACCACGATGGTATTAGCACACAGATATTAGGTTTGAGGTATAACACAACACTACCAAGGATGTCGCATCGGTTGTGTCATCTGCCCTAAATTGCCTACCCTAGAAATACTACAGACATCTAAATCGGTTCAAGTATTTATAAGTAATGGTGGAATAAAGAAACATAACGTCCTTGATCGTGTCAAAATGTAAATAATAGTAATAGCATTTAATCCTATTTTATTAATTATCAAAATAATAATATTTTACCTATGGCGATTATTTCCCCAGCTTACACTTTTATACTTTTAAAAATAATTCAAAATTACACAACCGTTGCAGCTTCCTTTCATCTAAAATTCGCTACGGTAATATTACCAATTGTAATTGTATCTTCTCATTTCAAAAACTAAATAATCATGTGACTATTACAATTGGTAATTAGTAGCTATTCAAGATATAAAAAAAGAATGAACTGACGAGAGCGCTTCTGATGCGCAAAAACAATATAATGTGTTTTAGATATGGTTTTCAAAAAAGTTTATTTAATTTAATGATCATACATATTATATACTATTTTATTCAAAAATATTTATATAGTTTTAAAGTATTGTCATGATTATTTATTTATATTTATTTAAAGCGCTCCCGCTGCTACAATGCTGATTTACATAGACGTCGATGTTACACGAAAAAAATATAACATTAACTTAAATAAAGATAAAGATATTGTATGTAGACATTAAAGCTGATATAAATTGGCCCAAAAATAGTACCCGTTTAAAAACAAGTAAGGTTAAACCCTCAGTTAAAAAGAGAGATGTTATTATAAGTATACAAATTTTGCTTATGTGACATCGTTACGTAGCTGCCAAATGAGTAGACCAATTTTAATGTATTTTTTTATTGAAAGCTGGTTAATCAAGACGGTTCTTAGTCTTATAGAAAATATGTTCAGTCATTCAAAAATCCCAATATTTTTGTAACAATCCTTCACTCCAGAAGTCGGAAGCATACTGGCGTACCAAGACATCCTAAAATGATATGTGAAGCCCATATATTTCCGAGAAGTATAGATATCGGGGGTCTAATGATGAAATTCATAAGGACATATTTCCATAACGAGTCCTTATATTTTCAAACAAAAGGGTTTTATAGTATCCCCTGGCAGCATGTTATTCGAAAAGTTCCAAGAATATTTCGTCGGTCTATGTAAATTAGCTTTAATATATTATGGTATTTGGAAATGAAAGAAAATTAATTCCAATATTTACAATAGAATAGAATTTCTGGTGAAAGCAGAAAATTTAATTTGGGCAACTAAACAATGTGTCGTAAGCAATTCTTTACCGTGCTCCTAATATGAGATGAATCTTCAATAATTTACTGACTTAAGATTAGTTAAGATATAAATATACTTGAATTACAGTCCAAGGCAACATACAGCTCAATGAACATACAATAATACATACGGGTAATATAAATTATCCTGTAAAAAATTACTGGTTGAAACAATTTAGGCACATCCCTAGGACTATTGTAAATATGACTAACAGTTAGGACATTCTCTTTGGAACTAAATTATAATAAGCTTTTGCCCGCGGCTTCTACTGAACAGCCTTTTCCGGGATAAAAAGTAACCTATATCCTAATCCAGTCACAGTCTACCTGTGTGCCAAATTTCATTCAAAACCATTCAGCCGTTACGGCGTGATGGACTAAAAACATCCAAACTCACAAAAATCCATACTTTCACATTTATAATAGTAGTAGGATACGGTTTCTAGAACCCAACAAAATTCGTCGATTCAAATTATACACTCCGGTAATTTTTGTTTATCTTGAGAAACACAATGAGCAATGACGATGATCCAATGTTATAACTCTAACATTAAATTATGTAGGCAGGTCAAAGACTTTAATGTATACTACTAGACAAGCTGCGCGGTAAATAGGAATTGTACCACTAAGTTGCGGTCAATTGACCGTAGCTCAATATTACACTCTCGCTTACTCTCAACTAGAACCCCTGTTGTGCTCTCTGTCTTTGAGCTGTCAAACTACCGCGTTATATGAAGCAATTTTACTTGTAACCAGCCTGTGTAGTAGTATACATTAGGCTCTGCCTCAAAGGCAGGTAGGTCCATATTTTTAAGTCGATTGCCTGACGACGCGCGGAGACCGTATATAATTTGCATACATTCGAACGAAATCGTAGAAAAACTACGATTTCCTGTTTTGGATGTAGTCATAACCACATGACACCTCACGCAATTCTCGAGTGTACAAAAAGGGAATGTGTATGCTGTGACGGAGGCGACGCAGCACAGATTACCACAAATATAAAAAACGTCATTCTGTACTACAATGCGCGTGTGGCGCCTGAAGCATATTCAGCTCTGATTGGCTCAGTTAGTGTGAATTTCTTCTTCGGGGATAAAAATTAACGTATGTCCTAATCCACACTAATATCATGCTGGTGGGAGGGTACCAAATACTTTTATACTTGACTAGATAGCGACCACCATACACATCGTGATAAACCCATAGTGCCTCGTTCAGGCGTGTTCTGTTCCGGGTTTAACCAGTGTATATCCAGTAACTTTTACGACGGCATAATAGATAATGCCGACCGTCGAGTAACGCAATATCTCTTGATGGTCGATATTATATTTGGACTGCACTGTGCTTAACATCACGTCCAGTGTAGTCACATTGCCGTGTCAGGATTTTAAAAAAACATGCGGGGCAGTCTTTGGGGACTGCCGATAGAAGTGCACTAAGTAACTTGTTAATTGTATCGACGAGCTGTTAGATTATTATTATTGGTTTGTAAAGAAGTGTTAATGACCAATTTAATATATATGTAGAGATATATACTCTTTGTATATATAATAACGCACGTAGGTATATCTATGTACATATATACATCATGGGAAGCGTGCGGTGACGATGACGCGAGTTCCATGATTTTTGTTCACCCAAAAAGTGCCCAACGCGCCTAAAGAAGTTTTCACTTCCAAAAAGGCAAAACCGTTCAACCGTTAAGGTGTGACCGATTAACAAACATCCAAATTCACTAGCATTCAATCTTTGGTATTTATAAAATTAGTAGAATAGTAGCATCTGCGTTGCGCTGTGCTACCTCACCTGCGCACCGGTATACGGCCAGCACGAAATACCCTACAAATCAAAACGATAAGATAGTGAATCTCGGCTTTTATCAATTGCACAGACAAATTTAGGATAGCCGACCAACATTCGTAATTGGTATGATAGTGTTGTGATAAGACTTTGTGTATTTCGTAATGACATTTCGCCGTCATCAAAACGGGAAATTCCATGATACTGTACTGCATTGTACGAAAGATTGTATCGCCGATAATCTGGTACTCGGAATCTTTTAAGAATTTTACGAGTAGATTCGGAATGGATTCCACTGAGAGATTTGTTCAAATCTAATCTAAAAACGTACGGCGCCACTCTCTTTTACATCTGCCTGCATATAAAACTGAGTGGTATGAGGATTAATATTGCAAGTTTTTTCAGAATAGTCGTGTTATATAAATTTTCTACAAAACTACTTGAATTTGTAATTGATGTATATTCTATAATGCTTTTATTTTTTTATTTCGGAGCAGTCTTAGTTGTTTTCAATGAAATATTAACCGACAGACAGGCGGCCGGTCGTAAAAACTACAAGCTAAATATTTCTGTAACATGCGTTAAAAGGCATGTTGCGCCGACCCCACCACGAGTAGGATAAGGGCAGGTGGAAGAAGAAGACTAACCATTAGAAATGTGAGTTTGGATATTTGCCGGCCTGATGTTACTGGATATTAACTGGCTGACTCCGGAACGAGCAACTATAGTGAGCTTTTCACTATGTTTAGTGATCGCTATCCAGACGGGTATAAAAATGTATCCCACAAGCGTGGGAGGTCTTCTATTGTAATAGGGTAGTTTCCTATATTGAATTTTATACATTATTTTATAAGCAACAGAAAATGATACGCAAAAGAAACCCTTTTATTAAAACACAATTAAAATTGGTTTAGAAATGTGCCTGCAGTTATGACTTTAAATGTTGGTATGAGGAAAAGTGGGTGCGTAGTAGGGATATCTCACTATCTCGCTTGCACGCGTGCACCATAATGAACATTTTACACAGTAACGTCAAAGGTTGCGTCGTCTGTCATTTGACAATTACCCCTTCTACATGATTTGAATGTCTTCTAACTTATTTATTTTTGGTCCGATTTATAACTTTTTTCCTGCAATAGATTTTGAGTAACGTAACTTATTGATTTAAATAATAAAACAAATCTAGTCAACTACCCTATTAAGGTCAAGGGTAAAGTACCCGCATTACTGCTATATTTTAATAACATAGATGACAAGCACGAACGTATTTTATTTGCCCTTGACCTCATAATAGGTAACTTAATTGCAACTATGACATTGGAAATAATATCAAAATCTTTACCGTATTCAACAGACACCAACGTCAGTCCTACTGCACAAAGATTAAGATAAGAGGTGATTTGCTGGAGCACCTCTTGGAGTAGAAGTGCAAAAACTGGTAAGGCCTTCTATGCGGGGGGTCCTCTGGCGAGGTACATAACTGCTTGTTTATTTCAAATCGCTAAGCAGCATTGTTTCGGTTTGAAGGACATTGAAGCTAGTGAAATTATTAATTATTAGCATCTTATTTCGCGGTGTGACGAGTGCAATCCAGTGCCGTGAAGTGCTTTGAAATTCAAAATGCTAAGTAGTATTGCTTCCTGTTTATGGGCAGGCGTGTTACCATCAGACAAGCGAAAACTAGTTTAGATAGCATACATACGCACTCGCGCCTGTAATCCCCGAAGGTGTAAGCAGAGGTGAAACCAGTACACCCACATTTCGCCGAACGTATCTCCATCCCACAATCTGATAGGGAGCGAGCCTATCGCCATACCGGGCACATTCCAAACTCCGGGCTGATACTGAGCATTTCGTAATAGAAAAAACCAATACCACTTTACCCGACCCGGGGATCGAACGCGAGACCTCAGCGCTGGCCTCAATCGTAACGCGTACGCATTACAACTGCGCCACCAACTACCAAGGCAGTAGTTTAGATAACATTAAACAATAATTGAAGCAGCACGTGTCACGAGGTCTGTAAAGCTCTGAGTTCTGACTCAACCGGTTACACTGCCTCAATCGTAGCTGGTAATTCTGTATCATTTCCAACTACATTAATAATGCATTGTATGAATCATAAACTTCTATATGCCTACATTTGATGGCAATGGAAAATTTCCAAACAGCCAACATTTCACAATCGTACCTAAAATCATTGAATGTCTCATCAATGACTTTATGTCAAAGTTATAATATAATCATTTTAAAAACCACGTACAAAACGGGCAAAATTATTTGGTCGGACTGAAGTTAGTCACTTCATCTGGCCTCTATACCAGTCACCCTTTTGAGTGGTAGACCCACGCTGTAGACAGCTTTGTCTACAGCACGAATAGGCCGGCTATCTACACAGGTTTCGTGTATACTGATGTGATTTACTGGTAAAACTTCCTCGATACAGAGCGTGTGAAGCCCCTCCGTAAATTCCCGCTAAATAGGTTCATATATGAGAGCATAAATCATGTTCGCATATTTAAAACCTGCATTTTATATTGTGTCACATAGATTGTTTTTATAGAATCTTTAAAGTGGGTATCTTCTGGTAAATGAATTCCACCGCCCATGAAAACTCACAATACCTGAAGAATTATGGTTCCGTTGCCGACCTTAAAGAAAACAAATGCAGATAAGACAGTAGGAGGATTTAGGCCTGCCGAAATCACTCACCGTACAAAAGGCAAAACTACTAACAAAATGTATGTGATGCATATAATGCTGATGAGTTTGACATCATCGCAATGCAATTGCGTATGTGGGACGATTGCGTCGACAACATGGCCGCCACATTATAATGAAAATGTTGAACACTATCCTTATAGATCAATAGCATCGTTTTAGCTTTAATGTATGCATTGAATTGAATAGGTGGTAGAGCTACGCTGTAGACTATTTTGTCTACAGCCACCACTGTACCACTTGGAGGTTGACTCAAAAAACCGACGTGAAGTGTCAGCTTGCTGTTGCTTTGCTTCCGTACGGTTAGTGAGATTCCAGAGGGCCCTTTTCCAAATCTCCATACCATTATTTTAAGATCCGCAACGCATCCGTCATTTTATCTAGTACAGTAAGTGTTCATGGACGGTGGATCACTTACCATAAGGTGAACAATTTACCATCAAACTGCTATAAAAAAAACTATCCTACACTGAATAAGAGACAAAACGTTATATACCTAATGGGAACAGCAACGTCAAATATGATACGAGTCAATGAAGTCATAATAGACATCAAACAAATTTAAATTGCCTCCAAAAATAGAATTACCAAAAGTCTTAACCTTGCAACTTTACTTCGAAAGGGAAAATTAAAAAATGTCCCCTATGCAAATAGCTTTTAGTTATGTGAGGCTATTGAAGAGCTATAAAATAAAAAGCATCAAGAGCTAGGTTGAAATAATTTTGCAAGGAAAGAACTGATTACACTTTGCTTCTATTGCAAATGTCAAAAATCTTCACAACCGACTCTTATTGTTTACGATCAGTCAAATATGGTTATATGCATTTAAAATGGCATCAAAGAACACTTCAGCATGGTAGACAAGGTCTAACGACAGACATTACCATAAATCTCAAACCGATTGATGTCCGTCCATCAAAACTCGATCACAAAGGCACTCAATCACTTAGAACGTCGCATTGTTTTGTAAAAACATCCCGGCCTTGTTGCGTATACGTGTCTTTCGCAAAAATACATGGAGTACTCTAATCAACTGACGTCAATGCAATGCCAACTGTAAAATAAGGCCTTTATAGTTGCGTTTAAGTTGTTGCGTACTGGCGGTGACATTTGTAATTGGAAGTGTATGAAGACAATGAATTTTTTGTATACTAGAACATTAGCAAAAACCACGCAACTGAGATACGAATATGATATACGACATAATATAAGGCAGGCTGGTAGCAAAAAAATATAATTAGATGATATACTATATATTATAAAAAAAAACAATGAAACGTAGTAAAGTGTTATGAGGCTTCCCCATACATTCTTGTTTTAACTGAAATCTGAATCGATTATCGCCTAAAAATAGGACTAAGACTTTAACAACCCAGCGGAACTAAAAACGAAGACATAACGGAATCAGATCAAAAGCTAGATAGACGCATATAAATCGATTTATTGATCAATAAACTAAACAAAGGCTCTTTGTAGTAGGAATTTACACGAAACGCAACAGATAGAAACACTGGATTTCCATATAACTATCCAGTTACTGCCAGCTGTTTGAAACCATCATACCGTTAACAGTTTGACAAGAGTATACAAGTAAGAGTTCACTGTATACAGCAAAAATAGCAGCACCCGAGTCTAGCAACGCTTTTTAAAAGTCTCAGACCTAAGTTTGGGTAGTGCAGAGTGATAGGATGATACATAGACAGATGCATATAGCGTGACGTGAGACACGACTGCCATGCCGGCGCCCGTCTAATTGGCAGTGTACCAACACGGTCGCACGGACGGCGGCGCACGTGAGCACCAACATTTTGGAGTGTCTGGATGTAGGAATGTTACAGTGACGTTGTGTTGTGTCATAGACGAAAAAATAACGCCAGACTTCCTGCAGATGTGACGGAATTCGCAAATATTAGTGACAGATAGATTATAGATTTCATAGTAGCACTGGAAATGCGGGTATTACAGCACTAGTATTTAATATAATGTGGATAAGGTCAAGTCTTCTTATGGTTAACAAATTTTAAAAATGTTAAAAAAGAGCTTTTTAAAAAATTACATTATTTCTTATTGTGAGAAGAAACATCGTCTTGGTAAATGAGGAAGGCATGATATTTTAACTGGGCATTGTGACATTATTCAGGAGCACATTGCTCGCAGATGCCTATGCCAGATCGGACTAGGAGTACGTTCCCGTTGACGGCCTAAAACGATGACCTGGCGTATTAGAGCGAAATACGAGAGTTAATAGACTCACTACAGACTATGCTCAAGACCCAAATGAAAGCGACTAAGTAGGAAGGCGAACCTTGGCACACACTGCAATAACGCCAGGCAGAAGCGGATTGAGACAGTATTCACAATTAAAATACATTAATGAACAATAGATTTGAGTCTTTTCAACTTTGTTACTGCAAAGTCGAACAAATAAAAACATTGCAAAATTCCACTGAAGGCCGACCACGAACCGTCGTAAAACTTTTTCACGTGTGACTAATACCATTTATTCATGGAATTTCCCGCAAAAAGAACATAATATATTCATTCTAGTTCAAATACTGAATAAACTAGACAATAACATGACCTACCTCTCTAGATGTTTTTAGTTTCTAAGAAGATCTTGTCACATTCTAAACGACAAATATTTTTTTGTTGTTAGCAGAACTAAGCCTCTTATTGAAGATATGTAAATGTAAAGAGCCACAGATTTCACAATATTCGAGTATTAACGAATAAGACAGCTGATTTTGAAAGTACATAATAGACCTCTTTCTCCTATGTAAGAGTGTGACTTTTGTATTTGAACATGTCATATTTTATTTGGTAGATAGTATTTACTCAGTGGTGGTGAAACAGGCGCTTAACCTAAATGTTTCACGTACAATCAAGGGCAGAAATATTGAAATCACAATTTTTTTACTGGGAAGTCTAGTAGTAATAGGGCTCTCGTTTACGATAGTCCTGTGTAGGTACCACTATGTCTATTTCTGCCGAGAAGCAGCAGTTTGGAAGAGCTGTTTTGTTCTGGTTAGAATATAGAAGCCAGTGAAATTAGTGGGCATCATAAGATCTAACATCTTATGTCTCGGGATGATGAGCGCAGTGTAGTACCATGTAGTGCTTTATAATCCAATGTTCTGAGTGGTGTTTATGCCTTACGGTTATGAGTAGCGCAAACCATCGGGGGAGCGACCTGCTCGTCTCGTCAATTTGTTGTATAAAAAGAAATGCTTATTCAAAGGAGAGTTATGATTTTAGCAGGCTATTTAAAATAATTATTTTTTTCTTATATTATATGAACATGGTAAACGTATTGCAGTTCATCAAAATAAAAATGTAAAGTCGTATTGAAGGTTCTTCTTCTTCTTATCGAATGGTTAGTGGCCAACCTAGTGTCAGAGTTTTTCAAACCACCCGAAGGCCTCCGACTTGGCTTAACGACTGCTATCAGTTGATAACAGCCGGGACCGACATTTTACGTGCCCTCCGAAGCACGGAGACGCTCTGTTGAAATACCACTAAGCGGTCACCCATCCATAGACTGACCGCAACCAAGGGTTGCTTAACTCACTTATCGTTTACAGATTAGTGAGTGCAACTAGCTATGAGCGCCTCGTAGTATTGAAGGTCACACAAACAAGAATGTAAATCATTAAACACCCTAAATATGTTGCTTGTACCTGTACATTATTTAAATTATAAATAACAAACATGAGTAAATATCATTAACAATAAAACATTACCAGTTTTAGATTCATCTCATCGACACGGTAAAGAAAAACGAATAAATATATCTTCACTAGGATGATTTGCTGTGGATGAAAAATCTTAAGTCTAAACGAGCAACTTATTATATAACAATAAACCCTCTGCATTTTTTTATTACAAAACCGTAATATCGAATGAAAAGGGTTTTAAAACTCGAGTTATTCATTCAATATTTTGTCTAAAACTTCACTACTACGAACCATTTTTTGTGACTCTTTTCAACCTTTCCTCGAAAACGTTTCAACAAATTTTAAGGATCACGTGACATATCATTTTTATTTTCTCAAAAAACTTAAAACCAAAATCATAAAATGGAAAATCATTCGCGTCGTAGTAAACAACGACATAACATAACATAAAATATTAAAAGCCAGTAGCAGACGTGTGTTCGTTGCCCCCGATGATGATATCAGTAAGTAAAACGAAAATAAAATTCATCTAAGTTTACAAACAACTGATTGTTTTATTTGTCTTAGGGACTTGTTATTACTTGGTCATTACGATTCTATTTACGAGTGGTATTTATCAATAAATATAAATAAACATGGTGTAAAGAGATTGCTTCACAAACGTCAAATTTTCCGTTCTGAGTGAATCCAGAAAACATTAGTCAGTTTTATGTGACTTAAAGGAGGAAATAAAGTAATTGTTGCTAGAAGGAAGAAGTAAAGGCAATAGTGTCGATGAATTGGTTTTTTTGCCTTTATTATCCTCATACAAATATTCCATAACTGTATGAATTAAACTTAATATGTTAAGCTTAACTTAACTATTATCTTAGCCCAAAGTCCGTGCACGTGGTACACTCTGCAGATTAACGTACAATGCCGAAACTTGGTTTCCATTGCTGGTTGTGGGGTCAGACGGTGGGCTGCCACACATAATACCAAAATCCACCCTCAAATCATGATGGAGGAAAGAGACCCTGGCATTAAGCTAGGATAACGCTAGGCAGAAAGGTTATGTAGGTTTAATTTATAAAACATAACGGAATTCAAATGTTCAAATCATTCAACTTTAGAAGATTATATTTAGTACAGAATAAACAACATATGCATTCACGCCTGTAATCCCCGAAGGGGTACGAGACTATCCCGCCCACACACCCGCCACTGTAACTCCTGTGCACCAGGATCGACAGTGGCACGCATTTTTGTTGACACCGAGCAGTGAAGCTCGGCGAGTCTCTGGAAATGCTAAATTGTCTTTGTCCCGCAACGAACTTAATCAAATAGAAAATTAAGGAGTTGGAAATAATAATTGTCCACTTCCCTCCATAGCAAAGCGGGAGACAAAATAATGAACTAAGGAGGCATTAACCTCAGGCACAAGGACATTTACAACTGGAGAAGCCAGATGTAAAGCACCACGGATGTCATTAAGTGGGTCCTATCACGCGAGCTGTTAAACTTGATTCCAATAATAGGTATGGCAAAAACGCCGAAAAGCACGGAAGTTCTTCCTAGTTTCCACAAGATCCATATAGTATACAACTCCAGATGTTATTTGCATACTGTCTAACATAATGTTGCGCTCTTGTTGCCAGAGACCACACTCCCAAAGATTATGATGTGCGGATTGTTCGTACCGGCAATTAGGTGTAGAACATGGGCACGTAGGCGAATCAACCAACCTAAATGAGAACAGTTTAAACTTAAAGTTGCCGTGGCCCGTTTGAAATTGTGAAACACAATGATCTACTTCCAGCCAAGTTTTTGTAAGACGATCGCGAACCGACGGAAAGTATTGATATAGATGTCGTCCCTTGGAAGAATTATCCCAACGCAATTGCCATTCGTTTATTAGATCGTTGTAATTTTCGGAGCACGATTTGAAAAGTCGATTGATTCTTAATAGCTCACGCGGCGTAAGAAAATTTCTGTCCATATTCTCATTCGTTGAGTAATACATAGCGGCGCGACGCTGCACCTCCAGATCAACTGGAAGTACACCCGCAAGGACAGGTAAAGCTTCAGTACTAACGGTTCTATACGCCTTACACAAGAATATCAACGCCAGACGTTGGCTTTGGAGCAGTTTTCGTCGTACGGCACCGATAGTAGCTCTATCAGCCCATACAGGTGATCCATAGCATATACATCCCAAGTAAGTAGCTCCATAGATAACTTTTAATGTGCCAAATGATAGATAGATACCCCGAAGGGGTAGGCAGAGGTTGTAACCAGTACACCCACATTTCGCCAAGCGTATCTCCGTCCCATTATGTGATAGGGGACGAGCCTATCGCCATACCGGGCACAATTCCAGACTCCGGGCTGATACTGAGCAATTCGTAATAGAAAAATCCAATATCACTTTTACCCGACCCGGGGATCGAACCCGAGACCTCAGCGTCAGCCTCAGTCATAACGCGTACGCATTACAACTGCGCCACCGAGGCAGTCAACAACAATACACAATTGTTGCTAGAGAGCCAGCACTTGTGTTGTCGACTGTACCGTTGTCCAACACGTTATTACACCGTACCCGTGCTTAATTTAAACTTATATTCAATCTTTTAATGGACCTGTCAAGGTTCACAATCCACTAGGTGTGTCCTTAGTTACCTATTGTATGGGCATACATACAACCGACTATTAGGTTGCACCCAGTTAAAATTACTATAATTTTGCACCATTGTGTTTTATATTTTACGTAAGACGGCCGTAATTAAGGTGGTATTGTGTGGTGTAGCCTCGCCTTATAATACTCAGGACTTAGGTCAAACTAACAGCTAAAAACCCCGGTGTCAAAGCAAAGGCATTTAATGTCTAAATGGCCGAATAGGTTATCCAATATAGCCATTAGACAACAACTCGATAAGACCAACTTTGACAAGAATCCCATTCAGTGCGTTTAAGTAATACGATGTCACAGATAGATACACACACGTCCCCAGACTGACAAAAGAGTAAAATATATAACACCATTATGAGTTTACGAGTGGTAGAGCCACGCTGTAGATACTTTTGTCTACAGCATGTATGGGTCGGCTCGTCGGTAATGACCCATTACCACTCTCTCACAGAAAACCGGCGTAAAGTAGAAGCTTGCTGCTGCGTTTCGTACAGTGAATGAGATATCCAGAGGCCCAAACACCACTCCCCTTCCCAATCCCTTAATTATCCCTTTCCTTTAAGGTCGGCAACGCACCCATGATTCTTTTGGTATTATGGGCGTACATGGGCGGTGGAGATCACTTACCATCAGGTGGCCCACTAGCTCGTTTGCCGTTTCCGCCGTAAGGTATCCGTAAAATGCATTTTTCTCGTGTCAACATAAAGTTGTTACTGTTGAATCTTTTCATTCATCTAGAAAGTGCCCTTGAGGCATTCGCCGCCAAATTACAGTTAATACTCCTTTACAAATGCGAAATCATCCGCAAACGTCATAAATCAAATTAAAGATACCGCGACATATAATGTATTTTAAAAAGTTATCAAGAAACAATCACTTCAAGGGCAGTGTCAAGTAGACTCCACATATTTATATGTGATAACATTTGATTACACAATAATTACAAAAGTAATTATAGAACGATTGCCGGTGACGTAGTGTCGGCTCTTGAGGTTAACACCGAGCGCACGCTAGCGCGCGGGCAACGAAGTTCTGCGTAACGCAGATTTTCTATTATATTGTAATGTATAGAGCAGTAATATAATACACCAAAATACACCCAACAGTCACACAAATAGCCCTGACCCCACAGTAAGATACTGAGTCTTGTGTCGTGAGTATCAGGAACTACGAGAGACTTTCGGTCTCACAACACCCAGACTCGAAACAAATATTTGTGGATCACACAAACATTTGTATCGGTGCGGGGATCGAACCCGCGGCACTCTGTTTCACAGTCGGCTACTCGCCCGCTGCGCCACGGAGGCTGTCAAATAAACAATACAATACATGGGCATGTGAGGCAGGTCGCCCACCAGCAGCAATCAGAGAACACTGCACTATTTGCTTTAACATATTTAGAATATGAAGAATTTGCGTTCATATTTTACTGTAACTGTATCTAGTTATGCTTTTCATGTGTCCTATATAAAGGATTATAACACATATGATGTAGGTATTCTGTGCTAGTTTGCCGCCGAGCTAACAAATAGTATGACATTATGGCATTTAACATCACTGTGTGCATGAACGCTGCGTCGCGTAGCCTACACGTCAGCATGAACACAGCTTCAAGGTTAACGTGCAACCCTAATAAGAGGCAGAAAGAAAATACGAACAAGCCGATGTTTGCACCAGACGTTGACAACCCTGGAGAATTACGAAGACATGCGTGGGCTGATGTATAAATAAACACGACAGACATTTTAGTTCCAATTCGAAGCTAGGATTCCCTGTCTCATTAAATTTGCCAGTAAGATGGTGTGTGATGTATATTTGTACTTGACTGGATAGCGACCACGGCACACATGGTGAAATACATACATACATACGCACTCACGTCTGTAATTCCCGAAGGGGTAGGCAAAGGTGTAATCAGTACACCCACATTTCGCCGAGCGTATCTCCGTCTTACAATGTGATAGGGGGCGAGCCTATCGCCATACCGGGCACAAATTCCAGACTCCTGGCTGATACTGAGTATTTCGTAATAGAAAAGCCAATACCACTTTACCCGACCCGGGGATCGAACCCGAGACCTCAGCGCTAGCCTCAATCGTAACGCGTACGCATTACAACTGCGCCACCGCCACATGGTGAAAAACCAAACATAACTCATTCCTGCGAGTCGCCTTACGTGATCACGCGTGAACATGTTTTTTAATTATCTTGTTATTATTAGCTTAAATGACGAGACGAGCAGGTCGATCACCCGATGGTAAGCGCCACACCTGCCCATAAACAGTAGCACACAGAACTTTGAATTACAAAGCACTGCGCTCGTCAGCCCGAGACATACGTTGTTAACTCGCATAATGCTCAGTAATTTCCCTGGATTTAATGCACACAGCACAAAATCACGATTAACAAAACCACTCACGCTTTAACTCAGTTCGGAATAACCTACATTAGCCTATACATTTGTATTCATATTTACATTTATAATTCCAATCCAATCCAATCCAATTTTATATTGTGGCTCCATCGGCGTACGATGATTTTGCCAGTGTCGAGGTAGGAAAAGACACGGTGACAGTAAATAAACACTTTAATGATACGAGACCACTAATCAGAAGTAATCAGTACAAATATACATGTCACGTGGTGTAGGCAGAGCTTGAAAACTTTCAAAACAATGAAATAAGACATAACAATTGAAACACTTAACCTCAACAAATTTCATATAAAAATAAAAAACCACTATGCAAGAATAAGATAGCAACATAATATTATTTAACCAAAGCAAATAATTAAAAATAGGAAGGAACATAAAATATCCATACCCAAAAATTATAACCTTATACCATTGATCCTGATAAAAGAAAAGAGAACCTTAATGAAGGGAGAGTTAACCAAAGTTAATAAGAACGGAATATTAACAGGACGTGGGATATCATTCGGAAGAAGATCATAGAGGGGAACTAAAAGCCTAGGACAAAAAAAAAATATATGATCCAAAGAACCTTCATCCAGACCACACTCACACAGAGAATGATCCCTCACTCGGATTTTTGCTAAAAATACTGGAGAACATACAAACCCAAGCCGCAGACGGATGATAACAGAAGTTGTCAATTTGTCATAATATTTGTTACTAAACCAACACTTAGAGGGAATAGATGGTTGAATAGACCCAAAATATTTACCCTTAGACTGACAGGATATTTGCCAAAGAATATTCCATCTTTTCTCCATCATCGATTTAGCTTGGCAACGTAGATCCCGAGGAAAACAAGCTTTATGAGTATCTGTACCACAATGCGTGGCAGCCTTGGCAAATGAATCCGCATTTTCATTACCCACAATGCCAGAGTGGCTAGGAATCCAAGCTAAAGCCACATCAATGCCCATACATTGACATCTATATAAAAGTTCTTTAGTTTGCAGGGTAAGAGAAAAGTTCTGACGGGAACGAAAATTATATTTTAGCAAATCTTTTAGGCAGCTTAAGGAGTCCGAAAGGATGATGGCTTTGTTTAAACCGTGTGACAATACATATGAAATTGCCTCAAAAAGGGCTATTGCTTCACCAGTAAAAATACATTTATAATTCTAGTTATCAATTCTGAAAAGTGCCAACGTACTGACGTCACAATGATACCAAAGATACAGTAGAACTCGTCACGCGGTATCTCGAAGGAGGAGGAGTGGTTACCTTGTGGGAAACCGAAGTGGGTTTCCCAAATATACAGAAAATGAAAATAGATCTTAAATTGGTAGTGCAAAAATCTTTTGTTATCAAGACGGACAGTGGCGGATCCAGGATTTTTATGTGAGGGGTTGGCTTGACCCAAAAATGTTGAATTAAAAATATTGAGAATAATACTATACCTACTTAAAATGGAATAAGTAATGAAAATTGACCATAATTGTATCACGCATATACAACGTGTTACAGAAAGTTATGGTCGAATTTAAGCAAATTATAGTGTAATATATAAGTATTTCACCTCTCGTAGTACCAAATGCAATTACATTGCTAGGACATAAATAACGCATTTTTTATCGAATGAGTATGATGCCGATATTCTACTCTCCACTTTGGACAACGCAAAATGATGAACAGCTCAACCTTTCTTTCCCTTCAGCATTGATATTCGCGCTCACGTACTTCACTAAAATTTATTAATAAGCGATTGATTAAATTCTGCGTGAAATTTTAGGATGTTTAGATTTTAGACGTTGATAAGATCCTGACATAAACACTCTCTGTCGATGTATGTAACGACTCCTAAATTTGACTAAACCTTTCTGTAAAACGTTGTATATGAAGGAAAATAATTCCACATTTTAATAGCACAGACAAATGCCCTTACAAATGTAATTATAAAAACACAAGGTTGTCTGAAAGATATCGTTTTTAGTAATAACATAATTGATGTTTGAGGCTTTGTGTTTTAATGTTAAGCAAATAAACGATGTACACAAAGTACATAAACAGACCTACATTAAGAGCAAATAACTAGACAAAAGTGCGTTGGCCTTTGAATATGCTGTGGTTACAGACTTATTCAAAATAGTCCGTTTGATGACTCAATTGAGAGAATTCAAGACCAATCATTTATGAATCACATGACCAAATTATAATGTTCCTCTAAACAGAGTATTATCAGCTTGTTTTGACTGTAATTATGCTCCAGACTAGAAAATCCTTGATGAAAGGATGTTGGGATGTTGATTTGGGGCTTTCGAACGAAATTACTGGAAGCCTAGAAGTGGAAAATGTTATATTTCCAACTGCTCCTTTCTTTGATTAATTTCGTTGCAAGATGAATACAGTTTCGCATTCTCAGAGACTCGTCGAGCTTCACTGCTCCGTGTCGAAAAATACGTGCCAATGTAGACGTGATTACATAAGTTACAGTGGCGGGATAGAATCTAAACCTGCGAATCCAACGTGTCGGCGGAATAGTCTCTAAGACATAAACCGTCCTACCGATCAATATCCCGCATTATTTCAGTCTTTGTCTTTCGCCTGGGTCGTGATGCGCATGTGCGTACAGCCTCCGCCTACGCATACCTACCTTTAAACTGGGACATTTCTGCGCTTATTGTTGTCACATAGCCCATGCACACTGCCATAAATCTTATTTCCTGGCACTGCACGACGATCTCGATGGTCTCAAGAATTATACTGGCCGGACAAGATGTATACTGACTGACCCAGGAACTTGAGTCGCCGAAAGGAGCCACTATGGCAGGGTGAACATTATAGCGGCCACTATCCAATCGGGTATACATAAATGGGCCGGCTTGTCCAGGTCGTTACCACTGTCTCACAGAAAACCGGCGTAAAGTAGCAGCTTGCTGCTGTGGTTCGCACGGTGAGTGAGATATCCGGAGGAGCAAATCCCTCTCCGCTTCCCAATCCCTTAATGATCTCTTTCCTTTAAGTTCGGCAACGCGCCCATGATCCTTTTAGTATTGTGGTACCATCAGGTGACTTGCTTGTTTACCGGCCAATGATATATAAAAAAACTTGGTCATTAGAAACGACTATAGCACCTGCCTGACCTATGTTAAAACACGGAGGGACATTTGTGACATTGTGAATTTTTTTTATATCTAAATAGACTGCGCTCCTACCACCACACTCCATACTTATGGCCGTTCCCTATATTCTGTCTGTCTCTAGTTTTGCTATACCGGCGATAGAAAATGTTATCTATTTTCCGTTTTACCGTCCCAATAAACTTACTAATGATAGGTAATCCTATTCTTCATTGCTGTCTACTGATGAGAGGACTGATAGCTGACTACAGATATACAACACTATGAAAATGACAGTTCAAGCGTCCCAATATTTTTTATGTGCTATTTGTCGATAAAGTTATTTAGTTTTTTCTTTATCGGTAGATTTTGACCGATAAACAGATATCCTCGGCTGTAAAAAAACGAAATAAATAACGCATTTTGAAGAAATAGCCATGAGTATACAAGGCTTACATGGCACTTGCAGTGCAATACAAAAAACTAAATAAATTACGTAAAAATCTAAAAAAAAACATAAAATTCCCATTAATAAAAGTAATGCACCGTTTTGATAATTAAATTAAGTGCAAGAGACATATAGATATTTGTTAATGCGAACAAAATAATTCCCCCACTTCAGTAAAATCCCCCAAATTCGCTTGGGATTTTTGTTCAAAGGACTTGTATTCAGAGCCGTAATGTATTGACAGTAAAACGTTTCGTTATTACATTGTGTTTTGCAACATAATAAGTATTTCTCGTTATTATTATTTCATTTACAGTGGTAAAAAATAAGAATTATAGATAAATGTTAAATTAAAACTTATATTTCTAATCTAAATCATATCTTCATATTTTCTAACATAAATTAAACATTAGTTCCTCTTTCTCAGCTTGTATGAACATGACGCACAAGAGGGCCCAGATAGATTGCCTATCTATTGCTATCATAGTATCCGACGTGCATATCTAAAAAATAGGGACGATTCCAAGCAGTAGATAGAACAATACGGATGTTTGACGATAGCTATCTATCGTGAAATTGAAGATTAATATTGGGAACGGCCATTAGTTTACTATGTATCATGACCTATAACTGTCACTGTTATTTATCTCTCGATCGGCACATATACATATATATACTAGCTGTTGCCCGCGGCTCCGCCCGCGTGAATGCCTATTTCCAGGATTAAAGTAGCCAAGTGGGCGACAGCGGTGGGCGCATCAAGCGAGTTCGGTCATCGCGATCGGTGTGATAAACGCGCTTGACAAAAATACTAATATCGCTATTAAAAAATAGGGGTTGATGGTGGAAGGGTGAAAATTTAGGGTTGTATGTATTTTTTATGCCACATTATAAAAAAATATATTTAGGGGTGGGTCACCCTTATCACTTAGGGGTATGAAAAATAGATAGATAGTAGCCGATTCTCAGACCTACTGAATATGCATATAAAATTTCATAAAAATCGGTCAAGCCGTTTCGGAGGAGTATGGTAACTAACATTGTGACACGAGAATTTTATATATAAGATAAATATCCATGAACTTGACATACGAATAGGTTATATTTCAAAGAGCCGCCAATTTGTCAGTCACGAGTCGCGAAATCGGGTCGACGTTCGGCTAACGGCACTTCTATAAATATTAGACGGACGAGTGTGTCTGTCTGCATCGGCTCAATACATTCAATTGATTTGTTGCGTTTGGTTATTGTCAGATAATTGGGCAGTTGAAGATTCAGTTGCGACAAGTTTAATGTCCGATTTTATCGATATGTACTTAACTTTAGTTGACCTTATTTAAGTGGTAGAACCACGCTGTAGACAGAACTGTCTACAGCGTGAATGGGCCGGCTCGACCGGGTTTGTACCACTTCTCATTGAAAACCGTGAAAGTGGCTAGTTTGTTATTGCGTGTTTTATGGGAGTATTTCCGGAGAAAATAACTAACTACTAACTTGTTATCCTAACTTAAAAAATTAGCCTCTTGTATTCCAAACATTATATCTTGAAGTATTCTTATATTATATAGCTTTTGCTCGTGACACCGCCCGCTTGAACAGCCTTTTTCGGGATAAAAGTAGCCTGAACCGTCTCAGGGTCCCATCTATCTTTGTAAATTCATCAAAATCGGTTCAGCGGATTAGGCGTAACAAAAAAAATCACTTCGCATTATAATATTAGTTAGGATGAACCAAATAAATCACATTTATTGTAGAACACCCACAGGAAAACCACAGGCACATATACATGAGCTATATTATACATTTTACAAGTATCAAAGTCAACAAAGGTCGTAATTCTTCAATCGTCATTGCTACAAGGAAAAGTTACTCAAATCTTTAAATTTCGTCTAATAACCATTCCCCACTAGCGTATCCAGGGGGGGAGTGAAGGGGCTCAAGCCCCCAAGCATTTGGGTCCACTAACAAATCTTAAATTAATCTTGATATCATCCTACTTTCTTAGTACTACCTACAACATAATTTTCATCGCTTATTCTTACTTATTGCATTTTAAGTAGATATTAGCAATTTTTTTTATTCTAATTTTTGGTAGAGCCTCCCCAAACCAAAAATCCTGGATCCTCCACTGCCATTTCCTGTATTTTATTAACAGATTTTCTTACTATCAATAATATATTTTACTATAATGTCTGTCATAACTCATAATCAACACATGTCAATGTACAAATACGTTTAATTGAATGATAAAATCTGAATACTGTTGCAGACTGGAAACACATTACACGCCTTGGTAAATTAGGGCAAAAGAGTCATTCTAAAAGCCGTTTGAAAACTATAAACCTCAATCTTAATTTATACAAACATAAAACCAACCATTTTAGATACTGAAGTATGGATAGAACGGTCTTCGCCTTGGCTCCAGCTCTGCTTGGCAACGGACAACAAACCTTCAAGGCATAAATTGATTCAACTTGGACGGACTTTAATGGAATAATATTACCAACATTTTATTGGACGTGGTGGATACTCGATTTTGGAACATTGCCAAATTACGAGGACAGTCCCGCGAAATACAGTTTCTTGATTTGTCCATTATAGGTTATTTCGTTAACACTTTCCGAATGTCAAATATAATATTTCTGCTTAGACTTTTTTTATTTTTATATCATAGGCCGGCAAATGAGCAAATGGGTCACCTGATGGTAAGTGAACTCCACCGCCCATGTACACCCACAATACCAAAAGAATTAGGGGCGCGTTGCCGACCTTAAAGGAACGGGATAATTAAGGGATTGGGAAGGGGAGGGGGATTTTGGCCTCCGGATATCACTCATCGTACGAAACGCAGCAGCAACCTGCTACTTTACGTCGGTGGTCTGTGAGACAGTGGTAACGACCCGGGCGAGCCGACCAATTCATGTTGTAGACATAAGTATCTACAACGTGGCTTTACCACTCAAAAACTATATACTCGTATTAAACTTTAGGTTACAATCGAGGAGAAAAAGCGCGAAAATCCAATTCAGTAATAAAAACGTATACGATAAGTAATTATTTAAAGTCGATTCCGTATTCACACCATATTCCGCCCCAAATCCATAATATCTCGTAGCAATGCAATCTCTAAGAAAAACTATCTTTAGAATATCACCGCCCACTTACTATCTGCACTTTAGTACCTTCTAATACTGCCACACTTCAAACAGTAATCTGGCGCGAAGGATTACCGGCGTAAGTGGCAAAACCTTGACTACCTGCTTACCGAGATTTCGACGCCATTCAAAAAAAACCTCGTCATCTTGTGTAGTAACCGAGTAATATGCCTACCTCTTATCAGACATCTTAAAGACACCCGATAGTGATGTTTGCTATTGTATTGATACAAGATATCGACCCGTAATGTTTTTATTTTTGTATTGCTTTGATAGGCCAACGAGCAAGCGGTCACTGCCGTTCATAGACAATGCCGGCGACACAGCCAAACCTTTGCCTACCGTTAAAAGAAAACTCTTTTAAAGCCTCGTTTAAAGAAGGGCATGTCATAGTGCTCGGGAAACACAGACAGGGAATTCAATCCATACTTTCCAAAGCTTCCATTTTCGTGGTATAAATAAACACTAGAAAGATACCGTGCTACCGGATTGTTTCCAGTATGGATTGAACTCTACTGCGGTGTCTGAGTGGTGCGATGGTAGAATGGCGAAGTTGGAATCCTCTTAGACAGCTCCTCAGAGCATTCTCCGTGGAACAGACGATAAAATACACAGAGAGGACCAGTCTCTCCGCAATCGTAAAGGTTCCAGGTTATCCGTGAGATCGCGGTCACCGACGCGACGATTCGGTGATTCAATGAGCGGTGTATATTTTGACTGCTTTTCTACTCGTATCTATATTAGCTTATCTATAGTGTGCGTATCATTCTTAAGCTTTTCTATAGTTTGTAACAAAGAACATGTACAATTAAGAGATTACAGTGAAGTGTGGAGAATTAGATTTTGATAAATCGATTGTTTAACGTCAACTTTATTATTAAGGAACAATTTTGGGCACGTATTCGTTGTCAGATAATTTATGTAAGTATTCCTAGACCAGCAATACAATAGGTAAAAACATCCTATGACGTTCAATAGCAGAATTTTCTCTATACTGATTGTTTTTATAAATGTAATTTGCTCATCTCATAAACGATGTACAGCATAATATTTTATTAATATCATTATAAAACTTTGAAAGCAAATATACATTTTGAACACCAAAAGAAGCGATATACCTACGTCAGAATGTACATAATTGGTCACACGGTCCTCAAACAGTTATTGTAGCACAATGCTGTTGAAGGCGAAGCAAATTTATCACGTCCATATACAAACGAGCCAAGGCTGATGCTAATTTTCGATTGACCATATACAAGTAATTGTCATTTGCTCGAACGATATTATAGATATACACGATACAATGAATAACTCGAGTATTGTACACAAAGTTTAGATAGCGATCGATTTGTTAATTTTGATGGCAGTTAAAGGTAAAATAAATAATGTGAAATAGTAACAATCGATCGCCAACCAAAATTAACATCTAAGACACTCGTACCAAGACGCTGTTAGGTTCTAGCCGTAAGAACATCTCTCCCACAAGACCTTTCCGTTAATGACACGTTAGAACCCATCGTACGGCAACCGTGAAGCGCGATTACTCTATTTGTTGATGATTTACGAATATGTACAAATTGAATGTGTCGTTCTGATTCATCCATGAAACGGAAAAAGCTTGAGAAGTACGTTCAAATCCAGCATTTACAAAAATCGCACCTAAATCCATTATCTATTCTTGAAGTCCAAGTAACCTTGACGTATCTCTGTATGTTTAAAACATCATGATTCAAGTGTAATGTTAGTAAGCAAGTGAAAGGTGTTAAGGGTCATACATTACATGAGTAAAGATTGGAAATTTTAATTGGATAGAATGTAACCATATTTCCCAAACACATAGACAACACACATACCACAACACCACCGACATACCAACTAATATAATCTAAATTTACATAAAATTACAATACTACTAACCAAGGCAGGAATTCCAAGGATTCTTGCTTATCCCGTAAACTAGGGAAATCAAGCACATATATTTAGCAAAAACGTTAACACTACATGTTTTTATATCATTTGGGTTGTATCATCTGGTGCTTCATTAATTCTCTTATTTACATTTAATCTGGTTGGAGAGTCAGTTCATGCATTCTTTACAGGGAGCATTGGTACCGTACCATTTTAATGGTATTTGATTCTCAATAGCTATTGCGCTCGCTACGCAAGTGAATATATCACTTTAATCGCCGAGTAGCGAGCTAGTGAGATTTATAGATTGCAGGCCTTGATGTCCACATAGCCATTAATACAGAAGGTCTAGGACGTCAGCAAGTTTTATCTGTTGACTCTTGTCAATATTATGAGGTGTTCTTCATCATCAAATAATAAATGTGTCAGGCTTATGTGAACATCTTGATCGATCGTCTCGTCTCCAACTTGATGCATCTTAGCATCAATCGCCAAACGTTGCGCGTCACTGAGACCGCTTCATGCCACTGTTATCAGTGTAGTTATATATTTGTAGACAAATTAGCTACTTTATCTCCAAACTTCTTATTGAACATAAATTTTGATAATGACATCACAAGACGATCAATCAGCTCTGATTATCCGCTCGACAACTGGACCGATTCTGAAATGTATTCTTGTGATGTTGCCGAACACATTCCACCATCTGTTCAATTGCTTCAGTTGTTAGGGGGTTTGAGACTTGAGGTGGGGGGGAGGGTACGGGTAAGTGAGTGTCAGTCTAGTGCCGTGTGTACACACGCATACGTACCCTAGTTGAACGTGGCCCATATGCCTGTTCGGGTCGTCGGATATGAGCGCCCGCGTCATCGACTCAGTCGTATTCGCCCCACCCTCGTGCTACATTGAGGACAAACATAAACATGTAGACAAACATTGCCCAGAGGACGATACAATGGACGCGCGTGAAAACGATAAACACCTCCCCGATATGCCTGTTGTAGTAAAAAACGTAGCGCCAGTCACTGGAAAAAGAAAACACTCCGCTACGCGCCGTGGTCACCTAGCTACATGGTCTATAAAGCTTTGCATTGTTAGTTCAGGACTACGTCGTAGAGTGTTCAGATTACAGTGTCGTGTCAAATATAATAAACTAAACATACTATATGGAAAACATTGTAACATTTCGTGTTCTAAGCTACATATAACATAAAAATATTAAAAAAATAAACATAATGGCATGCATAAAAATGACATACAGAAGCATGACGGTATGAGAACGTAAAAACAACGATAATAAAAACCACCGTGAACATGGGCGAGGCTGAAACGCCGCGCGTGGACTTCAAAAATAAATCATGTCGAGTACTTTTGTTAGTTCAAAAAAAAAAGAAAAATAAAACTCACTCAGGCAGCAATTGGTTAGCACGTAGGGGACACTATTAAAGTACGGATATTAGATTTGGTGTTGACAGGGGGCGGAACGTGGTTGCGCCACTAAGCTAACATTCCATCACACAAGAAGTCAAGAGGTGTTATTAGATGATATACTATAAACCGGCCGACTCCAATGCTTGCCTGAGTGGTGAACGGTAGACTCCCATATCAGCGTCACAGTATAAGCGCTGCAAAAATAATAACGCTCTAGGACGTGCTTTGATTCCCATCGGAACGGAAATCAAAACGCATCAGACGAGCTGTCCATAAACAATCTGAGCATACCCCAGCTTGAGCGCTTGCCCGCCCGCCATCAGCCCCTCCTCCCCCAGTAGGGTGACTTGTTCCTCCTCCCTCGACGGGTCCGCCATCTTGTGTAAACACGCGCCAAAATAGCGCCAAGGTCAATTGCGCGTCAAAATCAATGTCACATTCAGTCCGACCGTGAAATCTCCAAGATAGCCGATTGTATAACACTATTACGTTGATTAATCTCACAAATTATTTCAACTTCAAAAGACATATTGCCCGCGGACATTTACAAATAGCCAAATCGATCAACTGCCGACAATGGCTCGTTAGAAAATGTGACACTGCTTTTGACGTCACCAGTTCCAAACAAAACTCCAGAGCATAGTTTTATCTCATTCGTTGATAATACTGAGTTTACAACAAAGAAGACCCACGACCATCTTTGAAAGGGAAAATGTTAAAATTTCAACAAGAAACGAAAGTGTCGAAACACATATTAGTGGGCTGTCGAGGTTATTGTGCTCTCTACTTAAATGTAGTATTCATATAAAAGAAATTAATATAAAAATAAAAAAAATATGAGACTGCTTGATAACGAGGATAAATTAATAATATAAATAATATTTATACGATGATTGAGGTAAACAGCGAATTATAGTATCGATCGTGGAGCTAGTTTTTTTCTACAACAGCAACATTGATTGACCTCGGCTGTATTGTTTCGTGTCTTTGCCATTCACTTGCATTTTTCAAGCACCTCCTTTCATTTATTGTTGGATTTTCTAATGGCACTGACGGTGGCATGTAGGTTGAGAATCATGTTCCACGCACATCAAATTAAACATTGATTATTATCCGTCGCAATTAAACTGCAAACACCGTGTTATATCTTTACTATCTTATCCATTATAAATCTTATTTATATGACATTGCAGTTCTGACGGTGGATGATGTTGTCGTTAAGATTATCACTAACAGTTGGGGATCACGCGACATACACAGGACTGGTTGACTCACCTCGTCAAAGAACACTTGTGTCTTTCTTAGGATGTGTTTGAGCTCAGTGAGCTCTAGGTAATTCCTCTTTAGTGCCTCCGCATTCTGGTTCACTTCGCGCAGTTCATTCTCAAGCTTTTCGAACGTTGCCTACGAAATAATTGTTATATTAGCATTGCCTACGCTTACAGACTTTGATTCTTAAATATCTAACAGCCGTACTCAAGGACATCAATTAAAGTTAAGTATACATCGGCCATTTCTTAGAATTAGATTATTTCTCAGACACGACAATTAAGATTAATTCTGTACTCAGTAATGGAGCATAAAATATTTTGTATACTCTCAGTATCGGAGCAAAAAGCATCTGGTTTTGAATGTAGAAATAATAGAATCCTAAGTAAATTATTAACAATTAAACTGAAATGACATCTCTGAGTGTGGCTGTAGGTAAGTGGTAGAAAGTGCGAATTAAAAAATAAATTTACAAAATTCTGGATTGTTGATTTCTACAATACAAATCATTATAGAAATCAACAATCCAGAGTCACATTCGGAAGCTAACAAAACATAAAATAAATATTACAATTGATATCATACAGAATACGTTAATTACAGTCATATATTATCAAGTAGATGCCAATGACGCGGCGTCATTTCCCATTTGCCCAGTTTGATGTACTAACAAATTGCAATAACTAGTTCTCAGTCAATAAACGTAATGTTAAAGCTGATTACTTCATTGAAATAAAACTAGTTTATACGGATTTTATCGTGGTTTAATTTTTATTCCCGACGTTTCTTTGACGAAATCACTGATTACTTCAGTTACCATGTTACAATAACTATGTTTCAGTTTGAATGCAACTCACAGTTTGATTACTGTTTACCTCCCGTATTCATAAATCTAAAGTATGAGGTGTTACAGTGCGCGTGGATGCACAAGCACAATGTTTTCTATATACGTGAGTGATCCGATTTTTGAGCTAAAAAATAGACAAATCACGTATAGAGAACTATACGCATAGCAGCAGAGCTCAATTATTTATGTTGATGTTACGGGCATAATCATTCAATAATCATCTATAACGCAGTTTATTGGAAGGGTTCGGGAATCATACTATTAATTATAAAGTTAGTAAAATTGATCGCGATCGCGTTCGTATGATGTCAGTCTGAAACATGTACGGGAATAACTACTTTTAATCTGGCAACCCGTGTAGTATGATGTAACCTTCAAAATCATAATGCCAAATAAAAGCAGTATTAAACCCAAATAAGAAAGAGAAAATTGCTGTAACGTTAGAAACTATGAGGCTTTAAAATTGCGACCATTGGTTTAGCAGAGTAGACTAACTACGACTTACGAGCCATATCGCCATTATTATGCTCTCAGGCTGAGAAACCTTTCAGGTCCTGGGTTAGAATCTCAGTTCAAGAAATCCTATTTTGTGTTTCGAGTTTTTAATTTGAAACATCCCACATTTGCCTGTGATTGGAATTTATACCCGATATGGCGATAGGCTCGCGAACGCGATGGAAATAAGCTTGAAGAACTGAACAACTGTATACTAGTTGCAAATCTGCCTACCACTTCGAGGACATTGAATATTATATATTTGACTCACCTCAAGATCGATCATTTCCCTCGGCTGGGGCGCTTCGGGACACTCGCCAGGGATCTCCAGCATCGGGATCCCGTCGCGTTTGATCTCCTTCTCCAAGTATCGAAGCTTGCGCTCCATCTCATCGCACCGACGGACTTCATTGACGAACTTGCGTTGGAACGCGTTCACGTCCGGATTAAGCTGTTGACAAACATTTTACTATCATACAAGACGTTAATTTAATGTAGGCATTTAGTTTTCTTTTATAATTTAAAACAAGTTGTTTTATTTTCTTATTCTAGTAGCAATATTGTGATTTAGCAAAGCTTTATCCTAGTTCAGCATCGGCAATCTTATAGTTCCAATCCGCAAACGACGGCAGATGCACTGTCGCGATAACATGAATCATTCACTGAACCACGATAGTGCGGTCGCCGCATAAAATCATTCCGTATCATGTCGACGGTTCACTCTATCTTAATGTATTTATATATAAGTTAGACTAAATATGGAAGCACCAGTTTTAATAATTTTTTAAGCTCATCTATTTATTGCGATCTCTATCTTCCGTAAAGTCCATCTGTGTTACTCTGACAGATCGGATGAGAGAGTCAGAGATGATCCGTCCACAGTGAGATATCGATCTTTATATCGCTGATGAGCGTTAAAAAAATGTCACAAGACAAGTGTTTCTTTCATATTTATTCTAACTTCGTGGTATCGGCAAACACATGAGGCGCCAGTTGTCACTTTATAGTATGAGGTCGAAGTAAGCCAAGCCTATGATGTTTGTGGGTTAAATCATGAGCGTAACCACGGTGCTTGCCCCAAGGCGGATGCCGTTATAAATAACCCATTATTAATATTCCTTCAATATTACCACGCCTAATTCAAATATGCGCATGGAGCGCAAGGTAATAATAGAACTCAGTTTCTACTCCGTGACTAGCTGATAACAACCCAAACTGCCTCTCATACGAGATCTAGCATTTAGTGTGTTCATGAGCGCCGGGAGTGGGGTGCAGGGTGCACTTGCACCCCCTTGAGATGAAAAGAATATACACAGAAAAAGAATAAGAAATACTTTTAATATTATAGCCACTGTACGAATCTTAAAGCTTCTATCTAGGTTGTTGCCCAATAGGAATAAGGACGCAATATTTTATATATCTTAATTTAGTAAATGGTGCACCCCCCAGAAAATAATCCTGCCGGCACCCATGTGTGTGTTATACAGAAATCTACTAAAACTAAAAAAACTTTCTCGCTCCATTCTAAAAAAAGTCTCGTACCAACACTCGACTGCCCTAAAGTTTGTGTCTTTCGCATCGTCGCGGCTATTGTTTTCAGAGACTAAAGAGTGAGAGGAGGCGTAATCTTCAACCCAGCCAAATTGCTTTTAATTAAATGTACGCATTAGAGTCTAGGCCCGAATTCAGTTTCCTGAAGTCGAAATCATAATCTCGCATCTCTTGAATACAGTTTTTAGTATGTAAATGCATATATTTTTTTTATTCGTCTGCCACTTTGAGTGCTTATGACATGCATGACCTGACTGTATGCAAACGCAATTTAAATATATAATATAATGTGTATTATCGACGCAAGATAGTCATAAACGTCATCTTTCAACCTCACGCCAGGCAAACATCATTATTTGAATAAAGGGCATGAGCATAAATTAATAGGTACAAACAATATACTTGTAAAATTATGTTCTTGGATATACTGAACCTGTTTTGACACCAAAGGTATGAGGAAAATCGTTTATATACTAAACTAGCTTTTGCCTTCGGCTTCGGCCGCGTAAATGTGTTCAGATACATTTTTTTATAGCATAGGCCGGCAAATGAGATGTTGTGTCACAAAAAAAACACTATACTTATTACTTATACAATTTGGCGATTCTTAAACTGGTTTAGTGGATTAAACTCGATTTAGGATCGTCGTGCAAGTGGGCCTTCGTGACAAAGTTCATTATTTCCCATATGATAAAAAAACACTTTATAATATCAGTATAGATTAATTTTATTATTATCTATGAAATTTATCACAATGCTAATAATATCAAGGTGAGCCTTTACTATAAATGAAATATAATTCTAGCATGTTATAGTTTGTTACATTTGAAAGTGGAGGACAGTTAGTTAATAATTTAACTATTATGGTTTTTTTTTTGTGGATGTATAACACAAAAACATAAATGAGTGACAATTTTGCCAAAAAAAAAACACTATTTCACCAAAACATGTTTTATCTCTTAGACAGGTAATAAATTGTCTAAAAACGAATTTTGTTTTTTTATCTACAATAATGAACATAACAGTAGCTTACAAGATATTAGAAAATGAAAAATGCCATTATAATGATAGATAGATAGGAACATGAATTCTAGTATACGTTTTTTTAAAAAGCTTAAAATCATGTATCAACACAAAAAAAAAATGTTACTTAAATCTGACTATACTTATGTAAAACACGACAAAAGTAACTTTTCAGGAATTACCTACAGATCTTTCTACACACGAAGTTTTGGCAATCTTCATCTACTTATTTCGGAAAAACGAACATGTCATAATAATCATCTAATATAGACCTATTACAACAATATTAGATTTATTCTTATTTTTCTCTTGAGCGACCGACCACTCTCAAATTCTGAGACATTCATTCCATACTATTTCATAAAAAACATTGCTGAAGCACACAACTTTAATTGTAGTTCTGTATATTTATATATCATTGGATTGAAAATATTAATACAATTAATAAATAAATAATAATAATTTCTGTAAAGTTGTAAAACAGCTTCTGTAATCATTAGAAAATCTGAGTATTATTTTTTAAATAAATTAATGTTATCTTCTAAATTCTAATATCCAAAAATATATCATAATCTATAAGGATAATTATGACAAGGTTCCTAGGTGTGTTCAGCACTCTTATCAATTTAATAAATGACGAGTTAATCCATGATTAGATTCTTTTTCAATTGATTAATTGATTAATTATCGTCAATCACATAATTTTTATCAGTCATGTGATTGGTCACATTTATTTTAATTATATTTTTGTTATGTTGGCAGTAAGGAGACTTAATACACATATATACAACTTGTTCCTTATTTTTGTTAATGAATAATACTTGTTATGTTGGTAACTCATTCAATTCAAATATCTATTATCAACAAGTCATATTAAACCGTAACAGACAGAATTACTCTCAATTTTTTTATATTAGTATGGATTTTTAAGTAGGTCATATGTTATGTTAGTAATACTTATATTATTATATATAATTACTCTTCAGAATACAAATAGGACTTGGAATGGTTTAATCAGACATTTTAAAGAAACCACTGAACATCAGTGTTTAATTATGATGCTTTAAAAGAACATAGATCAAGTTTTTGATACTTAATATCATTTCCCTAACAATTTAGTAATTAACTTCATGCATTTACTTTTGCTTCTTAAACTAGATACTTTGATTAGGGAATGTTAAAAAGAACCTAAACTTATGATTAACCTTGTACAACTGATCGACTGCTATTGCTTAGGTTTATAAGATTTTGCACATCATAATATTTGCATTGGAGTTGTAACACCTAATTTCCTAGGTTCCATGGATTAATTGATTAGATTCCAAATACATATAACCATCAATGGATAATGACAATCATGATGGACCTTACTTATAAACCTTCTTAAGGAGGTGTTTAAACTCCAGTGCTTAACTAAGTACTGCTTAGTTGAAAAGTTTTTGTCGCTTTCTAGCCATATCACACTGACATATACATATCACATTGACAGAGTAAGACAATAGAGTCTTTAACTAATCAATGCTTAAGTAACATTTATGAGTAAGGCCCAATATGTTGCAGGAACATATTATAAATAGAAAAACCTAAATGTTGGGTGTACTAAATCCTCATTTATCATATAGGGCACACCCAAGGGATGCCTAGGGTATTTTATTTCTTTTATAGCTACCAAGTGATACCTGCACTAATATAAAAGACATACATATAAAAAATCTAATTTGTTGTTCCCACAACCACAACTTAAAATGTATGGTTTACAGTTTTATTTTACCAACACACCTAATCACACAAGCAGAGTTGCAGTCTTAAAACATTTAATTGTATGTACCAATGGCAAAAAAAAAAACAAATGAATAACTTTAAAAATCTGTATAAACTAGTTTTATTTCAACTATAAAATAAAACCTTTTAAACAGCTCTCATATAAAGTTGGTGTTTCAATATACACATGAGTTATTGACTTAATATACTTAAATGATATTATTAATGTGAAATGTAGTGATGGACAAATATTATCCTGAATGTAGTTCTGTCAGCATGGTACTTAATTGCCAAACTTGTTCAACTTTTGAGGTTTTTTGTAAGCATACTGACTGAAGATTTTCACTTCATAATTCCTCCTTCAATACTTAGTCAATAGATAAAAAAGTTGGAATCAAAAATTATAATTCCCAGTTATTTAAAATGTTTCTGTGCAGTCATTAGAATTACTTAGCATTTATATGTTCAACTGATAAGACAGTTATTTAATATGAATATAAATATTGGTATTCATTGGCAATCATTCATTCACTGCTCGAAACTTCGTTTGGTGTGTGTAAAAGTTTAATCATCTGTTTCTAAGTAAAAAAAACACCAAACTAAGCACGGCTTTTTACAATGTCTCGAAAACTTACAGCCGAATAATCAATACTAGTTATCAGATAATGTGTCAGGGATTGAGGGCATGATATTTGCCCCGATCGAAAGGAGGTCAAAGATTTTCTTTAGTAAATAATCAATTTCATTCGTCGGTTTATTCGCTAAATATTGAGTTGTGAATTGGGGGCGTATCACGCTACACATGGTCAATGATTACTCACATCTCGGAACTGGACGAGACCCAGTTCTCCTAGCTCCGACACGCAGGCATACGCTGCTTCACTTTGTAGGAAGAGCTGACATAATGTCATCTCTTCACTCCTGAACAAAGACCCCATCTTGCACGACTATTAGCACAACACAAAACAAAAAATAACTTAAACTCGAGAAAGGCTCCGTCGCTAGTCTGCGAGCAGACTTCAGCGGCGACGAAACCAAATTACTTCTGCGGTGAAATCAATCGATATGAATATCACTTTTGAAGCGGACATTCGTCATCACAGCGCAACGCGGACATATAACTGTGATACCCTACTGAATATAAAATTTACCAATATCAACAAAATAAATACTTCAATAGTTCAGTTATTCTTCAAAATAATTTATATTACATCTAAAACTATATTTATTTAACAGAACCAATTTAAAAAATAATTTGTATAAGAACAATATTGAATAAAACTATATTAGAAAACAACATTTTCAATAAAATCTTGGTTTAATTCCCTAAATTATAGGTAAAATTTAAACTCTGGAAACCTCAGATATAGCTGTCTCTCTTTAAATCTATATGCAGCTTGCTTGCACTATTGATTAGACGGTAGCATTTATAAAGTTAGCTTTAGACAAAAGTGTCATCATTAAAACTATTCCAGTAATAAACGCCATAAGATATCAAATATCCAAATTATATAAAGTAGAAGATAATACTTATTTTTTACTTTTGGTAGTTTTTCGATGATTATTAGATATTATTATTAGTTTCGTAAAGGTAGCTATGTAGTAAATGTTATTAAACGACAAACTTGTGTAGTCTCTATTTTTGACAGCTACTTGAGGGTCTCTCGTTTTTACATGTAGTTTATTTATATTTTTGTTTCATATGTGACAGCTGTTATCTTTTACTGACTTAATAGTTAATTTAGCAAGATTATATTATGTGGGTGTAGAAAAATTGAGGTTATAGATTGTGCCTAAAATAAAAATAATTTATTAAATTTAGACTATGAATTAGCTAATGTGAATGAAAATTAGGGCGTAATGGTATGTACTGTATTAAATTTATCTTACGTTCAATGTTGCTGGCCAGAATAGTGATTTTTGTGTAAACAATTCTATTTTACAGGCGTTACTCGGCGCACAACTAGTTATTACGCTTATTATGGTGTCAGTGATACAGAAACTGGGAAACTATTCGTTTGCGAGATGGTTATTGTGTTCTCAAGGACTATATCGGTATTTGTACCCTGATAATAGTGAATTGAAGACGTTGGCTGGGGTGCCAAAGGACAAGACCAAGGGTAAAAAAGGCGGTAAAGTGGAGGGAAATGGTAAACCGGAGACATTCCACGTCCCTCGCAGCCTGGACATACAGTTGGAGACGGCGCCGGTGACTCCGCTCGATGTCGTACATTTAAGGTTTTACACTGAGTATCTGTGGATTGTGGACTTTTCTTTATATTCTGCTATAGTTTATATTATGTCTGAGGTGAGCTATTATTTTTAATACATGTGTCAGGCAATGGCATTAGATACTAACTGTTTATACACACATATTGTGTAAGAGTTATATTTGTCAAGATCTTATTCAACTTGGCCAATACTAATGCACATTTAGTATGCATGTAAATATGCATACTAAATGCATAGTTTCATAGTTACTGTAGTTTTAATCAAAATTGGGTTTTTCATGTTATTACATGATATTTTATATATTTTCAGGTGTATACCTCAATATTCCCATTGAAAGATGAATTTAACCTGAGTATGGTGTGGTGTTTGCTGGTGGTGCTGTTCTCAATGTATCCTTTAATTAGCTCCGAGTTTAAATCAAAACAAATTTTATAAGTGGTAGAGTCCAGAGACACTTGTCTACAGCATGAATTACCCAGCTTGACTGGGCTATTGCCCGTATGCTGTTGCATTTACTATTAAATCATGATAACCTTTACAAAACTTGTATAATAATATAAATGAAAAGAAAAAAACTTTTTAAAAACATGTACTTCATGATGAAAGTAATAAAAATCTATAGTTTAGTCTAAATGGTTCTATAACCATCACACAAATCAATTAGACTCCATAGCTGTTAAGCCCATATTTTTATATAATAGTGTTTATAAAGCAAGTGATCATTAACATAAAAATACACACATCACTTAGAAAATTCATAGCTGTATATGCTCTTGGGACTGCGACATTCATCTCCACAGTCCATACCATGCTGTGATGAACTATTGCTGCTTTTAGAACCATTGAGGTGTAGATAATTTATGACAGGCAGAAACAAGAATATAACAGAAAACTCTTGTTACGAGGTCGCATCATAGAGATTGAAAAATAATCCAATTTCTGTTATTAACTTCATACGTATGTATGTATGTAACGGAAACCTTGAACATGATTTTGACCCCCTTCAAAACGTCAATTTACTCGAAATTTGGCATACTTATCAAGGACCGAACAATTTGTAAAATTAAATTTCTTTATTTTAAAAATTAATCAAATAATTTCAAATTTACTGACAGGTATGACAGATATTTTTATACACCTATATTGTATGTACGTTTTTAAAAACTCCTTGACAAAACAACAGTAAGGTCCTTCTCTCCCTCACGAAGCAGTACTTTACAAGTGACGAGTCAATAGGTGAAAGGTCCACATGCATAGTGGCGTTCTGTGTCTTCCTGCTCATTGCCATGATGGTGCTGATAGTGGATGAGAGGAACCTTGAAGTTGGAGTGGATCCGGCCTATGACAGCTTCTATGACAATGCGTCTAAGTTCCTTGAAAATCAAGGATTGACTTCTGTGTTAGTTATGAATATTTCAGGTCACCTTTGCATGTCTGGTTGCTGTGTATGATACTGTCTCTATTGCCTTAAATATACAATATGTAACAAAAACCCTGTCGGGCGTTTTAACCGCGATATCAGAATCGATATTCAAACGTAATGAAATTACTCGCATACGAAAATAAGACTATAAATATAATTAATTTTTTATACTTGAATTATTTTATTGTTTGTAAATAGTATTTCGATTGATTACCTCTGCAAGAGAGATGTCTCGGAACCAGAGCGAGATAGCAAATTGCGGCGTCTATGTGCATCAAGCGCCGCACCGCGTGTGTACTCGGTTTCGTCGATACGTAACATCTTAACTACTTAACTTAACAATTTAACTATTTTTAGTAAACTGTCTATATGTCTATCTTTACGACCCAGAAACGGCCAACAGGGTTTTTATTACATACTGTATAAAGTGATGCATAGCTATTGAAAATCGCAACTATATGTATACAATCCACAAACACATAGCATGATATATGCAAAGGTGAACTGAAATATCTATTAAATGTAATTTGCTATGTTACATGCAGGTGAAAATTAGACCAATGCACATTACAAAGTCCCATTTATCTTCAAATCTACTCAATAATAGTAAAATTGTCGTTGATTTTTAAAGTGTAATTAGCTTTCGCCTCTATGCTTTTGTATTGCAAACTCAGAATTGGTCAGTAGTTTTTTGTTGAAACTTATACAGTCAAGACAGAGAAGATTACAAATAATAAACTGCGCATTGGTTTATAATAATTCATATTTGATATACAACCATTTCAGGGGTCCAGCTTCCAAGTTGATATTGAAATTATCATTTGCCGTGTGGGCCGCAGTCATCGGAACACTATTTACATTTCCTGGATTGAGGGTGGCAAGAATGCATTGGGATTCATTGAGGTAAATTATAATAATTTTATTTATACATATAATTAAACAGTAGAATATCACCTACTCTCTTATGTTTGTCTGTCTAGTAATTTGAAGCGTGTCTCGAGATAACTTTAAGGCTTTAAAAAAGAGAGAAATATATTGATAAAATGTCCTACCATTAAAAAAAAACATACTGTATTCCATTATAAAAAAAACATTACCTAGTGGTGACCCACGTCACGTCAGGTGGTGATGGTAAGCACTGCCCATGTACGCCCATAGTATATGAAAAATCATGGGTGCGTTATATGCCAACCTAAAGGAAAGGTATAATTAAGGGATGGGCCTCTGGCATATCCTCTACTTTTGTGTATTCAAATGGTTATTGTTCAAGAGTAAAATTATTATCTTTAATAAAACCACCGTTTGTAATTGACAGTTGTGTATAAAGATCGCAGTCATTTAAAAAAACACTGTTACTTATATTTCAGATATTATGGAGACAATAAAATAAAATCATTATTATTGAACATAAATTTTGCGATGCCATTTGTACTAGTGCTTCTGTGGATCAGACCAATAACAAGGAATTATCTTACCGTACGAGTGTTCAGCGGAATGGAGAAACCTCTGTAAGTAATAGTGTATTTTTCGTTATACAATATGGAACAAAAACCCTGCTGGGCATTTTAACGGTGATTTCAGAATCGATATTCAAACGTAATGAAAAATCTCGCAGACGAAAATGGAACTACAAAAATAATCATATTTATTATTTAAACTTTAATTAATTTATTGTTTGTAAACCGTATTTCGATTGATTACCTCTGCAAGAGCGAGATAGCATGTTGCGGCGTCTTCGTATATCAAACGTGTCGCGCCCGCGTCGTCGTTAATACACACAGAAATTCATATTTAAATAACATTTTTTTAATATGTTCATTTTTTAAGTTAGTGTAAGGATAATATCTCGTTTGTGTTTATATTTTTTTTAATTGAACTATTTATATTAAGCTGTCTATATGTCTATCTTCACGACCCAAAAAGGGCCGACAGGGTTTTTGTTACATACTGTATAAGATGGAGCAGAAATGAGTCACCTCGGGGGATTTTAGTGTAGGAAAATCCCGAGAAGTAGGAATAAATTCGTAAATAAGCAATAAAAAATTAGTGTACTTTCTGCCTAGGGTTAAATTATAGCACCTACAATAATATAATAATAGTTATTATGATTATAGATACTTACAGTACCGTGGTTATTGCATTTCTGAAAAATATAATTGCTTTTTAGGTATTATTCAGATATTACGAAACCAGCCCCAAGAGCATACACCTCTGACTTTTCTAAGTTATGTGTGTATTAATTATTAATGATCACTTGCTTTAACGGTGAACGAAACATCGTGAGGAAACCTGCATACCTGACAAATTCTTCATAAGAATTTCGAAGGTATGCGAAGTCTGCCAACCTGCATTAGGCCAGCGTGGTGGAGTAAGGTCTAACCATCTCATTCAGTAGAGAAGGCCCGTGTCCAGCAGTGGGGCGTATTTAATACAGGGCTAGTATTATTATTTATTAGATATTATTCCAATAAAAGTCATTGTACTTACCTATCCAAACAAGACTGAACGGGAAAAAAAAATTATCATTTTTTAGTGGTATTGTGTCTTTAACCACCACCTACCCTCGTTTTCGGAAGCGATTCCCTTACATCCAGTATAGTACGACCGGCCCCGGATTAATTTGATAATGTTTGTGTAGAATGACATCTCAAGCATACGACAGTCTGCGGCTGATCATCATTGTGGTGACTGTAGTACTGCGTCTGTGGCTGATGCCGCGGCAGCTACAAGCGTACCTCGACATGGCGCAGCGCAGACTCGACGCGCAGAAGAAAGAGGCTGGCAGGATTACCAACATCGAACTGCAGAAGAAGGTTTACACAGAAGTTGTTACATTGATTGCAAGAAGTTTACGGATGTCAGACCTTGATATCTTCAAAATGTATTTTTTATTAGCTTCAGATGATGAGACGAGCATGTCGCTTGCCTGATGGTAAATGTCACGCCTGCTCATAAACAGAAGCAACACCAATCAGAACTTCGAATAATAAATTACTTCTTGACACTGGATTGTATTCGTCATCCTGAGATATAAAATGTTAAGTCTGATAATGACCAGTATTTTTTCTATGTTTACCTTAGGTATAAATGTAATAGTATAATTACTACTGGTTGTCCTTAACAAATTAATAAATATCCTTCAAACACCAAACAGTGCTTACATACTTCTGTTTTGCTGAAAAATAGACAAAATGGTGGTACCTACACAGACAGCCTCTCGCATACGAGGGACCTAGCACCTAATCCATATAATTCTACAGTCCAAGCTCATTTTGAACAGCCTCCGTGGCGCAGCAGGCGAGTAGCCGGTAGCAGGAGGTCATGGGTACGATTCCCGCACCTAGGTCCTTGACAAATGTTTGTCTGCTTCACAAATATTTGTCTCGGGTCTTGGGTGTTGTGGGACCGCAAGTCCCTCGTAGTTCGTACCAACGATACAGGTTAACCTAGTGTGGGGTCAGGACTATGTGTGTGACTGTTGTTAGATGTATTTATTATTATTATTATTTTCTGCAAGTAAAAATGTAATACAATTTTCAGGTAGCATCAGTATTCTATTATCTATGCGTGGTGGCGTTACAGTACATATGTCCTATCGTAATGGTTCTGTACCTGACCTTAATGTACAAAACCCTTGGAGGTTACACTTGGACGGGACTTCTCTACGAGACTCCGGAGATGTGCAGCGCTGAAGCACCGAGATCTATTTTAGATAACATGGACGGAGTTGAACAGTATCAGCTGGCTTGGGAGAATTTGAAAATGGTAATTATTGTTTTTTTTACATTAATAGTCAGGATAGGTTGCTTGCTTGATGGTAAGCCTGACCAAATATAGAGAAAAATGTTCCTTGTAGGAAATTCTGCTTTACATTTTTACTTGTTTTTTAGTATTTGATAATACAATATTAACACCCGGTTCTGAAAGGCTGATCAATGCTAAATTAACTAATCAGATGTCAAATCTCATGTCTAGTCGAAATTGAGTTGCTAGAAGCGTGATCGACACCTTTGATTTGACACACATGTTAGCTAACATAACTTTCAAATTAATATGAAAAATCGTATGTCAACCGGTACTAAATAAGAGTTTTTTTTTTTCTAAATAACGTTTCAGCAACTCGAATTGATTTGACAGCGATGTCAACTCAAAGTTCTGTTAGTTGAATGTTGATTTGATCAGCCTTTCAGAAACCGGGCGTAAATGTTAGGATAGGAAACTTAAGAACATCATATTATATTACGGTTCTAAATATAGAACCGTAATATTTAAAAGTAGGGCATATAAACAGACAGACGAACCGACAAACATCTACAGGCCCTTTTTGGGTACTGGTAAGGGCCCAATCCCTTAACCATCCCTTTCCTTTAGGGTCAGCAACACAACCATGATTCTTCTGGTATTTTGGATGATTTCATGGGCGGTAGAAATCACTTACCATCAGGTGACACACTAGATCTTTATCAAACTTCTGCTATAAAAAAATTGTTTCAAAATTTGCTATAAAACAATTGTTTTAATATTTGCTATAAAAAAATATTTCAAAATTTGTGTTGAAAAATAAAAAAGGACAATAATATATGAGAGTGTATATAATGCTGATTTTATTCACATCGCAATAAATTGTGTATGTTTGCCGGTCATTGCTATAAAAAAATCATTTTTTTGTATTTTTTTTTGTTCCCCAGGTGTTCACATCGGAAGTGTATCGCGGCGTGTTGGGTTTCGCGACGTGGTGGTGTTGTTGCGCGTGGTTCATCACCACCTCGCTGGGCATGGCTTACCAGACATACTTCAGGATCTCGTGATAATGCTACAACCAACCGGAGGCCTTCAGACGATGCTGTTTGTAACATGAGTAACAGTATAAATGTGTTTAGAATTTCCCGATTAGTTAAATACTATAATATTAAAAACTGGCACCTTGTCCTTGATCAGAAGGCCAATTCTCGTAAATTTAAATGTTCAAAATATCATTCCGATCTAGTCTCAGCGTAGACAATTTTGTCTACAGCATGAATGGGCCGGCTCGTCCGGGTCGTTACCATTGTTTCACAGAAAACCGACGTAAGTGAGATATCCCGAGGCCCAAATCCACCTCCCCTTCCCAATCCCTTAATTATCCCTTTCCTTTAAGGTCGGAAACGCGCCCATGACTCTTTTGGTATTGTGGGCGTACATGGGCGGTGGAGATCACTTACCATCAGGTGACCCACATTGATTATTGGTTTAAGAGAATGCCATTTGCAACTTTCTTGACGCTGAGACTAGATCGAAATGATACTTTGAACATTTAAAATTACGAGAATGGGCCACCTGTTATAACTGACAAATTATTATTTGCATTGATCAGTAGTCTTAGACATCAAAATGTTTACCCACTGATAACCTCCGTGGCGCAGTGGGCGAGTAGTCGGCTGCGTAGTGAAAGGCCGTGGGTTCGATTCCCGCACCGAGATAAAAGTTTGCGTGATCCACAAATATTTGTTTCGGGTCTGGGTGTTGTGTGACCTAGTGTATAGTCTGGACTATGTGTGTGACTGTATGTTGGGTGTATTTATTTATTTATTTACTATCACCGTGTCTTTTCCTATCTCGACACTGGCAAAATCATCGTACACCAATGGAGCCACAATATAAAATTGAATTAAATTGAGTGGCTTGCCAATTTTCTTTCTACAATTATACCACTGTACATTTGTCGGGTGTCCTGTTTGTAGAACTCAATCTATGATTGTGTTATTAAAAGTTCATTATTTATTTGGCAAGGCTGGTTTGTACTATATTAGTATTTTGTGCAAGTATCATATGGCATACGACGACGACTTCCGTGCTGACTGCTGAGGTCTCGGGTTCGATCCTCGGGTCGGGTTAAAGTGATATTGGGTCTTTCTATCAAGAAATGTTTAGAATCAGTCCGGAGTCTGGAATTGTGCCTAGTATGGCGATAAGCTCGCCCCCTATCACATCATGGGACGGAAATAAGTTCGGCGAAATACATGCGTGAGTGCATATGTATGTATGTTTGTCATTTGGGTCCTAAACATTTATGTATTGTGTACCTATTGCGAGTTCGATACCACGCTCTCCGTATTTACTGAATTATTTATGCAGATCCATACAGCGCCTCTAACGGATTGTATTGATATCATTAACTAAATACATTTCTCGTATACGGATGACGTGACAGTTATCGAAAAAACTCGTACTAGGCACACTGGTCAGTGTTCATACACCTGTAGAGTCTAGTATTATACAGTAATAAGTGTTATTTTTTATATTGTTAAAACTCGCATTGAATCTATGTTGAAATTAATTTATATACTTGAGAGGAAATGGTAAACAAATAAATGCCTTTGTTAAAAAAATCAAGATCGCCTCATTGGTCTAGTCACTAGACTCTAGTGGCAGCGTACTGAGGCTGAGAACCGTGAGGGCCTGAGTTTAATTGTAGGTCGGGCAATTACAATTTTTAAGAATTTTCGATTTAAAAAAAATCACATAATTTGCTCGAAATTTGAATGTACACCCGGTATGGCGATAGGTTTGCCCCTATCACATCATGGGACATCAACTTGGGTGCACTAGTTGAACCTCTGCCTACCCGTTTGAGGATAAAGGCGAGAGCTTATGTATGTAGTTAAAAACAATGTTTAGAATTTCTAGTCAAAATAAAACAACATTTTGGTCACTTACTTTCCATGAAATACTCGATTGATCTGAGATGTGATTTAAAACATTGCTAACATGTAACATGCATAAGAAACTGCTTTAATCCTACATAAAACAAATTTACAAAAAATATGAGCAATTAAAATACTGAAAAAAAAAATTGAATAGGTACGAGTCTTAGTACGACTAATGGCCATTCCCTATATTCTGTCTATCGACAGATTTGGGTACCATCGATAGTGTTTTGACAGATCTTCAATACAAAATGTGTCAAAGTTTTACTGCCGGTAAGCAAATCTGTTGATAGACAGAATATTGGGAATGGCCATTACTTAGTGTTTTTAAAATATGAGTTTTAAAGATTAAGTTAATGCTTTCATGTTCAAATGGCGTTCAAAAGTTGTTGGTTGAGTTCATTTGTTTATGGGACTGTTATTAAATAAATATTTTCACTTTTGTATAGCAGTTTTATTTATGAACTATCTTTTGCTCGCGGCTCCGCCCGCATGAATATTATTTTCCAGGATAAAAAAGTACCTAAGTAGCCTAAGTTACTCCTTATTACATCAGCTATCTGCCAGTGAAAGGTCCAGCCGTTCCAGTGATTAGCCGGAACAAACAGACAGACAGAAAAAAAATAAAAAATGATATTTTGGTATATGTACCGTATACATTCATATGCATGTAGTAAAAAGCGGTTATTTTAATATTACAAGCAGACACTTCAATTTTATTTATTTGTATAGATATTCTTTAGGAAATCCCAGCAGCATATGTTACGTCATTGTGGCATAATATATTAAGGAACACATAAAGATTTATTTATCTATACTAATATTATAAAGCTGAAGAGTTTGTTTGGTTGAACGCGCTAATCTCAGGAACTACTACTGGTCCGATTTGAAAAATTCTTTCAGTGTTAGATAGCCCATTTATTGATGAAGTCTATATGCTATATAAAACTTTTTTCCCGCAATAGGCTGTTCACACAGGCGGAGCCGCGAGCAAAAGCTAGTTTATGATAATTGGCTTTTGTATTTTATAAGATATACATATAATACCAAATCCACCGTCAAATCATGATGGGGAGGCGGGCCCTGGTATTAAACCGAGATAACGCCGGACAGAAAGATAAGAAATTAGTTGTAGGTACTAGAGACTGAACCGCGTTTGCTCGCGGATCTGTTGTAATTAAAGTTTACGTATGATGAATATTTTTCCTCACGTCATTTTATGCGGTAGAGCCACACTGTAGGCAGTTTTGTCTACAGCATGGATGGGCCGGCTCTCACACAGAAAACTGGCGTTGGGTAGCAGCTTGCTGCTGCGGTTCGTACGGTGAGTGATATATCCGGAGGCCCAAATACCCTCCCCTTCCCAATACCTTATTTATCCCTTTCCTATATAGTCGGCAACGCGCCGTATTGTGGGCGAACATGGGCGGTGGAGATCAGTTACGATCAGATGACCCACTGGTCTGTGTTATACTATAAAAAAAAATAGTTAGGTACTAGCCATAGGCACGCCGCTGCCTACCGCTATATTTGAAAGTATCCTATAGATTGATGTTTTACAACCAAAGTTTACAACCATCAAAGTCCTTTTTACAACTAATAAATGAATATAAATTTAAAAAAATTAAACTATGTTTTTTATATTGTCCGTTTATTGCATTCAGGAGGAGAAAGGAAATTGCATAGCTTTTATATGAAATATTTTTTTGTCTAAACATGTTTCTTGGAAAACACCGTCTTTCGATAATTTTATAAAAATGACCTGTAAGCTTAGTTCTATCGCGTGTTCAGGGAAGCAAAAAATAGTAATCTTTAGGTAGGTACTATCTTAAAGAGTTCTGTACAGCGCGCCTATACAAGATGGCTTTCTAAAGGCATTCTACAATCGTTAACGCTAATGGAAAATTAATATATGTATAGAAATGGCATATTATTACAACGTTGTCACATGGAGAAAAAGCGAATAGAGACTGTAAAGCTGTAAAATCTTGTCTACCAAGACAAGATTTATTTCAAATTTGGCGGGTTCACATTACATTACTTCCTCTACGGGTAGACTAACGGTTAGACTCAGGGCTACCAACTCCTTAAAAATAGCCCTAAATTCAAGATTAAATATCCCCAAATAGCTCTAAATGCAAAATTCAAAAACCCCAAAAACAGCCCCGTAGGTACCTACTGTCAATGTTATTTTTTACGGTGTAGTGTATACCTATCTAATATTATTTAAATAAGTTGCCATTTTTATTATGGTAAATAACACACAACTTAGTTATTTTTAAAACGTGTATTAAATATCTACATCATCAATTATAGTAAACAAATCGTTTAAGTCCGGACTTGGGGTTTCATTTGAGCTTTGAGAATTCTTGAAGTCATATATGTTTACATTATCCAGCTGTAACATTTTTGGAGATATGGTAAATGTAACGCATGATCCACCATCTCGTTTTAAAATTATTATTAATCTTGTCATCATTAATAATACTAATTTGTTTTTCACAATAATATATACCGAGAAATAATTTTATGGCTCAAAAAATAGCCCTAAATTTTTTTGGGCCCTAAAAAAGCCGATTACACATATTTGAGCCCTAAATTTAGGCCTAAAAGCTCTATGTTGGGAAGCCTGATTAGACTATTCTTTCTTGGACATTACATTCAAATAATGCACAGTAGGTCTAGAACAAGTTTCAATAGTTTCTAAAACGATGAAAGTTTTCGTTTTATCTTCATAAGTCAAATATCAGTAGCTACTAGTGGGAACTATGATGAATGAAATTGAATAATATGTTTAATTTTATTTCACATTAGCCGAATAAATAATTTGTTTACAAGCGATTCTTTGCTTTATTACCGTTTGAATTACTAGTTTGACACTTCGACGGTAGTATAAACGAATTCGAAAACTATGAACGTATTTTTAACTCGTACTAAACCTACAGAAGTGGCACAGACTGTGGTTTATTTTGACTTAGATGATTTTATGATATCAATGCTTTTATGCGCTTTTATGTCACTAATAATTTAGGATTTTATAAAGACTCGTACAACGTTAATTTAGATAAATACAAAAATATCCCCATTAAAGGTTTGCAATGTTTTTTCTATTTGCAATATTATTTATGGTTCCGTTTCATAGTCTATGGTTTCAAGTATTGATCGCATACAGGGCTAGTGATGTATAATGTATGTCACGTAATTTTCGATAAACTTACCTAATGTTTTATTACATGAAAAGATTAATATGTTTTATTTCATTATGTTTCATCTCCAGAGGGGTTGACTTCAGGCAGGCCGCAAAAACTACAAGTCAATTTTTTCTGTAGCATGTGTAAAAATCATGTTGCGCCGACCCCACTGCGAGTCGGATAACGGCAGGTTGAAGGAGATAATTGCGTTTCATTTACATGTTTTAATACAGTGCATCGATGGTTTCATTTTTAAAAGTTCACAGGTGTAAATTGCTATGTTTATTAGGGATATCATATTAATATTTATAAACATAAATCTGTTATTATATGCGGACACTGATGTTTCTGTTATGCCAATTAATGTCATTGTATTTTTATGTTACCAAGATACTAAAAATAAAAATAACTGACATCAATTCATATGATAGTATACATTATTATTCGTCCCATTGGTCTAGTGACGGTCTACTTAGGCTGAGCAACTGTAAGGTTCTGGGTGAAAATCCCAGGTCGGCATTTAAAATTCGTGTTTTAGTTTTCAATTCCAAAATCATGAATTCAAAAATGTGTTGCCCAAGGTTTGAATTTGTGGCTCGTATGGCGATAGGCTTGCCCCCTATTACACCATGATGATGGAAAAGTATCGGCGAATCATGGATGCACTACTAGTTTTATCGCTGCCTCTAGTTATACAGGCATAAACTAACTTATCTATAGCCATAAACTATATGCCTTATGCTTAGGCATAAACTAGCTATGTTACGTATTAAAAATAACTAGCTGTTTATAATACTTACAGTGATGTCAATATAATAATATTTCGGACTAGACTATGCACGAATATTGATATTGTAAATATTTTATATTGATTAACAGATTACTGCTTTGTTGCCCAAATAAATGAATAAATTAGTGAAATAATTAATAATGAAATTTAAATATATTATAATTACTATTATAGGATCTGGTTGTAAGTGATTAATTAATATTACGAGGAATGTAGGATTTTTAACTTTGTAAACTATAAAACATCAGCATTACAAGTAGTATGTTATTTCCCCTTGGTATTGCATCTGTGGTTCCCTACTATTCCTATGAAAATAAACATTTTAATTAATTAGTAATATATAGTGATAGAAACGGAAAGGGATGATAATTGGATTAAAGGGTGGATGGATTAAGGGGATTGGGAAGGGTAGGGTTGAGCCGTTTTATTTATGTTTTAGACAAAACTGTCTACAGCGTGGCTTTACCACTGAAGTTATAAATCTAGTTTAATTTTATATCTTAGGAAGAGACGTTCATCAATTTGAAGACAGGTAGTTCAGGTACTTTTAGGCCCGGAGTATACTAATAATAATGAATGTGCTCAAATTAATTTAATATTTTATCGATAGAAATATAGTTTTCAACGTGATTGTCATCACTATGCAAAATTTACCGACATCCCGCAATATGGCTGCAAGGTACGCGTTTTAACCAATAGTGTCACACCGCAGAGGACGTATTCGTTTCTGATTGGTGATTCACCAGGAATATTCCAGAATATACTCGTGACGTCGAATGACGCACCACGCCCGCTTATAAAGTCCGTGCTCATAAACGGATACCAACTTTACCGGTTTAATTTGTGAATAGAAGCCGTCAATCGCGCACCTTTGTTTGCTGAGTTTGTTCTGGGAACAGACTAGACTGATTTAATTGTAATAATACACATAAGAAACACAAAGTGAGTATTAAAATTTCTTATATTTCACATTTTGTTAAATTATTTAATAGATAAGTTATGGATTTTGTGAATTTTACTAATTTTGTAGCCTTTATCAATTATCAATCTTACACGAGGTTGGCGGCGGGAAGTTCCATGGACTTTGCCATTTTCAGAACAATTTGCTTATATTTTATTTGTCTTTTCTGTGAAGTGATTAGTTCGGTTCCCTTGGAAATTTCATATAAGGTCACAATGCAATAAGCATTGGTGGGAAATGTGCACGTGGTCTACTGACCGTTATCCTTGCAAATGCCGAGGTCGTAGTGATAATGATCCAATTATACAATGCAGTTATAATATAAATCAATTACTTAGCTTTCATCTTCAAGGTGAAAAATTCCATAAATACACTGCGTTCGAGAACGTTCGGTTCATCGATTTTTTTTACCCCGTAATGGCTGCCGTGGCGTTTTCGGTTAAGCAAGCGGGCTTCGGCGTCGGCCGGTTTTATGAATAACATAGTAGGTGCTTAACTTTACAGTTTGTAATTGTTTTATTCTGATGAAATTTATTTTGTTTGGCGCAGATGGCGAAGGCACCAGCAGTTGGTATTGATTTGGGGACCACATACTCGTGCGTGGGCGTGTTCCAGCACGGTAAGGTGGAAATCATCGCCAATGACCAGGGCAACAGGACGACGCCGTCGTACGTTGCGTTCACGGACACCGAGCGCCTCATCGGTGATGCCGCCAAGAACCAAGTGGCGATGAACCCTAACAACACCATTTTCGGTAAGTCTGCGACCCTTCGATCGATATAGGACATAATAAATAACCGCATGGTCCCCATGTGCAATGTAATAAAGTATACCTAACCTTAAAAAGTTCATTTCGCGTCTCAAGATTTCCATTAATAAGTCAATTGAGATATATTTCCGATAACACCAAAGATTAATGTAAGTATACTACTAGACAAGCTGCGCGGTACATAGCAATTGTGCCACTAAGTTGCGGTCAATTGACCGTAACTCAATATTACCATCTCGCTTACTCTCAACTAGAACCCTTATCGTGCTCTCTGTCTGTGAGATGTCAAACTCCCGCATTATGTGACGCAATTTAACTCCTACAGCCCGTCTAGTAGTTACATTAATCTTTGGATAACACCTATATGAAACATTGCGAATGTTCAACTCACAAATTAATATCTTATTAATATGAACTTATATATCAACGTTTATTCCGACGACACAAAGTTGCACGTTTCATATTTCCTGTAACTATTTATCAGACCGCGTTGTAACAAACCTTGCAATGTTTCATTAATGGCGGGTTAGGTATAAAACGCAGTAACCACCTGTGCGCTTGGTGGATGCGCGATCGATCGATAGCGATACAGAGTAGTCTGCCGATCTAGGTCGTGACCTCTCTCGCTTCTGGTCGATACCTTTGTGTAGGTTTATTGTGATAACTTACCTACGCGTAAATGCGTAAACGTTGTCACTTTATATAGAGGATATCTCGCAGTAATTGAAAACAATACCCGCTATGAGAGATACTTTACTCCGGCAGTTATTTTGCGCGTGTTCATTTACTATAACATTGTAAAAATAAATAGGGTGGGGTTTGGTGGAGCATTCGTTACATAGGCATGTTGCAGATTGATGCGTGACGATTGATAAATTGTTTTCCGATTTGATGTGTTATAATGTTTAAATTGGGAATCTATTTGAGCTCTATAGTTAGCAGTATATTATTAATTGACCTAAAGTTAGTCTCCGCCGCGGCTATTGTTTTTATATATTAGTGGGCAACCGGGAGGCATGACGGTGGTTAACTTCAGCCTAAGTTATTTTGCGCTTATACATATAGTTGTTTTTATTTTATAAATAAATCAAATAATAATTATTAGCAATACTTAACGGCATTATAGTAAAACGTAACCGCCATCTCTCGACACATCTGCTCAAGAAATCAAGCAGATTGTGAAGTTAAAGCTATAGACTTGGACTATTTACATTAGTTATCAAACTTGAAGCATTTTACAGTAGGTTGGTACATGACGCAGGTTTTTGTCTAGAATATCTTAAAAGCCTTATCTCTCGCACTCAAACTTGGGTTACGTAACTGTAGTTAAAACAATACGTTTTAACTATTATACTATATATTGTATTATACCGTAAAATTTACAACTGAGGTTTTTCGTGACGCAAAATTTTAGGTAGGATTTACATTCAAAAACCGGTATTAGGTTAGGAAGTTTCTATAGCAGGTGTGAATGAATCATTCTTTAACTAAAATTCTGTGGTCTTAAGTTATATCTAGTTAGTTCCGTTATTCCGTGAGTTAACTAGGTTCTTTGTTAATAATAGTGCGTCATTCATAAGTCGCTAAGGTCAACGGTTGCTTACGTAAAACCGTAAGTGCAATTCAAGGTGAAAAATTAAAAGTTAGATGTTATATAGTATTTCATGTGATTGGATATTGTTTTGCGATCGTCTGGCAAACTTTCTTAGATAAGAATATCGGTATTCGTAACTGGAGTAGTTTAATTGCCTGCACATTGTCACCATTTCAGGTTACATGAGGAATTACAACTTGGAACTACAATAAAGAATATTTTGAATAATCTTGTCTCTGTTTATTTAGTGCCAACCCAATTGAATCCTGTTTATTACTACTTTATTTACTGATTTACATGCGGAAACTAAACATGTTTATGATGATACCTAATATACTAGACTAGAGTCTCTGAACATATTGAATGATAAAAGTATTCTGATGGAATAAAATTATCGTTAATTAGTAATTGTCTGAACGTCAGTGTCTACATAGATATTTTCGCTTGTTACAGATGCAAAACGTCTTATCGGACGTAAATTCGAAGATGCCACCGTACAAGCCGACATGAAACACTGGCCCTTCGAGGTCGTCAGTGATGGAGGTAAACCTAAAATTAAGGTGGCATACAAGGGTGAAGACAAAACTTTCTTCCCTGAGGAAGTCAGCTCCATGGTGCTCACGAAAATGAAGGAAACCGCCGAAGCCTACCTCGGCAAAACGGTGCAGAATGCAGTAATCACGGTTCCAGCGTACTTCAACGACTCACAGAGACAGGCCACAAAAGATGCAGGTACCATTTCTGGCCTGAACATTCTCCGTATCATCAACGAACCTACTGCTGCTGCGATTGCGTACGGCCTTGACAAGAAGGGTACTGGAGAACGAAATGTACTCATCTTTGATCTTGGTGGTGGTACCTTCGATGTATCTATCCTGACCATCGAGGATGGTATCTTCGAAGTGAAATCCACCGCCGGCGACACCCACTTGGGAGGTGAAGACTTCGACAACCGTATGGTGAACCACTTCGTACAGGAGTTTAAGAGGAAATACAAGAAAGACCTCACCACCAACAAGAGGGCGCTCAGGCGTCTTCGTACCGCCTGTGAGAGGGCGAAGAGGACTCTGTCCTCGTCCACTCAGGCGAGCATCGAAATCGACTCTCTGTTCGAGGGTATCGACTTCTACACCTCAATCACCCGTGCTCGTTTCGAGGAGCTGAACGCCGACCTGTTCAGGTCCACGATGGAGCCTGTAGAGAAGTCTCTCCGTGACGCGAAGATGGACAAGTCCCAAATCCACGACATCGTGCTTGTGGGCGGTTCCACTCGTATCCCCAAGGTTCAGAAGCTCCTGCAAGACTTCTTCAATGGCAAGGAGCTCAACAAATCCATTAACCCTGACGAGGCCGTCGCCTACGGTGCGGCCGTCCAGGCTGCCATTCTGCACGGCGACAAGTCCGAGGAAGTCCAAGACTTGCTGCTGCTCGACGTGACTCCGCTGTCGCTCGGTATTGAAACCGCCGGCGGTGTCATGACCACACTCATCAAGCGCAACACCACCATCCCCACCAAGCAGACGCAGACCTTCACAACCTACTCGGACAACCAGCCTGGTGTGCTCATCCAAGTATTTGAGGGTGAGCGCGCCATGACCAAGGACAACAACTTGCTCGGCAAGTTCGAACTTACTGGCATCCCACCTGCGCCTCGTGGCGTGCCCCAGATCGAGGTGACCTTCGACATCGACGCCAACGGCATCCTGAATGTTTCTGCCGTCGAGAAGTCGACAAACAAGGAGAACAAGATCACCATCACCAATGACAAGGGCCGCCTCTCGAAGGAGGAGATCGAGCGCATGGTCAACGAGGCTGAGAAATACAAGAGCGAAGACGAGAAGCAGAAGGAGACCATCCAGGCCAAGAACGCTCTGGAGTCGTACTGCTTCAACATGAAGTCTACCATGGAGGACGAGAAGCTCAAGGACAAGATCACCGACTCGGACAAGCAAATCATCCTGGACAAGTGCAACGACACGATCAAGTGGCTAGACTCGAACCAACTCGCCGACAAGGAGGAGTATGAGCACAAACAGAAGGAGCTCGAGGGCATCTGCAACCCGATCATCACGAAGCTGTACCAGGGTGCAGGAGGCATGCCCGGCGGTATGCCCGGAGGCATGCCAGGCTTCCCCGGCGGAGCACCCGGAGCCGGAGGCGCGGCACCCGGAGCCGGCGGCGCCGGACCTACCATCGAGGAGGTCGACTAAACATTCCACTTAACAACTATTTCGATTCAGTATTCTTAACGCCTCTTGATTCGAATAAATGATTGCAACTCATTCTATATTTTTATTTAACTCCACAGTTCATAAATTATACAATAGAAAATTCAAATATAAAAGCGCGATTTATAGTACCTACCTAAAAATAGTTAATGACGTCATAATTGTATTCGACGAAACGTGCTATCCGTAAGGGTAACTATACACTGCTGTTCTAGGCCGTCGACCTGCGGGCCGCGACCGATATTCAATTGACCGACGAGTTTTTGGGGCGTGCGCCACTTGTCTCCTGCCCACGTCATTTACATTGAATGACCGAGGCGTGACCGTGTATTTACTCAGTTTGAGCGCATTCAACTCTGACGATAGTGCAGACACGTCTGTTGTGGACAACTATGTATGGTGTACTTCCTTCATAGTAGGTTAAATGTTACACATGTTATTATTATTTTATCTGGAGTGAGTCGAATAGATCGCTCATCTGATTATAAGCGCCACGCTTGCCCATAAAGAGAAGCCATACCACACAACTGTAGTTACTTTAGAAAATAAGTTTTATAGTATAGCCCGGCAAACGAGCAAGTGGGTCACCTAATGTCTCCATCGTCCATGTACAGCCACAATACCAAAAGAATTATGGGTGTGTTGCCGACTATAAAGGAAAGGGACTGGGAAGATGAAGGTATTTGGGCTTCCGGATATCTTAACTCACCGTACGAAACGTAGCAGCAAGCCGCTTCTTTACATCGGTGTTTTGCGAGGCAGTGGTGACGACCCGGTCGAGCCGGCCCATTCATGTAAAACAAACAAAACTACAGACAGCTCCTACATATTTTATATAGTACAACCTATTTCTACGCACAGAGCTGTGTACGTCGTTGTTTAGAGACAGAATTAGATACGTCTGTGCTATTAGGTGTATACTATACAAGATATGGGAAACAATTACCACTTGTTAATATGTACAGGGCAAAGTCTGGCACAGACGAAGGCTGACGCGTCACTCGCAACACATTAAAAAAAAATCCCAGAAAGCAAAAACAGATTAGTCGAAATATGTTTATTGTACTTCCTACACATCTCCGTTGATAAAATACAAAACAAATGATGCGTGAGTAACTGTTTCTTATCTAGTATTCTAGCTCAAACTATACTGAGCTAGATTGATAAGGCAGATATATGATCGGTTATAATTTAGATTAACATTATTGGAGTGGAACAAGCCTGTGTTTTGTTCTGTACCTCTTGTAACAGATTAATATAATCTAGGTCATGCCAAGATCGGATTTCCGAAATCATTCATGCGTGCAGAGCATATCCTTGTCTTACTATTCCTTACTGAACAATGGACATATGTATTCTAAAAGCACCTATTTACTGGTGCTTATTTCTATTAAAAGTTACTAATAAATAAATACATTTATATTTGTAAAACTATTTCTTTCATATGCAAATAATAGGCTTAGGTAGGTACGTAATAAGTTGTCTTTTTTATGAGCCTGAATGACGAAACGTGCGTCGCCTCTCCTGATTGTAAGTGTATCGCCATAAACAGAAGCAACAGCAGTCACCACTCAGAATGTTGTATTACAAAGCACTGCATGGCACTGGACTGCGCTACTCACCCCGCTTCAATATCCTTCAAACCGAAAAACAATAGTGCTTACACACACAATTGGTTGGCGGTAGAAGTAGACAAAGCGGTGGTATAAACCCAGAGTGACCAGACAGACGACCTCTCACCTATTTTTTACCTATTTTTTATAAATACTACACGAGCGTGGTTGGAAAATAGCAAACGATTAAACAGCTGGCATCTAGAAATATCTTTATATTTTGACAAGTGTACAAAATCATACGTACCTATGCAAAGCGGTCGCTGATCCAGAAACTACTGGAGTGTGTGTATGTTTCTAATATTGAAGCCAAGAATTTAAATAGATTCGTTAATCTGACGCGAGTTTTACTTCGTGAATAAAATATTAATGAATCCGTCAATTCGTATTGCCTTCACACTTAACAAATATTTCTGGTATCGTGGGTGGTGTTGAAAAAATATAATTTAAACAACATCCAGTAATTGAAGAAAGCGTCAGATTTTTCTGTTAAAATCATATACATTCATACATACGCACTCACGCCTGTAATCCCCGAAGGGGTAGGCAGAGGTGTAACCAGTATACCCACATTTCGCAGAGCGTATCTCCGTCCCATGATGTGATAGGTGTGGGGGCGAGCCTATCGCCATACCGGGCACAAATTCCAGATTCCGGCCTGATACTGAACTTTTCGTAATAGAAAATCCATTTACCCGACCTGTGGATCGAACCCGAGACCTCAGCGTCAGGCTCAGTCGTAACGCGTACGCATTACAACTGCGCCACCGAGGAATCATATTGTGCTGAATTTAGGTATAGGTAGGTAACTACAACAATAACTTTAGTAACAAACTATCTGTATGGAAAATTCTAGTATACATGAAGCATCTAGGTACTTGGTAGGTACCTATACAATAACAAAGTAGTTTTCCTTCCTGTGTTTATTCAATTTATTTTATAACAATTGAATAAATACAGTTATGTAGTTATGTAGTTGCCGTTTTTATTTATTAAGTTGATACTTACTTTGAGTTATATGGATTTTGTACCATCGATATATTAAGTAATTATTTATGATTGAAGTCGTGAACTACAGGCATAGTTTATTTGGAAACCTCAATTCCTTAATTATCCCTTTCCTCTAAGGTCGGCAACTCATCCATGATTCCTCTGGTACTTACTTACCTTTAATTGTGGATGTTCATTCGAGATGGAGATCACTTACCATCAGCTAACTCACTTGTTGTTTGCCGGCCTGTGCTATAAAATAAAAGAATTGAATATAGTTGGCTAAGTAGTAAACAAAAAAAATAAATCGAGTCCCCGTATGTAGGTAACTTGGTCTGTACCTAGTTACCTACCTACGGTATGCAGACATCTTTGTAGAATCAGCTTTCATTAGCGGTAGATACCTATAACCAGATTGCCGACTTTGGAATCTTCAAGAAAAGAGCCCCAGATAATGTTGCCTCAAAGGCTGGTTAATTACGCACCAACAATTCCTTTGGTAGGTAATGGTTATTGTAGGTATGGACAGTGATCACTTACTATCAGGTGACTCACATACCCGGTTACTTGATTATTTATATTAAAAGAAATACTTCTCAACCCAAAACAAATATATTATTTGGTTCTGGGTTGTCCTAAATATGTCAAATGGACATAGAATCATCGCATAGAATCTATTTCCGTGAATGACGCTATCATAATATTACTACTGATAACAATGATAAATGTACAACGAATATTACATTGTGTTGACGAGCTTTGAGTGTTTTAATTCATAGCCAGCTACTTGCCCGCTGCGACATGGAGGCTGCAGAAAGGTACTAAATCAATTGATAGGGGTTCTTAATTAAACGGAAACCAACAAGATATCTAGTATACGTAGAATATAAAGTAAATATTAAATTGTTTTATTAAGTACTAATCAATCATTACATACCTACTCCTGAGAAGTGATGGAATAGAGACCTATATGCAAAAATGTGTGCAAAAACTCGTCTCAGAGACCTGTACCTATAACTTACTAAAAAAATAGTTTGATTAATGTTTATATGAATTACGAAGAGATTTAGTTTGACCTTTCCTGTCTTGAGCACTGGCTTTGCGCCATGCCCTCGGTTGTCAAAATGTACACGAGAGTCGCAGGTGGGGCTCCCTTGATGAGCTAAGAAGTGGAATTAGTAATTTTTAGATGTTATCAAAATATTTATAGATTAAATATCCTTCGACCTTAAAGGAAAGGGATAATTAAGGGAATGGGAAGGCCCCTACCCTTTGGGCCTCCGGATATCTCACTCACCGTACGAAACGCAGCATAAAGCTGCTACTTTACGTCGGTTTTCTGTGAGACATAGAACATAATTCCAATTAGAGAAATTGCTGAGAAAGTCGTTTGTAAAACGATAGCTATCTAAGGTTGTTGTTATGTTGCAGTGTATTAAGCTTTATACAGAAAAAATTAGCCCCATTTTATTAAGTAGTTAAGTACCGTATTTTCTCCTTAACAAGATCAAAACAGTTAGTAAGGGGAATGACCTCTTTACAAACAGTGAATTATCTGGGATATAATTTAGATGGCATAAAGCATCAAGTTGCATATGTGCAAAGTTACACGAGTAGATCGTATACGTAACGAGCACATCCGCGGTAGCCTAGGTGTCCGCGATGTGGCAGATAAACTTCACGAAAGTCGCTTAAGGTGGTTTGGTCACGTTCTGAGGAAACAACAGGAGTACGGAAATGTTTGTGCCATAACGTACCAGGAGTACGATCCGGCGGACGGCCTAAAAAACGCTGGCTTGACGTATTAAATGGAGACATGAGGTGCAATTGATGCCCAAGATCGGGCGAAGTGAAGGTGTCTTAGTAGGAAGGCGGACCATGGCACTAGCCGGGGTAACGCCAGGTAGAAAGTAAGCATAAAGTAGAGGAACATAAAATTTTACTAGCTTTTTTCTATTATTTTATTTCATCATTTCCGTATTTTGGGATGACTAAATACTGTGTAGTGATTTCATTAGACATGTAAATAATGACTCATATACACATTAGTCTTATTGACTGTCAATATATAGGTACTTTATATATTTTTATTTATTTATTTAACTTTATATACAAACGTATAAAGGCGGACTTAATGCCAGAGGCATGCTCTACCAGTCAACCCTGGGCGATGCAGAGAAGAAACAAAGTAGGTGTATATAAAATAATTTGATAATATACATGAATATATGCTACACATTTTACAATACTAATTTTTTTTTTTTTTTTTTTTTTTTTTTTTTTTTTTTTTTTTTTTTTTTTTTTTTTTTACTAGCCCTTTATTATATACGTCCCACTGCTGGGCACGGGCCTCCTCTACTGAATGAGAGGGGTTAGGCCTTAGTCTACCACACTAGCCTAATGTGGGTTGGCAGACTTCACATACCTTCGAAATTCTTATGAAGAACTTCTCAGGTATGCAGGTTTCCTCACGATGTTTTTCCTTCACCGTTAAAGCAAGTGATAATTAACAATTAATATACACATAACTTAGAAAAGTCAGAGGTGTATGCACTTGGGGCTGGTTTCGAACCTGCGACTTTCGTCTCGACAGTCCATACCACTCCCCGCTGAGCTATCACTGCTACAATACTTATACATTATATTAAAAATATTAAGTATATATAAGATATATATTATATATATACATATATATAAATAAATAATTACTAATATATAAATATAACAAATTTAATGCCGAAACTCTGCCACTTGTCTGGTCAGTAATGCCCGAACTTTAAACTTAAATGTATAAGGGTTGGTGGACCTCCTGATTTCGAGGGAATTTCTATATATGTATAGATGTATCAATTTAAATGTGAAATGACAGAAAATGGAAATACAGACAGTGTTCCCAACGTCCCACAAGTGGAATTATCCATGTGCCGCTAGTATGTAAATGTTGCTATCTAGTGGCTCGTGGATGATGGCCATTCCCTATATTCTGTCTATCGACGGATTTGGGTACTATCGATAGTGACATTTGACATTTTGACAGATCTTCCATACAAAATGTGTCAACATTTTACTGCCGGTAAGCAAATCTGTTGACAGAATATTGAGAATGGCCATTTTTTTTTATTAGATTAAATGACGAGACGAGCAGCTCGCTCGCCTGATGGTAAGTGCCACGCCTGCTCATAAACAGAAGCAACGCCACACAGAACTTTAAATAAAGCACTGCATGACACTGGACTGCGCTCGTCACCCCGAGACATAAGGTGTTAAGTCTTATAATGACAGTAATTACACTGGCTTCAATGTCCTTCACACCGGAACACAACAGTGCTTACACACTGTTGCTTGGCGGCAGAAATAGACAAAGCGGTGGTACCAACCCAGCCGGTCTCTCGCAAACGAGGGACCTACCACCTTGTAAAATTTGTGCGTATTGTGGTTTAGTTAACTAAGTACTTAAGGTATATTTTATTTGGTATCCTTAAAGTCACATTTATAATTTCTGGAATACTTTGACTGAATATACTTAAATGAATTACCTAATGTGATCTAGGGATAATTCCACTAACAGCCATTTTTAATAATCTTAGTTTACATTTAATGTATACTATGTACTAGACAAGCTTCGTGGTACATAGAAATTGCACCACTAAGTTACGGTCAATTGACCGTAACTCAATATTACCATCTCGCTTACTGTCAATTAAAACCCCTGTCTGTGAGCTGTCAAACTCCCGCGATATGTGACGCAATTTGACTTCTAAACAGCTCGTCTAGTAGTATACATATACATTAATGTCTTTGACTGGTAATGACAAGGACCATTACCCACTGCAACATCGCAAGTCGTAGCGAAGAACTGGTGTAGGAGAACATGTATAGAAGTTTCTAGCAGGCGCCATAAACAAAAACGCGATTGCATTTAATACATATGATTCACGGCAACATATCTTATCTTGTTGCTGGAAATTCATCGAGGATATCGGTTTATGTCATTGTTTATGTATATTATCTATGCGTGATTGATGAGTCCTTGTCAAATTGAGGGCAAACATACAAGAGGGTCACCTCTAAGTTAAGTGAACACCCATAATAATATTATACCAGTCCTGTATTATAAACGTCCCACCCTTCTATTAATGAGAGGGGTTAGACTTTAGTCCACCACCCTGACCTAATAGAGTTGGTAGATTTACACATTAGACCTTACACATTCTGATGTAGAATTCTTAGGTATCTAATCAGGGTTTCTTACAAAGTTTTACTTCACTAATAAAATAATTAATCTACACTAATATTATAAAGAGGAAAGATTTGTATTTTTGTATGTAACGAATAAACTTAAAAATTACTGGACCGATTTCAAAAAATCTTTTGCCGGTAGAATGCTACATTATCACTGAGTAACATAGGTTACTTTTTACCCCGGAAAAGGCCGTTCACGTCGTTAATGGCAGGCGAGGGGCTTCCCATCAGGCAAGTAACCTGCTCGTTTTGTCACTGACCGAAATAAATACACCCCCATCAGTCACACACATAGTCCTGACCCCACACTAGGTAAACCTGTGTCGTGGGTATCAGGAACTACGAGGGACATGCGGTCCCACAACACCCAGACCCGAAGCAAACATTTGTGGATCAGACAAACATTTGTCTAGGAATCGAACCCACGGCTTCACGCTTCGCAACCGGCCTACAGCGCCATGGAGGCTGCTTCTTAAGTTTGTGAATTTGGATGTTTGGTACTCATTTATTATAAAGTCTGACTGCCTCGGTGGCGCAGTTGTAATGCGTACGCGTTACGATTGAGGCCACCGCTGAGGTCTCGGGTACGATCCCCAGGTCGTGTAAAGTGGTATTGGGTTTTTCTATTACGAAATGCTCAGTATCAGCCCGGAGTCTGGATTTTGTGCCCGGTATGGCGATATGCTCGCCCCCTATCACATCGTGGGACGGAGATACGCTCGGCGAAATGTGGGTGTACTGGTTACACTTCTGCCTACCCCTTACAGGCGTGAGATTACAGGCGTGAGTGCGTATGTATGTATTATAAAGTCAAGAGAAATGTCCTTGCGATAAGGTCAGTGCCACAAAAGGTGAAACACGCCTTAACTTATATGGCGTTACATCGAGATTCAATGTAATTATCCAGTTTGTAAGGAAATAATCCAAGATTGTACTGATTAATGTTTTTATTAACACCGCTTCCTTCCTGGCTTTATTCCATCAGGTCTGGATAAGAAAAATACAATAGCTACTTATTGTTTTAAAACTCAATTAAACAACGTGTTACAGAAAGGTGTGGTCACATTTAAGGGACGTTACATACACTTGACAGCTGTTTTTATGTACTAGCTTTAGCATGAATAATTATTACAATCGCCATGTATTCGTATCGTGACAACTGTACAAAAACGGTCTCGACACGAATATTTTTTTGGTACGTAGCACGAACGCATAAATATTTCTCAGGTGTACACGATACGGTTACGTTACTCCTGTTAAAAAAAATACCCCAACACAAAAGGCAATTGAAAGAATGAAAATGAATGATTCGTGCAGAAATTGTTATCATACAGTTTGTTTAATAATTTTCGGCGCTTAAAACGTAATAAACACTAATATAATGACATATAATTGAGTCATAAATAATTTAAGATAATACTTATCCAAAATTTGAAATGATTTAATTAATGACGGACATTTAAAAAAATCCCCCAGCAACCAATTGTTAAGATTTTCGAACGGCAAACGCGGCCATATTTATTTAGGTTATGTATTGATACCTTGTGTGGCCTTGTCGGATTATTTATTTTGTTACTTGTAGTTTATTAATAGAAATCGTAATAATTTTTGATCCAAGTCTTGGTGTAATTTGAATGTGAAATATTAATTGAAGTTGAAAATAACCACGCAATTTATACGTTTTGATGACGGCGTTCATGGACTCATAAAAAACATTAATTACTTGGAACCAAGTTTATTTACATTAGCCATATTACATTGAAACCATCTACGATGAATCCTCATAGTACATGGTGCAGTGTAGCTTCTTATTTATCATGTTGAAATATGTTGACATTGTATGTGAAATAAATAATACTTCTTTTAACTTGTGTGCTCTTTTGTTTTTTCTCCCATTGATGTGGGGTACTTGATGTGTGTTGATTGTTCTTGGGTTGTGTTATGCCTTCATAACTTAAGCCACAATTTACTCACACTTGTTTGTTCTAAGGGATTGTACTTATACTAAGTAAAAGTGGCTATAATTATGTGGAATCAAAATATACCACCACAAATAATGTCAAACACAAAGCTATTAATAATATTACATAACTTTATATACATACACTCACGCCTGTACTCCCCGAAGGGGTAGGCAAAGGTGTAAATAGTACACCCACATTTCACCGAGCTTATTTCCGTCCCGTGATAGTTGCACCTCTGCCTATCCCTTTGGGATTAAGTATGTTAGGTAAGCTTATGTATGTATGTAATATTTACATACATACATAAATAAGCTTACACGTTTATCATTTGAATAATTAATTAATCAAAATTATTTGAGTAATAAAGTGTGTAATTATTAAAGTTGGTTAATAATCGGCATGGTATCCTTGTTTTTCTTTTATGGGTGTTCATAGGCGACGGTGATGGTGATGGTGATCACATATTTGATCGTTAGCCGATCTTCTATAAAAAACTAATATAAGGACGACTTGAATACAAGGCAGACTGCCTCGGTGGCGCAGTTGTAATGCGTACGCGTTATGACTGAGGCCAACGCTGAGGTCTCCGATCCCCGGGTCGGGTAAAAGTTGATATTGGGATTTTCTATTACGAAATGCTCAGTATCAGCCCGAAGTCTGGAATTTGTGCCCGGTATGGCGATAGGCTCGCCCCCTATCACATCATGGGACGGAGAGAAGCTTGGCGAAATGTGGATGTACTGGTTACACCTCTGCCTACCCCTTCGGGGATTACAGGCGTGAGTGCGTGCGATTGAATACAATATTTTACGAACATCAATTCTCATATTCCTCATCTCGCCTCTTCATCAAATACCATGCAAATGCATGATATGCCGTAGTCATGACTCTAAATGGCATTTAAAATACATATCACACATAAATTAATAACAAAATACTCAAAAACACACCACGAATGTGTCTCGATAGTGTTCTCACTGCTAAAATATCGGTGAGAGCGTTTAAGTAATTCTCGATAGCCAGCCATCGTAAAGTGGCGATAGCTTATGTCAAACAAAGATTCGTGCTCGCAATTTCCATACATTTGTCCGCGTTACTATTCCATGACGCTACGCTAGCTATACGAAAGGCAACGCTAGATGTTCGTGCTTGCAAATTTTAGTTCCAAATACGCTCACGGAGCGCTGCTCAAATTCCCTATACATTTTGCTTACGGATACTTTTCGACGACGATGGTGCTAATTTTTCGTACTAAAGCTACATCTTATTAAAATCTAGACATCCTAAATTTCAAGCTAATTTAATTTTTATCACTCCTTTATTACGATTGACCATTGATTGGTTATTATTTAGTGTTGTCCAAAGTTGCGTAGAATATCGACATGTTACTCATTCGATAAAAAAGAAGCAATCGGATTTTACTACGACGATAATACCACAGATTAAAAAATCTCGATTGAAATTCTTTTCCGGGATAAAATGTAGCCTATGTCCTAACCCACGTCATGGTCTATCAGTGTATCATATTTCATCCAAATTCGTTCAGTTAATACGTGATTGATTGTGCGCGTAGCACTGTAGCGCTTATAATGGATCGATTAGGATGCGGTTTTTGTGTATCAAAGGTAATTTAATTCATATATGTAGTTCTTTACTATAGAAAGAAGAAAATATATTCTTAAAAGTGATATTTCTAATTGATTTCAGGCCTTTGTTTAATAATGGAATAATTTAAAAAAAATACACATCTGCTCATATGGCGCTGTGGAATGACGCTCTCGTTATGTATACACATTATTACTGATATGGGAGTACAGTGTGGACTGTACAGGAAATTGTGGTTGCAGTGTCTGGTTACCGCAACGGGACTCGGTCGACAAAGCTTGATAAAGTATATAGAACTACCTATATACAGTTTGACAGTACTCAGAGGTGCCATTGGCTTAGTAGTTAGTACGTCAAACCGAACTATACTGCAGGCTAACCATGAGTTTGTCTCGGTAAAATCGCTAGCGACGACGTAAGATATCTTTAAATGAAAAACTCAGTGGCGCCTCTAGCGGATACGTGAGAAACTAAATTTTGTCATACAAGTATTTTACGCGATTTTACGTCATCGCTAGCGATTTTACTGCCACAAACTCATGGTTGAGGTATTGAAAGATATTGTGATTGACAAAACTGTCAATGTATGTCGTAATAGCTGACGTCTGACGCTCGATGCGGCAGCTAATAGAGGTGAAAGAAAATAAATAATGACAGGAAAAAACTTAATACCCGAGAGGTAGTAAAAACGCCTTTGAAGAGGTAATTGCTGCTTCGAGCAGCAGGGCATCGATAAATTGCCATTGCGTTAACAAATATGTATCGATAGCATGGGTTGTTACTTTGATTAGTCGAAATAAAAAAGATGGAAGATAAATATTTTAACTTTGTTCGTACAGAACGGCAAATTTATTATGACCACACCTTTTTGTAACACGTTTTATAGGTAACATCACGCTACGATCCACGGGAGCGAAACGGTAATATACGGGTGAAACTGAGAGATACAAGTGGCAATTTATTAGTTAATAGCACCTTTAAAAAATAACCTTGAAAAGTAGATATGTAGGTACTTACATTTGTCTTTTTAATATATTTTTAAATTATATAGTTTTATATCGGTAAGTGATAAGTACATATACATTCATTGATATACATTATTTTTTATGACTTGCCACTTTATTTCACGTACCTACTATTGCAATACACAAGATTCAATATTTATACCACATCATTCGCCAACGTCCATACATACATACATAGACTCACGTCACGTCCATACCACGTTGAAAACACCGGTTCTCGTCCGATCACCGAAATCAAGCAATGTCGGGCGCGGTCAGTACTTGGATGGGTGACCGCGTGGGAACACCGCGTGATGTTGGCTTTTTGCTTGTTTTTTTTTATTACCAACTTTCCTCACTGCTTTGCCCCGTGATAGTCTTTTCTTGGGATTAAATTAAATTTTATATGTTTGATATAGTTTCTCTTAACGTAACTTAAAAACCAACTTCAAAAACACTTTCTATAGGTCTCTTTGGATTCGGTGCCTGTGTCGTTACGAGTCAAATAACGTTGCACCGACTCCAAAGAGACCTAAAGAAAGAGTTATTTTTGTCTTATCAGTGCTATTTTTATAAAATTGGTTTTAAGTTTTGTTAAAACTTATTTTTATTTATTAATTTTTAGTGTTCATAAGTGTACAGTAGCATAAAATTAAGACTCCCGACGTAATCACGGAAATAATTTGAAACAATAAAACCTAGCTGTATACTCTTATACGTGTTAGAAGTTACGTGAGATGAGTATTATTATTTTATTAATACTAAACATATTGATGTGCCAAACATTTTATTTTATGTAGGTACTACGAAGATACACAAGATTCAATAATATGCCAATTCATTCGCCAACGTCCATACCACGTTGAAAACACCGGTTCTCGTCCGATCACCGAAGTCAAGCAACGTCGGGCGCGGTCAGTACTTGGATGGGTGACCGCCTGGGAACACCGCGTGATGTTGGCTTTTTGCTGATTTTTATTATTATACTAACTTTGCACACTGCATTGCCCCATGACAGTATTCTTTGGGGTTAAATTTAATTTTATAGCCTAAATGTTTCATAGAGTTTTGTTTACCATAATACTGATTTACCATAATTTAATCCAAATCCGTTCAGTAGTTTTTACATGATGCTCGTTCAAATTGACAGACAAACAGACTTCCCTTTGTAGCCTTTTTGTATTCGATAGAGTTCTTGCGATGGTGCAGTGGTGCCATTTTAATTTGAAGAAGAAGTACCCCCTATGAAATTGTGGATGAAAGAATAAAACAACTTTATGTACTTACTGATTTATGTACCGATTTAAAAATAGTAAAATATTGTTTTTAACAAGAAATATGAATTATGAGTCGGTGGTATCAATCAACTACAGTAGGTACCATCGCCTATCACATCATATGATGGATATAAGCTCGGCGAAATGTGGGTGTACTGTTTACACTTCTGGCTACCCCTTCGGGGATTACAGGCGTGAATGTGTATGTTAGTAATATTTGTAAATGTCGCTGTAACATTTCTTTGCCTTTTATTTTTTTAATTCAGAGGTTCCCAAATTCTATAGAAATCGTGTACAACGCGGTAATACTATCTATGATAATACGAGCAAATTTTAAAGTTAAGATTCAGAATAAAATGTGGGACTACTCTTTTTATTTGGTTTATCGTTTTATATACTTACTCATAAGTTTATGGTGAGTCATCGATTTCGTTGACAAAAGTGTTTGCTAAGCTTGTAATCAGCACAAGATAAAGATCACTCTAATCTATAGATTTCAGCCTAAGTGAGTCGGTTTTATTTATTTTATTAATAACAAAATAATCTGTTAAAGTCGTACCTATTTTTTTAATTGCCTAGATAGGCAGACGAGCAGACAGCCCACCTGATGGTAAGTGGTTACCGCCGCCCATGGACCTCAGCAATGCCAGAGCACAGCCAAGGCGCTGCCTACCGTTGAAGGAAAACTTTTTATTCTGCAATCTAGAGTTCGAAAGGTCCATTATGGTGTTTATCATTACAGATGAACGTAACTCTTCGAGACCAACACCTAATATTTCACATTATGGGCGAGGAAAGGTACTTACCTAATGCTACCGCATAAGGCTTAGGATTGCCCATGTTCAGGATAGAAGAAAATAACGTGGAGCAGCGAATTTCACGGTACACAGGCTCGGAGGAAATTCAGCGTAGGTAGTGGTTATATTCTCTTTGGAGGAAATATTTGCGGATTGCTGTCTGGTAATGGAAATATAAGCTGTTTGTGATTGACAACATGTTAATATAATTAAGTTTAGTATTGTTCTCAAGGAAGTGACTTTGTCTTATTGAGAATAAATTTCTTTAAACCTTAAACCTTAATGGAACCGACTATTTCATGGATTTTAAAGTTCGGGTATATAAATAAAATAAATAAATACACCCAACAGTCACACACATAGTCCTGACCCCACACTAGGTTAACCTGTATCGTGGGTATCAGGAACTACGAGGGACTTGCGGTCCCACAACACCCAGACCCGAGACAAATATTAGTGGATCACACAAACATTTGTCTCGGTGCGGGAATCGAACCCACGGCCTCTCGCTTCGCAGCCGGCTACTCGCCCGCTGCGCCACGGAGGCTGTACATAATAGGTACTTAAATAAATTAAAACACAATATAATACCGTTTACATTTTATTTTGGCAATGCAAACAGCGATGTAACACAACATTATCCGAAATGGAAACCGACTGTTTTTATTATTCGCGTCTTGTTTGTGCTTTAACAACGGGACAAATTTAAATTACCTAGGAATCATATCATGATTACATAATTAGATCGAATCTTATCGAACAATACGTCTTTCACTGCTTATTTTACTTTATAAAAAACTTAATGTGATTTTTACAAATGCCAAAATAATCGGTAATCATTTACTTTAAACATTGGCAACATTAACCCATACGTTATTTTTGAATTTACGATTAGTTTCTAAAAATGTTGTCTACAAAGGAGAATACATAAAATGATTAAAAACAAACATCTAAAAGATTATAGGTAAGTACAATAATAATACTTTGTTTTATAAAACACCGGATATGTGTTTGAATATGCAGACTATTATGAATTGATATAGACATGGCCGCCGTAAAGTATTGCCAATCTAACGACGCTTAAAAATTCACAAAATGCGCTAAAATGGTATAGAATGAAAAATACACAGTAAGACACGTATTATAATCGTCAAGCGCCTAGATTACTATGTACTTATTTCATATTTACATGAGTACAAAATGTTTACGTCTATAATTCCGCAAGACCCTTGATAATCCATTCAGATCCGTATATAAGGCCTGGCCTGAGCCACATCGCACGCACTTCCATCTAATCTTAAACCTTATTATTAACGCCATGGTATGACAGCTGTCATGTGTCAAAATTGATATTGGGGCAATGACAAATAACTTTACATGCAACGGGCTTAGCTCATGCAACACGATGTATCTCGCATGTTAGTTAGTTAGTTAACTAACTATTGACGACAAATATCTCTGGTAAAAGTGTCAACATTCGATAAAATTACGTCGTCATGTTAGGGTTCGTAGACAAATTACCACAGAGAGGTTGAAAGTATTATTTACTCTACTTTTGAGGTAACGAGTCGAGTATTCTACGCAACCATGTTAGCGTCGATAGATATAGAGAAAACCGGATAAAACTGGTTTATCACGACAAATCATCTCGTGTTGCATTTTTTTTATGGCATATGCGGACCCACCAGGTGTCCCAGTCCATACCATTCCCCGCTGAGCTATCGCTGCTATATGAAATGACCCTAAAGATATTAAATGATCTACACAATGAAAACCAATTTTATATCACTCGAAGTAAATAGTCTACAGGAGTATAATATTTAATGTTGATATGAATTTGAAGATTCACAAAGTAATCACTAAAGCTTTACTATATCCGCAGAATACTTACGTAATAATAGTACGTATTAATCTAAAAGTAGGACTTAAAATTCTGCCGTCCGTTTACTTAAAGGCCGTATTTGAACATTACACAAAATAAGATTTATTCACTTGTCTTATAGTAAACGGACGGCAGAAGTGAATTATAGACAGTAGTAGATAATATTATGATAAAGTGGAATTTGCCAACGCCCTAATGAAATGTTGGTGACGGACGGTCTTTGTAAGGTAAATTGGCACAAGGAAATAATATATCTCTAGGAACTAATTCAGAAGCCTTTTAGGTATATTACAATGGGGTAATGTTAAAAATAGAACATGATGGCTATTTCATAAAAACACAATACCAGGCATAGGATAAAAATACAAAGTCCACGAAACACTAGGTACTACTTTCTTTTATCCATATGCTGATAGAAAACCTTGCAAGCAAACGTAGATCAAGTGCCGAATTATTTCATATTCCCTATTTGATAGTAAAGGCTGATTTACATATTCCTCACTTTAAGTATTCATCTTGAAGGAATCATCCAAAGTGATAAGTGTAATTTTCTTTTAATTTTTGTTTCATCCAAAGTTTATGTGTAGATTTTGATTTACTCGGCGTGATTCACTTCGGATGTATATAAAAATTAAACAATGTAATTTTTACACCTTTACATTGAAAGCTGTTAAATAAATATTAGTTTGAGAGCTATTTTTAATTTAATTTTATAATATAAATTATTTAATAAAATTAAACATTCAATTTTGACACATGACACTTAAAATTACGGCCGTTTACACTTACAATTATCGGAAAACCAATAGCTCGTAATTATTAATTAAAATTAAAAATTAAATAACAATCAGGTACTTTCGCGATAACACAATACTTTCACATTTGTTGCCATTATTTTAATATAATCTGGAAAATAATCTGTATTAGTTTTAACTTGTCTTAGCCCTTCCAGAGTTTATCATTAGATATAGACATGATTATGTTGGTAGAGTGTGGCAGCGTGTTTTTTAATGACAAATTATTCTATTAATCTTTAGCTACTTCCAGAATCTGTTCAAATACGGGGGTCAGTCTCCTTGTGGGAAGCGAGTCATTGCCAAGCTGGTCTAATTTGGTAATCTAGAACGAACCCTAATACATCAAATCACTTGCCAGCTTTTGTTCGTGATCTCCAAAGAGAGCTGAATCAAAATATTGATGATCCATATCCGTAATAATTATAAATAAAACAGCTTATGTATTAACTCTTGAAGGATTGAGACAAAACTTGAATATTTATATACCTTTAACCTTTAATATACCTTGATAAATGTAGAACGATACGATTGTTAAGATGTTTGATAGTAAAAGTAAAATATATGGTAACTTTATTACCATTTATTTCAAAAAATTCTCACAGTACAACGGGGTTTTCGTTCGTTCTCGTGAAGATTGTTTTCATAATATTATCATCCATGTCTTTATCATTAGTACAACCATCGTTAACATCAATCAGCGGACTTGTACCAGTTTATCATTGGATTCTTTTGAAATTCTTCTATCAATGCAGTATCGAAAAGTTTTCTGTACTTGAAAAATATGAAGTTGACTTTGGAAATTATATCATGAGATACAAAAACAAACGTTGTTGGGATGGTAACTTGAAGAAAAAAGAGGAATGTCTAGATGTGATACAATAAACTAGGCCAACATTACTGTTTTCTTCTCCGTATTCGAGTTTTACAAGTTCTTTTACATTCTTCCATTTCTATAACTCATGCCAATATTTTAATATATTTATTGCATGTAAAATACCTACTGCAGATCTGTTCGTAGCAATCATATCGTTCCCTCCCACAAGATCACGTGACACAGCGCTATATCATTCTGTTTAGTGTTATCACATACGCACGTAAATTAGAGACGAATTTAAATAACAATTTCTTAATACGTTATAATAAACTTTTTTACATTGCTATCTATCGTTTCTAGAATTTAAAGATTTGTGTCGTAGTTATTAAAAATTTCAGCAGATGAATTCATTACTTTGTTATTAGAGGCCTAATTGCTCGCAATAATGCCATGACTTTTTACATTTGGCAACTAAAATATAAATCATACACATTACACATTCTAATAAAATCTGTCTAAAAAGTATTGTAATGATATGACGTAATAAGATAAAAATGTTTAAATATAAGTGAGAACATCCATAAAATACGCAATAACTTTTAAAATTCTTGATATGATAAATATATCATGTGCATGCTCATAACCCGGTTTTTATTCTCTAACAATGAAAACTGCAAAGACACGTTATGAATGAGAAGAGAATGAAAAGCGGAGGAGTATTGTACAAACATCCTATTCAATATAACAAAGTAGTAGGTAATCTTTGCAAGTTAGTTTCATGTTATCTCGAAAACCTTCTTCTATCTTGTTAATATCTCCAAAACTAAAACTCCTAATAATGAAGTCATCTGCTTAATCCAAACTACATTTCTGTACGGCGTCACTAGAAGCTAAAGCGCTTACATTACAATATCATCAGCTGGAATTAACTGGTTCGATATATCTATAATTATGGTGTTTCTGTGGGGTCGTCTCGTGCTATTAACGATAAATCTAGGACAGTTTGGACACATTTGATCGCACTCACGGTAGCGTCACATTGTTCTTGCGCTACGCCTACATCCACGCGATGGCCGGGGATCCGTCAGAGGAGAGCGAGTCGAGCGATCGCCGCATGCTCTTCGTCTTGGCGTGCTGTCAGTAAAGTGACGAGCTCGAGCACGGCCCGTCCACGCCTTGCAGTTGTTGCTCCGGGTTTGTTATTAACTGGAAATATATTGGAGTTAACTTGCAATAGTGGTAAATTTAGGGTTGATAATTAATGTTTCTGATATTCATTTTATTGACAAGGCTAGAGAAATGATTTCAAGACTTCTGTTACTAGATTTCTTTCAAGTTTTATATACTTTTACTATCAATTCATTGACTTTACTCGTGACTTCAGTTCGTGAATCGAATGAACGAAATGTTATGGTATAATGTTGTCGAATGGTATTACTTAGTTCACTTAACTGTTGTCTCCACTGCTTGCATCTTAATCACAAGAACAATTATAAATAGTTACAACAACAATATCAAGAACAAATGCATTGTGATTGGCAATAAATACATATTTTGGAACACAGTTGTGATTTTGAAGTGATAATACAACCACAATTCAGGAAAATGCTTTGGTGGGTGCATCATAAGAAATAGCGTAAACAGATAACACACTGAACATTTATAAAAGGAATACATTGATTACATTTGAGGTGAACACACGAGACAATTTGCTAACACAAGGTCTGTTAACTGAACTTACTTGATTGGTAATAGGTAATATATGACGCCCAATTTATAGGAGGAAGAAGATAAAAACAATCAACAAAATGTTTTTTTATTTCTTTTTTATCCTGTTTAACCACAAGTAATATCGAGTCTTGATGTTATTTTATGAAACATTTATAGTAATACAATATGGTTAACATCTACAATACTTGTAAAATCCTCAGAAAAAAGACTCAAATTAGGTATTAGATCTGGTTTGATACCATATATAATTTAATAATTTCAGAAACTTGTACGTCTTTTTTCTCTTGTAACATTGGCCATTCCTCCTTTAAATCGTACGTCATTCATGCTCCACAAAGACAAGGAAAGGATCATACTTCTCTAATTTCACATACAGACGGCAGCAGTCCATCTGTGGAGTTGTTTGGAGAGCGCGGCGACGGCGTCGGCGCGTGCTTGGGCATATCCCTCCCCGCCGACATCTTGTCATGCAGTTGCGCCAGCCTCATGCTCATCTGCCGCCGCTCCTTCTGCTCTCTCTCCCTCTCCCACCTCTTGGCGCTGTAACTCCTTATCGATGATGAACTGCTCTGCACCGAGCTTAGACTTGGACGTCGCGAACCTGTACGGAGGGTTATCATATATTTCTACTGTACGGTGACGGTTTCTGTCGTCTTGGGGAATTTAGGGGTTCATAATAACTGATATGTTTATGAATGTCTAGAAACAGATTTTAATTGATACGTACGACTTGAATTATAAGGAAAAATTTGTTTAATATTTTCCGTATATAATTGAATACTTATTTAGTGAGTCTTAATTCGTTGCCCCAGGAAGACAGAATTTTGAATTTTATTATGAAACTAGTGATATATGTTATGTGTGAAAAGCACATTCAAGAAATATTGTTTAAAAATATTTATTTGTATACATACCTAATCTCAAATACTTAAAGCGTAATATTAGTGTTAATGACAGCTTTAACAATATTAAATATAATTTACACACTAATTACATGAATAAAGGTATAGCACAAGCTTAATTGTATTGCAAATGCAAAATGCAAGTACTTTTAATTTTATAAAGTTACCTAGTTGTAGAGGTTGAAAATAATAATCAAAGTGTTGAACTTAATGAAATCGAAATGATAGGTATGGTAGTAAAAGAAGAATTAAATATAATAAAAGCCAGACCTTATTATGTTTCCTCGTACACAGCTATAAATATCATTGGTTTTTCCAAATTTACACTCTAGAGTCAAGTATTTGCATAAGTTTAATAACAATATATGAATAAGTATAGCATATTTTAAGTATTCTAGTTGCTTGAGATGAATTCTGTTTATGATGATGTTAAATAAGTTCATAATTCTTTTGAAGTAGGTATATAGGAAAGAATTTTGCAGCTTCATCTACCATTATGAAATTAGATAAGTAATTTAAGTATATAGGTGGTTAATAAATCTTCTGGAGGCACAGTGTTATCCCTTAAATTGTTATGATGCTTCTACACAATGAACTTTTCATATTACTAGAATCTGAGTACTGAATAATCTAAAACACTTAATACTAAATCGGTATTTTTATAAAAGTATCTGAGTTTTGTACATTTCCTTTCTTTCTCATTTACCTTTCTTCTAATGCCATCTTTTTCTGCACACTACTTCATTGACCTTAGTTTTTTTACGAGGGTTATGTTATTCAGTAGCCTTTTGTAAACTTTAATCGTCTATCTGTGCGAAGCCATAACCATTGTACCCAACGTCATTGAACATACGCACTCATACGCACTCACGCCTGTAATCCCCGAAGGGGTAGGCAGAGGTGTAACCAGTACACCCACATTTCGCCGAGCGTATGATCATTGAACAATTACTTAAAATAATAATAAAGTACTGTATAGGTGAGTGACGCAGGCCAGCCCGCATGCACAGCCGCTCGTGACGGTACAGAAGCGTGGAAGCACAAGCTCGTGAAACTGAAGCTTTGTCTCATCCCTTACGGCTTGTATGTGTTACAGCTCGAAGATCAAAACGTCGACCATTCGCGCGGCAGTGATGTTACCAATGTTAATAATTGTAACTACTTTTCTGTTCCTTGGTCAGAATTTGGTAATTAACAAAAAATACGGATACAAACAATTAACTTTGATTTCAAAACACTATGGTACAAGATTGTGTAGGTTTAATAGGTTCAGGAGTAGAATTCTTGGGGAATAATACAAAACATTCGTAACATCATCTGTATGAAAACGTCTTTGCCTCTGTAGATTCTGGTAATGATGGGTTTCTGTTCAAAATCTTGGATAAAGTAAGAAAAACTATATTACCTACATTATTTGACCTACTTACGACTCGTATTGATCCAAGGCTATCCTTGCATCACAAAAAGGGGTCAGGTCAGGGCTATGGTTTTAAAAAGCAATGCACCAGAGTGACAATGTCGATAATAATATGCCATTACTTTTATGGATTCATTCATGAAGAGATAGATAAAGTTACAAACAAAAATAAATAAAAAAATTGATGACAGATCTCATATACCTAGGTACTGGCTTTTGATTTCCATCTTTTAGTGTTTAAAATTTCGAAAAGAAACCAATCATCAGATGCAGCACTTAGCGTGTACATGATAATATATTTAATTGAAGATTCATTAGATATAGTATAAAAAAGGTTATGTTTCAAGAAGGCGACATTTTGATCAAATATGTACGAGAAGGTAAATCAGTGAGGATGTAATGCGTGTTCTGATATATTAATACGTACTTATAGAATGTATTGTAGTCTTGTAACCTTCAGTTTCTTAGCACACACAAACAATGCAAACACAGATAGAAGGAAAGACAGTGGCCATCTTGCTCGGCCCGCTGGTGGCGGTCTTGCGACTGAACACCGAATTTCTTCAAGCCCGAATGCCAATACGTCGTGAAGCCGATAGAAAGCTGTACTTACAATGTACTGATATCGTGACTCCCAAATGTGCCGCAGAGAAAGAGAGAAGTGTTGTAAACTATTAACCAAAATTGGTAGTTTGCTTGCTTGTATGCGAATTCATCTAGATCTTTAGCTGTTTTAATCCTTGGCTATGATTTTTTAAATGCTTATAAATATGACGGTAAAAGTAGTAATAAGGTATTTTTGCTGATAAACAGCATTAGAGTTGGGGACAGTTTTAAAAAGATTCAATTGTTAATTAGTAATAGGTACCTATAACATTTATTTGATTGCTTGCGTAAGTTTAAGAACCTTTTTATTTTCTATAGTTTGCTGAATAAATGGGAGGGGAGCTATCATCGCCACCACGTGGGATTATAGGTATCTGCTTATTGGTGAAATAGTTTAGCTGATGCTTTTGCTCAGCAGAATTCATAGCATTTGCCTCATCCAGCTGCTAAGTTTGTTGGAACTGAAATAGTATCAGACAAAAAATCAAATAGACATCTGTCGTGAAGATATTTTGGAATTCATATAGAAATATGATTTGGAATTTAATTTAGGAAGAGACATTGGTTCGGTTGAGGGTTGTGGGTTGTGGGTTGTGGGTTGTGAGACTGGCTCGTTTATAGCACGTGGCACATTTGGGATCAGGTCGCGGTGGAGCAGTCGCAGCCGCGGCGGCCACACTAACATCAACGCAACATCTAACGGAGACGGCGGCGCGGCGCGGCGGCGCGGCTCCTCTCATGCGGCGCTCGCACTCCTCACCACACCAGCTTCATACCACGCACCACATATACACATATACACATGGATAATATGGTTTCTGGAGACATTACTACAGTTACTTTTTTATTGGTCATATAGACAGACGAGCAGGCGGCCCACCTGATGGTAAGTGATTACCAACACCCATGGACCTCAGCAATGCTAGAGCACAGCCAAGCCGTGCAGCATCAGGGTTTGATGATTTTACAATTGATAATGGGTCTTGATATTGAACGTTCCAGCTTAGTTTAAATTTTCTTTTTAGAATTGCCATTGATGTGGATGCAGGAACATGAGTCCAGAAATTAGTTTCAGTCACTAAGAACAAATGATAGTTGGACAAAATTAAGATTTTTGCCACTTGCTTTATTTTCATGGTGTAGAATGGATAAACAAGTAAGATGGTCTTTTCTTGCTCGCGAAGAACATTAGTACCTAATGTATAAATATTCATGAAGCTTGTTCCAATAATATATGTAGTTGTCTTTTCGAAGGACAGAGTAGAAGGGAAACGAATTTAACTTTAATCTCCAGAAACCAGTGGTAAGTAAAGTAGTTAGTTTGTTTATCGGGTATGAAGTTAGCGAGTGAGGTTTGTGGGCGCGGGCCGGCGCCGGCCGGACACCGAGACGTGCAGATGACGGGCCCGCGCTGCATACATCATCCAGTTCACCTTTGGCGGCGCACCGGGAGGGGTGCGCGCCGCCGTGCGTGCCATCCTCCCGCTTTACTGCCGCCAGGTGGCGCGAGATGAGCAAGATGGCCGCCGTGCGCGCCGCACCTGCGCGCGACGCTGACACCGGCACGCCGGCGGCCGCGCGCCGTGACGCGCGCCGAGACCCTGCGCCGGACTCCTCCAGCGTGCCTGACGTGCAGCCGCTGCGTGATGACGCGCGGGATGACGCGCGGGTGGCGCTCAGTGTGCCGCCTGAACGACAACGCCATACACATTATACACGTCTCACCATACTATTGCTCGATGGATATATCTGTTTAACTATAAACTACTACCGAGCTCGATATCTTGGTAGCAGCTACCAGAAAGGGGCTTCGGTTATAACTCAACCAACTACTGCTAGGATAGGTTATTTATACTGAATGTGAAGATGGACTACGGTGCTGCTTTCGCGTGATTTCCAGTTGAAAATTCTTACTAGAGTAATTCTTATGGAAAGTAATCTGTATAGGCTATGTAGTTATGTAACTCGTAGAGCCATGCTTTAAACAGTTTTATCTACAGCATGGATGGTTTGGCTCGACCGCTGACTGATACCGCAGATTCAAGGAAAACGAAATGACAGTTGCTTTTGCGTGTCGTACAATGAGTAAGAAATTCGGAGGCAGAAAATATCTTCCGCAACAATCACATTCTCATTTATCAGTTCATGGGCAGTGGGAATCACATACATTAGCCGGTCTTGTGCTTCTAAAGATTGTCAATTACACAACGAAAGAACAAAGAAAAGCACAAGGTTCAAACTAAACTACTTCTTCTTCTTCGTCAGTCCGTCAGTGCTGAGGATCGCGACCACATATGTGCCTCCAAGCTAAACGGTCATAAGATGACTGGACCGCTTGGTATATGCTGCCACCAACAGCCCTTTTCACGGCATCTGGCCATCTAGATGGCGTTTTTCCCCTGGTGCGTGTCCCTTCTATTTGGCCCAATATTAAGAGTTCTGGGAAACTGCACAACGTGTCCGAAAAAACTAATCACCCGTTCCTGACAGACAGCTGACTGCCTCTTTGTGACGTTGAGCTCTTTCAGTATCGAGTCATTAGTCCTCATGGCGGTCCACGGTATACGTAGCAGCAAACTACTTAGGACATCATTATTATCTGACCAGTGTCGTTGAGCGAGTAGAGACAGGGCGGTGTGAGACGCGCGTCCGCCAGATGCGTGGGATGATACCGCGCCTTGGTGTACAGATGCAGCACCATGCACAGCAGCCCCGCCAGCACGAAGATACCCGACGCTACGCCCAGCAGCGTCGGCATGTCCGCCGTCAGCAGCACCATGTCTGAGAAAACAAAACTCAGCAAATTGGACGATCTCGATCAAACAAGCAGATAGTATACAGAGTGGTTAGTCTTTACTATGCTAAGTTTCGTCTGGGTTGGTACCACCTTTTTGTCTATTTTTACAAAGTAGCAGTGCTTAAGCGCTGTTTTATTCCCGTTCTATCTTAAGGATACTTAATATCTTTAAAACTAGAGCGAATGAAATTACTGGCTTACATCTTATGCCTCGGGGTGAAGAGCACAGTGCAGTGCCATGCAGTATTTTGTAATACAAAGTTCTGGGTGATGTGATAGGTACTGTTTACAGCTAGGTGTGGTGCCTATCTGTACCTGTATCTGTATAGCTTATGATCGGGCTAGAGACCTGCTCATCTCGTTATTCAGATGAATAATAAAATAGACAAGGTAAAATGTATTCCTGTGTAACTCTTGCTTACTCGGATACCTTTCTCAACCCGTGGTATCATTGAAGCTGTTAAGGTATTGCAAAGAGTGGAAGTATTTCGGAATATGCTGCATACCTTGTCTCCTCATACTAGGAGTATGTAGGAGGAAGTAGTTCATTAGGGTATTTATAAAAGACTTTCCAAAAGAAGTGCTAGATAGTACCTTCAGTACAGAAGACCCGTTGCGTATTCAATATGCGAGGTGCTGTAATAGCCCGACCCGCACTGGCAGTACGCGTTGTAATTGTATATATGGACGTAAAGTATAACTATGTGATTTATTAGATGATAGGTCCTTTCGGCATTCGAGAGGCCGTTTGGGTAGGTACCATCGCGCTGTCTATTTTTGCCGCCAACCAGTAGTGTTATGTTTAGATTTTGAGTATTAACCAGTAAACCCCCGGGCAATTTTTCACGCGTGGAGGTGACGAGCGTTATTCAGTGCTTTATAATTCAAGATTGTATGTGATGCAGTTGCTATTGTTTGATGGCAGGCGCGGGCGTGGGCATAAACATCAGGCAAGCGACTTGTAGTCTTGTAATTCATGCGATTAAAAGCTGAAGTGAAGTGGCAGGCAGTACCTTCAGTACAGAATACTCGTTGCGTAGGCCTGGTGTGCGAAGTGCTGTGGTAGCCCGGCTCGCACTGGCAGTACGCGTTGTGATTGACTTGTACGCACGATGAATGCGCATCGAATGCACGACACGTCTGCCGGTAGAAGCACTGCTCGCCCAATTTCTTTGCTGCAAAAACAAATTATGAATTTATTTTAGACTTGCCTTTGCTCGCAGCTCCGCCCGCGTGAATGGCCTTTTCCGGGATAAAAAGTAGCCTATATAACTCAGTGATAAAGTAGCTTTCTAACGACAAAAGAGTTTTTGAAATCGGTTCAGAAGGTTTTAAGTTTATTCGTTACATACAAAAATAGAAATCTTTAATCTTTATAATATTAGTGTAGATATAAGATATTACTGTCACTATCCTACAGAGATTGATGGCGTACTTTGCGTAGTTTTTGATTAAAAGAATGAGATCCAGGATTAGGTTTGAGAAACGGGACAGAGTTTAGGCAGACTTCCAATATCAGGCGTCAGTCTCGTCAGATCATTAACGTCGCGTTTGTTCTGTACAGTGCCTACGTCAAACTATGGGAGACATTCGACGGTAGCGTCAGGAATGCACGACGTCACTGGCGTTTTCAGCAGGCTGTTGACAGCCAACGTCATTTACGTTCGCGACTTACGTTTGACTGGACTAAGTACTGCCTCAATGGCGTAGTTGTAATGCGTACGCGTTACGATTGAGGCTGTCGTTGAGGTCTCAGGTCGGGTAAATATTGGGTTTTTCTATTACGTAATGCTCAGTATCAGCCCTGGAAATATGCCCGGTATGGCGATAGACTCCCCCTATCAAATCATGAGACGGAAATACGCTTAGCGAAATGCGGGTGAACTGGATACACCTCTGCTTATCCCTTCGGGGATTACCGGCGTAAGGGCGTGTACCTATGTATGTAAGTATAGGTAGTTTGTATTAGAACATTGACGAATTAGGCCACTGGGTGGTAGGCCTCTTGGATGCAAGAGGCTCTTTAATCGTAATACCACCGCTTTATCTACATCTGCTGCCAAGCAGCAGCGTGTAAGCACTATCGCGTTCCGGTTTGAGGGACATTGAAGCCAGTGAAATTACAGGGTATCATGAGGCTTAACATCTTATGTCTCGGGGTGGCGAGTCCAGTACCTTGTAGATTAGGTTTCTGTGTGGTGTTGCTTCTGTCGATGGATGTGCTCATTTCGTCATTCACGTTAATAAAATAAAGAAAGACAATTTCTGATAATTTTCACGTTATTCAAGTATAGGCCTTTAAAAAAACCATGTCCTTTAGACTGAATCCTTGGCACAGAAAATATGTTTCTTATACAAGTACCTTTTTGATTATATAATTCGCAAAATAACACCTACTTGTATATATTCTCAAGGAGAAACTAAATAAATAGTAATTCAATCTTTTATATTTGTTCTAGTTCACGTTACACGCGTAGTTAAATTGAGTTCTTTTTCCTACAATGATAGCAACTTTCGAAAGATACAAAAGGTTCTTGAGGGGCTTCCCTCTTCAATCGAGGACGAGAATCGAGATGAAATAATGGCATGGGCTGATACACGTGTTACTAAGTATGTTGCTTCAATATACTTATTCAGGATTCTCGGAATACCTTTACTAGATTTAAATTTATTTCATGAGCAGGAAGTAGAATGCATTTCTGAACGATATAAGATTGCTTATTTTTTTATTAAAAAGTTACAATTAAGCAAGAGTGTTACCGGATGGAATACCACAGGAAATGTCGCTGCTTTACGTTTGAGGAAATAATAAAGAATAGGCGCTTTTCGTGAAATACCGCAAGTGAAAGCTGATCCACAAGGGCGCTGTACGGGGAAGAATATTACGTGTAAATCAGACCGTTAAAGAGCGCCATCAGGTGAACCTCTTGCCCGTTTGCCCCCTCTCTCAAAAAAAAGAAAACTTATGGCGCGTAGTATGGATATGGAATTAAGCTGCTAGTATTAGTCCCAATAAAAACATCGTACCACTCATAGTATATAGGATAAAAGATGCAAACAGACGCAACGTCTTCTCGAATTGCCTACGTGATTAATAAACTATTTCACTTTATTACAAACATAGCTAAGAACCATCTCCATTAAACTAGATATCGGACAGAAAAACCCAAGTCGGTCCATTCATGAGGCGCTACGATTTTTCTTTGTCCTTTCCTGGTTTCCATTATTTGGGGTCGGGTCTCCTCACTCCTACGCCAAGTCAAACGATCTAGGGTTGTCGGTTCTGGCAATTGTGCCTTGAGGTCTCGTTCTATGTTGGACCACCAGGTTAATGGCGGGCGGCCTCTACATCTTTTCTGTTCGGGTAGGCTTAACGCTATTTGTACCACACGGTCTTCCTCTCGTCTTTTTACATGTCCATACCATCGAAGAGGTGCTCCGATGCTACAGATAAAAGAGTCCACCACGTTTCTTTTCTATCGGGCGTGAACAGAGTAGAGGATACCTTCCACTTGCAACATAATCCTAAGAATACATACGTTTAGCGCAGCCCTTGGCGATCCCGAGGGAGACTGGGTGCTTGAGATCACACTGACACCTGGAGGTGACAGGGTCGCAGTACACGTGCAGTAGCTTCGGATTGCAGGTGAACTCGCAGGGGGAACCCAGGTACCTGCCCTTCTCTGGAACGAAAGATGATTATGATTAGATTTAAAGACAATATTATTTATAATAATAAATAATAATACTAGCCCTGTATTATACACGCCCCACTGCTGGGCACGGGCCTCCTCTACTGAATGAGAGGGGTTAGGCCTTAGTCAACCACGCTGGCCTAATGCGGCTTGGTAGACTTCACATACCTTCCAAATTCTTATGAAGAAATTCTCAGGTATGCAGGTTTCCTCACGATGTTTCCTTCACCGTTAAAGCAAGTGATAATTAACAATTAATACACACATAACTTAGAAAAGTCAGAGGTGTATGCACTTGGGGCTGGTTTCGAACCTGCGACTTTCGTCTCAACAGTCCATACCACTCCCCACTGAGCTATCACTGCTATCTAGTTCACATTATTTAGTTGTTGTAAATTGATAGATACACGATGTAGACATTTTTGTTTATAGCATGAATAAACAACTCGTCCGGATTGTTACCACTGTCTCACAGAAAACCGATGTGAAGTAGCAGCTTGCTGTTATGAGTGAGATATCCGGAAGCTCAAATTCGCTTCTCAGTCTCTTTAATTATCGCTTTCTTATAAGGTCGGCATTGCGTCCATGTTTCTTTAGGTATTTTGGACGTTCATGGGCGAAGGAGATCACTTACCATCAGGTGACTCTCTTGCTTGTTTGCTGCCCTCTGCTACAAAAAATGCGAGAGTCTGTGTATATCTGTCTATCTCTAATAGTATTACAGGAGTTGCCGTTGCGAGTGAGGAGGCGGGATAGTCTGAGCAGCCACAGGGATCCGCGCATAGCACAGCGGTCATGGCGATGGCTAGCCAGCAACTGCAAATACGACTGCTGTGTTGAGGTCTCGTGTTCGATCCCTGGGTCGGGAAATGTGATATTGGGTTTTTCTATAACGAAATGCTTAGGTTCTGGCCAGAGTCTGGAATGGTGCCCGGTATGGCGATAGGCTCGCCCTCTATCACATCACGGAACGGATATAAGCTCGGACACTGTGGGTGTATTAGACGCAACTCTGTCTTCTCCTTCGGTGTGAAGTAATGTATTGTTAATAAAGTATCATTTGCTATATAATAATAATATGATTTAAGTACCTACGTACCTATATAAACATTTATGCGCAATTGCCTAACACCCAGTACAGTGTGTAAGAACGGTTGTGTTTCGGTTTAGAGGACATTAAAGCCAGTGAACTTACTGGGCATGAGATTTAACATCTTACGTCTGAGTGACGAACGCAGTACAATGCCATGCTGCTTTGTAATTCAATGTTCTGTGTTGTTTCTGTTTATGGGCGTGACGCTTACCATCAGGCGAGCGACCTGCTCGTTTCATCGTTCAAGCTAATAAAAAAAATACGAGGGACGATCTGGAAATCGACTGAAGTAACCAGGACCTCTCAATTGATAGCGTTTACCGACTGCCATTATACTTCATCATCATCAGCCACAAGACGTCCACTGCTGAACATAGGCCTCCCCTAATTCCTTCCAGGCTGATCTGTTGGAAGCGGCCTGCATCCATCGGCTTCCTCCAACCCTTGTTAACCATACTTGGCGAGTTTATTTAAAAAAAAAGTAAAATGTGGCGTATACCTAGGTCAAGTTTGATGTCCAAACTTCAAAGCCAAACTTACCTTTTATTATTTAGTTTGTTATGAAAACCGTAATTTGATATTTTAGATGAAAAAAAAACAGACCTATTGAATTACAAAGAAAATAATTGAAGCTTAAAAATAAAAGATAATTTGGGTCCTTGTTCTGGTTTAGTTCTTTTTTGTTTACGAAAATTGTTGACTGAAAATTGTTGTCATTATCAATGTTTACATTTGTAATATTGCATACGCACTCACACCTGTAATCCCCGAAGGGGTAGGCAGAAGTATAACCAGTACACCCACATTTCGTCGAGCGTATCTCCGTCCCATGATGTGATAGGGGGCGAGCCTATCGCCATACCGGGCGCACTTCCAGACTCCGGGTTGATACTGAGCATTTCGTAATAGAAAAACCTAATATCACTTTTACCCGACCCGGGGATCGAACCCGAGACCTCAGCGTTAGCCTCAGTCGTAACGCGTACACATTACAATGCGCCACCGAGGCAGTCACATATCTAATAACTTTCTAAAATATCTATATTTCAACATGTTCACACTTTTTAGATGCCGTATGTCCTACCTACCTAAAGGATTCTTTAATTTGAACTGTAATACACTGAGGCAAATTGTTACATATTATATCGATACCGTAATAGGTAATCGGATGAGATTGTCTCAGAATATGTCATGTTATTACTTGTTATTACGGAGAATATGCTAAAAAACAATAAAAAAGATAGACCGTCCCGATCCAAAAAATATGTTTTTTTGCTCTGTGGTAAATAAATAATAATAAATAAATACATCTAACAGTCACACACATAGTCCTGATCCCACACAAGTTTAACCTGTATTGTGGGTATCATGAACTACGAGGGACTTGGTCCCACAACACCCAGACCCGTTTTTTTTTTGTTTCGGTCGGAAATCGAACCCGCCTAATCATCCACGCCACGGAGGCTGTAAATACGTACAAGCTTTAAACATTGAGTAGTATTGTAAAAAAATCGCGTCATTGTTAATGCTAAGAAACTCTCGGTGCACGTGTCCTTACACTTAGCTGTTTTTTAGAAGTACATAAATAAAACATACAATAACGACACTCGTGTCACAAACGTTTATTTCAAACACTAAAATAAAACTGGCCTACATTCTATTGTATCTAAATAAACAGTAAACTAAGCTCGTTGGCGACCGAACACAATACATAGCTCGTTTCTGTACAATAAATGTCTGTATTTGTGTAGAGTGCGGAAATGTAGGCGTCGCGACTCGCCGCGACGGATACAAGCGCGCCGATTGAGGACGCCACACCTAAGGTAGGTATTTTATCGTATTATGGATATTTTCTTTACCAATATGACTAGAAAATGGAGATAACTTAGCGTGGAAAGGACTGAAGACTATATACATACATACGCCTGTAATCCCCGAAGGGGTAGGCAGAGGTGTAACCAGTACACCAACATTTCGCCGAGCGTATCTCCGTCGCACGATGTGATAGGGGGCGAGCCTATCGCTATACCGGGCACAAATACGCACAATGGCCCGACATTCAACGGGCTAAGTGCGGAGAAGAGGAACCCATCGGGCACAAATTCCAGACTCTGGGCTGATACTGAGCATTTCGTAATAGAAAAACCAAATACCACTTTACCCGACCCGGGGATCGAACCCGAGACCTCAGCGTTAGCCTCAATCGTAACGCGTACGCATTACAACTAAGTATATACATTATACGGTATGTAACAAAAATTAAACAGCTTAATAAAAATAGTTAAATTATAAAAATAATAAACAGACGCGAGATATTATCCTTACACAGGTCATTTAAAAAAATAACATATTTAAAAAAATATTCGCATCTGAATTCCTGTGTATATTGACGAAGTCAGTAGCGCTGTGCGTTTGATGTACGTGGACGCCGCAACATGCTATCTCGCTCTTGCTCCAAGTCATCGCTCTTGCAGAGGTAATCAATCGAAATACGGTTTACAAACAATAAATTTATTCAAGAGTCCAATTTAGGTATGCAAGTTTTTTCATTGCGTTTGAATATAGATTCTAATATAGTTAAAATATAATAGTTAAAATGCTTAACAGGGTTTCTGTTACATATTGTATACTAGACATAGACTAAAGTCAGGGATCGAGCGTGGCAGGGTACATATTTTGATAATCGCAGAGGCGGGTATACGAGTAAGTGTGTCCCCTGACGGTAAAATATCTCCACAGCCCATGACATCCACAATACCAGAAAGATCATGGATGCGTTGCTGACTTTAAAGTAAAGGGATTAGGAAGAGGATCCGAATATCTCACATCTCTGAATTTTCATAGTTACATGGTTATAATAAGATGGTCAGGCCTTGGTCCACCACGCTGGCCTAATGCGGGTTGGCAGACTTCACATACCTTCGAAATTCTTATAAAGAACTTCTCAGGTATGCAGTTTACCTCACGATGTTTCCTCATTCAGTACAGGAGGCCCGTGCACAGCAGTGGGATATATAATACAGGGCTAGTAAAAAAATTGGTGATAATAGAATACTAACATTTTCTATTCTATATCGAATAGTTTGTGGCAAACCTAGTATCAGAGTTTTCAAGCCGCCGACTTGATATCAGTTGATAGTAACCGGGACCGACTTTTAAGGTGTCATCCGAAGCACGGAGACGCCTAGTTGAAATACCACTAAGACTCCATTGACTGACCGCGCCAAGGGTTGTTTAACTCGTTAATCGTTTACCGATCATTGAGTGTAAATGGCTATGAGCACCTCAGTTATGTTAGTTATTTCTTTATTTAACAGCAACAAGTATTTTCAAGCCATACACCCGCCATTATAAATTCTGTAAGCCAGGGTCGATAGAGGCACGCATTTTTCGACACTGAGCAGTGAAGCTCGGCGAGGCTCTAGGGATACGATGCTCTCTTTATTCCACAGCGAAATTTATCAACTTGAAACATAGGGATGAGATGGAAATATCAATGTTCCACTTTGACAGTAAATGGAAAACATCGTGAGGAAACCGGCATGTCTGGGAATACTCCATAAACGTTTCGCATGTAAATCGTCTATAAACCTGCGTTATGGGTAGCACAGGTCACTCCGAGAAGCCTGTAGAGATACCAGGAGGACCTTGCGCTTCTGGTTGAGGCGGGCTAGATTCCTAGCTGGCATAAACTTGACGCACAATGACTCGATATTTTACGGGCTAAGTGCAGAGAAAAGAAGAACAAGAACTATCAAGAATCTGCATTAGATCAGCAGGACTATTGCTTAACACACTCTCATTAGTGTGGGAGGATCAATTCCAGCTATAAAATTGTGTAAAATAGAGAGCTGATATTGTGATTATTTTTGTCTATAGCTTGGATGAGCCTGCCCGTCTGATGGTACAACTGTCTCACAGATAACTGCCCGAGTGGTAGAGCCACGCTGTAGACAATTTTGTCTACAGCATGAATGGGCCGGCTCGTCCGGGTCGTTACCACTGTCTCACAGAAAACCGACGTAAAGTAGCAGCTTGCTGCTGCGTTTCGTACGGTGAGTGAGATATCCGGAGGCCCAAATCCCCCTCCCCTTCCCAATCCCTTATTATCCCTTTCCTTTAAGGTCGGCAACGCGCCCATAATTCTTTTGTATTGTGGGCGTACATGGGCGGTGGAGATCACTTACCATCAGGTGACCCACTTGCTGGTTTGCCGGCCTATACTATAAAAAAAAAAACTTGAACTTATTGTACTTTGAGTGAGTTTACCGGAAATACAAAATATCTATATATCAATCCCCATTACTTTTTTCAGGGTCGGCAATGCACCTATTGGCGCACGCACACGCACTCCTGGATTGGACACTTCATAAGTGATGAAACATCACTTATCAGCAGGTGATCCATTTATTCTTTTGTGGATCTATAATCAGCCTTAGGTAGGTTAGCGTTGTCTTATGTCTTTATTTATTTTATACAATGTAAGCCTTAGCCAAAGTAATAGAAGGCAATGTCAGACCGAGATAGCGTGTGGTTCCACAGTGTCATGTGGTATGACAGCTGTTTCGAATGTTAACTGTTGGCAGCTGACCTTAATGGTTGCCCGACCTCCGCGATAATAGCATCTGCAGTTTGTATCAGTATAAGTCGACGAAACATTTTATTTATAAATAGCGCGGTGAAGCTTGAACTTATATTTGAGATTTTGTAAATTGTGTTATTTTTTTATTTATGACCAGCTGTGCCAGGTGTGAGTTGCAAAGCCTTTTTTTCCTAAGTTGGCTCACATGTACAAAGCATAAGAATTTGTTTTTGTGTCACAAACGTTCGCGGCATGCGCACAACAATTCATCAAAGTTGCATCGTAATCAGATGAATATTATAGGTACGCATGCAGGAACAACAAATAAAGGAACATTCATTTAACATAGATTGGAGTAGGTACCTATCTGGTTTTTCCAAGACATAAAGGAACATATCAAATGTGGACAATAAGTTACCTAATGTCTGCCAACCCGCATTAGGATCTGCTAACCTACATTAGGCCAGCATGGTGGACTAAGGCCAACCCCTCTCATACAGTAGAGGAGGCCCGAGCCCAGCAGTGGGACCTGTTTAATACCAGTGTTATAAATATAATTTAGGTAAGACCGGCCAACGATTTGGTAGATAACAGTCCATCTTCATAGGCTACCTAATGGTTAAAAACCTTCGACGTTCATTAGAAATAATTAAGAACTATCTTGACTAACCCAGCTTTCAATCAAATAAATACAATCAAATCTGTTCATTTATTTAGGCGTTACGGTGCCACAGTCTAACAGACAAACGAACGAAGGGATGAAATTTATATCACCCCTATTTTTTTTAAAGTTTAAGTGACGAAACGAGCAAGTCTCTCGCCTGTTGGTATTTCTTTGTCGGGGCTTAAAAAATCAAGCGGGTTACCTGATGGCAAGTAAGCTTCACTACCCACAATAGATAGCATAAATACTAAAGGCTTTGATTGCCGATTTTCGATTATAATAATGAACTTCATAGTTTATGCATAAAAATATACTTAGCAGTCGAAAGTTTTAAGTGCCAATAGAGTGCCTACTGAAAAAATATAGCAATAATAATACCACCCATTTAGCTATTCTTTTTTGTTAAGGCATTATACAAAATTCTTAAAGCCTTTGGTTGGTAGGTATCTTCTTTCTACCTGGCGTTATCCCGGCCATTGCCAGAGTCCGCCTTCCCACTAACACGCCTCGACTTCCCCGATCTCGAGTATCCTCTGTAGTAAGACCGTTGGCTCTCATAACTGCCTCTAATACGTCAAGCCAGCGTTTTTTGGGCCGTCCGCGGGATCGTACTCCTATGCCAGAGCACAAGCACTTGCGACCGACGTACTCCTGTGGTTTGGTTGGTAGGTATATTTTAATTAAATCAGTTACAAAAAAAACTTGTATACTAGATAGTGATAATATTATATCATTGTAATGTCACAGGAAATCGACGTGAAGACGTATCTTCGAAGAGAAGAAGAAATGGTAAGTGAGATTCCCGATGGCCCTAATAAAAATAAGAGCATAATCGAGGTCAACACACACTCGGTTAATATTGAATTTATCCAAAGGCATAGACAAAAAGTTTTTTAGTAAATTTGTTTGATACTCTAAATACTGTTTAAAAAGGATTCAGTTTGTTGATTTTCTAACGCGCTTCAACACAAATTAAGTTTAAATCTCTCAAAGGGTTATCTGGGACCAAGTATCCATCTACCTACAGACTGTATCCTTTATTTTGATAAATCTGTACCTCTAGAAATTATGTCTGCAGAATTTATTCGTTCAGTCCAGTGTTAGTTAGTGCATCATCTACATCAAAATGAAAATGTTTATTTTGTAATTTTTGGGTTCCGCAAGATAATGATTGGACATTTTACAAGTTTTTACTGCTCTACACCACCCATAGTACCAAATTCGATTGCGTTGATAGGATATAAATAAAGCATTTTCTTTTTATCGAATGAGTGACATGTCAATATTCGACTTTTAATTTTGGACAACACTAAATGATAAACAGCTGAATTTTTGTCTCACTCCAGTATTGTCATTCTCGCTCACGTACTTCACATAATTTATAGGGATATGATCGATCTTATCATTCGTAATAAACGAGTGCTTAAAATTAGCGTAAAATTTTAAGATATCGACATTTTGATAAGATCCGGTACATGATAAACACTTATTGTCAGATATTTAACGAGTTAACAACCTTTAAATATGACCACACCTTTCTGTAACATGTTGTATATCCCAAATTTTGTAGTTGTAAAAATTCATCAGGGCTAAACCCTTTTTAATTTGGCATTGTATTTCTACAAATATGAAAACGAAGACACCGCCTCTAGCATTAGTAGCAACAGCTTCATTTTCTTCACACCTATAAGTTCTTTCATTTAGCCTTTTTCAGCTACGAAATACGTGTTACCTTACCCCACGGGATAAAACCCACTCTATTCCGAAAGCACTAGAGTTCAAGTTACGAAATGAAGAACAGTCCTCGCACAAGGTAATTTTCCTGCAAGACAAGAAATTTCTAATATTACAAAGTATTGTTCACCGTCTATTGTGAATTTGAAGAGCGTGCTCTTAAGAACGCTTTTCGTATGGCAACGTCGAATGGTAAATCTTTCCTTGTATACAAAAACACCATAGTGTACGGCGAATTCCATGAAACTGTGGAATATTTCAACAGAATAACAAACTGCTGTTTTTCGAAGAATTTATTATGTTTTTAACAAGTCGATATATATTTATTTATTGTATTTGTCTGAAGGACGAAGCAAGCAGGTGACTCGCCAGATGGTAAGCGCAACGTCTGCCCATAAACCGATACAACACGAAGAGTTACAAAGCACTGCATGGCACTGGACTGCGCTCGTCACCTCCAGACACGAGATGTTAAGTCTGGCGATGGTCTCGCCCCCTATCACGTCATTGGACGGAGATACGCTCAGCGAAATGTGGTTGTACTGGTTACACCTCCGCCTACCCCTTCGGGGATTACAGGCGTGAGTGCGTATGTATGTATGTAGAAAGAAAGAATAGTAAAGGCCATTTTAGTAAATATTTCTCGCTACAGAATAAAACTCAGTGCCTATAATAGGAAATACTTAGCCACCTGGAAAATCTGGCAGGTTGCCAAATGGCAGCCTCTAGCAAATGCGCGTCATTCCCAAGGCAAGTTAGTTGATTCATTTCGTTCGTGGTAGTGTTATTTGGAAAATTTGTAGTACCTACTATGTATTTCAGAGAATCTTTTTTCTACATGTCATGATTTCCATTACAAATAAATAAAATTGAAGTGTCTGTGTGTAATATTAAAATAACCGTCTTTTACTACATGCATATGAATGTATATACGGCACATAAACCAAAATATATAATTTTTTAATTTTTGTCTGTCTGTATGTTTGTTCCGGCTAATCTCTGGAACGACGGTACCGATTTTGACGGGACTTTCACTGGCAGATACATGATGTAATAAGGAGTAACTTAGGTACTTTTTTATCCCGGAAAATGACATTCACGGGGGCGGAGCCGTGAGCAAGAGCTAATATGAAATATTAAAGTGGATTCATCTACAATTTTATTTATCCCGAATGTATTGATTAACAAAAAAAAATCCTGGCCGCCTGCTTGACGTGATCCTCCATTAGTGAATTCAATTTCAAGTAAAGCTTCCTACAAAAACACTAATTTTATGCATTGTATCCAATTCTAATACGATAAATGTCGTAGCAGTCCTACCTACTATTTATACGAGGGGTTGCGTACTAGATCGGAACTCTCTTTTCAGAAAGCGATAATATCCCATATTCGGATCATAGTTTGGGATGCAGTGCGTAAACAGTCTAAGACAGTGCTTACAGCTACAAAACACACACGAATAAGGTTTTACATCCCACTTTCTGTCAATACATGCATATTTGATATTGAAAGTACATTGAAATCAATAAGTAGCAGAAACCCGAGATTAGTTCCCTATGCACTACCTTTCTACGGAACATTCGGCAAAATTTTATCAAACTTGTCCTTTATTTTATTTATGGCTTCGCATTATTATGCATTTTGCCAACGACATGTGTATAATATATTTTCAAGTCTTCACAAGAACGATGAAACACCGGTGTCGCCGATTTCAAAGTATCAGAGTTTTGGTGTCAATTCTTTCTAACACGATGCTTCATAGACGATTTTCTCCAAGCGGATCGAACGCCCAAGGTCGATCAATACACTTGGTAAAAAATCGCCTAAATTCACTTATTTCAATGTTCATCATAGTCAATGTTTATTGCACAAATTCACACCACATTTATACAACAAACAGAACTACATAGAAAGACAGGTAGGTAAAGCCTTTATTCACTGATCATGAGTATCTTAACTTACATAGTACAATAATTAGTGACGTATAAATAAACTAAAGTTTTTAATCATATTATATTCATTGTTAGCAACCAGTTTGCCTGGGTGTCATTCGACATAGGCCTCCCCTAGTTCCTGCCATACTTTTCTATTATGAGCTAATCTTCTTTTCGTTTTTTCGGTATCTAAAACTTCTGTCCATCCTAAGGTTGTCTGGAAGAAATCGCTGTTTGCGATAAGACCGCCCATTGTATCCCCCTTACTGTATGATCCTCGTTATAAGCTATCTACTTTATTTGGTGTGCAATAAAGAATATTCTATCTATCTTCTTTCCGGTTGGCAAATCATCATCCCACCTCTTTATTTGACGTCCTCTATGTGTTTTCCGGTTAGGAAAAACTATTTAGGAAATAATTAAAACAAGAGATCAACTGCACTGAAATCGCGCCAAAAAATCAAACTGGTTTATTGTCACGTAAGCAGAATCTGTCTCATGCAGTAATCGCGCCAGGGACGGAGCTAGCAAGTGGGTCAAGGCAGTACGGCACGGCGCGGGCCCTGAGCGTCGGTTTCCGTTTTGTGAACACCTTCGACGATATTAGAATGGATATTAATCGTATTAAGAGTTATACAATCTGCCCGAGTGAGTGATATTGGAATATATTTTGAAATCTTTTCTTTGTATAATACTTAATTTCGGATATTAAAACCTTCTGTATTCATCAATGAATATACTAAATTATGATTTGTTAAATTTTTGTGAGGATATTTTAGTAATAATAATAATACACCCAACAGTCACACACATAGCTCTGACCCCACACTAGGTAAACCTGTGTCGTGGGTATCAGGAACTACGAGGGACTTGCGGTCCCACAACACCCAGACCCGAGACCAATATTTGCGGTTCACACAAACATTTGTCTCGGTGTGGGAATCGAACCCACGGCCTCTCGCTTCCCAGCCGACTACTCGCCCGCTGCGCCACGGAGCTGTCATAGAAGGTAATTATAGTAGGTAATATTATAATAATGCCAAAGACGATACTATTTTGCATGAATATTTATTTCTTTATTTGTTTATATCTAGGATAAGCAGAGATTATAATTATGATACAGAAAAAATATACTGCCTCGTTAGCGCAGTTTTATTGCGTTACGACTAACTAAGGCTGACGCTGAGGTCTCGGGTCGAGTAAAAGTAATATTGGCTTTTTTTATTACGAATTGCTCGGAATCAGCCCGGAATCTGGAATTGTGCCCGGTATGGCGATAGGCTCGTCCCTATCACATCATGAGACGGAGATACGTAAGTATATGAATATTAGTCATTTGAAAAAAAAACAGATACCTAAGTACTAAGACAACAAAATAAAGTGGAACTGAAACCAAATATTATCAAAAATACGTTTATGGTTCTCTTTATAAAAACCCGAGTTCCTGTCTGTAAAATTATCCACGTCTTTAATAAAACGTTCAGAAACATGGTTTCCTTTTGGAAATTAAGAGAATTAGGAAATCACGTCGAATAATTGGAACGAGGTCTTTCCGTTTTAATTTTCCTGAAATTCCAAGTTTCTCGGAAGGTACATTATATAAGGTACGACGATCAAAGAAATATTATATTTGACGATGTCATACTCCACGTACCTCTAATCTTAATATTCTGGCAGAAAATTATATTCCATGCCTCGAAATCGAAAACTCAGAAAACCATATACAAATGCTCACCTGATGGTAAGCGTCATGCCTGCCCATAAACAGAAGCAACACCAATCAGAAGGTCAATTCTCGTAATTATAAATGTTCAAAATATCATTCCGATCTAGTCTCAGCGTCAGGAAAGTTGCAAATGGCATTCGCTTAAACCAATAATCAACGTCAAATGCACCTAGCATTAGCAGTAGCATTATACCGTTTTGGCTTAAGGCACCTTTTATTCTACATCCAATCTCATTACGATCTATGTTCACATTTGACGTTGATTATTGGTTTAAGCGAATGCCATTTGCAACTTTCTTGACGCTTAGACTAGATCGGAATGATATTTTGAACATTTAAAATTACGAGAATTGCCCTGCTTAACTTCGAATTATGAAGTACTGCATGGCACTGAACTGCGCTCGTCACCCCGAGAAATAAGGTGTTAAGTCTCTTAATGCTCAGTAATTTCACTAGCTTCAATGTGCTTGTGTTTACACACTGCTGCTTGGCGGCAGAAGTAGACAAAGCGGTGGTAACTACCCAGACGACCTCTCGTATACGAGGGAGGTCCCTTTTTGGGTCGTTGGAGTAGGTGGTAGGCACCACCTAGTAACAGTGACCCATGACTCTATACTTTTTAATGGTACAGCGAACTATTTACTAGCAAGAATGTAGCCGATCGCTATTGCGTTGTACGAGTATTGCCAGACATACGCGTGTAATGCAGTCAACTGGGTAGCACGTGTCGCAGTGGAGCGGATGATTCGGTGAGCAGAACTGACATTGCACCAGCTATTTCGGAGATAGAATTTTGATGGCCATGTAACTGTTCGAACCTTTGCTTATAACTCACGTACCTCTTGCAAATAATTTATTTTATTTTATTAGAAACAGACAACAGATTAATTAATAAACATTATCTTAATCACAATAAACACATTATAAATCTGATGTCTATTTACCACTGTACACAGCGAACACAGCGTTCTAAGTTACACAGCTTCGTATTTCTGTCAGACAGTTCTGTCTACAGCATGAATGGGCCGGCTCGTCCGGGTCGTTACCACTGTCTCACAGATAACCGGCGTGAAGTAGCAGCTTTTTGCTGCGTTTCGCACGGTGAGTGATATATCGCTCATGATTATTTTAGTATTGTGGGCGTACATGGACGGTGGAGATCTCTTACCATCAGGTGACCCACTGGCTCGTTTGCCGGCCTATACTATAAAATATCCATTCTTCTTATACGAGTATAATATAAAGGGTTTTGCGTCTAACTGACCAAGCTATTTCTGGTCTCATGGTATAAATATTAAAACGTCTTCAGGCGTTCAATACCAATTCATTTATTTAAAAGGTCTCATCGAAAACTAGCGCTGCAGTATTGCTTATGTAGTAATGCAGCATGTAGCTGAACGACAGGTCCATTGTTGAAGCAATAATTGCTTAGTATATGTGTTTAATTAATTATTTGCTTTTTTCACTTTATTGTAACCCTGTAATTATTGCTCCAAGAATAAACTTCCTTCTTTCTTTCAAAAGCTCCCTGCTAGCTGTGTTTACTTTAAATGAGTACAATGATTAGTTGATTTTATTCCTGGCTGCCTTTTGTAGCCAGTTAATTTTATTTATAAGTAGATTTTGCTCTCGGCTCCGCCCACGTAGAAGCCTTTCTCGTCATATTTCCGAGATAAAAGCGCCTGTTAATGGTTATTTTTGGCGACTCGATTACAAAACATAAACTTTACTCTGCGATTTATAAATTCAATTCTAATATACCTATTATACATATAAACCGCCCGGAAGATATTGTCTAAATTATAGTGAAAACCACATTAAAATCTGTTTAGTAGTTTAGACAAACTAAGCTGACAGACAGACAGACGCGAATTGCGGCTTTGTTTATATTATGTATTGAATAAGGAACTTCATGGGCGGGCCTACGTCTCAAGTGACATCGCACGGTGCCGCTACTGTCATGAATAGACGAGGGTTGAAAATGATGTAGGATTTTTAAAATAATTTATAAATAAACAATTTTATTCCACACAATCCGATTGGAAATAAAATCTGGGTATTATGAGCACGAGTTTTACAACATTAGTATTCGGGTCGCGTCGATAGCTTATCTGGGCTAGCTGTAATATGGGGTCGCCGCTTCCCTAGCTAGGAAGGCCATACCATAAGATAAGGGAAGGATAAAAACAATATATTCCTTCAAAAATTGCCTCTAGATTGTTATAGGTATTTGGACAATGTTTTGTGTTTTCTGACAGCCTCTGTGGCGCAGGAGGCGAGTATTTTTTTTTTCGAATGGATTTGTGCTGTTAACCTATATTGCTTTTACAGCTTCACCTGACAATAAAGCAGAAACCGTATCTATCTACTAAATCATCAACAGAAACCGTAAAAACACTTCTAGATTTCAGGAAAATTTTATAACTACTGCCTCAGTGGCGCAGTTGTAATGCGGCACGGTACTGTGCTGAGGTATCAGGTTCGATCCCCAGGTCGGATATAAGTATTAGGTTTTTCTGTTATGAAATGCTCAGTATCAATCCGGAGTGTGGAATTGTGCCCGGTATGGCGACAACCTTATCAGGTGTTGAAAATAAGGTCGGTGGAATGTGGGTGTATCGGTTACACCTGTGCTTACCCCTTCGGGTATTACAGACGTGAGTGCGTATGTATGTATATTATAACTAAGATATTTGTATATAGTTTGTTACAGTTAATCCTTGGATTGGTAGTTATTAGCTAATTTGGCCCATTGCAACCTTGGCTGCAAAACGACATAAAAGCATAATTGTGCCAAAATCTTGTTCTTCCAACTCAATTTATGTTTGTAACTATGAGTACTATCAGGGTACACAATATAAAATAAAATGGATTTTATTGGCTCTATCAATTAAAAATTAATTTTAATGTATGATTCGTTTTTTGTTAATAAAATTAAATATAAATAGACGTTTTACTATAGAAGTAAACCTCTGTATTTAAGTAAAATTAACCTTAAAAGTGACCTTAAATAACATTGTTTTACATATTATTATTTCTGTATTTTTAACTTTTTAAACGACTTGTTAATTTATTACCATTAGGACTAATCTACTTAGTGCAAGTAAGAAAAAGCTAATTTTACTTTGTAGACAAAATTAAATCTGTATCTTACAAAGAATAAATGGTTACCTTAGCTTGAATTTCGTTCCAAAAATTACAGAGTCCTATGGAGATTTATTTATTTAAATTGACCACATATTACGTATTTACTTTTATTTACATGTTTTATAGAAGAACACAGTGCAGTGATAGCTCAGCGGGGACTGGTATGGACTGTCGAGACGAAAGTCGCAGGTTCAAAATCAGCCCTAAGAGCATACACCTCTAACTTTTCTAAGTGTGAGGGGTTAGGACTTAGTCCACCACGCTGGCCTAATGCAGGTTGGCAGACTTCACATACCTTCGAAATTCTTATGAAGAACTTCTCAGATATGCAGGTTTCCTCAAGATGTTTACTTCACCGTTAAAGCAAGTGATAATTATACAGGGCTAGTATTGTTATTGTTCTATCATTCAAAAATTAAACGATGTTTCTTTCGACAAAGTAAAACGGATAAAACAACATTTTACATACATCTGTTTTGCTGCTCCCTAGAGACATTTTCAACTATTCGAGGATAAATTTGTGTATTCAATAATATCGTTATAATAGGTTGCTTACTCATTGCATTAACCTGTTTTCATGCTATTTTCCTGGTTCAATATAAAGTTAATTTATTTTCAAAGATTGTATAATGAATTGAACATTCTGTTTTGTACATACATACATACGCACTCACGCCTGTTATCCCCGAAGGGGTAGGCACAGGTGTAACCAGTACACCCACATGTCGCTGAGCGTATCTCCGTCTCATGATGTGATAGGGGGCGAGCCTATCGCTAATTTCAGACTCCGGGCCGATACTGAGCATATCGTAATAGAAACACCCAATATCACTGTTACCCGACCCGGGGAACGATCCCGAGACCTCAACGTTAGCCTCATTCGTAACGCATACGCATTACAAATGCGCCACCGAGGAAGTTGTAATGCATATGCGTTAGAAGCAAAAAATTTTTTTAATCAAAATGGATTATGAATAATTCTTTGTTATTAAAAACTGCCAACAGTACTCTTTAAAGTTACGGGCTTTGGCAGTCTCACGCCTGGTGTCTGAAAGGCTGATCAAATCAACATTCAACTAACAGAACTTTGATTTTGACACCGCTGTCAAATCCATTCGAGTTGCTGAAACGTTATTTGGTGAAATAATTTAATAATATTTGATATCTCTTTAGTAGGGTTTGACATACGATCTTTCATACTATTTGAAAGTTATGTTAACTAACATGTGTGTCAAATCAAAGGTGTTGATCACACTTCTAGCAACTCAATTTCGATTTGACATGAGGTTTGACATTTGATTAGTTAATTTAACATTGATCAGCCTTCCAGAAACCGGGCGTAAGTCTAACTAATCTAGAGTCGGTGATATTAAAAAAGACATTGACAGCAAATCTGCTCGAACTGATTTTTTAAAATATTTTTTTAGATCTGTTCTATTTATCGGTAATTATACTAAGACTAGCTGTTGCCCGCGGCTCCGCCCGCGTAAATAGACTTTTTCGAAATAAAACGTAACCTATAACCGTCTCCAGGTCCCATCTATCTCTACATCAAAATTCATCAAAATCGGTTCAGTGATTTAGGCGTGAAAGCGTAACAAACAAATAGATATTTTTTTTATAAAAAGTGACCTATGTTACTTTTTATACCTCCAAGAATATGTGTACAAAGTTTCATGATGATCGGTTAAGTAGTTTTCGCGTGAAAGCGTAACAAAAAACTTACATTTACATTTATAATATAAGTAAGATTGCCGAGACGTATCTCAAAGTACCATTCCTATCTACAGACACGTAAAGATCAAATCATCACAGAATTGACAATTCACACCGAGAATTATTTGTTAGAGATAAAACCTATTTGCGGATGCTGGCTTGAATAGTTTATAAATAGAATGTGTCATTGTATAAAACAAAGTATTAAAATAAAATATATTATATGGATGTTGAACATTGAACATGTATCAAGTGTAATTATTGTATTCTCCCAATATACTAAAAGAACCTGATATTTTTCTCACATTATTGTCATCCGGTGCCGACCTGTGTTTGTTCACTACATATGAATGCCTATAGATATATATTTTTTGAGTTGTAGAGCCACGCTGTAGACAGTTTTGTCTACAGAACGAATGGACCAGCTCGTCCGAGTCGTCACCATTGTTCAACAAAAACCGACGTAAAGTATCGGCTTGCTGCTGTGTTTCGTACGGTGAATGAGATATCCTGTGGCCCAAATCCCCCTTCGCTTCCCAATCCCTTAATTATCTCTTTGATTCGGCGGGTACTGTGAGCGTACATGGGCGGTGGAGATCAATTACCATCAGTTGACCCACATCTTCGTTTGCCGTCGTTTGCTATAAAATAAATGAATAGGTATGAAATGATCATACGAGTATATATCAACGTACTGATATGTAACGTACAATGCTATCTGTACGATCTTTTCTCTTTCTGCCTGGTGTTATACCGGCTTAATGCCGGGGTCCGCCATCGCATCATGATTTGACAGTGGATTTGGTATTATGTGGGGCGATCCACTCTCTGACCCCCACAACCCGCAACGGGAACCAAGTTTCGCCATTGCCTCGTCCATAATCAGTAGAGTGAACGTGCAGGTGAGGTTGGCTTTGGGTCTAAGATGTTGGTGACCCACTAACACTCCCACGTTGTATTTCACGCTATATGTATGATGACTGTATAAACAGAGCCTTAATGCGGCTAAAAAGCCATTGCAATTGATAGAAAGAAAGCAAGAAAGAAAGCATTTATTGGCAGGCGTTAGGTGGTACATGAACAATTGTTGCAGACAAAATATTTTCATAAGTAGTAGGTGGGGGATACCCACCCACTGTAGACGGTATATATCCCACCACGACCGCGCCAAAAGAATCCAAATCAGCATATGCCAAACATTAAGTGCTTGGCGCGGTTTTCATTTGGACCCTAGATGTTGTTCAACGGATGTCAACCAGAAGCAGTAGTGTGTGAGTGCACGGGCCAGTGTGTGTGTGTGTGCAATTGCAATTTACTCTATACTTCCAGAGTTGCATAACTTATTTTTTTACACTAAGTAAACATATCAAGAACTCCAACAGTGACGTCATCCAGTCTCATTATACATTATTGGGCGGGTGTTTGTTCAGCCGGACTCTTGGAATCCCGCCAGCGCTGGCTTTGTATGAATAATGATTCCATTCCGCCAAATGGCTGTTAGGCGGCCATGTCTCTTGAAATTTGTCGTAAAATGCATTTACTTAGTTTCAATTTCATTATTCATGTAGACTGTTTATAACTCAATTTCTCTTACATGAATCGTTGCCGACATTTTGAGACTTACGCCCGGTTTCTGAAAGACTGATCAAATCAACATTCAACTAACAGAACTTTGATTTTGACATCGCTGTCAAATCAATTCGAGTTGCTGAAACGTAATTTAGTGAAAAAAATAGTAATATTCGATGTCTCTTTAGTAGCGTTTGACATACGATATTCATAATCATTTGACACACATGTTAGTTAACATAACTAACATGTGTGTCAAATCAAAGGTGTTGATCACGCTTCTAGCTACTCAATTTCGACTTGACATGAGATTTGACATTTGATTATTTAATTTTACTTTGATCAGCCTTTCAGAAACCGGGTGTTAATAACTTATGTCTCAAACTTATATGAAGAACGCAATCCAGTGCCATGCTTTGAAATTCTGTTGTTTCTGTTTAAAGGCAGACGTGGCACTAAATATTTCGTTAGTACTTGAATTTCACTAGCACCGCACCGCGTGCACGGCCTTTTCCGGGAAAAAAGTAGTCTATGTCCTAGTAGTCCATGCTATAGTCTAACTGTGCGCTCAATTTCATTCAAAACCACTCAGTCGTTAAGGCGTGACTAACAAACATTGATATTCACAAACTCATAAACATCCAAACGTTCAAATTTATAATAGTAGGATTACGACTACACCGTACTCATCTACTAATTATAACATAACGTTTAACAAAACTTAGAAACCGTCTTCAATTTTTAGTGGTAGCTACAGCAATAGCATGTTAATTCCAATACAATAACACAATCGCGACGAGTGTACTGTTGTCCGTTGAGGAGTTTTACTTTTTTACTCTGCACCCTGGCATCAGATCTTAACCAAATTTATGGGACCACGTCGCAGCTAAACTCTATCGAGTGAATTTTTTTCACAATTGGAGGAAAAATTGATGTACATACATAAAAAAACAAACACGCCGAATTGAGAACCTCCTCCTTTTTTGAAGTCGGTTAGAATCGTAAATCTTACAACAACTAATTGTCTCTTTTTTATAGTTAGGGCGGTAAACGGGCAAGTGGGTCACTTAATGCTAAGTGACCTCAGCTGACCATGAACGCCTACAATACCAAAATAATCATGGACGAGTTGCCGACATTAAAGGAAACGAATAATTCTTGATAACTTACCATACGAAAAGCAGCAGCAAGCCGCTACTTTATATCAGTTTTCTGTGAGACAATGGCAACCACCCGATCGAGCCGGCCCATTCATGCTTTAGACAAAACTCGTATATACTCGTATGATCATTTCATACCTATTCACTTATTTTATAGCAAACGACGGCAAACGAAGATGTGGGTCAACTGATGGTAATTGATCTCCACCGCCCATGTACGCTCACAGTACCCGCTGAATCAAAGAGATAATTAAGGGATTGGGAAGCGAAGGGGGATTTGGGCCACAGGATATCTCATTCACCGTACGAAACACAGCAGCAAGCCGATACTTTACGTCGGTTTTTGTTGAACAATGGTCACGACTCGGACGAGCTGGTCCATTCGTTCTGTAGACAAAACTGGCCACAGCGCGACTCCACCACACTCTCCCTGTCTATCAATGTTACATAATCGGATTTTCACTAACCAAGTTTCTGGATTCGTCTAAAGATAAGTTGACATGAAAACCATTCTAAAATACAAGTTCTTTCTAAACAACTTCTGTAAGCTACACTCAAGTATGAAGAAAGTTTGCAATTTCAACTAGGTACTCAAAATGTTGTCGGATTTTGCTTTCCAAATATAATTTTAAACATCGTTCCTGGTATGTTTAAATATTTTACCGCAATATGAAACAATGTTTTCACAGAGGTTACATGACATATCCGCACGCCTCATGTTATTTTTATTTCGGCTTGAGTGACGAATTATTATATATTTTTTTATTGCATAGGCCCACAAATGAGCAAGTGGGTCACCTGATGGTAAGTGATCGCCAACGCCCATATACGCCCACAATACCAAAAGAGTCATAGGCGCGTTGCCGACCTTAAAGGAAAGAGATAATTGAGGGATTGGGAAGGGGAGGAGATTTGGGCCTCCGGATATCTCACTCACCCAGCAGCGCGAGACATAAGGTGTTTAGTTTCGTAATGCCCAGTAATTTAATTGACTACAATCTCCTTCAAACCGGAATACAAGTGTTTACACACTGCTGTTTGGCGGTAGAAATAGACAAAGCGGTGGTACCTTCGCAGACGGCCTCTCGCATATGAGTACTTACCTACCGTGTAGTACATATAATTATATACGTTCACATCTGTATCCTCGTAGGAGTAAGCAGAGAGAGGTTACCTTATTAGGTTAGAAGCCGAGTTTATTTCCGTCCCATGATGTGATAGGGGGCGAGCCTACGGGATACAAATTCCAATATTGATCAACTCGTGTGTGATTTTTGGTATAGATACATAAAACTCAAATTGTGATTTCCCGATCAGGAATAGGGTCATCGATATAGTATTCAATAGGGTAGTCGACCAGTTTTTTTTTATTATTTAAATCAATGAGTTACGTTACTCAAAATCTATTGCAGAAAGAATTTTATAAATCGGATCAAAAATAAATAAGTTATAAGCCATTCAAATCCTGTAGAAGGAGTAATTGTCAAATGACAGACGACACAACCTTTGACGTCACTGTGTAAAATGTTCATTATGGTGCACGCGTGCAAGCGAGATAGTGAGATATTCCTACTACGCAGCCACTTTTTCTCATAACAACATTTAAAGTCATAACTGCGGGTACATTTTTGAACCAATTTTGATTGTGTTTTAATAAAAGGGTTTCTTTTGCGTATCATTTTCTGTTGCTTATAAAATTCAATATAGGAAACTACCCTATTTGAACCCCAGACTCCCGGTTTTTCAGTCTAAGTAGACTGCCACTTGAGTTCACTAGACCACTGAAGCAATCTTAAGTCTCATTCTATGTTATTTAACGCTTTAAAACAGACCAATTGCCTATTCTTCTTCACTGCTTTCTAACTTCAGCCATGGCACGCCGTTACTTCTAAATTAAATGGGTTTACAAGTACATAATCCTATTAAAATGATTAACGAATCCCGAAGAATTCCACCAGATCGATAGTCTTCGACCTTCACAACGTCAGCGGATAGGCTAAAGTGCTTCGTTAAATGAAACACGGAAGCAGCTAATTGCTTTCATATGGCTACTGTTTTTATAGTCCGCATGATAACTGCTCGATAGGTAAATATAATTGATGGGTAAGGCATTGTACGAAATGTTGTGAGTGGTAGAGTCACGCTATAGACAGTTATGGTGTAGTTAAGGTGGTAGGTCCCTCGTTTGCGAGAGACCGGCTGGGTTGGTACCACCGCTTTGTCTATTTCTGCCGCCAAGCAACAGTGTGTAAGCACTGTTGTGTTCCGGTGTGAAGGACATTGAAGCCAGTGTAATTACTGGGCATTATGAGACTTAACACCTTATGACTCGGGGTCACGAGCGCAGTCCAGTGTCATGCAGAGCTTTATTTAAAGTTCTGTGTGGCGTTGCTTCTGTTTATGAGCAGGTGTGGCGCTTACCATCAGGCGAGCGACCTGCTCGTCTCGTCATTCAATGTAATAAAAAAAAAAAATGTCTATTAGACATATCGAGCCGACCCATTCATGTTGAACCATGACAGTAGTCTGTCTCACAGAAAATACCGTCAAATCACTATCCGCACTATCTGCCTCGGTGGCGCAGTTGTAATGCGTACGCGTTACGATTGAGGCTAACGCTGAGGTCTCAGGTTCGATCCTCGGGTCGGGCATAGTGATATTGGGTTTTTCTATTACGAAATGCTCAGTATCAGCCCGGAGCCTGGAATTTGTGCCCGGTATGGCGATAGGCTCGCCCCCTATTACATCGTGGGACGGAGACACGCTCGGCGAAATGTGGCTGTTCTTGGACCACCTCTGCCTACCCCTTCGGGGATTACAGGCATGAGTGCGTATGTATATATGTATACTATCCGCACTAGAAGGCGGACCTTGGCATTAAGCTGGAATAACGCCAAGCAGAAAAAAAGAACATGAAAGTTGTCAATAATAACTGTGAAACTCGTAGTTCGCGGGTCTTCGTGAAATGTTCACTAAACACTAAATGTGACTGACCAGATATGTTGATCCGTTCCTCATCATAGTAATCGAGGAGGTGTCCCAGCTCGTCCTCGTCTTCAGGCAGCAGTGGTTCGTCTGGCAGAGCGTCGAGGCGGCGGCGCGTCGCGTTGGGCGCGCCGCTTACTGCCACCGCCCAGACCACAAGAAACACCACCTCCATGACGACATCACCGTGTACAACGTACGTCAGCTGCAACAATCAATTCATTTCATTCTACATTCGAGCTGGTGGGTATCTGATTGAATAGGGACCACCGTAAATGTAACCTAACCGCCCGAAGGCAGTTAGAAAAATATCTGTAACGTTTAATTGACTGAACAGCTCCCTTAGAATTCAAAAAAGAAACGTTCCATTGCATCGCGTCGTCTCAGTTTTATATAATATTTGCTCCCGGCTCTGCACGCGTGAACAGCCTTTTCCGGGATCAAAAGTAGTCTATAACCGGGATAAATGTAGCCTATAACTGTCTACAGGGTCCCATCTATCTCTCTGTACCAAAATTTATCGAAATCGGTTCAGCGATTTAGGCGTGAAAAAGTAAACAAACAAACTTATAATATTAGCTAGAATACCGTCACACGTTGGTCTCTCGACCAATCATAATCAAACGGCACGAACGTTCGTGTGGTGTTTTACGCCACATCCTAACCTCGCAGATCTTCCAACATAGCTAAAAATCATATCGATAAAACTAGCTTTCAAACAAAGACCGTATTCAAATCGGGTCATTTATTTAACTGCAATGCCATGCTCTGGCCGTGGCCTCAAAATTATTTTGTCTTTAATTTATTGTTGCAATGGAAAGTTAATTCCAATTTCAGTATACAGAAATCCTATCCACGTGCCCGAAATTCGGGACATAGTAACGTTTCTCGAATTCTTCGCTTTGTAATCATAAATCATACATTAATAAAAGTTTAGAATTCAATGTTTTCCACCTTCACGCCAAAATATTTCATATGAATGTTAATGAATAGTTGTATGAACAAGTTCAACAGGTTCGCGTGATTTTATTTCTCATTATTTTTAATTACATGTTAACACTTTACAGGGATGTTAAACGTAGATATCATAAATTAAAGCTATGTTAATATTATACAAGCTAATGGACCCACTCACAGACGACAATTATGATTATTTCTGTATTCATTAAGACAACATATGACATTAGCTGGCATACAGTGTGGAAACAATTGAAAATGAAATGAAAATATTTATTGAATCCATAAAAATGTTATACATCATTTACATTCAGTCAAATTTTAACTCTACCGCCAGTTCGGAATGCTGTTTCGTTAAAGAAGAACGGACAAGAAACTCTAATGTTGCTCTTTTAAATTTTTTATTGTATTACTGATTTACAATATAAAGTTAATGTAAAGTCCCTGAGTGCGGTAGTACGTTAGGAGGTGAGAATTATGTAAGCCAAAGTTTGTTTTTGAATCAGTCTGAATGACGAATCGAGCAGATCGCTCGCATGATGGTAAGCGTGCCGCTTGTCTATAAACAGAAGCAACACCGCACATAGCTTTATATAACAAAGCACTGCATGGCTTTGGACTGCCATATAAGATGTTAAGTTTCATAATAACCAGTAGTGTCAGGATCAATGCCGATCTGTCAGTGCACATTTCCATTTTACCAAATTTTTGGATGTTTAGATTTTGATAAGATTCGGTACATAACACACACTGTTAGGTGTATATAACAACCCTTAAATAAGACCACACCTTTCTGTAGCACGTCGTGTAACCAAAATATTTTTTATTCAATTGTGAAAGAGTATCTAATACATATTTTTACACGACTGGATAGCTTTTTTTATAATATAGTCCGGCAAATGAGCTAGTGGGTCACCTGATGGTAAGTGATCTCCACCACCAATGTATTCCCACAATACAATAAGAATCATGGGCGCGTAATGGACAAATAAGAGATTGGGAAAGGGAGGGGGATTTGGACCTCCGGATATCTTACTCACCGTACGAAACGCAGCAACAAACCGTTACTTTACGTAGGTTTTCGGTGAGACAGTGGTAACGACCCGGTCGAGCCGGCCTGTTCATGATGTAAACAAAACTGTCTACAGCGTGGCTTTACCACTCAAAAGAACCTGTGATGTGAAAAACCCACCATCGTGGACGGTGGGCGCTACTTACTACATACGCACTCACACCTGTAATCCCCGAAGGGGTAGGCAGAGGTGTAACCAGTACACCCACATTTCGCCGAGCGTATCTTCGTTCCATGATGTGATAGGGGACGAGCCTATCGCCATACCGGGCACAATTCCAGACTTCGGGCTGATACTGAGCTTTTCGTAATAGAAAAACCCAATATCACTTTTACCCGACCCGGGGATCGAATCCGAGACCTCAGCGTCAGCGTCAGTCGTAACGCTTACGCATTACAACTGCGCCACCGAGGCAGTCGCTGCTTATTATCTCAGCCTGTTGCCGTCCACTGTTGGACGTAAGCCTCTCTAAGTGAGCGCCAACCATCCCGGTCTTGAGTCGCTACTTACTCACTTACAAATAAGTACGTATCAGTTACCCCTCCCACCACCTATCACATTGTTTATGCCAATTTAAATAATGGGATGTGTTTCATACAAATGATAAAGATATTCGCATCCGATGTAAAGGTCCTGACGTTTGATATTTTCCGCATCCGCCTTCGCTTCCGCATTGAAGCGGATATTGATGAACTCCGTTCGGCACGTCAAGCATTATCCACGTTATTGAAATAATAATAATTTATTTATTTGGATAATAAAACATACAATTTATACAAATGTTCGATAATATCTACATTAGTTAAGAACTGTGTTGCAGACACTAACGCCCATCTCCTTTTTCAGCGGCGACACTTTATATTCCAAAAAATTATCTAAATGTTAACAAAATTAAATTAAACATTTTATTTATTTATTTATTTAGATAAAATGTTTAGTAATACCATTTCTTAGGAAGTTACCCTACATCGTACTTTTCTTCCACCTGTCCTTATCACACTTGCAGTGGGGTCGGGGCAACATTATTTTTAACACATACCTATTACAGAAAGATTGTACTTGTAGTTTTTACGACCGGCGGCCTGTCTTACGTCAACCCCGGGGATAAACACACACACACCCAAAACAAATACTTGTGGATAATTGATTAAATTGTTATGTTAAAATTAAGAGTAGGTATTGTACAATTTTATAATTAATTAAAAATATCACTTGCTTTAACGGTGAAGGAAACATAGTGAGGAAACTTACATACCTGAGAAGTTTTCTGTAAGAATTTCGAAGATATGTGAAGTCTGCCAACCCGCATTAGATCAGCGTGGTGGACTAAGGTCTAACCCTTCTCATTCAGTAGAGGAGGCCCGTGCCCAGCAGTGGGACGTATAAGTATAATACAGTAGCCCTAGTACAAATTTTAATAGTTTTCGAAAACTATGACAGTTTTCGTTTTCTCCATACGTCGAGTATTAGTGGCTACTAGTGGGAACTATATTGAATTTTATTATCTCAGCCTGTTGCCGTCCACTGTTGGACGAAAATATATATATATATTATATTGAATTTAAAATAACTAATTAAAATATGGTTAATTTTATTTCATATTAGTCGAATATGAAATTAATTTTAAAGCGATTTACTACGATTACTAGTTTGACACTTCGACGCTAGTAATTTTATACGAATTCGAAAACTGTGAACGTATTTGTAACTCGTACTAGGAGTACAAGGCTAGTATTTTTATTTATATTAAAAATGGAACATGAGATAATATATTTAATAAGTAGCATTTACTAAGAGGTCGTTAGAGGCGCTTATGTTTTAAAAGTAGGTAATATAACTAGCCATCATGCCAAATATGATGCGGAGAGAGTTTAAAAACTTTACCGCAGTATGAAGAGATATTTAGCGTAAGGTCGCGGTTTTCCTTAACACTTCTCAAGGGCCCTCCAATTAACGCAAACCACGAGGCTCGCCAGTTCAACTCAGTTGAGCTTAAATAATGGCAATGTTTCTTACTTCTTTGCTTCGTATAATTTGTGGTAAAGCTGCGATTATTTTTGGGAAGTTCAACAAAAATAAATAATAAATAAATAGGTACATTGTGATTCAGTAGGTCTAGTACAAGTTTTAATAATTTTCCTAAACGATGAAAATTTTTGTTTTCTCTCCGTACGTCGAGTATTAGTCACTAGTGGGAACTATGATGACTTAAAATGAATAATATTCTTAATATTATTTAATACTAGACGAATATTAAATTTGTTTTTAAGCGATTCTTTTCTTTATTACCGTATGAATTATTAGTTTGACACTTCGACGGTAGTAATTTTATACGAATTCGAAAACTGTGCACGTATTTGTAACTCATACTAGGTCTACAGATCGAGATGTTACAACTATTTTACAATGTTTGTTTAAATTCTTTCTGTCGGATTAAGCAATTGGAGCCTATTTAAGAAGTGCCAATTGGACATAGGCTTAACCATATATGTTAACAGCGTCATTTGAAACATATTTGAGTGTCTTATATTTTGACTGACAGCATTGGTACAAATTCTGTTTACTTCTAACTAAATTAAGTATTTCTAAAATTCCCTAACAATGTGAACTATGCTATTCTGTTTTTACATTCGCACTCACGCCTGTAATCCCCGAAGGGGTAGGCAGAGGTGTAGCCAGTACACCCACATTTCGCCGAGCGTATCTCCGTCCCACTATATGATAGGGGGCGAGCCTATCGCCATACCGGGCACAAATTCCAGACTCCGGGCTGATACTGAGCATTTCGTAATAGAAAAACCCAATACCACTTTACCCGACCCGGGGATCGAACCCGAGACCTCAGCGTTAGCCTCAATCGTAACGCGTACGCATTACAACTGCGCCAGCGAGGCATTCTGTTTTTGTTTCGAATTATATTTTGACTACAATTCATCAACACTAAATGTTAAGCTAACGTTACTAAATTGAATTGATAGTGTCCAGTACTTGAAGTACTTAAAAATCATACTTACTAATATTATAAATGTGAATGTAAGTTTGATTGTTACGCTTTCACGCGAAAACTACTTAACCGATCATCATTAAACTTTGTACACATATTCTTGGAGGTATAAGAAGTAACATAGGATACTTTTTATGAAAAAAATACCTATTTGTTTGTTACGTTTTCACGCCTAAATCACTAAACCGATTTTGATGAATTTTGATGTAGAGATAGATGGAATCCTGGAGACGGTTATATGCTACGTTTTATTTCGAAAAATCCTTTTCACGCGGGCGGAGCCACGAGCAAAGGCTAGTAAATAATAAAAATGATATAAGATAAAAGTATTTTAAAAATAACATATTAAGCAATTTTAATCGTGTTAAACTAAAATAAATTTATTCCTGTCACTTTGGAATAGTTTAGCCATTCTCAGTCAACGTTTAGCCTAGACTCTAGACGATTTAAGAATACGGAATGTCGGAGGCATTGAAATCAAATTATTGCAATGTGTATGTAATGTGTTTTATAGTGATGACTGTACAATATATCGATTGATCCATTACAGTAAGTGGCCGAATTTACCATTACATTTTACATGGCCGCTTAAGCTGCATAAGCTATCAATCATGATCGACTGCCAAATGAATTTAAACTTTAGTGCACAGTCATAGAGTCTGGAATGTACCGTAGTGTCGAGGTGAAGGTTGACCCGCAGTGCGACGGACCTCGCGGATTTATTTCATTTTGATGCAAAATGGTGAAATGATCTTGGGATATACTAACCTTACGTAATTCCAAATCCCTGGTAAAATAGTTTATATGTCACTTAATGATTAGTATATTGATATTAATGATATTTTTGAGTGGTAGAGCCACGCTGTAAACACTTTTGTCTACAGCATGAATGGGCCGGCTCATCCGGGTCGTTACCACTATCTCACAGAAAACCGTCGTAAAGTAGCGTTTCATGCGGTGAGTGAGATATCCGGATGCCCAAATCCCCCCAATCCCTTAATTTTCCTTTTCCTTTAAGGTCGGCATCGATTCCATAATTTTTTTGAATTGTGGCGTCCATGGGCTGCGGAGATCACTTACCATCAGGTGACCCACTTGATCGTTTGCCGGCCTATACTATAAAAAAATGTTCTTTTAGTATGAGTATATGACTACTACATGGCCGACCGCTGAAGGAGTAATACGTTCTACATTTTCTAACCTCTTAAGCGATTGAAACTTTTCCAATCATATTACTATTCAGGAATTGTTCCTGTTTTAAAATGCCAACTTACGAAATAGTCTCAGTGACACTAGAAGTTTTTGAACAGTACTTGTGACATAATCCTTGCGTTCCACCTACCCTTATCCCACTCGCAGTGGGGTCGGCGCAGCGTGCTTTATAACACATGTTACAGAAAGATTTGTCTTGTAGTTTAAAAACCAGCTGCCTGTCTAATGTCAACCTCTCTGGGGAGAAAACACCCAGACCAGAAACAAATATTAGTAGATCTATTGATTATATTATTATGTTACAGGGGGGAGGGCGGTACAATGTTTATGGGTTTAGAATCGCATATGTTGCCATTGACTTCCATAAAAAAAAAATTATGTAATGTTAGTATATTTTTTTTACACAATTGCTTTTTAGCACTGGATTTTTTTTCATCTCAGTAACATGTGTGGTGTGATATCCCTATTTTTTGATAATATGACTTTATCTTTGTATAGCGGTTTAAATATAAGTCTACCTTCAACATTATCTAGGTTAAATATCGATACTCTAACCCAGTATTACTTTTAATTAAATTCTTCGCCTTAGCATAACAGCGAAAATACCTTATTTTTATTTGCTTGAATGACGAGACGAGCAGGTCGCTACCCTGATGTAAAGCGTCACGCCTGCCCATGAACAGAATCAACATCACACAGAACTCTGGATAACAGAACACTGCATGACACTGTACTGCGCTCGTCAACCCGAGACATGACGTGTTAAGTCTCATAATGCCCAGTAATTTCACTGGCTTCAATAATCTTCAAACAGAAACACAACAGTGCTTACTTACTGCCCCTTACAACAGCTTACTGCTGTTTGTCGGCAGAAATATACAACCACAAACAAATTCAACAATACAATCAAAATTTAATGAAGAAGCTATTTAAGCCAATAGGACTTAAAATAGTTTCGCAAGTGTTTTACAATTCCACAAAATGCCATTCAATTTTCGGCTGAGCCGTTAACATTGTAATAAACACTAAGATACGCTATGTCATCAATAAAAGCAAGGGCGTTGAAAGTAGCCCTTTCTGTCTATTGTATAAAGCTCATAAATCAAACTTTCGATGTACAAAGTTTGAACAAGGTAAAAAGATACTCCCTGTATTCAAATACTTTAATGTATACTACTAGACAAGCTGCGCGGTACATAGAAATTGTACCACTAAGTTGCAGTCAATTGACCGTAACTCAATATTACCATCTCGCTTACTCTCAACTAGAACCCCTATCGCGCTCCCTGTTTGTGAGCTGTCAAACTCCCGCGTTATGTGTCACAATTTTACTTCTAAACAGCCCGTCTAGTAGTATACAATAAAGTCTTTGCCTGTATTAGATGTTTTTTTTAAAGGTACATTTATGGCATAGGGCGGAAACAAGCACCTGGAGGCCAATTCTCGTAATTTTAAATATTCAAAATATCATTCCGATCTATTCTCAGCGTCAAGAAAGTTGCAAATGGCATTCTCTTAAACCAATAATCAACGTCAAATGTGAACATAGATCGTAATGAGATTGAATGTAGAATAAAAGTTGACTGAAGCCAAAACGGTATAATGCTACTGCTAATGCTAGGTGCATTTGACGTTGATTATTGGTTTAAGAGAATGCCATTTGCAACGTTCTTGACGCTGAGACTAGATCGGAATGATATTTTGAACGTTTAAAATTACGAGAATTGGCCTTCTGGTTGGTGATCTCCACTGCCCATATACGCCTACAATACCAAAACTATCAATGGCGCGTTGCCGACCTTAAAGGAAAGGGATAATTAAGGGATTGGGAAGGGGAGGAGATTTGGGCCTCCTGATATCTCACTCACCGTACCAAACGCCGCAGCAAGCTGCTACTTTACGCCGGTTTTCTGTGGGACAGTGGTAACGACCCAGACGAGCCGGCCCATTCATGCTGTAGACAAAACTGTCTATAGCGTGGCTCTACCACTCTAAAGAAACGCCCTGAATATAATATACATGTTTTTTTTAAAGGTACTTTAAACCATTTGGAGTTTACCTTGCCTAGAATATGATATTATTAACTCCGAATTATACACGTCCCACTGTTGGACACGGGCCTCCCTATCATATAGTTCTGGAAGGGTAGTTAAATGGTATAAAAGAGGTTGTCGCCATAACTGGAGGTCTTTTGTCCGCAGTCAGTCAGTTAGTCTCCAGTTCAGTAAGGTCGGTGCTCAGTCGACAGTCTAAGAGTTTATTGCGCGGTAGCTATGCTGGTTTACTATTCGGTCCTGGTTACTATTAGTTGTTTTAGTTATAATTAGAACGGTCTCTAGAGAATCCTGACTTGGGGTTGTGGCCTCTAAAGCAGTGATATTGTAAATATAACCAATAAACTATGAGTTGAAGTGATTACTGTCGTTTGCTATTAATAAAAAAATACTCGTCTCGTAACTTCTAACAAACTGAACACCTATACTGGATAGACTGCTTTGTTAAGTTTTTTTTAAGCTGAGCGAATGTCTACATTTCGCCCTGTGTTTAAGTACTTTCGTGCAAATTTCTTTCAATCTTTTACGTGATCTCGGTTAGTTCACAGAAAGTTTAATTCTTTTTTAAACTTTGTCTTTTTTTGGGGACCGTACTCAAATGATATTAACGGAACGCAACCATCCGACAGCCTTAGTGCGCAATGGGCGAGTAGCCGGCTGCGAAGCGAGAACGTGGGTTCGATTTCCACACCGAGACAAATGTTTGTCTAATCCACAAATATTTGTTTCGGGTCTGGGTGTTGTGGGACCGCAAGTCCCTCGTAGTTGCCGATACCCACGATACAGGTTAACCTTGAGTGGGGTCAGGACTATGTGTGTGACTGTTGGGTGTATTGTACAGTACATTGGATATCCACGATACAAATTATCTCATCTTATCATCATCCGGGTTGTGTCAATCACTCAATAGACAAATAATCAAATATTGTCACAGGTGGGCATTTGGTCATCATTATGACGTGTTTGTACTTCCGAAATATTCCAAGATTACCGAAGCTCATAATTCTATAATAATAACCTTGTATTATATATGTCGCCGCGGGAGCGTTCAGCCACCCAAATATAACATTGATTATTATAATAATTCTTAAATTAACAAATTACATTAAATTGCATACACATACTTAGCTAGCAGCGCCATCTAGTAGTTTAAATGTTAATTAAGACTGGAGATGTATTTTGTTATATTTAAATTAATCTGTTTTGCTCTAAATTAAAAGTAAATTTAATAAAGTTAATCTGTTTATAGTTTTGAGATTTTTACAAGTGTAATCAGTAAGTTTAAAAGTCCAATCAGTAATAAATCATTCAATAAACCGGCGTCACGTACGTCCTAGGAAGATGGCGCCTGCTAAAGTTTTGATTGTTCAGATTGCTGTCTTGATTTATTGCGCTACTTAAATTAATATCAGAATAATTTGTTTCAAATCAGAAAAATTGTAATCTAATTATTCTATATCCAAATAATACATGAAAACCTTTTTCTATTTAATTTCTGAAACGGAATTACAGCCAAGTTAGACTAGTAAAGTTGTGATGTGAATTAACAATGATTTAAATAATTCAAATAAGCATGTTAATATTATAATTAGAATTATCAATCACTTTTAATCTGGTTCAAAACAAATTAGATTTTGCTTCGTTTTTGTGTTTCCGTTTCAAGTGTAGATTTGTTTATAAAATAATTCATCAAGGATCTAAATACAATTCTAATTAAGCATTGTTTATTGTTAAAGTAATTATTTGGATTTAATTAGATTTATTATGCTAGCCAGTTTTAATCTAGTTACAATACAGTCAAATTATATTCTGGGACGCACTTCCGTTAGATGGCGTCGGTTGCGTTAGGTCACGCGAAAATCGGAATAGTAAAAAAACAAGTGTAAACTAAAAATGTGTGGTGATTAAAGTTTATGGAATTCGTGCTTGCTTTGTTCTTTTCTACTGTGTGTCAGTACGAAGAAATATAGACTGCTAACTATACCTACTAACCGGCGGAGGATGGAGGATTCTGCTGCTGCTGCTAGGATCCCCTCCGTGTCATATACATCCCACTGCTAAGCCTGGGACTCCTGTACTGAATGAGAGGGGGTTAGGCCTTAGTCCACCACGCTGGCCTAATGCGGGTTAACATACTTCACAAAACTTCAAAACTGTTATCGAGAACTTCTCAAGTATCTTTATGATATTTCCTTCACCGTTAAATCTAGCGATAAATAACATAGAAAAGTCAGAGGTGCATGCTCTTGAATTTGGTTTCGAACCTGCGAGTTTCGTCTCGACAGTCCGTACCACTATCCGCTGAGCTATCGCTGCAGGATAATATATTATTTTCTATAAAATCATTTAGCCGTCCTGTCATGTCCGATTTATCAAAGCGTCGATCTTTATAAAAGAACCGGTAACTGTAAATATATTGCCAGTATTTAAAACTATTGTATGCAAATTGTATTAGTAAATCCGTCAGCTGATCCTCTTTTATTAGAGTTCCGTACCTAAAGGGAACTTTAGTAGTAGTTGAAACCTATTACAGAGCTTACACCGTCTGTCTGACTACGTTTAAAGAAGTAATTAATAAAGTAATATTTGAGTAATAGGGACTGCCTCGGTGGCGCAGTTGTAATGTGTACTCGTTACGATTGAGGCTAACGCTGAGGTCTCGGGTTCGATCCCGGGTCGGGTAGTGTTATTGGGTTTTTCTATTATGAATGTTCAATATCAACCCGGAGTCTAGAATTTGTGCCCGGTATGGCGATAGGCCCTATAACATCGTGGGACGAAGATACGCTCGGCGAAATGTGGGTGTACTGGTTACACCTCTGCCTTTGGGGATTACAGGTGTGAGTGCGTATGTATGTATGTATGTAGAGTACAGAGGTAGCTAGTTGAATTTTTTGATATAATATGATATATACCTATATACGTTGTCTCTGCCTACCCCTATGGGAAACAGGCGTGAGTCTACGTGGGTATGTATGACGGATATGACAGATAGGTAGCAGCGAAAGCTCAGCGAGGAGTGGTACGGACTGTCGAGTCGAAGTCACTGGTTCGAAACCTGTCCCAGTCACCCAGGGATTAAAATTAAGAAAAAGTAGAAATATTAAGGTTTTTTTTTAGCTTGAATGACGAGACGAGCAGGTCGCTCGCCTTATGGTACGCCTCATAAACAGGAGCAACACCACACAGAAATTTTAATAACAAAACACTGCATGACACTGGACTGCGCTCGTCACCCCGAGACATAAGGTGTTAAGTCTCATAAAGCTGAGTAATTTCACTGGCTTCAATGTCCTTCAAACCGGAACACAACAGTGCTCACACACACTGTTGCTTGGCGGCAGAAATAGACAAAGCGGTGGTACCAACCCATCGAGCCTCTCGCATATGAGATACCTTGTATTAGATGTGGTACGGAACCCTCGCTACGCAAGTACGACTTGCACTTTACCGGTTTTTGTGAAAGAACAGGCATTAAACCTAAATAGAGAGACATTTCCATAATTATGACTTGTGCTGGCAACCGAACGGTACAAGACTTGAATATAAATAAATATTTGGCTTAAAAATGGCGTCGAATATCATTGGCTGACTTCAATTTGTTCGCGAAATAGTCTTTTCATAATTTCCATGAATATGGAATGCAAAATAGATGGTAATCTTAGGATTATTTACTAATTGTTAAAAACCCCTGAAGTTAATAGGAAAAACATTGGAAACTTTAAAAAGCTAAACAGATTGTCTTAAATCATACGAGTAGCTATACTTAGCACTGCCGCCACAGCCTCCGTGGCACAGTAGGTGAGTAGCTAAGTGAGAGGCCGTGGGTTCGATTCCCGCACCGAGACAAATGTTTGTGTGATCCACAAAATATTTGTCTTGGGTCTAGGTGTTGTGGGAGTCGCAAGTCCCTTGCACTTCCTGATACCCACGATACATATTTAACCCAGTGTGGGTTCAGAAGTATTTGGGTGGGTGGTATTGGTAGTGTATTCATGTATTTGTGTGAAGAAGCAACTAAGCAGCCCGGCATAATTCTGCCGATCTGCAATAGATTCAGTGTCTATCGTTGGTCGACAGTATTCATGGATTGCGCTATACTTACCATCAGGTGTAGCGTAGTCACTTTGCCGAGCCAGGAAAAAAAAAAAATTCGATTAAACCATGCTTTCAAACAAAAAAACACATTCAAATATGTCAATTCGTTTAAGCGCTATGACGTCACAGATAGAAACATACACCACATTGTAGAATTAAAACTTCCTCGTTATATAGAAACTATTAGATTGTCGATGTGTTCATCAAGACTGGCATCGTCATGCATTGCTTGACATATGGGACGATACAACTTATCGATTCAAACACGATGGGTATGGGGTTCGAATATAATAGTTTGAGGGACATCCTAACCTACTTTAGTTTTATAACTGACTTCAAAAAAGGAGGAGGTTCTCAATTCGGCAGTTTTGCAGTTTTTATATACAAACCATGCCTGCAATCCCAGAAGGGGTACACCCATTTCGCCGAGCTTATTTCCGTCCTATATTGCGATAGGGGGCGAGCCTATCGCCATACAATTCCAGGCTCCGAGCCGATACTGTTCATTTCGAAATAGAAAAATCCAATATTATTTTTACCCGACCCGGGGTCGAACCCTAGACCTTAGCACAGCATTCGCACGGCGTAGGCATTACAACTGCGCCACCGAGGCAGTCAGTTTAGTTAACTTTAGTTTTTAATTAATAAAACTTGTGTTTCAACTATGAAACAGATGAGCGTAGAAACCATGCAGTAGGATCTTGGACTCATAAAGGGTGACAGGAGGTGAAGAGGGCGGATAAAGTGACTAAGGTAAGGCAGGCAAACAGATTTAAAAAGAAACGCTTTTAACCAAACAAATGAAAACATTTTGGACATTCATGGCTGTATGGATTCACATCCCTTTGCACGAGAAAATATAATGTATAGAAAAAGTTATGCGAACAATTACCTACATAGCTTTGTTTCCATATCTTTCAAATGGTCCTTGACCACAGGCGATACTACAAAGAGTAGGAAAGGAGAGGGGAGTTTTACCATCGGAAATCACTGATCGAGCTAAACGCTACAGCAAAACTTACTTCCTATTGTTTTAAGTTTTTAAGACAGTGGTAGAAACATCCCGGTCAAACCGGCCCATTCTTAGACACTGGCTACAGCGAAATGGTATTCATTGTCTGTTACAGAATTCTACACTGGTAATTAGGTGGTAGGTTCCTCGTATGCGAGAGGCTGTCTGGGTTGGTACCACCGCTTTCTGCCACCGAGCTGCTGCATGTGGCTTGTGGTCGGTCGTAAAAACTACAAATCTTTCTGTAACATGTGTTAAATAGCATGTTACGCCGACCCCACTGCGTGTGGGATAAGGGCAGGTGGAAGAAGAATCTTAAGGGGTTGCATAAAGTAGTGGAAATGATATATTTTTGAAGTTAGTTATGTCGTGTATGTAGGTACTCAAAAGCGAGTTATGTCATAAGAGAGCTGACGCGCTTGAAGATAAAACGACGTCTCCATATCATTATTTAGCAAAGAATAGGTATTGATAGCTTAAATTCACCTATATGGTTTATTGTGTCATATTCGCTGCAGCGGTAGTCCTTAAAAAATATTTTTTTAATAAATGATTGCTTTTTACAATAAAAAAATTTAGCTCCACATTTTTATAGCAAAGGCCGGCAAACGAGCAAGTGGGTCCTGGTAAGTGGTCTCCACCGCCCTGAACGTTCGCACTACCAGAAGTATGGAGGCGTTGCCGACCTTAAAGTAAATCATAAAGAATTGGAGGAGGTTTTGGGCCTCCGGTTATCACTAAGCTCACTATATCTTTAAAATTCTTAACTTATTTTTTGTGATTTAGAAAACGTAAAACATTTTTTAATCAATAACAAAATTTTGTACACATTATTTTAACAATTTTTGAATGATTATAAACGTGTTCAAATTGATGAGGGGAATATGTGAATGCAGTGGTTACAACATTTTGATACTCACATGCAGCGGAGCAAGTTACGCAAGAGCCCCCTAGCTGTTCACATCACTAAATGTTATATCGTTTTCTTTTATTTGCACACTGAGTCAAACATTTTTAAACTGTATTCGATTGGCAATGGAATCTGAATCATAAATTCTTAAAAAAGTAAAAAAAATATTTTCTGCCCTTTTTTATATCACAGTAAATGATTTCGCAGTGTCACTGGCACGTATGTTTGAGGCATTTATATGACACTTGATAAAAAAATAGTTTGATGGTTGATCAGTTTTATTTTTTTAATTTGGATATTTTTGGGGTAGCGCGTGCATGCAGCCGCTCTGGCTGGGCGGCGTTCGTATCGACGACACGCGCATGCGCGAACATTGCACCCCTCAACAATGGGCCGAATCTAGGCATCAAGGGGAAACTAGGTTCCCGTTGCGAGTTGTGGAGGTCAGACGGCGGGTAGCCTCATATAATACCAAATACCGTATATGATACGACACGGTATTTAGTATGATGGGAGACCCTGGCATTAAGCCGTGATAATGCCAGGCATAACGAAAGAAAGTTAATAAATTGTGGCTTAACGGCTGAATGGGCATTTTATTAGCTTGAATGACAAAACGTGCATTTCGTTCACTCCTGCCCATAAACATACTCAACACCAAATATACCTCTATCAGTCTAGTCAGTCACCCTGTGACATAAATTGACAATTTTCATAATGCCTAATAATTTCATTGGCTTCAATGCCTTTTAAGCCAAAACACAACAGTGCTTACACACTGCTTAGCGTCAGAAATAAACAAAGCTGTGGTACCAATCTAGACAAGGCCTTTCGGATAAGAGGGCCTACCACCTTGTTATATACAAAGCGAACATGGATGAAATATGGCAGACAGATAGACCATTATGACCTGTATAGGTATAGCCTACTTTTATTCCGGAAGAAGACATTTGTGCAGGCAGAACCGCGACATAAGTTCGCCCAAGTCAGTCCCCTAACCACTGAAAAACTACAGAGACTTGAGCCGGAAATAGCCGAGTTGTTCCGACGTTTGCCGAAGCCAAACCCGCGTGAAGTTGCCACAAGAACCACCGTAGCCTGAGCTCCCCGCCCGCCTTTTGTTATCCTTTTATAGGGTGTGAAGAGAGTAATAAAGTTTGACATGCAGGTCATAATTACGTGGTTGGTTTTTACAGCGCATGCGCTCTGGCGTCTATGGATTGCACAGGCAGGTGATTCCAAAGTACCTACCAGGTATAATGTAGTGGCATGACTCATAATTTTAAATGCCAAATTTTATTTTTAAAAATGTTTCATCTTTTTTGTTTCATAAATGGAATTTGTATAGTACGATTTATTTTAATGAAATAAAATTATTGTTTTGGAAGTTAATGTGTAAAGCAGTTCAACAGATACGTCAGTGAGAACTTTCAGATACTTATTACTGGCATAATCAAATAAATATTAAGATAAAAGAAATAAACCTAACGCTTTTTGTATCTTATTGTATCCTAATGAATAATAATTATTGTATTATGTACTTTTTAATGTTTCATGTCTTTTTACAAAGTCTGGAGCAACATTGTTATCTGTTTAAATTTGGAATTGTCAATTTGAATGAATATTTTATAAATTCTTGTGTGTTATTACTCTATGTACCGAATCCAACATTTTAATTAATTGATAAAGGAAGTACTTAATTGAGTAAAGTAAGTTAATCCATTAACATGAGGAGTATATTAAGTCATTTGTAAGTATTATATTTAAAATTAACTGACAACACTTTTAAAATAAATATAAAATAATAATAATAAGCTAAACACTTCAACACCCGCCAATACGTAATTAAAAGGTTTACCTATTATGTATTTCGTTTATTTGTAAGTAAGTGTAAAATGCTTCTGCGTTTTTAATCCAGCACTAATTATTTAATATCCGTATGAGGTATATTATTTATTTAAATCTGTTTTCATCACCTACACTTTTAGATATTATTTAACTACTTACAAATTGATTCTCAAAAACAACACCTTATGAACGTCTATCGTGGATACGGTTACTAAAATAAAAAAGTAAAGAACAAAATCTTTGAATACCATTTTCAAAAATCAATTGGAATCCGTATTCCGCATAAAGAAGCTTCGTTTGAAAAATAATAATGACTACTACATTAACGTACTGGCGACATTTTAACATTTTAAAAGCAAATGAGTAAAAGGGAGTTTTGGCGGGAATTTTGACATTGCACTTTTTTTTCTTCCCTTATGGCTTCGCACTTCTTGTGCATACAGCCAAAACAGTACACATGATTTATTATTTTCTTCTTCTTCTTAGTCGGGCACTCTTGCTAGAGTGGTCGTGGTTGTCAAGATGGTATTACATGGAGGGTCATCTAATGGCGTCAGTCTTCTTGGCGGCGATCGCAGATCTAGCAACGCTTCTCCATTGTTGCTCGTTGGTAGCGTTGCGTGTGCATTTTATTATGGAAGACTGTATTGCCGTTTTAATCATATCAGTCCAGCGAGTCAGGGATCTGCCTCTAGCTCTCTTTCCTGCTACCTGACCTTGGACAACTAGTCTTTCCATTGAGCCTTCATTCCTGGAGATGTGCCTATATAACTTTAAAATTCAGTCGACGGAAGTCTAGTTTGATATTAAGCTCGTGTAGGATAGATATGTTTGTGCGGAAGGCATTACACGGGATCTGCAGGAGGCGCCTCCAACACCACATCTCCAGAACCTCAATTTTGCGGCGGTCTAGTAATATTAGGGACCAGGTTTTAGCACAATATCGAAACTTTAATTATTTATTATTTAAATTATTTCCTAAACTAATTTAAAGTTGTGTTTGTTGAACAAATGTGGTGTAAATTTGTGCAATAAACAATGATGGTGATGAACAGTTGTATAAAACATTGCAATAAGTGAAAAAAGGAGAAAATAAAACAGTTTCTATAGCTACCATATTGTTTGTAAATATTAAATAAATAAATCTAAGTTGCCAGATAGATAAAGTCTGTTTGGGTAGGTGCAACTATTTAGTCTATTACAGGTACTAAGTAGCAATGGGTAAACAATTTAGTATTCCCGGATATTGAAGCCAGTAAAATTTGTGGGCGCTATGAGACATACCATCATAATATTAGGCCTAGGAATAACGAGCACAGAGCGGTGCCATCTTACATGTAATACTTTGAGTTCCAAATTCTTAATGGTGTTGCTATTGTGGGAATGCTTACCTTTCGGTGAGCGACCTGCTCATCTCGTCATTAGTGTATAATAACGTAGATGGCGCTTTTGTCATCTTTGCTGATGTTGGTAGATAATTCTACAATATTAAATTCCACACTTTGCCTAAAGGGATATAAAAATTATATTATATCTGTATATTTACTAACATTAATTTTATAAGATATTGTAAATACTAACACTTATGGGCTATGCCTGAAATAAATTTTAATTATTATTATTATTATTATAAATTAATTCAAGAATTTGTTACTGGCATACTTTTTAGTGGTACATTAGTAAAATGAAATAAATTATTTATGCCATGACTGTAAAGTCTATCAACTCACATAGGCCAGCGTGGTAGATTAAAGCGTAACCCCTCTCATTTAATACAGGAGGCCCGTGCCCAGCAGTGGGACGTGTATGATACAGGGTGTTAATAATAAGTAACATTATGTTATGTTATAAGTACTAGCAGTGATAAAACCATGATTCATACGAGAGTATTTTTATTAATTGATTGTAAAATTAATAGTTGCCCAGTGTATTTTGATTATGTTATGTATACATTAGTTGATATGATTTCTATACATAAGTTTCTTTATTTTGTACTGACTTGTCATAAGCGCTATTTTAATTGCCTACATGATTAATAAAACTATTTCATTTCATTTTTTTTTATTAATAAAGCACAACCACGTCAAATACATACATTGTGGTTTTATACAATTTGGTTAAGTGGTACGTTATCTGATGTATTTGACAATTACAACGTACCTAACGTTATAATATATGTCGCATCTTGGTCATGAGTACGGGTCGTCAACGACACACAAACGTCAGAATGACGTATACGGAGCCTAGATTGGAGAGGGTAAACTTGTATAAAAGAGCGTGCATTCTGTAATCGCATTCAGATCGTGCTGAGCGCTCGAAAGTAATACCTGTCTAGGAACTGTATTGTGTGTACAGTATAAAAGTGTCAATTTCCATTGTGACCTACATTACTAAAGTAAATTAAAATTAGTAACTAACCTGCAATAGATTATTTACTTGCTCGGATCCTGTTAATGCCTACAACGAGTGACCGTGAAGAGAAGACCTCCTCCGACATATATATTGGCTGAGTGACGGACAATAAACTATACAATAATACGGGATAAACATTACTTATCTAAGTACAAACAAAATTAAATTGTAGTGAAATAAGGTTACACGTAAAAATTAAATAAAAAACTAAAAACAAAAAAAACTAAACACAAAGATCTTAAACTAGTACTTAAAACTAAACCGAGCCGACGAGTGGTAGAGCCACGCTGTAGACAATTTTGTCTACAGTACGAATGGGCCGGCTCGTTCGGGTCATTACTACTGTCTCACATAAAACCAGCGTAAAGTAGCAGTTTCCTGCTGCATTTCGTACAGTGAGTGAGATACCCGGAGGCCCAAACCCCCTCCCCTTCCCAATCCCTTAATAGGGTATTACTCGATTATTTTACTCATTATGTTACGTTCCCCAAAATCTATTATTGTAAGAACTATATAAATGAAGTCAAAAATAAAAAGTTAGAAGCTATTTAAATCGGCTGGAAGGGGTAATTGTCAAATGACGGAAAAAGGATGCACTACATGTCGTGTGACGTCACAAGACAGGTTACGCCATTAGTGGTGCACACGTGCGAGAGAGATAGTGAGACTTTCCCACTACGCATCAACCTTTGCTCATACCAATATTTAAAACATGAACTGTCGCCTCATTTTTTACTCAATTTTAATTCTGTTTTCGCAAAACAGTTTCTTTTTCGTATTATTGTCGGGTGCATCTTAAATAATGTATAAAATAAGACATAGTCAAATACCCTATTATACCTTTCCTTTAAGGAGGGCAATGCATCCGTAATTCTTTTGGTATTGTGGGTGTACGTGGGCGGTGGAGATCACTTACCATCAGGTGACCCACACGCTCGTTTGCCACCCTATGCTATACAAAAAAAGGTGATACGTACATCCGATACTATAGAGTTCTAGTTAGGTACAGTCAGCACCAAAAGCCGATGAAACATTCAAACCAAAACCCCTATACATTGTAAGGTGTACACTAATCACTGCGCCACGGATGCTGTCAAATCATAAATATTGATATTCAATAATACATTATAATAAAATAAGTCGGTGCAATTTTATTTGACCGGTAGCGATACAGGCACCGACCCTAAAGAGAATTAGTTATTTTTGACTTTTCAGTGTTTTTATTTTGGAGTCGGTTACTAAGTTTTGTTAAACGATATTTTATTTTTAAATTTTTAGTGGTAACTACAGCAATAACATGTAAAAACACAATCGCGATGAGTGTACTGTTGTCCGTTGAGGAGTTTTATTTTTTTACTCCGTACTCCATCATCAGATCTTAACCAAATTGAAATGGGACCACAAGGGAAGCACCGCCTTTCAAATAAAAAAAAGAATCATCAGAATCGGTTGACCCAGTCGAAAGTTCTGAGTTAACATAAAAAAGATACAGTCGAGTTGAGAACCTCCTCCTTTTTTGTAGTCGGTTAAAAATATATATAATTTCACTTTTTGGTGGTGTATATATAATAGGAAAAAAGAGACGTCACATATTCATAATATCCTTTATAAAAAATACAAATAATACTATAACGTACAATGTAGATATTTTGAATTGTGGTAAATAAATATAACATAAAAGCTCATGCTTGTACCCCCTTGATGCGGCTATGCAACTAAAGAACCTATGGCTCCTCGTCCTTATTTCGTTTAGATATTTTTTGCTTTTCCTTTTCCAAGAACAATGAAACACGATTTTGGTTGATTTCAAGGACTTGCCGGAGTTTTGGTGTTAAACTCTTTGAGTATGATGCTTCGCAGACTTTCTGTATGCGAATTGAACGCACAAGGTCGATTAATACTACATACTCACGCTTGTAATCACCGAAGGGGTATGCAGAGGTGTAACCAGTACACCCACATTTCGCCGAGCGTATCTCCGTCACACAATGTGATAGGGGGCGAGCCTATCGCCATACCGGGCACAAATTCCAGACTCCGGGCTGATACTGAGCATTTCGTAATAGAAAAACCCAATACCACTTTACCCGACCCGGGGATCGAACTCGAGAGCGTTAGCCTCAATCGCAACACGTACGCATTACAACTGCGCCACCGAGGCAGTTAATCAATTAATACTCTTGGTCGAAATCACCTAAATTCACTTATTTCAATGTTTTATACACAGTTAATTACCGTTAATGTTTATTGCACAAATCCACACAACTTTTATAGTACAAACAAATCTAAACTAGTTTAAAAATTAATTATAATAAGAGATCAACCGCACTGTCAGACTTCCCGCCAAACTTCTGCCCTCAGTTGGTTTCCGTAGTGTTGCTATATTAGTATAACAAATGTAAACCTTTTTCTTACACTCATGACTCAATGCATCCGTCTTAAATAATATAATCTTGCAACTGTAACATCTTTCTGGCAAAATTTCGATTATTCTTATTCGTATTTTGATAAATCTGAAAATAATGTGCGTCCTTGATTAGCTTTAAAGTTTTAACTTTAAAATGTTACAACAAACGTTATTTAATGTTATAAAATGTTTATCTAGGTGTAATTACAATACCATCGAAAATATTATTATCTGTTAAAATATAATAATGGTAATACCAGCCCTGTATTATTTAAGCACCACTCATGAGCCTCGTCTACTAATAAGAGAATTTAGGCCTTAGTCGCCAACGTTGATGAGAGATAGCAAACTTCACACACCTTCGAAATATTTTTATAGAAAAGTTTCAGGTATGCTGATTTCCTAACGATGTTTCCTTCATCGTTAAATCAGTTGATAATTAATTATTATGAATGCACACGTAACTCAGAAAAGTCAAAGGTGCTTTTGCGGTTCGTTTCGAACTTGCCACTCTTGTCTCGGCTGTCCATACGACTCCCTGCTGAGTTACCATCCTTATTTCAATAGATTATAAAGGGCCAAAATTAGCTGCACTATTATACCGTAAAGCTGGCCGGGACTCTAATCTTGTCAGCCTTCGAAGGCTCCTAAAACGACCAGTATATAATTTATCGGGTATACTTTATGTACTATATCTTCTAAAGAGAACCAGATGTTTAGATTAGGAAAAAGGCCTACATCTTGTATACCAATAAATATATATTCATCCGGTATTACGTCATCGTCAATGTTATGATGGTATTAAACACCGATCACGGATAATACATCTAGTAGTTTCGACCTGTATAGAATCCAAGCGTGTAAACTTTTAATACGCCGATCATTATAGACTATTAGCTTTTGCTCGCGGCTCCGCCCGCGTCATTAGACTTTTCCGAAATAAAACGTAGCCTATAACCGTCTCCAGAGTCCCATCTATCTCTACATCAAAATTCATCCAAATCGGTTCAGTGATTTAGGCGTGAAAGCGTAACAAACAAATAGATATTTTTTTCGTAAATATATCCTATGTTACTTCTTATACCTCAAGAATATGTGTACAAAGTTTCATGATGATCGGTTAAGTAGTTTTCGCGTGAAAGCGTAACAAACAAACTTACATTCACATTTATAATATTAGTATGATCATAGGTCATGATCACCGTACCTATACACCCTACCTGTTCCGGAATTGTAAGCAAATACCTACCCACTTTACAAATAATTCCTTTGTTTAGACCTCATATAGTCAATACACCAATTACAATAGAGATAACTGAAAAGTGGTTAGATATTTGTTTCCATTTCTAAAACAAGAATAGCGATTAGACACAAACACTGTCGTCACGGTACACATAAATTTAAAAGTGCGTTTAATCACAACTAAAGATGTGTGGTATTAACACAAAATGGCTGAATATGACTTATCAAAATAAGTAGTTAAAATGTGTATAATTTACCGTAATGATCTGATGTTCTGATTTCTTGCGACTTCCTCAATGCTATATAACACAATATATTACACGATAATAATCCGATGGCTAACAAAACTATTATCAATATGATATCGGTATTCGACTTATGGTTTAGGAAAGCAATTAAACGGTGTTTTATACCATCTATGGAATCAGCTTCTGTGTTGATATCGTTAGATTTGTCTCCTGAATCAATTGCACGTGTAGTGTTATCAGAGTTGGATACATTTAGAGTAGTAGGATTTTTTGTTTCGGAAACTGTTGATGTATCCGTAGTGGAAGCCGGAGGTATCTTAGTTACTGTAGGAGTACTATCAACTGTAGGCGTATCTGTCACAGTGTTCGTTGTAGAAACTCTTGGTGGTTTAGTTCCTGTAACAGTTGTATCAACTGTCGGCGTATCTGTCACAGTGTTCGTTGTAGAAACTCTTGGTGCTTTAGTTACTGTAACAGTTGTATCAACTGTCGGCGTATCTGTCACAGTGTTCGTTGTAGAAACTCTTGGTGCTTTAGTTACTGTAACAGTTGTATCAACTGTCGGCGTATCTGTCACAGTGTTCGTTGTAGAAACTCTTGGTGCTTTAGTTACTGTAACAGTTGTATCACCTGTCGGCGTATCTGTCACAGTGTTCGTTGTAGAAACTCTTGGTGCTTTAGTTACTGTAACAGTTGTATCAACTGTCGGCGTATCTGTCACAGTGTTCGTTGTAGAAACTCTTGGTGCTTTAGTTACTGTAACAGTTGTATCAACTGTCGGCGTATCTGTCACAGTGTTCGTTGTAGAAACTCTTGGTGCTTTAGTTACTGTAACAGTTGTATCAACTGTCGGCGTATCTGTCACAGTGTTCGTTGTAGAAACTCTTGGTGCTTTAGTTACTGTAACAGTTGTATCACCTGTCGGCGTATCTGTCACAGTGTTCGTTGTAGAAACTCTTGGTGCTTTAGTTCCTGTTACAGTTGTATTAACTGTCGGCGTATCTGTCACAGTGTTCGTTGTAGAAACTCTTGGTGCTTTAGTTCCTGTTAGAGTTGTATCAACTGTAGGAACCGTAGTTTGTGTAGTTACAGTTACTTCAACTGTTGGTATATCTGTATCTGTGCCCGTAATAGAAACTTTCCCGCGGTCAATTTCTGCAAGTGTACTATCGACTGTAGAAGTGTCAGTTACTGTAAGAGTAATATCCACTATCGGTGTATCTGTCACTGTGTCCGTAGTTGAAAGTCTAGGAGCTTCAGTTACTTTAGGTTTTTCCGTCACGAACGTTAATACTGCCTTGTCTTTAATAACTATCGATGGATCTGGTATAACCGTATGAGATCCAGTATTCGGTGCTTTGTGTAGATTATTTTGACAAACTGTGGAGGTGCCATCACAATTAAATCCCAAATAGCAAGATCTTGGAATGGCCGGGTCTAGCAGGCTCAAATCTATTTTGTCTCTAAAACAAATATAGTAAAATTTTGATTTACAAATTACATTCTTAAAGTACAAATAATTAGATACAATGTAAGGTAAAATCATATTGAAATATGTTTATATGATGAAAAACTTTGGACCTCTTTATAAGCAATATGCACGACCAGAGGAGTGTACGATTTGACATAAGTAGTTAAAGTTTATATAGAGGAGAAGTGCAGGAAGCTCTGAATGTGAAATCTCGCAGCTGACGTTATAGAGCAAAAAGTTTTTTTTTATTAGCTTGAGTGACGAAACGAGTAGGTCGCTTGCTTGAAGGTAAAGCGGTGGTACCAACCCAGACAGCTTCTCACATACGAGGGACCTACCACCTTGTAAATATATTTTGTTAAAAAGTTTATATAGATGACTTCTTTCAAATGTGTAAGCATTTTAACTTACAAAAATACAGGTTCATGCCCAAACATTGTTTCTTCAATTATAAGATAATAATTCGAACAGTTGCTAGGTCCTCTAGAGGCTTGCAATCTGTTGACCTGGAAGAACAAATATATTAATAGTTTATAGTAGACGCCGACTAAGAAGCAGGTCTCCTGAGGGTAAGGGACGTCCATCGCACATTTAGGAGGTCTCGGTTTTGAAAAGAGCTGGTACATAAGTACCTACTTACTGTAAGTTGTATGTAATGACCCTAAAATATGACCACACCTTTCTGTAACACGTTGTATACACCCATCGATCACACACAATATAGTGTGTAAGTGGGCCGACATGTTAGGCCCAAAGCCAAACTAATCTGCACGTGATACACTCGGTTGATTAACGGATGAGGCAACGGCGAAATTTGGTTCCCGTTGCGGGTTGTGGGGCTCAGATGGAGGGTCGCCCCACATAAGTAAGCTTTAAGATGCAATTCTTGTGTCTTGAACTACTACGAATTTCCGCTCACATTTACGGTTCAGTAGATAGAGCCCTTGAAAGATAGGACACTGCGTAATCTTAATATTAGGGTTCAGTTAGCATTCATTGGGTATGGAACCCTAAAAAAGAGATCTTTTTTCAAAGACTGGACAGGCAGTGGCGATTCCTCTGGTATTCTGGGGATCATGGGCATCATCGGCACCACGCGTGTTGGTAAGGGTCACGTCCGATCAATAACAATACCAACACGAAACCTCTCAACTTCAAATTACAAAGTACTGCAGGGCATTGCACTGCGATCATCAGGCTGCATCTGTCTTTTATCGTCTGTATCACGGTGAATGCTCTGAAGAATTGTTTGACCTTATTCCTTCCTCATCTTTCCTTAACAGAACCACGCGTGCTGGCTTGCGAAACCATAGCTTCGTGGTCTCTTCCATCTCGGCTCGGACCAAGAGGTTCGTAAAATCTTACTTCTGTCGGACCATAAAGCTATGGAATAGCTTGCCGGCGCACGTGTTTCCTCCTTCCTATAATATGGGATCCTTTAAACGGAGTGTGAAGAAGCAACTAATTCTGCCGATCTGCGATAGATTCAGTATCTATCGTTGGTCGACAATATTCATGGATTGCGCTACACTTACCATCAGGTGTAGCGTAGTCACTTTGCCGAGCCAGGATAAAAAAAAGGCATTCTGAGATATTTCATAATACTTAGTTATTTATTTTTAGCCTTCAGTCTTTCTTACATAAACCGCTGAAAAAAAAACAAAGCAGGTTCTCAATTCGATACGTGCGTACATTCCTTTCTTTTAATGTATAAACATGTATTTTCAAACAGTGACAATTTTGATGAATCTCTCTTAATCCCAAAGTTAGTCTAATTTAAATTTGAAGAAAAATTTCCACTGCTTAAATCAGTAATGTAAGACTAAAAATTTGTTACTTATGCACCGATTTTAATAATAGTTTTGTTAAATAAAAGTAGTATAAAAAACCACTTAACAAAAACAAAACCAACTCAAAAAACTAAAAAATATTGCAGTTGCAGTATCGTCGCTGACATTGATACCACCGATTCAGAATAGGTTATATTTATTTTCAGTGTTTTTGAGTTGTTTTCATTTTTTCTATATTATTTATATTTATTAATATGTTGAACTATAAATGTATGTACTTACGGTGGAGAAAATAATGAAAAATCCGATAATATTTTTCATAATTGCAGTTATAACAGTTACAAGCACTGACGTTTTATCGGACCTGACTTTGTATGACAACTGAGCTGAAGAATTCAGATTACCACGCAGCGTTCATCAAGGATGTTTCCTCTTATAAATATTGTTGACATGTACATTGTAAATGACTAGATTCCTACCAAACTAATTAATATTATGCTTTGAAATAAGTTACTGTGTAAATGATTACGTCCATTGTATTCTATTTTTATTTATATGCTATTTTTATCCTACTATTATTATTGTAAACTATCGAATGAATAAACACGCAAGTCCACACATCGAACATAATGTAATGCTTGCGAAGAAAAAGATTGCGTGCTGCCTCTTGCAAAGATCGCGAGTTGACAACCTAGTTTTTACAATATTCTAGGTAACGACACATCACATAGCCCGAAAAGGTTTGAAGGCACATAAAACCAAGTCATATAGAAATTACAATACTTGGCGCTACCTATTCACAGAGCAAACACTTAAAATACAATGACATTATATTATAGTACAAAACTAAATGTGTCGCCAACAATTATTAATATGAAAGTTAGGATGTTTGTGAATTTGGATGTTTGTTAGGTGATCACACACCTTGACGCCTGGATGGTTTTGAATAAAGTAGTATTCTTGAATATTGCAGTAGAGTATAGAGCCCGTTTTATCAAGTACATGCAGATAGGATTGAGCGCAGAAAAGAAAAGATTTTTGTATCAACTAAATTACTCGGACAACAAATGCCGTATTTTGAACTGAGGGGCTAGCACGGAAAACTATCGAAATCGTAATGTAAAGGTATCGAGGGCTCGATAGATAATTCCTTAAATATCATTAGTCTATATTCCATATAAATTAGTTTCTTTTACGTACGATAGAGGCGCTGTACTAAAATCTCATAGAAATTGTTGTCGATTACAGCTCGAATAACTTTTCGCAAGTTTCCGTGCTAGCCCCTCTGCTAAGTATTTTATATCTAATTTCAGTCATTATAAAATGAAATCTCTAAGCGCGCGGAGAATAACTTTAGATTTAATGTTCCTTTTTAACCGACTTCAAAAAAGGAGGAGGTTCTCCCTTCGGCGCGATTTTTTTTTCCTTTTTTTATGTATGTACATCAATTTCTCCGCCAATTGTGGACCGATTTTGTAGTTTTTTTTCATTCAATAGACTTGTAGGGAAGGACTATTTCCTACTTGTAATTAAGACTCTTCAAGACTGGAATCACGTATATATTTATTTGCAAAAATGCTCTAATTTTATTTACATATTATACACATGAAATATTACAATGTGAGCTATTTACACGTTTCCCAACCGACCAATCAGAGTGGATCTTGAGGTTTCCTGCGCATTCCGTGTGGTGGCGCTAGAGCTGCGAGGCGCGAGTTCCCCTCGCGCCCCCGCGCGTGATCGTTGCTACGCGACGCGCGCGGTCCGGCGGCGGCTCAGGTATAAATATACCGAGCCAGTGCAGCTCGTCCATTTTGGCGCGATCCGACCTGCAGTACACATCTCCCCAGCAAGAGTGTTGTCGCCGTGTGCGTACTTCAGCGACGTGGAACCGTCGACTGCTTCGGGCTCCGCTGCATGTACTGCACGCAACTTGTGATGTCGTTTTCACGGCACACTCGTTGATTCTTGTTTCTAAGCTTCACGACTTCTTGTTTCTTAACGGCAGACGTCAAAAGTGTGGGGGTGTGTGTGTCTAATAAATGTGTTATGTATTGCATGTGTATCTGTTATTTACTAACTGCTTTTCTAAATGTTGGTTATGGTATGGTTTTGGTCGGTAATGGGTATGGTATGTGGTATAATTATGGTAATGGTAATGGTGTAAGTATGTAGTGAATGTAAGTGTAAGTGTGGTCGTGACGCCACAGTACTCCCCCCTAAGCGAAGCGTACAGAGGGTCTTACCGGGCGTCCCGATCGAGTGACGTAGGGCTGCTTCGATGGCGGCGGTGCTACCTCAGTCGGTCGCGGCGTAGTCTTCGCTGGTACGGACGGTCGGTTGTGCGCTGCAGTAGTTGAAAAGTCCTCTGCATTGTACAAGTGTGCCGGTTTCAGTCTGTCGATGGACACGACGGTAGTGCGAAGTGGTAACTGCACCTTGAATGTTTTTCCACTGCGTTCTAACACTTCGTAGGGTCCGTCGTACAGCGGTACCAGAGGGCTGCGTACTGTGTCGTTGCGGATGAAGACATGGCTGCACGTTGCAAGTTCTTTATAAACGAACGTATTCTTGCTTGAGGCATAAGTTCTCTGAACGGGTGATAACGATGCCATTGTTTCGGTCAGTCGACGAATGAATTCGGTGTCATCCATTTTCGGCTGTGTAGGCACGAAAAAATCTGACGGAACTCGTAGAGTGCATCCGTAGGTCATCACTGCAGGACTTATATTATTGTCACGTAGGGCTGTGCGTAGGCCGAGTAACACGGTCGGCAACTCTTCGCTCCAGCGTGCGTTTGCGCTTCTTGCCATGAGCGCGGACTTAAGTGAGCGATGCCATCGCTCGATTTGGCCATTTGCCTGTGGGTGAAATGCCGTTGTTCGTATACGTTCAACCCCAAACTTCTTCATAAGCGCGTTGAATAGCGCGGACTCGAACTGACGACCTTGGTCGGTCGTGATTCGTAGTGGGCAGCCAAATCGGGATATCCATCCTTCATGCAATGCTTGAGCCACGGTTTCGGCAGTTATGTCGCGAGTAGGTATGGCTTCCGGCCACTTCGTGCAACGATCGATCATGGTGACGCAGTACTTGTATTCGTTTGATGCAGGTAGCGGTCCAACTATGTCCATGTGAACGTGCTCGAATCTGGCTGACTGCGGGAATTCGCCTAACGGACTGTTGACGTGTCTGTGAACTTTCGCGCGTTGACATCCGATGCAAGCTTTTGTCCACACTCCAATGTCCTTGTTCATGGAAGGCCAGAAAAATTTTGAGGTCACGATCTTCCTTGTCGTTCTGACACCTGGGTGGCTTAATTCGTGTTGCGCTTTGTAAGCAGCAAAACGATAAGCGATCGGTAGGTACGGTCGCGGGCTTGCCGACGATGTCTCACATGTCAGAGGTCGTTGAACTCCCGGTAACGTGATTGTTGCGAACTTCAAGTTTGGTTTCGATTTTAATTGGTCCAACACGTTGTCAGCGTCTTGATCTTCGGCCAATTGATTGTAGTCAATGAGAGAAAAAATTTCTATGGTTTCTATTCGAGACATGGCATCAGCTGCGTGATTTCGATCACCGTGAATATATTTAATATTCGAACAGAATTGACTAATGAAATGTAACTGACGCTCTCTTCTAGGTGTGTCACTGCTGCTCGGAGATTTCGTAAGTGCATGCGACAGAGGTTTGTGATCGGTCCATATTGTGACGTCGTTACCTTCTATAAGCCGACGGAGGTGTTTAACAGCTGTGTAGATCGCTAATAATTCGCGATCGTATACACTGTACCGACGTTGTGTTTCACTCATTGTTTTCGAGAAAAATGCAAGTGGCTTCCACACGTCGTCAACCTTCTGTTGGAGAACAGCGCCTATGCTCTTGTCGGAGGCGTCGGTCATTAGACACAGTGGAGCGTTTGGTATCGGATGCGTTAGCGTAGTGGCCTCGAGAATGCTTTGGCGGCATTTCTCAAAGGCGGCGTTAGCTTCGGGTGTCCAAACAATTGCGGTCTTGTCATTTTTCTTGCGATTCTGTAGGTATTTATTCAATTCATGTTGATGTTCCGCTTGATGGGGTAGGCAGTCACGATAAAAATTTATCATCCCAAGAAATCTTCTTAATTCTTGAACGGTTTGTGGCTTGGGGTAACTTGATATTGCTTTCGTTCGTTCTTCAGTAGGTTTGATTCCGGCGTGACTGACTTCGTAACCCAAAAATTTAATTGTTTCTTTGCCGAATTCACATTTGTCGATGTTAAGTGACACTCCGTAGGTATTGAGGCGTTCCAGGACCAACTCGAGATGTCGTCTGTGTTCTTCGGGATTCTTCGAGTGCACCAGTAAATCATCGACGAAACAAAAAACAATGTCGTCTAGACCGCGTAGCACTTCATGCATGAACCGCTGGAAGGTTTGACCAGAGTTGCGTAAGCCAAACGTCATGCAGTTAAATTCGAAGAGACCAAACGGAGTTATGATGGCTGTCTTCGGTGCATCTTCTTTCTTGATCGGGATCCAGAAGTAAGCCATTTTGAGATCCAGTTTTGAGAATATTGTTTTTCCGTGTAGTTGGTAGGTGAAATCTTGAATACGCGGTATCGGATATCTGTCGGGAACTGTAACAGCGTTGAGACGTCTGTAATCGCCACATACTCGTAGCGAGCCGTCTTTCTTCTTAACCACGTGTAATGGACTGGCCCACGGACTCTTTGATGGTTGACAGATGCCCATACTGATCATGTTCTCAAATTCTTGCTTCGCAGCTTTGTACTTGTCTGGCGGTAACGGACGAGGTCTTGAGAAAATGGGTGGACCCGTTGTTTCTATATGATGGGTCACATCATGTTTTGCAGGTGACTTCAGTGACATCGGTCGAAGTACGTCTGGGAATTTCGCCAAGATGTCATGGTAGGCGTGGTCCCTGTTGAGTGTGTAGACAGCTGGATCGGAGTTCTTGATCTTGATCGCATTAATTGTCAGTTCTGTAACGCTGTCGATCAGTTTACGGCGATGCAAATCGATTATCAGCTTATGATGTCGTAAAAAGTCAGCACCCAGTATTGAGGTTTTCACGTCAGCGATTACGAATGTCCACTTGAAACTGCGACGTAGACCTAAGTTGAGTTCTAATGTTCGCTCTCCATAGGTACGTATCGGCGTGTTGTTTGCGGCGAATAGCTGGTATGACGTGTTTGAATTCGACTTGTCGCTTCTCTTAACTGCAAGCACTGATATATCTGCTCCAGTGTCTACGAGGAATCGTTCCCGCGTACGGACGTCGACGACGCACAGGCGGTGACTAGTGAGGGGGACATCGATACCCGCCACGATCGATGTCGATTCTAGTTTAACTTCTTAGAGCAGGGTGATTCGCATCTTTTTGCTTTATCACCGAATCTGTAGTGGTAGCGGCATACCCAGTCTTTATCACCCGGTTTGATCTTCTTGGCATCGTGGTCGGCCGGCGAACGAGCGCGTGAGCGGGAACGACGACGAGAGTGAAAGGGACGGCGATAATGTGTCCGTTCGGTGTGTCGCTCGGCGCGCAATTCAGCGATTTCGATGGACAGTTTTTCAAGTTGTTTGGCCATCAATTCCATTTGTAAATTCTGCATGCCGGAGTTGTTTGGTGAGGTAACGCAAGCTACTGTTGGGCCAAGGTCTTGCTGTTCCATTATTTTGTCCGCCATTTCCGCAAGCTTGTCGAGAGATCGTTCGGTTGTTACGGCTAGTATGCTGCGGACTTGCTGTGGAATCTGTCGCAGCCATATGTGCGTGAGAGCTTCGTCTGTCAACATGTTGCGGCTTAAATCGCGCATTCGACGGAGGAGTTGGCTGGGTTTTTGCTCGCCGAGTTCTAAACCGCCAAGAAGCTTCTCCAGTTGACTATTTGCAGATTCTTGATATATCGCTATTAATCTGTCCTTCAGCTTAGTGAATTTGTTTCCTGACGTGGAGTCGAGGATTATGTCGCCGATCTGGTCGATATCCTTCGAGTCTAATGCTGGGATGGCAAGCTCGAATTTTTGTTCCTCGCCTAGCTTCTGGGGAGCGACGACGGCTTCAAATTGGGCGAACCATAGGCGCGGATTTTGACGCCAAAATTGTGGAATTCGCGCTTGAAGCGATACGGCGGCGACGTGACGGACCTCTTGATTTTCCTCCTGCATGATTCTGCGGGAAAATTCTTCGGCGGGCAGGAATTCGTTCTCGACGAACAGCGGATTTTCTGGAAACCGGGCAGGGATTCAGTCTTCAGAAGGCTTTTTTTTCTTTTTTCTTCAGCCGGTGGTCACCAATTGTAGGGAAGGACTATTTCCTACTTGTAATTAAGACTCTTCAAGACTGGAATCACGTATATATTTATTTGCAAAAATGCTCTAATTTTATTTACATATTATACACATGAAATATTACAATGTGAGCTATTTACACGTTTCCCAACCGACCAATCAGAGTGGATCTTGAGGTTTCCTGCGCATTCCGTGTGGTGGCGCTAGAGCTGCGAGGCGCGAGTTCCCCTCGCGCCCCCGCGCGTGATCGTTGCTACGCGACGCGCGCGGTCCGGCGGCGGCTCAGGTATAAATATACCGAGCCAGTGCAGCTCGTCCATTTTGGCGCGATCCGACCTGCAGTACACATCTCCCCAGCAAGAGTGTTGTCGCCGTGTGCGTACTTCAGCGACGTGGAACCGTCGACTGCTTCGGGCTCCGCTGCATGTACTGCACGCAACTTGTGATGTCGTTTTCACGGCACACTCGTTGATTCTTGTTTCTAAGCTTCACGACTTCTTGTTTCTTAACGGCAGACGTCAAAAGTGTGGGGGTGTGTGTGTCTAATAAATGTGTTATGTATTGCATGTGTATCTGTTATTTACTAACTGCTTTTCTAAATGTTGGTTATGGTATGGTTTTGGTCGGTAATGGGTATGGTATGTGGTATAATTATGGTAATGGTAATGGTGTAAGTATGTAGTGAATGTAAGTGTAAGTGTGGTCGTGACGCCACAGACTTTAGCTGCAATGTGGTCCCGTATAAATTTGGTTAAGACCTGATGACGGGAACGGAGAAAAAAAAACTCCTGAACGGACAAAAGCACACTTGTCGCGTGTTATTGTATTGGAATTTACATGCTATTGCTCTCTTGAGCTTTTAGAAAACGTGCAAATATATATTCCTCGCCCTAGTAGCCGCCTAATAAACAGAAAAACATTTATACTGCCTCATTTACAAGGTGGTATGTCCCTCGTTTGCGAGAGACCGGCTGGGTTGATACCACCGCTTTGTCTATTTCTGCCGCCAAGCAACAGTGTGTAAGCACTGTTGTGTTCCGGTGTGAAGGACATTGAAGCCAGTGTAATTACTGGGCATTATGAGACTTAATACCTTATGTCTCGGGGTGACGAGCGCAGTCCAGTGTCATGCAGTGCTTTATTTAAAGTTCTGTGGGGCGTTGCTTCTGTTTATGAGCAGGCGTGGCGCTTACCATCAGGCGAGCGTCCTGCACGTCTCGTCATTAAATCTATTAAAAAAAAAAAAACATAGTGTAACTAATATAGGTCTTTCTTCGCCAATATCCTGCATGGTATCTTTTACCAACTCCGTTCGTAGCGGTATAGATTTCTTTACGGGTTCTGTAGACCCAATAAAATCTTAGCTCAGAGATAATAAAAAAATATCTTTCGCCTTAACTCACATTACAATGTTTTGTCTTCCGTGAATTATTATGCATGATGGAGTCGCATTCTAGTAGATGTCAATCCAATGGATTGTATTTTAACATTATATTTATATTATGTTAGATTGTAGATCTGGAGGCCAATTCTCGTAATTTTAAATGTTCAAAATATCATTCCGATCTAGTCTCAGCGTCAAGAAAGTTGCAAATGGCATTCTCTTAAACCAATAATCAACGTCAAATGCACCTAGCATTAGCAGTAGCATTATACCGTTTTGGCTTCTTTCAACTTTTATTCTACATTCAATCTCATTACGATCTATGTTCACATTTGACATTGATTATTGGTTTAAGAGAATGCCATTTGCAACTTTCTTGATGCTGAGACTAGATCGGAATGATATTTTGAACATTTAAAATGACGAGAATTGGCCTCCAGTTTTGTGAATAATATTTAAAAAAAAGTTGACACGCAGGTATACCATGACCAGGATAAGGGCATAGGCTTCTTTTTACCCCGGAACTGGACATTCACGTGGGCGGAGCCGTGAGCAAAAGCTAGTAGATAATAATTCCTGTTGGAGAGTTTTTCGAATAAAATAGGCGAGCATGACTTCTCAGCCCTTGACCATCCCTTTCCTTTAAGATCAGCAATGCCTAGATGATTCTTCTGGTTTTATGGATGTTTATGGGCGGCGGAAATCACTTACTATCAGGTGACCACTTGCTCGTTTGCCTGTCTATGCTATAAAAAACTACAAAATAGGTGGTACGCTGATCACTAAAAAAATAAGAACCATCTCAATTTAAGCAGCTTTCGCACAAAAAACTGCATTAATTAGGTGCTAGGTGTTGTATAATATATGTCAGCATGATTTATTCTATGCACACATTTCATTGATTGTCTTTGGTTATAGTTGGTAAAATGAACATACGTTTTTTTATGAGTAAGCGTATTTTATTTAATATACAACAATAGGTACCCTATTTAAAGTCAGAAGGAATTAGATATCTCAAATGAAGGACGAAACCAAACTAAATCCAAATTAAATAATTTTTATTTTACTTCGGTTTCAATTCAAAGTTAATCTTTCACGAACGGTTAGGCAGAGGTACATATAGCGCGCTCAGGATTCGCAGAACGTATTTCCGTTCCATGATGTGGTAGGTGATGGGGCTATTTTTTTTTAATTATTTGGAAAACATAAAATATACAATTTGTTCTATATTCCTTTTTAATATCGTCAAGTGACTTGCTCCATGTTAATGTATTTTATTCCCAAGCCGCACGAGGACGACAAGCAGCAGCACGATGAGAAGGGATCCCACCGCGGCGCCCAGCATCCACGACAGCTCCAACCCGGCCAGACTGAAAAGTGAACATAAACGTCACGCATCAACATTCCAACTTTATTTTCACCAGCTTTTGCTCGCGGCCTCACCCGCGTGAATATCCTTTTCCTAATGAAATGAAAATATTTATTGAATCCATAAAATGTTATGAATCATATAGATTCAGTAAAATTTTAACTCTACCGCCAGTTCGGAATGCTGTTTCGTTAAAGAAGAACGGACAAGAAATTCTAATGTTGCTCTTATCAAAATTCATTTACAATATTTGCTCTACGATAATACAATTAATTTTGAATAGAGTTAGAACAGCTCAATTTATGTCAATGAGGAACATTATAAAGTAAAATAATGAAATTATAATAATTATTGCGCATGATCCTCATGAGTACGATGAATAAATTAATACTACGAAGATGCTGAAAAGCTGCTCAAACCAACATCAACTAACAGAACTTTGAGTTGACATCGCTGTTAAATCAATTCGAGTTGCTGAAACGTTATTTAGTGAAAAAAAGATCTCTCTTTAGTACCGTTTGACATACGATTTTTCATATTAATTTGAATGTTATGTTAGCTTACATGTGTGTCAAATCAAAGGCGTTGATCACGCTTCTAGCAACTCAATTTCGACTTGACATGAGATTTGACATTTGATTAGTTAATTCAACATTGATCAGCCTTTCAGAAATCAGGCGATAATACTCGTATAGAGACAACATACGAGAGTATTTTTCCGTCATACGAGAGTATTGGACAACGATATTTCAAAAGTGGTTTGGATCGAGTCAACTAACTTGATTGATGAATCAACTTCTTCTTGCCGGTAGCAGGGGTGTCCATCGGCACACATACATGTATTATCCTTAGTACAATTACTGATGCATGAGTTGCAGTCCACTCTGTAAACATACATGGTGATTATTAGGACCACAGATAATATAGTAGATAACATATACATCGATATAGATTGATACTAGATGATATATTATACTATGTAGATTGATGATATAAGCAGTGATAGCTCAGTAGGGAGTGGTATGGACTGTCGAGACGAAAGTCGCAGGTTCGAAACCAATCCTAAGAGCACACACCTAAGTTGACCTGACTTTTCTAATTTATGTGTATTAATTGTTAATTATCGCTTATTATTATAGTACAGATAATAATTCAAATGTAGTACAGACAGACAACCATATAGACAGACGCATAGATAGACAGAGAGACAGGTGACGTAGGCTCTGTAATTCCGGATTCCGTTGTTACCTTTTGAGTACAAAACCCTAAAAGAAACCTACTACAATTTCAATGTTCACGTATAAAGTTGTACTCACGGGTTGCTGACACATGTATCGTTCTCCAGCTCGTATCCAGGGTTGCAGATACAGTTCCCGTGCAGATCACAGGCGCCGTGATCACATGGTCCAGCACATTCTTTATAACAAACGCTTGGGGTTGTCAAATTTTTCGTATATCCTTCCATACAAGTGCAAGTGTCAGGGAGAGTGCATTGACTGTTCACGCAAGCATCGGAGCAGACCGGAGCGCAAGCTCCCTGCGTCATGTTGTACCCACGGTGGCATCGGCACTCCTCAGGAGCGACGCAATCTCCATTCACGCAAACCTTACAGTGCGGCTTGCATACGTTTTGAGCTTTCGTTACCTCATATTTTGGCCAACATTTACAAACTCCGGGCGCGACACACGTTGAGTTAACGCAATTCGGATCACAAATAGGATCGCAAGTGTATTTATCTTCCAAACTCAGAGTGTAATTTTTTACACAAGAGCATACTTCGGGCTTCGAGCAGATACCGTTCTGACAAGGTTTACTACATTTTGGCTTGCATGTGCCATTCATTCTAACGTGTCCGGGATGACATTTACAGTTATTTGGTTCTATGCAATCACCATTATCACAATCATTGCATCTAGGTTTGCAAGTCCAGTTTCTTTCCGTCGTTTCATATCCTGCAAGGCAAGAGCACGTGTTCGGAGAAACACAGGAAGCGTTCACACATTTTGGTTCGCAAATTGGCAAACAATTAAATTTATCGTTTGGATCCAAGTCGTGACTTTCATTACACTGGCATTTATTAGGCTCGACGCATGTACCACTCATGCATGATCTTTCGCAGACTGGCTCGCACATTCCGTCTCTTTTCTCATACCCTGCGTGGCATTCACAATCACTGGGAGCTACGCACTCCCCATGAGTGCAGTTCGTGCAGACTGGCTCGCACATTCCGTCTCTCTTCTCATACCCTTCGTAGCATTTACAATCATCGGGAGCTAAGCAGTCCCCATGAGTGCAGTTCGTGCAGACTGGCTCGCACATTCCGTCTCTCTTCTCATACCCTTCGTGGCATATACAATCATCGGGAGCTACGCAGTCCCCATGAGTGCAGTTCGTGCAGACTGGCTCGCACATTCCGTCTCTCTTCTCATACCCTTTGTGGCATTTACAATCATCGGGAGCTACGCAGTCCCCATGAGTGCAGTTCGTGCAGACTGGCTCGCACATTCCGTCTCTCTTCTCATACCCTTCGTGGCATTTACAATCATCGGGAGCTACGCAGTCCCCATGAGTGCAGTTCGTGCAGACTGGCTCGCACATTCCGTCTCTCTTCTCATACCCTTTGTGGCATTTACAATCATCGGGAGCTACGCAGTCCCCATGAGTGCAGTTCGTGCAGACTGGCTCGCACATTCCGTCTCTCTTCTCATACCCTTTGTGGCATTTACAATCATCGGGAGCTAAGCAGTCCCCATGAGTGCAGTTCGTGCAGACTGGCTCGCACATTCCGTCTCTCTTCTCATACCCTTCGTGGCATATACAATCATCGGGAGCTACGCAGTCCCCATGAGTGCAGTTCGTGCAGACTGGCTCGCACATTCCGTCTCTCTTCTCATACCCTTTGTGGCATTTACAATCATCGGGAGCTACGCAGTCCCCATGAGTGCAGTTCGTGCAGACTGGCTCGCACATTCCGTCTCTCTTCTCATACCCTTGGTGGCATTTACAATCATCGGGAGCTACGCAGTCCCCATGAGTGCAGTTCGTGCAGACTGGCTCGCACATTCCGTCTCTCTTCTCATACCCTTTGTGGCATTTACAATCATCGGGAGCTACGCAGTCCCCATGAGTGCAGTTCGTGCAGACTGGCTCGCACATTCCGTCTCTCTTCTCATACCCTTCGTGGCATTTACAATCATCGGGAGCTACGCAGTCCCCATGAGTGCAGTTCGTGCAGACTGGCTCGCACATTCCGTCTCTCTTCTCATACCCTTTGTGGCATTTACAATCATCGGGAGCTACGCAGTCCCCATGAGTGCAGTTCGTGCAGACTGGCTCGCACATTCCGTCTCTCTTCTCATACCCTCCGTGGCATTCACAATCACTGGGAGCTACGCAGTCCCCATGAGTGCAGTTTGTGCAGAATGGCTCGCACACTCCGTCTCTCTTCTCATACCCTGCGTGGCATTCACAATCACTGGGAGCTACGCAGTCCCCATGAGTGCAGTTTGCGCAGACTGGCTCGCACATTCCGTCTCTCTTCTCATACCCTGCGTGGCATTCACAATCACTGGGAGCTACGCAGTCCCCATGAGTGCAGTTTGTGCAGAATGGCTCGCACACTCCGTCTCTCTTCTCATACCCTGCGTGGCATTCACAATCACTGGGAGCTACGCAGTCCCCATGAGTGCAGTTTGTGCAGAATGGCTCGCACACTCCGTCTCTCTTCTCATACCCTGCGTGGCATTCACAATCACTGGGAGCTACGCAGTCCCCATGAGTGCAGTTTGTGCAGAATGGCTCGCACACTCCGTCTCTCTTCTCATACCCTGCGTGGCATTCACAATCACTGGGAGCTACGCAGTCCCCATGAGTGCAGTTTGTGCAGAATGGCTCGCACACTCCGTCTCTCTTCTCATACCCTGCGTGGCATTCACAATCACTGGGAGCTACGCAGTCCCCATGAGTGCAGTTTGCGCAGACTGGCTCGCACATTCCGTCTCTCTTCTCATACCCTGCGTGGCATTTACAATCATCGGGAGCTACGCAGTCCCCATGAGTGCAGTTTGCGCAGACTGGTGAGCATTTCCATTTATTTATTTTAAAGAAACCCTCGTGGCAGTAGCAGACGTTGGGATCAACACACGCAGCGTTCTCGCAAGGGGGGTCGCATGTGGGACTGCATGTGTAATTGTTTATCTTTGTGTACCCATCATTACATTTGCATACATCTGGCGCCGAGCAAGTTCCGTTGACGCATTTGGTGCATCTAGGCTTACACTCTATAGGGTCGTTGTAGTAGCCTGTGGGACAGTGCGGCGCGCAGTGAGTGCTGTTGATGTTTATAAACCCTTCGTCGCAGGTACAAGTGTCCATGTCAGTGCAGCTGCTGTAGGAGCCACAAGCTGGTGCGCACACGGGCTGGAAGCATACACCATTGCGCAGCCGCAGCGGGAGCTCGCAACGACAATCATTTGGACCTACACAGGTCCCGTTTACGCAGCTTGGATGACAAATCGGCTGACACATATCATCAGAATGGGATTTCTTTTCGATATACTCCCAGCCGTGGTCACATTTCAGTATTGATGTGTTGTATATTTCGATCTGCAATTTAAATATATATTTTATATCTACTGCCTCGGTGGCGCAGTTGTAATCCGTACGCGTTACGACTGAGGTTGACGCTGAGGTCTCGAGTTCGATCCTCGTATCGGGTAAAAGTGATATTGGATTTTTCTATTATGAAATGCTCACTATCAGTCCAGAATTTGGAATTGTGCCCAGTATAGCGATAGGCTCGCCCCTTATCACATCATGGACGGAGATACGCTCGGCGAAATATGGGTGTACTGGATACATGTATGTACGAGTTATACTACCGAAACCTGAATGTGATTGAGCACGGGTATAAAATAGTATGTTACACACATAGTTGTTGAGCTCAGGGTCAATCAAGCCATTCTAAATATATATTGGTACATGATTTACATACACACTTATGCCTGTAACCCTGAAGGGGTAGGCAGAGGCAGTAAACCCAAATTTCGCCGAGCTTATTTCCATCACGTGGTATGATAGGGGGCGAGCCTATAACCATATCGTGCAGAATTTCAAACTCTGGGCTGATACTGAGCATTCCGCAATAGAAAAACCCAATATCACTTTTACCCGACCTGGGTATCGAACCTGAGACCTTACCACAGCAGTTGTTCCTACCACGCACGCATTACAACTGCGCCATCGAGGCAGTCACATGATTAGACACGAGGTACATTATTTGCATTTATTAAATTATTTATTATAAATCCTATTTTTTTTTGTTTATTTGAGTGACGAAACGAGCCGGTCTCTCACTTATTGGCAAGCGCCACGTCTGCCCATAAACAGAAGCAACACCACACAGAACTTTGAGTTACAAAGCACTACATGGCATTGGACTGTGCTCGTCACCCCGAGACATAAGATATTTAGTCTCATAATGCCTAGTAATTTCACTGGCATCAATGCCCTTCCAACCGGAACACAACAGTGCTCATACCCTGTTGCTTGGCGGGAGAAATAGACAAAGCGGTGGTACCAACCCAGACAGCCTCTCGCCTACGAGGGACCTACCACCTTGTTATTGAAACTCATGCGCTCATAGCAAGCTATGCTTTGCTATATGTTAATTTGTAGTTTACCAAAATATACTTACAGTTTTCACAATACACGATGGATTACCTTCACAATCATGCCAACTTATATTCGACCAACTTTTGGTTTTTCTGTAAAAAAAAAACAAATTTAATAATAATATTGACTTCTAAGGCACTTGTGTCTGATTCTAATCAAAGTAGTGTATAATAAATAATGTATATCAAATTAATTAACATTGACAAAGACTCTGAGGTTGTTAACTAGATGCGTGGTTAAAAGCAAGTTCAAAGCAAGATGTACGCGACAGATGTTCTAAAGACCTTCGTGTCAAATTCAACACCCAGGCTACAATTAGGTTGGCCACTAATTTAATAAGAATCCAAAGAATATGAAAAAGATGTTAAGACAAATAGACAAATTTTGCGTTTGTGTGTGGCAGTAAAAAAGACGAAAAATCTGTCCACAAATATGGGGTCCTTTCGTTTATGTTTTCTTTTCTTTCTAACTATAGTTTTATTACTTTCGTCGCATCCTAGTTATACACTTCCAGCATAGGCTGAAACGAGCAAGTGGATCACCTGATGGTAAGTGATCTATTACCCATGAACACCTACAATATCAGAAAGAATCATGGACGCGTTACCAACCTTAAAGGGAAGGGATATTTATAGGATTGAGGAGGGGGGCGGGAACTTGAGTTCCGGATATCTATTTGAATGCAATCGACGCGACGTTGCGAAAACGTGTAATAAATTTCTATAGATGTTTCGCTACCGCAGCGTGCTCATACATTTTTAACAGCTGTAAACGGTTTTGTCTACAGGATGAATAGGCCGGCTCGACCGGCTTATTACCACTTGCTCTTGCGTTTCGCATGGTGACTGAGATATTTGGACGCCCAAATCTCTTTCCTCTTCTCAATCATCTCATTCTTCTAAGGTGGGCAATGTGTCTATGATTCTTCAGGTACTGTGGATGTTCATGGGCGATGGAAATCACTCACCAACAGATGGCTACCCACTTGCTCGCTAACCAGCCTCTGCTATAAAAAAATATATTTTTAAAGGATGATAACAACAGAAGAGGTTCTCAATTTATTTATTACAGTATCAATTTAATCTTATCAGGATTTACACTCAATCCGATATAGATTGTTATACAATTTAAATACAGATTAATACACATTATGCAGTCGATAAATTGTGAAAATTTCTATAGTTACCTTTACGAATTCCGCCAATGAACAATCAAAGATATCATTTGTCTGTGTATAAAACGTGTTACAGAACGGTGTGGTCAAATTTAAGCAACATATAATGTACTATGCAAATATTTACCTCCCGCAGTACCAACTACAATTGCATTGTTAGGACATAAATAAAGTGAATACCTATTTTCTTTATAAGTGATATAAAATCGATCATTATATTCGACTTTCAACTTTGAACATTAAATGATATACAATTGACCTTTTGTCCCCGAATCTGGCGTAGCGGTATCATATGTTTTTTTTATGGCATAGGCCAGCAAACGAGCAAGTGGGCCACCTGATGGTAAGCGATCTCCACCGCCCATGTACGCCCACAATACCAAAAGAATCATGGGTGCGTTGCCGACCTTAAAGGAAAGGGATAATTAAGGAATTGGGAAGGGGAGGGTGTTTGGGCCCCCGGATACCCCACTCACCGTACGAAACGCAGCAGCAAGCTGCTACTTTACGCCGGTTTTCTGTGAGACCCGGTGGTAATGACCCGGATGAGCCGGCCCATACATGCTGTAAACAAAAGTGTCTACAGCGTGCCTCTACCACTCATAAAATTAATTAAATAAATTATTAATAATTATACCTAAGAGTGACCTAAGAGCCCCCCGAAGACCTCAAATCGTATCGATCTATAACATTATTACCATGTTTAGGTAAACAGCTCGAACGCCTTATCATGCCTCGATTAATTATTCGCCGACCTTACGTTGTACGATAAATTAATAATTCGGTTTTAGGTACTGTAGGTAAATTTTTGGCGCAGCTATGTCGGTTAGAAAATCAATTAGTAATATAAGTATGTTTTAGGGATATTTTTGAATATATCCGGTGCCTTTAATGATTGCTTTGGTGGCGCAGTTGTAATGCGTACGCGTTATGATTGAGGCTAACGCTGAGGTCTCGGGTTCGGGATCCCTGGGTGGGTAAGTGGTGGTTTTTCTATTACGAAATGCTCAATATCAGCCAGGAGTCTGGGATTTGTGCCCGGTATGGCGATAGGCTATCACATCGTGGGACGCAGACACGCTCGGCGAAATGTGGGTCTATTGGTTACACCTCTGCCTACCCCTTAGGGAATAACGGGCATGAGTGCGAATTTAATAATGTTTGGTGGCCAATGTTACTTCTAAAGTAAAAAATCCGAGGTTGCCCTAAGAATATACATTCATATTTTTGGTTGCTCATTAAATGGCTATGCTGATGAGGGCTTCTTGCTAATTCACTCGAATAATAGATCCGGCTTTGAAAATTAAGCAGCAAAGTGATTGGAATTAATCTCAAAATGGGGTGAACGTAACCGTCTAACGTTTGCACCTAAAAAATTCCATTAATTACTTTTTAAAGGGCATTTTAAAAACACCGCCGCGAGTTACTTTTAAAAACGTTTCAAATAAAAGAAAAGAATCGGTTCGAATCGATATATCTAATAGCAGTTTCACGACTTGGTTACAGTTTTACGTCAATATTAAAAAGAACACTCTCGATTAAATTAGCTTTCAAATATAATTAAATGAGAGAGGTGTGGTGTGAGAAAGGATGTAGTGATGAAGATTGAGAAAGGAATACTAAGATGGTTAGGGCATGTAGAGAGGATGGATGAAAGAAGATTGACGAAACAAATATACATGGCGAGTGTGAATGGTACAGTTGGGAGGGGAAGGCTTCGGCGAACTGTCATAGATCAAGTTGGAAATATTCTTGAGAAAGGCCAGGTCCGGAGAACCCTAAACCGACGTATGAAAAACTTAATGAGGCCAAAGAGGTATGCAAGGATCGTAGCAAGAGAAAATTTGTTGTCACTGCCTACCCCTATGGGAAACAGGCGTGAGTCTATGTATGTATATAAAATGACACATATTCAAATCGGTGTATACGTTTCAGCGCTGCAATGCTACAGACATATAGACAGAAAAAGGGGTCCAACTTATATTGTACTTGGGAGTCCTCAATAAAAATTTCGAAGGTATGTGAAGCCTACAAACGCGCATTAGGCCAGCGTGGTGGACTAAGGTCCTAGACCCTCTTAATCGCATGCTCTCGCAGTACTGGGACAGATTTTTTTATATACGTAATAGGTACGCGTCACGCCTGATAGTAAGCGATGATGTGGTCTAAGATGAAGCACGCTTGCCTAGCAAAAAACTATTCACTCGCGACTTGAAGACACCCAGATTATTAGCTGATATTACTACAAAATAATACCAGCCTTGTAAGTTGTATTATATATGTCCCACTGCTGGGCAGTGCCTCCTCTACGAATGAGAGAGGTGAAGCCTTAGTCCACCACGCTGTCTTAATGCGGGTTGGCAGACTTCATATGTCTTCGAAATTGTTAAGGAGAATTCTCAGGTGTTCAAGTTTCTTCATGATTCTTCTTTCACCGTTAAAACATGCGATAATCCCATCGAAATAAGATAACTAGAACGATAAATCTCATATGAATCTGCCAAAAATACGGCTCCACTTACTCACACATGCAAAGGTAATGAATGACACGCAACAAAAATTAATGAACGTTCAAAATCAACTTTATTTAATAAAAGTTAATGTCTAATGTCATGTTAGCCTTTGTGGCGCAGTGGGCGAGAGGCCGGCTGCGAAGCGAGAGGCCGTGGGTTCGATTCCCATACCGAGACAAATGTTTGTCTAATCCACAAATATTTGTTTCGGGTCTGGGTGTTTTGAGACCGCAAGTCCCTTGTAGTTCCTGATACCCACGATACAGGTTAACCTAGTGTGGGGTCAGGACTATATGTGGCTGTTAGGTGTATTTATTTATTTTTATTATTTAAATATTAAATTTCTAAATCGAGATACGCAAAAAATAGACGTATTAAGTGTCAACTAGAGACCATGTTTTTTTTTAGGAATTGACGAATGAACGAGCTGCATATACTTTTATAGCCCCGCCCCCTTTCACAGAGTTTTGGTGGGGTAATTTTTCTGCTTGAGTTACGTTCCTTGTCATCTTATTTCGATGGATAATGCACAATAACTATATACGTAACTTAGAAAAGTCAGAGGTGCATCTTGAGGCTGGTTTCGAACTTATCGCCTCGGCAGTCCGTGCCACGCCGTTGAGTTATTACATACATACGCACTCACGCCTGTAATCCCCGAAGGGGTAGGCAGAGGTGTAACCAGTACACCCACATTTCGCCGAGCGTATTTCCGTCCCTTATGTGATAGGGGGCGAGCCTATCGCCATACCAGGCACAAATTCCAGACTCCGGGCTGATACTGAGCATATCGTAATAGAAAAACCCAATACCACTTTACCCGGCCCGGGGATCGAACCCGAGACCTCAGCGTTGACCTCAATCGTAACGCTTACGCATTACAACTGCGCCACCGGGGCAGTCGTTGAGTTATTGCTGCTTTTATATTACTTAATTAAAATAATAATACAAACAAATAATTACCGTACAACTTTTCTGTGGACACCTTTATCGCTTTCCCTTAAAGCCTGACAGTAAAATATAGCACTTGACGCGATATATATACACACTATTGTGATATTTAAGTGATACATTTTACTCCACAATGTTCACACAGCGGTTTCACAACATTATTCAACTTAGCAAATCGACTTGACTTTATAAAACTGTTAGAGCTTTCCACGCTAATATCATTCATGTGTCATGATGTATTGACGAAGTGTAACTGAGCGTGGTGTAACCCCGGAGTTGTAATATACAGTGTGGTACATTAAGCCGCTTAGTTTAAACACCGACAGTAAGGTTGGTCCAGAACGTGGTAGAAGAACAATAATTACATTTTGCATACTCGTATCGTGTACGATTTTATACCGACGAAAAAACCAAAAATGTTTTCAATCTTATATAATATACCTATATTTTTATGTATGTTCACGTATAAGATAAATGTGGACCAATATGCATGACTCGTTTCAACCAACGAAATAAACGGAGGAGGTTCTCAATTTGACTCTTGTTTTGTATGTATAAATAACCACGCATAACTCCGCCAAATGTGGCCCGATTTGGATGATTCTTTTTTTCATTCGAAAGAGCATAGCTCAAGGTTGGTCCCATTTTTATTTCAAATTCATTCTTTAATTCTATTCAAGAGTGAAATTGGGGATGAAAGATTCAAACTTCGTTATTTATGCACCGATTTTGATCATTCTTTCACTAAAAATAGTGAATTAAAACAAAAATAAAAAAATAACTTCATTCCACCTCTTTTTTTAACGTTGGGAAACCCTTTATGGTACCACCGCCTGGTCGGTTGGAGCGGTTATGACCGACTCCCATAGACTAAAACCCAACACTTGTTCGGTCTCCTCCTCCACCTGCCCATATCCTACTCGCAGTGTGGTCGGCGCAACATGATTTTTACTACGATACAAAAAGATTTGCGTAGTAGATTTTACGACCGATCGGCCGCCTGCTTGACTTCAACCCCTCTGGAGAGAAAGCACCCAGACGCGAAACATATTTTTGTGGATCACACAAACATTTGTCTCGGTGCAGGAATCGAACTCGCGGTCTCATGCTTCACAGCGAGCTGAGTAGCCACTCGCCCACTGCGCCACGGAGGCTTTAACTCTGTAAACTGTATTCTGTTGACAATCGCAAGCGCTCAGCAAGTTGGTTGAATCCGGATTCAGAACCTATTCAAAGCCCTAAACGAAAAATAACTCCTAGAAAAGTGATAATCACTATTTGGTGGTGTAATGCCGATGTTTCGTTTGATTCATCACAACTTCTTACTAAACGTGATGAGCATTCCTGCAGATGTGTACCAGGAACTGAACAAAAAAATATTTTTTTTTATTTTTTTTATGGTTATAGGCCGGTAAACGAGCAAGTGGGTCACCTGATGGTAAGTGATCTCCACCGCCCATGTACGCCCACAATACCAAAAGAATCATGGGTGCATTGCCGACATTGAAGGAAAGGGATAATTAAGGGATTGAAAAGGGAAGGGGGTTTGTGCCTCCGGATATCTCACTCACCGTACGAAACGCGGCAGCAAGCTGCTACTTTACGCCGGTTTTCTGTGAGACAGTGGTAATGACCCGGACGAGCCGGCCCATACATGCTGTAGACAAGTGTCTACAGCGTGGCTCTAACACTCATAAAATTAATGATGGAGAAGCTCGCACATCTGTGGCCAGCTTTGGTCAGTCGCTCGTCCTCGCTGCTCCTGCACGACAACTCGCGACCCATACTGCACAACAGACGATCTCCAAGCTATAAGAACTGGGGTTGGAAGCTCTGCGTCATCCGCCTTATTCACTAGACCTTGCGCCTACAGACTATTCGTACCGTCTATCTTATATATAAAATTCTCGTGTCACAATGTTAGTTACCATACTCCTCCGAAACAGCTGGACCGATTTGTATGAAATTTTGTGTGCATATCGTGTAGGTCTGAGAATCGGCCAATATCTATTTTTCATACCCCTAAATGATAAGGGTGACCCAGTCCTAAAAAAAATTTTGGCATTAAAAATACATACAACACTAACTTTTCACCCTTCTACCATCAACCCCTATTTTTTAATAGCGATATTAGTATTTTTGTCAAGCGCGTTTCTCACACCGATGACGGGACTCGCTTGATGCGATCACCTCCCACGCCGCGCCCACCGCTGTCGCCCACTAGGCTACTTTAATCCTGGAAATAGGCATTCACGCGGGCGGAGCCGCGGGCAACAGCTAGTAATTTTATAATATTATGAAATAATAAAGCGAATAACAATTTTTTACTAAAATTAAGATTAAACGAAACAAAATTACATATTTTATCCTCTCGAAATAATAAATAAGTATAAGTTTTCCTATAGCACTCCTCTAAACCACTAATTAATGATATTATTATTTCTCTATGATTATTTTGTTTTACGTAAAATTAACAGTAGGTATAAGGAAAAACTATGATATATTAATCGCTAATTATTTTTTACTTCTGCTGTATGATCAAAAGAGTTTGCCAAGTCGACACTTATTTTTTTCACAAAAAAAAACCGATTGGAAAAAAAAGCTAAAATACAAAGCCAGCTTTGAATCGGTGGTATTGCAATTTCACAGCCAATGATCGAAGGGAACCGCCTCAAAATGGCTATTTTAATGCACCCAACAGTCACACACCTAGTGTGGGGTCAACGCTAGGTTAACCTGTATTGTGGGTATCATGAACAATGAAGGACTTGCACCTGGACCCGAAATAAATATACAATTGAAATTGAAAAAAGTCGATGCCATTTTGTTTTCTTTATTTCAAGGCCGATTAACTTCAAAATCGATATCTGGGACGCCCCGTAGTTACAAATGATAGATCAGATATTGGGATAGAAATCAATGGCCGCCATTTTGGTTTTCTTTGTTCTTAAGCCGATTGACTTCGTAATTAATATATGGAGCGACCCTAACTACGTACGTACTTGTAGCTGCAAAGTATAGATAATTTAAAAAAATATTTGCCTAATTGAGTACCTCCTTTTTTGAAGTCGTTTAAAAAAGTAGTCACCATTATGGGTTTCTTTGTTTTAAATCTGATACGGTAACCGTAAATAATTTGGATCCGATGTTCGAATCGAGCAAAGGGGTTATTTTCAGAGCCTGCACCGCTTCAGATCTGTGCCTCAACCATGAGTTTGTCTAGTAAAATTGAGTTTCTCACGTATCCGCTAGGGGCGCCACTGAGTTTTTCATATGAATATATTATGTCGTCGCTGGCGATTTTACTGAGACAAACTCTTGGTTGAGGCACAGGCCGCAGTTCAGTGAAAAAAATCTGCAAAAGAAGCGCATGCGCCTCGTTACGTACCGCAGTGGAAACTGCTTGTCACAAATGGAATACCTGCACTTGAGGAGGTTCTTGAGTCATGGCAGAATAAATTAGATTCTCAAGGCGTAGCAAAAATATATTTGTCATTTACATCCCTGGGTATTTTTTTCCTCAACGGTTATTATTTAATAAGTCGAATCAATTAATCAATTGGAATATTTAAAAGCATTTTTAATAATATTACATTGCAACAAAATTTAATTATGAATAAAAAGTAAACTGCATCGATGTACTACCGACTGTGTGTAGTGTGCATACTGTGGAGCATAGATATGGGATGCGGGGATATGAAGTCACCTAGCTTGCGCGGACAGCGGGAAGCTTCAAAACCGTGAACTCATTGTCTGTCTTTTTTATCTAGCTTTTTTGCTAATTTGTATTAAATTTATTTAAAATCACCAGTTAATTTATACAAATTGATCATTGATATTTGGAAAACAAATAAACACGTTACGTGTACGAAAAATAAATGTATTATAAAATATGTTTAATTTTTGTTTTTTAAAGTGTATTTGGTCCGCTGAGTGTATTTTAATCCACGTGTATCTATACTGGCGTTTTAAATATTAACTTATATGTATAAGCCGGTTATTAAATTTTATTAACGATTTTCCTCTAAACTTAGATTAGATGAGGACTGTAGAGGTAAAAAACAGTTTCCGATAACATTAACATGAACTATAATAGTTGTTTTTTTTATAATACATAATGGTTTAATTATAAACAGTCATGACTGCCTCGGTGGCGCAGTTGTAATGCGGCGACTACGTTACGACTGAGGTTGATGCTGAGGGCTCGGGTTCGATCGGGTTTTTTTGTTTATTTTTTTATCCTGGCTCGGCAAAGTGACTACGCTACACCTGATGGTAAGTATAGCGCAATCCATGAATACTGTCGACCAACGATAGACACTGAATCTATCGCAGATCGGCAGAATTATGCCGGCCTGCTTAGTTGCTTCTTCACATTCTTCACATAAAAGTGATATTGGGTTTTTCTATTTCGAAAAGCTCGGTATCAGCCCGGAGTCTGGAATTTGTGCCCGGTATGGCGATAGGCTCGCTCACTATCACATCATGAGACGGAGATACGCTCGGCGAAATGTGGGTGTACTGGTAACACCTCTGCCTACCCCTCCGGGGATTACAGGCGTAAGTGCGTATGTATGTATAATTAAAGAAGAGATAAAAATTACGGTAATTCATGAGCGTGTATACGTCATAAGTGCCATCGTACGTTCCCTATTCGAGTGTAATGTTTTGTTTCGTTATCAGTTCGTACTCGGTTCATTTCCGTCAATTTCACTAACTAAATGTGCTACTGATTGTTTCTTTCTGTTATAAATATAGTAATTCAATGCCTCGTTCGTTTTTGACTACTTTAAAAAAAAGGAGAAGGTTCTCAAATGGTCGGATTTTTTTTTAATGTATGTTCCCCGATTACTCGAAAACACCTGGACTGATTGGAGATTTTTTTCGTTTATAAAGGTATATTTCCCAGGTGGTCCTATTGACACCAAGTCAAGATCTGATGATGGGATCCCGGAAAAATCGAGGGAATTTTATAGGGACGCATAATGTGTTATAATTCTAAAACTATTCAAGTATTTGCGTCTGGTACTCATCATCTCACGTTGCTGAGCTGATGATGGAAAATATAACTTCTTAACTATTAGGAGTTTGTGGATAACTCTTTAAATATTACAGGCTTGTATAGCCCACTACTTATGTTCCTTTGAGTTATTCATATGAGCTGATGATGGAAGGCACAACTTTTTGTTAGTTAGGGGTTTTTCATATCAATATTGTTGTTAAAACATTTAAATCTAAGTCGCATTAGGTGAACACCACGTGGTAGGTTCCTCGTATGCGAGAGGCAGTCTGGGTTGGTACCACCACTATATCTATTTTTAGTGTCTAAGCATTGTTGTATTTCAGTTTGAAGCAGATTGAAGTCAGTGCAATTACTAGGCAATATGAGATTATGTGACGACCGTAGTCCAAAACCATGCAGTGATTTGTAATTCAAAGTTCTATGTTGTGCTTATGAGCAGGCGTGGCGCTTACCATCACCGAGCGACCTGCTCGTCTCTCCATTTAAGCTAATAAATGTGCATGTGGAAACTTACGCCTTCATCTTACTTCGCCTCCAGATATCTAACTCACCGTATGAAATCACTTGTCTGTCAGACAGTGGTAACAATCCAATCTAGCCGGCTCATTCATGCTGTAGACAAAAGTGTATATGGCGGTTACCACTTCAAAAGACGTTCAAGAAACAAAATAATATGGAATAATTTTTGAGTGGTAGAGCCACGCTGTAGACAGTTTTGTCTACAGCATGAATGGGCCGGCTCGTCCGGATCGTTACCACTGTCTCACAGGAAATCGCCGTAAAGTAGCAGCTTGCTGCTGCGTTTCGTACGGTGAGATATCCAGAGACCCAAATCCTCCTCCCCTTCCGAATCCCTTAATTATCCCTTTCCTTTAAGGTCGGCAACGCACCCATGATCCTTTTAGTATTGTGCGCGTACATGGGCGGTGGAGATCACCTACCATCAGGTGACCTACTTGCTCGTTTACCGGCCTATGATATTAAAAAAAAACTACAAAACCAGTTGCAATAATTTGTATCAACTCCCATAACTCTACAAATGTCAAATAGTACCCTAAAATGATGTGATATGGTCCATAATTGGACAGCATCATATAATTAGGCTATAGTAATTATATATGTTGAATCTTTTGATACCTACTATATTATCATATTGTGCCGGACATCATTACAAAATGGTTGTTAAACATTGTCATATAATTCAGTGATTGCCTTTCTTTGAACGCCTATAGTTTAAAAAAAGAATCGTCCTGATTTAAAAATAAAAAAAATTGATTCCATTTTAAATGTTAAATAAATTAGAATGTGATTTAAAAAGTTTTATTGCAATAAAAATATTTATACTATTTATTTCTACTTGAAATTTAAGTGTTTTGTGTTTTGAGAATGTGGTATTTAAAGTTATTATTTTTAATGTTAATTATTTACTTTTTTTCTGAATCGGAAGCTCTGGATACGAACAATGAAGGCGTATGCGTAATAAGGAAACCGTAAGTTTTTTATATCCTTTTATATTTCAATTTCGAAGTTTACTAAATCTATTTTTTAAATGAGTTAAATTTGTAGATTAGTGTAGATGCGATACCGCGCAATCGCGTCGATTAAAATTCTTATTGAATACCTTTAATAATAATTTTAATCGATTTTTTCTCTGGACCAGTGTGTTACAGAAATAAAGAAGTGGTTTATTGTCACCAGTAATAGACATGTAATATATAGGTACTTAAATAAAATTATAGACCAGTAAACGGGCCACGTAGACAGTTTTGTCTACAGCATGAATGGGCCAGCTCGTCCGGGTCTCACAGAAACCCGACGTAAGTGAGATATCCGGAGGCCCAAATTCCCCTCCCCTTCCCAATCCCTTAGTTATCCCTTTCTTTTAAGGTCGGCAACGCGCCCATGAATATTTTAGTATTGTGGGCGTACATGGGTGGTGGAGATCACTTACCATCAGGTGACCCACATGCACGGTCGCGGGCCTATACTATAAAAAAACCGGGCACAAATTCTAGACTCCGGGCTGATACTGAGCATTCCGTAATAGAAAAACTCAATATCAATTTTACCCGACCCGCGGTTCGATCCCGAGACCTCAGTGTCAGCCTCAGTCGTAACGCGTACGCATTACAACTGCGCCACCGAGGCTATCTTCTAATTCATTTCGGCGGTTTAAACAGTTAGGTTATTATATTTTCAGTTTCAAAGAGACGAGAAGAAAATCTTACACAACAAAGATTAACAGAATTTGCAGGAAAGGAAAATGCATCGCTAAGAGATGGAGGACTGAGGTATATACATTATTCTTTCACGTGCCCTTATCCCACTCGCAGTGGGGTTGGCGCAACATGCTGTTTAAACACATGTTACAGAAAGATTTGGCTCGTTGTTTTTACAGCCCACCGCCTGCCTGACGTCAACCCCTCTGGGAAGGTATATACTTATTAAACATAGTTATAAGCCCTCACGCTATTCCCGTAGGGGTAGGCAGATATGCAACTACTGAGCCACTATTTGCCAGTTTACGTATATAAACAGGGTGTCAGGGAAATACTTTCGAAAACTAAGACATAGATAGATAGATGATAGAGTTAGTGATTACAGACATAATAGCGCTAAAAAAATCGTTATATAAATTGTAATATTTTTTTTCACGCACAGTCTTGTTAGGACTAATAAATACAATGACGTTTCATTCAAATAATAACTAAAATAGTATTTTTCTTATTACCGTAATGTAAAGCCAATTAAAAAACCTTTTGACGCTCGGAATCAGCTATGCAGCGCGGCGCACAGCGTGATATGCCTACTCAGTATTGGAGCGCGGTAATGCGTGCGGGTCCTTGTAGCATTAGTTAGGTTTACACTGCTGGGCACGGGCCTCCCCTACTGAAAGAGAGGAGTTAGGCTTTAGTCCACCACGCTAGCCTAATGCGGGTTGGCAGACTTCACATACCTTCGAAATTATTATCAATAGCTTCTCATGGGTATAGAAAAATATATTCTACTACTATTTTAAACGTGAAAGCTTGGGTGTTTGTGAATTTGGAGAACAACTGAGAACACATACCAAAATATAACTAGCCGTGGTTTTTATACAAATTGTTTTCGAATCCGTAATAGAATCTCGCAAAATCTTGAATGAATGAATGAATGATACTTTTATTTGCAAGAATGTGGTTACATGGAGATGTTATAATTATAGATAAGTAGAATCGCACACTCTGTCATTCTTGACGTGCAAATATTAATATTACTTATAAATTAAAAATGTCATAAATTTAACTAATTACAATTCAAAATATTCATGGTTTGTTTAACGCCTATTAAAAATGTTTTATGTCAAAGTTGTTCTATGTCAATATCTCTATCATTAAAAAAATCATTTAGATTATAATATAACTTATTTAGTAGTATTCGAGTTAATTTATTTTTAAATACATTTAATTCAGATTCTTTTAGTTCGACTGGTAAATGATTATATATTTTTATGCCCATACAGTGAGCATTTTTTATAAAAATATTGCGCCTAAATAATTGCATATCGGCATTGGACAACAATGCGTCAATATCAAGAAACTAAACTAGACAATACTAAAATAGTCTTTGATCATAAATACTCTATCATTAATTGTAGACAATGCGTTGTACATTGTACATAATTTGTAGAGTCCATGCGATAAACTGCTATCTACGCAGTTTAAATGAAGCGGACACAACATAAGTAATATTATTATTATTAAAGCTTGCATAATTCTGACGAGCATCGAGCGACGTTATATTTGGACTGCACTGTACTTACCATGAGGTGCCGTGCCTCTATCATAATAAAAATAAACCCTCTAGTATTACCATAGACACATTAGAAAAGCTGTATCTATGGTATTACTGACTGGTGCATCTTCTTAATTATGATTGCAGTCCTTCACCACGTGGAAAAATCAAACCGCCTGTTGTACTGGCTGGCAGTATGACAGCGAGCGAGACATCTGCGAGCCAGTGTGCAGTACTGGCTGCAAGAACGGCAAGTGCATCGCCCCTGATAATTGCTACTGCGAGCCTCCCTTCCACCAGGACCCTGCTCGCGTCAACGGCTGCATCCCTAACGTATGCAACCCCTCGTGTTTCGGAGCTGAGTGCTGGCCCAACAATACCTGCAAATGTCTGCCAAACTTCCAGAAATATAATGCTACCCACTGCGCTCACTGTGACGAAGGCTATACTATCAATTCTGATCTAAAATGCACACCTCGATGCGACCAGAACTGCGTAAATAGCACCTGCGTAGCTCCTAACACCTGCAGATGTCTTGAGGGTTACAGAAGTAAGGACAGTTATACATGCGAGCCGGTTTGTGACTGTGTGAATGCTGAGTGCGTAGCTCCGAAGGTCTGCTCCTGTTTCGCTGGCTACACAGCAGTCAACGCGACCGTCTGTACTCCTGTATGTCAAAATTGCGAAAATGGGGACTGTATTGAACCTCAGAATTGTGTTTGCCATGAAAGATACGTAAGGACTGATGGTGCCTGCAAGCCGGTTTGTGATAAAGCATGTGTGAACGGTGTTTGCTCTGCTCCGAACGTTTGTACGTGCAATGAAGGTTATATGAAGAATGCAAGTAAACCTGAAGAGTGCTTCAAGCCCTGCGTGGAGCCTTGTGACGGCATATGCGATCTTCACGGCGTTTGTCATAAAAAAATGTGCGAATCGTCTACCACGTGAGTATTCTTTTTTTCTACCACTGAAGATGTATGTCAAGGTAGGGTAGATATAAGTTTATCACAAGAATACCTTTGATTTACCTGGGGTTGAGTATTTCCCGATATGATGATACACCTATTACATCATGGGACGGAAGTAATGAGACAACCATGAATGCATTAGTTATACCTCTTCTTACCTCGCCGGGACTACAGGGGTGTGGTAATGTGGCATTATTTTCCATCTGCAGTGCGCAAGATACGCCAACTTAACAACGTGGAAACGGCGAGGTTGGTTTATTTTACTTACATACATACGCACTCACGCCCGTAATCCCCGAAGGTGTAGGCAGAGGTGTAACCAGCACACCCACATGTCGCCGAGCGTATCTCCGACCCACGATGTGATAGGGGGCGAGCCTAACGCCATACCGGGCACAAATTCCAGATTCCGGGCTGATACCATTTCGTAATAGAAAAACCCAATACCACTTTACCCGATCGGGGATCGAACCCGAGACCTCAGTGCTAGCCTCAATCGTAACGCGTACGCATTACAATTTACAACTGAGCCACCGAGGCAGTCTGGTCTGGTTTGTTTTGCTTACTTTTATAGCTTGATGTGGTAATCCAGCTGACATTAGTACTGTATTTGTACTTTTAAAACGGGCTGTAAGATCATATTCCCTTAGCGCCCAAAGTTCATTAAGTACTTATTCATATTTTTTTTAATTTAATTGATATAATGACAGTAGCATTTCATTATTTGCTAACTAAGTCCCATATTCAAAAACAAAACTCAAGTGAGCTCTTTGTTAAGTGTATATTTCTGTGAACATGATTGGTCTGTTTTTATTTTGCGCCAAAAGTAACTAATGATGTATACTCGTACAGAAATAGCCTCTATGCGTTCCCGTGCACCATGAAGCCTCATAGCATCGTTTATAAATACAGGGGTTAGTTCCATAAAAACTGTCCATAAAAAATTCGATGGGTTTCCAAAAGTAAATGAGGTTTAAGGCATAAACATCCGAAATAAAAATAATCTTGTTGGTTACTTAACTTACTTAAAGACTTAGGTATAAAGATCAGCACTTCTTTCAAGGATCTCTACATACGTTTTTATAATAAAGTCCCTAATGATATTAAACATTAACAACTTTAAGGCAACTATCAAACAATAATTGTGTAATAAATGTGTAACAAACTATTATAAAACCTCGGATTATTTAGCCAATAGAAAGGCTTGGGAATGAGATGTTCTAATATAAAGAGAGGTGGCCAGGGTTTATAATGTTAAAAGATTAAGTATTCTATGTTAATTATTTATTTCATTTTTTTTTCTTGACGGATGAGTATGAGTATCATAGGAATTGATGGATTTTTTTTAATTAGTTTGAATGACGAGACGTGCAGGACACTCGCCTGATGGTAAGCGCCAAGCCTGCTCATAAACAAAAGCAACCAACACAGAACTTTGAATTAAAAAGCACTGCATGACATTGGACTGCCCCCGCCCCCGACTGTTACCCCGAGACATAAGATGGAGGTCTTATAATGCTCAGTAATTTCACTGGCTTCAATGTTCTTCAAATCGAGATGCAGAAGTGCTTACACACTTCTGCTTGTCGGCAGTAATAGACAAAATGGTGGTACCAACACAGGTCCTCTCGTAATAATCACGCACGCGTTGTCGACACGGAAGGGATTATGGTATTTCTCTAGCAGAGGTAATCAATCGAAATACTGTTTACAAACAATTAAATAATTAAAGTATAAATAATAAATATGATTATTTTTATAGTCTCATTTTCGTATGCGAGTTCATTCATTACGTTTGAATATCGATTCTGATATCACAATTAAAAGCCCAACAGGGTTTTTGTTACATATTGTTTAAATATTATTGGAATTAGCTTGTCAGTTGTTACCATAGGTAGTGTATTATATCAACAGCTAACAGCTTGTGGCTGAACAAAGATATATAGTGAATAAATAAATAATAAGAAATAAATACACCCAACAGTCACACACAGTCCCCGCACTAGGTAAACCTATTCTAGGTATCATGGGTATCAGGAACTACGAGGGACTTGCGGTCCCACAACACCCAGACCCGAAACAAATATTTGTGCATTAGACAAACATTTGTCTTGGTGTCGGAATCGAACCCACGACCTCTCGCTTCGCAGCCGGCTACTCGCCCGCTGAGCCACGGAGGAATAAAAAAATAAATCGTGATTAATAATATCACGCTTCCGTTTGATGTTAAACATGGTGTTTTTTAAATTCTGTATTTGCTCTTTATTTTTCTGTATTTTTTCTTTACGTACGCACTCACGCCTGTATTCCCCGAAGGGGTAGGCAGAGGTGTAACCAGTACACCCACATTTCGCCGAGCGTATCTCTGTCCCTTATGTGATGCGAGCAAATCGCCATACCAGGCACAAATTTCAGACTCCTACTGAGCATTTCGTAATAGAAAAACCAAAAACCACTTTACCCGACCCGGGGATCGAATCCGAGACCTCAGCGTTGGCCTCAATCGTAACGCGTATGCAATACAACTGCGCCACCGAGGCAGCTACTTCTATTTCAACAGCACCGCCTCTGCATATTTTCCTGTTGTTAAACTCCGATTAACGAAACTGGTGACATCTGGCTGTTTCATGCTGAAACATAATTCATCGAGGATTAACTGAAGGTTATTTCGGTGTTGGTCTGTTTTAAAGTATATAGATGGCGGATATGCTAAGTAATCATCGAAATATTTATTGTATCCATAAAATTTTATACATTACTAGCTGTTGCCCGCGGCTCCGCCCGCGTGAATGCCTATTTCCAGGATTAAAGTAGCCTAGTTGGCGCCCCCGGTGAGAAACGCGCTTGACAAAAATACTAAAATGACTATTAAAAATAAGGGTTAATAGTAGAAAGGTGAAAATATAGGGTTGTATGTATTTTTTAATGCCGTATCATAAAAAAAACAAAAACAAACATTTTTGGGGTGGAACACCCTTAACGTGTAGGGGGATGAAAAATAGATAGTAGCCGATTCTCAGACCTATTGAATATGCATATAAAATTTCATAAAAATAGGTCGAGCCGTTTCGGAGGAGTATGGGAACGAACATCGTGACACGAGAATTTTATATATTAGAAGAGATTTACCGACGTGCATGTATGAAAAAAATTACGAGAGTGAAGAAGGCCAAATAGGTGTGCAAGGATCGAAGCAAGTGGAAATCTGTTGTCTCTGCCTACCCGTATACAAAAACAGACGTGACGTCTGTATGTATGTATTTTTAGATTAGTATTATAAGGACGAAATCATAAATAGACCGATAGTTCTGTCAGTACTAGATTTTCATCCTAAAATACTTTCCAGTATATTATGGATTTCCTTTTCAACAAGTTAATTCTGCGCTTTAAACAACTGTCAGTAAAATCAGACAATCGCTTTCTAGTAAAAATGGTAAAAAGAAACAGATTTAATAAATCAGCAGTAAGCACCGCTAGGGCCTTTTTTTTGGTAAAAATATACCTGTGCCAAAAGACTCAACTCTTCCTTAGCCGTAAACTGTAAGCCAGTGGGAAAAAGCAATAAAGAAAAATCTAAAATCAATATAAAACTGATAGTGCGGTCCGACGATTTCCGAACGTGGCCATAGACCGAAAATTCAGTTCTGAGGATACTGTCAGTCAAGTTTGCAACGCACCCAAAGTGTATATATTTTTATTTGACAGCGTCCGTGGCGCAGTGGCCGTGTAGCCGACTGTGAAACGTGAGGCCGCGGGTTCGATCCCCGCACCTAGGCAAATATTTGTCTGATACACAAATATTAGTTTCGGGTCTGGGTGTTGTGAGACCTTAAGTCTCTCGTAGATCCTTATACCCACGACACAAGACTCGTATCTTACAGTGGGGTCACTGTGTGTGGGTGTGTTATTTATTTATTTCATACTATCACATATCGTAAAGCTCTAGTGTAAACTAGTATTTACTCTTAGCTCCTTTTTCTTTCTACCTGGCGTTATCCCGGCCATTGCCAGGGTCCGCCTTCCCACTAAGACGCCTCCACTTCGCCCGATCTTGAGCATCCTCTGTAGTAAGACCATTGGCTCTCATATCTGCCTCTAATACGTCAAGCCAGCGTTTTTTGGGCCGTCCGCGGGATCGTACTCCTGGTACGTTCTGGCACAGGCACTTGCGACCGACGTACTCCTGTGGCTTCCTCAAAACGTGACCAAACCACCTTAAGCGACTTTCCTGGAGTTTATCAGCCACGTCGCGGACACCCAGGCTGCCACCCAGTATTTACTCTTAGCTCCGCCAACGAGAAAATCTTTTTTTCGGAATAAGAAGTACCCTTATCCACATTATCATTGCCATTTTGCGAATAACCATTCATTATATTATATGTCAGGTGTTACATATATTTCACATTATGTAATTCATTTATTTTCAGCCAAGTTCCAGAAATTATCAAAGTGACTTTCAGGATATCCAAAAATATATATCTTCAACGTCAACATCGTCATTTCTTTGAAAAAAACGTCTGGATATTCATGAACAGTGACATTGTATACCCACAATTCGAAAATCTAGACATGTAGGCCTAGAGCGAGGTACAAATACGTTCACAGTTATCGAATTCGTATAAAGTTACTACCGTCGAAGTGTCAAAGTGGTAATTCATACAAATGAAGGGAAAAATCCCTTGAAAACTATTTTTTTTTTTTTTTTTTTTTTTTTTATCCTGGCTCGGCAAAGTGACTACGCTACACCTGATGGTAAGTATAGCGCAATCCATGAATACTGTCGACCAACGATAGACACTGAATCTATCGCAGATCGGCAGAATTATGCCGGCCTGCTTAGTTGCTTCTTCACACTCCGTTTAAAGGATCCCAAGTTATAGGAAGGAGGAAACACGTGCGCCGGCAAGCTATTCCACAGCTTTATGGTCCGACAGAAATACGATTTTGCGAACCTCTTGGTCCGAGCCGAGATGGAAGAGACCACGAAGCTATGGTTTCGCAAGCCAGCACGCGTGGTTCTGTTAAGGAAAGGTGAGGAAGGAATAAGGTCAAACAATTCTTCAGAGCATTCACCGTGATACATATTCCACTAATATAAAAAACAAATTAACCATATTATAAATTTTTATTCATCAGAGTTCCCACTAGTGGCTACTGATACTCGACGTATGAAAAGAAAACGAAAACTTACATCGTTTTAGAAAACTATTAAAACTTGTACTAGGCCTAATGTTAATTTGTTGAGTAAATGAATACATTCCTTTCCACAACTGAGTAGTTAACTACATAAAAAATTTACACACTAGCGGCGGGTCCGGTCCACCAAAAACTGTCTGTAGTTAAATTTTCTGCCATTTCGCAGTTGTAATGCGTACGCGTTACGACTGAGGCTGATGCTGAGTTCTCGGGTTCGTTCCCTGGGTCGGGTAAAAGTGATATTAGGTTTTTCTATTACGAAGTGCTCAGTATCAGCCCGGAGTCAGGAATTGTGCCCGGTATGGCGATTGGCTCGCCTCCTATCACATCATGGTACGGAGATACACTCCGCCAAATGTGGGTGTACTGGTTACACCTCTGCCTACACCTTCGGGGATTAAAGGGGTGAATGCGAATGTATGGTTTAGATTGTATAAGGTAGTTATATGCGTGTTGATTAGAGCCACCCTGTAGACAATTTTGTCTACAGCATGAATGGGAATGGGAAAAACATGGGCAACGCCCCTAGTGGTATAAAAAACTCTTTATTTCTTTAACTCTTTATTTGACAGCCTCCGTGGCGCAGCGGGCGAGTAGCCGGTTGCGAAGCGTGAGGCCGTGGGTTCGATTCCCGCACCTAGACAAATGTTTGTCTGATTCACAAATATTTGTCTCGGGTCTGGGTGTTGTGGGACCGCAAGTCCCTCGTAGTTCCTGATACCCGCGATACAGGTTTACCTAGTGTGGGGTCAGGACTATGTGTGTGTATTTACTTACTTATTTACTTACTTATTCACGATGTTTATTTTAGTAAACGGACGGCAGCGATCTTATCGCTATCTATAGCTTGTTTTTGCTATATTGAATGTCGTTACAAAGGGTGATACATTATATTTATCATTGTATTGCGTAATTATGTCCGGGAGTTCTATAGAACATGTGCTGGCTCATTTGATATCGTAGCACGTCCTGTTGACTGTCGGTCTGTACTCCCAATAATACCGATCATGACTTAAGCTCATGCTTCTATCTGTAACGCTACTCAACGTTTGATTTACTAGGTCCCTCGTGTAAGAGAGGCCGTCTGGGTTGGTACCACCGCTTTGTCTATTTCTAATGCCAAGCAGTACTGTGTAAGCACTGTTGTGTTCTGGTTTGAAGGAAATTGAAGCCAGTGAAATTACTAGGTATTATTAGACAACAATTTATGTCTCGGGGTCACGAACGCAGTCTATTGCCATGCATTGCTTTGCAACTCAATTTTCTGAAGGCGTTGTGCTCACCATCAGGCGAGCGACCTGCTCGTCTCGTCATTCAAGTTATTAAATAATAAAAAAACAACGGCTACTTATTTTCATACAATTCTGACACAAAACGAGGTCTTAACATATATAACACTTGACAGCCTCCGTGGCGCAGCGGGCGCGTAGCCGGCTGCGAAGCGAGAGGCCGTGGGTTCGATTCCCACACCGAGACAAATGTTTGTGTGAACCACAAATATTGGTCTTGGGTCTGGGTGTTGTGGGACCGCAAGTTCCTCGTAGTTCCTGATACCTAAGACACAGGTTTACCTAGTGTGGGGTCAGGACTAAGTGTGTGACTGTTGGGTGTATTATTATTAAATATTATTAATTGAATCGTCTGGGTCGGAACCACAGTCCCACAGAAAACAGGCGTAAAGTAGAAGATTACTTGCGTTTCGTACGGTAATCACGGTAACATCAGTTTTATTGTAGCATAGGCTGATGGTAAGTGATCTCTACCGCCCATGTACGCCCACAATACCAAAAGAGTCATGGGCGCGTTACCGACCTTAAAGGAAAGGGATAATTAAGGGATTGGGAAGGGGAGGGGATTAAGGCCTCCGGATATCCTACTCACCGTACGAAACGCAGCAGCAAGCTGCTACTTTACGTCAGTTTTCTATGAGACAGTAGAACGACCCGGATGAGCTGGCCCATTCATGCTGTAGACAAAATTGTCTACAGCGTGGCTCTACTACTCGTAAAATCACACTGTCCAGGAATCGAACCCGCCGCCTCTCACTTCACAGCCGGCTACTCGCCCACTGCGCCACGGAGGCTGGCAAAAATGGAAACACTTATTCCCTTTAAAACATAACATGTTTACACAGTTGTACATAAAACAGTGCAAATACCTAATAGCCATTATATAGTACTTATACCTATATCCTATAACCGCCGCCCCACCGCCGTGTCCCGGATAAAAAAATATATCAAACCTAAAAATAAACAACACAATATACCTATTGTGATATTAACCGACCGATATTGTGTTATAACCATTATAAAAATATAATAAATAAAATACACCCAACAGTCACACACATAGTCCCGACCCCACACTAGGTTAACCTGTATCGTGGGTATCGGGAACTACGAGGGACTTGCGGTCCCACAACACCCAGACCCGAAACAAATATTTGTGGATTAGACTAACATTTTGTCTCGGTGTGGGAATCGAACCCACGGCCTCACGCTTCGCAGCCGGCTACTCGCCCACTGCGCCACGGAGGCTGTCATTGTTATAACTGATGCATAAAACAAATTCTTATTTCGTCTGTATGTATTTTTGTTCATTTAAGCTATATCCACAGCACAATATACAATATGAAACAAAAACCCTGTTGGGCGTTTTGACTGTGATATCAGAATAGTTATTCAAAGGTAATGAAATAACTCGCATACGAAAATTGGACTATAAAAGTAATCATATTTATTTTTTAAACATGAATTTATTGTTTGTAAACCGTGTTTTGATTGATTACCTCTGCAAGAGCGATGACTCGGATCCAGAGCGAGATAGCAAGTTGCGGCGTCTACGTAAATCAGACGCGCCGCGCCGCGTGTGCGACCGGCATCAGTCAGCTGTTCACCACTTTTTAGATGAAAACAATTTTCTAAATATGTTCATTTCAGTATGTTTAGATACTCAAGTGAGCTCTCTGCTAAGTGTCGATTTCTGTACACGTGATTGGTCCATTTTTGGTCCCAAACAATAACGGACCAATCACGTGTGATCTATGGAGGCAGGACTCATAAATTCTAAGCATGTGTACATCATCTACACCGCTATCTAGCGTTGTAAAGAAGTTACCTCACTCACACTACGTATGCTTACATGCTATTTTAACCTCCGACAAAAAGTGGGGTGTTATAAGTTTGGTTCATTTAACTATTTGTGTGTCGTCGCGCTTAAACGAATGGATCGATTTGGATGCGAGTTTCTATTTGAAAGTTGGTCTAATCGAGATGGTTCCTACCAATGAAGGATTAGGTGTAAAATTAGATGATGTTTGTGAATTTAGATGGTTGAAAATTAATTGCGCCTCAACAGCTGAACGGATTTCGATGAAATTTGGCATACGGGTAGATCATGACCCTGATTAGGACATAGCCTTTTATTCCGGGAAACACCTGGAGATAAATATTTTTCTAAATCTACATCTACACTAATATTATAAATAGGAAAGATTTTTGTATGTAACGAATAACATTAAAAATGAAATTCTTTTGCCGTTATGAAGCTACATTATCACTGAGTAACATAGGCTACTTTTTATCCCGGAAAAGGCAGTTCACGCGGGCAGAACCGCGAGCTAAGGCTAGTAATGTATAATTTTGTTACTTCTCTTGACTCTTGTTACTTTTATAATGATCATGTTATTGAAAAAACAAGGCCTATAAATAAATATTGTTTCAGGCGACATTGTTTCAGTATAACGTCATAATTAACTGGCGAGGATATAAATACATATAGCTTATCATTCATTTTTAATGAATGCCCACAACCTTACAACCAGATTGCATAATAAAATAATAATAATACTAGCCCTGTATACAGTATAGGCCGTATTACAGAATGATACTCAAGTGTGTTCTTTGCTAAGTGTAGATTTCTGTACACGTGATTGGTCCGTTTTTGTTTGGCGCCAAAAATAGATCAATCACGTGTACAGAAATTGACACTTAGCAAAGAGCTCACTTGACTGTTGTTCTATAATACGGGTATAAATCTGTGGAGTGGAAGTATGGCGCTATTTACCATTATCGGTTTGTCCAACTTCCCTACGGAATATTCCTATACACGTGAATGCATTCTGCGGTGCAAATACTTTGATAATACTTAATTACGCGTATGTTCCTTGTTTATAAATATCATGTGAATAGCAAGGAATATAATATTGTTAGGATATTCGCTTTTTATTGGTGTTTAAGAAAATAGAGTTGGGTATATTGAAATAATAATTACATGGGCGGTGGAGATCACTTACCATCAGGTGACCCACTTGCTCGTTTGCCGGCCTATAGCTACTACAAAAAAAATATGAAATAATACATACATACATACATACGCACTCACGCCTATAATCCCCGAAGGGGTAGGCAGAGGTGTAACTAGTACACCCACATTTCGCCGAGCGTATCTCCGTCCCACAATGTGATAGGGGGCGAGCCTATCGCCATACCAGGCACAAATTCCAGACTCCGGGCTGATACTGAGAATTTCGTAATAGAAAAAGCCAATATCACTTTACCCGACCCGGGGATCGAACCCGAGACCTCAGCGTTAGCCTCAATTGTAACACGTACGCATTACAACTGCGCCACCGAGGCAGAATGAAATAATAATGGCGCGATATAGTGTCTTTAATCGATAAAGAGGTCGTCCCCATAATTTGCCAGTTGTCAGAGCCCAGAGCTTAGTCACCAGTCGCCAGTATCTAGTGATCAGCTTACAGTCGATAGTCCAAGAGTTAATTACGCGGTAGCTCTGCTGGTTCACTATTCGGTCCTAGTTCAGTCTTAGTTATAATTATAGTGGTATAGTAATATTTTGACAGGCTCCGTGGCGCAGCATTACATATTTTTTTATAATTTTATTCTTTTTCTTTTTTATAATAGCTTCGCAATATTATACAATATACAACGTGTTACAGAAAGGTGTGGTCATATTTTAGAGTCAAAACCGAGACCTCCTATAATTTCGTTAATTTTAATCACTCGTTTATGAAGATCGACCACATAAATAAATAAAGTAAGTATGTAAGCGAAAATAAAAATGCTGACTTATAATTTAGATTTTAGTGCAAAGTGTGCAAATGACGAATATCACCATGTTACTTATTCGATAAAAAAGAAAATGATTTATCTATGTCCTATCAATGCAATCGGATTTGGTACTATGGGGGGTGATATGCTTGTATCGTACACTATACGTTGCTTGAGTTTGACCTCACCTTTCTGTAACACATTATGTTTTATATTCTTTGTTATTAACTCCACAGTCACGTTTGCATCCTCCTAGATAAGAAAAGCAACAAGTGCAACCGAGTATTATTAATTAATATTATCGTTTAATACTGCAATAATAGTAACAGCATCTGTGGCGCAGTGGGCGAGTAGCTCGCTGTGAAGCGAGAGGCAGTTTTTTTATATAGTATAGGCCGGGCAACGAGCAAGTGGGTCACCTGATGGTAAGTGATCTTCACCTCCCATGTACGCCCACAATACTAAAATAATCATAGGTGCGTTGCCGACCTTAAAGGAAAGGGATAAGTAAGGAATTGGGAAGGGGGAGGGGAATTTGGACCTCCGGATATCTCACTTACCGTACGAAACGCAGCAGCCAGCTGCTACTTTACGCCGGTTTTCTGTGAGACAGTGGTAACGACCCGGACGAGCCAGCCCATTCATGATGTAGATGATGAACGCATGTTAGCGATATCTATGTTTTTTAATTAGTTTGAATGATGAGACGAGTAGGCCGCTCGCCTGATGGTAAGCGCCACGCATAAAAAGAAAGAAGAAGTAACGCCACACAGAAATTTAAATTAAAAACGCCTGCGCTCGTCACCCCGAGACATAAATTGTTATCTCATAATGCCCAGCAATTTCACTGGCTTCGATGTCCTTCAAACCGGAACACAATAGTGCTTACACACTGCTGCTTGGCGGCAGAAATAGACAAAGCTGTGGTACCAACCCAGGCATACGACAGATCTACCACCTTGTATATAATATACTAGCTTTTGCTCGCGACTCCGCCCGCGTCAACGGCCTTTTCCGGAATAAAAAGTAGCCTATGTTACTCATAGTCCGGTCAAATTAAACCAAAAAATAGGGGTGAGGTTACAATAATTCCCACTTGGCTGAAAATTGGTAGGATTGTTCAAAACACTATTATAAATAAAATGTAAAAAGTCCTCATAGATCCGATACCGGGTAAAAAATTACTCGGTGTCAAAGATCACAAAACCGGGGATTTCGCGATTTTCAGCAAAACTGTAAGTTTTATCATAAAATTAGCTCAGACAAAAATTGTAGATCAGATAATTATCTATAATAAATGTCTGAATACTTTTTCCTACGAGCCACCGTTTTTGAGATATAACGATTCAAAAAGTTGAAAGAGTAATAATGATATTGGGTTTTTCTATATACGTATGTATGTATAGAATTCTGACTAATATTAAACGCGTCACTTTGCCATACTTACTTTTTTAATTCTTAGTAATTTTAAACCTCAGCTATTAATTTTAGCACGATTAAGTTAATGATACAGGGGCTTATAATTAGAGAGTATTTAAAAAAAACATTAATAATATGATTCAGCATACCGTTTTAATTTCACCATACAGTACTCATTTGTTAATCTACGTTTAGAGGAAAATCGTTAATTAATTTTAATGGTCGGCGTGTACAGGTTGATATTTAAATCGCTTTTATTTGATCAACGTGGAATAAAATATAAAAAACGATGAAACACAGCAGTCATGTAGTCGGCAGAGAAACGAGAGGCCGCGGGTTCGATCCAAATGTTTGTGTGATCCATAAACACTTGTTTCGGGTCTGGTGTTGATTGTTGAGATGTGTCTTTTGTAGTTCTTAACACCCACGATACAGGTTCTTATAAGTGTGGGTATAGAATTGTATTTATGTATTATTATTATTGTTTTATTTGCCCCGTTTTACATGTCTCACTGCTGGGCACAGGCCTCCCCTACTGAATCAGAGCGTTTAGGCCTTTGTCCACCAGGCTGGCTTCATGCAGGTTGACATACTTCGCACATCTTCGAAATTCTTATGAAGAACTTCTCAGGGTTCCTCGGTTTCTTTACCGTTAACGCAAGCGATAATTAACAATAAATACACACAGTAAATATTGTGAAATAGGCTCTAAAATACGAACATTTATGCTCCGATTTTGTTTATTCTTGTACTATTCTATTCTATATCAAATGGTTAATGGCCAATCTAGTGTCATACTTTACAAAAATCCCGAAGGCCTTCAAAATTCATGGGCGGCTGGCGGAGCCGCGTACAAAAGCTAGTTTAGATACCATAAAATTGTAACGACTCAAAATCGGCTAATCTTGTTAATAGCTAGATTTTTTGAGCCGGTTTTATTTTTGTCAAATGGTCTTTAAAAGGGGGAAATTTATATGTCGAGTGTCGACTTGACATTCGAACTTACTTCTTTTCTGATTTCACAGCAAAAATATTAACTAAAATAGGGATTCATAAATACTTTTCCTTATTTTGTTTATAACATAATAATATAATTAATTAGCTATTTATAGGAGCGCTATAGAATATGAGGATAAATCGTTTCGTTTCTTTTATTGCTATTACTAACTTTTGCTCGCTGCTCTACCCGCGTGAATGTCTTTTTCCGGGACAAAATTAATTTCCTGGGATAAAAAGTACTCTTTGCCCTTCCCCAGGATATCCTAAATCATCTTTTCAAGAATAAATGCGTGATGATATATTAACCGACGACAAAGTGGAGACTAAATGTGGTACACTAAATGTGGAGATATTATGATACTTTTTGTAGTCGATACTGTTCATATTTGGTTAAGATCTTGGGTTGGGAAACTTCTCAACGGATAATTAGTAAACACACCGCTATTGGTTTTTGAAGATTTAGTTAAATTTATAACAAATCAGTGGGTCCATATTAACACACATAATTTCAATCGCATAACTGACGCATAATTTTGGCATAATCATTGACGCTGAAATGTAATAACCGAATGACATTTTCTTCGCATAATATATACAGTCGTACGAAACTGTACCTCTAAAAATGTTCGTCAGGCATAATCATCACTAATCATAACGCTGAAATGTAATAACCGAATGACTTTTTCTTCGCATAATGTATACAGTCGTACGAAACTGTACCTCTAAAAATGATCGGTCAGGCATAATCATCACTAATCATAACGCTGAAATGTAATAACCGAATGACTTTTTCTTCGCATAATGTATACAGTCGTACGAAACTGTACCTCTAAAAATGTTCGTCAGGCATAATCATCACTAATCATAACGCTGAAATGTAATAACCGAATGACTTTTTCTTCGCATAATGTATACAGTCGTACGAAACTGTACCTCTAAAAATGTTCGTCAGGCATAATCATCACTAATCATAACGCTGAAATGTAATAACCGAATGACTTTTTCTTCGCATAATGTATACAGTCGTACGAAACTGTACCTCTAAAAATGTTCGTCAGGCATAATCATCACTAATCATAACGCTGAAATGTAATAACCGAATGACATTTTTTTGCGTAATGTATATTATCGTAACATACTATACCTCCAAAAAATTTCGTTATAAACTTTTAACGCATAATGCTATCTTCGCATAATGTTTTCTAGCACCACATTTTAAATACAATACAAAAAAAAAATTGTTTTGGTATAGGTCCTTTTGATGTTTTCTATGGAAGAGCAGGTCTCTTGCTACAAGTATTTTTATACTACTACTAGGAGACCTTCATCTTATTTGTATTGATGTAGGTACTTATAACGAAATATATATATTTTCATTTTTTTTCTTTATATATAATGGGGCTCAAGGGCCACCTTCGCTGCACCATGACCTATTAAAATTGCTGGTTAGGAGTTGAGCTATGCAATGAGCTCATACAATTGCGTTTTATATTTTAGGTTAAAGAACTATTAGGCGATCCGATATTATGACTTTCAAAGTTAGGTCAACTAAAGTTATGCAAAAAAATCAGAGCAAGTTATACTTATGACAAGAAAAACATTATGCTCTGAAACCGTTATGCCAAATAATATATGCAAATATAACTTTATGCCATAGTTATTAGGACTTTTAACATTATAAAAAATAATTTTATGCGAAATTGAACGCGCCTCAAATAAAATTATATTTGAAAATGCTATATGATAACAGAATTGTAATTTCTGATCGGGAATCCATTCAAACACAGCTTTATCGCGGTCGACTGACATATCGTTTTAAATACAATTAAGTATTCTCTGATGTACGTCACTATATTATTTATTACAACGCACCGGATGACTATTTAACCGTACACGATATGCAAAATGTCATTGTTCTTCAACCACGTTCTGGACCAACTTACTGTCGGTGTTTAAACTAAGCGGCTTAATGTACCACACTGTATATTACAACTCCGGGGTTACACCACGCTCAGTTACACTTCGTCAATACATCATGACACATGAATGATATTTGCGTCGGAAGCTCTGATAATTTTATCAAGTCGATTTGCTAAGTTCAATTGTGTTGTGAGGCAACTGTGTGAACATTGTGGTGTAAAATGTATCGAATATATATCGCGATTGTGTTGTCTTTATGTGTGTTTTACTGCGAAGCTTTGAACGCAACGGATAAAGGCGTATGCCAAGGCATTGCCCAGTAATTATTTGTTTATATTAATATTTAATGTTTAAGTAATATCATACAAGCTATAGCTCAGCGGGTGTTACCGACTGCCCCGACGAAAGTCGCAGGTCGAAACCCGCCCGAAAAGCATGCACCTCTGACTTTTCTAAGCTACATGTGTATTAGTTGTTAATTAACGCTTGCTTTAACGGTGAAGGAAACATCGTGACGAAACCTGCATACCCGTGAATAAGAATTTCGAAGGTTTGTGAAGTCTGCCAACCAGCATTAGGCCAACGTGGTGGACTAAGACCTAACCCCTCTCATTCAATAAAGGATGTCCATGCCCAGTAGTGAGACATTTATAATGCAGGGCTAGTATTTTTATAATATTTATTATTATAAAACTTAAGTCTGTATCCCCAAAGCGGTAGGCAGATGTGGAACGCTTGCTTTATCGGTGAAGGTAATATCGTGAGAAAACTTGAACACCTTAGAACTCTCTAGAATTCGAAAGTATGTGAGATCTGCCAACCCGCAATAAGCCAACGTGGTGGACTAATTGTTAGCCTCTCTCATTCGTAGAGGAGGTCAATGTCAAGCCGTGGGACGTATATAATACAGGGCTGGTATTATAGTAACATCAGCCCTGTAAACTGGTGACAGTATTCTTTGACCTTGGCATGCAATTGAGAGGGGTTAGGCCTTAGTGGCGAAACCCTGTTGCATACGTTTAAACGTACTTTTTCAATTTATTACACATATTACAGAAAGATTGGCTTGTAGTTTTTACGACCGGTCGCCTGTCTGACGTCAACCCCTCTGGGCCATACATTAGATATTATTAAAACAATATACGCATATATATATATTTTCATAGTACTACTACTATTTAAATGTGAAAGTTTGGATGTTTATGCGTTTGTGAATTTGGATGTTTGTTAGTCAATCACGCTTCAACGGCTGAATTGTTTTGGATATAATTTGGCACACAGGTAGACCATGACCTGGACTAGGCCAAAGGCTGCTTTTTATCCTGGAAAAGAGAGTCCACGAGCAAAAGCTAGTATTAAATATATTACCCACAACGCCATCCACAAGTTATAAGTAGTGTTTATTATTATTTAATTAGTGACATGACTGATAATAAATACAGTGTTCATTTATTATTTAGATACAATTACAATAAGGCGTAAAATATAAAAATAAACAATGTAAGCTCTGGCCGTCCAATATTATGTTGAATTTATCTTAATCGAGTATAATGTGATCATTTCCCGCAACGTTAGAACTTGCTGCCTTAATATAAGTAGCTTATGTGATTTAAAACTTGTTGTGGGATAAATAAAATACACCCAACAGTCACACACATAGTCCTGACCCCATTCTAGGTAAACCTGTGTCGTGGGCATCAGGAACTACGAAGGACTTGCGGTCCCACAACACCCAGACCCGAGACAAATATCTGTGGATCAGGCAAACATTTGTCTTGGTGCGGGAATTGAACGCACGGTCTTACGCTTCGCAACTGGCTACTCGCCCACTACGCCATGGAGGCTGTCTAATAACAATGGTCGCGTCACTGCCATATTGTGTCGCGGTCTCCTTGTCTCCATGTCTCCATCCCGTTCCTCAAAACCTACCTTTAGTGGCGTATTGTCGAATGATCTTCTATAGATATACATACATACGTACGCACTCACGCCTGTAATCCCCGAAGTGGTAGGCAGAGATGTAACCAGTACACCCACATTTCGCCGAGCGTATATCCGTTCCTTATGTGATAGGGGGCGAGCCTATCGCCATACCGGGCACAAATTCCAGACTCCAGGCTGATACTGAGCATTTCGAAAATAGAAAAGCCCAATACCACTTTACCCGACCCGGGGATCGAACCCGAGACCTCAGCGTTGGTCTCAATCGTAACTCGTGCGCATTACAACTACGCCACCGAGGCAGTCCTATGTAAAAAGGTTAAATGTTAAATGCTATGCTATGTTAAATGGTGTAAGTCCTATAGATTTACACCATTTACATCATTAGTTCCCAAAATGGTCCAGGTGGACCCCCAGGGGTCCACGGAAGAGTCGACGAGGTCCATAGTTAGATCTAATCTTCACATTTGTTGTCAAGGTTTGGGAATATTGTAGAAATGATTTGACGTTGATTATTGGATAAGAGAATGCCATTTGCAACGTTCTTGACGTTGAGACTAGATCGGAATGATATTTTGAACATTTAAAATTACGAGAATTGGCCTTCTGATACGCCGCAAACCATGACTCATTTTATTAGGTTACATTAAGTTGACGTTTATTATCACGAGCGAAATATTTATAATTAGTAATATATAAATTATGTTATCACTGTTTGAGGTTAGAAACACTGGTTGGTGCTAAAAGGGCGTTACCTAATATAAATTAATTCATATATTTACCTCGCAAAGTCTCATTTACATGGACAGAGATCGCACGATACAGAGAGTAAAATAACAATTTCGTTTTTTTACGAGGCCGGGTCATACTATTTAATAAAAGAAAAGTATTAGAAGGCCTCTTAAATTACGGTTTTCTGTTTTTTTTTGCATAGGCCGGCAATCTCCACCTCGATAGGCTAAAATGCTCAATAAATTAAATAGATTGTCATGCTTTTAGACCGAGAACAAAAAAAGCTGAAGCTCGAAATTAATTTATTAAAATAAAAAAGCAGCCAGCCTCGGTGGCGCAGTTGTAATGCGTATGCGTTACGATTGAGGCTAACGCTGAGGTCTCCGGTTCGATCCCCGGGTCGGGTAAAGTGGTATTGGGTCATTACGAAATGCTCAGTAAAAGCCCGGAGTCTGGAATTTGTGCCCGGTATGGCGATAGGCTCGCCCCCTATCACATCATGGGACGGAGATACGGTCGCTGAAATGTGGGTGTACTGGTTACACCTCTGCCTACCCCTTCGGGGATTACAGGCGTGAGTGCGTATGTATGTATGTAAAATAAAATAGGCAAGTTAAGCTTCGTCCATGGTCTCATACTTCTTACTCGTCCCGAGTTTAGGCATCACTCTCGTGATCCTACGGTTCCCCCTTCCCTCTTTACCTTGGTATCGGTGCAGGTCAGGACATACCCTGCAATGGTGCAGATTGATACAGCGTCGTCAACCCGGAGGGAGTTTCTGGATTCCTTGTAATAGCTTCAATAGGCAGGTGAAGTAGCCAACGTCACTGATCTGCGCTCGTCATCCCGAGACATAAAATGTTAAGTTTCATAATTGACAGCCTCAGTGGCGCAGCGGCGAGTAGGCGGTTGCGAAGCGAGACGCCGTGGGTTCGATTCCCGCACTGAGACGAATGTTTGTGTGATCTACAAAAATTTGTTTCGGGGCTGGGTGTTGTGCGACCGCAAGTCCCTCGTAGTTCCTGATACCCACGATACAGGTTTACCTAGTGTGGGGTCCGGAATATCTGTGTGACTGTTGGGTGTTTTTATTTATTTATTATGCCCAATAGTTTCACTAGCTTCAATGTCCCTCAAACCGAAACACAACAGTGCTTCCATACTGCTGATTGGGGGCAGAAATATTCAATTTGGTTGTTTTTTTTCAGAAAAACACAATTTGTTTACAAAAAATACTATACTTGGCGTGATTGTAAAAGGAAACCGCCATGTACTAAGAGGATTGTAAGTATATTTTGACAAACTATACAACGTGTTACAGAAAGGTGTGGTCATATTTTAGGGTCATTACATACACCTTACAATTAGTACTTATGTATCGGACCTTTTCAATACCAAGACATCCAAAAATTTTACATTAATTTTGATCACTCGTTTATTAAGATCGATAAGATTGGTGACATCACTATTAATTATTATGAACGACACTCACTTTTTAATAAACTTGTATAAGTTGTACGTAATTCTACGAACATACGTACGTAACTTGTAATTTAAACACAAAATAACACCTGAAAGAGACTGTGTGCTGAAGACGATATTGGTACCATCCTCTAGAAGTATTTTAAAGACTTCATTCTCGTGTCTTCCATCTATGAATTTGGCTCAATACATTCGACGATCCTCTTAAAAGCTGTTATCAGTTACACCAACACAAAGCACCGATACATAATACTTATTTTTAGTTAAATATAACATATTTTTTGAACTCGTAAACATACTTCATAAAATCAGAAATTACCGAACTGACTGCGTCAAATAAATATTGACATTTGACCACTCTTTAATGTTTTTTTAATTATAAAATAATTAAATGAAAGGAGGTCTATAGTATCATTGTTTATCATTTAGTGTTGTCCAAAGTTAAAAGTCGATATCGACATATTGTTACTCATTCGATAAAAAAGAAAATTCTATAATTATTGTACAAGCAATGCAATCGGAATTGGTACTATGGGTGATAAAATACTTATACGCTATACTATACATTGCTTAAATTTGCCCGCCCCTTTCTATAACACGTTGTATAATGCACTCGTAGCAAGTTCGGCGCATGAATTCGAATTAGGATTTAAAATAAGTAATTAATTAAATTTATTTGGCTTGTAGTTTTAACGACCGGTCGCCTGCCTGACGTCAACCCCTCTGGGGATCATACATTAGGCATTTTTAAAACAATATGCGCATATATTTTGATAGTCCTACTACTATTATAAATGTGAAAGTTTGGATGTTTGTGAATTTGGATGTTTGGTAGTCAATCACGCCTTAACAGGGACACAGTTTTGGATGAAATTTGGCATACAGGCTGACCATGGCCTGAATTATGACATAGGCTAGCATTTATCCTGGAAAAGGGTGTTCACGCGGGCGGAGCCACGAGCAACAGGTAGCAAAGTATAATAAGTTAATGATGTTTTTTAATTAAGTGGTAGAGCTATACTGTAAACATTTATGTCTAGAATATGAATCGGCCGGATAGTCCGGGTAGTTACCACTGTCTCACTGATAACGGACATAAAGTAGTAACTTGCTGTTGCGTTTCGTAAGGTGAGTGAGATATCCGGAGGCTCAAATCCCCCTCCCGTTCCTAATCCCTTAATAATTATCGCTTTCCTTTAAGGTCGGCCACGTGCTCATGTTTCTTCTAGTATATTGGGCGCACATAGCCGGTAGAGAATACTTATCATCAACTTAATGTAAAAACAAAATGTATAAAAAAGAGAAACTAAGCAATAACATCTTAAAATCCATGGTGTTTAACATACAAATCACGTACCAATATATCATTAGAATAACATGTTTGACACTGAACTTAACAATTAAATAAAGCATATCAGCATGTGAGTCACGTAATATTTTATTACCGTGGTCAATCACATTCAGGTCCCGGTAGTATAAAGTATACATTTTAATTGCAGATACAAAAATACAACATACCAACGCTGAAGTGTTGCCCCGGCTGGGAGTATATCAACAAGAAAGCAGGTTCTGATGATATCTGTCAGCCGATTTGTCATCCAAGCTGCGTAAACGGGACCTGCGTGGGTCCAAATGATTGTCGTTGCGAGCTCCCGCTGCGGCTGCGCAATGGTGTATGCTTCCAGCCCGTGTGCACACCAGCTTGTGGCTCCTACAGCAGCTGCACTGACATGGACACTTGTACCTGCGACGAAGGGTTTATAAACATCAACAGCACTCACTGCGCGCCGCACTGTCCCACAGGCTACTACAACGACCCTATAGAGTGTAAGCCTAGATGCACCAAATGCGTCAACGGAACTTGCTCGGCGCCAGATATATGCAAATGTAATGATGGGTACACAAAGACAGACAATCACACATGCAGTCCCACATGCGACCCCCCTTGCGAGAACGCTGCGTGTGTTGATCCCAACGTCTGCTCCTGCCACGAGGGTTTCTATAAAATAAATGAATGGAAATGCTCACCGGTTTGCGTGAACTGCACTCACGGGGACTGCGTAGCTCCCGCTAATTGTAAATGCCACGAAGGCTATGAGAAGAGAGACGGAATGTGCGAGCCAGTCTGCGAAAACCCATGCACGAGTGGTACATGCATCGAACCAAATAAATGCCAATGTAATGTAGGTCACGACTTGGATCCAAACAATAAATTTAATTGTTTGCCAATTTGCGAACCAAAATGTGTGAACGCTTCCTGTGTTTCTCCGAACACGTGCTCTTGCCTTGCAGGGTATGAAACGACGGGAAATAACTGGACTTGCAAACCTAGATGCAATGATTGCGATAATGGTGATTGCATAGAACCAAATAACTGTCAATGTCATCCCGGATACGTTAGAATGAATGGCACATGCAAGCCAAAATGTAGTAAACCTTGTCAGAACGGTATCTGCTCGAAGCCTGAAGTATGCTCTTGTGTAAAAAATTACATTTTGAGTTTGAAAGATAAATACACTTGCGATCCTATTTGTGATCCGAATTGCGTTAACTCAACGTGTATCACGCCCGGAGTTTGTAAATGTTGGCCAAAATATGAGGTAACGAAAGCTCAAAACGTATGCAAGCCGCACTGTAAGGTTTGTGTGAATGGAGATTGCGTCGCTCCGGAGGAGTGCCGATGCCACCGTGGGTACAACATGACGCAGGGAGCTTGCGCTCCGGTCTGCTCCGATGCTTGCGTGAACAGTCAATGCACTCTCCCTGACACTTGCACTTGTATGGAAGGATATACGAAAAATTTGACAACCCCAAGCGTTTGTTATAAAGAATGTGCTGGACCATGTGATCACGGCGCCTGTGATCTGCACGGGAACTGTATCTGCGACCCTGGGTACGAGCTGGAGAACGATACGTGTGTCAGTCATCCGTGAGTACAACTTTATACTTACTACTACTATATACTTTATAGGAGGTACCTTTTAGGGTCTGTACCCAAAGGGTACCAACGGAATCCGGAATTACAAAGCCTACGCTGTCGGTCTATCTGTCCATTTGTCTGTTTGTATAGCTGTCTATTTGTACTACATTTGAAGGACAATGTCCTTTGAAACGTAAAATATAACTGAAATTTTCACTAATTAAGTCTTATGACTGCCGCGGTGGCGCAGTTGTAATACGTATGCGTTACGACTGAGGCTGACACTGATGTGTCGGGTTCGATCCCCGAGTCGGGTAAAAGTGATATTGGGTTTTTCTATTACGAAATTCTCAGTATCAGCCCCGAGTCTGGAATTGTGCCCGGTATGGCGATGGGCTCGTCCTCTATCACGTAATGGGACGGAGATAAGATCGGCGTAATGTGGGTATACTGGTTACCCCTACTCTGCCTACTATCCTCTCGTCGTAGTAGATTATTTTTGCCACCATCTTTAATTTATTTTATTTATTTTTCGTTGTAATATTACTTTGTATTAGTGTATCATATTTTTCTATGTATGTATTATATACATAGTGTGTTTTATTCCTCCCATTTCTTCTACACTATCTATTTATGTTTAAGTAATATTGTATTAGTATTTTATTAATATTGCCCTTTTATTGTACACCCGTCTATTGCTTTCATATTATTCCTCTCCATCCAATGATTGCCTGGAAGAGATCACGAGTGGTAGAGCCACGCTGTAGACAATTTTGTCTACAGCATGAATGCGCCGGCTCGTCCAGGTCGTTACCACTGTCTCACAGAAAACCGACGTAAAGTAGCAGCTTGCTGCTGCGTTTCGTACGGTGAGTGGGATATCCGGAGGCCTAAATCCCCTCCCCTTCCCAATCTCTTAATTATCCCTTTCCTTTAAGGTCGGCAACGCGCCCATGATTCTTTTGGTATTGTGGGCGGTGGTGTTCACTTACCATCAGGTGACCCACTTGCTCGTTTGTCGGCCTATACAATAAAAAAAAACAATTAGTGATAAGGCCGCCACTTGTGACACATTTATTATTAAGCTGTTTTCTCATTTGTTGTTCACACACAACAGTGTGTCTACAATAAAGAGTTACTCCGTGGTTCTAATAAACACCATATTTATTTACAGAGTGGACTGCAAATCATGCATCAGTAACTGTACTGAGGATATATGTTTGTGTGCCGGTGGACAACCCTGCTATCAGCAAGCAGAAGTTGCTTCGTCAACAAAGTGAGTTGGCTCATTCCACACTCAATTACTGCAGCCTCTAAGGGTGCTTAGGACTTTTGAAATATCGTTGTCCAATGTACTCGTAGCATGACGCCATGAGAAAAAATTTGGAGAATTTTCTCGTGCAATACCCGGTTCTTTCTGGTTATCTCTGTGTGACAGCTCCGTGGCGCAGCGGGCGAGTAGTCGGCTGCGAAGCGAGAGGCCGTGGGTTCGATTCCCACACCGAGACAAATGTTTGTGTGAACCACAAATATTTTTCTCGGGTCTGGGTGTTGTGGGACCGCAAGTCCCTCGTAGTTCCTGATACCCACGACACAGGTTTACCTAGTGTGGGGTCAGAGCTATGTGTGTGACTGTTGGGTGTATTATTATTATTATTATTATATTGAAGCTAATATGGTAGCTCATAAAACTCGACTCGTTACTTATAAAGCAAAGAGAATAGTATCTTTTGCTACTCTATGGAATTTTATCTATGAACCCTAACATGGTGATGTAATTTTATTGTGATAACGTCTAGGTGTTTTCTACACAGAAGGGTAGACGTCAGGCAGGCGGCCGGTCGTAATAACTACAAGCCAAATCTTTCTGTAACATGTGTTAAAAATGTTGCGCTGACCCCACTGCGAGTGGGATAAGGGAAGGTGGAATGCAAGAAATCAAATCGTACAATCTTTAATCAAATTTACATTGGACAAATATAATTGACGAATAAATGGCATATTTATTTATTTATTACATGGAGTATAAAGGCGGACTAAATGCTAAAGGCATCCTCTACCAGTCAACCTTTCATGCTTAACTAGGGACCCAAATCCGCCGATGGTCTCAATGTCTTACGACGCGACGGTCGGCATCATATTTGAACTGCACTTCCATCAAGTGCACATTGCCGTGCTAGAATAAAAATATGTAATTGTTTTGGATTCGATGCGTGATGTTTGTGTTCACTGTTCAGTCTGGCCGGGTTGGAGCTGTCGTGGATGCTGGGCGCCGCGGTGGGATCCCTTCTCATCGTGCTGCTGCTTGTCGTCCTCGTGCGAATTGGGAATAAAAGACATCAACATGACAGCAAGGCACTTGATGACAGTAAGGAGGAATCTATGACTCTTTTTTTGAACAAATATACTTACCCTCGTATTCATAAACGTTACTATGAGATCTCATAGTGAGCGCGAACGCATAGTGACGATTTCTCTAAACGTCATTGGTTAGTTTTTGGCGCTAAATCAAAACAAACCAATCATGTACACAGTGAGTTCTGTGAGTGGTAGAGCCACGCTGTAGACATTTTTGTCTCCAGCATTTATGGGCCGGCTCATTACCACTGTTTCACAGAAAACCGGCGTAAATTAGCAACTTGCTGCTGCGTTTCGTACGGTGAGTGAGATATCCGGAGGCCCAAACCCCCTCCCCTTCCGTGGGCGTACATGGGCGGTGGGGATCACTTACCATCAGGTGACCCACTTGCTCGTTTGCCGGCCTATGACATAAAAATAATACACAGAATTGGACACTTGGCAAAGAGCTTCCTTAACGCCCAGTTTCTGAAAGGCTGATCAAAGTAAAATTAACTAATCAAATGTCAAATCTCATGTCAAGTCGAAATTGAGTTGCTAGAAGCGTGATCAACGCCTTTGATTTGACACACATGTTAGCTAACATAACATTCAAATTAATATGAAAATTCGTATGTTAAACGGTACTAAAGAGACATCAAATATTATTAATTTTGCACTAATCAATGTTTCAGCAACTCGAGTTGATTTGCAAGCGGTGTCAAAATCAAAATTCTGTTATTTGAATGTTGATTTGATCAGCCTTTCAGAAACCGGGTGTAGTTTGTGAATACGGGCATTAGTTTAAGAAGAAAAACTAGTGCCGACAAATGTGAAGAATAGATACTTTTAAAATTGCGCCCTTGTGTTCCCCTGTTCTGTTTCCTCCACTAAAACAGGACCGTTTTTTTTAATTAATCACCAACTGTAAACGATGAAAACGTTGCGTGTCTGTATCTACTTTATACACGAGAAAAAGCTTTTTCCAATAGGTATGTATAATTAACGTTGATGACGTTTATATTAGGATTTAAGGAGGATCCAACCTTATGTAAGAAGAGACATATCATCTACTTTTCCCATAATTTGAACAACTTTTTGGCGGGAAAATAATTAATACCCGAGAGGCAGTACAAAACGTTTTTTAAGTGTTGCCTCCCGTCCAGCCGATTTCTTCAAGAAGGGCATCGATAAATTGCCATTGCACTGGCAAAGATGCATCGATAGCATGGGTGGTTACAGTTGGTAAAAGCTGGTGCTCGGGACCCGCTTTTACGTACCCTTCGAATCGCGGAGGTGTTCAGAAGAAATACCACTAGGGTTGTGTTACTGATAAATTATTCATTACGTAAATAGTGTTTTTTGAAAAGATGAAAGCAGTGTAGATAATAAATAAAAATAAAATAAAATGGCCTCTATTTACTATATTTCGGGTAGTATTGTACTATATTTCGGATCGGCGTACTATATACTGTTCAAGAAATATATAGTACGCAAAAATACTATATTTTCAACACCGAACGAAATCTAACAACCAATATTTATTTAAAAAAATAATCAACACGCCTTTTCATTAAAATTTGAGTGAGGCGAGTTCGTGTAACCGAATTCCGGACTCGAATATATCTACAATAATTTGTCTTTGGTTCCCACTGATCTCTATTTTCTATACTAACTGGAGGCGCTGGCAGCACGTCAAAGTTTATCGAAAAAAATGTTTGGTATGTTTTATTTTTGTTCGGGATTTGGTACTTTCAATTAGATATTATTCTTTGATTTGAGAACTTATATAACAAACAAGTGCGTCAAGTCATCATCATTTTATTAGTCAGTCATCAGTATATCATAAAAAATTGGCTTTTGATTTATATTAATCTAAAAGTTTTGTGGTATAAAAGTGTCTTATCACTTTTATTTCAGACAAAACATTGTTAAAAAATGCAAGAAGTGCCAAGAAATATAGTTTTTATTAAAATAAATAAGTAACAAATATATCTTTGTCTATTTTAATTTATTTTCCATAAAATACTATATTTTTTAGAAGTGTAATTATTATATATTTTTTTATCTTATTTCGCTGTAAAAATACTGTATTTCGCTGAGAAAATGTTGGCAACCCTAGACTGTCATGACATGGACCTCCTCTAATTCTCGCTACTACATTTTATTATAGAACCTATGGGCAGTGTGGTGTTCACCGTTGCTGATACCCTGATCCAACGAAGAACTTCAGACGAGTATGATAGCCAGGAGCGGTTCTACGAGGAGGTGGATTTGGATGGGCGTGGGCAAGAAGAGAGAGAGCACAACGCCCGACTACTAGGGGGCGTTAGGGACGAAGGAATATAGATTCTAGTGTTGCGATAAATCCGCTAGATGGTGCATAAAGCGTATTCCAAAAGACGTAAGACCGGCTGAGGACGCTTTCTGGTGTAAATTAAATTAAATTTAATTTGCGTCTTTTGGCGAACATTATATTTGGACTATATTGTATCAGGTCCTTTGTAGTTTACGGCGTGGCGTCGGGATAAAAAAGACCTTTTAATGCGAATTGAGAATTATTATTGAAATTGGCCGTTGACCTGAGTCTGAATCCCAAATTGTGTGAATATTTAATTTATTTTGAAATGACTAGTTTATTTGTATATTATTTATAACACAATATTTGCAAAGTATTATAATAAATGGAACGCCTGAAAGTACATAATCAATAGATTGTCAACGAAATAATGGGCGTGTTCAAACAAAGTTCTGAGGAATATAAGTTACACTCGCCGGGAATTACATGCGCCTACACTTATCCGCGGCGAATGAGTCGCATAGTTATGGCCGTTGCAGACGATGCGCAATAGCTTGCGCAAGTACTAATCATAAGTGCTCGCGCAAGGACCAAAGTGAGTACAACTAAGCAACTTGCACTCGCAATTTTACTAAGCAAAATATGTTCACATGATGAAATTTTATGCATAGTAATATTATTTGCGCATCGTCTGCAACGGCCATTATGCCAAGTTGCATCTAATTTTATACAACGATTTCTAAAACTTTGATGACTGCGGCGCGTGTAGATTTTTCGGAGAGGAGAGGTAGCGTTCATCTCAACTACCTACTCCGACTTTATTAAAAAGTTCAATAAAGTTTACACTAATCAGTAGGCACGGAAATACTTGTCAATAGGCTCACCACCTATCACATCATGGAACGGAAATAAGTTCGGCGAATCCTAAGTGCGCTATATGTACCTCTGCCTAACCGTTCGTGTACATACATTGACTTGAACTAAAACCGCCCTTAACTAAAAATTACATAATTTGGTTTTAGTTTAGTTTTAGGCTCGACAACAGTCGTCTATTAATAATTCGTTTCACTGCTTTGTTTTCTCTAGTAGTTAAGATTAATTTAAGGTATCAAAAATTAAATAAAATTGTACTAAATATATTGTGTGGTATTATTAATTTATATTTTTTGAACGGACGAGACAACAGCGAATCTTGGTTCCCGTTGCGTGTTGTTGGGGACAGACCGCGATTCAAATACCATCAAATCTATAGTACGAGAGGGCAAACCCTGGCATTAAGCCGGCATAAATACACCCAACAGTCACACACATAGTCCTGACCCCACACTAGGTTAACCTGTATCGTGGGTGTCAAGAACTACGAGGGACTTGCGGTCCTCACACATTTATTATTATTATTTATTGCCAGTAATTAATAATTACGAAATTTCGGGAAAAATACGGAAACACGCTCGGCGAAATGTGGGTGTACTGGTTACACCTCTGCCCACCCCTTCGGGGATTACAGGCGTGAGTGCGTATGTATGTAATTAATAATTATGTTATTATTACGTGAAGTGAAAACTTTAAATCACTTTTTAAGCATACTGCGCGCACGGAGGAGTGTGAGATTAGGCATGGTTAAAGTTTATGTGGAGAAGGATTGCAGAAAGAAAAAAAAAATAAAAAAAAAAACCGTCTCAAAAAAAAGTAAAAAGTTAATACAATTTTGAGTCAGCCCTATAATAGTGGAAAGGTAGTAAAAGGACTGCCTCGGTGGCGCAGTTGTAATGCGTACGCGTTAAGATTACGTTAACGCTGAGGTCTCGGGTTCGATCGCGTCGGGAAAAGTGGTATTGGGTTTTTCTATTACGAAGTGCTCAGTATCAGCCCGGAGTTTGTAATTTGTGCCCGGTATGGCGATAGGCTCGCCCCCTATCACGTTATAGGACGGAGATACGCTCGGCAAATTGTGGGTGTACTGGTTACACCTCTGCCTACCCCTTCGGGGATTACAGGCGTGAGTGCGTATGTATGTATGTATGTAGTAAAAGGACTGACTCAAAACTGCTAATTTTTATTTTTACCTTTATAGTTTTTTTGGAGTCGCTTTTATTTTTTAAATAAGGTCGGTTTAAAAAGGTTTTACCTTTCTGCGGTTCTTTTCCATCTATACTGCGTGGTTATATATACAAAAATATATACAGTATGTAACCAATACCATGTTGGCCCTTTTAGGGTCCTAAAGATAGACATATAAACAGCTTAATAAAAATAGTTAAATTAAAATAATAATAAACAGAAGCGAGATAATATTGTGATGAACAGCTGACTCGTGTGTCGTAGTGACGTAGCCGGGCGATCACGGGGCGCGGCGCGTTTGATGCACGTAGACGCCGCGCCGCAACTTGCTATCTCGCTCTGGCTCCGATTCATCGCTCTTGCAGAGGTAATCAATCGAAATACGGTTCACAAACAATAAAATTGACGAGTGGTAGAGCCACGCTTTAGACAATTTTGTCTACAGCATGAATGGGCCGGCTTGTCCGGGTCGTTACCACTGTCTCACAGAAAACCGGCGTAAAGTAGCAGCTTGCTGCTGCGTTTCGTACGGTGAGTGAGATATCCGGAGGTCCAAATCCCCCTCCCCTTCCCAATCCCTTCTTATCCCTTTCCTTTAAGGTCGGCAACGCGCCCATAATTCTTTTGTATTGTGGGCGTACATGGGCGGTGGAGATCGCTTACCATCAGGTGACCCACTTGCTCGTTTGCCAGCATATACTATAAAAAATATATATATATGTATATATATGCCTCCGTGGCGCAGCGGGCGAGTAACCGGTTGCGAAGCGTGAGGCCGTGGGTTCGATTCCCGCACCTAGACAAATGTTTGTCTGATTCACAAATATTTGTCTCTGGTCTGGGTGTTGTGGGACCGCAAGTCCCTCGTAGTTCTTGATACCCACGATACAGGTTTACCTAGTGTGGGGTCAGGACTATGTGTGTGACTGTTGGGTGTATTTATTTATTTATTATTTTATTATATAAAAAATTAATATGATATTTTTATAGTCTAATTTTCGTATGCGAGTTATTTCATTACGTTTCAATATCGATTCTGATATCACAGTTAAAACGCCCGACAGGGTTTTTGTTAAATATTGTATATGCGTCGAATTGAGAATCTGCCTCGGGATCTTTATAGTATAGGCCGGCAAACGAGCATGTGGGTCACTTGATGGTAAGTGATCTCCATGTACGCCCACAATACTAAAATATGTGTACTACTAATATACTATATATCATGGGCGCGTTGCCGACCTTAAAGGAAAGGGATTGGGAAGGGAGGGGGATTTGGGCCTCCGGATATCTCACTCACAGTATGAAACGCAGCAGCAAGCTGCAACTTTACGCCAGTTTTCTGTGAGACAGTGGTAACCACCCGGACGAGCCGGCCAATTCATGCTGTAGACAAAACTGTCTCTACTAACTAACTCTACCACTTTGAATATAAATTATTTTTGCAGGTTGATTAAATAAAGCAATGACCCAATAATTTTCCTACAAGGTTGTGATATATTATAATATGCATTCCATGTAAGCGATTCTGTTACAGGAAAATAAGCAGTTTTCGGAATCTATATATACAAAAGCGAAATACATACCACTTAGTTACTGATTAATCACGATTTCTCAAAATCTATACATATAAAAGTGAAATACCACTGACTCACTGATCACGATTTTTCAAAAACTACCAAAGGTGGGATCATGAAATTTGGTCAGATTATAGTTTGTGTAATGTAGACGTCAGCTTAGAACGGATTTTCGGAAATTTTCATTTTTAGGGGGTAAAAGGAGGGTTGGACGTTGCATGAAACTTTTTTATGGAAGGGAAAACGACGCACAAATATTGCTTATTAAAAATAATGGAATATGTGCTTTATATTTTTGTAAAATTCCACTCGCGAAAGGAGAGTAGGGGGTTTTGAATTTTATATATTATTAATGTAAACGTTTGCATGTATGTAGATCAACCACGCCTTAACGGCTGAATGGATTTGGATAAAATTTGGCATACAGGTAGGCCAAGACATGCTTCAGAACATTGGCAACTTTTATTCTCGAACTTTATGCAGGCGGGCCGTGGGTAAATGCTAGTGAATACTATGTATAATTCTTGCATAAAGGAGTCGTTTTGAACGAGTGGTAGAGCCACGCTGTAGACAATTTTGTCTACAGCATGAATGGGCCGGCTCGTCCGGGTCGTTACCACTGTCTCACAGAAAACCGACGTAAAGTAGCAGCTTGCTGCTGCGTTTCGTACGGTGAGTATATAGTGGATATCCGGAGGCCTAAATCCCCTCTCTTTCCCAATCCCTTAATTATCCCTTTCCTTTAAGGTCGGCAACGCACCCATGATCCTTTTAGTATTGTGCGCGTACATGGGCGGTGGAGATCACTTACCATCAGGCCTATACAATAAAATAAAAAATAAAAAAAAGTAATTTTGAACTCTAAACTCTTGAAATGTCGAGTACACGCACGTACATAAGGGATTGGGAAGGGGAGGGGGTTTGGGGCCTCCAGATATCTCTCACCGTACGAAACGCAGCAGCAAGCTGCTACTTTACGTCGGTTTTCTGTGAGACAGTGGTAACGACACGGAAGAGCCGGCACATTCAATTTTAGACAAAATTGTCTACAGCGTGGCTCTACAACTCAATTATATCTGTTATATTTACTGTGAGTGGGAGGCCTAAATCCCCTCCCCTTCCCAATCCCTTAATTATCCCTTTCCTTTAAGGTCAGCAACGCGCCCATGATTCTTTTGGTATTGTGGGCGTACATGGGCGGTGGTGTTCTCGTTATACAATAAAAATAAAAAAAAAGCCTTTTCTTTTTCAATCGCATTATTTACTACATTTCTTAGACTTTTGTAATATTCCTTGTGCGTATCTTTACCGGAAGCGCGTCCTCTATTTATATTGATAAGGTTGGGTACACACACACGCACAAGCACTCATTGTCAGGTGTATGTAACGACTCTTAAATATGACCACACGTTTCTGTAACACAGTGTATAAATTTACGTAAACTAAGCCTATTTACAAAACTATTTGAGGAAAAATATGGAAAATTCGCTATTGTAAATGTTATCATATTTAAATTTAATAAGATAAAGTATAAATACACCTAACATCACACCTAAACCCACAACTAGTATTCGTTAATCTTACTATTAAGCCTTCCATTATGGAACGATTGATGCAATCGATTAATCTTTGTGTCTTTTATCTGTAATCGATTAATCGGTACTTTGCGTCGGGTCAAGCTATGGGTAATTACAATCAATGCTAGTTGCGATGAAATAATCTATTTTGCAAGCGAACGTCCTTTCGCGTGTCGGACTAATGCTGGATTTCCTCCGTCGACGTCCCACACATGTTTTTGCAGATCCCAACGACTCCATCACAGTCGCTATCGAAGCAGCACTTTCCTCGCCCAACCCGAGTCGGAATAATAATACGCGAACCCGACATAACACACGCCTGCGAGTCCGAAGAGCTCCCACAACTGGCCTTCGGCATAATGATGTGCAGAGGCGGCCCTAAACTATACTCCCCAGCGATTGCTCAAGCTGAGGTCTGAGCCTTCTAAAAAGCGCCTCTGTGCTTAATCGCTACTAAATACATTATACATATATCTGAGCGCCATTAGCACCGCATTTATTGTCAGATGAAGCTGTAAAGAAAAAGTAAAGTGCGTAGAGGAGGCCCGTGTCCAGTAGTGCGACGTGCATAATGCAGGGCTGATATAATTAAAAGGTCCTTGGCGTTGCTTCTGTTTATGAGCAGGCGCTTACCATCAGGCGAGCGACCTGCTCGTCTCGTCATTGACGCTAATAATAAAAAAAATATTGTTAGAGTCATATTAATTTATCATTACAGTAATTCTCACCCCTCCTCCCGCTGATCAGGGCATATCTGCGTCCATGTTTGACGGTGAGTCAACGAAATATTTTTTTCACACGGTATATACAGTGTGTAACAAAAACTGTTGTTGGCCCTTTTTGGGTCATGAAGATATAGACAACTTAATAAAAATAGGTATATTAAAAATAATAAACAGAAGCGAGATATTATACTTACACAGGTAACTTAGAAAATGTTTAATTTCGTAGATATGCAAGTATTTTTATTATGTTTGAATATCGATTCTGATATCACAGTTAAAACGCCCAACTGGGTTTTTGTTACATATATACATACGTACCGTCTCACGCCTGTAATACCCGAACGGGTAGGCAGAAGTGTAACTAGTACACGCACATTTCGTCGACCTTATCTCCGTCCCATGATAGGGGTGAGCCTATTTCTGTCATGAAATGCTTAGTATCAACCCAGAGTTTGGAATTGTGCCCGGTATGGCGATAGGCTCGCCCCCTATCTCATCATGAGACGGGAATAAGCTCGGCGAAACATGGTTGAATAGTGCCACCTCTGTCTACCCCTTCGGCGAGTAAAGGCGTGAGTGCGTATTTATGTCTGTATTATTATAAAAAAAAAACAAAATACACATCTTATCCAAATGCTATAAATACACAACGGCCCCAGCTCTAGGCGAATCTGTATCGCGGGAGACCAAATAACTTTTCACAATACGCTTGACACATGAACTTGAATTGAAATATTAAAGTTTTTTTTACACATGCCCCACTGCTGGGCACGGGCCTCCTCTACTGAATGAGAGGGTTCACGCCTTAGTCCAAATATGTACACAATAGAAATTAATACAAAAAGTAAACAATATCATGAAAACAAAATTTAAATTGGTTGAATAATGAGACCGCAAAAATCTTTCAAACATTGATTAAAACGCGTGTGAAATAAAATGAAAGAGTAGGGGGACCTTCTCGCTATCTCCCTCGCACGCGTGCGCCGCGCTATGATGATCGTATATGTACACGTCATCGTATATGGCGTTCATCTTTTTATTGACTTTCGACAGTCATATCATCCTTTTAAATAGGTTAGAACTTAAATATTTTTGAGGGGATTAATAAAATTCCGTCTATTATGAATTATTAGCAATGTAAGCTATTGAATAAAATCATAAAAACATACATGCATCAAACCATAGAATAAAAACATGGGGGTCAGTCTTTGGGGACTGCCGATAGAAGTCAAAACTAACTAACTTGTGAAAATTGTATCGTCGAGCTATTAGATTATTATTTTTGAATTATTTTTGGTTTGTAAAGACACATTAACACAATGACCAATTTCATTATAATAATGTATACTAATAACGCACGGAGGTATATCTATGTACATTTATACACAGTATACATATAGCTCATGGGAAGCGTGCGGTGACGATGACGCGAGTTTCACGCTTTTTGTTCACCCAAAAAGTACACATATATACACAGTATACATATAGTTCATGGAAAGCGTTCGGTGACGATGACGCGAGTTCCATGATTTTTGTTCACCCAAAAAGTGCTCAACGCGCCTAAAAAAGTTTTCACTTCAATAAATCAAACTTATTGTTTACTAAATGTGCGAGTGGGCATACAAAGTGCTGATTACACATCAATTAATGTACAATGTAATGATAAATAGTATTGGAGAGTAATATCAGATAAAACATTCATTAAAATAATACCGCCCTTAATACCAGGAGATTTGTGACGGATTAAAAGAGAGGAAATTATAAATACTCTGGAAATTATAAATAAAAATAACTCCCGAAAAAAGCGGTGCTATAATTTTGACCTCTTTAAGGTTGGGTGTGTATCTATCTATCTGTGGCATCATAATGAATGACCGGCTTGTATGCGGTATTTTTTGTTATAAAGCTGGTTTTATAGAGATTATTCATAGCTACATACGCACTCACGCCTGTAATCCCCGAAGGGGTAGGCAGAGGTGTAACTAGTACACCCACATTTTGCCGAGCGTATCTCCGTCCCACGATGTGATAGGGGGCGAACCTATCGCCATACCGGGCACAAATTCCAGACTCCGGGTTGATACTGAGCTTTTTTGTAATAGAAAAACCCAATATCACTTTTACCCGACCCGGGGATCGAACCCGAGACCTCAGCGTCAGCCTCAGTCGTAACGCATACGCATTACAACTGCGCCACCGAGGCAGTCATTATTCATAGCTATGTTTGAAAAATATATGTTCAGCCGATTAAAGTGAAAGATTATATTACAGTAACATTACATTATCGATTGTTTTTCTTATAATTGGCGTCGGGGTTTGGGTTAACCGATAATATTCCCTAATCCCTTCCCACAACTATTATCTTTTGGTGTGGACTTCCCATCTAAATATTTGTTTAATTAAATGAACTGTCATAAAAACTGTCGCATATTTTCCTGTTCGTAATGTATATTATAAATTGGTTAAAACGCATTAGTTACTTGTTAGAGCTCATACAGCGAGCACCATGGGCTTTAAAATGTGTAAAATGAACGCCATGAGTCACATCGGGCCCTTAATCATGACTATTTTGGTAAGTGATTTAAATTTTAATTAATTTGTATAGAGTATTACAACGACTTAAAAAGAAAGGTTACAAAAACGTTCTTAATACGTTAGGTATGAAATATCTCTGCTAAATTAGAATCTATTTTGATTATTCTTTTTTTATTCGATAAGGTTTGACAATATAGTCCAATATACATTTGGTTAAGATCTATTGAATAAATCCAATAGAAACATACACCGCAATTAATTTTTTTTTTATATAATTGTATGTTTAAATACAGTTTCTATGTCTTTTAAAATCATCCCGGAATCCCGGCATACTACAGTTGTACTTTTCATTTAAAATCTTTAGTCTTCTAACCTGTATATTTTGTGTTTAATATCTAAAGTTTAAATGAATATATTATAGGAAAAATATGTAAAAGGTATTATTAGTATGAACCGTTAGCGATGTCTGTTAAACTTCACATGGGAGGAAAGCGGGACCTTCAGTATTTTGGCGATTATTACGTTGTTAAATTCTAAAATGAAATTGTTACATGACTGCCTCGGTGTCGCAGTTGTATTGCGTACGCGGTACGGGTCAGGTAAAGTGATATTGGGTTTTTCTATCATGAAATACTTAGTATCAGGAGTCTGGAATTGTGCCCGGTATGGCGATAGGCTCGCCCCCTATCACATCATGGGACGGATATAAGCTCGGCGAAATTTGGGTGTACTAGTTACACCTCTGCCTATCTCTTCGGGGAATACAGACGTGAGTGCGTATGTATGTAAATTCTAAAATCAGACATGTGCTACTCGGACTGAAATTAACGTCCAATATGGCGATAGGCGCGCCCCTTATCACACCATGGTACGAAAATAACTCTGTGAACTGCGGTAAAATTAATTCTACTCCTGAGTACAGAGTGAGGTAATGTTTTTTTTTAAAATAATATAATAAAAATAATAATACTAGCCCTGTATTATATACGTCCCACTGCTGGGCACGGGTCTCCTGTACTGAATGAGAGGGGTTAGGCATTAGTCCACCACGCTGGCTTAATGCGGCTTGGCAGAGTTCACATACCTTCGAAATTCCTCAGGTATGCAGGTTTCCTCACGATGTTTCCTTCACCGTTAAAGCAAGTGACAATTAACGATTAAAACACACGTAACTTAGAAAAGTCAGAGGTGTGTGCACTTGGGGCTGGTTTCGAACCTGCGACTTTCGTCTCCACAGTCCATATCACTCCCCTCTGAGCTATCACTGATAAATGAAATAATAATAACAAATAAATACACCCAACATTCACACACATAGTCCTGACCCCACGGTTAACCTGTATCGTGGGTATCAAGAACTACAAGGGACTTGCGGGCCCACAACACTCAGACCACAAATATTTATGGGTTACACAAGCATTTGTCTCGGTGCGGGAATCGAACCTACGACCTTACGCTTCGCAGTCGGTTACTCGCTCACTGCGCCACGGAGGCTGTCAAATAACGACAATCTCTTTCTATACTTTTCCGATTCATTAATATAATATATACTCACACCTGTATCACGGGTAGGCAGAGTAAATAGTGCTGCAGCTACAGTTCTTGTATTTTTTTATTGTAGAAGGCAAATCTCGTATTTAAATGACACTGCGAATGAATTTTAACCGATCTGAGATTCGATTTTGAGATGACAAAAAATAGTATTTTGCTCCTCTTTAAGTTCAGTCCAGTGTCAATATAATCTCATCTCGATCTCATTGCAACCTCAATACAGTCACAATTTTGACGTTTATTTAAATACATGTATAATTTAAAAATGTTAGCAGAATACCGTTTTGGCTTTAACTTTTATTCTACTTTCGATCTCATTACGATCTACGTTCACATTTGACGTTGATTATTGGTTTAAGAGAATACCATCAGTTTTCTTGACACAGAGTAGATCGGAGTTATATTTTGAACATTTTAATTACGAGAATTGGCCTCCATAGCGTTTTTTCATTCCATGATGTAGCAGGGGCGAGCCTCGCCATACCGGGCACAAAATCCAATCGAGGCAACTCTTGTGTTATTTTCCACACAATTTGTGAATGCATCATCTGGGATTTGAAACCAAGACCTCATTGTTTCCTAGCCTAAGAGTGGCTACTACACCCTAACGAGACGATTAGTAGTTTTATACATACATATTACATACGCACTCACACCTGTAATCCCCGAAGGGGTAGGCAGAAGTGTAACCAGTACACCCACATTTCGCCGAGCGTATCTCCATCCCATGATGTGGTAGGGGGCGAGCCTATTGCCATACCGGGCACAAATTCTAGACACCGGGCTGATACTGAGCTTTTCGTAATAGAAAAACCCATTATCACTTTTACCCGACCCGGGGATCGAACCCGAGACCTCAGCGTCAAGCCTCAGTCGTAACGCGTACGCATTACAACTGCGCCACTGAGGCAGAGGCAGGCAGAAGTAGTTTAACATGACTAGATATCTATATATCTGTACTGTAAAACTGTATCAAATGATATATAGACTAGATATATCATTTGATACGGTTTTTACCATCATGTAGATAATTTGTTGAAGAAAGTAAAATAACCCAAAGTTGGGACTGTTAGCTTGTTTAAAATACAAAAGGAATAATACGCGAGAAAATTTTCCACACTGAAGAACCGGTGAATCGTCATTGTATATTATGCGTCAATTATTGTGAATTATAATATTACAGGTGTTGTCATTATTTATGGCCATTCTGAAGATAGTGGCGACTCGCATAGTTTTTTATAGCATAGGCCGGCAATCGCGCAAGTGGATTTGATGGTAAGTCATCTCCACCGCCCGCCCATATACGCCTACAATTCCAGAACTTCTTACCCTATTATTAAATTTAATGTTAATAATAGTGTAAGACCCGCTTGCACGACGATACTAAACCGCGATTTACTAATAAACTTCTTTACGTATGTCAAATTTTCATAGCTTTGACGTTTCTTAAACAGGTTTAGTGGGTTAAACTCGATTTAGTATCGTCGTGCAAGTGGGCCTTAGATTTTAATCTAAGGTAAAGTGGGCGCGTTTTCATGATGTAGGTATATACTAATATTACAGATAATAAATAATAATGCCTTGTAGCAAAAATATAAAATAAATAGATTAATGGTTTTACATTTTTAATGATGACATGGTTTCATGAAGAATTTATGTAATTGTGTTTAAATAATGAATATTTCCTCAAAGGATTACAATACTATCATACATGTAAGAGTGATTGTTTATTTATAATATTTTATATATACTACTATTACAGGTGTAAATCTTTGAGAATTTCTGAATATGGATGTTTGTAAGTGTACTATATGTATAGATGGAGAGTTTCTCATACCCTTTTGTATATTTCCGCCGCCAGTGTGTAAGCATTGTGTTTCCGTTTGAAGGACATTGAAGCCAGTGAGCATTATAAGACTAAAATAAAAATTAAACCGCGATAAAATCCGTATTAACTAGTTTTATTTCAAAGCATTATAAGACTTAACAATTTATGTAACGGTGTGACGAACGCAGTTCAGTGCCATGCAGCGCTAATTCGGGGGTTTTTTTTTGTTTGTTTGTTCCTTAAGGAACCGGCTAAGATCAGAGACCATGCTGCCAAGTCATTAGTTATATTCTTTTCTTATATTCCAAGAACGATGAAACGAGGGTGTGGCCGATTTCAAGGTCTTGTTGGAGTTTTGGTGTTAATTCCTTTCAGTTAAATGCTTCTTAGACGACTTTCTTCAAGCGGGTCGAACGCACAAGGTCCGTTGATACCCCTGGTCAAAAATCACCTAAATTCACATATTTTAATGTTTCCATACACTATTCATCAGCGTTAATGATTATTGCACAAAACCATACCACTTTTATACAAAAAACACAACTTTAAACTAGTTTAGGAAATAAATAAACAAGAGAGCCACCGCACTGTCAGAATTCCCGCCAAAAACCTACAATTCGGGGTTGTGTGTGGTGTTGCTTTTGTTTTTATGCAGACGTGTCGCTTATTATCAGGCGAGCGAACTGGTCGTTTCGCCATTCAAGATAATAAAAAAAAACGGGAATATAACGGAAACTGTAATTTATGAGGTCATACAATTCTGTTTTAAATTGCGTGACGCGGACTTACTTATATTTATATATAAGTATATAACGTGTTACAGTAAGGTGTGGTCATATTTTAGGGTTATGACAGTCTCCGTGGCGCAGCGGGCGAATGGCCGGCTGCGAAGCGAAAGGCAGTTCGATTCCCGCACCTAGACAAATGTTTGTGTTATCTACAAATATTTGTCTAGGGTCTGGGTGTTGTGGGACCGCAAGTCCCTCGTAGTTCGTCATTCCCACGATACAGGTTAACCTAGTGTGGGGTCAGAACTATGTGTGTGACTGTTGGGTGTATTTATTTATTTATTATTATTACATACACCTAACAGTAAGTATCTACTATCTATGTACCGGATCATTTCAAAACCGATACCTCCTAAAATACGACGTTTATTTTAATCACTCGTTTATTAAGATCGATACGATTGATCTCATCACTATTATTGCAATAAAACTAGTTTATACGAATTTTACCGCGGTTTGATTTTTATTTTATTATTAAGCTTGCACAACCCTGGGATCCAATTATTTATTTAATTAAATCGGAACCCAAAAGACCATCTGCCAGACCTCAAGACACCGTGAGCTCTTTCTGCGTAGATCGGACTAGTGTCAACTAACTTTTTAAATAAATAAATAAATGTATATTTTTAAAATGAAGGTAACCAATATAACATTAACTTTTCGAGACGACCTACACCTCAGTCTCTCCCGTGACCACGAAGGCTGAAAAGCTTTCGAAACGTCGGGAATAAAATAAAAATTAAACTGCGATAAAATCCGTATAAACTAGTTTTATTTCAATGTGTAATATTCGCGTAAACCTAAGAAATCACCACATTACTATTAATTATTATGAACGACACTCACTTTTTAAACGTGAATAACGTGTACGTAATTCTAAGGCAATATTATGTATTTAACTTCTAATTAAAACACAAAATAACACTTGAAAGGGCATAAAAGCTGCTGAAGATGATATACCATCTTCTAGAAACACTTTAAAGACTTCATTTTCACGTATTCCAATCAGAACTTGGAGACCAATTTGTCTCCATCACGAATGGGCCGTCTCGACCGGGCTATTACCACTGTCTCACAGAAAATCTACGTGAACTAGCAACTTACTGTTGTGTTTATTACGTGGAGAGATATCCGGAGGCCCAAATCCCTTTGCCCTTCCCAATCCCTTAATCTTCTATTTCGTTTAAAGTTCTCAACGTGTCGATGGTTCTTCAAGTATTGTGGATGTGTATGGGTGGAAGTGGTAAAGATCACTTACAAGGAGGCCAATTCTCGCATTTAACTGACACTGCGAATAATTTAAACCAAACTGAGATTATATTTTGATTGGACTAAAAAAATGGTATTCTGCTCCTCTTTAAGTTCAGTCCGGTGTCAATATAATCTCATCTCGATGTCATTGTCATAATCTCAATTAAGTCACAATTTTGACGTTTATATAAGGACATTGTGTCATTTTAAAATGGTAGCAGAATGCCGTTTTGGCTTCAGTCAACTTTAATTCTACTTTCAATCTCATTACGATTTATGTTAACATTTGACGTTGATTATTGGTTTAAGAGAATACCGTTTGCAACATTATTGACACTAAGACTAGATCGGAATGATATTTTGAACATTTTAAATTACGAGTATTGGCCTCCAGGTGACTTGCTTGCTTGTTTGCCTCTGCTATAAAAATGGACGTTCCGACTTCAAGTCAGTTTCCTATGAGACAGACTGTGATAATAATAATAATATTGTTTATTTTCTCATCGCAATAGGTGGTCTTAAAGTTAAAACATTAGCATATTTAAATTCCACCGTTGTGAGTGACTGGTGCCTGAAGTAGGTTTTGCTAGAAAACCAGGATTACAGGTCACCAGGGCCCTACCCGCGGATGGATTACAAGTACAAGGCACAGACCGTGAGAAAAAGACGAATTACTATACGACGACGACTACGACAACTAGCCCTGTATTATATACTTCCCACTGCTGGGCACGGGCCTCTTCTACTGAATGAGAGGGGTTAGGCCTTAGTCAACCACGCTGGTCTAATGCGGGTTGGCAGACTTCACATACCTACCTTCGAAATTCTTATGCAGAACTTCTCAGGTATGCAGGTTTCCTCACGATGTTTCCTTCACCGTTAACCGAATAACTAAAAACAATATAAACAAACTTAAACATTTATAAGCTAGAGGCTGACAGTGATACTATCTAGCTTGAGTCCGCCCATTCTAACTTTAGTTTGATATGACTACAGCGTGGCTCTATGTTTTTGCAGATACTCCACACGTTTCCGGTCAGTTCCCAGCCAACTTATGAAATCAATTTTAAAGTCGATGACTCGTAAGTATACTGTAATGAACAATAGAAGATTCAGATATAAAAATATATATGTAAATCCTAGTAGCTGTTATGTATTGATTGCCTCGGTGGCGCAGTTGTAAATCATTTACGTTACGACTACTGTGCTGAGGTCTCTGGTTCGAACCCGGGTCGAGTGAAAGTGATATTGGGTTTTTCTACCATGAAATGCTCAGTAACAGCTCGGAGTCTGTAATTGTGCCCGCTATGGCGATAGGCTCGCCCCCTATGATATCATGGGACGGAAATAAGCTCGGCGATATGGGGGTGTACTGCTAATACCTCTGCCTACCCCTTCGGGGATTATAGGTGTGAGTGCGTGTGACGCTAGTGTTAATTTTAGTATCTATTATAATATGTTCTACACTACTGATTTGCCTGTAAATAATAGAATAAGAGCCCAGAGCTCCCACACTTACTTTATTTTCTGTAAGTCGAAATGTGGGGCATCCAGTAGTGTTTGGCTCTGGGCTCGTGGACTATAAATAAGTATTCTTACCATTTATTTTCCATTAAATTTATTTGAGCAAAATGGCCGCTCCCAGTAGCCGCGCACTCATGTTTATTAACGGTCATTTTGAATAAACGATCTTAGTTTGACTTTCCGGATAGATTCGACCAATCAGAATACAGGATGAAGGTCACGCACACAACTTATCAAGAATATGTGTACAAAGTTTCATGATGATCGGTTAAGTAGTTTTCGCGTGAAAGCGTAATAAATAAACTTACATTCACATTTCTAATATTAGTATGATAGTATGATGATTACTATTTCGTGTCCAAAATCTACCATTTTGTTTTTTTTCAAACACCTATCTAAGGACACTTGGATTTTTAAGATAAATATAACGATACCTCAACTGTCGAAATTCATCCAGCCATTTGGAAGATACGAGGTAATAAAGAGATTTATAAACAAATATACATGCATACAAGATACGCGCGAAAATTAAAACCCTTCCTTGGCAGTCGGGTAAAAAGGGGTAGCGCAAACGGCGCGTGCGCATGATCGTAATTGAAAGATATGATTATTTAGCAATTTTTTTCTAGTATCATGTCCGTAATCACCAGCACTACCACCATTCTTGGTTTTCGGGAATGTTTTCTATACTGATAGATAGGAACCGAGTAAAATAACATACGAATAAACTTAAAAAGTACTGGACCGATTTCAAAAATTCTTTTGCCGTTAGAAAGCTACATTATCACTGAGTAACATAGGCTACTTTTTATCCCGGAAATGGCCGTTCACGCGGGCGGAGCCGCGACCAAAGACTAGTAGTTTATATTTGTGGAAACTTTACCTTTATTTGTTTATACTATTTATTACTCATCATGTTGTAAGTTTTCCTAATAAAATAAAATAAACAAGATTTTATTTCCGGATTCATTGCTGCCTGCTGCCAGGATCCAGCTTCCTACTTAGATGCTTCTTCCTGACCTTGACATTCATTCTATTATTGTAAATAATGTGTAAAATGTTGCTTATTTCAGAGAACTGGCGTTAGACGTAGCGGACATGTGTACCCAGATGGGGTAAGATTTGCAATATAATTAATATCAATTGTTTTAATATTAGGTAATTTTATGACTGCCTCGGTGGCGCAGTTGTAATGCGTACGCGTTACGATTGAGACCGACGCTGAGGTCTCGGGTTCAATCCTCGGGTCAGGTAAAGTGGTATTGGGTTTTTCTATTACGAAATGCTCAGTATCAGCCCGGAGTCTGGGATTTGTGCCCGGTATGGCGATAGGCTCGCCCCCTATCACATCGTGGGACAGAGATACGCTTGGCGAAATGTGGGTGTACTAGTTACACCTCTGCCTACCCCTTTGGGGATTACAGGCGTGAGTGCGTATATTCAATTTACTTGTAGATACTGCTCGTGTACCATATTTATGTGGGACAGGAATTTTATACTTTGACTGCTATGGTTGATTTTATACTTTGACTGCTATGGTTGATTTTATACTTTGACTGCTATGGTTGATTTTATACTTTGACTGCTATGGTTGATTTTAAGTACTAAATATGATTCTATTTTTTGAACAAATAATTAATACTTTTTATATATTAATATTATACGTATATGTATTTTACTAGTCAGGATTTTGGACTGTTTCTTCTGTTTACATATAATATGAATGATATCATTTTGTTTCAGATTTGTCCGTGATGAAAAGAGAGATGTGAGTATTTTAGTAAATCTATCTATTTGTATATAATAATACTAGCCCTGTATTATTTACGTCCCACTGCTGTGCACGGGCCTCCTCTACTGAATGAGAGGGGTTAGGCCTTAGTCCACTACGCTGGCTTAGTGCGGGTTGGCAGACTTCACATACCAACGAAATTCTTATGAAGAACTTCTCAGGTATGCAGGTTTTCTCACGATGTTTCCTTCACCGTTAAAGCAAGTGATAATTAACCATTAATACAGACATAACTTAGAAAAGTCAGAGGTGTATGCTCTTGGGGCTGGTTTTGAACCTGCGACTTTCGTCTCGACAGTCCATACCAGTCCCCGCTGAGCTATTTGTACATACATACGATATATTTTTTGAACCATAGGTCGAATTGGTATGAAATTTTGTATATATGTACGTGGCAGCATTGGAATACCAACTAATATGGTTACACTGGTAACTGGTAGATGGCGTTAGCGCCGTTTAGTTAAATTAATTAAACTTTGAGTAAGTGTTTGTTGTCTTTATAATATGCTCTACTTTAAATATAATGTGACACATGTTTCTCATTTTTGTATTTCCACATAGGCTAGGTACTTTTTATCCATGAAAAAGATAATCACGCGCGCGGAGCCGCGAGCTAAAGCTAGTATAGTTATAAATATAATTATATTTGTAATTTATCGCCCACATTACAACGCGGCCCAAGTGAAACTCAATGTCATGTATCGCTTTGTAATTCGAGATTCTGTGTGGTATATAAGTTCCAGACCGTTTTCGGCCACGGCGACTATTTCAGCTATTAATTTACTAATGGATCCTTACAATGGGGTTTTGTATTGCTTCTGTTTGTGGGCAGGCGTGGCGCTAACCATCAGGCAAGCGACCTGACCTCTTCATCGTTTAGGCTAATCAAAATACTTTCCTCCTTTGCACCTAGCCATGTGGGTGGGCGTAGCGGCCTTTATGTTAGGCCTGTATTACCTACAGTATGTAACAAAAACCGTGTTGCCCCTTTTTGGGCCGCGAAGATAGACATATATACAGCTTAATAAAAATAGTTAAATTAAAAAAATAATAGACAAAAGCGAGATATTATTGTTTACACATGTAACTAATTAACATATTTATAAAATGTTATTTACATCTGAATTTCTGTGTGTATTGACGAAGACAGGGGCACGGTACGTTTGATGTACGTGGACGGCGCAACATGCTATCTCGCTGGCTCGCAAGTTATCGATCTTGCAGAGGTAATCAATCGGAATAGTTTTTTTTTTTTTTTTACTAGCCCTTTATTATATACGTCCCACTGCTGGGCACGGGCCTCCTCTACTGAATGAGAGGGGTTAGGCCTTAGTCTACCACACTGGCCTAATGTGGGTTGGCAGACTTCACATACCTTCAAAATTCTTATGAAGAACTTCTCAGGTATGCAGGTTTCCTCACGATGTTTTTCCTTCACCATTAAAGCAAGTGATAATTAACAATTAATATACACATAACTTAGAAAAGTCAGAGGTGTATGCACTTGGGGCTGGTTTCGAACCTGCGACTTTCGTCTCGACAGTCCATACCACTCCCCGCTGAGCTATCACTGCCTATCACACTAGAATACAGTTTACAAACAATAAATTAATTCAAGCTAAAAAAATATGATAATTTTTATAGTCTCATTTTCGTATGCGAGTTATTTCATTACGTTTGAATATCGATTCTGATATCACAGTTAAAACGCCCAACAGGGTTTTTGTTACATATTGTATAAAAAGTTGGTACCTACCAAGCTTATCAATACAGCATACTGTAAATAAAAAATAACAATAATGACTTACAACGATAATAATGTGTTGTGGAGTTTTTAATTAAGTTTCCTGAATAAAACATACCTACATACAAACACAATCACGCCTGTAATCCCCGACGGGGTCGGAAAAGGTGTAACCAGTACAACCACGTCGCCGAGCTTATTTTCGCCTCATAATGTGATAGGGGCAAGCCTATCCCCGTAGCAGGCACATTTCCAGACTCCGGGTTGATACTGAGCATTTCGTAATAGAAAAACACAATATCACTTTTACAAGACCCGGGGATCGAAGCCGAGACCTCAGGACAGCAGATGTAACGCGTACACATAACAACTGCGCCACAGAATAAAACAAAACTGAAAAATTGGTATTAAGGTGTGTCTAGATTTCATATCAAATACATTTAAAAATAAATATTGCTTAAGATAGTAACACTTTTTTTGCAGGACATACCAGAATATTACAGAACAGAGTCGTTGCCCTACAAAGTATTCATACAATCAGAGTGAGTTTTATTTACTAATATTTTTATACCGACTTCAAAAAAGGAAGAGGTTCTCGATTCGGCGCGTTTTTTTGTTTTTTTTTTATGTATATAATCGATGTATGTAGTTTTCGACCAATTGTAAACAGATTTTGTTGGATAAAATTTCATTCGGTCGAGTTTGGCTGCGATGTGTTCCCATATAAATTCTGGAAATTCTAATTCTCCTTGGAATTTACATGCTATTGCTGTAAAAAAAATAACAAAACTTAAAAACCGACTTTAAAATAAAAACACTGAAAAGTAAAAAAAAAAAACTATGGGTCTCTTTAGAGTCGATGCCTGTGTCGCTACCGGTCAAATAAAATTGCAAGTAGTAATTTAAGTTTTGTTAAAACTTATTTTATAATATACATAGTTATTTGAATAACTAAGTATACCTTCACACAATATGAATAACAAAATTAAATAAATTAATGTAAAGAAAAGAAGTGGCGGTGGTCTCGCCATATACTAGGAAAACCGATAACCACTACAGTAAACGAGTCTTGAGTGGTGACCACATTTAGAAACGTATATTTTTTTTTATTGCATAGGCCGGCAAACGGGCAAGTAGTTAGTTAGTTAGTAAGTTACCTGATGGTAAATGATCTCCACCGCCCAGGTACGCCCACAATACTAAAAGAGTCATGGGCTCGTTGCCAACATTAAAGGAAATGGATTGGGAAGGGGAGGGGGATTTGGGCCTCCGGATATCTCACTCACCGTATAAAACGCAGCAGCACGCTGCTACTTTACGTCGGTTTTCTGTGAGACAGTGGTAACGAACCGGACGAGCCGGCCCATTCATCCTGTAGGAAAAACTGTCTACAGCGTGGCTCTACCACTCGTATAAATGTGGTCATGTGGTCTAGGGTCCAGATGAAAACCAGCGCCAAGCACTTAATGTTTGACATATGCTGATTTGGATCCTTTTGGCGCGCTCGTGGTGGGATATATACCGTCCACAGTGGGTGGGTATCTACGTCCCCCCCCCCCCCCCCACTATTTATAAAAATACTTTTTCTGCATCAATTGTACATGTACCACCTAACGCCTGCCAATAAATGCTTTCCTTTTTTCTTCTTTAATTATATATTTTTTGGTACAAGCTGGTTTGTCTTTCAAATGTCACTTTAGGCGGCTGATGAAAACCAGCGTTGGGTTCTGGTCTGTGCCACAACACATCATTATGCTGAGCATGCCAACTATTAGGCCATGCAACTTGTTAGGTTAATTATTTATTTATTATTAAAATTGTACCACCTGAATTATATTGCATATTTCGTGATGACTATAAACGTTTCTTTCTTTCAATGGTGTTCATTAGAAGAGGCTTATGTCCAGTAGTAGATGCGTGTAAGCTGATAATGATGATGAGTGAATCTACCACTTTTAAAATTACAATGACAATGAATAAACTCTTTTCAGAAAGCTTATAATTGTTCCGGGGGATATATGCACGTTTATTGGGTAAGATCCATTTTATTAATTAACAAATACAAAATGGTAGATTCTTTATAAGCGAGAGCTCGTCTGGGTTGGTACCACCGCTTTGTCGAATTCTACCGCCAAACAACAGTGTGTAAGCACTGTTGTGTTTCGGTTTGAAGGAAATTGAAGCCAGTGAAATTACTGGGCATTATGAGACTTAACATCTTATGTTGACGAGCGTAGTCCAATGCCATGCAGTGCTTTGTAGTTGAAAGTTCTGTGTGGCATGACGTGACGCTTACCATCAGGCGAGCGACCTGCTCGTTTCGTCACTCAACCTAATAAAAACATATTTAATTCGCAATATATATAATAATAATAAATACACCCAACAGTCATACACATGGTCCTGACCCTACACTAGGTTAACCTGTATCGTGAGTATCAGGACCTTCGAGGGACCTAGGGTCCCACAACACTCTGGCCCGAAACAAATATATTATGTGGATACATTTACCCTGCTGGCCAACAGATGAGGCTCTGGCGATCTACAACAACGAATTCAACCAGCGTGGTGGTCTAATCATCTCGAAGCGTATAGGAAGAATATTACTACTTATTCCCACTAGTTAAAGTGTCTGCTAATATAGTGGTACAATTTGAATATCGGATGATCCCTGATAAATCCAATAAACCTGTTTCGACAAGCGAACTCCGCCAAAAAGCACTTTTATTTTTATGGAATAGGCCGGCAAACGAGCAAGTGGGTCACCTGATGGTAAGTGATCTCCACCGCCTATATACGCCCACAATACCAAAAGAATCATGGGTGCGTTGCCTACCTTAAAGAAAAGGGATAATTAAGGGAATGGGAAGGGGAGGCGATTTGGGCCTCCGGATATCTCACTCACCACACGAAACGCAGCAGCAAGCTGCTACGTTAGTTCGGTTTTCTGTGAGACAGTAGTAACGACCCGGACGAGCCGGCCCATTCATGCTGTAGACAAAAGTGTCTACAGCGTGGCTCTACCACTCATAAAACATTGCGGGGTTAGAAATATGAAATGTACAAAGAACAAAAGGAATAGCGTTTTCCGTTTATATTAAGGTAGGTAGTGTTTTATTACCCGTTCTGGTAGCGTTCCCCTTACATCTAGTATATGTTGGGCTCAAAGAACGGAAAGCTAATTGACCGAAAATATATCCGAAATGAGATGTGGTTTCTTTAAAACATCCAAATCGCGTGATTCGTGTTGTGGCACTTATAAAAATGCCTATGACGCATTGTCTTATCATTTCAGTTACAACTGCGACAACAAAAGGACGAGCCAAGTGAAGCGAGCGTACCGCTAAAATTTATAAAATCCATGATACTTATTTTACTATATGGCCTACCTGTGTCAGCCACATTTCCACACGCCTTCATCATGGGCATTTTTATGTGACATAACAGGAATTACGCGATATCTTTGTTGGATTGTGGGCTAAGCGTGGATGAGCGTTTTCGTTCTCTGTAACACAAAAACTCATGTAATTGTTTTTCAGATTTGTTCATGTGACGGCGACGCCAACTAAACCAGGAGAGACAGCGGCGGCTGAGACGACGATAACACCAACTAAACCAGGAGAGACAGCGGCGGCTGAGACGACGATAACACCAACTAAACCAGAAGAGACAGCGGCGGTTGAGACGACGATAACACCAACTAAACCAGAAGAGACAGCGGTGGCTGAGACGTCGATAACACCAATTAAACCAGAAGAGACAGCGGCGGTTGAGACGACGATAACACCAACTAAACCAGAAGAGACAGCGGTGGCTGAGACGTCGATAACACCAATTAAACCAGAAGAGACAGCGGCGGTTGAGACGACGATAACACCAACTAAACCAGAAGAGACAGCAGTGGCTGAGACGACGATAACACCAATTAAACCAGAAGAGACAGCGGCGGTTGAGAGGACGATAACACCAACTAAACCAGAAGAGACAGCGGCGGTTGAGACGACGATAACACCAATTAAACCAGAAGAGACAGCGGCGGCTGAGACGACGTTAACACCAATTAAACCAGAAGAGACAGCGGCGGTTGAGAGGACGATAACACCAATTAAACCAGAAGAGACAGCGGTGGCTGAGACGACGATAACACCAATTAAACCAGAAGAGACAGCGGTGGCTGAGACGACGATAACACCAATTAAACCAGAAGAGACAGCGGCGGTTGAGAGGACGATAACACCAACTAAACCAGAAGAGACAGCGGCGGTTGAGAGGACGATAACACCAACTAAACCAGAAGAGACAGCGGCGGTTGAGACGACGATAACACCAACTAAACCAGAAGAGACAGCGGTGGCTGAGACGACGATAACACCAATTAAACCAGAAGAGACAGCGGCGGTTGAGAGGATGATAACACCAACTAAACCAGAAGAGACAGCGGTGGCTGAGACGACGATTACACCAATTAAACCAGAAGAGACAGCGGTGGCTGAGACGACGATAACACCAATTAAACCAGAAGAGATAGCGGCGGTTGAGAGGACGATAACACCAACTAAACCAGAAGAGACAGCGGCGGTTGAGACGACGATAACACCAACTAAACCAGAAGAGACAGCGGTGGCTGAGACGACGATAACACCAATTAAACCAGAAGAGACAGCGGTGGCTGAGACGACGATAACACCAATTAAACCAGAAGAGACAGCGGCGGTTGAGAGGACGATAACACCAACTAAACCAGAAGAGACAGCGGCGGTTGAGAGGACGATAACACCAACTAAACCAGAAGAGACAGCGGTGGCTGAGACGACGATAACACTAATTAAACCAGAAGAGACAGCGGTGGCTGAGACGACGATAACACCAATTAAACCAGAAGAGACAGCGGCGGTTGAGAGGACGATAACACCAACTAAACCAGAAGAGACAGCGGCGGTTGAGACGACGATAACACCAATTAAACCAGAAGAGACAGCGGTGGCCAAGACGACGATAACACCAATTAAACCAGAAGAGACAGCGGTGGCTGAGACGACGATAACACCAATTAAACCAGAAGAGACAGCGGTGGCCAAGACGACGATAACACCAATTAAACCAGAAGAGACAGCGGTGGCTGAGACGACGATAACACCAATTAAACCAGAAGAGACAGCGGTGGCTGAGACGACGATAACACCAATTAAACCAGAAGAGACAGCGGTGGCCAAGACGACGATAACACCAATTAAACCAGAAGAGACAGCGGTGGCTGAGACGACGATAACACCAATTAAACCAGAAGAGACAGCGGTGGCTGAGACGACGATAACACCAATTAAACAAGAAGAGACAGCGGCGGCTGAGACGACGGCGATGCCAACTAAACCAGGAGAGACAGCGCCCACTGAAGCTACTGTAGTGAGGTATGTCTAATAATAATATCTAGAATTAGCAAGTTTTGCTGCCAAACCAAAGATCTGGTTCATTTCTTTGTAGTTATCTAAGTACTGACTACTTAGATAACTACAAATAGTAGTAGAGTAGGTGGCAACAGGCTTTAGACTGCGATAACCGCACCCTTATATAAATAGCTCTACTGTATTTAGTTCTTTTAACGTTCTTTGGTAAAGCGAGTGACGACTGTATTATCTATTTGCATCTAGTGGAAAGTACAGTGCAGTATAAATATAATATCGACCGTCGATATGAATATACGAACTACTATGGCGGGTTTGTTATACTGGCTAGTTATACAGTCCTAAAAGTAGGTTATTTGTAACGAAATGAAGTACCATGCAGTGCTTTGTAATTCAGAGGTCTGTGCGGTATTGCATCTGTTTATGGGCAGGCGTTGAAAGAAGAAACAAGAAACAAATTCCTAAAAGACCTTGAAATCGGCCATGTCGGTATTTCCTCGTTCTTGTGCAGACTTAAAAATGTTTAATATACTAATCATTAGCGAAATGTACAATAGTGCTAAGCCATTATAAAAATAAAAAATAATTCATAAAAGTAAAAAGTAGATAATGTCAGTAGAAAAATTACAACTAATTAAAGGGTCATACTCAGAAAAAGTGTACATTTCGTATCTTTTCTTGTCCCACTACTTCATAATTTAACAAATACCTTATTTTATAAATATTATACATTTTTTTCTCCCTTATTGTGAAATTAGTCTATTAATGTGAAGATTTTTATAATATTTTAACTTTAATTTTTCTTAAAATAGTAAATTTCTTCTGTCTCGGCAGCCCGTAGCGGTAGACCCTGGCCGCTATCGATCAAATTATTAATGTTTTTATAGCATCAGCTGGCTTACCTGATGGTAAGTGATCTCCACTGTCCATGAACATCTACAATATCCAAAGAATTATGGCCACGTTGTCGACCTTAAAGAAAAGGGATAACTAAGGGATTGAGAAGGGGCGGGGGTTTTGGGCCTCCGGATATCTCACTTACCGGACGAAACACAACAGCAAGCTGCTACTTCACGTCAGTATGTTGTGAGACAGTGGTAACAACCCAGTTAAGCCGGACCATTCATGCTGCAAACAAAACTATCCACAGCGTGGCTTTTCCACTAGAGAATAATCTTATATACAATATGTAAAAAAAACCCTGTCCGATCCGTGAAGGTGTTATTTGGTATCAAGATAAGGTTCTATTAATATAATCCTTTTTGCATAACTAGTAAAAAAAAATACCCCAAATAAAATTTAATTACACTAGAAAGTTTACATGGCAATACAGGGATGATGGTGCGGCGCGCGACACAAAAGAAAAAACAAAAGACTATAAAAAATATTTATACTACAGACACACGTGACGGCGACGACGGTGATGTCACACTTTGAAAATTTACTACATTTTAGGGAAATTAGAGTAATTTGGGTATTGATAACGTGTATTTTGAAATACATAATGTGGTAGGTCCCTCGTTTGCGAGAGACCGGCTGGGTTGGTACCACCGCTTTGTCTATTTCTGCCGCCAAGCAACAGTGTGTAAGCACTGTTGTGTTCCGGTGTGAAGGACATTGAAGCCAGTGTAATTATTGGGCATTATGAGACTTAACACCTTATGTCTTAGGGTGACGAGCGCAGTCCAGAGTCATGCAGTGTTTTATTTATAGTTCTGTGTGGCGTTGCTTCTGTTTATGACCAGGCGTGGCGCTTACCATCAGGCGAGCGACCTGCTCGACTCGTCATTCAATATAATGAAAAAATAAAATAAAAATACAATAACATTTTCATTTTTATGAATAATATTTTATTTTTATTTTTCCCGGTAATGGATACCTATATGCCGCTTTCGGATCGGACAGGGCTTTTTTTACATATTGTATAAATTTATCGTGTCACAATGTTAGTTACCATACTCCTCCGAAACGGCTGGACCGATTTGTATGAAATTTTGTGCGCATGTCGGGTAGGTCTGAGAATCGGCTACAATCTATTTTCATACCCCTAAGTGATAAGGGTTGTCCACCCCCTATTTTATTTTGGGCTACATTTTTTTTTTTATTTTTTTTATAATGTGGCATTAAAAAATACACACAACCCTAAATTTTCACCCTTCTACCATCAACCCCAATTTTTAATAGCGATATTAGTATTTTTGTCAAGCGCGTTTCTCACACCGATCGCGATGACGGGACTCGCTTGATGCGATCACCCCCCACGCCGCGCCCACCGCTGTCGCCCACTAGGCTACTTTAATCCTGGAAATAGGCATTCACACGGGCGGAGCCGCGGGCAACAGCTAGTTTTGATATAAATTATTAACATTTTTTTGTAATGTTTTCATTGACAGCAATCCAGAGGAGATGAAAGGCCATAAACACAAAGAAGGAAATCAGGTTGGAACGATTTTATTGATCCTCTTCTCGTCTCTTGGAGCCGGAATTGCTATAGCATTGTTAACCAAAACCATATACACCAAATACAAGTCAAAATCTTACGGTAAGTGTTATATAATTTCTAAAACTAACTGCCGTACTTAGATATGTCAATTAAATTTAACCGCTACTTTGACACTTCTTAGAATTCAATTATTATTTCTACACTCAGAGCTTCTTTTCAATTATTTATGCTTAGTTATTGACTTTAGAAATATGCACAAATAACCTAAATCTGAGAAATAACCGAATTGTAAGAAATGGGAACTGTATCGGTGGCGCAGTTGTAATGCGTACGCGTTACGACTGAGGCTGACGCTGAGGTCTCGGGTTCGATCCCCGGGTCGGGTAAAAGTGATATTGGGTTTTTCTATTACGAAATGCTCAGTATCAGCTCGGAGTCTGGAATTTGTGCCCGGTATGGCGATAGGCTCGACCCCTATCACATCAAGGGACGGAATACGCACGGTGAAAAGTGGGTGTACTGGTTACACCTCTGCCTCCCCTCGGGGATTATAGGCATGAGTGCGTATGTATGTATGGGAATTTTATCCGCTGCCAAGCACAGTGTGTCAGCACTGTGGTGTTCCGGTTTGGAAGATATTGAAGCCAGTCAAATTACTAAGCATCAAGATTAAACAACATTGATTAAACAACTTACGCCTCGGGGTGACGAGAGCAGTCTAGTGCCATGCAATGCTTAGTAATTCAAAGTTCTGTGTGGCGTTGCTCACGTTTATAGGCACTATGGTCCGGTCGGTGGGTAATGGGGGAGTTATCCACCCACCTGTGTGCTCGAGAGGTTCGCGCGGGAACGCCGCTTTGGGACTTTAATTGTCGGGCGACGGACCTCCACGTGTCCGCCGCTCAGGCCTCTGTCTGGGGGGTAGGAGTGCGTCCTGCATCCTCCTGCACGTGAATCTTCGACGGCAGATGACGAGCTGGGATGTTATTTCCCGCTCTTTCTCCGCCGCCTCCTTCCGCGACATGTCTCTTTCGCAGAAGGCAAGGCAGAAGGCGCGTTAGAAACAGTTCCCTACTAGAGAAACGACAAACCTTAGGTTTAGGTTATAGGAAGAAATTGGTATACCAAAAATCAAAATACAGAATTGACCTAGTTTGGGAACAAGTGACTCAACAAATTGTAACCAAAATGTAGTTAATAAAGATATATTATTATAGGTAACCCCGCATGCGGACCTGCGGCCTAAAGCTATGTGCTTGTATGTGTTTAATATATGTGCATTTTTTCAGTTGTTCGTGACATCGAATTGCAGAATGACGGCGCTTAGGCTAAAATGTATTGTTGTATTTTGTAGGTATATTATAATAAATTATTTTATTTTCAATTATGTTTTAATGTTTTTACCTGTAATGAGCTGCAATGATTCCCACTCGAATAGGATATCACATTCTAAAAAATATCCTACGAATAGACTTTACAAGGTGGTAGGCCCCTCGTATGCAAGAGGCCGGCTGGGTTGGTACCACCGCTTTGTCTATTTCTGCCGCCAAGCAACAGTGTGTAAGCACTGTTGTGTTCCGGTTTGAAGGACATTGAAGCCAGTGAAATTACTGGGCATTATAAGACTTAACACCTTATGTCTCGGGGGTACTGAGAGTTATGTTAGTATTCAATTACAGTGGACCCGCGGTAATCCGGCCCCTGTCTAATCCGGCGCCCCTTGTAATCCGACATGTCTATTTTTGTTTTTTTTTTATAATCTTCGCTGATGTTGATAATGCATGATTGAACAGGTTACAACTTGTACGCGCTTGTTTTTTTTTGTTTAATTTGTCGGATTACTCTTTAGTAAAAAAAACCGGACTATAGGGGGTCTTAGGCAGTACTCTATAATCCGACAAATTCGATAGTTCGACACTGCCCTGCAAAACGTTTGTCGGATTACCGCGGGTCTACTGTATATGTAATTTTTATTCTTTTTATTTGTTAAGACGTCCGAAATTTAAATAAAATAGAGACTTGAAGAACACGAAACCTATATTAAGTCGCTTAAAATACATTAATATGTATATATATATACATTTTAAGCACCTATCATCTGATGACAATGCGTTTGCATAAGGAAATAAAATCAATCCATTGGCGAGTTCCATCGGTGAAGTACGTTGTATAAATCATGCCCCTTAACGGTTTAATATTATGTCTGTGTGTATTATTATTTGGTTATGAAGTGAAAAGTCAAGTTTGTACGAGGACTATCGTGTGAGTACAACGTTTACTGGAACTTTTTATGAGTGGTAGAGCCACGCTGTAGACACTTTTGTCTACAGCATGAATGTGCCGGCTCGTCCGGGTCGTTACCACTGTCTCACAGAAAACCGGCGTAAAGTAGCAGCTTACTGCTGCGTTTCGTACGGTGAGTGACATATCCGGAGGCCCAAAACCCCTCCCCTTCCCAATCCCTTAATTATCCCTTTGGTATAATGTTTACAACGCTTTCATGATTCTTTGGGTATTGTGGATGTTTATGGGCGGTGGAGATCACCATCAGGTGACCCACTTGCTCGTTTGCTGCCTCTGCTATAAAAATCTCCATGATTTCAGAACACTTATAGAAAGTTCCATAATATAAACGGTAATCATTTGAAAGGGCTGTCTAGAAAATACTTGCATACCAACCTCAACATGATATGCGTGCCACATTCGATCTTGGCTTACAGGAGTTAGTGGTTGTGTGGGCGGGATAGCAAGTATGTAAAACCCAACGTTATTTTTACGATTTAATCCATGTTAAAGCCCCTATTAAGTACTCAATATAACTCTCTTAAAGTTCTCAATTCGACGACTATTTTAATACGTTGATTGATTCCTTCAATGAGTGTGGATAAATTTTTGTTGTTTTAACGACGATAGTTTTTTTTTAATTGCATAGGCCGATAAACGAGCAAGTGGGTCACCTGATGGTAAGTGATCACCACCGCACATGTACGCTCACAATACAAAAATAATTATGGGCGCGGTGCCGACAAACCGTTTGCAATTGCAAACAAAGAGGATTGAGTTATAGAGCCACGCAGACAATTTTGTTTACAGGACGAATGTGCCGGCTTGACCGGGTTGTTACCACTGTGTCACAGAAGACTGACGTAAAGTATAAGCTTGCTGCTGCGTTTCGTACGGTGAGTGAGGTATCCGGAGGCCCAAATCCGCCTTCCCTGACCAATCCCATTCCGTTACGTTCGGCAACGCGCCCATGATTCTTTTGGTATTGTTGGCGTACATGGGCGATGGAGATCACATACCATCAGGTCACCCACCAGCTCTTTTACCGACCTATGCTATAAAAAAAGTGACACGTCTTGTGTCGCGGTCTCCTGTCTCGGTCGTGTACCTCAAAATGTGCCTTTATCTGCATACTTGTTCAACAGTAAGAAAGATATAAAGCATTTATTCGCAGGCGTTAGGTGGTACATTTACAATTGATATAGAAAAATATTGTAGCAGTAGGTGGGGGGAGGGGGTACCTAGATACCCACCCACTGTAGATGGTATATATCCCACCACGACCGCGCCAAAAGGATCCAAATCAGCATATGCTTACACTAAGTGCTTGGCGCTGGTTTTCATTTGGACCCTAGATGTTGTTAATTTACAATATTTCGCATAATTTTTCTTTTACTTCTATTCGTTCTTCATAAGTATTCCTTAATAAGTGGTTTCGATGAATAATTACAGAGACTATTTACTATATAACTGTTCTCTGATAATAATAAGGATACAATTTCAATAAATTATAATTAGAAACAAATATAGGTACCAGTAGCATTCTATTGTTTTGTCGATTTCTGGTTTTTCCTGGAAATAATGTACTCAATATCTCAATGACTATTTATGTCAACAGCATCATTCCACAGGGGCATGTTGAGCAAATATGTCATTGCTCGTTGGTAGATCCTCAATTCGGTGCCTTTTTTGTTTTCCTTTTTATGTATGACATCGACTTCTCCACCAACTATGCACCGATTTTGTTGGTTTTTTTCCTATAAAGTTGCTGTTTGCGCATATGAAGCGCTTATACAGCAATTGCTCACGATGACTTTTCTTCTTGTCTTGTCTTCTCTCCTTAATTTTCTACAATTTTTTATAGAATAGACCGGAAATTTAAATGGGTCTCATGATGGTAAATGATACCAAAATAATTAAAGACGCGTTACGACATTAAAGAAAACGCAAAATTTAGGGATTGTAAAGGGGAGGGGGAGTTGGGCTTCCGGATATTCCACTCACCGTGCGAAAAGCAGCAGCAAGCCATTAATTTACGATGTTTTTCTGTGAGAAAGTGGTGACAACCTGCTCCAGTCTATTCATGCTGTAGACGAAACTGTTTACAACGTTTCTATCACCTTTAACTCTACCCATTTTAAATGCGGGGGGCGGGGGTCAATCGCCTCGAGGAAGCCAGTTCGCCAAGCTGGTCTAATTTGGTACCAGGGGATTTTATCCCTATACCATTCACAATACCATTTACAAGGTGGTAGGTCCCTCGTTTGCGAGAGACCGGCTGGGTTGGTACCACCGCTTTGTCTATTTCTGCCGCCAAGCAACAGTGTGTAAGCACTGTTGTGTTCCGGTGTGAAGGACATTGAAGCCAGTGTAATTACTGGGCATTATGAGGCTTAACACGTTATGTCTCGGGGTGACGAGCGCAGTCCAACATCATGCAGTGCTTTGTTATTTAAAGTTATGTGTGGCGTTGCTTCTGTTTATGAGCCGGCGTGGCGTTTACCATCAGGCGAGCGACCTGCTCGTCTCGTCATTCAATCTAATAATAAAAAAAAACCATTCAGATGAAACTCGTATCCGTGAAATATGGTCAAAAATTTTGAATTTTTGAATGGCTAATGAATGAAAATGAATGCTCAGATTGGTAAACCCAAGACATATGAAAACCATATTACCGGTAATTTTGGCCACGGAAAAAGGAACAAACGAGGAGAGAGACTGATCCAATATGCCCAAGAATATAACCTAAAGATATTAAACACTATGTTTAAAATAAAAGAAAAAAATAGATGGACTTGGATCTCACCTGATAAGAGCACACGAAATGAAATAGACTATATAATGACAACAAAACCACAGTTATTCTCAAATTACAAGGTATTAACATCTTTTTCCTTCGGATCAGATCACAGATTAATCAGAGCAACATTAAAGTCATCGACAGAGAGGAAAAGTAGACGAAACTTTAATAATCAGCCAGCCACATTAAAAACATCAAAAGAAAAAGAGATGTATCTTAGACACTTAAATAACCATTTACCCAGCTTGTCAACAGAACATAAAAGATTCACAACGCAGGAATACTATCAGAAGATCCTGAATGCCATAAAAAGCAGCCTAAAAAATATAAAAAAGAACCCATATCAAAATATTTTAACTGACAGAGCTATGGAACTTATAAAGAAAAGAAGCTGCCTACAAAATAAACCTACTCTGAATAAAATTGAAAAAGAAGATCTGAAGAGACTATACAAAGAAACAAACAAAGAAATTAAAAAATGTTATAAGTCGTACAGATTAAGCACATTGAAAAAGCACTTGGAAACCTCAAGAAGCGCCAAAAAAGCATTTAAAGAATTAGATAGAACAAAGATTTGGATACCATCCCTCCGGGCTGGATCTAGCATAAGTAAATCTCGTACAGAGATTATCAACATAGCTACAGATTTCTATACCAAATTATACTACCAACCCAAATTGGTACCAGACCCGGTGAAAATCAGCAAGATAAGCTCATCACAAGCAACCGTACAAATGGTCCACGAATCCGAAATTCTAAAACAAATACAAAAACTAAAAACTAACAAATGTCCAGGGCCGGATGGTATCACAAGTGAACATATACAATACGCCAAAATGCTTTTATTGAAACCACTGACATACCTATTTAATAAAATTCTAGACAAAGGCGTTGTTCCGCAGAACTGGACTGAATCAGAAATTATATTACTCTACAAAAAAGGAGATCCAGCCGATATAGGAAACTATCGACCTATAAGCCTTATGCCCTGTTTCTATAAACTTTTCGCTTCTTGCATACTCGACAGAATAACACCCGTCATCGATAGCCACCAGCCATACGAACAAGCTGGCTTTAGAAAAGGCTTCAGCACTATAGATCATATCCAGGTACTGGAGCAAACAATAGAAAAATATTTGGAATTCCGTAGACCGCTTTACTTAGTCTTTATAGACTACAAAAAAGCCTTTGACTCCATCTCACATAACAGCATTTGGGAAGCTTTACATAATCAGAACATAAATGTCAAATACATTAACATCTTACAAGACATTTACTCCAAAAGCACAAGCAGAGTTAGACTAGAAAGAACAGGCAAAAGTATTAATATAAATCGTGGAGTAAGACAGGGCGATCCAATTTCACCCAAACTATTTATAGCCGTCTTACAAAATATCATGAAAGATTTACCCTGGGAAACTCAAGGAATCTGTGTGGACGGAAAGTTCATGAGTCATTTGAGGTTTGCGGACGACATCGTTTTGTTATCAGAAAATCCAAAAAAATTGAATACTATGATAAACGAACTCCAAACAACAAGTAAAAATGTAGGGCTGGAGATGAATCTAGAAAAAACAAAAATTATGACCAACGACAAGACAGTACCAATGTTCGTAGATAATAACCAACTTGAGTATGTACAGGAATACATTTATCTAGGAAAACAAATATCATTTAAAACAAAGAGAAATGTGGAAGAAATTGATAGAAGGATAGCCATAACTTGGAAAAAGTTTTGGGCTCATAAAGAAATATTAAAATCACAGCTCCCAATAAAAACTAAATCAATAGTTATGGATACAGCTATACTACCTTGCCTTACCTACGGCTGCCAGACGTGGACGTTTGATCAAAGAACAAAATTAAAGATACAGTCTACACAAAGAGCGATGGAGAGAAGCTGTTTAGGTATCAGTCTAAGAGACAGAGTAAAAATCACTGAAATAAGAAATAAAACAAATATAACTGATGCCTTACTCTTCGCACAAATTATGAAATGGAAATGGGCTGGTCATATATCAAGATATACAGACAACAGATGGACGATAAACGTAACAAAATGGATGGGACCACATGGATTCAGAGGAAGAGGTAGGCCCAATATCAGATGGCAGGATGATATAACTGCAACTATAGGCAGTAACTGGCTCAACATTGCAAAAGATAGAGACACCTGGCACTCTTTGGAGGAGGCTTTTACCCGTCAGGGGTCCACACAAACTTCGACCTTAATGTTGTAATTTAATTTATATTTCAATTGTAATTTAAATCTTATTTTAATTTCTAATTAATCCATTTACAAAATTATAAATCATAATAAAAAATTAAAAACTAAATTAATTATTAAATCTTTAAAAAAAAAAAAAAAAAATGTTTACTAAATAATATCATAATATAAATCAATTAGAATGTATTAACCTAAATATAATTTATGAAATATCTTTTAATAACTAAATTGTAATCATGCAAGTTTGTTGGAATAAATAAGCTTTATTATTATTATTATTATTATAATGAATGAATTTTGATGATTTGCAGGACATTCGTGGAAACATTTACTGTATCAGGCGATATTATTAAAAATAGGGATGCACATGTAAGTAGCCTAAATATAATTACTTCTTCTTCGTCGTAATCTTTATTACTGGAGGTCGTGTCCGTCTTGTACTTCTCGAATGGAGTCGTTGACGAGCTGTTTCCATACCACTCTGTCTTTGACATGTCTCAGGGCAGTGGTAACAGGAAGTCCTGTTATGGCCCTGACCTGATCAGACCAGCGGGTAGGGGATTGCCTGCGTGGTCTACTACCATCTACTTTCCGTATTACAACCAGTATCAAGATTATCTGGACGTCTTCGGGGGATATGACCAGAATAGCCCAAGACTCGGATTTGATAAGTAGTTGGTCGAGAATAGACTTATTGGTTCTTTTTGAAATCCACTATTTTCGCAATATTCTCCTCCAACACCACATTTCAAATTATAATTACTTATATAAGTTTCATATCAGTCCATATAAATTTTAACTGTCCCAAATTCCACAATGGTTCGTGCGCGCTCTATGCTTTAAAAGGGATAATTTGGATATGTTTCAGGTCCCCACTTATAACATTGTGAAGTATTGTTGTCCTGGTTATTATACTCTTAACCCACATGAAGAAGCGTCCAGGTAAATAAAAATAATGATACATACATCCAACAGTTATGTACATAGTTCGAACACACAACAGGATCTACGAGGAATTATGAGAGACTTTTGGTCTTAAAACACCCAGACCCGAAACATTTTTTTATAGCAGAGGCCGGCAAACGAGCTAGTGGGTCATCTGTTGGTAAATGATCTCCATCACCCATAGACACCCATTATACCAGAATTATGGGTATGTTGTCGACCTTAAAGGCACTTTAAAAGTAATAAGGGATTGGGAAGGGGAGGATTTGAGCCCCCGGAAATGTCACTCATCTGAAACGCAAGAGCAAGCTGGTACTTCATGTTTGATTTCTATAAACTGTGGTGAAGCCGCCTCATCATGCAGGTGTTCTTTTCAGTGCCAACTGCTTGCCGCTTTGCAAAAAAACATGTAAGGTAAGTGAATGCACAGATACAGAGCAGTGCGTCTGCCCTGAGAAATACGTAAAAGATACGACTGGAACCCTGTGCATTCCGAAATGTCCACCAGAACAAATCTTCGTGGATCACAGTTGTCGGCCAAAACTAACTGTTTCTTCCTCAAATAATTTAACTGACGTTCACCAAGAATCTGATAAACATAATAGTCGTTTTGAGTTTGATATTTGTAGAAGCCATTCAAGGTGAGTACATTTTAGCATATTATTTTTTTATAACAAAACATGGGTCGAGTTGGAGTGTATGTGACTCTTCAACATCTTAGGCCCAAAGCCAACCTCAACTGCACGCGGTACACTCGGCTGATATACGGACGGATATCTCCGGATATCTCACTCACCGTACGAAACGCAGCAGCAAGCTGTTACTTTACGTCGGTTTTTTGTGAGACAGTGGTAACGAGCCGGCCTATTTATGCTGTGGACAAAAGTATCTACAGCATGGCTCTACCATTATCTTCTAGGTACTTTCATAAATAGCTGTCTGATACAATAATTGGTGGTCTAAGGTAAATTCAAACGTCGGTAAATAGGCCTTAATGCTGCGTTTACAGTGTTAAGAGGATGAATAAGCTTTTGATAAATGAATAAGGAAAATTGCATACCACACTCGTACCGAACCCTGCCCAAGCGTTTTAAGATAAGTAAAACGTAAACATAAACAAACATATACTTACGCCTGTGTCATTAAGGGGGTAAACACAAGGACTAGTAGCAAAATTATTATTTTTGAGTGGTAGAGTAACGCTGTAGACAGTTTCGTCTCACAGAAAACCAACGTAAATTAGCGGCTTGCTGCTGCGTCCGTATGGTGATTGAGATATCCGGAGGCCCAAATCCGCTCCCGTTCTCAATCTCTCACTGATCCCTTTTCTTTAAGGTAGGCAAACACTCATGATTCTGCTGGCATTGTAGGTGTGCATGGGCGGTAGAGATCACTTACCAGGTGACCTACTTTTTGCTGGATTATGCTATAAAAAGATACTAACCTGTTATTGTAACTCTTGTAAGCCAGGATTGATAGCGGCACTCATTTTTGTAGGCGAGCAGTAAAACTCAGCGAGTCTTTGGAATGCTCAAAGCCATCGCTATCCCGCAAACAAACGAATCACTTTGAAATATAGAGAGTTGACCTCACTGGTTTTATAACTTTATTAGTATTATTATGAGACTGCCTCGGTGGCACAGTTGTAATAATAATGATATTAGCCCTGTATTTTATACGTCCCACTGCTGGGCACGGGCCTCCTCTACTGAATGATGCGGGGTTAGGCCTTAGTCCACCACGCTGGCCTAATGCGGGTTGGCAGACTTCACATACCTTCGAAATTCTTATGAAGAACTTCTCAAATATACAGGTTTCCTCAAGATGTTTCCTTCACCGTTAAAGCAACTGATAATTAACAAATTATACACACGTAACTGGACTTAGAAAAGTTAGAGGTGTATGCTGTTGGGGCTGGTTTTGAACCAAACATATTTTATTCTAATTAATTATTATTATTTTTTAGTAATAATAATTAATTAGAGTAAAATAAGTAAGTACATTTGGTTTTATACCCACCAAACTGCGCAGCAGTTTGAGTCGGCGGAGTTGTCTGAGTTGATTATACTGTCAACAGATGGCGCTGTTAATTCTTCATAATTTATTTGAAACCTATAATTTTAAAACATTTGTCTAAAGAAGTCTTGTCTTGGAGAATTGTGGAAGTTATGGTGTTCCAACAAAAAAACACATTTGAGAAATAATATAAGTAGGTGCTTAGGTATAGAGATTGTTCACCAATTATTACCTATGATACTTTGTTATTCTATTTCAGTTCAGCTAATATTTTTTACATGTCAGTTGGAGCAAATGTTATATTGTTCCTTATTATATTAGTACTATTGATGAAGATTGTATATCAAAATCGTAAAAAAGGTGACGGCAAAAGCAATGGTAAGTCATTTAAAAATATTAATAAAATTACGTTTGTACCTCTTCCATCTACACTTTAAACCACTCGCAGTGGCGGTCGGCGAAAAATGCTTTTTAAAACTTGATACAAAAAGATTTGGCTTGTAGTTTTACGACCGGCAACTTACCTAACATCAACCACTATGGGGAGAAACACGTGGCGTAGTAAGCCAGTATCTGGGTGTAAAGCGAGATACCGCGGGTTTCGCACTGAGGCAAAATGTATATTGGATTCCCAAATATTTGTTTCGAGTCTAGGTGTTTTCTCCCCAGATTGGTTGACGTCAGGCAGGCGGTCGGTCGTAAAAACTACAAGCCAAATCTTTCGGAACATGTGCTTTCTACATGCTGCGGTGACCGGGCGATCTCGCTGCGAGTGGGATAAGATCAGGTAGAAGAACAATTCTATTATCATGCTATTTTCTTCACAGATAACATGTCAGAAGGTCGTAATGCGCAGTACACAGATATGAGTGGAACCCACCGAAATAACCTCGTCGAACCACCACAATATGAATACATTCAGGAACGTTAGTATTGACATATCTATTTATTTATCTATAGAAACTGTAAAATAATAATAGGAAATTTTAAAAATATAATAGGACATTTTTGATGTTTTACTCTATTGAAAGCTTTATAATAAAGAATAAATAGGACTCAATAAAACTAAAAAGCAGAAAATAAAACAAAAAATAATAATATGTAGTTCCTTGGAGTAGGTTTTATTTTTTGTAAAACGTTTTTATTTACAATTTTTTTGTGAAAGAATTATCAAAATCGGTGTACCTATAAGATGTTTTGGTCGTTCGTTCACGATTTCACACCCTTAGGGGAGGAATTATTTCTTCAAATTCAAATGTGACTACCCTATTGAATACAAAAAGAATCATCCAAATTGGACCACATTTGACGTAGTTATTCAGGAACATACATGAAATGTTAATACATAATATAGACGAATTACAAACTTGACGACGACTACCTCGGTGGCGCAGTTGTAATGCGGACGCGTTACGACTGAGGCTGCGGCTGAGATCTCGGGTTCGATCGCCGGGTCGGGTAAAAGTGATATTAGGTTTTTCTCTTACGAAATGCTTAGTATCAGCCCGGAGTCCGGAATTGTGCCAAGTTTGGCAATAAGCTCGCCCCCTATCACATCATGGGGCGGAAATATGCTCGGCGAAATGTGGGTGTACTGGTTGTAACCAGTTGTAAAAAGCCCAAGACTCGGTTTTAATAAGTAGTTGGTCGAGAGTAGACTTATTGGTGTGTGTACCTCTGCCTACCCCTTCGGGGATTACAGGCCTGAGAGCGTATGTAGGAACCTATAGCCATACCGGACACAAATTCCAGACTCTGGGCTGATACTGAGATATTATTACCTATATTATTACCTAAATAATTAAATTTTTAGACATGTCAGAATGCCCTGACTCTCAGTATGTAGATATGGGAGTGGCTCATCGAAATACTCCTGCCCACGAACGTGAGTATTGTTGTTTTTTTTTATAATATTGTAGTATAGAGTGTATGTGGGCCAACAACATCTTAGACCCAAAGCCAACCTTACCAACCTTACCTGCACGTGGTACACTCTGCTGATTAACGCACAAGGCAATGGCGAAACTTGGTTGTGGGTTGTGGGGGTCAGACAGCGAGTCGCCCCATATAATACCAAATACCGTGAGATCTATGGGAAAGGTGCACTCTGGCATTTAACGCTACGCAGAAAGAAAAAAATATACTACAACATATATGAGAGTTATATGTTTGAGTTTTTGAATTGGATACAATTTTGGCCCACAGGTAGACTTATGACCTGGATTAGGTCTAGGATACTTTTATCCTAGAAAAATAGATCTCTAGTTGACACTTAATACGTCTATTTTTTGCGCGGTGCAGAACACCGTATCTCGATTTAGAAATTTAATATTTAGCCATTAACTTTTATGAAAGAAAGTTGATTTTGAACGTTCATATTTTTTTGCGTGTATGAGTATAACGTGTAATTAACGTTGCATGTGTAAGTAAGTGGAGCCGTATTTTTGGCAGATTCATATAAGAGTTATCGTTCTAGTTATCTTATTTCGATGACTTGCACCAACAAAACTAATGATTATTACTTCAATTTTTAGAAAACATGACGTCGGAATGTCGTGAATCGCCATATATAAATATGGGCGGTGATTACCAAAATAACCTTGCCCACAAATGTAAGTATTGGAAATATAGACAAAATATATTATACATGGTATGGGGAAACACTTCCGAAAATTGTTTTAGAGTGGTAGAGCCACGCTGTAGACAGTTGTGTCCACAGCACGAATGGACCGGCTCGTCCGGGTCGTTACCACTGTCTCACAGAAAACCGGCGTAAAGTAGCAGCTTGCTGCTGCGTTTCGTAAGGTGAGTGAGATATCCGGAGGCCCAAACCCCCTCCCCTTCCCAATCCCTTAATTATCCCTTTATTTTAAGGTCGGCAACGCACCCATAATTCTTTTAGTATTGTGGGTGTACATGGGCGGTGGAGATCACTTACTATCAGGCGACCCACTTGCTCGTTTGCCGGCCTATGCAATAAAAAAAAAACTTAAGGTGGTAGTGATTACTGACATGATACCACTAAATAAATCGCGAAATAAAACTACCAATGTTTCTTTTTTCTCGCAGCATCATATTTGGGTACATAAATATAAATATACTATATTTTAACGATATTATATGGTTATTCATATAATATCGTTAAAATCATAATTTAAATAGTATTTTTAATAGAGAAATTTCAATCTAGTAAAAAAGACAACTGACGCTCGGGGTTAACGTTCGTTAGACAAGCGCGAGCGCCGCGTGCGTTTGGCCGTAAAAGGAATAAGTAGATTTATTTTGAGATATTTTTAGTGGTGTCGTGCCCGAAATCACCAGCACTGCTATCTATCTCAGTTATTGGACGCGTTTCCTTTCACCCAGTATAAAAAAACAAGCAGCGATGGCCTAGCGAGAATAGAACGTGCTACCATGACGGAGGTGGTGGATTCGAGCCCAGCTCCACGTGGATTTAAATTTCCGAAGTTACGCCTTTGTTCATTATAATTTATTTAACGGCGAAGGAAAACATCAAGTTTATTTTTGCATACCTGAGAATTTTCAAAGGTATGTGGAATTTATACACCCTCATTATTCCAGCGTAGTGAACGAAAGCTTTAATCCCTCTCATTAATATAGGAGCAGTCCATGTCCCGCAGCAGAATATTCTATGTGTTGGCCAAATTGTAGAATTGGTCATTTCATGAATTTATTTTATTTTTATTTATTTATTTCTCTCATCACAAAAGATAATTAAAAGCTACTGTATTATACATTGAACTCGAAATGAAATAGTCGAAATGGAGCTGGGCGCGACACATGACCATGCGAAATAACGGCAGGTAGATTAAAATGAGAACAGAATGGTGGCCAAGGTAGGGCAAATGTCATTTTTTTTTATATTAGATTGAATGACGAGACGAGCAGGTCGCTCGCCTGATGGTAAGCGCCACGCCTGCTCATAAACAGAAGCAACGCCACACAGAACTTTAAATAAAGCACTGCATGACACTGGACTGCGCTCGTCACCCCGAGACATAAGGTGTTAAGTCTCATAATGCCCAGTAATTACACTGGCTTCAATGTCCTTCACACCGGAACACAACAGTGCTTACACACTGTTGCTTGGCGGCAGAAATAGACAAAGCGGTGGTACCAACCCAGCCGGTCTCTCGCAAACGAGGGACCTACCACATTCCGGTCGTCCAGCGACGAGATGGACGGACGATAGTTTTTTTATGGTAAGCGCAACGCCTTACGGACGGCAGCGGCTTGGCTGTGCTCTGGCAATGCTGAGGTCCATTGGCGGCGGTAACCAATATCCATCAGGTGGGCCGCCTGCTCGTCTGTCTATCAGGGCAATAAAAAAATGCCTACCCTTAAACAGGAACACTATACATATCTTTGAATTACACAGCACTGCATTGTACTCGTCAACCCGAGACATGTTGACGAAATGTTAATTCGTTTAATGCTCAGTAATTGCACTAGCTTTAATGCCCATGATACCACAAGATAACTTTGCTTCAAAACTACTGATTGGCGGCAGAAATATACAAAGAAGTAGTACCAACCCAGACAACCAATTTAGAAAGTTGATTTTAAATTTGACTTTCCTACTACCGAAATGAATGGCTCGGAAAAGGAGACCTATGATAATGCTCAGCAGTGGGATGAAAAAGACTGCGTATGGTGGATACACATTGCATTTTTTGTTGCAGCGGGTCCAGTTCGAGACGCTCCTTGTTACGAGTATGTTCAAATGCCGTTGCCAATTCATATCGGAAAAGTTTAATATATAATAATAATAATAATAATAATACACCCAACAGTCACACATAGTCCTGACCCCACACTAGGTAAACCTGTGTCGTGGGTATCAGGAACTACGAGGGACTTGCGGTCCCACAACACCCAGACCCGAGACCAATATTTGTGGTTCACACAAACATTTGTCTCGGTGTGGGAATCGAACCCACGGCCTCACGCTTCGCAGCCGACTACTCGCCCGCTGCGCCACGGAGCTGTCAATATATATATATACTGCAGTTTAGCGTCGAGGCTTGTCGTGCAGACAGCGTGATTATAGTAAACTGACACTGAAATATATGTAGGATTTTTTATTTTATAATTAATTGAATAAAATATTTTTTCCTGATAGTTAGTTGAAAGTTTCTAAAATCTCTTGTGCCTGTTGTTGAACGAAAGTTAAATAAGTGAAATGGGAATGAAATGGGAGCGGGGCAGAGGAGTGAGATAATGAAAAATTGGAAGTAAGTAAAAACGTTGTGAGTGAAAAGGTGTTATGTAAAATTGATTTATTGACTGCCTTGACCGCAGTTGTAATGACATATGTCGCGCACGAGACACATGACGATATTAAATTTTATATTATAAAATTACGTCATAATGTTAGGTATGCGAATATGGTTGTAGTAGTATTGGATTAATTAGCATTCGCATAATTTTTTAGCATGCGAAGTGCCATTTAGCAAATTTAATACAGTTGCTAAATAATGTGAAGTATGAATTCATTCGTCGCGTATTAGTCGCTTGTATTGGATTAATATTATTCACATTAATTTTTTGCATGCGAAGTCTTATTTAGCATTTCGCAAATTAAATACAGTTGCGAAATTCTGTTAAGTATGAATTCATTCGTCGCTTCATAATTCGTGTATTAAAAAAAACCAGTCATTAAAAATGCAGTTATCATCAATTCGGTGCGTATTTTACATAGAATAATTTTGTTTTATCATAATACTTATAATTATATTTTTTTATGGCATAAGTCGGAAACGAGCAAGTGGGTTACCTGATGGTAAGCGATCTCCACCGCCCATGTATGCCCACAATACCAAAAGAATCATGGGCGCGTTGCTAACATTAACAGAAAGGGATAATTAAGGAATTGAGAAGGAAAAGGGGAATTGGGCCTCTAGATATCCCACTCACTGTAAGAAACACAATTTCCTGGGAGACAGTGGTGACGACTCGGTTGAGCCATGCAATTAAGTAACTGGTAGAGCCACGCTGTAGACAGTTTTGTCTACAGCGTTGCTCCACCATTTACTTAACTTCACACAATGAAAACTAGGTACCTATGCGGGATCCCACAGGATGACTGCACTCTTTAATTGTAACTCATAAGCGGAATGGAATTCGAAAAGAGCGCGCCGTCGTGAAATGCACTAACTATAGCAGACCTGGTAAGCGGGTTGATGGGGAGGAGACACAGCGCAAATTGTCCAAAATTACCTTTCTCGCTCATTTTCATGCAGTATTGCTCACTACATCTAAACGTAACAGCGTAGTGATTATGTTTAAGAGCTGTTATGAGGTGCGCGAGTGAGACTAGGGGTGCGGGCACGAACAATAAGTATTCGAATCGAGAACTCTAGTATTTGTATGAAGGTTCAAACAATTTTTTGAAATTTCGATACCAATACGTTCTCGCAAGTTATACGTGCTAGCCCCTCTGGACGCCCCACGATAGCGACACGTGCGTTTCAATTATATTATAGCTTTACATTTTGTTGTAGGTATGCATCGGAGACACGAGAGAACGACGCGTGACCGATCCCATTCATATAAAGTGGACGGTCGGACGGTCTCCCTGTCTCGATCGCGTCACTGAAAGTATGTCTTAAAATGTTTATTAAGGGTTACATAACTTAACAATTAATACAATAACCAGCTTTCAAATAAAAAAAGAATCATCAAAATCGGTTCACCCAGTCGAAAGTTCTGAGGTAACAAACATAAAAAAACAGTCAAATTGAGAAACTCCTCCTTTTTTTGAAGTCGCTTAAACAGAGTTTTGGCGGGAATTCTGCCAGCGCGGTCGACTTTCAACTTGCTAAACCGATTTCTGGACTCGCAACCAGAGTGTGACATGTTTACGAGTGACAGAAGATCATTTATGTTAGAATGCTTGAGGTTATGCGAGGATGATGGATGAAACTATTATTATTACAATAATTTGTGTATTGTACCTATATGAATAGTATAAGTGGTATTCATACCGTTCTATTCGAATAAATAAATAAATGGAGAATGCTCAAGACCGGATGAAGTAGAAGTGTCCTAACTAGAATAAATAAATAAATAAATACACCCAACAGTCACACACATAGTCTTGACTCCACACTAGGTTAACCTGTGTCGTGGGTATCAGGAACTACGACGGACTTGCGGTCCCACAACACCCAGACCCAAAACAAATAATTGTGGGATCACACAAACATTTGACACGGTGCGGGAATCGAACCCACGGCCTCTCGCTTCGCAGAAGGCTACTCGCCTGTTCTGGGCGAGAGCGAAGATGGGCTCTGGTCCTAAATTGGGATAACGCTAAATAGAAAGAAAATATTTATATATTTAATTTTTAATTCATACTTCTATACATAATAATACAACAAACGCCTTTAGATGACGCCATCAAGGTAACAATAAATTCGCCGTTTGAAATCTGAAAAATAAATATACTTCGTATAAGTTTATTTACTTTAGGAAAGCTTACATTCTAATAACAATAATATTAAAAAGAACAAAGAACTGCCTCGGTGGCGCAGTTGTAATGGGTACGCGTTACGATTGAGGCCAACGCTGAGGTCTCGGGTTCGATCCCCGGGTCGGGTAGTGGTGTTGGGGTTTTCTATTACGAAATACCCCAGTATCAGCCCGGAGTCTGGAATTTGTGCCCGGTATGGCGATAGGCTCGCCCCCTATGGGACGGAGATGCGCTCGGCGAAATGTGGGTGTACTGATTACACCTCTGCCTACCCCTTCGGGGATTACAGGCGTGAGTGCGTATGTAAAAAGAACAAGCAATAAGTAAATTGCTGATTATAAGCCTCTACATACAGACAACTACATGAACACCTAACTAGACATACCAAAACTATAAAATTATGCTATACATTTAAGGTAAGGAATAATGGTATTTAAATAATATACATAATGTCTGCCGCGGGGGCACAGTCGTAATGCGTAAGCGTTGCCACTGAGGCTGACGCTGCGGCCTCGGGTTCGATCCCCGGGTCGGGTAAAAGTGATATTGGGTTTTTGGCTCGGCGAAATGTGGGTGTACTGGTTACACCTCTGCTTACCCCAACGGGGATTACAGGCGTGAGCGCGTATGTATGATAATATGTCTCCTAAAATACGGTATTAAGTGTCACCGAAGAATTGTTGTATAGTTTTGATAAAGGTGCAAAAACACGACCGTTCGGCAATTAAGTTTTACGGTAGGCAGCGGCCTGGCTGTGCTCTGGCATTGCTGAGTTCCATGGGTGGCGGTAATCACTTACCATCAGGTGGGCTGCCCTCTCGTCTGTCTATCTAGAGACAATAAAAAATACTTTACGGACGGACTTGAACTTAACTTGGCAATATTGGCGGAAGACCAACAGATAAACTTCGTTATGTGGCGTTGCCTTTCCTGAAACACCTGGCACTATGATATTGTGGCACAATGTGTGCATGAAAACTACTATCAGAAAACCCATTAGGTGACCCATCTATTACAAAAAGGTAACTTTGAAAAGACGTGTACAGGTAACATATTTTGTGATGTTCTTAATTTAAATACTTAAATTAAGAACATTTCTCACCTGTTGATCTCTATCAATCTTCAACACCCACAATACCAAAAGAGTTAGCCATCACTTAGTACCTAGTAGCTGCCACATCGTGCGTTTATTTTGAGACAGGGATACCATCCGGCCACGTCAGACCATTTTTTATGGATTTTATGAATTATGTAACACTTACCCTGACTTTTTTATAGCTTTTTTATAAACCAATTTGGTTAATATCGCTAAAACAATTCCGGCACCAAGGGCCGCGAACAGGATCAACAAAGCAGTGCCAATAACGGTCGAACTTGCTTCAGCGGACTTATTACTATCTTCATTACCAGATCTGAAAATGATTAATGTCACTGATTGTATGTTTCTCGTAATGTACCTACTCATACTAAAATCTTAAATGATTAAAAGGCATGCACTGGTGAGTGTACCTGACACATATTTACCGGACTGTATAGCGACCATGGTACATAAGTTACAAAACGGTTACTGTAAAAACGTTAGTGGTTCGTTCTTGCGAGTCGTGTTCTAGGTTCCGCCAGTGTATATGCAGTAACATAAGGATGATTCTGTCGACAATCGAGGGTCGCAATGTCTCTTGACGATCTACATTGTATTTGGACTGCACTGTACTTATCACCAGATGCAGTGTTATCAGTTTGTCGTGCCAGGATAAACAAAAGGGGTGTGACTATGTCATGGACATGACCGTTGTACATGTACGTAACGGGTAATATGTTGTTTTAATTTAACACCATATGTATTCACTGTAACTATTTTATACTAATGTTTGTATATGCAATCGATAGATTTTTTCAAGAGCTGACGATTGAAACATAGACGAACGTCGTAGCTTCTCCGAGTCAAAGTTATATTAGATGGAAATCTCGAAACGCAGTAAAATGACCTCAAAATGGCGGCCCTTCCCCCTCCACCGCGCGCGTTGCCTCACAGCCCTCACAAAGAATTCTTTGATCCTTCATCCAGTGGTGTAAATACATTTTAGACGGAGATTTATTTATTTAGGTTTTCCAGCAGACTTAACACTAATAATACAAAAAAACTTACTAAATATTTTAAGTTATAATGCAAGTCCAATTTAGGAAAACTCATCATGCACTTAGTATATGATACATATTTTCGAGCGGAACTTATTATGTGAGCACATATACAGGTATAAAGCACATGTATATATATATATATATATATATATATATATATAGTACATACATACTAGAAGGGCTCACGCAAACAGCGTCCAACAACAAACAACCCAATCTCTCGAAGCAAAGTAGAAAATTGATTATGTAAAATATAGATGTAAAAAGATATGCAATAAGAGCATCCACTAACAACTATTACAATGTTTTATACTTAAACATCAAGTTGTTTGTTGTTTGTTGTTGTTTGTTTGTTGTTGTTGTTGTTGAGATGAAGGTATGTATATGTAGCTGCAACACCAGAATGTATCCCCCGATTTTGTCATTATTTGTTTTTTGAATTGCCTCCCACAATGGAAGCAATTTTAAAGACATATTCACGTTATAATGTCCAAATTGACTAATCATCGCCGAGCGTAAGCCGTTAAGGATATAAACTTTATATTAAGAGTGTGTATTTTATTTTGTAAGTATTGCTATTATAAGGAAGAATAGTTTTTAAATTTAATACCTGCTTACATAGGAAAGGGTTGCAAAGCTTGTATGGGAAATAGTACTGTATTGATCAGATTTAAATAAAACTTGGTATATAAATTTATATACTAAGTTTAACACAAATTAAAATGAAACACGTCAACACGAACCACTGCAAACAATGTTTCTCAAATATCAAACAGGAGCTAGAGGGAAAGTTGGTCGATATTTTTTTCGGGTCTGGGAGTTGTGGTACCATAAGTCACTTGAAGTTCCCCTGATACCTATGAGACAGACTAATGGGGTCAAATAGGGGTCAGAACTATGTGTGTGACTGATGGGTGAATTATTTAATATATTGATAAACTATTATTACACATACCCTTTACACGTTGTTGCTGTTTCTTCGCAGTTATTTGTCGTTGAAGTTGGAGGAGTCGGTTCAGCACCTTTTTCGATACTTCTGTTGTACGGTATTGTTATTTCTGGCTTTGTTGTTTCAGTGGACGTTGGTGTCGTAAGAGTTGTTTCTGCACCTTTCTTACTACTAGTTGTTATTTCTGGCTTTGTTGTTTCAGTAGAAGTTGGTGTCGTAAGAGTTGTTTCTGCATCTTTTTCGCTACTAATTGTTATTTCTGGTTTTGTTGTTTCAGTGGACGTTGGTGTGGTAGGAGTTGTTTCTGAACCTTTTTCGCCAGTAATTGTTATTTCTGGCTTTGTTGTTTTAGTAGGCGTTGGTGTCGTAAGAGTTGTTTCTGCACCTTTATCACTACTAGTTGTTATTTCTGGCTTTGTTGTTTCAGTAGACGTTGGTGTGGTAGGAGTTGTTTCTGAACCTTTTTCGCCAGTAATTGTTATTTCTGGCTTTGTTGTTTTAGTAGGCGTTGGTGTCGTAAGAGTTGTTTCTGCACCTTTATCACTACTAGTTGTTATTTCTGGCTTTGTTGTTTCAGTAGACGTTGGTGTGGTAGGAGTTGTTTCTGAACCTTTTTCGCTAGTAATTGTTATTTCTGGCTTTGCAGTTTTAGTAGGCGTTGGTGTCGTAAGAGTTGTTTCTGCACCTTTATCACTACTAGTTGTTATTTCTGGCTTTGTTGTTTCAGTAGACGTTGGTGTGGTAGGAGTTGTTTCTGAACCTTTTTCGCTAGTAATTGTTATTTCTGGCTTTGCAGTTTTAGTAGGCGTTGGTGTCGTAAGAGTTGTTTCTGCACCTTTATCACTACTAGTTGTTATTTCTGGCTTTGTTGTTTCAGTAGACGTTGGTGTGGTAAGAGTTGTTTCTGCACCTTTTTCGCTACTAGTTGTTATTTCTGGCTTTGTTCTTTCAGTAGACGTTGGCGTGGTAGGAGTTGTTTCTGAACCTTTTTCGCTAGTAATTGTTATTTCTGGCTTTGTTGTTTCAGTGGACGTTGGTGTCGTAAGAGTTGTTTCTGCACCTTTCTTACTACTGGTTTTTATTTCTGGCTTTGTTGTTTCAGTAGGTGTTGGTGTGGTAAGAGTTGTTTCTGCACCTTTCTTACTACTAGTTTTTATTTCTGGCTTTGCAGTTTTAGTAGGCGTTGGAGTGGTAAGTTTTGTTGCTGCACCTTTATCACTACTAGTTGTTATTTCTGGCTTTGTTGTTTCAGTGGACGTTGGTATCGTAAGAGTTGTTTCTGCACCTTTCTTACTATTAGTTGTTATTTCTGGCTTTGTTGTTTCAGTGAACGTTGGAGTGGTAAGTTTTGTTGCTGCACCTTTATCACTACTAGTTGTTATTTCTGGCTTTGTTGTTTCAGTGGATGTTGGTGTGGTAGGAGTTGTTTCTGAACCTTTTTCGCTAGTAATTGTTATTTCTTGCTTTGTTGTTTCAGTAGACGTTGGTGTGGTAAGAGTTGTTTCTGCACCTTTCTTACTACTAGTCTTTATTTCTGGCTTTGTTGTTTCAGTAGGTGTTGGTGTGGTAAGAGTTGTTTCTGCACCTTTCTTACTACTTGTTTTTATTTCTGGCTTTGTTGTTTCAGTAGGCGTTGGAGTGGTAAGTTTTGTTGCTGCCCCTTTATCACTACTAGTTGTTATTTCTGGCTTTGTTGTTTCAGTAGACGTTGGTGTGGTAGGAGTTGTTTCTGAACCTTTTTCGCTAGTAATTGTTATTTCTGGCTTTGTTGTTTCAGTAGGTGTTGGTGTGGTAAGAGTTGTTTCTGCACCTTTCTTACTACTTGTTTTTATTTCTGGCTTTGTTGTTTCAGTGGACGTTGGTGTGGAAGGAGTTGTTTCTGCACCTTTTTCGCTACTTATTGTTATTTCTGGCTTTGCAGTTTTAGTAGGCGTTGGAGTGGTAAGTTTTGTTGCTGCACCTTTATCACTACTAGTTGTTATTTCTGGCATTGTTGTTTCAGTGGATGTTGGTGTGGTAGGAGTTGTTTCTGAACCTTTTTCGCTAGTAATTGTTATTTCTTGCTTTGTTGTTTCAGTAGACGTTGGTGTGGTAAGAGTTGTTTCTGCACCTTTCTTACTACTAGTCTTTATTTCTGGCTTTGTTGTTTCAGTAGGTGTTGGTGTGGTAAGAGTTGTTTCTGCACCTTTCTTACTACTTGTTTTTATTTCTGGCTTTGTTGTTTCAGTAGGCGTTGGAGTGGTAAGTTTTGTTGCTGCCCCTTTATCACTACTAGTTGTTATTTCTGGCTTTGTTGTTTCAGTAGACGTTGGTGTGGTAGGAGTTGTTTCTGAACCTTTTTCGCTAGTAATTGTTATTTCTGGTTTTGTTGTTTCAGTGGACGTTGGTGTCGTAAGAGTTGTTTCTGCACCTTTCTTACTACTAGTTTTTATTTCTGGCTTTGTTGTTTTAGTAGGCGTTGGAGTGGTAAGTTTTGTTGCTGCACCTTTATCACTACTAGTTGTTATTTCTGGCTTTGTTGTTTCAGTGGATGTTGGTGTGGTAGGAGTTGTTTCTGAACCTTTTTCGCTAGTAATTGTTATTTCTGGCTTTGTTGTTTCAGTAGACGTTGGTGTGGTAAGAGTTGTTTCTGCACCTTTCTTACTACTAGTTTTTATTTCTGGCTTTGTTGTTTCAGTGGACGTTGGTGTCGTAAGAGTTGTTTCTGCACCTTTCTTACTACTAGTTGTTATTTCTGGCTTTGTTGTTTCAGTGGACGTTGGTGTCGTAAGAGTTGTTTCTGCACCTTTCTTACTACTAGTTGTTATTTCTGGCTTTGTTGTTTCAGTGGACGTTGGTGTCGTAAGAGTTGTTTCTGCACCTTTCTTACTACTAGTCTTTATTTCTGGCTTTGTTGTTTCAGTAGGTGTTGGTGTGGTAAGAGTTGTTTCTGCACTTTTCTTACTACTAGTTGTTATTTCTGGCTTTGTTGTTTCAGTAGACGTTGGTGTGGTAGGAGTTGTTTCTGAACCTTTTTCGCTAGTAATTGTTATTTCTGGCTTTGTTGTTTCAGTAGACGTTGGTGTCGTAAGAGTTGTTTCTGCACCTTTCTTACTACTAGTTTTGATTTCTGGCTTTGTTATTTCAGTAGGTGTTGGTGTGGTAAGAGTTGTTTCTGCACCTTTCTTACTACTTGTTTTTATTTCTGGCTTTGTTGTTTCAGTGGACGTTGGTGTGGAAGGAGTTGTTTCTGAACCTTTATCGCTAGTAATTGTTATTTCTGGTTTTGTTGTTTCAGTGGACGTTGGTGTCGTAAAAGTTGTTTCTGCACCTTTCTTACTACTAGTTTTTATTTCTGGCTTTGTTGTTTTAGTAGGCGTTGGAGTGGTAAGTTTTGTTGCTGCACCTTTATCACTACTAGTTGTTATTTCTGGCTTTGTTGTTTCAGTGGATGTTGGTGTGGTAGGAGTTGTTTCTGAACCTTTTTCGCTAGTAATTGTTATTTCTGGCTTTGTTGTTTCAGTGGACGTTGGTGTCGTAAGAGTTGTTTCTGCACCTTTCTTACTACTGGTTTTTATTTCTGGCTTTGTTGTTTCAGTAGGTGTTGGTGTGGTAAGAGTTGTTTCTGCACCTTTCTTACTACTAGTTTTTATTTCTGGCTTTGCAGTTTTAGTAGGCGTTGGAGTGGTAAGTTTTGTTGCTGCACCTTTATCACTACTAGTTGTTATTTCTGGCTTTGTTGTTTTAGTAGGCGTTGGAGTGGTAAGTTTTGTTGCTGCACCTTTATCACTACTAGTTGTTATTTCTGGCTTTGTTGTTTCAGTGGATGTTGGTGTGGTAGGAGTTGTTTCTGAACCTTTTTCGCTAGTAATTGTTATTTCTGGCTTTGTTGTTTCAGTAGGTGTTGGTGTGGTAAGAGTTGTTTCTGCACCTTTCTTACTACTTGTTTTTATTTCTGGCTTTGTTGTTTCAGTGGACGTTGGTGTGGAAGGAGTTGTTTCTGCACCTTTTTCGCTACTTATTGTTATTTCTGGCTTTGCAGTTTTAGTAGGCGTTGGAGTGGTAAGTTTTGTTGCTGCACCTTTATCACTACTAGTTGTTATTTCTGGCATTGTTGTTTCAGTGGATGTTGGTGTGGTAGGAGTTGTTTCTGAACCTTTTTCGCTAGTAATTGTTATTTCTTGCTTTGTTGTTTCAGTAGACGTTGGTGTGGTAAGAGTTGTTTCTGCACCTTTCTTACTACTAGTCTTTATTTCTGGCTTTGTTGTTTCAGTAGGTGTTGGTGTGGTAAGAGTTGTTTCTGCACCTTTCTTACTACTTGTTTTTATTTCTGGCTTTGTTGTTTCAGTAGGCGTTGGAGTGGTAAGTTTTGTTGCTGCCCCTTTATCACTACTAGTTGTTATTTCTGGCTTTGTTGTTTCAGTGGATGTTGGTGTGGTAGGAGTTGTTTCTGAACCTTTTTCGCTAGTAATTGTTATTTCTGGTTTTGTTGTTTCAGTGGACGTTGGTGTCGTAAGAGTTGTTTCTGCACCTTTCTTACTACTAGTTTTTATTTCTGGCTTTGTTGTTTTAGTAGGCGTTGGAGTGGTAAGTTTTGTTGCTGCACCTTTATCACTACTAGTTGTTATTTCTGGCTTTGTTGTTTCAGTGGATGTTGGTGTGGTAGGAGTTGTTTCTGAACCTTTTTCGCTAGTAATTGTTATTTCTGGTTTTGTTGTTTCAGTGGACGTTGGTGTCGTAAGAGTTGTTTCTGCACCTTTCTTACTACTAGTTTTTATTTCTGGCTTTGTTGTTTTAGTAGGCGTTGGAGTGGTAAGTTTTGTTGCTGCACCTTTATCACTACTAGTTGTTATTTCTGGCTTTGTTGTTTCAGTGGATGTTGGTGTGGTAGGAGTTGTTTCTGAACCTTTTTCGCTAGTAATTGTTATTTCTGGCTTTGTTGTTTCAGTAGACGTTGGTGTGGTAAGAGTTGTTTCTGCACCTTTCTTACTACTAGTTTTTATTTCTGGCTTTGTTGTTTCAGTGGACGTTGGTGTCGTAAGAGTTGTTTCTGCACCTTTCTTACTACTAGTTGTTATTTCTGGCTTTGTTGTTTCAGTGGACGTTGGTGTCGTAAGAGTTGTTTCTGCACCTTTCTTACTACTAGTTGTTATTTCTGGCTTTGTTGTTTCAGTGGACGTTGGTGTCGTAAGAGTTGTTTCTGCACCTTTATCACTACTAGTTTTTATTTCTGGCTTTGTTGCTTCAGTAGGTGTTGGTGTGGTAAGCGTTGTTTCTGCACCTCTCTTACTACTAGTTTTTATTTCTGGTTTTGTTGTTTCAGTAGGTGTTGGTGTGTTTAGAGTTGTTTCTGCACCTTTTTCGCTACTAATTGTTATTTCTGGCTTTGCAGTTTTAGTAGGCGTTGGAGTGGTAAGTTTTGTTGCTGCACCTTTATCACTACTAGTTGTTATTTCTGGCTTTGTTGTTTCAGTGGATGTTGGTGTGGTAGGAGTTGTTTCTGAACCTTTTTCGCTAGTAATTGTTATTTCTTGCTTTGTTGTTTCAGTAGACGTTGGTGTGGTAAGAGTTGTTTCTGCACCTTTCTTACTACTAGTCTTTATTTCTGGCTTTGTTGTTTCAGTAGGCGTTGGAGTGGTAAGTTTTGTTGCTGCCCCTTTATCACTACTAGTTGTTATTTCTGGCTTTGTTGTTTCAGTAGACGTTGGTGTGGTAGGAGTTGTTTCTGAACCTTTTTCGCTAGTAATTGTTATTTCTGGCTTTGTTGTTTCAGTAGACGTTGGTGTCGTAAGAGTTGTTTCTGCACCTTTCTTACGACTAGTTTTGATTTCTGGCTTTGTTATTTCAGTAGGTGTTGGTGTGGTAAGAGTTGTTTCTGCACCTTTCTTACTACTTGTTTTTATTTCTGGCTTTGTTGTTTCAGTGGACGTTGGTGTGGAAGGAGTTGTTTCTGAACCTTTATCGCTAGTAATTGTTATTTCTGGTTTTGTTGTTTCAGTGGACGTTGGTGTCGTAAGAGTTGTTTCTGCACCTTTCTTACTACTAGTTTTTATTTCTGGCTTTGTTCTTTCAGTAGACGTTGGCGTGGTAGGAGTTGTTTCTGAACCTTTTTCGCTAGTAATTGTTATTTCTGGCTTTGTTGTTTCAGTGGATGTTGGTGTGGTAGGAGTTGTTTCTGAACCTTTTTCGCTAGTAATTGTTATTTCTGGCTTTGTTGTTTCAGTAGACGTTGGTGTGGTAAGAGTTGTTTCTGCACCTTTCTTACTACTAGTTTTTATTTCTGGCTTTGTTGTTTCAGTGGACGTTGGTGTCGTAAGAGTTGTTTCTGCACCTTTCTTACTACTAGTTGTTATTTCTGGCTTTGTTGTTTCAGTAGAAGTTGGTGTCGTAAGAGTTGTTTCTGCATCTTTTTCGCTACTAATTGTTATTTCTGGTTTTGTTGTTTCAGTGGACGTTGGTGTGGTAGGAGTTGTTTCTGAACCTTTTTCGCCAGTAATTGTTATTTCTGGCTTTGTTGTTTTAGTAGGCGTTGGTGTCGTAAGAGTTGTTTCTGCACCTTTATCACTACTAGTTGTTATTTCTGGCTTTGTTGTTTCAGTAGACGTTGGTGTGGTAGGAGTTGTTTCTGAACCTTTTTCGCCAGTAATTGTTATTTCTGGCTTTGTTGTTTTAGTAGGCGTTGGTGTCGTAAGAGTTGTTTCTGCACCTTTATCACTACTAGTTGTTATTTCTGGCTTTGTTGTTTCAGTAGACGTTGGTGTGGTAGGAGTTGTTTCTGAACCTTTTTCGCTAGTAATTGTTATTTCTGGCTTTGCAGTTTTAGTAGGCGTTGGTGTCGTAAGAGTTGTTTCTGCACCTTTATCACTACTAGTTGTTATTTCTGGCTTTGTTGTTTCAGTAGACGTTGGTGTGGTAGGAGTTGTTTCTGAACCTTTTTCGCTAGTAATTGTTATTTCTGGCTTTGCAGTTTTAGTAGGCGTTGGTGTCGTAAGAGTTGTTTCTGCACCTTTATCACTACTAGTTGTTATTTCTGGCTTTGTTGTTTCAGTAGACGTTGGTGTGGTAAGAGTTGTTTCTGCACCTTTTTCGCTACTAGTAGTTATTTCTGGCTTTGTTCTTTCAGTAGACGTTGGCGTGGTAGGAGTTGTTTCTGAACCTTTTTCGCTAGTAATTGTTATTTCTGGCTTTGTTGTTTCAGTGGACGTTGGTGTCGTAAGAGTTGTTTCTGCACCTTTTTTACTACTGGTTTTTATTTCTGGCTTTGTTGTTTCAGTAGGTGTTGGTGTGGTAAGAGTTGTTTCTGCACCTTTCTTACTACTAGTTTTTATTTCTGGCTTTGCAGTTTTAGTAGGCGTTGGAGTGGTAAGTATTGTTGCTGCACCTTTATCACTACTAGTTGTTATTTCTGGCTTTGTTGTTTCAGTGGACGTTGGTATCGTAAGAGTTGTTTCTGCACCTTTCTTACTATTAGTTGTTATTTCTGGCTTTGTTGTTTCAGTGGACGTTGGAGTGGTAAGTTTTGTTGCTGCACCTTTATCACTACTAGTTGTTATTTCTGGCTTTGTTGTTTCAGTGGATGTTGGTGTGGTAGGAGTTGTTTCTGAACCTTTTTCGCTAGTAATTGTTATTTCTTGCTTTGTTGTTTCAGTAGACGTTGGTGTGGTAAGAGTTGTTTCTGCACCTTTCTTACTACTAGTCTTTATTTCTGGCTTTGTTGTTTCAGTAGGTGTTGGTGTGGTAAGAGTTGTTTCTGCACCTTTCTTACTACTTGTTTTTATTTCTGGCTTTGTTGTTTCAGTAGGCGTTGGAGTGGTAAGTTTTGTTGCTGCCCCTTTATCACTACTAGTTGTTATTTCTGGCTTTGTTGTTTCAGTAGACGTTGGTGTGGTAGGAGTTGTTTCTGAACCTTTTTCGCTAGTAATTGTTATTTCTGGCTTTGTTGTTTCAGTAGGTGTTGGTGTGGTAAGAGTTGTTTCTGCACCTTTCTTACTACTTGTTTTTATTTCTGGCTTTGTTGTTTCAGTGGACGTTGGTGTGGAAGGAGTTGTTTCTGAACCTTTATCGCTAGTAATTGTTATTTCTGGTTTTGTTGTTTCAGTGGACGTTGGTGTCGTAAGAGTTGTTTCTGCACCTTTCTTACTACTAGTTTTTATTTCTGGCTTTGTTGTTTTAGTAGGCGTTGGAGTGGTAAGTTTTGTTGCTGCACCTTTATCACTACTAGTTGTTATTTCTGGCTTTGTTGTTTCAGTGGATGTTGGTGTGGTAGGAGTTGTTTCTGAACCTTTTTCGCTAGTAATTGTTATTTCTGGCTTTGTTGTTTCAGTAGACGTTGGTGTGGTAAGAGTTGTTTCTGCACCTTTCTTACTACTAGTTTTTATTTCTGGCTTTGTTGTTTCAGTGGACGTTGGTGTCGTAAGAGTTGTTTCTGCACCTTTCTTACTACTAGTTGTTATTTCTGGCTTTGTTGTTTCAGTGGACGTTGGTGTCGTAAGAGTTGTTTCTGCACCTTTCTTACTACTAGTTGTTATTTCTGGCTTTGTTGTTTCAGTGGACGTTGGTGTCGTAAGAGTTGTTTCTGCACCTTTATCACTACTAGTTTTTATTTCTGGCTTTGTTGCTTCAGTAGGTGTTGGTGTGGTAAGCGTTGTTTCTGCACCTCTCTTACTACTAGTTTTTATTTCTGGTTTTGTTGTTTCAGTAGGTGTTGGTGTGTTTAGAGTTGTTTCTGCACCTTTTTCGCTACTTATTGTTATTTCTGGCTTTGCAGTTTTAGTAGGCGTTGGAGTGGTAAGTTTTGTTGCTGCACCTTTATCACTACTAGTTGTTATTTCTGGCATTGTTGTTTCAGTGGATGTTGGTGTGGTAGGAGTTGTTTCTGAACCTTTTTCGCTAGTAATTGTTATTTCTTGCTTTGTTGTTTCAGTAGACGTTGGTGTGGTAAGAGTTGTTTCTGCACCTTTCTTACTACTAGTCTTTATTTCTGGCTTTGTTGTTTCAGTAGGTGTTGGTGTGGTAAGAGTTGTTTCTGCACCTTTCTTACTACTTGTTTTTATTTCTGGCTTTGTTGTTTCAGTAGGCGTTGGAGTGGTAAGTTTTGTTGCTGCCCCTTTATCACTACTAGTTGTTATTTCTGGCTTTGTTGTTTCAGTAGACGTTGGTGTGGTAGGAGTTGTTTCTGAACCTTTTTCGCTAGTAATTGTTATTTCTGGCTTTGTTGTTTCAGTAGACGTTGGTGTCGTAAGAGTTGTTTCTGCACCTTTCTTACTACTAGTTTTGATTTCTGGCTTTGTTATTTCAGTAGGTGTTGGTGTGGTAAGAGTTGTTTCTGCACCATTTTCGCTAGTAATTGTTATTTCTGGTTTTGTTGTTTCAGTGGACGTTGGTGTGGAAGGAGTTGTTTCTGAACCTTTTTCGCTAGTAATTGTTATTTCTGGTTTTGTTGTTTCAGTGGACGTTGGTGTCGTAAGAGTTGTTTCTGCACCTTTCTTACTACTAGTTTTTATTTCTGGCTTTGTTGTTTTAGTAGGCGTTGGAGTGGTAAGTTTTGTTGCTGCACCTTTATCACTACTAGTTGTTATTTCTGGCTTTGTTGTTTCAGTGGACGTTGGTGTCGTAAGAGTTGTTTCTGCACCTTTATCACTACTAGTTTTTATTTCTGGCTTTGTTGTTTCAGTGGACGTTGGTGTGGTAGGAGTTGTTTCTGCACCTTTTTCGCTACTTATTGTTATTTCTGGCTTTGCAGTTTTAGTAGGCGTTGGAGTGGTAAGTTTTGTTGCTGCACCTTTATCACTACTAGTTGTTATTTCTGGCATTGTTGTTTCAGTGGATGTTGGTGTGGTAGGAGTTGTTTCTGAACCTTTTTCGCTAGTAATTGTTATTTCTTGCTTTGTTGTTTCAGTAGACGTTGGTGTGGTAAGAGTTGTTTCTGCACCTTTCTTACTACTAGTCTTTATTTCTGGCTTTGTTGTTTCAGTAGGTGTTGGTGTGGTAAGAGTTGTTTCTGCACCTTTCTTACTACTTGTTTTTATTTCTGGCTTTGTTGTTTCAGTAGGCGTTGGAGTGGTAAGTTTTGTTGCTGCCCCTTTATCACTACTAGTTGTTATTTCTGGCTTTGTTGTTTCAGTAGGCGTTGGAGTGGTAAGTTTTGTTGCTGCCCCTTTATCACTACTAGTTGTTATTTCTGGCTTTGTTGTTTCAGTAGACGTTGGTGTCGTAAGAGTTGTTTCTGCACCTTTCTTACTACTAGTTTTTATTTCTGGCTTTGTTATTTCAGTAGGTGTTGGTGTGGTAAGAGTTGTTTCTGCACCATTTTCGCTAGTAATTGTTATTTCTGGTTTTGTTGTTTCAGTGGACGTTGGTGTCGTAAGAGTTGTTTCTGCACCTTTCTTACTACTAGTTGTTATTTCTGGCTTTGTTGTTTCAGTGGACGTTGGTGTGGTAGGAGTTGTTTCTGAACCTTTTTCGCTAGTAATTGTTATTTCTGGCTTTGTTGTTTCAGTAGACGTTGGTGTCGTAAGAGTTGTTTCTGCACCTTTTTCGCTACTAATTGTTATTTCTGGCTTTGTTATTTCAGTAGACGTTGGTGTCGTAAGAGTTGTTTCTGCACCTTTTTCGCTACTAATTGTTATTTCTGGCTTTGTTATTTCAGTAGACGTTGGTGTGGTAAGAGTTGTTTCTGTACCTTTATCACTACTAGCTTTTATTTCTGGCTTTGTTGTTTCAGTGGATGTTGGTGTCGTAAGAGTTGTTTCTGCACCTTTTTTGTGATCGCCAATTGGTTTTTGTGTCTTTAATGGCATAGTTGGCGTCGGCGGTGAAGCAGTTGTTTCGGTACTGGTTGCGGGACCACTGGCCAATGTATTTGACTTAACCGTTTTAGTTGGCATTAGCGTCGCAGCAGTTTGAGATTCACTTTCTGAATTTGTTGGCGTTGTCTTAGATTCGTTCAATCTGTAAATGTTTAACGTCATTATGTATGTGTGGCGCAAAGAGAGAAAACGCTTTAGGTGTAAAAATAGATCACAATACGAGTGAATTGAGAACTTCCTGCGTTTTTGCAAGTTGAAAAAGATTATTTGTTCGGTAGACTTAATTAAAACTATTTTTTTAAAGAGTGTAGACTATGAAGAGCTAAATTGTTAAATTGAGTATATTTACGTACTTTGAATGTATGTATTTTTTTACATATTTCCGGTAATTCGTTTTAAACATACTCACTATCGCAACGTAGACTTAGCCCAAAAACGGAGAGGGTCTCAATTCGACGTATATATTTATTTCTTGCATGAATTTCTGTATGAAATTATAAAATCTTGTATAAATTAAGTATTTAATATATTTTTTTAGTAGTTACTATATTATTTATATAATAATAATTATAATATATTATATAAATTCTTTTACGTATAAACTTTGACTGTGTCAAATCTCACATTCTCTCATGAACGCATATTGCTTAAAAAGGGATTTGCGTATTACTTAATTTACATACATACGCACTCACGCCTATAATCCTTAACGGGGTAAGCAGAGGTGTAACCAGTACACTCACTTTTCACCGAGCGTTCCTCCGTGCCTTGATGTGATAGGGGGCGAGCCTATCGCCATAGCGGGCAGAAATTCAAGGCTCCGGGCTGTGATACTGAGCACTTCGTAATAGGAAAACCCAATATCACTTTTACCCGACCCGGGGATCGAACCCGTGACCTCAGAGCATCAGCCTCAGTAGTAACACGTACGCTTTACCACTGCGCCTCCGAGGCAGTTTTCAACAAACGACCCCATAACCTAACCTAACTAAAAGTAATAAGAAACCTTTGTGTGGAATTATTTATGTACGCGCGTTAGAAGTTAGGTGTATATTATTCTGGGATAAATAGACATAGTCTACTTTTAAAAGGCCGTTCAGGCTGGCAGAGCCCCGAGAAAAAGCTATTTATTAAATAAAATTCAACTCACCTAGTATCGCATATGTCTCTGAAATCGAAAATAGGTAAAACATAATTATTAAATTAAAATATAGGTACTCAATACTCATCGAAATAAGATAACTAGAACTATAAATTTCATATGAATCAGTGTAAAAATACGGCTCCACTTATTTACACATGCAAAGGTAAAATCACACGTAACATACATACACGCAACAAAAATTAATGAACGTTCAAAATCAACTTTATTTCATTAATGTTATGTCTAAATATTAAATTTCTAGATCGAGATACGCCGTTCTGCACCGCGCAAAATTATGTGACGTATCAAGTGTCTGCTAGAGATTATTATGCAAAGACTTTTGTAGCCCGGCCCCCTTGCACAGAGTTTTGGTGGGGTAATTTTTTTACTTGAGTTACGTTTCTTGTCATGTTATTTCGATGTCAATACTGGGTGTAAGGTAAACGCTTCCAAAGACTGGTGGTACTGCTAGACATTACAACTATGATACCATTACAAATCGCAAAATAAATCTACCTATTCGTTTTATGACCACGCACGCGCCGCTCGCACATGGCTAACGGCCCTTAACTCCAACCGTCAGTTGATTTTACTTATTAAAAAAAAATATAAATGATTATTTTAACGTTATCATAGGAATGACCGTTTGTTGTATTTGTCTATGTTGTTGTAGGAAAAAAAATTGTAGTTTTATTTCGCGATTTATTTAGTGGGATAATGGAATTATTCGTTTTCTTTACGGTCGGCAACGCGTCAATGATTCTTCTGGTATAGTACATACTAGATGTGTGTACATGTGTGGTGGAGATTACTTACCATCAGATGATCCACTTGCTCGTTTGCCGGCCTATGCTATAAATTTTCCGGCTCGTCCGGATCATTATCACTGTCTCACAGAAAACCGGCGTAAAGTAGCAGCTTGCTGCTGCGTTTCGTACGGTGAGTGAGATATCCGGAAGCCCAAACCCCTCCCCTTCCCAATTCCTTAATTATCCCTTTCCTTTAAGGTTGGCAATGCACCCATGACTCTTTTGGTATTGTGGGCGTACATGGGCGGTGGAGATCACTTACCATCAGGTGACCCACTTGCTCGTTTGCCGGCCTATGCCATAAAAATAAAAAAAAAATGTCACCAGATTTACCACCGGTCTTAGTAAGCGTTTCACCTAACAACTTTTATAGCCCCAAGTGTTCCTTGTGGTCTCTGACAAACTTCATCTTATCACGAGTGTCAAAGTCGACATCCGTACCAAGACTAGAAGTTCTCCTAGGATCCTAGCCATACCATCAAGCAACACGGGGACTCGCATGGAATCCAAACACTTTATAATAATATTCCAATATTTGGTGAGCGACAAGCATGAACCTGGGAGGCAGAATTTAATGGTGTTTAAAATAGCAAGCGGGACAGTGTATTCTATTGTAAATGTGGTCGTGATGAACCAGAGAATAATTTAATGCGAAGTAGATTATGACTTTAATCCTCATCATCGAAAATGCTCAAGCCCTTCTTAAACTACTTCTAGAAATGCGTAATATTATATCTTTGTGATTTGCCTTGTTGTAAGCTAGAAATAAACGACTTTAATGCCTATTAAATTTGGAAGATTTTTTGAGTGTTGATAGAGTGTAATGTAATTAAATACGAGTAAGAAGTACCTAAAAAAATCTGAAATGAAAGACTAACTGCCGCACTCAGCGATCTCAATTAACTTTGATTGTCATTAAGTATTTGTTCTAGAATTCGCTTATTTCCCAGATTTGTCAATTTATATTATTTCTGTATTCAGTTACAGATCTTTATGCATTAATTGGCTCTGAGTGGGGAAATAATCGAACTCTATCATATCATGGGACGGAGATACGCTCGGCGATATGTGGGTGTTGTACTGTTACACCTCTGCCTACCCCTTCGGGGATTACAGGCGTGGGTGCATATTTATATTTTTATTCTAAGAAATGACTTATGACAATTAAAATTAATTGAGTCTGACTAAATTACTAAGCGATCGGAACTAAGGTATCGATTTTATGGATTCTTAAACTAACGATTTAAAAAAACTTTTGAACAATAATAATGACAGTAAAAACTGCCGTTGTCCTCGGTCGTGAGGCTCCAGCCGGTGTTGGAGCTCCGGGAAATATTTTGTTCTGTATAACACTCACATATCTGTACTGCACATAAAATAAAATTTCATAAACCAAAAGCAATTTTATTTGAACAGTAGCGACACAAGCACCGACTCTAAAAAGACCTATAGAAATTGTTGTTTTTGACTTTTAAGTGTTTTTATTTTGAAGTCGGTTTTTAAGTTTTGTTAAAACTTATTTACTTTATTTATTATATTGAGTGTTATTTTTTTTGCTATATTTTTTGTTTTACCAACGTTTCCTTCTCGAGGGGATCCGTAAATATTATGATTTAAAAATATCTAACTGTGATATAGGAATCATGTTTGTAACACGTTTTTACGGTACATAATAAGGGTTCCCTACTACTTATTCAATCATATTTCAGTAAATAAATAAAACTTACTTGGAATAAGGATCTCTACACAATTTTATCCATAAATCATCGATACTATCTGTTATTGTTAATTCTGGTATCGCAGTGGGATTTGCGTCTGTATTGTCTTGGAGATTACATCTGTAAAATGTAATTTAACAATATAAATGTCTATAGTGACGGAAGTCCACATGATTTTATTTTATATTTATTTACTTTTAACCGACTTCAAAAAGGAAGTGGGTCTCAATTCGGCAAGTTTCTTTTGCTATTTTTATGTAAGTATGTACATCGATTTCTCCGCCAATTGTAGACAGATTTTATAGGAAAAATAAATCATTCTATAGAGTTTAGATGCAAAGTGGTCCCATATAAATTTGGGATCAGACTACGGGGTAAAAAAAATAACTGCAACAGTTCACTCGTCGCGCTATGTGTATTGGAATTTACATGCTATTGCTGTAACTAGCACAAAAAAAGTTGATAGGTATGTTTTAATAAAACTTAGAAACTGACTTCAAAATAATAACACTGAGAAGTCAAAAATAACAATTTATATAGGTATCTTTGGAGTCGGTGCAATTTTATTTGATCCGTAGCGACACAGGCACCTACTCTAAGGATACCAATAAAAAAAATGTTTTTTGACTTTGAACTGTGTTTTTATTTTGAAGTCGGTTTCTAAGTTTTGTTAATTATTAGTCTGAATGACCAGACGTCCAGGTCGCTCGCATGATGGTAAGCATCACGATTGCTCATAAACCGAACACCACACAGAACTTTTAATTTCAAAGCACTGCATGACACTGGACTGCGCTCGTCTCCCCGAGACATAAAATGTTAAGTCTCATATGCATTGCATGAGTTTGCAAACATGTTTTGGCAGATCCCAACGACTCCATCACAGTCGCTATCGAAGCAGCACTTTCCCTGCCCACTCCGAATCGCAATAATAATACGCGACCCCGACATAGGACACGCCTACGAGTCCGAAGAACTCTCACAACTGACCGTCGGCACAATGATGTGCAGAGACGTCTCTAAACTATACTCCCCAGCGATTGCACAAGCTGAGGTCTGAGCCTTCTAAAACGCGCCTCTGTGCTTAATCGCTACTAAGTACATTATAGCTATAGCATATAGCTTTATTGTCAGGTGAAGCTGTAAAAGCAATATAAGCTAACAGCACAAATCCATTAAAAAAGAACACCTACTAGACTCAGAAAACGCAACCTCTTGCATGTTTCGCTCGTTAAGTCTATATATCGGCAAAACACATATCTAATTAGAGCCTGCAGATCATTTAATGCTATTTCTTGTTATGTTGATGTCGATCTTTTCGACACCAACAGTATTAAACTTAAAAAAACTATGTGCAATATATTTTTGGTGCACATAACCCATAATTTATTTAAGTCGCTGATTACCCTCGGCTTATTTAGTGTGTAGTTTATATTTGTGGAAACTTGTAATTGACCTTTTCTGTTTAAACTATTTATTACTCAACATGTTAGTTTTAAGTTTTCCTCATAAAATAAAATAAAATAATGCCTAGTAATTATTATTTCACTGGCTGCAATGCCGTTCAAACCGAAATACAGCAGTAATTACACACTGCTGCTTGGCGACAGAAATAGACAAAGCGGTGGCAATAACCCAGACGGCCTCTCGCATATGAGGGACCTACCATCTATTAAAACTACTTAGTAAGCTTTCCCTTTCTCAGCGATGATTAAAAATAAATACCTGTCTTTGATCTAAAGTTCTCTTAAATTATGGTAAGTACTTACGAATCAACATTGCATTTTTCTTCGTATGGAGCCTGCTCAGTTACTGGAAACGTGTGGAGTATCTGAAAAGCCAAGGCGATATGATATATGATATCATTATATGTTAGTACGTATAATGGTGGCAGAGGATGACGATGGCAGGCGGCTAGTCGTTACAACTACAAGTCAAAATCAACAAAATTACATGTAACATGGTATTAAAAAGCATGTTGCGCCGACCCCACTGCGCGTGGGATAAGGGCGGGTGGAAGAAGAAAATTACAGTTAATTATTTCAGCCTCCGTGGCGCAGTGGGTGAGTAGCCGAATGCGAAGCGAGAGGCCGTGGGTTCGATTCCCGCACCGATACAAATATTAATGTGATCCACAAATATTTGTTTCGGGTCTGGGTGTCGTGGGACCGCAGGTCCCTCGTAGTTCCTGATACCCACGATACAGGTTAACCTAGTGTGGGGTCAGGACTATGTGTGTGACTGTTGGGTGTATTTATTTATTTTTTACGCAGTCGAGTACTCGCCTTTCCCCACTAAACTGAAGAGTGTTGCTATTTCAAACGACATTCGACCCTTAGATCTAATTTATATAATGCCAAAGTTTTATACATAAATCAATTTAAATACAACACTACAATTTCAGTTAAACGTTTCAGAAATATTTTCTTATCTTCAATACGCGAAGGGCGATAATGGTCAAATGTAAATTAGTCATACATTTTATTTGTATAATTTCTCTATATAAAGCAGTTATCACATTAAATTATGTACTTACCTAATTTTTCCTAAAGTGCCAGATGAGGCCCATTAATTCGGAGATCGTTAGTAATTTCATACCAAGTCGTAAAAGATTATCGAAGAAATTAATTTAAATTGTTTTTAAATTTTTTGTTTAAGTATATTTTTCCTGTTAGTGAATTTGTAGTTCTTTGAGAAATAAATTATTTAATCACATAAATTTTAGCGCTATAAATTTGACTTACCAGAATAATTATTAAGTACTTGATGTGACACATGGCTGTTATTTTATACGGACTATAAGAAATATAAAACGGTTAAACGCACATGGTATTTACTGTATGTACTTCCATAACTTACTAATATGCTGAAATCGATTTATCCACTCCTAAAACAGGAAAATGAAAAAATACGATTATCTTAAGTACCTACTAGAGTTATACGCCAGTTCTTAATGAATGAGACCGATAATGGTAACGTACGACAAAGGTTTTTTTTATAGCATAGGCCGGCAAACGAGCGAGGCGGTCACCTGATGGTAAGTGATCTCCACCGCCTATGTACGCCCACAATACCAAAAGAATTATGGGTGCGTTGCCGACCTTACAGGAAAGGGATAATTAAGGGATTAAGAAGGAGAGGGGGTTTGGGCCTCCGGATATCTTACTCACCGTACGAAACGCAGTAGCAAGCTGCTACTATACGCCGGTTTTCTATGAGACAGTGATAACGACCCGTACGAGCCGGCCCATTCGTGCTGTAGACACAAGTGTCTAGAGCGTGGCTCTACCACTCAAATATATATATATAAATATTTTTAAATTATATATTGGTATATTAAATGGTATTTATCCTCGGCTTTTTTATACTTTCCTGTCGTTTTTTGGATAAACTAGACCTACTTAATAATAGTTCTTTACCTATGAAATTGCCGTTATGTACGAAAAAAGTTAAAGTATTGCTTCCCATCTTTTTTATTTATATTAATCAAAGTATCTTATTAATCATCGATATCTATGATATCGGAGCACCTGGGTCAGCGCAGTGCAATTTATCGATGCCGTTCTTGAAGAAATCGGTTGTACGGGTAACAAACTCTTCAAAGGCATTTTGTACTGCCTCTCGAGTAATGATTATTTTCCCAATAAATAGTGAGATTTTCCCACTTCGCGTGCTTTGCTCATAACAATATTTAAAATATGAATTGCAGCCTTATTTTTAGCCAATATTAATTTGGTTTCATAAAACCAATTTCTTTTTTATGTTGTTTTCCGTGGTATATAAAACAATGTATAAATGTAAACTATTAAAACCGCATAAATCTGTAATGCTTTAAAAAATACACTTTCTAACGTTTGATTAGGTTTTCTTCAATTGTAGCTAGAAACTCTCTTGATGAAACCAGTAATGATTATTTTCCCAATAAAAAGTCCTAATTATGGAATAAAATAAAAAGTTAATAAAACTTTAAACCGACTACGCAAAAAATTAACTGAATTAAAGGAAACAGCTCCAAACTAAAAGGTAAAAGCCAAGTTAAGTGTTGATTACTATCATCATCTTATTGAGTAAGACAAGTCTTTCATTAAGATAGATGTTGTGTGAAGTGTAGATAAGATGTATGTAATTTTATTGTAAGTCCCTCGTAGTTCCTGATACCCACGATACAGGTTTACCTAGTGTGGGGTCAAGACTATGTGTGTGACTGTTGGGTGTATTTACTTATTTATTTATTGTGTATTATACTCTATAGTTAGATTATTCCCATTTTAACGGTAATTTTGAGGGTGTTCCAAAAAAATAAGAACAGATGTATGGAAATGTTAGTCACGCAAATAATCATGAAGGGTGGATAAACCAATTATAAGCCTAGGCCATTATAAAAGAGCGCCTCTCCTTTGGGAGCTCTCGAATTCAATCGGTCAGTCAGTGAACATGAAGACTTACTTTTCACGTTGAAATCGGTCTTCTTCTTCTTCCACCTGCCCTTACCCCACTCGCAGTGGGTTCGGTGCAACATACTTTTAACACATTTTAAAGAAAGATTTGGTTTGTAGTTTTTACGGCCGGCCGACTTCCTGACGTCAACAGGACTCTGGGGATAATATCCTGACCCAAAACAGATTTTTCATCACACAAACATTTGTCTCGGTGCGGGAATCGAAGCCGCGGTGTTTAGACGGCTACTTGCCCACGACACCACAGATGCTGTTAAATGAATGAGTGAATGAATTGAAACTTCACCTGTGCAGTTTCAGCTTGCAAGATTGTGTTTTGCATCTCGTTCTATAATTGTAGCCAGACTGGAAATAGATATGATGCTAATCCAAATCTAGTGAAACCATACAATCAAATTCACTGGTAACGTTTAGCGTAATGACTGTAAATCCAAGGGGTAGGCAGAAGTGCATTTAATGTATACTTCTTTTGCAAAATATATTTCAGTCACGTGTGATACAAAAATTTAACTCTATCGCCACATCTGACATTAAACTAATTCTGGGCAAGTAATGTAAATAATATTATATAATTAATAGTCCGATAGAAACTGAATTCCAAGTGGCTTAGCATATGCAACACGAGATAATTTTATTGACTCGTTTTGTCATGAAAAACCAGTTTTATCTAATTATCTCTATATATCTATCGATGCTAACATGGTTGGATAGAATACTCGATTTGTTATGTCAGAAGTTTCAACCTCTCTGTGGTATTTTGTCTACTGACTCTAACATCCTGATGTAATTTTATCGAATGATACGTGAGAGATATGTCGTGTTGCATATCTGCAGGCCTCTTTAACAATAGAAGTATTATACAATGTCGATCAAACGGAAGGTATTATTTTTGTAGGAACTCTCATTCGAAATATATTTAATAATATCTAAAAAAATAATTGAGGAAAACTAGGGAAAGAATAGAAGTATAAGGGTTATCGTATTGATAACTTAATTACATCCTAAAATTGTTTTTAGTGAATACCGTAACCGCGGAAACACTCAAGCAGCACGTGTCGTTGTACAAGCGACAAATATACCGATAAATATAAACGAGGAAAAATAGAATTTAATAGAAAAAATTGTATTGTACCGAATAACAATAGGGTATTTATTACACTCGACTTATTATTACTGACTTATTATGACTTATTATTTTATTATTTTAATCAATTAGTAACGTTATTCGAAAACCAATTAGCAAAATAATTATTAAATGATATTTTAAGTAATAATAAAATAATTATATACGTCCCACTGCTGGGAACGGGCCTCCTCTACTAAATGAGAAGGGTTAGGCCTTAGTCCACCACGCTAGCCTAATGCGGGTTGGCAGACTTCACATACCTTCGAAATTCTTATGAAGAACTTCTCAGGTATGCAGGTTTCTTCACGATGTTCTTCATCGTTAAAGCAAGTGATAATTAACAATTAATACACACATAACTTAGAAAAGTCAGAGGTGTATGCACTTGGGGCTGTTTTCGAACATGCGACTTTCGCCTCGACAGTCCATACCACTCCCCGCTGAGCTATCACTGCTTGTTATATATATTATTGATATTATATATAAGCCATTTCAATCCGATGGAAATAGGTAATTGTCAAATGGCAGATAATGGATGCACGACGCGTCTTGTAACATCACGATATTTTTATAGTCTCTGCGGTACATGCGTGCGAGGAAAATAGTGAGATTTTGTACTGCCTCTCGAGTAATGATTATTTTCCCAATAAATAGTGAGATTTACCCACTTCGCGTGCTTTGCTCATAACAATATTTAAAATATGAATTGCAGCCTTATTTTTAGCCAATATTAATTTGGTTTCATAAAACCAATATCTTTTTATGTTGTTTTCCGTGGTATATAAAACAATGTATAAATGTAAACTATTAAAACCGCATAAATCTGTAATGCTTTAAAAAATACACTTTCTAACGTCTGATTAGGTTTTCTTCAATTGTAGCTAGAAACTCTCTTGATGAAACCAGTAATGATTATTTTCCCAATAAAAAGTCCTAATTATGGAATAAAATAAAAAGTTAATTAAACTTTAAACCGACTACGCAAAAAATTAACTGAATTAAAGGAAACAGCTCCAAACTAAAAGGTAAAAGCCAAGTTAAGTGTTGATTACTATCATCATCTTATTGAGTAAGACAAGTCTTTCATTAAGATAGATGTTGTGTGAAGTGTAGATAAGATGTATGTAATTTTATTGTAAGTCCCTCGTAGTTCCTGATACCCACGATACAGGTTTACCTAGTGTGGGGTCAAGACTATGTGTGTGACTGTTGGGTGTATTTACTTATTTATTTATTGTGTATTATACTCTATAGTTAGATTATTCCCATTTTATCGGTAATTTTGAGGGTGTTCCAGAAAAATAAGAACAGATGTATGGAAATGTTAGTCGCGCAAATAATCATGAAGGGTGGATAAACCAATTATAAGCCTAGGCCATTATAAAAGAGCGCCTCTTCTTTGGGAGCTCTCGAATTCAATCGGTCAGTCAGTGAACATGAAGACTTACTTTTCACGTTGAAATCGGTCTTCTTCTTCTTCCACCTGCCCTTACCCCGCTCGCAGTGGGTTCGGTGCAACATACTTTTAACACATTTTAAAGAAAGATTTGTTTGTAGTTTTTACGGCCGGCCGACTTCCTGACGTCAACAGGACTCTGGGGATAATATCCTGACCCAAAACAGATCTTTCATCACACAAACATTTGTCTCGGTGCGGGAATCGAAGCCGCGGTGTTTAGACGGCTACTTGCCCACGACACCACAGAGGCTGTTAAATGAGTGAGTGAATGAATTGAAACTTCACCTGTGCAGTTTCAGCTTGCAAGATTGTGTTTTGCATCTCGTTCTATAATTGTAGCCAGACTGGAAATAGATATGATGCTAATCCAAATCTAGTGAAACCATACAATCAAATTCACTGGTAACATTTAGCGTAATGACTGTAAATCCAAGGGGTAGGCAGAAGTGCATTTAATGTATACTTCTTTTGCAAAATATATTTCAGTCACGTGTGATACAAAAATTTAACTCTATCGCCACATCTGACATTAAACTAATTCCGGGCAAGTAATGTAAATAATATTATATAATTAATAGTCCGATAGAAACTGAATTCCAAGTGGCTTAGCATATGCAACACGAGATAATTTTATGGACTCGTTTTGTCATGAAAAACCAGTTTTATCTAATTATCTCTATATGTCTATCGATGCTAACATGGTTGGATAGAATACTCGATTTGTTATGTCAGAAGTTTCAACCTCTCTGTGGTATTTTGTCTACGAACTCTAACATCCTGATGTAATTTTATCGAATGATACGTGAGAGATATGTCGTGTTGCATATCTGCAGGCCTCTTTAACAATAGAAGTATTATACAATGGCGAACAAACGGAAGGTATTATTTTTGTAGGAATTCTCATTCGAAATATATTTAATAATATCTAAAAAAATAATTGAGGAAAACTAGGGAAAGAATAGAAGTATAAGGGTTATCGTATTGATAACTTAATTACATCCTAAAATTGTTTTTAGTGAATACCGTAACCGCGGAAACACTCAAGCAGCACGTGTCGTTGTACAAGCGACAAATATACCGATAAATATAAACGAGGAAAAATAGAATTTAATAGAAAAAATTGTATTGTACCGAATAACAATAGGGTATTTATTACACTCGACTTATTATTACTGACTTATTATGACTTATTATTTTATTATTTTAATCAATTAGTAACGTTATTCGAAAACCAATTAGCAAAAGAATTATTAAATGATATTTTAAGTAATAATAAAATAATAGCCCTGTATTATATACGTCCCACTGCTGGGAACGGGCCTCCTCTACTAAATGAGAAGGGTTAGGCCTTAGTCCACCACGCTAGCCTAATGCGGGTTGGCAGACTTCACATACCTTCGAAATTCTTATGAAGAACTTCTCAGGTATGCAGGTTTCTTCACGATGTTCTTCATCGTTAAAGCAAGTGATAATTAACAATTAATACACACATAACTTAGAAAAGTCAGAGGTGTATGCTCTTGGGGCTGTTTTCGAACATGCGACTTTCGCCTCGACAGTCCATACCACTCCCCGCTGAGCTATCACTGCTTGTTATATATATTATTGATATTATATATAAGCCATTTCAATCCGATGGAAATAGGTAATTGTCAAATGGCAGATAATGGATGCACGACGCGTCTTGTAACATCACGATATTTTTATAGTCTCTGCGGTACATGCGTGCGAGGAAAATAGTGAGATTTTGTACTGCCTCTCGAGTAATGATTATTTTCCCAATAAATAGTGAGATTTTCCCACTTCGCGTGCTTTGCTCATAACATTATTTAAAATATGAATTGCAGCCTTATTTTTAGCCAATATTAATTTGGTTTCATAAAACCAATACCATTTTTATGTTGTTTTCCGTGGTATATAAAACAATGTATAAATGTAAACTATTAAAACCGCATAAATCTGTAATGCTTTAAAAATACACTTTCTAACGTCTGATTAGGTTTTCTTCAATTGTAGCTAGAAACTCTCTTGATGAAACCAGCAAGCAATAAAAAGTGAGTGTGTACGCGCTTAAGAAGTTACCTATACTTTGGTGTAATAAAACAAACAAAAAAATATTCCCAACATCATGGATTTGAAAATGGATGTTATTTTCGTAATTAGCACCCCGAGAAAACGCATTTTTTTTTTTATAGTATAGGCCGGCAAAAGATTGGGTCACCTGATGGTAAGCGATCTCCACCGCCCATGTACGCCCATAATACAAAAGAATTATGGGCGCGTTGCCGACCTTAAAGGAAAGGGATACTAAGGGATTGGGAAGGGGAGTGGGATTTGGGCCTCCGGATATCTCATTCACCGTACGAAACGCAGCAGCAAGCTGCTACTTTACGCCGATTTTCTGTGAGACAATGGTAACGACCCAGACGAGCCGGCCCATTCATGCTGTAGACAAAATTGTCTACAGCGTGGCTCTACCACTCGTAAAAATTGGCCTACCGCATCAATTGACCGGCTTCACTAGTGTAGTACTACTATCTTTTAAAACAAATCGCTGTAAATTGGTAGCTTGCTGTTATGTTTCATTCGGTGAGTGAGATTTCTGGAGGCTCTAACACCTTTACGGACTGCTGTCCCACGCCCATAATTCAAGTGGTATTGTGAGTATTCAGTGACGACGGAGATCACTTACTAAACTGAATGTTTTAAGTAGATATATAGAAATAAAATATTTTTTTGTAGTACGTTTAAGGCGTAATCCCTCTTATACGGTAGAGGAGGCCAGTGCCCAGTGGGACGTGTATAATACAGGACTTTTAATAAAAAAGGTTTAATATGCGTTAAATTTTAATAACTGTGTATTCCATGAAACCGGTGCTAGATTTCTTTTTACAGTAGAAACCGACAAACAATCATTTGGGTAACCTGATGCTAAGTGATATCAAGCGCCCATATACATCCAGAATACACGAAGAATCATTGATGTATTTCCAAACATATAGGAAAGGAATGGGGATAGAAAAGGAGAGGGGGATTCAGGTCTCCAGAAATCCCACTCGAATCTCATCGAATCAAATGCAACGTAATACCACTATTTCCCGTCGGTTTTCTCTGTGACATTCAAAATTCGCAGTATGAATTTCATGATAAAATTCAATGGTATTGAAAATTCATATGATAATTATTATAACCGGAAAATAAATAAATTAAAAATAAACAATAAACGTTATATACATAACTAGCTGTTGGAAGTCTTGTTTTGTATTATCTATTCAAGAAAACAAATCAAACAATAAAGAAATAAAAAAAATATATAATTTTTAATTTCATTACCACTAAAAGTCAACAAAGCCCAGCTGGCTTCTAGTCAAACTAACATTCATAGAGTAGAAGTCTAAATGAAACCGGTTACCCAACTTCGTAAGGTTTCTGGCTGCTTGCATAATAAAGATGTCCTGTTTAAAATCAGTAAAGTCATTGGATAATGAAATTGCGTTATTTGTCGTTGGCGTCATAAGAGACGGCTCTGAAAGTTGCATTGTAGTCAAATTCATATCTCGTTTTAATATAGTTGGTGCTGGCGTCGTATCAGTCGGCGTTGTCTCTCCTTCTGGTTTAGTTGTCGTTGGCGTCGTATCAGTGGGCGTTGTCTCTACTTCCGATTTAGTTAGTGCTGGCGTCGTATCAGTGGGCGTTGTCTCTACTTCCGATTTAGTTGGTACTGGCGTCGTATCAGTGGGCGTTGTCTCTTCTTCTGATTTAGTTGGTGCTGGCGTCGTATCAGTGGGCGTTGTCTCTACTTCCGATTTAGTTGGTACTGGCGTCGTATCAGTGGGCGTTGTCTCTTCTTCTGATTTAGTTGGTGCTGGCGTCGTATCAGTGGGTGTTGTCTCTACTTCTGATTTAGTTGGTGCTGGCGTCGTATCAGTGGGCGTTGTCTCTACTTCTGATTTAATTGGTGCTGGCGTCGTATCAGTGGGCGTTGTCTCTACTTCCGATTTAGTTGGTACTGGCGTCGTATCAGTGGGCGTTGTCTCTTCTTCTGATTTAGTTGGTGCTGGCGTCGTATCAGTGGGCGTTGTCTCTTCTTCTGATTTAGTTGGTGCTGGCGTCGTATCAGTGGGCGTTGTCTCTACTTCTGATTTAATTGGTGCTGGCGTCGTATCAGTGGGCGTTGTCTCTACTTCCGATTTAGTTGGTACTGGCGTCGTATCAGTGGGCGTTGTCTCTTCTTCTGATTTAGTTGGTGCTGGCGTCGTATCAGTGGGCGTTGTCTCTACTTCTGATTTAGTTGGTGCTGGCGTCGTATCAGTGGGCGTTGTCTCTACTTCTGATTTAGTTGGTGCTGGCGTCGTATCAGTGGGTGTTGTCTCTACTTCCGATTTAGTTGGTGCTGGCGTCGTATCAGTGGGCGTTGTCTCTACTTCTGATTTAGTTGGTGCTGGCGTCGTATCAGTGGGTGTTGTCTCTACTTCCGATTTAGTTGGTGCTGGCGTCGTATCAGTGGGCGTTGTCTCTACTTCCGATTTAGTTGGTGCTGGCGTCGTATCAGTGGGCGTTGTGTCTCTTTCTGATTTAGTTGGTGTTGGCGTCGTATCAGTGGGCTTTGTGTCTCCTTCTGATTTAGTTGGTGCTGGCGTCGTATCAGTGGGCTTTGTGTCTCCTTCTGATTTAGTTGGTGTTGGCGTCGTATCAGTGGGCTTTGTGTCTCCTTCTGATTTAGTTGGTGTTGGCGTCGTATCAGTGGGCTTTGTGTCTCCTTCTGATTTAGTTGGCGTTGGCGTCGTTTCAGTGGGCTTTGTCTCTCCTATTTTGTTTTCTTTTGAGTCGGTAGTTAGCGTACTAGTTGTTTTTGAACATATTTCGTCAATACTATAATTGAACTTAATCCTGTAAAGTTTTATTTTACAGCTTATAATAATAATAATACCAAGCTTATTATGTGCCACTGGGAACAGACCTCCTCTACTAATCTGAGGGTTTAGGCCTTACCCAGTACGCTGGCCTAATGCGAGTATATAGACTTCATACACTTTCGAACTTCTTGAACTCTCAGGTATGCTGGTTTATCGCGATGTTTTCTTTCACCATTAAAGAGAGCAATAATCTTGTTCGACGTACTTTTAAATTTTAAAATATCATAAGTACTTTAAGCAGGTACAAATATTGGCAAAAAAATTAAAAACATTAGGTATAAATTTTAATCAGTAGAGACTGCCTCGGTGACGCAGTTATATTGGGTACGCGTTACGAATGAGGCTGTCGCTGAGGTCTCGGGTTCGATCCCTGAGTCTGGTAAAAGTGATATTGGATTTTTCTAGTATGAAATGCTCAGCATCAGCCCGGAGTCTGGAATTGTGCTCGGTATAGCGATAGGCTCGTCCCTTATCACATAAAGGGACGGAGATAACTTCGACGAAGTGTGGGTCTACCGGCTGCCCAACCCTTCGGGGATTACTGGCGTGAGTGCGTATGTATGTATTAACTCACCCCTTTTTCTTACATTCTTTGATGAGCATTTCGTAACTAAGTCTGTAAAGAGGTAAACATATTGTAGTTAGTAGAAATGTGTAAAAACGGTTGCATTACATGTAGATTGAGGTACTTATGGTATCTAATTACATCTTTTTGATCTGTGATCAATTCGTGAGACTACAAGCATCAATGAAAAGTCTGTGTTTCAGATTTCAGTGCCATATCTACGCTATAGATATTTTTGCCTACTTTATCAATGAGCCGGCTAAATCGGGTAATTACCTCTGTCTCACAGAAAAACAACTTGACGTAGCAGCTTGCTATTGCATTTCGTACGGTGAATGAGATATCCGGAAGGCCAAATGCCCCTCCCTTTCTCAATTCTTTAATTTATCCCTTCCCTTTGGTGGATAACTCGTCATTTTTCGTCTGGTATTGTAGGTATCTATGGGCGGTGGTAGTATTGAGTAGGACATACAAGAAGCAGTACATTCGTCCCGTTCATGTCGAAACAAAGTAAGAGCGGCTCGATTTTTTTACATATACTATTTCATATTTTATGTCACGTTTTATTCCTTTACTATTCCCATGATGCTTGTATGAAAGACCGAATGAAAGAGTGACATATAGGTATATATGTTTATGTGTAGAATTAGCCCGGAGTCTGGAAGTGTACCCGGTATGGCGATAGGCTCGCGCCTCATCACATCATGGGACGGAAATAAGCTCGTCGAAATGTGGGTGTACTGGTTACACCTACGCCTAGCCCTTCGGGGATTCTAAGCGTGATTGTGTATGTATTTATATATTATACACATATTGTCATAATCAAATAAAAAATGTATTAGCTAGTAAAATGCATTCACTTACATATGCGGGCACATGTCTTTCTTTATAGCCCTGAAAAGAGATAAAAATCATTCAAACCAAACATAAAAGTGTATAATGAATTCCCCGACATAACCTATCTTATACGAATGTAAGATGACAATTAAACTTGAGCCAAGCAGGAAGGTTGTCTTAGGATCTAGAAGCATTAAATATCATGAGACACCCACATGGTGTCTAAAAAGCGTATATTATTTCAGTGGTGGGTTAGCCTCAGCATGCAGCGGATGCCTGACTGTATCTATCCCGTAAGGACTTTAACATAAGCCATGTTTCTAATTAAGTATTAAGTGTAAAAGTGTGAGGCACTTGAATATGCTTCTACCTTAGATATGCAATAATAAGTAGTAAAAACTAAGTCGTTATCCGCGTCCATCTGTCTGATTGTTCGCCGCTTAGTTTTCCTAAACTACGCAACGGATTTTGATGCAGTTTCCACTATGATTACAGAATCTCTTCCAGAAGGTTTTGAGTGGTAGAGCCACGCTGTACACACTTGTCTACAGCATGTATGGGCCGGCTCGTCCGGGTCATCACCACTGTTTCACAGAAAACCGGCGTAAAGTAGCAGCTGCTGCGTTTCGTACGGTGAGTGAGATATCAGGAGGCCCAAACCCCCTCCCCTTCCCAATCCCTTTCCTTTAAGGTCGGCAACGCACTCATGATTCTTTTGGTATTGTGGGCGTACATGAGTGTTGGAGATCACTTACCATCAGGTGACCCTTTTGCTCGTTTTCCGGCCTATACTATAAAAAAAAGGTTTATTTATAAATACATTTTAATCATACTAATAAATAGTAGAGAACAGTTGATGTATTGTAATAAATATTAATAATATGTCGGGCAAAGACTAATATTATAGACGGGCTGTTTAGAAATCGCATAATGCGGCCGGGGCACGGTGGGAGTGACGTAACAAATGCCAAGTGCAAGTTGATCCACATCGGGCCCATTTAGAACTCGATAGAATCGCCCGTGTAGTTCTTTGCTCTTCTATAACTCCCTGCGTTCACCAGTACTCATTACCATAGGAACCCGCCAGTTTTCTTTTGCCAGGGAGAGCGGAGTAAATCCTTTATCTACTGTAGCCACATCTCTATGCACATCCACTTCGCTGTGGAGGAAATAATCCCTGAGATTGCATATCTCGCGGTTGTGCAGGTCTTTAGCATTAAGTAAGCCTCGACCCCTACACTTCCGCGGGATATACAATCTTATCACTGCCGATCGTGGATGGTGCATTCAATGCGCCGTCAGTAGGGTTCAGACCCTTCGATCTAGGGCATCTAACTCGGTCTGAGTCCATTTGAGTATGCCGAAGGAGTAAATGAGCACAGGCATAATCCAACCGTTAAAAGCACGAATCTTGTTACCACCCGACATAAAACTGTTAAGTACTTTTGTCAGACGGCTAAAGACACGTTCCTTCATCGATTGTTTTACGTCTGCACCCATTATACCTAACGCTTCGGACATACCTAATATATATATATATATATATATTAGGTAATAATATATATAAATAGTATATATATGTATTATGTATGTATTTATTGTATTATCTTCTAATATATAAAATTCTCGTGTCACAATGTTCGTTCCCATACTCATCCTTAACGGCTGGACCGATTTTTATGAAATTTTGTGTGCATATCGGGTAGGTATGAGAATCGGCCAACATCTATTTTTCATCCCCCTAAATGTTAAGGGTGATCCATCCCTATTTTTATTTTTTTATATTTTAATCAAATTTTGTTGTTTTTATTTTTATGATACAGGATTAAAAATACATACAACCCTAAATTTTCACCCCTCTACAATCAACCCCTATTTTTTAATAGCGATATTAGTATTCTTGTTAAGCGCGTTTCTCACACCGATCGGGACTTTAACCCTGGTAATAGGTATTCACGCGGGCGGAGCCGCGGACAACAGCTAGTCTATATATAAAAATTAGAACCACGAGCAAACACTAGAACAATACATGTCGAACCGATTGCGATGGTAAAATTTAATAAATAATGACGGTAGTAATATCATAAGTTTTTTGAGTGGTAGAGCCACGCTGTAGACACTTTTGTCTACAGCATGAATGGGCCGGCTCGTCCGGGTCGTTACCACTGTCTCACAGAAAACCGGCGTAAAGTAGCAGCTTGCTGCCGCGTTTCGTACGGTGAGTGAAATATCCGGAGGCCCAAACCCCTTCCCCTTCCCAATCCCTTAATTATCCCATTCCCTTAGGGTCGGCAACGCACCCATAATTCTTTTGCTATTATGGGTGTACATGGGCGGTGGAGATCACTTACCATCAGGTGACCCACTTACTCGTTCTCCGGCTAATGCTATAAAAAAAAAGTCACCAATATCGCACGCGCGATTAATAGACATTGGTCATAGCAATGCCTCTATTACGTTTCGTCGATGTCATGATTTTATAATAATAATATTGTTATTTGTTTCAACTTTAGTCACTCTTGACTTTTCTCTGTACTATGTGGGTTGTACTATCCCTTTGGGGATATCAGGCGTGAGTGCGTTTATTAAATATTTAAAAAAAAATTTTTTTATCTAAATTCTAAAGGGAACCGCGTCAAATCCTTTGGTTTAGAAGAACTAAGCGGATAAACAGACACGGATAGCAACTTTGTTTTATACTGAAGAATGTCAATTTTTTAAAAAGTGGTTTATATCTTTCCTTACGGTCTATTTTACACAAAATATATTTTTTCTCAATTAATATCTTATGGTTTTTGGATTATTAGAAAATTATTGACATTTCCCCGCCAAGGCGCTCCATTCTGTCATGGCATCCCGAATGACGTAATAGTTTGCAAAACACACTGTCGAGGTGTTGAGCGTCATATCAAGTGTTTCGGAAATTACTTAATAAAACGAAGTCTACATTTTACAGGCACTGTATAGTGCCTCAATGTGAAAGTACAACAATTAAAACACTAAACGAAGTAAGTGAATAACTGTAATAACTGTTTATTCATGTGTCTAAGAAGCAACAAATACGAAAATTGGTTACAATATGCAAAGCGGTAACAATAATACTAGCCTTATATTATATATGCCCCACTGCTGGGCACGGGCCTTCTCTACTAAATGAGAGAGGGGTTAGGCCTTGGTCTACCACGCTGGCTTAATGCGGGTTGGCAGACTTCACATACCTTCGAAATTCTTATGGAGAAGTTTTTAGGTATGCAGGTTTTCTCACGATGTTTCCTGCACCGTTTGTGTGAAGTAAATACTTAAACTAAATTGATGTATCTAAGTATGCCATTCGTCATTAATTTAATCCCCTAAGAAGTGGAATCCTGAGATTCTTAATGGACCAATTTATACCCTATCGATTGATTAAAATTGGTTTACTCTGTAAAAAATAATACGTGGTTATTCATAGAAAAAATGAACACATATACGCATCGAATGAGACGCTCCTCCGTCAAATCCTTCCTTCCACCTGCACTTATCCCATTCGCGGTGGTGTCAGGGTAATATGCTTTTTATCACATCATCATCACATGTTACAGAAATATTTGGCTTTTAGTTTTTTACGACTAGCCGCCTGCCCGACGTCAATCGCTCTGGCCAGAACCTTCTACGTTATATCATTGATTAAAAACGGAACTTACGCTTTTGAAAACCTATTAATGTTATTACATATATTATGGAGTATATCAGCATTATCTGATGTTCCTGTTGGTGCGTCATTAGCCGTTAAATTTGAAGGTACGTCATCCAAAATATTTTCGACGCTTTTTGATTCTTCTGAGTACGTTGGCTTTGGACTGCAAACAAAAAGTATATACTTGTTGTGCGGTAGAGCCACGCTGAAGACAGTTTTGTCTTCATCATGAATAAGCTCGAGAATGAGAATGATGACTCGACCGAGTTGTTTTTTTTATGGTATAGGCCGGCAAACGAGGAAGTGGGTCACCTGATGGTAAGTGATCTCCAACCTCCATTTACGCCCACAATACCAAAAGAATCATGGGTGCGTTGCCGACCTTAAAGGAAAGGGATAATTAAGGGATTGGGAAGGTGAGGGGGTTTGGGCCTCCGGATATCTCACTCACCGTCTGTGTCTCACAGAAAACCGAAGTAAAGTAACGGCTTGCTGCTGCGTTTCGATTGGTAAGTGAGATTATTCGGAGGCATAAATCCCTCTCCTCTCCCCAATCCCTTAATTATCCCTTTCCTTTAAAGTCGGCAACGCGTCTATGTTTCTTCTGGTATTGTGAGCGCATATTACCAATAGGTCCTTCTTGCTCGTTTCTAGACTTTCAAACAAAAGTCTTGAAACTAACCGCACCAAGAAATGGGCGAGATACCGGCCATATGTATTGGAATATTTTTAGAAAATTCCTTCCTTTCTTTAAAGTACAATGTGGGTACTTACAAGCTATTGACCGTAATCGTGTGAAGTACCTGAAAAATAAGGGCATTGTTTGTTATATTTATTTATTTATACACTTTATATACATGGTATAAAGGCGGACTTAATGCCATAGGCATTCTCTCCCAGCCAACCTTAGGATGATGCAGACATAACACAAGGCAGGTGCTTAACTAAGTGTAAAAAGATAGAAAAAAAGTACGGATATACATACATAAATTTAATATTTGCAAACATACTTAATAAATAAAATATTAATAATAATGGAATGTAAAAATATAATATATATATACCCAAACATATACATACATATACACGCCAATATACATATATAAATATACATAATAAATTAAAAACGAGTGGTAGAGCCACGCTGTGGACAATTTTGTCTACAGCATGAATGGGCCGGCTCGTTCGGGTCGGGTACCACTGTCTCACAGAAAACCGACGTAAAGTAGCAGCTTGCTGCTGCGTTTCGTACGGTGAGTGAGATATCCGGAGGCCCAAATCCCCTCCCGTTCCCAATCCCTTAATTATCCCTTTCCTTTAAGGTCGGCAACGCGCCCATGACTCTTGGTATTGTGGGCGTACATGGGCGGTGGAGATCACTTACCATCAGGTGACCCACTTGCTCGTTTGCCGGCCTATGCAATAAAAAAAAAACAACGAATGTGGTGATTCTGCCACTCCATCCAACAGCAGCTTCCGAACTCTCTCTTTAAATGCCAAAAGCGTGGTGGATGACCTGATTTCGAGAGGGAGTGCGTTACAGAGAAGAATTGATTGGATAGCAAAGGAAGAGTGGGTGAAGTCAGAAGTATGAGGGGGACACTTACTTTATGAGGAAAAGATCTTTAGATGAGCGAAGGTTCCTATCATGGGTATCAGAGAAATTGAAAATATTGCTGTTTAATATTGATATTTAATGCGAATTTATTACAGAGCCACGCTGTAGCCATTTCATAAACGCACCGTCTCACAGAATACCGGCGTGAAGATACAGTTTGCTAATGCGTTTTCTCTTTTATTAGATAAAACTGTAATACATTTTTAGCAATTTGAAATTTGTCTACTCACTTGTAAAAGAATCTAATCTGACCTATTTTGAGTTGATGCTATTGCTGATTGTATTAGTGAAAAATTTAAAAATGGTTTAATTAGCTTAGGAATTTATTATTTACTAGCTTTTGCTCGCGGCTCCGCCCGCGTGAATAGACTTTTCCGAAATAAAATGGGACCCTGGCGACGGCTATGGGCTACGGCCTATAACCGTCTCCAGGGTCCCATCTATCTTTACATCAAAATCGGTTCAGTGATTTAGGCGTGAAAACGTAACAAAAAAAATGATATTTTTTTTCATAAAAGTATCCTATGTTACTTCTTATACCTCCAAGAATATGTGTACATGATGTGTTTCATGATGATCGGTTAAGTAGTTTTCGCGTGAAAGCGTAACAAACAAACTTACATTCACATTTATATTAGTATGATTTTATTTAATTTTAAGTACTTTTTGAGTCAACTGTATTTTTGTTACAAACCTTTCTTTTTACAACTTTATCAATAATTGACAATTACAGTAACACTGACTCAAAATTGTTTAGTTCTATTATACCCTTTTTAGGTGGGTTTATTTTTTGTTAAAAAAATATTTATCTCGAAAATATGACGGAAAAGACTTCATAAAACGCATACGGATCCCCGAGCCGGATAGGCAGGCGTTCGGTCGTAAGTCGTAAAAACTACAAGCTAACTCTTTATGTAACATGTCTTAAAAAGCATGTTGCGTCGACCTCACTGCTAATGGTATAAGGGCAGATAGAAGAAGAAGACACACGTAACTTATAAAAGTTAGAGATACACGCCCTTGAAGCTCGTTTCGAACTTGAGACTATTTGTCTCGACAGTCCAGACCACTACCCACCGAGCTATCGCTGCTTTCTACATTCTTATTGCATGCAAAAAAGTTTCACATCAAAAATGGAGATTCTGCCAATCCAAAAATGTGTTCTTATACGGATTAAATAAATAAATAAATAAATACACCCAACAGTCACACACATAGTCCTAACCCCACACTAGGTTAACCTGTATCATGGGTATCACGAACTATGTAATATAGCTTAAAAAATGATTGACATGTAAAAGTGATATTTATGATCCAATTTACAGAATAAATGATTTGAATTTGAATTTATGAGGGACTTCCGGTCCCACAACACCCAGACCCGAACCAAATATCTGTGGATTAGACAAACATTTGTCTCGGTGCGGGAATCGAACCCACGGCCTCTCGCTTCGCAGCTCGCTACTCGCCCACTACGCCACGGAGGCTTGTAATATTCTAAAAACAAATTAAAGTAAATTTTATAACCACTTACCAAAATAATTGTGAAGAGCCTGATGGGCGCCATGCCAATCGTTTTACACCAGCTCATTGTGTTCACTCTATGTAGTTTTTTAAATAAGTTTCACCCAATTTATATAATCACAAACAGGAAAATATTCGTCTGCTCAATTTAAGGTATGTATACATTAGAGTTTTAACGTAATCTTCTGAATAGGGTAGATAACTAGATTTTTTAAAATATTTAAATCAATAAGTTACATTACTCAAAATCTATTGCAGAAAGAATTTTATAAATCGAACCTAAAATAAATAAGTTAGAAATCATTAAAATCTTGTAGAAGAGGTAATTGTAAAATGACAGACGACGCAAACTTTGACGTCACCGTGTAAAATGTTCATTATGGTGCACGCGTGCAAGCGAGATAGTGATATATCCCTACTACGCACCCACTTTTCCTCATACCAACATTGAAAGTCATAACTGCGGGCACATTTCTGAAGCAATTTTGATTGTGCTTTAATAAAAGGGTTTCTTTTGCGTATGATTTTCTGTTGCTTATAAAATAATATATAAAATTCAATATAGGAAACTACCCTATTGTACAATATAAGAAAAAACTCAAATAAATAAAAATAAAAACCTGACCGTATAAACTCCGGACATCCTTAATTAGAAAAAGATTTGTAATTTTTAAATGTCCAAATAGATTTTCTTTAAACATACATACACACTCACCCCTGTATTCCCGAAGGGGTAGGCAATCTGCCTACACATCTGTGTAACCAGTAAAACCACATTTCGCCTAGCGTATCTCCGTCCCATGATGTAATAGGGGGCGAACCTATTGCCATACCGGGCACAAATTCGAGACTCTGATACTGAGCATTTCGTAATAGAAAAACCGAATTGCCCCGGTTTTTCTCTAGTGTGTAATCATCTTTGAAAATTAATGAACGTTAATAAACGGAAATTAAAAACTATGCCTATTCGTATGTAAGTACTTACTGTTTGTTGTAATTAAGACAACACCTACAGTTAATTAAACCGTTAACATTGATACAAACTTCCTCAACCGAATTCAGAAAAGCAGGGTCTTCAAATAGCGGTATTTTATTAGCTTTCTTTAATGAAATATTCAAATGGCTTAGACTTTTAAAAGACTTCTAAAAATGAGGAGGTTCTCAATTCGGCACGCTTTTTTTTTGCTTTTTTTATGTATGTACATTGTACATCGATTTTTCCGGCAACTGTGGGCCGATTTTGTTGGAAAAAAATCATTCGATAGAGTTTAGCTGGGACGTGGTCCCATACAAATCCTCCTCCTCATCAACGGACGGATCATCCTCAACGGACAACAGTACACTCGTCGCGATTGTGTTATTGTATTGGAATTCACATCCTATTGCTGCGGCTATCACTAAAAATGAAAAATATAAAATGAGTATTAGCAAAACATTGAAACAGACTTCAAAATAAAAACACTGAAAAGTAAAAGATAACTATTTCTCTATGTCTGGCGAATCGATCCGAGTCCGAGAAATATCGGTCCGAAGTAGCCGCAGTATTATTTGCTATGTTGTGTACTAGATAGTGACTATTCACTACAACTATTTGTAGAGCCACGTACTACGAGTAATCTATAGTTCTAAAATGATATGGAAGGCGCACGTCTTGAGAAAATTGAGAAAATTTAATTGAGTATACGCACTCACGCCTGTAATCCCCGAAGGGGTAGGCAGAGGTGTAACCAGTACACCCACATTTCACCGAGCGTATATCCATCCGTCCCTTATGTGATAGGGGGCGAGCCTATTGTTATACCGAGCACAAATTCCAGACTTCGGGCTGATACTGAGCATTTTGTAATAGAAAAACCCAATACCACTCCAAATCAGGATGTCTACCAACCGGCTCACTTTTAAATTTAAGGTGCGGGCGCTATTGGCTGATAGTGCAGCTCAATCAAGACAATAGTAGATTCATACTATATGTATATATTAAAATATTTAGGTAAGTACTAGTGTATATAATATAATAAATTTAAATGTATTTATGTAAGTAATGTTGTATCATAGTCTTCTTTATATGTAGATTTATGTATTAGTATTTTGTCTACTAATTTTTTCTTGTTAGTTTATTCTTTTCGACGATTTATATACACCCACATTATCTCGTATCTGCATCACCCACAGGTAGACTGGTAGAGAACGCCTTTGGCATTAAGTCCGCCTTTATACATGTTATGTATATAAAGTTTAAATAAATAAATAAATACCACTATACTCGACCCGGGGATCGAACCCGAGACAATCGTAACGCGTACGCATTACAACTGCGCCATCGAGGCAGGCATGGTTGCGACTTGTGATATACCGGAAAAAGTGTGTGTTAGCGCCTACCGCTAAACTAAAAGCAGCGAATGACCCCCTTACATGCATCGCACGCATATTCATAGGGAGTAGCTAGGCGTTGCGTCCTACATACTTTGTTTATTTCTGCCGCCAAGCATTGTGTGTAAGCACTGTTTTAAACATATTAAAGCCAGTGAAATTACTGGGCATTATGAGATTTAACATTTTTTTATAGTATAGGCCTGCAATCGATCAAGTGGGTCACCTGATGGTAAGTGATCGACACCGCCTATGTACGCCCACAATACCAAAAGAATCATGGGCGCGTTGCCGAACTTAAAGGAAAGGGATAATTAAGGGATCCGGAAGAGGAGGGGGATTTGGGCCTCCGGATATCTCACTCACCGTACGAAACGCAGCAGCAAGCTGCTACTTTACGCCGGTTTTCTGTGAGACAGTGGTAACGACCCGGACGAGCCGGCCCATTCGTGCTGTAGACAAAACTGTCTACAGCATGGCTCTACCACTCAAGAACAGTAAACGAAGAACGATGAGAAACCCTCCTTCCAGGGGGAATATATAACCAATATAATCATAATTATAAAAAAAATACTGTACAAAATCCGTCTACGAAAGGCCGTCTGGGTAGTGTACCACCGCTTTGTCTATTTCTGTCGCCAAGCAATAGTGTATGCGCACTATTATATTTCAGTTTGAAGGACATTTAATCCAGTGAAGTTAGTGGGCATTATTTAGAAATATCATCTTATACTACCTTGGTGGCGCAGTTGTAATGCGTACGCGTTACGATTGAGGCTAATGCTGAGGTCTCGGGTTCGATCCCCGGGTCGGTTAAAGTGGTATTCATCATCATCATCATTCACAGCCTTTCTCATCTAACTGCTGGGCATAGGCCTCTCTTTTTATATGCCATTCACCACAATCCTGCGCCAATCTACTCCAATATCGACCACCGGTGTTAACAATATCGTCGGACCATCTCGCCGCCGGACGAGCGACATATCGCTTACCCTGTCTCGGCCACCATTCCGTTACTGCCTTGCTCCACCTGCCGTCACTTTGTCTAGACATATGTCCTACCCAACTCCATTTCAAGTTCGCAACTGTGGTCCCGACATCTCGGACCTTAGTTCTTCGTCTGATTTCCACATTGCGAACTCGGTCTTGTAGTTTGATACCGAGCATGGAGCGCTCCATGGCTCTTGTGGCACTCTAATATGGCGCATAGTACCACGACATCATATGTCATAGTGGGCAGGACACATTGGTTGAACAGGCGAGTTTTCAGGCATTGTAGAATTTGGCGAGACTTAAATAAGTCCTCTAGTTTTCTAAGTGGTATTGGGTTTTTCTATGACGAAATGCTCGGTATCAGCCCGGAGTCTGGAATTTGTGCCCGGTATAGCGATAGGCTCGCTCCCTATCACATCGTGGGACGGAGATATGTTCGGCGAAATGTGAGTGTACGGGTTACACCTCTGCATACCCATTCGGGGATTACAGGCGTGAGTGCGTATATATGTATGTATCTTATATCTCGGAGTGACGAGCGCAGTCCATGTAATTCTTTGTTATGTAAAATTCTGTGTAGTAGGTACTTCTGTTTATGGGCAGACGTGACGTTTACCATCACACGAGTGACTTGCTCGTTTCGTCATTGAAGCTAAAAAAATACTGCTGTCAAGCATAAGTATTCGAAATAACGACAAAATACCCGGCTTGTACTATGTAATGAATCATGGGGTAATTCATATATAGTTGCATTATAAGAGGCGGACGGAGTAGACGCACTTTAAACCATGAGTAAAAATATGTTAATTATTTGTTATTTAATATTCGAGTTGTTTATGGAAGTAAGGAGTATAGTTTGTAGGACGCCTTTGCCGTAAGTACACTTTCTTTCTTTCTATCAGAGGAGCGAGCACGAACAACTTTCGAATAAGTATTCGAATCGAAATGTCAGAAAATTGTTTGAAACTTCATACAAATGGTAGCGTTCTCGATTCGAATACTTATTCGTAAGTTGTTGGTGCTCGCCCCTCTGGCTTTATCCCGGCTAACGCCCGGTTCCAATAAACTAATAACAGCAAGCGATTCGTTTTACTTAAGAATAGTAGTATTTGCTACGAGGCGTAAGTCAAACCATTCCAATAAAAAACGTTTCGTAAGTTAAGTTACCGACACATACGGAAGGGAGGGTAGAACAAATGTATGAATATAACCGCACGTAGTCTATACTAATATTAAGTATAAAGAGGAAAAATTTTATTGTTTGTTTGTTTGCATTGCATAGGCTCCGAAACTACTGAATCAATTTGAAAAATTCCATCACTGTTGGGAAGCTACACTATCCCCGGGTGACTTTTTATCCCGGAAAAGGCCGTTTACGCGGGCGGAGCCGCGAGCAAAGGCTAGTGTATCTATAAAGCAAAGAGATATATCAACCAAATGACGTTCGGCAACGCTCAACCGGTCTGTAAGTCGGATTTGACGTGTAGCTGTTCGTAAGTTATAGGAGCCTGGCATTCATGCATGTTGGTTTACAGTCGGTCACTCGCCACAGAGATTGTCAATCAGTTAGGCATTCAAATAAAAAATAAAAAAACTACTTATGAATAATTTCGGTGAAATCAACGCACTACGAGATACTAGGATTTCATATAATTTTTATGCGATTTTGAACATGGCGGGGTTGCAAGAAATATCAATAATTTATTTTCCGTAAGTTTTACGACTTTTGCACAAGAAAAAATTACACGAAAAATGGAAAAACCAATCTAAATATAATACCTACCTACCTTTTAATGTTAATTTTGAAGTCGATGAGACATTGATTTATTTTTCCTTTTGTTAATTATGAATTGACTACCTATTTTATATTATACCATCCAGAATGGTTATAGAGGTAAATTAATCATTGATTCAATTATGGTTTAATAAATTCGTATGTATATCCTTAATGAGTCAATCATTAAGTAATATGAAGAAGTATATAAGGTAATACGGTGTATATAAGGTACAGCGCGACCAACAAACGCGAGATATGATGACAGTGCAAAGACACGTCCGCTTTGTATGAAATGAAATAAAATCGTTTATCGATTATACAACGTCTTATAGAAAGGTTCGGGCAAATTTAGGCAATGTACTATACATTAGGGTAGGGTATAAGTATTTTACCTCCCATAGTACCAAATCCGATTGCATTGCTAGGACAATAAATATAGAATTTACTTTTTATCGAATGAGTAACATGTCGATATCGACTTTCAACTTTGGACAACACTAAATTATAAACAATGATACTATAGACCTTCTTTCATTTAATTATTTTATAATTAGAAAACGTTGACTGAGAATCTAATAGACACCTACCTAAGGTGTCGCAGAAAGAGACAAGGATACAATTTCGAGGGTTACCGCGTCAAAAACAAATTACCCCACAATTTGTTTTGTTACGTGACGTCATGTACTACAATTTCTTGAGAAATAATAGGTTCTTGCTTTTGTGAGTAAATAATACAACATGGTTATTTTCAATTACCTTTTATTATTTAAATATTATTTTTATTAGCTTTAGATAAGACGCGCAAGTCACTCACCTGGTGATAAGCGTCACACCTGCCCATAAACAGAAGCAACACCAATCAGAACCTCGAATTATGAAGTACTACATGGCACTGAACTACGCTCGTCACACAGATACATAAGGTGTTGTGTCAGAATGCCAAGTAAATTCACTGGCGTCAATGTCCTTCAACAATAACATAACAGTATTAACACACTGCTGCTTCGCGGCAGAAATAGACAAACTGGTGGTACCCACCCAGACGGCCTCTCGCATACGGTGGTCTGTATGTAGTTTGTGAGAAATCTTCCTTAGTAATTTATTTGTCTATAAAATATACATCATAACAGTTTGAAGCAGGTCAATGTACATAATAGTTTTAAAAATGTCAAACTCAAAACATATGGACCAAACATGGATTATAACTTATTAATATCAAAATTTTATATTAATGATCTTTAATGTAAATTTGAATTTATAACTTTAATTTTCGACTGCCTCGGTGGCGCAGTTGTAATGCGTACGCGGTACGACTGCTGTGCTGAGGTCTCGGGCTCAATCCCCAGGTCGAGCAAAGTCCCCGGGTTAGGATTTTCTATCATGCTATGCTTAGTATCAGCCCGGAGTCTGGAATTGTGCCTGGTATGGCGATAAAGTTTGCCTCCTATCACATCATGGGACGAATATAAACTAGGCGAAATGTGGGTATACTAGTTAGGTACACCTCTGCCTACCCGTTTGGGGAAAACCAGGCGTGAGTGCGTATTTAATTTAACTGTATTTTCTGAATATTTGAATTCTGTGGTTACTTATTATTGTGACAAGAATTACCATTGTTATATTAAAAAGCCTTTACTCTAATATAAATACTTTTAAAATATATCGGTTTGTGATCCTAATAAATAAAATAATATTGCAAATATAATTAATTTAGGTACTTTTTCTATTGATTATTGCTATACATGCTTAAACTAAATATTTACCAGAATAGGTACAGCATTACAAAGCAGTACCGTCAGTTTCTTCTTTTTGAATAATACATTTTTCTCTAAATGTTGCTAATAATTATTGATGATGGTTTTGGTGTCCAATATCAATGTCTTGTTGATACAATCCAATTCTACAGTAAAATATTATCTTCAGGAAAACTGAAACGAGTCATTTTATTATACAAAATTAATACATTTCTTCTATTTAATTTTATTATTAATGCATACTGCAAAATTAATATTTCCCATAATATGGGGTAATAATTTATTGAAATTTCGGCAACACCAAACGGAGTAATTTTATTTGGTTATAAACTTTAATAAATGATATTTACTTTGATTAATGCTTTACTACGAAGAATTTTACGATAAGAATACTTTAAACACAATATATCATATTTTTAAAAGCCTTATTAGTGATAAAGCGTGGTATACTTACGAATGAAAAGATATGTCGGCATTTTCTTTCCACAATCACTTTTTCACCCTATAATGCTACACCGCACCATAGTTTCATAGAAAATGATATAAATAATTATACGAAGTTCTTACCAACAGCAAAATATAGCATGCATTTGTACTTTTACATAAATTTTAACTAATTTTACGAGGAAGACGATAGACAAATATACGTCAACTGTCAAACTTTGTTTATGAAAGTTATTTGATATACTTCAAATACTAAACATTCGTCATGAACCAAAAAATATCGTTCTGTTTCATTCTTTTATACGATATCACCATAAGTAGCTCTTTTTCTTGTGCGAATGCGACAAAAGCTATGATATATATATTACTCTAGGTATTCTCCCTCTACGTTAGAAAACATTAAAGAGTTGTCAAATGTGAATATATGTGTTATTTGACGCAGTCAGTTCGGCAATTTCTGATTTTATGAAGTATGATTACGAGTTCAAAAAATATGTTGTATTTCACTAAAACTAGTATTATGTAGGTATTGGTACTTTGTGTTGGTGTAAATAATAACAGCTATTAAGAGGATCGTCGACTGTATTAAGCTAAATTCATAGATGGAAGAAGCGAGAATGAACTCTTTAAAATGCTTCTAGATGATGATACCTATATCGTCTTCAGCACACAATCTCTTTCAGGTGTTAATTTGTGTTTAAATTACAAGTTACGTACATATGTCCGTAGAATTACGTAGATACATCTTATTCAAGTTTATTAAAAACTGAGTGTCGTTCATAAAAAATAATAGTGATGTCATTAATCTTATCGATCTTGATAAACGAGTGATTAAAATTAACGTAGAATTGTATGATGTCTTGGTATTGTAAAGATCCGGTACATAAGTACGAATTGTAAGGTGTATGTAATGAAACTAAAATATGACCACACCTTTCTGTAACACGTTGTATATGCAAAAAATAAGTCGGTACAAAAATAAAAGAAAGTATCATAAATCATACCTTATGTACACATAGCTATGATACATAGCACCATCAACAATCTGAAGGCCAATTCTCGTATTTAACTGACACTGTGAATTAATTTTAATCGAACCGAGATGACTTTAATTTTACTGAAAAATTCTATTCTGCTGCTCTTTAAGTTCAGTCCGGTGTCAATATACTCTCATCTCTATGTCATTAGATCGGAATGATATTTTGAACATAAAAAATTACGAGAATTGGCCTTCAGAATACTGTTTTGGCTTCAGTCAACTTTTATTCTACTTTCAACCTCATTACAATCTATATTTACATTTGACGTTGATTATCGGTTTACGAGAATACCATTTGCAACTTTCTTGACACTGAGACTAGATCGGTATGATATTTTGAACATTTTAAATTACGAGAATTGGCCTCCTGGACAATTACACTAAATCTGTTTATTTTATAAATTTTTACATTGTTTTAATTACCTGACGATAAAATCATGCAATATTTTCTGAGATTGCCTCGGTGGCGCAGTTGTAATGCGTATGCGTTACGACTGAGGCTGACACTGAGGTCTCGGGTTCGATTCCCGGGTCGGGTAGCAGCGATATTGGGTTTTTCTATTACGAAATGCTCAGTATCAGCCTGGACGCTGGAATTGTGCCCGGTATGACGATAGGCTCGCCCCCTATCACGTCATGGGACGGAGATACACTCAGAGAAATGTAGGTGTACTGGTTACACCTCTGCCTACCCCTTCAGGGATTACAGGCGTGAGTGCGTATGAGTGCGTATTCACATAGTATAGGTACTTTTTATCCCGGAAAATGACATACACTCGGGTGGAGCCGCGGGCAACAGCTAGTTTAATAATAAAGTTACTGAGCAGGGCACTACGATGTTTACTAAGTACATGTTCTGTTATTTTAGTTATATGTGCGAAAATTTTCCGGAACGGAAATGCTTCAATGAACACTGTTCTACACCGAATTATTACCGCTGCGTGTGCAAAGAAGTCTATGAAAAACATCCAACATTATCCGAATGTATTCCCAAATGCCGAACTGGTTATATAAGAAAAAATGGAATTTACCAGCTGCACTGTAGTAAACCTTGCCTTCATGGTAAATGTATTTCCCCTGATGTGTGCAAGTGTGATTCCGGATGGATAATGAATAAAGAAGGGGAATGTGTCAAAAACCAACCTATATGCAACACCCCGTGTGGTAATGGAGCCTGCATGCATGGGAACAAGTGTAGCTGCCAAGATGGTTACGAGTTCAATGAGACTATGAATCCGCGATGCGTACCGTCATGTCGAAACTGCAAGGGAAGATGCGTCGCTCCTGGAAGGTGTGAGTGTCCTGAGTATTCTACGCTCAAATATTTTACAGCTGACGGTCGAGACTGCAACTGTTTGGAGGATTGTGATACAAAATGCGATAAAGCCATGTGTGTCCCTCCTTCATCTAGAACTACACGAATATCAACTACAGTTAAACCAGTTAATGCAGAGACAACTCTAAGCGCCAAAGAAGATTTTGAAGTAATTAATTGTAACAACTCCTCCACATCAACCGAACATAATGGAAAAATCACGGAAATAAATGTGAACAGGTAAGTCTTACTACTATGTGAAACTACAGGCGAGCGACCTGTTCGTTTCGTCACTCAAGCTGATAAAGAAACATCTCACGAGGATGGAGCCAACTTTAAATATTAGTGGTGTGGTTATGTAAATTAATGTATAATTTGGGGCAATATTTTTACTGTACCTAATTGTTTTGTCATTTCATTTCAGATTACCTCCAATTTTGTTCTACTTGTCAGCGAGTGCAAATGTTATATTGCTTCTTATTATATTAGGAATATCAAAGTGGTATAAGTTATTCATGTGCTGGAAAAAAGGCAACCGTAACAATACAAGTAAGTCCATTACAAATATATCAAACTCATTAAGTAAACAAAACTTATTGCATATTGAGTTAATAGAACATAATGTATACGTAAATCATCATCAAAATACACTGGGCAATGTATTTTGATGATGCTAGCTTGGCTTGCCAGAGCCATCCAATCAAAGTTCTGCCGACCTTCACTACCCCCGCTGAGATATCCGGATGGATCGCTGGCTCACAGGCCGCAGGAGAAAGCTACCTTACTGGAAAATCTCTTTGCGGCTAATTCTCGGCTCAAGGACGGAAATACACTGCCGCCCACGGTGACTGATTGCGGACACTCTATGTCAGATGTCCGAATCAGGCATTGTGACGTTCGGCGTGAACTGCAGTCCCTCGATGTCCGCAAAGCCAGTGGTCCGGACTGTATCCCAGCGGTAGTTCTTAAAAAGTGTGCAGTGGAGAGGTCTCCTGTGCTGACGCGCCTATACGGTTCTTCCTTCCTCTCCGGTATTGTGCCTCAATCTTGGAGAGAGACCAATGTGCAATCGACACTAAAAATGGATGATCGATCGGACCCTAACAACTACCGTCCAATCGTCATAACCTCAGTTGGAACTATTATATTCTTTCAAATGTAAAATTAATCATGTCAATCAGTCCACATTTTGGCGGAGTTATGCGTACTACTCAAAGGTGTTTATTTTTAGCTTTTTTTTTGCGTTCGTTATTTTTGATAATAAGTTTTTATTTTACTATTTTTAGTTTAAGAATTCTCAAACTCGGTGCATTAATGACAAAGTTTGTACTTTTACTCCCTTAACGATGGAATTTCTCCTTGAAATTAAAATGGAACTACCTTTGACCCATACTCTTTCGAATGCCAAAAGAATCATCGAAATCCAATCGGCAAAAAAATATACATTAATTTCTATATAAATAAATTTCTTTATCTCTACCTCTATCACCTTTATTCTTTATCTAGTACCAAGCTCCGCCTTCCTAAACGCTTATTTGAAGTAACCGTTATTGATGATTCGTAGTTTTATTTCAAAGGGTGGAGCACAAATTTGGTCCCATTTAAATTACGAGACGAAATTCCACTCCTAAGGAAGTCTAATCGGTGATGAAAGACTAAAACTTTGTCATCTATGCATGCACTGATTTTGAAGACTCTTTCACTCATCATTGTATTCCTATGTCCCCCGATCGGGGCAGAGGCAGACACAGTGGTTCTCCATCGCGTTCTGTCGCTGGCTGCATGCTTCACTTCTCTCCAGACTCTTTCATTAATAACAGTAAAATTCAAACTTTATAACAAAAATTTAATTTTATAAAATTGTCTAGAAACGAAAACACTAAATAATAATAACTAATGTTGAGTCGATGTTTTCTAGTTCTACCAATAATAATTGACCGATATATAACGATAAAAACTACTCAGAATCGGTTATTATTACTCAATTTTAATTTAAGTTTCTTTGTGTCGTTTGTATTTTTATTTATTGTTCTTCAGTTTCTAAGGTTCCTTAAAAGACAGAAGCCTTCTCAGGTCACTTTGTTGTACAATGTACTTATTATTGTAATTTAATTTACAGGCAACATATATTTGGATATGAGTGGTTCTCGCCCAATTAATCATGTCGAATCTCCACAATATGAATGCATGATTAGAAGTAAGTAAAGAAAACTAACATATTTAAATTAGTTTTTACACCAAGCATAAAACGACCATAAACAGTTTTCGTGGCGCACTGAGCGAGTAGCAGTGCAGTGAAACGAGAGGTCGCAGGGTCGATGCTTGCACCGAGACAGAAGTCTATAAAAAAACTTAAAACCCCCGAAAAATCTCTTAAACTGCTAAATAGGTATTTAGAAAAAATATTTTTTTCATGTGTTCGGTTGACGTCTTACTGCGGTAACGTCTGGTAATGTTGCGTCGAGTACAATTATTAAAACTGAGTACGCGTGCGCAAGATCTCATACTTCATCTCGGCACGTCAAGTACTTACGGCATATTTAGTTTATTTACGAATCCATTTGCAACTTTCCAAGATATTCTAAAACCAAGTTCCCGTCACGAGGACTCTTAAGGATTGACCATATTATATTGATTTATTGTTATTACTACTAATCTATAATCCTAAACTCATTATGATTTTATTTTCAGACGACATTCCGGATTATCGTGACCCAAAATATGTAAATGTGGGTGATGTTCGCCGAAACCGTGTTAAAACTCCGCAATATGAATATATTAATGAAAGTAAGTATTTACATAGTAGGATAAATAAAAATGACTGCGTAGTACCCATAAAATATAACCTTTCTATTTTGTGCAGTCCAATCAATACATATATACATGTATTGTGAACCTATCAGGATTTTCATTGCAATTTTGTTGCAGATTGTCAGGCGGGAGATGCTTCAAGATATATTTACGACTATGCTCAGACGCCGTTGCCAATTCACCGGAGAAATTAACAGGTTCGAGCCGAGGCAGACAACGTGGTTCTAGTAAACAAACAGTGAAATATAATCGACATTCCCGCACTAACATCTGAAGGCCAATTCTCGTAATTAAAAATGTTCAAAATATCATTCTGATAGACTAAGACTAGCTTAGTGTTAAAAAACGTTGCAAATGGTATTCTCATAAACCAATAATTAACGTCAAATGTGAACATATATCGCAATGAGATCGAAAATTGAATAAAGGTTGACTGAAGCCAAAACGGCATTCTGCTAACATTTTTAAACGACACATGTCCTTTTTAAACGTTAAATTTGGGACTGAATTGAGATTGCAATGAGATCGAGATGAGTTCATATTGACACCGCACTGAACTTAAAGAGGAGCAGAATACTATTTTTAAGACAAATCACAATCTAACCTCAGTTCGATAAAAATACAGTCGCAGTTAAAGACGAGAATTGGCTTTCAACAATAATACACTGTAATGGATATCTAAACTACGGAAAACGTTCCACCTCAAGTCAAGAACTAGAAACATTTTTGAAGAACCCTCAAACATTAAAGCCACAATATCCCGTGTTATATATCTGGTTTCGCGCTAGCTACACCGCGGAGGACGACTTACTAGCGCCTCATTTTGTACGAATTCGATACTCACGTGAGCCACGTGAATTTGTTTTATCTATGACTCGAGAATGTCTGCATAGAAGTTACATTTTTACGAGTAAAGATATAATTATAGTATAGGTGTACCAAGCTCATTTTGAATTGGCGAGCGTCGCTCTGTTCGCTCCAGTATTTTAAGGATAATTATTCATTATGAGGAATATTTCAGGTGTTATGACACACATATTTCACATTAGGTAGTTCGTTTATTTACAGTCAAATTCGAGAAATTATAAGTGAGACTTTCAGGACATCAAATAAAATCATCGTCATTTCTTTGAAAAAACCTCTGGATTTCTATGAACAGTGAAATTGTATACCTTTGATTCTAAAACCTAGACATGTTAATTTGTTTATTTATTGTCAATTTGTTTCAGTGGATGAAAACATTCCTATCCTCTAACTGAGTAGTTAAATAAACCAGTAAAACATCAACTAGCCACTAGATATCAAAATTTACACACGAGCGGCGGGTCCAACTCACCAAATCTAGGGAGAATTCCACTAAGTTGGGAACACTGTATTTCCATTTCACAGTTAACTTGGTACATTAATTAATAATTTTAAGTAAAATTACCTATTACCTATTAAGAAAAGTTTTCGTCCTGTTGAAGGTTCTGTATATCTGGGGCCCGGTTTGTAGTCGAAGCTGCCCCGGATCAGTCAGCTCCTCGCCGCATGGAGCGTAACTAATGTACGCTATATCGTACTTGTGGTACATTATTTAGGAATATTTATTACCTTTGAGACTTTTTTAAATTTTTGTTTATTAGTTATTATATTAGGTTATAATATTGTATGGATGTAAGACGTGAATAATAAAAGCAATATAATGGTAAAGTATATTATGATATTGCGTTGATCAATCATTTTAATTAATTTTTATTTCTCCCTAAATTATGCATACTAATGTATACATGTACATCACTTAATTGCCACATCTGTCCCCATATAAAACACTTTTAACATGTGTTTTCTCTCTTTCACGCTTAAATAATTACTGAATGCAAGGAAGAAAATGTCGTAACATAAATTAAATACTGAATAAAAAATAAAATAACACCCAACAGTCACATTACATAGCCCTGACCCCACAATAAGATACGATCATCTTGTGTCGTAAGTATCAAGAACTACGAGAGTCTTTCGATCTCACAACACCCAGACCCGAAACCAATATTTATGGGTCAGGCAAATATTTGTCTCGGTGCGAGGATCGAATCCGCGGCCTCACGTTTCACAGTCGGCTACTCGTCCACTGCACAATGGAGGCTGGAATAAATAAAGGGCTTATGAATAATTTAACTACTTTTTTTGTATTCTGTAGGTAGTCAAAGAGTCCCAACAGGTCCCTATATTACGCCTACGCCGTCTGTTTGTCTGTCTGCATGTATCTATTCCAATTAAAGGTAGATCTTTAGAACCGTAAAAGGCAGTCACCTGATTTTTTTTACAGAATATAGGTATGGTGTTTTAATGGTGAATTTCTTCACAAGCAACTGCGCAGGTGTAATGCGTACGCAGCATGCGACTGTTATACCCACCGCACATCAGTCACACAGCACAGCAGGGGGCGAGTCTATACCGGACACTATTCCAGACTCCGGGTTGATACTGAGCATTTTCATAATAGAAAAACCCAATATCACTTTTACCCGACCCGGGGATCAAACCTATGAGCTCAGCGTCAGCCTCAGTCGTAAGTCGTAACGCGTACGCATTACAACTGCGCCGAGACAGCCATTATTAGAAAGTTAGAAAAAAATAACAGAAATTAATAATTATCCTTAAATTTCACTGTAATATCAAATGTCCTTAGTTCTACGAACATGACTGTTCATGCCATTGTTCATGTTACCATGTCTAGACCTAAACCATTGATGTAAACTCGGCTTCAACTGAATTTAATATAAATTGGTATTTTTTTGCGGTTCAATACCCATAGATAGCTAAACTAACGCGACAGCAGAATAGGTTTGGTAATACAAAGTTATTTTTGCGGTCGCATCACGCTTACAATATAGGTTCGATACGAGGTTCAATGTGTTATTACAGAGTGTTATACCCGTTTTCACCAACGCAGGGTACGTTAAATACTTCGTAAGTAAGGGTCCCTTAACCTAAGGAACTCCATAAATTATCCCTTACGTAAGTTTGTTTGCACGTAGTTAAGGGTCACCTTAGAAACATAGTGAGTGAGAACGAACCTTACACTCACTTAAAATTAGGGATTGATTGTGAAAACGGGCATTAGAACCGCATTAATTTGTACTCGCTATATTATTAAACCATTTAAAATCAATCTAAATGCATATACGTAATGACGTAAGAGTTGGTAATTATTACTTAGTTTTATCCTGTACCTTTAAAATAATACCAAATTAAATAGAAATACGTGATTCGCTGAAGCTACGAAAGTGATTTATGTATTCTTTACAAAATGACATCAGTTACCTAAATTACTTGTCAAAATACTGGAATAAAAATCCAAATATGAGTAGGAATCGCGCTCTGAGGGTTCCATATATTACTCCAGCGTAGGGCCGCCCTGGTGATATATGCAAGACTCACGCTGAAGACATCTAATTTCTTTTTTGTTTTGCTTGAATGACAAAACTGCCTGCCCTTAAACAGAAGTAACACCAATCAGAACTTCGAATTATGAAGTACTTCATGACACTGAGCTGTGCTCGTCACCCTAAGACATAAAGTGGTAAGTCTCATAATAGCCAGTTCACTAGCTTCGAATGTCTATTAAATTAGAATACAACAGTGTTAAAAGGCGATGTCTTCGGCACAAGCATGTTTCACCCGCTGCGACGATACCTACGCGCCCAGCCTTCATTGCAAGGGGCGGGTGAGCTGCCTGGGTCAACAATAATTGTGAATAATAATTGTAAACAGACTATAATTATGAAGTTTTTTTATGGCATTGGTGAGTAAAACGAGTAAGTGGGTCACCTGATGGTAAGTGATCTCCACCGCCCATGTACGCCAACAATACAAAAAAAATCATGGGCGCGTTGCCGACCTCACTCACCGAACGAATCACAACAGATACTTTACGTCGGTTTTTTGTAAGACAGTGGTAACGACCCAGACGAGCCGGCACATTCACTACTCTAAAAATGCTGAATGTATACGCTGTATTTGAAATAAGGAAATATCCTGCATATGGCGTGAATCATGAGGTATTCATGGCACAGTCATGTTATAAGCGAAGTACAGTATACTCGTATACCCACCACAAACCATGCCTGTAGACAAGTTTATTATTTGGTTATATTTATTTTTCGTGTTGTTTATCGAAGTCAGGAGTCAAGTTTGTACGAGAAATGCCACGTAAGTGTGCAATAATCGTTGAGCGAAATTTATTTATTTATTTTATCGGGACATACAATAGTTTACTAAACTTCAGTTTTGAGTAGCTATGTGACGTCATGTTTATCGTAACTGCCTAAAACAGAATTTTGATGTATTATTGTGATGGATATCTACTTACCAATAAAAAAATAGTACGGAACCCTCGGTGCTGGAGTTCAACTCTTACTTGACCGATTTAATGTATGTTAAACTTTACTTTAAATTTTATTTAACTGTGTATTTAACTTTATTTAACCTGTTTTTACAAGTCACTCTATTAGCAAGAATTAAGTTAAGAAAATTACTTAACTTACTAAATGAGTTACGTTGGTGTTTTGTGAGTCTAATTTAGATTACTCAGAACATTGTTTATCCAAGCGTGTCCAGTAATCACTGATATATCAGGGTTTCGTACCATATGAACTATAATATCACTGCCTCGGTGGCGCAGTTGTAATGCGTACGCGTTACGATTGAGGTCAACGCTGAGGTCTCGGGTTCGATCTCCGGGTCGGGTAAAGTGGTATTGGGTTTTTCTATTACGAAATGCTCGGTATCAGCCCGGAGTCTGGAATGTGTGCCCGGTATGGCGATAGGCCCTATCACATAAGGGACGGAAATACGCTCGGCGAAATGTGGGTGTACTGGTTACACCTCTGCCTACCCTTTCGGGGATTACAGCCGTGAGTGCGTATGTATGTATGTATAAACTATAATATTGATATTGTAATGTTGTTATAATATAATGATACCGTATAAAAAAATTAAAACATTCACAATGTAATAAGTTTCAAATTCAGTTCAAAATTTAAAGGGTTTTATTTTATGAATCATTCATTATACGTAACTGGTTTAAATATTAACAAAATATGTTTTACCATGTCGGATATTTTAATAAATAAAATAAATAAAGCAGTGACAGCTGAGCGGGGAGTGGTATGGACTGTCGAGACGAACGTCGCAAGTTCGAAACCAGCCCCAAGTGCATACACCTCTGACTTTTCTAAGTTATGTGTGTATTAATTGTTAAATCTCACATGCTGTAACGGTGAAGGAAACATCGTGAGGAAACCTGTATACCTGAGAAGATCTTCTTAATAATTTTGAAGGTATAGTCTGCCAACCCGCATTAGTCCAGCGTGGTGGACTAAGGCCTAACCCCTCTCATTCAGTAGAGGATGCCCGTGCCCAGCAGTGGGACGTATATAATACAGGGCTAGTATTATATTATATTATAAAAAAAATTAAGGGACTACAGAACCCTCGGTTGTTTCTATGAATACTTTGTTACAATCATTTCGTTTTTACAGGTCGAGTGAACCAATAACAGTTAAATACAAAGTTTCATACAAACAATGTAAATACTGTCCAATAGAGACAAAGATCAAATCACGATTGGACAACGTAAGTAAAATTGATAATAGATTATACAGGCTTCACAATATATAACAGAGGAGGCCCGTGCCCAGCAGTGGGATGTAAATAAAAATAAATAAATACACCCAACAGTCACACACATAGTCCTGACCCCACACTAGGTAAACCTGTATCGTGGGTATCAAGAACTACGAGGGACTTGCGGTCCCACAACACCCAGACCAGAGACAAATATTTGTGAATCAGACAAACATTTGTCTAGGTGCGGGAATCGAACCTACGGCCTCACGCTTCGCAACCGGCTACTCGCCCGCTGCGCCACGGAGGCTGTCAAATGTGTATAATAAAGGGCTAGTATTACTATGAAACAATATCATATCTTTCCCGTTCTTTTCTAATTTTGATATTTAAATGACGCAGGTTAAAAGTATAACATTTTATGGATACTTACAATTATTATTTTGATTTTATGATTTGGATTTTAATATTAAATATCTTATTTAAATAAATACCAGCTGGAATGTGAACATTGCAGCTCACGAATACGTAGAGTAAATTATTATCGACTATTACAAATATTCTACTTTCAGGTTCCCTTTACTCGACTTGTGACAGAATGCTGTCATGGATACAAAAAGAAATTCGAAGATTTGGAACCGTCCCGGTATTTCATTGTTAAGATATTATTATTTATCCTTGTTTTGTTTGTATTTGATTGAGATCTATAAAGTAAACTTCGATTTAGTCAAAGTAATTTCGAACGATAAGACTGTGAGTAGTGATTCGGTCGCCCATGAGATCGACTCCCAATGCTTGTTCAAACTCTTATTCGATTCAAAATCAGTTTCAAATATTTTTATTCAAGTAGATTTATTTTGTTAGTTATATTCCTACTCTTACAAGTCACATTTCTAATGTTTATGGTTAAATGTTGACACTTTCCTTAAAATTTCCTGTGAGAAGTAAGCATACATATACCTTGTGTTGACTACATATAACTTACTCCGCAGTTACTTTCTTGCAGAGTTAAAACAAGTTTATAGATTTCAGTCTTGATTTATCAGCGCCAAAAGGTGAAGGAAGCCGGCACGATGCTAGAACATAGATTATAGAGCCACACTAGATGAAGATACATTATTATCTACAACATGGTGAAAGGAGCCTTAATCTCCATGCTTGCATAATGCGAGTTGACAGATCTAACATACCCTCGAAGTTCTTATAGAGCCTGACTGCCTCGAAGGCGCAGTTGTAATGCGTACTCGTTACGTTTAAGGCTGACGCTGAGGTCTCGGGTTCGATCCCCGGGTCGGGTAAAAGTAATATTGGATTTTTCTATTCCGAATTGCTCAGTATCAGCCCGGAGTCTGTAATTGTGCCCGTTATGGCGATAGGCTCACCCCCTATCACATCATGGGACGGAGATACGCTCGGCGAAATGTGGGTGGTATAACCAATACCTCAGCAACCCCTTCGGGGATTCCAGGCGTGAGTGCGTATTCTTATAGTGCAATCTCATGTTACATTGTAGTTTACTTATGGAACTTCCAAAAATCATCGTTGTGGGCCCTGAGGGTTGAAAGACAAAGACTAATATTCTTTGTCAGAAACCTTCACGAAAGTGCAAACTTTACTAAGTTTCAACTCATTCGAATGAATAGTACGTGAACGCATAGCAGACGAGGAAATAAATAAATATTCATTTGTTGAGATATAACTATATATAAACTATCATTATGGAACCACGATGTTTAATGAAGAATATTGATTATTTTAGTGACAACTGCGTAGCAATTTGCAATGAAAATGTATGCAAGAGAGGATACTGCTCAGAACAGAATGTCTGCATATGCTTTGCGGGCTATGAAAAACATCCAACTGAAAACACATGTATTCCCATATGTGAATCTGGTTATATACGAGATGGTATACATTGCAAGCCAAAGTGTGAAAAACCTTGCCTTGGCGGCAGATGTAATGCCCCTGATGTGTGCACCTGTGAATCCGGGTGGGAAACAAATGAAAGAGATGAATGTATCCAAAAACAAACTACCTGCGACCCCCCGTGTGGTAATGGGACCTGCATGCATGGGAACAAGTGTAGCTGCCAAGATGGTTACGATTTCAATAACACTATGAATCCGCGTTGCGTACCATTATGTCGGAACTGCAAGGAAAGATGCGTTGCTCCTGGCAGGTGTGAGTGCCCTGAGTATTCTGCGTTCAAATATTTTACAGCTGACGGTCGAGACTGCAACTGTTTGGAGGATTGTGATACAAAATGCGATAAAGCCATGTGTGTCCCTCCTTCATCTAGAACTACACAAATACCAACTACAGTTAAACCAGTTAATGCAGAGACAACTCTAAGCGCCAAAGAAGATTTTGAAGTAATTAATTCTAACAACTCCTCCACATCAACCGAACATAATGGAAAAATCACGGAAATAAATGTGAACAGGTAAGTCTTACTACTATGTGAAACTACAGGCGAGCGACCTGTTCGTTTCGTCACTCAAGCTGATAAAGAAACATCTCAGGATAGAGCCAACTTCAAATATTAGTGGTCTGGTTATGTAAATTAATGTATAATTTGGGGCAATATTTTTACTGTACCTAATTGTTTTGTCATTTCATTTCAGATTACCTCCAATTTTGTTCTACTTGTCAGCGAGTGCAAATGTTATATTGCTTCTTATTATATTAGGAATATCAAAGTGGTATAAGTTATTCATGTGCTGGAAAAAAGGCAACCGTAACAATACAAGTAAGTCCATTACAAATATATCAAACTCATTAAGTAAACAAAACTTATTGCATATTGAGTTAATAGAACATAATGTATACGTAGCATCATTAAAATACACTGGGCAATGTATTTTGATGATGCTAGCTTGGCTTGCCAGAGCCATCCAATCAAAGTTCTGCCGACCTTCACTACCCCCGCTGAGATATCCGGATGGATCGCTGGCTCACAGGTCGCAGGAGAAAGCTACCTTACTGGAAAATCTCTTTGCGGCTAATTTGCGGCTCAAGGACGGAAATACACTGCCGCCCACGGTGACTGATTGCGGACACTCTATGTCAGATGTCCGAATCAGGCATTGTGATGTTCGGCGTGAACTGCAGTCCTTCGATGTCCGCAAAGCCAGTGGTCCGGACTATATCCCAGCGGTAGTTCTTAAAAAGTGTGCAGCGGAGAGGTCTCCTGTGCTGACGCGCCTATACGGTTCTTCCTTCCTCTCCGGTATTGTGCCCTAATCTTCTTCAAAATCTGGAGAGAGGCCAATGTGCAACCGACACTAAAAATGGATGATCGATCGGATCCTAACAACTACCGTCCAATCGTCATAACCTCAGTTGGAACTATTATATTCTTTCAAATGTAAAATTAATCATGTAAATCAGTCCACATTTTGGCGGAGTTATGCGTACTACTCAAAGGTGTTTATTTTTAGCTTTTTTTTTGCGTCGGTTATTTTTGATAATAAGTTTTTATTTTACTATTTTTAGTTTAAGAATTCTCAAACTCGGTGCATTAATGACAAAGTTTGTACTTTTACTCCCTTAACGATGGAATTTCTCCTTGAAATTAAAATGGAACTACCTTTGACCCATACTCTTTCGAATGCCAAAAGAATCATCGAAATCCAATCGGCAAAAAAATATACATTAATTTCTATATAAATAAATTTCTTTATCTCTACCTCTATCACCTTTATTCTTTATCTAGTACCAAGCTCCGCCTTCCTAAACGCTTATTTGAAGTAACCGTTATTGATGATTCGTTTTATTTCAAAGGGTGGAGCACAAATTTGGTCCCATTTAAATTACGAGACGAAATTCCACTCCTAAGGAAGTCTAATCGGTGATGAAAGACTAAAACTTTGTCATCTATGCATGCACTGATTTTGAAGACTCTTTCACTCATCATTGTATTCCTATGTCCCCCGATCGGGGCAGAGGCAGACACAGTGGTTCTCCATCGCGTTCTGTCGCTGGCTGCATGCTTCACTTCTCTCCAGACTCTTTCATTAATAACAGTAAAATTCAAACTTTATAACAAAAATTTAATTTTATAAAATTGTCTAGAAACGAAAACACTAAATAATAATAACTAATGTTGAGTCGATGTTTTCTAGTTCTACCAATAATAATTGACCGATATATAACGATAAAAACTACTCAGAATCGGTTATTATTACTCAATTTTAATTTAAGTTTCTTTGTGTCGTTTGTATTTTTATTTATTGTTCTTCAGTTTCTAAAGTTCCTTAAAAGACAGAAGCCTTCTCAGGTCACTTTGTTGTACAATGTACTTATTATTGTAATTTAATTTACAGGCAACATATATTTGGTTATGAGTGGTTCTCGCCCAATTAATCATGTCGAATCTCCACAATATGAATGCATGATTAGAAGTAAGTAAAGAAAACTAACATATTTAAATTAGTTTTTACACCAAGCATAAAACGACCATAAACAGTTTTCGTGGCGCACTGAGCGAGTAGCAGTGCAGTGAAACGAGAGGTCGCAGGGTCGATGCTTGCACCGAGACAGAAGTCTATAAAAAAACTTAAAACCCCCGAAAAATCTCTTAAACTGCTAAATAGGTATTTAGAAAAAATATTTTTTTCATGTGTTCGGTTGACGTCTTACTGCGGTAACGTCTGGTAATGTTGCGTCGAGTACAATTATTAAAACTGAGTACGCGTGCGCAAGATCTCATACTTCATCTCGGCACGTCAAGTACTTACGGCATATTTAGTTTATTTACGAATCCATTTGCAACTTTCCAAGATATTCTAAAACCAAGTTCCCGTCACTAGGACTCTTAAGGATTGACCATATTATATTGATTTATTGTTATTACTACTAATCTATAATCCTAAACTCATTATGATTTTATTTTCAGACGACATTCCTGATTATCGTGACCCAAAATATGTAAATGTGGGTGATGTTCGCCGAAACCGTGTTAAAACTCCGCAATATGAATATATTAATGAAAGTAAGTATTTAAATAGTAGGATAAATAAAAATGACTGCGTAGTACCAATAAAATATAACCTTTCTATTTTGTGCAGTCCAATAAATACATGTATACATGTATTGTGAACCTATCAGGATTTTCATTGCAATTTTGTTGCAGATTTTCAGGCGGGAGATGCTTCAAGATATATTTACGACTATGCTCAGACGCCGTTGCCAATTCACCGGAGAAATTAACAGGTTCGAGCCGAGGCAGACAGCGTGGTTCTAGTAAACAGACAGTGAAATATAATCGACATTCGCGCACTAACATCTGAAGGCCAATTCTCGTAATTAAAAATGTTCAAAATATCATTCTGATAGACTAAGACTAGCTTAGTGTTAAAAAACGTTGCAAATGGTATTCTCATAAACCAATAATTAACGTCAAATGTGAACATATATCGCAATGAGATCGAAAATTGAATAAAGGTTGACTGAAGCCAAAACGGCATTCTGCTAACATTTTTAAACGACACATGTCCTTTTTAAACGTTAAATTTGGGACTGAATTGAGATTGCAATGAGATCGAGATGAGTTCATATTGACACCGCACTGAACTTAAAGAGGAGCAGAATACTATTTTTAAGACAAATCACAATCTAACCTCAGTTCGATAAAAATACAGTCGCAGTGTCAGTTAAAGACGAGAATTGGCTTTCAACAATAATACACTGTAATGGATATCTAAACTACGGAAAACGTTCCACGTCAAGTCAAGAACTAGAAACATTTTTGAAGAACCCTCAAACATTAAAGCCGCAATATCCCGTGTTATATATCTGGTTTCGCGCTAGCTACACCGCGGAGGACGACTTACTAGAGCCTCATTTTGTACGAATTCGATACTCACGTGAGCCACGTGAATTTGTTTTATCTATGACTCGAGAATGTCTGCATAGAAGTTACATTTTTACGAGTAAATATATGTCATTATAGTATAGGTGTACCAAGCTCATTTTGAATTGGCGAGCGTCGCTCTGTTCGCTCCAGTATTTTAAGGATAATTATTCATTATGAGGAATATTTCAGGTGTTATGACACACATATTTCACATTAGGTAGTTCGTTTATTTACAGTCAAATTCGAGAAATTATAAGTGAGACTTTCAGGACACCAAATAAAATCATCGTCATTTCTTTGAAAAATCCTCTGGATTTCTATGATCAGTGAAATTGTATACCTTTGATTCTAAAACCTAGACATGTTAATTTGTTTATTTATTGTTAATTTGTTTCAGTGGATGAAAACATTCCTATCCTCTAACTGAGTAGTTAACTAAACCAGTAAAACATCAACTAGCCACTAGATATCAAAATTTACACACGAGCGGCGGGTCCAACCCACCAAATCTAGGGAGAATTCCACTAAGTTGGGAACACTGTATTTCCATTTCACAGTTAACTTGGTACATTAATTAATAATATAAAATAATTTTAAGTAAAATTAATTACCTATTAAGAAAAGTTTTCGTCCTGTTGAAGGTTCTGTATATCTGGGGCCCGGTTTGTAGTCGAAGCTGCCCCGGATCAGTCAGCTCCTCGCCGCATGGAGCGTAACTAATGTACGCTATATCGTACTTGTGGTACATTATTTAGGAATATTTATTACCTTTGAGACTTTTTTTTAATTTTTGTTTATTAGTTATTATATTAGGTTATAATATTGTATGGATGTAAGACGTGAATAATAAAAGCAATATAATGGTAAAGTATATTATGATATTGCGTTGATCAATCATTTTAATTAATTTTTATTTCTCCCTAAATTATGCATACTAATGTATACATGTACATCACTTAATTGCCACATCTGTCCCCATATAAAACACTTTTAACATGTGTTTTCTCTCTTTCACGCTTAAATAATTAATGAATGCAAGGAAGAAAATGTCGTAACATAAATTAAATACTGAATAAACAATAAAAATAAAATAACACCCAACAGTCACATTACATAGCCCTGACCCCACAATAAGATACGATCATCTTGTGTCGTAAGTATCAAGAACTACGAGAGTCTTTCGATCTCACAACACCCAGACCCGAAATCAATATTTATGGGTCAGGCAAATATTTGTCTCGGTGCGAGGATCGAATCCGCGGCCTCACGTTTCACAGTCGGCTACTCGTCCACTGCACAATGGAGGCTGGAATAAAGATATTAAAGGGCTTATGAATAATTAAATTACTTTTTTTGTATTCTGTAGGTAGTCAAAGAGTCCCAACAGGTCCCTATATCACGCCTACGCCGTCTGTTTGTCTGTCTGCATGTACCTATTCCAATTAAAGGTAGATCTTTAGAACTGTAAAAGGCAGTCACCTGTTTTTTTTTACAGAATATAGCTACGTACGTACGTACGCACTCACGCCTGTAATCCCCGAAGGGGTAGGCAGAGGTGTAACTAGAACACCCACATTTCGCCGAGCGTATCTCCGTCCCACGATGTGATAGGGGGCGAGCTTATCGCCATACCGGGCACAAATTCCAGACTCCGGGCTGATACTGAGCATTTCGTAATAGAAAAACCCAATACCACTTTACCCGACCCGGGGATCGAACCCGAGACCTCAGCGTTAGCGTAATCGTAACGCGTACGCATTACAACTGCGCCACCGAGGCAGTCAAGTCAGATTATAGGTATGGTGTTTTAATGGTGAATTTCTTCACAAGCAACTGCCTCGGTAGCGCAGTTGTAATGCGTACGCAGCATGCGACTGTTATACCCACCGCACATCAGTCACACAGCACAGCACGGGGCGAGTCTATACCGGACACTATTCCAGACTCCGGGTTGATACTGAGCATTTTCATAATAGAAAAACCCAATATCACTTTTACCCGACCCGGGGATCAAACCTAAGAGCTCAGCGTCAGCCTCAGTCGTAAGTCGTAACGCGTACGCATTACAACTGCGCCGAGACAGCCATTATTAGAAAGTTAGAAAAAAATAACAGAAATTAATAATTATCCTTAAATTTCACTGTAATATCAAATGTCCTTAGTTTTACGAACATGACTGTTCATGCCATTGTTCATGTTACCATGTCTACACCTAAACCATTGATGTAAACTCGGCTTCAACTGAATTTAATATAAATTGCCATTTTTTTTGCGGTTCAAAAACCCCATAGATAGCTAAACTACCGCGACAGCAGAATAGGTTTGGTAATACAAAGTTATTTTTGCGGTCGCATCACGCTTACAATATAGGTTCGATACGAGGTTCAATGTGTTATTACAGAGTGTTATACCCGTTTTCACCAACGCAGGGTACGTTAAATACTTCGTAAGTAAGGGTCCCTTAACCTAAGGAACTCCATAAATTATCGCTTACCTAAGTTTGTTTGCACGTAGTTAAGGGTCACCTTAGAAACATAGTGAGTGAGAACGAACCTTACACTCACTTATAATTAGGGATTGATCGTGGAAACGGGCATTAGAACCGCATTGATTTGTACTCGCTATATTATTAAACCATTTAAAGTCAATCTAAATGCATATACGTAATGACGTAAGAGTTGGTAATTATTACTTAGTTTTATCCTGTACCTTTAAAATAATACAAAATTAAATAGAAATACGTGATTCGCTGAAGCTACGAAAGTGGTTTATGTATTCTTTACAAAATGACATCAGTTACCTAAATTACTTGTCAAAATACTGGAATAAAAATCCAAATATGAGTAGGAATCGCGCTCTGAGGGCTCCATATATTACTCCAGCGTAGGGCCGCCCTGGTGATATATGCAAGACTCACGCTGAAGACATCTAATTTCTTTTTTTTGTTGCTTGAATGACAAAACTGCCTACCCTTAAACAGAAGTAACACCAATCAGAACTTCGAATTATGAAGTACTTCATGACACTGAGCTGCGCTCGTCACCCCGAGACATAATGTGTTAAGTCTCATAATAGCTAGTTCACTGGCTTTAACTTTAAACTGTGCTTACACATTGCTGTGTGTAAGCGCTATTGTGTTCCGGCTTGAAGGTTATTGAAATCAGTGAAACTACTGGGCATTATGGGATTTAACATCTTATGTCTCGGGGTGACGAGCGCAGTCCAAAGCCGCGCAGTGCCTTGTAATTAAAAGTTTTGTGTGGTGTTGTTTTTGTTTATGGGCAGGCTTACCATCAGGCGAGCGACCAGCTCGTTTCGTCACTCGATTTAATAAAATAAGGAAATATTCTGCATATTTCGTGAATCATGAGGTTGTTCATCGCACAGTCATGTTATAAGCGAAGTACAGTATACTCGTAGACCCACCACAAACCATGCCTGTAAACAAGTTTATTATTTGGTTATATTTATTTTTCGTGTTGTTTATCGAAGTCAGGAGTCAAGTTTGTACGAGAAATGTCAGGTAAGTGTGCAATAATAATTGGGCGAAATTTATTTATTTATTTTATCAGGACATAATAGTTTACTTACTAAACTTAAGTTCTGTAGGTATTTTGTGAGTCTAACTTAGATTACTCAGAACATTGTTGATCCAAGCGTGCCTAGTAATCACAACATAAAAAAATGTGATGAGATAGTAGAAATCCTAATCAGTGATACTTTAAGTTGGTCACGGCTTAGTACACCTCTTCTGACTAACCTTGTATATGTACATACTATGTGCAAACATTTTATCGTATGAAATCCTACCAAGACGAAGACTTACTCGCGCTTGACCTATTTTGAGGGTTACGTACTCAAACCCCACTGGTACCCCAACGATGTCCTATTACTTAGTCTACGACGTCCGTTTGTCGCTATGTCTAAAATATAAAGGGTTCTTTAATATGAATAAACAATAATAATACATAGCTGGTTTAAATATTAAGGGTCTTATTCATAATAAAACGCTTATCGAAGGTATAAACCTTCATTAGTTAAAACGTATTTTAAGCCTATAGAACGTTCAATAAAATTCTTTGATTTTTTGATTCATAATCGTTTGATAAAGCTCCGATAACTAAAATAGGTTCATCATACACAAAGTTGCCAGTTTACAGAAAAAGATTTATTGATTGAATGATTTTAGTATGGGTTGTCTCTGGAAAGACTGGAAACAAACTAATTAAAAAGAAAATTGGCATCTCATCAATGTCAAATGTCAAGAAAGGTAAACAAACACGACCACACGGACGGTTGATGCTTTTTGAAAATATTTAAGATGATTACAGCAAAGAAGACACAGAAGTAAAAACTGTACTTTTGTTTGGTAAAACGGTACCGCTCGCGAAATTCCTGGTCATCCAAAGAAAACGGTTTGAATCTCTACCGATAGTTTTCTACGCGAAGGTTTTTCAAAGAATTGTATAGTTTGTATAATTGAACAATTAAAAATATTTCTCAAACGAAAAATATGCGTTACGATTTACTTTACTTTTACTAGATGGTAGGTACCTCATCATCATCATCATAATATCATTAAAATGTTCAACGTTTAATGATTTGCTTATCGACGTTTGACCATATCGTTAATGTAGGTTGCCCATACAAATGTACTATGTTTACTAGGTGGTAGGTTCCTCCAGCCCTGTAGATTGGAGGCTGTTATAAAATTCCACCATGATATTCTCTGCCTGTCGTAAGAGGCGACTAACTGGAACCGCCTGGGGTCGTGGCTGCGTATAACATTGTACAATGCGACCTTGAGATGGAGGAGAGCGCGGGGGTGGTTCCGGCAGCAATCCAGAGCACACTCAGGATCCCCCGGAACCGTTCCACTTGCGCTGAGGAAGGCTTTCGCAGGATTTTATAAAATTCAACAAGACCTTCCAACCGACCACGCCGCGCCGCTATTTCGTCGTTCTTGGGAAGAATTGAAAATATATAATATAAAACTTGTCATTGGCGAAATGTATAATAGTGCGAAGCCGTTATAAATAAAGAAAAAGTAATAAATTAAAAAAAAATGACAATAGACGTAAAAATAAACGTCAAATATGAAACAGCTGACCGATGTCGGCCATGTTTTTCACTATCGAACGTATAAAATAGGTTTATAGAAGGGTTATAGCTTCTATAAATTAGTAACACTTTATAGGAGAGTTAATGAGCGTTTTAGCGTTATTGAACGATTATGAATAACAATTTTTAACAATCATCTTATAACGGCCTTATAAAGCTCTGATAACTCATTATGAATAAGACCATAACAAAATATATTTTTAACCGACTTCAAAAAGAGGAGGAGGTTCTCAATTCGGCGCGTTTTTGTTTGCTTTTTTATGTATGGAGTACATCGATATCTCCGCCAATTGTGGACCGATTTTGTAGGAAAAAAAATCACTCGATAGAGTTTAGCTGCGATGTGATCACATATAAATTTGGTTAAGATCTGATGATGTAGTACGAAGAAAAAAAATAAAACTCCTCAACGGACAACTACACTCGTCGCTCTGTGTTATTGTATTGGAATTTACATGCTATTGCTGTACATTGAAGTCAGTTTCTAAGTTTTGTTAAACGTTATATTATACCATGGCGGATATTGTAGTAAATAATAAAAAAATCATAAAGTAAAAAATTTAAGGGACTACAGAACCCGGTTGTTTCTATGAATAGTTTATTACAATCATTTCGTTTTTACAGGTCAAATGAACTACAAGAAATTCCCTATAAAGTAACATACAAAGAATGTAAATACTGTAAAATAGAGACAACACTTAAATCACGATTGGACAACGTAAGTTTCTTTTTTTTATATAGTATTGGCCGGCAAACCAGCGAGTGAGTCACCTGATGGTAAGCGATCTCCACCGCCCATGTACGCCCACAATACAAAAGAATTATGCGCGCGTTGCCGACCTTAAAGGAAAGGGATAATAAGGGATGGGGAAGGGGAGGGGGATTTGGGCCTCCGGATATCTCACTCACCGTACGAAACGCAGCAGCAAGCTGCTACTTTACGCCGGTTTTCTGTGAGACAGTGGTAACGACCCGGACGAGCCGGCCCATTCATGCTGTAGACAAAATTGTCTACAGCGTGGCTCTACCACTCGTGAGTAAAATTGATAATAGATTATACAGGCTTCACAATATATAACATACGTACATAGATACGCACTCACGCCAGTAAACCCCGAAGGGGTAGACAGAGGTATAACCAGTACACTCACATTTCGCCGAGCGTATCCCGGGCACAAATTCCAGACTCCGGGCTGATATTATACGGGCATTTCGTAGTAGAAAAACCCAATACCACTTTACCCGTCCCGGGGGTCGAACCCGAGACCTCAGCGTTAGCCTCAGTCGTAACGCGTACGCATTACAATTACGCCACCGAGGCACAAAGTATAACATTGTTTAAAATAACGTAAGATGATTTCTTAAAGGTTTTTAACATGTGTTATTCTTATGGCAGAGCCGTCCTGTAGTCAGTTTTGTCTACAGCACTAATGCACCCGCTCGATCACTCAGACTTCTAGTTGCTTGCTTTTTGCTTAACATATGGTTAGTAAGATTTCCGGACGCTCAAATAATATCTCCGCCTTCCCAATTTATATTACTAAAAGGTAGGGAATGACTAGGCATTATGAGACTGAACAACGTATGTTCGGGGTGATGAGCACAGTCAAGTGCCCTGCAGTACTTTGTTATTTAAAGTTCTGTATGGGGTTGCTTCTGTTTTTGGGCAGGCGTGGCGCTTACCATCAGGCGAGCGACCTGCTCGTTTTGTCTTTCAAGCTAATCAAATTAAAACAAAAAGGCATCATCAGGTGGTCTGGCTACGACGTGACTACCAAGCCCCAATGGAGACGGGCCACAAAGTCAGGGCGCAGGGATAGTACCAGCAGCATTGTAGGTACACCAGGATCCCTTGGAATTACCCAACTAGCGCCACCGTGAGGATTTTAGTCGGTATACCGGCATAGGAATTGGTTTGGGTTCAGCCAGCAGTCACTCAGTAGTGAACTAGGTCGGAAGACTGGTGAGCCTGACAGAACCATCGCGCCACCTCCGGGATGGTAGGGTATCCGTGAGATGGATTTTCCTGGCAGCAAAAAAGGTCATCCATGGTTCTTCTCACATTATGCGTGATCATCAGCACTGGAGATCACATATTTGTTTCGGGTCTGGGTGTTGCGATACCGAAAGTCGCTCGTAGTTGCCGTAGTACCATCGATACAAGACTCGTATCCTGGTGTGGGGTCAGGACTATGTGCGTTATTGTTGAATGTATTTTCTTCTTCTTAGTCGTACACTCCTGGCGGAGTGGTCGTGGTCATGGATCATCTGATCTGAAAGTATTTATGTGTCACTAATTTATTAAAAAACCTTTTTTTTATAGCATATCTCGGCAAACGAACAAGTGGGTCACCTGATGGTAAGTGATCTCCACCGCCCATGTACGCCCACAGTACTAAAATAATCATGGGCGCGTTGCCGACCTTAAAGGAAAGGGATAGGGAAGGGGAGGGGAATTTGGGCCTCCGGATATCTCACTCAACGCAAGCTGCTACCTTACGCCGGTTTTCTGTGAGACAGTGGTATCGACCCGGACGAGCCGGCCCTTTCAGGCTGTAGACAGAATTGTCTACAGCGTGGCTCTACCACTTATAAAATGACACTGGTTACAGAAATAACCTTAGAATAACTACTTACCTCTGTAAATTAGCCTCTGGTAGATGCCCAAACAACGCATACGCACAATTGTAAGCTGAAAATTAGCTAAGTGTGCATGACGTTGCAAGTAAACAAACGCAAAAGAAAGCCAGCTACAATGTATGTATGTAAATAAATGCAAATAAATGTATTTCCCTAAAAGTTTGGTAATTTGTAGATGGGCATGTGTTCATACATTGATTTATAAGTAAGGTTCATAAATATAATATGGTGAGTAGTTATAACTATGGTGATCATTATTTGGAGCCATATATGACTCCATTTGAACGGCTAAAATTTCGTGCGTGTACTTAGTTTCTACATACGCACTCACGCCTGTAATCCCCGAAGGGGTAGGCAGAGGTGTAACCAGTACACCCACATTTCGCCGAGCGTATTTCCGTCCCTTATGCGATAGGGGGCGAACCTATCGCCATACCGGGCACAAATTCCAGACTCCGGGCTGATACTGAGCATATCGTAATAGAAAAACCCAATACCACTTTACCCGACCCGGGGATCGAACCCGAGACCTCAGCGTTGACCTCAATCGTAACGCTTACGCATTACAACTGCGCCACCGAGGCAGTCTTCTTAGTTTGTCAGTCTACTTAGTTTCTATAAGTTGTTATTCTAAGGGTATAACATTTTATGGGTTCGATAATTATTTAGAATTTTTTATTTGGATTATAATAATATTAAATATCTTATTTAAATAATTATTATCGAATATTACAAATATTCTACTTTCAGGTTCCCTTTAAACAACTTGTGACAGAATGCTGTCATGGATACAAAAAGAAATTCGATCATTTGGAACCCTCCAGGTATGTCATTGCTAACATATTTTATTTATATTTGATTATATATCTGCGAGTGGTAGAGCCACGCTGTAGATACTGTTTGCTACAGCATGAATGGGCCGGCTCGTCCGGGTCGTTACCACTGTCTCACAGAAAACCGATGTAAAGTAGCAGCTTGCTGCTGCGTTTCGTGCGGTGAGTGAGATATCCGGAGGCCTAAATCCTCCTCCCCTTCCCAATCTCTTAATCATCCCTTTCCTGTAAGGTCGAAAACGCGCCAATGATTTTTTTTAGTATTGTGGGCGTACATGGGCGGCGGAGATCGCTTTCCATCAGGTGACCCGCTTGCCCGTTTCCATCATATGACATAAATAAAATATCCTTGTTTCGTTTGTATTTGACCGAGATCTATAAAGTAAACTTCGATTTAGTCAAAGTAATTTTTAACGCCTATACTGCCGTGTGTTGTGATTCGGTCGCCCCATGAGATTCACTCCCAATGCTTGTTCAAACTCTTCTTCGAATCAAATCAGATTCAAATATTTGTATTCATGTAGATTTCTTTTGAAGTTTTATTCCTACTCTTACTAAGTCTGTCTTACTGTCGTTTTGTATAGATCGGAGTGCTGGGCTACTAAGAAGATGGATGAGAAACGATTGCATGCAGCAGAAATGAGAATGTTGAAATAGATGTGTGGAGTAACGATAGACAGAGTCAGGAATGGGCACGTTAGATGGAGTTTGAAAGTGGCACCTATGGTGGATAAGATGAAAGGGAACCGCCTGTCTTGGTATGGGCATGTTATGAGAAGAGAGGAAACATATGTGGGTAAGAAAGTGATGAATATGAATGTTGATGGATGGAAAGGTAGAGGAAGGCCAAAGAAAAGGTGGATGGAGTGTGTGAGGAAGGAGATGATAGAAAGAGGGGTAAATGACGAGACGACGGCTGACAGACATGTATGGAAGGAGAAGACATGCTGCGCCGACCCCAAATAGAACTGAGACCCGGGCAGGAGAATGATGATTCCTACTCTTACTAAGTAATTAAAAATATTTATGGTCAAATGTTGACACTTCATGATATTTACTGTGAGAAGCGAGCATACGTATACCTTATGTTGACATTGCAAAGATAACTTTGAGAAATTCATATGCTTACCCTGCAGTTACTTTCTTGTAGAGTTCAGATAAGTTTATAGATTTCAGTCGATTTATCAGCGGTGAAAGGAGCCACACTAGATGTAGATACATTTTGATTTACAACATCGTGATCGGAGCCTTAAACTACCATGCTTGCATAATGTGAATTGACAGATCTAACATACCTTCAAAATTATTATACCTAGAGCGTTCTCAGGTTACATGTTAGTTTCCATATGGAACTTCCAAAAATCGACTTTGTGTGCCTGAGGGTTGAAAGACAGACTGTTATATTCTATGTCAGAAACCTTTATGAAAGTGCCAACTTTACTAAGTTTCAACTCATTCGAATAAATAATATGCGAATGCATAGCAGACAAGCAAATCAACAGATATTAATTTTAAATAATATCAGATGATTATATACAATGTGTTACAGAAAGGTGTGGTCATATTTTAGGGTCATTACATACATACACCTTACAATTCGTACTTATGTACCGGATCTTTTCAAAACCAAGACATCCAAAAATTTCACGTTAACTTTTCATCATTCGTTTATTAAGATTGATCACATCACTATTAATTATTATGAACGACACTCACTTTTTAATAAACTTGAATGAAATGTACGTAATTCTACGGACATACGTACGTAACTTGTAATTTTAACACAAATTAACACTTGAAAGAGACTGTGTGCTGAAGATGATATCGGTACCTTCCTCTAGAAGCATGTTAAAGACTTCATTCTCGGGTCTTCTATCTATGAATTTGGCTTAATACTGTCGACGATCCTCTTAAAAGCTATTATTAGTTACACCAACACAAAGTACCAATACATAATACGTAATTTTAGTCAAATACAGTATATGAACTCGTATGTAATCATACTTCTTCTTCTTTCTTGGTGAATGGCGACGAGCATAGAGTGTAGCTATTCCGCCAATGTCACGTGGTGAATGTAATCATACTTCATAAAATAAGATATTGCCGAACTGACTGCGTCAAATAAATATTGACATTTGACAACTTATTGATGTTTTTTATATTATAAAATAATGAAATGAAAGGAGGTCTATAGTATCATTGTTTATCATTTAGTGTTGTCCAAAGTTGAAAGTCGATATCGACATGTTATTATTTTCGATAAAAAAGAAAATTGTATAATTATTGTCCTATCAATGCAATCGGAATTGGTACTATGGGAGATAAAATACTAATACCCTACACTATACATTGCTTAAATTTGCCCGCCCCTTTCTATAACACGTTGTATCTATACGAATTATTATTATGGAACCACGATGTTTAATATAGAATATTGATTATTTTAGTGATAACTGCGTAGCAATTTGCAATGAAACTGTATGCAAGAATGGACACTGCTCGGAACAGAATGACTGCATATGCTATGGGGGCTATGAAAAACATCCAGCTGAAAACACATGTATTCCCAAATGTGGATCTGGTTATATACGAGATGGTATACATTGCAAGCCAAAGTGTAAAAAACCTTGCCTTGGCGGCAGATGTAATGCCCCTGATGTGTGCACCTGTGATTCCGGGTGGGAAACAAATGAAAGAGATGAATGTATCCAAAAACATCCTACCTGCGACCCTCCGTGTGGTAATGGAACCTGCATGCATGGGAACAAGTGTAACTGCCAAGATGGTTACGAGTTCAATGAGACTACGAATCCGCAATGCGTACCGTCATGTTGGAACTGCGAGGGGATATGCGTTGCTCCTGGCAGGTGCGAGTGTCCTGAGAATAAAAAGCCCAAATATTTAACAGCTGACCGTCGAGACTGCGATTGTTCGGAGGATTGTGATAAAAAATGTTATAAAATGACATGTGTCCTTGTTACCTCTACATATACTACTACTATAACAACTCGTTCAACGTCAGAAGATCCAAGCACAACACCGAATATAGGTATTATTGTTCAGAAAAGTACTGCCTCAGCAAACCCCACGGAGTCGATTCCTTCCGAGAATGACACTTATTCAAATGACAACGGGTAAGCGATAAGATAATAGAAAGGCTATAAAACGATACGAAGCTACGAAGTTCGGAAACGTAAACCTAATATAGAATATCAATCAGAATCACAATATCTATACTATAATAAAACTGAAGAGGCACTTTAAACTCATCACTCACTGGTCGGGTAACAGTGATATTGGCGTTTTCTATTACGAAATGCTCAGTATCAGTCCTGAGGCTGGAATTGTGCCCGGTATGGCGATAGGCTCGCCCCCTATCACATCATGGGAGATACACCCGGCGAAATGTGGGTGTACTGGTTACACCTCTGCCTACCACTTCGGGGATTACAGGCGTGAGTGCGTATCCACATAGGTTAGGTACTTTTTATCCCGGAACTTGTTGATAATATAAGATACCTGTAGACAGTAAATGTTACATATACATGTAGGTTTAAGAACAGAATTATAACAACACTTAAAACACTAATTCAATTCGGAGTTTGTCACTGATATTACACAATATTTGTCTATAAGTAATTCAAATGCAGAGAACTTTTATAATACAGATTGACTTGATTGAATGCACGGGGAATTTAGCTTATCAATGCAATCTTCGTGCGTGCATGTTTTGTCAAAATGTTCTCACAATTTAAATTTAAAATTATCAGTAGGTAATAAAAATAAATGTTAGTTAATAGTAAGTATGTACCTAAATAGATTCTAATAAGAAATTTGCTAGAACCGAAACGAACTACTACAACTAAATGATAAACAGCTGAGCTATTGTCTCACTCCAACAATGCTATACTCGCTCACGCACTTCACTTATGGCCGTTCCCAATATTAATCTTCAATTTCACGATAGATAGCTATCGTCAAACATCCGTATTGTTCTATCTACTGCTTGGAATCGTCCCTATTTTTTAGATATGCACGTCGGATACTATGATAGCAATAGATAGGCAGTCTATCTGGGCCCTCTTGTGCGTTATGTTCATACAAGCTGAGAAAGAGGAACTAATGTTTAATTTATGTTAGAAAATATGAAGATATGATTTAGATTAGAAATATAAGTTTTAATTTAACATTTATCTATAATTCTTATTTTTTACCACTGTAAATGAAATAATAATAACGAGAAATACTTATTATGTTGCAAAACACAATGTAATAACGAAACGTTTTACTGTCAATACATTACGGCTCTGAATACAAGTCCTTTGAACAAAAATCCCAAGCGAATTTGGGGGATTTTACTGAAGTGGGGGAATTATTTTGTTCGCATTAACAAATATTTATATGTCTCTTGCACTTAATTTAATTATCAAAACGGTGCATTATTTTTATTAATGGGAATTTTATGATTTTTTTATATTTTCTTTTAGATTTTTACGTAATTTATATAGTTTTTTGTATTGCACTGCAAGTGCCATGTAAGCCTTGTATACTCATGGCTATTTCTTCAAAATGCGTTATTTATTTCGTTTTTTTACAGCCGAGGATATCTGTTTATCGGTCAAAATCTACCGATAAAGAAAAAACTAAATAACTTTATCGACAGATAGCACATAAAAAATATTGGGACGCTTGAACTGTCATTTTCATAGTGTTGTATATCTGTAGTCAGCTATCAGTCCTCTCATCAGTAGACAGCAATGAAGAATAGGATTACCTATCATTAGTAAGTTTATTGGGACGGTAAAACGGAAAATAGATAAAATTTTCTATCGCCGGTATAGCAAAACTAGAGACAGATAGAATATAGGGAACGGCCATTAATTTATAGGGATGTGATCAATCTTATCGATTGTAATAAACGAGTAATTAAAATAAGTATGCAATTTTAGGATTTCTAGATTTTGATAAGATTCGGTACATAAACACTCGCTGTACATACACATGATGTAACGACGCTTATATTAATATGACCACACCTTTCTGTAACACATTGTTTAATGTTTTTTTCAGCGTGTACGAAACCTGGCTAGGTTTGTTCATATTCATAGTGATTCTAATCGTGGTTCTGAGTGCCTTGGTAATTTGGGAATTGTACAGAAAGCCCTAAAATTAAAAGTAACAGCATTGATAGGTTGGTATATTTTATTGTGCAATTTTTAACCGTTATCAAAAAGGAGGAGGTTCGGAATTAATCTGTTTTTTATGTATGTTACGCGATATCTTCGCCAAAAGTGGATCGATTTTGATGATACATTTTTTTATTTATTTTCGTACAGAAAACATGTTTGTTTGGAAATAATCGTAATACTGTTGTATTGTATATAAACTTAAAATACTTAATAAATTTAAATAGTATTAAATATAAATTTAAAATAACTCATTTGAAATAGTAATAATAATAGGATGTATATATTTTGATAAGATTCGTAACATAAACACTAAATATGGGAACACCTTTCTGTAACACGTTGTATATGTCGGGATTAGTTCAGACATCAGAATTAAAACACTAGGATAGGTACGATTATATAAATCGTTTTACTAATTTAAACCTTATCAATGACTCAATAAATGAGCCAACACTAAATCAGCAATAGTTTTATATAATAAATAATACTAGCCCTGTATTATATACGTCCCACTGCTGGGCACGGGCCTCCTCTACTGAATGAGAGGGGTTAGGCCTTAGTCCACCACGCTGGCCTAATGCGGCTTGGTAGACTTCACATACCTTCGAAATTCTTATGAAGAAATTCTCAGGTATGCAGGTTTCCTCACGATGTTTCCTTCACCGTTAAAGCAGGTGATAATTAACAATTAATACACACATAACTTAGAAAAGTCAGAGGTGTATGCAGTTGGGGCTGGTTTCGAACCTGTGACTTTCGTCTCAACAGTCCATACCACTCCCCACTGAGCTATCACTGAATAGTTTTATACTAGGTACAATATATTAACAGTAAATCCAAGATTTTACACAAGCCAAATAGTTAGCAAGAGTACCGACTAATGGCAGTGAGGGAGGCAGAGACTCGTACTGAGACAGCAGTCCGTGCACCGAGACGCATCCGTTAGAAATGCGTGCCGATACTTTTTTTTTTTGGATGGACGCTTGCTGATAGCCTGACCGTGAGTCGGCTTTAGTCAGCGACACCGGACTTTCGGGCGAATGCTTGTAGGCACTCCAGCCCTAATGCCGATACTTTTTTTTTTTTTTTTGGATGGACGCTTCCTGATAGCCTGACACATGGGTCGGCTTTGGTCAGCGACACCGGACTTGCGGGCGAATGCTTGTAGGCACTCCAGCCCTAAAATTTAAGTGACCTTCGCTGAGGGCATCCCCCCTAATGGGGGATACGGACCTCGGCTCAGGACGGCCACTGGAGGAGGGCAAAGACATTTGCGATTGGTGGTTTAGGGGAATTTATAATCTACTTATAATCTAATTTTGTACTTCATCGGCACGCGAGCCGGTCGAAGGGTCGGGGGTGCTTCGGGGAGCGCGGCGAGGTCCTCTTCGGCGAGGACGGAATGACGGTCTTGTGGAGTGTACTTTAAATAATGCCGATACAACGAAGCGGCCTGTTTTATAATCTCCAAGCGTAGTGGGAGGTAGGTGAGGGCGATGACGTCCGGTGCACGTGCTGCTAGCGCATTATATCGCTGTCTCTTTCTTGCACTTAATCTCAACTACCGCCGTCATATATGTAGTGCGTGTTATAAACAAAGACTTTAATGTATAACTAGACGGGGTGTTTAGAAGTAAAATCGCGTCACCTAACGCGCGAGTTTGACAGCTCAAGCGCGAGAGCGGCAGTGCAGTATTAGACGCTTACGAAGAAGTGACATTATTAAAATGATTTTTGCCTTTTTCCGGTTTGACTCTGAGAGTTACTATACGGTGTTTTTATTCTAAGTGAATTTCAATAATTATACAGTATGTTTAACATGTGTGTTGAATTTATGTAAGGAACAAGAAATAAATAAAAAATATATTTTTTATTTTATTTTTATGCCCTCTTAAAAAATATATTTTTTATTTTATTTTTATGCCCTCAGAAGACTTCTTCGTTCCTTGAGAATAATTTTTACAATACCCTAGTATGCAATTCAGCATTTTCGTAAATGTACTATTTCCATCCAATATCTAAAACACAAACATCACACTTACCTTTCACCTACTAATATTCACTTTAAATAAGTAAGTACCTACTCCCACTTTGGCATATCCGTTTTTGTTGTGTTTTACTATTCTACATTAACGCTTCGGAAGCGCTGTTCGCTCTAAGCTAATTCTAGTTATGAGTAAGCGAGATGGTAACAGTGAATCGGCTGTTTGGTTTTGTATTAGTTTTCGTTCACAATAAATACTATTATCGAAAAAAATATAGATATAATAAAGATATATTAAGGTTCCGGACCTTAAAATATATGCACGTAATTATTGGCAACGTTTTATGGATCATTTTAAACAAATTCTTGTTATTTTGTCGAATTCAACGTTCGAATAGCCTCAAATGACAACACTGTTTCTGTCGCTCGCTCGCTGTCGACTAAATGAGTTGCGATCAATTGACCGTAACGAAGTGCGCACTTTCTATGTACTAGACAGCCGGTCTAGTAGTATACATTAAAGTCTTTGGTTATAAATCATCTTATTTCGATGGTTATAAACGTAATGTTTCATGCCCTTTTAATTTAATTTAAATCATTACATTTTCAGACGATGGACTGCATATTATTATAATGATGAGATGCTCGGAACATTTAAATAATAAATAATAATTTTCCTGTATTTATTACTTGCCCCTGCTTACTCAGCTTTGAATGAGTAATTGATAAAGTTTATTAAACTTACATGGGCGATATTGTTGTTTTATTAATATTTTAGAACTTTTATTCATGAAGAAAAAGAAGCAGCAATAGCTCAGTGGGGAGTAAAAGTGATATTGGGTTTTTCTATCATTAAATGCTTAGTATCAACCCGGAGTCGATGTTGTGGCCCGGAGTTGTGGCCGATATGGCGATAGGCTCGCCCCCTATCACATCATGGGATGGAAATACGCTCGTCGAAATGTGGGTGTACTGGTTACACCTTTGCCTACTCCTTCGGGGATTAAAGGCGTGAGTGCGTATGGAAAATACTTCCAAAGAGCGCCGTGACCGCGTCCTCGCGCCATCTTGAGTTTACCATGTGGCTCGCGCGTATCGCCTCTTGACATATTGCCTTCATCCTACTTATGGTTGATATTAAACTCACAATTTGTTTATCTCTTAATGCGGTCAATTAAGGGATTTCCCTGATCGTAAGTGATTTCCACCACCCTTGAACACCCACTATAGCAGAAGAAATATGGATACATCGTCGACATGGTTGACTTTAAAGGAAAGAAATGGGGATTAGGAAAGAGAAGGGAGACTTGGGCCTTCGGAAATCTTACTCACCGTACGAAACGCAACAGCTAGCTGCGATTTCACGTTTTCGGTGAGATCGTGGTAATAATCTGGTTGAGTCGACCTGGAACAACGACGCCGGCTCGACGGAACGAGCCACTGCGTCTAATTTACACCATGTAGACGCTATTCAGTTGGGTATACTATATTGTATACTATATTTTATGCTAAGATATAAAAGTATATTAAAGTATAATTCGACAGCCTCCGTGGCGCAGCGGGCGAGTAGCCGGCTACGAAGCGAGAGGCCGTGGGTTCGATTCCCACACTGAGACAAATGTTTGTGTGATCCACAAAAATTTGTTTCGGGTCTGGGTGTTGTGGGACCGCAAGTCCCTCGTAGTTCCTGATACCCACGATACAGGTTTTACCTAGTGTGGGGTCAGGACTATGTGTGTGACTGTTGGGTGTATTTAATTGTTAGGCCGCAACGATCCTAAACGAGTTTAACTCACTAACAAAGTTTAAAGACGTGAAATCGTTTAAAAAATTGACTTAAGTAAATAAGTTTAGTAGTAAATCTCGATTTATGATCGTGCAAGTCGGTCATAGTGTATTACGATGACTGTAGGTCGATGAATATCTACTTCAAAATATATACTACAATAAGAAAAACGAGTAAATATGCACATTTTACACAGAAAAACACATTGGCCAGGTGATTTCAACCCGACACCGTAGATAGAAACAGTAATGAGTAGAGTCATAAAGTTCTGATATAGCGTCAATAGATAGTGGGATTGATCGCCGCGGTGACATGATAATGAAATTCGTGTGGAATTGGTGTGGTAACATAAATTAACAAAACTTAGAAACCGACTTCAATTTTTAGTACATACGCACTCACGCCTGTAATCCCCGAAGGGGTAGGCAGAGGTGTAACCAGTACACCCACATTTCGCTGAGCGTATTTCCGTCCCTAATGTGATAGGCGAGCCTATCGCCATACCGGGCACAAATTCCAGACTCCGGGCTGATACTGAGCATTTTCGTAATAGAAAAACCCAATACCACTTTACCCGACCCGGGGATCGAACCCGTGACCTCAGCGCTGACCTCAATCGTAACGCGTACACATTACAACTGCGCCACCGAGGCAGTCAAATTTTTAGTGGTTACAGCAATAGCATGTAAATTACAATACAATAACACAATCACGACGAATAAACTGTTGTCCGTTGAGGAGTTTTTTTTCCGTACTCTGACATCAGATCTTAACCAAATTTATATGGGACTACATCGCAGCTAAATCCTATCTAGTGAAATTTTTCCTACAAAATCGGTCCACTATTGGCGGAGAAATCGATGTACATAAAAACGCACCGAATTGAGAACCTCCTCCTTTTTTTTTTTTTTTTTATTCTGGCTCGGCAAAGTGACTACGCTACACCTGATGGTAAGTATAGCGCAATCCATGAATACTGTCGACCAACGATAGACACTGAATCTATCGCAGATCGGCAGAATTATGCCGGCCTGCTTAGTTGCTTCTTCACACTCCGTTTAAAGGATCCCAAGTTATAGGAAGGCCGAAACACGTGCGCCGGCAAGCTATTCCACAGCTTTATGGTCCGACAGAAATACGATTTTGCGAACCTCTTGGTCCGAGTCGAGATGGAAGAGACCACGAAGCTATGGTTTCGCAAGCCAGCACGCGTGGTTCTGTTAAGGAAAGGTGAGGAAGGAATAAGTTCAAACAATTCTTCAGAGCATTCACCGTGATACAGACGAAGTCGAAGTTTGAAGTCGGTTAAAAAAGGTGTGGAATTTTAGAAAAATCTTCACGATGGTTAAATTCTGGCGACCATCCCGAGTCGACACTCGACACAGACGCAACGTCCCTCACAGGTATACTTTTTAAACTCTACTGTACTGACTATCAAGTGCAGTACAGTCACTTTGCCGTGTCGAGATAATAAAACGATTTCGTAAGAAAATCTATGAATTAGTTTTATTGTTTTTAAAAATCGACGACACTTTTTGGTTTTTTCGGCGTTGGGTCTACGGACCTCCTGATGCGTTTGACACAGATCATCCGACCCTTAACACTGGTATCCATGGAATATCCTTCATTACAGACACAGACGTTAGGCGTAGTACAAACCCCGTTCACGCATCCACCTATACATACTGGCTTACATCTGTAATGGAATGGACAATTATTACTCGTAATACGTACAATACAAAGTGGTAGGTCCCTCGTATGCATGAGTCTGAGTTGGTACCACCGCTTGGTCTATTTCTACCATAGACTTTAATGTATATTACTAGACAAGCTGGGCGGTACATAGAAATTGTACCACGAAGTTGCGGTCAATTGACCCTAACTCAATATTACCATTTCGCTTGCTCTCAACTAGAATCGCGCTCCCTGTTTCTGAGCTGTCAAACTCCCGCGTTATGTGACGCAATTTTACTTCCGGCCCGTCTAGTATACCAATATAGTCTGATTTCTACCGCCAAAAAGTGATTAAACACTGTTGTTTGCGGTTTGAAGGACATTGAAACTCGTGAAATTACTGGCCATTAGGAGACTTGACCTGTTATGTTTCTGGGTGACGAGCGCAGTTCAATGTAATGAATTTCTTTGTAATTCAAAGTTCTGTGTGGTGTAGCTTCTGTTTATTGGCAGGCGTTTTCCATCAGGCGAGCGACCTGCAAGTCTCGTCATCTAAAGCTAATATAAAAAAAAGAAAAAAATTACCTGGCGCCACTAGGATCGGAGTGATCAATTATGTAACCACGGTGACAAGAACACCGATTCTCTCCAACGCAATCCCCATTGATGCAAGGTGGGGAGCAAACATTCTGTGTTCCATATTGTTGATTGTAATCAGAATTGTAAGGGTTGAAGAAGTTTGGTGACTGATTAGTCGTATGCTCTTGGATGTGATAAGGCCCCTGCGTGGAATGTGAAATGTTTGGTTCATTATAATTAGGAGATGGATGTTGGGAAGGATACACTTGATGAATAGTCAAATTCTCGGAACTAGGGTACGATGGAACACTTGGTGTTAAAAGTGTGTTATTAGGAAAAGTTAAATTTGACTGGGGGTAACCAGGTTGGAAGTAGTTGTTAGGCCTGTAACCTGGATGAGTTTGATTAGCCTGATTAAAGTCAGGAGGATACTGGCCGGGTTGGTATCCCGGATAGTATCCTGGCTGGTTTGACTGATGTCCTGGATAATATCCTGGCTGGTATGGCCGATATCCTGGATAGTTTGGCTCGTATCCTGGTTCATTCGGCGAATGTCCCGGCTGGTTTGGGTGATATCCTGGTTGGTTTGGCTGGTATCCTGGATGATTTGACTGTGAACCTGGATAGTTAGGCTGATATCCTGGCTGATTTGGATGATATCTTGTCTGATTTGGATGATATCCTGGCTGATTTGGCTGATATCCTGGCTGATTTGGCTGATATCCTGGCTGATTTGGATAATATCCTGGCTGATTAGGCTGATATCCTGGCTGATTTGGCTGATATCCTGGCTGATTTGGATTATATCCTGGCTGATTAGGCTGATATTCTGGCTGATTTGGCTGATATCCTGGCTGATTTGGATGATATCCTGGCTGATTAGGCTGATATCCTGGTTGATATGGATATCCTGGCTGATTAGGCTGATATCCTGGTTGATTAGGCTGATATCCTGGCTGATTAGGCTGATATCCTGGCTGATTAGGCTGATATCCTGGCTGATTTGGGTGATATCCTGGATGATTTGGCGGATATCCTGGCTGGTTTGGATGATATCCTGGCTGATGGGGCTGATATGGACGCGACAGATTTGTTGAAGAATTCACCAATAGATTATCGGAAGTCGGTGGGCTATATGAATGGTTTCCTACAGGCTGGACGATATAATTAGGTTGGGAACCACCTGGATACTGAGGTTGACCAGGATTAATGGGATTTTGGCCGGGATAAGGGTAGTATGGGCGATTGTGTGGGTACTCAGGTTGAATGAAGCTTGAGTTTTGACTTGGGCTATTGGTCGGATAATAAGGTAAATTGGTGTGGTTTCTATGACCAGGATAGTAAGAATAAGGACCCTGGTTAAAGGGCTGCTGTGAGCCTTGACCTGGAATCAATTGGGAAGCAGGGGCGCATATATTTGGTCCCACGCAAACTTCATTTGGTCCACAATCACTGAAATTAAATAAGATGTAGTCAAAATACGGTGAGAGATATCCGGAGGCCCCAATCCCCCTCCCCTTCCCAATCCCTTAATTATTGCTTTCCTTTAAGGTCGGAAACGCGGCTTAATTCTTTTGGTATTATGGGCGGTGGAGATCACTTACCATCAGGCGACCCACTTGCTCGTTTGCCGGCCTATGATATAGAAAACACAAAATCAAAAACATCCAAACCAATCCAATAGTAGAGAGTATTAGAGAGCTAAAAAAACCATAAGTTTTTATAAATTTCAGAGAATGAGGTGACTTATTTATATTCTTGTCATTCTGTGCCTGGGCTAAACTTACCGCACACATTGTGATATGCAATCCCCTCGAGAATCCTTGGTATATCCCTGGTGGCAGCGGCAGTCATTTGGTGCCACGCAGTCGCCATGAGCGCAGCGATCGCAAACTGGCTTGCAGGAACCTTCGGGTGTAGACTGATACCCGCTTCTACATGAACATATGTTAGGGCCGGTGCAGTTACCTGAGAAAAAACATTTTTATATTGACCTTGTGTGACGAAACGAGCTGTTCGCTCGCCTGATGGTAAGCGCCACGCCCGCCCATAAACAGTAGCAACACTACACAGAACTTTGAATTACAAAGCACTGCATGGCATTGGACTGCGTTCTTCACCCCGAGACATAAGATGTTAAGTCTCGTATTGAGCAGTAATTACACTGGCTTCAATGTCCTACAAACTGGAACACAACAGCACTTACATACTTGCTGCTTGGTGGCAGAAATAGCCAAGGCGGTGGTACCAACCCAGACGGCCTCTCGCATACGAGGGACCTACCTACATCTACTACCTACATCTATTTTACTGCTTGACGTAGGATTTCTATACACACTAAACCACTAAATAAAATGGTGTTGTATACAACTGAATAGAGAAAAGTACAGGTGTGCATTTAAACGAAATGCTCGCCCTTATGCAGTAGCAATATCAATTAGAACTTCAAATTACAAAATACTTTATGGCATTCCGCGGCCTTCATTACGCTGAGACATTAGAAATTAAGTCTGAATTCTCAGTAATTCCACTATAATATGATACTTTCTTTTTCCTGGCGTTATCCAGGCTTAATGCCAAGGTCCACCTTCACATCATGATTTGGGTTATTGATTGCATATATATTTGGTACTATATGATACTCTTCTTCTACTTCCACTTGCCCTTATCGGGGTCGGCGCAACATGCTTTTTAACACATGATACAAAAAAAATTGGCTTGTATTTTTTACAACCAGCCGTATTTACATCGATCGGCCTACCTGACGTCAACCCCTATGGGGAGAAAACCCAGACCCGAAATACATATTTGTGGATCACACAAACATTTGTCTCGGTGTGGGAATCGGACCCGTGGCCTCTCGCTTCACAGCCGTCTACTCGCCCACTGCGCTACGGAGGCTGTCCGGTATTACGATACTATTGATACAAAATTAAATAAGCCCCATACCGATCCCTCCACAGTTTTCCCTGCAGGTAGGCGTACAGTATTTGCCATCGCGGTCCAAGACGAATCCATTATTGCAGATGCATTCACCACCAGCGCACTGTCCATTCTGGCAGCCTATGGGGCATGTAGGGACGCAGACGCCAGCGTAGTTCCTCACGTTGTCAGGGTAGCAAGTGCATGTCTCCGGCGCAGTGCATATCGAGTTCACACATTCTTTCGTGCAGACAGGCTCGCAGAGCTTATAATTGTGGATGTTTCGTTCGTAGCCTGGACAGCATGATCTAATCAAGCTGAGGTCAGGACGCGACTGCAAGGAACAACCATTTGTGAAATTACTACTTTTAACTTCGGCAAAAAGAGGGGTGTTTTAAGAGTGGTAGAGTCACGCTGTAGACACTTGTGTCTACAGCACGAATGAGCCGGCTCGTCCGGGTCGTTACCTCCGTCTCACAGAAAACCGGCGTAAATTAGCAGCTTGCTGCTGCGTTTCGTAGGGTGACTGAGATATCCGGAGGCCCAAACCCCCTCCCCTTCCCAATCCCTTAATTATCCCTTTCCTATAAGGTCGGCAACGCACCCATAATTCTTTTAGTATTGTGGGCGTACGTGGACGGTGGAGATCACTTACCATCAGGTGACCCACTTGCTCGTTAGCCGGCCTATGGTATATAAAAAAACTCAGGAAATTTTTAGGTTATTTCACGTGTACACGTGGATATAGTTTTCCTACTACTATTATAAACGTAACGGCTCAATGGTTTTGGATGAAATTTCGCACACATGTAGACCTAGTAGTAGTATGACCTAGATTAGAACATAGGCTACTTTTTATCCCGGAAAAGGGCGTTTACGTGGGCGGAGCCGCGAGCAAAAACCAGTTAAGTTATAAGTGATTACTAAAATCAAGGACATTGTTCACAAATTTATTTCACTAATATTCTAGTACGACTTTAGAGTAGTCTTGTTCCTACTCTAAAGTATTTATGGCGAATTACCGAAGCAACAGACGACCGCGTCATTATGGCACAATTTAGCCAACCCCTGCCTTCCCTACTTATCCCTACAAAAAACGCGCGTGACCGGAGTATCGATGATAATTTTGGTAAGGAATTCACAAAGACGCGATACTACTCGTATCACGCGCGTCTCTACCCATACTTGTAGATGTCTATAGTCTTTAAAAGAAAATGTTTACTCTTACCCCGTTCCCTGCTGGTACGTGTCGTGGATCCTTCACTAATGAAACGGTTCTAAAAACGATAAAAGGATTATTGTTTATATTACTTTAGTGTACTACTAGATTTGTTGTCATTTAATAATTGAATTGAATTAAATTTCATTTCCATACTTTTAACACATGTGCTATAAATCATGACGGATAGAAGGAGCCTATCGTAAGACCTGTTATACTCGTACTTTGTTCAAATAATAGGGAATATTACACTAATTGTAAGTTAAAAGTATTGATGTACCTAGTTAACTGTGAAATGACAGTTAATGGAAATATAGAAAGTGTTCCATTTTTCATAAAATGGCAATAATGGAGCCAACAGAGCGACAGCAGCGACGCTCTTCAATTCACAATTAGCTTGGTACATCTTTACGCAAGTGCGGGCTTGGATTATGATAGTTATAATAATAGATTGAATACTCACGGTACTTCTTTAAAACACACGCCCACTGCGTTTTGGCCGTATAGAGTTTGATTATGCTGCACCGAGCCTTGGGTTTTGTTTCCGAATAGACTGAAAAGAGTAGTAATCATGTCAACTTATTTCGATGGTAATAAAAACATATTTTTCAAATTCAAAGTAGGTATTTATTGGATCCATAAAATATTGTTCTAGATTATGTAGGTTCCATAATTTATGTCATATTCCATGTTCTATCGTCAGTTCGAAAGGCTATTTCGCTAGAGAAGAACGGGCAAGAAGCTCGTTTTCAAAACAAGTTTACAATTATACAGAGTAGGTACTAAGCACGCACATTTTGCTGGAAAATGGGTACCATATATACACGTAACTTCAAAGAGTCCTAGGTATATGCCCTGGTGGCAGGGAACGAAACCACAACCTCTGTCCGTAGTGCGTTTCACACTCTGCTAAGCTTCCGCCTAGCTTATACCATACCAAAACACAACTTTTTTATTGGACGGCAAATGAGCCTGTGGGTCTCCTGATGGTAAGTGATCTCTATTGCCCATCATACGAAAATATGGATGGACTATACACAAAAATGCCTGCAGCGTTGCCCTACCACTTATATCCATATGAGGATGTACTCACCTGACTAAGCTTTCGCCAGCACGATGGTGGTAGCCCTGCCCTCCGTAACCTCCCTTTACTCCCGATTTGGCATACTGAGCACTTGCACACCCTATAAGAAGGGTGCACAAAAGAACTACACGCATTTTCTCTCTGGAATAAAAACATGAAGGTTTTAGGTGTTTTTTTATTGCCTTGATATGCAGACGAGCAAGCAGCATGCCTGATGGTAAGTGGTCACTGTTGCTCATGAATATTGACAATTCCGGGGCACAGACAAGCAGATGCCTACCCTTTATACGACAAAATTATATATTGACACATAAAGTTATGAGAGTCTTTTAAGGGTAGGCAGCGGCCTGGCTCTGCTCTGGCATTGCTGAGGTCCATGGGCGGTGGTAACCATTTACCATCAGGTGGGCCGTCCGCTCGTCTGTCTATCTAGGGCAATAATAAAAAAAAAGATGCGATTAACAGAAGCTGATGGAGATATATCATCCGATCGAAATGCGGACCATCCGATGATGACTACGATCCACAGTCATGAGGGGGCTGACTACAGATATATATTGACAGATAAATAATCAATTCAATACCAAAGTCTGTCTTTAATTTTTTTACCAGTTTTGGTTCGCGGCTCCTAACCCATGTCATGGTCTATTTAACTTCATCCAAAACCGTTCACCTGTTAAGGCGTGGTTGACTAACAAACAACCAAATTCACAAACTCACAAACATCCCAACTTTATACTCCCAACATAATAGTGGTAGGATAAAAATCGCACAAGCCTAACGCATTTACAACTGGGCGAGTAAGCGGCTGTGAAGTCAGATATCGCGGGTTCGATTCCCACAACGTTACAAGCGTTGGCATCCTTTGGGTACAAAACCGCAAAATCATCACTTTGGAGTTGACTCATATAGGCTATACAATAGGTAGTCACTAGTAGGTACATAGTGTGTGTATGTACGTAATGTGGGTGTATATACGTTGTAAAAGAAAAACATAACAGAAGGCCAATTCTCGTAATTTTAAATGTTCAAAATATCATTCCGATCTAGTCTCAGCGTCAAGAAAGTTGCAAATGGCATTCTCTTAAACCAATAATCAACGTCAAATGCACCTAGCATTAGCAGTAGCATTATACCGTTTTGGCTTCAGTTAACTTTTATTCTATATTCAATCTTATTACGATCTATGTTCACATTTGACGTTGATTATTGGTTTAAGAGAATGCCATTTGCAACTTTCTTGACGCTGAGACTAGATCGGAATGATATTTTGAACATTTAAAATTACGAGAATTGGCCTCCTGATAGTTACTAATACATAAACCTACACTCAATACAATGCAATACATTCTTCTTTTATGGGCAGGCGTGGCGCTTACCATCAGGTGAGTAATCTCGTTTCGTCATTTATGCTAATAAAACATACATTATACAATAAATTAATATAAACTAAGTGTGTTTTATCCTGCTACATTTAATTAAGGATAAACAACATAAATTTCCTCCTTGTTGCATGTCAATAAATTTAGTAATAATTAACTTTATTACGACTACAACATATAAGGTATACAATGGACGTATTAATTAGTTGTAATGCGTACGGGTAACGACTGAGGTTGACGCCGAGGTCTCGGGTTCGATCCCGGAGTCTGGAATTTGTGCCCGGTATGGCGATAGAGGGGGCCCTATCACATCATAGGAAGGAGATACGCTCGGCGAAATGTGGGTGTACTGGTTACACCTTTGCCTACCACTTTTGGGATTATAGGCGTGAGTACGTATGTATGTATGACGTATTAAATACATTTTATAGCATAGGCCAGCAATCGTGCAAGTAAGTCACGTGTTGAGTGATCTCCATTGCCCATTGTATTCAGGGATACGTTACCTTAGAGGGAAACGATATCTAAAAGATTGGGAAGGGGATAAGGGATTTAGGCCTCCGGATATCTCACACACCGTACAAAACGCAATAGCAAACTGCTACTTTAGTTTGGTTAACCGTAAAATAAATATGACAATACTTATATAAAAAACTAGCCTTTGCTCGCGGCTCCGCCCGCGTGAACGGTCTTTTCTGTAAAAATAGCCTATTAGCCTATGTTACTCAGTGATAATGTAGCTTTTCAACGGCAAAAGAATTTTTGAAAACGGTCCAGTAGTTTATAAGTTTATTCGTTACATACGACCGACGTTACACGTTAAACCGACGTAAATTAGTAGTTTGCTGCTGCGTTTCGTACAGTGAGTGGGATATCCGGAGGCCTAAATTCCCTTCCCTTCCCAATCCCTTAATTATCCCTTTCCTTTAAGGTCGGCAACCCGCCCATGATTCTTTTGGTATTGTGGGCATATATTTGGTAGTGTTCTCTTACCATCAGGTGACCCACTTGGTCGTTTGTCGGCCTATACAATAAAAAAAAAAGTGTACAAAAATACAAAAATCTATCCTTTTTATAATATTAGTATAGATAACACCCCGCAGTCACAAACATGTATGTGACTGCTAACCCCTGAACTCCTGATCCCACAGTAAGATATGATTATCTTACCCCCATATTCTTAAACGTTACAATGAGACCTCATACTGAGCGCGAACGCAGTGACAATTTCTCTAAACGTCCTTGGTTAGTTTTTGGCGCTAAATTAATACAGACCAATCATGTACACAGAAATTGACACTTCGCAAAGAGCTTCATTAGGTATTTTTTTGTGAATACGAGCTTTAATGTTGTAGGTATCAAGAACTACGAGAGACTTTCGGTCTCACAACACCCAGATCCAAAACAAATATTTGCCGATTAGACAAATTTGTCTCGGTGCGGGGATTTGAGTGGTAGAGCCACGCTGTACCACGAATGGGCCGGCTCGTCCGGGTCGTTACCACTGTCTCACAGAAAACCGGCGTAAAGTAGCAGCTTGCTGCTGTGTTTCGTACGGTGAGTGAGGTATCCGGAGGCCCAAACCCCCTCCCCTTCCCAATCCCTTAATTATCCCTTTCCTTTAAGGTCGGCAACGCACCCATAATTATTTTAGTATTGTGAGCGTACATGGGCGGTGGAGATCACTTACCATCAGGTGACCCACTTGCTCGTTTGCGGGACTATGCTATAAAAAAATCGAACCCGTGGCTTCATATTTCACAATCGGCTACACGCCCACTGCACCACGGAGGCTGTCCAAGTCCAAACTACACAGTACGTTAAGATTATCTTGTGTCGTGGGTCTCAGGAACTATGGGTGGCGTTGGGTCACGTAATATCCACGCCCAAATCAAATATTCACAGATCACACAAACATAGACGTGCACAGACCAGCGAAAGAACATTGCTGTAGATAGTTTTGTCTACAGCATGAATGCCTCGGTTAGCCTGGTTTGTTACCACTGTCTCACAGAAAACCGACGTAAAGTAAGCTTGCTGCTGTGTTTCGAACAGTGAATGAGACATCCGTGGACCCTAATCCCTAAGAAAGAAACTAACGTTGCTCTTTTCAATACTAGTTTATACCTAAAAATTTTTGAGCGTATAAAGGTTTTACAAGATTTATTTGGAAATAGAGCAGCTCAAATTAACAATCATATAAAACTACAAGTTAATTTTTTCTGTAACATGTGAATAAGCATGTCGCCCCGACCCCACTGCGAGTGGGCTAAGGAAGGAGAATAACAATCATAAAAATTATATCTACGGATTAGATTGACATGCACGACATCCATAATCTCATGTGGAGAAAACTTTTTATAGATGTTGTATAGGTTAGGCTTCGTCATATTGTTAAACACATATGGGATCATACTCGGTCCACTTTTGGTGGAGATTTCGTGTGACATACATAAAATAATACCTATAAACCATTTGTGAATCTCCTCCAGGTCGAAAAGGAAACTTCTATAAATAAAATGTTGGTAATTTTGATGAACAAATAATGACATAATCAACGTTCTTGACTTACGTATCGTCAGGGTCAAGATGTTAGCTCAGCGCCGTTCAACACTTCACTGATATTATAATCTCTGCTCACACTTATTAGTGGTTGGTAAAGATTGAATTTATTGCTGAAATAAGGGTTCCGGCGGTGAGAAGCTTCGAAAAATGATACGGTTTAAGGGGTAGGGCCACACTGTAGATAGTTTTATCTAGAGAACGAATGGGTCGGCTCGACCGGGTCGTTACCACTGTCGTACAGAAAACCGGTGTAAAGTAGCGGCTTGCTGCTGCATTTCGTACGGTGAGTGAGTTACCCGGAGGCCCAAATCCTCCTACCCCTCCCAATCTCTAATTTATCCCTTTCCTTTGAGGTCGGCAACTCGCCCATAATTCTTCCATTATTATGTGCATACATGGACAGTAGAGATCATTTACCATCAGGTGACCCACTTGCTCGTTTGCCCGACCTATGATATAGAAAAATGTGTCCCAAAAGGTGGTGGCAGAGGTGCAATTAGTACCCCCATAGTTTGTTGGGCTTATTAAAATGTGATAGCTAATGAGGCGTGCCGGAATGAATCCAAAAACTTAAATTCAAATTGTGATTCTCCGACCTGGAATTGGAACTCTAAACCTCACCAGTTTCTGAGCCGGAGTTTGATAGACTTCACAAGTGTCACTATTGAAAGTGATACTGGTTCCAATAACTGGCAAAAATACCTCGGCAAACCACAATAGTTATTTTCTCTTCCATGAAACTTGTAGTTGTAATGGTGAATACCAAAACTTCTAACCTCCGCAGCCACTGAATTCCAAATCGAGGCGTTGCACTCACTAATCGGTAAACTATGAGCGAGTGCAACCATTCGTGTACTAGGTAAGTCTATTGATACGTGACTGCTTAGTGGTCAACTGAGCCATGCTTCGGAGGGCACATAAAAAGTCAAGCCTGGCTGTTATCAACTTACAACAGTCGTAACCAAGTCGGAGGTGGTAGGTTCCTCGTATGCGAGAGGCCGGCTGGGTTGGTGCCACCGCTTTGTATATTTCTGCCGCCAAGCAAAAGTGTCTAAGTGTCAGTGTCTATACTGTTGTGTTCCTGTTTGAAGGACATTTAAACCAGTGAATTTACTGGGCATCATGAGACTTAACACCTTATGTCTCGGGGTGCCGAGCGCAGTCCAGTGTCGTGCAGTGCTTTGTTATTAAAAGTTCTGTGTGGCGTTGCTTCTGTTTATGAGCAGGCGTGGCGCTTACCATCAGGCGAGCGATCTGCTCGTCTCATCATTCAAGCTAATTAAAAAAGAGGCATTTGGGCGGTTTGAAAACTTTGAGACTAGGCTGGCCAATTTCAATTCTATTCCTTTCCGTAAGAATAAGTAGATTGAATTCCAAAAGGTGCATACCTAATATCCTTTATACATTTTGTAGGTAATGGTATAAATATTTGTTAGAAGGAACCCTAAATCTAATGTTAAAATCTCATATCAAATGAGGATAATGCACACATTTCGCTGTTATTGAACATAAACTAAAAACAATTCTTAGTATTCAAATTAATTAATGACCTATTACACAATGGCCTAAAAAGGAGTACGTATGTTTTTAAAGTTTTTATAGTGGAGGCCCGCAAACGATCAAGCAAGTTACCTGAGGGACTAGCACGGAAAACTTGCGAAAAGTTATTGGAGCTGTCATCGACAACAATTTCTATGAGATTTTGGTACAGCGCCTCTATCGTACGTAAAATAAACTAATATATAAGGAATATATACGAATGATATGTATGGAATTATCTATCGAGCCCTCGATACCTTTACATTACGATTTCGATAGTTTTCCGTGCAAGCCCCTCTGATATTAAGTTTTCGTCACCTACCATGGACATCAACAGTTACAAAAATATCATGGACGTTGGGTACCTTCACCACCTTCTTCTACATGGGATATGTATAATTTAGGCTCCGGATATCTTACCATAGGAAACGCAACAGCAAGCCGCTACTTGGCGTCTGTTTTCTGTGAGACAGTAGTAATAACCCGGTCGAACCGGCCTATTCATGCTGTATACAAAAGTATCTACAGTGTGGCTCTACCATTATGTAGTTTTATATTAAAATATGTTTGTAATTGAGCGTTTTTTTATAGTAATAATAATATTATCAGACCAGTTATACTTACTATTCCACTGGGCAGGGGATTTCGGGAACGAGAGGGTCCAGGCCTTAGTCGACCACGCTGGCCTGATGCGGGTTGGCAGACTTTACATACCTTCGAAATTATTATGGACAAATTCTCTGGAACTTATGCAGGATTCCTCACGATATTTCCTTCACCGTTAAGCGATGATTAACAATGAATACACACGTAACAAAAATCAGAGGCGCATGCTCTGGTTATGATATATTAGTTTGTAGTTTGTTCTAAACATGAGAACTAAAAAAATACTTAATTTTTATTTAGTCAGACATATACCTACCTATAAGCCTTTATGAAACTACAAAAATCACATAACATAGTGTCTATAGATGTTCCCCGCTTAAGTTCAAACAGGAACTGGTAAAACTCTTCGAAATTACATTATTGATCAATTCTCAGAAACAGCTTAATAATTCTGTAAATCTGTGTAATGACCAAATAATAAGATATCAGAGTACACCTACTCTTTGACCCCGATAACGCTTATCAATGTGTAAATTCCACGAAACTTGCACTTTGTTTGTCCACAAGAGTTTCCTTTGATAAAGGTTAGTTACATAATAAAACGAACAATTATTGTTTAATTTAAATCGTAATAAATTCCTTAAAATAAAATACATTCACACGATAAGTTCTTTGGTATACACAAATACAATTTATTACAACGCCATCTATTGAGGAAACTTAAGACTGCGACAGATTACTCATGGTGCGGTCATAATTCCGTCACGGCTTCACCGTTCAGATTCATGATTTCTATGGCATGCTCCGATGGCGGTCGCCAGCATGGTATTTCGGCATAAAGTGGTTCAGAAGTTGTTGTATCAATAACATCAAGCTTTGCTTCACATTTCAATGATTCCAATGTTGAGTCTCGGACATGTTGTAAATGATGTAGTTCCTCACAGTCACTCATAGATGGCGCAAAAGAACAACGAGCTTCCATCGGGACGAAATCATGACTTCTCCGTGGCAGATGATCATAATGACATTCCAAGATGCCTACGAAATTATAAATAAATCATTAAAAAATAATTTAGTTATTATCAATTGTGATATGTTTATAAATACTTTGTAATACCTCTGAAATTTTCCAACATAATTGGCGAAATAGTTTGAACAACGACGGGTCTCATAAATTGTTTTAGATTCCGGTCCAATGTAGATATAGGCTGGTAATGACATTTGTCAGACATAGGCGGTTCTGGAAATTAAAAGCAAAAAATTCGATTTATGGCCCATGAGGGGATCGAACCCGCGACCTTCGCGTTATTAGCACGACGCTCTAACCAACTGAGCTAATGGGCCGATGTCGGTGTTGTCGAAATTAATATAAACTACATTTTTAATTTATTAGATTTAAAAAATTTGCCGTGAGGTCATAAAAACCAATAATAATAATTTATGTCTGAAAAACCAATGATTTATGTATCGAAATAAGATGACAAGAAACGTAACTCAAGCAAAAAATGACCCCACCAAAACTCTGTGCAAGGGGGCGGGCCATAAAAGTCTGTACACTGTGCAGCTTGTTCATTCATCAATTCATAAAAAAATAATCTGAACGTCGAAAATCTCGATCTAGAAATTTAATATTTAGGGTTTAGACACTTACTTTTATGAAATAAAGTTGATTTTGAACGTTCATTAATTTTTGTTGCGTGTATGAGTGTTACGTGTGCATGTTCATATTCAAGAGTTATCGTTCTAGTTATCTTATTTCGATGGATTTATGCATAGAATTAATGCTGGCTGGGTCCAATCAAATTAGTGAACGAATGTAAAATCACCTTAGTAATAATAATTAACCAGTAACTGGGGCCCTAACGCACCGGTGGCTTGAGTTCTGGCTCCTGGGGCCTCGCCATCGGAGGATGACGTTTTTAAATTTCTATTCTTTTTTAAATTTTATATATTTAAATGTAAAGCAAATCTTTTTGTACGAGTTCTGTACTTTACCAGTAAAAACACATTGAAAATAAAAACATAACGTACCCGGTAAAGGAGTATGGAATATGCTTCGAACATAAGGAGGCGGCGCGTCATTGCCATCTATCATGACTTGCATGCGAATGTCATTTATTTTCCTAACATCTTCATATCGCGGCCTTCTGCATCGTTCAATCATGACTATCACCACAGCCACAGTAATCACGGCCATCATCACCCCACCAGCTATGCTTATCACCGATACGAGATCGATTGAAGACCTCCCCGTCTCTTTTTCCCCCATCACTGCAGTAATATGCTCAGGTTCTGTCAAAATATGAAACGTTTCTTCAGCCGTTGGATCTTCTGTGGTTACTTTGTAATTTGTTAGCGTTTTAGTACGGTTAGAATTTTTTTCAACCACTACTTTTATTGCAGGTTTTGTAGTAATTTTAGCATTATTTTTGTGTTCCGTTAGAAGCTTATGTGGGGGTTTATTGATCGCCGGAGTAGTGCTAGCAATCGTTGAATTGGTTAATAATAACTTTTTGTCAGTCGTCTGCTTTACTGCTGAGATAACTGTTGAGTAGTTCGCTATTGGTTTTGTTTGAATGTAAGATTTTTCCGTCATGCTATTAGTTTTGTTAAATTCAATCTTTAAAGACGTATCCCTCAAGGTAACTGGTTGAATGGGCAATTCTTTTATTAATAGCTCATCTAATGTTGTATGTTTAGTGGTTGCAATAGATGCTGTTACTGTAACTGTAGCAGGTGTTGTAAATGCCTGAGTTGACATTGGTTTAGTATATCCTTTAGTTGTTTTGTTATAAGTTTTAATAGTTATATTACTATTTTGTGCTACAAATGACGCGGTGGTCAAAGCAATCTTTTTGAACGTCGCATAAGATACTGACGTTGGTATAATAGATACTATTATAGTCTTCGGCGTAGTATTTGATGTAAAGTCTTTGTTAGTCGCAACCCGATGTTTTGACACGTCATGGGTTATCTTTTTTGCCTCTATTGGTTCACCTTTTTGTGCTGGTTTGATCCAAATTTCTTTAGGCTTAAACTTTGTTGTTGTTGAAATTCTTAATGTGGTTTCTGGTTTTTTTGTCATCTCTGTTTTTGTTATTTCTTTTATCGTAGCCGGGACAATAGTAGTTTCTTTGTGAGTTCTAATGGTCACAGATTTAGTTGTTTCGTTGTTAATAATAGACAGTTCTGTAGTAGAACCTAATTTTGCCGTGGTAAATGTTATTGTAGGGATAGTTGTTACTATTTCTTTTTCAGTTATCTTTGGTTCAGTTGTTGTTGATTTTACAGGTATAGGCAAAACTATCTCTTTTTCAATCTCTTTAAAGGTAGTTGCAGGTGTGGTAGTTTCTTTAACTTCTTTTGTTGTTTTTAAAGTTGTGGAGGTTGTTACTTCTGTTCCTTTCATAAAGTTTTTCGAAGCGATAGTAGGTATTATCTTTAATTCTTCACTAGGAGTTGTAGATAAACCGGTTTCGGTTTTATTATTAAGTGCATTTGTCTGCATACTTAAAGTCACAACCTCATCAAAGGCTTTTGTAGTCGATGTCAATAAAATATTTTTATATGGTTCCATTGTTGTTTGAAAACCTGTTCTAGGATGTACTGAGGTAGTCTGTATAGGTTCAGAGGTCGTTATATTAGTCATCGGAAAAGTCATTTTTGTAGAAGCTACGGTTGGTGTTATAGTACTAGTGGTTGTTGAAGTTAAAGCAGAAGATGTGACAGCAATAGTCGATGTAACTATGGATTTTGTTTCAGCTGTTGTACTAACAGTTGTAACAGAGGGTGTAGGCAAGGAAGAGGTTTTAGTGCTCGTATGAGTAATTAGTGGCTCTTCTACTGAAGTTGCAGCAGTTGTTGTTGTCATGCGGAGTTCGCAACTGAAACATGGTGAAAAGAGCGTTACTAACAATAGTTTACGCCACGAAAAGGCATCGTGTCGTCAACTGAAGTCTTTCTGCGGTAAAGTTGAGTGCAGACTAAAGCATTATTAAACATTAGGTATTGATTATAATTATACTTTGGTGATCAGTTTATAACAGTGTAATTAGTATTATAGCAATAATAATAGGCCTAATAATGACAATAAGTTTATTGAACTAAAGTGGCCACCCACCTCTCACCTTGCCATCCGTGCTGGCAGTGGCACTCGCCCGTTATGGGTGAGCAGTCTCCTTGTTGACATCGTGCACATTCGTTCACGCAGTTAGGTCCCCATCTGTTCGGTGGACAGTCTGAAACGACATTTTATAAGGTGGTAGGTCCCTCGTATGCGAGAGGCCGGCTGGGTAACTACCACCTATTGTCTTTTTCTATGCTTTGTCTATTTCTACCGTCAAGCAGCTGTGTGTAAACTGTTATGTTCCGGTTTGAGTAGCATTTAAGCCATTGTATTACTGGGCATTATGAGACTTAACACCTTATGTCTCAGGGTGACGAGTGTAGTCCAGTGCCACGCAGTGCTTTGTAATTCAAAGTTCTGTGTGGTGTTGCTTCTGTTTATGCGCAGGCGTGACCCTTACCATGACCCGCTCGTCTCGTCATTCAAGCTAATAAAAAATGCCTCTAATTTTAATGCATTACTTATTATTATTTTTTCAGTAAAATATTTAAGGGATAATAATTTAAAAATATTTTATCCCTAACGATAAATATAATGTACCCTCAGAACATCTCGGTCCAGTCTTCCCGTTGGGACATATGGGTACGCATGACACGTCCTTCATTTTGTATCCTGGACAGCAAACCGCCACCTCTGCTGTGCGCTCCTCTGTCTGAAAACATTCGAATAATTACATAGTAATATATAAATATAAGCAGCAAGCAGTGATAGCTCAGTGGCGAGTGGTACGGACTGTCGAGACTAAAGTCGCAGGTTCGAAACCAGCCTCAAGAGCATACACCTCTGACTTTTCTAAGTTATGTGCGTATTAATTATTAATTATCGCTTGCTTTAACGGTGAAGGTAACACCGTGAGGAAACCTGCATACCTGAGAAGTTCTTCATTAGAATTTCGAAGGTACGTGAAGTCTGCCAACCCGCATTAGGCCAGCGTGGTGGACTAATGCCTAACCCCTCTCATTCAGTAGCGGAGGCCCGTGCCCAGCAGTGGGACGTGTATAATACAGGGCTAGTATTATTATTATAATATATAAATATATAGTGATAATTTTGTATTTGCCGTCTTATATTTATTCTGAGGAGCTAGCACGAATAACTTGCGAGAACGTATTCGTATCGAAATGTCAAAAAATTGTTTGAACCTTCATACAAATACTAGCGTTCTCGATTCGAATACTTATTCGTAAGTTGTTCGTGCTCGCCCCCCTGATAAACAACATTTACTCAGAGATTGTAAATCGGCGCTTAATTGAATATAAATATAGATAGCCAAATAGGTATAAAGGATACGAAAGGTATTTTACATAGATGAAGCAATTATGCAAAATGGTCGAAGAACATGACTGTCGGTAATTTGATTACAAACGGTTTCTAAGAATGTAGATAATACACTTCACTGCCGGCCCTCTTACAAACGGTCTAGTTTTTCTCGAGGATTGTTCATTTTAAAACAATTTGAAGGATCGGTATGTGTTATAAATTATAAACATTTATGTCTTTAAAAAATGAATAGTATTTGATTCTAAAACATTTGATTAACCTCGGAATTGAACTTGTGTACGATTTGGTGATGGGTTTGTTAAATTGTAAGACGGAACGACAGTAATGTGTTTACTTCTGCCAACCTCTTTGGGGATACAATGATGGCTTCATTGCCCTTTAAAACAGTCCTAACACGCTGGTGCTTGGCAGCAGAAAGAGATAAGCAGTGGCCCAACCCAGAACACCTCTCGTATATGAAGTACCTACCACCTACGACTGTATCCTGGTATCTAATGAAATTACCGGGAATTATGAGACAACATATAGTTGACTGGTAGAGAATGCCTCTGGCATTAAGTCCACCTGTACATATATTATGTATAAAGTGTGTAAAATAAATAAAATAAAAACATATCTCGTGGCGACGAGTGCAGTGCAGTGCCTTGTAGTACTTTATAATTTAAAGTGCTGGGTGGTTTTGCTAGTGATTATGGACGATCGTGGCGGTTATCGATAGGCGGGCGACCTGCTCGTCTCGTCATCCAAGCGAAAAGAAACACTGTTAGCTCTATTGTAAATTATTCATATGTCGTGATACCTCAAGTCTGGTGAGGTCTCTCATCTCAGTTTTCCATATGGAGCATCGAGGTGGCACAGAGAAACACCACACGTAAGTGCGAACAGACATCGGTGCTCGGTACTTCACTCTTTTTGTTATGTTGTACCTGAAAATACACACTGTTTTTAAACTAGAACCAATTCAGAATTAAGAAGCAATACTCTATTCTATATCGAATGGTTGAAGACCGAGTGTCAAAATCTTCAAGCCGCCCGAAGGCCTCCAACTTGACTGATCGACTGATGTCAGTTTATAACAGCCGGGATTTATCGTGCCATCCGAAGCACGGAGATTCTTAGTTGAAATACAATTAAAGCCGTTAAAGCCAAAAGCCGTCACCCATCCATAGATCGACCGCGCCAAGGGTTGCTTAACTCGCTCTGCCCCTTCGGAGACTACATGCGTAAGTGCATATGTATGTCTTATTACACACTTTTTTAGCATTTGAAATAAATAAAAAATGAAAAATAAAATGGGCTGCCTCGGTGGCGCAGTTGTAATGCGTATGCGTTACGATTGAGGCTAACGCTGAGGTCTCGGGTTCGATCCCCGGGTCGGGTAAAGTGGTATTGGGTTTTTCTATTACGAAATGCTCAGTATCAGCCCGGAGTCTGGAATTTGTGCCCGGTATGGCGATAGGCTCGCCCCCTATCACATTGTGGGACGGAGATACGCTCGGCGAAATGTGGGTGTACTGGTTACACCTCTGCCTACCCCTTCGGGGATTACAGGCGCGAGTGCGTATGTATGTATGAAAAATAAACAATACCTAGTTTAAAATATTTTATTGTAAAAAAAAGCGTGGGGGCATGGTATTAATAGTTAGAAATATTTTATTGACAGATATGAGTAGAAGGATTATCATTTTGATAATATTTTAAAAAGCACCCCACAATAATATATTTTAAACTATTATTTATTTTTCATTTTTAGCTGGATTTTCTATAAAAGCGTGTTTTTTAGTTTATTTAAATTATTATTTATTTTCAATGATTTTCAATAAATATGAAATTATTTAATTTATTTTTTTGAATTGTCATCGGTCCCTGATAAGTATGCCAAATTTCGAGTTAATCCGACGTTTTGAAGAGGGTCAAAATCATGTTCAAAGTTTTCATTACATACTTACATAAATACGTATGAAGCTAATAAAAACGTGTTAAAAATAGCACTCACTTCTGTTTTACCATGCACACATTAGGCCCGTTGAGAGTAGTCACTTGAATTACCATCGCAGCTATTACCATGACCACCGCACACCACCACTTTGTTCCCAAAGTCCTCAAGTTCACTAACACCATCGTTTTTGGTTCAGCACTGTTCATTCCGGTCCGTTGTAGCGTTTGAATTTACCACTTTCTTTGTAAGTCATTTTTAGGTTCTTGGCGAATTTCTCATACTATTGGTACCTTTAAAGGAGAAGAATAATATAAATATAATAATGAAATGTGTATAAAATTTAATTTCATACAACTCGCATAATGAATTTCAAACAGTTTTTTAACAAATTCTTACGAACCATACGAATATTAAATATATAGAGAACTCAGAAAACGAATCAAGGTCAAGCTTCCCAGTTAATCCCATTAAATCAAAACTAAAAATTCCAAATCCATTTATTCTTCTTTAAATCATAACTTATGATTATTATACATATCAAACATTGTCACTATTACTAAGTCAGAAGCAATGAAGTAATTTCTAAACTCCTGACTCTGAAGCAATGTTCTTTTTCTTTTTTTTATAGTATATGCCGGCAAACGAGCAAGTGGGTCACCTGATGGTAAGCGATCTCCACCGCCCATGTACGCCCACAATACAAAAGAATTATGGGCGCGTTGCCCACCTTAAAGGAAAGGGATAATAAGGGATTGGGAAGGGGAGGGGGATTTGGGCCTCCGGATATCTCACTCACCGTTCGAAACGCAGCAGCAAGCTGCTACTTTACGCCGGTTTTCTGCGAGACAGTGGTAACGACCCGGACGAGCCGGCCCATTCATGCTGTAGACAAAATTGTCTACAGCGTGGCTCTACTACTCGTAAAACTCACTGTTCAAATAGTATCCTCAATAGGGTCAATTAACTCACCCGGGATAGGGAAGCCCTGAGGGGCTTATATGTATTAATTGTCCTAACCAATGTGTGAGTAGATTCGTAAAGCCCCATGACAGATTGCCTTGACGATACAGACGAAACTATGACAGAAAACTGTCGTATACGAGAACTTTTATGAGTGGTAGAGCCACGCTGTAGACACTTTTGTCTATAGCATGAATGGGCCGGCTCGCCCGGGTCATTACCACTGTCTAACAGAAAACCGGCGTAAAGTAGCAGCTTGCTGCTGCGTTTCGTACGCTGAGTGAGATATATGGAGGCCCAAATCCCCCTCCCCTTCCCAATCCCTTAATTATCCCTTTCCTTTAAGGTCAGCAACGCACCCATAATTATTTTAGTATTGTACATGTACATGGGCGGTGGAGATCATTTACCATCAGGTGACCCACTTGCTCGTTTGCCGGCCTATGCAATAAAAAAAAGCCTCCCCAAGTAAGCACCAACCATCCCGGTCTTGAGCAGCTCTCATCCACCCGCTACCCGCCAGAGAGGCCTAACCACACTTTATTAAGATTGACCGACATTAGACTCAATGGTTTAAGTACAGTCCAATCAAAGAATTGCAAAACAGTGTGTGGGTGTAATCTTCTAATATATAAAATCCTCGTTTCACAATGTTCGTTCCCATACTCCTCCGAAACGGCTCGACCGATTTTTATGAAATTTTATATGCATATTCAGTATGTTTGAGAATCGGCCACTATCTATTTTTCATCCCCCTAAATGTTAAGTTTTTAGTAATTTTTTTTGTTTTTATTTTTTTATGATACTGCATAAAAAAATACATACAACCCTAAATTTTCACCCTTCTACCATCAACCCCTATTTTTTAATAGTCATTTTAGTATTTTTGTCAAGCGCGTTTCTCACCGGGGGCACCCACTAGGCTACTTTAATCCTGGAAATAGGCATCCTCGCGGGCTGAGCCGCGGGCACCAGCTAGTAGTATCATAATATAGCTTTCAAATGCTAAGTGTTCACGATATCTTCAGCGTGTGCGCACCAATTGGGTGGGCAGGATGTGATGATTGCCTCGCAATAATTTTATCTACTCTGCCATCGACCTCTGCATTGCGTCGCTTGTTACTATTATCGTGAACAGTAAGGTTTTATTATTCTTTTGATGCAGATTTTTTTGCCATACGGTAGCCTAGCGGGGATGCAATGGGCAACCAAGAGGTCGTGGGTTCGACCCCAGAGCACACACTTTAGACTTTTCGAACTTTTTGTTTATTTTATGTTAAGTGACGAAACGAACAGATCACTCGCCTGTAAGCGCTATGTCTGTCCATGAACTGGAACAAAACCACACAGAACCTTAATTAAATAGCATGGTATGGCAATTGTCTGCGCTCGTCACATAGACACATTAGAAAATTATGTATCTATGCCCAGAGGCATATGATGTTAAGTCTCATAATACTTTCACTGGCTTCAATGTCCTTCAAACCGAAACACAACACTGCTACATGACGGCAGTAATAGACAAAGCGGTGGTGTATTAGAGTTACCATCAGGCGAGCGATATAATCGTATCGTCAATCAAGCTAATAAAACTAAAATCTGTACATACCACTAAAATGTATAAAGTACTAGCTTTTGCTCGCGGCTCCGCCCGCATGAACAGACTCATCGAAATAAAAAGTAGCCTGTAACCGTCTCCAGGGTCCCATCTACAACTACATCAAAATTCATATAAAATCGTTTCAGTGATTTAGGCGTGAAAGCGTAACAAACAAATAGATTTTTTTTCTCATTAAAAGTATCCTATGTTACTTCTTATACCTCCAAGAATTTGTACAAAGTTTCATGATGATCGGTTAAGTAGTTTTCGCGTGAAAGCGTAACAAACAAACTTACATTCACATTTATAATATTAGTATGATAATATTTTTTTTATCCTTTCTCTAAGCTCGACGTTACCATATCAGATCAGACGCAATTGGTGCCTCTCAGAATCTCATGAATCTCTTAACATTCATTGTTTATATTTATCAATCAGACGTAACCCCGACCATCTATAATATTTTGTCAGGCCCCATTTGTCGTAACTAGGCCTGATGAACCCCTCCGACCCAACTAGCTGTTTCCGTCGCTCTAATACATTCAAAACCATTCACATTCAACCCATTATAATACTAAAGAGTGGGATTTTACGTGGTGGCATGCCCCACGTATGCGAGAGGCCGGCTGGGTTGGTACCACCGCTTTGTCTATTTCAGCCGCCAAGCAACAGTGTGTAAGCACTGTTGTGTTCCGGTTTGAAGGACATTGAAGCCGGTGAAATTACTGGGCATTATGAGACTTAATACCGTATGTGTCGGGGTGACGAGCGCAGTCCAGCGTGATGCAGTGCTTTGTTATTTAAAGCTCTGTGTGGCGTTGCTTCTGTTTATGAGCAGGCGTGGCGCTTACCATCAGGCGAACGTCCTGCGGGTCTCGTCATTAAATCTAAAAAAAATAAAAAAAAATCGGTTGGTTACTAAATAAATAAATATACCCAACAGTCACACACATAGTCCTGACCCCACACTAGGTTAACCTGTATCGTGGTTATCAGAAACTACGAGGGACTTGCGGTCCCACAACACCCAGACCCGAAACCAATATATTTTGTGGATCACACAAACATTTGTCTTGGTGCGGGAATCGGACCCACGGCCTCTCGCTTCGCAGCCGGCTACTCGCCCACTGCGCTACTGAGCTGCATTAGGAGTTCATATATTGTCAAGAAGACGAAAGTGGTAAATAGTAAACCTGTAGATATAAATGTTAACAGCATGATTAGGTGAGCCAGCGGCTTAGGATATGCAACACGACATATCTCGCGTGCGAGAATAATAACTGCCTCGTTGGCGCAGTTACGACGGAGGCTGACGCTGAGGTCTCGGGTTCGATTTCCGGGTCGGGTAAAGTGATATTGGGTTTTTAAATTACGAAATGCTCAGTATAAGCCGGAGTCTGGAATTTGTGCCCGGTGTGGCGATAGGCTCGCCCCCTATCACATCAAGGGACGGAGATACACTCGGCGAAAATTAGATGTACTGGTTACACCTTTGTCCACCCCTTCGAGGATTACAGGCGTGAGTGCGTATACGAGAGATAACTACCTACAACAAATATTTCGAGTAAAAATGTCAACATTCGATCAAATCACGTTGTCATGTTAGGGTTCGTAGACAAAATACTACAGTGAAGTTGAAAGTACAATTTTCTCTACTTTTGACATAACAAGTCGAGTATTCTATACAATTAAATTCGATAGTCATATAGAGATAGCCAAACAAAACTGGATTTTTCACGACAAACCGGGTCGACCAAATCATCTCGTGTTGCATATCGTCGCTTAGTTAACATACACCGCGTAAGTTAAATTGGCTTAGTTTTCAGGAGAGACAAAATCTAAATATATTTATGAACATGTGTAACTAATGAGTTGCGCCGTGACAGATCCCTTTGATTTTCGAGATACGCGGTACTGTTAGCTAAGTGACGATATGCTAAGCCCCCAATTAGGAGTGTACTTAGAATGTGAAATCATTGAGGCCTAGAGTTCGTTATTCATGTTGGTAAATTTTAAAAGTGAAAACTTTTTTTGGCGTGTTGAGCACTTTTTGGATGAACATAAATCATGGAACTCGCGTCATCGTCGCCGAACGCTTTCCATGAGTTATATGTATACTGTGTATATATGTACATAGATATACCTCCGTGCGTTATTAGTATACATTATATATAAAAAAAAGAGTATACCTCTCTACATATATAATAAATTGGTCATTAACATTGGTCATTGACTGCCTCGGTGGCGCAGTTGTAATGCGTACGCGTTACGATTGAGGTTAACGCTGAGGTCTCGGGTTCGATCCCCGGGTCGGGTAAAGTGGTATTGGGTTTTTCTATTACGAATTGCTCAGTATCAGCCCGGAGTCTGGAATTTGTGCGATAGGCTCGCCCCGTATCACATAAGGGACGGAAATATGCTCGGCGAAATGTGGGTGTACTGGTTACACCTCTGCCTACCCCTTCGGGGATTACAGGCGTGAGTGCGTATGTATGGTCATTAACACTTCTTTACAAACCAAAAATAATTCAAAAATAATAATGTAATAGAGAGACGATACAATTCACAAGTTACTTAGTTTTCACTTCTATCGGCAGTCCCCAAAGACTGCCCCGCATGTTTTTTTTCGAAACACAAATTGTTTGCCCAGAGGGCCAATTCTGCTATTTTAACTGACACTGCGAATGAATTTTAACCGAACTGAGATTACATTTTGAATTAATTAAAAATATGGCATTCTGCTCCTTTAAAAATTCGATATCATCTCAGTTAAATTGCATATAAACTGTCAATTCGATCAACTTTCAATGTCTTTCTTTTGTTGAAAATATGGCTTCGCATTATTATGCATTTGGCCAATGACAAGTATTTTACCGAATTTTACGTATCAGCTGCCATAGACTAAATTCTAGAAATTAAAAATGACCTAAGCGACAAAATTAATGTTACCAACTCACAATAAAATACCCACAATATGACTAATTTCAGTGATTAAAAAATTACGTAACTGGAGGTTATGATTTTTTAATTAATTGATTTGACTAATTCCATGTATTTTATTTATTTCATTAATTTATCTATTCCATGGCATAACTGAAGGAAAACGGCACAACAGCACCACTCAGGCAGTCCTTTCCGGAAATAACCACAATCGCGATTATTTTATTGAAATTTGAAATTCTACCGAATTGCGGTTTTTTTATTTTGCAACACTGCTGAGGACATATCTATACTAAATAAAAATTGTGCGAGAGTTTTGGCGGGAATTTTGACAGTGCGATTGCTCTCATAATTTAATTTACACTAATATTCTAGAGAGGAAAGATTTTTTTGTATTTCTGTATGTAACAAATAAACTTAAAAACTACTGGGCCGATTTCAAAAATAATTTGGCCGTTAGAAAGCTACATTATCACTGAGTAACATAGGCTGTAAACTCATTTCTAATACTTTACTGGAATAACGAGCACACAAAGTCGCACAATTTTGACTACTTTTAGTTGCTTGCAGTAAAAGAGAATAAAGTTAACTGAATTTGTCTGCAGTTAACTCACAGTCACTTCACCTCAGTGTTGCCAAGTCAGATTTTTGAAAATACCGTGTTGTCCACATTAAAATACGGCATTAAATTTAAATTATTAATTTATTAAATAAAATATAAATTTATTTTAAACTTTATATCCTAAACTAACTTAACATTTTATTTGTATATATCGATCGCTGCAGAAATGGATGGCTGCGATGATGATGATATCGGTTTATTTTTTTTAATGTGTTTAATCAAAGAGTTTTATGTATACTACTAGACAAGCTGCGCGGTACATAGAAATAGTAGTATAGTAAATTAGTTGTATTACTAAGTTGCAGTCAATTGACCGTAACTCAATATTATCATCTCGCTTACTCTCAACTAGAACCCCTATTGCGCTCCCTGTTTGTGAACTGTCAAACTCCCGCGTTATGTGACGCAGTTTTACTTCTAAATAACCTGTCTAGTAGTATACAATAATAATACGAAATTTTTACTGTAAAAAAATACTGTGTCTCCATATAAGGTATTTATAAAAATACCGTGTCCAGTAGATGGCATGAAAATACGGCAGATCTGCTGTAATTACAGTGCACTTGGCAACACTGCTTCACCTTCAGTCACATTTCGTTCTCAATATTTTGACGTTTGTCTGTAGACGAAATGCATTTTATATAGTTAAGTGTCTCACAATGGACACTGGCGAAATCACCAATCTACGGTGGAGCCAAACACAATCAAAAGAAGAAGAAGATAGTTAAGTGTCAAAATTGTTACCAGAATGCCGTTTTGGTTCAGTCAACTTGTATTCTACTTTCGATATCATTGCGTTCTAAGTTCTTGAATATTGGTTTAGCAGAATACCATTTGCAATTTTCTTGTCGCTGAGATTAGATCGGAATGATATTTTGAACAATTAAAATTACGAGAATTGGCCCTCAGGAATTTGAGTCCAGTGATAGGCACTGCACTTAGGTATCATATTATATCACTAATTTGTACCTTTGCATAGAAATTCTGCACGCAAATAACAAAAGTTTCACCATTTTTGAAACTTTAAAATCTATAGCTATTAGACAAATAGTTAATGTTATACTAACAACTTTGTTAACAGAGGATGTGGTCTATTTAGATATGCAATCTATTGCGTAGTTAAATAATTACTCTATTGTAACATCATAGTTTTATATAAATGTTTCACATCATTAGTTTTACATACATACGCACTCGTGCCTGTAATCCCCGAAGAGGTAGGCAGAGGTGTAACCAGAGCACCCACATTTCGCCGAACGTATCTCCGTCCCTTATGTGATAGGGGGCGAGCCTATCGCCATACCGGGCACAAATTTCCAGACTCCGGGCTGATACTGAGTATTTCGTAATAGAAAAACCCAATACCACTTTACCCGACGCGGGGATCGAACCCTAGACCTCAGCGTTGGCCTCAATCGTACCGCGTACGCATTACAACTGCGCCACTGAGGCATTTATTAGTTATCATTAGTTTTATCACGAAATATGTAAAACAACACCGTCGTAAATAAGCAGTTTGCTGATATATTTCTTAAGGTGAGTAAGATATCCGGAGGCCCAAATCCAACTTACCAATTCCTTAATTATCTCTTTCCCTAAGGTCAGCAACGTGTACATGATTCTTCTGGTATTGTAATCGGTCATGGGCGATATTACCATGAAATTTGTTACTTTTAAACTATTGATATCTTGATATATAAATCACTGGCTCGGTGGCGCAGTTGTAATATGTACGCGGTTCGACTCCTGTCCTGAGGTCTCGGGTTAGGTCTCCGGGTCGGGTAAAGTGTTATCGGGTTTTTCTATCATTGTTTTTTTTCTATCCGGAGGCCCAAATTCCCCTCTCCTTCCCAATCCCTTACTTATCCCTTTCCTTTAAGGTCGGCAACGCGTCCATGATTATTTTAGTATTGTGGGCGTACATGGGCGGTGGAGATCACTTACCATCAGGTGACCCACTTGCTCGTTGGCCGGCGTATACTATAAAAAAAAAATGCTTAGTATCAACCCGGAGTCAATTATCACATCATGGGATGGAAATAAGCTCGACGAAATGTGGTACTGGTTACACCTCTACCTACCCCTTTGGAGAGTACAGACTTGAGTGCATATGTATAATATATATGTATGTTTTATAATCGTATGCTAGATCATCATTTAAATGTAGTTTTAATCTGCTGATAATCCATTAACATCAAGCGCCGTTCGAAAAATTAACTAAGGCTGATAAATTACTCACAGTTAACAAACAATTAAAACGACGTAAACACGCATACGCTATTTGGAGCACAATGCAAACGTGGCATTTAATGGAAGATTAATTGGTTTAATGAGTATAACATGCCCGTCCGTTTCGTAATAACAAAAGTTAATATAACTCGTTACAATCTATTAAGGAATTGAAAATGTGAAGTAAGCCAATAGTATACCATTATTAAAATTTGGTGTTAATAGTGTAAATGTTAACTAAATTAGTTTTTTTTTATTGCATAGGCCGACAAACGAGCAAGTGGATCACCTGATGGTAAGTGATCAACACCGCCCATGTACGCCCACAATACCAAAAGAGTCATGGGCGCGTTGTCGACCTTAAAGGAAAGGGATAATTAAGGGATTGGGAAGGGGAGGGGATTTGGGCCTCCGGATATCTCACTCACCGTACGAAGCTACTTTACGCCGGTTTTCTGTGAGACAGTGGCAACGACCCGGACGAGCCGGTCCATTCATGCTGTAGACAAAAGTGTCTACAGCATGGCTCTACTACTCATAATAGTACTCTAGTTTCAAATTATGTTTATAATGAATTTAATAAGGTTTAAATATTGATTTAGGATTCATTAGTACATCGTGCAGTACGTTGTTGACATTTATTTTATTTCGATGGTTAACATGGCGTGACAGCAAAAGCAATTGTATTCTAAAAGCCGTTTTTTATAGTTGCGTTAATCTATGGTGTATTTTTGGGGCGCAAATAAACTTGGTAATCGCTAATTCATTTAAAATGGGATTTGAATGTATTTTAAACGTATTTATTAACTCGTTTTCTTGTTTGTCTGTTCTGTTAAAATGTTGCAGATTTTAAACTAACTTCCCGATGGGCTTTTGTGTTGATTTTACTTTTAAATATTATAACTGGCAATGCTATACTGAAACCATCGAATGAATGTGATAATAGAACTCAAAACGCTGGGACTAACTGAAGATTTTCATCACGAGTATATTCAAGAGAATGCTATAAGGTAGTTGACTAAATTTTTTTATTATTTAAATCAATAAGTTACGTTACTTAATCCATTGCAGAAAGAATTTTATAAATCGGACCAAAAATAAATAAGTTAGAAGCCATTCAAATCCTGTAGAAGGGGTAATTGTCAAATGACAGACGACGCAAACCTTGACGTCACTGTGTAAAATGTTCATTATGGTGCACGCGTGCAAGCGAGATAATGAGATATCCCTACTACGCACCCACTTTTCCTCATGCCAACCTTTAAAATCATAACTGAGGACACATTTCTGAACCAATTTTGATTGTGTTTTAATAAAAGGGTTTCTTTGCTTATCATTTTCTGTTGCTTATAAAATAATGTATAAAATTCAATAAGGAAACTACCCAGTTATCATAATTATATAAGTGGGCTGAAATGTTGACTTTTTCTTACACACTCTCGACATAAAGATATAGTAGGGGAGGAAAAATAAAAAAAAAACAACACACACTGATAAAAAGACACAGTACAATGTACTAGGAGATCATAAATATAGTAGAGTACTACAATCACACAATAGTAGTACAGCACACGCCGACAACGAACACAATTGGGAACAACGTACTGAGTTCCGGTGCAGAGTATGTGATTCTAACTGATAAATATTTGATAACCAAACGTGGGTTCTAAGATAGTTCTTTTTATTAGAGTTGATTTTCTGTATTTTGAATGTATATTTCATTAAAAGTGGACTTAAACGGGAAATAAATTTTTCAAACTGTTTTTTTGTGTACCTTGTAGTAGATTGCATAGATTATGATTCAAAATAATAGTATTCCAATCTAATTAAGCAGATGTATGGTTGAGCCGATCAATCAAATATTATCATTGATTTAGTTCAGTACAAAAACGAAGACAATACAGGGTTTTTTTTAGTTAAAATCATTATTTAAATGATGATTTTTTTAAATTGAAATATAAAGAAATCAGTATTACTAACTACCAGTTCCATTATTTAATATCGGTATAAATCTGGATCGCTAAATTAATGTACCCGCTAAAGCCAAAACAAATCAAAACTATGTTTAATAATACTAGCCCTGTATTATACACGTCCCACTACTGGGCATGGACCTCCTCTACTAAATGAGAGGGATTAGGCATTAGTCCACCACGCTGGCCTAATGCGGGTTGGCAGACTTCACATACCTTCGAAATTCTAATGAAGAACTTCTCAGGTATGCAGGTTTCCTCACGATGTTACCTTCACCGTTTCAGCAAGCGATAATTAACAATTAATACACACATAACTTAGAAAAGTCAGAGGTGTATGCTCTTGAGGCTGGTCGAACCTGCCACTTTAATCTCGACAGTCCGTGCCACTCGTCAATGAGCTATCACTGCTTGATTGAAACTATGTATGCAGTAGCCTAAAAAAGATAATTCGAAACATAACTCGCAGTACATCGATATGGTGGATCTCGCATTTACCAAGGGCTATGTTATTAACGATGTGGATACTTTAACCGTCCTTTTCTCCGAGAAGCTTTTAACGAACATTCAAGTGAATTTACATCGTTTCAATTCAATCAAGTTCTTTTATGAACGAATCATCGCCACTTTATTCATTCTTTTGCTCCAGCGATTGACCTTTAGCACTGTATTTCATAAGTAATTTAGTTAGATCTCGAGTCTCGCCACTTATTTTAATATACGCACTCACGTCTGTAATCCCCGAAGGGGTAGGCAGAGGTAACCAGTACACCCACATGTCGCCGAGCGTATCTTCGTCCCTTAAGTGATAGGGGGCGAGCCTATCACCATACCGGGCACAAATTCCAAACTCCGGGCTGATACTGAGCATTTCGTAATAGAAAAACCCAATACCACTTTACCCGACCCGGGGATCGAACCCGAGACCTCAGCGTCGGCCTCAATCGTAACGTGTACGCATTCCAACTGCACCACCGAGGCAGTCAACTATTATCAATAGTTTTTATTAATTAATAGAATATTAAGGTTTTATAATTGTTTTAGTTCACCTGATGGTAAGTAACCACCTCCAATGAATGCCCCTAACGTCAAAGAAATCGTGGGTGCGACCTTCAATGAAATTAGAATACAAATATGAAACTCAAACCATTCTGTTCTCGTTCCTCTGGTTTCTGCATAGCTTTGTACACACATCTGTTGTTATGAAATAATATTTAACAATAAGTGTGACATCATAATTGAAGTACCATCACGTCATAAAATAAATGTATCAGATAAACTCAGCGGACATCAGACATGGCGTTGGATGCACTTAAAAGTTAATTTAATTGAATGACGCTTTACTCAACTTGGGGTTTATTAACTTAATTTGATGATTGGTTAAGCGTACTCTTTACAGTACGGAGGGATTGGGTTTCAAAAGTGATGTTAATTTGAAAATGAGGGGACTGGAGGTCAAGTAACTTGGTTTTGGACTTTGATAACGCCTTTTGGAAACTTATAACTTAATTTTGCGCCTACTGGAGTGATGGTAAGTGGCCACATAATAACTATGTTCAGTTCAAATGTAAGATGATTCGAGGCTTAGCAACTCATCTGACAAATCCATTCTGTAGGCCAATTCTCGTAATTTTAAATGTTCAAAATATCATTCCGATCTAGTCTCAGCGTCAAGAAAGTTGCAAATGGCATTATTTTAAACCAATAATCAACGTCAAATGTGAACATAGATCGTAATGAGATTGAAGTTAGAATAAAAGTTGACTGAAGCCAAAACGGTATAATGCTACTGCTAATTCTAGGTGCATTTAACGTTGATTATTGGTTTAAGAGAATGCCATTTGCAACTTTCTTGACGCTGAGACTAGATCGGAATGTGGAAATTACTATAATTGGCGTTTGGTCTCGAACAGCATCCGAATTTATATCGATATCTTTTGGATAGCCTTCTAGTTACACAAGAGCCAGAGGGGCTAGCACGGAAAACTATCGAAATCGTAATGTAAAGGTATCGAGGGCTCGATAGATAATTCCTTAAATATCATTGGTCTATATTCCATATATATTCGTTTCTTTTACGTACGATAGAGGCGCTGTACTAAAATCTCATAGAAATTGTTGTCGATGACAGCTCGAATAACTTTTCGCAAGTTTCCGTGCTAGCCCCCCAGGTCTTAAGTTGTGTCATTACTAATGATTCTCATTAAAGACTTACGAGTAATGAATGAAAGACTTGATACAACAAAAGAATAGATATAATACGCGTAAAATAACTTGATTGTCACTTCATCCACCCTCGACGCTTCCAGTTACTCTTTAGTCTCTGAAAATAATAGCCGCGACGCCACGCCACTCGTGACTAACTTCAGGCTAGTCAAGTTGAATCAAGCATATTGTTAAATAATATAATAAAGTAAAATAAAGAAAATACATGATTATCGCCACATTAGACACATACCTATCCCCGGGTAAACCATATTTTACGAAATTATAACTCAAGAAAATTACCCGACTTGACGTTTACAGTGTTTAAACTTTGCTTTGCAGTCAACATGCGCTGTCACTATTTTTTTTATCAGCCTAAATGACAAAACGAGTAGGTCGCTCGCCTAATGGTAATCTCCACGGCTGCCCATAAACAGCAAGCAACATCACACATTATTTAGATTATGATTCAGTAATCAGAATTATAAGGTAATAGTAGCATTGAACTGCGTCCGTCACCCTAAAACATGTTATAGTTAAATCTCATAATACTCAGTAATTTCGCTGGCTTCAATGTCCTACAAGCTGAAACACAACAGTGCTTATCTCGCATACCTACCACCACCTACCTATGCCATCGAAGCGATTGAGATAAATAATAATACTCAGGATATACCACTTCCGCTAGTTTATCCAGTTGTTGAATACAAATATTAGCGAAGGTTTTATGTTTCAATATAATATGATAAATTGTACAAAAATATGTGGGATCAGAAAATATTTTTTTTCATAGCATAGGCCGGAAAACGAGCAAGTTGGTCACCTAATGGTAAGTGATCTCCACCGCCCATGTACGCCCACAATACAAAAAGATCATGGGTGCGTTGCCGACCTTAAAGGAAAGGTTAAGGGATTGGGAAGGGTAGGGGGTTTGGGCCTCCGGATATCTCATTCACCGTAATTATAATATTTATATAATATTAACTCACCGTATTTATAACGTATGGGTGATAAATACTACTACTATAAAAAGTACTACTTACTTGCCACCCCTTCTTGATTCAAACAAATTAAGAAAGGATAAAGCTTTTCTTCAGGTATACCAACCAGGCACTCATAAGAAGCAAGTTTGAAGTTTACTTCACTTTAGTTTGATTAACGTCAAATTAATGTATGTACCAATGGCAGTTTTCCCATAACAACTATGTCGGCTACGTATGGCAGGGAAGTTCATGCATATTTTTTGCAAAATGGCATTTAATTATACGCTCATTTGACCTAAGTTAAAAAAAATACTCACTTTTAAAACTCGTGTCATTATTATCACTACACAGTCACTGCACTAAAGTACCAGGCGCGCAGATATCGGGAGAGCTCGACAGTCCACACAAGTAACTCCCTACGGGATTGGGATGCGACTGCCTGACGCGTCACTCTGTACCACTTGAGATAAACAGAACTGGGGTTGTTTTGGCATTGTGTAAAAAAAGTATTCTTGACATTAAATTGCGATTCAATAATCTATAGTATTTTTTTATTTTGTTTAATCAACATATTTTTATAGGTATTCTATGGGAATAAAATTGGTTTTATTAAATTGTCTATTTTCTATGTAAATATTAATAAATAAGATATCTCGGCGGGAAGTGGTACCGACTGTCGAGACAAAAGTCGCAGGTTCGAAACCAGAACTCAGAACATACTCCTCTGACTTGTCTAAGTTACGTGTGTATTAATTGTGAAGTATTACTTGCTTTAACGGCGAAGGAAACATCGTGAACCTGCATACCTAAGAAGTTCTCCATAAGAATTTTTAAGGTATGTGAAGTCTGCCAACCCGCATTAGGCCAGCGTGGTGGACTAAGGCCTAACTCTCTCCCATTCAGTAGAGGCGGCCCGTGCCCAGCAGTGGGACGTATATAATTGTGATTTATTTACAGATGAATTGAAGGAGATATTGTCTGAATGTCTGCACTATTGCGAAATTAATGTGTGATGTATATTTGTTTCATTTTACCATTTAATTGCCCTTTTGGCCTTTATTACTATTATTTTACTATATTCTGTTATCAGTATGTATTTTTGCTGGTTTATTCTTTATTATATTGTCTAATATTGTGTTTATTAATTATAATCGTTATCATAGCTAGTGTTATTTGACTTTAAATGTATATTTTGGAATAATTCTAATATGTATGTAGTAAGTGTAATTGACATGTAAGCCGTTCTTATTACTAAAATAAATAAATAATACAGGACTAGTAAAAAATATGCTATTTACATCACGCCGTGTCTTGTGGCCAAAATCCTTTCTAGTCAGAACTACGTTACCTTTTTTCCTAACGCTACCCTGGATTGGTGTGTCTTTTTACTCAGAAGCTTCAATTTCACCTAGTCAACTTTTGCGGTGAGACCACCAGCTCATAAAATATCGCTTCCTCTCCTTTTTTCGAATGGATTTGTGCTGTTATCCTATGTTGCTTTTACAGCTTCATCTGAAGATAAAGCCGGCGCTTAAGGCGCTCTAGCCAGAAATATGTAGTTATAGTGTATTTAGTAGCGATTAAGCACAGAGCCGCCTTTTTGAGCAATCGCTGGGGAGTATAGTTTAGGTCCGCTTCTGCACATCATTATGCCGAGGGCCAGTTGTGGGAGCTCTTTGGACTCGTAAAGTGTCCTATGTCGGGGTCACGTATTATTATTGCGATTCGGGTTGGGCAAGGAAAGTGCTGCTTCGATAGCGACTGTGATGGATTCGTTGGGATCTGCCAAAACATGTTCTTCCTCTCTTCACATCAAGCCATCGTACTGGTAGGATCTAGCATAGACATTTGTGTCAGATGTGACTTAATCCATATTATTATTTGATTACCGAGTGACGAATGGCGAGGCCCAGGACCCAAGCCACCGGCGGTTAGGGCCCCAGAGTGAGGAACCTTCTCACAATGCGTGGAGTATCCAATACTGCCTTCTGCATCTGATTCCTGACCCAACCACCAATTGAGAGCCTCTGGCGATGTTTGTTGAGACTCATCAGTATCAATCCATGGGTAGACACGTCTATCGGGACAATTATTGTCGAGTCCAAATCCCACTTGCTAGTAACCTCGTGTGCCAGATCTTAATATTTGGTCATTTTATCTTTTTCGACTTTTACGAGGTTCTCATTATGCGGAAAGGTGGCATCAACAAGCATTGGCCGGCGTGCCAATCAATCTATTATTAAAATTGTTAAGTAATAATTACCTACTTTAATTGTGAATTTTGTAATTGACAACGTAATTTTTGATGATTTGAAGATGTATTTCATACAAATTAGATAGTATTATGTAGATATTTTTTTATTAATATTGCCCAAATACAACTGATGATTTGTGTCATTTACGCCACATTAAATTGGAATGAATTACTATCCAAAAACGTAGGTAAAGTTCACTTGTTCATCTTTGAATTAAAACGTGTTGCATTTCATAACTTTTGTCAATTTGTTCTTATTACTGTTTAATATATTTAGACTACTTTTGTTTTGTTTTTCAAAGCTCGGAAATTAGGAATCCAGTGGCTTGTTCGAATATTGAAAAATGTAAATAGAGTGTCGCAAATAGAACTTGATTGCGTACAGAGCTATTCAGGTTACAGGAAGAAATCGGAAATTCAATAAAGCAAGGAAGGTCTTGGCGCCTTATTGGCGGGCGCAATATTATCTTTACTTTCCACTTTGTTGACTTGGAACCGGATTCTGAAATCTGAATGTTAGGAATCCACAGTTATTGGAGCAACCAATAGAAACCATGTTTTAATTTAATACTGCCTAGGATTCCATTAAAAGAAAATCAGTTAGAGACACATTGAGCTTCTGAATTTTCAATATGCAGTCTATCGATGCCTGCAGTGCTTTATAATTCAATGTCTGTGTGGTATTTCGTCTGTTTATGGCCAGGCGTGGCGCTTACCATCAGACGAGCGACCTGCTTATTTCGTCATTCAGGCAAATTAAAAAAATATATACCACGAGCGTAACCCAATTTTATAAAAAAAAAGGAACTATATCTACACAAATCTACTACTAAACTGGTTTTTTGTTCACGACGAAATAGAAACATTTTGTCGAGCATGAAGAGAGATGAGTAACACAGGGGAAATATTACCAGGATTTCATAATAAAGCAAGAATATGTTGAATAAACAAAAGTTTTTAAATTGCGAACAACCAGGAGTTGAGTGACACAAAGAAAACATACTAGGAGCACATAATACAGCAAGAATTGACGTAGATCGACAAACCGCTTGGCGTCATACTGGCGGGAGACATAACAGTCTCCAATAAGAAATTTTGTTATTCCGACCCACTAATAAACTTTCCAGAGACACAAACCATTCGCAGGTCATATCGCTGGTCATATAGGATAATTTTTTTTTTATAATTTCCATATTTTTGATAAGAATATTATTACATTATTCTTATAATGTCAGTTTAATGTCCTTATAATAATTATGCTTTAATGTATTAATAGTAGTAGCCTTTGCTCGCGGCTCCGCCCGCGCGAACGGCCTCTTCCGGGATAAAAAGTAGCCTATATTACTCCGTGTTAATGTAGCTTTCTAACGGCAAAAGAACTTTTGAAATCGGTCCATTAGTTTTTAAGTTTATTGGTTACATACAAAAATACAAATTAAAATATTATAAAAAATTATACGTCATAGTGAAAACCGTTGATTGCTTTCACAAATTCTAATTAAATTATGTTGCATTTCAGATAGTGAGCTAGCCAGTTATTTTATAATTTGATACCAATTTTTTACATCAACCATTGTTGGTTGACGCGTGCATATATCCGAAGGAGAAATTCAGTTTTTAACAATGTAGACAAACAATATAAAACCGATGCGAAGTACCAAGGTAGCAGCAAATCACGGAGCTCGGGGTGCAGAGGCGTTGAGTGACGACGATGAGGCGGCGCAGCGCGGCGACGCGGTGGCGCGGGCGGGATCCATCCCCTATCAACTGTTTACTTTAGATAAGTAGTGGGGAATCGTCCGCGAGGGATGCTATGTTTACTTGTCATGTGTGGCTCTTACGCCCGAATAGTAAAACGCTATTCAAGCATTTAAGATCGTTTTAAACATGTTGCGATTCTCTGAGCTGTCAAAATTGTATGAAAATAAGTAGTCGTTAGTTGTCAGACCGTTGAGTAGCGTTTCAGTATTCAGGCGTTAAACACGCTGCTCTGGGGCCTATACAAAGCGATCTATATATTACATTTTCACGGTGAAAGATTAAGAACAGAAGCGAAATATTTCGTAAAATTAAAATAAATTTACCTACCTGTACAATTACTTTTAAATAAGACTGGAAATAATAAAATTTATTCAATGTTTTTTATCCTCATTGGGTTCAATAGCTAATGTCACCAACATCTTAGTCCCAAAGTTAACCTCACCTGCACGTGATACACTCTGCTGATTAACGGACGAGACAATGGCGAAACTTGGCTCCCGTTGCAGGTTTTGCAGGTCAGACGGCAAGTCGCACTCATGCCTGTAATCTCCGAAGAGGTAGGCATAGGTCTAACTAGTACATCCACATTTCGCCGAGTTTATGTCCATCCCATGATGTGATAGGGGGCGAGCCTATCGCCATACCGGGCACGATTCCAGACTCCGGGCTGATACTGAGCATTTCGTAATAGTAAAAGCCATAATCACTTTTACCCGACCCGAGTATCGACCCCGAGATTTCAGCGTCATATCAAATACTGTCAAACATATAATACATACGAGAAGGCAGACCTTGCCCGGGATAAAACCAGGCAAAGAGAAAAGTGTTTATTTCCAAATCGCTTATTCACTGGCCCAAACACAAAGAACATTCAATATTAATAATCTAGTTTGTTTTGGCCACTAAGTAAACACACGATTATTTTGGATGCAATGGTCAGTTTAAATTGATAGAATAATCTTAAATTAAGAAGAAATACCTAATATTTTTCATTCCATTCCGACAATCATACCCATTATAAGTTCATATCTTTTGTATCAAACATGTCCAAGATATGCATTTTTTCTCTTTGTAATGAGTAAGAGTTGACGTTTCTAGCATGCCCTACGCAGGACTTTTTTATTGATCACACTGTGGGCCCAATGAAGTAAGTACTTACACTTTTACACACTAGCGGATCCATGCTAAGGGGCTCAAGCCCTCCCCAAGCATTTGGGTCCACTGACAAATCTAAAATAAATCTTGATATTAACCTACTTTCTTAGGAAAAGTAAGAAAATTTTCTTTTTTTCTTATTGTTACCTACAATATAATTTTCATCGCTTATCCTTATATATTTCATTATAAGTAGGTATAGTATATTCTCAAGTTTTATAATTCTAATTTTCGGTCAAGCCCCCCCCCCCCCAAACCGAAATGCTGGATCCGCCACTGCTTGTACATCATTATAAACAAAGAAATAAAATTTATTTAAAATCTCTGCCGCTACGCTGTGCGATACCTCAACGACGACGACATGCCACGATGTGGTAGCTTTTTTGAGCTGATGAGCGCAGAGAGCTTAAATCGATAAGTTAATGGCGTGTGTCCATATACAAAATCAAATCACATTATTTTTATTTTTTATTTTTTTGTCATAATAAAAATGTTATCACAACTTAAGTACTTAAATAGATTATCATGTTAATTTTGCTATTTACATACATTTTGTACTTAATTAAGTCACTAAAAATTATATCCCTGAAAAACTGGAAACTTAAACCGATACAAAATTCAAGTTAGTTTTTTTACTGTTATCTATAAATGGGAAAAGTAACATTACAAAATACATAAAATCATATAAAAAAAAACAAAAATTATTGACAACAGCGCACGTATGAAATTGTGTGAAAAGTCAGAACTAATGCAACAATAGTTTCTGAGTTAATCAATAGATGGCGGTCATTCCTCATAAGTACAACAAATAGACGCAAAAGAAGATAACATTAGGATTGATCCAGGAGTGCCGGAAACAAGGACAATCAAACATTTCTGACTTAGTATAGTGCTACTGCTATGCTTTCAGTGCAAATACCTATTTTGACGACGTTTTAAAGAAAGCTAAAAGAAGACATTTTACGGGCGATAGCTACACGATTACCGTCATTCCGTCCTCGCCGAAGAGGACCTCGCCGCGCTCCCCGAAGCACCCCCGACCCTTCGACCGGCCCGCGTGCCGATGAATTACGATAAAATAGATTATAAGTAGGTTACAATATTTCCCCAAACCACCAATCGCAAATGTCTTTGCCCTCCCCCAGTGGCCGTCCTGAGCCGAGGTCCGTATCCCCCATTAGGGGGGATGCCCTCAGCGAAGATCACTTAAATTTTAGGGCTGGAGTGCCTACAAGCATTCGCCCGAAAGTCCGGTGTCGCTGACCAAAGCCGACCCATGTGTCAGGCTATCAGCAAGCGTCCATATAAAAAAAAAAAAAAAAAAAAAAAAAAAAAAAGAAGTTAAAGAATAGAAGTGAACACTCAAAATGCCAAACTGCATAACCAAAAATATAAAAGCTGAGATACATCAAAGACGTTCCAAATGTCAGACAATTTTAGAAATGAACTTAGTGACTAATTTCTAATATGATGATAAAAAACAATAGAATGACTAAAGTGTTATCATTCTTGAATCGCTCAAAGATTATTACTGAATCATTTTTAATCATTATTAAGTACTGAATTCATCAATACCATTCAATAATCATTTTACTCTTGTACACTTTAAAAATAACCGGGTGACATTTTAAGAGTGTGTAAAAAGCTTTCTTTCTAATTTTGTTGTTATTCAGCAACTCCTGGACACGTTGGAGTCAAGTTCACCGGAGGCGAGTAAATATGGTTGCAAACATAGAAGCCATCAGGATGGTGACGAAACTCGTGACGTCATAGTGTTGCTCTGCTGCGTTGTAAAATCCACCGTAGACTTGAAGACCTGCAGTTTCAATGCTGGAAAATATAAGAACCAGAAGTTAGTAATGCTATTATTATTTCATCATCAGCCTGAATTCGTCCACTGCTAGACATATATGCTGCTGGAAATATTTGTCTCGGGTCTGGGTGTTGTGGGACCGCAAGTCCCTCGTAGTTCTTGATACCCACGATACAGGTTTAACCTAGTATGGGGTCAGGTGTGTGACTGTTGGGTGTATTTATTTATTTATTATATGACATTCCAAGTTGGCGCCATCTTTGACGGTCCTCCGCCTTCCTCATCCAGACGCTTCCCGCTACAGCTATCAGGTCTATTATTATTTAGAACTTTGTAATTGAAAGTTCAGGGTACTTTTTATAGACAGGCGAGTGAGCTAGCAAGCCGCATGGTCGTCTCGTCATTCAGTTATTATTGATCAATCTAACAAGTATTGAGTGGTAGAGCTACGCTGTAAGCAATTTTGTTTACAGCACGAATAGACCGCCTCGACCTCATAGACCACGGAAAAGCCACGTAAAGTAACGGCTTGCTGCTGCGTTTCGTATGGTGAGTGAGATATCAGAAGGTCCCAATTCCCCTCCCCTTCTCAAACACCAAAATTATCCCTTTCCTTTGGTCGGCAACGCCCCCATGAAATTTCATTTCATTTCATTTCGTAGAGGAAGCTTTTAATTAATAATAGGAGTAGCTAAATGATGGATTGTTTCGGCATATCTTTAAGAAGTTTTTAAATACATCGTTTTTTTACCTGCTACTGAAGTAGATTTTATGAGTACTAATCATAGTAAAACTAGCAAAGTGGGTGCCTATTTTGCATACACTTACTAACTGGGTTGTATCTAGACATGGTCAGAATCACTGGCACTGGAGAATTGCATTTAGAGTTTAACTCAGAAAAAATCGTTTGTGAAAAATAATTACGTATTTAGATAAAAATCACAGATCAATAACGCTTTGTTTTTGGAGGCAATTCTGTAAATACACAAAAACATATACACCCAACAGTCACACATAAAGACCTGCCTGCACACTAGGTTTATCTGTATCGTGAGTATCAGGAATACGAGACTTACAGTCCCACAACACCTATACCCGAAACAAATATTTGTGAACCACACAAACGTTTGTCTTGGTGCATCAAAAGTACATAAAAAAACAAAGTATAATATTTAAATTAAATGATTACGTTATTAATGCACTGTACAACTACAAACATTACTACCCATTACTGTGTAGGGCTGTAGGCGATAATGTATTTCCCTGATATTTGGCAGCCTCGGTGGCGCAGTAGACGAGCAGTCGAATGCGAAGCGAGGGCTAAGTTTGATTCTGGCACCGAGACCAATATTTATGGGATCCACAAATATTTATTTTGGTCTAGGTTTTGTGGGACCGCAAGATCCTCGTAGTTCCTGATACCCACAATACATGTTAACCTAGTGAGAGGTCAGAATTATGTGTGTAACTGTTTGGTGTATTTATTTATTTAACACTAGCTTTTGCTCGCGATTCCGCCCGTGTGAATTGACTTTTCCGAAATAAAACGTAGCCTATAACCGTCTCGATATTATTTATAAGTTTATACTATCTTATCTTTACACGCACTCAAGTCTGGAATTCTCGAAGCGGTATACAGAGGTGTAACCAGTATCCACACTTCGTAGAGCCCACCTCCGGCCCATGATGTGATAGGCGGCGAACAACAACATATCCACAACTCCGAGCTGATACTACGTATTTCGTGATAGACAAGCCCAATATCACCCTTACCCGACCCGGGGATCGAACCCGAGACCTCAGTACAGCATTCATACCGCGCACGCATCACAACTGTGCCATCGAGACAGTATTTAGTAATTTATTTAATACTAGCTTTTGCCCGCGGCTCCGCCCGCGTGAATAGATTTTTCCGAAATAAAACGTAGCCTATAACCGTCTCGAGGGTCTCATCTATCTTTACATCAAAATTCATCAAAATCGGTTCAGTGATTTAGGTGTGAAAGCGTAACAAACAAATAGATAATTATTTTTTTTCATAAAATGTATCCTACTCGTATGTCACTTCTTATACCTCCAAGAATATGTGTACAAAGCTTCATGATGATCGGTAAAGTAGTTTTCGCGTGGAAGCGTGACAAACAAACTTACATTCACATTTATAATATGAAGTATGATAGCATCGCTTACCTAAATTTACAATAATCTCCATCGTAACTCCATCCCAAGTATTCTCCAGTTCTGAGATTCTCGCTGCTCAGCCAGTCTTCCAAGGGTCTGAAGTAGTCGCGCATAGCTGCCCCATTCAACCTAGATTCACCGATAGCCTCTTGCAGTACACTTGACCAGGGCGCTGAAGAACCGCGCTCCATTATACGCCTGGAATAGAAAACAATATTACATATATTTGACAGCCTCCGTGGCGCAGCGGGCGAGTAGCCGGTTGCGAAGCGCGAGGCCGTAGGTTCGATTCCCGCACCTAGACAAATGTTTGTCTGATTCACAAATATTTGTCTTGGGTCTGGGTGTTGTGGGACCGCAAGTCCCTCATAGTTCTTGATACCCACGATACAGGTTTACCTAGTGTGGGGTCAGGACTATGTGTGTGACTGTTGGGTGTGTATTTTTATTTAGTATCTTCAAATTTGAAATATTTTGAGTGGTGCACCCACACTTTAGCATGTTTTGTCTTTTGGTGGTCCTCTCCGACCGTAAAAACCCACCATAATGGCTCGTTCAAATGAGTTGCGTTCCAGGGTCAGTCGGTGCATATCGTTTTTTTTTCATGTCATAGGTTGGAAACGAGCAACTGGGTCACCTGATGGTAAGCGATCGCCACCGCCCATGTACGCCCACAATACCAAAAGAATTATGGGCGCGTTACCGACCTTAAAGGAAAGGGATGATTAACGGATTGGGAAGGGGAGGAGATTTAGGCCTCCGGATATCTCACGCACCGCACGGAACGCAGCAGCAAGCCGCTAGTTTACGTCAGTTTTCTGTGAAAGAGTGATAATGACCCGGACGAGCCGGCCCATTCATGCTGTAGTAGAAAAGTGTCTACTGTGTGGCTCTACCACTCGCAAGTAACTTCAGATTGAACTATTTCTACCGACCGTCGACGGATGCAAACCTTGGTAGTATATAAAACCGATGGGAAATGCGTTTTTATTGTGGCTTTAAATGTCGTTACATACGCACTCACGCCTATAATTTCCGAAGGGGTAAGCAGAGGTGTATCCAGTGCACCCACATTTCGCCGAGCGTATCTCCATCCCATTATGTGATAGGGGGCGAGCCTATCGCCATACCGGGCACAATTCCAAACTCCGGGGTGATACTGAGCATTTCGTAATAGAAAAACCCAAAAAGTATCAGTGTTAACCGACCCGGGGATCGAACCCGAGACCTTAGCGTCAGCTTAGGCGTAACGAATACTCATTACAACAGCGCCGAGGCAGTCAAGTTTAAATGTTGTTGTTGCCTAAATACATTCTTTACATTGCTGCAACTCCTCTCGATTCACCTTCCTTTCCATTCCTTTCATCCGTGATGATTAAATACTACCAGAAGACTCACATGCTCCTCTGCCAGCATAAGTCTCTGTATCAGGTTAATGTTTGCAGACTCAATCCAGCGTCCGAACGGTGCGTTTTTCACTCGCATAGACAGAGCACCTCTGGCCCAGTAAATATTAAGTAAAACTAGATTTGAAATATAACTAGTTTATACGGATTTTATCGCGGTTTAATTTTTATTTTAGTCCCGACGTTTCGAACACTTTTCAGCCTTCGTGGTCACGGGAGAGACTGAGATGTAGGTCGTCTCGAAAAGTTAATGTTACATTGCCTACCTTAATTTTAAAATATCTATTTTATTATTTATAAAACAATAAACCATATAAACTAGTTTTATTTCAATGTGTAATATTCGCGTAAACTTAAGAAATCACTGTAAAACTAGATTGTTATACCATAGTATCGATTACTATAAAACAATGCCAGTCGGGGCCAATGATATTGTGTAATCTATTTAGTCAGCCTTCCTGGGACACTTAAGTACGATAGCTTCCGGCATTCCGTGGTTAGTGGTTACGGGACTTTGGTCAATTGGATTAATTAATGTTAATAAGATTTAATTTGTAGCAGCGGGCAAATTCCAAGATCGTCAGCCAGAAGAGATGTGCTAAATATCGATCTCAGTAGCTCGCTCTTAGGGATGTTGGTGACTAACAGAATATAAATGATGATTAATTATTAATTGCCATAGAATATTACGAATAAAGAAATTCAAAAATAGACTTGAATATCTAATTCGCGTTGCATTTGCTGTTTTCCGGTGAGGTGTTGCCTTTTTATCTTGGCCAGTTTGGTTAAGATTTGTTTGATATGGAAATTACCTCGACAAAACCTCATTTATACAAAAAAGAATCATTATTTCTGTAATTGCTTGATTGAGCTGCTCTAATTCCAATTAAATATTGTAAAACCTTATGCTGTAATAATTGTAAACTAGTTTTAAAAAGAGCAACGCTGGAGTTTCTTGCTCGTTCTTCTCGAGCAAAACAGCATTCCGAACTAGCGGTAGAATTTTGACGGAATCTAAATAACGTATAACATTTTATGGATACAATAAATATTGTGAATTTTGAATTTGTATGAAACTTTTTTATTGAACGGAATACGACTGTGAAATTAAGCACAAATATTGCTTATCATAAATAATGAAATATGTGATTGACATTTTTCCAAAATTCCACTTGCAAAAGGGGGTAGGGGGGTTGAATTTAGTATGAAAGTATTTATTTACTTTTGAACAATGACCGATTGGGATCATATTCACACCGTACATTTGTTTTGCGGAGACAATGGGTTATAACTATATCATGTCGTCACCATGTTGTCAAGTACATATTATTTCTAAAGTACTATTAGTATGTGGTAACATCGATGACGTATATTAGAACGTAGTCAAATTAATCTTCGATACAATTCAATCGAAATCGTTCCCATAGTATGCAGGCCTCGCAGTAAACACTGACTATAAAATAGATATGCATCTGAATGTAGCCGCGTTACGTAAGTTGTGTCCACTAGGTACGGGATAAAACCTCTGGTTCGCTAAAATGCTGCTAGATTTTTAAATCTTAATTCCTCACTTAAGCTTTTGTCTCCGTATAAGATTCATAAAATATTATGCAAATTCATTTAGGTGTAGAGTCACGCTGTAGCCAGTTTTGTGTACAGCATGAATGGGCCGGCTCGTTCGGGTCGTTACCACTGTCTCACAGACAACCGACGTAAAGTAGCAGCTTGTGCTGCGTTTCGTACGGTGAGTGAGATATCCGGAGGCCCAAATCCCCTCCCCTTCCCCATCCCTATATTATCCCTTTCCTTTAAGGTCGGGAACGTGCCCATGACTCTTTTGGTATTATGGGCGTACATGGGCGAATCACTTACCATCAGGTGACACAGGTGCTTGTTTGCCGGCCTATGCAATAAAAAAAATAGGTAGGTCATATCAAGCGGTTATCACGAAAACTCGGGAAATAGAAAGCCTACGAGGTTTTTTTTATTAGTCTTCGAAGGCAGACGAGCTGATGGCCCACCTGATGGCAAGTGGTTACCGTCGGCCATAGACATCATCAATGCCAGGGGCATAACCAAACCGCTGCCTACCGTGAAAATATTTTTTAAGCCTTGTTTGAAGAAGGAAATATCATAACGCGAGGTCATGTAGGTTTCTTGTAAAGCGTAGGCATCCGCTATGAAACAAATTTAAGAAATCTCAACCCTAGAGTTTCGTTTTTTTTAGATAATTCCTATATTTTTGAAGATTGAAGGTTAACATTAGATTACTGCGCTAGTCCTTAGACAAAGCTAGGGTTTAGCATTGGTAGACTTTGTATACCTTTGGAATTCTTATGGATAACTCACAGGTTAAAATAATGGTCGACATTTGTGTCGATGCAAGTCATCTTAGGCCCACGCGTTTTGTTGGTCTAGTAACGCGGTTTTCGTAACCGATCTGGCCTATTTCAGCGCTTCCTATAGTACATTCTGTATAATGGTAATTATGACCACGAAATACCTACGTTTGGCTATTCAAATTAACTTTACCACTCGCGTTTTTTTCCCGCTCAAGTATTTTTTGTAGCATAAGTGACAAATATACAATTTTTTTTTGTATGATCCACAAATATTTGTTTCAGCTCTGGGTGTTTTCTCCCCGGAGAGGTTGACGTCAGACAGGCGGCCGGTCGTAAAAACTACAAGCCAAATCTTTCTGTAACATGTGTTAACATGTTGTGACAAACCCACTGCTAGTGGAATAAAGGCACGTGGAAGAAGAAGACATGATACCTATATAAGTGAATTACCTGATGGAATGCCACTACACATGCTCAACCAGCGATAGCTCATTGGGGAGTGGTACGAGACGAAAGTCGCAGCTTCGAAACCATGTCGAGAGCATGCACATTTTCTAAGTTACATGTGTATTCATCGTTACTTAATTATCGCTTGCCATGAAAAGTACATACTTTTTTCTGTCCAACCCTTCAAGGTGATAGTAATCTATCTATCTATATATACAAACGCGAAACACTACTCACTCATTCACTGATTAATCATGATATCTCAAAAATTACTAAAGGTGGGATCATGAAGTTATGTCAGATGATAGTTTATGTAATGTAAGGGCTCGCTAAATTTGGTGATATGATAGTTTGTGTAATGTCCCCTACACTAAGAAAGGGATTCACGCGGGCAACAGCTACTTTATTAAAACACACCATAAATGTGAACTAATTCATAGAAAAAACAAACATTACATAAATTGCTTCGTGTTTTACGAAACGTAGCTGCAACCTATTATTTACTTATGGCCGTTCCCTATATTCTGTCTGTCTCTAGTTTTGCTATACCGGCGATAGAAAATTTTATCTATTTTCCGTTTTACCATCCCAATAAACTTACTAATGATAGGTAATCCTATTCTTCATTGCTGTCTACCGATGAGAGGACTGATAGCTGACTACAGATATACAACACTACGAAAATGACAGTTCCCAATATTTTTAAGTGCTATCTGTCGATAAAGTTATTTAGTTTTTTCTTTATCGGTAGATTTTGACCGATAAACAGATATCCTCGGCTGTAAAAAAACGAAATAAATAACGCATTTTGAAGAAATAGCCATGAGTATACAAGGCTTACATGGCACTTGCACTGCAATACAAAAAACTAAATAAATTATGTAAAAATCTAAAAGAAGATATGAAAAAATTCTTTAAATTTCCATAAATAAAGATAATGCACCGTTTTGTTAATTAAATTAAGTGCAAGAGACATATAAATATTTGTTAATGCGAACAAAATAATTCCACACTTCAGGAAAATCCCCCAAATACGCTTGGGATTTTCGTTCAAAGGACTTGTATTCAGAGCCGTAATATATTGACAGTAAAACGTTTCGTTATTACATTGTGTTTTGCAACATAATAAGTATTTCTCGATATTATTATTTCATTTACAGTGGTAAAAAATAAGAATTATAGATCAATGTTAAATTAAAACTTATATTTCTAATCTAAATCATATCTTCATATTTTCTAACATAAATTAAACAATAGTTCCTCTTTCTCAACTTGTATGAACATAACGCACAAGAGGGCCCAGAAAGACTGCCTATCAATTGCTATCATAGTATCCGACGTGCATATCTAAAAAATAGGGACGATTCCAAGCAGTAGATAGAACAATACGGATGTTTGACGATAGCTATCTATCGTGAAATTGAAGATTAATATTAGGAACGGCCATTAGCGTCCTTCATGATTCTTTCTTCGCAATAAAAGAGAAACAAAGGTAACTAGTGAGCCAAACAGTTTGACAGTCTCCATGGATTAGTGGGCCAGTAGCCGGCTGCGAAGCGAGAGGCCGTGGGTTTGATTCCCGCACCGAGACAAATGTTTGTGTGATCCACAAATATTCCGCAAGTCCCTCGTAGTTCCTGATACCCACGATACAGGTTTACCTAGTGTGGGGTCAGGACTATGTTTGTGACTGTTGTGTTGTTATTTTAAACGATGTTTAATACCTTATGTCAACATTCTCCATATTATAACCCGTAAAATACTCATCTAAACACTGTGAAGTGCCAGCCAAGTTCGGAAAAGAAAAGGCCGACGCACCGGCAGTTTTTCATTCATTTCTTTCTTTGGATTTCTTTGCCAGACTTTTGCTTTGACTATGCTTCTTTACAGATTACACAAAGAATATTGCGTACGCATATGGATTCATAATTGCAAGCAAATGACAAAAGCGGCACACAATCTGTCGCAAGAGAAAATCCGCCCAGGCACGAATTCAGAATTTGGTAGCGTGTGTCTGGACCCACGTATCAAAGATATACTCGTACCTAGTAAAGTAATACACATTAATTACACTTACTACAGTGAGGTGGATTTTATATAGGTATTCATGGAAAATTCTCATATGTAAAAATCATGGGCGCGTAATTAAGGGATTAGGAAGGGAAAGGGATTTAGGCCCCCGGATATCTCACTCACAGTACGAAATGCAGCAGCAAGCTGCTACTTTACGCTAATTTTCTGTGAGACAGTGGTAATGACCCGGACGAGCCGGCTCATTCTTGCTGTAAACAAAACTACCTTCAGCGTAGGTTTACCACTTTAAAACATATGGACACCCATTATTTAAATTTTCGTTAAGGTCATTTTCACGTCGTCCCTTACGATATTTGAAATTACAGGATATGTTACAAGTATGCTGTACTTACACTTTGGAGAGAGTTAAGGGAAAAGAGAACGAAATTGATTGCCTGCCTAAATAACTAAGCAAAATTCTTCGTGGCAAAGCGTGCAATAAACGCAAGTGTGTTTAAGTTAATTATGTAAGTGTAACAATATTACTGGGCACTCGCAGTCTCTGGCTATCGGTATACACTCGAGACAAAACGTCATTTAGTCCACAACCAACGCAATGCTCAGAAATGCACTGCTACTATCGATCCATTTGACTAAATAGGTTTTACACAAATACTTTAATGTATACTAGGGTAATGTAACTAGACGGGTTCTTTGGAAGTAAAATTGCTTCTCATGACGCGGGAGTTTGACAGGTCACAATCAGGGAGCGCGATAGGGGTTCTAGTTGAGAGTAAGTGAGATGGTAATATTGAGTTACGGAAAATTGACCGCAACTTGTGGTAACAATTTCTTAGTACCACACAGCTTGTCTAGTTTTTCATAGTGATTTCTTAGGTTTACGCGAATATTATAAATTGAAATAAAACTAGTTTATACGGATTTTATCGTGGTTTAGTTAGTGAGGAAAGAAATGCGATATGTCATAAAGAAAGAAAACTTTAAAACAAAGTTAAGATACAATGGGATTTTTTAAAAGTTAAGTGTTGGGTTAAATGACAGCCTCCGTGGCGCAGTGGGCGAGTAGCCGGCTGCGAAGCGTGAGGCCGTGGGTTCGATTCCCACACCGAGACAAATGTTTGTCTATTCCACAAATATTTGTTTCGGGTCTGGGTGTTGTGGGACCGCAAGTCCCTCGTAGTTCCTGATACCCACGATACAGGTTTACCTAGTGTGGGGTCAGGACTATGTGTGTGACTGTTGGGTGTATTTATAAAAAAAAAAAATATATATATGTATAATTAAGACTCAAGGTGAATATATATTAGTATAACATATGAAGCGGAAGGAAAAATAAAGTAGTTACTGCTGAATCAGGCAAAACCAGTTCAGAACGAGAAATGAAAGTAAGAATTTGAAATTCCCAATGAATGTTTTGGTCTAGAAAATAACTAGGTCACAACCGACGTGACTAAGTCCCTTTATTTTACCATATTATTATGTTTGATGGTCCGTTGTCCAGGCACCTGTTTGGGTTTTAACTCTTCCAGCCATACTCTCTCCCTCTCTCTCTAACCTCTTTCGAGTGGTAGAGTCACGCTGTAGACGGTTTTTTCTACAGCACGAATGTGCCGGCTGGACCGGGTTGTTACCACTGTCTCAAAAACTGACGTAAAGGAGCGGCTTGCTGCTGCGTTTCGTACGGTGAGTGAGATATTCGGAGGCCAAAATCCCCCTCTCCTTACCCTTCCTTTAAGTTTGGCAACGTGCCCATGATTCGTCTGGTATTGTGGGAATACATAGGCGGTGGAGATCACTTACCATCAGGTGACCCACTGGCTCGTTTGCCGGCCTTTGCCATAAAAACCAGACTGAACAAAAGGTCAGATAGGATCTCCCAACAAATATATTATAATTCTCACATCTTGTTACAAAATATATGTCATAACGCTTTATTATAGTATTTTACTATCATTATTTATTACGGATTTACTATCAGAACATAATATATAGAAATCATGTACCTCGTTAAGCTCTGTATTATCTTACATACATATGCACTCACGCCTGTAATCCCCGAAAGGGTAGGCAGAGGTGTAACCAGTACACCCACATTTCGCCGAGCATCAATAATATAAACTTTATTTTATTGCCTTCAACAACTAATGCAAATGTGTCACCCAAATAGCGCAACAATATGAAACTCACAAAAAGAGATTCGTGACTGACTGACATCTGATGTGATCTCTGTGAAATATGGCCGATTCCATTTTGGAGAAATAATATATTTTGCATCAACCATGTTTTTGACAATTGCACAAACATTTCCGCAAATAAATGGCTAACTGATTTACCTACTTATGTTGAGTAACTTTTGCCAAGGATTTAGATACGCTTTCAGGATTAACTTTCTGATTGCTGCCAGGCATGCCATGCCATTTTTATAGCAGAAGGCCGGCCAAACAGGCAAGTGGGTCACCTAATGGTGAGTGATCTCCACCATATACTATGTACCTTTTGCGGTGTATGCTAACTAGGCGTGTACAGTATTAATGAGTCAGCTCGACCGGGTCGCTACCACTGTCAAACCTACGTGAAGTAGCGGCTTGCTGCTGCGTTTCGTACGGTGAGTTCTCACTCACCGTGAGATTTCCGGAAGCCCTAATCCATTGGAATCAAGTTTAACAGCTCACGTGATAGGACCCACTTAATGATATCCGTGTTGCTTTACATCTGGCTTATCCAGGTGTAAACGTCCTTGTGCCTGAGGTTAAGACCTCCTTAGTTCATTATTTTGTCTCCCGCTTTGCTATTGAGGGAAGTGGACAATTATTATTTCCAACTTCTCCCTAATTTTCTATTTGATTAATTTCGTTGCGGGATAAAGACACGATTTGCATTCCCAGAGACTCGCCGAGCTTCATTGCTCGGTGTCGAAATATGTGTGCCACTGTCGATCCTGGTTTACAGGAGTTACAGTGGCGGGTGTGTGGGCGGGATAGTCTGTTAAGCCCTAATCCACCTCTTCATCCCATTTACAATCAGTTAGAGAATTTATTTCGCAAGGTTTCTTTGTATATTATACTATGACCCATGGGAGCAAGACAGTAAGATGTATACTGTGAAGGACAACTAGTAAAATATATAACTGGACCACAAGCGCTGCATATTTATAAGCTTAAATAATTATCGTGTGACACGATCCTTTCGTGAGAAACAGACACGCTTGCCTTGCACTATAAGTTATTAAACAAACCCGCCACGCCACTCATTGACCGATGACCGGCAGCATCAACAATACAGAACCCGCATATCACCATCACAAGTAGCTATTTCCGTGACGCCAGACGGCGACAATTTATACTCTGTATCTAACATCTCATCATTCCAAAATATACCATAAATTCACTACACAAAGTCTAAATTCCAATTATGTATTTCGTAGTTTAAGGGCGAAACAGCAAGGGAATTCAGACTCTATTGGTATGTGTCATGGTTTAATTTTGAATCACATGTGAGACATAATTAATGTATTAGTAAGGGGTGAACTGATTAGGGTTAATTCTCTTGTACTTAGAACTGTTGGAAAGTGCCTTGGGGATTCTTTGTTGGGAATAATCTTATAACAATCTTTTTGTGGAGCATATTGCATACTTGACCTGATAGGTCTGAGGTGCTTACTACCTAGACTAAAACCACTTTATTCCAATAGAAGAAATCAACGAAGGAGTAAATCATAAAGCTAGCAGGATTATTTTGAATGAATTTGAAATCATATATAGATAGATAGATAGTAACTATTCATTTTAGACACACAACACCAAAAAAAAAAAGAGACAGCAGTAAACAAGTTAATAATAAATGTGCCACAAGTGGCCGACCACATATATTAGAACCTAGAACCATTCTTCGCTTTTTCTTTTGTTTGATTTCATCTCGACAATAGATCTATATCTAATATGGACTACCCTGTATACATTAGATACAGAATTTGTGGCGTCTCATTCTATATAACATATTATTACTTTTCTTTCAAAAGTCCAAAATCCGGGTTATGAAGTATATCTACATAAACACTTCAAAAAGATCTCAATTCAATATGATCTCATACAATTTTATATGAAATTGACGATAATGATCTATAATACAGTAATGTGCAATAAGGTCATGTTGCCCTTGACATGTTCGTCCAAGGCGATACAGATAATATATTAAATATGGACAACAAAGGGATCACGCACCAACTAATTGCATATTATTTATTTAATAAACGTGGCGATTAGTTGAACGGGAAATAGAGATGTAAAATCGAATCAACCGTGCTTTTCTGTTGTCTGATAGAGGTTTTATTATTGAGTTTAAATCTTAGCTTTCGCGGTGGGAAACCTTCTATTTGGCTGATACTTGAGTCATAGTTTTATTTATGAGTCAAATGAGAAGACGCCCCGATAATTTAGATTTCAGCTGCATAGTTAAGAAATTCAAAATTTCCCGTAGTATTGATAGAATCTTTTAATTACTGGGCATGTTTAAAATGAATGCTGCATACAAATTTTGGTATATAAGATGGTATCAAAAAGGATATATTTCATGTTAATACGCAAAAACTAACAACAAATGCGTATTTATCAAGAATGAAATGCAGGCTGTCTATATTGGATCTTCAAGTCGCTTCTTTGCTTCACTTACGGTTATGGGATCACTGCGTAAAAAGAGTTTATTTTATGACACAGAAGGCAAAGCCAGATATAACCAGCCAAAAAACCAGAGAAATCGCTGATTAATTGAAGGTTATTCAGCTTCCAGCAATACCACTAGAAATATTCACATTTATTTCTACAAACAACAGTAACATCCGAATCATGCAATTTGTATTGAAGATAAAGCTAATTGCGACGCAGCTCTAATATAATAAGGTGTTTTTCAAAACTCACTTCAAAATCCTGCCAGCCTCTGGGTTTCTGTAGATATCACACTTATGCAAAGGCCTGGAAGGATCACCGGGGATGAACTGGCCGGTTCTTTCACAAAGCGTGCGGTAGATTTGAAACTGCAGTATGGTGCTCACGAAATATCTGAAAAGAAAAAAATGTTTAAGATCAAACAGGTAAGATTAATAGTCTTATTATGGATTTTCGAGGATATTCCTGACTTAGGGTGACTAGTCGGCTTTGAAAAGAAAGGACGCGGGTTATCACTTGACATCCCTAAGGAGACAAATGTTTGTAGTATTTGAAAACATTTGTTTCGGGTCTGAGTGTGAGAGAGAGATGAGTTATCTTTCGTAGTAACTGATACCCGTGGTTTAAGATAATCATATCAGGCAGTAGTCAGGACTATGTTAGTAACTATGGATGCCAGATAATTTATTTTCTTAAAGTAATCAGTGGAATATGATATTATAAGAACGCATATTTGGAAATCATATTTCAACATATTTTATAGCTTAATTAAAGTGTTGGATTGAACATAATTGTAATAGAAATACAGCAGCAATTTAGTTCTGAACGGAACTACCTATTATTGTATATATAAAGTTGCGTCCACACTTGCGTGACATCACAGCGAGCGGCGTAGCTATCACACGTACTTGATAAGCTTGGACGGATGGCGTTACATGCACAATGTTATTTTTCCGTCACTTAAAACAAAAAATGAGAAACCCTTAAAATTGTATATTTGTAAAGAGTGCACCTTTAAATCATATGACACTCTGAAATATAACGCGATTTCAGATCAGGTAGTCTAGACTAAAAACTTTGCTGTCAGCGTTAAATAAAATTTGTATGTTGACAAAAGTCACGTGACTGCTGCAAATTTGTTTACCCAAGTCATCAACGTTATGTTGAGCTGCTAATGTCATGCTTGGTTTATGTCTAGTCCCTGAGATTACTCCGTGATATTAGGTTTTTTTCACAACCCTCCACACTTGAGAGTTGGTCAAATGTATTTCTCCTGGTCATACTTCTCAGTACGAAATTTCACAATTGGAAACGCATATTTAGAATTAATAACTTAATTATAAAAAAACATAAACGTATTACTTATTTGTTTATGATGAACATCTTCCTGCCGAACTGTCAGATTTAAAAATAATTCACACTTAAGTAACTGTACAATAACCTGTAATTTGGCCATTAATTCAGCTTGATAGGCAGCTGAAATCGTGTTCCTTTAGATGGTGTAACATTGGCTCTCGTGAGAAATCAAACTATTCTTTTTCGAAATAATACTATTAAATTGGGTAATGTGGTTCTTAAGTACTTGGTGGTTTAGTACTCCTAGTTGAGGCGCCGTCTGGGGAGGTGCCACCGCTTTCTTATTTTTGCTGCTAAGTGGCAGTGTTTAAGTGTCGTTGTATTCTGGTTTGAAGGACATTGACAGTGAAGTTAATGGGCATTCATCTTGTCTCGTCAAGAGACTTGCGACCCACAACAGTCAGTTGATTTGAGCTCGCCTATAATTACTGGCCGATCCTGACCCACCTGAACAAGCCACTATGGTGGGTGTTATGTGGTATCATGTTTACGGTGGTTACTATCCAGTCGGGTACAAAAATGATCAGGAACCACGTCATCAGCAAAAAAATACTAGGGATATAGCTACTGAATTATAAAGCTAACAAACCAGTCGATAATTACAAGTTTTGACTTAACTTCCTAATAAAATTTATAATTAACATCCAGTTCAAATGATACACTGAAATGTAGCTTTCCATTATCCTACTTCCTACTACTATAACAAATGTGAAAGTTTGGATGTTTGTGAATTTGGATATAATGCCTTAGCAGTTGGACGTTTCTGGATGATATTTGACAAACAGGTAGACCTTGCCCTAGATAAGAACATAGGCTACTTTTATCCTGGAAAAGGGCGTTCACGCGAGCGAAGCCGCGAGGAAAAGTTAATTTCTAATAAATATACAAACGTACAATTATCTGTTACGACAGTGACTACCTGCTTTCTGTTTCGGCGTGTTGAAATAACGCTAAGCTATTAGGAAGCTGTCCTGTGGATGGAAACTGGGTCAGTTAGTGCATTTTGGATACAGTTTTACATAACGGTTTATTTATTTGACTGCCTCGGTGGCGCAGTTATAATGTGTACGCCTTACGATTGAGGCTAACGCTGAGGTCTCGGGTTCGATCCCCGGGTCGGGTAAAATGGTATTGGTTTTTTTTTACGAAATGCTCAGTATCAGCTCGGAGTCTGGAATTGGTGCCCGGTATGCTCGCCCCCTGTCACATCATGGGACGGAGTTACGCTCGGTGAATAGTGGGTGTACTTGTTACACCTCTGCTTACCTCTTCGGGGATTACAGGCGTGAGTGCGTACATATGTATGTAACTTTGGAAACTCAAAGGTGACAATTTTGTCTACAGCATGAATGCGCCGGCTCGTCCGGGTCGTTAACACTGTCTCACAGACAAGCGACTAAAGTAGCAGATTGCTGCTTCGTTTCGTACGGTGAGTGAGATATCACAATATCCTCTCCCCTTCCCAATCCCTTAATTATACCTTTCCTTTAAGGTCGGCAACACGCCCATGACTCTTTTGGTATTATGGGCGTACATGGACGGTGGTGATCACTTACCATCAGGTGACCCACTTGCTCATTTGACGGCATATGCAATAAAATAAAATAAATGTGACGTTTTCGGTGCAGCGATATGTCACAAGTGGAGATGCACTTTAAGCTATGGTCTGAAAGTTGTAGCTTCATAATACACCACCTCATTCCAGTTCAATAGTTGCATTGTGTTGTAACTAACTGTGTAACTAACCCACTGAAGGAAATAATAACAACGTGTTCATGTACATCAAGTCGTTAATAATATTGTACAATATTTAGGAATTTAGGCAGGCCATTATTTCATAATACGTAAGGTAATGTAACGCGTCAATCAATGTATTAAATTATCCAACAGCGTTGTAAATATTCGGCTCGAACGCTACAATGATATTGCGAGTACTAGATGCGATTCGGCGTGGTCGCAGTGGGCGCGACGAGCGGGAGCTGAGCGGTCCGGTATGATTAAAGATATCCTACTCCTATTATAAATGTGAAAGTTGGGATGTTTGTGAATTTGGATGTTTGTTAGTCTATCACATCTTAACAAGTAAATGGTTTTGGATGAAATTTGGAACACAGGTGATGAAGGATTAGGATATAAGGTACTTCTTATCCTGGACAAGGCCATTCACGCAGGTGGAGCTGTGAGCAAATGCTAATAATAGAATAATTTGAATTTTTCGATTTATCAATTATATATTAACAAAAACAATTTTGATATTTGCGACGAGCGGATTTATACAAATAATCAAGTGTACCTACTTGGCGTATTAAGACGAAGTTTGAGATATCTAATTTAGCCTGTACTCGACGCTACCACAGTAAGATGACGGCAGCTGAATAATTATAACTTCAAAACCTAAATCGCGATGCGTTTGCTATTTTCCGCTGAAGATTTTCCCATTGTCTTTTGTACTCAGACATTAGATTATAATATAATTTATATGAGACTGCCAAGGAAAAAACCTTTTAAACAAAAAATAATCATCAAGTAGATTGTGATTTCTTAGGTTTACGCGAATATTACACATTGAAATAAAACTAAACCGCGATAAAATCCCTATAAACTAGTTTTATTTCAACATCAAGTAGATTCATATTTGTCGCGGTTATGCGTAAACATAATAATATATGCGAAATCAAAAACCCTTTCTAAATTCTTAAAATCGGTTACAAGATGCCTTTTCACAATATAAAATACTGTAATAACTGGTAGCTTTGTAACCATTGCAACGAATTCGATGACTGCGGACGAAGCGGCTTGTGTATTACATACATACGCACTCACGCCTGTAATCCCCGAAGGGGTAGGCAGAGATGATGATGATGACAATTCCAGACTCCGTAATAGAAATAGAGCATTTCGTAATAGAAAACTCCAATATCACTTATACCCGACCCGGGGATCGAACCCGAGACCTCAACGTCAGATCAGTCGTAACGCGTACGCATTACAACTGCGCCACCGAGGCAGGGCTTGTGTAGTGCGGATACATAAACGTTCATCTTAAATACACATACATACATAGGCAGAGGTGTAACCAGTACACTCACATTTCACCGAGCGTATCTCTGTCCCACGATGTGATAGGGGACGAGCCTATCGCCATACCGGGCTACGATTCATCTTAAATGTTTTTCCAAAACCTAATCAAAAATATGTAAAATAAAACACTATAACACTTTACATAAGTATCGGAAAGTTAACAATGTCAAAGTTCAATGCACTATGACCTTGAATTACTGGCACTGATTCTACTACACCGCAAGCTTGATTAAGAAATTTGAACATGCCTCGGTGGCGCAGTTGTGACGCGTACGCGGTACGACGGCTGTGCTGAGGTCTCGGGTTCGATCCCTGGTCGGGTAAACGTAATATTGGGGTTTTCTTTTACAAATGCTCAGTATCAGCCTGGAGTCTGGAATTATACCCGGTATGGCGATAGACCTCTTCGACGCTTCCAGGTGTGAGTGCGTATGTAAAGATAAAATTAAGACCTTGATTATATTCAGAGTACAGTTGTCACATTTTGTGAAATTAAGAAAAGTATGATGTTGAAATCATCCTATTGTATTATGATATTTTCGAAACTAATTTGCCCAAGATACGACAAATTTGTAATACATTATAACAATACGACAGGATTCTGTTACGTATTTAAATTATATTCTATGTGTTAAGAATGAAAACTGGAATTTGGTGTTGTAATTTAAATAAAATGTGTTTTCAAACTTTATTACGGCCATAGGAAATAAAGTTGTTCAAACATGTTACTTGTGGGAGAATACTTGATCATTTTTGTTCCCGACTGAAATGAAATGAAATGAAATGAAATAGTTTTATTAATCATGTAGGCAATTAAAATAGCGCTTATGACAAGTCAGTACAAAATAAAGAAACTTATGTATAAAAATCATATCCACTAATGTATACATAACATACATAGCATCGTCAAATACACTAGGCAATTACACTAAATTGTTTATTTGTTGTCTTTTTATTTTACATTATTAACAGTATTTGTAATATGGAAACGTCCATTATTAATTATTAAATATTTTGAGTCGGTATGGACCACTGCATTTACCGAAACGGCACGAGTTTTAAAACTAGACTAGATAGCGACTACTGGTGAAACCCGCCATAGTGGCTGGTTCAGATCGATTAGGGTTCCGGGGTCAGCCAGTATATATCCAGTAACTTATAATAACATAACATAACTTTGACGGCCTCCGTGGCGCAGCGGGCGAGTAGCCGGCTGCGAAGCGAGATGCCGTGGGTTCGATTCCCGCACCGAGACAAATGTTTATGTGATCCGCAAATATTTGTTTCGGGTCTGGGTGTTGTGGGACTGCAAGTCCCTCGTAGTTCCTGATACCCACAATACAGGTTAACCTAGTGTGGGGTCAGGACTATGTGTGTGACTATTGGGTGGGTAATTGGGTGGGCATAATTCTGCTAACCGTCGAAAGACACAATGTCCCTTGACAGTCGATATGTTATGTGGACTACCGAATCATGGGCATGTTGCTGACCTTAAAGGAAAGGGATAAATAAATGATTGGGAAGGGAAGGGATTTATTCGAATGAGATATAGGGCCTTACTTATAAATTACTTATAAAAACCCCTGATGTGATTCAGAAGAACATCTGTAATTTTTTAATGGCTGAACAGATGTTTTTCAAATATAGCTAAAAATATTTCGATTAGTAGCTATCAAACAAAAAAAACAGACTATTTATTTAGGCTCTACTATACCACAGACAGATTAACACACGCACACATCACACCCACAAACAGACAAAAGAGTCAAATTAATACACCCTTTTATATCGGAGGTTAATAAAATCGCTTGCACTGAGGCTCTAAGATAATATTTTGAAGTAGCAGCGGCGACGTAATTTGTTGACGCGACAGGCCGAAATGTGATTATGCAGGATATATCGCTGAGCAATAAATATCGTTATATACAAATAGGCTATGATTCATTGAATATATATATATATATATATATATATATATAACAATAATTTGTGCAATCACGTGCCGGTAGCTTTGGATTATTGAGCGCTGTCGATTATACAATGCGTAATAGAATAGAATAGACTGCCTCGGTGGCGCAGTTGTAATGCGTACGCGTTACGATTGAGGCTAACGCTGAGGTCTCGGGTTCGATCCCCGGGTCGGGTAAAGTGGTATTGGGTTTTTCTATTACGAAATGCTCAGTATCAGCCCCGAGTCTGGAATTTGTGCCCGATATGGCGATAGGCTCGCCCCCTATCACATAAGGGACGGAGATACGCTCGGCGAAATGTGGGTGTACTGGTAACACCTCTGCCTACCCCTTCGGGGATTACAGACGTGAGTGCGTATGTATGTAATAGAATAGTTAAAATAATGACGAAGTGTATTTTATGTTACAACATCAGAATTATTTGTTAACGACCGGCAAACGAGCAAGTCGGTCACCTGATGGTAAGTGATAATGAGACTTAACAACTCATGCCTCGGGTTGACGAATGCAGTTCAGTGCCATGCAGTGTTTTGTAGTTCAAAGTTTTGTGTGATGTTGAGTCTGGTTAGGCGTGGCGCTTACCATTAGGCGAGCACCATGCTCGATTCGTCATTTAGGCTAATAAAAAAAGTGACGTTTACCGTTTATGAACATTCACAATCATGAATTGGAGACAGTCTCCGTGGCGCAGCAGGCGAGAACCCGGCTGTGGGATAGGAGGCCGCGGGTTCGACCCCGCATCGAGTCAAATGTTTGTGTGAGCCACAAATATTTGTTTCGAGTCTGAGTGTTGTGAGACCGAAAGTCTCTCGTAGATCCTGATACCCACGACATAAGACTCGTATCTTACTGTGGGATCAGGACTATGTGTGTGACTGTTGGGTGTATTTATTTAATCATTCACACCAGAATGGACCATAGACGCGTTGCCGACCTCAACAGAAAGAAATAATTGAGCAATATTTTAATTTATAGATATTTTTAACTCTCGATTAAAATAGGGGTTTTGATAGTAAAGGTTTGTTTACGAGCGAGTGGATCACCTGATGATAAGTGACCTCCACCGCCCATGTACACCCATAATACCTGAAGAATCATGGATGCGTTGTCGACCTTAAAGAAAAGGGATTGAGGAGTGTAGGGGGATTTGGGCCTCCAGATATCTCACTCACCGTACGAAATGCAGCAACTAGCTGCTGCTTTACATCAGGTTTCTGTGAGACAGTAGTAACGACCTGATAAAGCCCGACCATTCATGCTGTAGACAAAATTGTCTACAGCGTGACTCTATCTCTAAAATTAACATATGTGTATTATAAAACTAATAGACCTATTTTAATACGATTCTTTTTGTTAGAAAGCTAGTTTAATCGAGATGGTTCTTAACTGTGTTTGAAATCTGTTCAGCGATTTAGAAATTACTTCAGTTTTTCTAATTAACGTCGGGATTTTAACGGTTATTAATGTCATCACAAATATATATATATATATATATATATATATTTCTTTGCTTGAATGACTAAACGAGCAGGTTGCTCGTCTGATTGTAAGCGTCACGCATGCCCATAAACAAAAACAAAATCACACATAACTTTGAGCTACAAAGCACTACGTGACACTGGTCTGCGTTCACCACCCCGAGAAATAAGTTGTCAAGTCTAATAATGCCCACTAATTTCACTGGCTGCAATATCCTTCAAACCGAAACACTACAGAGCTTACACACTGTTGCTTGGCAACAGAAATAAACAAAGCGGTGGGACCAACCCAAACGGCCTCTCGCATACAAGAGACCTATCATAGTGATTTCTTAGGTTTACGCGAACATTGAAATAAAACTAGTTTAAACGGATTTTATCGCGATTTTTTTTTTCTTTTAGTCCCAACGTTTCGAAAGCTTTTCAGCCTTCGTGCTCACGGGAGAGACAAAATCCGTATAAACTAGTTTTATATCAATGAGACCTATCATCTTGAGCTCTCCACTTATTTCGAAAGTAAGTGTTCATCGACACGCGGAAATTGATTGTATAGAAGGCCATGGTTCAGGATGGGTTTAAAAGTCACTTGGAACAAGAAGTCTTCATACTTTCATTTATTATAGGTCCCTACTAGAATGCTAAAGGTCCAAAAACCGGACACAATGGTTTTATGCGTATTATTATACAACGTAAGGTCACGCCCGTTTTCTCAAGTAGGCAGAGATACAAACGGCAAATACTAGAGAAATCATGGGATTTTGTTACTGGTCAGCAAATGTACAAGTGGGTCACCTGGTAGTAAGCGATCTGCACAGCTCAAACATCTACAGAAGAATCATGGATGTTTTGCGACCTTAAAGAACAGTATGAATTGGAAAGGGGTGGGGGGGGGGGACATATACAGCGTAGCACTGCCAAGGGTGAATTGGCAAAAGAAATGTGAGAGCAGGGATTGGTTTATCTTGGAGCCTTAGGCAATTATTTTGACAGCCTTCGTGGCGCAGCGGGCGTGTAGCCGGTTGCAAAGCGTGAGGTAGTGGGTTCGATTCCCGCACCTTGACAGATGTTTGTCTGATTCACAAATATTTGTCTCGGCTTTGGGTGTTGTGCGACCGCAAGTCCCTCGTAGTTCCTGATATCTACGATACAGGTTTACCTAGTGTGGGGTCAGGACTATGTGTGTGACTGTTGGGTGTATTTAATATTATTATTAAATTGTCAAACAATTCATCATGCTATCCCATGTTAGGAAGAATAGAGAGAAACATTTATAAGCTATATAAGATAATAAACAAATAGGCATAGCAGGCCGCCGACATCTTAGGCCCAAAACCAACCTCAATAGCACGTGATACACTCTGCTGATTAACAGACTAGGCAACGGCGAAACTTGCGACAAGCGCGAGAAATATTATTATTAGTAGTAGTAGAGTATTTGCACTTTTTCGAAAATCGTTTGTTTTAGCATAAGCCAGTAAACGAGCAAGTGGGGCATCTGTTGGTAATTGATCTCCACCGTCCATGTACGCTCACAATACCAAAAGAATTATGGGTGCGTTGCCGACCTTAAAGGAAAGGGATAATTTAGGGATTGGGAAGGGGAGGGGGTTTGGGCCTCCGGATATCTCACTCACCGTACGAAAGCTGCTACTTTACGCCGGTTTTCTGTAAGACAGCGGTAACGACCCGGATGAGCCGTCCCATTTCTGCTGTAGACAAAAGTGCAGCGTGGCACTACCACTCAATTATGTTTGAGTTTTCAATTTAAAAAACCACAAATGATCTGTTCGGGATTACAATTTGCATTGTATAGCGATAGGCTCGCCCCCTATCACTTGGGGCGGAAAAAGCTTGGCGAACGTTGTGTACAGTAGTTGCACCTCTGCCTACCCCTTCCGAGATAGAGGCGAGTATGATACGTTGATTACTTTATATAATAGTATGGGATAGGCTTAGACTTCAAGTTTTTATAATACTTATAAGGCTTTGATGTATCAACAAGCCGGCGAAAGTAATTGAAATGACGGAAGCATCTCTATGGTGTTTTATAGGACGAGTTTAACGTTCGTTATGGAATAAGTAGGTTATGAAACACTAACTAAGTAAAAATAAATACGCTAGTGCCTAAAAGAGGTTCAGATGCGTCAAATCGCTTTCAACAATAGACTTGAATTAACAAAATTGTTATCATTTGTTGATCAACTTGCCCGCCAATCTTAAAATTAGCCACGAATCTAATTCTGTCTCGATAGCGCAGTTGTAGGGCGTACGCGGTACGACTGCTGAGCTGAGGAGGCCTCGGGTTCGATACCCGGGTCGGATGATATTAGGTTTTGGTATTATGAAATGCTTAGTATCAGTCCGGAGTCTGGAATTGTGCTCGATATGGTGATTGGCTCGCCCCCTAGCACATAATAGAACGGAAACAAGCTCAGCGAAATGTGGGTGTACTGGTTACTCCTCTACATACCCCTTCGGGGATTACAGGCGTGATTGCGTATGCATGTATGAATCTAATTCTGCGCAGATCTTCTAAATATTATTTTTTTAATTACCTTGAACGAGGAGACGAGCAGGTCGCCTGCTCATAAACAGAGCAACGCCACACAGAACTCTAAATAACAAAGCACTGCATGACACTGGACTGCGCTCGTCACCCCGAGACGATCACATAAGATGTTAAGTCTCATAATGCCCAGTAATTTTACTAGCTTCAATGTCTTTCAAACTGGAACACAACAGTGCTTGCACACTGCTACTTGGCGGCAGAAATAGACAAGGCGGTGGTACCAACCCAGACGGCCTCTTGCATACGAGGGGCCTACCACCTTGTAAATTATTATATCACCTTATTTTTTTTTATAGTATAGGCCGGCAAACGAGCAAGTGGGTCACCTGATGGTAAGTGATCTCCACCGCTCATGTACGTCCACAATACTAAAATAATCATGGGCGCGTTGCCGACTTTAAAGGAAAGGAATTGGGAAGGGGAGGGGAATTTGGGCCTCCGGATATCTCACTCGCCGTACGAAACGCAGCAGCAAGCTGCTACTTTACGCCGGTTTTTTGTGAGACAGTGGTAATGACCCGGACGAGCCGGTCCATACATGCTGTAAACAAAAGTGTCTCATAGGACTCGATTTATTGTATCTAGGACCATAGACCAATGACGTGCTCTAATTTATACATTGTAACAAAATTACAATACACGAGAGGCAGCTAGAATTACTCGAAAGGTTCTGCAAGGACGTTTGTATTTGTTTGTATGTAATTATGATCGCGTGTCAATTCGCCTTGCTATTCACATCGAGCTCGAAGCATTTAGCCACTAGTTATTACACATTAGATTATGTTTTTCTGGTGTACTTGTTGCCTTAAAAGTAAATATGCTAGATATATTAATATGTTAAATATGCTATTAGATAGGAGATTAAATTAGAGAGGTTTAAAAATTATAGCATAAACAGCCTATTAATTTTACTGATCTGAGCTTTAGTAGTATTTATTATTTATGAGTTGGTTTTTTGTTGCGTTTTAACGATTTAACGGACATTTTTGGAAAAAATATAACGATATTGCATATTGTATATGCAATATCGTTATATTTTTTATTCTATTAAATAGCATTTCATTTAAAAGCTCGGAATATGAATTGTAACTTATACCGCGCGCTCACGCGCTCTATATTTGTTATGCTATTTATAGCATAAAAATAGTGGGTACTTTAAATATAGCATTCCATTACGACGCGTTTTATTCTAGGTGAGAATATTAGTTCATTAATGTATTAAAATTTGTTGCCCACCTCCATATATTATGACAGGAAGCTTCTTACAACCACATTTCAAAATAAATATTCTAATTATTTCTTTCAATTAATACCCGTACAAAATCGGTAAATACAAAGCTAAATCTACACTTAATTACACTAAAGGAGTATTAACTGGTAACTAATTATGTGAGAAAATGTTTTTTACTTCGCACCGCGCACATAAAATGTGTCATGCTATTAAGCTTAGCGTTAATGTAGTTAAATACTCTCTAGTTAAGCACTCACGACTGTAATCCCCGAAGGGGTAGGCAGAGGTGTAACCAGTACACCCACATTTTGCCGAGCGTATTTCCGTCCCTTATGTGATAGGGGGCGAGCCTATCGCCATACCGGGCACAAATTCCAGACGATCCCGGATCGAAACCGAGACCTCAGCGTTGACCTCAATCGTAACGAGTACGCATTACAACTACGCCACCGAGGCAGTAGTGTAACTGTAGTTAAATATTTGTTTGTTTATCTGTGGAGACTTATAATTGAATGCGGATTTCTTCTTCTTTCACCTGCCTTTATCCCATTCGCAGTGGGGTCAGCGCAACATGCTTTTTACACATGCTACAAAAATATTTGGCTTGTAGTTTTTAGGAAAATAAAACCGATTCAAAATAGTTTGTTAAAAAAAAACAATTTTGAGTCGCTGCTATTGCAATATAATTGTCAATTATAAGTAGAAAAGTAACGTGTTTTTTTGACAGGTTTTATTTTTAGTAAAAAAATTATAGAGATCGATGCATAAATGATGAAGTTTCAATCCTTCGGTCCCGATTTCACCTCCTTAGGCATGGTATTTCTTCTTGAAATTTAAATAAGACTAACTTTGAGTTACTCCTTTGAATGAAAAAAGGATCATCCAAATCGGTCCACATTATACGTGGTTTTACATCAAAAAAAAATACGAATTGAGTACCTCCGTTTTTTTCATTGGTTCAAAAGCAAAGCTAAGGAGAAAAAATGTTAGTCACAGAAACTCATAAAAGAAAAAGAGAAAATTCTGACAGAACCAAAAATATATATATCCTATATATTTTTCTAAAGACAGTTAATAAATCAAGCAACCGAAGACATTGGTAAAGGCTAGTAAATAAAAATACCAATTACCGAGTGTTACGTTAGTGGGCGAGTATCAAGTGAAGTAGAAACGTAATAAAATACGCACATCTGTACCGATCCGATACTTTATGTAACACCACGGGTAATGGATAAGTGGGACGCTCTTATACTGTACGATTTTTGAACCAGATTTTTTGTACAAGTGGATGACGAGACGAGCAGATCACGCGCCTGATTGTAAGTAACTGCACAAAAACAAAAGCAACCCCACACAGAACTTTTAATTTTCTCACGAGAAGTCTCATAAGGGCCCGTAGTTTAATAAATATATTTATAATTATTAAATAAAGCTTTGGCTTCTTAGTTCATCTGTCTCTCTGTGTGATGTTATCCCGCCTTAATGCCAGGGTCCGTCTTCCGCCATTAGGATTTAACAGTGGATTTGGTATTATGTGAGGCGACCCTCCGTCGGACCCCACAACCCGGAATGGAACCAAGTTTCGCTATTGCCTCATCCGTTAATCAGCAGAGTGTCCATGTGCAGGTTGGCTTTGGCTCAAGATATTACTTGAACTTACACTCAACTGGCTTCTTAGTGCACTATTAAACTTTAGTGTTGTTACTTTGTGAGTCCTTTTACGTTTCTCCTCTGGACTTTTCTTTGTCAACTGTCGAGACGATTTCGTTTCGCCGGTCTTGTAGCAATTTAATCACACATCTCAGCATTATCGTTGGATGAATGAAACCTATTTTGTTATATTAATAGCCTTTTTATACTAGATTTAGACCAAAATAGATTTACTTTTGCCGAAAATTTGCCAATATTATGTAATCATATTAGTCAGGGACTAGGATAATGAGATGCAAATGAAATGTGTATTACAGCAATAATGTAATGAACTTAAATTTGAAATAAGAATAGAAGTCCAAAACAAAAAACGTAAACGAAGTTCTTAAAAATATTGTTTTTATCGTGTCGTAGTCGTATAGTATAAAATTATTATAAATCTCCTCTTTCCTAATGTGTGAAGTAATTTAAATAAAAAAAGATGAAATAGACGGCGAAGGTCGGCGAAATTTAAACATATCGACCCAGTTTAATGTTACGTAGCACCTTACAAAACTGTGATGATTAACTACGTCTTAACTAGTGCTGGCATTGACACTTATACGCCATTTTTGAAGATTAGTCGTAATTTTTCATCCACTTTGTAATATCGTCATACTCTAAATGTTGACGCTGGGCGTGTGCTAATACAGGAGGTAATACAGGTTTATAATATACAGTTTCAATGAAATTAGGCAGTTTCCTTGCAGTCCAAATGCAACCCTTCTTTTTAGACAATAGAAAAGTAGAAAATGTCGTTTGACTTCAGTATTTTCAAGTACGTTCCTTCGCCTATGCGTCGCCATACGATGCACATTATATATATATTTTATAGTATAGGCCGGCAAACGAGCAAGTGGGTCACCTGATGGTAAGTGATCTTCACACATTATATTTACCTTCGATCTTTTACTGATATAGGTGGACAGGATAGGTACTTAAAATTTTATTAATAAATTCTAGAATACTGTACAGTGCTGATAAAGTGACCAGCCTCAGCGTTGGGTACTAACCTTCTCTACGAATGAAAGATGTTATGCCTTAGTCCACCACCCTGGCCTAATTTGAATTGGCAGACTTCACATCTTTAAAATTCTTAGGGAGAATCTCAGACATGCAGATTTCCTCACAATGTTTCCTTTACCGTTAAAGCAAGCAGTAAGTAATGATGAATATACACATAACTTAGAAAATTCATAGGTGCATGGTCTAGGGGTTGGCTTCGAACCTGCTACTTTTATCTCGGCAATCCGTAAATTGTATTAGTACCTAGTAGGTAGTCTCCGTTGACCAAAATTTATACAATTTCATAACAAATCATTGAATGAATATTTATTTCCAAATGATGATACTCCAATTACCAAGGTCTTAGGGGAAGGTCAGTCAAATCTTGACCTGATGCTATAAATTTTATAGCTGTTGCTATAAAATTAGCAATCAGCCTATGCATTAATTAGTGTTTGATTTTGTTTGATACTTAAAATAAACTTTGTTTATAATCTTACTGAATATCTACAAAAAAGAAATACCATCGAAGGCCGTAAGAATAAGTTTCTTCTTAAGAGGACCAGTTTTTCAAATTACTTTAATTAATTAATAATAATAATAATTCTAGCCCTGTATTATATACGCTCACTGCTGGGCACGGGCCTCCTCTACTGAATGAGAGGGGTTAGGCCTTAGTCCACCACGCTGGCCTAATGCGGGTTGTCAGACTTCACATACCTCCGAAATTCTTATGAAGAACTTCTCAGGTATGCAGGGTTTCTCACGATGTTACCTTCACCGTTAAAGTATATTTCGAACCTGCGACTTTCGTCTCGAGAGTCCATACCACTCCCCGCTGAGCTATCACTGCTCGTTATCACGCTTACCAAAAGCAGACTTAGATTAATACATTTTAGATTTGGTTTATAAAATTCTGGCAAAGTCCAACAGGTTTGTATAAAGAACCAGGTCCATCCCGGCTATCCCCTTGCTACGCCCATGCTAACAACACGATCATAAGGTGCCACGCCTTCAAAGTGTAGGCAGTGGTGCAAATTTTAATTACGAGTATCTGTCTTGAGGACTCCAGGAGGTCAGCGCTTATGAAATCGTACAGGTCTTAGGAGCTATGAAGATCAGCACGGTGGACCAACGGGGCGATTTATTTAAAGTGTTATCACAAAAGGAAGTAATGACAGCACTAATTTTAAAACGGTTTGTTAACAATGACCCAGTAAATGTGAAAATGTCAACGACCTATTACAATCGCGTAATGCCAAGGATCAAGGTAGACACGCCTTCAAAATGTCACGTATACCAAGTAGACAAAACAATAAACAATTTAGGGAAAATAAAGATTTTGGATTAAAAGTTATGGTAGACAATTCTTCAAAATGTACCTTAATATTTTGAAGTCTCCTACACTAACCAAGCAGATATTACAATAAACAATTATTAAAGGACAGTCTGAATTAGTTACTAATGGCTATCAAAAAGTCTCCTTCATGAGTTGCCTAAACATTTTAGAACACCAATCACCTAATAACTTTTTTTGGAAGTCGTAAGAGACGAGTGGTAGAGCCACGCTGTAGACGATTCTGTCTACAGCATGAATGGACCGGCTCGTCCGGGTCGTTACCACTGTCTCACAGAAAACCGGCGTAATGTAGCAGCTTGCTGCTGCGTTTCGTATGGTGAGTGAGATATCCGGAGGCCAAAATTCCCCTCCCCTTCCCAATCCCTAACTTATCCCTTTCCATTAAGGCCGACAACCCGCCCATGATTATTTTAGTATTGAGGGCGTACATGGGCGGTGGAGATCTTACTTACAATCAGGTGACCCACTTGCTCGTTTTCCGGCCTGTACTATAAAAAAAAGACGATCGAACATTTCCAAAAGATCATCAGCATAGAGTAGTAGGCTTCCAGCGTTTGACTGAATAACGAACTTGGTGGCGATCCTGTCCTAAATAATATTTAGTATTCATGTGTCAGGCAATTCGATTTTTTTTATATATCATATGCCGGCAAACAAGCAAGTGGGTAACCTGATGGTAAGTGATCTGCACCGCCCCGTACGCCAACGATACCAGAAGAATCATGGACGCGTTGCCAACCATAAAAGAAAGGCATTGGGAAGGTGAGGGGGATTTCGGTATTGTGGGCGTACATGGGAGGTGGAGATCACTTACCAGCAGGTGACCCACTTGCTCGGTCGTCGGCCTATACCTTAAAAAAAAAGAATCGGTATTGTTATAACTCTTCGAATTTAGATTATAAACCCTGGCATTTCGCAAATTTGGAAACTGATCGCTTTACTGAAATGTTTAATTTTGAATCATCATTTTAACAATGAATCTGTGTTGCAATAATGAATTTGAGTATCCCACCTCATTTAATGTACAAATCCAATCAATGTTAATTCACTCCTTTTACAGTATCGGGTTTTTAGGGTCTCTACATCTGGTTTGGAATAGTTTGACAACTTTGTTTATTGTTTTAATACAAATACTCGTATTCCTTATATAACTTACTAATACTAATACATTTTTGAAGCGAATACTTCTTTAGGGGCGTTGAGCACTTTTTGGGTGAACTAAAATCATGGAACTCGCGTCATCGTCAGCGAACGCTTTCCATGAGCTATATGTATATGTAAATAGATATACCTCTGTGCGCTATTTTTCAACAATTGTTTTCCCCAAATTTTCAATTAATAAGTCCCCTGACTTCTGAGCTAGGTATAAACCTGTGAATGAATCGTACAGGATGGTATGACGAACACGGTGGTACTTAAATGCTTAGTGTAGTTTACTTGTACTTGAATGCTTAGTGTAGTGTAGTCTGTTTCAACCCCTATAATAAAAAGTAGTCGTATAAACTTTCGTAAGAAGAAAATATGGTTCATGTGTTTTTGAGAAGTCAATTCATACAGTATAATCACATAGGTGAAGGTATTCCTGAATAAGGTAAAACTTATGTATTTTATGCGGCAACTTATTAAAGAAACTTTACTAAAACAATGTAGCAAAAATAGAACGACATCATCCGCGAAATGGAACCTGAATCACTATATTACTTTTAGTCATCATTAATCAAGTAGCTGAGATTATTTTATCAATTTAATATGAAGAAAATAGATCTCTAAATTAATTTACTTTTTAATTCCTTAATACTAAATATAGACTGCCTCAGTGGCGCAGTTTTGATGCGTACTGGTTACGACTGAGGCTAACGCTGAGGTCTCGGGTTCGATCCCCGGGTCGGGTAAAGTGATATTGGGTTTTTCTATTTCGAAAAGCTCAGTATGAGCCCGGAGTCTGAAATTTGTGCCCGGTATGGCGATAGGCTCGCCCCCTATCACATCATGGGACGGAGATACGCTCGGCGAAATGTGGGTGTACTGGTTACACCTCCGCCTACCCCTTCGGGGATTACAGGCGTGAATGCGTATGAATGCGTATGTATCACTAATCGAATAGCTGTCATTGTTTTATCGATTGAATATGAAGAAAAAAATTCCCTAAATTAGTTTACAAGTTTCCTTTAACATTCCTTAATACTAAATATAGCTAATTTGAAAGCAACGATATAATAATTACCAAACGGTAATTAGTAAATTCCTTTCCCTTTTATATTAAATATTCATAAAAATACATCAAGGCAACTTATCGAGAATTATTTAAAAAAAGTCGTGCCCACGTCGATTTAAATACCGATATATCATTTACTACATTATCTGTGTGTGAATTAGTTTTTATTATTGTAGGTATAATATTGCAGTGTGTCATTTGGGTCTGCGAAATGTAAAACTATGGAGGAGGTATATTTTTATAGTAGAGCATACACCAACGAGCAAGTAGACTTCTATATATATACTAGCGGACCCGGCAGAAGTTGTCCTGCATGATATTTCAAGCGATTAGGATATTAAACAAAGTATGAAATGAAAGATAAATAATATAATAAGTACATACACAAAATGAATGAAATTAATGAATGAATGAATAAAAACATACACAAAAATGCATTCAAGTCGATCCAGCCGTTGAGTTGCAGTTTAGATAAATAACCTAGATACCGGCTGCAGCGCCATCTGCCGGGCTGATTTTTGAATCTAAACCGTCCAGGGCACCACCCTAACGCATACAAAAAATCATTCATCGGTCCAGCCGTTGAAGAGGAGTTCAGTGACATACACACGATAGATATCTCTACTACTCGGAACATTAGCATCGTCAAATGATTAATCGAACACATGCTTCCACAATATCAGATAAATTAAGGATGTGATGCCTATCATAAAGGAAAGGAGTTAGGATATTGGAAAAGGCAGATGATTTTTGGTCCTTGGGCATTTGCGTGGGGACATAGCGTGGAAGTCGAAGGATGTCAGAGACTGACTGTTATATTTGAGTGAATAACATATTCAAGCCTGCAATACTTTTTTTTTACAATCTGATCAGTGATTTTGTGGAGGGAGTTGTTAGAAGCAGCAAAGGAATTCTGATAGAATATTTGTCCCAGTTGGTAGTAATGTACTTTACTCGACTCAGTAGCACGTGGTATACAATCTCTATCATCATCATATCCAGGAGTACCGTTTCAGGAGCAGAGGATTTGGATACCATCATCTAGCCTGATGTTGGTATGTAGACTCCACGCACGTTCCACCTTTTTATGGAGAACTGTCAAGAATGCCTCTTTGAGAATCAGTTTGAAAATTATGTGAACATATTTTTTTAAATGTAATTTTTACGACATACATTTATATACGAATGATAATCTAATGCGTTATTATATTATAAACCTTCATGTATGTAGATAAATCAACACAATGGATAAATTTGTTTTGAGAAAATCGCGTCACGTACTTACATACATACGAATCGAACACAGAACCTCCTTGTTTACGTTGGTTAAAAATACCACATCTAGTAAACAACGCTCCGTGCACAATAACACTACCGGAACCGAAAGCCGGACTTAGCGAAGGGCGCCGCGCGGCCGGCCACCTCTCTCCCTGTTGACTTCACGGCTTGTGCTGTTAGTGTTTTGCTCATTTTCGTCAACTCAACGAGGTCGAATTGGGTCAAAGGTTGGCTTTGTTGATTGTCAAAGGTTGGACATTTTCCACGGCAAAGGGTTTTTTGGGTTTAAAAAAGGTCTGATATCGTAGTTCTCGTTTCTGACTTATACTGACGTATTTAACAAAAATATTTAAATAATCATTTTATGCTCAGCTTCTTTTGTATTGTGACAGTTTTGTCTACAGCATGCATAGGCCGGATCGACTGGGTTGTTACCATTATCTCACAGTAAACCGACGTAAAGTAGCGGCTTGCTGCTGCTTTTCATACGGTGAGTGAGATATTCGGAGACCCAAATCCCCTCTCCTTCCCAATCCCTTAATTATCCCTTTCCTTTAAACGACAACGCATCGATGATCCTGAGTTATTATAACTGTTCATGTGCGGTGGAGATCACTTGCCGTCAGGTGACACAGTTGCCCGTTTGCCGAACTCGCCTATAAAATTGCATTCACAACTTTAATTACAAAGATTAGTATGTAATGTAAGTATAAGTAGCCGATGTACAAACTACATTACCAATCTCAATACATTTTTACATAATCATCGACCAGTCTTTCAAAACTAGTGTAAAGTTAATGACAGATGTCATAATGTGTATGACACGAGACGTCTTGTGCGTGCTGTAAGTGGCGCAAGGAGTCGGCCCCGAGGAAACTGCGCATTAAACAGTGACGAAACTGTGACACTGGTCGAAATGCCTGCTTTATGCCTAATCGGGTTTTGTCCTTGATTTTAAGCTAAAGGGCTACAGACTGGTTGAGCTTTGGCGAGAATTGTGCGGTTGCTCACTTATTTTAATTATTTCCTTAAATACCAGAGTGGAATTCTACAAATGCCCAGGATTTTAATATAAATACAATATATTTCCTCCAGACCTCGTTTAAAGGTCCCCTTCAGCAGCGATAGCTCAGCGGGGATTGGTACGGACTGTCGAGAAGAAAGTCGCAGGTTCGAAACTAGCCCCAAGAGCATACACCTCTGACTTTTCTGAGTTATACATATAATTATACGTATTACTTTTTAATTACCGCTCGCTTATCGGTGAAGGAAAAATTGTGGCGGAAACCTGCATATCTGAGAAGTTCACCATAAGAATTTCAAAGGTATATGTGAGGTCTCCCAACCCGCATTAGGCCGGCGTGGTCTAACCCCTCTCATACAGTAGAGGAGGCCCGTGCCCAGCAGTGGGACGTATATGAAACAAGGCTAGTATTATTATAATTATCTATAAGGGCACCAGAAGAACAGTATTTGACAGCAGTACGAATTAATTAGGCGCGCTACAGGCAGAGTGTAACAATTAGGAAGAAGAAAAATATCTTTTTGCACATTACAATAATGTAGAATATTTAAAATAGTCATGCCACTAACTTGGCCAACAAGTTATAAAGGAATTCTATTAACAATTTTATGTCTTTTTATAAGTGTTTTTTTTATCACCCGTGTGATTTTAATGGTAACATGTGTCAATTATCTACAAATTATTATAAATTATTAGGTATATTATACATTTTCTAAGTTAATATTGAAAGCTTTTTAACATAAAATCTGTGAATTTATTTAAAAAAACCTATAACTCCTAACCTGTACCTGTTTAACCTGTTTATTAATCACCTATAACTCTGGTGTGATGTTGCCAGTTTTTGAGAGTCTTTAGTCCACCTAAGTGCATATAAAAATACAACTGTGTGCCTAGCATACATACAAGAACGCTGAATGAAGTTTATTCACTAGGAGCACTGTACGAATCTGTATACAAATTTGAGTGCATACCAATGACGTGATTTTTTGTGAAACGGTTGTTCATCTCGCATAAATTAGGACTACTATACTACAGATAGAAAGACTAAAAGACAGATAATCTCAGCCTGTTGCCGTCCACTATTGGACATACACCTCCCCAAGTGAGCGCCAACCATCCCGGTCTAGAGCAGCCCGCATCCATCCGCTACTTGCGACCTTTTTCAAGTCGTCGGTCCACCATGCAGCAGGGCGCCCTACACTACGTCTGCCTAAACGCGGGCTCCACTCCAGCACATGTCTGCTCGACCGACCATCTGTCCGTCTGCAGACATGACCGGCCAATTCCCACTTCAGAATGCTAAATTTTCGAGCAATATCAATGAATTTGGTTCTCTGGCGGATGACTTCATTCCGAATTCTATCCACCAGAGAAATTCCACGCATTGCTTGCTCCATAGCACGCTGAGTGACTTTCAACTTGTGGGCTAGTCCGCTGGTCAGTGTCCACGTTTCAGCTCCGTAGGTCATTACCTACTGATGATCACATAATAATATAAGACGTAAGACACACACTTTTGCGTTAGGAGTTAAAAACAATTAAAGGTAGGTTCCTTGTAGGTATGCGAGAGGTCGCCTGGGTTGGTACCACCACTCTGTCTATTTCTGCCGCCAAGTAGCAGTTGTGTTCCGGTTTGAAGGAGATTGAAGTTGTATTGCGTCTTTTTATGGGCATGCGTAGCGCTTACCACCAGGCGAGCGACGTGCTTGTTTCGTTTCAAGGTAATAAAATAAAATAAAAAATGGGTACAATTGTTTAAATGCATGATTTTGCATTGTCATTATGGGTTTTTATGATGATATTTTGACTGATTATATGCTCTAGTTAGTAATATTTAGTTTATGCCACAATAATGCTTTGAAATGGGGTAAAATAATATTAATGTAATACTCATATTTTGAAAAAAATATTAAGACTGTCTACGTAAGAAATATCGTATGAGTTATTCCATAAATAATTAATCAACGCAGATGTTTGACACTTTAATGGCATATTTGTAGCTTTATAAGGATGTATTCAAGGAGAACTGTTATATTTCCGCGTTCGCTATTGAAGTATACCAATTCTCGATCAATCGACATAACGCATTCGTGTCGATAGATAACACGCTTCAACTTTTGGACAATATTTACCTACAAAAATGCTTTCGGAAATTTTCTAGAGGCCCATTATCCCCTAATCCAAGGGGATGGGGGGATTTTGGGACTCTCGTGTCTCGGTCGTGCATCTCACAATCTACCTTTATATCCGACAATTCATAATACAAATACGTTAAATGGTTTTATAACTCAAATGACCTTGAAATGTAGCAACGAACTACAAAATAAAAAACAACTTAAAGTCCGACGAATATGAGACATATCTTACTTTCTTCCCCACATTATTCTGTATCGATTGGTATGTGTCTTGACCCCATACCCCCAGCAGTTTCGGAGGAGATAGCGTGACAAGCTTTTGGCAGCGGCGGCGGCGGCGCCAGGTACTTTTTTTAGAATAGAGAGATTATATCATGCATACTTTATGTAGAGATAATATTGGGAAGGCCCAATCTTCATTCCTTTCCTTATGCCGATGTACTGGATAACCCCCTGCCTACCCCTTCGGGGTTTAAGGTGTAAGTGCTTATGTATTAATGCGAGAGGCATTCTGGACCAATCTACCTGGGGACGATGCAGAGACGAGGCAATCTGTGCATAAATGCACCTGCCCTTATCCCACTCGCAGTGGGGTCGGTGCTACATGTATTTTACCACATGTTACAAAAAAAAATCACGAAGATTTGAAGATTTGATTGATCGAAAAAGGGTTGAGGTGATCGGTCGTAAAAACTGCAATCAAAATTCTGTAATGTGTAAAAAAGTATGTTACCGACCCCACTGCACACATACAAAGATTTATCGGTTGTTATAAATATCTATTCTTCTAGAATAAGGCACCAATCAAACAATTTTTCACGCTTCAGATATACAAACACACAGTCATTAACACGTCTCTAATTGCACCAATCTATATGTGATAATTATGACATATATATACATACATAGGCATATGTCATAGTTATATATGTGCATATTTATAAAGCTGTAAAACGAGAGGACGGACGTAGTGTTGTAATAGTTGTTTAATCATGCTTCGGTCAACATATAATCCTGATTACATACATACGCACTCACGCCTGTTATACCCGAAGTTCCTGTGCCTGTTCCCCGAAGTGTCCTGTTATAACCAGTACACCCACATTTCGCCGAGCGTATCTCCATCCCACGATGTGATAAGGGGCGAGCCTATCGCCATACCGGGGACAAATTCCAGACTCCGGGCTGATACTGAGCATTTCGTAATAGAAATATTTCGCAATACCACTTTACCCGACCCGGGGATCAAACCCGAGACCTCAGCGTCAATCGTAATACGTACACATTACAACTGCGCCACCGAGGCAGTCTGTCTTATACAGATTTTCAATCAAATCTGTATATATATGTTAGTTTAAATGAATATATTATATTATTATTGTATTGCAGCGGACGGGCGGACTAAAGCGTTGCAGAAAAACACGTGGAGGTACGGGGAAGAGTATATTTGCGTATAATACTAGCGAGTAACAATGAATGATCCTAACAAGGGTGTAAGTCATTCGCTACAAAAACTACTTATTTAAACGTATTATGCTTTCAACGAAAGATTCTATCAAGGTGGAAGTCTCTCATTTACCGCAGGATAGGTAACTAGGCTAATCCTAACTTTCCTACATCATTTACAACCTTGTGTTCGGAAGTAATGTTTTGTCGGAGAATCTTGCCATCGCGATGTAGATGTGCCATACGTTTTGCATCGCACTATGGCAGTGGCGCCATCTCTTGGCGTATTTTGTAATTAGTGTGGTCATGGGCGCTACAGTATAAAATAGTTTTATTCCAATTAATGGAACGATTTGGATATACATTTTCGTTTCTACAAATGGATTAATCACTCTAAGTTGTAGACAGTTTTCTCTACATCAGGTTTTTTTTTTATTTTTTAGTGTATAGGCCGACAAATGAGCAAGTGGGTCACCTGATGGTGAGTGAACACCACCGCCCATGTACGCCCACAATACCAAAAGAATCATGGGCGCGTTGCCGACCTTAAAGGAAAGGGATAATTATGGAATTGGGAAGGGGAGGGGATTTGGGCCTCCGGATATCTCACTCACCGTACGAAACGCAGCAGCAAGCTGCTACTATACGTCAGTTTTCTGTGAGACAGTGGTAACGACCCGGACGAGCCGGCCCATTCATGCTGTAGACAAAATTGTCTACAGCGTGGCTCTACCACTCGTTAAAAGGGCCGGAAGGAATGGGCCGGCTCGAACGGATTATTACCACTGTCTCACAAAAAACCGATTGATGTATCAGCTTGCTGTTACGTCTGTTAGGTGAGCCTGAATGACGCAACGTGCAGGTCGATCGCTTGGTGGTACGCCTGCCCATACACAGAAGCAACACCACACAAAACTTTGAGTGACAACGCATTGTAGGTACTACAATGTTGTAGGGACTGTGTTCATCACTCCCAGATATATGATGATAAGTCTCATAATACCCAGTAATTTGACTGGCTTCAATACCCTTCAAATCGAAACACAAAAAAACACACGGCTTCTTGGGAGAAATAGACAAGGACCCAAATCAACCCAGACGGCCCCTCGCATGCGTGGGACCTACAACCTAATAAATGTCACAATTAATTCAAGTCAACTTCCAATTTTCCTACTAGTCCATTTCCAAAAGCCATAAAATATTGCTAAAATCATATCCACTATAGATATCAGTAGGCCAATTCTCGTAATTTTAAATGTTCAAAATATCATTCCGATCTAGTCTCAGCGTCAAGAAAGTTGCAAATGGCATTCTCTTAAACCAATAATCAACGTCAAATGCACCTAGCATTAGCAGTAGCATTATACCGTTTTGACTTCAGACAACTTTTATTCTACATTCAATCTCATTACGATCAATGTTCACATTTGACGTTGATTATTGGTTTAAGAGAATACCAATTGCAACTTTCTTGACGCTGAGACTAGATCGGAATGATATTTTGAACATTTAAAATTACGAGAATTGGCCTACAGGGTTGCAGTTTCAACATAGCGTACAATTATACAGCGGAAGAGAGGTCGTCGCGCGTCCGGTCTGTGGTGCAACTGCTGACATAGGAAAATGGTACTTCGACTTGTTATATGTCGTACTCTGACTTGGCTGCTTTTCGTAGTTTATTTAGGATAATTTACCAATAGGGTTGACGTCAGGTAGGCGGCCGGTCGTAAAAACTACAAGCCAAATATTTCTGTAACATGTGTTGTGCCAACTCTACTGCGAGTGAAATAAGAAGAAGAAGGAATGAGGTGGAAGAAGTAGGATAATTGACAGCTATTTGTATCGCTCTATTACATCTTGCCTTATTTATTACAATAAGGTCAATTATAAAGTAAATAATAATAATACTAGCCCTGTATTATACATGTCCCACTGCTGGGTACGGGCCTCCTCTATGAATTAGAGGGATTAGGCTTTAGTCATCCACGCTGGCATAATGCGAGTTGGTAGACTTCACATACCTTCAAAATTCTTATGAAGAACTTCTCAGATATGCAGGTTTCCTCACGATGTTTCCTTCACCGTTAAATCAAGCGATAATTAACAATTAATACACACGTAACTTAGAAAAGTCAGAGGTGGATTAAGGGGCTGGTTTAATCAATTGTAAAGTATAATAAATAAATAAATATAGAAATGATATTTACGCATTAGATTAGCCTGCATGCCCTACATAAGCATGATGAATAAATTTAGTCCATATTTAGTGTAAACAAACAATAGATAACAGACCGACCAGACCAGTCCACACAAGCAGCATCCGTTCACGAGTTGAACACTCAACAGCACCTACATAAAATCACCATAAGCCTAAAATCACTAAAACTATTTTTGACTGTGTCGGTGGCGCAGTTGTCATGTGTACGCGTTACGATTGAGGCCAACGCTGAGGTCTCGGGTTCGATCGCCGGGTCGGGTAAAGTAGTATTGGGTTTTTCTATTACGAAATGCTCAGTATCAGCCTGGAGTCTGGAATTTGTGCCCGGTATGGCGATAGGCTCGCCCACTATCACATAAGGGACAGAGATACGCTCGGCGAAATGTGGGTGTACTGATTACACCTCTGCCTACCCCCTCGGGAACTAAAGGCGTGAGTGTGTATGTATGTATGATATACTAGCACATAGTAAAGGGGCTGTGTCGCAATTGGCTACAGCATCCGGCCCGTAATGTCCTTCATTCATACTTTTACTTGTATAACGTGCGAGATTTGTGAATAAACTCGTACACTGCTGGACATTTGTACTGGATATTAAATTTTCCTAATTTCCGCGGTAATAATGAAATGAAGGTCCTTTCCTTTAAGATCGGCAATGCATCCATGATACTTCTGATGTTGTGTGCACTTAGCATTAGGTAACCCACTTGCAAGGTAGGAAGAATCTAAATCCATGTCAAATAGTTTAGAAGTAGTCTTCTTAGAAAATTAATTTTATTAAAGTATTAGTATATTGTTATACACAAATATGATACAGCAGCGTATTACTTTTAAAATATTATATGATAATAAAATATTCTTATACATAATGTAGTGATTTTTAAGTCCTTCTTTCTTTCTGCTTGCCAGTGCTAGGTCTATTTTTCCATAATGATTAACGTTGAATTTGGTATTATGTGGGGCGACCACCCGTCTGATGCCCACAACCCACAACGGTAACCTAGATTTTGGGGCCCTAAACAATAAAACATCTCCAACACAACGTATACAAGATTAGATTGAAGTTATTGGGAATTACTTAATAATAAATAAATACATCTTGGACCATCATCAAATAAACACCCAAATTGTTTTAGCTTTTTACATTTAGTAAGAACTGATCAATATTTTTGGCCAGCATTGTAATAACTACGACGTTAATCATAACATCCTGTACGGTAAAAATGTTTCAATGTTCAATCAAATAGTTGTCGAAACTAGGTTACTGCTGTACCGCACAAATGCTACGAGATCACGCTCTAAATATATAATTCTACTAGCTGCCCCGCGTAGTTTCACCCACATGTATCTTACTGCCCTACTCCCATGAATCATAGCGTGATATATATAAATCTTCTGGAAGAAATTGTCTAAATGATAGTGTAAACCGCATCAAAATCCGTTGCGTTTTTAGGAGGAGTTAGCGAACAAACAGAGATACTCTTTTTTTTTTTTTTTGAGATGGACGCTTGCTGATAGCCTGACAAGAGTCGGCTTTAGTCAGCGACACCGGACTTTCGGGCGAATGCTTGTAGGCACTCCAACCCTAGCCAGAGAGACTCGGAAAGTGATTGTGTTTTATATCATGTATGTATAGATCATTTTGTTCCTTTTTTGACAGCCTCCGTGGCGCAGTCAGTGAGTAGCCGGCTGCAAAGCGAGAGGTTGTGGGTTCGATTCCCACACCGAGACAAATTGTTGTGTGATTCACAAATATTTGTTTCGGGTCTGGGTGTTGTGGGACCGCAAGTCTCTAGTAGTGCCTGATACTCACGATACAGGTTAACCTAGAGTAGGGTCAGGACTATGTGTGTGACTGTTGGGTGTATTTATTTATTTATTTCTGTCTGGCGTTATCATGGATTAATGTCAGGGTCCGCCTTCCTATCATGATTTGACGGTGGATTTGGTATCATGTGGGGCGATCCGCCGTCTGAGTCCTACAACCCGCAACAGTAACCAAGTTTCGCCGTGCATTGGCTTTAAGTCAACGTTTTAGTTGGTAGTTACACTATTATTATTATCATATAAGCCGCAGGGATCTGTATGAATTATATGGAAATAACTGTTTAATAATTGTATTTATAATTTAATATTGCATGCCAAACGCGAGACAATTACGTAAATTAATAAAAGATCGCTCCTGTCTATGTCGCATACAAAGCTGACGTGCGGCTCTTTTTACGCGTCGCGGTCTCTTGTCTCGGTCGCACCTCAAAACGTACCTTTACAATGGTCCCATTAAGGTGTGGATTTTTGGCCATTAGAGCTTAAATTTATGCGAATAACTCCGCTGATGTAAAAAAACATTTTACACCCATATTGCCTCAAATATGATTTCGTAAAAATATATCGTATCGATTTTGGTGCGATATTATTACATTGATGTGTGTAATTTTACATGTTATATAAATACAGTGTAACGATACTCAAATAATACTGAAAGTAGGGTACATTATCTTTACGATATACGACATATATCCAAAAAACCAGTGCATCTTGAGTTTGCAAGACGCTAGGTTTTTTATGTAGTATTACTCGTAAGTAGGACAAGATTTTTAGTGAAGTAGTCTCTTTTGTACTGAGAATTTTTTGCATGTTTGTTACAGTCACGATTCTGGGTGCGGCGAAATTTATACGGCGATTCTTACGAGTGGTAGAGCCACACTGTAGAAAATTTTGTCTACAGCATGAATGGGCCGGCTCGTCCGGGTCGTTACCACTGTCTCACAGAAATCCGGCGTAAAGTAGGAGCTTGCTGCTGCGTTTCGTACGGTGAGTGAGATATCCGGAGGCCATAATACCCTCCCCTTCCCAATCCCTTATTATCCCTTTCCTTTAAGGTCGGCAACGCGCCCATATATCTTTTGTATCGTGGGCGTACATGGGTGGTGGAGATCGCTTACCATCAGGTGACCCACTTGCTCGTTTGCCGGCCTATACTATAAAAAAAAAAATTATTACTAGTGGAGACGCACTTTATAGCCACCACTTCGGCCGAAATTTGTTAGACTTGCTAACCAGGCGATCATTTTAACATGGGATTAATTGACGATGGAGGTCACTTACCATCAGGTGACCCACTTGTTCCTTTGCCAACCTTTATAAAAAAAGTCTAGAAAACCAACAAACTAATGTACTAGCTCTTGTTTGTCCTACTCATCATTCATCACTACTTTTATGGTCGTATTTTAATTACAAATGATTTGTCCCGTACATGATGAAATAATGACTGCCTCGATCGTTTGACTGGGGCTGACGCTGAGGTGTCGGGTTCGATCCCCGAGTCGGGTAAAAAGTGATATTGGGTTTTTCTATTACGAAGTTCTCAGTATCAGCCCGGAGTCTGGAATCAGTGCCCGGTATGGCGATAGGCTCGCCCCCTATCACATCAACGGACAAAACCGGCTTATTATGCAATCTCCCGGCTTATATATGCCTGTAGCCTCGTATTAAGTATATGAAGATCCTGCTATATATACTTAATACGAGGACCTTGCTAGTAATGATTGATGTATGTATGTCAGCCCTAATTGTGTGTGGGCAGTTGAACATAAAACTTTTGTAAGAATTTTAATTGAAAAGGTAACTTTACATACAAGTTTATGTTGACCTTGGGGTTTAACATAGCAGTGGGCATTTTATAAAAAAAAGTACAAAAAACGTATATTTCCGCAATAAAAATCGAATTTAAAGGATATAATATGTTTTTTGTAGGTACAACGTAATACGCTCATAATATGAATGCGAAATATTTTTTAAATTGGCGGAATGACGAAACGAGTAAGTCGCTCGCCTGAGTGTCACGCCTGCCCATAAACAGAAGCAGCACCAATTAAAATTTATAATTATGAAGTAGTTCTTGCACTGGGCTGCCTTCGTCATCCCCAGACATAAAATGTTAAGTCATATTAGATGTTAAGTCATATAAAATATTAAGTCATATAAGATGTGAAGTCACATAAAATGTTAAGTCACATAATATATTAAGTCATATAAGATGTTAAGTCACATAAAATGTTAAGTCATATAAGATGTTAAGTCACATAAGAAGTTAAGTCATATTAGATGTTAAGTCATATAAAATATTAAGTCATATAAGATGTTAAGTCACGTAAAATGTTAAGTCATATAAGATGTTAAGTCACATAAAATGTTAAGTCATATAAGATGTTAAGTCACATAAAATGTTAAGTCATATAAGATGTTAAGTCACATAAAATGTTAAGTCATATAAGATGTTAAGTCACATAAAATGTTAAGTCATATAAGATGTTAAGTCACATAAGAAGTTAAGTCACATAATTCATTATGAGTTATTTCATAGTAATTCCGATGTTTTAGAAAAATAATACAGATAGTAAAATTACGATTAAATCCGCAAGTTGAACCTCCTAAAATTAAGTAGCTCAAAAAAAACGTATTAGACAAGCAAACTTGAACACGATTATTTGAATTTAAATCACCAATTTTGTGTTTAATGCCAGTTTACGGTAAGTGCGTAGTATTCTGCGCTAAATTTATGTTTTATTTATTCCAACGATTGTATAGGAAATCAATCGTGGTAGGATCGTTTTGAAATATTTATTTATGGATTTACTTTTGCTCGCAGCTCCACCCGTGTGAATATCTTTATCTTATCTTTTTACCTGCCTCGGTGGCGCAGTTGTAGTGCGTACGCGTTACGATTGAGGCTAACGCTGAGGTCTCGGGTTCAATTCCAGGTCGGGTAAAGTGGTATTGGGTTTTTCTATTACGAAATGCTCAGTATCAGCCCGGAGTCTGGAATTGTGCCCGGTATGGCGATAGGCTCGCCCGCTATCACATCATGGGACGGAGATACGCTCGGCGAAATGTGGGTGTACTGGTTACACCTCTGCCTACCCTTTCAGGGATTACAGGCGTGAGTGCGTATGTATCTTTTTACCAACAGCAATGACACCTGCTGATAAAACTGACTACAGAACGATTCTGAAGGCTTAGAAAACAATAAAAGCTAAAGAATACGAATTAGGGAATTTGGTAATGTCGTGGAGAATGCAGATGTTTGCAATTTTCTTCGATACCATTATTGTCCCTATGGTAGTAACAATTGAGAATACGAGAATGACCGTCTAAATACCACCATTTCTAGAACTAGTTTACAAGGTGGTAGGCCCCTGGTATGCGAGAGGCCGGCTGGGTCGGTACCATCGCTTTGTTTATTTCTGCCGCCAAGCAACAATGTGTAAGCACTGTTGTGTTCCGGTTTGAAGGATATTGAAGCCAGTGAAATCACTGGGCATTATGAGACTTAACACCTTATGTCTCGGGGTGACGAGCGCAGTCCAATGTCATGCAGTGCTTTGTTATTTAAAGTTCTGTGTGGCGTTGCTTTTGTTTATGAGCAGGCGTGGCGCTTACCATCAGGCGAGCGACCTGCTTGTCTTGTGTCATTCAAGCTAATAAAAATTAAATAAATAAAAACATTCTACTATGATCAATCTTGTGGTCAATTCGTGATTTATAATACCAGCCCTGTATTACACATCTGCCACTGCTGGGCAGGGGCCTCCTCTACTGAATGATCATAAAAATCATAAATAAATCATGATTTATTTATTATTTTTTAATCATCTATTTGTTTGTTTATTATTGATTTATTTAACATTTACACCATCATTATTATGTAACATGCCCTCCAAAAATATATACAGGTTTCAAAACATGTAATAATCATTTGCATTGATAAATAAACGATGATCCTACTTAACGACTTCTATATGAGCTAATAAGAAATTTACATCGTGATTTAAAGATACGATTGCTTATTAATGGACGTATATTGCTCTACATTCTATAAGATGATTAGCTTTAGCACGCGGGTTCATATGGAATTTTGTTGCTCATATTTCAGGGATAAAATACAGCCTATTCAACTCCCCGAAGGGGTAGGCAGTGGTGTCACCAGTACACCCACATTTCGCCGACCGTATCTCCGTCCCACGATGTGATAGTGGGGGAGCCTATCGCCATACCGGGAACAATTCCAGACTCTGGGCTGATACTTAGCATTTCGTAATAGAAAAACCCAACATCACTGTTAACCGGGGATCGAACCCGAAACCTCAGCGTCAGCCTCAGTAGTAACGCATACGCATTACAACTGCGCCACCGAAGGAGTCAGTCCCCGATGCACTATACAAAAAAGCCGTAGCAGCAAACGATCAAGTCACCTGATGGTAAGTATCTCAAACGTTCAGGAATACCCACAATATCAGTAGAATCATGGACGCGTAGCCGACTTTAAAGGAAAGGGATAATTAAGAGATTGGGAATATATTACTCACCGTACGAAAGGTAAGCTTTACGTCACTTTTCTTGAGACAGTGGTAACAATCCGGTCGAGCTCGCATTCATGCTGTAGACAAAACTATCTATAGCGTGTTTCTACCACTTATACACAGCATTGCGTGAAAGAAGGACAGACCAACAAACACGCTTTAACATAAATAATATTAGTATAGATTATCTTACCATAGTTTAAAAATGTTGCAGTACGTCAACGCATGTTGATCTCTTCACAGAGTGATCCGATTTTTAATGGTTTTTTACACTCAAAATTAATTAAAAGAAAGTAAATAATATAATTAATCAAGTTTGAGTTTGGCCATTTATTCGTCATTGATATTAATAGCATCGATAAAAAAAAAAAAATGCGTTTTTCTGAGTCGAATATAACATTTATTAACATTAAATTTTCACCGATATTTTAGACCCAAAGTGCTGCATGCAGTACACTGCTGATTAACGGACGAAGCAATGGCGAAACTTGGTTCCCGTTGCAGGTTCTGGGGGTCTGACGACGGGTCGCACCATAATTTACTAAATACTGTCAAATGTAGTGATTTCTTAGGTTTACGCGAATATTACACATTGAAATAAAACTAGTTTATACGACTGCCAGACCTCAAGATACCGTGAGCTCTTTCTGCGTAGATCGGACTAGTGTCAACTAACTTTTTTTAAAATAATTAAAAATAAATGTATAATTTTAAAATGAAGGTAGCCATTGTAACATTATCTTTTCGAGACGACCTACACCTCATCTCCCGTGACCACGAAGGCTGAAAAGCTTTCGAAACGTTGGGACTAAAATAAAAATTAAACCGCGATAAAATCCGTATAAACTAGTTTTTTTCAATACTGTCAAATGTATGATACGAGAAGGCAGACGCTGGCATTAAGCCGGGATAATTCCAGAAAGCTTTTTTGAGTGGGTTTTATTTTTGTAAATGTGTTATTAGCCTGTAATAACATCTTAAATGCTGTCAGCATTAATAAACGATAGGCGCGAGTAGTCCTTGACATGAAATGCTAAAAATATATGCCTTTTTAAAATATTTCTACAACAATCAACGTTATTGCACACTTAATTAAAACATTTAATCTCAATCATAAGGTTGTATCACATGCCAATGACCTTGACGAGTTGAGTAATACTAGTAAAATTAGTTTAAGGATTACAATAAGTAATTGTAATCTTTACAATACTAGACTGCCTCGGTGGCGGAGTTGTAATGATGCCGACGCTGAGGTCTCGGATTCGATCCCCGGGTCGGGTAAAGTGGTATTTGGTTTTTCTATTATGAATTACTCAGAATATCAGTCCGGAGTCTGGAATTTGTGCCCGGTATGGCGATAGGCTCGCCCCCTATCACATCGTGGGACGGAGATACGCTCGGCCAAATGGGGGTGTACTGGTTACACCTATGCCTACCCCTTCGGGGATTACAGGCGTGAGTGCGTATGTAATAACAGTAATTACAACGTGCATACGTAAGTTAATGGCCGGTATCCGTCTGCGACAGAAAGTCCGATGATGAAGCTATATTAAATAAATAAAATAAATAAATACACCCAACAATCACATACATAGTCCTGACCCCACACTAGGTTAACCTGTATCGTGGGTACCAAGAACTACGAGGGACTTGCGGTTCCACAACACCCAGACCCGAAACAAATATTTGGGGATCAGACAAACATTTGCCTAGGTGCGGGAATTGAACACACGGCCTCACGCTTCGCAACCGGCTACTCGCCCACTGCGCCGCGGAGGCGGTCGTACACATTTAGTTTTTTATACTACGTCTTTTTTTATTGCACATGCCGGTAAAAGAGCAAGTCGGTCATCTGATAGTAAGTGATCACCGCCCATGTACGCACCAAAAGAATCATGGGCGCGTTGCCGATCTTAAAGGAAAGGGATAATTCAGGGGTTGGGATGGGGGATTTGGGCGTTTTACGTCAGTTTTCTGTGAGACATTGGTAACGGACGAGCCGAGCCATTCATGCTGTAGCCAAAACTGTCTACAGCATGACCCTACTCATAAAAACACTAAAAACGTTGAGGTCAGGTTGATCATCTATCAGGTACAAGAGGTTTAATTACCCCCACATGACCTACTTTATGTGACAGAACAATTCCAAACGAATTTTCTTTGTACCACACAATTTAGATTTTCTCATATAGATTGCAAAAACGTTCTAGATGTTGATCGATCGGTTACTTGCTGTTACTTCATATTTTACATACATACACACTTATCCTGTACTCCCCGAAGGGGTAGGCAGAGGTGTAACTACGAGACTATCCCGCCCACACACCCGCCACTGTAACTCCTGTAAACCAGGATCGACAGTGGCACGCATATTTCGACACCGAGCAATGAAGCTCGGCGAGTCCCTGGGAATGCAAATCGTGTCTTTATCCCGCAACGAAATTAATCAAATAGAAAATTAGGGAGGAGTTGGAAATAATAATTGTCCACTTCCCTCCATAGCAAAGCGGGAGACAAAATAATGAACTACGGAGGTCTTAACCTCAGGTACAAGGACATTGACACCTGGATAAGCCAGATGTAAAGCACCACGGATATCATTAAGTGGGTCCTATCACGTGAGCTGTTAATATGTAACTAAGCTTAAGTTATCCAGAATTTGACTATCTGTTTCGATGTACTGTGTATTATTAGCTTTCTAATATCCTAGTCCGCACTTTATTGAATATATATATATATAAGGGCGCATGTTTTGGAATACAATCTGGTTTTAATGATTGTATAGTTATAAAGTTGTACTAATGTATTGATTGTACTCTGTTTTGCGTCTTAAATAAATAAATAAACTTGATTCCAATAATAGGTATGGCATAAACGCTGGAATGCACGGAAATTCCTCCTAGTCTCCACAAGATCCATATAGTATACAACTCCAGATGTTATTTGCATACTGTCAAGCATAATGTTGCGCTCATCATGCCAGAGACTACACTCCCAAAGGATATGATGTGCGGACTGCTCGTACTCCCTGCCAGGTGTAGAGCATGGGCACGCAGGTGAATCAACCAACTTAAATGAGAACAGTTTACACTTAAAATTGCCATGACCCGTGAGAAATTGTGAAACACAGTGGTCAATTTCTAGCCAAGTTTTTGTTAGGCGATCGCGAACCGAAGGGAAATACTGATATAGATGTCTCCCCTTAGTAGAATTATCCCATCGACATTGCCATTCATTTAATAGTTCGTTGCGCACATCGGAATGTGGTTTAAAAAGTCTACCGATTCTTAAGAACTCACGTGACGTAAGAAAGCTTTTATCTATATTCTCTCTCGTTAAGTAGTAGAGGTGTAACTAGTACACCCAAATTTTGCCGAGCTTATTTCCATCCCATGATGTGATAGGGGTGAGCCTATTGCCATATCGGGCACAATTCCAGATTCCGGGTTGATTATAAGCACTTTATGATAGAAAAACGCTGATTTGCCATAGGGATAGGCATAGACAACGGATTTACACTTGCTACGATCCTTGCACACCTTTGGACTCCTTCACTCTCATTACATTCTTCACATATTTACTAGGTGCTAGGTCTCTCGTTTTTAGAGTGGTAGAGCCACACTGTAGACACTTGTGTCTACAGCACGAATGGGCCGGCTCGTCCGGGTCGTTACCACTGTCGCACAGAAAACCGGCGTAAAGTAGTAGCTTGCTGCTGCGTTTCGTACGGTGAGTGAGATATCCGGAGGCCCAAACCCCCTCCCCTTCCCACTCCCTTAATTATCCCTTTCCTTTTAGGTCGGCAACGCACCCATAATTCTTTTAGTATTGTGGGTGTACATGGGCGGTGGAGATCACTTACCATCAGGTGACCCACTTGCTCGATTGCCGGCCTTTGCTATAAAAGAAAAAAAAATGTGTGAGGTCTTTTGGGTAGGTACCACCGTTCTGTCTATTTCTGCCACCAAGCAGCAGTGTGTATGCATTGTTGTGTTCCGGTTGGAAAGACATTGAAGCCAGTGAAATTACTGGGCATTATGAGACTTAACACCTTATGTCTCAGGGTGACGAGCGCAGTTCATTGTCAGGGAGTACCTCATAATTCGAAGTTCCGATTGGTGTTGATTATGTTTATGGGCAGGCTTGACGCTTACTATAACGCGAGCGTCCTGGTTGTCCCGTCATCTAAAGCTTACAGAAATATTATATGTTTATACTGCCATGGTGGCGCAGTTGTAATGCGTACGCGTTACGATTGAAGCCAACTCTGAGGTCTCGGGTTTGATCCCCGGGTCGGGTAAAGTGGTATTGGGTTTTTCTATTACGAAATGCTCAGTATCAGCCTGGAGTCTGAAATTTGTGCCCGGTATGGCGATAGGCTCGTCCCTTATCACATTGTGGGACGGAGATACGCTCGGCGAAATGTGGGTGTACTGGTTACACCTCTGCCTACCCCTTCGGGGATTACAGGCGTGAGTGCGTATGTATATATGTTTACATTACAAATCCTGGATATATTCCGTTTTTGAATTCAGTTACTGAGTTTAAAGAAATAATAACATACTCTGGTTATAATAAATGGCTTCAGTTAATAATTGTTTTGGACCTTACAATGAAGGCCGAAATGCACCGCAAATTGTTATATATTTTTTTGCGCCAATCTGCAATCTTTATTAATTAATAAGATTTATTTTTGCTTTTATGATTCATAGTTTTAGAACGCACACGAATTAAGGTTCTCATTCAAAGTCAAAATTCATTGATTGGAAGCAAAGAAAGTAAGGCTTAAGTACTGCTAGGCTCAGGACTCTAGTCGCAAAAGTCCAGCATAAGCCAACACGCCCGTTATTGTAATTCCTGTAAATCAGAATCGAATGGTACATATATAACATACGAGTGTAATTTGATAATCTATGTATGTTATGTATACATTAGTTGATATGATTTCTATACATAAGTTTCTTTTTTTGTACTGACATGTTATAAGCGCTATTTTAATTGTGTACATGATTAATAGAACTATTTCATTTTAGTGGTAGAGCCACGCTGTAGACAGTTTTGTCTACAGCATGAATGGGCCGGGCCGTTACCACTGTCTCACAGAAAACCGACGTAAAGTAGCAGCTTGCTGCCTCTTCCAAATCCCCCTTCCTATTCCCTTAATTATCCATTTCCTTTAAGGTCGGGCGCACCCATGAGTATGCCATTGGTATCGTGGGCGTACATGAGCGGTGGAGATCACTTATCAGGTGACCCACTTGCTAGTTTACCGACCTATGCTAAAAACAAATATAATGACACCGAGCAAAGAAATTCGATAAATATCTGAGAATGCGAAGCTGTCTATACATACATACATACGCACTCACGCCTCTATTCCCCGAAGGGGTAGGCAGAGGTATAACTAGTACACCCACATTGCGCCGAGCGTATCTCCGTCCCACGCCCCCTATGGGCGAGCCTATCGCCATACCGGGCACAAATTCCAGACTCCGGGATGATACTGAGCATTTCGTAATAGAAAAACTCAATTCTTCTTTACCCGACCCGGGGATCGAACCCGAGACCTCAGAGTTAGCTTAATCGTAACGCGTACGCATTACAACTGCACCACCGAGGCAGTCTGTCTATATCCCGCACCCATATGAATGAGAGATATAGAGGAGTAGGAAATATACATTTTCCACATATCATTATTTCGGTAACCAAACCCGGCCATCGAAGCGATATTCTAACATTATCATATTTCGGGGCCACAGTTGAACATGACAGTTTCGTAATTAAATCTCAAATATCTATCAGATTAAAATAGAAATTACATTCACCCCGTTTCGTTATTGGCATTGACTGTCGACTGGGTTTTAAACAAACATAGTTTTGACCTTATTATTAAATTAAATAGATCATCGGAAAAGGTACTAAGGTTTCCATAGCATATGTAAGTATATATAATAATAATACTAGTTTCGGTGATCTTTTTGGGGAAACTGAGGGTTTTGTCTTCGCAATAGGGTAGTTTCCTATATTGAATTTTATACATTATTTTATAAGCAACAGAAAATGACACGCAAAAGAAACCCTTTTATTAAAACACAATATAAATTGGTTTAGAAATGTGCCCGCAGTTATGACTTTAAATGTTGGTATGAAGAAAAGTGGGTGCGTAGTGGGGATATCTCACTATCTCGCTTGCACGCGTGCACCATAATGAACATTTTACACAGTGACGTCAATGGTTGCATCGTCTGTCATTTGACAATTACCCCTTCCACAGGATTTGAATGGCTTCTAACTTATTTATTTTTGGTCGGATTTATAAAATTCTTTCTGCAATATATTTTGAGTAAAGTAACTTATTGATTTAAATAATAAAAAAAAACTAGTCAACTACCCTATTATGGACGAGGTTATCAAGACGAGCAACTACAGAAAATACATCCTGAATACATACATGGTACGGTCGACATCTGTCGGGCATGCCACCGTCCTGGAGAGTCAATCAGGCATGTGATTTCGGGTTGTTCGTATCTTGCTAATGGCGAGTATTTGCATAGACATAACCTAGTAGCCAAGATCATACACCAGCAACTTGCTCTTCAATATTGCCTTGTGACCACTGAGGTGTCATATTATCAATATGTCCCCCAACCAGTTCTCGAAAATGGACATGCAACGCTGTATTAGGATCGATCTATTATCACGGACAGGACCATTGTTGCCAATAAGCCTGATATTGTGGTAGTAGATCGATTAGCGCGCTGGGCAATACTTATTGATGTCACCATTCCACATGACGAAAACCTCGTTAAAGCCGAAAAAGATAAAATATCCAAATATTTAGACCTGGCACACGAGGTTACTGACATATAGTATGTGGGCTCAACAATGATTGTCCCGGTAGTAATTTCCGCCCGTGGTTTGATACCGAAGAGTCTCGACCAACATCGTTAGACGCTCACAATTGATAGTTGGGTCAAAAGTCAGATGCAGAAGGCAGTATTATTGGACACGGCACGCATTGTGAGGAGGTTCCTCACACTGGGGCCCTAACCATCGGTGGCTTGGGTCTTAGGCCTCGCCATTGCAGGGTGACACTTTTTATATTTTAAATGTTTTATTTTTGAAAAATTACTTATTTAAAAATGTAAAAAACCTTTTAAAATAAAGAGTACTGTATAATAATTCTAGCTCTGTATTATACACGTTCCACTGCTGGGCACGGGCCTTCTCTACTGAATGTGATAGGTTAGGCCTTAGTCCACCACGCTGGCGTAATGCGGATTGGCAGACTTCACATACCTTCGTAATTTTGACAGCTCCGTGGCGCAGCGGGCGAGTAGTCGGCTGCGAAGCGAGAGGCCGTGGGTTCGATTCCCACACCGAGACAAATGTTTGTGTGAACCACAAATATTGGTCTCGGGTCTGGTTGTTATGGGACCGCAAGTCCCTCATAGTTCCTGATACCCACAACACAGGTTTACCTAGTGTGGGGTCAGGACTATGTGTGTGACTGTTGGGTGTATTATTATTATTACTTCGTGGAGCTTAAGATCAAGCGAGCGACCTGCTTACCTACTTGTTTCGTCATTCAGGCCAATAAAAAAGTCACAAACCGCATCGTTGCTACTGAGACTAAAGGGTGGCGGCGGAGATGACAGGTGAAGTAACAATGTTACTTGATAGGCTAAATTATTTTGCGTGTATCGTAGATTACTAATAAAATTTCCCGGGTTTATACTCTTTCTGATAGCTCAGTGGGGAGTGGTATGGACTGTCGAGACGAAAGTCGCAGGTTAGAAACCAGCCCCAAGTGCATACACCTCTGACGTGTATGTATGTATGTGTATTAATTGTTAATTATCACTTGCTTTGACGGTGAAGGAAACCTGCATACCTGAGAAGTTCTTCATAATAATTTCCAAGGTATGTGAAGTCTGCCAACCCGCATTAGGCCAGCGTGGTGGACTAAGGCCAAAACCCCTCTCATTCAGTAGAGGGGTCATTTAAAAGGTGGTAGGTCCCTCGTTTGCGATAGGCCGGCTGGGTTGGTACCACCGCTTTGTCTATTTCTGCCGCCAAGCAACAGTGTGAAAGCAACCTGTTGTGTTCCGGTTTGAAGGACATTGAAGCCAGTGAAATTACTGGGCATTATGAGACTTAACACCTTATGTCTCGGGGTGACGAGCGCAGTCCAGTGTTATGCAGTGCTTTGTTTATAAAGTTCTGTGTGGCGTTGCTTCTGTTTTTGAGCAGGCGTGGCGCTTACCATCAGGCGAGCGACCTGCTTGTCTCGTCATTCAAGCTAATAAAAAAAAAAGGCCCGTGCCCAGCAGTGGGACATGTATAATACAGGGCTAATATTATTATTATACTCTTTCATAATATAGATCTACTTTAACAATAAATAATAATAATAATAATACACCCAACAGTCACACACATAGTCCTGACCCCACACTAGGTAAACCTGTGTCGTGGGTATCAGGAACCACGAGGGACTTGCGGTCCCACAACACCCATAAATGAGAGCCTCTGAACGTTATATGTTATGTTATGACATTTATAACATAACTGCCTCGGTGGCTCAGTTGTAATGCGTACGCGTTACGATTGAGGCTGACGCTGAGTTCTCGGGTTTGATCCCCAGGTCGGGTACAAGTGGTATTGGGTTTTTCTATTACCAAATGCTCAGTATCAGCCCGGCGTCTGGAATTTGTGCCCGGTATGGCGATAGGCTCGCCCCATATCACATCGTGGGACGGAGATACGCTCGGCGAAATGTGGGTGTATTTACAGGCGTGAGTGCGTATGTATATATATGTATGTAAAAAATCCTTTTATTATAAAGGTACTGTATAGTGAGATAATAAAATTACTGATCATTATCCAATATAACCAAGTTCACAAAATTTATAGCTAACGTTAGAAAGGTCCGACTTCACGGTTAATTCAAGTTCAAGTCAAAAAATTAACTGCTTGACCTCGCAAGGTCTGTGTTGTAATCGTACATAACTGTTACGCTAAATGTCACATTAACGACTTTTTTTACAATAAACATCGGAAATATTTTAATGGATCCCTTTACGAATATGGATAAGTGGAAGATTAATTATAAGTTCGAGCAATTTTCTCGTAATTTGCAATGGCGTCTTGAACTATACCATTAATGATTCAACAGATGTATTTCGACTGCACTTAAAGGGTCAGTAGCGGATCAACACAATTTCTTTATGGGCAGAGTTAACTAGCTTATTATTTACAGCATAGGCCGGCGATCGAGCCAGTGGGTCATCTGACGGTAAGCGATATTCACCACCCATGATATCAGAAGAATTATGGATAATTACAAGGTGGTAGGTCACTCGTATCTGAGATGCCGGGTTGGTACCACCGCTTTGTCTATTTCTGCCGCCAAGTAACAGTGTGTAAGCACTGTTGTGTTTCGGTTTGAAGGACATTGAAGCCAGTACAATTACTGGGAATTATGAGACTTAACACCTTATGTCTCGGGGTAACGAGCGCAATCCATTGTCATGCAGAGCTTTGTTATTTAAAGTTCTGTGTGGCGTTGCTATGTTTATGAGCAGGCGTGGCGCTTGCCATCAAGCGAGCGACCTACTCATCTCGTCATTCAAGACAATAAAAAATAAAAATAGGGTGGGGGGATTTGAACCTCTGGTTCTCACTCAACAAACGAAAAGCATCAGCAAGCTGCTACTCGACGTCGATTTTCTGTGAGACAGTGATAACAACGCGGCCGAGTCGGTTCATCCATATTATGGACAAATCTAAAGGTGTGGCTTTATATTTAAAAAAAAGCTAGTATTCACATTACTCTCTCCATTATTATGAACGACAATTCCACTGGTATTGACGGTGTCCATGGGCGGTAGTGATCACTTACCATCAGGTGACCCGCTAGCTCCGTTGCTCCCTCTTTCATAAAAAAAAATATACTACCGGGACTCTTCCACTGCGCCTGGTCTTGAACATTCACCCTAGTGAGACAATTGGTTCTCATATAATATATGCCTTTAATACATCAAGCCAGCAGTTTTGGGCGATTACCATTCAAATATCAAAAAAAAATGCGGGGCAGTTTTTGGGGACTGCCGATAGAAGTGAAAACTAAGTAACTTGTGAATTGTGTCGTCGAGCTATTAGATTATTATTTTTGGTTTGTAAAGAAGTGTTAATAACCAATTTAATATATATATACATACATACGCACTCACGCCTGTTATCCCAGAAGGGGTAGGCAGAGGTGTAACCAGTACACCCACATTTCGCCGAGCGTATCTCCGTCCTAGGATGTGATAGGGGGCGAGCCTATTGCCATACCGGGCACAAATTCCAGACTTCGGGCTGATACTGAGCATTTCGTAATAGAAAAACCCAATACCAATTTACCCGACTCGGGGATCGAACCCGAGACCTCAGCGTTGGACTCTATCGTAACGCGTACGCATTACAACTGCGCCACCGAGGTAGTCAATATATATGTAGAGAGATATACTCTTTGTATATATAATGTATACTAATAACGCACGGAGGTACGAGTATATCTATGTACATATATACACAGTATACATATGGCTCATGGAAAGCGTTCGGTGACGATGACGCAAGTTTCACGCTTTTCGTTCACCTAAAAAGTAATAAAGAAGTTTTCACTTCAAAAATATAATCAAATAGGAAGATAGGCGAGTAAGCGCAAATCACTTGGTAGTACCATTGATGAGTGTTAGAGCCACGCTGCAGACTGTTTTGTACTGCCGCTCATAAACAGTAGTACTACCCAGAACTTTGAATTACAAAGTACGGCATAGCATTGCACTGCATTCGTCATCCGAAGACATAAGATGTTAAGTAGGTATCATAATGCCCTAATATCAAATGTCACCAGAAGGCCAATTCTCGTAATTTTAAATGTTCAAAATATCATTCCGATCTAGTCTCAGCGTCAAGAAAATTGCAAATGGCATTCTCTTAAACCAATAATCAACGTCAAATGCACCTAGCATTAACTGTAGCATTATACCGTTTTGGCTTCAGTCAAATTTTATTCTATATTCAATCTTATTAAGATCTATGTTCACATTTGACGTTGATTATTGGTTTGAGAATGCCATTTGCAATTTTCTTGACGCTGAGACTAGATCGGAATGATATTTTGAACATTTAAAATTACGAGAATTGGCCTACTGATGGTAAGTGCAGTGCAATCCAAGAATACTCTCGACCAACGGCAGACGATGTGTCTATCGTAGGCCGGCAAAATTGATGATAATGCACAGTAGTTTCACTGGTTCCAATATCTCCAATGTCTGGATTTTCTCTCAGTTGCAGTTAAAATGTTTTAGTTACCGTTCAGTGCACCCGTTTTAGGGTAATGTACACAAAGTTCAAGGTTGCCGGCGACCGGAACCGGTCGGCTGATATAGTTTAGGAGCTCGTGTCGTTACAATTTGCAGGGACAATTAATTTGGACGAGATCCTGGGAATTGATGTTCATAATATATTTGAAGCAATGATAGCTCAGTGGGGAGTGGTACGGACTGTCGAGACGAAAGTCGTAGGTTCGAAACCAATCCCAAGAGCAAACACCTCTAACTTTTCTAAGTTATGTGTGTATTAATTGTTAATTATCGCTTGCGTTAACGGTGAAGGAAACATCGTGAGAAAACCTGCATACCTGAGAAGTTCTGCATAAGAATTTCGAAGGTATGTGAAGTCTGCCAACCCGCATTAGGCCAGCGTGGTGGACTAAAGCCTGCCCCCTCTCATTCAGTAGAGGAGGCCCGTGCCAAAAAAATGTATTTCAAGATCTCAACATATTTTGTTTATAAACTCAAATAGTATTTTATTTAGGTAAAGGCCAATTTCACAATGTTTGAGCAAGATTAGCGTATAAGCTATTTTTCAAAATACCTAATGGATATTTCTCTTCTGGTATATATGTCAGAGTGTGACTTTTATATTTGAACGCAACATTGGTATGTAGCATTTACAGAGGTGGTGAACCAGATGCTAATTTTAATAATTAATTATCACCATAATAATTAACTTCGATGTAAATAATAATTATAACAAGTTCAGTAGCAATTTATGAATATGAATCACGAAAATTTAATATACAATATTTGGTTTTTTTTAATTATACCTCTGGCGAATTTTATAATTGTATATTTTGATTTGTGGCATTAATATGGATTCAAAAATTATGGCTCTAGTAATACTTGTGTAAATAATAAGTCGGGATTTATATGCTACATTATAATCGTTAATATTCAAACACAACTTGCTTATGATTTCGAAGACCTTGATTCAATTATCGTTTTATCAATTGTGACATAATTTAAATAAATATATTCAATGCACATTGTTAATGTTGATCGGGATGTTTAAATTAGTAATGTTTTTACATACATACGCACTCACGCCTGTAATCCCCGAAGGGGTAGACAGAGATGTAACTAGTACACTCACATTTCGCCGAGCGTATCTCCGTCCCACGATGTGCTAATACTGATAATTTCGAAATAGAAAAACCCAATATCACTTTACCCGACCCGGGAATCGAACCCGAGACCGATTAAGCTAAGGCTGACCTTAGCTTAATCGTAACGCGTGCGCTGCCAACTGCGCCATCAAGGCAGTTAGTCAGCAGTAAGTAATGTTTTAATGTAACCTATTTTTTTTGTCTACATATTTTTAAGTTTTTCGCTTTTCGTTTATGTTATTTAATATGTATAGAATATGGCATAAAGTATCTGCTACTAAGCTACAAAATTTAGTATTAATCTTTATAAATAAAATGGATTAAATTATATTTAGTCATTAATTTTTAAATAATAAACGTCATGTTATGTGAAAAATAGCGGAGATACTCTTGGCGAAATGTGGGTGTACTGGTTACACCTTTGCCTACCCCTTCGGGGATTACAGGCGAGAGTGCGTATGTTATGTGAAAAGGATAGCCTAAGAATCAAGCAAGCAAGTTGTGAAACTATGGTTTGTCGTTATATTTGTCCCATGATGTGATAGACGATATATCATCATGTGGGGTATATTCCCAGGCAGCTCAGTCAATATTTCTAATCGAAAAACTCAAACACATTGTGATTGCATGATCTGGGATTTCAACCCAAGACCTCACCGGTTTTTCAGCTTAGGGACTTTCCCAATAGATCAATTATATATTATGTGGCCACCTACAACTATTTTAATTTTATGCTATGGAGATGTTTAAATTATGTGCGTATAATTTGAATGTTTCCTAATATTGTCGATGACGAGATATGATGTTACAAAATGAACGAGTGTATAGAAATTGTACCACTAAGTTGCAGTCAATTGACCGTAACTCAATATTACCATATCGCTTACTCTCAACTAGAACCCCTCTTGCGCTCCCTGTCAGTGAGCTATCAAACTCCGCGTTATGTGACGCAGTTTTACTTCTAAACAGCCCGTCTAGTAGTATACATTATTAAGTATTTGCTTTATAGAGCAGTTAATGTTACGTTTTGAATTGTTTTTATATGTATGGAATCCAAACTAAAACTTATTTTGTATACTTTAATTAACTTTTGTGTGTTACAACAGCATTATTACATCCGCCATATTGTCGGCGTCACTAGGGATGTGTATCATCAATAGTGATGAGACTAGTGTTTTTATTAGCTTCAACAGTTAATACGTTGTAATGATAGATTTATTATATTATTGATATTTAGTTTAAATATTTCATCATCATCATCATCATCAGCCACAAGACGTCCACTGCTGAACATAGGCCTCCCCTAATGCCTTCCAGGCCAGCCTGTTTAAATATTTAATATTGTTTTAATCATTTTCGAAGATTTCGACGAATGGTTTATTGTCTTTTAACATTTGAGAATTAAATAACTTATAATATCAAGGTAACCTTTTCTTAACAACATTTTTTTTGCTTTTTGTCTTATTTCAATGTATAATAATATCATAAATAAAATATAGTGTGAACTGTTATGTTTTTACCTTGCATTTATTTCAGTAGTAACACTTATACTTTCATTTAATTATATACTTTTTTGCCTTTTTGTTACGATGACCTAGTTATTGTTGTCGGCCTTACTAACACGTTTACACCAAAAATATTGTATATTATCATATCTTGCTAATCAACGAATCATATAAAAGGTAATCCCTGACTCGATTTTTCATTTTAAACCCTGTAAATGTATATGTATTTAGTTGTGTCACTACGCAAACTTGTAGAACGAAATAATTAATTTTAATTAGGGTTGCAATTTGCCTAAGTTTAGACGAAATGTCAGTGAGGTAACAGCATGCTGCAGTGGATCGCAAATCCCTTTTATTCGATTCCTCATGATTCTTCTGGTATTAGGGGCGTTCATATTGTGTGGTTAAGTTACCACCAGGTTACCGACCTGCTCATTTGCCGCCCACTACTATATAAAAAAGGTACCTACGTATTGAAGTATGCGACTGAGAGAGGAGACCATGACGCACGACAGTTTTAATACCATTGCATATAAACAGTCGCTGTCTAACTCGTATTGCATGTTGCGGTCTGCTACCTCATTCGCGACCCTTAAAACCTATTTAATCAACAAGAAAACTTATAATTAATATATTTGCTAATCTCATAAGTTGTTTGTATTTTGACAGCCTCCGTGGCGCTGGCTTTAAAGCGAGAGGTCGCGGCTTCGATTCCCGCACCGAGGTAAAATGTGTATATGATCCACAAATATTTGTTTTGAGTCTGAGTGTTTTCTCCCCAGAGGTGTTGACTTCAGGTCAAAATAATAATAATAATACTTAACAATTTTGGACTATTCCTTAATAAAAATATTGTAAAATTTATAGATGCCCAGTGTATTTTGATGATGCTATATACATATATATATACATTAGTTGATATGATTTCTATACATATTTTTCTTTATTCTGTACTGATTTGTCATAAATAAGCGCTAATTTAATTGCCTACATGATTAATACACGATTTCATTTTATTTCATTTCACGCAGGCGGCTGGTCACAAAAACTACAAGCCAGATCTTTCTGTAACATGTAATAAAAACGATGCAACTCCCACTGCGATTGGGTTAAAGGCAGGTGGAAGTTAGTAGAAGAAGGGATTGCAAAAACTATTACCGGACTGTGTGCCATATTGAGCGGTCGGGCTGCGGGACTACACTGGGATTCGATTCGCACGGCACGCTTGATCGCTCCAATCGCCTTTCTATTTCGTGTAATACATACGTAATTATACATACTTCAAATGTATTGCCTATACGAAGTAATTTTTCATGCGACATCATATGAAACAAATTGGCAGCCCCTGTGGCGTAATTGGGAGTAGCCTTGTGTGAAATAGATATAATGCTCAAGGGAGATATTTGTGTGATTCACAAATATTTGTTTCGGATCTGGGTGTTTTGATTCTTGAAGCCAAAAATCTCTCATACTTAGGTCCTGATACTCACGACACAAGACTCCTATCTAAGTGTGAGGTCAGGACTATTTGTGTTTTTTTTATTTGCTTGAATGATGAGACGAGCAGATCGCTCGCCTGATGTTAAACGTCACGCCTGCCCATAAACAGAAGCAATGTCACACAGAACTCTGGATTACAGAACACTGTATGGCACTGAACTGCACTATTCATCCCAAGACATAAGATTTTAAGTCTCATAATGCCCAGTAATTTTACTGGCTTCAATGTCCTTCAAAGCGAAACGCAACAGTGCTTACACACTGCTTAGCGTCAGAAATAGACAAAGCGGTGGTACCAACCCAGACGGCCTCTCGCATACGAGGGACCTACCACCTTGTAAATTACAACACCTTATGTTACTATTATAACCTAACCAATTTTCCTACGCCGCGCCGGTGTACCGGCTAAAAACCTCGCGGTGACCTCCTTCGGCACAAGTGGGACGGCTCTGGGGGATCCTGGATTACCTTCATTGCTGCTGGTAAATCCCCTGCGTTATGCTTTGATGGCCCCGCTCCTTTGGGGCTTGAAAGCTTCCTCATAATCAAAACGCCATCGGCGTCTACGGCAGCACAAGGTTTATGCACGAGCGTTCGTCTTGAAGTCGCATCAAAGGAAATGTGCCGCACATCCCCGTGTACAGCCGCGACCCCCTTGCCACTAATTAGTCGCCCCTTATGACAGGCAGGGGATACCGTGGTAGAATTCTACAAATGCCCCCAATCCACAGGGCGGGTCCTCAAGTTTTCTAAGCTAAGCTGAGCTATCATTATATTAATTAAAATAAATTCCGGTTAGTCAAATTCTGGAAACATTTTAAAAGTTTTTTCGAGTTTAATATTCTCCTGTAAATGTGTGTTATAAATGTTCAATTAAAAAATAATGTATGACATTGTTATCCATATTTTATGGATTCATTAAATAAAGATTTTGAATAGTCATTTGGTTTTTCATTTAATTAATTTCTTGCGAAGATCCGCGTAGATAAACGAGTGAGGCTATTAAAAAATATTTCTAACTTTAATTCAGACCACTTTTTTATAACAGATTAACATTCTTATGCTAATAAGCAAAATTGATCGTCAATTTAGTAAACCGACCTGTATTTCTTGTAAATGACCCTCGTTTACACGGAAATGACTCGGAAAAGGTAAAGCCACTCAATTTATATTACGCTTTACTTTACATTACTTTTTATGACGTATCTTATTCTTGGTTCGGCTGTATCCTACGTCATTGTAATAAACCACAATATTGTGCGTCATGTAGACTAATTTTAATTAATTATTGTAAACTAGCATTTGCTCGCAGTTTGTAAGTGAATGTCTTTTTCTTATTGAAAACTTATATTTATCATAAAAACCATAGTTTAAAGCACTCTAAGGCATACGTATACGTATTATAGAACATCATTCAAGTGAGCTCTTTGCTAAGTGTCGATCGATTTCAGTAAACGTGATTGGTCTATTTTTGACACCAAACAAAAACGGACCAATCACTTGTACAGAAATCGTCACTTAGCAAAGAGTGTTTTTCTGTAATACGGGCCTTAGATAATGTAGCTTCCTACCGGTGAAATAATTTTTCGAGTCCGATCTGTAGTTTCAGAGATTACCCCCTATAAATAAACTAACGAAGTCAGAAATTGTTTTTTTTTTAGCTTGAGATGCCGAGACGAGCAGGTCGCTCGCCTGATGGTAAGCGTCACGACTGCCCATAAACTGAAGCAACACCAAACAGAACTTTAAATTCTGAAGTACTGCATGGAACTGAACTGCGCTCGACACCCTCAGACATAAGGTGTTAAATCTCATAATGCCCAGTAATTTCACTTGCTTCAATGCCCTTCAAACCGGAACACAACAGTGTTTATACACTGCTACTTGGCGGCAGAAATAGACAAAGCAGTGGTTCCAACCCAGGCGGCCTCTCGCATACGAGGGACCTACCATGTAGTATTTACAGTTTTATTAGATTTAGTTAGAGTCTTAGATATTTGTAATCTACGTAATGGTGTAAACTAGTCGAGTTCCCATATATTAAGATTATAAAATATAGGTCTTTGTTAAAGAATAATTACAGAACTAATTTACGAATCATAAAAATGTGTGATTATATTAATTTATAAATAATGATTTACGATTATTTAACTGTCCAAAATCTTATATCCCTTATCTCAAAAACTACAACCTAGCTTACCGAAACCAATTTATGTTAGAAGTACCTTTGAAATAAAACTAGTTTAAACGGATTTTATCCCAGTTTAATTTTATTTTAGTCCCGACGTTTCGAAGGCTTTTCAGCCTTCGTGGTCACGGGAGAGACTAAGGTGTAGGTGCCTCGAACAAGTAATGTTACATTGCCTACCTACATTATAAATTCTTTTTTTTTTTATAACGTTAGCTGACACTAGTCTGATGTACGCAGAAAGAGCTCACGATGTCTTAAGGTCTGGCAGTTGGTCTTTTGGGTTCCGATTTAATTGGATGTATAATTGGATCGCAGGCTTGTGCAAGCTTGCAACCAGGGATGTTACGGAGGTGGTTTTACCGGAACCGGAGTCGGAGCCGGAGTTTTTAAATTTAACTTGTCGGATTCGGAGTCGGAACTGGAGCCGAAGCCGAAGCCGAAGTCAGAGGCGGAGTAGAATAGAGATATGTAAATTAAACGTTAAGGGGATGATTTTCTCACAAATTTAACATTTTGCCGTATTCGCATCAATTTCATTAAAGTAGTTCCATATAACACTTGTTTTTGACTTCAATATTTATTCTTTAAATAAAATATCCACGTTAAAATACTAAATACTAATATATCGCTAATAATTTAAATTGACCAGTACGTTTTAAAGAGTCTCGAAGCGCGTCTAACACAGGAATAAAAACAAAACAAGTAACTGCTCGGGAGACGCGAGCGGAATTCACCGAGCAAGACCGAGCGACAAGTCAAATCGTGTACAGACTTGTGTCTCTTGTGCTGTACGTTCACTGCCTTTCTATCTTCGTTATAACCTCCAATTCAAAATTATCGGAGCCGAAATCGGAATCGGAGGTGTAAATCAATCGGAAGTTCCGACCTTTCGGAGTCGGAGGCGAAGATCCGTAACATCCCTACTTGCAACCATCTTCTCTATTGTAATTTTGGTTTTTATTAAATTTCAATAGCCTCGCGAATCATTCTAGGTTGGAATCGGTGTTTTTCGGTTTTTGCCTTGTGGCCACGGAACCCTAAAATATTATTATTGCAAAAGGAAGCTTACGCAACACAGGATTATTTTATTCCCCTTTGTGCAATAAATAAATTTTGATGTTATAATAAACTTGAGGTCAGTTTCCTCTAAATTATTGTTTTATGAGTTATAAATCCGGTTTAATAGATTTGGTCGCTACAATATCATTTTTAATAACAACTTTTATCCTGTTATTTAATATCGTTTATAATTTTATATCGCCGTGGTATTTTTGGAATAATAAATCTAGAACTTAATACGGATTAGACCAGGGTGGTCGAAGGTATCATTAGTAACATAAATAAAATAAATACACCCAACAGTCACACACATAGTCCTGATCCCACACTAGGTAAACCTGTATCGTGGGTATTAGGAACTACGAGGGACTTGCGGTCCCACAACACCCAGACCCAAGACAAATGTTTGTGGATCAGACAAACATTTGTCTAGGTGTGGGAATCGAACCCACGGCCTCACGCTTCGCAATCGGCTACTAGCCCACTGCGTCATAAAGAAGCCCGTTTCCAGCAGTGGGACAGTACGATGAGTGATAAAGCCAGAGGCCTAAATCCCCCTCCCCTTCCCAATCCCTTAATTATCCCTTTCTTATAAGGTCGGCAACGCACCCATGATTCTTCTGGTATTGTAGATTTTCATGGGCGGTGGAAATCACTTATCCCTCTGCATTTAACAAAGAGATAAAACCACATTTAATAAAAATGGTGACGCCAGATTCGTCGCTACTTATTATTAAAAAAAAAACTTCATAAAATGACTGCGTTACTGTTGTTTTAAAGTGTGAACCGTAGTACGGTCGAGATATCATTGTTTACTTCGGATTACATTAATGGTACAGTTTTTAACTTATGTAACTCTTGACCCCAAGTACACCTTGACATTTTTTCCACGAATATGAAAATGTCGCACTTATTCAGTAAGTTTCACACAGTCATAGTATTGTGTGTGCTTGTTTTTTTTGTAATTGTTAGCGAGTAATTATAAATATTAAAGTTATATTGCATAAAGACAGTCCATAATGTTGTCTGTTACAAAATATTTCAACGACCTGGGAATACTAGTCTGGTCAAACAGGAAGTCAGATATTTTTTTTTATTAGCTAGTGTGACGAAACGAGCAGGTTGCTCGCCTGCCCATAAACAGAAGCAACACCACACGGAACTTTGAATAACAAAGCACTGCGCAGTCCAATGCGGACTGCGCTCGTCACTTCGTATGAGACTTAATATACGGGATACTGCCCAGTAATTTCACTGGCTTCAATGTCCTTCAAACCGGAACACACTGCTGCTTATCGGCAGAAATAGACAAAGCGGTGGCACCAACCCAGAAGGCCTCTCGCATACGAGGTACCTACCATCTTGTTGAGATTGTAATTAGTAGGCATGCCGTACACATAAGTTAAGAGAGTCAAAAGGTTCAAAACATATCCATTAAAAATAATGGTTACTGAAAAAAATCTATCATAAAAAACTAACATGCGTTTAAATTACAAAGTAAAGCGATTTAAGTTACTAGGTCTGTCATATGCGAGAGGTCGTCGGGGTTGGTACCACCACTTGGCCTATTTCTGCCGCCAAGCAGTAGTAAGCGTCACATTAATGAAATGGCATCAAAATTAGTAGGCACATATAACATACTGAAGCAGCATAGTTTACCTAATCGAGAGATATGACAAGAGTGTATGAAAGGAATTATCAAAAATTCCTTCTGCTAATAAAAAATAGATGTTACAGAAAAAAAATCGTTTTTTTTTCTCGCAGCGGGAACTATGCTCGTGTGGGACCGCAAGTCCCTCGTGGTTCCTGATACTGACGATACAGGTTAACCTAGTGTGGGGTCAGGACTATGTATGTGACTGTTGGGTGTATTTATTTATTTATTATTTATTTATGTCAGTCAGCTATCAGCATGGAGGTCGTCAAATAACCACTGTAACCACATATTATAAGTGTTTTTATTTCCTAAACTGCATGTCCATTAATAAAATTGCTCATGACGCCAATTTCCGCATCATTGGATCCGATTTTTATCGCGACAAAGACCGAAACCTTTTGAATTTAGTGAACGAAAAAATACTATTTCCGCCATTAACTGAGTGAATTGATCTAAGGGTTTTTTTTATTATAATTTAAGGAACTAATGGAAATATATAAATACTTATTCTATTAAAGTCGATTTATTTATTTTTATGTTTAGTTTGAAACACAATCCCTTTAGAATGAGACTGTAGAGCCGCGATTCGATGAAGTCAATGATAGATATATAGATAACACTTTATTGTACACCACAAAAATAGAACATTAACAAGAAATACAATAACTTAATCAATAGCATAGTACAATGGGCGGTCTTATTGCTGTGAGCGATCTCTTCCAGAGAACCTTTCAATGTATATTTACGTAAAATAACTAGTCGAATAATTTGAGAAATAGTATGATTTGTATTGTATTGTTATTTATGAGTAAAATAGGGTTAGAATAAAACTAGTTTATACGGATTTTATCGCAGTTTAATTTTTATTTTAGTCCCGACGTTTCGAAAGTTTTCAGCCTTCGTGGTCACGGGAGAGACTTAAACCGCGATAAAATCCGTAGAAACTAGTTATATTTCAATGTGTAATATTCGCGTAAACCTAAGAAATCACTAAATAGGGTTAGATTTAGCTCTAATGATATAATGACTCGTATATTTTAACATATTATAATTGTATCTATATCACTTTTATACGAGGTGGTCGATCTCTCGTATGCGAGTGGCCGTCTGGGTTGGTACCATCGCTTTATTTATGTCACTCAAGCTAATAAAAAATTAATTATCATTGACTTATTCAACACGAACCAAAATCAAACAACGTAATTAGTGTCTAACACAATATTAATAAATAAATCAACACGAAGAAGCAGTTTCGTAACGAAAAACGCATCCATGAAATATGTTACACGTACTAATTGCACTGAAATTTATAACAATACATTAACTTGACGTTGTTTCCTTCGAAACCAAGTAATTTAATATTGCGCAGTAACTATTGTTTAATAACATTGCAGATTTGATGTGTTTTATTGATTGATTGATTACAATATGTGGATATGGTTGATTGATGGAATTAAATATGTAGAGGAATAAAATGTAGGTGTATGTTTGTAAATATGCGATGATTTATCGTTGATAAATTAACATATTCGATTAATCCAGATATTCAAGGACTGTGATAAATCAATATTCAGCGTTAATTTTGTGAATAATAAATAAGTATATACACAATTTTGATTCCGTAAGGACTAATTAATTCTGATGCTCCAATAAACTTTAGCTGCGCATTATACTTACATTTATTCGGACTAAGAATCAAACCCGTCATCTCGTGGTCTATCAGCCAGCTACTTGCCTACAAACCGTAAAGATTCGCGTAGTGTTTGCGATTAAAATGTTGCTCAAGTAGTTAGTAAATGTATTTATATGAAATTGCATCATAATATTATTAGGTCGAATGAGTTATAATAAAATGCGTAATTTATATTATCTATATTGTAAATTTATCGAATAGTTATCAAATCATAGAGCATTTTGAATGTCGTCAAAAGTTAGGTTTGCCACGAAAACTTTTAAAGTAGTTTAAATTTTAAATAACGTAACTCATTTTTATTATAATTTATTCTGATATCGTTTCCAAATATGTATAATAAATTTTGAAATTTTGTAACAATACCATCAAAACTTTATGGTAATATTTTTAAGTATGTCGCTCCCATTTACAATGTCATAATTCTACCCAATACCAACGAATAGGGTCAATATTTATAACCAACATAATATATTACCTCAAAATATTACTTAGACAATATTTTAAGTTCCACCAATTTGTGACAAATTAATTAATTTATAACCGATAAATTAATGATTCTTCACACGATGATTAATACAATGTTTGGATTAAACCGGAAACACAGATTAATTTATGTAATGTTTACATGTTTTTTTAATTTAATATGTACACGTTACACGTCTGCCTCCCGCCCAACGGCCGGCCGAATAACAAGGACTTGTTGTACAGTGTCCACAGCCTAATCCAGCTACAGGGGGGCAGTGGCGAAAGTGCAACCACATAACCACCTATAAATACACACAACGCGCACCAAATGGTATCCAGTTCGAATCCCAGCACCGACCAGTTGAAGAGGCATAATGAAAACACCGGTGAGTGGTGTACAAGTGAAGTGAAGTGATTTAAAAGTGATGACTTCAAAAAAGGAACGTTCGCGTCTCCCGTGTGTGTTGTGATTTTATTATTTTATGTGACTCCAAACGGGATATGAACTTTTTTGAAGTCAATGCTTTGCGTATACGTGATATATTTAGGGTGTTTTTTTAGTTTATTCTTCTTACATTTTCATAGATAGATTCTGTTGGATTTATCCAATATTTTATTATTTGGAGTAAAAATAATTTTATATTTTTTTGGTAATACTTTGGAAACGTATTTGAAAAACACGTAATTTAGCAAATCATTCTAATTATAGAAAATACAAGGGATTTAACTAGTTATAAATCAGGTTACGATAAATGCCGATAAATAAAATGAATTTAAGTGCATATGTAATTAATTTACAACAAACCAAAATATCAAACTTTTAATTCCTTAGGAATTTTACTTAAAATTCCTATAATATTTTTTTAAGAATAAGACCATATTCCATTTTCATTTTTATCACACAAATTTATTTTATAATTCTTAAGTAAAAGTCAAAATCTGCGGTGAAAAACTGCAATTAAAAGAAACCGATTAAACGTTGCTAGGGTAGCTGAACCGTAGCGTACATCAATCTATTACGTCACAATAGACATTGCCTAGGACAGGTTTTAAACTGGACCTGAAGTAGGAAACGTGGCCGGGAACTCGAACATGTATGTCGACTTTACGTAATGTTTATAAAATAATCAGGTTATTTATTAACACTAAGCTTAATCGTTGATTAATGTATTTATTTCTTATCCGTAGATTTTATTTATCACAAGAAAATAGTTGTATTTAATGATCGCCTCATCGGCTTAGTTGCAGTGTGTGAATCTGATAACGTTGTGGGTTAGATTCCCATGTCAGGCAATCAAGATTCATATAATTTTCGATTCTAAAAGCATGCGTGAGGCACTCGGGATTGGAAGTTCTCTATATTATTATATCATGAGTAAATAAGTTTGACGGAAGAATGAACCAACTTTGAGTGATAGAGCCATGCTGTAGACAGTTTTGACTACAGCACGAATGGGCCGGCTCGACCGGGTCGTTACTACGGTCTCACAGAAAACCGACGTAAAGTAGCGGCTTACTGCTGCGTTTCGTACGGTGATGATTGAGATATCTGAAGGCCCAGATTCTTTCCTCTTTCCAATCCCTTAATTATCCTTTTCCTTTAGATCAGCGATGCACCCATGAGTCTTCTGGTATTGTGGGCATACATAGGCGGTGGAGATCTCTTACCATCAAGTGACTCACTTGCTCGTTTGACGGCCTATGCTATCGGTACGAAAATGTATACAGAAAATACATAAACACAAGCTCACATCTTTATCCCCGAAGAAGTAGTCAGAGGTGCAAGTATTGCTGCAATAACGTTTCAAGGAGCTTATTTCCATCCCATAAAATGATAGGGAACTATCGCCATAGCGGATACAAATTCAGATCCCGGGCAATTCATTATTCGTGATTATTCGAATCGAAAACTTTAACACAAATTGTGGTTGCCCGAACTAGGAATTGAACCAAGAACTTCTCTGTTCTCAGCTTTAGTAGGCTGCGCTAGACCAATGACGCAATGCAGAAAATCACATAATCATTTAAAAATATCACATTGTAAATAATTGCAGGGATAAAAATGATAAATTCGAAATTAATATGAAAAACGTGAAATAGCACATTAAAATAGAGGTCAAACAAAAGACCAGTAGTGCTTTACATTCAATACAAGGTGAACCATTTAAGGCCCTTTAACTAGCTTTAATAAAAACTTAAGGTCAGGTAAATCATATATGCATATCATTGAAATAATACGGCATTATTTAAATCATTCAACCTGCATATTTAAATCATTCAACCTGCATATTTAAATCATTCAACCTGCATATTTAAATCATTCAACCTGCATATTTAAATGCACAAATATCTTTGGAAACGTTTTCTTATTTACACAAAGTAAATGATACATTGACTGCCTCGGTGGCGCAGTTGTAATGTGAACGCGTTAAGACTGAGGCTGACGTTGAAGTCTCGGGTTCAATCCCCGGGTCGGATAAAAGTGATATTAGGTTTTTTACTACGAAATGCTTAGCATCAGCCCGGAGTCTGGAATTGTGCCCGGTATCGCGATAGGCTCGCCCCCTATCACATCATGCGACGGAGATACGATCGGCGAAATGTAAGTGTATTGGTTACACCTCTGTCTACCCCTTAGGGGATTACAGGCGTGAGTGCGTATGTATGTATGTAAATGATATATTTTAGACGAAGAATCTAATTAGTTATTTTCCATATCGCGAAAGAACTAAGTTAAAGGTATTTTGATTTTTACTAAGAACAAACCATTTAAACTTATAGAGATCATTATCTGCGAAGCATTTACGTTCTATTAGAGGAAAAAATAGTAAGAAATCAGTATCACGAGAGTGGTAGACTTGAGCTTTCAACTGTATGATAATTAGGTTAAAAATAAACCGTTAAAGACCAAAATAAACGCAAGTCACCTCACAGAATTAGTAACAGTACTCAAACCATTCGAAGGCTATTGTATAATTAAGCCTATGTGGAAGTTAGGTAAGGGGTGTTGCGAAAGACTACCATAAGAGCCGACTCCCACGATACCAACCATGCAACCTTGGTAACCAATTAGCGTCCAAATATAATGCTTTATTTCCCATTGTATAAACCATAAAAATATTGAGTTATTTAGGTATACTATGTGAAATAGTATATAGTTTAATTGTAGCAAAATTAATGTTAAAAGAATAACATGGCATTAAAATGCAATGTACGAAAATAAATTGGCCCCAAAATGCCTAGAAATGTTTTCAAATCAAAACAAATGTTGCTTCAATCAGGGAATCGTATTCTCGACTCGCGGGTTCTAACCTAATTACTTGCAATACCATTTACAAGTATAAAAGTAATAAACACGACAAACTTCCATATTTAGTAAATGTAACACATAACAAGCAAGAAATGCCTTTTTGACAAAACATTACGTAAAAGTTGAACAAACAAATAAAAAACGCCTCACGCATTCTTATTATGTTCCAAAGTTACGAAGAGTCATAAAAAGCTTAACTAAATATTCCATCTTTATACACAACATCTGTGTAATAACACGCTTAGATTTACTTCCTTTATTTCCTACCTTATTTATTTTGTGACTGATCTGTCTAGACTTTTGCAACGTTGGGAACTCCAATCTTAATAAGTTATTATGGTTTTTTAAATAAGTATTCCAAAATTTTCTTTCGCTGAACCAAGACCAGTCCAACTACTGCAGCTACAATAACAAACAAATTTATGCATATTCAATTGTTTAAATACATCGGACTACCTCGGTGGCGCAGTTGTAATGCGTACGCGTTACGATTGAGGCTAACGCTGAAGTCTCGGGTTCGATCCCCGGGTCGGGTAAAGTGGTATTGGGTTTTTCTATTACGAAATGCTCAGTATCAGCCCGGAGTCTGGAATTTGTGCCCGGTATGGCGATAGGCTCGCCCCCTATCACATAAGGGACGGAAATACGCTCGGCGAAATGTGGGTGTACTGGTTACACCTCTGTCTACCCCTTCGGGGATTACAGGCGTGAGTGCGTATGTATGTATGTACATCGGTACTACGACTTCCGTATGAAACTACACCAAAATCAGTATTTGGAGTAAATTCGGTATCGATTCAATCAGGTAACTCTTGGCAACCATCCAAATACACTTTCTCATATCTTGCAATGTGCGTATTTTCCGTATTATGTTATGCCGTAACACTTAATTTGGGACCAGACTCTTCATTTCGTTGTAGTGTATTTTGTCCTTAACATCCCCAAAAACTTTAAGTATTCGAATCTTTTGTACTCGGTTTTTCGCCCTGAATATTATGTATCATAAAAGTTTAAAGTAATCCACCAAAGTTCCCAAAATTATTTTAACTACTTAGAAAATATTACCTAAGCTATCAGCAATCTAAACAGGAATTTACAAAAGAAGTTTTCACTCTTGATACAATTTCGCAACATATAATTTGTATATGTGATACAAAATGCAACTGTTGCAAATGTTGCCAAAAACTCAAAATCCAAAGGAAAGTAGGGTTTCCCGCGGACTGGTTTCCAAAGCACGTGATGACACTGCAGATTATAAAACTGCATTGTGATCTAATTGTGAAATGGTGTTATGCATGCGACGAAGTTTACTTCATAAACTCGTTGCTAGATAAAATCATTTTAGCAGAATTTCTCGTTATTTAAATATACTCGTATATTATCAGGCTCTATTAAGTAAACAAAATGTGAAATAACTTTAATTTTATGGTCGTTAATGTAGAAATTTGTTTTAAAACACTTGAATATATTTTTTTTACCTTTATGAAAATAAGCCATAACTTCAAAATAAGTCAGAAACTTGGTTTCCGTTGCGGGTTGCGGGGGTCAGACGGCGGGTCGCCTCATAAAATACCAAATCTACCGTCCAATCATGATGGAAATATGACTTGACAGGTATCAAAAATTCACACTAGGCGAATAGTTATATATTATTTCATTTCAATAACTAACTTCACCATAAAAAAATATCAAACAAAGTAAAAATTAACTGCAACTGCTACGGTAAAAATTATAGAAAATTCGCACAAAGACCGTCGGAGTCGACCGGGACAGTTGCAACAGACGTGGATAATGCCCCTAATGCCTACCAATTTAGGCTTCAGACGTTTTAAGTATAGAGTAATTCAATGCGGTTCACCATCATATTATTTAAACGATGTTTGATTGCATAAACAAGTTAAACGGGTCTAATTGGATGTTGGAAAACTAAGATCTATTTGTGTAACTTGTGGGTGGAACGGTGGCGAAATTATGTCGGAGATATCAGTAATTAAAAATGTAACAGTTTCCAAGTAGCTATGGGTAGTTAATGCAATTGGTGAATAAGATGCAAGTCTTATTTCAATTCAGTTAACTAACTACAATCATCAAATTGATTTCAGGTGCTCTATTTTTAATCTATTTCTTCTTTATATCTCCAGATTACCTGGCTTTATTGGCCGTCTTTTAAGTCACTTGTGTGATTGAATCGCAGTTTCAATTTCATTAGTATACACACAAAAACTAGTATGATCTATGATCATCAAAAACACATCGTTCGTTCAGCTAAACTATGTCAATTTATACAAACATTTAATTAACAAAACAAAACATTAATTCGATAAAAAAAACATTAATTATCTGTGACATAACCAACGCTTTTAAAATTGCCTCATGTCATCAGTTGCTTCAGACCGAAAATTTAAATTTAGCATTTTAAAATTTTAAGTAGGTTATTGTCAAGATATCTCAAGGTCGTAATCTTGTTTACTTTTAGCGCACACGGTTGAGTTGAATATTTACATTGTGAAATTTAACTGGGGCTTTTTCGCGCGGTTGTGTTAATTTTGATGTTGGTCTGTGAGTTTCCAAATGTTTGTCCAATTCTTGGACAATGGTGAATCGACATTTTGCAAGTACAAATGAGCTCGCTGACATAATGATACGATTCATGCACTCGTCGTTTCCTAGTGAACTGATTCTCATTAATTATCATGATGTTATTCATGCGACATACTTTTGACTAAAAACTGCGAAATAATTACTTTGGATATGACATCTTATCGTAGTCTCAGCCTTTTAACGTCACTTTAATTCGTGTATTTCTCCGAAGCAATCAGATATTTACTCCCAGTCCTGATAAACAAAAAAATATTTAATCATTTGCGTTACAATTAGTAGTCCTTGAGTCTTTACTTTTAGTTGTCTGATTTTCATCGCTTCAATATTAAAAAGGTTTCAGAGATTTACAAAAATCCTTAATAATCCTTAACTCGTTAGATTTGATACTTCAAAGTATCTTCTAGATACTGTGAATAATATTAATAATAATTTAATTCGTACAGGACCTCAAATCAAGTCTATTAATTTATTTCGTAAAGCAATGCCACATTGTACATATTTTTAGTTATGAATATCATTGTTATTACAATGGAAATGATAATGACTGATATGTACAGCAAGTATGGTGTACATAGCATTCACCATAGTACTCAATAAAATATATATTGTTAATTAATATTATAAAATTAAAATAACTTTTATTTCTAATGATTACTAGACTGTTTCTATTACCTTCATCTGTATTTGCATTATGATAATAATTCATCACTCTCACATTAACTATCTTAATAATGTAACCTTGTACTATTCCCAATATTTATATAACATAACTAATATCTTAAATTGCTGTAATAACTATGTTGTCATACCTTTCTGCAACTTTACCATCGATAATTTTAATCGCTTTTTTATTTAGAGCCGACTAAATATTGAGGTGTTAATTTGTGATTATACAAATTTGAATACTATAAATATTTAAAGATTCGTTATAAGTTGAAATGAGGTTGTGATGGCGTGTGCGTATCTACCCATACGAGGCGTCAAGTTAATAATTCAATATTAACTTTAGAATTTTTACTGACTTGTACCCTTAATAAAATGTTGGCGGCAATAGCAAAATTGTTGTTTATTTGATTGTAATCACATTGTACTGACTTTGACTATAGTCAGTAGGTTAGAAATATTATTATTAAAAAATCATACTTCGCTTTTACTACTCTAATATCTTATATGATATATTCAATGTATACCTCCATAAATAAATCATAAAATTCTAAGTGGTAATGAAATTTGACAGCATAATAATTAAAATACCTAGCTAGATAAATCCAAAGTCATGAGCCGAAACTAGCGGTCATTGTAACGAAGTCAATAGAGCAATGGAGCAAGTATTAGATAATGTTGATAACTCAGTAAATACGATACATTCATCACGATTGCGTATGCGTATGCACGAGGAAATCTAACGTAACTTTATACCCTGGAGACATTTTCATCATGCGTCTGTTATGACACTTGGAGAGTTGAATTTCCTCGACTTTGAGAGTCTGATTACGATCGTATTTTGTTTAGCCATTGGTATTCGTCTCTGTTTATCGTATTGCCAAGGTTCATATTACTTTTAATACTCTGAAATTTAAATACAGTTATTTAGTATATAACTACGTAATTTTAACCAAAATATGATGACATGAAATTAGTCATGAACGGTTTTGTTATCTTAGCATTATTTAGTAGTTAGGCTGGTGAATTTAGCGTATCCAATTTAGTAATTATTGTAGACATATTTTTAATCGATTAAAATACTTAATAATATATTTTTTGTAACAGATTTGCATAGTTTTCCTGCTGGTAGCAGCAGTGGCTGCCAGCGAGAAGAAGACTGAGAGCAAAGCAGAACCCCTTGAAAAGAAGTTGGACAAACGCGGACTCCTAGACCTCGGCTATGGGTACGGCATCCATGGTTTAGACGTTGGCTACATCGGGTCTGGCCACGGCAACGGTGGCGCCTACAACTTCGTGGATGGCGGCTTCGGCGCCGGCTACGGAATCAACCTCGGAGGCCACACTGACGTCACCAGGACTGTCACCCTCGTCAAAGGCGTGCCAGTGCCCTACACAGTAGACAGGCCCGTGCCGTACCCAGTAGAGAAACACGTGCCCTACCCAGTCAAGGTGCCCGTGCCTCAGCCCTACGAGGTCGTCAAACACGTGCCAGTTACCGTGAAGGAGTACGTCAAAGTCCCAGTCCATGTCCCCGCTCCCTATCCCGTAGAAAAGAAGGTGCCATATCCCGTACACGTACCCGTCGACAGGCCTTACCCCGTCAAAGTACTCGTGCCCCAGCCTTACCCGGTGGAGAAGCACGTACCCTACCCCGTCAAGGTCCCAGTGCCCCAGCCCTACCCCGTGGAGAAACACGTGCCATACCCAGTGGAAGTGAAAGTGCACGTCCCTCAACCCTACCCCGTTGTTAAGCACGTCGGATACCCAGTTAAAGTGCCCGTAGACAGGCCTTACCCCGTGCACGTGCCCGCTCCCTACCCCGTTGAGAAGCCAGTCCCAGTCGCTGTGCCCGTTGAGAAGCCAGTGCCTGTGCCAGTGCACGTTCCAGTCGACAGGCCTTACCCCGTCCATGTTGAGAAGCCCGTGGCTTACCCCGTAAAGGTGCCCGTGCCAGAGCCTTACCCCGTCTACAAGCACGTCCCAGTCGAGGTTGAGAGACCTTACCCCGTTCCTGTAAACGTGCCCGTTGACAGGCCTTACCCCGTGCACATTGAAAGGCACGTTCCAGTCACGGTAGAGAAGCCCTACCCAGTTCCCGTAAAGGTGCCCGTCTACGTCAAGGACCATGATCACAGCCACCTCAGCTTCGGTGGTTCCTACTACCACCATTAGGATAATATAGCTTAGTCCCAAATTGTCATACGTAAATGAATCATTCGAAATTATTTATAATATCTCGCCTGTCGACGGCCGGGACACCAGCAAAATGAAAATCATCTCTTGTATATTTAATGTATGTATGAGCGTACGTGTACGTAGTGATATAAAGTTACCATTTTCTAGGTTAAGATGAATGTAAAAAGCTATGGATAATAAATATGAATAATTATTTTTTCGAATTTTTGTTTTATTTCCTACATTGTGCGGAAAAGATAGTAAAAGGCGTGTCTAAATGGACAATGGTCGACCTTCACGGCGTGCGCCGTTGCGGTCGTTTGTATGATAAATATTTTTATTTACGTGAATGCAGACACGCGCGTGACTAGTGCTACTGCAAAAACTAAGAAGTAGGTACAATTTTGACTGCAACAAAAACTAAGAAGTACACTTTTAAATCCATTTCGTTCTGATTATTTTACTTTTACACTTAACTTACAAATACATTTTATACTATACCAAAAACCACGTAATCCGAATACAAACACCATTTAAAAAATTTAAAAGCAACTAGACCTGAAACCAGAATCAAGGGTATAAAGTTTTATCGCCTCTCTTACCAAGAATATATTATTTTTATTATACTATTTAACTCTAAACTGAGCAATAAAACGTATAATATATTATTTATAATCTCATCATATGCAAATTTTGAAACGGATTCCACTTTTCGGCCACACAACGTAGGTATTTCCCCATTTTATAATAATTATGTAACATACCATAGTATTGTTGTTTTGCGATTGGCGTAGATGACTTATTTGCTTATATTTTGGCTTCTGCAACAACCTCAATCCAAATCCAAACCCAATCTAAGACCTAATTTGTTACTAATTCTTCTCAACACTAAACAAACCTATTTAAATAACTCAATATCCCCATAAGTGCTACCTATGGGTAATACTTTTTGCTTATTACATAAAACAGCGTTGTTAGGCTCTAAACGCTTTAAAATCTATAACTAGTATTACCACGTTAATAAAACTTTATTAATGCCTCGGTGACGCAGCTGTAATGCGTACGCGTTACGACTGAGGCTGACGCTGAGGTCTTGGGTTTGATCCCGGGTCGCGTAAAAAGTGGTATTGGGTTTTGCTATTACGAAATGCTCAGTATCAGCCCGGAATTCGGAATTGTGCCCGGTATGGCGATAGGCTAACCCCATATCATATCATAGGATAGAAATAAACATGGCGAACCGAGGGTGTACCATTTGTACTTGGAGGATACAAGATTAGATTCTGAGTATGTTTTGTAATTTTACACCAAAATTATACAAATTTCACAACTACAAACTTGGATCCTATACACAAAACAAAGGACCAAAGAAAGTAATAAAAAAAAGCTCATGACTACAAATCCAGGACTCGTATCAGACTGCTCCATATTTAACTAAGCCCATATAACTATCTTTCATTCTGCCTTTTATCCCGACTAAATGCCAGGGTCCGCCTTCTCAACATGATTTGACGGTGGATTTGGTATCATGCGGGACGACTCACCGTCTGACCCCCACAACTGGAACCAAGTTTTCGCCATTGCCTCGTCCGTTAATCAGCAGAGTGTACACCATGCAGATGAGGTTAGCCTTGGGCCTAAGACGTTGGTGATCCGCTTACACTCCACTACTAAATATAGGCTTAATAAAGATAGATAGCATCCAGTTTACTTTCGCTAATACACTAAGTAAAATACACTTAACAGTGACAAAATGTGTGTGACATTTTCGACACAATTTCGATAGAGTTTAGCTACGATGTGGTCCCATATAAATTTGGTTAAGATCTGATGACGGAGTACGGAGTAAAAAAATGAAACTCTTCAACGGACAACAGTACACTCACCGCCATTGTGTTATTGTATTGGAATTTACAAGCTATTGCTCTAACTACCACTAAACATTGAAAATTAAACTAAGTTTTTGTTGGCGAGTAGCCTCAGGGACAAACAAAACGACAGAATTTAGGATCACAAGGACGTGCTAATCTAATCATTCAGTCACTGCGCGTCGACAAAACAACCGATGCGGTGCGAGCGTATTGCACTTACCTACATATACATACTGTACTATACAAAAACAGGTGCGGCACGACCTATGTATAGCTAGACACAATCTCTCAACTTCGTATAATATCAACAGTTTTAACAAAGCATTACTATTTTTGACTGTTCAGTGTTTGTATTTTGAAGTCAGTTTAGATATTTTGTTAAAACTTTTTTTACTCCAAGTCCGTACAAACAGTAGTTATTCTTGTTATGCTTACTTTACGTAAGAACTTAAGGTGAACAGTAAGTGGAGTAGGTTACGTCTTCCATAGTATAGTCTAAATTGGACGCTCAATTGTTACTGAAATTGATTGATGATCGATTGAACTTGGGTCATAATAAATTTTGTAACCAGATTTAATAATAATAATAATAATACACCCAACAGTCACACTCATAGTCCTGACCCGACACTAGGTAAACCTGTGTCGTGGGTATCAGGAACTACGAGGGACTTGCGGTCCCACAACACCCAGACCCGAGACCAATATTTGTGGTTCACACAAACATTTGTCTCGGTGTGGGAATCGAACCCACGGCCTCTCGCTTCGCAGCCGACTACTCGCCCGCAGCGCCAATTTGGCAGTGTAGTGTGTTTCATAGTGTCAATGGTTTATGGATGCGTACATAGTTAGGTAATTGTGCGATGCGAGGTTCGTTACTGTCAATATTGTTAATAAGATATGGCAATAGGTAGTTTTTATAGTAGAAGCTGGCAAATGAACAAGTGGGTCACCTGATATAATTTTTGTTAATTAACTTCAGTGACGAAACAAGCAGGTTTCTCGCTTGGTATTAAGTGCCGCGCCTGCCTATAAATAACAGCACACAGAACTTTGAACTACAAAGCACTGGATGGCATTGGACTGCGCTCGTCATCCTGAGACATAAGATGTTAAGTCTCATAACGCCCGGTAATTTCACTGGCTTCAATGTCCTTCAAACCGGAACACAACAGTACACACTGCTGCTTGGTAATAGACAAAGCGATGGTACCAGCCCAGAAGGCATCTTGCATACGAGAGGTAAGTGTGTAAGTGATCTCCGCGGCTCATGAACACTCACAATATCATAAATATTGACTCGTTGCCAACCTCACAAGAAAGGGACAATTAAGGGGTTAGGAAGGGAGGGGAGGGGTGACTACCGGATATCTTTTTTTTTATTAGCTTTAAATGACGAGACGAGCAGATCGCTCGCCTGATGGTAAGCGTCACGCCTGCCCATAAACAGAAGAAAACACCAACCAGGACATCGAATTATGAAGTACTGTATGACACTGAACTGCGCTCGTCACCCTGAGACATAAGATGTTGTCTCATAACGCCCGGTAATTTCATTAACTTTAATGTCCTTCAAACCGGAACACAACAATGTTTACACACTGCTGCTTGGTGGCAGAAATAGACAAAGCGGCGGTACCTACCCATACGGCCTCTCGCATACGAGGGACCTACCACCATGTTCTCTCACTCAATGTTTAAGATAATACAGCAAGCTACTTCTGGTTCGTTTTTTGTGAGACAGTAGTAACAACCCGGTAGAAGGCTCATTCATGCTGTAGACAATGTGATCTATAGCGTAGCTGTACTTATGAAATCTTTACATACGACTTCTGCATATCTTTTCGGTGAAGTTATACTTGATGAGAAATCTGATGATCATGTCAACGTATGTCAACGCCAACGCACCAATGACGCCGTGCATTAAAGCCGCTCTCTGACAGTCTCCCAAATATTTACGTAGTAAACAGTACAAAGTTACGTAATGCGTACGCGTTACGATTGAGTCCAACGATGAGGTCTCGGATTCGATCCCCGGGTCGGGTAAAGTGGTATTGGGTTTTTCTATTACGAAATGCTCAGTATCAGCCCGGAGTCTGGAATTTGTGCCCGGTATGGCGATAGGCTCGCCCCCTATCAAACTGTGGGACGGACATACGCTCGGCGAAATGTGGGTGTACTAGTTACACCTCTGCCTACCCCTTCGGGGATAACAGGCGTGAGTGCGTATGTAAAGAAAACATTTTCTCTCGCAAACAGCTAAGAATACGGTTACCGTAGTTATATTGTACAGACAGACAGACAATGCATTCATTGTCCTATTGTAGGACCACTCACACGATCAGAATAGTCGCGGACAAAAACTATAGTAGCAAGGACGCTATTACGTAAGTTTGTTTTTATATATAGTATAGGTAAGTGATCTCCACAGCCCATATACGCCCAAAATACTAAAATAATCATGGGCGCGTTGCCGATCTTAAAGGAAAGGGAATAAGTAAGGGATTGGGAAGGGGAGGGGGATTCGGGCTTCCGGATATCTCACTCAACGTACGAAGCGCAACAGCATGCTGCTACTTTACGTCGGTTTTCTGTGAGACTGTGGTAATGACCCGGACGAGCCGGCCTATTTAAGACAAAACTCTCCACAGCGTGGCTCTACCACTCAAAAAACTAGTACAATTTATTGTATCCTTTATAATTAGTCAGTACAATTTAAGTTGTATGGAAACAATAAACCAGAATACACATTGTCGACGAGTGTACGGAGTTAGTGAGTTCTTGAGAAAATCTGAGTTGTTCAGTTACGAAATACGAAGAAGTGTGTAGTATGAGGTCGCGATATACGTTTTAATAAACGGGTTAAAAATGCAGTGGGAATTGGTAGGTAATACAATAAGTATGTTACAAAAACCCTGTGTTTCTAAATCGTTATTAGAATCGATTTTAAAATATAAGGAAATATCTCAATTGAGAAAACTGTACCATGAAGATGAATAATAATAATAAATAAATACACCCAACAGTCACACACATAGTCCAGAAGGCCAATTATCGTAATTTTTAAGATAATGCCATTTGCAACTTTCTTGACGCTGAGACTAGATCGTAATGATATTTTGAACGTTTAAAATTACGATAATTGGCCTTCTGGTCCCACACTAGGTAAACCTGTATCGTGGGAATCAGGAACTACGAAGGACTTGCGGTCCCACAACACCCAGACCCGAAACAAACTTTTGTGGATCACACAAACATTTGTCTCGGTGTGGGAATCGAACCCACGGCCTCTCGCTTCGCAGCCGGCTACTCGCCCACTGCGCCACGGAGATATCGGTCGGCGTCTCAGCAAAAGTTGTAGGTACTCGGTGACCTATAAATATATTTCAGGTCTGAGTGTTCATTCCCAGACATTTTACAAGATTCATTGCTCATGACAAAATATGCGTGCCACTGTCGATCCTCGCTTACAGGATTTACAGTGGCGGGTGTGTGGGCAGGATAGTTAAAAAATAAATAAAGGTCTGGGTGTGATCGTGCGATCGTAAGTACCTCTGGAATCTGACTGGAATATAAGTTGTTTTAACTCTGAATATCACTATAAGGACCTATGGATAAAGCAAAAATTATAATTAAATATTTTCGAACGAGGCCATACTAGGCTAAGCCTGTCTTAGAAAATAACTAAAGAAATTAAGTTAATTAAGTTATGCTAAAGAAATAACTTACTATACGGTAAAATATGAGTGGTAGAGCCACGTTGTAGATACTTTTGTCTACAGCATGTATGGGTCGGCTCGTCCGGGTCATTACCACTGTCTCACAGAAAACCGGCGTAAAGTAGCAGCTTGCTGCTGCGTTTTGTGCGGTGAGTGAGATTTCCGAAGGCCCAAACCCCCTCCCCTTCCCAATCCCTTAATTATCCCTTTTCTTTAAGGTTGGCAACGCACCCATGATTATTTTGGTATTATGGGCGTACATGGGGGGGAGATCACTTACCATCAGGTGACCCTCTGGCTCGTTCACTGGCCTATGCAATGCAAAAAAAAACCCTTACGGATTCATGAAAAATACGAGTCTTGTGTCGTGGGTATCAGGAACTACGAGAGACTTTCTGCCTCACAACACCCAGACTCGAAACAAATATTTGTGGTACCTACAAAGATTTATCTCGGTGCGGGGTTCGAGCCCGCAGCCTCTCTCTTCACATCTGGCTACACGCTCAGTGTGCCACGGTGTCTGTCAATCTGACTAAAAAAAAATGCAGTATACCAACGCCATCTATAAGTAGCCAAGTATAAACAATGAGCTTGATATTAAGTTTCCGATGTGTTACGTAGCATACGTGCATAATAGCTTTATCTGATTAAACATAATATACGCGTGAAGTTCCTTCTATCTCCGATAGAGGGCCGATAGTATGAAAAGAAATTTAAAAATGAACTTGATATTTCGTTTTTCGATTCGTATAGACTTTTTCGTATTTTAGTTCTACGAAGATTATTTTGTGTACAATACGAATAACTGAATCGACCAGTTAGTAGAACCCTCTCGCTTGTTCTTGTGCAGTCCATTTCTGCCGCCAAGCAGCAGACGTTGAAGCCAGTGAAATTACTGGGCATTATGAGACGATGAATGATAATGAGTAACCGGCTGTGAAGCGAGAGGCTGTGGGTTCGATTCCCGCACCGACACAAATGTTTGCGTTTGCATGGGTGCGTGCGTAGGTGTTGTGTGGGATTTGAAACCAGGACCTAACATTTCAGTCAAAGTACGCCACTACACTATTTAACCGCAATATTAACCAAGCAGTGATAGCTCAGCGGGGAGTGGTATGGACTGTCGAGACGAAAGTCGCAGGTTCGAAACCAGCCCCAAGTGCATACACCTCTGACTTTTCTAAGTTATGTGTATATTAATTGTTAATGATCACTTGCTTTAATGGTGAAGGAAAAACATCGTGAGGATACCTGCATACCTGAGAAGTTCTTCATAAGAATTTCGAAGGTATGTGAAGTCTGCCAACCCACATTAGGCCAGTGTGGTAGACTAAGGCCTAACCCCTCTCATTCAGTAGAGGAGGCCCGTGCCCAGCAGTGGGACGTATATAATAAAGGGCAAGTAAAAAAAAAAAAAAAATTAACCATGTAATAAAAGTATTGGTAACAAAACTACAATTTTGTAACAATTACGTATATGAACTTGTTTCCCCGAGGCTGCTAGACAATTTTTAGTTTATTATGCATCCGCCGTCCCAGCCAGCGCTGCGATCGTGAGCAGACCAAGAAGTAATTTCACCAATATAGTTTGACCATCATACTAATATTATAAATGTGAATTTAAGTTTGTTTGTTACGCTTTCACGCGAATACTACTTAACCGATCATCATGAAGCTTTGTACACATATTCTTGGAGGTATAAGAAGTAACATAGGATACTTTTTATGAAAAAAAAATATGTATCTATTTGTTTGTTACGCTTTCACGCCTAAATCACTGAAACGATTTTGATGAATTTTGATGTAGAGATAGATGGGACCCTGGAAACTGTTATAGGCTACGTTTTATTTCGGAAAAGTCTATGCACGCGGGCAGAGCCGCGGGCAAAAGCTAGTAATTACATATGTTTATTAACTTTTTGACCGCGGAAATGGAATGTTTTTTAAAGGATTACGTTTCTTGCGAATATTTCGTTCAAGGACCTCCGATTTAATCTGATCCGATTTTTATTTTTAACAGGCGGTCGCCGTGGCGCAGTGGGTGAGTAGCTGGATGTGAAGCGAAAGGCCGCGGTTCGATTTCCGCACCGAGATAAAATGTTTGTGTCGTCAACAAATATTTGCTTCAGGTCTATGTCTTCTCTTCAGAACGGTGGACGTCAAGACAGGTGGCCGTTGTAAAAACTACAAGCCAAATCTTTTTGTAACATGTGTTAAAAAGTGAAAACGGAGTGTGAAGAAGCAACTAAGCAGGCCGGCATAATTCTGCCGATCTGCGATAGATTCAGTGTCTATCGTTGGTCGACAGTATTCATGGATTGCGCTATACTTACCATCAGGTGTAGCGTAGTCACTTTGCCGAGCCAGGATAAAAAAAAAAAAAAAAAGGATTTTGCGCCGACCCCACTACGAGTGAGATAAGAGCAGGTTGAAGAAGAAGATCGATATTAAAATATAATTATATTATTATACAATATTATCATATTGCTAGTGTCAAAAGCAAGCTTAGTTAAAACTTAAAAAAGGCAAAAATAAAAAAGCGCCCAATAAAGAACCTCCTCCTTTTTCGAAGTCGATTAAAAACCGATTTCAAAAATGTACACATAACGTCACAAATTGCATTATTTACCTGTATTTGAGATTGGAGAAAATCAAATTAATATTATTAATAAGGTAAACTCTATCGACTACAAAAAAGTTAGCAAAATCAAATATCATTAGGCGGAGATATCGCTTAAAATACATTAATTATATTTGAATTGAAAACCTCCTAATTTTTTAGAGTCGGTTAAAGCTTAAAGATGCAAAATACATCCTATCCTTCTTTTATCTTTAACCTACATTTAAATCCAATTCAGTCTACTTCTTATCGAAATTGCATTAAGTACACCTAACCGTTGCCCCTCCATTCTCGAGTTCTACTTAAACCAGGAGGCCAATTCTCGTAATTTTAAATGTGCAAAATATCATTACGATCTAGTCTCAGCGTCAAGAAAGTTGCAAATGGCATTTTCTTAAACCAATAATCAACGTCAAATGCACCTAGCATTAGCAGTAGCATTATACCGTTTTGGCTTCAGTCAACTTTTATTCTACATTCAATCTCATTACGATCTATGTTCACATTTGACGTTGATTATTGGTTTAAGAGAATGCCATTTGCAACTTTCTTGACGCTGAGACTAGATCGGAATGATATTTTGAACATTTAAAATTACGAGAATTGGCCTCCTGAATGTACACAATATTGTGATTACATAACCATAAAATTAATTGATGATAAACTGTGTTTTGTTTTTATTTCGTCTGCAATATGTTGTAGAGCCACCTTTCACGTGGTACAGGCGTCGACGTAACGTTATCAGTATTTTTTTAATATACTCAAAAGTAAACTTTGTGCAATTGTATTTATGGTCGAAGGCCATTATAGTGTAAAGCCTACTTTTTTTATTAGCTTGAGTGGCGAAACGAGCAGGTCGCTCGCCTGATGGTAACCACGCCTGCCCATAAACAGAAGTAACACCACACAGAACTTTAAATTACAAAGCACTGTATGGCATTGGACTGTACATTTTACCCTGAGACATAAGATGTTAAGTCTCATAATGCCCAGTAATTTCACTGGCTTCAATGTCCTTCAACCAACCAACCACCCAACCCAGACGGCCTTTCGCATACGAAGGACCTTGTACTGCTACTACTTATTCTATAGTTGATATACAAGTAATTTTAATCGAGTTATGTGCTTCTGCAATCGGATATTTCGAAAATACGGACATTAATGATGAATATCTAATAAAAATCTATTAAAATATTATATTAGGTGGTTTTGGTGAGTGACTGACCGGAGCTCGGCAGATTGACGGGAATTCATTGTATAGTCATATTAATTCTTATAATTAGATCATCGTCAAGACGCATACTTTATGTAATCTTACTGAATATGTATAAATATGCTGACTATTCTATTGTCCTTTCTATGTGAACGATCTAGAATGTATTTTTAATTTAAAACTATCATTGTATCCGTTTGCAAAATGATATACTTCAAACTTATCTTTCTTTGAAACTAAATAGCGATGTTGCCTTTTATCTTAAAAGGGTGGGGTTTAATAGTTGAACCATTAATAGCAAATAAACAAATCCAAAAATAGATTTATATTATAAATGTGAAATCTCCCAGAGGGTTTACGTCAGCCAGAAAGACGGTCGTAAAAACCACAAACGAAATCCTTCTGTAACATATGTTAAAAAACATGTTGCGGCGACCTTACTGGGAGTGGGATAAGGACAGGTGGCGGAAGAAGAAAAAGAAGAAGATGTGAAACATTGTAAGTAGATAAGTTTGGATGTTTGTGAGTTTGAGAATATATATATTTTTGTCAACCAATTAAATCTTAACAGCTGAACGATTTCAGATGAAAATTGGCAGACGGACCTGGCTTCGAACGTAGACAGTAGTCTGGAAAAATACTAAAAAAGTCTTTATCTTGAAAAAGACATTCACAAGAATCCACAAGATAAAGTAAGTAAGTAATGTAACAATGTTTGATTTACTGAATGCCCTTCATAATATACGAGTAATTATTATATTTCCTGCTTAACACTAGTGTACACGAATGTATTTTCACCAACAAGACTGAATGCGTGACGAGTGATATAAGCAGAGTATGATTGAATTGTGTTTAAAAATAGCTGAAGCCATGAATCCGTATTTACCAAGTAGATGTAAAAGAAGATATTTATGCATCTATACGGAATCAACTGAATCAACGGACTGCCTCGGTGGCGCAGTTGTAATGCGTACGCGATACGATTAAGCTAACGCTGAGATCTCGGGTTCGACCCCCGGGTCGGGTAAAGTGGTATTAGGTTTTTTCTATTACGAAATGCTCAGTATCAGCCCGGAGTCTGGAATTTGTGCCCGGTATGGCGATAGGTTCGCCCTCTATCACATAAGGGACGGAAATACGCTCGGCGAAATGTGGGTGTATTGGTTTCACCTCTGCCTACCCCTTCGGGGATTACAGGCGTGAGTGCGCATGTATAGAATCAAATTATTGCACAAAATATATTTCAAAAGTTTGGAGTGTCTTAATCTGTTGTTTAGGGTTCCCTCAGCGAGCTAGATTTACTAGTACTACTACTACGGCTTTGAAACCAGCTCCCTTAATTAATATAGTCTAATCAGGATATATGTTCTAGAAATGTAAACAAATCTTTACTAACTTTTCAAATAATTACCATACTAGAATCGGCAATTACACCAAATAATAATTAATAAATAAATAAAACCCAACAGTCACACACATAGGACTATGTGTAAGATACGAGTACCCCACAGTAAGATACGAGTCTTGTGTCGTAGGTATCAGGAAGTACGAGAGACTTACGGTGTCACAACACCAAGACCCGAAACTAATATTTATGTATCAGACAAATATTTGGCTCGGTTTGACACAAATATTTGGTGCGGGGATCGAACCCGCGGTGTCACGTTTCACGATCGGCTACTCGTCCACTGCGCCACAGAGGCTGTCGAATGCAATATACAACGTGTTACAGAAAGGTGTGGTCATATTTTAGGGTCATTAGACACTCCTTATAGTAAGTACCTATGTACCGGATCATTTTAAACCCAGACAGCCTAAAATTTCACGTAAATTTTATTCACTCGTTTATTAAGATCGATAAGTTTGATGACACCACTATTAATTATTATGAACGACACTCACTTTTTAAAAATGTAAATACTTGTACGTAATTCTACGGAAATATTACGTACGTAACTTCTAATTTAAACACAAAATAACACCTGCAAGAGACTGTTTGCTGAAGACGATATAGGTAAAATAAATCCTCTGAAGTATTTTAAAGATTTCTTTGTCGAGTCATCCATCTATGAATTTGGCATAATACAGTCGACGAGCCTCTTATAAGCCATTATCAGTTGCACCAACACACAATACCAATACATAATACTTGTTTTTAGTCAAATACAACATATTTTTTGAACTCGTAATCATACTTCATAACATCGGAAATTTTCGATCTGTCTGCGTCAAATAAATCTTGACATTTGACAGCTGTTTAAGTTTTTTTTTTAAATAATTAAATGAAAGGAGGTCTATAGTATCATTGTTTATCATTTAGTGTTGTCCAAAGTTGAATGTCGATATCGAGATGTTACTCATTCGATAAAAAAGAAAATTCTACAATTATTGTACTAGCAATACAATCGGATTAGGTACTATGGGAGATAAAATACTTATACGCTATACTATACATTGCTTAAATTTGCCCGCCCCTTTTTATAACACGTTGTATATAGATATAGCGATTAAACCGTAGTCGAAGGCGTCCATCTTACAACCCACTTCTGAATACGTTTCATCAACAATATCACTGTCGAAATGTAAAGAGATAACCCTCATTTGTAGAAATTGGTTAAATTATACTTTCATTGAAAACTCATTCGGCTCAAGGCCACGTGCTTCGGCGATTTTATTACGGTATGACTACCACAATTGCATAACGACATACCTCTTATTCTTTACACGGACCTCACTTGTTATACTAGATTCATTATGAATGAGAAATCATAATTGCGATAAAAATTACATACTCAATCACGCCTGTATTCCCAAGGGGTAGGCAGAGGTGAAACTAATACACCTACATTTCGCCGAGCATATCACCGTCCCATAATGTGATAGGGGGCGAGCCTATCGCCATACCAGGCACAATTCCAGACTCAGGGATGATACTGAGCATTCCATATAGAAAGACCCAATATCACTTTACCCGACCCGAGGATCGAATTCGAGACCTCAGCGCAGCAGACGTACCGCGTACGCATTACAACTACGCCACCGAGGCAGTAACATTTTTTTTTTATAAATTATAACTAAGTTTAGGTAAGCTCATTAATTATTGATTATTTTTGCCTGCCTGGCGTCATCTCGGCTTAATGCGAGAGTCCGCCTTCATTAATTATTTATTTAGTTTTTTTTTAAATATACATGTTATACTGTAAAATAAAAGCCTAATTTACCTAATGTGTTGTAAATATACATTAATTTTAATGGCAATCAAATATTTATAATATACTAGCTGTTGCCCGCGGCTCCGCCCGCGTGAATACATATTTCCAGGATTAAAGTAGCCTAATGGGCGACAGCGGTGGGTGCGGCGTAGGGGGTGATCGCATCAAGCGAGTCCCGTCATCGCGATCGGTGTGAGAAACGCGCTTTACAAACAATACTAAAATGACTATTAAACAATAGGGGTTGATGGTAGTAGGGTGAAAATTTAGGGTTGTATGTATTTTTTAATGCCACATCATAAAAAAAATTACAAAAAAAAAAATAGGGGTGGGTCTCCCTTATCATTTAGAGATATGGATAGATAGATAGTAGGCGATTCTCAGACCTACCCGATATGCACACAAAATTTCATAAAATTCGGTCCAGCCGTTTCGCAGGAGTATGGTAACTAACATTGTGACACGAGAAATTTATATGTACGATATTTCGTACAGCTTTACATTAATTTATGCATTAGTACGCGAGAGGCTGTCTGGGTTGATACCACAGCTTTGTATATTACTGCCGCCAAGCAAAGCTGACACGGTTTGCACTGTTGTGTTGTGTCACAGGGTGAACGGAGTCCAGTGCCATGCAGTGCTTCGTAAGTTCTGAGTTGTGTCTGTTTATGGTCAAGCGTGACGTTTACCAGTAAGCAACCTACTCATTTCGAGATTCAAGTTAATAAAAATAATATAAATAATAAATACACCCAACAATCACACACATAGTCCTGACCCTACTCTAGGTAAACCGGTTTCGTGGGTATCAGGAAATACGAGGGACTTGCGGTCCCACAACACCCAGACCCGAAATAAATTTTTGTAGATCATACGATCATTTCATACTATGAACAAGTGGATCACCTGTTGTTAAGTGATATCCACCGCCCATGTACGCCCATAATACCAAAAAGAATTACGGGTGCGTTGCCGACCTTAAAGGGAAGGGAATTATCCCTTGGGATTGGGAAGGGGAGGAGGGTTTGGCCTCCGGATATCTCACTCACCGTACTAAACGCAGCAGCACGCTGCTACTTTACGTCAGTTTTCTGTGAGGCAGTGGTAACGACCCGGTCGAGCCAGCCCATTCGTGCTGTAGACAAAACTGTCTACAGCGTCGCTCTACCACTCAATAACATGAACATACAATAATATGTACGGCTTTCATTTCAATTTTGCCTGCTGCGACTGCCTCGGTGGCGCAGTTGTAACGCGTACGCGTTACGACTGAGGCTGACGCTGAGGTCTCGGGTTCGATCCCCGGGTCGGGTAAAAGTGGTATTGAGTTTTTCTATTACGGAATGCTCAGTATCAGCCCGGAGTCAGGAATAGTGCCCGGTATGGCGATAGGCTCGCCCCCTATCACATCATGGGACGGAGATACGCTCGGGCGAAATGTGGGTGTACTGGTTACACCTCTGCCTACCCCTTCGGGGATTACAGGCGTGAGTGCGTATGAATTCATTTAAATTCAAAGTACATCCCAAACATTTTTATAGAATCCTCATATAAGATGCATATAAGATTGATAGACCAAATGACAGACAGCCTTTCACATCCAGCTAGATAGAGTTACAGTTTAGAGCGGTGATAGTTAAGTAGCAATTATGCAACGTATTTTATTTTATACATTACCTTATATGAACACATTCGAATTGCGATTGGGGATAATATTTTGAAATGTACCGGACCAATGGTATAATTAATATCAATATAAAATACACCCAACAGTCACGCGCATAGTCCTGACCCCACACTAGGTTAACCTGTGTTAAGTATCAGGAACTACGAGGGACTTACGGTCCCACAACACCCAGACCCGTAACCGATATTCGTGGATCACACAAACGCTTGTCTCGATGCAGGAATCGAACCCATGGCCTCCCGCCCCACAGCTGGCCACTCGCCCGCTGCGCCACAGAGGCTGTCCGTGGGGCATATAATGTTTACAATATGTAACAAAAACCCTGTTGGGCGTTTTAACCGCGATATCAGAAGGTCAATTCTCGTAATTTTAAACGTTCAAAATATCATTCCGATCTAGTCTCAGCGTCAAGAAAGTTGCAAATGGCATGCTCTTAAACCAATAATCAACGTCAAATGTGAACATAAATCGTAATGAGTTTGAATGTAGAATAACAGTTGACTAAAGCCAAAACGGTATAATGCTACTGCTAATGCTAGGTGCATTTTACGTTGATTATTGGTTTAAGAGAATGCCATTTGCAACTTTCTTGACGCTGAGATTAGATCGGAATGATATTTTGAACGTTTAAAATTACGAGAATTGGCCAGAATCGATATTCAAATGTAATGAAATAACTCGCATACGAAAATGAGATAATCCTATTTATTTTTTAATTATTTTATTGATTCTAAATCGTATTGCGATTGAATTGAACCTCTGCAAAAGCGATGTCTCGGAGTCAGAGCGAAATAGCAAGTTGCAACGTGTACCGGTGTACATCAAACGCGTCGCGCCGCGTGGGAACCCGGCGTTTGCTTATTGTTTTTTTTTTTATGATAGAGTAGGCAATGGGGCCTGATGGTGAGTGATCACCGTCGCCCATGCACACCGCTCTTCGTTGGATGCGGTCAAATGGAAGCAGCTGCTTATAGTAAACCATGCTTTAAGTGAACTCGCAAACTTCGCACCCTTACTTAAAAGCGGATATTAACGTTGTATAAGGAGATTATTTGCATCGAACACGTATTTAACTCCAAGGCTAATAATCGAATAAAGGAGGTTATTTTAGTAAGTAATGTCCTTGAAAGTTGTATTTGCACTAGGTTTTACGATTTCACGCGATCTAAATGTGAGTTTAGGTAAATGAGAATAGAATGTGCATTAGCGGTCCACCAGTCCCGTGTTAGCCTAAATATTACCGTACTCAGAGTAGTCTATTAACTTTATTGACTTTAGAGTGGTAGAGCCACGCTGTAGACACTTTTGTCCACAGCATACATAAGTCGGCTCGTCTCGGTCATTACCACTATCAAACAGAAAACAGAGGTAAAGTAGCAACTTGCAGCTTCGTTTCGTACGGTGAGTGAAATACCCGGAGGTTTGAATTACTGCCAGTACGGCAATAAACTTGCCCGCTTTGCCAGATTGTGCAGCAAGAGCCTGCGGGTTCGATTCCCGCACCGAGACAAAATGTTTGTGCGATCCACTGATACATATAATTGTTTCGGGCGACCAGTCGTAAAAACTACAAATGTAATCTTTCTATAACATGTGTTAAAATCATGTCGCGCCGACACCACTGCGAGTGGGATAAAAGCAGGTGGAAGAGAGACGGCAATAATATTCTGGCAATAATCTTTGGCAATAATTGTAGAAAGCTCGACGAACAGTGGGATGCACTAATTATATCTATATCTACGCCCTCCGGAACACTGGCGTGAACTTATAAAAACTTAAAATGCCATATAATTGTTTACATTAAAACAACTATTTATGGATACTTGTACAAGTATATGTAAGTAATAAAAAGAATTACTTAATAATTACCCAACTGTTAAGTTTAAATGGCTATTTACTGACTCATTAATTTTAATTAAGAATCATGGACCCGTTGATGACCTTAAAGGAAAGGCATAATTAAAGGGTTGGGAAGGGAAGGGGGATTTGCGCTTCCGGATATCTTAATCCCCATACGAAACGCAGCAGCAAGCCGCTAATCTACGTCGGTTTCCTTGAGACAGTGATAAAGACCCGATCGAGCCGGCCCATCCGTGCTGTAGACAAAACAGTCTACAGCGTAGCTCTACCATCCAGAAACTATTATTAGAAAGCAATAAAAATATACTCACTACGCGCATCCGTTCTGTACACTTGGTAAGTAGAGTTTGTGCACCGTGATGATAATTAACTATTGTCCAATTAAAACCGGCGTCCGTTTGCCCAACGGGCAATTAACATTTTTCAATCAATGGACGTAACGCCACTGCTGTACGAAACAATAAAATGCTTTCATAATAGCAAATAATTCTGTGTTTTATTGTGTTACGTCTATGCGTTTGCTAATATATGTGGTACGATTTCTGGGATTCGGCGGGGATTGGGATCTTTAAGGTGTAGAAGAACCACCACTGTTTACCGAATTGTCTATTTCTGCTGCCAAACAACGGTGTGTAAGGACTGTTATATTTTGGTTTAAAGAACATTGAAACCAGTAAAATTACTAGGCATAAATAGGACTTAACATCTCACGTCTCGATTTTAGTTACGATTTTATTTATAAGGAAGATTGAGCGGCCTAGTAATTCTGTAGGCCCAACTACCCGCCAGTGGTTATAACAGGCGAGGAAAGAGCATTTTTTTAATTAGCTTTAATGACAAGACGAACGGTTCGTTCGGCTGATGGTAAGCGCCACGTCTGCCCATAAACAGAATCAAAGCCACACAGAACTTTGAATTACAACGCACTGCATGGCACTGGCTTGCGGTCGTCACCCCGAGACATAAGTTGTTAAGTCTCATAATGCCCAGTAATTTCACTAACAAATTAAATTTAAATGTGATGCTTTTGTAATTTTGAGCAAATGTTTATGTAAATATTAATGTAAAAAAAAATTGTATCGATTTTTGGAAAACAAATATTAGCTTTTACCCGACCCTGTTATCGAACCCGAGACCTCAGCGTCAGCCTCAGTCGTAACGCATTACTACTGCGCCACTGAGGCAGGTTTTAATTTGCTTGTTTATCACAGGTATACATTATTTAATAGAAGCATAGTATGTTACTTAATTTCACTAATATGCATTTCGTTCTTAACTTATAGCAAACTCATTTCAATCTCGGGACGTCATCGTTTTGCTCCACATACGCCGTGGACATCTCAGTGACATTGCCTCATGCAATTATTTGCACCGTCAGCGTGAAGGTGAGGTTGGGCAACCCCTGATCATATATGATTACGAGAGGGAGTGAGGCATATACGACAAGTTTTAACTTAGATTTATTGAAGTAGTTGCGGATTGATAGCAGTTGATACTTATAAGATAGATAGATAGAATATTCTATATTGCTCACTAAATAAAGTAGGTAGCTTATAAACGATGATCATACAGTAAGGATGATACAATGGGCGGTCTTATCGCAAACAGCGATTTCTTCCAGACAACCAAGATGGACTTGCGCTTCTGTATTTATCTATTCAAACTTTAGAATTATGTGTTTTTCTTGTATCTTATAACAGAATTTCTGAGAGAGAATGGGACGAATAATGTAATAGATAAAATGCTTGTAATGCGTGTTCAGACTAAGCGGGTTAATATTTCATATTTTTTGTACACAAATACCATTTGTAAGGACATAAAAATATATAAATCTTATTAAACTTTACCTTCTAGATGAGTCACCAATAATTCTTACCTGAAACAAAAAACAAATAATACATATAAATACGCATTCACGTATATAATGCCCGAAGAAGTAGGCAGAAGTGTAACCAGTAAGTACACCCGCGTTTGGCCGAGCTTAATTCCGTTCCATGATGTGATAGGGGCAGGGCCGAGCCGGGCGGCTCGGCGATGTGTGCGGCGCACACAGGCGCCAAGACAATAGGGGCGCGGCCATCGAAAATATTATTGTTACACTTACACAACAACATAAAGATTTTCCCCTACTAAAAAGTGCCCAACGGGGATAAAGAAGTTTTCATTTCAAAAAATAAGTTTGAAGATTCGTGAAAAAAAGAGGGACTTCATAGGTTTCGCACACAGGCGCTATGGGGGGCGAGCCTATCGACATCCAGGCACAATTCCATGATACTGAGCATTTCGTAACAGAAAACCGTAATATATTTTTTCCCGAACCGAGGATCGAACCCGAGACCTCAGCATAACAGTCGTACCGCGTACGTTGTAATACACAACTACGCTACCGAGACAGTAAAAATAAATAAATAAGTAAATATTACAACCTTCAATGACCTCATTCTCAATTCCATTGTCTAGTATTAATTAAATATGACAATCAAAGACATACGATTATACTGCAATCATAGGTGTTTTTGGGTGGTGGTGATCACTTACCATCACGTGACCCACTAGCTTCTTTGCTTCCTTTCTGCTACAAAAAGTGTTTTTTCTTATTTAACTCTATGACGAGACATGCATGTCACTCACTAGCCTCATGGTAAATACCACGGCTGTAATCACCGATGAGGTAGGCAGAGGTGAACCAGTAGGTACACCTACATTTCGCCCAGCATATCTCCGTCCCATGATGTGATAGGGGGCGAGCCTATCGCCATACCGGGCACAATTCCAGACCGCAGGCTGATACTGAGCATTTTGTAATAGTAAACCCACTATTACCCGACCCGGGGATCGAACCCGCGACATCAGCATCTGCCTCAATCGTAACGCGTACGCATTACAACTGCGCCACCGAGGCAGTCTTATACATATAACTTTTTACCAAATTGAAAATTACCTTACAGCGATTGCTAAACGATAATGATGAATCGTTAGGTTTACCACTAAATCATCCATTTAAGGACAACATTCATAAATCGGTTAGATGGTAAAATTGTGTCGATTCTGCTTCGAGCAATCACGTATTAAAAATTGGCTTTCATTGTACGTACTGAAAAAGCCTTAAGGTGGCGCAGCGAGCGAGTAGCCGTCTGCGGAGGCTGTGGGTTCGATTCCCGCACAATGAGGATTTCAATCACAATGCACCGATTCAAGAAAAATGTTTGTGTGATGCACAATTTTTTTTTACGTGTCTGGGTGTTGTGGGACCGCAAGTCCCTCGTAGTTCCTGATACCCACGATACAGGTTTACCTAGTGTAGGCTCAGGACTATCTGTGTGACTGTTGGGTGTGTATATTATTTTTAAAAAACTATCTGTGTCCTTTACTTTAGCAAAAATATTCACCTATAATTTATGAACTGAGAATTCAATTTGATATTCGTGGAAAAAATATATATTTTCATTCAATTTGCACATATACAATTCATTGTCACAGTCCATTGAAATAGTTTTTATCAGAATATAATTCCGTATTAAAAATATTAAATACGCCGAAAAAACCTTATTTGAGCACGCCAAAATCTCCCATTCTCTTTCCAAAGGACGGCAACGCTTTATTGGCACCGTAGCCGTTTATTGAGGTTGGAGATACCATCAGGTGACCCACATGCTAGTCTTCCGGTCTAAGCCGCAAAAAAATCTAGAAGCTATTTGAAATACATTAAGAAATACGCACATGCAATATCCTATATAGATTAAAGGCACGTTTTCAGGTATGCGATCGAAACAGGGAGACCGCGACACGAGACCAGACTTAGGCGATAGCGACAAGTCTGTATATGTAGTTGTATTGAAGCGGTCGCGGTATTCTATCTCAGTCGCACACCTCAAAACGTACCTACAATTCTACAAGTGATTTCTACGTTTTTTTTATATTAGCTTGAGTGATGAAACGAGTAGGTAGCTCGCCTGATGGTAAGCGCCACGCCTGCCCATAAACAGAAACAACATCACACAGAACTTTGAAATACAAAGCACTGCATGACATTGGACTGCGCTCGTCACCTCGAGACACAAGATGTTAAGTCTCATAATGCCCAGTAATTTTACTGGCTTTAAAGTCTTTCAAACCAAAATACAGCAGTGCTTTCACACTGTTGCTTGACGGCAGAAATAGACAAAGCGGACCAACCCAAACGACCTCTTGTATAGGAGAGACCTACCATCTTGTAATGTGCTACCACGTATGTGTTTATATACTTTTATTTCATAGATTGGATTATTGAAACTAATTTGGGTTTGACTAAAGACCCCATAGTCCCGCAAATACCGGTATTGAAAAACTGTGGGAATGCAATCCCTAGTTGACACTTTGTTCGACTACAGCATGTATGGGCCGGCTCGTCCGGGTCATTACCACTGTCTCTCTTTATGTGAGAAAACTGGCGTAAAGTAGCACCTTGCTGCTGCATTTCGTACGGTGAGTGAGATATCCGGAGGCCCAAATCCCCCTCCCCTTCCCAATCCCTTAATTATCCCTTTCTTTTAAGGTCGGTAACGCACCCATGATTCTTTTAGTATTGAGGACGTACATGGGCGGTGGAGATCACTTACCATCAGGTGACCGACTTGCTCGATTGCCAGCCTATGCCATAAAAAAACGAACTTTATAGAGACACGGAAAATGACTGACTATATGACGTCATTTAAAGGTCAAATGTAGGTCAACAGGTTTATTTTGTATAATTAAACATCTCTTAATATAAGAAATAGAAAAATATTGACTTTATTTTTACTTTACATACCGAATTGCATGCAAAGCATGTGTCGCTGTAGTCGTGTGTCGCGGTCTCCAGTCTCGACCGCGTACCTCAAACATGCCTTTACTTTTAAATACATTTAGGTGTTAAAAATCTCGACCTACATGTTTTTGAGAGCACGGTAATCAGTCTAAGCATTACAAAGCCACTCATTTCGAGTTAAATGCATATAATAATTAATATAATTTAGACTGCCTCGGTGGCGCAGTTGTAATGCGTACGCGTTACGATTGAGGCTAACGCTGAGGCCTCGGGTTCGATTCCCGGGTCGGGTAAAGTGGTATTGGGTTTTTCTATTACGAAATGGCGGTATGGCGATACGCTCGCCCCTATCACATTATGGGACGGAGATACGCTCGGCGAAATGTGGGTGTACTGGTTACACCTCTGCCTACCCCTACGAGGATTACAGGCGTGAGTGCGTATGTAGAATTTATCAGATCAACATAGTTTATGCAATTTCTGTATTCGTTTCCTGGATATGGCGCAGTGTGCATGTGCTGTGTTGCCCTGAGTTCAAATTTTAGGTCGGACTCAAAATTCGTGTTTGATATTTTTGATTTGAAAAATTCGCACATAAGTTGTCCGGGATAGTAATTTGTGCTCGGCTATAGGTTCACCCCTATCACATTATGGGACGGAAATAAGCTCAGTGCATTAGTTATATGTCTGTCTATCTCTTCGGGGATATGGATCAAAAATATGGCAAGTATAGTAATTTCAATGGCTTCAATTTCCTTTAAAACACATCAGTTTCGATACAGCTTGGCGGCAGACAAAGCGGTGGTACCAAACCAGATGGCCTCTCGCATACGAAGCACCTACCACCAAAATAGAGCATTTTAAAGGTAGACGGATAAAAAGATCGCAATGGCTTAGTAAATCCATTGACCTTTGGGTACGGACCCCTAAAAAGGACCAGGTTAACAGCGGCAGTTACACCTACATATAATTTTTAAAACCAACACCCATGAATTTACGCAAACTACAATTAAACTGCATGATCCTAATAAAAATAAAACAATATACACAGAACAAAAAGAACCTTGGTCGTATGACAATCGCGAACGAACGGCGAAGGTGGCGTTTTGCGAAATAACACTTGACTGCAGTGCGTATCTAAACGTGCTTCATACTGAAGTATGAAAAACGCTGCGTTTAGAACGCTATAAGTTAGGGATAATAGGGGTTTATTTGAGCGGGTAAACGCGGCTGAATTTCACTCGCGTAATATCGCGCCGTCTGAATAAGTCACAAGGTGGTAGGTCCCTCGTATGCGAGAGGCCGGGTGGGTTGAAGCCTGTGTAATTACTGGACATTATGAGACTTAACACCTTATGTCTCGGGGTGACGAGCGCAGTCCAGTGTCATGCAGTGCTTTGTTATTTAAAGTTCTGTATGGCGTTGCTTCTGTTTATGAGCAGGCGTGGCGCTTACCATCAGGCGAACGACCTGCTCGTCTCGTCATTCAAGCTAATAAAAAAAAAGTAGAAAGTTCAGGCGAGCCGCGTTCCGAGGTCAGACAATGTATATCCAGTAACTTTAGGCCGGCATAATTCTGCTAGCCGTCGAGGGACAAATGTCTCCTAACAGGCGACATTATATTGCCTATGGAAATCAGACGTGTCAAATCCCTACCAATGTTTAAAACATGGTCGAAAATTTCTACCTATCCAGTTTGTAACACTACGGCAACAATAATGAAAAATTTATTTGTTATTTTATCATTATCTATTAGTATATTTCTATTTTTTTTTGGTAGTATAAGCTGGCAAACGAGCAAGTGGGTCACCTGATGGTAAGCGATCTCCACCGCCCATGTACGCCCACAATACAAAAGAATTATGGGCGCGTTGCCGACCTTAAAGGAAAGGGATAATAAGGGATTGGGAAGGGGAGGGGGATTTGGGCCTCCGGATATCTCACTCACCGTCCGAAACGCAGCAGCAAGCTGCTACTTTACGCCGGTTTTCTGTGAGACAGTGGTAACGACCCGGACGAATATAAGTATTAGTATTATTAGTAGTAGTAACAGCAGTGATAGCTCAGTGAGGAGTGATATGGACTGTCGAGACGAAAGTCGCAGGTTCGAAACCAGCCCCGAGCCCGAGCCCATACACCTCCGACTTTTCTAAGTTACGTGTGTTTAATTCTTAATTATCACTTGTTTTAACGGTGAAGGAAACATCGTGAGAAAACCTGCATACCTTAAAAGTTCTGCATAAGAATTTTGAAGGTATGTAAAGTCTGCCAACCTGCATTAGGCCAGCGTGGTGGACTAAGGCCTAGCCCCTCTCATTCAGTAGAGGAGGCCTGTGACCAGCAGTAGGACGTATATAATACAAGGCTAGTATTATTATTATGTACAGTACTCTTTATTTTAAAAGGTTTTTTACATTACTAAGACCCAAGCTAAGACTCCATTCATTGCAGCCTTAAATACAGAATAAGGAAATAAAGCTCATCGCTTGTTTGTCTAGATTTTCATACAAATTGCAAATTATTGCTCTTATTTATCATAAATGGATGTAGATACCTAATTTTACATATTAATGTTTAATAAATTAATTATAATCTAAAAACCTTTTAGCATAATATATAAACCAGATACAAGAACGTTTTTTAACCTACTTCAAAAAAGGAGGAGGTACTCAATTCGGCGCGTTTTTTTTTGCTCTTTTTATGTATTTACATCGATTTTGCCGCCAATAGTGGACCGATTTTGTTGGAAAAAAAATCACTCGATAGAGTTTAGCTGCGATGTGGTCCCATATAAATTTGTTTAAGATCTGATGACGGAGTACGGAGAAAAAAATAAAACTCCTCAACTGACAACAGTACACTCGTCACGATTGTGTTATTGTATTGGAATTTACATGCTATTGCTTGAAGTCGGTTTCTAACAAACGATCGACAAACGAGCAAGTGCGTCACTTGATTGTCTCCACCCCCCATGAACGCCCACAGATCAGAAGAATCATGAACGCGTTGTTGACCTTAAAGGAAAGGGATGATTAAGGGATTATTAAGAGAAAGGGGATTAGGGCCTTCAGATATCTCAGTTTCCTTACGAAACGCAACCGCAAACTGTTATTTCACATCGGTTTTCCGTGCGACAGTGGTAATAACCCGGTCGAGCCGGCCCGGCCCATTCATGTTCTTAATTTGACACGTACCTATTTTTGTTTTTGTTTACTTCACACCGCCAAATATGGTTCTTTTTTTCATTCGAAAGTGTTAACTCAAAGTTAATTAAAAGTTCGAGCCGAACTGAGTAGAACCCTATCCTACGGGGCTGAAATCGGGACTGAAAGATTCAAACTTCGTAATTTATGCCCCGATTTCATTAAAAATAGTAAGAAATACTTTTAACAAAAATAAAACTCAAAAACTAAAACGCTAAAATACAACTATCCGATTTTGAATTGGTGTTTTCCATCAATAATAACAATAACACCGCTTCAAAATTTCTTATTTTCATTTCTAGCTGTTAAGTTTATTTAATTGTTTTGATTTTTGGAAATTGGTAAATGTACTATTGCATCTAATAGCTTCATACATCATAAAACACGAGAGGCGATATATAGTGAAATATTAAAATAAAACTACATCGATAAATTTAAAAATTATCCGAAACCAATGACCGGAACAATTGCTTAAATTGATCCAATCGTCTTGCTTAATCATACATGAATCTACAGTAACGGCATTCTACAATGGCACTTGCGAAGTATACATGCTCATAAAGTTGGTCCCTTGGTATTGGTACAAGGTGGTAGGTCCCTCGTTTGCAAGAGACCGGCTGGGTTGGTACCACCGCTTTGTCTATTTCTGCCGCCAAGCAACAGTGTGTAAGCACTGTTGTGTTCCGGTGTGAAGGACATTGAAGCCAGTGTAATTACTGGGCATTAGAGACTTAACACCTTATGTCTCGAGGTGACGAGCGCAGTCCAGTGTCATGCAGTGCTTTATTTAAAGTTCTGTGTGGCGTTGATTCTGCCTATGAGCAGGCGTGGCGCTTACTATCAGGCGAGCGACCTGCTCGTCTCGTCATTTAATCTAATAAAAAAAAAGTTGCGTAAATATTGACAACTAAATCTAATAAAACAAATACCGGTCTTCTTTGTTGTAAGAACCGCAATAGTAACGTATATTTTAAAATAGGCCAGCAAACAGAAGAACAGCAAGAGTAAGTGAGTCGTCATGTACTTATTTATAATGCTTTATTGCACATTTTTTTTATAGTATAGGCCGGCAAACTAGCAAGTGGATCACCTGTTGGTAAGTGATCTCCACCCCCATGTACGCCCATAATACTAAAATAATCATAGGCGCGTTCCTGACCTTAAAGGAAAGGGATAAGTAAGGGATTGGGAAGGGGAGGGGAATTAGGGCCTTGACATTAGACACTTAGTAAAAACTAAAAAGACAATAACATTTTAAACATAGAGCAATCTCTCACAGGCAACCATAGGATTGAGATAAGAGTACGAATAAGAGAGGGCTGTCTAAGAGTACATGAAATAAGATTGTATTACGGATTATATATAGTTTACAGTAGCTGTGTAAGTCAATGGTAAATGATCTCCAGCTTACACACTCAAAATATCAGAAGAATTATAGATGCATTGCCAACATCTATAGAAAGGGATGAGAACCGAAAAGGTAAGGGGATTTGGGCCTCGGAAATCTTACTCAGCATACGAAACAGCTCAGACGTAAACGCAGTTACATCAGTATTATGTGAGACTAACCCAGCTGTTCAGACCTAATTATGCTGAATCTACTGCTTATAATAATATAATGTGTTGAAACTAATCAATTATAACCTATTGTAAAGGTATTGTACTAAAGGTTGTCTAGTAGAGACCGCTATTAGCGATAAGACCGCCTATTGTTACATTTATAATTTTGTTTGTTCTTTTCTGTAAAATTCTGCATGGTGTACAAAAAAGTGTTATCTATCTATCCATCTATAATAACAATAATAATAATAATACACCCAACAGTCACACACATAGTCCTGATCCCACACTAGGTAAACCTGTGTCGTGGGTATCAGGAACTACGAGGGACTTGCGGTCCCACAACACCCAGACCCGAGACCAATATTTGTGGTTCACACAAACATTTGTCTCGGTGTGGGAATCGAACCCACGGCCTCTCGCTTCGCAGCCGACTACTCGCCCGCTGCGCCACGGAGTTGTCAAGTTATCTATTGTAAGTTAGCATCAGGCGAGCGTCTTGCTTGTCTTTTCATTTATTCTAATAAAAAAAGATGCGCCAAACGCCATCGTACGGTGCCGCTATTGCAGTGATGGGTAATATTTGAAAAATGTAATTGACAGAATGATTTATAATGTTCAATCGGTCAATATCTAAATATAATAAATCATAAGACTGAATTTCGACACATGTATTTGAAAGTCGTGAGTGTAATGAATTTATCGTCACCTTTTGATTGCAAGGATGTGACTACGATATAAGTTAGCAATAATGAGTTTTTTCGAAATATATCTTAGTCGGAAATTATAATAATAAATTATGGATGCAGCGAATAAAATGTCTTCATATCGTGTGAAATTGCTTCAAATACATCAGTACAAATGTGCAAGCTGTTCTATGACAAATAATTCTGTTCTGTTTATTATATACGTCCCACAGCTGGGCACGGGCCTCCTCTACTGAATGAGAGGGGTTAGCCCTCATTCCACCACGCTGGCCTAATGTGGGTTGGCAGACTTCTCATACCTTCGAAATTATTTTTGGAGAACATCTCAGGTATGCAGGTTCACGATGTTTCCTTCACGGTTAAAGCAAATGATAATTAACAATTAATACACACGTAACTTAGAAAAGTCAGAGGTGTATGCTCTTGGGGCTGGTTTCGAAGCTGCGACTATCGTCTTGACAGTCCATGCCACTCCCCGCTGAGCTGTCACTGGTCACAACTCCAACCAATCAATCCAGTAAAATTACTGGGCATTAGGAGACTTAACATCTTTGGCTCGGGGTGACGAGCGCAGTCCAGTGCCGTGCAGTGCTTTGTAATTTAAAACTGTGTGTGGTGTTGCTTCCGTTTATAGGCAGGCGTGACGCTTACAATCAGCCGAGCAACTTGCTCGTTACGTCATCTAATAATAAAAAAATCACAAAGCTCTGCAACCTTTGCCAACCTCCGTGGCGCAGTGGGTGAGTAGCCGGCTGCGAAGCGAGAGGTGGTGGGTTTGATTCCCACACCGAGACAAATGTTTGTCTGCTCCACAAATATTTGTTACGGGTCTGGGTGTTGCGGGGCCACAAGTCCCTCGTAGTTCCTGATATCCACGATACAGGTTAACCTAGTGTGGGGTCAGGACTATGTGTCTGACTGTTGGGTGTATTTAATTATGTCGAAGCGTTCGCCAACACCAGTGCGAATTTATAGTTTGAAGTTACGAAAACTCGGTAAAGTTACGATGGATAAATGAACTATATGAAATTGTCAATGTACTGCGCATTATACATATGTATTACAAGGAGATATTTATGAAGTAATACAGAATTATTTACGCAACAATTATATCGCTTATAGTGTTTACTGTTCTAGTAACCTAGTTGTTATGCGGTTGTTTTAATTCATTATCGAAGTATCGCTTTATTGGTCTAGTGATTGCGTACTTAGGCTGCGATACTGTGGGTCCTGTATTCAAATCCTAGCTAGTCACAATACATACGTACATACGCACTATACATATTCCTCACAGGGTAGGCAGATCTGTAGCCAGTAGGTACACCTACTCAACAACTTATATCTTGGGGTGACGAACGCAGTCTAGTGCCATGAAGTGCTTCATAATTGGAAGTTCTATAAGATTTTGTGTCTATTTATGGGCAGGCGTGATGCTTACCATCATAGTTTGATGGCGACAACGATAAGGCGTGTTTAATCATTCAAGCTAATAAAAAAAGGAATAAACAAAAACGCGCCGAATTTAGAACCTCCTTCTTTTTTTAAAATCGGTTAAAAATAGACGTGTGTTCGGAACCGTCGGTTTGCAAATCTAAGTCGCACGTAATTTCATTAAATTACTATAAGTAGCAGACATCTCCCTAGAGAGGTTGACGTCAGGCAGGCGGCCGGTCGTAAAAACTATAAGCTAAATATTTCTATGACATGTGTTAGAAAGCATGTTTCGACCCCACTTCGAGTGGGAGCAGGGCAGGTGGAAGAAGAAGACTATAGCAGATCATATAATAATTAATTGTTTATTATCTTTAACAAAATAATGAGTTTTTTTTATAGTATAGGCCGACAAACGAGCAAGTGGGTCACCTGATGGTAAGTGTTACAATGCTTGATGGCTGGAGCCTCCTTATACCTGTAGGAGACTCAGTTGCTGCCATTTTTTGGAGCCTCAATAATAATGAGGTTTGATCCGAAGGAAAATTTTATTTGTATAAAATACAAGGAAACGTGATTTTTTTATGAATAATTTAGTTATTCTGTTTGGATCGTAGCAGGTAATATTATTTTAGAATACAAGGAAATGAACTTAGACTTAGTTAACCTTTCCATATACTATTTATGTGCAAAGTAGATAAACTACATTTGGAAAATGGCATCATCAAGTATTTCCAAAAATGTTTTTGTGCGATCCACAAATATTTACTTAGAATCTGGGTGTTGTAAGTCCCTCGTAGTTCCTGATACCCACGATACAGGTTTACCTAGTGTGGGGTCTATATGTGTGACTTTTGGGTGCATGTATTTATTTATTATTGTTCACGACTGCCTCGGTGGCTTAGTTGTAATGCATTCGCGTTACGACTGAGGCCGACGCTGAGGTCTCGGGTTCGATCCCCGGGTCGGGTAAAGACTGTGAGAAGGGTGGCATTGAGTTTTTCTATTACGAAATGCTCAGTATCAACCCGGAGTCTGGAATTTGTGCCCAGTATAATGGGACGGATATACGCTCGGCGAGTTGTGGGTGTACTAGTTACACCTCTGCCTACCCCTTCGGGGATTACAGGCGTGAGTGCGTATGTATGGTCTTGTGGTCTTCCACACCAAATCTATTAAACAATATAACAAAGTATCTTAATTTACTTGCGATTGTTGTGTGAAAAATATGACCTTTGATTGTAGGATGTACAAATTCCTGTCTAATTATTATAATTACAAGGCTACTAGTTTCTATGCACTGAGTAAAATGTAAATTGAAATGATAATAATAATAATAAATACACCCAACAGTCACACACATAGTCCTGACCCCACACTAGGTTAACCTGTATCGTGGGTATCAGGAACTACGAGAGACTTGCGGTCCAACAACACCCAGACCCGAGACCAATATTTATGGATTACACAAACATTTGTCACGGTGTGGGAATCGAACCCACGGCCTCACACTTCGCAGCCGGCTACTCGCCCACTGCGCCACGGAAGCTGTCAAATGGCGTGTAAATTAAGTGTTAATTATCTAATGGATCGGTGTATTCGTAATGATGATGTTGTCACCGATAGGCCATAAATCGTAAGCCAATAATAATTCAGAACTCTATACAAAAAAGAAAATTGTCTTTATCCTAAAATTTATTTTATTATGTTTTATTCCTTCTCCTTATACCCATATTCCTTAAAAAGTTTCTTTTTGTGGTATAAAGCCTTTTTTCTTGAGTGTATCGTATTTTTCATACACGATACGTACTTATATATCTCTCTATTCTAAAAAAAAGTAACTGCCGCCGCCGCTGGCAAAAGCTTGTCACGCTATCTCCGAAACCGCTGGGGGTATGGCGTCGAGACCGATACCAATCGATGCAGAATAATGTGGGGAAGAAAGTAAGATATGTCTCATATTTGTCGGACTTTAAGTTTTTTTTTTATTTTATGTTTTGTGTAAAAACATGGGCAACGCCCCTAGTCATATAAAAAAAATATTTTTCAGGTCATTGTTTTTGTTTGCCTAACTTATCGATACATCTATCGAAATTTCATAATCTCTTATCATAGACAAAATTCGTGTAGATCTGTGTAATGATAATGGCATGTTTCTGTATTCCCACTGCTGGGCACGGGGCTCCTATACCAATGAGTATAATGTAAATGGTGTATAGTGTTTTACAATGTGGTAGGTCCCTCGTATGCGATAGGTCGCCTGGGTTGGTACCACCGTTTTGTCTATTTCTGCCGCCAAGCAGCAGTGTGTAAGCACTATTGTATTCCTGTTTGAAGGACAATGAAGCCAGTAAAATTACTGGGCACTATGAGACTTAACGTCTTATGTCTCTGGATGACGAACACAGTCTAAAAGTTCTGTGGGCGTTGTTTCTGTTTATGGGCAGGCGTGGCGCTTACCATCAGGCTAATGACTTGCTCGTTTCGTTATTTGTGTGATTTAAAGAAGAAGCTATAGTCATTTCCATGCTACCAAAAACCAAACAAGTTAAAAAAATATGTCTGTCTAGAGAAATCTCGGAAATGGCTGAACCGATTTTGATGGTACATATTTCCATTGGCAGGATTTTTCAGAGTGTAATTTGACATTTGAGCTACTTTTATGTCCGAATTATAATGGGGTAGACTTCCACGCGGTCAGGGCCGCCAGTAAAAACTAACTTATTATAACGCACATACATACATACGCACTTACGCCTGTAATACCCGAAGGGCCTACCCAGAGGTGTAACCAGTACACCCACATTTCGCCAAGCGTATCTCCGTCCCACGATGTGATAGGGGGCGAGCCTATCGCCATACCGGGCACTAATTCCAGACTCCGAGCTGTTATTGAGCATTTCGTAATAGAAAAACCCAATACCCGACCCGGGGATCGAACCCGAGAACTCAGCGTCAGCCTCAATCGTAACGCGTACGCATTACAACTGCGCCGCCACTTATAATTAAAGTAGATAACATTTAAACATTTCTGTACCTTCAATGATGCAAAGATGCAAATGAATTTCCGTCACTAGAGTGTTAGTGGGTCACCAATATCTTAGTTCCAAAGCCAATCTCACCTGCACGTGGTGCACTCTGCTGATTAACGGACGAGGCAATGGTGAAACTTGGTTCCCGATGCGGGGTGTGAGGGTCATACGGCGTGCCCCCCCCATAATACCAAATCCACCATCAAATCATATTGAAAAGACCCTAGCTTTAAGTTGGTATAATGCCAGCTAGAAAGAAAGAATACATATACATACATACGCACTCACGCCTGTTATCCCCGAAGGGGTAGGCAGAGGTGTAACCTATACACCCACATTTCGCCGAGCGTATCGCCGTCCTTTATGTGATAGGGGGCGAGCCTATCGCCATACCGGGCACAAATTCCAGACTCCGAGCTGATACTGAGCATTTCGTAATAGGAAAACCCAATACCACTTTACCCGACCCGGGGATCGAACCCGAGACCTCAGCTTTGGCCTCAATCGTAACGCGTACGCATTACAACTGCGCTACCGAGGCAGTCAGTCGAGTCAGTCAGAAAGAATGTTGGGATATATAAATCTTCATACATGACAATGTGAGGAATGGTGTTTCAGATGGTTTTTTTTTATTAGATTGAGTCGAAACGAGCATGTCGCTCGCCTGATGCTTACCACACCTGCCCATAAACAGAAGCAACACCCCCACAGAACTTTGAATTACAAAGCACTGCATGGCATAGGACTGCGCTCGTCACCCCGAGACATAAGACGTTAAGTCTCATAGTGCCCAGTAATTTTACTGGCTTCATTGTCCTTCAAACAGGAATACAATAGTGCTTACACATTGCTGCTTGGCGGCAGAAATAGACAAAGCGGTGGTCAGACAGACGGCCTCTCGCATACGATGGACCTACCACCTAGTAAATACAACTCTTGGCAGCTTTTTTACCCCATTGCGTCAAAAGGGGATACCATGTTATTAGAGACAGGAAAGAGAATCGTCGCCTTACCGAGCAGATTGTTACTACTTAATTTCCTTTTTTTTTATTGCATAGGCCGGTAAACGAGCAAGTGGGTCACCTGATGGTAAGTGATCTCCACCGTCCATGTACGCCCACAATACCAAAAGAGTCATGAGCGCGTTGCCGACCTTAAAGGAAAGGGATAATTAAGGGATTGGGAAGGGGAGGGGGATTTAGGCCTCCGGATATCTCACTCACCGTACGAAACGCAGCAGCAAGCTGCTACTTTACGTCGGTTTTCTGTGAGACAGTGGTAACGACCCGGACGAGCCGGCCCATTCATGCTGTAGACAAAATTGTCTACAGCGTGGCTCTACCACTCGTATACTACTTTCTTTTATATTGCTGTTAACTTGTCTGTGCCAGAACGTACCAGGAGTACGATCCCGCGGACGGCCCAAAACCGCTGGCTCGACGTATTAATCCTTAAATCCCCAAAAAAAAATGGTGTGTTATGAATTTGACACCTTTGTCTCCCTATCTCTCTCTCTCTTTCTGTATATGTATCTCTGTAGTATCATAGCGCCTAAACGAATGAATTGACATGGATCCGAATTTTTAAATTAGATTACTAGTTTACTGCTGGTGGTTTTGAGCTCATGGTTCTGCTTCTCAGCGTTATGTATTAAAGTTCACTGCTACATCTTTTTCTTTCCACCTGGCGTTATCCCGGCTAGTGCCAGGGTCCCACTAAGACGCCTCCACTTCACCCGATCTTGAGCATCATCTGTAGTAAGACTGTTGCTTCTCATATCTCCCTTTAACAGTAGGCCTAGTACAAGTCTTAATAGTTTTTTAAAACGATGAAAGTTTTCGTTTTCTCTCAATACGTCAAATATTAGTAGCCACTAGTGGGAACTATGATGAATTAAAATTAATTATATGGTTTATTTTATTTCATAATAATAGAATATTAAATCAAAATTCTTTATTACCGTATGAATTACTAGTTTGACACTTCGACGGTAGTTATTTTATACGAATTTGAAAACTGTGAACGTATTTGTAACTCATACTAGGCCTACAGTTAAAGTTAAGGGTTTATGGTGTGTGGCTATGTCATGGACACGACGCTACCCCCTCCACCGCCCACAGTCACAGTTTCCACGTAGCGTAACAAATTCTTTGATACTTTAGCTGTCCAGTGGTTTAATTAAATTTTGGATAGAGATGATAGTTAAGTAACTGCAACACCATACTGTATCTCCCGATTTCATTATCATTCGTTTTTTGAATTGCCTCCCACTATCGAAGCAATTTTAAAGACACGTCAATAATTAAGTGTTACCAGAATGTTACCGTATTGGGAAATATATTCAAGCAGTTACTTTAAATGTATCAATAATCATACATTATGCATGCGGATGTAGGTATATAGCAATGCATTCACTAGATGACACGAGGTCCCACACGTGACGCTAGATGTTCGGCAGCAATGTTATCAGCTAGTTTAACAGATTACGCGCAACATGATGCGCGTCATATTGTTTGTACTCCATATAGTCAGACAATAAATAAAATAAACAAATAAATACACCCAACAGTCACACACATAGTCCTGACCCCACACTAGGTTAACCTGTATCGTGGGTATCAGGAACTACGAGGGACGTGCGGACCCACAACACCTAGACTCGAAACAAATATTTGTGGATCACACAAACGTTTGTCTCAGTGCGGGAATCGAACCCACGGCTGCTCGCCCACTGCGCCACGGAGGCTGTCAAATATCGATAAACTAACATTTCGGGTTGTTTCTCAAACATACTATTTTTTCACGCATCATTATATTCGCAATAGATACAACGGTTATTCATATCGTATCATTTAAAATAACCGTTTAAATGGATTTTTATAGCTAAATGAAACGCTAGAAAAATCACCTGACGCTCGGGGCTAGCGGCCGTAAGCCGTAAGAAAACGGCACGTGCGCGTGGTCGGTCCCAATTGTTATCAGCTGATACCAGTCGTTAAGCCAAGTCGGAGGTTTTCGGGCAGCTTCAATTTACACTAAGTTGACCACTAATAATAATAAAACGAGCAAGTCGCTCGGCTGATGGTAAGCGCCACGCCTGTCTATACAGACGCAACGCCACACAGAACTTTGACTTACAAAGGTCTACTAAGGCTCTGGCCTGCGTCACTCCGAGACATAAGGTTATAGGTTTCATAATGCCCATAATATCACTGGCCTCAATGTCCTTCAAACCGAAACACAACATACTACTGTTTGGCGCCATGCTTTGCGGCAGAAATAGACACAACGTTGGTACCAGCCCAGACGGAATCTCGCATCTTAGGGACCTATCAAGTATGCTAATTTAATCCCACTCATTCCATCGACTCATAATAATAGTTTTTGGTCTTTATTGTGAAACGAACGATTTAATACCCTTTCGCTTTCAAAAAGTCAAGAGGCATCATTTAATATTTTGAAAAAATGTTACGCAACGTCATCACCGTTCAAGTTTAGAGTGATGGCTAGATGTTATCTCATTCCTGCGTAGGTAATTCGGCATTGGCTGAAAGGTGACGGAGTCTTCCGTAGTCTCAACACGCCTATTCTAAACAGTATACGAATATCGAAAGGTCATCTACCTCTGTTATTATGCAAAAAAAATGTAAGGACTTACATTGCGTGCTGGGTATTGTTTAATTGGAGAATATTTAATGATTCAGTATACACATAATCCTGACCTTCCACTTGCTAAAAATTGCGTGTATTAGAAATTATGAGAGTTGTCTCATAACACCCAACTCCAAAACAAATATCGGATCAGGCAAACATTTGTCTTGGGATTGGGATATTTTTTTTAAATCATCTGCCACCTGCCCATATCCCACTCGCAGTGGGATCGGCGCAACATGATTTTTAACACATGTGACATAACGATTTGACTTGAAGTTTTTACAACCAGCCGTCTGCCTGACGTCAACCGCTCTGGGATGAAAACAAATATTTGTGCAAAAAAAAAACAAAAAATACTTCGACCGAATCGTTACTGTTTCACAACTGACGTAAAACAGTAGCTTGTTGTTGCATATTGTACGGTGAGTAAGCTATCCGAAGACTCAAATCCCCTTTACCTTCCCAATCCCTTCATCTCTTTCTAATATCGTCAGCAATACATCCATGATTCTTCAGATATTGTAGACTAGCTTTTGCTCGCGGCTCCGCCCGCGTGAATAGACTTTTCCGAAATAAAACGTAGCCTATAACCGTCTCCAGGGTCCCATCTATCTCTACATCAAAATTCATTAAAATCGGTTCAGTGATTAAGGCGTGAAAGCGTAACAAACAAATACATACATTTTTTTCATTAAAAGTATCCTATGTTACTTCTTATACCTCCAAGAATATGTGTACAAAGTTTCATGATGATCAGTTAAGTAGTTTTTGCGTGTAAGCGTAACAAACAAACCTACATTCACATTTATAATTTTAGTATGATGTCCGTGAGCGATGGAAATCACTTACTAACAGATTTACGTGCTCGTAAATGCTCAGTGTCAGCCCGGATTCTGGAATTTGTGCCCGGTATGGCGATAGGCTCGCCCCCTATCACATAAGGGACGGAAATACGCTCGGTGAAATGTGGGTGTACTGGTTACACCTCTGCTTACCCCTTCGGGGATAAGGCGTGAATGCGTATATGTATCTTATTCAGCCTAGCTGTCAGCTGTCCCACTACTGGGCAAAAGCGTTAGTAATTATAATAATAATACGTACTCCTCCACCCTTTAGTCAATCATCTGCTGTTTTATAGTATAAAACGAACCAGTAAACGAACAAGTGGGTCACCTGATTGTAAGTGCTTTCCACCGCCTTGTACGTCCACAATACCAGAAGATTCATGGGCGCGTTTGATCGGCCTTTTCTGGTATAAATATATGTCACAATCTAGGTCATGGTTTACCTGTGTGCCAAATTTCATAAAAAAAAACCCGCCGTTACGGTGTGATTGACTAACAAACATCCAAATTCACAAACTCACAAACATCCAGACTTTTACGTTTATAGGAAGGAAGTAGGATATAGGTTGCTTATGTTTTGATCTTTCTTATTATTCGTTTTTTATTTGTAATCTTATTTTAAGTAGCTAATAAAGAAGCGAATGTAACTTAGAATAAGCCAAAATACAAAAAAAAAACAATCACACCTAATGCATTGATTAAAATAAATCAAGTTTCGTTCATAATTCATCGCAGAGACAAATAAAAAATACAAAATAGAAACACAAAGTTAAAAAAAAAACAACAGCAATGCACGTGACGCACCTGGACGCACCCAAAATGTATGTGAATTCCAAATAATAATGGCATATAACACCCAGCTGTCAAAATTAATCAAACTTACAATTTTTTACCAACCACATAGTGTGTCTCCACTTGTAACATTTCGCAGAACCGAGAGTCGTGACGTCGTTTCCCGTATTATATTTTATCTATAAATAAATACACCCAACAGTCACACACATAGTCCTAACCCCACACTAGGTAAACCTGTATCGTGGGTATCAGGAACTACGAGGGACTTGCGGTCCCACAACACCCAGACCCGAGACCAATATTTGTAGTTCACACAAACATTTGTCCCGGTGTGGGAATCGAACCCACGGCCTCTCGCTTCGCAGCCGTCTACTCGCCCGCTGCGCCACGGAGCTGTCGATAAATAAAGTTGAGAGGTTCTCGAACGCGAGGCACCTTCTGGGTTGGTGCCACTGCTTTGTCTTTTTCTGCCACCAAGTAGCAGTGTGTAAGCACGCTTATCATCAGGGGAGCGACCTGCTCTTTGTCGTTTCCTCATTCAGAGTAATATAAAAAAGTATAAATAAAAGTAAAGTGCAAAAATGTAAAATCGTATATTTTTTATTTGCATTGTATAATAATTATATGAAACTAATTAAAACATTTTGCAATAAAATTGCGCTTACTATAATTTGCACCGTAAATATGGAACTGAATTTCACCAAGCTATAGCTTGGTTAAATTACGTAAACGTAATACCCAGATAATTTAAAAATAGAATGCACCTATAGTTTTATCAATTATAACCTCACGCCTGTATCCCCGAAGGGGTAGGTAGAGGTGCAAGTACGGTTTGTCGTATTTAATTCCGTGTGACGTAATAGGTAACAAGCCTGTCACCATACCGACGACTCAAACAAACAATTGCTCTGCTTGAGGTTCGAACCCAAGACCAATGTGCCGATATTTTTTTAATATTATTTAGAAAATTTATAAACATATTTTTTTATATGTTAACATGAGCTTGAGTTAAGTGGTAGAGCTATGCTGTAGACAGTTTTGTCTATAGCACGAATGGGCCGGCTCGACCGGGTTCTTACTACTGTCTCACAGAAAAACGACGTAGCGGCTTCGCGGCGTGATATCCGGAGGCCCAAATCCCCTCATCTTCCCAATCCCTTAATTATCCCTTTCTTTAAAGGTCGGCAACGCGCTCATGATTCTTCTAGTATTGTAGGCGTATATAGGCGGTGGAGATCACTTACCATCAGATGACCCACTTGTTCGTTTGCCAGCCTATGCTATAAAAATTAGTTTTCATGTTGCATCAAAGATTGTTTTATTCATATGTATTTTAATTTCTCTTGTTTGAACTGTATGTTTATTTCAAAATCAATACGTTTTTATCTCAAATTATTAACAACCTAAGAAACTAACCTAAGCGTTAAAAACATCTGTAATTTTAAAACAGCTGAACAGATTCTCTTCAAACACAGCTAAGAACCAACTCGATAATTATTATTTTTTAGCTTGAATGACGTGACGAGCAGGACGCTCGCCTGATGGTAAGCGCCACACCTGCTCATAAACAGAAGCAACAAAACAAACAACTTTTAATTACAAAGCACTGTATGGCATTGGACTGTGCTCGGCATCCCGGAACATAAGATGTTAAGTCTCGTAAAGCCTAGTAATTTCAATGACTATTAAATTACTTGGCATCAAATCAATTTTAATAACAGCCCTCTTTATTGTTAAGAGTTAGAAATATATTCTGGCAGTTTCCACCATTTGCAAATTATTCTATTAAAAAATATTTTAACTACCTTTATCCCACTCGCAGTGGGGTCGGTGCAACATGGTTTCAACACATATTACAGAAAGATTTGGCTTGTAGTTTTTACGACCAGCGGCCTGCCCAACCCCTGTGAGGAGAAAACACACAGACCCGAAACAAATATTAGTGGATCACAAAACATTTGTCTCAGTGCGGGAATTGAACCCGCGGCCTCTCGATTCACAGCCAGAGCTACTCGCCCACAACGCCACGGAGGCGATAAAATATTTTGGAAAATTGTTCTATTGGAAAATACTATAGTTCATAGTTCAGATTTAAACAGTACTCCAGGAAGTAAAATGTCAGTCTAAATGAAAATTCATTTATTATTTATAAATCTAGAACTTGTAAAACTCGATTCAAATGTGTTCCGAACAAAGATTTTTTTCATCCCATCCTTCCATGATTTAACCATCATTAACAATTTAGATACCTTAACAATAATACTTTTCTCAAAAATTAGGTCAGTAGGTGACATTACACAGATCAATGTAATGATAGTAACAATAAGATAATCATAGAAAATAAGGTTTAAATAAATTATCTTTCGATATCAAAACCGGTCGTGGATTGAGCGCGAGATATGAACCAATTTCGGCTGTACACTGAGCCGCGAACCCCTTCAAAAGCGAAAGTGTAACGTAGTCCTACAGAGCCCGCCATTTTTTTTCTTCGCTCGGCCGCTCTTACCGCATATATATAGCGAAGCAACGAGCAACACGCATCATTCGCATTTAGGACTTTGCTGGCTTCAGTGCAACCACAAGCACAGCATCATGAGACCAACGGTGTGTTCAAATATTGTTAATTAAAAGTGACAGTGTAGAGCTATGATAGTGAATTCCCACAGGGACACCGTGTCCCAGTTCGTATTGCATAATACGGAAATTGCGTGTGCGCATTGTATTAACAGTACCATTAACGTCTCCAAGACTTTAGTACTTAATTAGCCACCGATAATTACATGTGGACATCGACAATCACTTTCAACCTGGTCTAATTGTGTTCTTTTTTCCCCAGCTCGTGGCCGCCAGTCTGGTGGCTATCCTGGCCTTCGCTTATGCTGAAGAAGCTAAGAAAGCAGAAAAGGAAGTGGCAGTGACCGATGAGAAATCAGCGGTAGATGACAAGAAGCACGAAAAACGTGGGCTGGTTGACATCGGCTGGCATGGGGGCTACGATGGCGGATTCGGTGGTGATTTCGGCGGACACGGCGGATATGGCGGTAGCGGTGGATATAGCGGTAGCGGTGGATATGGCGGTAGCGGTGGATATGGCGGAAGCGGTGGATATGGCGGAAGCTTTGGATATGGCGGAAACGGCGGATTTGGCGGAAACGGCGGATTTGAAGGACACGGCGAGGTCCACAAGACCATCACGGTCGTCAAGAACGTCCCTGTCCCTTACCCCGTAGAAAAACATATTCCTTACCCAGTCGAGAAGCAGGTAGGAATTCCAGTTAAAGTCCCCGTCCCTCAACCCTACCCAGTTGTGAAGCACGTACCTTACCCGGTTAAGGAGGTCGTCAAAGTGCCCGTTCATGTACCTCAGCCCTACCCTGTAGAGAAAAAAGTTCCCTACCCCGTACACGTTCCGGTTGACAGACCCGTTCCCTACAAAGTTTTCGTGCCCCAACCCTACCCAGTTGAGAAGAAAATCGCAGTGCCCGTGAAAGTGCCAGTGCCCGCTCCCTACCCAGTAGAAAAGCAAGTACCCTACCCGGTGAAGGTGCCCGTCCATGTACCCGCTCCTTACCCAGTGATCAAGGAGGTACCCTACCCCGTCAAGGTTCCCGTTGACAGGCCCTACCCCGTTCATATTCCTAAACCAGTACCTTACCCAGTCGAGAAGCCCGTACCCTACCCCGTAGAAAAGCGAGTGCCTTACCCCGTGAAAGTTCCCGTCGACCGCCCAGTGCCAGTGCACGTTGAGAAACCGGTGCCATACCCCGTGAAGGTCCCAGTGCCCGCGCCCTACCCCGTCGAGAAACACATCCACGTGCCAGTAGAAAAGCATGTACCTTACCCCGTACATGTGCCAGTCGACAGGCCGTACCCCGTGCACATTGAAAAGCACGTACCAGTTCACGTTGAAAAGCCAGTGCCTTACCCCGTAAAGGTGGCTGTACCAGTCGTCATCGGTCACGAACACGGTCACGGGTATCATGGATATCATGGTCATCATGGTAGCTACTAAGGCTGCAGGAAGACAGCCGCCTGAATGTGATATAACTATAAGCTTAGCACATAAAAAGAACGGGAGCCGTCGAATATTCCGCACGAGGATAGTGGCATAAGTCAGATCCTGCGAGCTTTTATTCCACGGCCCGCGGTCTAAACGCACTGACGGTAATACTCTAATAGTCTCTATTATTGTAATATTTTTGTTGTATTTTTTTTTTATTACGGTTGAGTTGACGTACCTGTTATTTTTAAGTTTGCGAGAAAATGAAACATGCTGAAATTATGTATTGATTGAAAAATGTGTCTTTTTGTTTAATGTAATGGTTTTTGATAGAAACAATGTTCCGAATAAAGTTTGGTACACGCCAGAAGTATCATAGATATGTGATTTTATTAACCTTTTAAACACGCACATTTTAAATGTAAGATTATACAAACCTTTATATTTTTATAAATTCCTATTTACACACAAATTAATAAACTTGAAATCACTACAAATAACCTCTCAAAAAAGTGTATTGAAATACACCAAATTCTATAACCGCAACTTCAGCGGACGTTGAGACATCGCCCAACACTAAGTAGTTACATTAAATAACTATTTACAAAATATGAAATTACACAGGCAACACATCGCATGTAGTTGATTACGAAATATAGAACATTTTCTCTTGACAATACGCAGTAGGCGATCTTTGTTTTGTAATAGGCAATGTACCTCATTATGTACAAAGGCATACTCGCGACTCCGCTTGGCGAATTAATCCGATTCCGTACATGTTAAAATATTAAATAGTCACACTTACTTATCACATAAGAAAAACCATTCGGCACATTTCAGACATACACTAAAACAAGAAACAAAACACTACAAGAACAACAATTCAAAGAAGGAATAGTATAAAGTTGGAATATGATAATAATTGCAAATAGATAGGTTAATGTAATATACTTGATTATGTATTAACTGTAATAATAATGACCATTTTGCTTCTTATGGCAGTTTATTAAATTAAATATTAGTCAATCGTGTCTAGCATTATACTTTTAACTTCATACAATTTATAATTATGATTCATGCATAAAACCAACAAAACCAACATCTACTATTAGGTTAATCTATTAAATCTATTCTCATAATAAACTTTCAACATACATACAAAAAATCTAATACAAGGATATAGAACGCAATAGTTTAAGTAGATTGGTAGGTGCTTAACAAAGTCAATCACGTAATGTAGTGAAGAAATAAGACGCTATCTTAATATTGATTATGTACTGTCTTCACGTAGAGATTTTGTTCACAGTTCACACAGATATGTAGGAAGCCTTGTTCGTCTACTTTTTACTTAAAGAAATTGTTGTAATAAAGATAGATACTTTTGATAACGAAGGGTTCAATCAAGTATGTTTGCTTATTGCAAGGATTTATTATTTCTTACACGTTGCGTCTTGTCATTCATTACGCAGATTTTTAGTTGGATCAAAGTTTAAGCTCTGACATTTTGCTTATTGATGTATGCCCAGCCACGCTCCTGACAACAATCCTTACAAGGAGAATACCTATTACAAAAATGAGCTCATCCATAGTATGATTTTGTCAACCGATCGTTACCCCATTTAAATGAACATCTTTCTTCCTATCTGGTGCTATCTTAGTCTGATTCGTTCCACCAACCTACTATAATACTAATTTGCTTCTACACAGGATCTCAGCATCCTTTAGAGTGAGACCATTGGCTCTCATGTCTTTCTCTAATACGTCAAGCCAGTGATTTTTGTCCACAAGATCATCCACTTGGTACGAACTGCCACGGCATTAGTGATCAACGTACTCCTGTTACTCTGAGACATGACCAAACTGAGCAGTGACATTACAAGAGATTTCTGCCTCGTCTCGTATTCCAAGCCTTCTGGGGATGTGCTATTTAAATGAATATATACTAAGAAATTATAGCAAACCTAATTTAAGTCGAAACCTTCACAACGACCTAAATATTATGAATAACTTTATCGTTAATTACTAACTAAATAACGAAACAGACCTTCGATAATTAAAGATCAAGGGCCAAGGCATCCTTACAAGGGAATCAAAATCCAAGAATATCTACTATTTCGTTTCATAGACAAATCAATCTTCCAAGATCCGTATAGATGTTTATGACGGCATCTATATATGTAAATGAACTTGTCTTAATTTTAGTTCTTTATTAAATCGTCAGACCACGAAGGCAAATAGGAATCTTTATAACTAAAATATTTATGGAAATGCAAAATAGTTTGAGTGAATGAGGTTTCAGCTTAACGAGTCTTTCGAGATGCAAAAGAGGATGTAATATCTATTTATAAATTAAGCCTGAAATTAAGGTTAAACCGTAAAAAATAAACAAGACAATACTAATCTGCCTGAAACCTGAAAAACTAATTCTTTAAGAAAAAAATATACATGTATAGTCTGATCGAAATATATACCTGTTCCAGAAATGTAAACAGATATATCTAGTTACTGTTGATCTCTATTGTATTTGGTTGATACAGATACAAATAAAGTAATATATACTAATATTATAAAGAAGAAAGAATTTTTGTTGGTAAGGAATAAACTTAAAAACTGCTGGACCGATTTCAAAAATTCTTTTGCTGTTAGATAGCTACATTATGACTGAGTAACAAAGGCTACTTTTTATCCCGGAAAAGGCCGTTCCCGCGGGCGGAGCCGCGAGCAAACGCTAGTCATTTGTAAAGTAGATATTTGTTTATACCGCTTATAGCATTAAATTGATAGGAATGACTACTCTCGTCGTACTATTAGGGATTCGGTTCAACGAGTTTCGAGTTATCGAGTTTCCACTGTATACCACATAACAGTCAAATGACTTTATACGACATATTATCATACATTAACCTTGAAAATAGATTGATTCAGAAAAGTGAATCAAAATATATGTCGTAACATTGTAAATTAAACGAGTGTTAATTTGGGATTAAATTCGAATTCCAAAAATATATTTTGGTTTGCGTAATTTTATTCAAGTTTTGGACCATATTATGTAAATTTAATTTTAAACTTAAACAAACGAGCATTCTAATGATGTCACATAAGTTCAAGGGCACACTTAAACTCATTCGTCTCATTGGTCTAGTGGCAGCATACTAAGCCTGAGAACCGTGAGGTCCTGGTTCAATTGCCAGGTCGTACAATAACAATGTCTGTTTGAGTTTCCCATTGGAAAAATCACACATGAATTGCCCAGGATTGGAATTTGTGCCCGGTATGGCGATGGGCATGCCCCCTGTCACATCTTTTTTCTTTCCTTCAAAGCGGAATTATAATATACATATTACACAGTCTATTAATTTTATTGACAAGCTCCGTGGCGCAGAGGACGAGTAGCCGGCTGTAAAGCAAGAGGCCGCAGGTTCAATTCCCGCATTGAGACAAAAATTAAATGTTTGTGTGAACCACAAATATTTGTTTCGGGTCTGTGTGTTTTCTTCCCAAAGGGGTTGATGTCAGGCTGGTCGTAAAAACTACAAGGCAAATTTTTGCTGTAACATAACACAAAGAATGTTACGCCGATACCCCACTGCGAGTGGGATAAGGGAAGGTGGAAGAAGTCACTTAATAAATGTTTTTTTTTTTTTTTTTTTTATTAGATTGAATGACGAGACGAGCAGGTCGCTCGCCTGATAGTAAGCGCCACGCCTGCTCATAAACAGAAGCAACGCCACACAGAACTTTAAATAAAGCACTGCATGACACTGAACTGCGCTCATCACCCCGAGACATAAGGTGTTAAGTCTCATAATGCCCAGTAATTACACTGGCTTCAATGTCCTTCACACCGGAACACAACAGTGCTTACACACTGTTGCTTGGCGGCAGAAATAGACAAAGCGGTGGTACCAACCCAGCCGGTCTCTCGCAAACGAGGGACCTACCACCTTGTAAATGTTATACCATTAATTATAGTTCTACGAGAAAATAAGTCCACATGGTAAAAATCACTTTGGTATTTCATTCATACGCACTCACACCTGTATTCCCCGAAGGGGTAGGCAGAGGTGTAACCAGTACACCCACATTTCGCCGAGCGTATTTCCGTCCCTTATGTGATAGGGGGCGAGCCTATTGCCATACCGGGCACAAATTCCAGACTCCGGGCTGATACGAGTACTGAGCACATCGTAATAGAAAAAATTGGTATTTCAATAAATCAGTTATCTTAGTTAGATAGAAGACAGGTATTGGAGAGTTCATCTGGGTACCTACCCAGTAGTGGTATTTGTTACCTTTTTTCTACCTCTGCCGCCAAGCAGCAGGGTGCAAGCACTATTGTGTTTTGGTTTGAGGAACAAAAAGTACGTTTTTTCGGGCATTACGAGACCTTACATCTAATGTCTCGAGGTGACGAGCGCAGTACAGTGCCATGCATGATGCAGTACTTCGTAAGACACAGTTCCGGGTGGCGTTGTTGGCGAAGCAGACGTGGCGCTCAACATTAGGCGAGGGACCGGATTTTCTCGTCATGCAGTTGTATAAATAAATCTAATACTCGCTATATACTAGTATGACACTCGCTTACATACATACACCCAACAGTCACACACATAGTCCTGACCCCACACTAGGTTTACCTGTATCGTGGGTATCAGGAACTACGAGGAGCAAGTTCCTCGGTCCCACAACACCCAGACCCGAAAGAAATATTTGTGGATCATACAAACATTTGTCTCGGTGCGGGAATCGAACCCACGGCCTCTCGCTTCGCAGCCGGCTACGCGCCCGCTACGGCACGGAGGCTGTCACATACTAGTATGGACTAGAACCTAGGTTTTATAACTCGTGAAAGTTCTACGGCGTGTTTGAAAACGTAACACCAGAAACAAATACATTCCAACGTTTATCACAGATTTTGCTAAGACATAGCTAACTTTTAAACTTAAAAACTAATCATACTAATATTATAAAACTAATATTATAAATGTAAATGTAAGTTTGTTTGTTACGCTTTCACGCGAAAACTACTTAACCGATCATCATGAAACTTTGTACGCATATTCTTGGAGGTATAAGAAGTAACATAGGAAACCTTTTTAAGAAAAAAAATATTTATCTACGCGGAAGTAAGTTTGTTTGTTACGCTTTCACGCCTAAATCACTGAACCGATTTTAATGAATTTTGATGTAGAGATAGATGGGACCCTGGAGACGGTTATAGGCTACGTTTTATTTCGGAAAAGTCTATTCACGCGGGCAGAGCCGCGAGCAAGAGCTAGTATAGTATAAACGTGACTCATGTACAAACACATTGTCTCTTCTTCCACCTATCCTTATTCCACTCGCAGTGGGGTCGGCGCAACATGCTTTTTAGCACATGTTACAGAAAGATTTGACTTGTACTTTTTACGACCGGCCGCCTACCTGACACCAACTCCTCTGGAGGTAAAACACCCAGACCCGAAACAAATATTTGTAGATTACACATTTTGTCTCTTCACGGGAACTAACAAGGTGGTAGGTCCCTCGTATGCGAGAGGCCAGCTGGGTTGGTACCACCGCTTTGTCTATCTCTGTCGCCAAGCAACAGTGTAAGCACTGTCGTGTTCCGGTTTGAAGGACATCGAAGCCATTGAAATTACTGGGCATTATGAGACTTAAAACCTTATGTCTCGGGGTGACGACGCAGTCCAGTGTCATGCAGTGCTTTGTTATTTAAAGTTCTGTTTGGCGTTGCTTCTGTTTAAGAGCAGGCGTGGCGCTTACTATCAGGCGAGCGACGTGCTCGTCTCGTCATTCAAGCCAAAAAAAAAAAAAATGAACCCGCGGCCTCTCGCTCCACAGAAGGCTACTCGCCCAGTGCGGCACGAAGGCTGTTGTACAAACTCGGTTTAATAAAGAATATACCTTGCATCGAAGCATCGTTTCAACTGTCTTTATTTTAATAGCGTTCGTAAAAAGCAATGGTTCACGAAATTTACTGACTTTGTCATAATTTTAGCAATAAGACAAATTAAACAACCTATAAATAACTTGAAAAATTGCTTAACACAACGTTATTAAAAATGGTCGAAACAAACCACGCCAGTCTTCAATATTATTATTATCTAGATTTAATTTGACAAATGTCGTAATTCAAAAAAGCTTAAGTATTAGATTGTCAGAATATGAATTTTAATTTATGTTTGCAACATTTAAACCCTGAAAAGGAAAAATATATTATGCTGCAGCCGCACTAAGGCATAACTTTGCTACTGATAAATGTTAGCTTGTATTGTTGCCAGTGAATCTCGTAATGCGATCTACTGGATCGCCTTTTCTAAATGACTGAAGGACTCTTCCAGACTACTGTCATTTCCCAAATATGATAGGCAATAGAAGTATAATATTGTGTAAATCTAAAATGAATAACAATCCTACTACCATTCTTCTTCCACTTTCCCTTATACCATTCTCAGTAGGGTCGGCGCAACATTTTAACACATGTTACAGAAAGATTTGGCTTGTAGTTTTTACGACCGGCCGCCTGCCTGACGTCAACCCCTCTGGGGGCTGAGAATCCTACTACTTGCTCTTATAAATGTTAAAATTTTGGATGTTTGTGGATTTGGATGATTGTGAGTCAGTCAAATTGTGAGTTAATCATGTAATGATAAGAAGTCACCAAAGGCCGTGTTCACTCATATTATATAAATTACTAAATACTGCCTCGGTGATGCGTTCGCGGTACGACTGATGTACTGAGGTCTCGGGTTCGATCGCTGGGTCAGGTAAGGGTGATATTGGGCTTTTCTATCACGAAATGCGTAGTATAAGCTCTGAGTTGTAGATAGTTCGTTGTCTATAACATAATGGGACGGAGGTGGCCTCGCCGAAGTGTAGCTACTGGTTACACCTCTGTATACCGCTTCGAGAATTCCAGGCTTGAGTGTGTGTAAAGACAAGATAGTATAAACTTATAAATAATATATTATGAAGCATTCATCGCCAACTGTTCACCTAGTGCGACCACATTACACACGACAACTATTCTCAGCGCAAACAAAAATGGACAGATTATGTAAATGGGCCGTTTAAGTCACAAATTGCGATATTCTACGTAGGTAATAAATAAAACGAATTGCTGAATGATAATTATTTCAATGAGAATTCAGATAAATACCGCAGAAGATACCGCGTTCTGTGATGAACGCCTTCAAGAACACCGATGGTAAATTTGGTTATATTTTTTGTACTTGTATGGTCGAGTGAATAATCAGTTTACCATAGGATACTAACTGCCCGATCCATGGCGCAGCCTAGACATATAGTCTAGGGTTAGTAATAAAAAGCACAAAAAACGCGCCGAATTGAGAATCTCCGCCTTTTTTAAGTCCGTTAAAAACAAAGAGCAGTCGCACTCAGAACTCTCTTTTATGAAGTCAGTTAAAAGTTCGAACAAATGACGTGTATTTTTAACCGACTTCAAAAACGAGGAGGTTCTCAATTCGGCATCTTTTATTTATTTTTTCTATTTAATATATGTAGGTATATCGATTTCTCCGTAAAATATGGATATTTACCTGCTATAGCTGTATCTACCACAATAATTAGAAAAATAATATTTGATATTTTACAGAAATGTTTTAACAAAACCCGACTCCGAAGAGATCTACAGAAATTGATATTTTTGACTTTTCAGTGTTATGTTTTTTAAGTCTGTTTTTAAGTTTTACTAAAACTTATTTACTTATACTCAAAACCTATTCAATTATGATATTGTAAGTATAAAATAAAAAGATTCAAACTGTGAAAAGGAAATCTTATACAACAAACAAAAGTAAGCTAGCATACACGTCATATTAACGGTTAAGTTACAAAATTAACAACTAACTAGTTATTTTCCGTAACACAGCTTTATGAGCGGTGACAATTTTAACTGCGCCTGCGCCGACAGTTACGAAGTCGCGAACATTACGAAAAACAGCACATTTACGTAAGTATCGGTTACATATATAACACGATCATCCCTACTTTTATCCCACTATGTAGTTCGTTTGGAATTGAAGCCAGTAAAATTATTGGGCATCGTGAGACTTAGCAGTCCAATGTCAAAATTCAAAGTTCTATGTGATATTTTTGGTCAATTTTGAGCCATTAACGGTCGTTAGGAGCGACGGGTAGGTATGCTTAGATATATTTTGTATCTTGCTGTATGCTGCCTAAATACCGGTCGAGCTACATAATCATTCAATTTTTTCTTGCGAACCTATTCCATTATGTTTCTACAGCTTATCTCAAGTGTTGGCTGAATAAAGTTCTTACTTTCTTAAAATAAAATATAAGCCAGTATATGCATTCATATCAGAAGCCTCGTTAAATATATTACTAGTTTGTTACTTAACGTATACAATTTGCGACAGATCTTACCAAGATTTTGCATTTAGATTGTCCAGACCAGGATACGTTGCACCATGAGAAATTACTTCATAGGACATTAATATTGGACTTGTAATGGCTGACCTAACACGTAATAATTCATTATGAAATGAATCTATACGTGATTCCCGCACCGAGACAAATGTTTGCGTGATCCACAAATATTTGTTTCGGGTCTGGGTGTTGTGGGACCGCAAGCCCCTGGTAGTTCCTGATACCCACGATACAGGTTAACCTAGTGTGCGTCAGGACTATGTGTGTGACTGTTGGGTGTATGTATTAATGTATTATTATAAATATGAAAGTTAGTATGTTTATGAATTGGGATGTTTGTTAATCCATCAAGCCGTAACGGCTGAACGGTTTTGGATGAAGTTTGGCACACGAGTAAACAATAACATGGATTAGGACGTACTTAGACGTACTACTTTTTGTCCTGGAAAAGACCATTCGAACGGGCGCAGCCATAAGCAAAAGTTAGTATAACTAGCTTTATCACATTTAAAGACGAATTAAGAACTTCCTCGTTTTAAAGTTGGTTCTTCAGAGCGGTAGAGCCACACTGTAGACAATTATGTATGTTTATAGCATAGACCGGCAAACGAGAAGTGGGTCACCTGATGGTAAGTGATCTCCACCGCCCATGTACACCCACAATACAAATAATATGTACTTAGATAATATGTAGGCACCTTCTTAATTTAAACTAACAATGGCAGTTTATCTTATGTTTTATGTAACTGAGACTCGATGGCCCGCAGTCAAACCGTCCAGACAGTTTTATGGGATACTAGCTTTTGCTCGCGGCTTCGCCCGTGTGAATAGACTTCCGAAATAAAACGTCTATATAGCCTATAACCGTCTCCAGGGTCCCATCTATATCTACATCAAAATCGGTTCAGTGAATTAGGCGTGATAGCGTAACAAATAAATATATATTTTTTTCTTTTCAATAGTATCCTATGTTACTTCTTATACCTCCAAGAATATGTGTACAAAGTTTCATGATGATCGGTTAAGTAGTTTTCGCGTGAAAGCGTAACAAACAAACTTACATTCACATTTATAATATTAGTATGATGTATAACATAATAGAATTATGAAAGATTTAATAAATAAATAAAAAATTGAATCATGGAAATATTGTCGATCTAATGTTCAGTACAGTGCAGTCCAAATATGTCAACTGTCAAGAGATATTACGTTTCTCGACGGTCGGCAGAATTATGCCTGTCTAAAGTTACTGCCTCCTGGCTCGGTGGCGCAGTTGTAATGAGTACGCGTTACGATTGAGGCTGACGCTGAGGACTCGGTTTCGAAACCCGGGTCGGGTAAAAGTGATATTGGGTTTATCTATTACGAATTGCTCAGTATCAGCTCGGAGGCTGAAATTGTGCCCGGTATGGCGATAGGCTCGCCCACTATCACATCATGGGACGGAGATACGCTCGGCGAAATGTGGGTGTTCTGGTTACACCTCTGCCTACCCCTTCGGGGATTACAGGCGTGAGAGCGTATGTATGTATGTATTTTTATTTGTCTAGTTAGGCAACATCCTTTCAAATTTCATTTTTGGGCATCGATATTTATAGTGTTTCTACGAATCCAGTTTACCTTCGATATGTCATAATGTTTTCTATATTAAGCAGTCGCCCATCGCCCATCTTGAGCGATAAATAGCGATGCATTATTATTAATCATCATTTATTTGATGACGAAACACATCTTCGGTATTTCAAATTATGTTTTGTATTTATGAGAAATTTGCAAAGGTCAAGGAGTTGAGGCGAATCAGTGCAGCATATGTAATGCCTCCGTGGATCAGTGAATAGTCGGCTGTGAAACGCGAGGCCGTGAATTCGATCCCCGTACCGAGCAACTGATAAAGTGATCTACATTTCGGTTCACAAGTTACAAGTTCGCAACTGTGTCCCCGAAGGGGTAACCAGAGGTGTAACTAGTACACCCACATTTCGCCGAGCTTGTTGCCGTTCCGTGATGTGATAGGAGAGCCTATCGCCATACCAGGCACGAATCCAGACTCCGGGCTGACTCATGATACTAAGCATTTCATGATAGAAAGACCCAAAAATTACCCGACCCGGGGATCGAACCTGAGACCTCTGCACAGCAGTCGTACCGCGTACGCATTAAATCCGCGCCTCCGAGTTAGTCTTACTCGAAGTAAAAATTAGATAACCGAACCGTTGCGTCTATTTGTACTGATTGTAATTTTTGCCAATCACTCGTGGCAATACACATATCATCATGCCTAGGCCGAATTCTGTCTGTTACAAAACAAAACTCGGCTTGTCGGATCAACACAACATTGACCCATGGATACCATAGTAAAAAGAGTTCAGAGGGTCTAATGTACATTTATAAATTTTTACCTCTAGATTAAAAGGTGAATTTTACAAGGTGGTAGGTCCCTCGTTTGCGAGAGACCGGCTGGGTTGGTACCACCGCTTTGTCTATTTCTGCCGCCAAGCAACAGTGTGTAAGCACTGTTGTGTTCCGGTGTGAAGGACATTGAAGCCAGTGTAATTACTGGGCATTATGAGACTTAACACCTTATGTCTCGGGGTGACGAGCGCAGTCCAGTGTCATGCAGTGCTTTATTTAAAGTTCTGTGTGGCCTTGCTTCTGTTTATGAGCAGGCGTGGCGCTTACCATCAGGCGAGCGACCTGCTCGTCTCGTCATTCAATCTAATACAAAAATAAAGTTCTAGGTTATTTTTTTTTGCATAGGCTCAGATTGATATATCTTCTTCTTTAGTCGTACAATCTTGACAGAGTGGTCGTGGTTTATGATGATCGATGTTGGGTTATTACTAGGTAGTTAGTACTTCGTTACAGAAGCCTATGCGATGCGTCTCCATCGACTTCGGTTGGTTGCGTCGCGCGAGCATTCCACTATGAAACTTGATGTGGCAACTTTGATGAGATCTGTCCAGCGCGTTGGAGATTGGCCACGGGACCGTTTCCCTTCCAAGAACCCTGGACAATAAGACACTCCATAGACTCTTGGTTATGGATGACGTGGCCGAAATATTTGAGAATTCGTACTAGATTTTGCTCGCGGCATCGCCCGCGTAACGGATTTTTCCGGGATAAAAAGTAATCTATGTCATAAACCAGGTCATGGGCTAAATTTCATTATATATTATTTCATTTCATCAGGTGTGCCAAATTTCATTAGAAACTGTTCAGCCGTTACGGCGTGATTGACTAACAAACATCCAAAATCACAAACTCACAAACGCATAAACTCACAAACATCCATACTTTCACATTTATAAATCACACTGGTTGAGCTGGCGCATTCGTGCTGTAGACAAAACTGTCTGCAGCGTGGCTCTACCACTCATATTTTTTATTTCAATCTTTGGACTCCTAAATCATAAATAATTGGTTAGAAATTGTTAATTCAGTTGATTCTAAACTAAGATAATACTGTGTTTAGGATACCCTTGCAGATTTTAAAATTGATTTATTTATATTGATGATTTTCAATTTTTTTTATTAGCTTGTGTGACGAAACCAGCTTGTCTCTCGCCTGATGTTAAACGTCACGCCTGCCCATATACAGAAGCAACACCACGCTGAATTTTGAATTACAAAGCACTATATGGTATTGGACTGCGTTTGTCACCCAGATACATAAGATATTAAGTCTCTACACTTAATGAAAACTCTAGTCCTTCTGCTCATCAACAACATAATATATTTACCATCGGAGCATTACAGTCCGATGTGCCAATGCACTTTCGAGTTCGTCACACATCTTCATCAGCGTGTGACTCCTGCCATTATACACATAAGGAATTCCTTAACGACTGACCTAAAGACCAAGCGGTCAGCCTGCCGAGTATGTCAACAGCCGATATTTACTGTACACGTTTCGTACTTCAATTTAATGCCATCTATCGCAATTGAAATGAAACATGTATGAATTTGATCTAATTATGTTACTCGTTTCTCTAATAATCTATGCTAGCATGTGCCAACGATGTCTCGCGTGCGAGGAAGTAAACTATCGTCGACAAATATCTCAGATAAAGTCTTCGAAGGACTCAGATCAGCGCGATCAGCCATCGCGATCTCTACCTGCGATTTCTACACTCAGCCACGATTTATTCGTCCTTTCTGTCCACCAATTAGGGGCCGTCACCCGCCGTCAGTCGTTTTAGGTAGGGTGGCTAATTTTTTTTCGGCTGTTACAGTATTTTTCAGAATTAGATGCAAAAACACAAAATATATGTAGTACTAGCATTTGCTGAAAGGCCTTTTTAGGGATAAAAGTACCCTACGTCCTAATCAAGGTCAACTGTGTGCCAAATTTCACCCAAAACCGTTGAGCTGTTAAGACGTGATTGACTAACAAACATCCAAATTCACAAACATTTATACACATTCACATTTATATTAGTATTATATTAAAAGAACACATAGCTGATGTTAAACACCGACGCTCTACGAAGTCTGCAGTTGCTGAACATTCAGATGAAGGCTCCAAACATTACCTTAGATTTGACAAAACACAAATCCTTGCCAAAGAACACCGATTCCTACCTAGGATGATTCGCGAGGCTATTGAAATTAAGAAACACCCAAATTTCAATAGAGAAGATGGTTGGAAGCTTGCACAAGCCTGGGATCCAATTATACATTTAATTAAATCGGAACCCAAAAGACCAACTGCCAGACCTCAAGATACCGTGAGCTCTTTCTGCGTAGATCGGACTAGTGTCAACTAACTTTTTTTAATAATAAAAATAAATGTATAATTTTAAAATGAAGGTAGCCATTGTAACATTAACTTTTCGAGACAACCTACAACCTCAGTCTCTCCCGTGACCACGATGGCTGAAAAGCTTTCGAAACGTCGGGACTAAAATAAAAATTAAACCGCGATAAAATCCGTATAAACTAGTTTTATTTCAATGTTTTTGTTAATGAAATAGACATTTTAACTGCCAAAATATAATTAACATAGTCACAATACATTTTCTCATTAAATGCCTTGACCCCTTCAATACCAAAAACGTACATTGTATATTCTAGGTCAGGTATTTCACACAGACATCATAGTTGTACAAATTATGTTCATTCTCATAATGTTTGATGAAATTCACACATAATACTCACATAATATGGGCTATAAAGATCAACATCTGCTTAAGTGTGCTTTGTATATTATTGTCTTGCATTTAATATCAGATGGGACATTAACCTTCGTATACTGTTTTTAAATCGATATTGCTTTTAGTGTTTCATACCTAAAGGAAGCAACGAAGTTACAACTACAGCAGCGCCATCTACCGGATCCAATTGTGAATCTAAACCATCCAGGGCGCCACCAAAACGCATACAAAAAAAATCATTCAAATCGGTCCAGCCGTTTAGGAGGAGTTCTGTGACATACACACGTACAGTAGAATGATATATATAAAGATAAAGTGGATGTATAATAGCCATTAGAATAATAAATTTAAAGTGTTGTAGTTCGGACCCCCAAGGAGGAGGTACTCAAATCTGATTCACACTTGACACATTTTTTTACAATGACCACGACGTTCCCTTTAAAGTTTAAATAATTTTAATAGGAAGCAATTAAAAGAAGGACACCATTGATAAAGGTGTATTAAAAATGCTGTAAAAAGGCACAAAACGACCTCGTATATTGGCTGTACAGCATATACCGGCAAACGAACAAGTAGGTCACCTTATGATAAGTGATCTCTACCCCAATGAATACCTAAAAAACCAGAATAATGAATAGGAATGGTATAAAGGATAAGGAGAGAAAGGGTATGTAGGCCATCGAAATAAGGTAACTAGAACGATAACTCTCATATGAATCTGCCAAAAATACGGCTCCACTTACACTTGAAACTCTACTCATACATGAAATAAAAATTAATAAACGTTCAAAATCAACTTTATTTAATAAAAGTTAATGTCTAAATATTACATTTCTAAATCGAGATACGACGTTCTGCACTGCGCTAAAAATTTGACGTATTAAGTGTCAACTAGAATCAATTTTTATGCCCCCTTGCACAGAGTTTTGGTGGGGTAATTATTTTTGATTGAGTTACGTTTCTTGTCATCTTATTTCTATGATGTAGGCCTATGAAATGCAACAACAAGCTGCCACTTTTTCTGTAATAGAGTAAGCTTTGTACTACAGTGGTAGATCCAGCGTATTCATGATAAAACTCTCTCCCTATCGAATTGTCAATTCCTTTAAAATCAACAGCGTCTGTTGTCAATTGCATCTGTAGTGGTCTCGCCGGTGCATCGCATCATTTGAGGACTTCCTCAAAGGACGGGGCGCTTCATATGTGACTGCTGTGGGTGTGTACCTACAGCGTTTGTTGGTGTGGTGGAGGGAACACCATCATCACCCTCTGGTTCCGAAGCAGTATTCAAGAGTTTAATTTTTAATGCACTACATATGTATATTGTGTTGTGTGCAATAAATGTTTTGATTATTATTATAGCGCACATAATGAAGTTTCTGGTATTGTTGATGTTCATAGGTCGTAAAGGTGTTTTACCAACCTGAATGACAAACGAGCAGATCGCTCGCCTGATGGTAAGTACTACGCCTGCTCATAAAGAGATTTGAATTACAAAGCTCTGCATGGGCTGCGCTCGTCACACCAAGACATAAATTTTTAGCCTCATGAAGCCCAGTAATTTCCCTGGCTTCAATATCCTTTAAACCGATACACATTACTTCACACTGTTGCTTGGCGGTAGAAATAGACAAAGCGGTAGTTCCAATCCAGACTCTCACATACGAAGGACCTACCACCTTGTGAGATCATTTACATGTTGTCATTTACTATTTGTTTCTATTACGCTAAATTCTAGCCTATAAATAGTCCGATCTAATGTTACATAATAATACCAGCCCTGTATAATACACGTCCCACTGCTGGGCACGGGCCTCCTCTACTGAATAAGAGGCCACCACGCTGACCTAATGCGGATTGGCAGACTTCACACCCTTTGAAATGCTTATGGATAACTTCTCAGGTATGCGGGCTTCCACGCGATGTTTTCTTCGCCGTTAAAGCAAGCGATAATTAACAATACATAAACACGTAACTTAGAAAAGTCAGAGGTGCCTGCTCTTGGAGCTGGTTTTGAACCTGCTTTCATATCGACAGTCCGTACCACTCCCCGCTGATCTATCGCTGCATAGTTACATAGTAATCGGCCGTAAGCCCTTCGTTCAACAACGTCTACATTCTCCAAGGAAATAGCATAAAGACAAAATAGACATTGTACTGGAATTTACATCGTTCGGCCTTCGATCGAAACGATTGCATGGAATAATTGATGATTCGTATCTAAATGAAATAATGGTTTAATGATACTGTAGTATCTATGAATAGTTTGTTCTTGAGTAACTATTTACTTCGGCTATTGGGCTCGCTTCCTTTTCGTTGAGTAATCTTTGCCAGGATATCGAAATCGGATTACATTTCCTTTATTTAAAGTGCAAATTATACAAAATATAAAGTTCATTGGTACAGAGACTATTGGCAATTTTTTTTTAATTCATAAGACTAGAACAGTGGCTACTTGATCAGCAAATTCAGTTACATTTTGCAAATGGTATAATTCAATTACATGACGGAAATAATGTCATTTCATCCAAAGACTTTAATGTATACTACTAGACAAGCTGCGCGGTACACAGAAATTGTACCTTTAGTTGCGGTCAATTGACCGTAACTCAATATTACCATCTCGCTTACTCTCAACTGGAACCCCTATAGCACTCTTTGTTTATGAGCTGTCAAACTCCCGCGTTATACGCACTCACATACGCACTCACGCCTGTAATCCCCGAAGGGGTAGGCAGAGGTATAATCAGTACACCCACATTTCGCCGAGCGCATCTCCGTCCCATAATGTGATAGGGGGCGAGCCTATCGCCATACCGGGCACAAATTCTAGACTCCGGGCTGATACTGGGGTATTTCGTAATAGAAAACCCCAACACCACTACCCGACCCGGGGATCGAACCCGAGACCTCAGCGTTGGCCTCAATCGTGACGCGTACACATTACAACTGCGCCACCGAGGCAGTCTTGCTTTTTGCTGCCTAAACAGCCTGTATAGTAGTATGCATTAGTCTTTGATTCCATCCAATAAATAACAGGTAAGGAAGAAACAAAAACATTTATTTCATCCAAGCCCCCGTGATCACAGTTCACCTACGAGACGATTATTAGAATAATTTTCGCCAGTTCGCTGTAATAGGATATTAATAAAAGCTATTCGTTTAAATTAGCATTTAAAAGGTTTATTATTTAGATTTTTTTCAAAAGTTTATATCGCACGGGTATATTTATTAATAGAAGATCTCTGTATCATATGAGACCAAAATCAATTTAGAAATAATTTATTTTATTGCCTAGAACAGGTTTCTAGTTCTAGTACTCTAGGATCTTATTTTTATTATTATAAACACGAGTCTGAGTGGTACCTACTTTGTTTAATTACTTTGCTTTCTTCTCTTTCGTTTATATCTCTTGTTTGTTATGTACTCGTAACTGTAATGTGTATTTTTATCATTATTTCTATTTGTGTAAAATGAGGTGTGTGTCTCTGTATACGCCGAATAAGAGATTTTCTTTCTTCTTTCTTTCTTTCTTTCTTTCTTTCTGGTAGAGCCACACTGTATACAGTTTTGTCTACAGCATGAATAGGTCGGCTCGACTGTGTCGTTACCACTGTCCCAAAGAAAACCGACGTAAAGTAGTACTGTTTCATTTCATACGGTGAGTGAGATATCTGGAGGCCCAATCCCCTCCCCTTCCCAATCCCTTAATTATCCCTTTCCTTAAAGATCGGCAACATGGCCTATATGGGCGGTGGAGATCACTTACTATAAGATGACTCACTTGGTCATTTGCCGGCTTGTGCTCTTAAAAAAAACGCTAAAAACACTAACGACATGTATGCAAAATAGTAATCTAAAATTGCAGAAAGCTATCATAATGTTTGCATCATCTAAACTATCCAAATCCAAAAAGAATAATGAAGCAATAACTAAAACCTTCAAATTGAAAAATCCAAAGATATTAATCAACAGGCTATCGAATCAGAAGTAGAAGGCAAAGAAAAAGCCTTGTCACTTGCCTAAATGATCTAACCATTACACCCACGATGACAATCAGAAAAACATCTAACTTTTAAACGGCTGAACATAGCTAAGAAACATTTCCATTAAACCAGCTTTTCATAAAAAAAACGCATTCAGATCGGTCCATTCGGTTAGGCTCTACAGTGCCATAGACAATTACAGACACATACACACCTACAGTTAGAAAATGTTCAAATTAATAACTCCTGGACTGCCTCGGTGGCGTAGTTGTAATGCGTACGCGGTAACACTGCTGTGCTGAGGTCTCGAGTTCGATCCTCGGGTCAGGTTTAAGTGATATTGGTTTATCAATTAAGAAATGCTCAGTATCAGCCTGGAGTCTGGAATTATTCCTGTTATGGCGATAGAGTCGCCCCCTAACACATCATGGAAATAAGCTTGGCGAAATGTACATGTACATCCCTACTTTGCCAACCCCTTCGGGGATTATAGGCGTGAGTGTTAAATGTAATAACACCCCTCGTTTTTATCGGGAGTTAAAAACCTAGGCAATTATCCAATATCTCAACATTGACAGCGTCCATAGCGTAGTCAGCAAGTAGCCTACGCATAGCCTAATAGTTTTGTTTCGAGTTTGAGGTTTGTGGGATCGCAAGTCCTTCGTAGTTCCTGATACGCTACAGGTTCAAGTATATATAAAGTCTCAGGACTAAGTTTGAAATAGGGTAGTTTACTATATTGAATTTTATACATTATTTTATAAGCAACAGAAAATGATACGCAAAAGAAACCCTTTTATTAAAACACAATCAAAATTGGTTCAGAAATGTGCCCGCAGTTATGATTTTAAATGTTGGTATGAGGAAAAGTGGGTACGTAGTAGGGATATCTCACTATCTCGCTTGCACGCGTGCACCATAATGAACATTTTACACAGTAACGTCAAAGGTTGCGTCGTCTGTCATTTGACAATTACCCCTTCTACATGATTTGAATGTCTTCTAACTTATTTATTTTTGGTCCGATTTATAATTTTTTTCCTGCAATAGATTTTGAGTAACGTAACTTATTGATTTAAATAATAAAAAAAATCTAGTCAACTACCCTATTGTTGGGTGTATTTATTATATATTTAACATTAACATTGTGAACTGAAGGTCATATTACTATTTTTACACCAAAACGAATGCAGCTAGTTAAATGATATTATATTACAACTGTAATTGTCACTGTTATATCATGCTGAGTTTTTATTACAGTAATTTTATATGAGGCGGAAAGTCATGCATGTTGGTAAAATTATGTGATTGTTTACGCATGGGAAATGTGTGAGAATATCAATTCCTTATTTACAAGGAAGTATATTGAGATTAAGGAATCTGCGGTAACAACTGCTGAATTTGATATGGTATAGGCCGGCAAACGAGCAAGTGGGTCACCTGATGGTAAGTGATCTCCACCGCCCATGTACGCCCACAAACCAAAAGAATCATGGGTGCGTTGCCGACCTTAAAGGAAAGGGATAATTAAGGGATTGGGAAGGGGAGGGGGTTTGGGCCTCCGGATATCTCACTCACCGTACGAAACGCAGCAGCAAGCTGCTACTTTACGCCGGTTTTCTGTGAGACAGTGGTAATGACCCGGACGAGCAGGCCCGTACATGCTGTAGACAAGTATCTACAGCGTGGTTCTTCCACTTGCCCTTATACTACTCTCAGTGGGGTCGGTACAGCATGCTTTAACACATGTTACATAAAGATTAGGCTTGTAGTTAATACGACCGACCGCCTACCTGACGTCAACCTTTCTGAGAACTATGATGTGATAGAATTTGTAGATGTAAAATTGGAATTTGAAGATGAATAACAAACAAATTCATTATCAGATCATAATTATTACAAAGTTAATGATTTCGCTGAAGCATATAACAAAGAAAATGACGAATTTATTGCAAAACTAATACAAAAAGTATACAAATTTGTAATGATTAATGTTTATTTAGAGTCTATTGTAATAAAAAAAACTAATGTTTCGATACTGTATAAATAATGACTATAAATCATTGGAATAATGATCCGTATCAATATAATCACCATACTCATACGCAAAGCAAACAGAAATATCGTTAAATAAAACTCTCACAAATATGGTCTAAGAATATTACTTTCTTGTAGTACGTACCAAACAGTACAAAAGTTTTACAAAACCCAAACATAGAGTATTTGTTAATTATGAACATTCTTCCATGCTTTATAGAGCAAAAGCCATTTGGGGAGCTAGTCATAAGATTGATGCCAAAGACTACACTGCACTGGGCTCTTATTTATTGACAGCCTCCGTGGCGCAACGGGCGAGTAGCCGGTTGCGAAGCGTGAGGCCGTGGGTTCGATTCCCGCACCTAGACAAATGTTTGTCTGATACACAAATATTTGTCTCGGGTCTGGGTGTTGTGGGACCGTAAGTCCCTCGTACTTCTTGATACCCACGATACAGGTTTACCTAGTGTGGGGTCAGGACTATGTGTGTGACTGTTGGGTGTATTTATTATTATTTATTTAATTAAATTTACCCAGCGCAAACTCTTATTGCACGCGCAAACTAACTATTGTTAAGGCAATCACTGACCCAAAAGAAATATGTCACTCTACCATTCTGTCTACATCGTTTCCATTTTTTTCTTTTAACTGTGACTTGTAAGTAACAGTGCCTTCAATATACACATACAAATTACTTAAGTTACCCTCCGTAAAATTAATATTCATATTCGAATGTAGAGATTATCGACTGCGTAGTAAATTCAAAATTACTTAATTTCTTACTGTCATTACTATTCGGTAAAAACGCTTATTACTGATTTTAGATTAAGCAATTAGCTTTGATAGTTTTAGTACGTTCCAACGACACGTCACCTATGTTACTAGTCTCAAGACTAGTGATCATGAAATACTGGTATATCTTTGTGGAAAACTTTGTTTGCTTTTTTCCATAGATGCTATCAAATTTACGATTCAGGGAATTGAAATACCAAAGACTGCGCATGCAAATTTAAAAGCAGAGAAATTTGAATAATAGTTGCCTGTCACAATTTATGAGGTAGTTAATTTGTGTTTTTGCGGTTATTTTAATAAATGGATGTCGGTCTGAGTCAGAAGTCACCCAAATAAATGAAAATTATTCATAAACAAGCTTTTTCTCGCAGCTTCATACACTTGAATGGACTTTTCCAGGATAAAAAGTAGCATAAGTTCTAATCCATCATGGTCTACCTGTGTGCCAAATTTCATCCAATACCGTTCACCTGTTAAGACGTAATTTCCTTTCCGTAGAAAATAAAGAGAATGTAACAAAATGAACGAAATACGAGTATTGTCATTTAACACTCCAGAACTCGATTTGGACGATTTGGCAAAAAATACCTGTCGTATTATGAAAGGTAAATCTGTGTCCGTTATTACGTTTACATTTGTACTGAATGAGCCAATTTACATGCCTTTTTATTGGTACATTGTCCGGTGCATGAATCATTGCGTCACAAAAAAAAGTGGATCCAATCGTGGTGACAGGTTCCGTATGTCCTTCAACTGATAAAAATAAATAGCGGATTTAGAAATGCACCTATGCTATTAAGCAAAAAAAGTAGCAAGTAATCTAGTACGATGTAAACTTGATTTAATCTATCCCTTGTTAGTGAGACGACCAAGGTTTAAATATTCTAATAAGTGATAAGTAAGACGTGAGGAATGACAAAACTAACTGATGCGCTACAGCAAGCACTAAAACTAAAATGGCATTGGGCTGGTCATGTAGCGAGATACACCGACCATCGATGGACGGTAAGGAGTACCAAATGGTCCGGCCCAGATGGAAGGAGAAAGGTGGGAAGACCACATAAGCGATGGGTAGACGACATAACATCTGTGGCGGGAAGAAGCTGGTTCAGCACAGCTCAAGACAGGGAAAAATGGAAGGATTTGGAGGAGGCCTATACCCTATTAAGGGGTTCCTATAAATAAACAGAAAAAAACTAACATTACCTACTAAAATCACATACATACTAACATTAATTTATGAACACATTACTTGTAATTATATTTTATTTGTGTCGTTTTTTTATAAGGTTTATAGGAAATAATAAAGGCTTATTTATTTATAAGACGTGAGGAATTGTGAGAGACTATTCATTCAGACCTCGCTAAAAATTAAAGTTCATCATTCGGATCCCCGATTTTACGTGAAGCCATGAGGGCTTCAACTATTTGACACATTTGGTATGGAAGATCTGTCAAAACAATGCTGATAGTAAGCAAATGTGCCGATAGACAGAATAAAGGGAACGGCCATAAGAGATGCTCATTTCTGTTAATATTGTCTATTCACTACATCTTGCTTATGGTTGTAAGTACCTACTTTACGCTACTTTATCATTAAACTATACTCTACAGATAATAATAATAATAATACACCCAACAGTCACACACATAGTCCTGATCCCACACTAGGTAAACCTGTGTCGTGGGTATCAGGAACTACGAGGGACTTGCGGTCCCACAACACCCAGACCCGAGACCAATATTTGTGGTTCACACAAACATTTGTCTCGGTGTGGGAATCGAACCCACGGCCTCTCGCTTCGCAGCCGACTACTCGCCCGCTGCGCCACGGAGCTGTCAAATCCAGTTGAGTGTGACAAATCCATCGTAATTAAATAATAATCAAATTAGTCAGAATGAATCATATAAAGGGTAAAAGTGATAATGTGTTTTACTATTACGAAATGCTTAGTATCAGCCGGGAGTCTGGAATTGTACCCGGTATGGCGACAGGATCATCCCTTATCACATTATGGGTTACACCTCTGCCTAACCCTTCGGGGATAACAGGCGTGAGTGCGTGTATATGTATGACTCATATCAAGCTAATTATCTCATAAGTCGTACAAACCGCCCCACTGTCGCTTTCGTACATTTTACTTTCGTTCATGACCTTCATTCAGCGGAAACGAGGTAACGTTGCATCAGTGGCTCGCCGCACGCGATCCATGCGGCTTTGTATTTGTATGGGTAATTTTACGCATTGTGACTCCCAGTAAGAAGAAACGTTAGATTAGTGAGACATAGGAACGAATAATAGATATGCAGATTTGCGAGTCAGTCTTTAATAATGGAGAGGTAATACAAGAAGTAGATTCCCCGACTCAATTCTGGAATTGTTCTGTTTTTTTTTAAAGCTTTAATGACGAAACGAACACGTCATTCGTAAGTGCCAACGCTGCCCATAAACAAAAGCAATACAGAACTTTAAATTACAAAGTACTGCATGGCATTGAATTGCTTTGGTCACCCCGAGTAAGTCTCTTAATGCCCAGTAATTTAACTGGCTTTAATGTCCTTCGAACCGAAACACAACAGTGTTTGGCGGCAGAAATAGACAAAGCGGTGGTACCAACCCAGACGGTCTCTCGCATACGACGGACCTAACACCTAGAAGAAGGTAGTTATTTTACCCTTGTGTTAATGAAAATTTAAGTTAGAGGCTAAAGGCAGACTTTCGATTATCACGACAAGCGACAGACAGCGCATCAGTAATGCAGCCTTCTGTATTCCCTACAATAAGTGTTGTCGAGGGTCACGAGCGTTTTGGTAGGAAATAACTGAACGACGAGCAAGTGGGTTACCTGATGGAAAGTGATCTCCATCGCTCATGCACAGCCACAGTACCAGAATCATGGACGCGACTATAATCCAGAGGTTGGGAAGGGGAGATGGATTTGAGCCTCCAGATATCTTACTCATCGTAGGAAACGCAGCAGCATGTTCCTACTTTACGTCGGATTTCCGTGAGACAGTGGTGACCAGGTCGAGCCGGCACTCGACGGGATGAAAGGCCATCTGGGTTGGTACCACCGCTTTGTCTATTTCTGTCGCCAATCTACAGTGTGTAAGCACTGTCGTATTCCGGTTTGAAGGACATTGAAATTACTGGGCATTATGAGACTTAATAACTTATGTCTCAGGGTGACAAGTGTAGTCCAGTGTCATAAAGCGCTTTGTAATACATATAAGATTATATTATTGAGGATCCCGAAATAAACCACAAATTGTTTCTCTGAAAATACAAAGTTTTGTTTTATTTAACACGTATTACAATATTACCACACTTATCAAGTTTTGACAATTACATTTCTATCTCACCTGAAAATACAAAGAAACGACATTTAAAGTTTACTAATATCGCTTCCTCAATTGTATCCTCCGATATGTTTTTATAACATTAAATTTCACAAGGTAATTTATGCGTCATCCGCCATTTAATCATAGTTCACACGTCACTCCGATTCTCTACCATTTTCCACAGACCACATAGATACGCGAAGCGCGGCAAATTCAAATTAATGAAATGTCATTCATTTCATTACATCTCCCCCTCCCCTAAGAGCGAAAACTCTAAGCAATATTTCTGTACAATGTACCTATAAGTTATTTTCATATTCGTTTTCTTCTCCTTCATCTTCTTCAGCTTCTGTTACGACAGGTTGTAATTTTGTTATATGAAATAATGTTGATTCTGTTTTTCTGTTGCCTGTATCAATCCTATAAATGGAATTCGATATTTTCTCTATTATCTTGAAAGGGTCTATTTTTAATTCGTCTAATTTCTTTCTATTCAGTCTATTTCCATTTTCTACATATACACTGTCTCCTACATTAAACTCTTGCATTTTTCTATTTCTATCAAATATTTTCTTGTTGTACTCATGGGATTTTATTGTATTCTCTAATGCCAATCTTCTATCAGCGATCCACTTGTCTTCCTTTTCTATTGTTTTGAATTCATTTGGTAGAATATTAACATTTGTACCATCCAGTAAATATTTTGGTGCAAAACCTGTAACGGAGTGTTCTGTTTCATTATATTTCTGTATACATTCTCTTGCTAGTGTTGTCCATGTTCTCTTATTATTTTTCTCATTCATTTTACACCTTATTTTATTTACTATTGTTTGATTTAATCTTTCATTCAAGCCGTTCGAGAATGGTGTATTCACAGCTGTAAAAATTAGTTTAATATTATTCTCCTGTAAATATTGCTTAAATTCTCTTGAATTAATGCCCGGATATTGATCTGTCAGGATAATTCCAATCTCATCTATCTCTAGTACTATCTTTGTTAGATTTATAAAGTCACTTGCATTCTGAGTTTTTGAAGTCGCAATAAATGCATATCTTGTGTAGTGGTCTACTAAAAGATGTAGGTATTTTTTTGTAGACCTAGATCCTCCAAAGCCACCAATAGTATCCATTGACATTATCTCAAATGGTTTTGTAGCTGGTCCCAGTTGTGACATTAATCCAAATTTTTTTTGACATCTTGATTTATTTTTTATGCATATTTCACATGTTTTACAAATATTTATAATATTTTTTGTTAGGTTTATAGCTGTATATATATGACTTATTTTCTTCTGCAATTGTCTGATCCCAATATGGCATAAATCTTCATGTACCTTTTTTATAAGCTTTTTACTAAATTCTTCTGAGAGGATAATCTTTTCCTGTTTCTTCATTTTTTTATAATAGATTTTATTTTTGTGTATTAAATTTTGTTTCTTTTCTTTTATTGTTTCATTTTTCTCTCGGTCTTCAATTATATCTTTTATTTGTATTAAATTAACTATTCTCAATAGTTCCTCTCTGTTATCTTCTGATTCTAGTACAGGATTTCGGCTCAAACAGTCTGCTTCTACATTTTCTTTACCAGGTATATATTTTACTGTAAAGTCATACTGAGATAGGTAATATGTGAGATCACCCAATTCTTCATCTGTCCTGCATTTAATGTTCATGTTCTCTAGAGGTTTGTGGTCTGAGTAAATAGTGAATTGTTTTCCAATGAGCCAGTGCTGCCAATATTTAACGGCTTCTTTCATAGCAAGACATTCTAAATATATAGCCTTTTTCCGTTTTTGATGTTCATTCAGTTTTTTCGAGAAATATGCCACCGGTTTGGTTTTACCATCTAGTTGTGTCTGTTTTAGTATTGCTCCAATGCCCTCCAAAGATGCATCGGTAAAGATTTTGATTGGTAAGTCTTTGTCGAATATTTCCAAGACTGGTTGAGAACATAAATATCTTTTTATTTGATTAAATGATTCTTCACACTTCTCTGACCATACAAACTTCTCGTTTTTTCTTAATAAGTTATGTAATGGATCTAAGATAATTGCACTTTTTGGTATGTATTCATGGTAGAAGTTTATTTTTCCCAAAAATTGTCTGATGTTCTTTTGCGTCTTAGGAGTTGGGAAATTCCTTATTGAAATCAAATTATCTCTTAGTGGTCTTACTGAATTGTTCTGAATTATATGGCCGAGGTATTTTACTGAGTCTGAAGCAAAGGTACATTTCTTAAACTTCAATCTAAAGCCTTCTTTAATTATTGCCTCTAATACATTTTTTATGTGCCTTATATGTTCTTCAAAGGTAGACGAGTATATCAAAATATCGTCAATATAGTTTACAGAGTATCCTGTGAGATTGTGTTTTCTTAAAATATTGCTTAAAATTCTCTGGAAAATTGCTGGTGATGTTTTCAAGCCAAAAGGGAGGCAGGTCCACTGGAAGTGACCATCTTGTGTGACAAATCCTGTTTTACTTCGGTCTTCCACCCGTAATGGTATTGCCCAAAATGCTGAATTTATATCCAGTGTAGTAAAATACTTGCAATTTCTAGTTTTAATAATTAGATCATCTATTAAAGGAAAAGGTTGAGCTTGTGGTACAACAATTTTGTTCAAGTCTCTGAAATCTACACATAAACGTGATTTTCTATTTTCCTCTTTTTTAAAAGCCAGTGTCACTGGAGCAGCGAAGGGACTATAAGATTCTTCTATTAAATTATTCTTTAGTAACATGGATATTTGCTCTTCAATTTCTAACTTATCTTGTATTGTACATCTGTATGGTCTTTTACTACAATATTTATTTACTAGTAAATCTATGTGAGCTTCATAATCTCTAACTGATCCTATATCATACTTGTCCTTAGCAAAAATTGTTTTATATTCTTTTATAATCTTCTCTATCTCAATTTTCTTTTCATTATTTAAATGGTCTGTCATACTTATAAATTCCTCTGTTTCTATGTGTTCATTGAAATTTACTGTATATGTTTTTATATTCTTATCTTCATTTCTGTTATCTTTAGACATCCGGTCTATTTTATTTGTTGTTTTTTTTTGTTCTATCTGCAAGTTCTCATTTTGGGTTAATCTGAATTTCTTTATCATATCCAATCCGATTATGAAATCATCAAAATCTTTATTTTCTACTATGTATACATCGACCTCTTCTTCTAAATCAAATATTTTTATTTTTATTGTTGTCAAGCCATCCATCTTCTTCACACCATTAACCGTTTTCATGTATGCTATATTCACATCGTCTTTTTTTTCTTTTACTTTTATCAATCTTGAATTTATTAAAGAGATCTGTGAGCCTGAATCATAAATGCCGCTCACTTCTAATTTATTTTCTAATAAAAGCTTGATTTTGATTAATGGTGTACTTACTAGTTTTTTTTATCACTATTTATGTCTACTTCAATGATGGAGTTATTATTTACATTTTTAGTTTTAAAAACCTTTTCAGGTTCTATTTTATTTTTCTTGAACCAACATGACTCCTCCGAATGATATCTAATTCCTTTGTCCAAAGATTCACAAGTCTTACATGGCTTCTTTTCATTAGTTTTATTTTTATTATAAAATGTACCACTCTTTATGTTAGTTGAGTTTTTCTTGTACATCATACCTTCATATTTTCTTATCTCGTTGAACAAATCAGTAGTGTTGTTGAGTTCGTCCCTGTTTAACTTATTTAAGATAAATCCAGGTAAACCGGTTGCAATAATATCTGTCATTGTTTTGGAATCTATAGATTTATTTATATCTAATATAAGCCTTTCTTTTTTTATAGCATAATCAATTAACAGTCCTTCTTTATACCTAAATGCGAGAGCATATGTGACCATGTCCCATCCTCGGTTTTTAAAAGTTTCTAAAAATTTGTTTTTCCATTCATTCCATTCAGAGTTTACTGTTAGTTTTATGATCATTGAGCTATACCAATCCAAACAAGGTTTATCTAAAAATAACCTCAATATATCTATTTTTGTTTCATCTTTTGTTATATTGAAGCGCTCACACTCTTTTTCAAAATTCTCTATCCATTGCATCGCATTAGGGTTCTTGCTTGTGAATTTTTCAATAATAAATTTTTCTGAAATATGTTTTAAGTTATGTTGACTTTCTCTCTTAGTTGTAGTTTCTATTAATTGTTCCAAGATATGTTGCAAATTGTCATCTTTGTCTCTTGTTTGTTTTGTGCTCATTTCCTCTAAGTATTGATCTAAAAACTGCATATTACCTTCCTCATCTACATATGTGTTCTTTAGATTTTCATCCAATTTTATCCATACTTTTCTACTTTGGTGTCTTTTCTTTATGCTATTTTTTACTTTTGTGAAAGTGTTCATTTTAACAATATATGTATGATGACTCACCGGCTTCAGCTCCTCGGGTAAAATATAACATTTTCCTTCTTCTGTATATATTGAGGTTATGGCTAGTACATTAGATTTGCCATCATTTGAGGCTATCATCGTGAACTCGAATTGTAGCCGGTCCATCTTCTCTTAGTTAACAAAAATGTCGTTTTATAAGATTATATTATTGAGGATCCCGAAATAAACCACAAATTGTTTCTCTGAAAATACAAAGTTTTGTTTTATTTAACACGTATTACAATATTACCACACTTATCAAGTTTTGACAATTACATTTCTATCTCACCTGAAAATACAAAGAAACGACATTTAAAGTTTACTAATATCGCTTCCTCAATTGTATCCTCCGATATGTTTTTATAACATTAAATTTCACAAGGTAATTTATGCGTCATCCGCCATTTAATCATAGTTCACACGTCACTCCGATTCTCTACCATTTTCCACAGACCACATAGATACGCGAAGCGCGGCAAATTCAAATTAATGAAATGTCATTCATTTCATTACATACATATTCTGTAGGTATTGCTTCTGTTTATAAGCAGGCTTACCATCAGAGGCGAGCAACCTGCTCTTCTCGTCATTCAAGCTAATAAAAAAAAGAACTTGCGTCCGTTACCATTGTATTTGGACTGCACGATACTAGCCATCACATCCAGTGTAGTCAGTTTGTCATGCCAGGATAAAAATTATGAAATGTTAGATATATTCAAATTATACAAAGCGCGTCAATCACTAATTATGCACAAAGGTCATACAACGCCATCTACAAATCATGCTTCAAACTAAAACATAATAAAGAATGTAAAAATATAAGAATACGTGAGTGAAAGTAAATCTTATTTCGGACAGCAGTTGTTTTGAACACGTAGTTCCGTCATATTCCGCATATGTGGGTGGCAGTAGTGTGCCTATATGGAGCAATATTCGCTAGGGAATTGTTAGACCTACCTCATCGACAACATTGATGATATTTTCCAAATACCTTACCTGGAACAAAACAAAACAAAATTAGTTACGTCCTTAACGTCTTTTTCCTAATTTTTTATACAATATGTAACAATAACCCTGTTGGCCGTTTTAACTTTGATATCAGAATTTATATTCAAACGTAATGAAATAACTCGCCTACGAAAATTCGACTACATCGAAATGTCGCTATTTTGAATTGAAACTGACTAAAACTAGATGCAGTCATTATTCCTGAAGGCCAATTCTCGTAATTAAAAATTTTCAAAATATCATTCCGATCTAGTCTTAGTGTCAAGAAAGTTGTAACTGGTATTCTCATAAACCAATAATCAACGTCAAATGTGAACATAGATCGTAATGAGATCATAAATAGAATTAAAGTTGACTGAAGCCAAAATGGTATTCTGCTAACATTTATAAATGACACATGTTCTTATTCAAAATTGTGACTGAATTGAGATTGCAACCAGATCGAGATGAGATTAAATTGACAAAGTTCGGTTAAAATTCATTCGTAGTGTCAGTTAAATAGGAGAATTGGCCTTCTGGTATATTAAAATGCACGGTTTATCAGGCAAGAGGTCAGAGTCATATTTTATGTTAACAAAATAGTAAACACTCTTATCTCAAAAGCAATAACAATATTTTACGATACTTTAAAGAATGCATATTCTATCTTTCTTTATAGATTCAAGGTAACAAACACGTGTGAGTTATGCAATGTATTTAAAACCAGCGTTCGTAACCCAAAAACAAATCAATAAGTATTTCAAAATATTTAACATTAGAGATGTTCTATTGCACGCAAATCTATGCAGTGATTGCTCAACTCATCATTATAGCAAACGAAACTTGAATATTTTGTATCTCGTTCTACTAGTTCTTCTTTTTATCGATCAATCATAGGTCTAGTATATTGCTTGCTATATCGAAGTATGTAGGCCGTTCCAAGTTTTGGCCACGGTAATTGTGTGGGCAATAAAGCCACAATTTTTATCTGTTATGTAATTTTGTGATGAGTAGATTCCTCTAATTGCTCTAGGCTACAAGTCTTACAATAAATCGAAAAATGTTTCAAACATAAGTTTATTAGAAACAAATTATAAATATTTTGCTTTCGCAAGATTCGTAAATTATAGAACTACTAGTTTATTAACTTTTTTTCTCATTGTTCTATGTGACAGACTTTCCTCTTTAGAGCATTTCCATATTTTCTCTTATTAAAGGATTAGTTTTAGGAAGCAGGCCCAAAAAAAAAATACCATAAAAATCACTTAAAATGGCAATTTAGGTGCGATTTCAAGTCATTAAGTAACTTAGATCATGTAACCATAGTCTAAGTAGATTAATGTAAAGAAGCGCCACCTATCAAACAATAATTTAAATTATGACGTGCTATAACAACACTTGATAGCGCGTATAACAAAGATATATGAACTCGGAATTGGTTTACTAATTATATTCACCTCTTAACCAATTGGAATAATGGATGGATGTATGTAATATGGATATTGACGGGTTGTGACGATCACTTACCATCAGGTAACCACTTTCTGATTTATTGGATAAGTCGACCAACGAGCAAGTGGGTCACCTGATAGTAAGTGATCAACACCGCCTATGAGTAATGGATGCGTTGCCGACCTTAATTAAAGGAAAGGTATAATTAAGGGATTGGGAAGGTGAGGAGATTTGGGCCTCCGGATATCTCACTCACCGCACGAAACACAGCAACAAGCTGCTATTTTACGTCGGTTTTCTGTGAGACATTGGTAACGGCCAAGCCGGCCCATTCATGCTGTAGACAAAATGGTCTACAGCGTTGCTCTACCACTCCACTTACACGTTTGGCGGCCGCTGCTATAAAAAAAATCTTTACGTAATTGCAGATCTGAATCCCTACTTAAAATCCCTTTAGTTCCTGATACACACAAGAAAAGGTAACTTAGTGAGGGTCTCTGTCAGCGATTAGTGGTCTCTGTCAATGAGTCTCTGTTGGGTATATTTATTAGATACTTTTTTGAATATAAAGTCTAGATTATGCGTAACCATTTCAATTCCATAGGCTACGTTCGCCAATCGAGCATTTATGATCGAAAACAACTTCCTATAGGTAATTACTCGCATAAATTTAATTACTATAGAAATTGAATCAACAATCTGTACACCGCACAGTTCAGTCTACATGTACACTAATATTATAAAATATATTTTATTTTTCAATTTTTTGTGGTAGTTACAGCAATAGCATGTAAATTCCAATACAATAACACAATCGCGACGAGTGTACTGTTGTCCGTTCAGGAGTTTTTTTTTACCCTGGTCTCCGTCATCATATCTTAACCAAATTGAAATGGGACCACACGGGAAGCACCAGCATTCAAATTAAAAAAGAAACATCAAAATCGGTTCACCCAGTCGAAAGTTCTTAGGTAACAAACATTAAAAAAAACTGTAGAATTGAGAACCTCCTCCTTTTTTGAAGTCGGTTAATAAAGAGGAAAGATTTGTATTTTTGTATGTAACTAATGAACTTAAAAACTACTGGACCGATTTCAAAAATTCTTTTGCCGTTAGAAAGCTACATTATCACTGAGTAACATAGGCTTCTTTTATCCCGGAAAAGGCCGTTCACGCGAGCGGATCCGCGAGCAAAGGCTAGTGTTAGATAAAGTACAGCAACATTAATGTTGTAACTGGAAATGGTCACCATCTATCACGCCTAATAGGAGTTGATAGATCGACTTAAGACTGGTGGTGTTATGTGACTAGATGTGGATAAAAACAAGAACTTCTTGTTGTTACTGATATTTATGAGATATGACATAAGATATTCAAAAATTCAGTCAAGTGCGAGTCGGAGCGCACCGAGGGTTCCGTCATCACACCTTTAAATTTTTACTCTTATAATAATACTAGCCCTATACTATATACGTTTCAATGGGCACGGGCCTCCTCTACTGAATGAGAGGGGTTAGGCCCTAGTAATTTATATTACTCTTACTTATTTGTATTATTTGCAAAGAAATCCGCCATAATTTATCTTCTTCGACCTGCCCTTATCCCACTCGCGGTAGGGTTGGCGCAACATGCTTTTTACATGTTACAGAAAGATCCGCCGTATTCTATATCCATTTTATATGGTATCTTTATATAAAAGCGAAATACCACTTACTCAGTGATTAATCACGATATCTCATAAACTACTAAAGCTAGGATCATGACATTTGGTCAAATGGTAATTTGTGTAATGTACGGACCCGCTAAGAAAGGATTTATGGAAATTTTGATTAAAAGGCGTAAAAGGGGGAATTCATGCTGGCGGAGCCGCGAGCAACGGCTAGTAACTCCTATCCTGTGAAAATCTCAGCTGGTTACCTATTACAGTTTAAAAAATAGAGCTTTACCTTAAAATAATTAATAAAAATAATTTACAATATATTATTAATTGATGTTTTTAAATTGAGTTACGGTTAAGCAAACTAAACAGTAAAAAGTAATGTACAAAATCCAAGAGCATGATAATTGATATGTTTAATACTAGCTTTTGCTCGCGGGGCCACCCGCATGATTATCTTTTTTCTGCGACGGAAGTACCCTATGTTCTTCCCCAGGATACCTTACCAAATTTCATTAAAATCCGTACAGCCATTTAGCCGTGAAAACGTAACAGACAGAGTTAGTTTCGCCTTTATAATATTTTTCTTACACCTTGGGTTGGTTTTAGTAGGGATTTCTAATTTTTTCTAGTAATAAATATAACTTATGTTACTCAGTGATAATGTAGCTTTCTAACGGCAATTTTTTTTTTAACCAGTTCAGTTGTTTCTTTATTTATTCGTTACTTATAAAAATATATATTTTTTTACTCTTTATAATATTAGTGTATATGTAGATGAAAACTCGTCATACAAAGATCGATAAAAAAGCGGGAAGTTTGCGGTGTGATGACGAGCCATTTATTGTGACATCTAGTGCAAGTATGTATATATCTTAGGTACAGTTGTGAAGTTAAGTTATGATTTGAATTATTTTTCATCGACAAACTGGGAGAAATGTTGGATGTGGTTGTGTTATTTAAAAAAAATTGCATCGCGTCGTATCGCATCGCATTGTTAGATAAGTATGCAGCTACGCAAAAGCAGTCATCGATGATGACCAAAGGAGGAGGACATATCGGGTGAACGACTGACTGGAGCCTCCTGCCCTGTGGACTGGGGGCTTTGGTGGAATTCCACCACGGTATTCCCTGCTTGTCGTAAGAGGTTACTAAATGTTTCCACCGGGCGTCGTGGTTGCGCAGTTGAAGATGTGCAGCCTTCGCACATAATTTATATTGTGCAGTGAGACCTCGAGTTTTGACCGGAGACGCCGAAAAGCGTCATTACTGTGAGAGGCTTCTGAGTCCCACGAGAGAGACGAGTCGCAAAGTGACATAGCGGAGAAGCGGTTCCGGCAGCAAGCCAGATTATATTCAGGATCCCCCGGGATCGTCTCAATTGCACCGAAGAAGGCCACCGCGGGGTTTTTAGTCGGTATAGCAACGTAGGTATTTTGGTTAGGGACCCGATCCAGCGGTCGTTCTGAAGACAACTGGGTCGAAAGGAAGTCATATAACCATCTCTCCACCCCGGAGGTTGAGAAATTGTCCGTAAAAGGAATTTTCCCAATGGAAAAAAGTCATCGATAGCGAGGGTAATGTTGCCCAAAACTATTTAATAGGGACCAAGTTAGTACGTGGTTGATATGCCACCAATATGGCTTATTTTATAGCAGAGGTCAGCAAATGAGCAGGTAGGTTACCTGATGGTAAATGACATCCACCGCCTATAAATACGCACAATACCAAAAGGATCATGCATGCGTTGCCGATTTTATAGGAAAGAAATAGGGATTAGAAAGGGGAGGAGGAATTTGGGCCTCCAGTAATCTCAGTCATCTTATGAAACGTAACAGCGAGCTGCCACTTCACGTCGATTCTGTGAGACAGTGGATATAACCCGGTCGAGCCAGCCCATTCATGCTGTGGACAAAAGGCTCTAACACCCAAAAATAAATAATTTATGTATAACACTTTTGCATCCAACGCTACCAGTAACGGGCGCAATTAAATTTAACGGAAGAGCGCGTGCGTCGGCCGCCATCACACCGTTGCATAACGCTAGTGTTGTTACTTAATCGATAAAATTTACTATCGAGATAGGAATATTGCACGAACCAGCCGTATTACTTAAGCGCAGTGTTTACTATGCGTTGCGTAGTACAAACAGTAATTTAGATCGAGTTTGCATAAACTACCTGCCACATGTTTATTAGTTTTGTTCTTTTTGTTCAACGTAATATGGTTTAGTTAATGTGCCTTACAACATAAATGTTCTCACATTACGAACACTGAAATAGAGTAATTATATTTTGATAACGATATTTAGTATGACATAACTGAGCTAAATAAACCCATTTGTTTCATTAGTATCTTAAAATTAATAATAGTAGTACTAAGTCGTGTCATTACAACAAAAGTCTTTACATCATTGTTTACCAAAATGATACTACATTTAGTATAATGAATTATTGTTCTTTGATTTCGTTGTTTATTTGTACAATTTTGCAAGGAAAAGTTAGTCTGTGATACAGCGACATCAACACGAGTTAGATAGGCAGTTAAGATATAAGACACAATCGTGACTATATGCTACTCTACAAGAAATTTAGTCGCATACAAAGCGTTGCTTGTGTAATAGAAGTGCGAAGACCAATTGTGGATTTATAGCCACATACCTATTCCTATACGCCTCGGCTAATTCCGATCTTCGGCTAGTCTCATCCAGTTACTACAAATCAACCAAGTCAATCGTTCTAAGATAAAAATAATGATAGATTCGGAGGTGTAGGCGAGGTACTGACTGTGACACAGAGGCTAGGAATTTCATTTCCGCACTGATACCAATGTTTATATCATTAAAAATCTTTTGTTTTAGGTTTTATTGTTAGTTATAAAAATATATTACTACATAAAAATATAATTATCCAATTCAGTGCATAAATTTCAAAGTTTTAGTCTATCATCCCCAATTTACCTCCTTGGAGGTGGTTTTTTTCAATTTAAATAAGACCACTACAGAAGTAAACCCTTTCGAATACAAAAATAATCAACAAAATCGAGCGAAATTTAAAAAAAAATATGCAGATGAATTGAAACCTCCTCCATTTATTCCTTCTGTTAACAACGTAATATAAGAAATAAGGATTATAGTCCGCCAAAAACTAATGTATAAGTACTACTAGACGGGCAGTTTAGAAGTAAAATTGCGTCACATAACGCGGGAGTTTGACAGCTCACAGACAGGGAGCGCGAAAGGGGTTCTAGTTGAGAGTAAACGAGATGGTAATATTGAGTTACGGTCAATTGACAGCAACTTAGTGGTACAATTTCTATGTACCGCGCAGCTTGTCTAGTAGTATACATTAAAGTCTTTGTAGTCCGCATTTAAATTTATAGTTCACGCACAAAACTGTATTCAAAATGCCCCATATTTAGAAATAAACATTACCAATAATAGGAAATAAGCTAATCGAGTCGCACGTTGACAATTGTTTGTATCTTGTCGATTGCTCAAATCACGATCCCTTTTACGAAGTTACACAGATCTGTAGCAAGTTAGCAATGGGCCTTGTTCAAACAATAGGGCCCTAAGCTTCTCTATTTGAATATCTAGATTAAACTATCTATTTGTAAGTGTATTTTAGGCCATGTTTGGACAAAGGAATGTTCTATGTTGTAACATTACTAAGAGGTCGTGATAGGATACATAGATGTTATTTAGGAACTAACTACCAATTAACATGAGGGTTTATCGAGCTTCTGCACTAAACTAAAGAGTTACATATTTAAATTGATTTCATAGAAAATATGAAATCTATGCCTCTATTTAGCCAATATAAATCAGCATAATATTAAATTGCACCACGTCTAAAATTTACAATATTAGCAGTATAAAATTATATTATAAAGTTTTCAATTCATGTCATATTACAATAATATAATATTTTGTTATTTATTACCAAGTCTATCAATTTAAATACTTAACTTCTTCAGCACTTTAATCAAACACCAACTACAGCAAACAATAAAAAAATGTAGGCATAATAATCGATATATCAAACCTATGAGAATCGATAATCGTTTTGGTATAGAACATCACTAATAATTGCGTGTACGTGTTTTTCATAATACCACTCGTCGGCTGTACGACACTGGTTAAGGATCTTTTTTCTCACAATTCTCTCTACAGTAGATACTAATAGCAAAGTAGGGTAAGTCACTATATTTTGATATTGAATTGACTGTATTTAACGACCTTTGGGCCTGATAAAATATTAAACAGTTAGCGATAAAACTCGACCAAGCAAGATACTCGCTTTGTAGTCTGACTACGATAGTAACTAAATCAACAAAGAAACTAAATTTGATATATGGCCTCTACATATTACCTATATACCGCCAGAATAAGAAATGATTTATATTATGACTGCCTCCGTTCGAAGTCGGGGGTTCGATCCCCGCACTAAGGAGGAGCTTGGCATTAAGCCGGAATAACACCAGGCAGAAAGGAAGAAAAACATAATACAAGATCACGCCTGAGTCACCTAAGAGATAGGCAAAGGAGCAACTAATACACTTCCGGCTTGTTGAGCTTATTTCTGTTCGAAGATATTATAGGGTACGAACCTATTGCTAAACTGGAACATTTCTAATGCTAGGCAATTCATGTGTATTTTTTCGAATTTAAATACATCAACACATTTTTATTGCTCAGGGAATCAAACCCAGGCCCCACCGATTTTACAGCCTATTTACACTGCCATACCAATGACCTAATATTTTAAATACCTTGTGATAATAATAGACCAAATATTAGGTTATTACGCTACTTGAAAGACTATTTTAAGTTCCTAAACATGATGAGTGATGAAACATTGCGTTCCACATTACGTATGACATTGGAGATTAATTATTCAAATGTCATGCAACTTCAAATCATCTACTGCATTCGAAAGAGATTATTTTGATATTACGTTGCAATCAGGAGGCCAATTCTCGTAATTTTAAATGTTCAAAATATCATTCTGATCTAGTCTCAGCGTCAAGAAAGTTGCAAATGGTATTCTCTTAAACCAATAATCAACGTCAAATGTGAACATAGATCGTAATGAGATTGAATGTAGAATAAAAGTTGACTGAAGCCAAAATGGTATAATGATACTGTTAATGCTAGGTGCATTTAAAATTACGAGAATTGACCTCCAGATCAACTGCCTGATATTTACAAATAAAATTAAACTTCAAGTCAACGTTTTATTGCACTAGGAGTATTAACTAAAGATTGCTTTCTGTTTGTCTGTTATCGTATATCTGCATAGTCATTATAATAATAATAGTATCGACTAACAACAGATAAAGCATCTATTGTAGGTCAGTAGAATTATGCCACCCTGCTTAATTACTTCTCTACTCTTCACTTAAAGGGCCCCATAGTGTAAGAAATAGGGTACACATGTGTCACCAAATTGTTTTCAACAGCTTCATGATAAGGTAGATTGTGATTTTCTTACGTAGTTTGAACCAAGAATTTATGTTGCATAATACAGCATTGATATACATATTAAGTAAAGCCTCAACTTAATTTTTTTACTAACGATTTATTGACGTTGGTATAAAAGGCTTAGAATCTTTGATTATCATAGAGGGCTATTTCGGTTTCGAAAACCACAATTTTCCAGCAAAAACCATTTAGCCTAATTAATATACATACTAAAATAAGTACAAAAACACAGAATTTAAGATACCACACTTTCACACACGGATGTCACTTAAGTATAAGTGAGGAAATAAGAATGTATTTGTAAATAATCAAGATTTAGTTTTTGTGTAATTTGTCACAGGCGAGGAAATATGTTATTTAATGATCTCTATACGGCTATGATTTGCGTATGTTTTTAAGCGACTTCAAAAAAAAGGAGGAGGTTCTCAATTCGACTGTTTTTTTATGTTTGTTACCTAACTTTGGACTGGGTGAACCGATTTGGATGAATCTTTTTTTATTTGAAAGCTGGTGCTTCACGAGTGGTCCCATTTTAATTTGGTCCAGTTCTGACAATGGCATCCATGAGTAAACCATAAGTCTTAAATTTGCATTAGTATGTGCGCGACAAATGGACGAATAACTCAATATCGCGCCAACCGATTTCGATGATTCCTTTTTTATTGGTAAGGATGTACTTCAAGGGTAATTCGATGAGAGTTTGGTTAGGTTCTGATTATGGGATCCATGACAATTAACGGAACTCTTCAATTCTTAGGCGCAAATTAACGATAATCGGCTAAATCTTTTATAGGCTATCCGGATATTTGAGTCACCTACCGTAACGTCGTTATGGTCAAGTGATTGTCGAATATGATGATCAATAGAACTCCTTAACGGCTCACATTAAGGGTGCGATCTGTGACAGAATTTCTAACTTGCTGCATTGCAATATGATGCAAGCGTTCTAATTGCATTACTTAAGGTGTATTAAGTTGGAAAAAAAATCACTTAATAGAGTTGAGCTGCGATGTGGTCCCATATACTCATTGCGATTGTGTTATTGTATTGGAATTAACATGATATTGCTGTAACTACCACTGAAAATTTAAAAATAAAACAACGGTTAACAAAACTTAGAAACCGACTTCAAATTAAAACACTGAAAAGTCCAATATAACAAATTCTATCTACCTATTCTATTCTATTTGGAGTCGGTGCAATTTTATCTGACCGGTAGCGACACCGGCACCCAGGCACTTACCAACGTATGTAGCCCATGACCTTGATTAGGACATAGGCGTTTTTTATCCAGGAAAAGCCCATTCACGCGAGCAAAAGCTAGTAATAAATACAAGAAATATGGAAACCCAGACGGCCACAGGTCAGTATGAACGAGGGATATTTAACCTTTATCACATTGTAAATAAATTATGCGCAATAAAGTATCTATTTTTAATATCGAATAGAGCTTGCGAATAATGTAAACAATCCGATATCTATGAATTGCCTAAGATAAGTGATAGATTTGGTGTACAGTATGAATGGGTCGTCTCGACCGACTTGTTACTTGTTACCACCGTCTCACAGAAAACCGACCTGAAGTAGCAGCTTCTGGTATTGTGGGAGGTGGAGATCACTTACATCAAGTGACCCACTTGCTCGTGTCGCGGCTTCTGCAATGAATAATGTACGTACCTACAGATTAAAAATAGTTACAAATAACTAGGAGCATTGTTGAAACACTTAGGCCTAATGGAAATAGGAATACAGGCGTCAAAGAAAACTTCAACTTGAATTTAAATATTTAAACTTTAACACTTGATTTATTATATTCAAATATAATGAACACAAGGAAGGTTATAATATCTGCCTCCTAGCACAGTGAAGACTTACAGACCAGAGATGGACCGTAAAAGCAACCCTGTGGGGAGGCCCACAGGGAAAAAGAAACAGAGGAAGACCACTGACACGTTGGGAAGACGAGATCAAAAAAACCGCGGGCTCAGACTGGAGACAAATAGCAAAAGATAGAGACAAATGAGCATCTTTGGAGGAGGCCTTTACCCAATCTGGGGGCCTTGCAGAAGAAGAAATCGAAGAAAAGTAACAAAACTAAAAATTATATAATTTTAAGATAACTAACCCATTACAAAAAAAAACTACATACCTACTAGAAAAGGAGAATCCTGTACTTATGCAAGGAATAAAAGGCATTTTTTTTTTTTTTTTTTTATTTAGCACAGTGAAGATTGAAGTAGGGAGAACTACGGACAGCCATTGCTTTTATAATCGTCGGGTAGCAACAGTAAAGACTGTGTTGCCAGTGTTTGTTAAAATAATATAATTCATTTTGCAATGTATAATCGACTAACACCTACTAATAAATGTTGTATAGTAGGTATCATAATAGTAATTTTAATATTCTATTTGCTATGTATGTTTTGCTAACTTTTGGGCCTTTCACACGATGTGATTGCCAATTTGAATTCTATGTAAATTGTGTGTTATCAGTTAGACATACGTTTAATTTAAGATTTATCGGCAACTGCTCCAGTCGATACAATTTGAGTAAATTGCCATCTAAGATTGCCATCACCTAAAAGCCCCCTTTGACATTACTTATCAAGACGTATACTGTATTCAGTATACGTCAGTGTTATTACACTGGATGTAGACCATATAGTGAAAGGAGTGACAACTATAGATGCCGACCCGGAGTAGAGGCACTTTTGCATGTTCATACCCAACCCCGTGGTTTGCAAAGGGCGTCATATTTTGTTGTCTCGACATCATAGAATAATAATTATTTCTGGGCCAGCACTGTAAAGCGCGTCGCGTCGTCCTCATCGACGCCTGAGGTGCGGCTCGTGAACACAGCGTTGAAGCTCATCAATCTCTGAGTACGACAGTCAGCATGAAAGTCCGAACAAAGATCGTGTAAAATTTTTATACCTTTTACCTACATACATAATATTGCTTGTTTGTTTTAATAAAAAACAAAATAATAGAAAATAATGTCCTTCAGTTTTGTTTTTCATGCTAATAATTCTTTATTAGCATTAAAAACAAAACATGATTAAATGAGTGGTAGAGCCACGCTGTAGACACTATTGTGAATGAGCCGGCTCGTCCGGGTCATTACCACTGTGTCACAGAAAACCGACGTAAAGTAGCAGCTTGCTGCTGCGTTTCGTACGGTGAGTGAGATATCCGGATGCCCAAATCCCCGTCCCCTTCCCAATCCCTTAATTATCCCTTTCCTTTAATAAGTCAGTCACACTATAGACTATATACACTGCGTCGGTGGTTGCAGGTGGTGCAGTTGTAATTCCTATGCGGAACGACTGATGTGCGGTTCGATTCCCGGGTCGGGAAAATCGGTAATCGGGTAAGTCGGGAAAAACTTTGACACTAGGTTTAGCCTGAGTGACTAGACGAGCAGATCACTCGCCTGGTGGTAAGCGTCTGCAATCCAAATGTAGTCATTATAATAAGAGCGTAGTTTCAGTATCACTATTTCATAAATTGAATAGAAACTGACAGGTAATGATTTGCAACAGTTTTGCATGCAAAGGCCTGAGGGCCTAATGTGTAGTGTAAGTAACAGCGAGAATATTTATTTTTTGTATCATAGGCCGGTGAACGAGCAAGTGGGTCACCTGGTGGTAAGTGATCTGCACCGCGCATGTACGCCCACAATACCAAAAGGATTATGGGAGTATTGCCGACCTTAAAGGAAAGGGATAACTAAGGGATTGGGAAGGGGATGGGGATTTGGGCCTCCGGGTATCTCACTCACCGTACGAAACACAGCAGCAAGCTGCTACTAAACTGTCTACAGAGTGGCTCTACCAAATGATATCCTTGCGTACCTAGTGATAAATGTACACATGTGATAAATGTAATGCAATCCAAGAATAGTATCGACCAACAAAAGATGAAGCATTTGACGGCAAAAATAGACAAATCAAACGGACTCTCACACGCAAGACACCTGCCATCTATAATAATAATAATATTAAACCTTTATTATACACATCCCACTGCTCGGCACGGGCCTACTCCACTGAATGAACTGAATAAGGCCATAGTCTACCCTGCTGGCCTAATGTGGGCTAGCAAACTTCACATACCTTCGAAATTCTTATAGAGAATTTCTCAGGTATGCAGGATTCCTCACGATATTTCCGTCACCGTTAAAGCAAGTGATAATTAACAATTAATAAACCCGAGCTTAGAAAAATCAAAGGTGTATGCTCTAGGGGCTGGCTTCGAACCTTCGACTTTCATCTCGACAGTCTATACCACTCTCCGCTGAGCTACTGCACCTACCACCTATATTTTATTTCTGTTCTGTTCGCTGTAAGTGAAGCCACACATAGCTCGCTGTAATAGATTACACTTACATAATCTAGTAACTATTCCGCATTGAAGAGAATACCAAGTTTCTATATTTATTGACACATTGCTAAGTAGATTTATACTGGCCGAGATTTTACGAGGCTCTCCATCCTTATTCCATGACGGCACTGTACTGAGGCGGGCACCGAAAATCAGCGCTGTTGACGTTTTTTCTAGGCAACGTTGCAGCAGTAAGTTGAGTGTCAGCCAATTTCCACACAGTAAATTAAGAAATATTATTGTCAATTCTTGTATTTGTGTCCTTTGTTGTAAGTGTGGAAATAAATGCATTTTCTTTCCTTACTTTATTACTTGCGTAGAAATAGTATTACAGGATAACAGCAATAGATCCGCGAGGAGTGTTATGGATTGTTAAGACGAAAGTCTCATATTCAATTCCAATCTCAAGAGCATGCTCCTCTGACTTCGTCACCCCGAGACAAAAGATGTTAAGTGTCATGGTGCCAGACAATTTCACAAGTTTCAATGTCCTACAAACCGAAACACAACCGTGTTTACACACTGCTGTTGTAGAAATAGACAAAGCGGTGGTTCCAACCCAGACGGCCTCTCGCATACTAGAGTCAAACCACTCAGTAATACATACATACATACGCACTCACCTGTAATCCCCGAAGGGGTAGGCAGAGGTGTAACCAGTACACCCACATTTCGCCGAGCGTATTTCCGTCCCTTATGTGATAGGGGGCGAGCCTATCGCCATACCGGGCACAAATTCCAGACTCCGGGCTGATACTGAGCATTTCGTAATAGAAAAACCCAATACCACTTTACCCGACCCGGGAATCGAACCCGAGACCTCAGCATTGACCTCAGTCATTACCACTCAGTAATATTTTTCACAAGAAATTACTGTTTATACCATAACGTTGTGTCTTTTGAAATATTACACAAATAAACTAGAATCAAACTTCTTATCGTGATATTGTACATAAATCACTCATGACAAATGGCAAGCCTATCTCACGGAGGGCAAAACACAACCTAGATATTGTTTGCTAATGATATCGTACATTTTGCAATACTTATCAGGGTTTTACTTTACGTAAAGTAAATTATTTGACTGTTAAAAGTTACAATTCTTTTAATGATGAGTCATCTAACTTATTTTAAGTAATCAACGTAAAAAAGGGAAGGCAATTCGACGCGTATATTTACATACATACGCACTCACGCCTGTAATCCCCGAAGGGGTAGGCAGAGGTGTAACCAATATACCCACATTTCGCCGAGCGTATTTCCGTCCCTTATGTGATAGGGGGCGAGCCTAGCGTCATACCGGGCACAAATTCCAGACTCCGGGCTGATACTGAGCATTTCGTAATAGAAAAATCCAATACCATTTTACCCGACCCGGGGAACGAACCCGAGACCTCAGCGTTAGCATAATCTTATGCTTCATTAAACTGCGCCACCGAGGCACACGTATCTTTGTTTTGTTTTCATTATTGACAACAACCCACTATTTTTCCGCCAGCCGCGAATAAAAGGTAGTCAAGTATAAATAAGGTACCCTTTGACCAGCGTTAGTAAATGAATCTCAGGTGTTAAATGAGTCAGGTGTAAAAAAAGAAAATGTAATGTTTTTAAAGAACTCAAATTAAACTAATTTAGACAGTAGCCCTGCAACTTTTTACGCATGCGCAAAAAAAAGGAATTGTAACGGAAGTCGGCCGAAACCTATGTTGTGTGGCCTAAATTTCTTTACACTGCTGAACAAATATTTAGTATCATCAAATTTTATTAACAATCAATTTTATTTTTATCGGTCTTCGAAGATTTATTTCTAATTATATTATAACGTCTACTTTTGACCATATGAAAATGATTTTGACTATTTTAAAACTAGTTTTTCGTTGAAATATTTTACAATAATTTAATTTTTCAGAAGTATTGTCAATGTAAGTTTTTGATATCGATGGCATCTTCTGGGATTATGATAAATACTTTCTTTACTAACAAGGAAATCGGATACAGATTAGAATAACATAAGAAAGTGATAAAAATAAAAAAACACATTCATAATCATTAAATTAGTTTCTAATCGTTGTTCTGCTATTGATTTTCTCATCATTGAATTCAAATCCACGCACTGTCAACGATAACTTTGTTCTGGTTCACTTACGTTACTTCCTATCATATATAACAGATTGATACAGCATTCTTTTACAAATAAAGGAAATAGATCAGCTATTAAGTTACAAATGTCTTTTTCACGCTTATAATATTGAACTTAAAGTAAAAGAACATGACAATTAATAGATGTAGCTAAAATGTGACTTAGTAAAATGACTAAGTATAATGAATCGGCTCATTACGCGACTTGTGTTAAAACTAACTATTAAAGCAGTGTTCGGTAAATACCGCTTTGTCTATTTCTACCGCCAAGGAACTGTGTGTAAGCACTATTGTGTTCCGATTTGAAGGATATTGAAGCCAGAATTACTGGGCATTATCCGACTTAACATCTGATGTCTGCGGGTGACGAGTGCGGTCCAGTGCCATGCATTGCATTGTATTTCAAAGTTCTGTGTGGCGTTGCTTCTATTTCTGGGCAGGATACGCTTACCATCAGGCGAGCGACATGCTCGTCTTATCATTCGCTAATAATAAAAAAACAAGCTAGTGGGTCACCTGATACGTGATCTCCACTGCCCACAGACACTCAGAATACTAAAAGAATAATGGGAATGTTGCTTACCACCTTAAAGGAAAAGAATAGGGTTTGCGTAGAAACAGAGGAGATTTGGGCCTCCGAAAAACTCACTCGCCGTGTGAAGAGCAAGCTACCATTTCACATCGCCTGAGACAGTACTACCTAGGTCGAATCGTACATACAATAGTGACAAGTCCATTTTACAAAATTGTAGAAATAGACTGTCTCGATGGCGCAGTTGTAATGCATACGCGTTACAATTGAGGGTAACGCTGAGGTCTCGGGTTCGATCCCCGGGTCGGGTAAAGTGGTATTGGTTTTCTCTATTACGATATGCTCAGTATCAGCCCGGAGTCTGGAATTTGTGCCCGGTATGACGATAGGCTCGCCCCCTATCACATCGTGGGACGGAGATAAGCTCGGCGAAATGTGGGTGTACTGGTTACACCTCTGCCTACCTCTTCGGGGATTACAGACGTGAGTGCATATGTATGTAAAATCCACTGACCGTATTTGAAACACGCGTGGGCATGACCAATCAATTGGCCACCAAGTGTACGCCAATTTGGCACGCAATGGCAGTGGACGTCACTCATCAGACGCACACGCAACGTTCATTACGTAGCAACATCTAGCCTGGTGCTAATTCATTACAAGTATATGCATAATAGTGACCGGTTTGATTGGCCGCGTGTGTATAATTATTTTACTACAGCATTATTCAATGTAAGACGTAAGGTGTATGGGAATTGCAGTATGTCGGTGTTAATTAAATTTATGAATTTTAACTATTATATAATAGTATTAACTCGCTGACCCTCGCGGCTTCACTCACGTATATAGTACTGCTCCGCTCCTGTTGTTCGTAGTGTGATTTTATATAGCTATCAAAATTCGCACCAATTTGACAAATACTTCTCCTTATATATTTATACCGTGATAATTTTGTATTCCGCCATCTTAAGTATAAGGATGAATAAATAAATACACCCAACAGTCGCACACATTGTTCTGACCCCACACACTGTTAACCTGTATCGTGGGTATCAAAAACTACAAGGGACTTGCGGTACCACAATACCCAGACCCGAAACAATTATTTGTGGATAACACAAACTTTTTCCAGGTGCGGGAATCGAACCCACGGCCTCACGCTTCGCAGCCAGCTACTCGTCCATTGAGCCACAGAGGCGCATAACATTTTCTTGAAGATTAAAAATCTCGGCGCTAAAGAAGTAAATATAGAATTTTGCGTAATAGAATTTACAACGTGGTAGGTCCCTCGTATGTGAGAGACAGTCTCGGTTGGTACCACCGCTTTGTCTATTTCCGCCGCCTAACAGATGTGTAAGCAGTAAGCACTATTGTTTCGGTTTGGCGGCATTAAATATAGTGAGACTTAACAACTCGGGGTGACTAACGCAGTCCAGTACCATGCACTCCGATATGGACGGCAGCTCAACAACATCGTGCTGCGGGAGACGCCGAATGACGTCATTACTGTGAGGGGCTTCGGAGTCCTTCGAGGAGATGAGCCGCAAAGCGGCATAGCGTAGAGGCGGTTGCGACAGCAATCCAGAGTACACTCAGAATTCCCCGGGAAACTCAATTGCGTCGAAGAAGACCACCGCCGGGTTTTTAATCAGCATACCAGCGTAGGGATTTTGAGTCCCGATCCAGAGGTCGTTCGGGAGACAACTGGGTCGGAAGGCTGATGTTTCTTCTTTTTTAAATTGATATCCTAGCTCGGCAAAGTGACTACGCTACACCTGATGGTAAGTGCAGCGCAATCCAAGAATACTGTCAACCAACGACAGACGATGTTCCTATCGTAAGTCGGCAAAATTATGCCGGCCTGCCAATTGCTTCTTCACACTCCGTTTAAAGGACCCCATATTAGGAAAGGTGACGATGGGATAAGGTGAAACAACTCTTCGGCAAGTCCGGCATTACCATCTCTCCACCCCCGAGGTTGATAGGTATCCATAATAGGGATTTAGAAAAATTCTGTGTGTTGTTATGTCTATTTATGAGCAGGCACTTGTCATCAGGCGAGTGATCTGCTCGTTTTGTCATTCAGACTAAAAAAAACAAGTCTCGTAAACCTGACAGATAAAAAAACCTAACTAATATGTGTAATTGTTCAAAATATTACTTTTAGATAATAATTGACAATTGTGCAACAGTTAACGTCAATATGTAACGGCTTTTTGTACGATATTAATCTGAATATCGACCTTGGTTATCACAAAGTATGAAATGTTATGAAACGGTTACTTAATATCGAACAGTCGCGATACAAAAAAAGAAATCTGTCCTTTTTATTAACCCGATATCAATGTTAAAGGAAATCTCATATGACTAACTGGAGTGAGGTTTATAGCGACTTCGGTCAAGGTTTGAATCGACTTTACAAATTAGAAATAAAAATCAGAACACAAGTTTAAAAATAAATAAGTAATTTATATTATCGAAATCTGTTTATACATAAAGTAAAAATATTAAACATATTTTTGTTTACTTATCTGCGAGTCGTCCCACATTATTATTTATATATCATAGATACATACGCATTCACACCTGTAATCCCCGAAGGCGTAGGCAGAGGTGTAACTCACAATTCGCCAAGCGTATCTCCGTCCCATGTGATGGGGGCGAGCCTATCGCCACATCGAGTGCAGTTCTAGACTCCGGGCTGATACTAAGCATACCGTGATAGAAAAATCCAATAGCACTTTTACCCGACCCGGGGATCAAATCCGAGACCTCAGCACAGCGGTCGTACCGTGTATGCATTACAATTACGCCACTGAGACAGTCACATAATACTAAAAACCGGCAAATCTTTTGTACGAGGAGGCGGTCTCAGGCAGGAAGAAAAGAAAGATCTGGGAGTTTGATAATGCTAATCGCCACTAGCGGATCCAATGGGGGTTAAGGGGCTCAAGCACCCCTCCCCCCAAAACTATTAGGTCCACTGACAAATCTCAAATTAATCTTGACATTATGATATTATGACAGCCTCTGTGGCGCAGTGGGCGAATAGCCTACTGTGAAATGTGAGGCCGCGGGTTCGATCCCCACCCTGAGATAAATATTTGTCGAATCCACAAATATTGCCTGATACCCACGACATAAGACTTGTATCTTACTGTGCGGTCAGGACTATGTGTGTGACAATTGGGTGATATTATTCTACTTTCTTAGTACTACCTACAATATAATTTTCATCGCTTATCCTTACTTATTCCATTTTAAGTAGGTATAAAACATTCTCATTTTTTTTAATTCTAATTTAAGAATCCAAACTAAATTCCATCAATTTGCATGTTGTTTTCAGCTATACATATTGAGATAAGCTCGAACATTTAGTTATTTCATTTTAAGTCAGTTGACAAATGAAAATATTTGCCAATTTTTAAGTACGTCTTGTGCGGAAATAAAATAATTTTAGTTTAACAAAACGTAGAAACCAACTTCAAAATAAACACATTGAAAAGTCAATAATAACTAATTTTATTTATTCTATTCTCTTTAGAGTCGGTGTCTGTGAAGGTCAAATAAAATTGCACCGCACGCCACACATTTTTTTACTCCGTACTCCGTCATCAGATCTTAACCAAATTGAAATGGGGCCACGCGGAAAGCACCAGCTTTCAAATAAAAAAAGAATCATCAAAATCGGTTCACCCAGTCGAAAGTTCTGAGGTAACAAACATAAAAAAACAGTCGAATTGAGAACCTCCTTTTGAAGTCGATTAAAAACAAGCAGTTTCTAAGATTTTTATATAGAATTAAAAAAGAACGTAAGTATCTGACCGTAGATGTAATAATAAAAAACTGCTATGATAAAATCTAACACACTCCGCCATACACTGCCATACACGAACAAAACCGTAAATTCACAAGGAAGTGAATTAATCCTTCCTTACTTCAAATGTTTTAAAGTAGGTTTCGTTGTCTGTACAAAACGGTGTGGGAATACTAAAACACTTGATCTAATGTTTTGTGAAAGTGGCTTATTGATGCCATAGCCACGCCACAGTAAAGCGAATAAGGTTCCATTCCGACATTGGAGCATATTTTAAGAAGAAACTTTTTTTTTTTTAAACTTTTTTTTTTTTTACTTTTTTTTTTTTTTACTTTTATTTTTTTTAAAAGTACAGGGCACATCTGTGCCCACTGTTCGTTGAACTTATTCCTGTCCCATGGTGTGATAAAAGGAGAAGCATACCGCCGTGTCAGGTATAATTTAAGGCCCAGGGCATTTTATTTTAAAGCAAAATGAATGAAAAATCATAGGGCATAATATAATTTCAAATGATGTAAATATGTATATTCAAATTAAAGTTGTATTTCGTAATATGGAAGATATAACAAACATTTCAAAATGTTGTGTATCTTAATGAACACGTTACAATACTATTTGCATTAGGGATGTAAAAAGCGATAATTAACAATAAAACTACATATATCTTATAAAAGTTTGAGATGCATGCTCTTCAGGATGGTTTCGAACCTGCGACTTTTGGCTCGACAGTCCGTACTACTTACTCCACGCTAAGCTATCACTGCTTTTATAATAATTAATTTCAATTCAACCTTCTAAAAATGGATCCCTGTTTACCAAACTGTAATGTAATTTATTTATTTTTATTTATATACAAGTCAAAAGCTGTTAAAAAAACCAATGATTATTATTATTACCACAAAAATATACATAACTATCATAATCTCTCGATTTGAACTTGAAATTTGATACACCTCAACTCATTTGTTTACATTTCGCGGAAAGAATTTTAATTTACTATTGTTTTGATTTAAGAAAAAGTAGGCCTTTGTTACTACAAACGAGGAATTTCACGCTCAGAATAATAAGTATTTTGCCAAGAAAAGTAAACTCATAAATCTTATTCTACTTAGAATTCTAAGTATCTTCGGATAAGCGTCTGAAACTAGACCAAATTGTCTCTTACGTAAAACTACAAGAACCTCAAGATCTGAGTTTTATTACGTTTTAATACAGATCATCGTAAATGCTAATACAATTTGCTCCAATAATGTCGGACCATCGCAATTCCCGCCCCATCTTCGGATGATGGAAAAAATAATCTACGCACACATGTAAACTCAAATAACAACAAGCGAAAGCGTTTGCAACATTTATATATGAAACTACTTACACGAGGTATAAAATCAGAGAGCAGTTGGCTTACAACACACTCCGGCATTACATTCGCTGAACAGCAAGCTAAGCGAAAATGAAGCTATTGGTTAGTAGAAAAATAAAAAAAATAACGTTAATAAAAAAGTGTATGAAAAGTGTGTGATGTGCATGATTTGTGACAAGTGACATATACTTTTACATCGTAGCAAATATAATATGATACAGCTAAACTCAAAGTTTTTAGATCGACGTTGCGTAATTGAAAATTTCCTGATTTGCATAACAATTTGACCGGCAGTGCACAAACTGTTCGAAACCCACATAGAACGGCACTTCCCTGTTGTCATTACATTGCGTTTATTAAAATTTGTTCATGGATATTTCTAAAAGTTATAATATCATCAGTTTCTATATTTATATTTGCCTGTGAAACGATGACTATTGTTTCGATTCAAATCATATATAATAATAGTGTTTTTAATATAAATTAAGTTAATGATCAATACTTATATTTCTTGTGTCTTATTACAGAGGATGTCCTTATTCCTGGCCGTGGGCATAAGCCTGGCCGCGGCAGAGGAAAAGGCCGAGGATACTAAGGCTTTAGAGTCAAAGAAGCAAGATAAAAGAGGTCTTTCAGAGTACTACGGCGATTACGACCACGGTGACCATGGAGGCCATGCTGAATTCAACAATCGACACTCCCACGGTCATGAAGAACATGTGAAAACCATCACTGTTGTCAAGAAAGTAGCCGTGCCTTACCCCGTGGAGAAACACATTCCTGTGCCTGTGGAGAAACATATCCCAGTACCGGTGAAGGTCCCAGTGCCGCAACCTTACCCCGTTGTCAAGACCGTGCACTTCACTGTTAAGGAGTACATCAAGGTCCCCGAGTACATCCCTAAGCCCTATCCAGTTACTAAAGAGGTGCCAGTTCCCGTAAAAGTACATGTGGACAACCCTGTCCCGGTGAGAGTTTTCGAGCATGTGCCATATCCAGTCGAAAAACACATCCCTGTACCAGTGAAGGTACCAATACCCCATCCGTACCCAGTTGAGAAACATGTTCCGATACCAGTAAAGGTCCCTGTTAAGGTGCACGTGCCGTATCCTGTTGAGAAGATTATCCACTACCCAGTCAATGTACCCGTCGACCACCCAGTTCCGGTACACGTCGACAAGCCAGTGCCAGTCCACGTCGAGAAACCAGTGCCGTACCCGGTTGAAAAAGAAGTGCCCTACCCAGTCAAGGTGCATGTTGACAACCCAGTGCCAGTCCACGTCGAGAAACCAGTGCCGTACACAGTCAAGGTGCCTGTGCCAGCCCCGTACCCAGTTGAAAAGGTGATCCCGTATCCAGTAGAGAAAAAGGTCCCATACCCAGTAAAGGTGCCAGTTGACAGGCCCTACCCCGTGCATATTGAGAAACATGTGCCACATTACGTTGAAAAGCACGTTCCATACACGGTGAAAGTATCGGTACCAGTAATCCAGCACGAGCATCATCATGAAGGCCGTCACCATGAGGTTCATGAAAACGTCGACGAAGGCCATGGTGGCTACGAGGGCGGCGCAGAGGAACACCACCACTAAAAGAACTGATCTCTTCGTTTCCTTTAGCTTTAAAATGTTAACTTGTGTTTAGTATTGTTTTTTGTACACTGACTGCCGTTGAGAGAATGTGAATATGTAAATATTAAGTATTAAAATATTGTGATAATTTATTTTGAAGTTTCAATACTTTCACATGTTGAGAAAACAACTCCATGTAAATTGCTCGGCATTACGAAGTTTATTTTTTGTTTCCACATGTCCAACACGCGAACAAATATTATATTGCAATGATTTCCAATATTTTTAGCCTGTGTAGTATTGACATATCGAGGTTTGGTTGAAATTTTAATAGCGTCCCCAGAAATACCTTTTTATTTGTGTTGCGAATATCAAAATTAAACATACATCTTGAAAGTATTTTCAAAACAAATTATCTTTAATTAATTTAAATTAAAAATTAATAAATAAAAATTAACTAATTAATAAAATAGTCTACACTATCTACCGCTAAGCAGCAGTGTGTAAACATTGTTGTGTTCCGGTTAGAAGGGCATTGGAGCCAGGGAAATAACTGGGCATTATGAGAATTAAAAACTTATGTCTCAAGGTGACGATGCAGATGCAGGATGCAGTACTTTATAATTCGAAATAATGGTTGGTGTTGATTCTATTTATGGGAGGCGTGACGCTTACCATCAGGCGAGCGACCATTAAATATAAAAATATAGAAATGTAACCATTATTATTCATGTTGACAGCCTCCGTGGCGAGTAGCCGGCTGTGAAGCGAGAGGCTGTGGGTTCACACCACCGACACAAATGTGTGTGTGATCCACAAATATTTGTTTCGGGTCTGGGTGTTGTAGGACCGCAAGTCCCTCGTAGACCGTAGTTCCTGATATCCATAATACAGGTAAACCTTATGTGGGGTCAGGACTATGTGTGTGACTGTTGGGTGTATATATGTTCATCGATACACTTACAACCGCTCACAATATTTAAATATATACTTTGATAATTTCTGAAATTCACATGGCAATTTTACAGTGTAGTGGTAACTTTACCGTATCCCAAACTACATCGATGATGTTACCGTAACTTTCGCTCATGAATAAAGAATAGGGTCGAAGGTCAAAATACGAATAAATACAAAATCAAAATTTGATTACACTTGATTGGAAACAAGTTCTTATACAGATTTTTAATTACAACAAAATTGGTTTGCCATTTGGTTGTTGTGAAATTTTCTAGAAAAATACTCGATGAAAGGATTTATCAAAACTTTCTGTTTATAGTAACGGTACATGAGCTTGGGAAATATATACAGCTTGCAACTTGATGGATCAAGAAATTATTATAAAGATTGTTTACAAAGTTTAACACATACTTCGGTAGTAAGTAGGTAATTATTTTATTAAATTGATATTTTTCAGCCTGTCTGAGATCATATTGACACCGTACTGAACTTAAAGAGGAACAGAATACATTTTTTTAGGAAAATCATAATCTTATCTCGGTTCAGTTGAAATTCAGTCGCAGTGTCCGTTAAATACGAGAATTGGCCTTCAGTTGATCAACTAAAATAAAAGCGTGTGAACCCGCTGAAACATAGGCTTCACTTTAACCAAATAAACACCAATTCAACTCGTGCGCAATAATTAAAAATAAATCGAATTTCCAAATAGATAAATTTAAAAGTTAAAATTACATTCCAATTAAGAAATAACGCATTATATGTTACAAAATCTGATGCATTCAAATTGACATTTGCACAATTTATTCAACTTATAGAACAGTCAACTAAATTCTTTATCTAGGGGTCGTGACTTATGATAAACATTTCAATATTATTTAAAATTTGTTTTCATTAAATTTAATTTGTGTGTTAAACCAAGGTCCTTTATAAAGGAATTTCAAATCTCTAAGTTTCGAGGCAAATATTTATTTCTAATTCCATTTGCTCACCATGGTACGGCGAACTGGCTACTACCTAATGTTAAGAACAGTGCAGTCCATAAAAAAGTCCACCGTCAAAAGACATTGCTCGTTTCGACCAGGGATTGCAATCCGGCACCAATTTCAATCCGGTTAGATCCGACCGAATTTCCATCAATCCAGTCGTAATTATCGTCGTCAATACTATTTTACCTTTTATTTCCAAAATCAACTGTATAAAAGATGATCAAGTAAGTAAATAAAAAAAAAACAACAAAAATTACTACTATTTCTTATGAAATCCGACGGCTTCCCGAAGGTCGGCAGAACGATACCGGCCTGAACTTATTAAATATACATTGGCTGATCCGGGAACGCGACTCGCCTGAACGAGCGACTATGGCGGGCTTTTCACCACGGAATACAAAATGAATCAGGGACCACTAGCGAAAAAAATCTTTTTTGCTAAGTACTTGCTTTTAGGACTTTTCGTTAGACTGTCTGGTGCAAAACTACTTGATATTTCCATTTCGATCACAGTGGTCATTATTTGGAACATTTATTATTATTATTTATCTATATTTCTTTGAGAGTGGTAGAGTCATGCTGTAGACAGTTTTGTCTACAGCATGAATGGGCCGGCTCGTCCGGGTCGTTACCACTGTCTCACAGAAAACTGACCTAAAGTAACAGTTTGCTGCTGCGTTTCGTACGGTGAGTGATATATCCGGAGCCCCAAATCCCCTCCCCTTCCCAATCCCTTTCTTATAAGGTCGGCAACGCGCCAATAATTCTTCTCGTATTATGGGCGTACATAGGCGGTGGAGATCACTTATCATTAGGTGACCCACGGGCTCGTATGCCGGCCTATGCAATAAAAAAAATGTGCTACTAACTGTTTGTATTTATAATATATTTGTTGCACCACCGTAATCATATGTCTATAGTGACTTGGCCATACTTTTCTAAAGCGTTCATGACTAGGTATAACAGCCTAGCATAATAACTGCAACCCAAATCTTTTCTATGAAGTTAGGCAACATCTGAACTTTATAAAAATATCAGAACGCAATTTGGTATCTGAAAGATGTTCTTTTTTTATGGCATAGGCTGGCAAACGAGCAAGTGGGTCCCCTGATGGTAAGTGATCGCCATCTCCCATGTACACCCACAGTACCACAATATTCTTGGGTGCGTTGCTGACCTTAAAGTAAAGGGATAACTAAGGGATTGCGAAGTAGGGGCGGTTTGGGCCTCCGGATATCTCACTCACCGTACGAAACGCAGCAGCAAACTGCTACTTTACGCCGGTTTTCTATGAGACAGTGGTAATGACCCGGACGAGCCGGCCCATACATGCTGTAGACACTTGTCTACAGCGTGGCTATACTAGCTTATTACTCCGGAGCATCTTTTTCCAATTATCCATCGACCCAGATTCGAGCTCATACATGCTCAGATCTTCAATTTCCTCAAATAATCACTGCGTCATTAACACAGCCATATTGGTTGTGCAATGGTTATATAAGCCGGTGACTTTTATTTTATGTGTTAATGTAAGAAAATGCCATGTAATGATTTGATGAATGAATCTGTCTGCCTACTTATTATGATCCATTCCAGTTCCATAAACGATTCAATTTTCATAGACTCAGTGCTTCATTGATCATACCACAATTAATTTAAATTCCAAATCAATAATCTCCAGTATCAATTAACTTAGTATAATCTAAGAGGAGAACCTTTAAATTAGAAACACATTTATATTACTTTACATTTATCTGTAATAGCGGATTCACACGGTCCGATTTTAGCTTATCGACTGACTGGAATCAACAAAAGCTTTATTTTGTTGTTCAGTTCTATTGAAAGTCTGTTAAGACTGTTCATTTAGCAGTGGATCAAATAAAATAAAATCGTTTTAACCTACTAGAATACTCGTCACGTCAACTCGGTCCATATCATAGAGTCTTGCATTATTAGTCACTTAACTAGGATTTTTATAATACGGTATGTTTCCTGAACCATTAAACTTAAGCAGAAATTACTAGGCATCAGCATTCTTTAATGTTATACAAGAAGCGATTTAACACTAAATGATCTCAAACTTGTGCTATAAAAATATCTCTTGCCCTCTAGGGTAAAGTCTATGCTTAGAATCATCCAATCAATGCGACTTGAATCCGATATTGTGGTTGTGTCATGCTATTTACAATATTTGTTATGTAAGAGAACCAACTATAAACCAGTAGACTTACCAATAGGAGTAATTATACTTATAAGTTAATGCTATGTGATTTTAATCTTGGACCGATTAAATAATAACGAAATCTGATGGTTATTTTAATCTTTTATGGAGATTTATATGAAATTACATTTTGCACCAACACTAAAATGCCGACGTACAAAATAGCAGTCATATACAATATATACACTATAGCTCCAATACATCCATGATAGTTTTGGTGCCCGTAAGGTGGCAGACAAACTTCAGTAATGTCTTTTGAGGTGGTTTGGTCATGTTTTGAGGAAACCACAAGAATCTCTTAGGCGCTATGCTTAAGCCAGATCGTACCAAGGGCACGATCCTGCAGATGATCAAAAAGTATATGCTTAACGTATCAAAGCGAGACATGAAAGCCAATTATCTCATTATGGAGGATACTCAAAATCGGGCGAATTAAAAGCGTTTAAGTAGGACCCAGGGTTTGTAGACTGTAGGTGGACCATGTGATGGTGTAGGTGGCAATAGTTGTATTGTTAACAATAGTTAGCATCTTACAAGAGTTACGCTTTCATCACACACCATATATGTAAAAATGCGTTGTACTTCGAAAAAAATTCAAACAACGTATATAAAACTTAATTAAACTTAAATATTCACTTACCTTATGTACGGGATGTTGGCAGGCACATGGTACTTGGAGCCAGGGTCGAAGTCCAACTCGGAACGAAGAACTGGAGGTTTCACGCCTTGATACTGCTCTCTGAAGACAAAGTAATCCCATAAGTATCTTAATAATATTATGATTATGAGATCTTTTTTTTATGGCATAGGGCCGGCAAACGAGCAAGTGGGTCACCTGATGGTTAGTTATCGCCACCGCCCATGTACGCCCACAATACCAAAAGAATCATGGGTGCGTTGCCGACCTTAAAAGAAAGGGATAATTAAGGGATTGGGAAGGGGAGGGGGTTTGGGCCTTCGGATATCTCACTCACCGTATGAAACGCAACAGCAAGCTGCTACTTTACGCCGGTTTTCTATGAGACAGTGGTAATGACCCGGACGAGCCAGCCCAGTAAACAAGTGTCTACAGCGTGGCTCTACCACTCATAACATCTCATAAGATTTTGTTTAGACCTTCTTCTAATGCCACAATTTCTACTTCTTTTATTTCAAGATGTTCGTGTTCTTTATAAACCAATACTTTAATTTCTAGTACTTTTGTTTCAAGTGTCATAAACTTCATAATAAAATTATAATAATGTGTTGATGCAATATACCTATGGTAACTTTCATTCAACCTTATTTAGGTAGTTAGTTTAGTTTAGTTTATAGGGTCTAGAAATATTAACTTTAGATCTGGGTGTTGTTGGACCAAAATCTTTCGAAACTCGATACATAAACAAGGCTCGGAATATCAAGCTGATTAGACATTTTAAGCAATGTCTGAGACAGTATACAATACCATAATTTCAAAACATACAAATTGGTGCGCATTTCAAGCGTAAGTGTGGTACCTATGTCCAAACAGATAGACAATTTGGGCCAGTTGGCTAATTCGCATGGTGTTACATCATTAAATAAACGCACTTCTCTGATTTACTACTCGCAATAAGGTTGTGATTATATTATTCACAATAACAGACAAGACTGCATAATTGTCTAATTGTGTAATTAAGTCTAGTTTTGCTAAAAGATTCCAGTGCTATTCTCATATATCACTCTACAACAACGTTGCCAGTTTCTGCAATATAAAGAACTGTTCGACTAAACAAACCAAAAATAAAATTAGTAGCTGGTTGGAAAGTCTAAATTATGAAGAAACTGAATCCTTAGTGGCAAAATAATGTAACTTCATTGATATCTTTTACGTATGTTTAGTTTTCTTTCTTTTTGTAGTTTTATTGTTTAATTATTATTCATTGGATTTGTATGTTTAAATAGATATAATTTGTGTAATTTTTAATTAGATTATTTCTGTTTCTAAGGCTCACCATAAAATATTGTATTTCATTCTTATTTGGCAGCCCAAGATACAGGCTGTGCCTAGTTTGGGTGTCTCTGTTAAATTCCTATTAGTCCGTTATGTTTCTTAGTAAAAAAAAAAAAAAATGCTTTAGTATCAATCAAACATCGTCTATAACTTTCTTTCTGTCTGGCGTTATCTCGGCTTGATGCCAGGGTTAGCCTACTCATATCATAGATTTGACGGTATTCTGTAAGGGCCGACCCGCCATCTGAGCTCCATAAACCGCAACGGGAACCAAGTTTCGCCACAGCCTCGTCCGTTTATCATCGGAGTTTGCCACGTGCAGGTGAGGTTGGCTTTGGCCCTAAGACGTTAGTGGCCCACTTATACTCCAATCATCGTCTAAGCCACCTAGTCTTTACTTTAGTGTATTCAGTCTATTAACCATGCAAATAACTACAAGAAAAAACGCACTCACTCACGCCCGTAATCCCCGAAGGGGTAGGCAGAGGTGTAACCAGTACACCCACATTTCGCCGAGCGTATCTCCGTCCCACGATGTGATAGGGGGCGAGCCTATCGCCATACCGGGCACAAATTCCAGACTCCGGGCTGATACTGAGCACTTCGTAATAGAAAAACCCAATACCACTTTACCCGACCCGGGGATCGAACCCGAGACCTCAGCGTTCAATCGTAACGCGTACACATTACAACTGCGCCACCGAGGCAGTCAACAGGTACAAGAAAAAAATAAAACTTAAAAACCCTCCTTAAGAAATGCGACAAACTTCTTTCGTATCCTAAATGCTAGTTCAGAATCTACAGTTCAATTTAAATGCTTTAAATCAAGACAGAAATCCGCTGCCCGCTATCTTCTTAATAATATGGCATTACAACTTTTGTTTTCATCCGAGTATTGAACTCGTTGTAAGCAAGTCAAGGTCACCACACCATCACTTTTCAATGGTAAACCAGTTCATAACTTTCCCATTATATATGTTACGTTACTGAAGGTTTCGTGGTATAAGAATGGAGACGCATTAAATTTTCGAGGTAGATGATGACGTAAGTTCTTCTAATCTGACTCTAGAAAGCAATGAGTCAGCATAAAATTACTCCCTAAAAGATGGAGAAGATAACCCAGCACTCTTAGCAAAGTGATAGTAAGAACTTACCAAAAAAAATATCTAAAATTCAGATACCTTCTCTGAATACAAAACAATTATTCAACTGCATTACTTAATTAAAAGAAGCGACTTGAAATCAAACTAGTCTATGCGGATTTTATCGCGGTTTAATTTTATTTTAGTCCCGATGTTTCTAAAGCATTTCAGCCTCCCTGGTCACGGGAGAGACTGAGATGTAGGTCGTCTCGTATTATTAGTTTTATTTCAATGTGTAATATTCGCGTAAACATAAGAAATCACTATACAAGAAGCGAACTAATTACCTACATTAATTATTTCAAGTAACTTGAATTTACGTTCATTGGCTCATTGCTTTTATTAGAGCATGTTACATAACATTTTAATTTCCACATAGTTATAGTAATTATTGATGATATAATTAATAAGTATGAGGTAAACGTCCACTCGCTTACATCCTGGCGCGTAACCGCATCGTATATTAGACCGTGCGCATTAGGTCATAATAATTATTACTAGTCAACCGTGATGACTTGGGATCAAATTCCTAGTAGGGAAAACACAAATTGCGTTTGATTTTCTAAAACTTCGGACATGAGTTGCTTGGGATTTGAATTTAGGTCCAGTATGATGATAGGCGCGCCCCATATCATATCATGGGATGGAAATTAATTCGACAAACCTTTGTCCATTACTTCGGTAATACGGGCGTTGGTCATATGCTTGAATTATACGCACCTAATATAATTAGCCAAATGAGGGCATTATTATCTTTTAACGAATACGAGTGGTAGAGCCACGCTGTAGACACTTTTGTCTACAGCCTGAATGCGCCGGCTCATCCAGGTCGTTACCACTATCTCACAGAAAACTGACGTAAAGTAGCAGCTTGCTGCTGCGTTTCGTACGAAGAGTGAGATATCCGGAGGCCCAAATCCCCTCCTCTTCCCAATCCCTTAATTATCCCTTTCCTTTAAGGTCGGCAACGCGCCCAAGACTCTTTTGGTATTGTGGGCGTACATAGGCGGTGGTAATCACTTAACATCAAATGACCCATTTACTCGTTTTCGGCCTATGCGAAAAGAAAAGAATAAATCGTATCCTAGTAATGAGTTTCTTTTGTCTCAAGCAGTTGGCTTACCGTCAGTGAGATTATTTTTTGTTTAGCAATAATAAACAAACCTAAGTCGCCACCAATGACAATTGTACTGTTCCTTCCTCACATCTCCGGTGAATACGTCCCATCTCCATCGATCCATCACCAACGCGAAGGGCAGGAAGGCCAGCTTGTCCATCGCCTGGGTAAATAGATAGTTCATGTCGTGGGCTGTATCATCCACGGAGCGTTGCACCAGACCCAGGGTTTGGAGATGGCGAGGAGACGCTACAGAGAGGGCAATAGTCTCGCCTATTGCCTCGTGGAAACCTGTTGAAGATATGAAGAGTGATAAATGAAATATTTTTCGAAGGTTTTAATAGATTCCGCGACGTGGCACACACTGGACTTCAGGAATACTTAAATGGTAGAGCCACGCTGTAGAATCGGTTTTGTATACAGCATGAGGCTCGACTGGATTGTTACCACTGTCTCACAGAAAATCTGCTGTTTCATTTCGTACTGTGAGTCAGATATCCGGAGGCCCAAATACTCTCTCCATTTCCCATTGCTTTAAGGACATATTTAATCTATTCCTTTAAGGATAGCAAAATGTCCACGACCAGTCTGGCATTATGGGTTCATAGGTGCCGGAGATCATTTACCATCAGGTGACCCACTTGCTCGTTTGTTGACCTATGCTATGAAAATGGCGCTTAAGGTGGTTTGGTCACGTATTGAGAAAACTACAGGAGTACGTCACGTCGGTGACAAGTGCCTGTGCCACATCATAGGAAGGCTACGATCCCGTTGTCGGCCCAAAAAGCGGTGGCTGGGCTTATTAGTGGGAGGCATGAGAAATGAAATGAAATAGTTTTATTCATCATGTAGGCAATTAAAATAGCGCTTATGACAAGTCAGTACAAAATAAAGAAACATAAGTAAGTATAGAAATCATATCAGCTAATATATACATAACATACATAGCATCGTCAAAATACACTGGGCAACTATAAAGTTTACAATATTTTTATATTAGTCCAGAATTGTTAAGTATTATTATGTATGCCATACCATAATACAGAGCCCCGGGCCTTTGGAAGGCGTGCGTGGGGCCGAAGCCAACACGTAGAGGCACGTTAGACATTTTTAATTTAATAAGGTGATATGACACCGCCCGACGGCTATCCTTGTATACACTATAGAAGTGTATCCAAGGACAGCCCCCGCTTGGTGTAGGACTATTGTAGGGATGGGCAAAAATAAATTTCTACTATTTTATTGAGGTGAGGTGTTGTTGGATCGGATAACCGGGTCTATGGGAAGGACTATGGCACCTGCCTGACCTATGTTAAAAACATGGATAAAATAGGCAGATGATGACTCGCCAACTCAGGTAGATGGGCTCCCCAAAATAGTCACTAGAAAAAGCGACAAGGGAGCAACACCCAGATGAGTGGCTAAAGGGTGGAGAGGTGTCACTGGGCTTTAAACAACGATAATTTGCTCCCTTAGGGTCCCATCACGTTGCCCACTCACCACTTACGTTTCACATCCATCCTTCGAGCATGAAGCTCTCGCGACTCCACTCTGACCGGCCGATGAAGGCAAGCCAGAGGTGGGGGACCTGTTCCTCATCAGTGTTCACTCCAACCGGCCAGTGAAGGCGAGCCAGAGATGAAGAACAGGAGCCTCCCTCGGGAGCACTCGGGTACGCGTGGTCGCTACTCCCCATATTATTATTATTGTTATTTTTTTCTCTGTTTTAAAGGTCGATATGGACCATAGGCATTACCGAAACGGCACGTGTTTTAAAACTACCACCGGATCCATAACGACCCAACCTGAGAAGACCCGGCGAAACAAACTCAGTGGGCTTACTTTACCACTGGATTTTACGCGGCGCGACCCAGTCCTGAGAAGATCCAGCTAGTCAAACTCAGTGGGCTTGTTTTTGGTCCGGTTTATCATACCAAAATAAATTAGGGAAATAAAAGTCCTATTTTTATTTTAAGGGGATTGATACGGACCATGTGTAGCTCTAAATTGTTGTTTTAAAACTGCCACCGGATCCAAACGCGACCCTGTCTGAGAAGACCCGGCGAAACAAACTCAGTAGGCTTGTTTTTGGTCCAATTTCTATAATCTCAACAATAATGACTTGTCAATTTAAAATTGCCAATTTTTATTTTTACGTGATCGGTCGTCTTTTTTATTTGGTATTTAAATTTTATTAATACATTTATTTAATACATTGTTTTAGTGTAGGTATTTAATATTATTGTGCAATTTATTTATATCGTACTTACTTGAACATATATACTATTTACATGTATTAAATTAAAGAGAGAGATAATGGTCTCAGTAAGGAAGATGGTCAAAAATTTGAGGGTAACACAAGACATAAAGAAAGTAATTATGAATGAAACTACCAAGTGAAAGTTTTCCCCTTGGTAGTTCACAACTATCACAATCGTATAAACAATAGTGCGTAGGTATACAATGTGTAACAAATATATATATATATTTTTTTTTATTAGGTTTAATGACAAGACGAGCAGGTCGCTCGCCTGATGGTAAGCGCCACGCCTGCCCATAAACAGAAGCAACGCTACACAGAACTTTAAATAAAGCACTGCATGACACTGGACTGCGCTCGTCACCCCGAGACATAAGGTGTTAAGTCTCATAATGCCCAGTAATTACACTGGCTTCAATGTCCTTCACACCGGAACACAACAGTGCTTACACATTGTTGCTTGGCGGCAGAAATAGACAAAGCGGTGGTACCAACCCAGCCGGTCTCTCGCAAACGAGGGACCTACCACCTTGTAAATTTGTAGTTATCAATGCTTTTCCCTGACTGAAGTAAGGGCTGAGCTGCAAAATTCTCATTACTAAATCAGAAGTGCTAAACATTATTTTATAAAAGATCCAAAAGAAATCTTAAATCCAGCATAAGAAAAATAATATAAATAAAATAGCATTAAAATTAAAGAAGAAATCTTGATTCTAGCCAACAAGAATGTTACCCAGAACACACCAATTTAAAAGTCGTAAATACAACTCATGTCCTAACAACAATACGTGTCTATTACCATCAAACTAAAAATTCAAAAGGCTTATGTTCGGAACTAGGGCATGACACCTCATGTATTATAAAACAGGCTACGCTTGCGAACATTGTGACCAATTTGCTTTGTTATTATATCTAAACCATCACCCAAGAAAAGATCACGAAATATTAGGTACTAATCTTTCAGAGTGGAAGTTTAAATGCTGCTAAAATTTTCGGAAGCTTCTTTAATAGATAGAGAGATAAGTCTCATCTTGAATATAACTATCAAAATAATAGTAAAAAGAAAAACATTGTACGAGTAATTCTGTGGTATATTGATACCGGAATCTGGCCGGCCAGGCTGCAGGCACAAAGTTATGAACGTCGCTTCCAGAAGCAAAGTGCTAGTAATTTTGCTGCTACCTGCCGGTACCTGATTAATATTAATTAGACATGTTAATAAGAATAATAAATATTTAATATTATTACTTATTACACAATATATTATGGTTGTTGTTCTTCTTACATTTAATCAGGATTTTCAATCATCAGACGCTTTTGATTCAACCACAAGGTCGACTTAATTTTTTTTTATAATTTATTCCTCATTGCTTCTCCCAGTAAGCCTTACCAAATCTGATTTAATTTCAAAAGCGTTACTTGATCAATTTTATTGGTGAATACATTAATGATCCTTCATTTAAAATTGCAATAATAACGCATTCAAGTATCACTGAAAAAGACACAAAAAGACACATTTTTCCGATAAAGTACTAAAGTACAAACAATTCTTCGGAGAAAGCTATCGCGGAAGACAAGTCCCGATTGATACCTCGAGCACTGAGAACCGGAACATCCAGTTGGATAGTTACTTCGTGTTGTATGTGCCTATCAAGAATGATATAGTTCTTGCAACCAATATTCTTCAATATTTTTTGAAGAATTTAGTTGTATAGAATTTATGTACTCTGTATCATCTTGCCTGATGGATTCCCATCATCAGAATTTAGTTATTACATAATATTGATCATATATACCATTTTACAAGTGGTAGAGCCACGGTGTAGACAATTTTATCTACAGCATGAATGGGCCGGCTCGTCCGGGTCGTTACCACTGTCTCACAGAAAACCAACGTAAAGTAGCAGCTTGCTTGCTTACGGTGAGTGGGATATCCGGAGGCCTAAATCCCCTCCCCTTCCCAATCCCTTAATTATCCCTTTCCTTTAAAGTCGGCAACGCGCCCATGATTCTTTTGGTATTGTGGGCGTACATAGGCGGTGGTGTTCACTTACCACCAGGTGACCCACTTGATCGTTTACCGGCCTATTCAATAAAAAAAAAACTTCAATAATTTTTCAAGAATTTGGTTGTTTGGAATTTATGTACTCTAATATCATCTTGTCTGATGGATTCCCATCATCAGAATTTAGTTATGACATAATATTGAGCATACCTCTGTACAAGTATATAATATTTTTTTTGTTCACAGCTCCGTTGCAATTTCCCATTTCACCTGCCCGGTCTTTAGGTGTGGTTTTTCACTTACACCGAGACCTTATATTGTTTCATATACTTGCCAATTTTAAGTTATTTTCTTCATAACTTGGATTTATAGGTAGTTCCTGGCATACAGGGTTAAAACTATTTCGAAACAGAAATCAAGATTTCGTAAACTATCGATGGAGATATTTAAGGTGGTGGTGGTGGTCTCTCGTTTGCGAGAGGCCAGCTGGATTGGTACCACCGCTTTGTCGAGCAGGCGCTTACCATTAGACGAGCGGCATGCTCGTCTCGGCATAAAAGCTAATTTTAAAAAATACAATTTCCAGCAGTCAACAGAATTATACCGGCCTAAAGTTACTGGATATACACTTCCTGGCCACGGAAAGCGATTGGAAGAAACGAGCTACTATGGCGGGTTATTCACCATGAGTACGGGGGTCGTTAACCAGTCTGTATAATTACAATAAATCCATCTTAACTAGTACAAGACCTAGTGTAACCAAAAGAATCGCAATTAACGATAATGAGGACATTCTCACTAGTTCCTTACATAACGTATTACAAATGATTACAAATTCGATGCATGAAGAATTTTAAGTTGAACTTGAACTCGCTTCCAAAAAATGGTGGGCTTGAATGCAAAGAATTAAAGTCGCTGGAACCACTTCATTATAACTAAAGAAGAGATAGATGAGCGTAACTTATTTAAAAATAAAACCGGTTAAGATGAAACGTCACAACTAGCCCACAAATTCATTTTTTTACTTTTATTAAACATCATTATGAGTCCTTGCTTCAACTGCCATTTTACAAATATATTAGTTTTATTGAAAATATGTAAGATTCAATCTAAATCAACATATGTAATTTAAGTGACTCACAAAACAAGGAGCTGGTTGTATTTTTCATTGTCTTTGTCTGGCAGGAAAATTCAATTTAGAAACAACAACAATCTTTTCAATAAGCTCAAGCAACATTTTTGAGTTTAGTAATTTGTAAGAGATTGTGTCGATCCACAATACAAAATTCCTTTTGTGTGATTAGTTACTTAAACCTTTATGTTATTGTTTACTTTTTTTATAGTTATGAATCAAATATTTTTATTGAAATATTCCATATACACTAATATACACTTGATATTTTACACATCAAAAACACAAGTACGCTCTACATTTCGTGCCGATTCTAAGATCTTTAGTCCAATGTGAGTGGCAGGCGGAGCGTACGATGCGCGTGAGTTGCATAACCGTATCGTAATATCTCGTATAAATTTCCGTAAATTACATACACAATAACACTTGTTATAGTGCTCCCTACTTAGCAGTATCACGCTGTAAAACTGGGAGAGTAAGCAGAAGGCATTGCATAGAATGTATTGCATGCATGCAATGCACTCACGCCTGTAATCCCCGAATAGGTGGGCAGAGATGTGACCAGCACACCCACATTTCACGAGCTTATTTCCATCCCATGATGTGATAGGGGGCAAGCCTATCGCCATTCCAGGCACGCCATTCCAGACACCGGGCTGATACTAAGCATTTCATTATAGAAAAACCCAATATAACTTTTACCCGATCCGGGGGCCGAACCCGAGATCTCAGCACAGCAGTCGTACCGCGTACGCATTCCAACTACGCCACCGAGGCAAGCACCTTATAAATCGAGGGTTAGTCATAAACCGACTTCAAAAATAACATTCTAAAGTCAAAAATATGCAATTTCTATAGGTTGCTTTCGATTCGGTTCTTGTGTCGCTGCTGATCAAATGAAACTGCAACGACTCCAAAGAGACCTATAGAAATTGTTATTATTGACATTTTGAAAATTTTTTTTAAAGTTGGTTTTCAAATGTAAAACTTTATAGTAGTAAGTACAGCTATGACATGTAAATTTAAATGACACACTCGTGACGATTATCCTGTTATCCGTTGAGCAGTTTCATTTGTTTACTTCTTACTTCGTCATCAATCTTAACAAAACCATCACAGCTAAACTCCAGAATGTTTTTTTTTTCAACAAAATCGGTCCACAATTGGCGGAGAAATCGATAAACTCGCTGAGTTGAGAACCTCCTTGTTTGAAATCGGTTAAACATAACACAAATTATAGTTGGAATCTAAAACCTATCTAACTCAGTAGGTAGATCAGTATCTAAGTTGAACCATTTTCACAACATTTCACAAGAACGAATATTATAATTATGTTCGACATGAACATACATCTCCATATTATTAACAAATTAACCCACCGTAATGGCTGTGTATACATAATTACATGAACTAGTGTTATTAGGTCTTTCCTTGATACTTTGTTCGGTAATATGACACAGATATGAACGATAGTCATTCAGTCACAGAAATTTCGATAACGACAGTACTTATAATTACTTATGTAATGTCTTTTTTATCATCAGAAATTAACGAAATTAAATACTCATTAAAGAAATTTTCAATTTGCTCGACCTCACTTAAGTATTTAAGTCGAGCAAATTAAAATTTTCTTACGGTCATTTTATGGGCATGTTAATCCAACAATGCAACAATTTTACGGGCATATTAATCCAACACTGCAACAATTTTATGGGCATATTAATCCAATAATGGTCATTCTTCCACCTGCCCTTATCACTCTTGCAGTAGGATCGGCGCAACATGCTTTTTAACACATGTTACAGAAACTGCCTCGGTGGCGCAGTTGTAATGCGTACGCGTTACGACTGAGACTGACGCTGTGGTCTCGAGTTCGATCCCCAGGTCAGATAACAGTGATATTGTGTTTTTCTATTACGAAATGCTCAGTATCAGCCCGGAGTCTGGAATTGTGCCTGGTATGGTGATAGGCTCGCCCCCTATCAAATCATGAGACGGAGATACGCTCGGCGAAATGTGGGTGTACTGGTTACACCTCTGTTTACACTTTCGGGTTTACAGACATGAGTGCGTATGTATGTATATTATAACATTAGCATGGATACGACAATTGTGACAATTTTAATAACAGACACTTTCGCGCGTAAATTACGCAACTGTTACAAAACAAGCGCGTAATTCGCATTGTATTACTTCTGTTACAATTAGTTTAAAAACAAGTTTTATAAGTGGTACAGTTACACTGTAGACAGTTAGGTCGATAGCATGAATAGGCTAGTTCGACCTGTAGGCCAATTCTCTTAATTTTAAATGTTCAAAATATAATTCCGATCTAGTCTCAGCGTCAAGAAAGTTGCAAATGGCATTCTCTTAAACCAATAATCAACGTCAAATGTGAACATAGATCGTAATGAGATTGAATGTAGAATAAAAGTTGACTGAAGCCAAAACGGTATAATGCTAATGCTAGGTGCATTTGACGTGGATTATTGGTTTAAGAGAATGCCATTTGCAACTTTCTTGACGCTGAGAATAGATCGGAATTATATTTTGAACATTTAAAATTACGAGAATGGGCCTGCTGGTTGTTACCACTATGTCTCAGAAAGCGGACATGAAGTATTATCTAGCTGTTGCGTTTCGTAGACTGAGTGACAGTTTAGTGACTGGTAGAGCCACGATGTAGACATTTTTGTCTACAGCATGAATGGGCCGGCTCGTCCGGGTCGTTACCACTGTCTCGCACAAAACCGACGTAAACTACTATGTGGCATTGCTTCTGTTTATGAGCAGGCGTGGCGCTTACCATCAGGCATGCGACCTGCTCGTCTCGTCATTCAACCTAATAAATAAAAAAAGATGCATCATACTATTTGTCTATGGCTGTATTAAGGAAGGAAGGAATTTATTTAAAAAAATGAAGGTAATGGTATCTAAAGAGAAAAACAAATGCAAGCGATTGAAAAAACCACAAATCCGTTTGTGTAAGCGCCATCGATTTTCCTATGCATAGAGTTGCCAACTTACAACGAATTTACTGAAAACAGCACTTTAAGTGTTATTTACTTTCTGCTAGTCGTTTAAATGACTATGTCGAGTATTTGCCTGGATCTGATATATTACGTAAGTGTTGGGGATTCAAATATTATTTTTGATTCCCATTTTTATTTATTTATAAACATGGGACAACAAACAATTACACAATTTGTCACAATTCGTAATATAAAATACAAACAAATATTAAATGTGTAACCCACAAAGTTATCCCCAGATTCTAATTAATTAATAATACATACGCACTCACGCCTATAATCCACGAAGGGGTAGGCAGAGGTGTAACTAGTACACCCACATTTCGCCGAGCGTATCTCCGTCCCACAATGTGATAGGGGGCGAGCCTATCGCCATACCGGGCACAAATTCCAGACTCCGGGCTGATACTGAGAATTTCGTAATAGAAAAACCCAATATCACTTTACCCGACCCGGGGATCGAACCCGAGACCTCAGCGTTAGCCTCAATTGTAACACGTACGCATTACAACTGCGCCACCGAGGCAGTCATTTTTATTAATGATACAATAATTATTATATAGGTACTACAATACTATAATTATTTGACTATTATGAGCAGGTTGTTTGGAAGAGATTGATAAGACCGTCTTTTGTAACCTAATTAAGTTGTAAGGTTCATCATACTATTATATATTATTTTTTTATTGTATAGGCTGACAAACGAGCAAGTGGGTCACCTGATGGTAAGTGAACACCACCGCCCATGTACGCCCACAATACCAAAAGAATCATGGGCGCGTTGCCGACCTTAAGGGAAAAGGATAATTAAGGAATTGGGAAGGGGAGGGGATTTGGGCCTCCGGATATCTCACTCACCGTACGAAACGCAGCAGCAAGCTGCTACTTTACGTCAGTTTTCTGTGAGACAGTGGTAACGACCCGGACGAGCCGGCCCATTCATGCTGTAGACAAAATTGTCTACAGCGTGGCTCTACCACTCGTATTTAAGTGAATGTAAGTTTGTTTGTTACGCTTTCACGTGAAAACTACTTAACTGATCATCATGAAACTTTGTACTCGTATACATATTCTTGGAGGTATAAGAAGTAACATAGGATACTTTTTTTGAAAACTATAACTAAACTAAATCACTGAACCAATTGTGATGATGTTGATGTAGAGATAGATAGGACCCTGGAGACGGTTATAGGCTACGTTTTATTTCGGAAAAGTCTATTCACGCAGGCGGAGCCGCGAGCAAAAGCTAGTAGTGTATAATTTTACTTTTGTTGTACAATAAAGAGTTATCTATCTAATGATATTAGTTTTAGTTGTAATATTATGTCGAGATAAAACAAAATTATAACTCTGGTAAATTTCTTACGTAGCAACACCAGAGAAGCTTCTAACTTAATTATAAACTGTTACAAAACTAATTTAGTTTACCGTTACTGGCGTGCCAAGTTCACACATTTAACATGAGTTCATTGTTAACTTATACTTTAGTGCTAATTTCAGTTCTATGTACAGTTACTTATGGTAAGTACTCGTTTTTGGGAGTTAATGACGACATTCGTTTTATCATGAAAAAAGTTTACTGGAAATAGGTCAAAAGTCAAATCAATAGCTATTGGCAATTGACAACTGACTGCCTCGGTGGCGCAGTTGTAATGCGTACGCGGAACGACTACTGTGCTGAGGTCTCGGGTTCAATCCCCGGGTCGGGTAAAGTGATATTGGGTTTTTCTATTACGAAATACTCATTATCATCCCGGTGTCTGGAATTTGCCCGGTATGGCGATAGGCTCGCCCCCTATCACATCATCACGAAGATACGTTCGGCGAAATGTGGGTGTGCTGGTTACACCTCTGCCTACCCTTTCGGGGATTACAGTCGTGAGTGCGTATTTATTTAATTTTATGTTTTTGATTGACAATGTGAAATGCATGATCATCTTATACCATTCATATTTTCACTACGTACAGAGGGTTTCATAAGATGAGAAACGAAGATTTCGGGAAGCCCATTTCCTTAATTTTCCATTTCTATCTTAATGTTTCTCTTGATATTGTGGGTGTTTATGTTCGTTGGAGACTACTTACTATTTAGTGGGACCAACTTGTGCATGCAGATCTTTAGAGGGAAATATCAGAACGCAATTTAGTATCTGAAAGATGTTCTTTTTTTTATGGCATAGGCTGGCAAACGAGCAAGTGGGTCACCTGATGGTAAGTGATCACCACCGCCCATGTACGCCTACGATATCAAAAGAGTCATGGGCGCGTTGCCGACCTTAAAGGAAATGGATAATTAAGGGATTGGGAAGGGGGGAGGTGATTGAGGCCTCCGGATATCCCACTCACCGTACGAAATGCAGCTGCTACTTTACGTCGGTTTTCTGTGAGACAGTGGTAACGACCCGGACGAGCCGGCCCATTCCTACTGTAGACAAAATTGTCTACAGCGTGGCTCTACCACTCGTAACTCGTTCTTCTTAACCTTTAGTGATTCAGTGGTTGAGCAGTCAGCTGTTAAACGAGACGCTGAAGATCCGATCCCAATACCGAGACAAGGAGAGTCTCGAGATTGGGTATTGTGAGACCATAAATAAATGTTGACTTCGTAGTCATCCCTGATACTTATGGCGATGCTTATGACTCAATACTTTGTCTTAGTATGAATGTGTGTATTTACTGTTTAGTAGATATTGTGACTCGGATTTTCCCAAATAACCAAAACTTTTGCAACGAGGATCCGTAAATGTCACAGGGCGAGATCAAACAAAAAAAGCATTGAATTTTCCTCCAATCCAAAAATAACTGGCTTGTATCGTTACCATAGCATACCAAAAAACGAAATAAGACTAAATTAAATTCATTTCCTGTCTACCCAATCCTAAAAAAAGCGGTATTTTATTATATTTTTAAAACGACTTCAAGAAGGAGGAGGTTGATCGAGACTATGTTCACGCATAACTCCGCAAAAAAAGACCGATTTTGATGATTCTATTTGTGTTCGATAGAGTTTAGGTTAAGTAGTTTTTCGGGGGTGGTACCATATTGAGTTGGTTAAGATTTGATGAGGAGGAAAAATTTGAAACACCTCAACGAATAACAGCAAAAAGTTCCAGTTTTAAAGTAAATAAATACACCCAACATTCACACAGCCCCGACACTAGGTAAACCTGTATCGTGGATATCAGGAACTATAAGGGACTTGCGGTCCCACAACACCCAGACCCGAAACAAATAATTGTGGATCACACAAACATTTATCTCGATGCGGGAATCGATCCCATGCCCTCTCGCTTCGCAGCCAGCTACACGCCTACTGCGCCACGGAGGCTGTTAAATCTTTAATATTTTATACATTTACACAGTCAATTAGTTTTTCAAATACAGAGACATAACAAATTTGTAAAAGTGTCATATTTAACATCGCGCATAATCCAATTCCGCGGCTAAATGTACGGTTTCAGTAACAATATGTTTGTCCTCGTGACCTAATAAAACAGCGTACGTTTAATAACGCCTCATTTAATAAGGCAGCATATATCGTGGGTTGACCACGAGGTCCTTAGCTTGCTTAGTTTTTCTTTTACAGCATATGCTCGCATCTAATTTGTTAGTATCAAAATATTCCAAATTCCAAAAATCTTTTCGTCTGCACGAGATTCCAGCTGGCTACAGAGATAAAAGTATCTCACATCCTTATCCAGGACAAATTTCTATCTTTGTGTCAAATTTCATTCCAATCCGTAAAGATGTTATCGATAACAAACATCCAAATTCACAATCAACCAAACTTTCATTTATAATATTCGAACGATAATCCATAAACATTCACAATGGCAGACTACTTGTGGAAGCGTTGCCAACTTTGCAATCGGGAAGGATTAATTCTGGTTTCAATAAACTGCTCATACAAAATGTAACAGTAAAATCCTGATCGAGCTGTTAAATGTAGAACATAGACAAAGGTCACTGATAAAGGTTTCTGATAATGTTCTATAATATATTACTGGAGTGTAAGTGGGCCACCAACATCTTAAGCCCAAAGCCTCACTTGCACGTGGTACACTCTGCTGATTAATGGACGAGGCAATGTGGCCATTGCCTCGTGCATTAACTTGGTTCCCGTTGCGGTATGTGGGGGTCAGACGGTCAGACCATATAATATCAAATATCGTACCATAGTACGAGAAGGTGGACCCTGGTATTGCGCCAGGTAGAAAGGATACTCTATAATATATTATAAAGTAGATTCGGGTCAGATAGGTATGAGACAACCCTTTACATTTGTGTACCTCTAGAGCATAGCCTTGAAGAAACATTTGTAGGTGAGGTGCATTCCTTGCTCATCTGTCTACTCCTTCATACAGGAGCGTCACACTTTCTTCTTTCTTTTAACTTATCCCGGCCAGTGCTAGGGTCCGCATTTTTACTAAGATGCCTCCACTTTGCCTGATCTTGAGCATCCTCCGTGGTAAGACCATTGGCCGGACGTGATGTTAAATGGACAAGATGACAAGGTAGTAAGTCCCTCGTGTGCGAGAGCCCGTCTGGGTTGGTACCACCGCTTTGTCTATTTCTTGCGCCAAACAGCAGTGTGTAAGTAAGCACTGTTGTGTTTCGGTTAGAAGGACATTGAAGCCAGTGTAATGACTGGGCATTGTGAGACTTAACATCTTGTCTCGGGCTGACGAGCGCAGTCCAATGCCATGCAGTGCTTTATAATTCAAAGTTCTATGTGGTGTTGCCTCTGTTTATGGGCAGGCGTTGCGCTTACCATCAGGTAAGCGACTTGGTTGTCTCGGCATTGAAGCTAATAAAAAAAAATATTTTACTGTACTTTTCAGTGCATTCAATAATGTGCTACGATTGCAACAGCGCGTATGATCCTCGCTGCGGAGAGAATTTTGACTCGTTCAGCCTCGGCGTCGTGAACTGCTCGTTAAAGGACCCCCCTGAACATATCTCACCAGTGGAGCCCTCTATATGCAGGTCTATCAAGATGGAAAGTAAGTATTGAAATATTTCTAGATAATCTAATATCTCTGGCTGAGGTCTCAGGTTCGATCCCCGGGTCGGGTAAATTGGTATTGGGTTTTTTCTATTACAAAATGCTCAATATCAGCCCGGAGTCTGGAATTTATGCCCAGTATGACGATAGGCTCGCCCCCTATCAGATAAGGGACGGAGATACGCTCGGCAAAATGTGGGTGTACTGGTTACACCTCGGTCTACACCTTCGGGGATTACAGGCGTGAGTGCGTATGTATGCATGTAATCTAATACTGTCTTAATGTACTTATTCACGAGGACTTTAAAATTTGTGGAACGTTGTTTTAATACGGACTTATTGATCTAGTTTCTTATTTTTATCCATTCCATTATATATTGTTCTTTAAATTCTATGACTGTATTTGTCGTAAACTTTATAATAGAACCTAAGGGTCTTATAAAATAGCAAAATAAATAATGATTCTTGATTTTGCAAATAGTAAGTTAGGTATATAAATGATAACCAACGCAGACCAATGACACGATACAAAAGCCGAGAACTGTAGTCTGCCCTTCCCAGTCGCAGTGGGTGTTGCGCAACATGCTTTTAACACATGTTTCAGAAAGATTTGGCTTGTAGTTTTTAGTGGCTTGTAGGCTTGTAGTCTGACGTCAACCCCTCTGAAGAGAAAACACCCAGACCCGAAACAAATACTTGTAGATCACACAAACATTTTCTCTCGGTGCAGTAAACGAACCTGCCGCCTCTAGCTTCACAGCCAGCTCGCCCATGGAGGCAGTCACAAACGCCAAGAACTTTTTTTTTCTATTTCAGTAAACGGCAAAGTGCGTGTAGTCCGCCAATGTGGATACTTGACAGACGATTGGGCCAACGAGACAGCGTGTCGTCGGCTGGTCGGCGTTGGAGATCTCTTCGTAACCTATTGCTCGTGTGACACTGACTTGTGCAATGGAGCTTCGGAGCACAATTCACAGATGGCGCTTATCAGCTTTATGTTCCTAGCCGCGGTTAGGTTTTAGATCGTGTTTTGTTGGTAAAATAAATTGTTTATTTAATTTTGTTTTTTTTATCATCGTGAAATGAACCTTGAATTAACACTGCATGGTATTGGCCTGTGCTCGTCACCCCGAGACATGAGATGCTTAGTCTCATAACACCCAGTCATTTCATTGGCTTCAATGTCTTTCAAACCGAAACACAACAGTTCTTCACTGTTAATTAGCGACATAAATAGGCGAAGCGGTGCTACTAAAGACGGTCTCTCACGTATGAGGGACCTACCGTCTAGAGAACGACCTAACAACTTCATGTAAGTGTTTACGGTGTAATGTAAAATCTAGCTAAATAAATATGTTAATCAGCTTGAAGAAATCTGAGAACATCACTCGTCCCCAAAACACTCAAAACGTCAAAATCTGCGGCTGTACGAAATAAACTAGTAATATTGAATGACCGTATGTCGTGTGAGTGGGATCATTAACTACTTTTCCCTTTATAGCGAAACGCCCGTTCAATTATCTTTCAATTCTAAAAAAAGTAACTGACGCCACCGCTGCCAAAAGCTTGTCACGCTATCTCCCCAGAAACCGCTGCGGGTATGGGGTCGAGACCGACACCAATCGATGCAGAATAATGTGGGGAAGAAAGTAAGATATGTCTCATATTCGTCGGACTTTTAGTTTTTTTTTATTTTATGTTTTGTGGAAAAACATGGGCAAAACCCCTAGTCTCATATATTTTTTTATTGGCTTGAATGACGAGCCGAGCAGGTCGCTTTGATGGTAAGCGCCACGCATGCTCATAAACAGAAGCAACGCCACACAGAACTCTAAAAAACAAATCACTGCATGACACTGCACTGCGCTCGTCACCCCGAGACATAAGGTTTCAAGTCGCATAATGCCCAGTAATTTCACTGGCTTCAATGTCCTTCAAACCGGAACACAATAGTGCTTACACTGTTGCTTGGCGGCAGAAATAGACAAAGCGGTGGTACCAACCCAGCCGGCCTCTCGCATACGAGGGACCTACCACCTTGTAAGTACCATTGCTTTATATCTTGAAGTAAGTCGTCTTTCCTTTCACTTCATGGGCTTTTAGTAGAAAGTTAATAAAACCAACGCACTTACCAGGATTGGCACCATCCCGGAAAACTTTGGGCTGGTTTCTGTACGCGAGGAAATATTCAATGTGTGCCATCTCGTGATGAGCTGTGACCAGATCTTTCATATCCACATGGGTGCACATTTTGATTCTGAAAATAAATAGGGAAACTATAGAAATTTATGTTAAATCTCAAATATCCACTTCTGCATGTGATAAATTTTACAGTAGTGAAAGTGGGAAATTTATCGTTTTTCAAAAACAACTCCTGATTAATTTATTTTAGTAAAATATTCAGCATAAGTAGTAATCTTAAGAGCCGCATAAAGCTTTACCACAGAAACTCATCCAAGAAAGGAAAAAGTTATTTATTCTTAATTAAGGAATAATCACCCCACAAACATAGAGTTGTTTTTATGAAGTTACCTGATAATCAATAGAATACCTATAGTCATGGCGGTTGCAAAAGTCCCAGGCAGATGGCTGGCAGTGGACGTGCCTGTCTGGGGGGTTGTCCAAAACGCTGAGAGACCAGAAGTCAGGAGGCATTGCTGACATGTTCATCGATACGAAGAACTCTTCAGCAAGTTGGAACATAGTAAGCGGAGTGTAGCCCTGGAAAGAGGAAGTTTGATTAATAGAGATCCTTTTTGTCTGAAATGACGCACTTTGCGATTCAATTTAGAATCTTTAGTACACACAAGATTGAGTGATGGGAGGATTAATTTCGCACATAATTTCAATATTTATTATTTCTAATACTACATAATTCTTTATTAAGCTAATATCGCAGGATGATAAATGCAGCACCATCCAGTGCTTTGTAATTTATATTTTGTTACAATAAATAGCTTATCTACTGTTTATGGGCAGGCAATGTGCACGATCCGCAGTTGTTTCACGTTGTTCATTAGTATAAATAATACTATTATAAAATTTTATCAGACTCTCAAACACCCGAAAACGAACCTGGTTCTGCATTTCTGGAGACACATCAACTAAGTTCTTCCCAGGATACGGCAAAGTGAAGGGCACGATACCAGACCAGCTCTGTCCCCACATATCGCCCAGGATATGAGCTGGTATAGGAGCAGATCTTGAGATCCTCTCAGGACCATATGATTCACGCAAACGACGACGGACGTACGCATGAAGCTGGTCGTAGAGGGGCTTGATCTGTAATTAAAAGCAATGAACAATCATGTAGAACTCCACAATATAAAAAAGTAAAATCTGAATTACGTAGCACAGAATGAGTTAAATAATAAAATAATCAACAAACTGATATTCACATCAACGATATCATAAGAATTAGTTACCAGTAAAGAACCTTACTCAAGTACTAATTTATCTAAAATGATACCAGTACAAGAATATCAAGATTTCATTTTCATTTACTGGACTGAATGTTTTGATCCAAAATTTTGATATGTGGGATGAGATATTGTACATGAAAGCTATGTATTATTCAGTATATATTTTCAGCCTGAACAGTATATATTTCTTGATTAGTAAATTAGTTAGCAATTTTAAAATACCAAATTTGCAAATCTTGCTCCATCCTTCCAAAATCAATTTATTCAAAATGATGAAAGTAGAAGTATGTATTGATTGTACCAATCTACGCTATTCTGTGAGCACAGAACACAACGCATGCTTTTTAAGCGAAATTTGATGTTTATAAAATGTTTCGTGACAAACAGTAATTTGGTGATGTAGTTGATGATGCAAGTAATCAATGTGTGATTTCGTGATCTAGTTACGGAGTTCCTTGTATTGTATTTTGTTTTAGAATGGTATATAAGCAGTTATTGTCAATCTGCTGCTCTCAGCCCGTTCCAATATGAGGTCTATTACTAATTACTAAGCCAAATTCTTTCGTAACAATGTCTGGAAATAGAATAGGTGCAGTATTTGTTACGAAAGAATTTGGCTTAGTAATTTCCAAACCATCTAAAGAAACTTGCACAAAGTATTGCTCAACCTGGAAATTGAAGCCAAACCTTCGGGATCCTAGGCCTATTGTGTTACTACTAGACCAAAGAATCAAAACTATAACGAAGTTCTGTCGTTGCATTTTTTTTAACATTATTACTAGCAAATTGTAGAACAACATTTTTGCGTTTAGTCTTACCTGCTCCCACACTTCATCTATTTCTTGCCTCATGTTTGCAGTCTCATAGGGGAACATCCAGTAAGCAGAAGCGTCGGTGAAATCTGTAAAGTTAATAAAAAAATTCAAGGATAAAATTCTGTGGAATAAAATCTAATTTTGGATAACAATTACTATCATATAGAGAACAAAAAAAACGCCTGTGTAAATTTTGAGGAGCCAAGGTTCAGTTCGGTGTATTGCTATTAATAGCGCCAGGCAGTGTTTCTATTAATCAATGGAAAGGATTCAAACAAACATATTTTAAACCCCGATTAAAATAGGGGAAGTGTTTTCCTAGCATAACTTCTCCAAAGTCAATTATAATTTTAGCTATTGATTTACCATTTCAAGTTTGTCACTAGAAACAATAGGGGTTTTGACTTAACTTCTTGTTAATTTGACTTACAACAGTCTTGTCTTATGTACAACTAGATCTTAAAAAAGGTACTTACTGTTCAATCTAGCAGCTTGATTAGTGAGATCTACGAGTTGTTCATACAAATCTCTGATTCTCCTTCCTGTATTTCTTCTCCACTCAGTCCAGACATGTGACAACTCATCCCAGTCTCTTGAGTGAGACATGATAAACTGCAACTCCGGTTGGAGATGGAGACCACATTTGAAAGGTTCGTTGTAAGCACAGATCTCTGCTGTGTTGTAGACGGCGAGCATGTCGTTGATAATGCGGTTGTACTGGAAAATAGGGATACATTTTATTAGACAAGTAGTCATTGATACCCATACTAGTCCTAGAATTGAGGTGTAGATTTTTACATGGTGGTAGGTCCCTCGTATGCGAGAGGCCGTCTGGATTGGTACCACCGCTTTATCTATTTCCGCCACCAAACAGCAGTGTGTAAGCACTGTTGGGTTCCCGTCTGAAGGGCATTGAAGCCAGTGAAATTACTGGGCATTGTGAGACTTAACATCTTATGTCTCTGGGTGACGAGCGTAGTGCAATTCCATGCAGTGCTTTGTAATTCAAAGTTCCGTGTGGTGTTGCTTCTGTTTATGGGCAGGCGTGGCGCTTACTATTGGAGTAAAAAAACTGCTGTTATTTTGTTTAAAGCCAAAGGCAACAATATGGACGCCTCAGCATTTTTCATTTAGTATTTAGATGAAATATGCATGTGCATACATCATAATATGGCCAATAATAGGACAGTAAACAAGAAAGTATGATATACAACGAAATTGGAATGTTTTATTACGTTACTGAGTTCTAGAATTAGAAATTGTAGATTTGTTTTGAGGATTTTATAAATCAAATTCACAGATAACCCATTAATCACTTAAGTACCTTCACTGTTTATGCTTAAAATACTATTTTAAATACGTCCTAAAAACCCAAGCTTGAACCCTATGAATGAATTGACATTCCTAATACAAAGCTAAACCATTGCTCACTACCCATTTTTTTAACCTATATTTTCCCACTGCTGGGCAACAGTCTCCCTCATCTCCTTCCAACGTTCCCTATCCAAGGCTGTTATCGGCCAGTTTTTGTTAAAGTGGTCAAGATCGTCGCGCCACCTCTTTCGGGGTCTGCCTCGTCGCCGTCTACCATCTTCGGGTACCCATTCAGTGACAGTCCTGGCCCACCTTTCCTTTCCTTTCCTGCCACTACCCATATTGAACTCTAAATAGTACATACTCTGTCCAACTGATCAGGTGGTAAGGCAGCCGGTCCGATGATGGATAAGAGGCTCAGCTGCCTATATGTGGCGAAATCTCTGATGGCACCGCGTGGTATTTGCTGGGCGGCTTCCCACAAACCCCTTTGGAATAGCGTGTAGCGTTGCTGTGCATCCAACTGGAAGTAAAATAACATAACGATTAACAAAATTTAGAAACCGACTTCAATTTTTTGTGGTAGTTACAGCAATAGCGTGTAAATTCCAATACAATAACACAATCGCGACGAGTGTACTGTTGTCCGTTGAGGAGTTTTATTTTTTTACTCTGTCATCAGATCTTAACCAAATTTATATGGGACCACATCGCAGCTAAACTCTATCGAGTGATTTTTTTTAAACAAAATCGGTCGACAATTGTCCGAGAAATATGTATATACATAAAAAAAAGCCAAAAAAAACGCGCTAAATTGAAAACCTCCTCCTTTTTTGAAGTCTGTTAAAAATAGATTGTTATTGGTTGCTTTAAAATTATGAAATGTAATTTTGGTTATGCTATATAATAGTTATTTAACTATCAAGAATTTAAATAAATCATAATCAGTTACGCTATTCCAATGTTGAGCTATGGCCTCCCCTATTTTTAGGGGCGGGAATTGGGACCACAATCCACATACGCTGATCTAATGGGGCTTGGGTGACGGGGTATACAATCTACACTAATATTATAAAGAGGAAAGATTTGTATTTTCGTGTTTTGTATGTAACGAATAAACTTAAAAACTACTGGACGGATTTGAAATTCTTTTGCCGTTAGAAAGCTACATTATCACTGAGTAACATAGGCAACATTTTATCCCGGAAAAGGCCGGTATCGTGGGTATCAAGAACTACGAGGGACGGTCCCACAAAACCTAGACCCGAAATAAATATTTATGGATAACACAAATATTTGTATCGGTGCGGGAATCGAACCCACAGCCTTTTGTTTCGCAGCCGGCTACTCGCCCACTGCGCCATTGTGGCTATTAAATATAATCAAATTCAATTATGCTCATTTCGTATTAAATACCCATTGGGCATATACAAATAGAAATTATTAATCTTTGCCCATGGAAAACTCGCTTTTTAAAACCACAAGTCTATAGAGCAGAAAAAGTCAAGCTCTACTACTACCTATATGCTCGTATCCTTGTACTTATTGTCAATCTATTTTTAAATGCGAAACCAAACTGACGCACTTAGGCAGGTGATTAAAAAAACGAAATCATTGTCATCTGTTTATGTCATTGCAAGACAAATGGGTTCTTGCAAGAATATAAAGTGACTGATTTGAACGAGTATAAGGTTTTGAGTAATGGCTCCCGTAATGGTTACCATAAAAGTACTGCCGAGGTTGTTGACAAATTTCAAAGTCACTGTGTTGCATGAACTGAAGGATTTCGTTGTGTAGATTGATGGTAATGCTGCCAAGGATTTTGATGTTGTTAAAGGTGGAACGGAGTGGTAGATCCTAAGTCATCTAGATATTACGGGTGGGAGTTGGAGGCAATTGACACAGGACCGTGATAAATGGCGCGTAAATAGAGAGGCGTGTACCTGTGGTGCATTAAAAAGAATACATACATACGCACTCACGCCTGTAATACCTGAAGGGGTATAACCAGTACAACCACATTTCGCCGAGCGTATCTCGATCCCATGCTGTGATAGGGAGCGAGCCTATCGCCATACTGGTCACAAATTCTAGACTCTGAGCTGATACTTAGCATTTCGTAATAGAAAAATCCAACATAATTTTTACCCGACCCGGGGATCGAAACCGAGACCTCAGCGTTAGCCTCAGTCGTAACACGTACGCATTACAAGTGCGCCACCGACGCAGTCTAAGTCTAAGTCAGTACTAAAACGAAATAAAATAAAAATAAGCAAGACGGACTCGCGCCCTGAAGTTTCAACAATCTAACCCCACAGAACCTCAAATTTTATCTTTTGCTTTTTCCTCTATTTATTAGGATATTCACTCTTACCTATAACATAATATTTCAGCCAGTACTCATCTACCTTGTACGGTTCAAAAGATATAGCCTTTTAAAATTAAGCAGACGGCGCGGCGTAGGCTTAGTGATATCACTATGGATTCGCTGGAATGTTTCATAAATCTTTAATGCATGAATACATTAAGTAACTAAAATTTAGATACTTAGGACTTTAAAACTTTATTTATAATAAACGTTTATGACTTCTTTATCTTTTTATACCTTAAATATTACGCAGTTAAAACCAGTTTCAAATATAATAGTGTGTACTAAACTGGTACAGAAAATCCGTTTCAAAATTACAATTATAAGGTTAAGACAGAAATTCTAGAACTTGAATTTTTTTAGACTCTTAAATTTTATATATGGGAGAACCACGTTGTAGGTATAGAGTTTTGTCTACAAGCATGGACAGGCTCCATATGGGTAGTATCTACCACTGTCTCACAGAATAACGAAGTGAAGTGGCTCCATACTAGTGTTTCCCACGATTAGTAAGATTTCCGGAGACCCAACTTTACCAAGCCAAAAGATATTAAGTAAGCATCTATATTTTTTTTTTGGTGTTATGGATGTTAATGGGCAGTAGAGATGACTTGTTTGATTGCCGGCCTCTGCGATAAAAAACACTTGCACAAATTTATTATAAGAATCGAGTGAAGCAGAATACAGATTTTATCGCTGAATATTTTTAGATTCGACAAATGATGAATTGAGTACATAGCAATTTAATGAGAACATACCTAAAGCAAATTAGCCTTTTAATGATCTTAATAATGCAAAAAATAGCCATCATGAACTGCAAATTAAAGCCATTAAAATGGTCGCAAACTACTAAATTATGTCATAAAAACTACTTGTCATACTGACTAATGATTCATTGATGATGAATGGCGTAGATTCGTATCTGACTCATGTAATGACTTTCCGTGTAAAAAATCATCTGTAATTATCATTGTTTTCTCACAAACGCCGTCATTTTAATGATGTTTTTAAACTCTTCTGTATCATGAACTTGGATTCAAAGTATTTTAATGTCTGAGAAAATGACGACAAATATAAAAGGTGGTTAAAATTGTGTAGGTATATATATATTATATTGATAGACTGTAAATATTTAAGGTAATTTATGTCCTCAATTAAAAGATTATCAAAAAGGTTCAAAAAGTGTTGGTTTGACATATTAGAGGAGACATGAGAGCGGATGGTCTCACTACAGAGGATGTTCAAGATCAGTCGAAGTGTCGGCGTCTTAGTGGGAAAGTATCCACCTTCAACAAAGATAACTTAAAGAAAGAAAGAAAAGATTATCATCATAATTAGCCACTTAAAGTACTACATTGTATAAATCCACATCTGAATCCTGCAATTTGAACACCCATGATTCGCTGAATTTATTGCGGCGACCACGAATCAGGAACTACGAGGGACTTGAGGGACCCACAACACCCAGACCCGAAACTATTTTGGTGGATCACACAAATATTTGTCTCAGTGCGGGAATCGAACCCACGGCTTCTCGCTTCGCATCCGCCCGCTGCGCCACTGAGGCTGTTGATTGATGTAGAAAAATATTTTTATAAGTAGTAGGTGGGGGGTACCTAGATACCCACCCACTGAAGACGGTATAAAGCCCACCACGATCGCGCCAAAAGGATTCAAATCAGCATATGCCAAAGTGCTAGTCTTGTGCCAAACACTAAGTGTGGTACTTTCATTTGGACCCTAGATGTTGTTCGACGGATGTCAACCAGAAGCAGAGAGTGTGTGTGTGTGTGTGTGTGTGTGTGTGTGAAATCGACCTAAGTCATACTTTTGCTGAATTTAAAAGTATACACAAAACATCTTTACACAGAAATAAGATTTTAATTATAACTTCCCAACTCCTCGAATACACAGGGGTCAAAAGTTTAATGAGGTTATTGTTTAAAAGTCATCGAATGTATTAAATTCCCACTTTTTTATAAATACTCGTTTTAATTATTGTATGGAATCGCATTTTACGGTCGAAGCGTTTTACCACTGCCTCTGCACTGCTAGTATATATCATATATTTGAAGATATGAATTTCTTATCATACTTTGGTACTATTTGTTTAATATTTTTAGAGTTTAATACCAAAATAATAATTTGGCTGGTTTGTGCAACCACTATTTCAATCTTGAATGAAGTGCTGAAATGAAATGTCTTAAATCTTTAATCTCAAATACTGCAGAAAGCACACTACTAAAGTGTCCGGCGTCAAGAGAAATTCTAAACTCATCTCCATGGTATTTATTTGGTTGATGAACTACAAAGGTCTTTTTTAATGTAAAAACACCCGATTCGTAGTGCATTTGCTGCTACGTTTAGTTTCTCTTTTTTTCTCGTAGGTACTCCGTCAGCAGATCTTAATCAACTTTATAATATGAAAACACCATTAGAGTAATCCTATATATTCGTGCATATATATCGGAGTTATATTTAAACATAAAATATATTAAAAAAAAACTAAAAACAAGATATGTACAAATAAACCCTCGTCCTTTTTGAAGCTGGCACATCTGAACCCATCAATGTAAAAAAACAGAGCCGATCAACTAAACAGTTTTGCTTATGGAAAGGATTTTCCTTAACAGAACATTCTGGCAAAGTCTTGTTTATTGGTTTAAAAGAATGCCATTTGCAACTTTCTTGACGCTGAGACTATATCGGAATTATATTTTGAACATTTAAAATTACGAGAATTGGTCTTCAGACATTCACGATTGAAGGTGTTAAATAAGTTAGGAGAGTGTAGATTTTTGCTGAGTACATTTATCAAAGGGTTTCCACAAAAGATAAGCAGCGGCTTGGCTGTACTCTGGCAAAGCTAAAGTCCATGGGCGACGATAACTGCTTACCATCAGGTGGGCCACCTATTTGTCTGTCTTATAATAAACGCTTTATCTATAAGTTCATAGTGGTTAATAGTGGATGTAGATAATTTATATCTATGTATTCAACACTCAAGTTTGGGGTTAATCGACACTTTTAATTATAATTTTCCATAGAAACATACACAAACAATCTGAAGTACGAGCGCGGAACATGGCGCGTGCTATCCTTCCCTACGTCATTTTCACGGGGTTCGCGCGGCAACGCAGGCCGCGCGCTTATTGGTGCGACGCGTATTGCGTGTTACGTCGGGAGCCATTGGCAGCGTTCGGTATAAAGCGCGCGAAATTTAAATAGTGCTGAATGCACCCGTCACATATCTTTTTTAAATATAATTCTACTGTACGTCACTGAACGACTCCTAAACGGTTGGACCGATTTGAATGTATTTTTTTGGATGCGTTAGGGTGACGCCCTGGATGGTTTAGATTCACAATTGGACCCGGTAGGTGGCGCTGCTGTAGTTGCGGGTGAAACCACGCGGGACTAGGCTAGGGCTAGTTTATTTATATAATTTCATCTGTCATCCTTAAAGACCAAGCTGATAGTTGATATAGATAACGTTTCATCTCTATTGAAGATATATTTTATAGTAGAAGGAGGGGTGGTCGATGAAGTGGATTTCCTAAATATAAGTGATGACCACCACCCATGAACAACTAAAGTGCCATTGGAGTTGAGGGTGCAATGCTTTTAGGAAAGGGAATATTGGCCATCCGGTAACTTCTATTCGGGATTTTTGCGTTAGCTTAAGCTTCCTATACGACTGGATCACCTATTCTATTCGATATTTGAAGATCTTGTATTTCTAACATCTAAGCTTGTTTTTCTTATTGATTTGAGATGATTATCTCTTACTTCAAAAAGCACTTTATATAGCGTCATATTACAACCTAATCGATATTAAAATGGATCTATACTTCAGAAATTTTAACCTATACGCATAGAACTTTAGTGCAGTTGTCGCTTAGCACGTCACCAAAATTAGGAACTACTTCATTAAAAACCACAAAGAAACATTGCTAATGTCCGGCATGTCAGCCGTCCTCGACGTTTCTTTAAATATATCAGTTGTTTTTGATATTTAATCATTAAAGTCATTCCCACGACATTGTTGAACTTGTCTACTTAATTATTTTATGTACATTTACATACTACGTGTCACGATCTATTGCAAACAAGGAAAATCAGTACTGATATAGTTATTTTATTGTAAAGGTAACAAAGCCGTGGTATAAAGACGCTAATTGATTTTGTCAGGTTTTAATCATAGATTAAATAGATTTATGGCCGTGAGGAGGTTTATCCAACATCTTTTGGAATTGTCCCTCACCTTCGTACACCCTTTTCTTAACGTTAGGAAACCCTTTATGGGTGGCCCTACCGCGTAGTCAGTCGGGGCGGTTGTGTCCGATTCCCACGGACTAAAACCCAACGGTGTTCCTCGGTCGGGGCTGCGGGGACGTTATTGTACTCTTCCGCGGCCCCGACGGTGCCGGCCCTTGTATAGGGCCTCGCCGGTCGATTGGTGATGGAGGAGTTATCCACCCACCTATTTGCTCCACCTTCGTACACCCTGCCAAACGATAGACTGCAGCCATCCTATATTAGACAAGCGTGGTGGGATCATGGTCCAAACCTTCTATTAAGGTAGACTTAATAGATGATTCACTAGGTGGTAGGTCCCTCGTATACGAGTTGATGGCTGGGTAGGTTCCACACCTTTGTCCATTTCTGCCACCAAACAGCAGTGTGTAAGCAGTGTTGTGTTTCGATTTAATGGACTTTGAAGCCAGTTTTGAGTGGTAGAGCCACGCTGTAGACAATTCTGTCTACAGCACGAATGGGCTGGCTCGTCCGGGTCGTTAGCACGGTCTCACAGAAAACCGGCGTAAAGTAGCAGCTTGCTGCTGCTTTTCGTACGGTGAGTGAGATATCCGGAGGCCCAAATCTCTCTAATAACTCAATCCCTTAATATTCCCTTCCTTTAAAGTTTGCAACGCGTCCATAATTCTTCTGGTATTGTGGACGATCAAAGGCGGAGGAGATCACTTACCATCAGGTAATCTAGCTGCAAATTTGCTGACCACTTCTATAAAAAAATCACAAGTAGAGAAGCACTTTTAGATTCTATTCAAATACCTGCCTCGGTGGCGCAGTTGTAATGCGTTACGACTAAGGCTGACGCTGAGGTCCCGGGTTCGATCCCCGGGTCGGGTAAAAGTGATATTGGGTTTTTTTATTACGAAATGCTCAGTTGAAGTCTGGAATTGTGCCGGTATGGCGATAGACTAACCCCCTACATCATGGAGATACGATCGGCAATATGTGGGTGTACTGGTTACACCTCTGCCTACCCTTTCGGGGATAACAGGCGTGAGTGCGTATATATTCAAATACCGTTGCGCTGCAGACTTTCCCAATAATAGACACAAGCCAATGTCATAAAGTCATCTCGTACTCCTAAGAATGTCCCTCAATGCCACCCGGACTGCACAATAATAAAAAATAATGAGCTCCAAGTATTAATTCTCACACGTTTAGCGTGGCCATTGTCGGTGGAGGACACTCCCATGCCGTTTCGCAATGATATCGCGACGATATCTTCTTGCGATGACGTGGTGGATATCATGGGGAAATTGAAGAAAATCTAATGTATTTGTAGGAAATAAATGTAAAAGTTTTACCGGATTTTGAAAGGCTGATCAAAGTAAAATTAACTACTTAATCAAATATCAAATCTCATATCAAGTCGAAATTGAGTTGCTAGAAGAGAACACCTTTGATTTGACACACATTTTAGCTAACATATCTTTCAATTTTTTTAATTTTTTTTGTTTAAAATTTTTATTGCATAGGCCCGCAAACGAGCCAGTGGGTCACCTGATGATAAGTGATCTCCACTGCCCATGTACGCCCATAATACCAAAAGAATCATGGGTGCGTTGCCGACCTTAAAGGAAAGGGATAATTAAGGGATTGGGAAGGGAAGGGGTTTTGGGCCTCCGGATATCTCACTCACCGTACGAAACGCAGCAGCAACCTGCTACTTTACGCCGGTTTTCTGTGAGACAGTGGTAATGATCCGGACGAGCCGACCCATACATGCTGTAGACAAAAGTATCTACAGCGTGGCTCTACCACTCGTAAATGAATATACCACTCAAATATGAAAAATCATATGTCAAACGGTACTAAAGAGACATCAAATATTATTATTTTTTAAACTAATCAATGTTTTTAGCAACTCAAGTTGATTTGACAGCAGTGTAAGAATCAAAGTTCTATTAGTTGTATGTTGATTTGATCAGCCTTTCAGAAACCGGGTGTTAGTCTTTCATTCCTAATTTTAACCCCTTAGGGTTGATTTTTTTTTATAAGCTGGAATGAAACAATCAGGTCGCTTTCCTGATAGTAAGCGCCACGCCTGCCCATAAACAGAAGCAACACCACACAGAACTTTGTATCACAAAGCACCTCATGGCATTGGACCACGCTCGTCACGCCGAGATATAAGATGTTAAGTTTCATAATGCCCAGTAATATCACTGTCTTCAATGTCCTTCAAATCGGAATCAGCAACGATTGATTATTCTAGTATTGCAAGTGTTTGTATTGTGTTTTTTTTTGTTTGTTATTTTCTAGTATTGGCCCCTATCACATCATGGGACGGAGATACGCTCGGCTAATGTGGGTGTACTGGTTACACCTCTGCCTACCCCTTCGTGGATTATAGACGTGAGTGCGTATGTATGTATGTGAGTTTATAGGCGGTGTAGATAATTTACAATCAGGAGGCCAATTCTCGTAATTTTAAATGTTCAAAATATCATTCCCATCTAGTCTCAGCGTCAAGAAAGTTGCAAATGGCATTCTCTTAAACCAATAATCAACTTCAAATGTGAACATAGATCGTAATAAGATTGAATATAGAATAAAAGTTGACTGAAGCCAAAACGGAATAATGCTACTGCTAATGCTAGGTGCATTTGACGTTGTTTATTGGTTTAAGAGAATGCCATTTGCAACTTTCTTGACGCTGAGACTAGATCGGAATGATATTTTTAACAATTAAAATTACGAGAATTGGCCTTCAGGTAACTAACATGATCATTTGCCGGCCTCTATTATATAAAAAATCATAAAGATTATAAATGGTTCCGTATACGTAAGCTTACTTATTCCTAATAGTCGAATGTCCAGTAAAACCATGTAGCACATTTTTCACGCTTCATTTCAAAGATTTATTTTTTGTGACAAAAAATAACAAAAGATTCATTCATAACAAAAGGAGTTCAAGTTTACAATAACGTACAGCCGTGTACACAAACATTTAGCGGCAATTTGTAAAACAATATTTACTTATGCAATTTCTGAATGCACCGATTTAGTTTTGAAGCTATACAATTTGGGATTTTAAGCAGTTGTAATAAAGCTGGTAATAAAGATACTGTGATAGCATGTTTGGCTACGGATGGAGTAAGGTCAGGATCGACTTTTGTCATTAATTAGTGAATAGCTAAACATACGTAGGCGGTGTGAAAAGGGAGTACAAGTTTGATGAAAAGTAATTTAAAAACTGTTAGAAATAAAATTTACCATTCTACATGAGCTAAATGTATAGGTAATATCTGTTTATTTCGTTTAAAATAACAATTGGTAAGCGTCAATATCATCAGGGTTAATTAACATAGACAGTAAAATATTGTAAAAGCAAAGCGGGGAGTCGACTACGGACGGGAGTACGGAATGTCGAGATGAAAGTCACAGATTCGTACCAGCGTCAAAAGTGAAGTACATACCTCTGACTTTTCTAAGTTACGCGTGTATTCATTGTTAATTATCGCTTGTTTTGATGGCAAGGAAACATCGTGAAGAAGCCTGCATTTCTGAGTAATTCTACATAAAGATGTCGAAGATATGTGAAGTTTGCCAATCCGCAGCAGGCCAGCGTGGTGGACTAAGGCCTAAGCACTCTTATTCAGTAGAGGAGGCCCGTGCCCAGCAGTAGAACGTGTATAATACAGTTACTACTATTATTATTATTAACATAAAAAATAAAGTCCGAACCAACACTTGGTTTTAAAAGAAAAGAAAAAACTTCTAAATTAGTTTGAAGCTATCAGCTATGCTTTTCAACGCCCAAAAGGATTCTTATACTCTTGGATGATGATAAGCATTCTACTGAAAACTCTATTCCACTGCCATGCCATGCCAATATCATTTTATTTACACAAACATATTCTTGACGCGACTGTACCCAATACGTGCTCAATGGGTCAAGCTGTTTAGCCAAAATATTTGAAAAAAAATCTCGGACACCACGTCACGTTGTCATGACCCTGGGCAGATCTCAAGGCATGCAAAAAACTGATAAATGATAACATTGAGAATATTACGTGAGCGATTTACTCAGGGCTTTGGATAAAAAAATACATTAAATAGCCATAAAAAGAGATTAGTCTACAAAGCGTGTGAATATATTTGCTAGTTGGTAGGTTCCTCATATGAGGTCATCTAAGTTATTGTCACGGCTTTGTCTATTTCTGCCACCAAGTAGCAGAGTGTAAGCTCTGTTGTTTTTCGGTTTGACGGGCATTGAATACAGTGAAATTACTGTGCATATGAAACTTAACATCTTATGACTCGTGGTGACGACGGGGATAACGAAATAGTACTCATTCGATAAAACAGACAATTCTATAGATATGTCCTAGCAATGCAATCCGATTTAGTACTATGGGGGATGAAATACACTATACATTGCTTAAATTTACCCACACCATTGTGAAACAGGTTGTATATGTACCCGGTTTAGCAGTCATCGGTTCTTATTGATTTTAGATTTATGACTACTGGTAACCAGGTTGGTATAAAATAACCGCAGACTTATTTGAATCTAATAACTTAATTCAATACCAGATTCCAAAAAACGCCAATTTACTATCTAAGTGCGTGTCACGTACATAATGTTTATACAGTGAATTTTTTTCAATAAAAATCAATTTGCAATGGCACAATCAATACATAAATCCAAGGGCGCTCTATTGTGTTTCATAAAATAGGACAAAGTGGTGGACCTAGTGGTAGTTGATCTAAAGAAAAGAGAGAGTAAGAAGTAAAGAGTGCTCGTGGGAGGGAGGTGCATTTCATTAAAACCCGCCATAGTGGCTCGTTCAGACGATTTGTGCTCCGGGGTCAGCCAGTGTATTTTTATAGCACAGGCTGGCAAACGAGCAAGTGGGTCACGTGATGGTAAGTGATCTCCACCGCCCATGTACGTTCACAATACCAAAAGAATCATGGGCGCGTTGCCGACCTTAAAGGAAAAGGATACATAAGGGATCGGGAAGGGGATGGGGATTTGGGCCTCCAGATATCTCACTCACCGTACGAAACGCAGCAGCACGCTGCTAATTTATGTCGGTTTTCTGTGAGACAGTGATAATGACACAGGCGAGCCGGCACATTCACGCTGTAGACAGAACTGTCTACAGCGTGGCTCTACCACTCACTGGATATCCAGTAACGGCATAATACTGACGACCATCTAGGGACGTAATATCTCTTGACGTTCGACATTCTACATGGTCTCCATTTTTTTATTAGCTTAAATGACGAGACGAGCAGTTCACTCGTCTGATGGTAAGCCTGCCCATAAACAGAAGCGATGCCACACAGAACTTTGAATTACAAAGCACTGTATTACACTGGACTGAGTTCGTCACGCGTCATTGCCACACAAATTAAACTAAATATTCACAGACTTGCACACAAACGTGCAAAAATCAAGCAATCCGTCTATACTACTCTATACCATATAATGAATCAATATTTTTAGCCGACTTCAAAAACGGAGGAGGTTATATGTGAAAACATTGGTATATGGTCATAGGCCATTTACACGCGCTTCTCGCGTTTATCCTATACATAATAGCCTATAGATAATAACACAATGGGAAGCCTTGGAGTAATGAATTATCTTTGTCTCATGGTCCCAGGCCATATATGTGGGTCAAGAATCTATAATTTATGGGCTATATGGATTAGTTCCGCCATTTTGATTTGCGATTATAAATTTTAATTTTTAGTAATTAATTTCTAAAGCAGCGATAGATTAGCGGGTAGTGATACTAACTGCTGAGGCGAAAGTCGCTGGTTCGAAATCAGCCCCAAGAGTATGCATCTCTGCGTTTTTTAAGTTACTTGTGTATTCATTATTAATTAACACTTGCTTTAACAGTGAAGGAAACATCGTGAGGAAACCTGCATACCTATGACACAGGTCACCCAATGTGGGGTTAGGACTGTGTTTGACTGTGGGTGTATTATTTATTTAAATATTTGAGATATGATAATTCGCCGGCCGCAGGGGTCCAGCTGAAAATAAGTGCTGTGTCTCAACAGCGTACACAGAGCTGGACCCCTTCAACCGCATATATTGTAGCTTTATGCTTTATAAATGCATGTTTTATCATCTTGTTTTGTTGTGCTATATGTATGTATGTGAGTAGAAAAATATATGATTTTATTATCGGCATTCAAAAATTGCTGAAAAAGGAACTATTACGTCTATCGTACAATGAAACTGAAAGTCTTTTATATATTGAAACATTATAAGTACCTGTAAATACCTATAAAGTAACTGGCAAATTCCAATGCACACACACACACATGAACGCACGCACACATACACACAACACAACACAATTGTATTAAATTAATAATAATTGTAGCAAAATGTTATGCACTGTAACATGCAACAGACCTAAAAACTGTTAATATTATCTTGTCAAATGTAAAAAGAGTCCTGAGATACAAGCACGTGGCTTAGTTCAAGACTCGTAGAAAATAATGTCCATCAGTTTTGTTTTTCATGCTAATAAAGAATTATTATATTATTATTATTCAGCGAATGATTATATAGATACAGTGTGATCACCGTCGTTCGTGACATTACACGTACTAGAAATATGGGATTCACCATATAAAAAATTAAACGACAACGTTTTCAAAAAGGGCAACCGTATGTCTAATTAAGTTCAACCACAGTCCACAGTCAACTACTACAAAAATTGCAATCCAAAATTATGTTTGAAAAAATCTTACTCTGTTTTTCCTGACCTAGGAATCGCTCACATAAACTTGCGGTTCATGGACAACGTATGCCAATAGACCAGTAAGGCTTCGCTATGCTAATCATTACACCATCAATAATACTAATCAGCTTGAAGGTAACCATGAATCAGTTTTAGGTGACCACAGCAATATCATTGTTCAACACTGACAATGGCAACGGATATTGCTGGTCAAAATCTGTGCTGTAACAAAATACTAGACAGAGGATAAATCCATTCTCTCGACGATCGCCCCATTAGCCTAGTGCTTAAACCGATGAGGTCCTGGGTTCTAATCCCAGGTCGAGCAATTCGATTTTCGATCGATTAAAAAATTCAGACAGTAGTCGCGAAGGACTGGAAGTTGTGCCCGATATAAATAAAATTAAAATACACCCAAAAGTCACACACATAGTCCTGACCCCACACTAGGTTAACCTGTATCGTGGGTATCAGGAACTACGAGGGAAGGGTCAAACAACACCCAGACCAGAAACAAATATTTGTGGATCACACAAACATTTGTCCTAGTGCGGGAATCAAAACCCACGGTCTCTCGCTTCGTAGCCGGCTACTCGCCCACTGCGCTACGGAGGCTGTCTGTATATGGGTGATAGGTTCCGATTTCCCAGCTCAGTAAGGTACCTATCCTTGATAAAAAGAATTTAGAAAGTATTTAACTAATCGTCAGGTTGAGAGGGAGTAATTCTTAGTCGCTTAATGCAGGTTGGTAGACTTCACACACCTTCGAAATTCTTAGAGCATGCAGGTTTCCTCACGATGTTTCCTTCTACGTTAAATCGAGCGATAATTATTAACAATGAATACAAACGTAACTTATAATAATCTGAAGTATGTGGGTTCGAATCCGCCACTTCTGTCTCCCACCCACACCCGCTAGGCTATCGCTACCATGTAGTTGTGTAAAATTATTGCAACTCATGGTGCCCCTTACAGTCTAGGAACTTGTGGTTCTAGATCTTTATCAATATTAATTACGTTATAACATCGTGGGAAACGCCCGTACCATAGTGCTGCATTCGTCATTCAGGTACTTTTTTGTATATGTATACGCACTCACGCCTGTAATCCCCGAAGGGGTAGGCAGAGGTGAAACCAGTACACCCACATTTCACCGAGCGTATCTCAGTCCCATGGTGGGATAGGGGGCGAGCCTATCGCCATAACTGAGCATTTCATAATAGAAAAACCCTATATCATTTTTACCCGACCCGGGGATCGAATCCGAGACCTCAGCGTCAGCCTCAGTCGTAACGCGTACGCATTACAACTGCGCCACTGAGGCAGTCCTTTGTTTATACATAATAGTATAGGTTTTAGTTGAATAATAGACCTATATACATATGTATATATTTGTTGCGCGCCTTACTATGTTTCTGAGCTTGGAAATTATAATTTTAATTTCTGTGGCAAAGACGCAAAGCAATGCATTTATAGATGTAGTAAGTTAACTGTGAAATGGCAAAAAATGGAACTACAAACAGTGTTTACAACTAAGTGGAACTATCTCTAGATTTGGTGGGTTGGACCCGTTAGTGTGTAAATTTTGCTATCTAGCATCTAGTGGATGTTTTAGTGGTTTAGTTAGCTAATCAGTTATTGGAAATGAATTCATCCACTGCCTGGATGACTGCCTCGGTGGCGTAGTTGTAATGCGTACGCGTTACGATTAAACTAACGCTGAGGTCTCGGGTTCGATCCCTGGGTCGGGTAAAGTGGTATTGGGTTTTTCTATTACGAAATGCTCAGTATCAGCCCGGAGTCTGGAATTTGTGCACGGTATGGCGATAGGCTCGCCCCCTATCACATCATGGGACGGAGATACGCTCGGCGAAATGTGGGTGTACTGGTTACACCTCTGCCTATCCCTTCGTGGATTACAGGCTTGAATGTGTATATATGTATATTCATCCACTAAAGAAACAATTAACATGTCTAGGTATTCGCAGCATGGGTAAACAGTTTCACTATTCATAGATATCCAGACGATTTTCAAATCCATTTCCATTTCCAGAATATCTTTGACTCTTTTTTCGACTATCTGTATTTCGTAGAATTTATCCCTCTAGCTGTAATTCGTAGAAATTATTTATTATGTATATGCTTCTACTACATTTCTACCATTACATTAAAATAGAACCGACTCAAATATGTTTATTTTTTATTTGTTCAACTTTTTAATCAGTTTCGTCGGTTTTATTTTTTGTTAAAATGTTATTATTTTAATTCTATATTTAGCTTTCAGTTAAGTCACATCACCCTAAATTGATTAGTTTAAGCAATAAGTCAATAGGTTAGTTGAATATATTTTTTTAATTATTTAAATCAATAAGTTATGTTACTCAAAATCTATTGCAGAATGAATTTTATAAATCGGACCAAAAATAAATAAGTTAGAAGCCATTCAAATCCTGTAGGAGGGGTAATTGTCAAATGACAATTTCAATGACAATATGACGCAAACTTTGACGGCACAGTGTAAAATGTTCATTATGGTGCACGCGGGCAAGCGAGATAGTGAGGTATCCCTACTACGCACCCACTTTTCCTCATACCAAAATTTAAAGTCATAACTGCGGGCACATTTCTGAAGCAATTTTGATTGTGTTTTAATAAAAGGGTTTCTTTTGCGTATCATTTTCTGTTGCTTATAAAATAATGTATAAAATTCAATATAGGAAACTACCCTATTAAAACAGTTATTTAAACTGGAATAACAAAGGGCTTCTCTCAATAAAGCACAATTATCGCAAACAATAAACTCTCTTCACTAGACAAAACACAGCGTTTCTAATGTAGAAACTATGCGCTATCCATTGAAATATCTTGCTCATTGTTATTTGTGGGAACACGCACCCGGAAACTTTCCAAGATGGTTATGGCATTGCATGATGTATATGGGATATTTTGGAAAAATAAAATATCCCTTCATAGGTAGCGTACTCAGGCTGAGAACCGAGATTCCCGGGTTACATTCACAGGTCGCAGAATGACAATTAGTGTTTCGAGTTGAAATCCGATAAATTAATTAATTCTCGCATTAAGAGATTCCATTTTTATTAGCTTTAGATGACGAGACGAGCAGGTCGCTCGCCTGATAGTAAGCGTAATGCCCATACAATCTTATCAACTAAGCAGGCCGGCATAATTCTGCCGATCTGCGATAGATTCAGTGTCTATCGTTGGTCGACAGTATTCATGGATTGCGCTATACTTACCATCAGGTGTAGCGTAGTCACTTTGCCGAGCCAGGATAAAAAAAAAAAAAAAAAAAAAAAAAAAAAAATCTTAGAATAAAATTCTTGTGTCACAATGTTCGTTCCCATACTCCTCCGAAACGGCTCGACCGATTTTTATGAAATTTTATATGCATATTCAGTAGGTCTGAGAATCGGCTACTATCTAATTTTCATCCCCCTAAATGTTAAGGGTGGTCCACCCCTAAATTTTATTTTATATTTTATAGACATTTTTTTATTTTTGTAGTATTTTTGTAAAGCGCGTTTCTCACACCGATCGCGATGAAGAAACTCGCTTGATGCAATCACCCCACTTGCCGCGCCTGTCGCCCACTAGGCTACTTTAATCCTGGAAATAGGCATTCACGCGGGCGGAGCCGCGGGCAACAGCTAGTATAATATATAAACCTGTCAATAAACAGAACCAACACCAATCAGAACTTCGAATTATGAAGTACTGCATGGTACTGGACTGCGCTCGTCACCCTGAGACATAAGATGTTAGTCTCATTATGCCCAGTAATTTCACTGGCTTCAATGTCATTCAAACCGGAACACAACAGTGTTTACACACTGCTGCTTGGCGGCAGAAATAGACAAAACGGTAGTAACTACCCAGACGGCCTCTCGCATACCGGTCCTACCACCTAGTCTAATATGTAATCTCTAACAAACCATACTATGCAATAGAAGCTAATAACGACTTAAACAATCACTGTATAAAAAGTACATTAGGGATCCCGTAGGAATCAAATCTTCCATTACCTGGGTGTATAGGTCTCCATACCACCAAGCCACAAGGGCAATTATTGTCAACTCCATTGTTCATTTGATAACCATCTTAGGTAGTTGAGAGTCATTTGTGTTTAACGATAATGACTGTACCTACATATATTATGCGAATAAAAATCCATGGTGATTCTTACATAAATATTTTTTTTTTTATTATATTTATATACCGTAACTGGTAGACTACACAAGGTGGTAGGTCTCTCGTATGCGAGAGGCCGTCTGGGTTGGTACCACCGCTTTGTCTATTTCTGCCGCCAAGCAGCAGTTTGTAAGCACTGTTATGTTCCAGTTTGAAGGATATTGAAGCCAGTAAATTACTGGGCATTATGAAACTTAACAACTTATGTCTCGAGGTAACGAGCACAGTCTAGTGTCATGCAGTGCTTTGTATTTCAAAGTTCTGTATGGAGTTGTTACTGTTTATGGGCAGGCGTGGCGCTTACCAGGCGAGCGACCTGCTAATCTCGTCATTCAAGCTAATAAAAAAATGTAACAGGCAAAATAAAGGTACGACTACCATGCAAATGAAGGTTATACTGCGAAGTATTTTACTATGGTAAACGGAAATATAATAAAACTAGACCGTGTATGCATTAGCGCTTACGTTTGGTTACGTAGTTATGTATGTTTACTCCTATGCAATGGAACAATGTTATGGCTTTCGACTATCGCGTCAAACGATAGAAGTACATCAATAACACTCACGTCAACTCTACACTAAAAGCGCGAGTGTCTGTTTTTGGTTATCTGGTGGTAAGTGAGTCTACCGCCCTTATACGCCCACAATACCAGAGAATCATGAGTGGGTTGCCAATCTTAAAGGCAAGGAATAAGGGATTTGGAAGGGGAGGGGGCTTCCGGATATCTCACGCGGCAGCAAGCTGCTATTTTACGCCGGTTTTCTGTGATACAATTGTAATACAGCGTAGCTCTACTACTCAATTACTATTTTTTGATCCTAGCTCATGAAAGTGACTACACTGGACCTAAAGTTAAATAAATGCAGTGCAAATATAATGGCGACAGTCATTTAAACTCTATCTATAAAAAGGTCATTAAAAGTCAACGCATCTTCCGCCCGTCAATAATGTTAAGTGTTAGCACCTTCTTGAGTTAAACGTGACTCAAATAGATGTTAGAATACACAAAAAATCAATTAACTTACCGCAGCATGTTGTGTGGCATCATTGACATCGGTTTCGAAGTTCCATTGCGCTGCTACATTATTCGTACATTCTTTAGAAGCCTGGTCATCAGCTTGAAGGAGAAAATCCCTGATCTGCTGCAAATTCACTCGGTTCCCTCTATCATCTAGATTATTTGTATCCACACCTCTATTGAAATCGTAAGGATTAGATCCTGTGTACCTCGGATCACTTCTTACAAAGTCCGGATCATTTCTTCTAAAGTTAGGATCATTGTTAAGATCAATTCTATCATCCCGGTTGCTGTTATCGTATGGTCTGAGTGTGGAACTTGGCACCCTTCCATCAGCACTTGGGTATCCATTATTATTTATATCAGGATTGATTCTACTATATTGAGTCGAAGAGACTGGGTAGACGCCAGCAGTACTTTGCCCCGAAGGTCTTGCAGTGCTGTACTGGAAGTTCCTATCATACTGGTTTCCTGGAGAATTTATCGATGACTGCGTACTCGATAGCAAACCGTAGCCGAAGTTGCGTTGCGTGCTCGATATAGGAGGTAAGTCTAGTTGTGGACTTGCAAGGCAGACTTGTATGAAGAACAGTAAACTAACTTGAAGTTGTTGGTACATTTTCACTGCGTTGTCACAATTCAGAGCCAATGGTGCGTGGTGCGCCGTTGGTTTCGCGTTGAAGACTAATCTGTACCTCTGAACCCGCCGTGTGAACTGGCCGCGGTTGTACCGAACAATACATGGTCATGAGGAACTGTGTGCTGTTTGTTTCAAGTTCGAAGCAGTTTGTTGACGACGGTGGCCTATGGGACAATAGTATATATTCACAATACATTAATTATTAAACAATGCTTGGGTATAGATCTATTTTTTATGTATGTTTAAACAGAAACACGGATCATATAGATATAGTAAAATTCCAGACTAAGACAAAATTTTACATAATGGTTGGGGCCATTCTATTAATTTCTATTTCCATTAAGGGACTGATATGCATACTTACGTACCTCTTACAAACCGTCTAATGGCGAGTATTCACAATTAACTCATCACGGCCTACGGGCTAATACCTATTCCTTAAAAACATCCAACAGTGACACACATAGTCCTGACCTAACACTAGGACAACCTGTACCTTCCTGTTTCCCTACTAAGGCCGTATGGTTTCACAACATTCAAACCATTATATATTATTTAGTATGCTTAGTTTAAGTTTAAAAAAATAAACTATCGTTACTATTGAATTCGCGTTTTTGCCTTCAAAACGTATGCAAACGTGAAAAGCACCTTCTGGAGGCCAATTCTCGTAATTTTGGGAATGGGCCTTCTGATGGCACGTTTATTAAACTGAAAACGCGAGACTATTATTTTTATCGGTATACGCTGAAGTGAAGTTTTTTAAACGTAAGTTAGCGTAACGTAACAAATACTTGCTAATTACACAAACATCTGTCTTGGAGTGGTGATCGAGTCCACGGCCTTTCAGAGCTGGCCACTGGCCCACTGCGCCACGAATAACATAATATTAAAATAATAATTATACTAATAACTGCTTCGGTGGCGCAGTTGTAATGTGTACGCGTTACGACTGAGGCTGACGCTGAGGCCTCGGGTTCGATCCCTGGGTCGGGTAAGAGTAATATTGGGTTTTTATATTACCTACGAAATGCTCAATATCAGCCCAGAGTCTGGAATTTGTGCCCGGTATGGCGATGGGCTCGCCCCCTATCACATAAAGGGACGGAAATACGCTCGGTGAAATGTGGGTGTACTGGTTACACCTCTGCCTACGCCTTCGGGGATTACTGGCGTGAGTGCGCATGTATGTATGTAATTATACTAATATTATATAGTAGCGATAGCTCAGTGGGGAGTTGTACGGGCTGTCGAGACGAAAGTCCCAAGTTCTAAACCAGTCCCAAGAGCATACATACACCTCTGACTTTTCTAAGTTATGTGTGTATATAGTAAAGTTGTTAATTATCGCTTGCTTTAACGGTGTAAGAAATATCGTGAGGAAACCTGCATACCTGAGAAGTTATTCATAAGAATTTCAAAGGTATGAGAAGTCTGCCAACCCGCATTAGGACAGCGTAGTGGGCCAAATCCTCCAAGCCTTAATCCCTTTTATTTAGTAGAGGAGGTCTGTGCCTAGCAGTGGGACATGTATAATATAGAGAAAGTAAAAATTATATACATTAATAATACTAGCGGTGTATTGTGTACGGCCCACTGCTGGGCATGGATCTCTTCTACTGAAACAGAGAGGTTGACAATCGCCCACACTTGAAAGTTTACAATTACTCCTGGCGGTGCCGCGAAATGTCACAAGTGGAGACGCACTTTAAAAATAGCCCTTAATCAATGAATTACACTAAAATTTGTCAATTTTCCACTTGAGTAACCAATGAAAACAATCTTCATGCATTTTCAGTTATTTGCAATTAAATTGGCCTTCGCTTAATGATTTAATTTCTGCATCATTAGAAGAATGTTAATTAGTTGACACAAATAGACGAAGTTTGTATTAAATAGACGTAATGGATAATAAAGAGTTAGCTAACTACAACACTAAGATTAATTAAAATAAAGCGTTTTTTACTAGCCCTGTATTATACATGTCCCACTACTAGGCAGGGGCTTCCTCTACTGAATGAAAGGGGTTAGGCCTTAGTCCACCACGCTGGCCTAATGCGGGTTGGCAGACTTCACATACCTTCGAAATTCTTATGAAGAATTTCTCAGGTATGCAGATTTCCTCACAATGTTTCCTTCGCCGTTAACGCAAGTGATAATTAACAATTAATACACACATAACTTAAAAAAGTCAAAGGTGTGTGCTCTTAGGACTGGTTTTGAACCTGCGACCTTCGTATCGACAGTCCGTACCATTCCCAATGAGCTATCACTGCTTATCAGTTTTGAAATTGTTCGATACTAATCTACAAATGCATGATAATAATGTTTGTTATATTACTCGTAGATTATGTACATGATCGAAAAAAAATATTGTGTAACTTGAAAACTTTAAAAATGTACAAAACACTAAGCTGTTTCTAAGTAGAGGTGTGGCAATGAAAGTGATAACCGCGCTTTCGCTCCGATAAGAGGCTCGCGTGACGCGCGTCCTCATTCGAGGCGTAGGAAACGGCGACCTGAGTTACAACACTAGCTGATTATATTTGTGATATTGGCAGAACTTATTTTAACCGACTTCAAAAAAAGGAGGAAGTTCTGAAATCGGCGCGTATAATTTTTACTTTTTTTATATATTCACATCGATTTCTCCGCCAATTAAAGACAGATTTTATTGGAAAAAAAATCATTCGATAGAATTTAGCTGCGTTGTGGTCCCACATAAATTTGGTTCACATCTGATGACGGAGTACGGTGTAAAAAAATGAAACTCCACAACGGACAACAGTACACTCGTCGCGATTGTGTTATTATATTGAGATTTACATGCTATTGTTGGTCTAACTACCACTAAAAAATTAAAAATAAAATAAACGTTAACAAAACTTAAAAACCGACTTCGAAATAAAAACACTGAAAAGTCAAAAATAACAATTTCTATAGACCTCTTTGGAATGGGTGCAATTTTATTTGACCGGCAGCGACACAGGCACCTCTTCTTCTAAAAGGAGATCGCCGTGCAGTGGAACAAAACAGACTTCAGATCCAAAGGTACAAGTACTTCGAACAATACCACTGCAAATCTCTTCATAGGATTATAATGTTCCAACGCCGTGACCTTGGCGCAGCTAAAGTACAAGATGCATACGTTTTCATCATACTTTAAAGAATTTATACATGTTACGGAAAACTCTATGTATTTTTATGGAGTGGATACAACGCTACCTAATTAAATGTTTTTTATAAAAAGTGTGGCGACTACAGTTAACGTTGCTTTGTCTTTATTAGCTCGAATGACGAAACGAGCAAGTCGCTCGTCTGATGCTTAGCGCTACGCCTACCTATAAACACAAGACAATACCACACAGAACTTTGAATTACAAAGCACTGCATGGAGACATAAGATGCTAATTCTCCTAATGTCCAGTAATTTCAATATCCTTCAAACCGAAACACCTGCTTAGATCTGCACTGTCCTTAGACACCGCTGCTTGGCAGCAGAAATAGACCAAGCGGTGGTAACAACCCAGACTCTCGTGAGGGACCTACCACCTAATAAAGTATGAAACCTTACACGCATCATGTTGTCTCTGTTGCACAATATAACTAAACGAAAGTTGCGTAACATTGCGCAACATGCTCGGCTAAACTTCAAGCAACATAATTAAATACGCAAATACGTAAAAATATATATATTAAATAAAAATCAGTATATTCGTTAAAGCGCTACGATGCTACAGACAGACAATGGTGCCATACACACAACACTCCCCTTTTTTGTCGGGAGTCAAAAAATCAATATGTCTCTCTATTCTAATAAAAAGTTACTGGCGCATCCGCCGCTGCCGCAGCCAAAAGCTTGTCACGCTAACTCCTCCGAAACCGCTGAGGGTATGGGGTCGAGACCGATACCAATCGATGCAGAATAATGTGGGGAAGAAAGTAAGGTATGTCTCATATTCGTCGGACTTTATGTTTTTTTTTTATTTTATGTTTTGTGGAAAAACATGGGCAAAGCCCCTAGTTTAATAAAAAAATATTCTTGACGCGACTGCACCCAATACGTGTTCAATGGGTCAAACTGTTCGGCCAAAATATTCGAAAAAAATCTCGGACACCACGTCAGGTTGTCATGACCCTGGGCAGATCTCAAGGCATGCAAAAAACTGATATGATATGTCTCATATTCGTCGGACTAAGTTTTTTTTTTATTTTATGTTTTGTGGAAAGACATGGGCAAAACCCCTAGTATTACAAATAGAAACTCTATAGATATACCAGCAAAGCTTTTTAACGCAAAACGCAATTTTCCTATTGTGCCAGTTTTACCGTGGGAACCGGCGTCGTACACACGTAATTACAAGTATATTTATATGTATATGCACGGTAGCGCCGTCCTAACATGCATAAGTTTCTTTATGGAGACATTTGGAAGCCTTCATCACCCTTGACATGAATTTAGTGCTTTATTTCACGGTATATTAAGATATGCTCTGACCTGACGAGTGCCCTTGATGGGTTAGATATTATAAACGTGATAAAAATATTAAAAGGAAAAACGCCTCGGTGGCGCAGTTGTAATGCGTACGCGTTACGACTGAGGCTGACGCTGAGGTCGCGGGTTCGATCCCGGGTCAGGTAAAAGTGATATTGGGTTTTTCTATTACGCAATGCTCAGTATCAGCCCGGAGTCTGGAATTTGTGCCCGGTACGGTGATAGGCTCGTCCCCTATCACATCACGGACGGAGATACACGCTCGGCGAAATGTGGGTGTTCTGGTTACATCTCTGCCTACCCCTTCGGGGATTACAGGCGTGATGCGTATGTATGTATTTTAAAGAGGGAGAGTCCACCCAACAGTCATACACTTAGTCCTGACCCCTCATTATGTATGAGGAACTACGATGGACTCGTACAACACCAAGATCCGAAACAAATATCTGTAGTTTTTTTTCATAGCATAGGCTGGCATACGAGCAAGTGGGTCACCTGATGGTAAGTGATTTCCAAAAGCCATATACGCCCACAATACCAAAAGAATTATGGGCGCGTTACCGACCTTAAAGGGAAGAGATAAGTAAGGAAATGGGAAAGGTAGGGGATTTGGACTGGACGAGCCACTATGACGGATTTTTCAATAACAAAACTAAAGTCTAAATCAATAGTACTTAATTTAAAACATACCCACACTATGTCCTTTGCCGTTGTTAATTGGACACATGGTTGTATTTCCATTGACAATACAATGTTACATACCCCAAAGGCCAACTGCGATCTGATCTCGTGTAAAATAAAAAATGATTGAAAATTACCCATGATTTATTTTATAATAATAAAATTGTATCTATTACCCGCACGACTGAGCACTCGTTGTCAACAACTTAAACAAGGCCAACAAATTTTATTGTACTATTATAGTCTTTATTGAGTACAGAATAAAGAAGAATTATCCACTTAATTTTTTAAGACATTAAGTAGTAATGTTAGAACTTAGATGTGCATTATTTTTAAGTGATTTCAAATTATTTTGATACGTATAAAAATCACTTAACACAAAGGAATTTAATAGTAATAGACCGCCTGTGCGGCACATAGAAACTGCACTACTAAGTTATGGTCAATTAACCGTAACTGAATATTCCCATCTCGCTTAATCTCAACTAGAACCCATCTAGCGCTCCTTGCCGGTGAGCTGCTAATCTCCCGCGTTACGTGATGCAATTTGACTTCTAAACAGCCTATCTAGTATGATCTCAAACATTAAAATTACAATTATCTTATAATGTTTCTAATTATTTTTATTTTATTTTTAACAAATATTGTATCTAAGTTTAAGTGATAAATTTGTAACTTCAGGCATACTGTCGCTGTTGTTAACAATTAGATTATTAGAGAGTTTTCCTTTTATTTACTTATACTTAATTTATAGGCTTTAAATTCACGGCACGTCAATTAATAATTTGGTACCCCAAGATACAGGCACAGCCTAGCTTGGGGACCTCTGTCAATACTCTTTATATATATTTTAGATATGCCAATTTATGCGTTTGCCTAATTCTTTTTGTTTGTAATTATGTGTTTTTTGTCGCAATAAAGTTTCTTTTTATTATTATTATTATTATTATTACATTTAAAATACTACTAAAAACTACTAATAAAATCTTTGCTTAACATTGACAATCTTGGTAGAGCAATACCACAAAGGCCATAAACAAAACTATTTCGTTAAGTGGTAGAAACACGTTGGAGACAGTTTTATCTAGAGCATGAATGGGCCGACTCAATCGAGGTATTTATTACCACCGTCTCACAGATAGCCGACGTGAAGTAGCAATTTGGTGATGCGTTTCGTATAGTGAATGAGATATCCAAACGCCCAAATTCACTTCCCCTTCCCAATCCCTGTCCTTTAAGGTCTTTCAGGATATTCATAGGCAGTGGAGATTACTTACCTTCAAGTACTGGTTTGCCAGCCTATGCTATAAAAAATCTTTGTTCTATATTATCTGTGACCTCAGACGGCCAATTCTCGTATTCAACTGACAGTGGGACTTAATTTTAACCGAACTGAGATTAGATTGTGATTTGAATAAAGAATGGTATTCTACTCCTCTTTAAGTTCAGTCCGGTTTCAATATGATCTCATCTCAGTCACAATTTTGATGTTTATTTAAGGACACGTGACATTTAAAAATGTTAACAGAATGCCGTTTTGGCTTCAGTCAACTTTCAAACTATTTTCGATCTCATTTCGATCTATGTTCACATTTGACGTTGATGACGTTGGTTTATGAGAATACCATTTGCAACTTCCTTGACACTGAAACTAGATCAGAATTATATTTTGAACATTTTAAATTACGAGAATTTGCCTTATTGCTGATCAATAAATATGCTGATGGGCACTCGTTTAAATCTTTTGTTCGTGACTACATATTTTACCTAATTTTATTAAATCTGCTATTACTATGATATCTGTTTGGTCTAGAATATGAACTTTAAGGGAACTGAAGTACATTACTGCTCAAATATTATGTTCAACAACTAATAGCTCTGCACATACGATTTGTTCTAAGCCTTGCTGTTTTACGGATTGCGGCATTAACTACGCACTTTAAAATATAATGTTTTATTTTAATCGATAAATAATAGACTTCGACTATCTTGCTATCCTACTTTTACTTCTTATATTTATCTATGTTCTTACTGATACTAAAATGTATATGGATATTTGTGAGTTTGTAAATATGAATGTTTGCTGATTAATCATGTTTCCATTGCCACTGGCATAGAATACTTCTTATCCCAGAAAGAAGCCGCATGGAGCCGCGGGCAAAAGCCAGTGCATCAAAAACCTTAAACATCGTTTAGATATTTTGTTTTTTTATTTGCTTGAGTGACGAAACGAGCAGAAGGCCAATTATCGTAATTTTAAATGTTCAAAATATCATTCCGATCTAGTCTCAGCGTCAAGAAAGTTGCAAATGGCATTCTCTTAAACCAATAATCAACATCAAATGCACCTAGCATTAGCAGTAGCATTATACCGTTTTGGCTTCAGTCAACTTTTATTCTACATTCAATCTCATTAGCAGTAGCATTATACCGTTTTAGCTTCAGTCAACTTTTATTCTACATTCAATCTCATTACGATCTACGAGTATCACACATTTGACGTTGATTATTGGTTTAAGAGAATGCCATTTGCAACTTTCTTGACGCAGAGACTAGATCGGAATGATATTTTGAACAATTAAAATTACGAGAATTGGCCTCCAGGTCGCTCGCCTGATGGTAAGCGCAACACCTGACAATAAACAGAAGCAACACCACACAGAACTTGAAATTACAAAGCACTGCATGGCATTGGAATGCGCTTGTTATACCCAGTAATTTCACTGGCTTCAATATCCTTCAAACCGAACACAACAGTGCTTACACACTGCTATTTGGCGACAGAAATAGACATAGCGGTGGTACCAAGCCAGACGGCCTCTCGCATAAGAGGGATCTAGCACCTTGTATAACTTAACACCTCGTCTTTAATATAGGTCAGCATTGTCGTACATCTACTTTCGTAGAACTTTAACCGTTAAGTATTTTTCTCGTTAAGTGTACATTTGTCACCGGCAGGTCAAGGGTGCTCACTGTTGTGTCACTTCCCGCCATTCAATACCGACTCACTGTTTTACTGCAATGTCCAAGCTGGGCTTTACATTTACAAGTATTCTTTACAACGTTACTATAACTTCTAAACTACCGATTACATAAGAATAAAATAAATATATTTATTTGTGGTAAATTAATAATTATAATTATACAACTGTCTCGGTGGCGCAGTTGTAATGCGTACGCGTTACGATTGAGGCCAACACTGAGGTCTCTGGTTCGATCCCCGGGTTGGGTGATTATAAATAATTGGAATTATAATAAGTTTATTTTAATACCACTTAAAACTAATTTATAAATTGGCGTATTTCTTCAGTCTGCTGTTGAAACCGGAAGAATCCATCGCAGCTCTTTGCTCGGGTGTACAGTATTCTGGAACGAGGTATAAATAAATTAATTATTTTGGAAAAATCTACTGCCTCTCTTAGTGCTTCAGTGAGGTCTCTGGTGCGATCGGTCGGGATCAGCCCGGAGTTTGGAATTGTGTCTGGTATGGCGATAGGCTCGCCCCCTATCGCATCATGGGACGGAAATAAGCTCAGCGAAATGTGGGTGTCCTGGTTACACCTCTGCGTACCCCTTCAAGGATTACAGGCGTGAGTGTGTATGTATGGTAAAATCTACAACACGTTTTCAAATAATCTCGTGTATAAACCTGACCGTTCAAACGCCCGACATCTATTAATTATAAATAGATCTGTAATTTCTAACTGTCTGAACAGGTTTTTTCAGAGTTAAGAACCAATCTGATTTAACCGGCTTTTGGATAAAATAAACACCATCCAATGTTACATTGCCTACCTTCATTTTAAATTAATACATTTATTTTATTTTTAAAATGATATTTGACATTAGTCCGATCTACGCAGAAAGAGCTCACGGTATCTTAAGGTCTGGTAGTTGGTCTTTTGCGATAAAACCCGTATAAACTAGTTTTATTTCGATGTGTTATATTTGCGTAAAAATAAGAAATCACAATGCATACAACCATGAAATGACAACTCACTTTTATATAGTATAGGCCGGCGACCGAACAAGCGGGTCACCTGATGGTAAGTGATCTCCACCGCCCATATACGCCCACAATACTAAAATAATCATGGGTGAGTTGCCGACCTTAAAGGAAAGGGATAAGTAGGGGATTGGGAAGGAGAGGGGAATTTGGACCTCCAGATATCTCACTCACCGTACGAAACGCAGCAGCAAGCTGCTTCTTTACGCCGGTTTTCTGTGAGACAGTGGTAACGACCCGGACCAGCCCAATCCCTTAATTATCCCTTTCCTTTAAGGTCGGCAACGCGCCCATAATTCTTTTGGTATTGCGAGCGTACATGGGCGGTGGTGATCACTTACCATCAGGTGACCCACTTGCTCGTTTGTCGACCTATGCAATAAAAAAGACAGAACTGTCTACCACTCCAAAATATACAAATATATACTCACGAACTGTACTAGATTCCCATCCAATGTATTCATTGTTCCGTTCATTTTCAGCCTTCAGCCAGTCGTGCAGAGGCTGGAAATATTCCAGGACCCCGCTAGCGTCCATATTGCGCTGCCCAGTGACGGCCTCCATCGCGTCAGGCCAGGGCTTCGATGAGCCCATTTGTAACATTTTACTGAAATAAATATTTTAATTCTTGATTATTTAAGAAGCAGTGAGCCTAGCGGAGGTTGGTATGGACTGCCGAGACGAAAGTCGCAAGTGCCAAATCAACCCCAAGAGAATGTTACATCTGACTTTATTAAGATACCTGTGTATTTATTGTGAATAGTATAGGCCGGCAAACGAGCAAGTGGGTCACCTGATGGTAAGCGATCTCCACCGCCCATGTACGCCCACAATACAAAAGAATTATGGGCGCGTTGCCGACCTTAAAGGAAAGGGATAATAAGGGATTGGGAAGGGGAGGGGGATTTGGGCCTCCGGATATCTCACTCACCGTACGAAACGCAGCAGCAAGCTGCTACTTTACGCCGGTTTTCTGTGAGACAGTGGTAACGACCCGGACGAGCCGGCCCATTCATGCTGTAGACAAAATTGTGTACAGCGTGGCTCTACCACTCGTTGATGGTGCAGGAAATATTGTGAGGGAACCTGCATACCCGAAAAGTTCTCCTTAAGTATTTCGAAGGTATGTGAAGTCTGCCAACGCGCACTAAGCCAGCGTGGAGGACAAAGGCCTAACCCCTCTCAATCAGTAGATAAACTTACCCAGCAGTAGGACGTGTGTAATACAGGGCTAGTATTTTATTTTTTATTACTAGTTGTAAAATAAACTGAGTAAAATCATACTAATATTATAAATGTGAATGTAAGTTTGTTTGTTACGCTTTCACGCGAAAACTACTTAACCGATCATCATGAAACGTTGTACACATATTCTTGGAGGTATAAGAAGTAACATATAATACTTTTATGAAAAAAAAACTGTTACGGTTTCACGCCTATATCACTGAACCGATTTTGATGAATTTTGATGTAGAGATAGATGGGACCCTGGAGACTGTTATATGCTACGTTTTATTTCGGAAAAGTCTATTCACGCGGGCGGAGCCGCGAGCAAAAGCTAGTATAATATAAATAAGCTGACAAAAACAATGCTAATTCAATGTAAAAACGTACCCCAAAGCATCTCCAGCCGCAGTACTCTTGTAGATGTCACAGTTGGATAGCAACTTGGTCGAGTCTCCTGGAGTATACTCGCCCGCCAACTGACACAGCGCTCGGTGGAATTGGAATTGGATTATGTAGGAAATGTAATATCTGGAAGAAAAACCTTTTATAATAAAATGTAAAACATAATAAATACAAGCACCTTATACTACTGAACCATTTTGTTATCCTGGCACGGTAAAATGACATTGCACCTGATGAATATTAGGTCGATAATTGAAGGACAGTCTCTTAAGACTCGCCAAAATTATGCCACGACTAGTTACTGTATATACATACAGTAGGTCGAGCGGAACGCGAATCGCCGACAGGAGTCACCATGGCAAAGCTTACACCATGTTGCATCATAATGGCAGATTCTGTAGCATTGTAATTTACAGACTATTTCTTCCACCTGCCGTTATCCCTTTATCACATGTTACAAAAAGATTTGGTTTGTAGTTTTTACGACCGGCCGCCTGGCTGACGTCAATCCCTCTGGGGAGAAAACACCCAGACCCGAAACAAATACTTTTGTATAACAAAAACATTTATCTCGGTGCGGGAATCGAACCCGCGGTATTCTCGATTCGTCGGCTACTCGCTCATTGCGTTATGGAGGCTGTTATTTTACAGACTATTTAAAGCGTGATAATAACATATAATAATTTCGTACCGATACATTATTATTTTCTATGGATAACTGATACATTCACAGTACGTATGTCTTATTCAGAGAGGATTGGGACAAATGCACCATGTGGTAGCACCATCGTATGAGAGAAACCGGCTGGGTTGGTACTACCGCTTTGACTATCCCTGCCGTGAAGCAGGAATGTATAAGCACTGTGTTCGGTTTGAAGTACATTGAAGCCAGTGATATTACTGGACATTATGAGACTTAGCATACTATGTCTAATGCCATACAACACTTTGTAATTCAAAGTTCTGTGTGGTGTTGCTTCTATTTATGGGCAGACGTGGCCCTTACCATCAGCATCATACAAGCTAATAAAAAATGAAAATTGGACAGTTTATTTCGTTTCAAACAGTTTGATAAAACTTAGATATATAGAACATTTTAGTTACCTCATATATTCAACGTCAGCAGAAATATGATATTTGGCTGCTGGGTCAAAATCTTCTTCGGTCCTGGGTACTGGGGGTTCGACTCCCTGCAAGGCCTCCCTCAGTTGCCAGAAGTGGCAGTTGTACTCATCAGTAGAAGTGGTTCCTCGGAACACGCCGTACCGGAACAAATCCAGGACATAGCCGAAGGGAAGGAATACTATTTTATCTAATCCCTGGAAAAAGAGTAATAGGATACTAATATTTGAATGGTAGAGCCACGCTGTAGACACTTGTCTACATCGCGAATGAGCCGGCTCGTCCGGGTCGTTACCACTGACTCACAGAAAACCGGTGTAAAGTAGCAGCTTGGTGATGCGTTTCGTATCACCAATCCCTTACTTATCCCTTTTGTTTAAGGTCGGCAACGCGCCCATGATTCTTTTGGTATTGTGGGCGTACATAGGCGGTGGAGATCACTTATCAGGTGATCCAATTGCTCATTTTACGGCCTATGCTATAAAAAAATACTTTTTATTTTTTTTATTATTTCAAGGTGGTACCACCGCTTTGTCTAATACTTTCAAACATCAGTGTGTAAGCACTGTTGTGTTTCGGTTTGAAATATTGAAGCCAGTGAAATTACTGAGCATTATGAGACTTAACAACTTATGTCTCGGGGTGACGAGTACAGTCCAGTAACATACAGTGCTTTGTAATTCAAAGTTTTGTGTTGCGTTGCTATTTATTATCGGCAGGCGCACACTTACCATTAGGTGAGCTCGCTTTAAAAATAATAAATAAAAATTATTTCAGACCAGTGATCCATATAATATGTTAGTATGTAAAATAACTTAGAAATTATGTTAGTAATACGTTTTTTTTTTTAACTCATATACTTAGGGCGCCTATCCAAGGCACTGGGTACATGTACATGCACATGCACCCAGTGCCTCCAAATAGGGCACTCAGGTTTCGCGCTAATTACATTCAGAATGCTGTTAACGCTCCCACGCACCCTATACATCAATGACGCGGTTCTTCTACGAATCAAGGTGGGGAAGTCGTCCGTGTGGGCGACAGCAAACATACCTGATGCACTGCAGTAACGTGGGAGCGCCAGCAACAACCTGACTGCGTTATTATACTGGACACGGAGGGCATTGTATGCCCGCAGCGTATATCTGACCCACAGGGCACACGTATACAAGGGCTGACAGTAGGCCTTAAATAACGTGATTTTTACCTCAACTGAACAGCGCGAGAACCTACGGGCCAGCATATTGCAACGGACAGCCAGCGCCCTCCGTGCTCTCTCGATGTCAGAATCATCTTTTAAGTCCTCGGTAACCACATGGCCGAGGTATTTAAAGTTAGTCACCCTTTTGAGAGCTACACCCCTGATACTCACTTGCGGCACGAAACTTTGGTTATAGCTTAGTCAGATGAAAACAAAATAGCTACCGATGTTTGTAAAACAAACCATTATTAGCAGACTTAAAACCTCATTATATCGTTCTGTAATTACGACTGACATTGTCATAACCTAAGCTATGTAGTTACTCCATTCATTATAAATAATGTGGCATTAAATAGTATCATACCATTTTATAAAGTTGATTGATATTAGATTCAAGGTCGTCAGGCCCGTCTTCAAGTAAACCCATGACCCTCAAGTGTTTTGGTGTGGCTACTGATAAAGCGATAACATCTCCTACTGCTTCGTGGAATCCTGGTAATTCAAATTAGTATTTATAAATTCGTCGCCGCAATTCACAGGTCTCAAAACTGTGGTTTTTTAATTTCCAAATATAAGTTATTTATCATTTATCTTATAATCCATCATATATTTTACCTGTAAAATATAAGATGGTGCAATAAAGACACTTTCAACATATTATATGCTAGATAAAAACGTATGGAAAATATATACTTCCTAAACTGACTAAAAAACACGTAGTATAATAAATAAAATTCATTCTAACATTGAAATATTGACATTAAAATAAGTAAAATATATTTAAGGTACAAACTACCAGTGATAAAACTATTAAATTGCAAATCAATCATTCGTTCACACATCGTAATTATAATACGATTGACTAATGATGTTTGGTTTAAACACAATTTTAAAAAAATCATCACCTGGATTTGCTCCGGCTCTGTAGACGACAGGCTGGTCTTTATACTGTAAATAGTACTGGATATGACCCATTTCATGATGAGTGGTCTTGAAGAATGGATCCGTGATTGTTGTGCACTGCCGAATCCTAAAAAAGGGAGGAATTTGAAATTGAAGACTGCCTCGATGGCGTAGTTGTAATGTGTACGCGTTTTGACTGCTGTGCCGGACCCGAGACGGGTTCGATTCCCCGGTCGGGTGAAAGTGATATTAGATTTTAATATTACGAATATGCTCGCTGCCTACCACATCATAGGACGGAAATAAGCTCGGCGAAATGTGGGTGTACTAGTTACACCTCTGCCTATCGCTTCGGGAATTACAGACGTGAGTGCGTATGTATCATTCACGAATATGTAATGCCCATTTTTCAACACTGATATTTATTTATACAATTGTTCCAACATGTTCGCACATATCACTGAAAGAGTTGGCAGTAATGCTACTAGTTGTACCACTGTTCTTAAGTTTATTTCCCTCGAATAACATAATCGCAAATTACATTATATGCATACAATACATAAAATACTTTTAAATAGTCCCAGTTGTGCTGGAAAGTATTTTATAACGAAAACCAAGTACAAAATTTCCAACGCGCTTTATTCAAAGTGGTAGAGCCAAGCTGTAGACAGTTTTGTCTACAGCATGAATGGGCCGGCTCGTCCGGGTCGTTACCACTGTCTCACAGAAAACCGGCGTAAAGTAGGAGGTTACTGCTGTGTTTTGTACGGTGAGCGAGATATCCGCAGACCCAAATCCCTCGCCCCTTCTCAATCCCTACATGGGCGGTGGAGATCTCTTACCATCAGGTGTCCCACTTGCTTATTTGCCGGCCTATGCTGTAAAAAAATCTGTTTAACTTCGTCCATTGTACCAACTCCCTTAAACTTATATGAGCACATAGATATTTTTTTTACCTAAAATCTTCACCATCATAGAAATCCCATGCAGACGCGTGGCAAACCATGTCTCTACCATCGTCGGGCTTCTCGATTATTGACTTCTCCCAGAACGCGTCTGTCATGGGTTTCAGGTTCAAAGACGTGAAGAACTCCTCAGCTGTTTTGAACATTTTCAATGCTGTGAAGTTCTGGAAATGACCAAAATGTATTGTCCAATATAAATAAAATACACCCAACATCCAACAGTCAGACCGTATATATGTAAATTTTAATAAATAAGATAAAACTCAGTTTTAAAAGTATGTCTTTTGTATGTAGTTAGATTTTTATTTTTTCAGGCATACTTAAAGTTGTAAAATCCAAATTTTTTATATTGATGAGTTTTTAAAATAAAGGTATGTGAATTCTTCAGGTAGACAATCTCTGAATTAAAAGTATCAGAGGGAGCAGCCGGGGGGGAGTCCCCCCAAAAAAAAAAAAAAAAAAAAAAAAAAAAAAAAAAAAAAAAAAAAAAAAAAACATCCAACAGTCACACACATTGTCCTGACCCCACACTAGGTAAACCTGTATTGTGGGTATCAGGAACTACGAGGGACTCACGGTCCCACCACTCCCAGACTCGAGACGAATATTTGTGATTCAGACAAACATTTGTCTAGGTGCGGGAATTGAATCCACAACCTCACGCTTCGCAACCGGCTACTCGCCCGCTGCGCCACGAAGGCTGTCATATGTATTGAATATCGATAAATCGATATGTGAAACTAAGAGGGGCTGACCTTTACAATATCATCGGATAGTAGGTATTAATAATAATACTACTAGCCCTGTATTACGAGTACATACGTCCCACTGCTGGGCACGGGCCTCGTCTACTGAATGAGAGGGGTTAGGCCTTAGTCCACCACGCTGGCCTAATGCGGGTTGGCAGACTTCACATACCTTCGAAATTCTTATGAAGAACTTCTCAAGTATGCAGGTTTCCTCACGATGTTTCCTTCACACACATAACTTAGAAAAGTCAGAGGTGTATGCACTTGGGGCTGGTTTCGAACCTGCGACTTTCGTCTCGACAGTCCATACCACTCCCCGCTGAGCTATCACTGCTTTTTGGGAAGATATAATTTTTTTTTGAACATTTTAAAATATATACCTACATACCAACATTTATAGCCGTTGACACGATAGAAGAGGACTCTGGAATATTTTAAGAACGGGTTTTTTGATATATGAACCAGTGGTAGAGCCACGCTGTAGACTATTTTGTCTACAGCATGAATGGGCCGGCTCGTCCGGTCGTTACCACTGTCTCACAGAAAACCGGCGTAAAGTAGCAGCTTGCTGCTGCGTTTCGTACGGTGAGTGAGATATCCGGAGGCCCAAATCTCCCTCCCCTTCCCAATTCCTTTATTATCACTTTCCTTTAAGGTCGGCAACGCGCCCATGATTCTTTTTTATATTGTGGGCGTACATGGGCGGTGGAGATCGCTTACCATCAGGTGACCCACTTGCTCGTTTGCCGGCCTATACTATAAAAACAAATGGTATTTAGATACGAACAAATAGATTCATAAATCGACGGAGATATTACGTAACACACATCTGTGATATTTCGCCGCACCGAGAGGTGTGGATGGGTGTCGTAAATTTTTACTGTGTAATTTTGCTAATTTAAAACAAAATATGGCAAAAACTTCAATAACATTTCATGGCAAAATGTTACGGGGTATCAGAGCGGAACGCCCCGTGACATTCAGTCGTACCATTTGAAAAGCGTCCGCACTTGAGAGTTTTTCACGCGTATTTGTCACAGTCACCCCTCTCAGTGGAGACGCACTTTAATATAAAGAAAACGATACAATCAATAACACATTTTTGAAGTCAGTAATAAGGAGAAGCAAACAATAAAGAACTAACCTGGGCAACCAGAGCGGCAGTTACATCGATATCCGATTTATCAGGGAAAGGCCTGGTGAATTTCTCCACATTATTCCAGGTTTGAGCCCAAATATTTCCTGGAAAATGCAAAAATAATAGGATATAGTCGATGGACATAGTAGTAGTGTTAAATTGTACCGCCAAATCACACGAACTTGGCATCCATCAATACCAAGTTAGTCTGATTTGGCGTTACAGTAATAGAGTCATCAACTCTCTCGATTTTTTTTTTAAATAAATACTCCCAACAATCACAAACATAGTCCTGACCCCACACTAGGTTAACCTGTATCGTGAATATCAAGAACTACGAGGGACTTGCGGTCCCACAGCACCCAGACCCGAGACAAATATTTGTGAATCAGACAAACATTAGTCTAGGTGTGGGAATCGAACCCACGGCCACACGCTTCGCCACCGGCCTAAATCACTGCTTTTTTTATAGCATAGGCCTGCAAACGAGCATGTGAGTCACCTGATGATAGTGATCTCCACCGTCGTAAATGCCCATAAAACCAAAAGAATATGAACGTGTTACCGCCCTTTAAAGAAAGGATTCAGGGATTGGGAAGGCAGGGGGATTTGGAAGTGGATATCACACTACGAACAACATCAAGCTGCTTTATTAATTTTCCGTAAGACAGTGGTAACAACCCAGTTAAACCGGACCATTCTTGCTGTAGACAGTATTGTCTATGTGTCTCTAACATTTGTGTATGTTCAATACTTCATAATTAACTACGCGTAGTTAAATCAACTTCGTGACAACAGTCTCCTTTTCTAGTTATACTTTTTGTAGCTAAGGTAGACAAATGAGCGTGTTGGCGACCTGACGATAAGCGGAACCGCCGTCCGTGAACTTCAGCAATGCTAAGGCGTTGCAGGTAGCATGCCGTTTCCTACAGATATAATTATAATAATAATAATACTAGCCCTATATTATATACGTCCCACTGCTGGGCACGGGCCTCCTCTACTGAATGAGAGTGGTTAGCCCTTAGTCCACCACGCTGGTCTAATGCGGGTTGGCAGACTTCATATACCTTCGAAATTATTATAAAGAACTCAGGTATGCAAGTTAACTCACGATGTTTTCTTCACCGTTAAAGCAAGTAATAATTAACAATACACACATAACTTAGAAAAGTCAGAGGTGTATGCACTTGGGGCTAGTTTCGAACCTGCGACTTTCGTCTCGAGAGTCCATACCATACCCCGCTGATCTATCACTGGTTGTTTAATATAAACATTTAAACATAGTACAATTGGCGGCCTTATCGCTCAGGGCAATCTCTTACAGGCAACCATAGGATGGAGTTAAGGTACGAATAAGAGGGTTGTCTAAGAGTACATGAAATATACAGTTTACAATAAGAATATATATAAATACCATATTACATCATACACATATACATACATACATATAATTATTAAATTATTATAGTGAATAATAATAGTCATCAATACCGTAACACATATTAGTGAGAGAGATAGTGATCTTACACAATCTTTTTAAAGATAGCCAGTCATGGGGCGCGCTTTATTTCAATCGGCAATGCATTCCACAACCGTGTCGCCTGAACCGTAAAGGACTTGTCCATAAAAGAGGTGGAATGCGCCGGCATCTTCAGTCTCAAGTTCTCTGATGATCTGAGGGTTCTAGGGTGCGTGTCTTGCAGAAATTTAAAGCGAGATTTGAGATAACAAGGAGTGAGAGGATAGAAAAGAATATACTTATAATATACCGATATAGGCACCCTTAATCTTATTTTCGTCAGAACTTATCACAAAAATCCCAACTCACCAAGCAAATGTGCAGGAATAGGTCCTCTAGCAGAGACTACATCTTCGCCGTACTTCAGGCGCAAATGTCTTCGTACGTAGGCGTGAATCTGCTCGTACAAAGGTTTGATTTGACCCCATAATGCTGCAAACTGATCCTCGCTATCAGACTCTTCGTACTCACTTAGCCACCATTCTGCTACGCTTTCGTATCCTAAAAAAATAAAAATATATAGACAGGATTGTTTCCATAAAGGTATGCAAATACAACGGGCAAAAATATATAGTTGTCAACAATAATTAAAAATGACGACACGACGATGACAGCCTTCGTGGCGCAGTGGGTGAATAACCGGCTGTGAAGCAAGAGGCAGCGGGTTTGATTCCCGCACCGAGACTAATGTTTCGGTTATCCACAAATATATGTTTCGGGTTTGGGTGTTTTCGCCCCAGTGGGGTTGACGTCAGGCAGGTGGCTGGTCGTAAAAACTACAAGCGAAATCTTTCTGCAAAATGTGTTAAAAAGCATATTGCGTCGACCCCACTACTAGTGGAATAAAGGCAAGTGGAAGGAAGGAAGACGACATAACATCATAATATGTGAAGGGCTGGTAGTAACTGGCTGAAAAGAACTTAAGAAGTGGATCTCCTTATTTTCCCAGGTATAAAAATCACAATTTTTGTTTGATATTTTAATTTGAAAAAATCACATTTGAATTACCCAGGGTTGGAATTTGTGTCCGGTATGGGTATGGCACCCATCACTTCATGGGACGGCACTTTGTGCCAAAGAGCCATGGAAATGCATGCAAATGCATTCATTTCTTTTCAAATTAGTAAACTAAGTAATATTGATAATTTCCAAATTACCGTTCAATTTGGCAGCTTCATTATCCATCTGTACGTATTCTGTGAAGTATCCTTTAGATGGTGCCCCAGCTGCTTTGTGCCATTCCACCCAGGTGTACTTTAGCTCTTCAGCATCACTGCTCTTAGCGAAGATATCTGTTACTTCTGTAATTAAAATGTACATAGTATAATTTGCCTCATATATTAGGAAATAATAAGGAACCCACCAAATTTAGTCTCTATTTTTTTTATACTAGCTCGGCAAAGTGACTACGCTACACCTGATTTTAAGTGCAGCGCAATCCAAGAATACGGTCGACCAACGACAGACAATGTGTCTATCGCAGGTCGGCAAAATTATGCCGGCCTGCCTAATTGCTTTTTCACACTTCGTTTAAAGGACCCCATATTATAGGAAGGAGGGAACACACACGGCGTGTGCCGGCAAACTATTTCACAGCTTGATGGTCCGACAGAAGTAAGATTTTGCGAACTTTTTAGTTCTAGCCGAGATGGAAGAGACCACAAAGCTGTAGTTCCGTAAGCCAACACACGTGATTCTGTTAAGGAAAGGTGAGGATGGGATAAGGTCAAACAACTCTTCAGAGCATTCACCGTGATAATGTTTATCATTGCCAAATTTTCATAGAACTTCTCAAGTGTACTGCACCTGATTACCACTGATAGCGTCGAGTACAGTTACCATAAAGAAGTATTCGTCAAATGAGACTTCAAATGTCATACCTGGTTCAACATGCAGATTACATTTCGTCCTATCATTATAATCACAGATTGTTGCCTTTGCGTAATTCGACTGCATATTATTGATAGCCGTAATCAGTCTCTGGTTCAAATCTTCAGGCAAAGCTGCTGTCCCCAGCTGAGAATACTTCTTGAACATTCTCTTGAGATCTTCGTCTTCGAACTCATCCCAAAGGTAGGTCATGGTTTCCTTCCAATATTCTTTTTGGTCCTCAGCTAGCTTCAGCGATATCTTCAGCTAAAATAAAATAATAATATGTAATTTTAATTAAACTACAAATTTACCCATTTTTCATTCATTTTTTATACTCATATTACGGAATACAAATACATGGTTACACTTTAAATCAGTGTGTCCATTACTCCATTAGCCACTATTTATACTACAACACATTTTTTGTGTGCCCTTAAAATATTTAACAATTCTAATTCTACCTCCTTTGGTTAAAACAACTAGCAAAAAGTGCAGACAGACTTTTCATGTTATAACGTTAAAAACCATTATCACATGTTTTAATTTGAGGACTAATATCCATTGACAAGTAAAACCTTCCACGCAGTCAATTATCATTTCGATTTGATTTAATAATTGCAGGAGGCTCAACAACGCTCCCAGTAACGATAGTTTCTCAGGAGCAATAGGTATATGGGCGGTATGACTTACAACCAAGTACCTTACTTGCTCCATTGTCCTCACTACTACAACAAACAAACAAATAACAAATACACCCAACAGTCACACACATAGTCCCGACCCCACACTAGGTTAAACCTGTATCGTGGGTATCAAGAACTACGAGGGACTTGCGGTCCCACAACACCCAGACCCGAAACAAATATTTGTGGATTAGACAAACATTTGTCTCGGTGTGGGAATCGAACCCACGGCCTGACGCTTCGCAGCCGGCTACTCGCACACTGCGCCACGGAGGCTGTCACAGTACAGTTACTACAGCTGTACTACAGTTAAACTTACCAACTGATCTTCATTGTAAGCGGTCAAGTTACTCTCATAATTCCACGATGCGATAACCTTCTTGTTGTTGGCCTTTCCCATCAGTTCGTCAAGGTTTCTTATGTACTCCCTGCCGGCGGCTTCTTCAGCTGCTCTTTCTGCAGCCCGACCCTGGGCGGCGACCACGAATACGGAGGCGATCGCGCCCAGAAGGGCTAGCTCCCCGGTTATCTTCATTATCATCTGAAAAAAGTATTTAAGTAGTTAAGATTCAAACGAATTTACATTGTATCTATTATATTAGTTTAAAGGCAGCACTTAGTGAAACTTAGGTATGGTGTGATTGGTTGAGTGATATATTAATTAAAAAGTTACTAACACAACAAAATAAAAACCGAAACCAAAAAATAATATTATTAAAGCAAAAAAAAATATAAGTTCTGGGCGATTTTATTTATCGGTTCCGAGTAACTGAAATTGACCGAAACGACTTGAAAAAGATCTTTAGACTCCAGGAATATAAACGGTTTTTTTTAACAAAATCCGTCTGCAATTTAAGAAAAAGACGATTTTTACATACATACATAAAAGCTGAAACTATGCGGCAAATTGAAACCTCGTTTTTTGAAGTTGATTATAAATACACGTAACAAAATCTACTCTGCCTACCCCCTCTAACACACGTAATAGCGAGACTAAACATTACGTTATAGTGTTTAGTAATCATTCAAGGTCAAAATAACATTAAAAACGCACCTGTTAAAGCAAATCACACAGTTCTTAACTGCAGTAACAATAAACGAAGCGATAGCAATGAGAGAATATATAAAGGCATCGGATAAGATAAAAACTTCAACAAAACACCGAACATGTCAAGGAGATTATTTACTCCCGTTGATCTAGATTGTGGGTTAAAAACGCAATGTTGATTATCCATCTATAAAAGTAACTTCAGGTCGGCTTAATTCTGCCGACCGTCTAAGGACGTAATGTCTATTGGCGGTCGACATTATATTTGGACTACACTGTACTTCAACAGAGTGTAAAAGTACATTAATCTGGCATAGATCTGGATAATATTATTATTTACTTATGATTCACCTACCAATAAACCTACATCTAGATAATGGCAAAGTGTCTAAAATGATACTTAGAAGGTACTATATTAAGATATTATAATATTAAGAGCTTTTAGTTTAAAAAGTTTTGTGTGGTCAAATTAGGGATTAGTTTTCAGAGAAAACCCCCATTGCCATATTCCTTTCCACTAATTCTTTGGGTATTGAGGGTATTCATGGACGATGGAAATCATTTACCATCAAGTGACCCATTTTCTCTTGCCGGTCTTTGCTATAAAAGACTATATTTACTCACAAATAAAACTTTTTTAGTATTTTCACTGCAATATCCACACGGCATTTTTCAACCTCTCAGAAACAAAACAATCCACAGCAAAATCTATAGAATAACTGAAGAAGGTGATTTCTGTTGAAGTTCGTTGATTATTATGCAAATGATTTAGTGTCATGCTTGTGGACGAATTGGGCTTTTGTTTCATGTAAATATGCGTAAATGACAGACTTAAAATGTTGTTATGGCTTATGTAGGTATATATTTTTAACCGACCTATCAGTGACGTCAGATTCTCTCCTTCAATTTATCTTTTTTCTGCTTTTTATTATTGTAGATTTTTCTATTTTTCTTTCGATCTTACATTCCACCTTGCCTGCCCACGGCCTGACAGAATTTACCTTCTAATTATTCCGTACTTTACGTCCTACGCTTCTACTTTCCTAGGTGTTAAGCACTCTATAATGGTTCTGTGGAAGGGAAACGGACACGTGGTCGATCTGCAACGCGCTGGACAGATCTCATCCAAGCTGCCACACAGAGTTCCATCGTGGAATGCCCGCGCGATGCAACCAACCGAAATCGATGGAGACGCATCGCAAAAGGTTCTGCAACGAAGGACTAACTACCTAGTAATAACCCAACATCGTTCATCATAAACCACGACCACTCTGTCAAAAGTTTACGACTGAAGAAGAAAGAAGATTATGAGAACATTGTATTTCATTTGGGCCTCCGGATATCTCACTCACCGTACGAAACGCAGCAGCAAGCTGCTACTTTACGCCAGTTTTCTGTGAGACAGTGGTAATGACCCGGACGAGCCGGCCCATACATGCTGTAGACAAAAGTGTCTACAGCGTGGCTCTACCACTCATAAAACAACAACATGTATTAAAAAGTATGTTCCGAGTGAGATAAGGACAGGTGGAAGAGAGTATCTCAATGACTTCTTGTATTTGGATGTACTCAAATAAGGACAAAGAGATATTAACAGATTCAAGTTTCAATAGTACGATCACTCCCATGTTATATATAAATATATTGCAAACAATGTTTGGCTTATTTACGTTCACTTTCTAGTGAATAATATGATTATTAATATTTATAATACTTGTAACTTTTGTCTTATATTGTACGTTATCCTCGCATTACTAACTAAGACATCACGTGAAGAATAAAGATGTCGGATCTATTGTATTATTTATCCTTTAATTTAAATAAATAAAATACCAATAAATAAATAAATACACCCAACAGTCACACACATAGTCCTGACCCCACACTAGGTAAACCCGTGTCGTGGGTATCAGGAACTACGAGGGACTTGCGGTCCCACAACACCCAGACCCGAGACCAATATTTGTGGTTCACACAAACATTTGTCTCAGTGTGGGAATCGAACCCACGGCCTCTCGCTTCGCAGCCGGCTACTCGCCCGCTGCGCCACGGAGGCTGTCTTTTTGAAATCATGTTCTCATAGATGGCTTGGCATGGCCTTAAAAACTTCCTGATTTATAGAACAAGAATATTTTTCCTCAATGAAACAATTGTTACATACGGAAAATAAGAGGGGCATAATATTATAGAGATCACCTCATTGGTTTAGTCGCTGTGAACTGTGTGAGAGTCTGGGTTCGACCCTCAGATGGAGTCATCGGAGTGTGAATTTTGAATTATAATTCCAAAACGCATGTAAGTTACTGGTGTTACAAAGCGATAGGTTCGCCTCCTATTACATTATAGAATGGAAATAATGTAGGCAAACCGAAACTGGACTAGTTGCATATCTGCCTACTCCTTCTGGGATAAAAAGGTCAGCTTATAAATAAAGCAAAACAAAAACAAATGTTATTGGTGCAGTTATAACTAATACCTTGAGTTATTTTTTTTATTCCGGTTTTCTTCTCACTTCAAGTATACCCCAGAGTTTATTTCTAATGATATGCAAAATAACGGTTTATTTTATGTTTACGTAAAACCTCGCGTAGCATCATTAACAACTTTGTAAGAATTCATGTATTAGCCATACGATAATGGCGTACGTGTAAACTAGTATTTATCTAAGATCTAGACTTAAAGTGCATACATTATGTATGATATGATATCACTGTCACTGATTTTCACGGAGGAGGTTCTCAATTCGACTGTATTTTAAAAAAAATGTTTTTGTAATAATCGTTGTATAGAAGGGGGCATCAGACTGGCCCGACCACCTATAAGTGATTCAAACTTATTTATAAAAGTAGTTCATTGAAAATGAAAGCAGTACCTACACGTATGCTTGTAAAAAGGAGTTTATTCGATTGATACAAATCTCACTATCAAAGGTTGAGCCTTGAGGTCGGGCCAGCCTGATGTACATACATAAATAGCTGTCTTTCGCGGTTTCACCGGTGCGCATGTTACTGCCCTGCTCCCATGGGTCAATAGACCGAATGACAAGACGAGCAGGTCGCTCGCCTGATGGTAAGCGCCACGCCTGCCCATAAACAGAAGCCACGCCACACAGAACTTTAAATAAAGCACTGCATAACACTGGACTGCGCTAGTCACCCCAAGACATAAGGTGTTAAGTCTCATAATGCCCAGTAATTACACAAATTTAAAATAAATAAATAAATTGGAATAAATTGTTATTGAGTAGTTTAGAAGAACTAAACGTACAAACAGACAGACGCGGACAGAGATTATATTTATGTTAAGTATTTATGATAATTAATGAGATAGTTTGTGGGTTGGCAAGTCCCTCGTAGTTCCTGATACCCACGACACAGGTTTACCTAGTGTGGGGTCAGGACTATTAAAAAAAAAAAAAAAAAAACTATCGTTCCAGAAAGTTCAAGCCCAACAAGCTATATGCATAATAACTAATAATTTAAGTTTTCTTATGTAGTGTCTGTATATGCTAGGAGTTACGTGAGACGAGTATTATTTTATTAATACCGAACGACAATCACTTCAACTCATAGTTTATTGGTTACTTTTGCAATATTACTACTTTACAGACCACAACCTCATGTCAGAGTTCTCTAGAGACCGCTCTCTAGTTATAACTAAGACAACTAGGACCGAATAGTAAACCAGCATAGCTACCGCGTAATGAACACTTGGACTATCGACTGAGCACTGATCTTACTGAACTGGAGGCTGACCGACTGACTGCGGGCAATAGGCCTCCAGTTATGGCGAAAACCTCTTTTATACCATTTAACTACCCTTCCACAACTATATCGCACCATTATTATTTCAGTGTACCCAACGTTGCTTTCTTAGACACCCTCAATATACAAATAAAAAGAGAAAACGCTAACAATATTATGTAATAATATAATACATAACATATTATGTATGTATTATAATATGTTATGTAATATATTTCTTAATTGGTCTTATTTTGTTTTTATAGTATAGGCCGGCAAACAAACAAGTGTGTCAACTGATAAGTGATCCCACCGCCCATGAACGCCCAAAATACTAGAAGAATCATGGGCGCGTGGCCAATATTTACCTAACAAAAAGAAATAATTAAGGTCGGGTAGGTGGATTTGGACCTCCGGATATCTCACTCACCGTACAAAAGAAGCAGCAAGCCGTTACTTTACGTTGGTTTTCTATGAAATAAAGAAAACAACTGTAAACTCACCATCACTTTTGTGCAATAAAGATAAATAACATCGTCAGGATGTTCAATAAGTTTAATAGTCTATTCACATTAAATGCAATACTATATTACTGTTCACAATTTATTACACTTGCTATGATTATTCAGAATTCTAACTACACTCGGGCAGCGTTACCACGAAAGAGTTCTAAGCACGACTAAGTTCTCTCAACTAATAATGCGCCCACTTATATACCTTAGCAATCACCTCCACCACATCTCAATGTTATTATCTACCCGCTTTACATAGTTATTCCCCGACTACCTTCACTAGCACCAATAATGGTGCTATTACTAATATGAGGATAACAGAACCCGATTGAGTCGGCCCATTACATGTATGGGTTTTGGTGTTTCAGTATTTCATCGCGTTATTTATACACCATTCGAATTAATACTAAACTCATGAAACTTAAAAAATCCGTAAAACACGATACTCCATCTCGCATAAAACATCCAAACATATTAAAATCAGAGAAAAGAAAACATATTGATATGTTTAAAAGCATAACAAAACATTAATAATAATAAATACACCCAACAATCACACACATAGTCACCCCAAACTAGGTTAACCTGTATCGTGGGTATCAGGAACTACGAGGGACTTGCGGTCCCACAACACCCAGACCCGAAGCAAATATTTGTGGATCGCACAAACATTTGTCTCGGTGCGGGGATCGAACCCACGGCCTGTCGCTTCGCAGCCGGCTACTCGCCCGCTGCGCCAAGGATGCTGTCAATTTAATATTTTTAGTAAACGGTACACGAACCATTATAAGAAATATAGACGGTGTTGTTTGAAAATATAATGTAGGTACTCACACAGCTATGTAGGAATTCACCTTAAGGTTAATTTAGCCACATACTAAATAATTCAAAAGGACCGGCGGTATAAACTGGAATCTCATAAAAGATTATAAAATACAATATAAAAATAAGCTCACGGCTGTTTAGGGGTAAGCAGAGGTGCAACTTATACACCAGCCACACCCGAGTTTATTTCCGTCCCGGTCGAGCCTATCGTCATACCATGCACAAATTCAAAGCCCCGGGTAACTCGTGTAATTTTTCGAACCGAAAATTTTAACACAAATTATGATTGCTGGAACTGGCATTCGAACCCGCTAGCCACTAGACCAATATACGTCAAAACGTCCTACTTTTTTACACATACATAGCATGTTATGGTTCCTGTATTTTTTAAACAATCACACATTATCAAAATAACTTTATTTCCATAGACCTACTGGGCACTTAAAAACGTCATAATTTACAATTTAATAATCTTATTATAACCAATATACACGATAGATGACTCTGAAAATAAATAACATTTCTGAGTGCAGCAGTAGCAGCAGTAGGTTACATAGGTGTAATATTTGTACATCGAAATAAGTATTTGTAGGTTTCTTTTAAAAAACAAATAATCTAATCTTAAATTATATAAAGATGTACGCACTCACCCACGGATGACGCCAAACAACTGCCGGTTAGTGCATCGTCCGATATTTTATCCTCCACTCTTGATCACTGACAATGCCACCGTTTATTTCTTATTGATCAAATCGCACGATATGTCTGTTTATAAAACAAGTAGCGATATAGTCAATCTTTATGACTCTGAAATTTATTAACAGAATACCTGTTAATATTGGTATATTGAGGGTGTCTGAGAAAGCAACGTTGGGTACACTGTAATAATAATGGTGCGATATAGTTGTGGAAGGGTAGTTAAATGGTATAAAAGAGGTTGTCGCCATAACTGAAGGTCTTTAGCCAGCAGTCGGTCACACAGCCTCCAGTTCATTAAGATGAATGGTCAGTGGATAGTCCAAGTGTTCATTACGCGGTAGCTATGCTGGTTTAGTATTCGGTCCTAGTTGTCTTAGTAATAATTAGAGACCGGTCTATAGGGAATCCTGACATGAGATTGTGGTCTGTAAAGCAGTGATATTGTAAATATAACCAATAAACTATGAGGTGAAGTTATTACTGTCGTTTGGTATTAATAAAAGAATACTCGTCTCACGTAACTTTATTATTTGAGTTATTGTACTCAAGAGTTTATAGAGTAAAGAGAAAGAGTGTAGGCCATCGAGCTTGAAAATACTTATTTGAGTGCCTAGAGCTATGCTCTAGACAGTTTTGTCTACAGCATGAATAGGCCGGCTCGTCAGGGTCGTTACCACTGTCTCAAAGAAAACCGGCGTAAAGTAGCAGCTTACTGCTGCGTTTCGTACGGTGAGTGAGATATCCGGCGGCTCAAATCCGTCGTCCCTGCCCAAACCCCTAAGTATACCTTTCCTTTAAGGTCGGTAATGCGCCCATGATTCTTTTGGTATTGTGGGCGTACATGGGCGGTGGAGATTACTTACCACCAGGTGACCCACTAGCTCGTTTGCCAACCTATGCTGTAAAAACTTTTAAAGACTTTATAGTTCTTCTAGAGTTATGGAGGTCACTTACTAGCAGGACACACTTGCTCATTTTCCCGAACACTGATAAAAAAAAGAATTTAGGATGCATATACTACGGACACGTTAGTACCTTGTTTCGATGTTTTTAACTTAATAATAAGGTCATAACTCAGCCTCCGTGGCACAATGGACGAGTAGTCGGCTGCGAAAAGAGAGGCGCGCGGATTCGATTCCTGCTCGGAGACAAATGTTTGTGTGGTCCACAAATATTTATTTCGGGTCTGGGTGTTGCGGGACCGCAAGTCCCTCGTAGTTCCTGATACCCACAATACACCTGTATTCTCACCTGTAACCTAGTGTGGGGTCAGGACTATGTGTGCGACTGTTGGGTGTATTTATTTATTTATAATGTACTACCAAATCGATGTTGCATCAAGTAAAACCAGATGATAAAGTAAGTTTCAGCACAGCATCCAATATACATATTGAATACTGTCATTGACTTACATATACGTGTTAGTTTTACTTAAGGATATCCTTTAAGCTTTTCCTCAAGACAGCAGATAATATATTTGACATCTTATTGTTATTATTTTCTAAGGTCATGGGCATTCAATGTAATATGAAAAAAATACTGCCGGCTGCCTGACACAACATTAAAAAAAAACATAAAATCTATTTATATTTTGCTGACTTTTTTAATCAGTTTACACTTGTGTCTCCATAGTGAAACGTGCAACTAAAACAGCCACGATTTCCGGTTTTTTTTATTGGCGTGAGTGACGAAACGAGCAGAATGCTCGCTGTAGGCCTAGTACAAGTCTTATAAAACGATGAAAATTTTCGTTTTCTCTCAATACGTCAAATATTAGCAGCCACTAGTGGAAACTATGATGAATTAAAATTAATAATATGGTTAATTTTATTTTATAATAATAGAATATGAAATTAGTTTTCAAGCGATTCTTTTCTTTATTACTGTATGAATTACTAGTTTGACACTTCGACGGTAGTAACTTTGTACGAATTCGAAAACTGTGAACGTATTTGTAACTCATACTAGGCCTACTGATGGTAAGCGTACTGTTTACGCATGCCCATAGACAGAGGCAACACCACACAGAATTTTGAATTACAAAGCATTGCATGGCATTAGACTGCGTTCATCACCCCGAGACATTAATTTCAGTTGCAGTTATTTTCAGCAGAGTGTAAGCACTGTTGTGTTCCATTTTAAACGACACTGAATCCAGTGTAATTACTGGGGTTTGATACTTAACATCTTATTTCTCGGGGTGACGAGCGCAGACCAGTGCCATGCAGTACTTCATAATTCGAAGTTCTAATTGGTGTTTCTTCTGTTTATGGGAAAGCGTTATACTAACCATCAGGCGAGCGACCTGCTCGTCTCATCATCTAAAGCTAATAATAAAGAAAACAGTGATACCTAGCTAGGAGGTTTTTTTATTGGCTCGGTAATGTTACTACGCTACACCTGATGGTAAGTGTAGCGTAATCCAAGAAAAGAGTCGACCAACGTTAAAGAATGTATCTATCGTAGGTCGGCAGAATTATGCAGACTATTGTTATGCAGGGCTGCCTCGGTGGCGCAGTTGTAATGCGTACGCGTTACGACTGAGGCTGACGCTGAGGCCTCGGGTTCGATCCCCGGGTCGGGTAAAAGTGATATTGGGTTTTTCTATCACGAAATTCTCAGTATCAGCCCGGAGTCTGGAATTGTGCCCGGTATGGCGATAGGCTCGCCCCCTATCACATCATGGGACGGAGATACGCTGGGCGAAATGTGGGTGTACTGGTTACACCTCTGCCTACCCCTTCAGGGATTACAGGCGTGAGTGCGCATGTTATGTAGGTAGGTCTCTCGTATACCATCTATTGAGTAATCACTTACCTTTCAAAACATACCTTCAAATGGCCAGATTGATGCAGGCACATGCATTTTGCTGCGTTTGTGCGCCCAAAAGTAACTTATGGTTTTATGCGCCTAAAACTTGTTGCAATTTGCAGTTGTTGTGACATCTCTACTTGATATATTTATCTAGATGATTTTTTGAACCCACTTTAAGATACGGGCTTTCAGATAATTTACGCAATGTCTTATCTCGATATCATTACAGACATATTGGATTCTAGACATTATTGTGTTGTAATATTTCGATGATAAGGGGCATCATTATCTTTATAAAAGACTAGCTTTTACTCGCGACGCCGCACGCAAGAATGTGATTGTGAATAAAAAATTGCCTATTTTCTAATCCAATTTATGATCTATCTGTGTGCCTTTCATCCATATCCATTTAAAGATTTCGACGTGATTCAAACAAACATCCAAATTCACAAACTTAAAAACATCCATACATTTACTACTAACTAACAAACAGACGGTAGACTACACAAAAATTATACATTTATACCACAAATAACATACGCACTTATGCCTGTACGGGGAGTAGGCAGAGGTGTAACTAGTACATCCACATTTCGCCGTGCTTATTTCCGTCTCATGATGTGGTAGGGCAAGCCTATCGCCATACGGGCACAATTCCAGACTCTGGGCTGATACAAAGCATTTCATGATAGAAAACCCAATATCACTTTACCCGACTCTGAGATCGAACCCGAAACCTCGGCGTCAGCCTCAGGCTGCGCCACCGAGGCTATCAAAATAAATATTTTGAAAAAAAATATACTGCAGGTAACAAAATTCTCAAATTTATTTGCATTGACATACCTACGTTAAAATTTTATTCAAATCTTCACTTGTAAACCTGCATTTTGGGACTCGTAAGGCCTGTTTGAGCAATTTGCATAATTGACATATTCGATTTTGTAGTTAAAATTTTAGATATCATCATTCGAAAAGTCAATGACGCAATGATAAATTAGGATTTGAAAGGGGGGAGGTATGTGGAAACACAATCATACTTCATACTATCATACTAATATTATAAATGTAAGTTTGTTTGTTACGCTTTCACGCGAAAACTACTTAACCGATCATCATGAAACTCTGTACACATATTCTTGGAGGTATAAGAAGTAACATAGGATACTTTTTATGAAAAAAAATATATATTTGTTTGTTCCGCTTTCACGCCTAAATCAATGAACCGATTTTAATGAATTTTGATGTAGAGATAGATGAGACCCTGGAGACGATTATAGGCTACGTTTTATTTCGGAAAAGTCTATTCACGCGGGCGAAGCAGTGAGCAAAAGCTAGTACGCCATAAATTTGAATGCCATGCGTCAAAAATATCTTTGTCGTGGGGCTTAGCATATCGTCGCTTAGCTAACAATACCGCGTAACTCGAAAATTGGCCAAGTGATATTGGATAAATTGTTTTGCCGCGTACCCAATAAATTTAGACAAACATTTTAAATAACCATACAAAGCACGTTATTCAAATAGTTCTGTCACCGCGCAAATTATTGGTTACATCACACATGTTCATAAAAAATGTTCAGTTATTTGTCTCTCCTGAAAACTTAGCCAATTTAACTTGCGCGGTATTGTTAGCTAAGCGACGATATAATTTTGTTGACTAATTTTATCATGAAAAACCAGTTTTATCTGATTATCTCTCTAAGTCCATCGAAACTAACATGGTTGCATAGAATACTCGATTCGTTACGTCAAAAGTATCGCTATTCTAAAAAAAAGTAACTGGCGCCGCCGCCGTCGCTGCCGCAGCAAACTGCTACATTACGTCGGTTTTCTGTGAGACAGTGGTAGGACGGTGGAGATCACTTACTATCAGATGACCGACTTGCTCATTTCCGATCTATCATAAAAAAAGACTCATCGACCACCAAAAGCAGATTACTACATTGATCACTGCTTAGAGACGAAGTTGTAAGGTAAAACAAAATGCAATATTACTAAAAACATTTATTAAGAATACTGTGTTGCTTGTCTACTGGTAATTATCCTATGTAAGTACAACGGCTGGTCACGACTCGACCGTCTCTTGTGACTCGGCCTGTGTCTCCTTCGCCTGCAGAGCCGCTACCTGTTCAGCTGTGCAGTACTCTGGAATCAGACAATATAGCATCATTCAAATGAACATTATAGCCACTTTACTCTATGTTATGGTCGCTCACTGTACGACTGTGTGCCAAGTCTCGGGTTCGATCCCGGGTCGGGTTAAAATTTGTTTTTAAAAGCTTTAGACGACGAGACGTGCAAGGCGCTCGCCTGATGGTAAGCGTCACGCCTGCTCACAGAATCAACACCAACCGCAACTTAAAATTATGAAGACCTGCATGACACTGAATTGCCCTCGTCATCCTGAGACATACGGTGTTTAAGTCTCATAATGCCCATTAATCTCACTGGCTTCAGTGTCCTTCAAACTGGAACACAATAATGTTTACACACTGCTGCTTGGCGGCAAAAATAGACAATGCGATGGTACCTACCCAAACGTCCTCTCGCATACGAGAGACATCGCAATTCTCATCAGCCCTGAATCCGGAATTGTGCCCGGTATGAAGATAGGCTCGTACCCAATCCCATCATATGATGGAAATAAGTTTGGCGAAATTTTGGTGTACTGGTTAGACTTCTGCATAATCCTTCGGGGATTACAGGCGTGAGTGCGTATGTCTGTATGTACTCTATCGGCAGCGTATAAGGAGCCGATAAAGTTCTGGGTACTGAAAGGTCATGCAATCACAATGTGTTTGAGGTTTCGACCCGAAAAATCAAACATGAGCTGAATTTATGGTTGAATTTGATGCCCGATGTGGCGATAGACTCACCCCCAACCTACGGATGGTAATAAGCTCAGCGAACCGTGGTTCTAGTTGTATTTCTGCCTACCGACCTAAATACAGACGTGAGCTTATGCTGTATACTTACGTGTTTTACTAGGTTCCCATCCAATAAACTCGCCAGTCCGTTGGTTCTCCGCCTTCAACCAGTCGTGAAGCGGTCTGAAGTACTCCAGAAGACCGTCGGCCTTCATAGCTCTTTGGCCTGTGAGAACCTCCATAGCGTCAGGCCAGGGCTTCGAGGAGCCCATTTTCAACATATTTCTGAAAAGACCAAGGAACTTGGTGTTACATAACACAGTCTATACAGTATGTAACAAAAACCCTGTTGGCCTTTTCTAGGTCGTGAAGATAGACTTAGACAGCTTAATAATAATAGTGTAACAGGCGGGTCCGAGATACGGCCGACTCGACAAGAGGTCCGCGTATGCGTACGCAATTGGCGAGCGTAAGCGTACTGTGTATGTATGGAGGCCCGGAAACGTGCACTCCCATACAAGTAATAACGCTTAGTATCCCGATTAGCTCTGATTAGATAATCCTGATTAGCTCTTAACTCTTAGCCTACACTGACAATATTTTCCCGCACTACTTAAAATACACTTGCGTTGTAAGCCATAGCGCGATGTAGTTTTGCGTGAGCGACATCTATTGAGCGCTGTCGTAAACGTATATTGATGTTCATGGTGTTACAATAGATAAATAAAAAAAAATATAAACAGAAGCGAGAGAGATTATCCATACACAGGTAGCTTAGAAAAATAAGCATATTAAAAAAATGTTATTTTCACTGCCTCGGTGGCGCAGTTGTAAAGCGTACGCGTTACGACCGCGGCTAACGCTGAGGTCTCTGGTTCGATCCCCGGGTCGGGTAAAAGTGATATTGGGTTTTTCTGTTACGAAATGGTCAGTATCAGCCCGGAGTCTAGTATTTCTGCCTGGTATGGCGATAGGCTCGCCCCATATCACATCAAGGGACGGAGATACGTCCGGCGAAATGTGGGTGTAATCGTTACACCTCTGCCTATCTCTTCGAGGATTACAGGCGTGAGTGCATATATGCTATTTTCATCTGAAAAATGATGAACAGCTGACGTATTGAAGAAGCCGAGCGGGCACGCGGCACGGCGCGTCACGATTGATGCACATAGACGCCGCAACTTAAATACGATTTACAAACAATAATTTATGTAAAGGATAAAAAATTAATATGATTATTTTTACAGTCTCATTTTCGTATGCGAGATATTTCATTACGTTTGAATATCGATTCCGATATCAGTTAAAATGTCCAACAAGGTTTTTGTTACATATTGTATATTAGATATTAACTAGTGGTCCCGTAGTGATCTAAATTCGACCTCAATAATCATATACTCTTTGATCTATAACGTCAGCGAGATTTGACAGCCATTGACAGTATAAACGTAAACAATTAGAATTTTATTTAATTGAATGTATAATCTAATATATAAAATTCTCGTGTCACAATGTTCGTTCCCATACTCCTCCGAAACGGCTGGACGGAGTTTTATGAAATTTTATATGCATATTCAGTAGGTCTGAGAATCGGCTACTATCTATTTTTCATCCCCTAAATGTTAAGAGTGGTCCACCCCTAATTTATTATTTTTATTTTTTAGACAAAAAATTTGTTTTATTTTGTTATGATACAGCATTAAAAAATACATACAACCCTAAATTTTCAACCCTGTACGATCAGCCCCTATTTTTTTAATAACGTCATTATTATTTTTGTCAAGCGCGTTTCTCACCGGGGGCGCCCACTAGGCTACTTCCTGGAAATAGGCATTCACGCGGGCGGAGCCGCGGGCAACAGCTAGTTGTATGTTAGTGTCTTAATCTTCCAGGTTGTTTTTTTTTATATTTAATATGTTAGTTTCAGTGTTCAAATCATGAATAGTTTTGTCTTATTTCATTGTTTTTGAAAATTTTCAAGCTCTGCCTATACCACGTGACATGAATATTTGTACTGATTACTACTGATCAGTGGTCTCGTAACAGAAAAGTTTACCTTGTCTTTTCCTACCTCGACACTAGCAAAATCATCGAACCCTGGATTAACCACTGGATCGCCACAATATAAAATTGGATTTAATTGGATTGGAATGTATAATTGTTACAGATATTTTGTATAAATAGCTTTCTGCACTCCTCCTCCATATAAACTTTAACTATAGCAAATCTCACACACCTCCGTGCGCACATATTGCTTAAAAAAGATCCAAAGTTCTCTTCACGTATTAATATATAGAAAATATGGCTACTATTTACGAATGTTTACTAAACCAATAATAGTCTCTGTAAATACTTACTTACAAAAGTAAGTAAAGTTTAAAATAGACGCAATTAGAATTAGTTTTACTTGTAATGCTTTGTTGAAAATGAGTCGTCTATTAATCGCATCTTAAACTTGGCATTGTGTTTACAGTTGCGACACCGTACGATGGCACTTGTTACGACTTACAAGAGTGTTGAAACACACTAATGTTTCGATACCTTATAGCGCTAGCAGAATGTCATCATTAAGGTTTATAAGTACAAGAATAAATCACGGAAATAGTTATTTCACACGTAGTTGACCCAAATGTCATCGTATGGCGCTACTACTGTAGTTGTGATCATTTACCAACAATAAGAAATAGGAGGGTAAGAAAACAACAATAAGAAATAGGAGGGTATTTTTGAAGTCAGATAAAAATAACAATTTACTTACCCTAACGCATTTCCAGCGGCAACGCTCTCGAATATATCACAATCGACGAGTTTTTTGGTAAAGTTTTCGGGCACGTACTCGCCAGCGAGTTGGCACAAAGCTCGATGGAATTGGAACTGAACTATGAACGATACGTAGTATCTGAAATCATAAAGTAGATTATTATTGACAGCCTCCGTGGCGAAGTGGGCGAGTAGCCGACTGCGATGCGATAGGCCGTGTGATCGATTCTAACATTGAGACAAATGTTTGTGTGATCCACAAATATTTTCCTTCGGATCCGGGTATTGTGGGACCGCAAGTCCCTCGTAGTTTCTGATACCCACGATACAGGTTTACCTAGTGTGGGGTCAGGTCTATGTGTGTGACTGTTGGGTGTATTTATAATTTAATGTAATCGACATCAAGGCCTTGTTCTTTATGATCGTGTGACGCGAACGCGTTGCGTAGACTTCGTCAAATTGGCATTGAGTGATGAATTCTAAGCCAATTTAAAATGTTATAAACGCATTAAGTTGCATTAATATAAAATAACGTTTAACACAAAACTTAGAAACCGACTTCAAAATAAAAAGACTAAAAAGTCAAAAATAACAAATTCTATAGGTCTCTTTAGAGTCGGTGCCTGTGTCGCTACCGGTCAAATTAAGTTTCTAAATTTTGTTAAACATTATTTATTTTCCAATTTTTTGTGGTAGTTACGGCAATAGCATGTAAATTCCAATACAATAACACAATCGCGCCGAGTGTAACGTTGTCCGTTGAGGAGTTTTATTTTATATCTCCGTACTCCGTCATGAGATCTTACCCAAATTTATATGGGACCACATAGCAGCTAAACTTTGTCGAGTTAAATTTTTTTCAACAAAATCGGTCTACAATTGGCGGAGAAATCGATGTACATACATAAAAAGGCAAAGATAAAATTAAAAACACACGCCGAATTGAGAACCTCCTCCTTTTTTGAAATCGGTTAAAAATAAGGTGCTTGGTATGAATACTCGACATTGACTTAAAGAATGCCATGTGGTGCTGATTTCGCGAAAATGGCGCTGATGGACCGTTAAAGTTTATACGGTCCCGAACGGTGGGGAATAAGGCCCTTGCACGTCTATAGGGTAAGGATTCATGGCGTAGTAGGAAGGCACACGTAATATATTCTACTGTGCTGGTGCAGCAAGGGTTCAATACAGGCTTTTTTACTAGTCAAATGCCGAAACGAGCAGGTGCTTTGAGAAATCTGGAGACCCAAATTCTCCTCCCTTCCCAATATTTTAACTATCCCTTTCCTTTAAGGTCGGTAACGTATGTGGATGTTCATGGGCGGTGGAACTCACGTTAGAAGAATTGAAACACAATGTACACGATCTTCTCCATTTATTTGGGCAGAGTAACACTTTATATTCCGTTTATCAACCGACTGACAGTCGACAATAATTATTCCACCTTATTTATACCTTTTCACAAATAGTTCACATTAGTAATTGTATTTGTTATTGAACATGTTAGATCGTTCTAAATAACGTGTATATTATTTATAATTGAATAATTAAATAAGTCAGAGTATCTTATGGATTAACAGACAATATAACGTCATACAATAATAGTGTGACGTCATAACCGTTGTGTTATTATTTAGTACTGGCAGCACTTATAACATATTATATTAGTGATGGCTAAGCTCAAAAAAATTAGGTATAATTAAAAAAATAGTCTCCATTCAGATTTTAGACATGTACTTTATAATATTGCCAAAATGACATATCTTTTTAGAGTGGTAGAGCTACGCTGTAGACGCTTTTGTCTACAGCATGAATGAGCTGGCTCGCCCGGGTCATTACCACTGTCTCACAGAAAACCGACGTAAAGTAGCAGCTTACTGCTGCGTTTCGTACGGTGAGCGAGATATCCGGAGGCCCAAATCCCTCTCTCCTTCCCGATTCCTTAATTATCTCTTTATTTTAAGGTCGGCAACGCGCCCATAATTCTTTTGGTATTATGAGCGTACATGGGTGGTGGAGATCACATACCATTAGGTGACCTACTTGCTCGTTTGCCGGACTATGAAATAAAAAAAAACCATAAATAAATTCAGCAACGATGCTAGGAACTCACCTAGCATACTCGACGTTAGCAGATACATGGTACTTGGCCGCGGCATCGAAATCCTCTTCGGTCCTATTAACAGGAGGCTCAACTCCTTGTAGTTCCTCTCTCAACTTCCAGTAATGACAGTTGTAGTCTTCTGGTGCAGTCTTCTTGCGGAACACGCCGTATCGGAACAAATCCAGAGTGTACGCGAATGGGAGGAACACAATTTTGTCTATACCCTGTAATGTTAAATTAAATAATATACCCAACAGTCAGATAATCCTGACCCCAAACTAGGTGAACCTGTATCGTGGGTAACAGGAACTACGAGGGACTTGTGGTCCCACAACAAACAGACCCGAAACAACTATTTGTGGATCAAACACTTCCTTACTTTCTTGTTTGGCGGCCTCTGCTATATAAAATACACAAACATTGGTCTAGGTGCGGGAATCGAACCCGCTGTCTCTCGCTTCACAGTTGGGTATTAATCCGCTGCATTACAGAGGCTGTCAATTATAGCAATATTTCATAAATTTTTCAAACTTACCATTTTATAAAGCTGATTGATCTCAGTCTGTTCATCTTCACCCTCTTCTTGACTGAGTCCAACACGTCGAAGGTGTTTTGGCGAAGAAACAGATAAAGCTATAGTGTCACCGACAGCCTCGTGGAAACCTGCAATCATTATTCATAACTGAGTACATCTTAAAAAAACTAAAGACATTCTGAAAATAAACTAAAAGAAAAGTTAAGGACCTGTGTAATAGAGTAACAAGTCAAAGGTAAAAATTATGATTAATGTATCTCAAGATGATGATTGTTACACTAATATTGAAACTAAATTCAATGAAATTGTTAAAAATTATATTATAATCTTTGACATAATTTATTCAGCAATAAATGATAATATGAAGAAATTCTTTACAGAACACGATGATATTAAGAAAACACACAGTGACCAGGAAAAATTGCATGAACGATTTAATATTAGAACATAAGTATCTCATTGAGAATGCACATTTTAGGTCACACAATAGTGGCCACTTTTATTTTTATCAGAAAGACGTAGAAACTCAAGCGGTGACGTTTGTCGGTTGAGTGTTGGTTTTTAAGCGACAATTACAACTTTGCAAAATAAAATCATCTTCAGTGCTAAGCCGCATCTTGAACTAGGTGGCTTTGTTAATAAACAAAATTGCCGACTCTGAAGGAAAGAAAAGCCTAAAGACATTCAAGAGCGACCCACCATTCACACTAAACATCAGTTTGGTGCGATATGTATGATTAGCTCATCTTAACAAATTTCGCCGCACAATTTTCAGCATATTGGCATTGAATTTTAACTATATTAGGGCATTAAAAATGCAGTAACTACAGATAATGTCCAAGACTTTTTCTACGCCGATGAGAAAAAAATAATGTGGCCTTTATTAAAATGCGCGTTCCCGATGCGACACCCGTTGTGAGTTTATTGAATATTAAGATAATGTTTTTATATTATACGAGTCCAACACAAATGGTTCTAAATGGAAAAATGACGTTCAGTAAAATGAAATAGACAATTCAACTCATATTTGCGCTAAGCTATGTGTGTATGATATAATTTTGTAGACACGATGACTATGCGTGTCTGTCAATGAGTATAGAACGCCGGCTGATGAACCACTTCCACATAAATCTAAACCAATAAAATATTTAAAACTCACGCACATATAGCAAAGCACAAATGAGCCACTTTATAACAGCAAGACTATTATTATGTCCCAGCTATTTAAGTCTAGTTTTAAGAAATGGGAGATCTTAAACAGCTTTTTGAGATATTTTCTGTAGGACCTTCATCAACACAAGTAGGACATGTGTAATTTAAATATCCCGTAGTCGAAGATACGATGATCGAAATATGAAAGTGAAGTCTTCAACCAGAAAGAACGTGAAGTTAACAGCCAGAAGTAGAGATACATCAGACAATCCCAGTATACCAAAACCATTCACCTGGGTTCGCCCCCTCACGAAACACAAAAGGCTGATTCCTGTACTGTAAGTAATATTGCACGTGCCCCATCTCGTGGTGGACCGTTCTGAAATGTTCCCTGTTCACCGTTGTGCACATTTTGATCCTGGATACAGAAAGCATTTGTTACCTGGGTTGGCTCCGTCCCGGAATATGTAGGGTTGGTGTCTGTACTGTAGGAAGTATTGTATGTGACCCATCTCGTGGTGCGTTGTTTGAAAGTATTCATAATCTACTGTCGTGCACTGTTTTATCCTTTAAATCCAGACGTGTTGGTTAAAATTTTGAAAACATATAAAATAAGTGCCATCACCAGGTTAGTAAATATTACAAATAGATTTTATTAAGAGCCTGTTTTACAATGTTCTATTGCGTTTTATTTCATTATGGTTACTTTAGGAAGTACTAGGTAGGTCATTCGTATGCGAGAGGCCGCCTGGGTAGCCACTTTGTCTGTATCTGCCACCAATCAGTGTATAAACACTGAATATGAACAACAGTTCTGAGTGATAAATGAAGCCAGTGCAATTACTGGGCGTTATGAAATTTTACATCTTGTCTCGGGGTGACGTCCAGTGCCATGCACTACTTCATAATTCGAAGTTCTGATTGGTGTCGCTTCTGTTTATGGGCAGTCGTGGTGCTTAACATCAAGCGAACGACCTGCGCGTCTCGTCATTACTGCTAATGAAAAATAATAAAAGAGGAGCAATTTGAAATACGCTTTTCCATGTATATTGATAGTAAGTATTTTTCTGTCTTATATTTTGTTTAATAAATAACGTTTATTTGGACATTGTAAAATAAGCACTTAGTATATTTTTTTTATGTAGGTAATTCTGTTTTAATAGTCATAATTACATTGTTGCAAATAGGTTGTAGTTTACGAATTTCATTTGTTAGAACCTCAAGGTTTGCGAAGTATAACACTTAATAATACAGATAGCAAAATCCTTTTTATGGCAGTATCAACCAAATTCAAAACTACAAAAAGACATTAGCACTTAATTTACGTTCTATTAGCAAATCAAATGAATTTTCTGCTGGGAGGGTGCCTGATGGCCGATTGTAACCAAAGTACAAATGGCAACTCCAATCCAGTCACTTCAGGCCGGCATAATTCTGGCGACCGTCGATAGAGGCCAAGTCTTTCGAGGATCGACTTTATATTTTGACTGCACCATACTTCCCATCAGGTGCAAGTGCAGTTGCAGTGTCAAAATTATAAAAGTTTACACTGCAATAGCCAAAAATGCAGTCCAGATGTATGAAACAAGTAGTGTCTCTACTATCACTACCTACTTAAATATTCATTATCTGGCGTTATCCCAGCTTATTGCCAGGGTCTGCCTTCCGACATCATGATTTGACGGTGAATTTGGTTTTATGTGGGGGGATCCCGGACCCCCCAAAACCAAAACCCGAAACCAAGTTTCGCCATTGCCTCGTCCGTGAATCAGCAGAGTGTACCACGTGCAGGTGAATTGCCCAATTACACTCTACTGTACACTGACTCAAATATTGAAATAACCAAAACACATCACAAATTACAAACAAAACATCTTGAAAATTACCTAAAGTCCTTGCCGTCGAAGAAGTCCCAAGCCGATGCATGGCATACAATCTCTCTATCAGTCGGTTTCTCTATAATGGAATTCTTCCAGAACTTCTCCGGCATCGCTGTCAGATTCAACGATCTGAAGAACTCATCTGACATTTGGAACATTTTCAACGCTGTATAGTTTTGCTCCTTCAGCGATTGTGTGATGTCAACTTCTTTCTTGTCCGGGTAAGGACGAGTGAACGATTCGATGTTGTTCCATGTTTGAGCCCACATATTACCTGGAGATTAAATAAATATATAAATAATAAATGACTGCCTCGGTGGCGCAGTTGTAATGCGTGCGCGTTACGATTAAGCTAACGCTGAGGTCTCGGGTTCAATCCCCGGGTCGGGTGAAGTGGTATTGGGATTTTCTATTACGAAATGCTCAGTATCAGCCCGGAGTCTGGAATTTGTGCCCGGTATGGCGATAGGCTCGCCCCCTATCACATCGTGAGACAGAAATACGCTCGGCGAAATGTGGGTATACTAGTTACACCTCTGCCTGCCCCTTCGGGGATTACAGGCGTGAGTGTGTAAGTATTAAATAAATATCAATTATTATTTTTAATGGACAAGGTCTCTCTCGATAGCATCCGTGGCCCAGTTCGATTCCTGCACCGAGACGCATGTTTGTGTAATCCACAAATATTTGCTTCGAGTCTGGGTGTTTTCTCCCTAGAAGAGTTGGCGTCAGGTAGGCAGCTGGTCGTAAAGACTACAATCCATATATTATGTAACATGTGTTAAAAGCATGTTGCGCCGACCCCACTGCGAGTGTGATCAAGGGCAAGTGAAAGTATAATGCACAAAATCTCTCTCATTTCCGCCTGGCGTTAGCCCGGCTTAAACCCACTTGCTTATTTCTATTGAAAACCACTGCTTTCAGCTAACTTGTATTGCAATTGATTTAGTTATTTACTAACTTTTCCCACAAATACAATTTCGAATACAATTATTTTATTTACTATCGCTTCTGCCGCCGTGCAACAGAGTGGAATAACAATGGTTTTTATTTATGGAGAGGCAAGTAAGAGCCTCGCTTACCAGACGGACGACCTGCTCGATTCTTCACTCAAGAAATAAAACAATGAAAATATCATAACATTTAAAACCTAATACAAATAAACTTACCTAACAAATGGGCCGGAATTGGACCCCTGGCAGACACGATCTGGTCCCCATACTTGTCCCTGAGCCGTTTCCTAACGTACGCGTGCAGCTGATCATACAGCGGTTTGACATCAGACCACAGTTTCGCTAACTGTTCCTCGAAATCTGGCACTTCATATTCAGACTGCCACCATTCAGCCACGTCTTTGAAATCTGTAAACAGAAATAATACATAATTATTAATATTAATCAAAGCCTTTAATGTATACTACTAGACAAGCTGCGCGGTACATAGAAATTGTACCACTAAGTTGCGGTTAATTGACCGTAACTCAATATTACCATCTCGCTTACTCTCAACTAGAACCCCTATCGCGCTCCCTGTCTGTGAGCTGTCAAACTCCCGCGTTATGTGACGCAATTTTACTTCTAAACAGCTGGTCTAGTAGTATACAATAAAGTCTTTGATATTAATATAATAATAATAATTAGACATTGTACGTAGCGCAGTGGGTGAGTAAACCGGCTGTGAAATGAGGCCATGGGTTCGAGCCCGAGCGGAGACAAATGTTTGTGTGACCCACAAATATTTGTTTCTGGTCTGGGTGTTGTGTGACCGCAAATCCCTCGTAGTTCCTGATACCCACGATAGAGGGTAACCTAGTGTGGGATCCAGGACTATGTGTGTGACTGTTAAGTGTACAAGGACAAAAAATTCAAAAACGTTTACCTCTATCAAAACATGACCTCTATCAAAAAACATTTATGAAATATGTATTTCACTAAAGGATATGAACCTTTACCGACTTAGAAAAAAGAAGTTCTGCATTTGACTTGTTTAAGAGATGACTTGTGTATGTATGTAGGTATGTATGTAAATTTGGTCGCGATTTCTTCAAAAACGAATGAATCAATTACATACAGTTCTTGAAGAACATACAGTTTAAAGGAACGGCAGTTAATTGAATCACTTTAATTGTATTTATTTGTATATATTTATTCCAAAAAGAGGCAATAAAAATGCTTTACGCTACATTCTACGCAACCGCTACAGACATAACAGAAAAGAAGAAACAGGAAAATTCAAAGGCAGCAAAATAAAAAAACACACTGCCGTAATATATTTTCGAGGAATAGTATTAATATTGTTTCTAGTAAATATGTATAGTATTGACGTCACAAACGCCTGGTATGTAATAAAGCGTATCCTAGAAACATAACATTTACGTCTTAGACGAGCGTGAAAGGCATTTTTGTTTCCATGACGCATGGGGACGAGATGGCATAGGCGAAACTATGATAGCGATACACGATAGAAGACAGAAACTATAGGGCATCCAATATGAGATTTGAGTGTATCACTACATTTATACAATACAAATGAATTAATAAATTACCGCAGCTGTGACAGGTAGGTGATCACTCAGCGTACTGCTGTGCTGTGGTGCGTACCACAACACAGCGCTGATTTTCAGTGGTCACCTTGGAAGTTGGAAGCTACAGCTTGGTTACAGTATCAGACCATGTTTACCTCGCTAAGTACCCTCGATCCAATTAACTTTTAAATAAAAAAATAGTCTAAACGCTAAGACTCAAACATACAAAAGAGCCATAAAAAATATGAATACCACTGACCATTAAGGTGGGCGGCTTCGTTGTACAAATCGACGTATTCGGTGAAGTTTCCCCTGGCCGTGGCGCCTGCTGCCTTGTGCCACTCCACCCATGTATGCTTCAACTCCTCAGGGTCCTGGGATGTTGTGAATATCTCCGTTATATCTGCAATAACATAAGGCACTTGTTTTATTTATCAATGACTTCAAACAAATGTACAGTTGAATGTATTTTTTTATAAGCTAGCTGTATCCCCCTTGGGGAAGAAAAAGTTGCAACTAGTGCACCCACTGTTCGCTGAATCTATTTCCGTCCCATGATGTGATAAAAGACGAAACTGTCACTATACCGGACATTCCAATCCTGGGCAAATCATGTGTGATTTTTCCAGTTGAATACTCAAACACAAATACTGCGATAACCTGACCTGACATTTGAACTCAAGACCACACAGATTTTCTGCGTAAGTACGCTGCTACCAATGAGGCGATATGTTGCTATATAAGGTGAATGTAAATCCATATTTCTATGTATTAATACCTCTCTGCAACTCTCAACAAGAGTATTTCTACAATAATTTATCCATCTTGTGTCACACAAAATATTGCCCAAGACAGAATGATCCAAGTAGAAAGGAAAACCCAGGCACCAAACCGGGGTAACACCAGGCACTTTGTTTTCAGGATTTTCTATTGGCCCTTTATAAATAACTCCATTACAATAAGGTTGTCGGAAAGAAAGAAAGATGACGTAAGAGATTAATTGAAGACACTTGAAAGGCGTCAAACTTCTTCTAATATTGGCAAGCAAATTAGATTTTTCAATTGAAGTGTGTAAAGACAAATTATTAGTAATCCATATTACAATAGATTTAAAAGTAAGGACAGATAAATGTCACCATAAAGCCATTATATAGAACGTGTTTATAGGTAGTACAAACGTATGAAGTTGTAACATCAACGTAATCGTAACATCAAACTGTATATTTCTAGCACCAGTGTGAAAACATTGTTTAAAAATACTTTGTAATTTAAAGTTCTAAGAGGTGATGCTTCTGTTTCTTGACAGGCGTGCCGCTTACCATAAGGCGAGCGATCTGCACGTCTCGTCATTTAGGAGAATAAATAAATTCCCAAACAAAATCATCTGCAGAATATATGTCTACATTAATATTTTATCCAACTGATCCAATGCAGTTTAATGCACTCACCAGGTTCTAAAGCCAGATCACATTTGCTAGAATTCTTGTAGGAGCAGATCTTCGCCGTGGCATAGTTCGACTCCATTCCCGACACAGATCTCATCAGTATCTTGTACTTTTCATCCGGCAGCGCCGATACACCAAGTTGGGTGTACTTCTTGAACATTCTCCGCAGAGAGAAGTCTTGGAAGTCCTGCCACCGGTACATCTTGGTCTCCTCCCACGCATGTTTCTCTTGCTGTGACAGCTCTACCCGTACTTGGATCTGGATTGATGTTTTCAAATGAATGTAACATAGGGAAACGAGCATGTGGTGGTGTGATGATGAATGAAAATATGTGATGGTAAACGAATCGACGGAGCATTTTTGATATTGTGGAAAGGAATTTAGGTTAAAGGGGTGGAGTAGGCGACAGCCCATTGGTAATTTTTCTCTTAGACTTTCGTGAGTTTTATAATAATACTCTTCGTGTAATCTCATATCAGAGAGGGATATGATAAACAGATCCCGCAAATATTGTATTGACATAAGAACATACTTACCTATTTGTAATAATTTAGGTGGTAGGTTCTCATATACGAAAAGCCAGATGGTTGGTACAACCGCATTGTCTATTTCTGCCACCAAGCCGCAGTGTGTAAGTACTGTTGTGTTTCGGTTTCAAAAACATTGAATCTAGTGAAATTACTGGGCATTATGAGACTTAACAACTTTTTGTTTTTATTAAACGTAAATGACGAGACGAGCATATCTCGGGGCGATGAACGCAGTCCAATGCTCAATGTATGTTTATGGACAGGTGGCGCTTACCATCAAATCAAATCATTTATTGAGTAATTACGCCGCCAAGGGCACTTTTACACGTCGAGTTTGGAATCTACCGGTGCTTCGCAAATGCCCACTGGTCTGAGATTAAGCACTAAGAAACTCAGCCGTAGGTCTTTTGAATGTTTCGAACCAGGCGAGCGACTTACTCGATTCGGCATTCAGACTCATAAATTAACAAATGATTATCTATAAACTTCTACCAACAACATATCGATCCAAAATGAGCAAAATGAAGATACTATTTAAGTGATGTTACGAAATTCTTTTCTATTTGTCCTAGATTCCAAAACTACACACTGTTATTATCGTATTGAGATTAGTTAAGCATTGGTGAATATTGTGTATCAAATGGCTGATAACCTCAATCAATGTGAAATCTAGCGTAAATAAAATTACGGTCCAGTTAACTCGGTGGCAGAATCTGACAAACGCGCAAGTGCGTCGCCTGATAGAAAGTGCTGTCCAATGTGAACCCACTATATCTGAAGAATCATGGATGCCTTAAGAGAAGGGATGATTTAGGGATTGAGAAGGGGGATTTAGGTGTCCGAATATCTCACTCACGGTACGAAACGCAGCAGCAAGCTGCTACTTTACGCCGGTTTTCTGTGAGACAGTGGTAACGACCCGGACGAGCCGGCCCATTCATGCTGTAGACAAAACTGTCTACAGCGTGGCTCTACCACTCAGATTATCGCGGCTCAATACCAGGGTCCGCCGTCTGATCATGATTTAACGATAGATTCGGTATTATATAGGGCGATCCGCCCGGTATGACATCCACAACCCGCAACGTGACTTTTAGCCTAAGATTTTGGTGCCCAACTTATACTCCAGTGGGACTCTGGACACTTACAATAAAATAAATGTTTTTTATTTATTTACGATCCACTACTGAACTGATCCTCTGCGATTGAAAGGGGTAAGACCATTCATCCAACACACTGGTGTAATGCGGATTGATAGACTTCACATACCTTCGAAATACTTATGGAGAACTTACAGGTATGATAAAGCGAGTGTTAACTAACTATGAATATGTAGACACTAGTTTTGCTCGCAGTTCCGCCCACGTGAATAGCCATTTCCCGGATAAAAAGTAGCTTATGTCCTATACAGATCATGGTCTACCTATTACCGTTACCTATAACCGTTAAGCCGTTAAGGCATGATTGACTAACAAACATCCCAATTCACAAACTTCCATATTTATCATCATCATCATCATCATCATCATCATCATAATCATCATCAGTCTGTATTTGTCCACTGCTGGACATAGGCCTCTCCTAATGCACACCATTGAGCTCGATCTTTGGCTCTTTGCATCCAGTCATTACCCGCCGCTTTCCGCAGGTCGTCGCTCCACCTTGCTGCAGGGCGTCCTACTCTACGTTTAGCTAAACGCGGTCTCCTCTCAAGTACCCGTATACCCCACCTGTTATCGGTTCTTCGTGATATATGGCCATATATATCCATATCCATATTTATAATAGTGAGTAATAGAATTAAGACCTACCCATTTATCTTCATTCTCCTTGGTGATATTTGCCGTGTAATCCCATTCAGCTAGACTGGCGAGGTGCTTTCTATTGCCCATCGCCTTGTCCAGCTGCATGATGTACTCTCGACCCTCATGCTCCAGAGCCTCCAGGTCGGGATCCCGACCCTGAGTGGCCACCACAAACACGGCGACGATCGCCGCCACAAGCGCGGCACCGCCACCGATTTTGAGCATCGTCTGCAACAAAACAGTTGGGAATTTAGAAATAAATGACTTAAAATAGATTTGACTACTTTAGCAAGGAGCAAAATTACTCCATATGTACTCGTATCTACGAAATATATAATTCCGTAGCATGTTTACTGGAAAATTGCAATCAGTTCATCGACGGTATTGGTAGGGTCAGGCCTAGGTTCCAGCAGAGGCAGTTCCAGAAGCAATTCAGAATACACTCAGGATCCCCCAGGACCGTCTCTATTGCGCTGGCGAAGGCCACCGCGGGGTTTTAGTCGGTATAGCAGCGTAGGGATTTTGGTGAGGGATCTGATCCAGCGGCCGTTCAGGATAAGACAACTGGTTCAATGCGGAGGTCATGAATAAGTTGAAGACTACCGTAAAAGAGTTTAAAAAACAATAACAGCCCGAGTAGACCACGATGGAACGCTGCGCTGCAAGCACAGTCAGATCAGCTAGCGATATTATTGGTTAGGATTTAGTAAATTTAAATATCAACATATTCCACCAAGCAGCAGTGTGTAAGCACTGTGTTTCGGTTTGAAGGACATTGAAGCCAGTGAAATTACTGGGCATTACAAGACTTAACAATTTATGTCTTGGACTGACAAACTTATGTCTCGGGGTGATGAACGCAACCTAGCGGCATGCAGTGGTTTGTAATTCAAAGTGCTGTGTGGTATAGCTTCTGTTTATGAGCAGGTGTGGCGCTTACCATCAGGCGAGCAACTTGATCATTTCCTTATTCAAGCTAATAAAAAAAAATACACAATATGAGATACACAAGAAATCTTAGCTCAAAAATCCGGGTCAATAATTTATCTGTGTTAAAATCATTGTCTTGAAAGATACGTATGTAAATGCTTATAATACTGTAGATAACTTTCATAACATTTTGCGCTAACCATAATGTTTTAAAATAAAAGCTATTTATAAATGTAAAATGTTAAAATCCTCGAAATAATTATCGAAAATATTTGACAAAATGTCAGTGTATTTTTTATTTTTTGGAGAAAATCGTCTATGAAGCGTCGTACTCAAAGGAATTGACATCATAACGTCAATAAGACTTTGAAATCGGCCACACTCATTGCCACACTGGTGTTTCATCGTTCTTGTTATTTTGGTTCTTGTGAATACTTAAAACTAATAAATACTTGTCATTGGCTATATGCATAAATCATGCGAGGTTATAATTAAACAAAAATAAAATGGTCCATTACATGCTGGCATAATGACGGTGATCGGTGAGTTATCACATATAAACCATTCATTGAGGCGTAAAGACGTCACAAACAGACAAAAAGGCGAATTTATAACTTGCTGGGATTAAACATTGAGTCAACCTTGCATTTTGGGTAGGTAACCTTTTTATTTTTGGTCTGATTAGATGTTTGAGTGCTCTAAGTTTGAGTGCTTATTGCTAAGTTTACGGTCCGAGTTTTCCCAATTTGATCGTTGTCAAAGGTTTTTTCATTTATTTTGAATAGATATAAGCTCCGTCTTCGGCATTTTCGAAGAAATACACATTATCTGCCTATTTTTTCCTTTTATACATGCCTTATCATCATCATCAGCCTTTATCCATATTTTATAAATGTTAGAGCCACGCTGAGGAATATTTTGACTGATCGGCTTGTAACCACTGTCTCAAAGAAAACCGACGTGAATTAGTAGCTCGCTGTGCATTTCGTCCGGTAAGTTAGATATCCGGAGGCCCAAGAACCCTTCCTTCTTTGGTAAGGACCAATCCCTTAATTATCCCTTTCCTTTAATGTCGGCAACGCGTCCCTTTATTGTGGATGTTCATGGCCGGTGGAGATCATCAGGTTTACCAGCCTCTGCTTTATAAATGGCTTCTTCTCAGGACTCCTCTTCTTCTCTAGTACTGTACACTCCATATCCATAATTTTCTAGATTGCCTTACGTCAAATAATCCTAACTAATATTATAAATGCGAAAGTGAGTTAGTTTGTTACGCTTTCACGCCTAAATCGCTGAACTGATTTTGATGAATTCTGGTACAGACACAGATGGGACCCTGGAGACGGTAAAAGGCTATATTTTATCCCGTCTATAGGCTAATTTTTATCCCGGATTAAGTAGGTCACTCAGGCGGAGTCATAAGCAAAAGCTGATTTAACAATAATAAATACATACGCACTCGCGCCTGTACTCCCCGAAGGGGTAGGCAGAGGTGTAAAAAATACACTCACATTTCGCCAATTTAACAATTAATGAGACAAAATACTGATAAATCAGTGACAGACTGCCCCGGTGGCGCAGTTGTAATACGTACGCGTTACGATTAAGCTAACGCTGAGGTCTCGGGTTCAATCCCCGGGTCGGGAAAAGTGGTGTTGGGTTTTCTATTACGAAATGCTCAGTATCAGCCCGGGGTCTGGAATTTGTGCCCGGTATGGCGATAGGCTCGCCCCCTATCACATCGTGGGACGGAGATACGCTCGGCGAAATGTGGGTGTACTAGTTACAGCTCTGCCTACACTTTCGGGGATTACAGGCGTGAGTGCGTATGTATACATCAGTGACTAAAATACTTAGTAAAGTCCATGTTCTTATGAATCTGCTTTGTTGTGAAATGACACGGGTTGTTACGTCCTTCATGTTTCGGTTCGACGCACATCACTTCTCATGGCGTATGTGTTTAGTCATTCATTGCATCTATTTTGAGCATGTACACCATGGCATGGGAACCAATAAAAACCATAATTTCCATTTTAATCGCATTCGTGATATACTCTGCTCGAAACTTGGTTCCTGGTTCGGGTTGTGGGGTTCAGGTGGCGGGTCGCCTCTTTCCTTCCTTCCACCAGCCCTTATCCCACTTCCAGTGGGGTCGGCACAAGAAATGTTTTAACACATATTACAGAAAGATTTGGCTTGTAGTTTTTACGACCGGCCGCCTGCCTGACTTCAACCTCTCTGGGTAGAAAACACCTAGATCCGAAACAAGTATTTATGGATCACACAAAAAAAATCTTGGTGCGGGAATCGAACCTCCGGCCTCTCGCTTCACAGCCGGCTACTCGACAACTGCTACTTTAGATAAATAAGTAAACAAACTATAAATTCCTTAAAAAGTGTCACCTTGGCCAACAATGCCAACTGCCTGCACTTATATGTCAAATGGTATAAAATCCTCATTTTATGTATTTCAAAAGGACCTTCTACATATTGGATCAAAGCCAACCTCACCTGCAATCAATGACAGAGGTCAAGCTCATTGACGTCATGGTATCTCAGGTACGCACTCACGCCTGTAATCCCCGAAGGGGTAGGCAGAGGTGTAACCAGTACACCCACATTTCGCCAAGCATATCTTCGTCCCATGATGTGATAGGGGGCGAGCCTACCGCCATACCGGGCACAAATTACAGACTCCGGACTGATACTGAGCTTTTCGAATAGAAAATCCCAATATCAACTTTTACCCGGGGATCGATCCCGAGACCTTAGCGTCAGCCTCAGTGGTAACGCGTACGCATTACAACTACGCCACCGAGGCAGTCTACGGTACCTTAGGGTTAGGGGTTATTTTACAAATTGTTGTGTGATCCACAATTTGTTTCGGGTCTGGGTGTTTTCTCCCCAGAGGTGTTGACATTAGGCGTCCGGTCGTAAAAACTACAAGCCAAATCTTCCTGTATAATGTGTTAAAAGCATGTTGCACCGACCCCACTGTGAGTGGGATAAGGGCAGGTGGAAAGACGGATTTCAGAGTAATTTTTTTTTATCGGATAATCAAACGTGCAATATTTGAAATTGCGTCCTCAAAAATAGCTAGCAAATTTTGGCATAGCAAGCATACGAGCATGTGACTCATCTGATGGTAAGCGACCTCTACCGCCCGTGAACACTTACAATTCTAGAAGAACGATAGTTTGAATTCTGGGATTGTTATTGGGCAATGCAGAACACCCACCGTTAGGTGGACAAATTTCCTATTAATTGCTTCTGCCTAGGAATAGATGGTTAGCGAAGACTTATTTAGACCTCCGGAATACTCACCCGGGTGTACGAAACGTAACAATAAAACTGCTACTTCACTATATAAAAATCGTGACTTGCGGAAGAATATGGCGAGATTTTTGCCGTGTATATAAAATTAACTGTAAACAATTTACATAAAATCGTGACAAAATCAAACTATTGAATATATTCAATACATTCCAATCACACAGCAATAATAAACGAGGTCCGAATGGGTCACAGTACCATGAAAATTATATATAATAAAAATATGATGTATAAATTTATGATAAAAGGGATCCATAAAAAATGATCGATTTTAATTAAGTACAGGAATCCCCGCTGCGGCCTAACTAAGCAAGATGCCCGGTCAAACACTCCCGCTGAGCACACCTTGCGTTGGAGTTATGCAAAAAACAACCACATGCGGAATGTAAGATGTCATTATCCTGCATGCAATTTTTACGTCATTAAAAACGTCCGATATTATGTCGAACGAAATAAAACAAAAATAAACGCCAATGAGAATTGCAGCTCCTTTTTCCGCGGGGAAAATCCCGTTTATAGATACCGTCCCAACATCGGGGGCGAAGATATCATTATTTCAGGCTCACCTGTTGTCTATAGTCGAAAGACCGCTGGATCGGTTCCGCTGGATCGTCCCTAACAAAATCCCTACGCTGCTATACCCACTAGAAACCCCATGATGGCCTTCTTCGGCGCAAGTGGATCCTGAATATAGTCTGGATCCTCCTAAAGCCGTTCAGCGACTCCAGCCGCACGATATTTACATGCTGCCGTCCATCTTGGAGTTACACCGTAAAATGTACGTTAAGTACAATGGCTGTGCATCCCTGCTGCGTGGCCACGCACCCGGTGGATTGAATTAGTCGCCTGTTACGAAAGGTAGAGGATACCTTGCTGGAATTCTACAAATGTGCGCAGAGCAAACTTCGTAGTCCTAATAACAAACATGCGAAATTCAATTGAGATCAAATAAAAATTACGCCTTTGCATTTTACGGTCCTAAATAAAGTTCGAGATAGTGTCGAACTAAATAGTAAAAAACTATACCGTTGCACTCGTAGGTCTTAATAAAAACCCCGTGAGATTTTGTCGATCGAGATACAATAAAAACTACAGTGGGGGCAATGCACTTCGCAGGCGCTAATAAAAAGAGCACGAGAATATGTCGACTAATGACAGCGGTGCAGTAAAAAAATTATGAGCAACTGCAAAAACTTTTCGATTAGTCCGTAATTGAAGAGGTTTTCGCGTGTCGTATAGTTGTTAAAGTTTAAGTATATTTTAAAATGACTAATACCATGCAATTATTTTTAATTGCTTGCATTATTATGTTAGCAATACAAAACGGCATAATATTTGCCATTATTCGAGTTAGGTACTGCTACTCAGACTCATTGTATGATCTACAAATGTTTCAAAATTTTATAATATTTGTGTCAGGTCTGGGTTTTTTGCCTGTGGTCCATATCGACTCAAAATATTTAATAATTCTGGGCGTTTCCATAGTACAAATATTGTTACTAATGTAAAATGTTAAATGAAAAGACAAATAAATCATTTAGTGTAATTGCCTAGTGTATTTTGACGATACTATGTATGATTTCTACACATAAGATACTTCATAAGTTAATCTTTATTTTGTAATGACTTGTCATAAGCGCTATTTTAATTGCCTACATGATTAATTAACTATTTCATTTCAAACTATTTCATTTCATTTGGAACAGTGGTCCCTTGTAGTTTCTCATATACACGACGCAAAACTTATATCTTAGAGTGTCGTCATGACTGTATGTGTGACTGTTTACAGTGTTTATACAAAAGTAGCCAAGTGAGAATCAGGCTCGAGCACTGAGAGTTCCGTACCACCCCTTTTTTTAACGTTGGGACACCCTTTATGGGTACTATGCCACCGCATGGTCGGCCGGGCGAAAAATTTCACGAAGCCGCGTCATGCAATTTGGAAATAAGGATCTTATGACCGTCTGTGTAAATGACAGTTTTCTGTTCAATTCTAGCTTCGGTCGTGCGAGAAAATCTCTTCTAGGGTAAGGGTCTTCGCGACTAAGGGTTCGATCCCCGGGTCGGGTAAAAGTGATATTGGGTTTTTCTATTACGAATTGCTCAGTATCAGCCCGGAGTCTGGAATTGTGCCCGGTATGGCGATAGGCTCGCCCCCTATCACATCATGGGACGGAGATACGCTCGGCGAAATGAGGGTGTACTGGTTACACCTCTGCCTATACCTTCTGGTATTACAGACGTGGGTGCTTGTGTATGTAATAATAAAGTTTTTATGTTCTGTAGGCACAGACCTCGTATGTTTTTTACGCATCATTGAACACTACGATGCTGTAATCGTTGGTTTTAAGTTATTTTTGTATATATTTTTTGTCGTCCATTGCATCATGGAACAACCAGTTCCTATGATGAGACCATTAGATGATTTATGATTCATCACATAAAAATTCCTTTTTTATGTCTTTTAATAGACATAAAGTCGCAATAACTAAAATACGTTTTTTTTTAGGCGTTTTTTGAAATCTTGTGCGAATGTAATTTCGCCATGTTATATTAACAATTTTAAAAGCTCGATAACGCATTAGACTACCAAATTAGGAAGTACCTATCAATTTTATCGCTTATTCGTTTGGGGATAGATAATATTGTACTTTGTTATCTAATATTTTATAGCATAAATAATGATAACCTCAGCATTGTGAAACAGGCCATGTTATTTATTATATTATTTTATTAATTGTTACATTTATGTGTATCAATTTGTAGCCAAAACTTGTAATCCAATCACAAAAATTTATGTCTTTTGTTAGTTGGCCCGATTGCCAAAATTAATAAAGGACTTGATAATTATTTTACCCTCATCAGGAAATCTTTTGTCAAAGGCCTATTTTTAACCGGCGAAAAAGTTGACTGCCTCGGTGGCGCAGTGACTGCCTCCGTGTCTCTGGGGTAATACGTACGCGTTACGACTGAGGCTGACGCTGAAATCTCGGGTTCGATGCCCGAGTCGGGTAAAAGTCATATTGGGTTACAAATTTCTCAGTATCAGTCCGGAGTCTGGAATTGTGCTCGGTATGGCAATAGGCTCGCTCCCTATCACATCATGAGACGAAGATACGCTCGGCAAAATGTTACACCTCTGCCTACCCCTTCGGATATTACAGGCGTGAGTGCGTATGTATGTATGAAAAAAATTAAGAAGGTTCTCAATTCGATGCATATATGTACACGCATATTTATATTGTTTTAAACTATGATGTAAATATATCTTCTATAAAATGTAGATAAAAACCAATCATTTGCAATTAAGATAAACTATATTTACAAAGGTTTAGGGGCAGTCCTGCCATGTGTTTAAAGTTATCTGATATACTAATATCACATTACCAACACGGTTGCTATCCGTTATAAATACATATTGACAGCTCCGTGGCGCAGCGGGCGAGTAGTCGGCTGCGAAGCGAGAGGCCGTGGGTTCGATTCCCACACCGAGACAAATGTTTGTGTGAACCACAAATATTGGTCTCGGGTCTGGGTGTTGTGGGACCGCAAGTCCCTTGTAGTTCCTGATACCCACGACACAGGTTTACCTAGTGTGGGGTCAGGGCTATGTGTGTGACTGTTGGGTGTATTATTATTATTATTATTATATTACACTACAACTACACTAAAAGACCTTATGTAACTCTTAACTCTTATTTATATTACTAAGGGCTTTCAGCCCCTAAGCTCGGTACGCTCGCTTTTCGCTTTCAACCCCTAATAAGGCTTACTCGTAAAAAGTCTTAATAGAGAATATTTTACTCGTAAGTATAGTCGAGTCTGAGAGCATCGAATTTATATATCTCGAAACACATATTTTTTTCTAAAAAGTGGCTTTTAGATTTTAATGAAAATATCAGTCTGTTTTAAATTATTTTTAAACAAATAAGGTCTTGTTTTAAGGAGAAATGTATGTAGTCTTAGATTGTAAAAAAAAACTACGATCCTTTTTTGGCGAGTTATCGTAATCTGAACATGAAAAAGTCAATATTTTTCACAAAACATAAAATAAAAAAAACTTAAATTCCGACGAATATGGTCATATCTTACTTTCTTCCACACATTATTCTGCATCGATTGGTATCGGTCTCGACCCCATACTCCCAGCGGTTTCGGAGGAGATAGCGTGACAAGCTTTTGGCAGCGGCGGCGGCGCCAGTTACTTTTTTTTAGAATAGAGTGATTTAAATCGAATGTGTACAGTATTGTGAATTTAAAAAGTTTTTTATACGCACTCACGCCTGTAATCCCCGAAGGGGTAGGCAGTGGTGTAACCAGTACACCCACATTTTGCCAAGCGTATCTCATCCCATAATGTAATAGGGGGCGAGCCTATCGCCATACCAGGCACTATTCCAGACTCCGGGCTGATAATGAGCATTTCGTAATAGAAAAACCCACTATCACTTTTACCCGACCCAGGATCGAACTCGAGACCTCAGTCGTAACGCGTACGCATTACAACTGCGCCACCGAGGCAGTCAAGTTTTTTTTTACTTTGAGATAATTTGGGCAACTTTTTGCGGGAAAAAAGAATACCCGAGAGGCAGTACGAAATGCCTTTGAAGAGTTTATTGCCTAGCGTCAAGCCGATTTATGCAAGAAGGGAATCGATAAATTAGCACTGTATTGCCAAAAATACATCGATTCCATGGGTGGTTACTTTGATTAATAGAAATAAAAAAGATGGGAACATATGTTAACTTTTTTATATAGAACGGCAATTGTATAGATAAATGACCTATCATAAAAATGTCACCCTCCCATGGCGAGACCTAGGATCTATTCCAGACATTCCTTTCAAAGCGAGGGACTTCGCCTTGCAGTGTGATATAACAGGCTTTTGTAGAATGCAGAGTTTAAAAAACCATTAATTTAGGTCATATAAAGGAAGAAAGAAAGCATTTATTGACAGGCGTCAGGTTGTTACAAACATGTACAATATATGTAGAAAAATATTTTTATAAGTAGTAGGTGGGGGTACTTAGATACCCACCCACTGTAGACGGTATATGTCCCACCACGACCGCGCCAAAAGGATCCAAATTAGCATATGCTAAGTTAGTTAAGCTAGTGTTTTTCATTTGGACCCTAGATGTTGTTATTTTAATAGAGAATACAAGTCTATAGAATCCAGCTTAGGGATGGCGACACCTTAGATAGCAAGGTTTTATTTTAACCGAAGCTCTTTTAATCCGGTACTATTTTTAAACGGGGTATAGGAATGCAATAAAACGGGTCTATTTACAACACTATGCCCCGATGGTTAACCCTTCATGATCTCGCTCAATCGAGGTATTATGCTCTTATAAATTCAATAATATTTGCCTCCTGTAGTGCAGTTTATACAGGCGCAGCAGCGACCGTCGCTCATCTATTTGGTATTTTATTTCTTGTTAACAGAATTTAAAAAAGGAGGATGTTTTCAATTGAGTGAGTTGTTTTTGCTTTTTTATGCATGTTCATAGATTTCTTTGCCAGTTGTGAACTGATTTTGTAGAAAAATCAGTTTTATAGAGTTTAGCTGCGATATAGTCCCATATTAATTTGGTTCAAATTCAAATTCAAATTCAAATCATTTATTCTGTAAATTGGATCATAAATATCACTTTTACATGTCAATCATTTTTTAAGCTATATTACATTTACGACGGCATTTCAGGGCTAGCCATGAGAAGAAATGCCGAAACAAACTCATGGGTTATGGCCTCTTTTAATGTCCAGACATTGTTTTACAGAAATTATGCGAGTGTAATGTACAGAAATTCCTGGATTGGCCCTTTCAAGAGATAGCCAAAAGTATATCAGACATACGTAGCACTCGCACTCACATTAAAAAAATAAATGAAATAATTTATAACAAAAAAAATCAAAATGTCAATATTCCCTTACATACTAATATTGCGCCAATAGAGCAGTCAATATTAAATAATATAATATAAAAAAAAAAAAAAGAGAACTATGTACATCCAATTTTGTAAGGAGTGAGCGGCTTAATTCCAAGCTGTTTTGTCTTCCAGGTAATCTTTCACATTATAATAACCTTTTTGGCAAAGCCTGAGTTTAATACATAATTTAAATTTATTAAGGCCTAACAGTTGAATATGGCTTGGAATTTTGTTGTAGAAACGTATACTTTGACACTTGAAAGAGTTACTAATTTTTTTAAGTCTGGTCATGGGCAATATCAGTTTATTCTTATTTCTAGTATTTATCTTATGAATGTCGCTGTTTGTTGTAAAAGTATTAATATTCTTTTTTACATACATTAGATTCTCATATATATACTGAGAGGCGACAGTCAATATATTTATTTCTTTAAATAAATCCTTTAACGAGTGCCCACGATTTAGTTTGTAAATTGATCGAATGGCTCTTTTCTGCAGCACAAAGATAGTTTGAATGTCGGCAGCATTCCCCCACAATAAAATGCCATACGACATTACACTATGAAAATAACTAAAATATACTAGTCTTGCTGTGTCTACATCAGTTAACTGGCGAATTTTGTAGACCGCGTAAGCTGCAGAGGTAAGCCTTTTCGACAACTGGTTTATATGTGGTCCCCATTGAAGCTTAGAGTCTAAAGTTATACCCAAGAACTTGGTGGTGTTCACAAGGCTCACCTCCTCTCCATTTATCATTACGCTAGTCTTAGTGGGTTTAACATTTGGTGTTACAAATCTAACGCACTTAGTTTTATTCTCGTTTAAAAGTAGGTTATTAACATTAAACCAGTTCACTACTTTAAAAATAGTATTATTTACATCGTCAGTAACAGGTTGCTGTCGTTTGAGTTTAAATAGAAGTGAGGTATCATCTGCAAATAACACTATCCGTTGATTGTCTTTAATAACATGAGGCAAGTCATTTATATAAACGAGAAATAGAAATGGACCGAGTATGGAACCCTGTGGAACACCCATTGTGACTACAGATCCCAAGGATCTCTGGCCATTTATGTCAACTTTCTGATCTGATAACGAAGTATGAAGTAAAACAAAACTCCTCAACGGATAAAAGCACATTTACATGCTATTGCTTACCTACCACTAAAAAAACATGATAAATAAAATAAGATTTAACAAAACTTAATAACCGACTTCAATAAATAAAACTGAAAAGTCAAGAATAAAAATTTACATAGGAGTCGGTACAATTTCATTTGAACACAGTTGTACCGGCACCTACTCTAAAAAGACCTTGGTATAGAAATACTTGGTTACTACTATGGTTACTTTTGACTTTTCAGTGTTATTTTCGAAGTCGGTTTTTTAATTTTGTTAAAACTTATTATATTTTCAAGTGACTTCAAAAAAAGAAGAAGAATGTCGTTTGTATTTTATTTTTCTATGTATAATATGCAATATCCACCAAATATGAACCAATTATGATGTTTTTTTTAGTAATCGATGGGATTTACTCTGTGGGTGAACCCATATAATTTGGATTAATAGGACTACCCGAGAATGGAACGGCAACTACACCGTGATTTGGGTATCAATTATACAAACTCCCGTCCCCTTCCCAATCCCGTAATAATCTGTCGTATAAATGTCCATGTTTGTTTTGGTTTTGTGGGCGTTCATGGACGGTGGAGATCACAAGTACCATCGGCCACCCACTTCCTAGTATGCTGGCCTTTGCTATAAAATGAAAAAATCCCAGAAAATGCAATTTTGTCCAATACGCTTAGATCATAAAATCATATTTCTAATAAATTTAACGACGATAAAAAGTGATTGCAATTAAACTACGCCTCTGACGCGTGCACTCCGCACTCTCAACCTTATTGCCACTGAGATGGATATATTCCATTGTACTCTGAGTGAATTCACAAGAATAGCAACATGGGTAATTAGTTATAAAATATAATAAAAAAATGTAAGCAGTAAGTCGACACTACTGTATTGGGGTACCGACCCTGTAAAAGTAGTGTTAAGTGGAAAAAAATAAATAAATAAAAAATAAAATAAATACGTTGTGGAACATAAATTAAGATTAACTGTCATTAATATAAGTAGTAACTCAAATGCCTAGGTATTAAAAATATTTTTATATGTATTAAATATTTTACATTCTAAATATATCACATTAATTATTACCCATTACGGTACCACGAATGAATACCGGGTGATAGATTTTATCGCGGTTTTAAAAAAAACACCGCAATAAAATCCGTATAAAATAGTTTTATTCATACATACATACATAAGCATTCGCGCCTGTATTCCCCGAAGGGGTAGGCAGAGGTGTAACTAGTACACCCACATTTCGCCGAGCGTATCTCCGTCCCACGATGTGATAGGGGGCGAGCCTATCGTCATACCGGGCACAAATTTCAGACTCCGGGAATCATCCCGACTATACAATAATACCACTTTACCCAACCCGGGGATCGAACGCGAGACCTCAGCGTTCGCTTAATCGTAACGCGTACGCATTACAACTGCGCCACCGAGGTAGTTTTATTCAATGTGTAATATTCGCGTAAACATAAGAAATCACCTGGTGATAGTTTAATAAAAAGTGACCCCGACAGGTCTTACAGACTGTAATGCGTATTATTTCGTCGCACCGAAAGGCCTGAAGGCGAAATGTCACGGAAGTGTGAACGCACCTATCGATAAGAAAAATGACGTGGTTGTAACGATTACAAACTTAATATTCTGAAAGTATCATTTAGAGTAGTCAGAACTTCGTTTACCCGAACACGCCCATAATCTCTTCTCATTAATTAGCAAATCTCCATAAATCGAGTTTTAATATATTTTATATTTTTAGTGTTCAAAATATACAAAATATAAAAAAAAAAAAAACCCAATCTTATCATATGTGTTTCCTTATTCAGATGTTAGAATAATTAAAAATTTTGAATTTAAGTAATCCGTCTCGTATATTCATTAAGTGTAAACAATTGGTACAAATTAGAAGCGTTACGCTTAACAATCCAAGAAAATGTTTCATTAAAAAATAATCAAATCTCACAAATTACATTGCTAACGCATTGAGTCAACGATAAAGTGTTGAATTTAATTAGAAGGCTGGCTGAATAATTAGAAAATTAAATATCGAATTTTTTATTTCCTTGCCAAAAAATAACATCCGTGGTACAGACACGCACAAAATGTCATTATTTATTGAACCATTCATTTGAATATTTTTTTTTTTCTCTAAAAATATAGGACTTTTTATAAAATTACTATCGTAAAACCATAAACAATATTAATAACATAATTTAAACATGTAATTACATTCTATTCTTTTTTATTATTTCGGAGCTTAGATGTTTCTAAGTTTAGACAAATTTTAGATAATTTACCAATAGTAGTAAATTAAATTAATTTCAACAAAAGAAACAATAATTATGGATATGTTTTACCAGACAATCAATAACGTATCTTCCAACGTAACCTACCAACGCAGCACAATGAAGATTGTTACCGATTACGCTCAGTAGAAAGCTGTCAATTTCATAATCCAATACGATCAGATAAAAAAGAAAGCAGTAATCGTATGCGAAGTTTATGTTTATACAATACGACATTGACACCGCCAGGAATGGAACCTTGACATTATTAGAGACGTTTGCAAGCCGTTTACAAAACAATACGTTGCATTATTTTTCTCTACACATGAGGAATACAACCCATTCTCAATAAATTTTAAAAGTTGTTCGGCAAGTACGCGTATTGTAACCAAATGCGGACTTTAATTACTTGGTATTCTATTATACGTTTGGCCCGAATCTCCATTTTTTACACAATTTTCTGACTAGTTCTATGTGAAGAAATCAATGTCTAACTGGACTTGAAGCTATCAATGAATCATATCACAACAATTTATATTTTTATAGAAGACACATTTTAATATACACAACGGATAATATTCTTGTATAGAAAGTGCATTGATGCATTTTAATAATATGCAATATATTTACGTAATATTTCCATTCTTAAAGAAAACTTACCTGTCTGTCGAACTAGGCTATTTTGGCATGAACTTTATTCGCGATACTTTGTTCGAAATATGGCGAAGTGCGGCGGAGTTTGCCGAGGAGACGTAAGTGGTACGGGCAGTCACCGCGTCCGGTCGGCCGATGACTGCGGAGCGCGGCGCTTGCGCACACTTCGAACCACACACACAGACGCACTGATCGATAATCGTACACGTTTTGGTCACAGATTTTATCAGTTGCCTATTAACAGATGCGATACTACAATTAAATAGTTTAATTGGTTAATTAAATAGACTCTATTCAAACTTAAAGATAATTTTGTGTACCCTAAATACCTACTTACATTTTTTGTATAGCATAGGGCGACTAACGAGCAAGTGGGTTACCTGATGGTAAGTGATCTCCATCGCCCAAGTACGCCCACAATACCAAAAGAATAATGGGCGCGTTGCCGACCTTAAAAGAAAAGGGTAATTAAAGGATTGGGAAGGGGTCGGGGATTTGGGCCTCCAAATATGTCACTTACCAGCAAGCTGTTACATTTCTGTGAGACAGTGGTATCGACCCGGACGAGCCGGCCCATTCCTGCTGTAGACAAAACTATCTACAATATGGTTCAACTATTCAAATACAAACTACATAAATACGCTATTAATTTATATTTTAACTAAGCACAGTTTTTTTACTTTCTTCAGCAAACTACGAATGGGCGCTTCGAGCGTCAGTGACTACGTAATAGTACACTACTACTATTACAGTAATAAAGTACTAGTGCATTACGTTAATCTAATAATACACACACACATCTAACAGTTGCACACATAGTCCTGATACCACGCTAGGTTAAACTGTATCGTGGCTTAAGAATCTTATGGTTCCACGACACCCAGACCCGAAACAAATTTTTGGATACCAATCGAAGATTCGAATTCGCGGCCTTGCTTCATATCCGACTATTTGCCCGCTGAGCGACAAAGGCTGTCAATCTGCGAAACATGTCCAGTTTATAGAAGCACTAGCCTTTGCTCGCGGCTCCGCCCGTGTGAACGGCTTTTTCCGGGATAAAAAGTAGCCTATGCTACTCAGTGATAATGTAGCTTTCTAACGGCAAAAGAATTTTTGAAATCGGTCCAGTAGTTTTTAAGTTTATTCGATACATACAAAAATACAAATCTTTCCGCTTTATAATATTAGTGTAGGTTATAAAATTGTCGGCTCTATTCATCACCTCTTTGGCCGTGTGTTTACTTGTGTGTTGCCATAAGACAACTTGCAAGCTTAACTGTCACTGCTTGCGTACAGTCGCCGACTACTGCGCTACATACTTTTTTTTGATACATTACACTTTATTTGATATTGATTTTGAATGTTATATTTGAATGGTAGATCCACGCTGTAGATAGTTTTGTCTACAACAAGAATGAGCCGACTTGACCTGGTCGTTACCACTGTCTCACAGAAAACCGACGTAAAGTAGCTGCTTGCTGCGTTTCGTACAGTGAGAGAAATATGCGGAGGCTCATTCCCAATCCCCTAATTATAGCTTTTCTTTAAGGTCGGCGACACACCCATGATTCTTTTCGTATTGTGGGCATACATGAGCGGTGGAGATCCCTTGCCATCATGTGATACACATGCTCGTTTCCCGGCATATGCTATAGAAAATAAAAATCAAATCTAAACGAGCATTAAACGGTGGACAATGGATTGGATGGGCGCAACACAGCCAAAGTAATTTTAATGCATGCATCACTCCCTTCTTTTCCGACCGTGGTTGACACTGCCTTGTGCCCAGATTATAGAATACGATATTCTATAACTAAATTCACTTAATTGTATTAGTCATCAAATAATAATAAATACACCCAACAGTCACACACATAGTCCTGACCCCACACTAGGTAAACCTGTATCGCGGGTATCAGGAACTACGAGGGACTTGCGGTCCCACAACACCCAGACCCGAGACCAATATTTGTGGTTCACACAAACATTTGTCCCGGTGTGGGAATCGAACCCACGGCCTCTCGCTTCGCAGCCGTCTACTCGCCCGCTGCGCCACGGAGCCGTTAATACTAACTGTATAACAAAAACTTAAATAAAATTTAGTAAATATAAAAGAAACCCTACTTTTGATCGTCTCTATCTGCGGGAAGACTTGAAATATTTGGATAAAATATTTTTAAAAGGCCATTGTTTTTTTATTGGTAAAACAATACAAATTAAGTAACATTTTCGTCAACGCGTGTACCGTCTCAAAGCACGTTCAAGGGAGTTACCGTTGAGTCATCAGTGTGTACATTACGGTGTATCCACACAGTACTGCAACCGTCCCACTCATTGAAGTAGTGAATACTTAAGACTATACCCACGCCAATGACCTTGGTGATTTGCACCATATAAAATCTACCGGAATGGAGGTATCGCGCGACTGAAATGCTGGGCGGAGGGGACAGTATTCTTAATTGTTTATATTTGTTATTTCAACTTTTGATGTGAAACATCTATAGGCTCACTTGTAAACCGAATTGTTAGCGTGGCGACGCTTGCTGTGGCGACGGGTCGCCACGCTATACTAAGGTATACATATATATATTTTATGTGTAGTAGAGTGTACGGTGTGGCGACGGGTCGCCACGCTATACTGAGGTATACATATATATATATATATTTTATGTAGTAGAGTGTACGGTGTGTTTTTAATATTAATATTTTATATTAATATTATCTTCAATTAATTATTTTTTTATTATTAATGAAGGAATTAATATGGAAAAATCACATGTAAAATGTTTATTAAATAAAGTTACCATTTTCTGTAAGAAATTCGTAATACTTCATTTTTTCATTATTATATTTAATTAATTATATTCATATTAATCATATTAGTAATTATATAAATTATATTAAGATTATCTTCAATTTTTTTTTTATTATTATTCATGAAGGAATTAATATGAAAAAATTTATACACATGTAAATAAATGTTTAAATAAAGTTACCATTTTCTGTAAGAAATTCGTAATACTTCATTTTTTCATTAGGCTATATATAATTCCTGTAATAATATTATCTTTTATGCATATTACTTGTACACACACGATGTTTCACATCTGCCAGACGTCCCATGACGGCTCACATTTTTTTAATTTAGAATGAAACAAAAGTAAATAATAGGTCTTTACCTATGAAATTGCCGTTCTATATTTAAAGTATTTTTCTTCTTTTTAATTTCTATTAATCAAAATAACCATGTGCTCGATGGATCTTTGCCAGTGTAATTTATCGCTACCCTTCTTGAATATAACTGCTTTCCGCTTTTCATTAAACAATCAATATTATCACCATAAATGCCGCCAATTTAAAACCAACCAAACACAGCTGTGGGAAAAATAATCGGAATCGGCGGTTGTAGAGACGGCATTAGTACAATGACAACGGTACTATGCACTGACCAGGCTGAGCTATGAAAACTAACACATATACATACACACTTATTGCCGTTCCCTATATTCTATTTACAGATAGATTTGCTTACTATCAATAGAGTTTTGACAGATCTACAATACGAAATGTGTCAAAAAATAACTGCCAGTAATAAAATAAATAAAATAAAATATTGGGAACGACGACATAAATTAGGTGTTCGTTTTTTTATGAATTGTACGCCCACAATATCAAGCATGGGCGCGTTGCCGTCCTTAAAGTAAAGGGATAATTAAGGAATGGGGAAAGGGAAGGGAATTTGGGCCTCCGAATATCTCACTCACCATACGAAACGGAGCAGCAAGCTGCTACTTTATGTCGGTTTTCTGTGAGACAGTGTTTTCGATCCGGACGATATGTAATAATTAATTTACCAATATTAATTAGTCGGTATATCACTGACAAATGACGCAATGTTAATTAATTTTACTACATGTCCATTCACATTCCGTTTAATTAAATTAAACCATTTATCAACGGTCATGACCTGTCTAGTTTGTAGGAAGTGTGATAATTTATAAAGTGTAGTCAGTATCTATATTTAACCGACGAAAAAACGGAGTAAGCTCTTAATCCGGCTCGTAACTTTTTTGTATGCACAACCACTCATTGCTTTTTTGTGTCTGTCCGAAATGGCTGCACCGATTTTGATGCGATTCATTGGATTTCTTTTCAGAGAGTACTTTAGGCTCCTGTTATCTGGAAACATTATCAACCACGTGGGTCAAAGCGCAAGGGATACATAGTTTCCACAAAAATCATAAGATTATTGACTCCACTCCACCGTTAACATTGTATTCAATATATTCTTAGAATTCATAACAACATTGATTACCATGTATTTTACATAAAAATAACTGTTAAATATAATACTTTATATATGTTATAGCGGGTTCATCCATTTCCAATTTAGTTGACTGCTAAATAGCATGCGATTTGAACCGTCTTAACAGACTTTCAATCAAATCAGTTGAGTTGATTCAAATCAGTTGATCAAGTAAAGTCGAACTGTGTGAATTCGCTATAACGGTGTTCACGCATGTATAACTAATATCCATAAAATGGTGTATTTTTAAAGCATTGCTATGGTTGGGAGGGGAAGGCCTCGGCGAACTCTCAGAGATCAAGTTGGAGATATTCTCGAGAAAGGCCAGGTCAGGAGTACCCTAAACCGACGCGACGTGCATGTATGAAAAATTTTATGAGAGTGAACGAGGCCAAAGAGGTATGCAAAGATCGTAGCAAGTGGAAATCGATTGGCCTACCCTTATGGGAAACAGGCGTGAGTCTATGTATGTATGCTATGCTAAGCACCATGTAGATAGTTTTGTGTACGCATGGGCCGGCTCGACCGGGTTGTTACCACTGTCTCATAGAAAACGGTCGTGAAGTAGCAACATGCTCCCTTTAGGGTCGCCATCCTGTCGTTATTTCTTTTGGGATTGTGGATGTCTCTGGGCCGTGGAGATTATTTACCATCAAGGAACCCACTCGCTCGACAGCTGGCCTTCTCTACAAAAATACTATATATATTATCATTACAGTCTGTTGTGTTCCGGTGTGAAGGACATTGAAGCCAGTGTAATTACTGGGCATTATGAGACTTAACACCTTATGTCTCGGGGTGACGAGCGCAGTCTAGTGTCATGCAGTGCTTTATTTAAAGTTCTGTGTGGCGTTGCTTCTGTTTATGAGCAGGCGACGCGCTTACCATCAGGCGAGCGACCTGCTCGTCTCGTCATTCAATCTAATATAAAAAAAAAAAAGGTCGCAGCGAAACACAGGGTTTTATACATTTGTATTAGTACACGTATGTTCACGTAAAAGACACGGTCAGTACCATCAGTATGTGTGGAGGAAGTGGATCATTGTATATTCGACTATTTGATGCGTTTCTGGTGCAAATTCATCCGTCCGAGTCTCATGATTTACTTTAGATTTTAGTAAAATGCTACCATTTTTTTTTTTATTAGCTTAAATGACGAGACGAGCATATCGTTTGCCTGATCGTAAGCGCAACGTCTGCTAATAAACAGACGCAACACCACACAGAGCTTTGAACTCAAAGCACTGCGTTGCATTGGACTGCGCTAGTCACCCCGAGACATAGGATGTTGAGTCTCATAATACCCAGTCATTTCAATGGCTTCAATGTTCTTCAAACCGAAACACAACAATGCTTATATACTATTGACAGCCTCCGTGGCGCAACGGGCGAGTTGCCGGCTGCGAAGCGTGAGGCCGTGGGTTCGATTCCCGCACTGAGACAAATGTTTGTGTGATACACAAAAATGAGTTTGGGTCTGGGTGTTGTGGGACCGCAAGTTCCTCGTATTTCCTGATACCCGCGATTCAGGTTTACCTCGTGTCGGGTCAGGACTATGTGTGTGACTGTTGGGTGTATTTATTTATTATTGCTTGGCGGTAGAAATAGACAAAACAATGGTACCAACCCAGAGGGCTTCTCACATACGATATTAAAATCGCTCAATCGATCTTGATAAAAAATAATATTAGCCCTGTATTATAAATGTCCCACTGCTGGGCACGGGCCTCCTCTACGGAATAAGAGGAGTTAGGCTAAGGCCAACAGGTTGGCCTGATGCGGGTTGGCAGGCTTCACATACCTTCGATAATGTTATAAAGAACTTCTCAGGTATGCAGGTTTCCTCACAATGTTTCCTTCACCGTTCAAGCAAGCGATATAATTTAATAACAATTAATACACACATAACTTTGAAAAGTCAGAGATGAATGTTCTTTAGACTGTTTCGGACCTTTTGTCTCGACAGTCTGTACCACTCCCAGCTGAGCAATCGCTGTTATTTTTACCTTTATATTGAAAAAAATAAATTATTAATAATAACAATAGAAAAACAAAATAAATCACTACCATATAATATTAATGTTATTGTGTTAATATCAAATTGAAACTGAACGCCCAATTATAGCATTTCTGCATTTTTAATTGTATAATTATTATTTTGTAAATCAAAACAAACTTAATTACACGCGGTTTTCAAATTCTTGACTAATTAGAATACCTGCAGAGTATTTATTTTTGTTATTCTGAATACAACATCTGCGTGATTATAATCTGAAAAAACAAATGAATGCAAAAACAGCGATAGCTCAGTGGGGAGTCGTACGGACTCGAGACGCAAGTTACAGGCTCGAAACCAGTCCCAAGAGCATACAGTATACACCTCTGACTTTTGTAAGTTATGTGTGTATTAATTGTTGATTATCGCTTGCTTTAACAGTGAAGGAAACATTGTGAGGAAACCTGCATACCTGAGAAGTTCTTCATAAGAATTTCGAAGGTAGGTATGTGTAGTCTATCAACCCGAATTAGCCAGCGTGGTGGCTTGAAATTATTGGATATATTCTGACTGAAACTGGGACGCGACTCACCTGAACGAGCCACTATGACGGGTCTTTATTCTGCTATTACAAATCCATGCCTCGTAAGTACGAAGTTACGAGAGAATTCCTATGAAATTGCCGTTCTGTACGAAAAGAGTTAAAGTATTTTTTTTCATAATTTTGATTTCTATTAATCAAACTAACCACCCATGCTATCGATGCCTCTTTGCATTTTTCATCCAGCGCAGTGGCAATTTATCGATGCCCTTCTTGAAGTAATCGGCTGAACGCGAGGCAACAAACTCTTCAAAGGCATTTTGTACTGCCTTTCGAGTATTGATTTTTTCCCGGCAAAATTGTCCAAAATATGGGAAAAGAACATAATGGTGGAGAAGCTCGCACATCTGCAGTGAGCTTAATGTAATATGAGTGGTAGAGCCACGCTGTAGACACTTTTGTCTACAGCATGAATGGGCCGGCTCGTCCGGGTCGTTATCACTGTCTCACAGAGAACAGGCGTAAAGTAGCAGCTTACTGCTGCGTTTCATACGGTGAGTGAGCTATCCGGAGGCCTAAATCCCCCTCCCCTTCCCAATCCCTTAATCATCCCTTTCCTTTAAGGTCGGCAACGCACCCATGATTCTTTTAGTATTGTGGGCGTACATGGGCGGTGGAGATCACTTACCATCACGTGACCCATTTCCTCGTTTGCTTCTCTAGTTGAGAGCAAGTAAGATGGTAATATTGAGTTACAGTCAATTGACCACAACTTAGTGATACAATTTCTATGTACTGCGCCGCGTGTCTAGTACTATAGAGTCTTTGAATCTCACTAACTTTATGAAACGCAAAACTGCTTTATTTCAGTTCCATGGGATAAAGCAGCGGTATTTCGCAGCGGTTCAATATCAAATTCCTACACCGCAATCAAAACCCATTAATTAACTTAAACGACTCCACGAGCATATAGAATGACAATAATAATGAACAAACTTGACAAAAACTAATACCAACGTAGCAACAAACGAGTTGTAAATGCATGAGAACAGCAAATAAAAACAGACTAGATCAGGTCGAGACTGGGACCGCATTTTTAAGGACCTTGCTTGATATTGAAAGCGACATTGTATCGGCTAACTTGTATGTGCACTATGCAATATACAATACTAGCTTTTGCTCGCAGCTCCGCCCGCGTGAATAGACTTTTCCGAAATAAAACGTAGCCTATAACCGTCTCCAGGGTCCCATCTATCTCTACATCAAAATTCATCAAAATCGGTTCAGCAATTTAGGCCTGAAAGCGTAACAAACAAATAGATAATATTATTTATTTTCATAAAATGTATTCTATGTTACTTCTTATATCTCCAAGAAGATATTTATTCATGATGATCGGTTAAGAAGTTTTCGCCTGAAAGCGTAACAAACAAACTTAGATTCACATTTATAATATTAGTATGATGTAACAAAAACCCTGTCGGGCGTTTTACCGTGATATCAGAATCGATATTGAAACATAATGAAATAACTCGCATACGAAAATTGGACTCTAAAAATATTCATATTTATTTTTTAAACTTAGATTAAATTACTGTTTGTAAATCGTATTTCGATTGATTACCTCTGCAAGAGCGATGACTCTGAGTCAGAGCGAGATAGCGAGTTGCTGTGTATACGTACATCAAACGCGCCGCGCCGCGTGCGCGCCGGGTATCAGTCAGCTGTTCTTCACTTTACAGATTATAATAACATTTTTTAAATATGTTCATTTTTATAAGCTACCTATGTAAGGATAATGTCTCGCTTGTTTTGTTTTTAACTTAACTATTTTTATTAAGCTGTCTATATGTCTATCTTCACGACCCAAAAAGAGCCGACAGGGTTTTTGTTACATACTGTATGTATTCCATACTTAGAATAACTAAGTACTTACAGAATGTAGATTGGTGGTAGGTCCCTCGTATGCGAGAGGCCCTCTGGGTTAGTACCACCGCTTTGTCTATTTCTGCCGCCATTGCAAATATCCAAGCAGTAGTGTGTGAGCACTGTTGTGTTCCGGTTTGATGGACATTGAAGCCAGTGAAATTACTGGGCATTATGAGACTTAAAATCTTATGTCTCAGGGAGACGAGCGCAGTCCAATGCCATGCAGTGCATTATAATTCAAAGTTCTGTGTGGTGTTGCTTCTGTTGATGGGCATCGTCACGATGTGCATGTGTGGTTACTTTAACTTTCATCGTACGGAACGGCTATTTCATAGGTAAATTAAATTAAATTTATGTAATTTTGTTTCCTTTTATTATAACTACTCGTAGTAGAAGTATTATCATTTTAGGTGTCATCCACACTAGGTCAATTCGTCTATTTCCATTGTCCCCCACTCTTTATTCTCCACTGGTGGACAACGGAAAAAAAAATTGAAGTTCTCCAGTGGGTGTTAATGCAACTAAAATTCGCCCACTGCCCCCCATTGGCAAACATCGGGACCAGTCTCATTAATGGCTTTGAGTCATTTAATTGAGTCATTGTAATAAATGTTAATACACATTGAGATAAAATAAGTATAATATCTTACATAATGTAGGTAAGTACCTAAATAGTTTTATTTTGATACTTGGGAATAAGAGTGCGCTAGCGTGCTTGTACGAAAGATGACTTCTGTAAAAATAGTACCTATAGCCCAAGTAATTGATGATTGATTTTGATGAATGGAAACCTTGATTATGGAACAAACCCACTTAAATCAATTACACCTTACCATCAGGTGGCCCGTTTGCTCGTCCGCCTATCCAGGCAGTAAAAAAAAAACCTTCACACTGATTCCTTTACCTTTATAAATCGCAATATCGCAAAACAAACGCTCGATTCTTGCACCCACGAGTTCAATTGGTAATGGATAATTCAGTAACAATCAGAATCGCATTTAATATTCCGTTATGTATATAGTGAATGTAACATTGTGAATTATAAACCTTAAATTGATTCAATTTCAATGTAAGTATTAACTAATTTACATAAAAGCTTCCGCAGAACTCATACTAAACGTAGATCAGCCAACACTTTAATACTCGTACCATAGACGGGCTGTTCAGAAGTAAAATTGTGTTGCATACGCGGCCGGTGAGGCGGGAGTGACGTCTAAGGCGTGGGAGCGAGAGGAGTTGAGAGTAAGCGAGATGGCAATATTGAGACGACTGTTTTGTTTGGTATTAGTTTTCTCATTCACAATAAATGAATTTTTCAATCAAAACCAAGAAATAATATTGTACTTAGTTACTTCCGTAAAATAATTTCAAATTGAATGAATAATATATGCTCGTAAATAATGACAAAGTTTTATGGGTCACAATAAACAATTTCGTGTTAGTTTATCGAATTTAACTTTCGCAGCTATTCAAACAACAACAACTGCTCTTATTGCTCTCTCGCGAGCGACTAAATGAGTTGCGGTCAATTGACCGTAACTAAGTGCGCAACTTCTTTGTACCGCACAGCTTGGCTAGTAGTATACATTAAAGTCTTAGAGATCAGATACTGTAGTTGATCTTTACGCGTCCTTCTATGCCTGCAACATATTTATTTACTTATCTTTATATACAAATGTATAAAGGCTGACTTAATGCCAAAGGCATTCTCTACCAGTCAACCTTGGGTGATACAAAGAAGAAACAAAGTAGGTGTATATAACAGAATTCAATAATATATACCGAATAATATATAAATACAGTAAAAGCTAGTGCAGAGACTCTGCCAATTATCTGGTCAGTAATGCCCGAACTTTCAACTTTGGTGGACGTCCTAATTTCAAGAGGGAATGAATTCCATAAGACTGTAGATTGAACCGGAATAACGTTTCAGCAACTCGAATTGATTTGACAGCGATGTCAACTCAAAGTTCTGTTAGTTGAATGTTGATTTGATCAACCTTTCAGAAACCGGGCGTTAATATTTCTAAAAACTCATTACATCAAGCTTTATAAACCGATTGTTAGGTACTTCCCAGTCTCTCTCGCTTTTTTTCTTTGTCATACGATTTAAATGAATCGCGGACGGTCGGATTTTGTAAGGTCGGTGACCAGCCTCGGTTCAACGTACCCAGACATTTACTTAGATGACACGTGAATCAATCGATGGCTCGATCGATTAGATTATTTGATTAAGAAGCGCTGGATTTGAAACGATTATTCGATGTTTACAAGTTGATATAAGAACTATTTAAAAGATAAAATGCTACATACACAAAATTTATTACAATAGGATTATACGTAAAAAAAACAAATTCGATTATTTCATAAACATATTATTAACTAGCTTTTGCTCGCGGCTCCGCCCGCGTCATTTGTCAATGTAATTTTCCGGGATAAAAAAGTACCTAAGTAGTCTAAGTTACTCCTTATTACATTAGCTATCTGCCAGTGAAAGTCTTGTCAAAATCGGTCCAGTCGTTCCAGAGATTAGCCGGAACAAACAGACAGACATAAATTGTAAAAAATGTTATTTTGGTATATGTACCGTATATACATTCATATACATGTAGTAAAAAGCGGTTATTTTAATATTACAAACAGACACTTAAATTTTATTTATTTGTGTATAGGTAAGTGCTTTTGTAGTAAGTAAGCAACAAAGCTTACGTCGCTGTTAAAATACAGATTTTATGTGAATTAAAACTTACTGGAGTTTCAGCCTCCGTGGCGCAGTAGGCTGCTGCGATACAAGAGGCCGTGGTTTCGATTCCCGCACCCAGGCAAATGTTTGTTTGATCCACAAATATTTGTTTCGGGTCGGGGTGTTGTGGGAACACAAGCCCCTCGCAGTTCCACGATACAGGTTACCCTAGTGTGGGGTCAGGACTATGTGTGTTAATGTTGTGTGTATTTATTATTATTTATTTCTTTTTTTGCCAAGGACAGCAAACTAGCAATTGGGTCACCTAATGGTAAGTGAGCTCCACCGCTCATGATCATCCACAATACCTCAGGAATCATGGATGCGTTGCCAACCTTAAAGGAAAAGGATGCTTAAGGGATAGAGTAAGGAGATTTGGGCCTCCGGAAATCACTCACCCTACGAAACGAAACAGCAGGCTGCTACTTCACTTTGTTTTTCTGTGAGACACTGATAACAACCCGGTCGATCCGGCCCATTCATGCTGTCGACAAAACTGTCTACAGCGTGGCTCTACCACTTGTAATTAAATAACACGATGTCTTTTTAACCGACTTCAAAAAAGGAGGAGGTCATCAATTCGACGCATTTTTTTTTGCTTTTTTTATGTATGTACACCGATTTTTCCGCCAATTGCGGACCGATTATTATGGAAAAAAATTCATTCGATAAAGTTTAGCTGCGATGTGGTCCCATATAAATTTGGTTAAGATCTGATCACGGTGTACGGAGTAAAAAAATAAAACTCCCTAAACAGACAACAGTAAACTCGTCGCGATTGTGTTATTGTATTCGAATTTTCATGCTATTGCTGTAACTACAACTAAAAATTGAATACATACGCACTCACGCCTGTAATCCCCGAAGAGATAGGCAGAGGTGTAACTAGTACACCCACATTTCGCCGAGCGTATCTCCGTCCCACGATGTGATAGGGGGCGAGCCTATTGCCATACCGGGCACAAATTACAGACTCCGGGTTAATAGTGAGAATTTCGTTATCGAAAACCCCAATACCACTTTACCCGACCCGGGGATCAAACCCGAGACCTCAGCGTTAGCCTCAATTGTAACGCGTACGGATTACAACTGCGCCACCGAGGCAGTCACTAAAAATTGAAGTCGGTTTCTAAGCTTTGTTAAACGGTATATTATTCGATAAAGATGTAAAGGAAACAGTATAAAAGACGTTGCAATTTACACTTTAAACGTGTATCGGGGAATACCCATATGCTAATCGTTTTTGAAATGGAGCATAAATATTTTAAGCTGCAGCATTAGCATAAGAATGTTACCATTTATCCAGTATGCTAAACACATCATTTATTACAAGCGACTGTATCCTCAAAGAGGTAGGTACAGAAATTCCAAATTCAAATGTAAAGTGAAGTTGAGCTAGAATCAGTCTTGAAAATACAAGCAGCAAATAGTACTGCAGTACATAATCTCTTTGTCGTGCCAGTATAAAAAAGAAATACGAAGAAAGGAAGCTATAAAATACCAGGCAAGTGCTTTTTTCATTGGCGTGAATGACGGAACGAGCAAGTCGCTCGCCTGATGGTAAACACAACTAATGCCTGCCCATAAACAGAAACAACACTATACAGAACTTTGAATTACAAAGCACTGTCTGGCTTAAGACTGCGCTCGTCACCCTGAGACATAAGATGTTAAGTCTCATAATGTCACTGGCTTCAATGTCCTTCAAACCGAAACTCAACAGTGCTCACTGGAGCTTGGCGGCAGAAAAGGACAAAGCGGTGGTACAAACCCAGACGACGTCGCATACGAGTCACCTACCATCTAGCCGGTATTTTACATTTAGTAACCATCAAGAGGCCTTTCTTTCTTTAGATAGTAGGCATTTCTTTATTTCTTTCTTTCAATGGAGAAGCGTAAAAGTTATTTCTTAAGATCCTTGGCCCCTACATAGTATCAAAGGTCAAATTGATACAGTGGTATAAATTGCAAATTACTGCACCCTGTATGCTGAGATTATTTCCGTCTCATGATGATAGGGACCTAGGGATCGATTCCTAGGCCTCGTCAGTTTCACAGGCTAACTAAATTACCTCTAGAACAATGGAGCAACAAAATTTGATACAAAATTACCGGTGAACGTTACACGATTATTATTCTTATTATCGATTTGAGAGAAGAAAATGCTTTGTCACATCCCTAAAATGCAAATTTGGTATTCATTCACGGATTTCAATTAGCGATGCTCTTTTTGAATTTAATTGTTTTCTTAATCATATTATTTTTAAATCTTATATAATCTTTAAATTAAGATTTTAGCACCCTATAATTAACCTGAATACAGAGACGAGCAAGTCACTTGCCTGAGAGGTCCATATAAATAAAGTACATTGTTCTAAAAAACTTTACTGTATAAAGCGCCATCTATGCAAGTTGTTCTGAACTAAATTGGCATCGTCATTGATATTTAAAGTTATTAAACATATTATAAATTCATGAAACTAGGTCTTATGAATATCAATTGTGTTATGTTTATAATGTATATATTTATTACTATGTAAATAATATTAAACATTGCACATTACATAATTATTTTTAATAACAAATGTTTTAGTTTCTTATAAATTTAATAGATGGCGCTACATACATTATTATTAAAAAATGGAAATTTAAAATATAATTATTTTTTTAATCATATTAATGCATCAAACAGATTTTGGCAATCGCCATCCCTTGCACCAACTACAACCAAAGTACTAAAGCAAAATCTCCTCACCCCCGTAAATATAATAGAAATTGACAACCCCCCTCAACCCCCACCCCCCTCCGGTCTTATGAAACAAATAGGTATTCAGGATCCACGCGTAGATGAATCTATTCTATTTTTAACAACTGGGCAAACAACTACGAATACTTTATAAACACATACTTTTTTTTAATAAAAATAGCTAAAGGAAAACCTTAACATCCAGCCCAGGCCGGCAGTATTTTTACGAATGATTTCTATAGTATAAATGTACGAAGTGTAATTGTATGCAGGCCCATTAAAAACGTAACCATTATAATCATGTCAGTTTAATGGTCAATTGTGGTGGTAGCGAAAATGGCAGATGAAGGTGGTCACGAGCCGGCCGCTCCACGTGTATAAACTAGGGTTGGTGGTGAGGAATATAAATGGTTTTCTATGATTGCCAGCAACTGATGAACCTAAACAGCGTTTTACTTCCTTCACTCTCAAATTATTTGGCCTTTTATCTGACTTAAAAAAGGATACAGAACGTATTCAGCCCGCATTTATGTAAGTATGTGAAGTTCACGGTTGTATCATAAACTAATGAGTCAATTTTGATCGTTGTTTCACAAATTTTGTTAGCCAGAATGACGGGATGAGCAGGCCTCTCGCATGATGGTAAGTATCAAAACTTCCCGTAAACAATAGTAACTCTGAACTTTAAGTTGATAAGTACTGCATCGCATTACACTGCGCTTGTCATTCCATCATGGAAGATAATTCTCATAATTCATCTCGTAATTCCAAGTATTTTTTTAGCATAGACCGGCAAACGAGCAAGCGGATTACCTAATGGTAAGTGATTCCCACTGCCCAAGTACGCCCACAATAGCAGAAGAATCATGGGCACGTTGCCGACCTTAAAGGAAAGGGATAATTAAGAGATTGGGAAGAGTGGGATTTGGGCCTCCGGATATCTTACTCACCATACGAGATGCAGCATCAAGCCGCTATTTTACATCGGTTTTCTGTGAGATAGTGGTAACAACTCGTAACGGCCTTACCACTCATATTATTACCACTTATTTTATTTTCACTGACTTCAAGGTGGTAGGTCTCTAGTATGTGAGAGGCCATCTGGGTTGGTACCACCGCTTTGTCTATTTGTGAAGCCAAGTAAGTGTATACGCACTGTTGTGTTCCTGTTAAAAGGGCATTAAAGCCAGTGAAATTACTGGGCATTATGAGACTTAACAACTTATGTGTCGGGGAGACGGGCGCAGTCCAGTGCTATGCGGTGCTTTGTAACTCAAAGTTCTGTGTGGCGTTGCTTCTGTTTATGGGCAGGCGTGGCGCTAACCATCAGGCGAGCGACCTGCTCGTCTCGTCATTTAAGCTAATAAAAAATCTATGTTTTACAAACCAAACAACAGTGCTTAAACACTATTGCATGGCGGCAAGAATATACAATGAGGTGGTATCTACTACCTACCCAGACGGACTCTCGCATTCAAGAGACCTACCACAAAGTTCTGTAGAAATCAACGAATCCAATTTCTGCCAACCATGCATCAGTCATGGCCGTACAATGCAATGATACTGTTTTTTTGCAATGAATCGGATGCACGTCACCCGAGCACAATAGGCTGACCTCTGCCTACCCCCACGCGTTTATCGTGGAAATTGTACTATTATCTAATAATAGTATGTAATAGACATCCATTAACTTTTTATATGTATGAATAAAACTGATTTGACCAAGCCTGTGTTAGTGTATTCTCTTTTTATTTGTGTATTGAGAGTGTCTGAGAAAGCAACGTTGGGTAAACTGAAATAATAATGGTGCGATATAGTTGTGGAAGGGAAATGAAATGGTATAAAAGAGGTTGTCGCCAGAACTGGACTCTTTTACTCTGCAGACAGTCGGTCAGCCTCCAGTTCAGTAAGATCAGTGCTCAGTCGATAGTCTAAGTGTTCATTACGCGGTAGCTATTCTGGTTTACTATTCGGTCCTAGTTATAATTCGAGAACGGTCTATAGATAATCCTGACGTGGGTTTGTCGTCTGTAAAGCAATAACATTGTTAAAGTAAGCAGAGGTGTAACCAGTACACCCACATTTCGCCAAGCATATCTCCGTCCCTTATGCTATAGGGGGCGAGCCTATCGCCATACCGGGCACAAATTCCAGACTCCGGGCTGATACTGAGCATTTTGTAATAGAAAAACCCAATACCACATTACCCGACCCGGGGATCGAACCCGAGACCTCAGCGTTGGCCTCAATCGTAACGCGTACGCATTACAACTGCGCCACCGAGGCAGTCTTATAGTATAGGTCGGAAATAAGCAAGTAATGTCATCTGAGGTAAGTGAACTCCACCGCCCACAATACAGAAGAATGGGAGCGTTGGCGACCTTAAAGGGATAATTAAGGGATTGGGAAGGGGAGGGGGATTTGGGCCTCAGGATATCTCACTCAGCGTACGAAACGCAGCAGCAAACTGCTACTTTACGTCGGTTTTCTGTGAGACAGTGGCAACGACCCGAACGAGCCGGCCCATTCATGCTGTAGACAAAAGTGTCTACAGCGTGGCTCTACCACTCAAAAACTTATTCACATATTATGTAAAATTTTCATAAAATTTGACGTTTCTTAATCAAAGACTTTAATAATGTTTATTACTCCACTAAATCCACTTTGTTTCAAAGCAAGGAATTCCAATTTCTGGCGCCTAGTTTAGGCACTCCAGTAAAAATCAGTACTAACAAAATCTAATAGTGTAACAGAGGGGCTAGCACGGAAACTTGCGAAAAGTTATTCGAGCTGTCATCGACAACAATTTCTATGAGATTTTAGTACAGCGCCTCTATCGTACGTAAAAGAAACTAATAAATGGAATATAGACCAATGATATTTAAGGAATTATCTATCGAGCCCTCGATACCTTTACATTACGATTTCGATAGTTTTCCGTGCTAGCCCCTCAGTTCTTTAAAATATATTTATATTTTATTTTTTATTTATTTATATTTAAATAATATTTATCTTAGATGAATATTGCCGAAGCAAATAACTTTAAGTATACAGTTACCGACACGAGTCATGAGCAAAAACTTCACCTGCACCGCAATGCATCTAAAAATGTGATTGGTGGAATAAAATGCGCGGGGCGCCAACGCTTCACGTAATTGGTTCGTCTAGCGATGCCCGTCGTCTATTGGATTCTGCTGTCCCCATTACTTTCCATTTGTGCTCAGGTTTCGTGCCGGTACTTGCAAATACCTATATTTAATTTTGTTTATCTACAACTAGCTTTGCTCACGGCTGTGCCCGCATGAACGGCGTCTTCTAATATAAAATATATAGCCTATGTCCTAATCCAGGCCAAGCTCTACCTGTGTGCCTAATTTCATCCAAAACCATTCAGCCGTTACGGCGTGATGGACTAAAAAAATCCAAATTCAGAAACTCACAAACATCCAACCTTTCACATTTATAATAGTACTACTATTATATAGTATAGTATATATATGTATATTAGTAGGAGGAGAACACACTGTTTCAAACAAATGCGAGTACTTAACTGTATAAAAGCGGGTTATCTGTCCATGTTATTCACATAAATAATTATAACATACAAAGGCTGTGAATTAATTAACTGCTAATCCAGCTGTACACAATAGCGTCATCATGCGGTTGAAGGCAAACAAAAACAAGTGACAAATAAGTTGACAGTGTAACTTATAGTCACGCGAGCGGTGAAAATTAAATTGCTCACAAATTTTAGGTAAATTTCCGTACCCAAAAGTTACCAATTGAAATTAATATAGAGCCTTCTCCGCACCGTCTATCTGTATGTCCTAACGTTAAATGACTTTTGAACATATTTTCACAGAATATTTTATTATGGCGAATATGTTATTTCATAAAAAGAATCTTTATTTCTCTTCTTTCCATCTGCCCTAGTCCCACGCGCAGTGGTGTCGCCGCAACATACTTTTTAACAAAACATACTTTTACTCAAAGATTTGTCTTTTGGTTATTATGACCGGCCGCCTGCCTGACGTCAATCCCTCTGGGGACAAAACACCCAGACACGAAACAAATATTTGTGGATTACACAAAAATTTAATCTCGGTGCGGGAATCGAACCCGCGACCATTCGCTTCACAGCCGGCGACTCGCCCACTGCGCCACGGGGGCTGTCTCATACAAATAATTAAAAGAACAATAACAATATTAAAAAAAAGAGTGAGTGGGCCACCAACATCTTAGGCCCAAAGCCGACCTCACCGTGGTACGCTCGGCTGATTAATGGACGAGGCAATGGCGAAACTTGGTTCCCGTTGCAGTTTGTGGGGGGTCAGACGGCGGCTCGCCCAATACAATACCAAATCCACCGTCAAATCGTGATGGAAAGGCGAACCCTGGCATTAAAGAACAAGCAAAAATAAATAAAGAATTAAAAACGCTCGGTGTGTGAGTCAAACTCAGATCCTGACTCGACAAATATGCTTAACCTGATCCGTAAGTATAGTAAAGTTAAGTTTATTGAAGCCCTTTTGTTTCGTTACCAATAGGCGGTTCACAGGGTTCAATTTTAGTTGATCAACTGCGGTGTCGCATGCGATTAAAACCGTTGGAGCACTTTCACTCGATCTGATCAACAAAACCCATACAGCTTTTGTAGATTCAAGCAAGTTTATCAACTAAAATAGAACCATGTAAACCCGTTAACGGTTAGTTAGCGACAACAGAATAGAACATGACCCACAATCGATAGCAAGAGTTGCAACTATCTAGACCAAGATAATAGAATGATAAACACGTACCCCCAATCAATTCAACTGAACACCTGGAGGCCAATTCTCGTAATTTTAAATGTTCAAAATATCATTCCGATCTAGTCTCAGCGTCAAGAAAGTTGGAAATGGCATTCTCTTAAACCAGAGACTAGATCGGAATGATATTTTGAACATTTAAAATTACGAGAATTGGCCTTCTGGCATTGCATAATTTTAGTTTCTATTACAGAATCAGTTATAATGCGACACGTTCCTATGCAATCACATAAAAACCAATGGAAAAGAGAAAACGTTCATTATAAAACTGATTGTTGTGTTAAAATATCAATAAACATTGTACTTATTGTCAGCATTATGATTGAGTAACATGAAAAACAAATTATTGCTTTTTAACGATAACGTTTCAAATTTACTGTCGCTTATGAAGATTGCAAAACTATAGCATACATAATACATAACATAGACTCTAACGCTTGTTTCCCCAAAGGGGTAGGCAAAAGTATAACTAATGCACCCACTGTTCGCCGAACTCATTTCCATCCCATGATGTGAAAGGAAGAGCCTACCGGGCACAACTTGATGACCGTGATTTTTCCAATCGATAACTCAAACAGAAATTGTAATTGCCTGATCTGGAATTTGAACTCAGGACCTCTCGGTTTCTCAGAGTCAGTACGCTACAACTAGATCAATAAAGCGACAGTTCTTTGGCTAGAGAAATAAACTAACTTAGATAATGTTAAAGGTCTAAAGGAGTTTATCCAACGGTTTCCCAAAAAACCTTACTAGCTTGATAGATAAGACAATAGCACATCATCACATCCATTGAACCACAGCTTGGTGAAATTACGGCCTAGCTCTAAATTAAATTGTGGAAAGCCTATGCTCAGGAACCGCGAGACTGATAACGCGTAGTGAGCCAATAGTCTCTTAGAAGAGAAGAAACGAATAAAATGCTAAGGTTGTAACTAATAAATAAATAAAATGAAAGAGGAATCTGAATGAAAGAAGATATTCAAACCAAATGAATCAACACAAATAAATCTTTATCATTGCCAATCATCTTCAATTCAAGAATTGATCACTATTTCTAGAACAATAGATGTCCTTCTTATAAAGTATCACCTTTACTTATTGAAAGACAATTTATTTAAATAGAAGAATCTGTTGCTGATTCATATCCGTCTGAATCCAACGAGTCATTAAGATTACCGGTCTTCAATTGATCTCATATGACTAAACACAGTAGTTCCCTAATACGAAGCGTGCCAATCTCAATACAGACATATGGTGGGATGGCACTTAAGTCCACCTCATACCAGATACGCTCGCCTCAGTCTAGACTGAATTTAAGACTTTTCCCAGCATTTGCCTGTTTATTATCCTGCAGGCGTTTATTATGATTAATGATGTAAGGGCCAATATCAGTATCGTCGCGAAGAATTCCGTCTACATTGCTAAATGTCTTTCCTAGAAATGTATCTAAATTTAGTTCTTGAAGTGTAAATAGGTTGAGAACTAATTCTCAGTTAGGTCTCTATGTCTAAACGACGGTTACATGAGTGAGTATTTTAATTATAATTACTTTGTTGACCGATGTCCGTTCAAGGCAGACGAGGAAATTTGTTAGAACATCGCATTTAAAACTAAGTAGGGATATATGTCTCATCACTTATAATTTCCTTGTACTTATTCCTTTATAAGCTGTATTAGTTTAGTAGCTTACTGTTTTAGGATTGATCAATAAAAAGTTCGTGCAAAATTTGAGTTTTGTGATTCGAAGAAACACATAATATATTTGCTGGCATTAGAATGCCCAACAATATGGCAAATATTGGCTATGGCCTCATGTTCTATCAAATCATAGGACGGAATAAAGCGAGCCTCACGTCGGCTTCCTATAACAGTAGACACTCCAGTTGAGCTGGGTCATTCACGCAATAGACGCAAGATAGTACCACTTATTAGTACTACTCCATTACTTCATAAATCACCGCTCTATCTAACCTGAACGTCCGTTACCGCTAATACTTCGTTGAAAAAATCTTGTATTACGTACAATACTGTTAACTTACTAACACTATTTATGTTCTTGAGGAAGTAGGCTACTTCCTCTACAGCGCGGTTTGATAATCTAAAAATTACATAAAAACTATGTTACTATTTACTATCACCTAGGTTACGCCCGACTTTTGTATGTGATATATGAAAATTTAGTAATATACGTATGTTTTTGGTATAAATAAAATTTTAGACTACCTCGGTGACGCAGTTGTAATGCGTTAAGACTGAGGCTGACGCTGAGGTCTTGGGTTCGATCTCCGGATCGGGTAAAAGTGATATTGGGTTTTTCTATTACGAAATACTCATTATCAGCCCGGAGTCTGGTTTTTTTTTTATTAGCAATAAAAGGCATAACACAGAATACAATCATACAAGTAATATAACTATACTGTGTCCGGTATGGCGATAGGCTCGCCCCCTATCACATCATGGGACGGAGACACGCTTGGCGAAATGTCTCTGCCTATGTTAGAGATAAAACCTATTTGCGGATGCTGGCTTGAATAGTTTATAAATAGAATGTGTCATTGTATAAAACAAAGAATTAAAATAAAATATATTATATATGGATGTTGAACATTGAACATGTATCAAGTGTAATTATTGTATTCTCCCAATATCCTAAAAGAACCTGATATTTTTCTCACAGCCTATCCCTTCGGGGATTACAGGCGTGAGTGCGTATGTATTTATAAAAATTTACTGAATAGTCGCCTTGTTGGTTCAAACGCGATGCACGCACTATACCCGGATCTGGATATCTTCCATGATAAACCATACCATGCATATTAATAGGATAAAACTGTTTGTTGAATTTTTATAGTTGTGTTTGTATAGTAAGTAGAAATATTTTTCTTTTTGGTTTTATGTAGTCATAGTAGGCATTAATTTTATTACTTTGATTGTTTCTATTATTATTAAAATGTATCGCCCGGGGTCTGAAAGGCTGAACAAAGTAAAATTAACTAATCAAATGTCAAATCGCATGTCAAGTCGAAATTGGGTTGCTAGAAGCGTGGTCAACACCTTTGATTTGACACACATGTTAGTTAACATAACTTTCAAATTAATATGAAAAATCGTACGTCAAACGGTATTAAAGAGACATCAAATATTATTAATTTTATCACAAATCAACGTTTCAGCAACTCTAGTTGATTTGACAGCGATGTCAAATCAAAGTTATGTTAGTTGAATGTTGATTTGATCAGCCTTTCAGAAACCGGGCGTAAGTGTTTTGACATAATGCATGTAAGCTTCCATTTAGTAAATAAATAAATTATGCCCGTTAGGCCCTGGATTCAAATCCCAGGTCAGTCAATCACAATTTGTGTTTGAGATTTCGATTCAAAAAATCACCACCTATCACGGGGCGAAAAGGTCAGCAAACCGTACTAGTCGATATACAGGCTCGGGGTTATAGGCGTGGGGTTACTTTATGCTATGTTGTTTGAATATGATACGATACGACAAAATTCAATTTACTAATTTGTTGTCTTATATGCACGATCAAGTTAAAGTGCGGATATAAAATATCAATTCACTCGGCAATGCTCTAAATATCGTATTACAGTCATTTCCATGTAAATTTAAAAGGTGGTAGGTCTCTTGTATGCGATTGGCCGTCTGGGTTGATACCACCGCCACGAAGCAGTGTGTAAGCACTGTTGTGTTCCGGTTTGAAGGATATTGAAGCCAGTGAATTTACTAGGCATTATCAGACTTAACAACTTATGTCTCGGAGTGACGAGCGCAGTTCAGTGCCATGCAGTGCGTGGCGTTCCTTCTATTTATGGGCAGGCTTCACATCAGGCGAGCGACCTGCTCGTCTCGTCATTCAAGCTAATAAAAAAGATTATAGATTTTTTACCATTTAACTACTGCCAATTAATGATTACTTTCTCTCTTTTTTAGATGTTGTTACTTACCGGAATTCTGAGGTGGGTTGGCTAGATTCTAAAATAAATCAAGATCAATCACGCCATCCGCTTGCTACGCCGATGATAAAGCCAAGTTCACGCTCTAAAGACTCTAAATCACTTTATATCCTGCCAGACTTCCTAAATGTGTCCAAAGAACAAAATGCAAGGTTGGACCAAGAGGGGTAGGCACATAAAATCTCTAAACCTCGTTCCCAATATTCTTTCTACCGACAGATTTGCTTCCCGGCAGTAAAATTTTGACACATTTTGTGTGGAAGATCTGTCAAAATACTATTGATAGTAAGCAAATCTGTCCATAGACAGAATTTAGGGATCGGCCATAAGCCTGTTATCTTACTTGGACACGACGCGACGGTGCGGCGGCGCGGCTTAACCAGGACTCGCGAGCAAAAACACGATTTTTTTACAACTGAATTAAAGATGGCAAAATAATATCTATAAATTTCTTGTGGAGTGAAGTTAGAAATTATACTTACTTGTAGCTGCCATAACGCAATTATGGAATTGCCTTCATCAACAAAACATAGAATCGAATTACTGTTACTTGTTAACAATTTTTACATCCACCCAGCATAAATTAATAGCTGATTATTAATTTGAAGGTTTCAAGCAATCTTCACTTGCCAATCTTTATGCCGGAGAAACCAAACATATTCATAAACTTCCAAACAAACTTTCCGCCAAACAGCAGTGAGCTTTGAAGCACATTGAATTGTTGAGAAGTTTTCCATTTAAAATTTATTGGGGACCACCATCTTGATCATCTTTCAAGTCCTTTTCCCACAAAATTTATAAGGGACCACCATCTTGATCATCTTTCAAGTCCACAAAGCTTGATTTTAGCTGGTAGGATGATACGTGATCGTTTTTGTGCCCGAATGGTAAGCGAACACCGTAATTATGATGGATGGAATATTTGTTTCGGGTCTGGGTGTTGTGAGACCGAAAGTCTCTCTTAGTTACTGATTCCCACGACACAAGACTCGTATCTTACTGTAGGGTCAGGGCTATGTTTAAAATACACCCACCACAGTGTTTCGTTAAGGCGAGTCGCGTTCCGGGTCCGTTTCCAATGTGTATCCAGTAACTTCAGGCCGGCTTGTTTCGGCCAACCGAACAAACCGAAAGACGCATTGAATGTCTGTTGACGGTCGACATTATATTTGTCCTGCACTGTACGTAGCATCAAATACACCCAACAGGCACACACATAGTCCTGACCCCACACTAAGCAAACCTGTATCGTGGGTATCATGAACTACGAGAGACTTGCGGTCCCACAACACCCAGACCCGAAACAAATATTTGTGAATCTCACAAAAAGTTGACTCGGTGAGGGAATCGAACCCACGGTTTTCACTTTGCAGCCGGCTACTCGCCCACTGCGCCACGAAGACTATCATCTGTCATCAGGTTCAGTCCAGTCATAAAATGCTTAGTATCTTTTCTAGATAGATTAGTGATCGCGTGCCTGTTTCAATTAGTTGTTCCTAATTTGATCCGCCATGACACCGCGCCCTGATAATTGTTCTTGGTGCTACACGTTCCGCTGTTACGCAACATTGATTTGTTGATCCATCGTGTGGAACGTGATCGCCAATCCAAATATAAGGAATCATAGTAACACTTAATATTATTGCTGTCTACTAGGCGTTTGGAGAAATTATATTCAAGGTATTTGTAATGTTATTTTAGTCCACTTCAAAAATTAAGTGGATTAAATGAGTGGTAGAGCCACGCTGTAGACACTTTTGTCTACAGCTTGTATGGGCCGGCTCATCCGGATCATTACCACTGTCTCACAGAAAACCGGCGTAAAGTAGCAGCTTGCTGCTGCGTTTCGTACGGTGAGTGAGATATCCGGAGGCCCAAACCCCCTCCCCTTCCCAATTCCTCAATTATCCCTTTCCTTTAAGGTTGACAACGCACCCATGACTCTTTTGGTATTGTGGGCGTACATGAGCGGTGGAGATCACTTACCATCAGGTGACCCACTTGCTCGTTGCCGGCCTATGCCATAAAAAAAATGAAGTGGTTCTAGATACGTCTGCTACTTTTTTAAATGTATGATTTTGATGATTCTTTTTGTGTTCGATAACGATTTGAACCCACAAACCCACTGTACTTCGAGGATGGTCCTCTATAGATTTTGTTAGAAGTTACGTGAGACGAGTATTATTTTATTAATACAAAATGACAGATTATCAATTCTACTAATGGTTTATTGGTCACTTTTACAATGTAACTGCTTTACAGACCACAACCCCATGTCAGGATTCTCTAGAGACCGCTCTAACTAATTATAACTAAGACTCGACTAGGTTTGAATAGTAAACGAAACTGAATGGCGATAGGTTCGCCCTCTATCACATCGTAGGAAGAAGATACGCTCAGCGAAATGTGGGTGTACTGGTTATACCTCTGCCTACCCCTTCGGAGATTGCAGGTGTGAGTGCGTATGTAGAAACCCAAACATATATTATGATTGCCCGACCTGAGATTTGAACTCAGGAACACGGATCCTCAGCCTTTATAAGTTGCCAGTAGATCAATGAGGCGATAACCGGAAAATAATACTCATCGCCTCATGTTGTTTTTCCAGAGAGTACGATGCAGTGTGAATTAACATTATTAGAGATATCATCTCTGCGGACCCGTTGAGCTTAAATATTTCAGATATGAAGTATCTTTTTGTTAGAGGAATTTGCGGTGAGCATACAGAGTAGTGTATGTACTTACTTACTTTTGTATTAAACTAGCTTTTGCTCGCGGCTCTGCTTGCGTGAATATCGTTTTTGTCTTTCCATAGGAATGTCCTAGTAAAAGTAGAGATGAAGTAGATAAAATAGTACTTTCTCTTTTTTGTGATGTTTTGTCTACGAACCCTAACATGACTACGTAACTTTATCATATGTTGACAATTTTATCTAAGATATTTGTTTTTGATAGTTGTCTCTCACATGCGAGATATGTCGTGGGCACACGTCAAGCCCTTGGTCATGGTCAACCAGTGTGTCAAATTTCATCCAAACTCGTCCAGCCGTTAAGGTGTGATTAACAAAAATGCAAATTCACAAACTCGGAAATATCCTTTTAAATTTGTGATATTAGTAGTTAGTACTATATTCGCACTCGTAATAAATACATACATACATACACACACACTCACGCCTATGTCCCATAGGGGTAGGCAGAGACTATTGAGTACCACAAGCTACGATCCTGACACACCTCTTTCGCCTCTTCCACATTCATACATCTTCTCATACATTTTCGTCGGTTGAAGGTACTCGTGACGTGCCCTTTTTCGTAATAAATGTTGAATCAATACTGATAATGCAAATTACGTCCTAAGGCTGCATAGAGTTTACAAAATTTGCTAATCTGGGATGTTTTGAATCTGGTGTTTATGTATAGAGATATACATATAGATAGATATATATACCATGCAAACTACTAAATTAACTGCGAGCAAGTTGTAAATACAGTTCTATTCTAAATAGACCAAAAAGATGAAAATTAACATATGAATACCAGGAGAACATACGACTGTAGTGCCTACAATAAAAATATCCATATAACTAGAGCCAGGCATACTATTAATGGAAAAGTTTAAGTATATTAAATTGTCTTACACGTTGTACCGGCTTTAATGGCTTTTCATTTCACTGGAAACAATTAAAGCGAAGATATGACAAACACATCATTAGCAACGTAAGATCAGTAGGCCAATTCTCGTAATTTTGTCAGTTATGGAACGTTTATAAATTAAATGAATATAGCTGATATTAAAGAACGCAGATTTAAAACAACTTTTTTTTAATATTAGATTGAATGACGAGACGAGCATGTCGCTCGCCTGATGGTAAGCGTCACGCCTGCTCATAAACAGAAGCAACGCCACACAGAATTTAAATAAAGCACTGCATGACACTGGACTGCGCTCGTCACCCCGAGACATAAGGTGTTAAGTCTCATAATGCCCAGTAATTACACTGTCTTCAATGTCCTTCACACCGGAACACAACAGTGCTTACACACTGTTGCTTGGCGGCAGAAATAGACAAAGTGGTGGTACCAACCCAGCCGGTCTCTCGCAAACGAGGGACCTACCACCTTGTAAAGTAACCACAACTAAATTCAACAAAATCAATCTCAATGGCTACAGTCAGTAGTGCGTACAGTCGTGACAAAAGATATCGTCTATTGCGATTGTTCTATTTTAATAACAATTGACCTTTTTACATCATCGAGTAGACTGGAAATTGAATAATAGAAAGCGGCTTTTGATCACAGAAGGGCGTTGAAATTGCAAATACAAACAAAGTTAAATATCTATTGAATATTTAAAAATCGGGGCTATCAAATTACATCTTGATATTGAGTAGATCTAAAATGAAATCAGAATAATTTTGAGATAAATATACCGTTTGGAATAAAACAAAAAAGCATTAAAATCTGGTCACTATGTGAAAAGTTACACATTATTATGTCGTTAAAATTACACAGAACTAAAAACAGATAATATAATACGCGTCGAATTGAGAACACTTTCTGTGGTTTTGGTCCATTACCAAAATAAGAATTTTGTTACTGTTTGGTACTGTTTGCCTACATAATTTTATTATAAGCTCCCTTTATTGGTAAGTTTGCATTCTTTGTTTTAAAGGTTTAAATGTACCTACTATTTAGTATTCTGCAGTTATTTAGAAAGTTGAGGCTTTCTATAACCTTGTGCACTTGAAGTTTATACTTAGATTTGACACTAGGAAGAATGAAATGAACAAAGAACTTGGTAACAATCTAGCAGGGCCGAATGGCACAAAATTTTTCTAAAAAATATTACATTCAGTACATTTTATACGTTAAAATACATCTGTAAGTCGAAGATACAATCGCGTGATACATTTAATACCAAGGCTTATTAACAAGTGGTATTTTGCAATTAAAGAAAAACTGCAACGTTGCGAAGTAACAGCAAAATATTTATTGTTTATATATTATTTATATGTTTGTACCTGAACTCTAGTCAAAGTATATTAATCTGGACCCACAACAAAGACAAATTCTATAAGAGATGTGTCTATAAACCCACAAGTGATTACAAGTATTACAAGTGGTAGAGCCACGCTGTAGACGTTTTTGTCAGCATATATGTGCTCGCCCCGGCTGTCACCACTTTGTTACAGAAAACCGATGTGAAGAAGCAGTTTATTGTGTCGTTTCGTAAGGTGAGTGAGATATCCGAGGCCCAAATCCCATCCCTTTTCTTTAAGGTCAGCAACGCGGTTTTGATTCATCTGGATTTAATGGGCTGTGGAGACCACTCACTATCAGGTGACCCACTGGCTCGTTTGGAGCCCTCTACCACAAAAAAAAAACAAAAAATCCGCGCTATTGTAACTCTTAATCTAATACCATCCTCATTTATATACTTCTTCATAAGACAACGAGAGCTCTACTACTAAACTAAATACAATACAAATCTCTATTTAATAAATACCCGTGGCAAGGATATTTAACATCTATATCATGTTGAGACGAAGTTAATGAAAAAATTACAATTAAAAAGATGGAATACAGATGACTAACTAAATCTAGGTAGCAGGTTTCGAACCCACGGCCTCTATGCGCCAGTCGGCTATGCGCCCACTGCGCCACGGAGGGGTGACTCACATGCTTGTTCTTTGTATACTATAGATATATAAATACATGAAATCTGATATCACAATTTCGGTCTACGAACATATTAAACCCAGACAGAAACTAAACTAATCTCGTAGATTTCCTTTCTCAAAATTAACAAGGAAATATCCACTATTACAGAATATTAGGTTAAAATGTAATGAACATACATACAGTCATTCTTATGCCACCAACGGGGAAGGCAGAGTTGCAACTAGTGTTTCGACAGTCCGCTAACGGTAACTCCATTCCATGGTTTTATTGATGAGGCATAAGGATCCATTTATTCGAACTTATAATTCAATCCCAGGCAATTCAAATCATCATCATCAGCCACTGCTGGATATATGCCAGTCCTAATTCCACAACATTAAGCTGTATGAATAAGAACCGATAAACTCTAAGATAGTGACGAAAAATTTATTCAGAAGTTTATTGTTAATTGAATTATGATTAGCCCGATTTTTTTCTTGAAAACTTTTCCAATACCATAGCGATAAAACAAAAAAATATTACGTATATCCATCGTGCGAATTGTGAGTTATGGTCTTGATGTGATAAAAAAACCCACAGAAAAAAAGCACTTTCAGTTTATCCCGAAATATCCAATTTTCAGAGCAACTTTTCCAATTATCTTTTCCTAAAAACCTTCTTCAGACTATTAGCTACATTTCAAAATAAAACCGACCGTAAGAGCGTAACTAAAATCGTTTATTTAAAAAGGCTATTAGGGCTTAACGGTTAGGCAGGTAGTCACAGGTTTGGCAGATGAAGCTGATACTAGATCAACGAATCAATGTGGTATTCAATAATAACAATAGGTATGTCTCTATTAGCTAAAGTAGTGATTCAGAATCGATAATAAAGCATTGGATCTGAATGACGCTCCCAAAGTATTGTATTACTTATAGTATTATCACAAAATCTACTAAAGCTAGGATTATGAAATTTAGTCAGATGATAATTTGTGTAATGTGTTTTGTAAGGATTTATGGAAATTTACATTGTAACATGGGGGTTTGAACTTTATATGAAACTTTTTTATGTAACGCAATACTGCTGTGAAGTGGAGTACATATATTGCTATTAAAAATAATGAGACGCATTTCACAATTACCATGGAATAAGACTTTCACACGGCCGGAGCAGCGAGCAAAGGCTAGTATATTATAATTATTAGATTCAATTGGTATCACCTCATTCATGTAGTGACAGTACTTGGGTAGGTATGCTCTAAAAGCTATTCCCTTTATTATTTACAGATAGATTTGCTTACTATCAATAGTGTTTTGACAGATCTTCGATAAGAAATATGTCAAAAATTTACTGCCAGTAACCAAATCTGTCTTCAAACACAATATTGGGAACGGCCATAAACGGTGACATTCTGGGTTAGATTCTCAAGTTGAGTAATCTTTCAAAGAGTTCTACCAAAAGGGGCATAGCAGTACCTCATTGAGATTTAGCGTTTTTTTTTTTGCCACGATTGGTATAGGCTCGCTTCATAGGAAAAAAATAAGATCTATAAGATCGGGAAATCGTAGGTGGATTCCTACTTCTTCGGAGATACAGGTATTGCACAAATGCGCGAATTTTGAATATATACTGCTAGTGGGTTAAATACTACGGCATAATTTCGACAACTATTCCATGTCTTCGGTAGTATAGTGGTCAGTATCCCCGCCTGTCACGCGGGAGACCGGGGTTCGATTCCCCGCCGGAGAGAATTTTTGCACACAAAGACATTGTATAACTCTAGTCTATGTTCCGTGATGTTGTAATGCTATGTCGAAAATATGGTCCTGTAATGCTTATCATGTAGAAGTTAGGTTAGTAAGAAAGACACAAGAACAAGTTTAATCAGTGGTAGAACCACGCTGTAGATACTTTTGTCTACAGCATGAATGGGCCGGCTCATCGGGGTAGTTACCACTGCCTGACAGAAAACCGATGTAAAGTGCTGTTGTCCGTTGAGGAGTTTTATTTTTACTCCGTAGGTACTCCGTCATCAGATCTTAACCAAATTTATATGGGACCACATCGCAGCTAAACTCTATCATAGAGTGATATTTTTGCCAGTAAAATCGTCCCACAATTGGCGGAGAAATCGATGTAATGCGCCGAATTGAGAATCTCCTCCTTTTTTGAAGTCGGTTAAAACAATCACTAGATAAGATAAATGATAACATATTTAATTTTTATTAATGTGGTGTGTGTAAGCGCTGCTTTATTTCATCAAAAGTAAGCAGTCTTTGGTAGTATAGTGGTAAGTATCCCCGCCTGTCACGCGTGAGACCGGGGTTCGATTCCCCGCCGGAGAGAACCTTTTGCTGATAAACTTATTATCCTGATTATTTTACTGTAGCTAAACCCAGAAAGTTCCTAGTATGTTAATAGACTGATATCGCATCACATCATAGGACGAAAATACCGTTGGCAACCCGCTATTTTCGCTAATAGCGGTCAACGATATTTTATTTGTTCAACTGGCAGCCATTGTGGTGCAGTGGCGGAGAAACCGGCTGTACAAACAAAGGGTTCGATTCCCGCATCGAATAAGCGGCCTTTGTGGTAGGTACTACAGTCTACCGGGAATATTACAGATTTGCACAATATTTATAAGTGGTAGAGCCACAGTGTAAACAGTTTTATTTACAGCACGAATTGGCCTGCTGGACTGGGGTAGTGCCTCTGCTTTCACAGAAAACTGACGAGAAATGGCAGCTCGCTATTGCCTTTCGTAAAATGAGTAAGATTTCCGGAGCCCCTAATTACACTGCTGGCTTCCAAATCCTTTTCATCAAGCTCGTCAAACCACCCATGAATATTTTAGTATTGTGGGTGATGATTGGCGGTAGAAATCACGAAAGTCATGTCATCTATTTGCTCTTTTGTCGCTATTAAAAAACTACTTTACATTTTCTAAGAAAAACTCGCCATGCAAAAAGTTCTCTCCGGCGGGGAATCGAACCCCGGTCTCCCGCGTGACAGGCGGGGATACTTACCACTATACTACCGAAGACATGATACATTTGATGAAATAAAGCACCAATTACGCACACACAATACATTAATAAAAATTAAAAGTGTTATCATTTATCAGGAGGCCAATTCTCGTAATTTACAATGTTCAATATATATTTTTTTTAACCAACTTCAAAAAGAAAGAGGTTGTCAATTCAGCGCGATTATTTCGATTTATCCGACAATTGGGGACAGATTTTGCTGAAAAATATTCGTTGGATACAGTTTAGCCGAGTCTGATATAAATTTGGCCGAGTTACTGATGATGGAGTACGAAAAATATGAAACTTCTTAAAGGATAACAGCGTGATTGTGTCATTTTATTGGAATTTATGTACTTTGTCTATTTCCGCCAAGCAGCAGTTTGCAATCACTGATGTGTTCCGGTTTGAAGGATATTGAAGCCAGTGAAATTACTGGGCATTATGAGACTTAACATCTTATGTCTCGGAGTGACGAGTGCAGTCCAGTGCCATGCATTGCTTTGTAATTCAAAGTTCTGTATGGCGTTGCTTCTGTTTATTGGCAGGCGTTGCGCGTTACACACTGTTGCTTGGCGGCAGAGATAGACAAAGCAGTGGTAACAACACAGACGGCCTCTCACCTACGAGGGGCCTACCACCTTGTGAAACGTTGGTTACACCGGGCACAATAATATCTTAAATGTCACTGTCGATTTTACACTTTCTTCTCCCCTCTTCTATCTCTTCCAATGTCTAATTTAGGCGACATGCACCAGGTCAGGGCCGGTCACGCTCCACACCCATATATGCAACTCTATTTATAGTCGTGTACATTTAATTGTTTTTAACTACGCTTTAATCGCGAGTTCGCATGTTTGTTGTTGCCGAGGGAATTTATTGTTATCGCTCAGAGACATCGATGTGGTATCGATTTATTTGAATCGATTCCCCACGGCACTTTGTAAGATTTTATCGATTATATACACCCTTGGGTCTTAATCCTCTATTACAACATACTTGGAGCATCTGTTTAAATAAATAACATCTATCAGTCACACACATAGTCCTGACTCCACAGATCCTGAGTCTAGATACAAGATCTTGTGACGTGGGCGTCAGCAACTACGAGAGACTCTTCGTCTTTTAACATCCAGACCCGAAATAAATACTTGAAAATTATTTGTGCAGGAATCGAAACCGTGGTCTCTTCTTTCACAGTCATCTACTCGCCTACAATACAATGAAGGATGTCATCAATGAATGGAACTACAATGGTCAACAGATGACAAGGTGATCTAGTAACATTATACCAATATTTTACATGCTCAAGACAGAATATAATAATATTGAACAAAATTGTATTGGAAAGAATTCTCATAACGCAACCTTTGTACTAGAATGTCCAAACAATCAAAAAAATGGTGTACAAAATGAACCTTTTAATTTAATATCAATATAACACGGTAGCCTTTCAATCGGTTCTGTGGCGAAAGAACCGCAACTTCAATCTCGTACTAAAATTGAACTGCCAATCTGAGGGGCTAGCACGGAAAACTATCGAAATCGTAAAGTAAAAGTATCGAGGGCTCGATAGATAATTCCATAAATATCATTGGTCTATATTCCATATATATTAGTTTCTTTTACGTACGATAGAGGCGCTGTACTAAAATCTCATAGAAATTGTTGTCGATGACAGCTCGAATAACTTTTCGCAAGTTTCCGTGCTAGCCCCTCTGAACTAAATACATACATATAAATAACGATTTGTAACTTATTAAGGTGCGTTCGATGCGCTGCAGCACAAAATCCCAGATACGGACTTAGCTTACTAGCCGAAATGGCTAGAAAACGTACCTCAAATAGCATGGCATTTACACTTAATTGTCAGAATAATTAATCATACCTACTATGGATCAAATAAGCGCTCTATACAATATCGTTTAAAAACCTTAAATAATCAGTGAAGTTACTAGTAAGTTAGAGTATAAACTAAATAAACTAGCTGGTAACCGATAAATCTAATGCATAGACATTAATGTATATTACTAGACATGCTGTGCGGTACAAAGAAATGGCGCACTAAGTTACGGTCAATTGACCGCAACTCAGTTAGTCGGCCGCGAGAGAGCGACAAGAGCGGTTGTTGTTTGAGTAGCTCCGAACGTAAAGTTCAATAAACTAATACGAAATTATTTATAAAACATTGTCATTATTTACGGGCATATATTATATGAAAATTAATACGAAACAAAACAGCTGTCTCAATATTGCCATCTCGCTTACTCTCAACTCTCGCTCCCGCGCCTTAGAAGTCATTCCCACCTCGCCGGCCGCGTATGCAACACAATTTTACTTCTGATCATTAAAGTCTATAATGTAATGAGAAGACTAACGCAATAGGTCACATGTTTTTAATGAAAAAAACTGATCCCATATAATATCCAAAAATAGACAATACGCTACGCACAAACAGTAAATTCATTGTCCCCAATCTGAGATTGGGTCATTCGAAATAAAACAGTTCAATTTATCTCCATTACGACACCTGAGCCTTTTATTTCAACGCCTACCTGAGAGTAAATCCCATTTTTATTGGCTACGCCTACCTACTTATTCACATATGTACTTTTACTTCGGCTAGGGGCTAGGGCATATGTTTTTCTGATTGGCGTCGGGAGTTTTTAGATTATGATGTTTGAAATGGGAAAGTACCCGGAATGTACTGGAATTTGAAATTTCAAAACGTAGACGCCTATTTTTAAAGTCAACTTCATCGTGAACATAGTGCATTATATGTTGTAACATGTCGCTGCTTTAAGATTGATGATCAATTGTTTTGATTGAAGTATCAGGTATATTTGCCTTGACTTTAGATTTAAGATTGAAGATGTTATCAACCTTAAATATGAATTGATCAGAACCAAAGACGCTTCGTCCGGCAATATTATTTCCACAGCCAAATAATTGTGTGGCTGACATCAAGTTCATTGAAGCAATTAAAACGCGTACTATGTGATATTATTTTTTGTTTCATTTCGTTATCTATTGCTGTTTAGACTGTCTCTTAGAACTGTCTTTAGAAACAAGAAAAGAGAATTGAAAAGAATTGTAAATGCCGGGCGAAATATATTTTCATAACGTTGGAGTTAATGTTCTTTTTTTTATTAGCTTTAGGTGACGTGACGAGCAGGTCGCTCGCCTGATGGTAAGCGTCAGTCCGCCCATAAACAGAAACAACACAAATCAGTACTTCGAATTATGAAGTACTGCATGGCACTGAACTGCGATCGTCACCCTGAGACAAAAGGTGTTAAGCCTTATAATGCCCAGGAATTACTGGCTTCCATGTCCTCTACACTGGAACACAATAGTGTCTACTCACTGCTGCTTGTGGAGGCAGAAATTGACAAAACGGTGGTAACTACCCAGACGGCCTCTCGCATACGAGACATCTAAGTGTAAGTGTAAGTAATATTACCACTTAGACAAAATAGGCATTTTCCTGGAATGCATCTCTTTAAAGGACCTATCACAGAGACTCACTCCTAGGAGACAAGCAATTCTGAGTAATTTTCCTTTCTATTGAAGATTCATACGATCTAACCAACAAAACATTGCAGTGAAAAGTTAATATGATCACAATAAGACATTAAAACATGCTAAATTGGTCACAGATGTTCCTGCGTCGGTTCTAGCGTCAATCAAATTGACCCCAGTGCTCCCTGTTTTGGTATTACTATTCATACGTGTATTTACATCGTAGAACGATGATCCATTAGAAGCAAAGACTTTGTTAGAGACTATTCCATCCACAACTTCTGTAAACCAGAATCTCTCAGAACTCTGGATATCTCACTCACCGTACGAAACGCAGCAGCAAGCTGCTATACTTTATGCCGATTTTCTGTGAGACATTGGTAATGACGGACGAGCCGGCTCATACATGCTGTAGCCAAAAGTGTCTACAGCGTGGCTCTACCACTCATGAGGTTGCATTATTCCACGAACAATATTCAAAATAACAAACCTCTCAAGTTGGGTAACTTCACCTATTCCAATATAGATTTTCAATGACGAACGTCGTGATCGTTATATGCTAAAACGGCTTGTTTATTTATACGACCTTCAGTTTTAAATTAATGCAAACATTTAATGAGGCTCTAGCATTTTATTACGTGATATCGAACCTGATCAATTTATTTATCAATTGAGTTTTTGCGAAATTAATAGTTTGTGAATATAGTGCTCAGTTTTTGGATTTTTGTTACAATGTTTCGTTGTTCGACTTCGTTCGAAAATTCGTACGTTCGTGTCAATCGATTGATCAATTCAGTATTTTATTTAATCAATGTTTTTTTTTACTTACTTTCATTTGAGAGTTAAAAAGATAAAACACTAGGTTTATTAATTATGAATGTCATTTTCCGGGATAAAAAGTACCTAAGTAGGCTTAGTTACTCCTTATTACATCAGCTATCTGCCAGTGAAAGCCCCGTCAAAATCGGTCCAGCCGCTCCAGAGATTAGCCGGAACAAACAGACAGACAGACAAAATTTAAAAAATAATAATATTGGTATATGTACCGCATATACATTCATATGCATGTAGTAAAAAGCGTTTATATTACAAACAGACTCTTCAATGTTATTTATTTGTTTAGATAATTACATAAAGATTACATACATATCGGGATATCTCACTCACCGTACGAAACGCAGCAGCAAACTGCTACTTCACGTCGGTTTTCTGTGAGACAGTGGTAACGACCCGGACGAGCCGGCCCATTCATGCTGTAGACAGAACTGTCTACAGCGTGGCTATACATACCACTCAAAAAATGGTAAGGGTAAAGGGTTATTACTCTAAGGGTAAAGGTAAGATGACATAAAATAGGTAAGGCTTTTCAGTATATCTGCCAGTAACTTGACTGGGTTATTGTTTACTTCTAGATCGTGCTCTACATGAATAATTAACTTATTCATTTACATATACAAATAAATATAAATTTGATATAATTTTACATTTGTAATGAAATAATTATTTGTGACAAACCAGTCAAAGAAGCTGACATGTTACATTAGAGAAACGAAGGTTGAATGTATTCTACTATTCTTATATTATACATACGCTTGTATATATGAATAATATAACGCACTCACGCCTGTAATCCCCGAAGGGGTAGGCAGAGGTGTAACCAGTACACCCACAATACCCAGACCAGATACCAATATTTGTGGATCACACAAAGATTTGTCTCGGTGTGGGAATCGAACACACGGCCTCTCGCTTCGCAGCCGGTTTACTCACCCACTGCGCCACGGAGGCTGTCGAAAAATGCATGCGATATAATCATTTCCTTTTTCATCATCTGTCTGGGAGTAAATAACACATGTAAATAATATTAACAGTAATTATGGTAATAAAAATGATTGTATAAGATGACGGCCTTGCGTTGACCAATTTTGTTATATAACATCATTGATATATTGTAGAACTAGCTTTTGGCGCGGCTGGGCCCGTGTTTGTCTTTTTCCGGGATAAACACAATTTTTTGGCGGGAAATACCCAAGAATAGACGAGAGGCAGTAAAAAATGCCTTTGAAGAGTTGACAGCTCCGTGGCGCAGCGGGCGAGTAGTCGGCTGCGCAGCGAGAGGCCGTGGGTTCGATTCCCACACCGAGACAAATGTTTGTGTGAACCACAAATATTGGTCTCGGGTCTGGGTGTTGTGGGACCGCAAGTCCCTCGTAGTTCCTGATACCCACGACACAGGTTTACCTAGTGTGGGGTCAGGACTATGTGTGTGACTGTTGGGTGTATTATTATTATTATTATTATTATTTGTTGCCTCTCGCCCAGCCTCTCGGGCAAAGATGTATCCATACCATGGATGGACTTTATTATTTGATCACTAGAAATTAAAAAGACAGGATAAAAACGTACAGAACGGCAATTTCATAAGTAGTAGACCTAGGTTCCTATTAATTTACTTACGAGTACTTGACTCATAGACTGCCTCGGTGGCGCAGTTGTAATGCGTACGCGTTACGATTGAGGCTAGCGCTGAGGTCTCGGGTTCGATCCCCGGGTCGGGTAAAGTGGTATTAGGTTTTTCTATAACGAAATGCTCAGTATCAGCCCGGAGTCTGGAATTTGTGCCCGGTATGGCGATAGGCTCGCCCCCTATCACATCGTGGGACGGAGATACGCTCGGCGAAATGTGGGTGTACTGGTTACACCTCTGCCTACCCCTTCGGGGATTACGGGCGTGAGTGCGTATGTATGTATGTATACTTGACTCATATCAAAATGCATGCCTCACTTCAACATTGTCATTCTCGCTTAAGTACTTACGAGTAATTTATAGGGATGTAATTAGTCTTATCGATCGTAATAAACGGATGATTAAAATTAACGTGTAATTTTAGGATGTCTTGATTTTGATAAGATCCTGTATATAAACAGTCCCTGTCAGGTGTATAAAACGACTCCTAAATTTATTTAGTTTGCATAACGAGACGAGCAGGTCGCTCGCCTGATCGTAAGGGCCACACCTGCCCATAAACATAAGCAACACCATACAGAACTCTGAATTACAAAGCACTGCATGGCATTAATTTCACTGGTTTCAATGTCCTTCAAGCCGGAATACAACAGTGCTTACAGTTGCTTAGCGGCAGAAATAGACAAAGCGGTGGTACCAATATTAGCATGACCACACCTTTCTGTAAAACGTTATATATTTTATATTATATATATATTAGGTATATTTTATAGGTATTAGGTACTAGGTAGTAATTTGATTTGAAATCTAATCCCTCCGGAGTTGCGTGACCTACATCGCTTGTTGTCTATCGATGCAACAATACTTCTTGATTAGCCTCCGGATATAGAAAACAATCGTCCTATCATACTTAGATATACAAAATATAACAAAAACCCTGTTGGGCGTTATAACTGTCTTATAATATGGCCTATTAACCGGGAGCCCCTGGGTTCGATTTCCAGATCGGCAAAAGTTGTGTGAGATTTTCTAAAATTATTTAATCGGAATTGGTTCACATAGGAGGGCTTGACAGCGATCCCTAGAGAAAATTTTATCTCGAGAAAAAATTAGAATCGAATCCAGTACCTTATGGTCCACAGCCGACATACGCAATTAAACCAACTCACTACAACCAGCAATAAAAATGACATTGTAATTAGCAATTCAATAAGTTGGTACCAAAGACTTTTATGTATACCAACATTAAAGTCTTTGGTTGGTACACATTTTACAATGTTTGATTGAGGGTAGTGTGATTAAATGACATGTCGGCCCATACATTAGTTTTCATTGCTGGGGTCATCTAGATTTGGCGAGATTCGGGTCAAAGTGCATATAACCTTACAGGTCAGACCTGCTTTAATTAGACTAGTAACTAGCAGGCTCCAAAGACGTCCCGACGATCACATGGTGAAGCTAGCCCTAGACATGGCAACAACGAAGCGTACACGTGGTAGACCACCCGCCACCTCGTTGACGATGGTCGAAAAAGACCTGCAAGAAGCTCAACTACAAAAAGACGTAGCACAAAACCGTGCGGAATGGAAAATACGGACAAGGAAGGCCGACCCCAAGTAAATGGGACTAGGTCTAGCAAGAAGAAGAAGAAGTAACTATCAGGCTCTCAAACTTCTTAGATCTGCCAAAGCACTTCATGTAAACGAAAATCGACAGCATGCGCTTTGTTGAAACCCAGCAATGAAAATCGGCGAGTCTCTGGAAATGCTGAACTGTCTTTATACCGCAACGAAAGTAATCATATAAAATTAGGGAGGACAATCCGGATTCCAACCTCAACGAAACGAACCCGTGCTATCAGCTAAGCCATCAGGATATCTAGTGTTCCGTTCCACACGTCATATTGATCACAATCACTTTGGATGTCAAATAACAGGATGTTGTTCAACTGGTACAATTCCCATCATGGGAACAGATGCATCTTTCTATCATGTTTTTAGAATATACCCACTGTTGCACCTATTACGGACAGTTGATATTTTTACAAAAAATGATAAAGCTTTACGTTCAAAAACTAACTATAATAGGTCTTAAGTTGCTTCAAAATATAAAATACAAATAAAATAAACATTAAGAAATAAATAGTTTACCTTGAATTTTGACATACTGATTTAAGACGTTATTTACATTTGAAAAGTCACTGGTAACTAGCACTACACACACGGGGCGTGCGATCTACGCTGCCGCCAGCAAGGTACTGAGTTACTGACTGCTTGGGAATTGACAATAGACTGGGCTTACGCACACGATGCTAGTGGGATAGGCCAGCGCGTCGCTACTGCTTGTCTAGTAAATACATTATACAGTAGAAAATAAAGCCTCCTACCAACAGCCACGGTCTGCCATCGCGATCTCTGGCCGCGATAAATGTGTCTAGTAAGAACATTTTGAATGGGATCGCGATCTTACCCACTGCCGCGATCTAGACGGCAGTGATTCGAATGGGACGCGACACGATCTGTGCGATCCGCGATTTACGATTTTTGTTTTTAGTACATTTTGTATGAGGACGCACGCGATCTTACCCACTGCGGTAATCCAGACAGCGATCTAACGAATTGTACTGCCAGAATGTATAATTTGATACAAAAAATATATAAAAGGTTGGTGGTGGTGTGTTTTCGATACTTTTTTATCGTGGAATTTTGCGTACTCCGAATTCGTATAAAATTACTATTGTCGAAGTGTCAAAACGGTAGTTTAAACTGTAAAAAGAAAAGAATGGCACGAAAACTAACTTCGCCTCTATGAAATAAAATTAAAAATATTTATCATAATTCCCACCAATGGCTACTGCTACTCGGCGTAAGGAGAGAAGACGGAAACTGCCATAGTTTCAGAAAACTATCAAACTTTTACTAGGGCTACTGCTCCCCTCCCATCTCCCTTTAGTCTCTTGTAGACAATAACTGCTACACAGCTCATGAACAACTTCAGATCAGCCAAAAAGAGTGGCGAGTCTTCTATTAAATACTGTCAATCATTACTGTCCCTTTTCAAACAACCTATAGTTGCAATAATTTTAAACCTACATTATCACATATTAAACGCCGATCAAAATCCCTTTCCCTTTCTATGAGAGTCGCGAATCGATCTCAACAATTGACTTGCAAGGTTAATAGCTGTCTTGTTTACTGGCTTGGTTGTAGCCGGTGTCTTAGCGTACAAACCGCTTTACAACTGCGTAATATAATTTTAATTTCAAATAAGTTGAGTATTTTCGTAACAGACGACACAACGTAATCAACATTTATTCAAGAATAATGCAAATTTATAAAGGGTTTTTACGGACTAGTAATTTTTTATTGTAATAATATTTATATTTATTAACTAGCTTTTTCCCGCAGCTCCGTCCCGGTGAATGTCTTTTACGGGGATAAAAGGTGCCTATGTCATAATCTTGGTTATCGTCTACCTGTATGCCATATTTCATCCATGCATACTTCCGAATTTTCACATTTATAATTGATACTTATTAGTAAGTAAATGCATTAATAAATAGAAAGATGAGAATGGTATGTCCTGCAGAGTAAGGGGGCTTCCTCCCTTCCCTCTTAATCAACAATATAGAGAGCTTTTGCGGGCCAGTACCCTTATCATAAGGGAGTCTTAAGGTACCCAACCTGCACTTATTCTTGAGCTTAGAACCTTATCCAATATCAACAATGCATGCTTTGGACAGAGGTTCACTATTCCTTACATACCTAATGTGTTAATTTGACTTATAGCAGCATACCATAATATGGATGTGTTACATATTAAGATTCTTAAGTAGCTGCTAATATTACTTTTATTGTATAATTAAATATGAAATTAATTATGAATAAATTATGTAAATTATTTCAACACAGCATTGTGTATGAACTACATGTACTCACGTGGGGTATCTTATTGTACGGGGAATAAAATTAAATAGTTTTATTAATCATGTAGACAATTAAAATAGCGCTTATGACAAGTCAGTACAAAATAAAGTAACTTATATATAGAAATCATATCAACTAATGTATACATAACATACATAGCATCATCAAAATACACTGGGCAACTATAAATTTTACAATATTTTTATGATGGAATAGTCCAGAATTGTTAAGTACATATTATTATAATTTTGTTTTTCTTCTTTTTTATGGGTCGATATAATAATAATAAATAATAAATACACCCAACAGTCACACACATAGTCCTGACCCCACACTAGGTAAACCTGTATCGTGAGTATCAGGAACTACGAGGGACTTGCGGTCCCACAACACCCAGACCCGAGACAAATATTTGTGGATCAGACAAACATTTGTCAAGGTGCGGGAATCGAACCCACGGCCTCACGCTTCGCAACCGGCTACTCGCCCGCTGCGCCACGGAGGCTAACGTTGCGCATATTACGTTGGAATATTCGAGAAAACAGGTCTCTCGCATGCAAGAGTCCGTCCACCGCATTGTCTCATTCTGTCGCCAAGCAGCATTATCATGTTCCGGTTTAAAGGACATTGAAGCCGGTGAAATTACTGGGCACTATGAGATTTAACATCCTATGTATGTCTGGCGATGATGAGCGCAATGCCATGCATTTGTAATCCTAAATTCTGAGTGATGTCTTTAATGTCTTTGTACCGGCGTGCTTACCATCAGGCGAGTGGCCTGCTTGTCTTGTCATTCACGTCAATATTTTTCGTCTTTGAGTCTCCCTTTTTGTTGATTTTTATTTTGGCTTAGTAGCTACACTACACCTCAATGCAATCCAAAAATTGTGACGTTAACGATAGGTTTGACTATCGTAGATCGCCAAGATTATGCCGGCCTACCTAATTCTCTCTTTCTTTGGACACATCACTCATAAAAAAACAGGAAAAATGGAGAGTTGTGCTCTCGTGGTTAACCACCGGCTAAATGAAGTGAACAAATTACTAAACCCCTGCAACTTAAACTGCATGATGCACTTCCCTTCGCCGATGACAGAACCAGATGCCCTCCATCTCTTACTATCTCTGCCTGATGCGGTCACGATCCTCAGCATTGAGGGAACGACTGGTTGGATGGATGGCCCTAATTGCTTCTCCACACAATGGATGCCAAATTGTTGAAAGGAAGGAACACGTGTTTCGCTTGTGGGACATGTATGACTGCGGACTTCTTAGTACGACGAGATTAAATAGATGTCGAAGCCACATACATACACAATCACGCCTGAAATCTCCAAAGGGATAGGCATAACCAGTATGGATAACCAGTACACCCACATTCCGCCGAACGTATCTCCGTCCCATGATGTGATAGGGGGCGAATCTATCGCCATAGCGGGCACAATTCCAGATTACGTGCTGATATTGAGCATTTCATAATAGAAAAACCCAATATCACTTTTACCTGACCCGGGGATCGAACCCGAGACCTCAGCGTCAGCCTCAGTCGTAACCGAGGCAGTTCGTGGTTCCGTGTTCTTAGAGAAAATATTCTTAGAAGGTACAATACTATTCTAGTATATGACCGTATAGTCCAGGCATCTCATTGACTAACATTTAGCATTATAAAGTTCGTCTCCACTTATAACATTTCGCTGCACCGCGAGGCGTGACTGTGACAATCACGCACGACAAACACTCAAGTGTAGATTTGGTTACGCGTGGTTAAATGATTTTTTTATTAGCTTTAAATGACGCCACGAGCAGGTCGCTCACGAGCGTCCCGTCTGCCCATAAACAGAAGCAACATCAATGAGAACTTTGAATAGGGTAGTTTCCTATATAGAATTGTTTAAATTATTTTATAAGCAAAAGAAAATGATACGCAAAAGAAACCCTTTTATTAAAACACAATCAAAATTGGTTCAGAAATGTGCCCGCAACTATGACTTTAAATGTTGGTATGAGGAAAAGTGGGTGCGTAGTAGGGATATCGCACTATCTCGCTTGCACGCGTGCACCATAATGAACATCTTACATAGTGACGTCAAAGGATGCGTTGTCTTCGCCGCACCGTGAGGCGTGACTATGACAAACACTCAAGTGTGGATTTTGTCACGCGTGATTGTTTGATGGTTATTTTATTAGCTGTAAATGACGTGACGAGCAGGACGCCTCCCCATAAACAGAAGCGACATCAATCAAATCTTTGAATTGTGGGGTGCATGGCGCTGAACTGAGCTCCACACCCTGAGACATTTATTTATTTACACACCATCGGCTTACCACTAACAAAATTATAACTTAGTATAGGTATGGTATACATTTTCTAGGTGATAAGCCCTTACAGGTGTATACAACGATTCATTGGTCTAAGTATAAATAATACATAAGCAGATAGACATACATAAGTCGACATAAAGTGTTAAGTCGCGCCAAGCACTTAGTGTTTGGCATATGCTGATTTGGATCCTTTTGGCGCGGCCGTGGTGGGTTATATACCCTCTACAGTGGGTGGGTATCTACGTACCCCCCCCCCCCCCCACCTACTACTTATAAAAAAAAAACTACACCATACATGTTTGTAACAACCTCACGGCTGCCAATAAATGCTTTCATTCTTTCTTTTCTTAAGTCTCATATTGCTCAGTAATATCACTTCAATGTCCTTCAAACCGGAACACAACAGTGTTTACACACTGCTGCTTGGCGGCAGAAATATACAAAGCGGTGGACCCAAATACGAGGAACCTTCCACCACGACCTAATGTCATGGAGCGATTCGCTCCGTGACCTCATAACATTTTGCCGTCGAATGTCATTTAAGGTTTTGTCATTTTATGTTTTAAGTCACGGCAAAATGACTGCGTGCGTGTCCACATTAGCGTAACAATTAACAATAAAATTATACGTGACAACCACGCCCCTCGGTGTGACTAAATGTCACGGTAGTGTGGACGCACCTTTATAGGCGTTATTTCTGTCACAGCCGTGGGTGTTACAACAATGATGAGATAATCATATCATACAATTGATCAGTTCACGTTGCCCCCCGCACTACGTAGCGTCCTACGGTCACTTGTTTATAGACTCATCTCAAACTAGGCGGAAGGTCCCTTGTATGCGAGAGGCCGTATGGGTTAGTAACACCGCTTTGTCTATTTTTGCCGCCAAACAGCAGAGTGTAAGCACTGTTGTGTTTTAAATTAAAGGGCACTGAAGAGAGTGAAATTACGGGGCATTGTGTGACTTAACATCTGAAGGCCAATTCGCGTAAGTTTAAATGTTCAAAATATCATTCCGATCTAGTCTCAGCGCCAAGAAAGTTGCAAATGGCATTTCCTTAAACCAATAATCAACGTCAAATACACCTAGCATTAGTAGTAGCATTATAACGTTTTGGCTTCAGACAGCTTTTATTCTACATTCAATCTCATTACGATCTATGTTCACATTTGACGTTGATTATTATTGGTTTAAGAGAATGCCATTTGGAACTTTCTTGACGCTGAGACTAGATCGGAATTATATTTTGAACATTTAAAATTACGAGAATTGGCCTGCTGGTGTCTCGGAGTAACTAGCGTAGTTCAATTCCATGCCGTGCTTTGTAATTCTTTTTGTGTGGTGTTGCTTCTGTTTATGGGCAGGCGTGGCGCTTACCATCAGGCAAGCGATCTGCTCATTTTCTTAAAGTGCAATTCTCATTTAATTGAACTAAACTTATTGTATTGATGATAATTAGTAGGTATATATATTATAGTAGGTATCTAGAGGGGTTGACGTCAGGTAGGCGGCCGGTCGTAAAAACTACAAGCCAATTCTTTCTGTAACATGTATTATAAAAAAAAAACAAGTTGCGCCGACCCCACTGAGAGTGGGATAAGGGCAAGTAGAAGAAGAGTAGGTATATATAGTGGTCTAGGTAATTTCTGTGTATTTACATTTAAAAAGAGTTCACAGGATTTGATTTTGCACGCCTGTCCAAGAACAGAGCAACACCATTCAAAACCATGATAATTAAGGGATTGGGGAGGGGGTTCGGGCCTCCGGGTATCTCACTCATCGCACGAAACGCAGCAGCAAGCCAACTTTACGCCAGTTTTCTGTGAGACTGTGGTAACGACCTGGACGAGCCGGCCCATTCGTGCTATACAACAAAAGAAACAACATCAAGGGTCCAAATGAAAACCAGCGCCAAGCATTTAATGTTTGGCATATGCTGATTTGGATCCTTTTGGCGCGGTCGTGGTGGGACATATACCGTCCACAGTGGGTGGGTATCTAGGTACCCCCCCCCCCCCCCACCTACTACTTATAAAAATGTTTTTTTTCTGCATCAGTTGTATACATGTACCACCTAACGCCGGCCAATAAATGCTTTCTTTCTTTCTTTCTATAGACACAAGTGTCTACAGCATAACTCTACCACTTAACAACTATTATTGAACTAAGCTTTTAGTCCCTAGACATATTCGGGCTTATCATAAAACGTATCAATTAATTACTATGGCAACCTATATTAAATCGATAGCTAATATAAGCTTTTTTGCATCTCGTAACTGACATCAATCAGGCCAAATTATTTTGTGCGTATTGTATTTTTAACCCACGAAATAACCGAGGACTGCCTCGGTGGCGCAGTTGTAATGCCTACGGGTAACGATTGAGGCTAACGCTGAGGTCTCGGGTTCGATTCCCGGGTCGGGTAAAATGATATTGGGGTTTTTCTATTACAAAATGCTCAGTATCAGCCCGGGGTCTGGAATTTGTGCCTGGTATGGCTATAGGCTCGCCCCCTATCACATCATGGGACGGAGATACGCTCGGCGAATTGTGGGTGTACTGGTAACACCTCTGCCTACCCCTTCGGGGATTTCAGGTGTGATTGCGTATGATAAAATGAGGGGAGGTTCTATGCGAAAAAAAAAATCGACGCTTTTTTTTTGTTTGTTTAGTACTTCTTAGTTACTGTCCAGCATGATTTAGTAATGCTGGACAGAAGAGGATGCATGGTCAATGCCAATGAAATGTAGATGCTGAGATGTGCAAGAGGTTTGATCCGATGTGCGTAATGAATACGTGCGAGGAAGCTCGAAAGTCGCGCCTAATGAGTGACTAATGACCGAAAACTGCTTTAAATGGTATGTACATGTAAGATGACGTTATGAAGACCATGTGGTACAAATTTCACTAAAGCAGGACATAAGAGACGCAAAGGCCACCCCCCATGGAATTGGTGACCTTAGAAAACCCAGTTGCCAGAGCAGATAACCCAAGACAGATTGACTTGGCGCAAAAAAGTGAGGAGACCCGACCCCAAATCAAGGGAACAGGGATGGAGAAAAGAAAAACATGTATAAAAGTTTACTAAGACGCTAGATCATAAGGCAAAAACAGCTAAAACACGTACATTTCTGTCTTCTGTTGATTTATTTTTATCTTATTTCAATTTGTATCATTTTAAGTGTTATTATCTACAAAGCTAATCACAGAGGTCAATGTCGTCATGTAAATGGCATTGGAAAAAAGCAGGATGTTTTAAATTCTTTTATTACTCATATTGTAATAAAGATGATTATTTTTATGTAAACAGTGTAGCTAAGATACCTAATAATTGTTTTTTTGTATACCTGACTCAATGTCGCACTTTAGTAAAATTTGATAGATGCCTACCTACTGCAGTCTAACAGTCTCATCCCATAATGGTAATATTAGTTACGTTTATGAGTACCAATACAATATTTAAAAAAAATAACCAAAAGGAACTATGGGTTCTAATACAAAATAAAAAAAAATGTAAAAGGCACTCTCCGGCGGGGAATCGAACCCCGGTCTCCCGCGTGACAGGCGGGGATACTGACCACTATACTACCGAAGACTTGATATACGGTGTCGAAATAATCAAAATAGTTCATTATTATTAAGCGACTTAATAAACAATAAATCTTTCGCTTGCTTTTATTCCACACGCAGTAGGGTCAGCGCAACATGCTTTTTTTTTAAATACACGTTTCAATAAAGTTTTGTTGTAGTTTTTACGACCGGCCGCCTGCCTGACGTCAACTCAGAGAGAACGCCGACGCAACTTAGTAAATATTTTATCATATTTTTATCTATATATTTAAATTAATTGCATATTATAATACTAATCTATGAGGATTAATTGATAAAGATTTTATAAAATTACTAGCTGTTGCCCGCAGCTCCGCCCGCGTGAATGCCTATTTCCAGGATTAAAGTAGCCTAGTGGGCGCATCAAGCGAGTCCCGGTGAGAAACGCGCTTGACAAAAATACTAATGTCGCTATTAAAAAATAGGGGTTGATTGTAGAGGGTTGAAAATTTAGAGTTATATGTATTTTTTAATGCATAATGCATTTTAATGTATCATAAAAAAATAAAAACAAAAAAATGTCGAAATTTAAAAAAATAATAGGGTTGGACCACCCTTAACATTTAGGGGGATGAAAAATAGATGTTGGTCGATTCTCAGACCTACCCGATATGCACACAAAATTTCATACAAATTGGTCTAGCCGTTTCGGAGGAGTATGGGAACGAACATTGTGACACGAGAATTTTATATATAAGACTTTACTATTATCACTCGTTACATTGCCATCTATCGGAATTTTATAAAACTAGAAGTAATCTATGTGCGGCTAAGTAGTTAATATTTGTTACACTAGATGGCGTAGTTCCACAATTTTTTAATTTGACAGATTTGTACAACGCTTCGTAAAACGTGCGACAGTTCGGTAATGGCCGCCGCCGGTTGAGACGTCTTGCTGTGACAGCAGTACGCGTTGATTGTTTACTTTATTTACATCACAATTACAACCAATAATAAATAGTGACAAGTGTTTATCGTGTGTTATCTTTCGTAATACATTATTCGCATATCGTGTTGTGTGTTTTTACAAAGTTTTTCGACAACGATGAGCCGTGTGCCGCTCACATAGCGTTCGAAACGAGAATGCATTTTGTGTAGTGTTTGTGATTTTGGATCTCCGTGGCTAGATGCTGGGCTACAGGGGAAATATGTGCAGCCGTCAGCACTCGCAGGCGTGCTTGAACACGTCCCTGTCAATAAGACAGGAGATACAGAGGTTCGAAAGTGTGCACCCGTCGATATACGCTCTCTACGACCTTGTGGAGCTGGTACCGGATCCGTTGCTGGCTCAGCAGATACGGGACCACGTCGTGGCTATAGAAGGTTAGTGACGAAAATGATAATCAGGTTGATCTGGTTCCATTGTTTACGTTCAGAGATGTGCCGTTTCTACGGAGACGCCGCGCGGCGCGCTGTTTATTTAGATAAATCACGCTGGATAACCTATATTGAGTTGCGTCGTTTGTTTATAATGTCGAACAAGTTTTCTAAGATTATCCTATATTAGAAATGTAACTTTATTTCATTCTTGTATATAAAATATTGTGATTTATTATGAGTCTATAATATCTAATCTTAATTAGTTATGTAGTTATTGATTTGATTTTATGCTGCATGTGATAAGTTTTTGGGTTACTCTTTGGTGCCAAAAATGACTTTGAACATAATACTATAAAATTATTTCATAGAACCAAGCTGTAGCCATTTTATTTATACAGCATGAATGGGCCGGCTCGACCGAATTGCTACCATTGTCTCAGAAAATCGACGTGGAGTAGGTACCAGCTTGTTGGTGCGTTTCGTACGGCGAGTGAGATTTCCGGAGACTCTAGGATTAGAATAGGGATCCCCTCCCGTTCCCCAATCCCTTTAATTATACCTTTCTTTTAAGGTCGGTATATCGTAAGGTATTATTGTCAAAGACTTTCTGTATACTACTAGACACACTGCGCGGTCCATAGAAATTGTTCCACTAAGTTACGGTCAATTGACCGTAACTCAATATTACCATCTTGCTTACTCTCAACTAGAACCCCTATCGCGCTCCTTGTTTGTGAGCTGTCAAACTCTTGCGTTATGTGACGCAATTTTACTACTAGCCCGTCTAGTAGTATACATTAAAGTCTTTGATAATTATTGTAGATGATTATGGGCGGTAGAGACCACTTACCACCAGGTGACCCACTAGCTTGTTTGTCGGCCTCTGCAATAAAAAAATACATACGTATAATATCAAAGTGTGGCTTGCATTCGAAGGTGTTATATTTTATTCGGTAAGTAACATTTATCCTGAGGTGGTGAACAGGCGCTTACTATTTATATTATAACAAATCTGTCCCACATTTAAAAGTATTATGAAATACCCACCTACAAGCAGGGCTCGCCAACGCGCTCAAATGCTTACAGTGGCTTCGTAACCTAGATATTTTACGTAGGCATGTTGATATTTGAAGAGAATAATGATTCAATATTAGTTATTACTAAATGTCTTTTATCGACAAAATCATTTTTTTACAGTCTCCGTGGCGTAGCGGGCGAGTAGTCGGCTGTGAAGCGAGAGACGACCTCTCGTTCGATTCCCGCACCGAGACAAATGTTTGTGTGATCCACAAATATTTGTTTCGACACAACACGCACAATTTGTTTAGTCCCATAACACCCAGGTGTTGTGGGACCGCATTTCCCTCGTAGTTCCTGATTCCCACGATATAGGTTAACCTATTGTGGGGTCAGAACTATGTGTGTGAGTGTTGGGTGTATTTATTATTAAATTGGGAATACTGACTCATTATCCGAAATCGCCATACGTGCATCTAAACATATGTACCTACACTCGTTGTTCCCGTAAGGGAATTTAGAATAAGTCGCCGATTATACATTGCCTATATATCTGGATATAGCATAGGATACAAGTAGGGTAAGCAATAGGCATCTGCCTGTCCTATGCTAGAGTCCGTCTGGGTAGGTAGCGCCACCTTGTCTTTTTCTGGTTTTAGAAGCAGTGTGCAAGCGCTGTTATATACCGTTTTAAATGACATCTAGTAACAGCACATACATACATACATATGCACTCACGCCTGTACTCCCCGAAGGGGTAGGCAGAGGTGTAACCAGTACACCCACATTTCGCCGAGCGTAATAGAAAAACCCAATACCACTTTACCCGACCCGGGGATCGAACCCGAGACCTCAGCGTTAGCCTCAATCGTAACGCATACGCATTACAACTGCGCCATCGAGTAACAGTGCAGATGTAAATACTATATTTAGGTACATTACTTAATAAAAAACAAAAAAGATAGATATTTATTGTACATCTTTTTTGTACACCATGCAGAATATTACAGTAAAGAACAAACAAAATTAATAAATGTAACAATAGGTGCTCTTATCGCTAATAGCGATCTCTACCAGACAACCTTTCGATGGAGAAGATTTCAGAGAATAAATAGTAGATCGGGGTGTATAATGAGACATTTTGAAGTGTTAATAAAAACCTTACACATTCCTAGTTTGTACATACGTATTAAGTACTTATTAAGTTACGCTTATAATAAATATTTAAAAGTCCACATACTCTATCGATTAATTGGATTATTGCAATTTGCATAATTGCACCGAAGCAAGATTGCTCGTGAATAGTAAAAAATAAGCTTTCACGCGACGGTGCGTGGCCATCTATACTTCACACGTCAGTCTTCAGTCTTCACACATGTAATGAACGGAGACACTGATTAACTAACTATTAGCTCAATGAACCACTGAGGTATAGACTGTTTTGTACTTGCTTTTGCTCGCGGCTCCGCCCGCGTGGTTGGCATTTTCCGAAATATAAAGTAGACTAATCTATGTTCTAATCTAGGTCATGGTTTACCTGTGTGCCAAATTTCATCCGAATCCGTTCAGCCGTTAAGACGTGATTGAGTAACAAACATCCAAAGTCACAAACTCGCAAACATCCAAACTTTCACATTTATAATAGTATAGTATGAAGTAGGATAGTAGGATAGAGCCACGCTGTACTCAGTCTTTACAGCACGAATGGGTTGGCCTCGACCGGTTCGTTACCACTGTCTCGTAGCAAAACGGACACGACATGTTGAGTGACAAAACTGTCTACATCCTGGCTTTACCACGTAAAACCTGTTTAAGCAATATTACGTGTACTCTATAATATTTTGTAACGTCATCTGAAGAGATGCAGCACTGCCCGCTGAGGACATCAACACTTGTATTCATATCATTCATAAATCGGGTGTAAACCGTATTAAAAGTTAAGTACCCGCCACGGCTACCATGAAGGAAAGTGGACGTCACGCGACAACGGTCCGACATTTAGCTCTTTACGAGCTCCACAGTCAGTTATAAAAACGGCAATATCTCCCCACGACCTACTCCCTGCTGCCACAGACTGAAAACTATACGGTTTGTCAACGACGAGACACACTCTAGGGAGTCTAGACGGAACTATTGTGGAGAGGTGCGAGGTGAGCTGTGACACGCGAGCAGTCGACCTGATTTCTTGATTAGACCTTTGTCGTTTGATACTGACGCTCACAGCGCAGAGAGGATTCGCTGCGTGCGTTGTTTTCATGGCGCAGGCATTAGTGTGGGTTGCATCATCCGTCGGTCGGTGTTAAAGATGTAACCAGCAATGGTCACTCAACCAATTGTACTCACTGATCGGTAAACGATTATCGAGTTAAGCAACCCTTGGCGCGGTCAGTCCATGGATGGGTGACCGCTTAGTGCTATTTTAACTGAGCATCACCGTGCTTCGACATGCGCTGAACGCTCTTCCATGGATGGGCCAGATGAATCCGGCATTTGAATCAGTAGATCAAGGATAAACGGCAGGACACTGGCAGTAGGAACCGCTTATCATCGTTAAATGTTGGCAGCCCACTTACACTCCATCAATGCCATCACACTTCAATGGTTTCTCAAAGATGTGTTATTTATGACCGCATCAAAAATCACAAAGATTCTCATTTAGTAACATCAAACGCGTCAACAAACTGTGATTTTTCCACTCCCGACGGCCGGTTAATATTTTCTTTTGTTTTAAACTGTTTGTTATTAAAGTTGGCTTACTTTATTACTTCCTTATTGTTTATTCCGTAGGTAATCTAATCGCAGCGGCATGCAGCGGCAGACTTGAATATTGTTTTGTGCAGTAAGAAAAAAACCAATACAGTACAGTAGTTGGCACGAATTTATTTGTTGTAAAATTTAAGGACTTTGTGTGAGCTTTTTGAACATGCATGAGCTAGAACGGAAATAAGCTCGACGAAATGTGAGTGTACGTGTTACACCTCTGCCTACCCCTTCGGGGAATACAAGCGTGAGTGCGTATGTTAGTAACAAGGAAAAAATATTACTTTTCCTATTAAAAACTGATTCAATTAAAGAATCATGAGCAATTCAGTATTTGTTCTTTTGAGATTGTTAATTTTAATTGCCTTTAAGCAATTAAATAAACAAAGGAAAATGAGTATATTTATTTATAGCAGCTAGGCTGGCAACTGAGCAAGTGGGTCACTTAAGTAACTAAGATCCATGTTGATTAAACCAGCTTTCAAACAAAAAACACCGCATTCAATTCGGTTCATTCATTTGGACGTTACGATGCTATAGACACAACTAACTTTAACCGTGTTTTAAACTTATAATTACCTCATTAGTCTAGTGGCAGCGTACTAAGGCTGAGTACCGAATCTTGGGTTCAATTCCCAGGTCTGACAATCACAAATTTAAATTCTAAATTCGGAGTAGCACACATAAATTCCTGCAACCCTTGTCAGGTCGTCGGTCCATCTTGTAGGTGAATGCCCTCTGTTGCGCTTGTCCGTATGTCATGTTGGATGCAGGCCGCTTCCAACAGGGCGGCCTGGAATTCATTAGGGGAGGCCTATGTTCAGCTGTGGACGTCTTGTGGCTGATGATGATGATGACACATAAATTGTCTGGGTTTGGAATTTATGCCCAGTATGGCGATAGGCTTGCCCCGTATCATATAATGGGACAGAAATAAGCTCGGCAATAAAGACGTGAGCTTTTGTATGATGTTAAACTTATCACCTTATTATTGCATGCTTAATCAAATTAACGACCTCATATACTGAAACCAAAACAAATATTGTATTTAGCACAATATCAGTCAAGTCACCCTCGCATACCTCACTCTCAAGTTTGATTCAATATCGGACATACCTTGCCACCATTAATCTACGAAACAACGTAGATGCTCTTACCCCATACTCTAACCCGCAGACATAGACCCAAGTAGAATACGCAAGTTTTCCCATTTTATGTGTGGATATCCTGAGCAATCATGAGCATGCGTACTGTTATTTGGTGGTAGGTCTCCAATTGACCAATTTAGACCAGTATTGCAGACTACCTCTAGGCTACTGATCAGTTCTAGTATGCTAGGATCTGTCTGGATGGGTAACACTGCTATTCTTATTTCTGCGGTCAAGCACTAGTTGCGTTCCGATTTAGGATGTATGGAAGTTAATGCAATTACTGAGCTTTATAAGACTTAACATCTTATGTCTCGGGGTGATGAGCGGAGTGCAATACCTACCAGGTAATACTTTGTAAATTGTAATTAAAGTTTCCGAATGGTGTTGCTATTGTTTATGGACAGGGTGCCCACCATTAAGCAATTGAGTCCGCATTCCGTACTCTACGTTACCGGTGTAAATTATCCTTAACTCTTTATATGTTGTTTCTCATCATTGAATTTCTTGTGACGCCACAGCATGTATAAATAATGTGGTTCTCTTGGTATTGAAGTACTTGCGTCGTCTACTTGTATGTCGGTCTATGCTATAACCCATGGACGTCTAATTAACGTGAAACGTCTCGGAATTCAATATAGCGAGCGTCCAATAATATTTTGATTGGGCAAAAGCAAATTAATTACTTGAGAAGTTTCAATGGATTGCGAGTTAGGAAGGTGTTTGGTATGGGTATTTATAGCTATAGATAGTTCAAAATAAAATTATACTATTCAAACATTACTCAACTTGTGTGTACAGTAAGACACAAAATTGAACGGCAGCTCACTTCGTTTTAGATCACAAGTTCTAATTGTATGGTATTTGTGTCATTTGATGTATGAGATGGGATTAGTCTATTGATTCGCTTTGAACAGAGATGTGTTGTTCTGCTGGACTTCTTACAATCCTACTAATTTAAATGTGAAAGATTGGATGTTTGTTAATCAATCACGTCTTACCGGCTGAACGGATTTCGATGTGATGCACACAGATAAAATTACCTGTATTAAGTTTTTTTTTATTTCGGAATAATACATACATGCGGTTGGAGCTCAGAGTTAAAGCTAGTTAGAACTTTGAATTACAAACCACTGCCACTGGACTGCGCTCGTCATCCTGAGACATAAGATGTCAAGTCTCATAATGTCCAGTTATTTCACTGATTTCAATGCCCGTCAAACTGGAACACAACAGTGCTTACACACTGTTGCTTGACGGCGGAAATATAGGCAAAGTGGTAATGCCTACCCATACGCTCTTGTATACAAGCTACCTAGTAAATGATTATATGATTATGATACATAATGAGACTCCCCTGGATGAGACAATTGGAGAGGATGGGAGAGGATCGTGATGTCAAGAAGGCGTATCTTGGTACCCCGATTGTCCGACGACCCATCGGCTGTAGAGTCAAACTTACGCGAACTTCAAGGGACAAGGGGGGGTTAGCATATGTTATATGAGATGATTTTGTCGACTTGTTTTGAAAAACCAGTTTTATATGGTTATCTATATATGTCTATCGAAGCTTACATGGTTGCATAGAATACTGGACTCGTTATGTCAAAAGTAGAGATTCTCTCTGTGGTATTTTGTCTACGAATCTTAACATGACGGCGTGATTTTATCCAATGTTGACACTTTTACCCGAGATATTTTTTTGGGGGTAGTTATCTCTCTCGCTTATAGCCGTTCCTAATATTCTGTCTATCGTCAGATTTGATTACTGGCAATAAATTTTTGACACATTTTGTACTCACGGTATTCACGTAATTGATCCACTCTAGTCAGGAGGCCATGTCAGACAGGTTACTTTTATCTACCCTCATTTAGTACATAACAGTATGGAATATCTGTCAAAACGCTATTGTTAGTAAGCAAATCTGTCGATATACAGAATTTTGGGAAGGGCCATTAACCTGCATGTTGCTGATTGACTGGAGGCCGCGCGAGACCGGCAACGATGGCGTTCTGTTGTTCGGATGCGAAAACCCACTTCAGAAGGCCAATTCTCGTAATTTTAAATGTTCAAAATATCATTCCGATCTAGTCTCAGCGTCAAGAAAGTTGCAAATGGCATTCACTTAAACCAATAATCAACGTCAAATGTGAACTTAGATCGTAATGAGATTGAATGTAGAATAAAAATTGACTGAAGTCAAAACGGTATAATGCTACTGCTAATGATAGGTGCATTTAACGTTGATTATTGGTTTAAGAGAATGCCATTTGCAACTTTCTTGACGCTGAGACTAGATCGGAATGATATTTTGAACATTTAAAATTACGAGAATTGGCCTCCAGGTTGCGGCGCGGCGCTAGAGGAGTAAGTAAGTAAACGATTATGATAACATGTGGAGTATGCACTCCATGTGTTTGTATAAACGTGTGCACAATAACACATCATGCACCGTGTATAGTCAAGGTTGATTCTATTACCTCGAGACGATTTAATCGGATCATTGAAGGGAGTTGCCCTTCAGTACAATCAACTGAATATGAAATACGACTATGAAATATCTAACCTAGTTACATAATTCATGTAAATATTATAATATACCATTTATTAATCATGAAGGCAATTAAAATAGCGCTTATTACAAGTCAGTACAAAATAAAGAAACTTATGTATATGAATCATATCAACTAACATATACATAACATACATAAATAGCATCATAAAAATACACTGGGGAACTATAAATTTTACAATATTTTTAGTATAGAATAGTCCAGAATTGTTAAGTATTATTATTATTATTAACCGCACCTATGTAAGTGGGCCACCGTATCTTAGGTCCAAATACAACTTCACATGTACGTGGCTCTGCTGATTAACGGATGATGCAATGGCGAAACGTGGTTCCCTTGGTCTGTCTCCCTTAGCAATCTTCTAACTGCCCATATCACACTCGCAGTGGGTTCGGCGAAACATGTTTTGGAACATGTACAGAAAGATTTGGCTTGTAATTTTTACGACCTGCTCCGCCTGCCCGCAGACCTCAAAACAAATATTTACGATTCACACAAACATTTGTCTTGGTGCAGGAATTGAATCTGCGACCTCTCGTTTTACAACCTACTCGCCCGCTGCACCACGGAGACTGTCAAACTTACCTGAGCCTGGTGTGTCTTCCTTACCAAAATAAAATCTTTTGGTATTGTGAATATGTGCGGTGGAGATCAGGTGCCTCACTTGTATGTTTGGTAACCTCTACTTTAACAAAAATACATACGCACTCAGGCCTGTAATCCCCGAAGGGGTAGGCAGAGGTGTAACCAGTACACCCACATTTCGCCGAGCGTATCTTCGTCCCTTATGTGATAGGGGGCGAGGCTATCGCCATACCGGGCACAAATTCCAGACTCCGGGCTGATACTGAGCATTTCGTAATAGAAAAACTCAATACCACTTTATCCGACCCAGGGATCGAACCCGAGACCTCAGCGTTAGCCTCAATCGTAACGCGTACGCATTACAACTACGCCATCGAGGCAGTCGGTAATAAAATCTTTTGGTATTGTGAATATGTGCGGTGGAGATCATGAAATATACAATCAGTTGCATCACTTGATTGTTTGCTGACCTCTGCTTTAAACAAAAAACAATCATTTATTTAAAATTCAATACTTCGTGAAGCCATTTCTCTTTCTACAAGTGGCCAGTTGGTTTAAACTTTTGTTCGAGAAAGCTGTCGATCTTCGGCGCTGTGGTGTGACGGCTCACGAGAGAGTTCGCTCGGCGTGTCATTACGTAAAACCGGGTTCGGCTTTTAATCATCATTTTTACACACCCCGTGAAGGTGATTAATATTTTTGTTGCTATTTTTTTATCGCATTGTTTTAATAGCTTTAAAAGAATTTGGTATTTCAATACACGAAATAGCTACCCAGATTGGAGTAATGGAAATAATAATACTAGCCCTGTATTATATACGTCCCACTGCTGGGCACGGGCCTCTTCTACTGGATGAGAGGGGTTACGCCTTAATCTACCACGCTGGCCTAATGCGGGTTGGCAGACTTCACATACCTTCGAAATTCTTATGAAGAACTTCATAGGTATGCAGGTTTCCTCGCGATGTTTCCTTCACCGTTAAAGCAAGTGATAATTAACAATTAATACATACATAATGGAAAACGGCCATGAAATTATGCAACTAATAACTGGAATATACTAGGGTTTTTATTAATGTTGAAAAGTTTATGGGTATTCTCTGATTCGAAAATTCGTCTAGATAAGTACCACTGCTTTATTTCTGCCACCAAGATGGCCAACACGTATGCATGTATAAGTTCTTGTTTGAAGGACATTGGAATGAAATTCCTTATGCATTATGAGATTTATCATCTTATTCCTGGGATGATGAGCTCAGTGTAGTGTCATGCAATACTTTGTGTTTCAAAACGAAATCAACTGAGGTTATGTGAATGCTAATGAATATTGCCTTAGGCACTTAATGTGTCTAAGCTAGATAGATAGCTTTTTGTAGATTTTTTATAACTTAATTCGGCAAACAAACAAGTGGGTCGACTGATGGTAAGTGATCTCCACCGTTTATGTACGCCCACAATACCAGAAGAATCATGGGCGCGTTGCCGACCTTAAAAAAAAGGGATTGGGAAGGGGAGACGGGTTTGGGCCTCCGGATATCTGACTCACAGTACGAAACGCAACAGCCAGCCTTTACTTTACGTCGGTTTTCTGTGAGACAGTGGTAACGACAGAGCTGTAGACAAAATTGTCTACAGGGTGGCTCTAACACTGTAAACTTGTTTGTGGTGTCTATTAACACAGGTGTTCTTATTTCTCACATATTAACATCATGCATATGCCCTTCTAAGTGTAGGTGTGACCGAGAAAAATCGAAGTCCACTCGCGTTTTCAATGACTGCAGTAATCCAATAATAATCTATATTTATTGTTCGCCTAGCTGCGGCCTCGATGTCCCACTTGTGTCAATTTCAAAACGAAACCTATAAAGTGTTGTATTAACGTCCTAAGGTTCGTTTTGTGCCTAACATAGTTGGGAATGACGCTACTGTATTTGGCTCAAGAGTTTAATAGTCAGGCCTGTTTATGTATAAATATTTATTTGACTGCCTCGGTGGTGTAGTTGTTATGCGTACGCGGTACGATTGATGTGCTGAGGTCTCGGCTCGATCCCTGGATCGGGTAAAAGTGATATTCGTTATACTATGACGAAATGCTTAGTATCAGCCCGTAGTCTGAAATTGTGCCCGGTATGACGATAGTCTCGCTATCTATCACATCATGCGACGGAAATGAGGTCGGTGAAATGTCCGTGTACTGGTTACTCCTCTGCCTACCACTTCGGGGATTACAGATTAAGTATTTACCTATTTAAATCTATAATTGCATTGCGACAGCGGATAGCTTCGCATTCTCAGAGACCCGCCAAGGTCCACTGCTCCGTGTCGAAAAATGCCTGCCGTTGACTGTCTTAGCTTACAGGAGTTACAATGTTGGGTATGTGGACGGTATAGTCTCATCATGGCCCGTAGAGGTAGTGGAGTATACTTCGGATACACTCATCTTGATTAGGGTAGTTGACTAGATCTTGAAATAAAAAGAGGTCTGAAGTATCACTTTCATCATTTAGTGTTGTCCAAAGTTGCAAGTTGATATCGATATTTTACTTATATATAATATAACAGAAACAGATATAACAGAAAATTCTGGAATTATGTCCTAGTAATGCAATCGGATTTGGTACTATGGGCAATGTAATAATTAAATTTACCCACACCTTTCTAGAACACAATGTAAATATTTTTTCACTAGATACTATAACAGATACGACGTTTTTTACGTCCCAATAAAATACTTATAACGTCAGATGTGCGTGTGCCGTGTTGCACATTGTTATTGCAGATCACGTTAGTAACATAATAACCATTTTACATAATTTAATTAACCACATGCCATTTATGACGAAATAATTTCAATCTTAATCTTGCAATGTGTAAAATATTGATTGATTATTCTTCGTTCTTTATCGTGACTTGATAAAATTACAAGATGTATAATAAAATATGTGTTACTTTAGTGCAGAAACGTTTGCAAAATCAATTACAATAATCGAAAGTTGCTCGATATTTTTTTTTGTCACGCAAATGCAATTCATGTTACGTAGAGTGCAGATGATAAACTTATAATGTCGACGTCAAGAGACGCGACGATGCGTTTCACAAGGGTCGCTAGAATTATGCCATTCTGTAGTAACACACCGGCCCACCTGATGGTAAGCGGTCACTGCCGCTCAGGAACATCGGTAATGCTAGGGACCAGCCGGGCTGCTACCGTTGAAGGAATACACTTTTGTGAAATCTCGTGGCGCCATGTGTACGGTGGTAGCTAGCTAATCGGGTACAAGTGTCGGGTAAATCCAATACTAATAATACCAACGAGCGCACCTTGCAAATCTGTCAGAATCGTATAGATAGACAAAGAATTTACTCCAATATCGTCGCTCTACAACATGAATTTATCAAAACTTGTTTCAAACGGCTATGTTATTAGTAATCGCCTTCAACTTCACGAATACTTGCCAAGTCATCGATGCAATGAAATACATTAGCAGAATTTTGACCGCGTTAAAAATACACGATTCAAACCGGTCGGTTTGTGATACGCGACTCGGCCGATATGCGAGACCAAACAAAACGCAAGGCCACGGTCAGTACATAATTTAACTGTATCTGTAATGCTGTTTTGTGTAACCGCCATATTGTGCGAATATTGGTCCTTCGAGCCGGATCGTGGCGTCAAACTCGCTTAGAAACTATTATTGCGTGCCAGTATGTATGATGTGTGTTAAATTGGTAAGTTTTTTGTGTTTTTTATTTGTTGTGGGAAATACATGTTTTAGAAATTAATGGAGATTGGATTTAGACTGTAATTAAATTTTAAAAGAACTTGTTGCACAGGTTTTGCTTGAAATATATATAAAAGCTATATTGTTCCGTGTATTCACTAGGCCGTAGTTGGCGTATAGTTTATTGCTTAACATGTTGAACAACAGCACGGGTACCTACTTTGTCGGTTCAAGCAGGTACAATTAACATGACGCGCGTCATGTTATTTTATACATCATGTGACAACGTTTTGTAACTTGTGCATCAGTTGCTGCGTAGTGAATCATGAATATGGCTTTTAAAAATGTTTTTGTCAGTCAGTAACTATATTATTTTTCATCCATTACATCTAGCTATTTCGTGCAGTATATGTGCAGCATTCATACATACAAATTAGTTGTAGCTAGCAGTTGTTGCTCGCGTACACATTTTAGTAATCAACATTGACAGTATTCTAAATGCATATTTCTATTCATAAAGTAATTCGACTGTGTCGTATAAAGTTGTGACTGCGACCCTTTCCGGTTCGGACGAATCAATAATGCAAGCTCGTGTGTACAGCTGAGGGTGTAGCTAGGTGTGGCGATTATACGAAAAATCGATTCTTTGAGGACAATTTTAATCAACACTGAATCGACTCAGAGAATTTCTAAAGCGTCTTGCTGAATACTGCTCGGAATTTAAGATTAAGACCTGACAGGTAAACATACTCCAAATCAATTTTTAATGGACGTGTTTTTTTTATTCAATTCACCCCACTTAGATTCGTCAATAATCCTGAAATGTGTTTTAATTGATTTTATTTAGTAAAACCGTTTAAAAATTGCATATTTTATCGATCTTTCAGTGGTCGTTTTAATCGAAGATTGATTCTGATACGATCAATGCGAATCGATTTTAAAATTGGTTCTACAGAAAAATCGGCATCCCTTGCGTTATCCCAGGTACGCGCAGCTCACGGCACACCATGAAAAACGACATAAAATGATGTTGGTGTTATTTTTTTATGTTGCCACTCGGCCATACGTACCGCGACGTGGGTCATGCCACAGTCTCAAAATCATACAGTATGTCAACGTAGGTCTCAAAGGAGCGGTTCTGACTTATGCTGTGTGCTATCGTTTTGTAGTAACTGGGCTAGGCAATTGCTGAAAAGCAGGTAAGGAAGTAAGCGACGCAAGTTGGGCATTTATAAATAGTGGTACCAAATGTCGATTGACATCTCTGTGGTACGAAAGCGCAGCGTGCCTACGCAACCGTAACGTACGCCCAGTATTAATACGCTATATTAAAGTTAACCATCATACTTTGGTGCAACAGTTGGAGCCAGCGTAGCTGTTGATCCTGCTAGTTGCTGCAGTTCAACTACTCTCTGTATGACCACATTAAACCAGTGGCTGACAGTTGCTAGTCAGTCACATCTGAATTACATCAACATTTTTATCACTCGCCTTCCCCCATCACGCTACAAGTAATTTAAAGTTGTTTAGGAGTGGCAGCTTGCCTTGTCTACAGCAGCTACTCGTCATTGTGTGCCCGGCCCAGGCGAGTCGAGCTACTGATATGCGAGTTAAAGATGTTCGGTGCTGTCCACTGTCTGCTCAACAATCAAGCCATCATGTGAATGGCACCCGCTTCATTATCTTATAACTATGTCCGCTTTTCATTAACATTAATCACGTTGCCGGGTTATAATTTTTAGACTGTGTGGGTGCCGTTCAACGAACGATGACTAATGAATTATTTAGTAAGTTGTTTTTGCGACTGGACCGTGCGATGTGAATGTGATCGAGATTAACTATCGGTTTCTATGTTGATTGTGTGTGTGACTGTCGACGGTCGCTCGTGTTTTGTGATGCGGTTTTAGTTTTATTTGATTTTTCAATAGATTCCATAAATGTGTGGTCAGTAGTGCGGATGATGAGCGTTTTTTCATTCATATGTATTGTTTTTCTGAATAAATAAGTGTGTTAAAAATAATATGGCTTTTTGTTTGCAATTTTATTCAGTGTCAAAATACTTAAATAGGTTTTTTTAGGCAAAAGCCAGTGAGATTACTGGGCATTATGAGATTTAACATCTTATGTAAACGCAGTCCTGTGCCATGCAGCGCTTTATAATTTAAACTTCAGTATGATGCTTCTGTTTATGAGCAGGCGTGGCGTTTACCATCAGGCAAGCGACCTGCTACTTTCGTCATTCAAGCTAATAAAAAAAAACTATGCCACGTCGACGTCATTTCCAGTGTTAACTCTATATGGAGGCTGTTCACGGGCATCGCTGTGACTTCATTACGTTTTCTTCTACTGAAAAAGAACAAGACTTAGAGAAATATCTGGATCTTTGTCAAATGGATTTCAATACAGGATTGCTATGAATGCCAGTTTCCAACGGTTGACACCGTAAAATTGAATATATTGCAGCACAATATTTGTGACATTTTATTCAAATGTGAGAATATTTTCAACTTTATTTTCCATTTGAAGCGTGAAACATATAAGAGAACCATATAATAGTATGATAAACTCTTTACAGGTACATTTATATAGTAACTAGCTTTTGCTCGCGGTTTTTCGTCCGCGTGAGTCTTTTTCCGGGACAAAATTTACCCAATGATGACAAAATAACCCCAGAATATAATCTAACTCCTTAACAAATCTTGTTAAAATCTGTTCAGCCGTTTAGCCGTGTAAACGTAACAGACGGACACATAGTTACTTGCGCATTTATATTGTTAGTATATGTTTATAATATACTAGCCTTTGCTCGCGGCTCCGCCCGCGTGAACGTCCTTTTCCGGGATAAAAAGTAGCCTATGTCACCCGGGGATAGTGTAGCTTCCCAACAGTGAAAGAATTTTTCAAATCGGTTCAGTAGTTTCGGAACCTATTCAATGCAAACAAACAATCAAATTTTTCCTCTTTATAATCTTATATATAAAATTCTCCTGTCACAATGTTCGTTCCCATACTTCTCCAAAACAGCTGGACTGATTTGTATGAAATTTTGTGTGCATATCGGGTAGGTCTGAGAATCGGCCAACATCTATTTTTCATCCCCCTAAATAACTTGGGGTTGTTTGGGCACACTGGAAACCGCAAGAGCATGAGGTCGCAGATGCCTTATGGCCGTTCCCTATATTCTGTCTGTCTCTAGTTTTGCTATACCGGCGATAGAAAATTTTATCTATTTTCCGTTTTACCGTCCCAATAAACTTACTAATGATATAATTGTTAAAGATAATAAAAGAAAAAGATGATTATTATAGGTAATCCTATTCTTCATTGCTGTCTACCGATGAGAGGACTGATAGCTGACTACAGATATACAACACTATGAAAATGACAGTTCAAGCGTCCCAATATTTTTTATGTGCTATCTGTCGATAAAGTTATTTAGTTTTTTCTTTATCGGTAGATTTTGACCGATAAACAGATATCCTCGGCTGTAAAAAACCGAAATAAAAAACGCATTTTGAAGAAATAGCCATGAGTATACAAGGTTTACATGGCACTTGCACTGCAATACAAAATACTAAATAAATTATGTAAAAATCTAAAAGAAAATATAAAAAAAATCTAAAATAATAAATAAAAATAATACACCGTTTTGATAATTAAATTAAGTGCAAAAGACATTTAAATATTTGTTAATGCGAACAAAATAATTCCCCACTTCAGTAAATTCCCCCGAATTCGCTTGGGATTTTTGTTCAAAGGACTTGTATTCAGAGCCGTAATGTATTGACAGTAAAACGTTTCGTTATTACATTGTGTTTTGCAACTTAATAAGTATTTCTCGTTATTATTATTTCATTTACAGTGGTAAAAAATAAGAATTATAGATAAATGTTAAATTAAAACTTATATTTCTAATCTAAATCATATTTTCTAACATAAATTAAACAATAGTTCCTCTTTCTCAGCTTGTATAAACATAACGCACAAGAGGGCCCAGATAGACTGCCTATCTATTGCTATCATAGTATCCGACGTGCATATCTAAAAAATAGGGACGATTCCAAGCAGTAGATAGAACAATACGGATGTTTGACGATAGCTATCTATCGTGAAATTGAAGATTAATATTGGGAACGGCCATTAATCAGATTGTACCAGAGGTACGATCTCGCAGACGGCCCAAAAAGCGCTGGATTGATGTATAAGGCGGAGACAAGAGAGCACATGGTCTCACTACGGAGGATGCTCAAGATCGGATGTAAAGTGCAAGAAGTGGAAGCGTTTAAGTAAAAAGGTGGACCATGGCGCTAAGTCGGGATGACGCCAGACAGAAAAAAAGTCGTGCAGTATAAGCGTCAATTATTTTCACAATCTTTTAACAATTGCTAATATAATGTAAAATATTTTTCACGTCCTTATAAAATGTAACATTGAACGTAATTACTGTTATTCGGTAGTCGTTAGCTTTTGAAGCAAATAAATCACAAAATTGGCCGTCTCATTAAACTTTACCAAATCAATCAATACAACTTTGTACAGGGGGTATTATGTTCAGGCGCGGATCTAGAATTTCACTCTAGGGGGTCGCTTTTATTCCACAAGGCAATAGAGGTTTATTTTCTGTTCCATTTAAAGCTGAAGGGGAGTCAATTTCAGCTATTTTCCACAAGCACTTATACATATTTTGGCAAATTTTTGCACATCTTCCTATGTGTGCATTATTTGTTTATACCTGTCGGCTATCAGTAGTATAAAACGACGGCTGAGGCGACATTCACACAAACTACATAATATTAAGAAGCTCATGTATCAATAGGAAAACCAAACTTAAACATCTAAGATCCCATGGACGATACAAAAGTGTGAGCTTATCAACTTTAAGTGGAAGACATGAGTATCATTGACCTCACTTCCGCAGACCAGGTACCGGGTCGTGATAACGCCAGAGATAAAGAAAGGTTTTATTACACGGACAGCCTCCGTGGCGCACTGGGTGAGTAGCCAGCTGCGAATCGTGAGGCCGTGGGTTCGATTCCCACACCGTGACAAATGTTTGTCTAATACACAAATATTTGTTTCGGGTCTGGGTGTTGTGACCGTAAGTCCCTCGTAGTTTCCGATACCCACGATACAGGTTAACCTGTTGTGGGGTCGGGACTATATGTGTTACTGTTGGGTGTATTTATTTGCCTCAGATGGGACCCGTTGCCCTCCTAAATTCGCGCCTGATTACGTGACATGTTTCCCGAAATGGGTAACAAAGTTTGTCGGCGAAATTTCGCTAAATATTGTTTGATTAAAATGTCATTATGTCGCAAAATTTATTTTATGGTTACACGGGCACTTTGTTCTGTTATATGGTACCGGTTGATGCTGATGTGATTTTAATGGAAGTGGGTCGAATGGGCTGGTTTTTTGCATGTGTCACAAAAGTAATATATATATACTATATGATAGCTCAGTGGGACGTGGTACGGACTGTCGACACGAAAGTCGCTGGTTCGAAACCCGTGCCAAGAGCAAACACCTCTGACTTTTCTAAGCTATGTGTGTAATAATTGTTAATTGTCGCTTGCGTTAACCGTGAAGGAAACATCGTGAGGAAACCTGCGTACCTGAGAAGTTCTTCATAAGTATTTCGAAGGTATGTGAAGTCTGCCAACCCGCATTAGGCCAGAGTGGTGGATTAAGGCCTAACGCCTCTCATTCAGTAGAGAAGGCCCGTGCCCAGCAGTGGCACACGTAACGCGTACGCATTACAACTGCGTCACCGAGGCAGTCATATTGTATGTGTATATTAAACATTGATAATAACAGTGTTGTTTCCGTAAACAGCTAATAATAGTCACGCCAGTAGCAAGGAATCGAACAGATGTTCTATGTTTTCACACCCATTATTAAACCATTCACACACGTGTTAATAACGTAGCGCTTAGTATCTCGTTTGAAAGATTCTGCATATAACAATCAGGAGGCCGATTCCAAGGCCAACAGTTGATTATTGGTTTAAGAGAATACCATTTGCAACTTTCTTGACGCTGAGACTAGATCGGAATGATATTTAGAACATTTAAAATTACGAGAATTGGCCTTCAGTTGTGTATTTGACTACGAATACCTATTATTCATGCATCGGAATAAGATAACTAGAACGATAACTCTCATATGAATCTGCCAAAAAATACGGCTCCACTTACTTACTTACACATGCAAAGGTAAAATCACACGTGACACTCATACACGCAACAAAAATTAATGAGCGTTCAAAATCAACTTTATTTTATAAAAGTTAATGTCTAAATATGAAATATCTAGATCGAGATACGACGTTCTGCACCGCGCAAACAATTAGACATATTAAGTGTCAACTAGAGATTATTATGCACAGACTTTTATAGCCCCGCCTCCTTACCCCGAGTTTTGGTGGGGTAATTTTTTTGCTTGAGTTACGTTTCTTGTCATCTTATTTTGATGTATTTATGGTATAAAGGAGTCAAAAAATAATGTCAAATACTAGGTTCATGCGAAGGCCTGTTTTCTGGTCCGACCGTACGCGACTGAGACAGGGAGACCGCGTGACCGCGACTAGGATGACGCGGATAATGACACGTAGGGTTTGTATAAAAACGGTCGCGCTGATCTATATCGCAAATCTCAAAAAGTGTCTTTTTTACTAGCTTGAGTGACGAAATGAGTAGGTCGCTCACCTGATGGCAAGCGCCTGCCCCATAAACAGAAGCCACACCACACAGAACTTTGAATTACAAAGCACTGTCTGGCTTAAGACTGCGCTCGTCACCCTGAGACATAAGATGTTAAGTCTCATAATGTCCAGTTATTTCACTGGCTACAATGTCCATCAAACCGGAACACAACAGTGCTTACACATTGCTAGTTGCCGACAAAAATAGACAAAGCGGTGGTACCAATTCGGAGAGTCTCTCGCATACGAGGGACCTACCACCTTGTAAACCTATACGATTGCATACAAAGCGGACGCGTGTGTGTGTGTGTCGTTTGCTAGGCACGGATCTCTTCTATAAAGATAGGGGTTAGGTTATAGTCCACCACCTAACTTAATGCGGGTTGGCAGACTTCACACACCTTTAAAATTATTATTGAAAATTCTCAGATTTTATTAGTATCATGCGAAAGATAAAATAACGTTTAACAAAACTTAGGAACCGACTTCAAAATAAAACACTGAAAAGTCAAAAATAACTAATTCTATCTATCCTATACTTTTCAGTGATTTTATTTTGAAGTCGGTTTTTAAGTTTTGTTAAACGTTACTTTATTTTTACATTTTTAGTGGCAGTTACAGCAATAACATGTAAAAACACAATCGCGACGAGTGTACTGTTGTCCGTTGAGGAGTTTTATTTTTTTACTCCGTACTCCGTCGTCAGATCTTCACCAAATTGAAATGGGAACACACGGGAAGCACCAGCTTTCAAATAAAAAAGAATCATCAAAATCCGTTTACCCAGTCGAAAGTTCTGAGGTAACAAACATAAAAAGAAACAGTCGAATTGAGAACCTCCTCCTTTTTTGAAGTCGGTTAAACATAGAGTTAACTTTATAACCCCACTTATACAATACAATGAGTACACAAACATCACAAATAAATCAAAAGCAAAAAGGTATATCTTCCAGACAACGAGTAAATATAACTAATATAAAGCTATTCTTTCTTAAACTATTTGAAACCTTTAATGATTCCACCACTTTAGAAGTCAAGGAACTCCCACGCGCTCTAACCTTGCGAGTGAACCTCCATGTTTAATCTATAGTTAGTGTGTATTGTATAATTTTTTGCGTGGCACGTGGTCACAACACATGCCGACACGTAATTCGCGGAGTACGTTGTATTACTGCCTGAGTTGACTGAATGTTGATTATGTTTGAATGCGTTTGTTATATTACGAACAATACTGTCGTTAAATCCCTTTACAGATATCAAGAGCGGTTGAACAAGGTTCGATTTTAGTTGATCAATTGGTAAATATTATGCTATTTGAATCGTATGAACAGATTTTCAATAGAATTAATCAAAAAAATCTAGATAGTTTTTGTTGATTCTAGTCATTTGATCAATCAAAATCGAACCGTGTGAAGTCGCTATAAGGGATGTTAAAATCTCACGTTATATTTTTAAACACCTTTTTTCTACCTGGCATTTTGCCTACGTGGACGGTGGGCAAGTTGTTTAAACGCGTATCCGCGGGTTCGGTCCCCGCAGCGAGACAAATTTTTGTGTCATCCAAATATACTTTGCTTGGGTCTGGATGCCGAGATCGAAACTATTTCTAGACTGGTCTGTTCCTCATCACCCGGTCATGAGATTTTTTGGATTAGAAGTAGTATTTTTTGAAATAGAAAACATTGGGTCCAGCCCATAAACTTCAAATATGAATACTGAGTCGAAGTGACAATTTAAGTTGATCAGCTAAAATGATGGAGTAAATATTGGTATAACGTAATCTAGTTATTTCATATTAAGTATACAGTGCATCATAAGATTAACGAAATTAGTATCTCTTTAATGAATGTAATAAATTTTGGTAGGTAATTGTTGCTTAATTAGTTAAAAACGTCTAAATTATACAATATTAACATTTCTACGGTCTTTAAAAATAATATAACAGTAAAAAATGAACTCGGTTTACCATAACTTAAAAATGTGTATACATTTACTAAACTCGTAGCCAAAACGGCCCACGTGAGTGCTACTAATTACGAGATCATCAAGATAAACAAATAACTCGTTAACAACTCCTAACCGGTGCACACGTCGCCACGTGGCGTGGGCGTGGCTCATTCTCATCCACACATCCGACGCAACTTGAAACTCATATGACTTACCGCCTTATTGCTATGAATTTAGATTGTACCCTACATGAACGATTTGCGCAATACAACAATCCACCGGAATGGAGGATTTGCGCGACCGAGATGCAGCGCAACGGTATTGTTTAATAATGGTTTTTATTCATTTAAAATGTTTGTTTCGAAAGTTTAAAAAAGACTACATCGCATTTTTTTATTTTCTCATAAGTTTTTTTTTGTTGTAGTTTTACTTGAATCGATATGACGATTCACTAGAAATTTTGCGTCATGAAATTGCAGTAATTGAAACTGTTTTACATACATTGAGCGCACTTATACAAATTCTGCTTCTACAGTAATTTCCGTGACTAAAGTATAATACACATTTTTTTACACATTTTGTACAGTTATTAGTTCAGCAGGTTTCTCAGAGTTGTCTTGTAACCCAACGTACTTTTTACAACCTAGCAGTAAGGATTAATTCAGCTTAGGGAAAGCTCGCACTCTTAATTTTTAAACATACACTATCAGTTTGCAGCCTTACTTTTATACAGATAAGGTTTAGTTCTGCTTGATGGGTGTATCCTTGAGGTAGAGATTGTAAGACGAGTTGACCGAAGGACGCCGATTCCGGTCCTACCCACGTGCTCTCGTGTTGTTATTGAGGTACAAACAGCAATGCAAGTTGCAAAACGTGTACAACTGGAATATTTTACACAAACCGCTCTACTTTATGTCCGGGGTGTACGCCTACGTTTGATAAGGAATATTACCTGCTTTACGCCGGTCGTTGAAACCGACTAAACACACCGGTGTGACGGGTTACACGAAGTTAGTGTTACAAGCGAGTAAGGTTCGATTGAGCTCAAAGACTTGAATGTATACTACTAGACGGGCTGTTTAGAAGTAAAATTGCGTCACATAACGCGCGAGTTTGACAGCTCACAGACAGGGAGCGCAATAGGCGCTAGTTGAGAGTAAGCGAGATGGTAATATTGAGTTACGGTCAATTGTCCGCAACTTAGTGGTACAATTTCTATGTACCGCGCAGCTTGTCTAGTGGTATTCATTAACGTCTTTGATTGAGCTATAGATAATTTAGCCTCGCGTAATACAGGTTTGGTATTAGGATAGGTAACTAGGGTTAACGCTGCTGATGATTGGCACAGTGGGCGAGTAGACGGCTGCGGAGCGAGAGGGTGTGGATTCGATTCCCGCACTGAGACAATTAATGCTTGTGTGATACACAAAAGTTTGTTTCGGATCTGTGTTTGTGGGACCGCAAATCCCTCGTAGTTTCTGGTACCCACGATACAGGTTTACCTAGTGTGGGGTTGGGACTATGAGTATGTGACTGATTTATTTATAGGATACCAGCTTTAGCTGGCAGCTCCCTTAGCAAGGATAGGTCTATTGGTATTTACTGTGCCCTATACAATCAATTAGGACATCATATATTTTCCCCGGCGCTAGAATCGGACCCTCTACACACAGAAAGTACTCTATATTTAAATCTAGGTAAAATTTCAAATCGGATCAGTAGATTTTACGTGATGCTCATACAAACAGATACTGATCACGTGGGTCGTTGATTATCTTTAGCAAATAGTTGAGCCACAGACTGCACGTGTAAAATGATTGGCAGAATGTCTTAAACAAAGTAATTTTACTTATGTTAGTACATCGTACAAATCTGCGAGTATTTTAATAACGCTCCATGAAATTTTAACAATAGAGTACTTGACAATTTTTTTTTATTATTTAAATCTATAAGTTACGTTACTCAAAATCGATTGCAGAAAGAATTTTATAAATCGGGCCAATAATAAATAAGTTAGAAGCCATTCAAATCCTGTAGAAGGGGTAACTTTCAAATGACAGACGACGCAAACTTTGACGTCATTGTGTAAAATGTTCATTATGGTGCACGCGTGCAAGCGAGATAGTGAGATATCACTACTACGCACCCACTTTTTCTCAAACCAACATTTAAAGTCATAACTAGCATATTTCTGAACCATTTTTGATTGTGTTTTAATAAAAGGGTTTCTTTTGCGAATCATTTTCTGTTGCTTATAAAATCTTATATATAAAATTCTCGTGTCACAATGTTCGTTCCCAAACTCCTCCGAAACGGCTGGACCGATTTGTATGAAATTTTGTGTGCATATCGGGTAGGTCTGAGAATCGGCCAACATCTATTTTTCATCCCCCTTAATGTTAAGGGTGGTCCACCCCTAAATTTATTTTTTTATCTTATATATAAAATTCTCGTGTCACAATGTTCGTTCCCATACTCCTCCGAAACGGCTGGACCGATTTGAATGAAATTTTGTGTGCATATCGGGTAGGTCTGAGAATCGGCCAACATCTATTTTTCATCTCCCTAAATGATAAGAGTGGTCCACCCCTAAATTTATTTTTTTATTTTTTAGACAAAAATAATTGTTTTTATTTTTTTATGATACAGCATAAAAAAATACATACTTCCTTAAATTTTCAACCATCTACGATCAAGCCCTATTTTTTAGTAGCGACATTAGTATTTTTGTCAAGCGCTTTTCTTACACCGATCGGGACGATCGACTTTAATCCTGGAAATAGGCATTCACGCGGGCGGAGCCGCGGGCAACAGCTAGTAATGTATAAAATTCAATAGAGGATACTACCCTATTGCGTACCATTATACACTTAACCTAAAATACTATTCCAGTGTAAACTGCGCACAAACACCGCGTAATTTACGACCGGACTCCGCCAAGAACGGTCAAACATCCACGTTTTGTGCTGACTAACCAATTTCGCTCGAATGAGATGTTTTCCCAATCTTTTGTGAATGATTGATCGTACACAGTTACCTTAACGTGGGGCCTTTATCGTAAAACTACTTAGGCCTGTGAATGACCTTTGGTGAAAGTTCGTTTAAAAAGGTGTTTTTTTCCACAAAAGGTAAGAAGGCTTATCCAAAGTGACGTCATTGTGGTCATTTGTCAAGTGTTAGGAGGTAGCTTTGATAGCCAGTGATTATTAGCCACCTTCGCGGCGCAGTGGGCAAATATTTGTGGATTTAACAAACATTTGTCTCGCGGTGTGGGAATCGAACCCACGGCCTCTCGCTTCGCAGCCGGCTACTCGCCCACTGCGCCACGGAGGCTGTCATTTTAGATATGCTTAGATAGTAATAACCAAAATGCGATCAATCCGTCATTATTGTCACAAAATCATTAAACCACAATAGAGTTTCGATCGACTCGGCAAAAGTACCCACATTACATAGGATTGTATCTATTACTAATGACCGAGTCGTGACCGCGTCGTTAGCGGTCTCCCGACGGCTTATGGTCAAATTACTATTTACTATGGCTGTCAGGGTTCCCGCACGCTAGAGGAAGAGACGGCACTTTTTAACCGACTTCAAAAAACGAGGAGGTTCTCTTTTTTTGCTCTTTTTATGTATGTACATCAATTTCTCCGCAATTTGTGGACCAGTTTTGTTGAAAAAAAAATCACTCGATAGAGTTTAGCTGCGATGTGGTCCCATATACATTTGGTTAAGATCTGATGACGGAAAGAAAAAAAATAAAACTCCTCAAAGGACAACAGTACACTCGTCGCGATTGTGTTATTGTATTGGAATTTACATGCTATTACTGTAACTACTACAAAAAATTTAAAAATAAAATAACGTTTAACAAAACTTAGAAACCGATTTCAAAATAAAAACACTGAAAAGTCAAAAATAACAAATTCTATAGGTCTCTGTGGAGTCGGTGCCTGTGTCGCTACCGGTCAAATTAAATTGTAAAATAAAGTCGGTTTCTAAGTTTTGTTAATGGTTATTTTTTGAGTGACGGTTTTGTAATAAAGTTTGCATTACGCATTAACTCGTTCCGAGTGTAGAAACAATTGAATTCTGAGAGATTACCTAATTCATAATTAAATTTAATTGAGATCTAACTCATAGTGCGGGTGTTTTCAGGTTATTGTAATAAGCTTTAACGTCGCTCCGTTTTTTTTATTAACGTGTAACAAATGTGTATTTTACGGTTAACTTTGCGTTTAATATTTATGTGACCTTTGTTTTGCCAAAAGTTAAGTCGTGTTGGCTTCGCGTGGATTCAAATTTAGCTTCGCCTATTTTTTGTTTATCTTCAAAATACAATAATCGCTCAAAATCAAAATCAAAATCGCTTCAAAAGTCGCTGGACAAAAGAATGGCCATGTTTTTTTTTACTTCCAATTGGCTCTAGTAATCCAGTACTTTAGTGATCTCCATTAATGTTAACTTAGTGATGATTTTATACCGAGACGGGATTGTTTAAGGACGCTTATCTAAAGTACTCCCTCTGCTTATACATTTAAAGACCATTTAAAGTGACTGCTTGCTGCTACGTTTCGTACGGTGAGTGAGATATCCGGAAGCCAAATCCCCTTCCCCTTCCCAATCCCTTAATTATCCCTGTCCTTTAAGGTCGTTAATGCACCTGTAAGATAATTATGTTCATACAACACTTGTTCCAGGGTAAATGTGACACCACACAGATTGTCAATTCGTATTACTTTAATATTCACAACACTTTCAGAATTACACACTATTTTACACTGGCATAATCACATCTCGAATATTACAAGAATACTGTTCCGTTTGGCAGCTAGTCCACCTCTTAAATACAAATATCCCATCTCTATAGTTACCGTCATACAATGATTTACCAGATACCCTCTTTATTAAGATATTCGTAAACTCTACACTAGATTATTTGACATACCTCTATATTAAAATATTCATAAACCCTACACACCCATAATTATTTTGGTATTGTGGGCGTACATGTTCGTTTGCGAGCAAGTGGGTCATCTGATGGTAAGCGATCTCCACCACCCATGTACGCCCATAATATCAGATAAGTTATGGACGCATTGCCGACCTTAAAGGAAAGGGATAATGAAGGGATTGGGAAGGTGAGGGGAATTTGGACCTCCGAATATCTCACCCACCGTACAATACACAGCAGCAAGCCGCTAATTTACGTCGGATTTCTAAGTCACAGTGGTATCGAACCGGTCGAGCCGGCCTATTCATGCTGCAAACAAAGGCCACGCTGGCTCTACCACTCGTAACTTTGTAAGTAAAAGTAAGAGCTGTGTGCCCTGGGACTGGTTTCGAACCTGCAACTTTCGTTCAGACAGTTCGTACACCACACCCTGCTAATGCCACTTTGCAATATTGCTTAAATAATTGCTACTAGAAGAATATCAATATAAATGAGTCTTAAACGTTTAAGTTAATGAGACCGTCTTGAGCTCTCGCCTACATCATCCGGTGACGCATCCAACGGCTGGAAACAAAGGTAATTTTGGAAAGGGAAATGCCTACTTACAGATCCTACGCTTGTTTAATGCAAATGAATTTCATAATTATGAGTGCATCATCAAAGTATTGACTAATGAAGTCTGATTGGATAAGTATTTTTAAAGTAGAGGTCAGCCAACGAGCAAATGGGTGTAGGTAAGCATGTATGAATTATGAATGTATGTATTTCTTTATAGATTTTCAGAAATGCATATTTAGTTCCTTTACTTATCTTTATATATATAATTCTAGTGTACGTGTCTATGTGAGCAACAAATACTATAAGAATCATGGATGCGTTGCCTTAAATGAAAGGAAAAGGGATCGCAAGGGGAAGGTAATAATAAGCCTCCGTAATTTCACTCGCTGTATAAAACATAGACGCAGCCGCAACTTCACGTCAGTTTCCTGTGAGACTGTTACTTGTCCTATTTAGCCGGCTCATTCATGATGTAGAAAAACTGGCGGCAGTAAGGCTTGAACACATCACTTTCAAATGATGATTTCAAAATCACCTACCCTACTATTATAAATGTGAGTTTGTATGTTTGTTTCTTTGTCTATTTGGATGTTTGTTAGTCAATCACACCTTAACGGCTGTTCGGATACAGGGAGACTATGACCTGGATTAGGACATAGGCTACTTTTAAACTTGAAAAAAAGTTGCTCATAGGCAGTTGCACACACTAATCGGTGAGCGTTTAACGAGTTAAACATCAGCAACACATCCACGACACCTCTGACATTGTGGGTGTACATGGGCGGTGGCGATCACTTACCATCAGGTGACCCGTTTGCCCGTTACCTAGCCATCTGTTATGCCACTCATTCTCCCGACGCTAATCCAAATATTGTTACGGCTATACAACAGATGAATTGATTGAATCGTGATTTGGCCATTTCTCCAAGAGGCGAAAGCAATTGGGGGATCGCCCGATGAATAATACGGGGATAATGTACCGGAAAACGTTATCCGATCGGTTAAGTGTGCGTATCATTGAGAATTGGTTCGATATGATTTATTTATTGACGGGTGGTACGTGAGAAATTATGGCACAAACTACAATCGTCAAGTTCACGGTGATTCGACAACAATTATTTACGTGATTTATACGTATTGGTACTAATGCGATTAAACATCGAGTGGTAGAGCCACGCCGTAGACAATTTTGTCTACAGCATGAATGGACCGGCTCGTTCGGGTCCAAGTCGACCCATTTATGCTGCTGACAAACCTGTCTACAGCGTGACTACCGCTTAAAAAAACACTTATTGCCATTATGGTTAAAACTATGCCAATAGAACATCTACTGGAAACAAATCAATTCACCAGACGTGTAATTGACACGGGCGTGCACACGGTACAAATGCACAGCGCGTATCCGCTCCCGTCAGTGTTAGGGCAAAGCCACACGCTGCGTTAACGGTGCGGTGCGGCCTGTTTACCGCCACAAACAAATACGCCGCAGTGCATCACCCCTCCCCGCCTCGTCTCTGAGGTCGCAAGTCCGGCGCGCATGCGGTGTGACGCCGCAGCTCGCACGGCGACCTAACGCGTCATTTGACATGGTATAGTGATTTCTATGTAGGATGACGCTGCGGCACCGCTCCGGGCGCCGCAGCGCACCGTCAACGCATCGTGTGGCCTCGCTCTAATTCACTAGTTTTATCAAATAGTTGTCGACCGTTAGCCGCAGCCCGCAGCCGGCACGAGCCTGCAACGGTACGCGGTCATTTCACACTTGTGTGATCACCTCACGATTACTGTTAAGGTACGTGTTGAGGTGCACGATCGAATCATTTTATGAGACGTGGAACAACGCTGTGAACGGTTTTGTCTACAGCATGAATGGGCCGGGTAGATGCCACTGAAAACCGACGTCAGTAGTGTCTTGCTGCTGCTTTTCGTACGGTGAGTGAGATATCCAGATACCCAAATCCTTAATTATCCCTTTCCTTTAAGGTCGGAAAAGACCGTGTATCTTCTGGTATTGTATCTGGGGACGTATATGGGCGGTGGAGATCACTTACCATCAGGTGATCCACTTGATAGTTTGCCGATCTATGCTGTATTCAAAAAACGTACACTCATGTCTATGAAGGATCTGCAACAGTGGAAGCTCGTCAAAATCCGATCACGATTTACGATTGCGTCATCCACACACAAACATACATATTAAGAATTTTAAATGTAAACGCTTTCATGCTATGCTCTAAAATAAAAAAACACTACATGCGACAACATGATCGTTTCTATGTTTTTGTTTCGGTCGGTCGGTTTACGGTTATGTTTGGAATCGCATCTTTAATTTACTATCGCACTGGCCGGTAAGTTGATTCAGCTGATTCGTGATTCTATGTTGGTTTTGCCTGAACTTATGTGGCAGATCTGAGGTATTCGTCTGGACTTTTAACAAACTGTTAACAAAAACTTCGATCCTTGAAGACCAGATATATTTCTGTACAAAAGACAATAATTAAATAGCGAACTTTGATAAGTATTATTGTGAATTTGATTAGAAAATACTTAACTTATAAAAAGATTCAACTAAATCTTTATGGGGTATGGTTAGCCTTTTTCTTTCTTTCTATATATACATATGCACTCACACCTGTAATCCTCGAAGGGGTAGGCAGAGGTGTAACCCACAATTCGCCGAGCTTATTTATATCCCATGATGGGATATAAATATAGCCTATCGCTATACTGAGCACAACTCCAAACTCTGGGTTTACTCAGTGTAAGCCCAGTATTTCGTGATGGAAAAACCCAATACCACTATTACCCGACTCGGGTATCAAACCCGAGACCTCAGCACACCAGTCGTATCTCGTATGTATTACAAATGTGCCACCGAAGCAGTCTTCTTTCTTTCTTGCTGTCCGCCTTCCTATGATGATTTGTTGGTGGATTTGGTATTATGGTTGGATTTGACGACCCACCGTCTGACCCCAACAACCCGCAAGAGGAACCAAGTTTCACTATTCAGCAGTGTACCACGTACAGGTGAGGTTGGCTTTGGGCCCAAGATGTTGGTGTTACACTTACACTCCACAATACGGTGTCTAGCCTATATAACAAAATTAAATTCGATATACCGACTGACTGACTGATTGATTCTGACTGCCTCGGTGGCGCAGTTGTAATGCGTACGCGTTACGACTGAGCCTGGCGCTGAGATCTCGGGTTCGATCCCCGGGTCGGGTGAAAGTGATATTGGGTTTTTCTATTACGAAATGCTCAGTATCAGCCCGGAGTCTCGAATTTGTGCCCAGTATGGCGATAGGCTCGCCTCCTATCACTTCATGGGACGGAGATACGTTCGGCAAAATGTGGGTGTACTGGTTACACCTCTGCCTACCTCTTTGGGGATTACGGGCGTGAGTGCGTATGTATGTATATATAAATTCGATATACTTTGCACCCCATGGGATAAAATATCAAATCGTAAATATGCCATTATAAATTTAATTCTTCGTAACATCATTCGAATGGCGTGGCGCCGAAAAGGTCTCCGGTATTTCAACTGTATATTGCAATATATTCATTAAACGTGTTACTTAAACGTGAAAGCTACTTTTAAAAATGAAAATTCCACCTCCTTTGAACATTTTCCACTTGTTACTTCGCCGTTAATTACGTTTTTAATTTTAATAGTACTATTTTTCTTTGTGATTGTGGCTGTATGGGTGCGTGATTTTAGCGCGGCATAGGAGTGGACAGTTTGCAGCTTTATTATTAATCTGTGATATATTTAGTATAAGAATTTATTTATTTATTCGAATAGGATGGTATTAATACCACTTATATTATTCGATAGGTACAATACACAAATTATTGTAATAATAATAGATTCATCCATCATTCTCGCAAAACCTCAAGCATTTTAACATAAATGATCTTCTGTCACTCGTAAACATGTCACACTCTGGTTTCGAGTCCAGAAATCTGTTGAACAAGTTGAGCGTGCGAGGCAATGGAGATTTGGATCTGGCAACCGTTCTACCAAGCGGTACTGAAAATAACTCATGTTTTCTATTGCGGCAGTAGTTATTAGGAACGAAAATGCAAACAAGTTCAATATGTAAGTCAGGTGCGTCTATTTTATTATGAATAATTTTATGTATCATAAGAACTTGCTGCATATCTCGCCGAAGTTGGAGAGAATTGTATCCAAGACAGCCCAATAGAAACAAGGTTGGATACATGTACGGGTAAACCATTCACACGCTTGTATAATCATAATTGCATCTCAAGAATTTCTTCTGTACTTTTTCCAAAAGTAACACATATTTACTTTCATGCGAATAAGAATGAATACTTTATCTTTTTCTTCCCTACGTCAAATGATTTGAGTGGAAAAGAGACAGATTTGTCTACCGATGTCCAATTCCCTTCCTCTTCCCAATCTCTTAACTATCCCTTTCGCTTAAGGTCGGCAACGCGTCCATGATTCTTCTGATAGTATGAGCGATCAGGGGCGGTGGAGATCACTTACTATCAGATGACCCACTTGCTCGTTTACCGGCCTATGCTATATAAAAAAGTTCAGATGTCCAATTTATCAACAAGTTTTTTTTTTATAATAATTAACAGTTTGAAGCGTATCTCTTTCACATGACCTCAGGAAAGTTTTAAAAGAAAGTAAAAAGTGATGGAATGTTATTTTTTTTGTATACATATTCAGCTTAACTGTATTCTAACCATTAGCCTCGTTTCGGAATGTAGTTGATCACGAAATCGATTTTTACATGTTATTGGACCGGTTAAAAATGATTTTGCGTTTTGCATATTGATTAACAATTTATTTTTATGTAATCGTTAACATTAAGCGATATTTTATGATTGTTATGGATTTAAATCTATATTTGACTAGTCGTCCCGTTTTTCGGTTCCGGTTTTTCCCGCAACTACAGTAGCGCCACCTACCGGGTCCAATTATTATAATTTTATTTGACCGGCAGCGATACAGTCACCGACTCTAAAGAGACCTATAGAAATTGTTATTTTTGACTTTTCAGTGTTTTGAAGTCGTTTTCTAAGTTTTGTTAAAACTTATTTTGTGGTTTTATAATTACTCTATTTTCTTTCATTTGAAACATAAGAAAAAAGTGAAGCAAAAGCCATAGTCACTACGACGCTGTTCGATATTTTTTTGATTCTTTAAACCGATTTTATTGCTGGCGTAACATCCCTAATATCATTTAACTAAGCCCTTTTGAGCGGCTTCCTAGTTATTTTGATTTCGGACAGGTACGATGGAATATTTTAACTATATTTCTCGCCGCCTTTTTTGGATTGTGATATTGGCATTTTGCAATTATTTTGACATTTTGTTGTTCCTGTTTTTAAAAATGAGTTTTGCAATAGTTAAGGTTTTTTTTATTTTTATTTATTTGTCTTTTACACCTGCCATTATTAATTATGTGGCAACATTGAAAACTTACGTGCTAAATAATCTATAAAAAAAAATCCTGTACTATTAAGCCTATTTCTTTATTTATTAAAGGTTTTTCCTATTTTATTATTATTTATCATTTCTTATTATTATTATTATTGCATATTATTATTAATTATTTATTGCTATCATTATTACTTATTTATTCTTATACATTATTATTGTTATTATTATTTATGTTATCATTATACAGCAGTACTACCATTTACCCTGGCTGGCTGCCCTCACGACCCTTTCTGCATAATGCATGAATATTCTGCGATTGTCGTCATCTAACAGAAGTTTTGCGTTATTGATACTACTGATCTGGCATCTCAATTCCTGTGTTACGTCATGTCGCCAAGCACCGAATCTAGGACATTCATCCAGTAGATGGGGCACTGTCTCCAGCAGTTTGGATTATTACTAAGCTTAAATCTATGGAGGTAGGCCTTGAACCCTCCATGCCCCGTCAGAAGTTGCGTTGTAATGTTCGTGCATTTAATTTATCCGAGTATTGCATCACGAACTTAAGAGATTTTAGTTATTGCCCCCGTGGTGGCTGCATTGTATCTATTTTTTGTCTACAGCATGAATGGGCCGGCTCGCCCGGGTCATGACCACTGTCTCACAGAAAACCGACGTAAAGTAGCAGCTTGCTGTTGCGTTTCGTACGGTGAGTGAGATATCCGGAGGCCCAAATCCCTCTCCCCTTCCCAATCCCTTAATTATCCCTTTCCTTTAAGTTTGGCAACGGGCCCATAATTCTTTTGGTATTATGGGCGTACATGGTCGGTGGAGATCACTTACCATCAGGTGACCCACTTGCTCGTTTGCCGGCCTATGACATAAAATAAATCATGCGTTATTACAACTTATATCATATGTTAGTGTATCAAACAAAGAACACTAAATGATTGACCTAAGCAGTTAGATATTTAATGAAACAATTAGCCCATCCGTCCGTTTTGACAATGTTTTCTTTAGACAGCGCCGACGCGACGGAGCGTTGGAAAGGAACGCCTCAAACTGAAACGTTTAAAAGTGTATTTGCTTAGGCGGTCGGTTCCCTTTGTGAGGACGTTACAAAGGCTAATTACTCGGTGTCCAGTCTCTATTCATTTAAAAATATATTCAGCGACGGGGTAATACGTTGTCGATGTTTGAACGTTTTTTGTAGCCGGCAAACGATCAAGTGGGTCACCTGATGGTAAGTGATCTCCACTGCCCATGTACGCCTACAAAATCAGAAGAATCATGGACGCGCTGCTGTCGCTGGACGCTGTTCCTGGAAAGGATAATAATAGGAGGCCGTCGGGGTAGGTACCACGGCTTTGTCTATTTCTGCCGCCAAAAAGCAATGTGTGTTCCAGTTTGAAGGAACATCGAAGCCAGTAAAATTACTGGGCATTATGAGACTTAACACCTTATGTCTCAACGTGACGAGAGCAGTTCAGTGTCATGCAGTACAATTCAAGGTTCTGATTGGTGTTGCGTCTGTTTATGGGCAGAGGCGGACGAGCTCGTCTCGTCATCTAAAGCTAATAAAAAAGAACTACAATATTATATGCAGAACATCGTGCAGTCGTTTAGGATATACAATAATATGGCTTCTTAAGAACCTTTATGTTTGTTACCTACTCTGCCCGTACACCAGTTTTGTTGTCTTTTTAAATTTTTAAAAGTATCGTACACTAGCATACATTGTCAAGATCTGTTTTCTGAGGACGGTCCAAACTTTCACTGTTGTTTAACTTTTAACAAACATACTCGTTGAAATGGTTCCCAGGGCTCACCTTTACGTTTCGAGACGACATGAACTTTACTTTCATTGTTGGCCGGGTTTTTTGTTTGTTTTGATATAACTTCGCACCGTGGGTCTGTCTGAACACAATAAACCTTAAATTCGATTTAATATGTAATTGTATTTTAAAATATTTAAGCGTATTTCCAGCTGTTGTTTCCTATTTGTTTTCGGGATCAATAGAAATTGCAAAGGCCGGCAAACGAACAAGTGGGTCACCTGATGGTAAGTGATGTCCACCGCCCATGTACACCCACAATACCAAAAGAATAATGGGTGCGTTGCCGACCTTAAAAGAAATGGATAATTTAGGGATTGGGAAGGGGAGGGGGTTGGGCCTCTGGATATCTCACTCACCGTACGAAACGCAGCAGCAAGCTGCTACCTTACGCAGATTTTCTGTGAGACAGTGGACGAGCCGGCCCATTTGTGCTGTAGACACAAGTGTCTACAGCGTGGCTGTACCACTGACACATGTCTTATATAAACGTCAAAATTGTGACTGAATTGAGATGCCAATGACATCGAGATGAGATTATATTGACGCTGGACTAAATTTAAAGAGTAGCAGAACACCATTTTTTAGTCAAATCAAAATCTAATATCAGTTCAGTTAAAATTCATTCGGAGTTAAATTACGAGAATTGACCATATGGTTGCTAAACAGCTAGAGGCATATTCATATACGGCTCCACCACAAAGCAATTGTATATATCCTTTTTGTATTCGGATTCAATTACGAGTTTGCTTTGTTTTTGATGCTCGAATTTTCTTTGTAAAATAGGGAAGAAACAAATTGGTTACTTGATGTTAAGTGATAACCTCCGCCCGTGAATACTTAGAACTCCTAAGGAAACAGATCTTTAGGAAATCTAATATGCTTTTGAGTGCGAGGGGATTTAATGCACCTCCTACAGTCAGTTCGTCAGGTTTTAATCCACGTCAAAAAGGGGGGTGATATAAGTTTGACACTATTGTCTGTCTGTGGGTGTATGTGTGTGTATCTGACTGTGGCAACTGGCATCGTAGCGTATAAATAAATGGGCCAATTTGAATGAGTTTTATTTATTTGAAAGCAGAATAATACTAGCCCTGTGTTATATACGTCCTACTGCTGGGCACGGGCCTCCTCTACTGAATGGCAGACTTCACGTATCTTATAGAAATTCTTCTGGAGAACGTCTCAGGTATGCAGGTTTCCTCACGACCTTTCCTTCACCGTTAAAACAAGTGCTCATTAACAATGAATACACACGTAACTTAGAAAAGTCAGAAGTGTATGCTCTTGGGGCTGGTTTGGAACTACGACTTTTGTCTCGACAGTCAGACAGTACCACTCCCCGCTGAGCTATCATTGTTATTTTTATATATTTGAAAGCAGGTTTAATCGAAATGGTTCTGATGGTCCAGTTAAGCGACCTGTGCTAGCGTGAACTGAGCGGATGGGATGGATGGGGCGTAACCTAGTCGTGTACACGACGTTGCGCATCTTTGTTTTTTTATCTTTGCACTGCAAAGTGACTACACGAGAAATATTGTATCACTAAAAAGCACCGGAGTTTGAACAAGACACTACGGATAAAGGCTTTCAACCACAGTATTAGTAGTAATGCTATGTCTGAAGCAAATCTGTTCGGTTGTTTAAACATACAGATTTGTTTTCTTTTTCACCTCGTACTGATGTTGCTCATGTCTATGACGGACATGCAAAGTAAAACTTCGTCAAAATCCGATCACGATTTATTGCATCGTCCACGCACAAACATACATTGAAGAATTTTAAATGTGAGCATTTTCACATAGGATTTTCGTACATTTAGTTCGAGAGACATATCATCTACAAACATTGAGTCGCTACAAACAACGTTGAAGCGTATATTAATATTATTATGCTGCCTTTTGTATGAGACTTATTTAAAAAAATCCACGGGCTTGTATTGTTTCGCAACGTACAATAGTTTTATTTTCATCAAATAGAAAGAAAGGGAAGATGAATTATTATTTTTTATTTGTATGTTAATGACTGCATCGGTGGCGCATTTGTAATGCGTTCGCGTTACGACTGCTGTGCTTAGGTCTCCGGTTCGATCCTCAGGTCGGGTAAAGCTATATTGGGTTTTTCTATCATTAAATGCTTAGTATCAATCAGGAGGGTGGCATTGTGTCCGATATAGGCTCCTTATCACATCATGGGACGGAAATAAGCTCGGCGAAATGTGGGTGTACTACTTTGCCGGGGAGTACAGTCGTGAGTGCGTATGTATGTTGTATGTACATTTTGGCCGTTACGCATCTGCCTAAATGTACTAGTTAATAGGTCCCATGGGAAAGGCCGGCCGTCTGGGTTAGTACCACTGCTTTGTCTTTTTGCCGTCAAACAGCAGTGTGTATGCACTGTTGTGTTTCGGTTTGAAGGATATTAAATTCAGTGAAATTACTAGGCATTATGACGCTCAACATTTTAGGTCTAGGGGTGACGAGCGCAGTCCGGTGCCATGCAGTCCTTTACGATTCAAGTGTCTATGTTGTGTCTGCTTATGGGCAGGCGTAGCAGTTAACATCAGGCGAGCGACCTGCCCGTTTCATCGTATAAGCAAATAAAAAAAAATTATTTAAATTGTTTATTTTTAGGGAAAATGTAATGAATCTCTGCGTAGTGTTGTGGTGCGAGAGTGAGATCCGATAAAAGAATGGGCTACGCTATTTGATACAATGCCTACCTTTATTACCAATTAAATTAAGAATTTGTTACTTTTTGACATTCTAAAACTACAAAAAAAAACATTGTAAGAAAGATTTCCGTCTAGTGACGCTATAAAACAGGCCCAATTGCATTTTAAGTGCTATTATAATTTCATTGAACTCAGTTTTTGTACATTCAAAAATATCTATATTCCAACCGGAAATTAGCAGGAAACGCCAAATAAACAAAACAAATTGAGCATAGCCTCACGCCATTGGCGTTGGCGCCAGTTGACCATTCTTGTTTCTGTCCCATGATGTGATAAGGGTGAACTTGTGACTATGGGGTCATATAATCCCGGGAGATTCGTATGTAATGTTGAAATCGAAAATTTCAAACACAAATTTTGATTGTTTTTTTTGCTTAAGGCCAGCTGCCACTTGACTCATTAGGCAAGTCATGAGGCCTTTAACAAAATTATGGTAATGTGTTTTTTGATACATCGATACAGGTTTAGTTAAATATGAACTGAGTATTAATTGTTGTTTCTGTTTGTTTTAGGTACAGCTAATAGACCTGAAGCAGATTTGGTAAAATTATGGTACAGTAATTTAAAAAATCTGCGGTCTACGTGCTCCAGCAAACGAGCTTTTGTCTGCTGTCTGAGAAAAACAAATATAAAACTTAATAATGAACATAATTAATTATTTATGTAAATAAACCCGAATAGGTTTAGTGATATAGTAAAATTTATTTATCACTGAGAACTCTCCCGGAGACATTAGTATTTGATAACTCTTATCAATCTGTACCTACTACATATTGACTTACTAGAGATTAACAAAGTTCATTGACCGCATCAGTGACCTTGTATCTATATGGATTTATTAAGAGGTTTCCCTCAATTATTTTAGGTGCCTATTATGACTGTATTATTTTTATACTACGTGTGGGCGAACGAGTTTGATTCTCATGTAAGAGCGCCCACGTTGTAGATTTTTTATTTATTTATTGTATTTTCTGAATATACGGCAACAGAAATCGTTGGGATCCTTTTAAACTTATGCGCTTTGTTTTTTAATGAAGCTAATTAAAATATACCTTTATGGAATTTATTACTCAGTGTTGTAACCGACTTAAAAAACAAGGAGGTTCTGAGTTCATCTGTTTGTATTACAACTCCACCAAATGTGGCAAACAACATCTCCTGTTTTTGATGATTCCTTTTGTAGTCTCACAAGTTTGATGACTAAGTACGGAGAAAAAAATTGAACTTTCAGCAGGCCAAACACCGAGTAGCCGTCTGTGAAGCGAGCGGCCGCGGGTTCGATTCCCGAAACGAGAAAAATGTGATCTACAAATACCGTGTTTCGGGTCTGGATGTTTTCTCCCCAGAGGTGTTGACGTCAGCCAGGTGGATAAAATTACAAGCCTAATCTTTCTGTAACATGCGTTAAAAAGCATGTTGCGCCGACCCCACTACTAGTGGGATAGAGGCAGGTGGAAGAATTTATCACTCTACCACAAATTCAATCTGAACAATCCAGGTTCAACGTCCGCCGATCGGCTTCACTACGACTAGACTCTAATGAAAGATAGCGATTGGCCTGCATTGGTCATTCATAGTGAATTGGCCCCATTAATTACAAAATGTCAACTGGTGTCACCCACGATGGTTAATATGGATCGCGATGATTTATTTAACGTCATTATCGACCACATTATTATTTAGCTATGTTGATTGATAACAAAACAATGTTAGGCGATAGCTAATGTAAAGATTAGTTGGGTTCAGAGATGTAGGTAGAAGTGTAATGAGTGTTTCACAAGGTAGAAGGTCCCTCGTATGCGAGAGGTCGCCTGGGTTGGTACCACTGCTTTGTCTGTTTCTGCCGTCAAGCAACAATGTGCGAGCACTGTTGTGTTCCGGTTTGAAGGACATTGAAGCCAGTGAAACTACTGGACATTATTAGACTTATCATCTTATGGCTCGGGGTGACGAGCGCAGTAAAATGCCGTGCAGTGCTTTTTAATTCAAAGTTCCTTGTGGCGTTGCTTCTGTTTATGGGCAGGCGTGGCCCTTACTATCAGGGCTCGTTACGTCAAGCTAATAATAAAAAAGTACTCGCATCTCTTCTAGTTCTGTCCCATGATGACCCTGTTCTCATCCTAACATAACTTTAACACAGCCACATTCCCTCACGTCCTCTATCTAAAAATACTATCAAATATGACATCATCACGCTCGACGGCGTAACCCTGACTTGTCGCGGGACTCCGGGCGCCAATTAAAGGATAAGCTATGTGTGATGTTAGATTGTTAGACCGTGACTCAGGGTTTAAATATGCATAGCATCAATTAAATTACGAACGGACGCAGCCGTCAAAAAATCTCAGACGTTTCAAATTAAGTTGAGTGTTTTTCAGATAGATATTTTGAAATAACATGTTCAGGTTTTCCTCAACTACAACCTATGACGATACTGAAATATTTCGGATGGTTGACAACCCTAATGAATATGGATCGCATGATGATCACGTGACCATGGCATTAATCAGAAACGACTCCTGTATGTTAAGGAATTTGTATGATGTAATCGCCATGTAAGTGATTATTTAGCACATGATTCAGATCGTGATGTAAAGGATCCTCGGCAGTAGCAGTGACATAAGAATGCTCATTTCCCCTTTTGGTCTCAAGGGATTAGTATAGGATAGAAGGGATAAGTTGACAGTGGGAACCTGAGCTATTTGTGCAATGCTTGTCTTTTTGAATAAACACTGTAAACTCGACAACACACTGGCTTAGGCTATATGGCCACTCGTAACATGCCTTTTCCTCTAAAGCGAATGCTTCGAAAGTAGTCTAACACATGTAGCGAATAATCTAACAAGACTGCATGCGCACAAACGCACTTTGATCGGACACCCATGCATCGGGGAAAGTCGCAAATTGAAGAATAAAGCACACAAGTGAAGAAATTTATCGTATGCTATTATAAAAGAAGAGCCAACATTTTCAATTGTAGTATAGCATAAGGTCAGGCCTATATCCCCGAAGGGGTAGGCAGAGATGCAACAAATGCACCCACGATTCGCTGAGCTTATTTACATCCTATGTTGTGATCCCATTTGCCTATTACCATACAGAACGCAGAATGTGATTGACCTCATGGTTTCACAGCCTAAGTACGCTGCTATCAATACATTGTAAGCCGATAGTATATTTCCTTACGAACGTGGAATGCTCTTGATTCAAATAGTGTGTTAGCGACACAACGAGCCGACGGCCGCCGCGGAACTAAAACTCGCCGAGAGCGTCGCTAGTGAGCGGAACACCGCCGGTACCCCGCGACGCGACGCCCCGCCCACTTCAGAGCAAGCGCACTGCGGCCAATCAGCGCGCACCGCGTCGGAGGCTCACCCACACCGGATCAACACGATCAGGCACGGCTTATAAGCCGAGCCAAACGAAGAATCAATCGTAGTATCGTGCGGAGTCTCAAGGAAGCAACACCAGAAGAAATTTGTGAACTATCGAAGAGAATAAACCAAATACAGTACAAGAACGTGTTTATTTAAACAGTCCCCCACATAGTGTTTTATGCATTAACATAAAATATCACTAGCAACGCAGTTTATTTCCGTCTTTATGTTCATGAACATGCGCTTCTGGATTTGAAATGGGACCAGATTCAATTGAACGCATTTCTGGATCTTTATTTGCGTCATGATATCTCGCCTCTTTAATAGTAATTAGCAGTTTTTTATTAATACTCACTATGATGTAAACTTTGTCCTGATATGTTACGATTAGAGGATTCGATCCCGGGATCCCGGTCGTATTTTAGTCCCGAAATTTAATGGATCCCGGGATTTTCGGGTTTAAAATATTTTTTTATATAAGTCACTAATAATGTGCGTGAAACGAAACGCACTTAATTTCATTTGACGTTTTTTGTTTACACAGCTGATTTCATTTGTATTTGCTAACAACCGGTGCCGGGTTATGTGTAAAAGTGTGTAAAATATCCGCTTCTCGTCGTGTAAGTATTGATATTTTTTTGTTATTTGGTGATAATCAATGAATTTATTAAAAAACAACAATGCATTAATGTGAGTAAATATAGATGAAAAACAACGAGTGTTTATGTTGTGCATAGACTTAAATGATTTTTTTTTTCTTGTTTGTTTAGGTTTAGGAATAAAAAAGATGAAGATGTTTCGTCAGTGTGGAGTCATTTTTTAGTCGATAAAGCGGGTAGCTCAGCACAATGTAAGCGTTGTTTAGCTATTTTAAAGATCTTAGTAGGATCAATGAAACTATTTCATAAATTATTTACAGAAGTGCCCAGTTTGATGTTTACTTTATCAGAAGAAAGTATAATTTTGTTTTGTTTTTTGGAGATTTAATTAACGATTTAAAATAAAGAGTTGATTTGGATAAGTTTAACTGTCTTTTTGTTACCACTTTCTATTACCAATACAATCCCGGGACTATCCCGGGACTGTAGATAATCCCGAAATCCCGGGAATAGAAAAATCGACCGGGATCGAATCCTCTAGTTACGATGCATACGGATACTATAGTAACAAAAATAGGGCACATTACTTTTAAAAGCTTACGTACACACCTCTGTAGATTAGGTACTTCAAATGCGCTGGTACTTTGTAGTCACACAATGGGAAACAGAATTCACACGTCTGCTGATATTAGAAAATAAAATAACATAGGTATCCAAAACATTTGTTTGAGGGATCTTTAAGTCTAAGTTATTCAAGAAGAAAATAATAATAAATAAATCATTCCAAGTAGCCTTCGATGCAAACTGTTATCAATAGGGAACGAGTCACTTGCAGTGCTCACTTTGCTTGTTAGTGAATACTAATTAATGCAGCGCCACGCTTCAAGAACTATCTGCGATGGACTTTCATGGTCCAAATTGTATTAAGCGAAGTGCAAAGTGCAGTACGATGACGGCAATTAACGGTTATACTTGGTTACGAGCACTTTTAATCCTGGTTGGATAGTGATCATATTTTGGAGATTAACACTAGTTGGAAATTTAGAAAACCATACAAAACATTGTCAAATTCTAAATAAAGGATAAATACTGAACAGGATATGACAAGTCACACTTCTAAACACGTTATCATTAACATCTGACATGCCTACTGATTAGTGTCCCATTGTAACAGATTGCTGTACGAATATAATTACAAAAACTCGTAATCTGTTCATTTATGCCATATATATTTCAAACATTGCTTAGTAGATTAGAAGGAAATCTAATCATTTATAGACAGGTAATATCTAACTATAGCATTGAGATTCTTCGTGTATAGCAAATATCAATAGTCCATCCAGACGTATAGTTACTGCATTTGACAAAAACTGCGCACGGTTTCCATGCATTCCTGCAGAATTTACACGCATGTTTTACCAAGTGCTATACACTATATAGCTAGGATCTAGTATTTAATAATATTGAAGAAGGTACATAGCAATAAGACCAACACGCAAGTAGAGCGAAGTTGGGCTTTCCGAGTGCACGCGTCCTCGCGATATGCACAAACAATGCTTCTAGAAAAATCGTTTGATCCTCGGTATTGTTAATCCCCTACAAAAAAGAAGAGTGGTGTAAACTTGACCCTCTTTGTCTGGGAGTCTGTGTGTTGCCGTCTGTGGCACAGCAGCGACTAAAGCTGTTCAGCCATTTAGAACTTGCAGATGTTTTTCTGATTGACTTCAGGGGTTTTTTACGATTAAGTTAGTTAAGGTTTAGGTTATTATTCAGGTACAGTAGACATCTGTCTTATGATAAATACATGCCAGAAAGAAAGAGTACTTGAACGTGTCACATTTTATTTGGTAAGTAGTATTTGCTCAGAGGTCGTGAAAGAGTTACGAGTTATATTATACCAAGTCAGACTATATAAAAACTCCAATCTTTATCTTATTAAGCCACGTTTACTGTTCCAGCGAGTTTGTTTAACAAAGTTGTTGAGACTGACTCGCCGTCGCGTCGTCGTAGTCTGGTTCTATTTTAGTGTTTAAGAAAAGTGCTTTTGATGTTGTGGCTCTGGTGTGTAATGGGTTTGCTTATATTATGTCTATTATTTTTTATGCGTTTGTATAATCTTTATGTAAAGATATGGTCTTTCAATAATAGTGAAATGTATTTCGGTGTAGTGCCAAGATTAAGGTAACAGGACCTAAATCTGAATAGTTTATAAAGAAAACTATTTTAAATGTGAAAGTTTTGGATGTTTCTGAATTTTGATCTTTGTAAGTAAATCACGTCTTAACGGCTAAACCGTTTTGAATGAAATTAGGTGTGTGAGACACTAGTCCAGTTCAGTTCATGAAACCATGCCCTAGCATAGACTACTTGTTATCCAGGAAAAGGCCGTTCACACGAACGGAGACGTGAACAAATGCTAGGAAAGAAAATAAAATTGATAAAAGATTGAAAACAGCACTGAACTTAGTACCAAGCTTGTCAGTCTCATAGTATGACAAGGGCTGAGCTGATCACTATAGTGATAAGTGAGCACAAATTCTAATCCCGAAGAACTTATGTGTGTAAATCACGATTCGGAAAGTCGAATCGAAAATTCAAACATTTACGACATTCTCAATTCCTGTGGCATTGTGTTATTTTTTAATCATATGCCAGTAAACGAGCAAGTGGGCTACCTGATGGTAAGTGATCTCCACCGCCCATGGCGTTCATGGGCGATGGAGATCACTTACACAATACCAGAAGAATAATGGGCACGTCTCCGACCTTCAAGTAAAGTGATAATTAAGAGTTTGAGAAGGGGACGGGGATTTTGGTCTTCGGATATCTCACTCACCGTACGAAACGCAGTAACAAGCCGCTGATTTACGCCGGTCGGGCCGGCCCATTCGTACTGTAGACAAAATTGTTTACAGCGTGGCTCTACCACTCACAAAATGTGGGTATTTATAGGCCTTGGTTATTACTTATAATGAAGCCACCCATTTGCTCGTTTGCCTACGTTCGACTATAAAAAGACGCCGGATAAAAGATGAATAAAATCAAGAAAACGTAAACCTCGATAATGCCGTCTCAAATATTTCTCGTCTGCAGCAACTAATGGGCAATACAATGAGACGACCTCCCCCCATTACAGGTAAATACAAACGCCAGTTAAAAGGCATGTCCGCAATAATCATAGTCGTGGCAATTTCGTACCTCGTTGGCACATTACACTGTTTCTTATGCCAAAACACTGAGCGAACGTCGAGTGCGTCTTTAACTTTTATTTCGTTTGCTTTGTGGTGATTTGGTATGGTTTTTGGGACGCTTTAATTGTGATCTTTTATCGTTGGTAGTCTTTTGTTATATTTGTGCTGAAAGCAGTCTATGGCGTCTGGTTTAAAAAAAAACAATTACGTGATCCAGTTACTGATCATTCATTTTTTCTTACCCTGAGTAAGTCATTGACAAGGAACTATGTATGGTTTTATTCGTACATCTTTTAAGATGCCTGCCTCGGTGGCGCAGTTGTAATGCGTACGCGTTACGACTGAGGCTGACGCTGAGGTCTCGGGTTCGATCCCCGGGTCCGGTAAAAGTGATATTGGGTTTTTCTATTGCGAAAAGCTCAGTATCAGCCCGAAGTCTGGAATTTGTGCCCGGTATGGCGATAGTTTCGCTCCCTATCACATCATGGGACGGAGATACGCTCGGCGAAATGTATGTGTTCTGGTTACACCTCTGCCTACCCCTTCGGGGATTACAGGCGTGAGTGGGTATGTATCTTTTAAGATATAAATGAGACACGGTACATGCTTCACTAGTTTGATATATTGAGTTCAATAATGATAGATGTGCGATGCGGAAGCGTTATGATGGTGAACTGATTGATTTTACAATATAAATGCATGCAATGACAAAATGCAGAATCTATCGTTTACGTGAGCGTGGTGCCTCGGTGGCGCAGTTGTAATGCGTACGCGGTACGACTGCCGTGCTAAAGTCTCGGGTTCGACCCCCGGGTCGGGTGGTATTAGGGTTTTTTATAGAAAAATGCTCACTAGCGATAGGCTTGCCTCCTATGACACCATTGGATGAAAATAAGCTCCATGAAATGTGGTGTACTTGTTACACCTCTGCCCACCCCTTCGGGGATTACAGACGTGATTGCGTATGTATATGTCGGGGGAACAACTCCGACAAGTGGTGTCATAACAAGATTCGTTTTTATAAATTGATTGTTTATTGTTTAAAATAATTACTTATAATGTTATTTATGCGCCGAGATAACTTATCTGTTCAGAAGTAATCAATTGGTTATTAAATTGTGTAATTGAATTGACTATCGCATGTAACGGTGGTCAGAATACTGTTTTGTAGGTAGATCTCGAAATAATTGTGGCTCTATCTACCCACACTCCGATGTAGTGTCGGAAAGGGTGGGAGCAATGATAGCTGGCAATATAAACGCACTGCAGAACGAGTGGAGCGCATTAGTGTGTTGACTCTCGGGACGATCACACTGTAGGCGCGAACATAATGTTGATTCCAAAATAAATTGTTGATCCGTGTTGTTTTACAATAGATCAAATGTAACGAAATAATAAAGTAAATGAATTATAATTATTAATCATCCCAATTGTTCTCTTCATTATCTGCTTGAAGTTTAAACGTTAAATAAATAAATCTAGACTGGTGACACTGTCACCGGTCTATTACATAAGTCAGTATATAGATCTCCTTCGTCATATATATGTAATGAAATGAATGACATTTCATTAATTTGAATTTGCCGCGCTTCGCGTATCTATGTGGTCTGTGGAAAATGGTAGAGAATCGGAGTGACGTGTGAACTACGATTAAATGGCGGATGACGCATAAATTACCTTGTGAAATTTAATGTTATAAAAACATATCGGAGGATACAATTGAAGAAGCGATATTAGTAAACTTTAAATGTCGTTTCTTTGTATTTTCAGAGAAACAATTTGTGGTTTATTTCGGGATCCTCAATAATATAATCTTATATATATATATGTAGTAAAAGTGTTGACAAGTAAAAATATACAGATGTTGTTGTAGAAATTATTAATATTGTATCGCATCGTTATTGCCCCCAAAAACCTTCCAGGATTTTTTTTTGATTGAATGACGAGACGAGCAGGTCGCTCGCCTGATGGTAAGCGTCACGCCTGCTCATAAACAGAAGCAACGCCACACAGAACTTTAAATAAAGCACTGCATGACACGACTGCGCTCGTCACCCCGAGACATAAGGTGTTAAGTCTCATAATGCCCAGTAATTACACTGGCTTCAATGTTCTTCACACCGGAACACAACAGTGCTTACACACTGTTGCTTGGCGGCAGAAATAGACAAAGCGGTGGTACCAACCCAGCCGGTTTCTCACAAACGAGGGACCTACCACTTTGTGATTCTATGCGGTGAGCCAGTTGTCATTCTAGTTCGTCCCTCCATCTCCTGCTCGACGTCAATATACTTGCAAACTATGTGGTCTGTGATCAAAATACACCTTGTTTCCATTAAATCCCATTTCAGGACCTGTCATTATAATTGAAATAAAACTAGTTTATACGGATTTTATCGCGCCAGTTGGTCTGCTGCTGCCAGACCTCAAGACACCGTGAGCTCATTCTGCGTAGATCGGACTAGTGTCAACTAATTTTTTTAAATAATTAAAAATAAATGTATAATTTTAAAATGAAGGTAGCCAATGTAACATTAACTTTTCGAGACGACCTACACCTCCGTCTCTCCCGTGACCACGAAGTCTGAAAAGCTTTCGAAACGTCGGGACTAAAATAATAATTAAACCGCGATAAAATCCGTATAAACTAGTTTTATTTCAATGTGTAATATTCGCGTAAACCTATGAAATGACTGTCATTATAATGTCATAGACATTTATGTAAATAAACCTTTACCTAGATTAGACAAAATCCTGTCCCTCACCACATGCCCCTATATTCTTAGCAAGCAAACGCGGCCACTGAAATAGTCAAATCCTACATAATGCATGTATAATACAGATAACACCGGCTTTGAAACAAACGCCATGTAACTTTGCACTGAGGTATTTAATTAAGGCTCCGCGTAAATTCGGTATACTTACTCCCGTGTGGGAGGTGAATTCTTGTCTAAAGCCTTGTATTCACTAGGCAACGCGAAACATGTTACTCAACGTGTGGCCGAGCGTTATGAGCAACGCAATGTTGTTTCAAGTTGGTAGGTTTCTCGTATACGAGAGGCCGTCTGGGTTGGTACCACCGCTTTGTCTATTTCTGCTGCCAAGGAAACTGTTGCTTGGTGTTGTGTTCCAGTTTGAAGGACATTGAAACCAGTCGAATTACCGAGTATTATGAGACTTAACAACTTATGTCTCGGGGTGACGAGCGCAGTCCAGTGCCACGCGATGCTTTGTAATTTAAAGTTCTGTGTGGCGTTGCTTCTGTTTAAGGGCAGGCGTGGCGCTTAGATAGATAGATAGAATATTCTTTATTGCACGCTAAATAAAGTAGGTAGCTTATAAACGAGGATCACATAGTAAGGCGACTTACCATCAGGCGAGCGACCTGCTCGTCTCATCATTCAAGCTAATAAAAAAAAACATAGTCACCACATTCATAGTCAGTTTGTTAGTTGCGTCTTCCTCTGTTGCATACGTATAGCGCCGTATTGCAGGCATAGCATACGTGTCAAAACTATCGAATCGAACGACAGCCCGCAGCATATGCAGTAAACGCAAAATCCTCTCAAAGGGATATGCGTTCACACTATTCGATTTTAGTTGATTAACTACCAAGTCTCATTTGATTCAAACCGTCTTTTAATCGAGTTGATAAAAAAATATTGTTTTTCTTGATTCAAGTCAGTTGATCAGCTAAATCGAACTGTGTGAAGGTGAAGATCAAAACACACGAGTGTGACACAGCTATAGGAGTATTTCAAACAACATGGCGCACGTCGACTGGTTGCGCGTTATTATGTCGTTGCCAAACGTGTTGAGCGACACATGTTGCGCGTCAATTGGCTAGTCGCTGGTGAATACATGACTTTATGCTTTTGTGTATGTTGTCTACAAGATGATGTTAATTGTGAAATAATATGGATAATTTGGAGACGGAAAAGGGACCGACGACGCGACGCGCCCTTTTTCGACCGTGCCCATGGGGGGTGTGTTGACATTGTTTCTGATACGAGCGGCTTACTGTGTGTTTATGTGATTGCTCTTTTCACAAGTCGGTTAGTGATGCATTTTTATAGACGTTAAAAAAATGTTGTAAAATTTATTAATTTAATGATTGTGCTAATGTGATAATTTACTGTTTTGTAATTTTATGAGTGGTAGAGCCACGCTGTAGACTCTTTTGTCTACAGCGTGTATGGGTCGGCTCGTCCGGCCGTGGTCGTCATTACCACTGTCTCACAGAAAACCGGCGTAAAGTAGCAGCTTGCTGCTGCGTTTCGTACGGTGAGTGAGATATCCGGAGGCCCAAACCCCCTCCCCATCCCAATTCCTTAATTATCCCTTTCCTTTAAGGTCGGCAACGCACCTATGATTCTTTTGGTATTGTGGGAGTACATGGGCGGTGGAGATTACTTACCATCAGGTGACCTCATTGCTCGTTGGCCGGCCTATGCCATAAAAAAAAAATTATTAAAGGTTATTTATAGTTAAACATACATTTTAGAAGGCCTTGTTGCTAGAAATTCAGTGGAATGGTGTTGGTAATGTATACGTATGGTGTAATAACAAAATAACAAATAGTTACCTAACATTGTAATCAGGAAAGGAATCATTAAAAAAATATTGTTTAAAAATCAATTTCGTTAATAAGGTGGAACATTCACGCTCTCATAATAAAATCCTACAAAAGCCCCGTTGTCCGTCATAAACTCGTAACTTCACAATTTCCCCCCACTTCCAACCACTTTAAACAAATGCACACTAGTAGCGAACAATTAAGCGACACAGCGCATCAAAGCAACATGTCGTTTTCCAAGCCATTGCTCCACTCGATTGCTGCAGCGCTGTAGGACGCCGACATGTTGGCGCCGATCCAACCCTTGGCCCATCCAGCGCCAATTTTGATGGGTGTCTTGCGTTAAAGAGGTGTGAGGAGGGTCATTTAGTCTATTAATATCGGTAAGTTCAATAACATCGTTATAAATATCGTGGATATTCGTTTTTTTAATAGATGCACTTGTTTTGGCTGCGTTAAACCGCTGTTTGCGGTAATCTCGTGTTTTATGGTTTTTGGCTGCGAGATTATTGTGTAAGTACATCCATACATACATATACATACGCACCCATGCCTGTAATCCCCGAAGGGGTAGGCAGAGGTGTAACCAGTACACTCACATTTCGCCGAGCGTATCTCCGTCCCATTATGTGATAGGGGGCGAGCCTATCGCCATATCGGGCACAATTCCAGACTCCGGGTTGATACTAAGCATTTCATGATAGAAAAACCCAATATTACTTTACCCGGCCCGGGAATCGAACCCGAGACCTCAGCGTCAGCCTCAGTCGTAACGCGTACGCATTACAACTGCGCCACCGAGGCAGTACATCCATATTTAATATTTATGCCTTTTTATATGTAGTAGTGTTATAACTGTTCGATGAAAATATTAAAACACTATATAATTTAGAAAAGAAATAAGAGCATAATAAAAAAGTGACTTGCGATGGAAAAAAGAGGAAATATCCCCTTAATACCAATCAAATTTAGCAGAATCCATTTAGTAGTTTAGCTATGGAAAAATGAAAAGCTGATGGACACGACTTCATGTTTATTACAATGAGGCATTCTTACAGTCCTTTAGAAGTTAGATAAATTAACTGCATCATTAAAATACTAATACGTGTTTAATCACACACAATACAATGTTGCTCACAAACCATTCACAGAAACCGCTACACGTCAAAATTGTTCCACTAACTCAACAAAAGGGGGAATTAAACAGTATATTGGAGCGGCTAGACTATGTATATACGGCTTGCAACGGATCGTACTAACTTATGAACAAATTGGAAAGGTGAGCTGTTGGTATTTGTTACCGTCGCTATTGTAATACCGTCATAATGTTAAGCTGGTATTCCGATTCGGACTTGGAATCACCCCACATTATGAAACGGATTAGGTTTTGTTGTGACATTTGAGTTTTACAACAAACTGCGATAGCCCGAGCGGAACGGATTTCCGAGATCGGACCTACGACCTCTAATAGGTCCGATCCCAATACCTGAAGGTCAATTCTCGTATTTAACTGACACTACGACTGAACTTTAACCGAACTGAGATTAGATTGTGATTTGATTAAAAATGTTATTCTGCTTCTCTAAGCTCAGTACGGTGTCAATATGATCTCATCTCGCTCTTATTGTAATCTCAATTCAGTCACTATGCTGATTTTTTTTTGCGAGACATGCGTCAGTTAGAAATGTTAACAGAATACCGTTTTGACTTCAGTCAACTTTTATTCTATTTTAGATACGATCTATGTTCACATTTGACATGGATTATTAGTTTATGAGAATACCATTTATAACTTTCTTGACACTAAAACTAAATGGAAATGATGTTTTGAAAAATTTTAATTACGAGAATTGGCCTTCTGGGCTTTGACATTTCAAAGTTTCGCGTGTATTCATTATTTATTACGTTGAGTGAAAACATCGTGGTATGAATGCTATATGTCTGAAAATTCTTCATAAGCATTTTGAACATATGTGAAGTCTAGCAACCCGCATTACGCCAGCTTTAGGGACTAAGGTTTAGCCACTCGATTATTCTCAAGTAGCACAAAAAAGCTGTAAAGAAGCTGTTTAACTGAGTTCCTGAAGTCTCTAAGCTGCTGAGGAAAGCTATATTAAGGCGGTAGAAGCGCTTGCACAGGCCTTATTACTCTTATTTGGCCTACGTCTGTAGTATCATCGGTAAATAGCTGTTCAAGCTAGCGAGCAAGCTGATTAAGAATCTGTATAAAGGAGCACACTGCACCTTCACATTCACATCATGCTGTTTAACGTATTTCTAAAGAGTTTTATGAAGTTGAAGCTAGACACAATTTATATGTTGCTGTTATACAGAGTTAGGTCACTGGGAACCTCTTAATACATCTACAGTAGAACTTAGAGCTTAATATAGGTTATTAATTTGTTTCTTAAACAGCATTTGTGCTACTTGGGTTGTTTATTACAATTATAAAACACTACAATTTGTAAATAAGTAGTATTGAATTTGAGGTTTTTAGACTGAAAATATATGAATTGATAATTTTATGTTCACCTTGATTTTATAAATCCAAACGGCATTTATCAATTTAAACTTCTCAAGCGTCTGTCTCAAATCTATGATCATTATTACCAAATTGAAATTAAATTAAATGAAATTTATAGGCCATGCTTCTAAAATTGTTTGAAATCTCTTAGAAGGTTCCTGTCATGCTTAGAACATTTTGTTTAACCAAATACTTTACATTGAAGAATGGAAGTTTCAGTTTTTTAAATCAACTGTCTGTCAAATGTCCGGCACAGGCTCCGGGATAGACTGCTTCCCAAAATTGGTTCAAAGGCTGTCATGTTTGAAAATTATTATTAAAGTGTAATGGGGTTGCATTTCGATGTTTTTCTTTTGCATAATATATATTATTATCAGAAAGTTATTATTTGGCGTTAATGGAATAGAATATTTGCCGTACAATTTATTGGCTACAATGCAAAGTACGTAGCTACTGTGTTATCATTATAATAAAGTTGAAACAGCACACAACGCGCGAATGAAGTAACCCAAATGAAAATAATTAAAATGCAGCAACTGTTACGGTATAGACCGTTATGTGTTTTCACCATGGCATTCGAGATGTGCAGATAAATAGACGGTTCGACAGGTGCGGATCGATTCGGTTCGATAGATTAAATATTTACTGTGGTAAAATAATGTATTCAATAAAAAAATACACGCAAGGTGAAATATATACTAAAACGAAAGACGAATATTGAAAATGATAAAAAATAACAAAACTTTCATATAAAGAGGATTGTACATAACAATAAATTATATAGACCCAACTGACACATATAATAATATAATTCTGACATCACACTGAAATACAAGTTTTGTGTTATAGATATCAACTATGGCCCCACAAAACTCAAACCTGACACTGTTTCTTTTAGTTGACATAAATTAATGTTCAGCAATAATATATTGGGTTATAGTTTGCTTACTACATTCGATTCCAATCTGCGAATGTCAGTCCGAAGTAGTCGTAGTAATATTTGTATAAGGGATTACGCATTAGATCCCAAGTCCGTGTTGGAAAGTCTCGAATATCCTCAATTTGGATCATAATTTTGAATTCAGATAGGATGCAGTGCGTAAACACTCTTACACTTTACCAATAGGCCAGTGCAGGTATTAATTGATATGCGTAACCACTCTTACACTTTACGAATAGGCCAGTGCAGGTGTTAATTAATTATGTTTATTTATTATGCTAACCATTAAATTAACCATTAAATTATTAATTAACCATTAAATTTTAATGCCTGCCCTATAATTTTACAAAGTGTAAATTAGTTTTTTAACTAAAAGATCGTCGGGTGCTGACTGCGGATAGATTTAACATTTGGTGTAATAAAACATGCCGTTGATTAATCACTTTAACTGTTACTGATTGGTTTATTTCTACAGCGCTCGACGACGATAAAAATAAAAATTGTACCAATAAAAACGTCGCTGTTTGAATTTAAAGTTTCGATGTTAGCTGTAGATTAGCGGGTATAAATGTATATCGTTGGTTTGATGATACATTTACTGGTGGTTCTCCTGTATTCGTACATTTTTAACCTGATTCTGGATTTGATTATATCAGGTCTTGCTAGATAGTAGGCCGTCTGAGTTGGTACCACCGCGTTGTCTATTTCCAAGCAATAATGTGTAAGCACTGTCGTGTTTCGGTTTGAAGGACATTGAAGCCAATGAAATTTCTTTGAACCTAATTGGCTTATATGTTGCATCAAAACGTCGCGATATAGCATCCTAAAAATTTGTAGTCGCACTTTTTATATTAGAAACCTGGTGAATGGGCAAGTGGCTCATATGATAGTAATTGATCACCACCACATATGAATAATGCTAGAGGATACCGAGAGTCATTGGGGATTAATTGGTGTAATTGAACATATTCAGGTTCAGGCGATGGAAACATACTTGAATACTGTGAAAATGTTTTGCATCCGTCTAAACCATTACAAATAATAAAAAAAAACTCTGCATAACGACTCAGTCCTATAAGTGTAACATCACTCCGATATTAATAACATGAAACTCATTCATTTAAAATAGCTATAGAGTTTACAAGAAAAATATTGAACGGATGTGTAAATGATATAAATTGTGGAGCGATCGTCATTTACGCGTATGTTTCATTCAGATATATGTTACATATGAAGCATATGGACTGGAGTTGAAAAAAATAATGACACACAATACAAGTAGCTTCAGTTTCTTACGTTATGCCACACTCATGCGCTTTCGTCTTCTATCCCTCTGACGCATACATGTCAGATCAGCGTCTACAAGCATAAGCTATAGCAAGTGTTAAAACTATGGAATTATAAGAGAGCTCACTGCGATGTCGCCAACGTATGCTAGTCCGACATGTACCAATACACCATATGAAAAAGATGTACATCTACTTGCGATGTCTATACCCTTGATCTGGATAGATCCAATTCCAGTCAAGTTAAGTGGAAGGTTGCTGTTGCGTTTCGTACAGTAAGATATATTCAGGCCCAAATCCCCCTCCCCTTCCTAATTCCTTAATTATTCCTTTTCTTTTAGAGTCCGCAACGCATCCATGATTCTTCGGGTATTGTGGGTTTCATAGGCGTTGAAGATTACTTATCACCAGGGGACCCACTTGCTCGTTTGCTTGCCTATGTTATAAAAATCGAGGTTTTTCAATGGCCTCTTGCCATTTACTTGATAACAGAGCAATACATATTGACCGGATGAATGAATTTTATACAAATTATGTATATCTAAGTTGTTGTGCGTCATTTGTGTCACATATAGTGATAACCCCCACTGCCATTCAAGCCCGGATTGCAAAAAAATTTAGCATTGAACGGATTTATACATACTTATCATTGCTGAATTGGCATCGACCAGATGTTGTAAATGAATATTCTCGTACTCCAGTTTGATATTTGTAGTTTAGTTTGACGTGTTTTGGACTGCCTCGGTGGCGCAGTTGTAATGCGTTATGATTGAGGCCAACGTTGAGGTCTCGGGTTTGATCCCCGGGTCGGGTAAAGTATTGGGTTTTTCTATTACGAAATGCTCAGTATCAGTCCGGAATCTGGAAATTGTGCCCGGTATGGCGATAGGCTCGGCCCCTATCACATAAGGGACGGAGATACGCTCGGCGAAATGTGGGTGTACTGGTTATGTATGTATGTATGTCTATATCTGTCGCCAAGCAGCAGTGTTCAAGCAGTTGTGGTTTGAATTGCATTGAAGCCAGTGAAATTACTTCGCGTTATGAGACTTGACATCTTGTCTTGTCAGATATAGACAATGTGATGGTATCTTCCCAGATGGCCGCTCGCATACCTAGGACCTACCACGTCGTAACTGCGGTAGTAACAGTGTTCTATTGAACCATTACTGGTCATAACATCTCAAAAACTCCCTCTTTCCTACCTCAAAGGCATCACACATTGGGAATGAGAAATTCTGACTGCATTTTAAGCACATTAGGATTCCACGCAAATATTAAACAGAAGCCAGCACTTTATAGCAATTGCTAAGACCATTTCAAATTAGCAACATCTCTGCGCATGCGACACTGTCTATTCTAAAAATGTTCCGATGACTAATGCTTTACGACGGTTCCGTACGCAGCGCGTCGCTCTTAACGCTCGTTTTTACCCTTTATAGTGTTCATTTAACGTTTAATGGCGATTCAAATTGCCGAAACGCGCCATTTTATAGCAACTTAATGCCCAAAGTTGTTTGTGCGTTTCACAGTTCCGAATTATTGGTACCGCGCGAGAGAGTGAAATTTGAACGAAGCGGACGCGGACGCGGACGGTATGGTTTTACCGCCATTCGTGTAATGGACTTTTTAAAGGTTTGATGGGGAGATTATTATTGAGCTGTAGAGTAATGTGAAGAACGGATTTTTTGTCATATCCATACTAACATTGTAAATGCGAAAGTAATTCTGTCACATTTTAATACAATTCGGACAGCCTCCGTGGCGCAGCGGGCGAGTAGCCGGTTGCGAAGCGTGAGGCCGTGGGTTCGATTCCCGCACCTTGACAAATGTTTGTCTGATCCACAAATATTTGTCTCGGGTCTGGGTGTTGTGGGACCGCAAATCCCTCGTAGTTGCTGATACCCACGATACAGGTTTAACCTAGTGTGGGGTCAGGACTATGTATGTGACTGTTTAAAAAAAAAAAAAAAAAATTTGGTAAGGAGATAAGGTTATATGTTCTGGGGAAGGACATAGAGTACTTTCGTTCCGGAAAAAGTCATGCACGCAAGCGGAGCCACGAGCCAAAGCTAGTTATAATGATAAGGCAAAGTGCAGTCCAAAGCAACGATGATGAAAGCGGTGAGGTAGAATAATATCTCTTATAAAAATTAGACGTCACCTACCTCCGAAATTCATATGAAAAACTTCTTAAGTATGCAGGTTTTCACACGATGTTTCCTTTACTGTTAAAGCAAGCGGTAATTAACAATGAATACACACGTAACTTAGAAAAGTCCGAGGTGCATGCTCTTGGAGCTGGCTTCGAACCTGAGACTTTCGTCGTGACAGTCCATACGTCAAGTTAATAATGTGATGGTGAGATATCAATAGCCGTAACTCATAATTTATATAAAAAGAGTAATTAAAAAAAAGAATGCATGTTCTGATGGAAGTAAACAAAGAGGGCTGTTGGCGAAATTCTTTGGAGAGTTCGTGTTTGTGAAAACAGGAAACTGAGAGAAAAAACTATTTAAAAATAAAAGAAAGTAACGCTTTGAAGTCTGTTTATTGAAGATGTAGAAGTGATTTTTAGTGTACACTTCTCTTGAGAGTGTTTTTTTAAACTCCTTGTTGGATTAAAAATACGCAAATGTTTCTATAGGCACACGTTATTATCACCGAAGGGATAGGTAGAGGTTCAAAAGCACACGCTATTATCACAGAAGGGGTAGGCAGAAGTGCAACTAGTGCTGCGCCCACGTTTCGCCGAGCTTATTTCCGTCCCATGATGCAATAAGTGGTAAGCCTATTTCCACACCGGACCCATATTCCAATCCTAGGCAATTCATGTCATTTTTCTAACCGTAAACTCAGTCACAAATTGTGATTGCCCGGCCTGAGAATTGAACTCAGGACCTCACGGTTCTCAGTCTTAGTAATTAGTGCGCTGCTACTAGACCAGACTAGATATGCTAATATTTCTAATCTTATATTCCGATTTGATTATTATATATTGAGAAATTGATAGTGATAAATTCTAAAATCCGCAATTTGTTTGCTGTAAATGTTTGTATTGAAAGACAAATCACTGTAAAATAAACGTTCAGAAAATGGACCAGTCAAAGATGAGTGATGGTTCTAATGTTTGGTAAAGTTTGACAACCAAATAACCTTCTTTACTCTGTATTTTGAACAAAGATTGATAAAGGAACAACTTTTGAAATCTGCAGGTGATAAAATTCAATCGATTCAGTTTTGTATTTCCGAAGAGTCAAGTAGTAGTTTTGTCTTAAGCATGAATGGACCGTCTTGACCAAGCTATTAGAAATGTCTCACAGAAAACAGACGTGAAGTAGCTTGCTGATGCGTTTCGTACGAGATATCCGGAGGCCCAAATCCCAATTCCTGAATTATTCCTTTTCATGAAGGTCGGCAACACATCCATGATTCTTGTAGTCATGGGCAGTCAAGATCACTTACGATCAGGTGACCCACTTGCTCGTTTGCTGGGGATATAAAAAAATCCAGAATTATGAGGTAATTTACTTATTAGTGTTATTATGACTTATTTTATTACTTAGGGACTCTTAAACAAATCCCGTCTGAACAATGACCATTAAAGATCTGCTAAAGCTAATCACCACTTTTTTGTATCATAGGCCGGTAAACGAGCAAGTGGATCACCTGATGGTAAGTGATCCCTACCGCCCATGTACGCCAACAATACCAAAAGGATCATGGGTGCGTTGCCGACCTTAAAGGAAAGGAATAATTAAGGGATTGTGAAGGGGAGGGGGATTTAGGCCTCCGGATATCTTACTCACCGTACGAAACACAGCAGCAAGCTCTTACTTTACGACAATTTTCTGTGAGACAGTGGTAACGACCTGGACGAGCCGGCCATTCATGTTGTACACAAAACTGTCACATTGTTAAAATTAAAATTAAAACTAAAGGTTTTATTTATTTTGATTCAAGTCAATTGATCAACTAATATCGAACTGTGTGAATCGCAAACCGTTCTATTGTTTGCTTTTGGATTCTGTACGTAGAATTTTAGATAATTTTGGTGTCTATTTCTAAATTTTCATCCCACGAATCTTCTTCCAACGAATGGGTTTTGGCCAATAATCTATCAAACGTCCAGTGTGCAATTTAAAACATCTTTTTTTGAGAGTTGAATGTGCACTTGACCAGTAATTTAATGTTACAAAAAAAGAAAAAAAAGTAAAGTAATCAATTTGTCGGAACTTAATATACTTTTGTGAATTCGTGTAGTTAATTTACGACTCAGGCCGTACATGGTAACGAGAATATTAAAAATGCATTCGCGTACGTATTCCGTACGTCACAATTTTACGACTCACGTCGTGACGTGACGTGACGTGACTAAGGCGGTAAAAGTTTTATGACGTCTTGTAGAATTTTTAGTTTTACGTTCACTTGAACGTGTATGAGGTTGTAGTTTTTTTTGGGACTGCGTGTATATGGCATGCGCCTTAATTCATAGCCCAAGTGCCTCTTTGGTGTAACCATTTTATTACATTTGGATATCGAAAGTGCGGGTAGTGATATGATGGTGTTCAGTCACATACATAAGCTCATTTCTGCATCCATGAAGAGATACATCCGATTATTTTCACTCCATAAGGTGGTAATCGTTCCGCCTTATGGGACACAAATTCAAATCCTGGGTAAATGGCTGTAATTTTTCGAATTGATAATACAAACATAAATTGTGATTTCGTCCTGTAATTTGAATCCCGGACCTTACGGATTCCTCAGCTTAAGTATACTGTTACTAAACAAGTTCAGTTGATTAGTTTTGGTGTCAATGCAATTTTCTTAGATGTAACAAAGATGTGAAATTAAATTCAAATATCAAATAATATGCTGGTTTCAGAATAAGGGCGCGGGCGTTAAGTGGCCGGACGGTCAAGCGCGAACTTAATAATTTATGTGGAGACATGTCGAGTGGCATAAGCGGAAGTTTTGACAGGCGTAACTTTTTACACCGAGGATATTGCCGGCCGTCGACTGAAATAAATTTCAAATGGCCAACGTACGAGTTGATGGATAGTGTTCTTTGAAATAATTGAGCTATTGGTCGGTCGCGTATTATGTGAAAATTAAGAGGTGGTGTAATAGAAAAAATAATATGCTTAATGTAGGGAGGTTTTGACTCTGGTTTCTGGATCGCGACCCGACCCGTCACCCGATATTTTAAAGAAAGAAATTAAATGCAGGTATAATAATAATAATAATAATACACCCAACAGTCACACACATAGCTCTGACCCCACACTAGGTAAACCTGTGTCGTGGGTATCAGGAACTACGAGGGACTTGCGGTCCCACAACACCCAGACCCGAGACCAATATTTGTGGTTCACACAAACATTTGTCTCGGTGTGGGAATCGAACCCACGGCCTCTCGCTTCGCAGCCGACTACTCGCCCGCTGCGCCACGGGGTATAACCTTTATATGGTTTTATTAGGTGGTAGATACTTCGTGAGGCCGTCGGTGTTGGTACCGTCCCTTTGTCTATTTTTACCGCTGAGCAGCAGTATATTGTGTTTCGGTGTAAAGGACATTGAAGTCACTGGAATTATTGATTAGGGTGAAGAACGCTGTGCAGTGCCGTAACAGTCGTACGTCGTCGGCGTAGTACTTCTCTGAACACTGCTTTTTTTCGAGTATAATATCAAGATTTCGTTTGTAGAATGGAATATACTAGTGCCTATTACTAAATGCATAAAGGTTCCGTAGAATAAAAAAATAATTTTGACGTGGAAAATTTTCGTATTTGGATGTCGAGACGAAAGTGTGACAAATTTCCCCTGAGCGTAACCCGGCATTAATTATTCATTTCGAATGAATAGTAGCCAGTGTAGTGTTGGAGAAGTTCAAGCCAGCCATATTGTATCTATGTTGGCTGGATGCACTTTATAGCAATATAAAGTGGATATCTCGCATAATGGATGCTGTAAATCTCCGAAGCACCGGGGCTTAAAACCCCATTATCACTTTTACCTGGCCCGGGGATCGAACCCGAGACGTCAGCGTCAGCCTCCGACGTAACACGTACGCATTACAATTGCGCCACAGAGGCAGTAATAAAAGCTTACTCCTGTATCCCCGAAGGGGTAGACAGAGGTGCAACGAGTGCCCCCACGGTTCACTAAGCTTATTTCCGTCCAATGATAGATGGCCAGTATTGGACATAGATTCCAATCCCGACCAACTCATGTGTGATTATACGAATCGAAAATTCAAATACAACTTGTGATTGCCTAGCCTGGAAATTGAACCAAGGATCTTAGTTCTCAGTCTAAGAATGCTGCCTCTAGTGTCTAGAGTCTAGACCAGTGGTTCCCAAACTTTTTTTCTCATATTCCACTTTCAAAATTTAGCTGGTTCCAGTGGGCCCACTGCAGCTACATTTTTGCCATCTATCCCAAAACTGGACAAAAAATTTGAAGATTAGATCTAACTATGGATCCCCGTCGAGTCTCCCGTGGATCCGTGGGGCTCCATCTGGACCACTTTGGGAACGAATGTTCTAGACTAATGAAGAGTTCCATTCAAGGTTCTACCTATCTAGGTACTTAACGTGTCGTTCCAACCATGATCTAATAGAGCGACGAGCCCTTCTTAACGGGGTTCATTGAAGTTTCGCTGAACGTTATCTGTTTTAGAATCCTTTTGGAAAATACAATAGTTTATTACTATGTCAGCTCAGTGATCCTGAAGACTTCATACGTACCTAGTATTTATTGCATTCATATCTGTATTCAGAACTGCACCGAAGCTAGTTTCAGAGATGAGATTTGAATATGGCGAACCTTTACTCATTGGGCAAGGCCTCAACTCAAATTCAAATTAAAATTCAATTTTTATTGAATCCATAAAATGTTATACATCATTTAGATTCAGTCAAATTTTAACTTTACCAGTTTGCCAGTTCGGAATAGTTTCGTTAGAGAAGAACAGACAAGAAACTCTAACTTTGCTCTTTTCAAAACTGATTTACAATATTGATACTATATTAATACAATTTAATTTGAGTTTAAGCAGCTCAGTTTATGCCAAGAGGAACATTATAACAAAATAATGATTATTGACCATGACTCCCATGACCATGATGAATAAATTAGGCCTGTAAAGTAAAAAAAATATTATATGTTCTCGCATAGCTTTGCCAAATGTGGTTTCTTTTTGAATTGGATAGAGTTTACTCCGTTAAGGAGTCCCATATACGCACTGCGTTACTGGTTTTAAACCCGATTTTTGAAGTTTTGATCATCTAAATGTCACAAAATGTAATTCAGGTAAGCAATTGATAAAACCAACGAATATTCCGGCACGAGCCCGCATTTTACGTGGAAAGTCGATAGTCAACCGCGCGCGGTGACCCGTTCGAGTCGCGGTCGCGTACTTTTATTGCTACTATAATTATATTTATTACAATCCGATGTATATATTATACATACGCACTCACGCTTGTAATCCCTGAACGGATAGGCAGACGTATAACCAGTACACCCACATTTCGCCGAGCTTGTTTCCGTCCCATTATGTGCTAGGTGTCGAGCTTATCGCTATACCGGACACAATTCCAGACTCCCGTGCCAATACTAAGCATTTCGTGATAGAAAAACCCAATATCACATTTAACCGACCCAGGGATCGAACCCGAGACCTCAGCGTCAGTCTCAGTCGTAACGCAACTTAAAAAAATTGCATTATATATGTTGTAGCAAAACAATACTCGAAGGGGTAGGCAGAGGTGTAACTAGTACACCCATATTTCGCCGAGCGTATCTCCGTCCCACAATTTGATAGGGGGCGAGCCTATCGCCATACCGGGCACAAATTCCAGACTCCGGGCTGATACTGAGCATTTCGTAATAGAAAAACCCAATACCACTTTACCCAACCCGGGGAATGTCAAGAGACATTGCGTCTCTCGACGGTCGGCAGAATTATGCCGGCCTGAAGTCATACCTGGTTATTTCTATATGTCTATCGATTATAACATGACTGCACCAAATAATTACGAAATTGCCTGATCGTAAATTTAGCGCAAATTGACAGAGTCTGATATTTTCTAAGAACATTCCATCAGGCCCTTAATTATCCCTTTATTTTAAGGTGGGTAACGCGTCGTATATTTTCCGGAATCGCACTCACCGAACGAAACAGCAGCAAGCTGCTACTTTACGCTGGTTTTCTGTGAGACAGTGGTAACGACCCGGACGAGCCGGCCCATTCATGCTGTAGACAAAACTGTCTACTGCGTGACTCTACCACTCAATGAGTATCTGCGTCACCATGATCTTAGGCAAGTGGCGCATGATAATATCTTCGAGACTGTCCATTGCACACTAAATACTGAATGGGCCAGCGTCACCGCATCACTATGAAGCCTTATAGTCTGACTACTACTGATAGCGCGACATTGATGACCGTGATGATAAACCCGATATTACCAACTACAGACTGACTACTGACTTTTTTTTTTTTTTTGAGATGGACGCTTGCTGATGGCCTGACGTGAGTCGGCTTTAGTCAGCGACACCGGACTTTCGGGCGAATGCTTTAGGCACTCCAACCCTGAAGCGAACAGCCCTTTTATACATTTCCAGAGACGAGTATTAGTCTGTTGAAGAGTATTAGTAGCAGTTGGAATTAAATGAAATTGAATAGTTTATTAATCATGTAGGCAATTAAAATAGCGCTTATGACAATTCAGTACAAAATATAGAAACTTATGTATAGATATCATATCAACTAATTTATTTGTATTTATGGTGGGGACGCCTAGCACAGACGGGTGATCGGCTCACGTTGATGGAACCATTTCAACCTTTCAACTAATGTATACATAGCACCGTCAAAATGGCAATTGTTGAATAGTTGAGAGTATTAGCTCACATTATTTTCTCAGACAAAAGTTACCAATAGGTACCCTTCAAATCATAAATCTCCTTATAGTACGTTACCTTGATCCCAATTTTCTTGAATAAAACGTAGTCGCGAAGAAATTGTCTCACCCGTTCTTTATTTATGGATTAGATTCGTTCATAATATGACAGAGAACTGGCAGGTTAGGAATGTTATAAAATATAATAATAAAATGATACAACATAGATCTGACAACTCGATGTGATGTGATTCGATAGAGTAGATGTTCATAATATTGATCTAAAAAACAATGTTAATGTTAAACTGTTTATAGCCTAAACTGGCTGTAAACGTAACTCAAGCGAAAAAATTAACCCCGCCGAAACTCTGTGCAAGGAGGCGGGACTATAAAAGTCTGTGCAGATCGTTAATTCATCAATTCATAAAAATTGATTAATGATCTCTAGTTGACACTTAATACCTCTAATTTTTTGCGCGGTGCACAACGTAGTATCTCGATTTATAAATTTAATATTTAGACATTTACTTTTAGGAAATAAAAAGTTGGTTTTGAACGTTCATGAATTTTTGTTGTGTGTGTGTGTGTGTGTGTGTGTGTGTGGTGTGTGTGTGTGTTATGTATGATTTTACCTTTGCATGTGTAAGTAGAGCCGTATTTTTGGCAGATTCATATGAGAGTTATCGTGTTAGTTATCTTATTTCAATGGATAAAACCAATAAATCTATTTATAAAACAAAATCCGCATATTCATGCAAATGTAAAAATAATGAGATTGGATCCATTTGAATGGCACGGCGCGGCGGCAGCGGTGGCCGGCGCTTATCCTACATTTGCGAAATTGTTAGTTTTCGCATAGCAGTACATTCGAAAATAAATAAAATGTAGTTTACGATGCAAAAGTCTCTGCCCGCTCCCGCTTCCGCCTCCGCTCCGCGCAGTCCAATCCAATTTGCGGCGGTACGGACCAGATATTACCGGTTTGTGTCGGAACATAACGACCAAATTGTACAAGTGCTTGTTGGGAATTTCGATTTTTGAGATTTTAGTTTTATATTTGGAACGTGCGGCTACAAAGGGATTCACGTGATTTGATGTAGTAACGATGTCATCGTCCACTGCACTGCATTGGCCGTATATAAAATCGGGTCAAAGCACATAATAATAATAACTAGTAGTCCCGTAGTGGTCGAAATTTGTCGACCTCTATAAGAATATACTCGTATATAACGTCATCTGCGAGATTTGAGTTTCAGGCATTGACAGTATAAATGTAAACAATGAATGTTTTATTTAATTTAATTTAATGTGTTTGTTACACATATTACATATAAATATATTTCTGCACTCCTTCTCCATATAAACTTTAACTGTGTCAAATCTCACACTCCTCTGTGTGCGCGTAATGCTTAGAAAAGGGTACAAAGTTTTCTCTTCACGTATTAATTGAAATAAGATTGGTATATCGTTTGACATAAAACTCGATGCTATTTTCATAAGGGTCCCGGCAGACTTAGACGGAAACGAAGCGTATCAGACGGATTCAGACATTGCTACGCGCTGATACTTGATGTTAATTTAAAAGTTCATATTAACATTTAATTCCATTTATTAAAATAGAAGTCTGACAACGGTTGTTACGATTCAGTTCTCTCTTATTGCGGGGGCTTTATATTTTTGATAAATTCAATCTTCATTTGTTAATTACCTTGTAGAATACTTCGTCGTAAGACTTCCCATAACCACAACATTTCCAAACTCTATCAAGTTACCTCGAAATTAACTGATTTTACGATTTTGATCGCGTTTAATTCTATGTGAGAAAGGAAGAATTAACCATATTTTTTTTCAGGTCTTTTTTTTATGTTCGCTTCTCTTTGACTTTTATCAGATTTCAGTTATCAAATTTTCTTCAGCGCGGTTATACTGGATTTTATTTCCATATTCAAACATTTTATTTGTGATTTATGTAATGGGTTTTTGTATTCTTTACATCGTTTGAAAAAATAAATTATAATTTGAACTATCTTTCGGAAACATCATCTCTTTTTTCTATATAGTATAGGCCGGCAAACGAGCAAGTAGGTCACCTGATGGTAAATGATCTCCGCCTCTGAACCGCCCATGTACGCCCATAATACTAAAATAATCATGGGCGCGATCCCGACCTTAAAGGAAAGGGATAAGTAAGGGATTGGGAGGGGCAGGGGAATTTGGGCCTCCGGAGATCTCACTCACCGTACGAAACGCAGCAGAAAGCTGCTACTTTACGCCGGTTTTCTGTGAGACAGTGGTAACGAACATTCATGGTGTCGACAAAAGTGTCTAAAGCGTGGCTCTACCACTGATACACATACACTGGACATGATGTTAAGTATTTAAGTACCTACAGTGCAGTCCAAATATAATGTCACCAAACTCAACTCTGCTACCCTCAAGCTGTCAGTTGTAATCAAGTGTTTTGTGGGTTTGATTAACAAAGCGGTATAAATGTCATACTAGAAATAATGTAAATTTTCATATAATACTTTTTCCGTGTATCAAATTTTCAGGATCAAAGTCCAATATTGTCTAATACTAGCCCTGTATTATACATGTCCCACTGCTGGGCACGGGCCTCCTCTACTGAATGAGAGGGGTTAGGCCGTAGTCCACCACGCTGGCCTAATGCGGGTTGGTAGACTTCACATACCTTCGAAATTCTTATGGAGAACTTCTTAGGTATGTAGGTTTCCTCACGATGTTTCCTTCACCGTTAAAGCAAGTGATAATTAACAATTAATATACACGTAACTTAGAAAAGTCAGAGGTGTATGCTCTTGGGGCTGGTTTCGAACCTGCGGCTTTCGTCTCGACAGTCCATACCACTCCCACCTGAGCTATCACTGCATTTTACCAATATTGTCTGCATTTTACCATTATAGCATTATATTTTATAATATTGTCTACTGTTCTATCAAAGTCGACATTATCTTTTAAAAAAATATACCTAGTCCAGTTATTTATACCAAAATAACATTTACAACCGTCACGTTTCATTGAGTATAAACCAAAGCCAACCTCAACTGCACATGGCTCACTCTACTGATTAATGGATGAGGCAATGGTGAAACTTAGTTCCGGTTGCGGGTTGTGGGGGTCAGACGTAATACCAAATCCACCATTAAATCATGATGGGAAGGCCCACCCCCGCACTAAGCCGGGATAACGCCCGGCAGAAAATAATATATTTGTTCAACTGTTATATAAACTCCTTGCCAACTAAATTGGACCAAATATACCAACATTTGGGCAAACATTGGCTTCACACTCCTCCAGTAAAACTTCCCGTATTACCACCCACATGACATTGTGACGAATCCTCGCTTTTTACGACGGTCGCTGGATAAAATGTGAGGTGTCAAAGGTGAGTCCACAGGTTTACGGTCACACTGAAGACTTTATTGGGCCGCTGAAGTAATTTTCAGATTCCATTACTGGAATAGATACATCGTAGGGATATAAAGTCGCATGGAGCACGGATAGCGTTCCTGTTGAATGTAGGGGTGGTCATGAGTGACGTGTCTATCGATTTATCGACCCATATAATAATATCTTCGCTTATCTAACAACAGTGCGTAACTAGAAAATGGGCCATGTGATATTATCTTTGGATAAATTGTTTTTGCCGCGTATCCAATAAATTTACAAAAAAATTTAAATGAACCATATAAAGCACGATATTCAAATAGTTCTGTCACCGTGTAATTTATTGGTTACATCACACATGTTTAAAAAAATATTCAGTTTTATGTCTCTCCTGAAAACAAAGCAACTTAACTTGAGCGGTGTTGTTAGCTAAGCGACGATATTCCGGAATTTTAATTGCCGCAGCTATGCTTGCATGATTATGTTTAACTAAGAGACTAACCCCCGTATTCATGAACGTTACTATGAGACCTCATAGTGAGCGCGAACGCATAGTGACGATTTGTCTAAACGTCATTGGTTAGTTTTTGGGGCTAAATCAAAACAGACCAATCACGTACACAGAACTGAACACTTAGCAAAGATCTTAGTTCAGTGTTGTTTGTGAACACGGGCCTAAGCCCTTTACAATAAATATGTATCCCTAATGTTTTCCTTCAAAAACTTTTCTCAGTGCGAAGATCGCACTCACTTCACTCATCACCCACAACACTCACTTTTTAGGGGGTTTAAGTAAAGAGTGACCACGCAACCCTATTTCTAACTCCGTGCAGTTTGTCTTACTTTTTTATATTATGCCGGGTCGTTAATTTGCCAAATCTAAACGGCCTGATTCACAATAACAACTCTATAGTTATACGGATGGAATTAATGTTATTTCTGTTTGTTTCAGGTAATAAAGACGGCGACTTCGAGTTCATACCCAATCCGTGACTTATAACAATAATCGACATGTAATGAAAGTAGCTGCTCTATACCACGAACTGTTTCAAGTAAAAGCGTTAGTTTCATATAAACTTTCATTGAAGTATCGTGACATAAGCGCATTGGAAACTTGTCGTGCTCCATAGTACTAAATTTGTATATAAATAATTTATCGATAGCTATTCGTCGGATGTCTCCGCACATCACTAGCATGCGATGACATCGAATCGTATTTGGAATTCAGTGTGCAGTAAAGCTGAGTTTAAAAAGCAATTTTCTTGACACCGCATAGTTCAATTGCTATAGTATCTCTAGAGATACTGTAGCATGCTATGATTTTATGGTTAGAATAACTTACACGTGATTTATTTTCTTTTATTATATACTAGTGTAAATGCTGTGGTCGCGAACTAGACGCAAATAAAATATACCTTGTTTACTCCTTTCAAATGGATGGTAACGAAGTAAAATGACAAAAAAATTTAGTTCGACGTACACTATAGACCGACAGCCTCCGTGAAGGAGTGGGCTAGTTATACAGCTGTGAAATAAGAGACCGCGGTATCGATTCCCGCACCGAGAAAAACTGTTTGTGTGATTCACAAGCTAGAGGGGTTGACGTCAGGCAGGGGGCTGGTGGTAAAAACTACAAACCAAATCTTTCTATAACATGTGTTAAAAGCATGTTGCGTTAACCCCACTGGGAGTGGTATAAGGGCAGGTCGAATAAGATACACTATAGATAGCAGTACATATTTATCAACACAATTCTATCCATCAATGGCCAGCCGAGGAATTATCGTGAGTTATTTTGTCCGTCTGTTCAGCGTTCGTAAGAGGCGATGGTTCACGAAATGTATTGAATTTGACTTATTGCTATTGCTGAAAACGAATGACCTTAAAATAACGTGAACGATTGCCTGTCCCGGAAGCCATTAAAATAACAGACCATTTAAACAAACCATCCTTAAAATTTATAAATTAACTAAGAGTTATCTATCTTTGTCTCTTTAAAGGAGAATAATTACGTTGCACAATATTACCTTTTTATATTAGCTCGAGTGACGAAACGAGCAGGTCGCTCGCCTGATGGTAAGCGCCACACACACACACCTGCCCGTACCGAAGCAGAGCGATCTGTGATACTACCCCGGTCGATTCGGTTCATTCATCCTGTAGACAAAACTGTCTACAGCTTGAACACACATACATAAACTCACGCCTATTACCCATATAGGTAAGCAGAGACAACGGATTTCCACTTGCTACGATCCTTGCATACATACCTCTTTGCCCACTTTCATTCTCATTAAAGTTTTCATACATGAATGATTGATACCACTTAGAAAAATCGATCGACCATATGTCTGGAGTTCAAATATACATGTAGCTTCTTCAACTTCACCGGTTTATCTGATGTTTTATTAAACATTGGTATTTAAACATTCGCGCGGGGGCACCGGCACGCGTCAGTCACGATTTAGTTTGCTCCGTAATTAATTAACATAAACAATAGTAAAACCTACAGAATTTGACAAATGTTACATATCAGTGCAAAGTTAAAATCACCACCATTTTATTAGTGAAAACCGTTTTTCAAAACTCGCTTTCCAAATAAAGATATAATCAAAAACAATTACCTAAACTATGTATTTATCGGGCGCACATTACTGACCTGGGTCAATAAGCGTGTAGACAAGCGCGGGGCCCGGGACTCGGGAGTGTCGCGTTGTGCGAGTGTGCGTGAGTTGTCGGGTGCAGGTGCGCGCGCTCCGTACACAATAACAAACCAGCTATCTTCACGACTATGCCTTTAAGTTGCGGCAGATGTGGCAATAAGATATTTGATTCATTTATTTCGTCTAAAATTTAGGGAGTTTTACGATATAAATTGCATAAACGTAATTAAGGATCAGTTTAGCAGTTACTTTCAAAAACATAAAGACGACTGCCTTTGCTCAGCACGTACACGGTCTAGACATATCAGACAATAAATTATTTACAAAATAATAGATACACCAATATGTCACGGGGAAGTAAGATACCGACAAACAAGCCTAAACTACCCGGAGAGGACTCGCAGCTTAACGAATCATCTCAACTGGCCGATGAGCTCCGACTACTGAGACATGAACTCTCCGAAGTAAAAAAGCAGAACACTGAGATAAAAAAAGAAATGGCAAATATTTCAGGGACGCTAAATCAAACACTAAAAGAATATTCCAAGAAACTGCAAGACGCAAATCTAGAGATTGCTACCCTGAAATCGACAGTCGGACATCTTCAAGAAATCATTGATAGCCGGGATCAAGATTTAATGAGAAACGACTTAGAGATAGTCGGTATTCCCGAAAAGGATAATGAAAACTTGATACACATAATGATGGTAACATCCCAGAAGCTCGGTGTTCAACTTTCAGAGGCTGATATAGACGACGTATTACGTGTAGGCCCAAAACCACCTAAAGGGATCAAACAACAATCGGAGAGCAAACCACCCCGACCTGTAGTTGTAAAACTTTTAAGAAGACGCAGGCGAGATGAACTGATGGCTGCAGCAAAATCGAGACGAAACTTTACTTCTGAGGGAATAACTGACGGCAACGCAACGAGGTTATATTTTAACGAGAGACTTACCAAGACCAACAGGCAGTTATTTCGTGAGGCCAGACTACGTGCGAAACAATGTGGTTTCCAATATTGTTGGGTACGTAATGGTGGCGTCTACGTTCGCAAAGCTGAAGGTAAAAACTATCCCGCAATTCGGATTCTGTCAACAGTCGACCTTGACCAAAAAGTTGGCATGGCACTGCTACCAGAAACACCGCTATCTTAAGCAGTATAATACTTTTGTTACCACTAATTTTCATAAGATTTTCGTTATAAAATTAAGAATATTTAATAACTCATATAATTACACAAACATTCTTACATTAACACACATACATACACACTTCACTCTCACAGACACATACACAAACAAAGGTGATTTCAAAATATCGTATCATGCTGAGCTCCCTGGTGGCAGAAATAAGTTATTTAAAATTGATCTCGTAATATGTAATACTAATCATAAATGATGAATAATATTTTAGATGATCTAGATAAAACTCTATCGATTATGTGTCTATCACTTGATTGCCCAGATTCTTGTAATAATTATTTGTCGACTCAATTAAACTTTAAGCTTCTTACATTCAATATACGGAGTCTCCAACACAATTTCTCTTCTTTCTTGGTGATGCTAAAGCAGTTGAATATTGACTTTGACGTCATCATCCTAACTGAATGCTGGCTGAATTCAGACTCAATTATACCACAAATATCTGGATACAATAGTTACAGAACACACAAATTCATTAATAAGAGTGGCGGTGTAACTGCATATATAAGAGACTACTGGATAGCTAAGGTTGATGAATCACTGTGTGTGGACTGCAACTGTTTGGAAATCAGCTTAAACACAGACTTCCTTATTATAGGCATCTATCGATCTCCTTCTTTCACCGATGCCTCTAGCTTCTTAACATCCCTTGACAAAGTTCTTCGTAGTGCAAGTAAGGTAACAAACGTAATTCTATCTGGTGACCTCAATTTAGACATTGGTTCGATGCCTCTTAACGAACAGACTGCAGACTACATATGTTTATTGACTGAACATAAATTACTACCAGCCATAACCAAACCTACCAGAGGTGTAGCGTGTCTGGACCATTGCTTTGTTAAAAACCCATCTTCAACAGTAGGAATCGTATGTCTCTCCGACGTCACAGACCATTATCCTTGTATTATAGGAACGAATATTGGTAAAATTCGCCGTACTCATAAACGATTTCGTTATAAAACAGACAATGATGCTTTAATAAAGGAACTCAGTTCAATAGATTGGTCTTGCGTGTTCAATTGCTACAATGTAAATGAAGCCGTTATCTACTTTTGTCAAATTCTTGACTCAGCGCTCGATCGTAACACCAGACAGATAGTTATTAGTCGTTCAAAATTTAACCTTAAACCCTGGATTACTCCTGGATTAATAAGATGTCAAAAGAACCGCGATAAACTTCACTTAATAGCAAGACAGAATCCGTCCAACGAATTAAAGCAAACCATCTATAAAAGATACCGTAACTTCTTAAACAAGCTTTTATATAAACTAAAATCCAGTTACGAAAACGAAAAACTTACAAACAACAAGGACAATCCAAAAATGTTATGGAATACTATAAAAGATATATGCCACTTAAATAAGACTCATGACATTCCCTATGAGTTAAACTCAATCGAACCAGATACGCAGTCCTCCCTGAACCGTTGTAATAGTTACTTCACAAATGTTGGGAAGAAACTGGCTGAAAACACTCTTCGTGAACTGTCAACCACGCAACATACACTAGCGATCGCAGCTAAATTGCATAAGCAACCATCGCATTCCTTCTTTATGCAACCTACCGATGTTGAAGAAGTAATCAATCTAATTAGTGACCTTAAACCACAAAGTGCCCCTGGTTTAGACAGAATTACCCCCACAATCATTACGCGCATCAGGTATATTATACTCGAACCGCTTGTGCATATTTATAACTTAAGTTTATCCTCGGGTATTTTCCCTGACAGATGGAAAGTAGCTTGTGTTACGCCTATATATAAAAATAATGGACCCAAAAACGATCCCTGCAACTATCGCCCAATCTCTCTTTTATCGATCTTCTCTAAATTGCTCGAGAAACTGATGAACAAGAGGCTAATTATTTACCTAGAAAAGAATCAAATTATTCCCGATAGACAATTTGGTTTCAGGCGTGGCAGGTCCACTGAAGACGCAGTTTTATTACTCACTAATATCGTATCCAAAGCAATAGACAAAGGTAAACGTTGCATAGGCGTGTTCCTAGATCTCGCAAAGGCTTTTGACACGGTTTCCATAGAAATCCTCTTAAAAAAAATTGTCCTGCGCGGGTATCAGAGGTTCAGCCTATGACTGGTTTGACAGTTATCTCACGAAACGATGCCAATGCGTTAAAGTTAATCAGCACCAAAGTAACGAGTTACCACTGACATTTGGTGTGCCACAAGGTAGCATTCTAGGCCCAACGCTCTTCACCTTATACACTAGTGATTTACTAGAATTACCTCTAAATGGAGCAGATATTATATGTTATGCGGATGATACTGTTATATTATTCCAAGACTCTTCTTGGGAAAGTGTACAAAGGATAGCCGAAAAAGGCATGGCAATCGTTACACAATGGCTTAAAAATAATTTACTCACTCTGAACACATCAAAAACTCAATACATAGCTTTCCATAAAACCAACGCATCCCAGCCACCCGTCTTCTTAAAATCTTTAAAAATTCATGCCTGTGCTTTATCTACGTCTTCTTCGTCACCTTCCCCACAAAACTGTAACTGTCAATCAATAAATCGTGTTGTCGACATTAAATACCTTGGTGTAATAATAGACCAGAATCTATCATATAAAAATCATGTTGCTACCCTGTCAAACAAGGTCCGGAAAACTATTTTTGTATTTAAAAGTTTGCGAAACTCAGCAACAAAGGACATACTCCTATTAGTTTATAAGGCATTGACTCAGTGTCTTCTTATTTATTGCATCAAAGTGTGGGGTGGAGCGGCGAAGTCTTGTATGGATAGATGGCGCTAGTGCCACGAGTAACATTAGCTCCGCGCAACTTAAATTTGTAAAATAGGAAAAGTTACAGCTATACCACAAATAAGCAGTGATTTTTAAAGGATATAGTCCAAATTCCGTATAGAAGTGTTATCCTCAAGTTATCTTCGCAAGAAGTGCTCTTTATCGCTGGCTCAATTTATGTGTATGTGCTATTCGCTTGAGACTCGGCGAAGTTTAGTTTTGAACTTATAATTAACGGAACAAACAGTTAAAGTGAAAAGTGAAGTGCCAATATCTATAATTTATCTGCATAAAATAATAAACAGTGGAATAAACATTAATTCTGCAACGTACCTACACTAAAATAATACAAATTCTGCATTTTCTAACCGTCAAAAATAAAACAATAGTGACTAAATAGATCGCTAATTTCAACAACTATTATCGTAGTGAATTGCCTAGCGGCTCTAAGCGAGTTGCGTACGCAGTGATTTCGCGGGCCGTATGTTCGAGTCCTCCGTAACATCATTTGATTGTATTCAAAATTAATTTGCATTAGCTTCACACTCAATAGTAATAAAATAAATGCAGTTAATAAAGTTTATTATATTTGGCTGGAAACGCTCGCTAATTCTTACTACTGGGTAGCGCTGTATGATAACTACAACGTTTGAATTTATGAATTTATACTTTGTTCATCAGAATGTCTGCTAAAAATTGCATGGGTTGCATGACCGTTATTAAAGGAAAGGAATGGTTGCAGTGTTCTCAATGTAATCACTCTTATGACCTTGAGTGTGCTAACGTAACAGATAAACGATTTAAAGTTATGAATGGTGAACAAAAACGCTGCTGGAAATGCCCGTGCTGTCGCAATAAAATGCCCAAAGGCGACAATAGTAACACACCCATTCGTCCAACTACTCATGCTGATAGCCCACCGAAATCCACTTCACCTGCTAACTCGAATATCACCTTGCGGAATAAACGTCCGGCAAGTCAAGTGGCTGCGGTTTTTAGTCCTGAGAGTGCTATTATTGATACCAATTGTGAATTTCCTGTCTGGTACAAAACGTTAGAGTCAAACCTCACATCCAGTTTGTTAACCATGATGAAGAAATCTATTACTTCTGAGCTAAAGTCTCTCAAAGCTGCCAACGAGGAGATTCTGCAAAGCATAGTTTTCTCTAACGAAAAATACGAAGAAATGATGAAAACAATATCATCGTATGCTGAAGAAGCTATAAAACTGAAGAAAGAAAATAGCGTCTTAAAATCAACAGTGGCTGACTTATCATCACGCCTTATGCTTTTGGAGCAGCACACTCGTGAATGCAATATTGAAATATCAGGTATACCTGAGCATAAAAATGAGATGTTGGCAAATACCGTCGTCCAAATTAGTCAAGTCATCTCGTACCCGATTCTAGAGGCTGACATGTCTATATGTAAACGGGTGGCCAAGTTGGATCCATCGACTAAACGTCCGCGTTCAGTAATAGTCAAACTGCGCTCATCTCTTCAGAGGGACTCTTTTCTGACAGCTGTATCTAGATTTAATAAGCAGAATGTGAACGAAAAGCTAAACTCTAGTCACCTTGGAATTGCTGGAAATAAAGTCGCTATATATGTCTGTGAGCATTTGCCACCTTCAGCTAAAAATATTCATGCTGCAACACGTAAAGCGGCTCGCGAGAAAGCATACAAATTTGTTTGGATAAGGAATGGACGCATTTTCGTTCGCAAAAACGAGGATTCACCTTCACTTCACATTAAAAGTCTCGGCGACATTTCCAAAATGTAGTTACTCAATAACTCTTTGCTGTTGTTTTTATATACAAGACTTTATCTGTTTTCATCAAAATTCACTTTATACTATCAAAACATGAGAGGAATTCGGACGAAGTTAGACGACCTTCGTCTATCCTCGCTTTCAAATGACTTTGATATCATTATAGTAACTGAGTCTTGGTTGAATGACAGCATACTCGATGCAGAAATATTGGATCCAAGATATACGATATATCGGCGGGACAGGAGTTCCAGCGGATGCTCAAAAAAGGACGGTGGCGGTTGTCTCATAGCCGTTTCCAATCGCCTGATGTCATCACGCTTAGTTAAGTGGCAAAATGATATTGAGGATCTGTGGGTCTCTGTGCGAATATCGCCTAGTGAACAAATTAATGTTGGTGCTGTATATATACCACCTAACGCAGCATCTTCTTTGTATAGCACCTTTTTTGAGTCAATTGGCAACAGACTGCTTTCCTGTAATAATAAATGTATTTTATTTGGGGATTTCAATGTTCCTGGGATTCATTGGACCATAGATAAAGAAGGCCTTTTCACAAATCCGTCCGTATGTAGATCACAAATCGCTTCTTCGCTATTTGACTTCATGTCTCACAGTAATCTTCACCAAATTAATCATGTAGTTAACGCACACAATAAAACTTTAGATCTTGTACTAACAAATTTTATTGGCCCTACTCTTACCGAAGCAGTGAGTCCCATGTGCAATATTGATATTCACCATCCTGCATTGGAGGTAAAAGCTGATTTTTTAAGCGCTTCACGCAAACAGTTCATAATTCCTAGGCAATTTTCTACGTACAACTATAGTAACACTGATTTTACCTCTATTAATAAGCACTTAAGCCACATAGACTGGCAAGCTATTTTGAATAAATGTGATACTGTTGATGACATGGTTGCAGCATTTTATCGACATTTAAAAGTCGCTACTGAACAGAACGTTCCTAAAGCTAAGCCGCGTAGATGGAGATACCCGAAATGGTTTTCTGTTACCTTAATACATATGATTAGAGAGAAAGATAAGTGTAGGACAAAATATAAAAAGAAACACAATCCCAGAGATCTTCTCGAGATGGAGATGTTGAGAGGGCGGGTGGACAAAAGGATGAAAAAAGACTACAAAACATACTTAACATTAATCGAAGATCGTATCGTACGTAATCCCAATTTACTGTGGTCTTTTATTAAAGACTCCAAAAACCTAAAATCACAATATCCGTCAGTTATGTATCTTAATGGTCTGATGGCCAATAACAACAATGACATATGCAACTTATTTGCCGATCATTTCTCATCTACTTTTTTACCACCAGTACTTTCTAATCCCAATAACTTAGTATCATCTTCCCCTTTTGGTCATAACGCAATATCAAAATTAACTATTTCCAGAGAATCTGTATTAAAAAAATTAAAATCACTAAAACCTAGCAAAAGTGGCGGTCCTGACGGTATACCACCTTTTTTTGTCAAATCTTGTGCCCAAAGCTTAGCTTATCCATTAACAATTATATTTAATAAATCTCTCGAAACCTCTTCTTTTCCCACTTATTGGAAAAAAGCTCTTGTTGTTCCAATATACAAAAAAGGTGAAAATAGTTTAATAAGCAATTACAGACCGATTTCACTTCTGTGTGCGTTTTCTAAAGTTTTTGAGTCTCTAATTTGCCCTATGTTGTCATGGCACATCAAAGAGATGATCTCACCTTTGCAACATGGGTTCGTAGCTCGAAAATCCACAACAACCAACTTGATGTGTTATGTTAACGAGTTAGCTGTATCCATTGACTCGGGGTTACAGACTGATGCAGTTTATACTGACTTCAGTAGCGCGTTTGACAGGGTTGATCACGCTATACTGATACGAAAGTTGGAATTTTGCTTTGGGATTATGGGAGAGCTCCTCATGTGGTTTCAGTCCTACTTATCGAATAGGTCTCAAGTGGTGGTTAAAGACGGTCACTATTCAAAACCTTACGTCGCAACATCTGGCGTACCCCAAGGCTCACATCTAGGTCCAATGCTATTTGTTCTATTTATAGACGACATAGTTAAACATGTGAAGAATTCTAAATGCCTACTTTACGCGGATGACTTAAAATTATACCGCATAATTCGATCTTCAGAGGATTCACAACTCTTGCAAGCAGATTTATCTAGTATTTGGAGCTGGTGTGCGATTAACAACATAACACTTAACGCCAGCAAATGTTACCATATCAAATTTACCAAAAAAAGAAATCCCCACGCTTCAAAGTATACCTTGGATGGAGTATCATTGGTAGATGTGAACGAAATTAGGGATCTGGGGGTTACTTTAGACAGCAAATTAAACTTCATAAGCCATGTCGACCATGTAGCCAAGAGTAGTAATAAAATGCTCGGTTTCATCAAACGTGTAGGACGGCAATTTAATAATATCAAGACCCTCAAAATGCTCTATTGCGCTCTAGTTCGTAGTAGGCTCGAATATTGCAGTCAAGTGTGGAACCCGGGCTACCAAGTCCACATTGATCGACTGGAAAAAGTACAAAGATCTTTTACCAGATTCCTAGTCTACAAAGTAAATTGTAACAAAGATACGTATATCAGCCAACGTGCCGATTATGCGGCTAGACTGGAATATTTTAAAATGAATTCGCTGCGAGGAAGAAGATCTTGCCTAGATGTGACTTTCCTGCACAAACTTATTAATGGTACTGTTTCGGATTTCTCATTACTAGGTAATCTAAATATCAATATACCGAATCTTAATTGTAGGACCTGTCGTATGGACAAGGCTACCTTCCGACCAAACCGTCATAAGTCTAATGTAGGGAAGTTTTCACCTTTGTGCAGGATTCAAAGTACCTACAACGATCTTCTGTATTCTATGTCTTTAGACATCTACTCGGACTCACTCATTCATTTAAAGAGACTAGTGCTGCAGTCGTGTTCATCAACACCAATGTAATGTTGCCGTTATATGTTTTTATTAATACTTTTGTTAATTTGTGTTTTTATTTTGTATTTTATTTTTAATTGTATTCCAATCAATTCAATCCAATTCTTAACATATATTTTAATTTTAAAATTAATTCGTATCCATGTTAAATATTTAATTTTTGACATACTTTGTTAAATTTAATTTTATGTAAATGCTGTTTCACACCTATAATTAGTGAGTAGACTAGTCTGTATCTTCATTATATCTTCTAGAAATGTATAGTCTATTAAATGTTGGTGTGCCATTAATATAAATAAATAAATAAATAAATAAACTGGAGAGAGCGCAGCGTGCGGTATTAAAAGTATTACTTGGTAAACCTCGACGTTACGCCACAAATGATTTATACCAGGAATGCAAAGTCCTGCGAGTCCGCCAATTATACATACTCAGAGCTACCATCGCAACGCACAGTGCAACGTTAAGATCACCCGAATATGACCAGCTACTTGAGCGCCGTATATTCAGAGTTCCTGTTCCACTTGTACGTACAACATTTGCAAAACGCCTTCCCTTTTTTCTTCATTCTTTTGTTTATAACAATATATGTCATAGGTTACCGCAAATATCACAAAAATCTTCCCGTGAAGTGAAATCGATATTGGAATCATGGTTACTCAACCTTGATTATCAGCAAACCGAACACATAATTGAGACGATAACTTAGTAATTTCACCTTCACACACATACACACACACACACACACACACACACACACACACATACACACACACACACACACACACACACACACATACACACGCACACACACACACCCACACACATACACACACACATACACACGCACACACACATTCACACACAAGTCATACTTGTGTTATTTTATTTTCACCACAAGTCATACTTGTGTTATTTTTATTTTTTTTATTTTATTTTTACATAGAACAGAAAGTTGTTTTATTTTGTTATGTTTAAGATTCTTTGTTTGATTTTGTATCATTCCTACTTTATTAAAAAGTATATTTTTTGTCACCTTATATTTATATATATTTAATTTTGTATAACAGTAGTATAACCGTGTGCCCCTAAATGTTGTATAAAGACATCCTGGTAATAATTGATCTCAGGTCCTTGCGATACAAGCTACGCTTAGTGCAAGGGCCACCGTCCTATCGATTAAGTCTCAACAGTATTTTGTTATGTAATACTTTAAGTCTACTCCTAAGAGAAATATGGTATGGAAATAAAATTTATTATTATTATTATTATTATTAAATGTTTCAGCGATACGTGGTCTTAATAAAAATGTATGTAAATAAAATGTGTAATTCTTACAAAAGCATCGCATTAATGTGGAAGCCACTCACAGTTGAGTGCTGTATCGTGTTACATAAAAATATACAGACACCGCGTAACGTTTATTGTAATGTGATGAATATCAAACGCCCAAGAGATTCGGTTTAAACATGTACTTGTACACGTTCACTATGATCATTTGCTTTTATTATCGAATAAACATTATTGGTGTTTTTATTCGTTCTGTTGAGCCTCTGGCGTAGTTTGGTTTTGTTAATGTTATGTGATTTGAGTGTGAGAACATTTTTTTTTGCATATGTTGAATTTCGTTAATGTTGTTCTGAATAATGATTCTTTCATTGCTTGGATATACCAAAGAACATCGGCAAAGAATTAACAAATCGCCGCGTCGATTTATCATTGATTACGGCGAAAATCTAATATAGTCTTGTAAAATGATTTGCGCTTTATGAATTACTTACTAGCTTTTGCTCGCGGCTTCGCCCGCGTGAACGGCCTGTTCCGGGAAAAAGTTTTATATAGCCTATATATAGCCTTCCTCAATAAATGGGCTATCTAACACTGAAAGAATTTTTCAAATCGGACCAGTAGTTCCTGAGATTAGCGCGTTCAACCAAACAAACTCTTCAGCTTTATAATATTAGTATAGATTAGTTCATTATACAGTTTACCGCTGTATAATGAAATGACATGTTGTATGACAAAATAATCAATTGTAAGATAATGACGTGCTAAAAGTTGCAACGTGCAACGGTCCATCGCATACAGCCGGCGCGGCGTCCGCGTCGGACCGCACTCTATGCGAATCTGTTTATTGAGGACACTCCTGATGGTTCTGTCCAATACTGGATTTCTGCTCTCCAGTGTATCCAGTAATTAAGAATTTAATTATAAATTTAAATTGTGTAATGAGGATTTTCTGTAACGTTATTCAATATATTTCAATTATTAATTAACGTAAAAACTAGAGTAGATTGAACCCGCAAACGTATTTAATTAAAGAGATGTAATAGGAAGGATTCGTTCTGCTATCTATTAATTTATTATTATCTATTGTGATATTGGTAGCTTCCAAGCGATGTTAACGGAGCAAAGAGTGCAGTGTACAAAATCAAGTATCCGACACGCGTCGCCATGGTGCGGGCGCTGCAGAAGTGCAATAGTGAATAATTGCGTGAACCGACGAAGATGTATTCAAGAGTATACTCCGGCCCTTTGGCTGTTTGTAACTGTCCACTGTTGCCAGGTGTGTGTTGGCGGGAACTAAGCAGTAAGCTGTGGGCAAAGCGATTGTGAAAAAGGAATAATTATTGACACTGCCCCGCTTTATAGACGTTGCACTAGTATAGTAACGTTGCAGAAAGGTGCCTACAAAAGCGTCCAGAAAATACACCAACTTTCTCCAGCAAATTCGATCTAAAACGGTAAATAAAAGGCGGTCCTGCATGCGAACCGACGGTGACGGTTTTTTTATTTAAATATAGCAGAAGGCGGCAAACGACCCAGCAGTTTACCTGATGGTAGATGGTCTCCATCGCCCACTAATACTATAAGAATCATGGATGCGTTACCGACCTAAAAGGAAGGCGATAATATGGGGATTATGAAGGGGGGGGGGGGGGTATTTGGGTCTCTGGATATCTCGATCACCGTACGAAACGCAACAGCAAGCTGCAAATTCACGTCTTTTTTTTAAAGTATAGGCCGGCAAACGAGCAAGTGGGTCACTTGATGGTAAGCGATCTCCACCGCCCATGTACGCCCACAATACAAAAGAATTATGGGCGCGTTGCCGACCTTAAAGGAAAGGGATAATAAGGGATTGGGAAGGGGAGGGGGTCTCACTCACCGTACGAAACGCAGCAGCAAGCTGCTACTATACGCCGGTTTTCTGTGAGATAGTGATAAAAACCTGGTCGATCCGGCCCATTCATGCTGTTATAAACTGTCTACTTACAGCTTGGTTCTATAGCTTGTCACTTGACGGTGTAGTGATGGTGAAACTATCGCAGATTGAAACTACGTTCTAGTGCCATACACAAATGGAGCTAAAAGCTGGAATTAGCAATGGTAAGTGATTGAAGCGGATCATTCGGACGCCATTTTCAATGCCATTTGATTGCTGTATTCAGGATTAGTTCGGCGAAACGGTTTGAATTTTAGCAAACATAACTATAAAGTGGTTTTTACAAAGCTTTTTATTGTGAACATTTGTAAGAAGTATCGGAATTTCGATTTTTATTGTTATTTGAGGTCCAGTTCTCCCCTGCCTTCGAAATCCCTTAATTATCCCTTTCCTTTAAAGTCTGCAACGCGTCCATGATTCTTCAGGTATCATGTGCATTCATGGCCGTTGGAGATAAGTTATCATCAGGTGACCCACTTGCTCGTTTGTCGGCCTATGCTATAAATAAACAATAGTGTGCTGCAATCCACTAGTGGTTGACTTCAAATTATAGTTATTAACCTTCTTCGAAAAAGTAGAAAGAATTTCCTCAATTCGCTGAGTATTTTTTCCTATTTTTGTTTAGCTGTTCAATACAGGCTTTTGTGTGTGTCGATTGTTGACTAATAATTTTATTTAGTTGCGTTCAGTTTAATTCGTTTTCGAATCGAAAATTATCCGTGGTGTTAATTTCGATTCCAAATTGCTTTATTGTAATTAGTTCAGTTGTTAAAATAAACCGGATTCTACACTAATATAATGAAAGCCTCCGTGCCGAGCCGGTTGGGAAACGAGAAGACTGCAAGTTTAATCCCATCACCGAGATAAATGTGTGTGTGATTCACAAATATTTATTTCTGGTCCGGATGTTGTGGGACCGAATAAGCCCTACGAGGGACTGAGGAGGGGATACGTTACTCGCATCTTATTGTGAGGTTAGAATTGTATTTAGCTTTCTTTTTGCCGGGCGTTATCCCGGCCTAATGTCAGAGTCCTCCTTCTCGTACCATAGATTTGACGGTATTCGGTCTAACTTTCACAAACAGCCACGGCAACCGAGATTCACCATTGCCTCGTCCGTTAATCAGCAGAGTGTACTACGTGCAGATGAGGTTGGCTTCGGACCTAAGATGTAGATGGTCCACCTTCTTTGACAAAAACACGTTATGTCCAAAAAGTCATGGTAGATAACTTTATTAGGTATAATAATATAACGGAAAGTCACGCCTATCCCCAAATGGTTAGGCAAAAGGCAACTAGTGCATCCATGTTTCGCCAAGCTTAATTCCATCACATGACGTGATAGATGTAGGGCCTATCGTATCTATCCTATCTGTTAGATTATGTAAACTAAACATTATTGTATGAATACTTTTTAGTTCGTTTTATTCTTTTCTGTTTGGTTGTCATTCAAGTGTCGTACTCGTATATAGAATATTATAAATCTCTGAAATATCAATCCAGATTTTCTATTTCCTATAATTAAATTCCAATACTATCCTGTCTAATCATCGGCAACTTTTGTGTGATTTTTTTTTAATCTTTTCTTTCTTTCAGCCTGGCGTTATTCCGGAATCGTGTCACGGTCCGCGGATTTTTCGAATCAAGTTTAATAAATTTGAAGATTGTAGGTGATATACAAAATTGCTACCTACATAGTTAACATGCAAATATTAATTCTCTGCATCATCCAAGGTCGACTGATAGAGAATGCCTTTGGTATTAAGTTCGCATTTATACATCTTTATATATATAATTCTACTGTACGTGTGTATGTGACTGAACTCCTAAACGGCTGGACCGATTTGAATGATTTTTTTTGTATACGTTTGGCTGGCGCCCTCGATGGTTTCGATTCACAATAGGGTAGTTTCCTATATTGAATTTTATACATTATTTTATAAGTAACAGAAAATGATACACAAAAGAAACCCTTTTATTAAAACACAATCAAAATTGGTTCAGAAATGTGCCCGCAGTTATGACTTTAAATGTTGGTATGAGGAGAAGTGGGGATGTAGTAGGGATATCTCACTATCTCGCTTGCACTCGTGCACCATTATGAACATTTTACACGTTGACGTCAAAGGTTGCATCGTCTGTCATTTGACAATTACCACCTCTACAGGATTTGAATGGCTTCTAACTTATTTATTTTTGGTCCGATTTATAAAATTCTTTCTGCAATATATTTTGAGTAACGTAACTTATTGATGTAAATAATAAAAAAAATCTAGTCAACTACCCTATTGGACCCGGTAGGTGACGGTGTTGTAATTGCGGGTGAAACCGCGCGGGACAGCTAGTTTGTATATAAAGTTAAATAAATAAATAATTCAGCCATCGAAAGTCAGAATCAGTATTAAATAGCAACATTAAATCGATTCAGTCAACGAGCAGACAAATACGGGTACTTACCATTCCTCCATTCTGATACAGTTTTACAATATTGAATCAATCCACGAGCTCTCGGCAATGGCATGAATAACTTGATAATTTTGTTTCGATCGGTACGCTTTCTTCAACAATATAGAGATACTGTAATGTTTTTAATATTTTTACTAGATAATCATCTAGATATGAAAAATAAACAGCTTTCAGCTTGTTGGAGTTGACATAAACAGAGCATTACAAGCACAACTTCATATTTGCTCATTTCGAAAATAATTTAACATAAATTAAAGTCAGCTATCCTCGCTCGCGTCGGAAAAACATAACATCTTTTTTATTCATTTTGCCATCTGACACAAAGGTGCTCTGTGCTGAAATTAAACATGTTGTGAGCGAAGTCAACAAGAGCCTTTTGTCGTAAGCGCATAAACTTTAATTTGAACAGCACAATTTTCCAGTACACGGCGCGCCAGTTTATTTTTGCCAATATCAATATTTCGCGTTGGGGCCAAAACGGCCGAGTTATTTGGCGGGTTAATTCAATGATACGCAAACACGTTCCCCGGACGGTTATTGTGGCCGGCTACCAACTTCGTGTGGTGTTTATCGTTACCCGAAATTTTTTGGATTGGGACGGAGACGGAGACGGAGATACGCTCGGCGAAATGTGGGTGTACTGGTTACACCTCTGCCTACCCCTTCGGGGATTGCAGGCATCAGTGCGTACGTTTAAACAGTTGTGGGTCTTGCAGTGTGATATTACTCGAGAATTTTTTGTAACTTGCAGTGAAGTACTTTTTATGCACAATATTTTAAAGACGGTTTTTGATTTATGATATCATTAAATTTCCCGCACCGTACTCTGTTGCAAAAACGTCGATTTTACGAGAATCTTCGAAAATATTGATGACGATATTGGACCTAAAAAAGGCCTTTAAACATGTTTTTGGATACTTTTTATCACAAAGGAATTAGACGGCAAGTAGTGTTGAGTAAGACACGATTTTATAATGAGTTTGTAAAAGTTGTGTGTGTGTAATAGCTTGAATGAAGAGACGGTCAGGTCGCTCGCCTGATGGTAAACCTGCCCATAACTAGAAGAAACACAACAAAGAACTTTGAATTTTAAAGCATTACATAGCATTGGATTGCGCTTGTCATCCCGACACATAAGAATACCTTCTTCTCAGTCTCATAATGTCCAGTAATTTCACCGGCTTCAATGTCCTCCAAACCGAAACACAATAGTGCTTACACACTGCTGCTTGGCGGCAGAAATAGACAAAGCGGTGGCACGGCCTCTAGCATACGAGGGACCTATGTCTGTGTAACTATGTATTTATGTTAACATCATTAACCAGGGAGGACGAGCGCAGTCCAGTGCCATGCAGTGGTTTGTACCTTAAAGGTCTGTGTGATGTTGCTTCTGTTTAAGGGCTTGTTATTTAAGTAAATAAAAAAAAAGGTTCTCTTTCATCAGACTTAGACAAACTTGTTTACAGCGTAGCTGTGGAGGTAGATAGGGACGGAGAGAGCTCTTTGAGACACTTTTGTCTACAGCATGAATGGGCCGGCTCGCCCGGATCGTTACCACTGTCTCATAGAAAACCGACGTAACGTAGCAGCTTGCTGCTGCTGCGTTTCGTATGGTGAGTGAGATATCCGGAGGCCTAACTCCCCCTCCCTTCCCAATCCCTTAATTACCCCTTTCCTTTAGGTTCGGTAACGCATCTATAATTCTTTTGGTATTGTGGGCGTACATGGGCGGTGGAGATCACTTAACATCAGGTGACCCACTTGCTCGTTTGCCGTCCTATGCCATAGAAATAAAAAAATTAAATATAGGTACTCTTCCACCAGACTTAGAGAAACTTGTTTAAAGCGTGGCTGTGGACCTCCACAAAAGACCTTCAAAGAGCTCCCTCCTTCCTCCCTATCTACCTAGATAAGGAGGAGGGAGGGAGCTCTTTGAATAACTATCTCAAATTACTCGTATGTAAAAAACTGTTTTTTAATATAAAGTTGATTCTCTTTAATGTCTCAAACGAGCAATTTTCATAACGCCCGAGATATTCTAAATATTCTGTTGTTTGAGAAGCGCCTTTAACATAATTTTCATGACATTTTTGGCCCGTCTAATAAAACCCGTGCCGAATTCTTGTACCATCCAACTTTTTTAGGGCTCCGTACCCAAAGGGTCTCAACGAAACCGTATTACTAAGGCTATGCTGTGTGTCTGTCTGTCTGTCCGTTTGACTGTTTGTTCTACATTTGAAGGAGCTCATCTTTAGAATCGTAATAGGTAGCAGCCTGATTTTCACCGAATATTCTTTAGCTGGAGATTCCAACAGCCTCCGTGGCGCAGTAGCCGAGTAGCCGGATGTAAAGCGTGAGGCCGCGGGTTCGATTCCCGCACCGAGACAAATGTTTGTGTGATCCACAAATATCATCGGTTCTGGGTGTTTTCTCCCCAGAGAGGTTGACGTCAGGCAGGCGGCCGGCCGTAAAAATTACAAGCCAAATCTTACTGTAACATGATTTTAAAAAATAAAGTATGTTGGGCCATACGAATGGAATAGGGCCACGTGGAAGAAGAATACTCGTAGCGGCGATACTAACAAATAATAATAAATAGAAAAAGTAAAAATTGATAAGTGCGCGATTTCGACCCGTACTTTACCGATTTTGTACTTTATATCTTTATGTTATACTAGCTTTTGCTCGCGGCTCCGCCTGCGTGAATAGACTTTTCCAAAATAAAACGTAGCCTATAACCGTTTCCAGGGTCCCATATATCTTTACATCAAAATTTATCAAAATCGGTAAGTGATTTAGACCTGAAAGCGTAACAAAAAGAAAAAAAAACATAAAAAGTATCCTATGTTACTTCTTATACCTCCAAGAATATGTGTACAAAGTTTCATGATGATCGGTTAAGTAGTTTTCAAGTGAAAGCGTAACAAACAAACTTACATTCACATTTATAATATTAAGTATGATTAATACTGCATGTTCTTAATCCCAACAATTCCCGACAAAGTATTAATTTAAAAACATTCATTCTTTCAACAGTTCATTTTCACAAAGCGCTCATGTTACTCTTTATCCGTGTACAAAGCTCTTTATGGTAAAGAAGTATGTTGTATGCACGCCACCTGAAGCAGCGTGGCGTAGGTATGACTAAAATGTCTTAATTTTTATGCGTGTTTTTTTTTTATTTGTTTGAATAACATGACGTGACGAGCAGGTCGCTCGCCTGATGTTAAACGTCAAGCTTGCCCATAAACAGAAGCAACGTCACACAGAACTCTGTAATACAGAACATACGAACGAGACATAAGTTAAGTCTCATAATGCCCAGTAATTTCACTGGCTTCAAACCGAAATGCAACAGTGCTTACACACTGCTGCTTGGCGGCAGAAATAGACAAAGCGGTGGTACCAACCCAGACGGCCTCTCGCATAGGAGGGACCTACCACCTTGTAAATTACATATTAAAGACAAGATAAATCATTATATAGTTAGTAAGGGATTTCACATATACAATAAATAGGAGTTTTTTTTATAGCACAGGCCGGCAAAATGCAAGTAGATCACCAGATCGTAAGTGATCCCCACCGTGCGTTACTGATCTTAAAGGAAAGGGATTAGGAAGGGGAGGGGCCATCGGATATCTCACTCACCGTACGAAACGCAACACCAAGCAGCTACTTCACGTCGGGTTTTTGTGAGACAGTGCCTGCCAACCCAGTCGGGCCTGCACATACGTGCTGTAGACACAACTGTCTATATCGTGGTTCTACCACTAGCAAAATTTTGTATAGCAGCTTACATCCTAATCATAACTTAATACTATAACCGCGAAAGTAAGTTTGTTTGTTACGCTTTCACGCCTAAATAGCTGAACCGATTTTGATTAATGTTGGTATAGAGATAGATGGGACCCTAGAGACGGTTATAGGTTACTTTTATCCTGGAAAAGGCTGTTCACACCAGCAGAGCCGCGAGCTAAACCTGGTAATACATACATAATCTGAATGTAATACTTGTATTTACATCACTCTTTTGTGTCGCCTCATGCATTTGCTAGTCTGTAACTATTGTCGTCCGTGTGCTTACAATAAACACATGAAGTCAATACGACACATTTGACGCAAGTTGCTGGACGCTGGCAATTCAAAATAGCTGTGGTAATCAAGCACAATAGTATTTTACTATTGTCCATACCATTCCATTGACAAATCACCATAACAGTCGAAAATCCCGTACACACCAATCATATTCTCATATATACATACATACATACCCACTCACGCCTGTAATCCCCGTAGGGGTAGGTAGAGGTGTGACCATCCACATTTCGCCGAGCGTATCTCAGTTCCATGATGTGATAGGGGGCGAGCCCTCACAAGTACATTTACAGAGTGTGTTACAAATGTACCCCAGATTTGAACAGTGAAATGTGAAATTTCCTTCTCATTCATGCCCTCACTTGTAAGGGTTTTTAAAGTGGTGCATCGCGTTCCCGCGTCCTTTGATCGCTTTGTCTCATACGTTATGAAGATAAAATATTCAGTGTTGAATTCTAGTTATATATATTAATAGTCTGCAAATAATAGTCAGCGTTTTAGTAGTTATTTTATGACATTATTTGCTTTTTTGCTACACACCTGATGGTAAGTGTAGCGCAATCCAAGAATAGTGTCGACCAGCAATAGACACTGTATTTATCGCAGATCGGCAGATTTGACAGTATTTGGTATAATATGGGGCGACCCGCCGGTCTGACCCCCCACAACCCACTTATGTTCACTAATCACACGTTGGTGTCGGAAAAAGTCAAAATAAAGTTCAGGATTTTGCTTTGGAATATTTAAAAATTTGTGTCCATTTGTGCACTTAAAAAGTTATTTATTGCTATAACTAAAAAGCATTACTGTAGTTGAATGTCGTCAACTGCAGGACAATGGCCTTTTCAAATAAGCTTTTTGCTTGATGAAGTAGCTATAAAGATGGAAATACTAAAAATAATTGTTTTTGTTTTGTATTTACATTCATTCTTAGATTCCGAAATGTCTTTTGTATTCTTTTGTATCTTTTTGTTTCTGCTTTATTATACGTTGTTCTATTGAATTGAAGAAATTACTACTTATTTTGTCGTCTATACTTTGTTTGCCGTCTTTTAAATAGAATAAACTCTTATGAATAAAGCTTTGTCCACCTTCATACACACGAACGTATAAAAACAAAGGCTAGAATTAATTAAAAATTATTCAAAGGTCTAGAAACGTTTTCTATTCCGGCTAAAGGTACGTTTCGAGGTACGCGATCGAGACAGGACAGCGCGATGCGTGACCAGACAGGCGATAGCGACACTTCAACTTTGGTTTGCCATATCGCATAGACTACGAACGTTATCCACACTCGTACGTTCATTTCTCTTTCATCTTCACCGGAATCTCAAACGATCGCACTTTGTCAGCGACGTACGCGCAGCATGCGCCGCGCCGCAAGCATCGGCTACCTTTGGTACACCTACTTGGCACCTTACTGATTCGCATCGCAAGATTTGAAGGCCATACGGATGGGTCGAAAAACTTACCAGTCAAAAGAGCCATTGGAGAAATTTCCTTTGGGACTGCTGTCTCTTCTTCGGAGACCGGACTTAAAATTTTGTATTTCGCTTTTCCTCGAATTTAGCCATACAAGCACACTTCTGGCATTCATTTGAAAAATTGGTAATTTTTGACAGGCTCAAAAGGCGAAAGATCGTTAGTTTGCCGGCTTCTGGGATAGGTGTAAGAGGCTACGTAGCTGGTATTTGGTGCGTATGGTACTCAGGAATCTTCGACCATCAAATTTTCATTGTTTTAAAACTTTCAGCACGCACAGTGGATTAAGCACAAAACCCAGCCTTAGCTTTGCCAACCTTTTCAGTGAAATGAGATTTTGATAGCGCTTTAATTAAAATTCATCGCTAGTTTCTCAGTTTATTTTATGAAATATAATCATTTTAATTCTATTCTAAATACATGACAAAGCGACGTAGTTTCATGCCTTTTGTAATAAGATTCAAAGTTATCTACTAGAATAAGTAAAATATTCATAGTTATTTCATTCTAAATTATGTAATTGAATATATTTAATTTTTAGGTGAAATTCCCATACCCGCTATGAATGGAATTACTGTAACAGTATAAAATTGAGTATTAATCTGCAAAACATATCGTCGATTTCTGTCTGAAAAGCCCATCATAGCCACAATCTTTCGTGAAATATGTATTTACTATTTTATTGATGTTATACGGATTTTATCGCCGTTTAATTTTTTTTATGGCCTCGATGTTTCGAAAGATTTTCTGCCTTCGTGGTCACGGGAGAGAAAAAATGCCGTATAAACTAGTTTTATTTCAATGTATAATATTCGCGTAACCCTAAGAAATCACTATTTTATTGATGCTTTGTAAAAGTGACAATATTTATTTGTGTATACAATATCCCTTATAATTGCATATTGTTGACAGCCTCTTTAGCGCAGTGGGCGAGTAGACGACTGTAAAGCGAGAGGCCGCGAGTTCGATTCCCGCACCGAGACAAATGTTTGTGTGATTCACAAATATACTCCCCAGAGGTTTGACGTTAGGCAGGCGGCCGGTCGTAAACATGACAAGCCAAATCTTTCTGTAGCATGTGTTAAAAAACATGATGCGCAGACCCCACTCACTGCAAGTGGGATTAGGGCAAAGTGGAAGATGATATTGTTGCAATACCCTTCGGTAACATCTCGTTGAATGATGATGATCAAATCTTACAACATACATATATTTTGTAAAGTGTTTTAATCCATGCGGGCATGTTCTTAATCCATAAACTAACACATTTTAATTACGCAAGTTACAAAAAAAAGCTATATTAAATATTACAAAAAAATTTAATTAAGAAATACCTATAGATGAAATATAAAAGCGAGATGAGCTGCGCCTAAATCACATTACACTGAATGAACGGCTTAAAAATAATATTCCTTTCATATCTGGTGCGTAATATCGCTGAGAGAGGCTAAAACTGTTCATAGCAACGGATTATGAAAAATGTTACCAACAGCGGATAAATCGGCTTTTCCAAGACTACGGCGCGGCGTTGAGGTGAGAAATTCAAGTTTTATTTTCTTTGAAAAGGCGCGTTCGAAAACTTACACAATCCTTTAGTGTTTGCGTTCAAAACATCTTTAAATTACTCTGACTCTTTACTGTCGATGTCTTGTAGTTTATTTCAATTGTCTGTTTTATAATAGACATTCTCATTCTAGAAATTCTTTGAAACAATCATAGAGATATTGTTATTTTAGCTATCAAAGAAAGATAAGAGAAAATTGTTAAATAAATTTTCCAATCCAATTGTTGAACTTTGTTCATTGCTAATTGTTTCATTTAATTTTTAGCTTATTTAACTGAAAAATTTGTTTATGAGGTTTATGGAAATATCACCCTTTTTAAAAAGGGCATACACAATGTTATTCCTTGTCCTCTGCTAAGAAGCCTTCTTTCTCATAGTAAAGATTACACGAAACCTACGTTGATGAATTTGGAGTTTCGAAGCGAAACTTGACAGATCAATATTAATAATTACCAATGTTATCGCCTCATTGGTAAAGTGGCTGTGTAGTTGGCTGAGAAACTAGTGAGGTTCGAACTACTAGGTTCGAACCCCTGGTCAGGCTATCGCAATTTGTATTTCATTTTCTGATATGAATAATCATACATGAAATTCCCGGTATTTATATTTGTGCCCGATATGGTGATAGGAGCGCTGTCTGTCATACGATGGGACGGAAATAAGTGCGGCGGCGAATCTTGGACGAACTATTTGCTACTCTGCCTACGCCTTTAGGGTTACATATTCCTATGGTATTGATTCGGTCCATGGGCGGCGTTGATTACTTACCATCAGGTGACTTGTTTAGTTGCCCCCTCTTTCATAAAAAAGGCGTGAACTGTGTTTAATCCACAAACATGTTTCAAATATCACATACAAAACGTTAAACCTGTTGCACACGAGTTAACATCACACCACAAAATTAATGTGGTAATTTGACAGACTTAACCATCGCATAAAAAAAATCGCCGAGCGAACTCGTAACTTTTACGACCAGTCACTCGGTTTGTTTGTTTGCGAAAAAGTCACCGTCAGCGCTATGAACTTTTTATTTTCTCCTTTCATTTAAAAATACTCAACACGGCAACTCCATTTTGAAACTGAAGTCATTAGCAAAGCGACGTTTCGGCGGACGACTGCCAGCCGCTCTGTTTGTGCTACGCTCTTTCAATATATTTGTGGTGTGTACCACTGCAGCTTTGTATCATAAATGTTCAGCGCTTCTAGACCTTAGACCAATCACTAAAACGAGGTCGGATCCTGAGATAACATTCACGGCTCTGAATGCGGTTCGGAGATAACATTTAAAGTGGACTCGTCCTGTATTTGGACTACCAGATAACTGGAAAAATGCAGTTGGGATGCGGTTTTGATGCAGTTGACATAATTGCATCGAAAATGCTGACTGACTAGTATAATCCGTTGCTTCATATCATGCAATTTGCGTGCAGTTATAATGAATGCACGCTGACTTCTTGCTAAACTGCACGTTTGTGATAGATCATCAACTGTATTCGAACTTTGCAAGGCAATCCTAGGCACACCACTGTGAACCAGTTGGATATTTCTAATACAAGCTTCGCCACTTCAAATGATGAAAATCTCTTTGCCCTTATATTATGCTATGTATTTTTGACCGAGCAGCAACATACTCGTACTGCATTGATTTACGTCTAGAAATTCTTAGGTAATAAATGATAAGGAAAACCCAAAAACAAATGGTAGAACCAGGCTGTAGGCAATTATGAGTAGACAGGTAGGCTGTAGAGCCTAAATGGGCAGACTCGTCCGGATTGTTACCACTGTCTCCCCGATGACCGACGTGAAGTAGCAGCTTGCTGTTGCGTTTCTTACGATGACTGATATATCCGAAGGGCCAAAATTTCCCCTTTCTTCCCAATCCTTTTATTATCCCTTTCCTTTACTCGTTACTCGTGTGCTATTAAAAAATTGTTCGCGATTATAACCTAGTGGACAACAAGCCTTACATTCAGTGTGACTAGTCGCCAGTACACAAGTATTTAGTCATTCACAGTTATTAAGTTTATGACTGAGCATTAACTAGAGAGTGCACTGCAGTGTGATGCGTACTGTATTTTAATTTTAAATATGTTTCACACGTATTTTGATTTAAGTCCGTTAGAGACTTCAGACTATCTATAGTGTTGTAGACAGTATTAGAAATTTTGCCCGTATGGATTTGCTGGAGATGTGATTTTTTTAAGAAAACACAAATCTTCATCATTATCTCTTATGGCACACTCTGCAATCTGTTTGCTAAAAGGCCGTTAAGTGAATTAACCTAGTTTTGCAGAATGGTAAATACGTGGGAATTAATATCTATACCTAAAACTTTATTTATCATATATTTTTTTAGCGATATAAAATAAAAGTGGGCAATTATGTATGTAACAGGTCTTATAAATATTTATTTTTTATAGACATTATTTCCCACATTCTTAACTATTACTCAAAATTAGGTTTATTCATTTAATGGTCTTTTATCAAACGGATGGCAGCACTGCTGGGTAGGAATATTCACACATGATAATGAACCAAACGAAAGAACTTGCATCATATTCATACCTGCATGACTTAAGATCCCGTTGCCTTCTCTGCATGGTAAAATATTATGCACAAAATGATGTTATGCAAAGACAATGCTTTTTCTATTTCTTTCAAATTTTGGACCTCAAATGATACTAGTAAACATTAACAGTCGTTCTTGCAATTACTACTCCTCAATACAGGAATTGAAATTGCGATATCTTTTATCTCAATCATTGCCTCACCTCGATCTCCCTAAAACCAAAGAAAGTATCTAAATCTCAACAATAAATAATAAGGAGTCCCCTCCTAACTATCGCACCTTTGCCCTCGAGTCCCGTGATCCTTCGAGCGCGATCCCCCCGGGAGGCGAATGCGTTTATCAAAACAAAGCAATATGGCCGCGGGTAACAGCGCTGTTTAATGTGATGGAAACAGTCCCGTGACAATGTCGAAATGTCACGTGGTTTTATATTGGGGCTCATATTTCCTCGAAAGTGGGATGTAAAAAGGATTTGTGGTTTGATCATACGTCCATAGCATTTTTCGTAATGCTTCGACCAAATAATAAGAAAAACGAGATGTAACATGGAAATACTGCCTCGGTGGCGCAGTTGTAATGCATACGCGTTACGACTGCTGTGCTTCGGTCTCGGGTTCGATCCCCAGGTTGGGTAAAGTGATATTGGGTTTTTCTATCATGAAATGCTTATTATCAACCCGGAGTCTGTAATTGTGCCCAATATGGCGATAGGCTCGCCCCCTATCACGTCAAGGGACGGAGGTTGGCTCGGCGAAATGTGGGTGTAGGTACTGGTTACACCTCTGCCTACCCCTTTGGGAGTTACAGGCGTGAGTGCGTATGTATATATATGTATGTATCATGGAAATACGCTCATCATTTGTAATCAACATGCTGGCGTACAAAACTGGGAATATAGCCAAGCTGTAGACAGTTACCACTCTCTCACAGAAAATTGACGTGAAGTAACAACAGTTGGCTTTTGCGTTTCGTAAAGTGAGTATATGAGAGATATCCGGAGGGCTAAATTCGCCTTCCATTCTTAATTCCATAATTAACCGTTTCCTTTGATTTTCGCAACGCATCCATGATTCTTTTAGTGTTATTAATGTTCATGAGCGATGGAGATCACTTACAATCAGGTGACCCACTTGCTCGTTTCTTTTTTTTTATTGCCCTAGATAGACAGTCGAGCGGGCAGCCCACCTGATGGTAAGTGGTTACCGCTGCCCATGGACCTCAGCAATGCCAGAGCACAGCCAGGCCGCTGCCTACTGTTGAAGGAAGACTCTTTTTAAGCCTCGCTTAAAGGACAGGTCATAACGCTCGGGAAACACCGACGCAGGAAGTTCATTGCAGAGCTTGCAAGTGCGAGGTAGAAATGAACGCTGGAAACGTACCGTGCTATATGGGATTGTTTTCAGGTAATATGGATGAACTCTACTGCGGTGTCGAGTGGTGCGATGGCAAGATGGTGGTCGTCTGCTATAAAAAGTGGATAAAGTCAAGGTCTAATGTATACCTAAAGCAAATAAATACGTATATGCCCCCGGCTTCGTAAAAAATACTATACCCGCTGATAAATCTAAGAAAAGCGTTAAATATTTTCTTGGATGTTGAGAATCGCCGACGTAAGGACCGATTATTATAATTTTATACGCCATTCATTTGTACAAGTTTCCCATAAAACACGTATTGGTTTCTCCTAACCCAATCTCTATATTATAGTCTACAACATGTACACTGTACAGTCATCTCAGCGCAAGTTTCAAAAGAAATCGAGTGTCAACACTGCGGGAAATCTTCCCGCGCCACGGGCCATTTGCAAGTTGCGTATAAACAAATTCAATTTCAAACAACACAATGCGATGGATCTGTGCGTACCAAAATTGCTTTTGATGTGCTTACGCGAAGGGGCCTGTAAAGGCGGACTTCCGATAGTCACGTCAAGCGTTAGACGAGTCTGTCAATTATACAGCACCAAGGCATGCCGACTTGACTACGCGTTCGTAGTAGGTACGTAGGAGACTATTAGAGCAAGCGCAGACCTGATGAAAAATTGTTCGAGCATATCGGCTTTAATAAAATTGCGTATTGTGTTAAAATTGCATGTATTTTAGCGCCCATTCGAACTCAAGCTCTTTAAACACAATTTATTCTGAATAAAGTTTTTATTACCCTTATAAAAATGCATCCGTAGTTTTCCAACAAGCCTGCGTTGACTCTTCGCCTTTAGCGTCATCAACGCCCTACTGCTTCTGCAAACGGGATCGATGGAAGTCCACTTTAAAGGCTTGTGATAAGATGCGAAACGGCATAAGCGGTTCCTATGATTCTTCATCTGGTTGTATGTGGTAGAAATGAACGCTTCTCTTGTTATTCGTTGGTGTGTGTGGTGGATTTAAGAAGTATTGTACTCGTGATATTTGTATGAAACGATGATTCTATTCTATTTATTTTTGTGGGACCGCAAGTCCCTCGTAGTTCCTGATACCCACGATACAGGTTTACCTAGTGTGGGGTCAGGACTATGTGTGTGACTGTTGGGTGTATTATTTATTTTATTTATTATTAGCAATGAAGAGTGCTGTTTACGTATCTGAAGTTCTAGTTGCAATTTGTGCAGACCCAGTGCAGTTTTAGTTGTAGTCGCAACTAAGAAGTGTAAATAAGCCCTAAAGTGAGATAAAAGTGTTGTATTTAAAGAAACAGCATGACGAAATACAATATAAGAGATATTTCTGCTTCTTACCTGAATCATACTAGTACTTGAGGAGAAAATACAACTGCAAACAGTTAAAGTCTTCTCGGTAGAAGTTATTTCTATCATAGTTTCAATTATCCACTTAGCATTAAAATGAGAGCTGTGTATTTCATTTTATACTTATCTACTCACCTCTGAATCCACAATACAAGGTAATATTCTAAATTAATTTAATGATACACATAAACAAGATGCAGAACCTCGAAATGTAATATTAAAATGAGCCACATAAAGTAAGGGATTCCCTCGAATGGTTGTTGGCAACATTAAACAAATATTATAAAATATTTAACTTAGGGGACCCTTTGTCATGAGGTAAACAGCGAACAGCCATTAAAGTACCGTCGGGTGATGCGGCTGGCGGCACGCGAGCGTTTCAAACGCTGCGTTTTTGCAGAATTGGAATGTTAGAGCCGTTCTATTGGGCAGAGAGAAATCATTCATCTCCTTGTATGATAAATGTTAAATCAGAACTTCTTGCAGAATTAGTAAGAAATAAAAAATCTCAGTTAAAAATACTATTGTTACAATCTTCGATTGAACCATGGCTTTATTTTATTAAACCAAAAAGGTTTTGCATTTATATTTATTGTTTATTGTATCTTTTTATGTCAAACAACTGCTAGCCTATGTGTATGACGTTAACGTGTCAGACTTCATCTCATACATTTAAGTCAATAATGAAAGTATACTCCATCATTGTCTATAAAACAGTTGAACTATCTATAGATAATTAACAAGGACAGTATAATTAAAATATAGTAAAGACTTCCATGTATACTCCCTTCGCTTGTCACGATGAAGCACAACATTTAGTGCACGCCACAATACCCACTATAAAATCATGTGCACTACGAGGACAACGTCAGTTAGTGTTGCCAGGTGTCCCGATTTGTATGGAGCGTCTCGATTTTTAAGGATCTATTAACACGTGATCCGATTTACCCTTGATCAGGACGCCGAATGTCCCGATGTGAATGTTTCACTAACCTCCTTAGTCTGTAAATTGAGCGATAATTTTTACAGGAAAAACGAATATAAGAAAGAAAGAAAAAGACTAGTATATCTCATAGCCGCAAAAATAGTATCGAAAACCATAAAATTGTAATGAGCATAAAAACATAAAGAAGCACATGTATTAAGCAATCTGAAAGCATTTTTTAAAAACTGATCAAAACCCAAGAAGAAAAATATAGTAGTTTTTTGTAGCTATTGTAGCTGTCCCGATTTGAAAACTAAATTCCCGATTATTTTGTCCTTCCGTCCGGAAATTTTACACAGTGCACCTAGCATCACTGACGTCAGTCTACATAGTAAAAAAATACACTCTAGGTTTCTATACAGATCGACGTATATGTCATACTACATATATTATATTCCATGACCTGTGGATAATAACTTCTCAAACAGCACAACCCGCTGTGTTTGCACCTCGCCTTACTTGCAACTCCGGCATCACGGAAATGTTGGCAACTCGTTGTCGAAACTGAAACTCGTCAAGTCTAAAATTACAGGTGTTTTTGTTCGCCAATTGTTTTATACAACTCTGTTGTTTGTTTGTTTGTGTTGTAAAGCTTCTTTGGAACACGACACCGATGTTGAAAGTCAAAAAAGTTTAGAGTATGAAGGCGGAATTTTCGCAAGATGAAACGGTTTGAAATTCAATCAGACTTTCATAAAATATTTTTACTAGAAATGTGTATTTCATAAGACTCCTCGGTGGCGCAGTTGCAATGCGTAAGCGTTACGATTGAGGTCAACGCTGAGGTCTCGGGTTCGATCCCCGGGTCGGGTAAAGTGGTATTGGGTTTTTTAATACGATATGCTCAGTATCAACCCGGAGTCTGGAATTTGTGCCCGGTATGGCGATAGGCTCGCCCCCTATCACATAAGGGGCGGAAATACGCTCTGCGAAATATGGGTGTACTGGTTACACCTCTGCCTACCTCTTCGGGGATTACAGGCGTGAGTGCGTATGTATGTATGTATTTCATAATGAAATAAATCCTGTGTTTGCCATTATTTATATTATTTGTATCTTTTATAATTTGAGTGTATCTCAAAGAATTTGAAAGTAACTAATTTATACGTCAAAACTATACATATAATAAAACAGAAGAGTCACCGCTATGTCTGTGAATTTGAACACGCATCACGTAAAATCGGCTATACCGATTTTGATGCAGATTGCACTATTAAGGTACAATCCAGGTAACATAGTATAAGTATTTAAAAGGTTACTAAATCAATATTTAAATAACGTGAACCATTACTTGTTACGATCTCTATAGTTGTTACTAAATTTTTGAATCAATATACGCTTTGACACGCAGAACATAATATAACTTTGACAGCCAGCCTCCCGGGCGCAGCGGACGAGTAGACGGCTGGAAAACGAGAGACTGTGGGTGTGATCCCTCGTAGTTCCTGATACCCATGATACAGTTTAATCTAGTGTGGGGTTAGGTTAGGGTTGTGTGTGTGTGTTTTTTTTATTAGCCTGAGTAATAAAACGAGCATGTTGCTTGCCTGATGGTAAGCATTACGCCTGCCTATAAACCACACATAACTTTGAATTACAATGCATTGCATGGCATTGGACTGCGCTCGTCACCCTCGAGACATAGGATGTTAAGTCTCATAATGTCCAGTAATTTCAAAGTGTGTGGCTGTTTATTAATTTTCAATCAACACAGCCAAAAATAAACTTGATTCCAAAATTTTGTAACAATTTACCTCTTATCTTACTAAACTGTAAGTATAGAAGACGAGCCACAATTAGCGCAAATGTACGCCGGTGTTTGAAGTTGGTACAAGTTGATTATACGCTGCAAGGCAAAGGGAATGTTAAACGGCAGGCGAATAAAGGGCCCCCGCGAATCAGGTAACGGGCGAGACGATGGGCCTAATCCTTAGTTATTTCCCGGACGTTACCGGCTTATTCCGCTTCGGAGAGATGGTTCAGGGGCAAACCAGTGGCTCAATTTTGCTGTCTCTATAGTTTCTGAATGCATGTTTATAAGGGCGTAGGATACTTTTTAGGATGCCGGGAAAGACATCACATGAGCAGATTAGCGAGCAAAAATTAGTTGTGGTATAAAGATGTAAACAATTTGCTTCCTGCACCGTTTGCATTTAACTTCTTTCTTAAACTTATTTTTATATCTTCTTTAGAATATGCCCATCAAAGTTATCATTCACATTCTATTTAAGCTCTTGGTATGGCCTTATATTCCCACAATGTGCACCACTAGAATATAAAACGTCACAAGGTCCATAAAATTAAAACAAATGTAAAATAAACGAGCTGTGGAATAGTTTGCCGGCACACGTGTTCCCTCCTTCCTATAATATAGGGTCCTTTAAACGGAGTGTGAAGAAGCAATTAGGCAGGCCGGCATAATTTTGCCGACCTACGATAGACACATCGTCTGTCGTTGGTCGACACTTACCGTCAGGTGTAGCGTAGTCACATTGCCGAGCTAGGATAAAAAAAAACAATTCAAACCTGATTTACTGTCTATCCGTACACTAGAAGAGGCAGATATTCGGGGAGCAGTGGCAGCGCTTTCACTATGGCAGCTTTCCTCTGATGCCGACGTGAAATGTGGTATTTTGATGAATATTTATTTCCCTTTAAGGATTAGGTTGTGCCACTATAGCCGACTCCACGTGTAGCATATGTCGAGATCTCTTGTAGCTAATGAAATATTAGCATATTTTAAAGTTGGAAATTAGTTTACTCTCTGACATGACTGACTCAACTATGAACATTTAGGAGGGAACTAAATACGGTGTTTATTAATTACTTTAGGAGTTTTATGTATGTTTTGTTTATATAGGTAAAACACATAGTCCATTTCTTCGTCTTACAGTAAAATAATAAGTATTTGACATTCATTTCCTAAATAAATCATGAATGTTTAAATATGTTTGAGAATGAATAGGTTTCTTTAATTCATAGGTAAAGAGTGCAAAAATAAACAAACTGGACAAGTCAAGAGAAAATTCTTAATTACTCAACTCGACTAGAGTTTCAGAAATGAAAACATTTCAAAGATTTTCCACGGAAAAGCGGTATTTTATCACTGCCTACGTAGACGAGACGAGATTTCACTGTAAGCTTGTAGATAAATGATTCACATTTATCCAATTCTATCCAGGTAGATAACGTAAACACCGTACATCCGGCACGAAGGACCAAAATTATGTAGGTGTAAACAGGAAGTTCAGTAGCGCCGGAAATTGCCGCCGAGAGACGGCCAATATTACGTTGGATATTCAACTTATACTAAAGCTGAGCTTTCTATTTTGTTTAATCGCGATGGACCGGCTTTTAGTTTAGGTAACAGTTGGGAGTTAAATTTTAACTTTGATCACAATTCCAATATTCCTTTATTAAACTTGATCCGTTGAATAACTTATCACGATTGCTTTGTGGTGTACTGTCAATGGAAACAGATTTTGCTGAAATGTTAAAGCCTTCTGGATATTAATTTTAGTTTATTATTTATTGTGTTGTTTCGATGGCGCAGTTGTAATGCGTATGGGTCGGGTAAAAGTTATTATGGGGTTTTTCTATTACGAAATGCTCAGTATCAGCCGGAGTCTGGAATTGTGCCCGGTATGGCGATAGGCTCGCCCTCTATCACATCATGAGACAGAGATACGCTCTGCGAATGTGGGTGTTCTGGTTACACCTCTGCCTGCCCCTTCGGGGATTACAAGTGTGAGTGCATATGCACTCACACTTATATAATATATACATATGTATATATGTATTTATTGTAAGTACTTTTAAAGTGTATGCTAATTTTAATTTAATATAATCCGGCTGAATTGAATCTTAGTATGAATTACTTTGATGGTAGTTATTCTATAAAGTTATCATTTTAGTTTTTGGTTTGTATACCAACCAATGATTGAACAAATAAACCGACGTGAACTCATCATAGATAACAGACAGACAGTAACATTATTGTATTTAGGGTTAACGATATTTAATTTCCGAAGTTGAACACTGCACCGACTAACTGTTACTGTATTCAAAAATGATAAAATAATTTTGTGTTACAGTCAAAATAGGTAATACAGTCGTTCTGTGAAATATGTAGAAATTTTATAACAATACTTTTAACTGATGTGTCGGTAATATCTATGAAATTATGGCCAAACGAAACCTTTTCGTCTGATCAGAGTACAATAAACACAATAGAGAATTCAAATACATACTAAAACACATTTATATATAATAGGTCTTTACCTATGAAATTGCCGTTCAGTACGAACATTTTAAGTATTTTTTTACATCTTTTATGGCTGATAAAATAATGTTAATATTTTTAATAGGGTCCCAAAATAAATATTATTTTGATTCGGTATTTTAAAGAAAACCTAGACAATGCAACGCAAGGAACAAACAATACGAATGTTTAGGCATTCTAAATACTAATGGATTACACATATTGCCTCTAACATATTTGTTAGGTATACTTCCCTACTGCAAGCCTCCCTTCCCTTCCTGTAAACGGATTCGACTAACGCTCGACCGCCTTTTGCGAAATGTCTGTTTATTAGCGAAAATTCAATTTAGTTTTGTTTTTCTTTCTCCTAATATTCACTGCACCGGTACACGAGTACAAATAAATAAATACACCCAACAGTCACACACATAGTCCCGACCCCACACTAGGTTAACCTGTATCGTGGGTATCGAGAACTACGAGGGACTTGCGGTCCCACAACACCCAGACCCGAAACAAATATTTGTGGATTAGACAAACATTTGTCTCGGTGTGGGAATCGAACCCAGACCACGGCCTCACGCTTCGCAGCCGACTACTCGCCCACTGCGCCACGGAGGCTGTCAACAAATGCATGCTGACAATCGTAAACTGTTGACGACTGCGACGTTTTCACTGAAGCGAGATCGTTTCAGTTTATAGTTGAGCTTCGAACTGGAATTAAATAGTTTAATGGGTTGTTAGATCTGGAATTTAATTAGATGAGGTTTATGTTTATTTTCTGTTTTATTAGTTACTCTAGGCTGTTGTAATGCGTACGCGTACTGCTGTGCTGTCTCTGGTTCGATTCCCGAGTCGGGTAAGAGTGATATTGGGTTTTTCTATCATGAAATGTTAAGTATCAGCCCGGAATCTGGAATTGTCCCCGACATGGCGATAGGCTCACCCATCACATCATGTGGGTGTACTAATTACACCTCTGCCCACCCCTTCGGGGATTGCAGATGTGAGTGCGTATGTAGTATGTTCATAGTCAGGACTATTGACAGAGTGCTCGTGGTTTTTAAGATGGTTGTACACGGAGGGTCGTCAAACATCGTCAGTCTGGGCGGCAATCGCTGGGCCAGTACCGCCTAATTCGCCGAACTTCATCAACTCTGCCGGCGTTCAAGTCCATTCAGATTAATCGCCCGCGGGCGGCATTAATTAATTCAAATAAATCGGTTTTCTTGAAGTGCACGTGACGTCATAAATCGTTGTTCATCGTTTTGGTCATTAGACGGTCGTTCGGCGGTACGACAGAATCATTAGTTCTCTAATCGAACATCGATTGGCATAAATACGTTCGTAGTTCGGCCAATTAGCCGGTACCGCCCCAGGTTTGGCAATGCTTCTCCATTGTTACCGGTTGGTAATGTAGTACGTACAGAACCTAATTACAACACAAGAGTCGACTAAACACATTGAACAGGTAAAGTCCAAATGGCGAGCGTTCGAGCGCACCGCACCGGACATTGCCGAAACTTTGTACAAAGGTAAATTCAGTCTGTCGTGCTGTTGCTAAGCAGTTTGACTCAACTATGCTTACAAGATGCAGAGATTGGATGGGTACCAACTATACTTAAAAGATGCGGTGTTTGGACTTGTACGTCGTAAATTGATAATGACGCTCGTTGAAATATTTTGCGTCTTTTATTTTTAGTATGCTGTTTTTAGTATCGTAGCTCGCACAACCCCCCGATAGATAGATGTATAAATACACCCAACAGTCACACACATAGTCCTGACCCCACACTAGGTTAACCTGTATCGTGGGTATCAGCAAATTCAAGGGACTTGCGGTCCCACAATACCCAGACCCGAAACAAATATTTGTGGCTCACACAAACATTTGTCTCGGTGTGGGAATCGAACACACGGCCTCTCGCTTCGCAGCCGGCTACTCGCCCACTGCGCCACGGAAGCTGTCAATCATCGCTGCAAAGTATACATAAAATACATTTAAAGTAAACTAAAATACACTCCATAACAAAGTAGATTTAGTAAAGTTAAAATGTGACCTGTTTGTTTAGGTCATGGTTTGTTTAACTATACTGTTCGTGAAATCGGATAAAAAACGGGTATATGAAGTGGCCAATTTGTGCAAATAAATTTAATATAAAACGCCCTCAAGAGACCTGCAACCTAAGTACATTTTAAAAGTATTGATTAAAATAACCGTATTTTTTACATTTATTTTATATGCATTTGAATTCCATTGTTGTAATTTTTTTTTATTTCATAAGCCAACAAACGAGCGAGGGGGTCACCTGATGGTAAGTGATCACCACCGCCCATGTACGCCCACAATACCAAAAGAGTCATGGGCGTGAAGCCGACCTCAAAGGAAAGGGATAATTAAGGAATTGGGAAGGGAAGGGGGGAATTGGGCCTCCGGATATCTCACTCGCCGTACAACAAGCTGCTACTTTACGCCGGTTTTCTTTGAGACAGTGGTAACAACCCGGACGATACGTGTAATATATAAGTTTCTATGAATCAATGACGGAATGAAACACAGAACCTTAGTGATAGGATTAAAATAAGAACACTTAAGCTTTCACTGCATGATTAGATGATACGCGCAAAACTATTCAATGAAATATACTATCATTCCACATTAGAACCATATAGATAGAGATGATGATATGCAAACGAAACAACTGAAACGGCAAAACGGATAAACATTTGTGTTGTATTTATGTAATTTGTGTATGTTCCAACAAACACGAACACCGAGAGCCAATTAGTAGCTCGTACCGATACACCAAGTCCTGAGGCGTTTGTAATGGCAGATGTGTAAGCACTGTTGTGGTCCGGCGTGAAGGACATTGAAGCCAGTGTAATTACTGGGCATTATGAGACTTAACACCTTATGTCTCGGGGTGACGAGCGCAGTCCAGTGTCATGCAGTGCTTTGTTATTTAAAGGTCTGTGTGGCGTTGCTTCTATTTATGAGCAGGCGTGGCGCTTACATCAGGCAAGCGACCTGCTCGTCTAGTCATTCAAGCTAATAAAAAAAAAATAAAAAAAAATAAGATACATGTGAAAAGATGTGGCTCGACGTTAATACTTTGTATTTATAATTGCTTACAACATTTTTTAGATTTGGGCAGCTCTGAAATAGTTTCTAACCATGATGTGTGGTGCGTACGATGTCTGTGCTATGACCTAGCTCAGGAAATCTTTCGGTGTCATATCTCGTTTCGTTCTTTCGAATTCGGTGTTCGTGTTGAATCGTTGTAGTAGATTTTTTATGCCTATAATCTTATTTTCTCTTCACTGATTGAAGGAGTTCATGCTTGTTGTATCTCTAATATGACCAAATTATTTCAAAGGTAATAACTAAAACAATAGTTGTTCCTAATTTTTCTATCTCGTCTAGCGAGTGTTTGGAAACTACCTATTCAAGTAGTGCGATATTTTTTCTTTATATTCTCTTTTTTACCTATGTCAATACATACGCATACGCACTCACACCTGTAATCCCCGAAGGGGTAAGCAGAGGTGTAACTATTACACCTACATTTCGCCAAGCGTATCTTCGTCCCATGATGTGATAGGGGGCTAGCCTATCGCCATACCGGGCACAATTTCAGAGTCCGGGCTGATACTGAACCAATGAGTAACAGAAAACCCAATATCACTTTTACTCGACCCGGGGATCGGACCCGAGACCTGAGCGTCAGCCTCAGTCGTACCGCCGACGTATTACAACTGCGCCACCTAGGCAGTCTATGTCAACCTAGTACCTATATGACTTTTACTTTTATCTTTCTATTCTTTCTAGCTATTGGTCGCGGCTCCACCCACGTGAATGCCTTTTTCCGGATAAACAAGTAGCCTATGTCTTGATCCAGATTGATTGATCTCCATGTGTGCCATTTTTCATCCATTTTTTTTTTTTCGTTTAGCAGTTAAGACGTGATTGATTAATAAATATCGAATCAAACACCTAAACATCTAAACGTTCATATTGTAATATAGTATAAAGTAGGATTTGAAACCGCCTGAAAATTCTCTGAGGTCCAATAACGGCCTGCCGTTTGAATGTTGTCACCAAAGTTAAGAAACTGTCTTCAAATGGTAACACTAAAATAAAAGTTAAATGTAAATAAAAGTCAGTTTTAATTGCATAATGCTATAAGTAAAGTAAACAGCATTTGCATTTCGTTTCGCGCGTGAGAAAATTCTAAACGTTCCTTTTGTCTTTTGGAAAAATGGCATGGTGCATTCGTGTTTGTGTTTTTTGGATTTATTTATATGGCAATTTAAATGCCGGAGAAATTGAATCTGACCCAAATATTTGTAACGCCCATGGAAGGTAAAATGTTTATTTTGTATATACAGATATAAGTAGTCACGCCTGTAATCCCCGAAGGGGTAGGCAGAGGTGTAACCAGTACACCCACATTTCGCCGTGCGTATCTCCGTCCCATGATGTGATAGGGGTCGAGCCTGTCGCCATACCGGGCACAATTCCAGACTCCGGGCTGATACTGAGCATTTCGTAATACAAAAACCCAATATCACTTTTACCCGAGCCGGGGATCGAACCGGAGACCTCAGCGTCAGTCAGTCTCAGTCTTAACGCGTACACATCACAACTGTGCCACCGAGGCAAACGAACATATATACATATACCTACAGACGAATAATAATAATGTGATAAATGCTAAGTAGGCTCTCCATCACATCACGGGACAGCGATACGCTCGGCGAAATATGGGTTACATCTCTGCCTACCTCTTCGGGGATTACAGGCGTGAGTGCGTATGTACGTATATATGCTAATAATCAAGACAATAATTAGCAACAAGTCGTGTGTGATGAGTAATAAAGGCGTGTACTCACTAGTAGCGTCTCACTGTCATTAATTATTGTACGTAGTGTAGACGGACGCTAATTGAAAGGCTCAAACTCAAACGTGTTAAGTTACACGAAGTTTACCAAGTTATGAAATTATCGCGGGGTGTAGGTAATTAAGAGTTAAGGTCAAGAATCAACAAGTGCCTAAACATCTTGTGTACAAATTGAAGTGTCTGTATAGAATAAATGTATTTTTCTTAAGCTCCTACGGTTGTTTGCACGTTATTAAAACCCTGACACGTTTCAATAACTCTTGTTGACAGCCTCCGTGGCGCAGTGGGCGAGTAGCCGGCTGCGAAGCAAGAGGCCGTGGGTTCGATTCCCGCACCGAGACAAATGTTTGTGTGATCCACAAATATTTGTTTCGGGTCTGGGTGTTGTGGGACCACAAGTCCCTCGTAGTACCTGATACCCACGATACAGGTTAACCTAGTGTGGGGTCAGGACTATGTGTGTGACTGTTGGGTGTATTTATTTATTTACTTGTCCTGGCTAATCTCCATATAGGCTGAACCGATTTGATGATGATTGACTGACGAGACTTTGTTTGGTTTATTCATCACTTTTAAGACAGTAATTTCGCTTTCATAATAATATTAAATACACCCAACAGTAACACACATAGTCCTGACCCCACACTAGATTATCCTGTATCCTGTTTAATAAAAACTCTTGTAATATATTCCGCTTCTCGCTATCGTTGACGTCTTATACCACGTCAAACCAAACAGGTTGACAAGCCAATGTTAACAGAGTACTATCTTTACCTCAATACATACCGTAGCTGTTGAATTTACTAACAAACCTACGTGTAACAAACTATATTACTAACTGCGTATACAACGTGTTACAGAAAGGTGTGGTCATATTTAAGAGTCCTTAATATTATATACACCTGATAATGAATGTTTATGTACCGAAACTTTTACGTTAATACTATACGTTGCTTAAATTCGACCACACCTTTCTGGAACACGATTTATATGTATCTAATTTAATAAAATTTCTCAATTGCCTTGTCTAAATCTACTACTTTAAGCTAAGTTTACGTACTGAAGTGGGGTTACAAATTTTTAAAGGCGAGTAGTGAAAGTCCATCTACAGTGTATGTATATATATGTATGTATATATCTGTACATCATACTGATATTTGTTAAGTCCTGTCTATTTAGTTGCCACCAATTTGACAGGTGCAGATTTTCTTTTAGTTGAGTTCATGAAAACAAAATGGTGATTAATGTCAAATGTTCTAAAACCATTCCTCGTTTACCAGCAAAATGTTTTATAACCTCCAGTCACAGACTGTAACCGCAGTAAAAAAAAGAACTTCAGTACGACAAACGACAATATTGCACTCCAAGACAATTCCAAACAAAATGCATATAATTTGACGCAACAATAACGCGGAGCTAAAACTCCACACGACTTTGTTTAATTTACTATAGTTACCACACTTAGGGTTGTCAGTTCTAATAGCTGAAATTTCAACCGCAGTTTAGCCGAACACCAGAGCGACATGGCCTATCGAGTGTGTAAGAAGAGGCGCATCGCGGCGTGACTTGAAACACAAGAGCTGTGCGGGTAATAAATAGCTGAATAGATTTATTTCAAACATAGTTATGAAGTAAAGAACAGCTCGATTAAACCAGCATTAAAACTGACCTAACCATTTGGGAGCAAAGATGCCACAGACAATCAGGTTCAAACTTAATTCACCCCTCTTTTTGCGTTAAAAAGAACGGACGTCCGCATCTGTCTAATTTAACTGGACAATCGTTCAAAAAGTCGTAACCATATTGGCCTTTATACAGACTCGTGCCAACCCTATTCGTAGATAGAGACGGTGACTGCCGGGAAGAGATCATTCCGAGCGTCACTTAGATTCAGAATTGTTTCATATTTTAATTGAAAACTTTTCTCATACGTTTCCCAACGCGGAAGTAATAAAGTAACTTCTGAAGATAGTTGCGGATTCAACAACGGTAATGAAATGTGTGGTGCGGCGTCTGCGAAAGTTATGATATTGCTTATGTACTTGTATGCTAGTTTATCCATGTATCATCAACATCACGCGTTCGTATTTCCCAAATATACGAAGACTGCCGATGCGCATAATTTAAATCATAGAACTTTACCCTTCAACAAAATTTAAGGCACTCAATGTTTCGATAATTTCTTTGTTTCCGTTGGGTGGAAGTTCTATGAATATCATTTATCATCTCGATAAATATTCCAAGAATATCCTAATAGCCGTACGGAAGATTCCAAACAACTTGTTACGATTAGGGTACCTGGTAACAGTTGTATTTATTTTATTTATTTATTTATTTAAGACGCAAAACAGAGTACAATCAATACATTAGTACAACTTTATAACTATACAATCATGTATCCGTGGAGATGAGTGTGAGTTCGAGAGTGGTAGAGTCACGCTGTAGACACCTTTGTCTACAGCATGAATGGGCCGGATCGCCCGGGTCGTTACCACTATTTCACAGAAAACCGACGCCAAGTAGCAGCTTGTTGCTGCGTTTCGTACGGTGAGTGAGATATCCGGAGGCCCAAATCCCTCTCCCCTTCCCAATTCCTTAATTATCCCTTTCCTTTAAGGTCGGCAACGCGCCCATAATTATTTTGCTATTGTAGGCGTACATGGGCGATGGAGATCACTTACCATCAGGTGACCCACTTGCTTGTTTACCGGCCTATAACATAAAAAAGAAGATGAGGTCGCAATCTTTATAAACCATGATAGTCCATAAGCCATCTGTAAACTGAAACAGTATGATGAATGATTTTTTACCTGACAAAGTTCCATTTTTACGTTAGCTGTATCATCATTATAACCAAAGTTCGTCATTAATGAATAAATGGATGAATGTCATTTATTTGGACCAAAAATGATCATAATTAGGGATAAGATAACAGACTACAATTAATGATAATTTTACATTACTTCTATAAATTAGCCTATTGCCGTCCACTGCTGAACATAGGCCTCCCCAAGTGTGCGCCCGCTAACCATCCCGGTCTTGGAAACCCTCATCCATCCGCTACCCGCCACCTTTTTCAAGTCGCCAGTTTATCGTGCAGCAGGGTGTCTTACACTACGTTTGCCTAAGCGCGGCCTCCAATCCAGCACATGTCTGCTCCACTGACCATCCGTCCGTCTGCAGACATGAACGGCCCACTTCCACTTTATGGTGGTAACTCTGCGCGCAATGTCCGTGATATTTGTGCTCTGGCGGATGACTTTATTTCGAATTCTATCCATCACAGATTAGGATTTCTCTGATGGATAGAATACGAAATTTGCCCGCTCCATAGCACGCTGATCGCATAGATCTGAAGTACGTAAAGTGCCTACAACCTTTAGAAAATTGTCAAGTCGTCGCACCGTAGCTCCGCTAGTGGGGTGAACAGGATGAAGTTGCAGGGGTCGTTAGTTGCAACAACTAATAAGCCTCGGGTTGCGTGGTCTTTGTACAGCTCACGGCTCCTCTCCCTCGGTAATTGTTTTTCTTATTCCGGAATATTGTTTTAACCCCGTGCCTTGTGCGCCGAACTAGATTTAACTTTGTGTTTTGATAAGTTAAGGTGGATCGTGTAAATATAGAACAATTTTCTTTTTAAACCATGATGGGCTTTTGTTAGTATATTTTGATGAGGCTGAAAACATTTATTATTCACTAAGTATATTTTGAGAACATGTAACTAAGGTGGAAATTATACACACTCACGCCACGTATTCTCCGAAGTGTTAGGTAAAGGTGTAGTCAGTAGGTACACCCACATTTCGCCGAGTTTATTTCTGCCCCATGATGTGATAGAGGGCGAACCTATCGCCATACCGGGCACAATTCCAGACTCCGGGCTGATACTAAGCATTTCGTAATAGAAAATCCCAATATCACTTTTACCCGACCCGGGGATCGAACCCGAAACGTCAGCATCAGTCTCAGTCGAAAGGCGCATTACAACTGTGCCTCTAAAAATATGTTTAGATGTTTACCGCCTCACAATCAGGTGTCCTCAAAATATGTCTAGAGGTCTCTTGAATTTTTCCAAGGCAGGTGAAACCAAACAAAAGATTAAAGAATCTTAGCTCGGTATCTAGACTGATTGGCTATATGACTGGCTGGCATATATGACTGGCTAATTGTGTTGCAAATGACTTCGTTTCTTTATCGATCGATATTGCCAAGTATCCGCCATTCCGAAGATGATTACGACAAACCAGTAAAGTTTTGACATAATGTTTTCCCAGATGCTGGATCGCAACCATTTGATAATAACATCGTTATACATAATGAGATAACCACAAGGAGATAATGATCCGATCAAGTGATGCGAGCTTACTATATCGATTACTATAATTACACGGAATCGATTATGCGATGAAGCGCTGCCCGCTGGCTGTCCGGTAACGCGATCTCGGCCACTGGAGCCCGTGATCATTACGCACTGATAGTTACTACCCCTGAGCCCTGCGTCTGCACTATTTATACCACTGGCTTATTGGACTGGAATTTTTTATCTACATGGTTTGTCAGTGAATCCTTGATGCCGGCCTATTCCTATGAGTAGACCTTAGTAGTGTCCTTAGGCATTTCATGGGCAGAAATTACCATTCGTTAAAAGTGGGTGCGTTTGTTTTAGCGCTGAACTTGCACTAGATATTTTAATTTGTCGTTATGCAATATTGAATTCTATAGCTAAGTGCCTAACGACCTTATATGATGCAGTTTCTCATCATAAGACGTAATGTGGGTCGGTCTATCATTTCCAAGGTGACCGAATAGTCAACTTGGAGAAAGAAGGTAAAAAGAACTGGTATAAAAAGTGGGTGTTGCTAGATATAATCTTTCAGAGATAGACTGCCTCGGTGGTGCAGTTGTAATGCGTACGCGTTACGATTGAGGTCAGCGCTGAGGTCTCGGGTTCGATCCCCGGGTCGGGTAAAGTGGTATTGGGTTTTTCTATTACGAAATACTCAGTATCAGCCCGGAGTCTGGAATTTGTGCCCGGTATGGCGATAGGCTCGCCCCCTATCACATAAGGGACGGAAATACGCTCGGCGAAATGTGGGTGTACTGGTTACACCTCTGCTTACCCCTTCGGGGATTACAGGCGTGAGTGCGTATGTATGTCTAGAGATAGACATATACTTGAAATAATAAACTTTATAAACTTTCACCTTTTTTTTGCCTAGATAGAACTTTTATAAAATAACGAAGGACTGGCCATCACGGACTCGTGCTCTATAAGGAATTCTGTTAATAAATACCCTTATTTTTGCTATGGGTACATTTTAAATCATTTTTATTGAAGTAGCAGAGAAATTACGAACAGAAACCTGTTCGATACTCGCAAAAAAAATATACTCTATTTATTTAAATATCTAATTATAAATAAGATGGTTTTAAATTGTTCCAATTTTTGAGTTCAAATGATTCCATAAGATTGGTTAGAAGTTATTTTACCAGTTTCGACATTTAACCTATTTTTAGCAGGTGGTATGTATGTGGCATATAAATGTAGAAAAAAATCTGGCCATTCTATTTCTTGATTTCTTATACGTGAACGTATAATAATAGCCTTTGCATAATAACATTATTTGTAACAGAATCAAAAGCTTCTATTCGTCTAACAACATTTTGCATAACGTGTGAGTTGTGACACGTTTCACTCCCTTTCTTTGAACCCCATGTCAATGTTAGCTTCGACCCTTTCAACAACCACTTCAGGTAAATGTCTGTGTAATATTGGCCAAGCATATTATTTTCTTTTTGAAATTATTTAATATACTTTTTGTTATAAATAAAACTACAGTATGTATCTATTACCTAAATACAGCCTGTAGTATTGTTCTGTATTTTTTTTTATGGAAGATCGGGCAACCGAGCAAGCGGGTCACCTGATGGTGAGTGATCACCGCCGCCCATGGACACCGTCAATTCAATGTTACATTTATCTGTAGACGTAAATCTGTATCTGTATCTGACTCATTAGCCTAGGCCGCCCTCCTGACTGAGCCACGCGGTGTTCCTCTCTGTCCTGTATGTCGAAAGTGGTAGGTCCCTCGTATGTGCGAAGCGGTCTAAAAAAACACGTCAACTTTAATAAATAACTTCATATGTATTAGAGTTCCATCCATCACTTTGCAAATTTGATGATTGCACATATTATCATCATCAACAGATACATTTAAATAATAACGGAATGTTACACGTATATTGTAATGGCCGAGTCATTAAAATCACATCAATACTGTAATCCGTCAATTCGGCGATTTTAATCAATGTCACGACGTAAATGCATTTTTTCGCTCGCCGTGTATTTTTAACGTTTTATTTATTTGCAATCGGATTTGTATCATGCTTGTGCTGTTTTTTGTGTTAACTGCCTCGGTGGCGCAGTTGTAATGCGTACGCGTTACGATTGAGGCCAACGCTGAGATCTCGGGTTCGATCCCCGGGTCGGGTAAAGTGGTATTGGGTTTTTCTATTACGAAATATTGAGTATTAGCCCGGAGTCTGTAATTTGTGCCCGGTATGGCGATAGACTCGCCCCCTATCACATCGTGGGACGGAGATACGCTCGGCGAATTGTGAGTGTACTGGTTACACCCCTGCCTACCCCTTCGGGGATTACAGGCGTGAGTGCGTATGTATGTACGAGTATGTTAGAAAAATGCTATTAATGTTTTTAAATTCCTAATGAGTATGTTCCTAATAACTTTGAATAGCAATGAAACATTGCAGTGTGGATAATTCTGGTTAGTTTATGAACTTAGTAACTCACACATTAGACGGAAATTTCTATGTAAACTTGTAATAAACTGGGATATTGGACGTCGCACAGTTTGAATTATCGCCCTACTGAAATTACTTTTGCTACTAGCATTTGTAATGGATAACTGCTGAGCTGGCTTAAAATATAGCTGAATAATAGAGCCTCTGTTGCGCAGTAGGTGAGTACCCGGCTGTAACGAAAGGCCGCGGGTTTGACTCCCGCACCGAGACAAATTATTAGTGTGCCACAAATATTTGATTCTGGTTTGGATGTTATGAGACCGTAAGTCCCTCATAGTTCCTGATACCGACGATACATGTTATCCTAGTGGGGGGTAGGGGCTATGTGTAACTGTTTAGAATATTTATTTAATTTTATTTATTGTATTTGCATGTAAGTTTTTGTTAAAGGCAGGCTCTTTGGCGCAGTATGTAATTTGTTGTTGGAAAAAGCCTCCGTGGCGCAATGGGCGAATAGCCGGTTGTGAAGCAAGAGGCCGCGGGTTCTATTCCCGCGCCGAGACATCATGTTTGTGTGATCCACAAATATTTATTTCGGGTATGCGTGTTTTCTCCCCAAAGGGGTTGACAAAAACTACAAGTCAATTTGTAGACCAAAATGTCTACAGCGTTGCTCTACCTCTGTTTATGAAGAAGAATAGCTAAATTTGTATGAGAAAGTAATAATTAAAGTCGCTTCTAGATCTGAAAACCATTCGAAGTAAGTGAGTCATGTACCTCTGGAGTCTGGACCATCACTTCTTACCGTCACTTTAACTGGGTTTTTCAGACTTAAAAACATTAATTTTGTTCATTAATATTAATTGTACGTAACTTACTACCTATAAGTCGAACTCAGACCATCATGAAATAAGTAGACCTCGCACAGCTATCATGTTTTTTAGAAGCATCACGAAAGTGCAGTAAACACGTTGTACTGGAATTAAGTTCGACTCGCGTAGACCATTAAACAAGTTGCAATAGAGTTCAGCGCGACTCGGTGGGAGCAGGGTTACCAGATGACAGGATTTTTATAATATTCCTTCGTCCCACCTGCCCTTATCCCACTCACAGTGCGGTCGGCGCAACATGCTTTTTAACACATGTAACGAAAAGATTTGGCTTGTACGTTTTTACGACTGGCCGCCAGCCTGACGACGTCAACCAATATAAATGGTAAAGGATACTTACTGCCCATTTGAATGTAATGCTACAGATTTCGCGGTTGCGTTGTCAATTTTTGAAAAGAAAAAGGAAATATGTGTTTTGCTTGTATTTGTCGGTGGGCAATCCTGGCCAATGGCCACCATCTTTGGAGCCCTCCAAACACTTGAGAAAGGGTCAAATTAATTAGTATTATGAAATGTTGAATACTATTTATCTGCAGGAAACTTTGTTCTCCCCTTTCTGTTGAAAATTCGAGTTTAAATGCACCAAATATCGTAAAGGTTAACTGTGGTAATGATTATTTTTATCCGGAGTTTTTCGTGTTTGACGTGGTAACCCTAAGTGATAGCAGACACTGCGCTTCGTGAAGCTAGAAATTGGTTCTTAACTGGTCCGAATCGTTGATTCGTTGCCACTTGTTCGTGTTTAATGTACTCTGAAAATACAGAGCTCTGGCATCAGCTGGTTCTCACACCAGATTAAATGTAATCTTTTACTGTCGTTTTAGTGAGATTCGAAGTTTATTTTTGTTGGAATAAAAATAGTCTGATGTATTTTATTATGTGATTTATGCCCATCTTACTTACTTAACATTTAAGGATCTCTAAAGTCCAATTAAATCAACGATTGTCAACGATTTTTTAGAGGGGTAGAGCCACGCTGTAGACACTTTTGTCTACAGCATGAATGGGCCGGCTCGTCCGGGTCGTCACCACTGTCTCACAGAAAACCGGCGTGATTGAGATATCCGGAGGCCCAAATCCTCCTCCCATTCCCAATCACTTAATTATACCTTTCCTTTAAGGCCGACAAGCGCCCATAATTCGGTGGAGATCACTTACCATCAGATGACCCATTTGCTCGTTTGCCGGCCTACGCTATAGAAAAAACGACCTATTTTCGGTTAGCTTTGTAGCGCTGTATGGATGCGTGTTAATTGTTAGGAGTCCCCTTTAGTTAAAGGAAGGTTAAAAACGTATTAGTTCAGCAGTGTTAGGAATAGATAACAGGATATTTCTCCACCTTTTACCATTTCAATTTCGCTAACGATTCTTATTAATTGCTACTTAATGTTGCTAAGTTGATAACCTTAGTATTACTTCGTCAGATCATAATGGAATCAAACATAATGTAATCAACCTTATTGAATGGCAGATACCACATAACCTTCATAATTTTCCAGAGTTCGTGAAGCATCCTTTAATCAACAAAAGCGACGTTCAATGTACGTTTCATCTCCCGAACAGATCGCTGAGGTCACAAACTTTTGTACCAACAACTTGACATAGGTCTTGACAATTTGTCGCTTTTGCTTTTTATTTTCTACACGTACAAAAGACATATTTATTTTGGGAAAACGTATACTGGCCACAGTACAAACAGAAAATAGCACACTGGCACCATGTGATAAAAATTCAATACGTCAAACGCATGAATGGGCTCGTGTAATAAATAGAAGACCCAATTGGCGTCTGCGGTGAGCGGCGCGGCGAGAAAAGGTGAATGTGTTTCGAATGCTCGATACTTTTTTAATAGCCTAAGACCAGCGAACGAGTAAATGTGTCACCTGGAGGCCAATTCTCGTAATTTTAAATGTTCAAAATATCATTCCGATCTAGTCTCAGCGTCAAGAAAGTTGCAAATAGCATTCTCTTAAACCAATAATCAACGTCAAATGTGAACATAGATCGTAATAAGATTGAATGTAGAATAAAAGTTGACTGAAACCAATATAATATAATGCTACTGCTAACGCTAGGTGCATTTGACATTGATTATTGGTTGCCAGTTGGTTGGAGAGAATGCACTTTGCAACTTTCTTGACGCTGAGACTAGATCGGAATGATATTTTGAACATTTAAAATTACGAGAATTGGCCTCCTGTTACCTGGATGGCTGGCGTTCCTCAACGGTGCGATTTACGCGAAGTTTTCTTCCTCGTACGGCATCCTTATAGAATCAGCTATCACCTGCGGTATTTCCAGACCGATACGACTTAGGATCCTTCAAGAAAAGAACCTACTCTTTCCTCAAAGGCCGGCAACGCACCGACAAATCCCCTGGTATTGACGGTGTCCATGGGCGGCGGTGATCACTTACCATCAGGTGACCCGCTTGATCCGTTGCCCCCTCTTTCATAAAAAAAGTGATTATCGTTGCGTTGCCGATCCTTAAAGAAAATAATGGCCAACGTGGAGAAGCGCAGGGTTACGTACTCCGACAATCTCACTAACGTTTCAAATGTAACAGCAAACCTGACCCTAAAATGTTACTCTGTTAGATTGTTGCACCAATGAGCTGGCCCATACATGCTATAGACAAAACCGGCTGTCGTGGCTCTACTCACGCCTGTAATCCCTGAAGGGGTAGGCATAGGTGGAACCAGTATACCCACATTTCGCCGAGCGTATCTTCGTCCCTTGATGTGATAGGGGGCGAGCCTATCGCCATACCGGGCACAAATTCCAGACTCCGGGCTGATACTGAGCATTTCATGATAGAAAAACCCAATGTCACTTTACCCGACCCGGGAATCGAACCCGAGACCTCAGCGTCAGCCTCAGTCGTAACGCGTACGCATTACTACTGCGCCACCGAGGCAGTCAAATTACAATGTGTTTGTAAGTTTCACTCTCGGCTCTCACGCCATCCATCTCGGAGACGTCGGCACAATGAACATCTGTCCTTGTCGTGTTATTTAAGTACTGGTTTTTAATTAATTAACTACTAAGTTGATGTGTTAAGATGAGAATGAACGTGAGGTTTCCCGCCTCGTTTGGTTTTAATAAATGCGTGTTATTTTCTGTTAGTACACACTCACTCACGCCTGTAATCCCCGAAGGCGTAGGCAGAGGAGTAACCAGTACACCCACATTTCGCCGAGCGTATCTTCGTCCCATGATGAGATAGGGGGCGAGCCTATCGCCATACCGGGCATAATTCCAGACTCCAGGTTGATACTAAGCATTTCGTAATAGTTTTCTACCCAATGTCACTTTTACCTGACCCGGGATCGAACCCGAGACCTCAGCGTCAGCCTAACAGGTACTTCGTAATAGTTTTCTACCCAATATCACTTTTACCTGACCCGGGATCGAACCCGAGACCTCAGCGTCAGCCTAACGGGTACGCATTACAATTGCACCACAGAGGCAATCTTTGTGTTATGTAGCGTTATATATATGTAATAATAATAATAATAATACACCCAACAGTCACACACATAGCTCTGACCCCACACTAGGTAAACCTGTGTCGTGGGTATCACGAACTACGAGGGACTTGCGGTCCCACAACACCCAGACCCGAGACCAATATTTGTGGTTCACACAAACATTTGTCTCGGTGTGGGAATCGAACCCACGGCCTCTCGCTTCGCAGCCGACTACTCGCCCGCTGCGCCACGGTAATGTTTGGATATTGTTTAAGAAACTTTTACGTAACTGTTTACATTCACTAGTGATATGATACTTGTAATATAATATCATTTGATGCCGTTTCTTGTTGTTCTTCTAACATTTGTTGTGTTTGGTTATGTTTCGTATTGTTTTCATCAACCAAAGACTGTTGAAAATTTGAAAATTAAACTCTAGTTTGTTTCTAATTTTTAATGAATTACTGGCTTCATGGTGATCTACCAATTAGACAGAACGGCGGATATTAGTTCCAACTACTTACTGCCTTTATAAGAAAGTGAGGACTCTAGTGTAGTGCAACTTAACAGTGTTCTATTTTTACTATTACATATTTGGTCAAATACAAATATATAAATACCCCAGAGTGTATACTCTACATGTATATGTAGAGTTCTGAATCCATAACAAGATTCCCTTTTTCGTATTAGTCAGTGCAAGCATACTTTGCTCCTACTATACTCAGAAATACTGAAAATATGTTTTTACAAATCCTAAAAAATAACTTCGCAACCATTTGTTTAACATTAACCAGCTAGCTATCAGCAATTTAGCCAAAACACCTTACACAAGCACACACCTTCAACATTCCGCAATCACTTCAAATTACACTGAAAGGTTAGCTCAAATGTCTCGTGCCGATGCAATACGGTCGTCGACCTCAACGCAGTTTAAATTCGCATGGCAATCACCAAGGGTACACCTAATAAGGCACCCGCTTCCGTCCACGGTGCCTCACAATGGATGATTTGCAGCGCCATATAAAGTGGTAATTTTTTCCGATTATTATCAATGCGCGATTACAACCGAATATGGTGATGCATTGTTCGAGTTGAACCGGATGGTATCAGATCAATAGTGGTGGGTGGTTAGCTGGAATAGATTTATCCTATGAGTCACTAGGTGGTAGGTTGAATGCGACAGTCCGTTTGGGTAGGGACCACCGTTTTTTCTGTTACTGCCGGAGAGTGGTAAGTAATGTTACAAAGGACATTGAAGCCCTATTGAAACTTAACTAACATCTTACGTTTCGGTATTAAATGCCATGCTATAGATAGTTTTTAATTCAAAAATTTGAGTGCTGTTCCTATTGTTTATTCACTCGATATTCTGTTGTCGACTATTTTTTTTAACACAGGGAATCCATTTAGGCATCTCTTCGAGCTTCAATGTTGTTCACATCGAAATACAATACTGCTTGTACCATGCTATTTTTCAGTAGAAATAGACGAAGCTGTAGTAGTTGGGACCTACCCAGATGAGGCAAACGAGAGACCTGCCTCCGCGAACGTCCAACTCAAAACTACGTATCTTAATATCATGACCTGTTCTAAACTGAGTATTTCCTGAAACTGCTTATTTAATGTTTCATGGACATTTTAGTGGTTCCAAATCTGGCATACTTGTTCAAGAATGTAGGTCACGGCAGTATTAAGTTTCTGCGAAAGCGGCCAATTAGCAAGCTATTGTCATGGTTACTGTTAATTGAAGGTATTCTTGAGTTACTTATTTCTAGTTGGTAATATTTATTATATAATAAATATTACCATTTTTATTTATGGCGGGGACGTCTGCGAGTTGTAACTTGTACAGACTGGTGATCCGCTTAAAAAAATATATTATAATATGAATACTTATAACTTTTTATTTTGTGATTTCATATTCAGTTTCTCATTCTTATGGGTCTCAGAAACTTCCAGCCTTTTGTTTGGAAATCCTAAATGCCCAGAGCTTGAGTAGCCGTTGGCTGGTTTTTTTTTTCTTTTTGAATATGAGATTTGATTTTGCTAATTTTATATTAGAACTGTGAAACCTCGAATACTTGGCATATGTTTGTTAATTGTCTCTTTTATTCATAAATTAATTTTTTTCTTCACCTTCATAATCATAGTAACTACCATAGTAACACAGGTATAATAAGTGTCTTTCCGTATGTCAATATAGCTTCGCGTTTGTACTTCTCTCATACCTTTGCTCACATGGATTCTACTTACAACAGTTTTCGGTAGATTAAGTTAGCTAACTGACAGTTCAGCACTAAATTCCTCATCACAACAAAAAAACGACAACACCACACCAGATTTCCCACCATATCCTCCAAGAATTATTTACACAGCCGTGATTCTCGACGTAAATATTCGGCCGGCCCGTGGTGAGACACAAAGCGTTGTATAAATCATATCCGAGGTACGCACGAAAGTTCTCTCGTAAATTATATTGCGTCCACTAACCGCCGGCTTTCAGGGTAAATAACAACATACTGGAACTACCCACTACACTATGGTTGTTTATAAAAAAGTTGCCTTCAATGTGTACGTAATGTCCATTTTAGTTTTATTAATAGCGTTTATAATTCGGGGAGTTTATCTTTTACGTAAACGTCAATTGTGTAAGGGGATTCTCTTTTTATTGGTGTATTGAGGGTGTCTGAGCAACGTTGGGTACACTGAAATAATAATGGTGCGATATAGTTGTGCAAGGGTGGTTAAATGGTATAAAAAAGGTTGTAGCTATAACTTGTCCGCAGTCTGTCAGTCAGTCTCCAGTTCACTAAGATCAGTGCTTAGTCGATAGTCTAAGAGTTTATTACGCGGTAGCTCTGATGGCTTACTATTCGGTCCTAGTTGTTTTAGTTATATTTAATTAGAGAGCGGTCTATAGAGAATCCTGATATGGGGTTGTGGTCTGTAAAATTGTAAAAATGAGCAATAAACTATGAGTTAAAGTGATTATTGTCGTTTGGTATTAATAAAATAATACTCGTCTCAAGTAACTTCAAACATCAGAAGTGCGATATACAATACACCGTAGTTCCAGTCTACAGTATGTGTATTTGTTTATTAAATGATTTTATTATAAACTGAAATTGTACAGGTCAATAAATAGTAATAAAATAATTTAGTATTACCACAATACACCTTTACTCGCCAGCAGTTATCGTATTGTAATGGCAAAGGGTACTGGAGCGTTCAGCCATAGATTTGAGACACTACAGAGATTACCTTACATGTTAAAATGGACACCCTCAAATTTTATATGATTCCTCTGGTACTACTTGAGCATGGAATTCATGAAAAATTATGCATTAGATAAAAAATGTAACACACCAAATACGTATTTTACATTATCCTCAACTGAAGCATTTTATTCGTTCCACCGCCGTTGATAAATGATCCACGTCTTCCTTTCACACATTTTTTATTGGAATTCTCTCACGACAAACTCGCGACGAAATAGAAAAAACCTCATCCACCTAAAGGGCTTTATTTAAGGTATTATCTGAAGACAGAGTTAATGGAAAATTTCGCCGTTCATTACGGCAACGTTGGAAATTGTTCAATATCCCAAGAGTTCATTCGATGTAATTGCATGGCGGGATTTACCTTTCATTTAGTCTTGCTAGTATGCCTAGTTGTTTTAAACGAGAGCTATTCATTACCGCCCACGCACTCAATGTTGGAGTGTAGAATTTGTGCAGTAGAATAAAAAAAAGTAAAAAAAGAAAGAATAATAGAATGTCTTCATACACTAAGCTGCGTTGGATATCAAACGAGCAAGTGGATCATCTGATGGTAAGTGATCTCCACCGCGCCCATGAACGGTTATAATACCACAAGAATTATAGACGCGTGGCCGACCATAATAATCGAAGGCGATTATTAAAGTTTTGAGAAAGGATGGCAGTTAGGACCTCCGGATATCTCACTCACCGTACGAAACGCAGCAGCAAACCGATACTGTCCGCCGGTTTTCACAGTTTTGTCTACTGCTGTAGACAAAACTGTACAGCATGTATCTATGACTCAAAAACAATTTTGAGAATTTCATGACATGATTTGTATTTGTTACCGCAAAACAATAAAACGTGAAAGCTTTATACCACCAACATACTAGTACAAAGTTCCTTCACTTGTTGATTTCGGTGTGACGTTACGGACAGACGTCGAATTATAAAAAGTTCCCTTTTTCGCTTAGTTTACAGGTTTAGCATAAATCCAGTGAAAAAGGGAACACATCATTTTGCCTATTTTGATAATATTTGCCTATTACAATAATTATTGTTACACCTAATGAAGCTGAAGCTATTATCTAACTTGTTCGCTTTTAACATAAACTTGCAATATTGAGGCATAGCTTACTGATAATATCAAAAACAGAGTAAATGAGTGGTAGAGCTACGCTGTAGACAATAGGGTAGTTTCCTATATTGAATTTTATACATTATTTTATAAGCAACAGAAAATGATACGCAAAAGAAAAGATTTTATTAAAACACAATCAAAATTGGTTCAGAAATGTGCCCGCAGTTATGATTTAAATGTTGGTATGAGGAAAAGTGGGTGCGTAGTAGGGATATCTCACTATCTCGCTTGCACGCGTGTACTATAATGAACATTTTACACAGTGACGTCAAAGGTTGCATCGTCTGTCATTTGACAATTACCCCTTCTACAGGATTTGAATGGCTTCTATCTTATTTATTTTTGGTCCGATTTATAAAATTCTTTCTGCAATAGATTTTGAGTAACATAACTTATTGATTTAAATAATAAAAAAAATCTAGTCAACTACCCTATTGTCTACAGCATGAATGGGCTGGCTCGTCCGAGTCATTACCACTGTCTCACAGAAAACCGGCGTAAAGTAGCAGCTTGCTGCTGCGTTTCCTAGGGTGAGTGAGATATCTGGAGGCCCAAACCACCTCCCCTTCCCAATCCCTTTCCTTTAAGGTCGGCAGCGCGCCCATATTTTTTTTGTATTGTGGGCGTACATGGGCGGTGGAGATCGCTTACCATCAGGTGACCCACTTGCTCGTTTGCCGGCCTATGCCATAAAAAAAACTATATATGATGCTCCAACTACAAAATATATTTTAGATCTTCAGAATGCTTCGATATAATATATTTTCTTCTACGATACAATAATAAAACAACAACGGCAACACTGCCATTGATTATAATACGCTCCTAATTATTTATTTGTTTTGCTTCAGAAATACCTAACAAACTGTAATAAAAGTGCGTGTAATGTTAAATTATCTGACCTGGATCATTCTGTGTTAATCAAGTAAGGAATTATCCTCCAGAATTTCACGAAAACAGAACAAGATAAGTTGTATTTATCTACCCTCAAGACTATTAGAAGTGAGTGTCAAATTCAACTGACAATTTAATTTTCTGACGGCCCGCGCAGACCTTTCAAATTCAACTGACAGCGTCATATTTGATACTGACATAACAAAAGCATTGCCAGTATCGAAAAAAATACATAAAATTAAAATTTAATTTAATTTTTAATACATGGGTTCTTGCCGGGCAGCTCCACTACGTCGAACCTACTAGGATACGTTAGTGAAATAACCGCAGCACTCGAAGATAAACATGAAGTCCATGCGATTTATACGGACTTTTCAAAGGCTTTCGATGTGGTGAATCATGATATAATGGTTCTAAAGCTTGGCCATGCCGGTGTATGTGGGTCGTTGTTGAGATGGTGCGAATCTTATCTCAGGAACCGCTCTCAATTGGTCAGAGTCCATGGGTTCGAATCATCAGCTAGAACAGTACCCTCTGGTGTGCCACAGGGGTCACATCTCGGTCCTCTTTTTTTCTTAGTATTTATAAATGATTTATGCACCAGAATAAAGTCAGAATGTAGAATGTTCGCCGATGACTTAAAGGTATTCCGATCTATACGCACGGTTGATGATGTGGGCTGCTCTACAGAGTGATCTTTACTCAATTAGTTCCTGGTGCTCTGATAATAGAATGGTTATTAATCCATCCATATGTGCACATATAAAGTTCTCACGCAAGCACAATCCCACTAGAACTACATACTTTATCAATCATACACCAGTCTCGGAAGTCTCAAATTTGCAAGACTTAGGCGTAATAGTAGATCAAAAACTTGACTTTCGTGACCATATAGATGAAATCACAAAGAAAGCGGCGCGTTTGGGCGGATTTGTGGTTAGACAAACAAAAACCTTCATGGACCCTGAGATCCCTATCATCTTATTCAACTGTTACGTACGTAGTCTGCTAGAGTACTGTAGTCCGGTCTGGAGTCCATCGTACGACATCCATATCAACAGGATTGAAAGATTACAAAAGAAATTTATTTACCACCTTGCCTATTGTTACAATCGTTGTCGCACTCTCACTTCCTATGAATCGAGACTAAAGTACTATAAACTGACCCCTTTGTCAGTAAGACGAGAAGTGGCCGACTTAGTGTTTCTTAAGAAAATCGCCAACGGAAAAATTGACAGCCCCGATCTCCTGTGCAGGTTGCAATTGGCAATACCTCTCCCTAGTAGCCGTATCCCCAACCGATATTGTTTTGATCTGCCGTTTGGCCGTACTAAATACGCCCGTCATTCGCCGCTATATAGAATTTGTTCCTAATATAACAATATTTGTCATGAGCTCGATATTTTCAATGCATCTGTTTCCCATATTAAACGTCATTATAACCTTTAATTCTGCTCTCCCATCTGTCATATTACAATATGACTATAACATTTATACTAACTATACTATTGTACTTAGCGTAGTTTAACATGCATGTCGTGTCTACATCCAGAAGGTTGTTCATATACTACATACCCTTAGTGTTTTTATCTTAGTGTGGAAAAATTCATTGAAGCAACCAGTTTAGTAGACCAATAAAAAAAAAACTATTACACATTCGTAAAAAGATTAATTAATTAGGTGATAATATATATATAATATTAGTTGTCCCCCGCGGTTTCACCCGCAAAATCTATCGCCTGCAGCGCCACCTACCGGGTCCAACTGTAAATATAAACCATCCAGGGACCTACTCAAACACCCACAAAAAGTTTCATCAAAATCGGTCCAACCGTTTTTTAGCGAGACTAACGAACAGCAATTGTTTTTTTATATATAAGATATATATCTCATAATATATCTCAGTGATGATATATAATTAGACTATTTTAAGACTATCACAAAGCTTTGCTAAAGGAACGTTAAAGATAAAGGATTTTCACAAAATAAAATAATAGCTATTCTATTCCATGAAGATATAAGGGACTAATTAATTTTATTATTGTATAAAGTAACAACGAGATCAAAGAACTATGGCTGGAAGCAATCTTCATGTTTTATTTAACTAAAGAATTTATAAAGGAATTGTTTTGCTTGCTCTTTAATAAATCCTACTGCTATTATAAATGTGAAAGATTGTATGTTTGTGAGTTTGTGATTTTTTTTATTAGCTTGAATGACGAGACGAGCAGGTAGCTCGCCTGATATTAAACGCCACGCCTACTCATAAACAGAAGCAACGCCACATAGAACTTTAAATTACAAAACAATAGATGTCACTGGACTGCGCTCGTCATACCGAGGCATAAGGTGTTAAGTCTCGTAATGTCCAGTAATTTCACTGGCTTCGATGTTCCTTCAAACTGGAACACAACAATGTTTATACATTGCTGCTTGGCGGCAGAAATAGACAAAGCGGTGGTACCAACCCAGCCGGCCTCTCGCATATGAGGGACCTACCACCTTGTTAACTGGATGTCTGTTAGTCCATCACGCTATAACGTTGAATGGGTTTGGATGATATTTGGCACGCAGGTAGATCATGAACTATATTAGAACATAGGCTACTTTTTATCCTGGAAAAAGCTGTTCACGCGGGTGGAGCCGCGAGAAACAGCTAGTAATTAAGGTTGTCTGGAAGAATTCGCCGTTTCCGATAAGACCGCCCATTGTATCCCCCTTACTGTATGATCCTCGTTTATAAGCTATCTACTTTATTTGGTGTGCAATAAAGAATATTCTATCTATCTATCTTGTAAATAATACTTATTATAATAATATTAATTATTTTATTTCATTTAAGTTGGTTTTACAATGTAAGCGAAGTGTCTTGTTAAGGTTTTTGAATTACTGCGATATTGTACCTTTCAAATGTATCGCGGTATAAACAAGTCGTACGGAGTATGACTGGTAGAGCCACGCTGTAGACACTTTTGTCTACAGCGTGAATGGGCCGGCTCTTCCGAGTCGTTACCACTCTCACACAGAAAACCGGCGTAAAGTAGCAGCTTGCTGCTGCGTTTCGTACGGTGAGTGAGATATCCGGAGGCCCAGATCCCCCTCCCCTTCCCAATTCCTTAATTATCGCTTTCCTAAGGTCAGCAACGCGTCCATGATTCTTTTTGTATTGTGGGCGTACATGGGTGGAGATCACTTACCATCAGGTGACCCACTTGGTCGTTTCCGACATATGCCATAAAAAAAGAAAAAGTATCCTACGGTGGTGTCAAGTGGTAAGGTGCAGGTGGTTCTCTTCCAATCTGGTCATCTTGATTTTAATAAAAGTTATAGCATTAGGAAAGGCGGCATTTGAAGTCCAGTGAAAATAGTGGCATTTATTTTTGTGTGACACCCGAAAAACACACACAGAAAATCATCTTTAAACATTTTTTTTCCGTGAGACATAATTTTCGACTCATTTTGAATAACGCGGCTCCGTTATTAGGTAGAAAAATATTCTTGCGTTAAGATTTTGTGGAGAAAATGCCGTAGGTGTCTGTAGCACGAACTTATTAAATTAGTAGCTTTAATTAAACATTTTATATATCTTCGGCCCGCCACCGCGGCGCGGCGCGGCATCTATACGGGATCTCAAAATTAGGTATTATAACTCATCAATAGTTCGATGAAATGTGTCGAAAGTGTTTGTTGAGATTAATTATATTTTATCAAAAAAGTTTGTAAGATAATTTTATGGGCTTCATTTTTTGTATTTCATGATGAATATTTAACATAGCATCCGTGGCGCAAGTGGTGAAGTGTGAAGCTGCGGGTTCGATTTCTGACGAATATTTGTTTCGGGTCTGGATGTTTTCTCCCCAGACGACTTTATGTCAGGCCGGTCGTAAAAACTACAAGCCAAATCTTTCTGTAACATCACCGACTCCACTGCCAGTGGGATAAGGGCAGGTTGATGTGTGTTGAATTTTGCTTAATTCATCTTATAGATTTATTTATGAGCTATACATGCTTATCCCACATTGTGCAGTCGATGCAAATTGTCCCATTTTTTAGCGGGATTGTTGTTTATTAATATAAAGATAAAGACTTGCGTTTACAATTATCTGGCTCGTACCTGCCAATAAACTTTTTATTAGCATTATTGTTGTAGTAAGGTCTCAGTAGTACGGCTAGAATATAATCGATGAAATGTTTTCGTCCTTTGCATGACTGTGAAGTCGTATTATCCTTAAATCGGGAACTCACGGGGCATCCTAGTACATCTATATTTTGGATTTTATCCACATCGTTGTCCCCGTGGTGAATTTTATAAGTAATATTTTGGTATTTGTGAATAATTCCAGTATCAATATAATGCCATTTTCCAGATGTCACGATATCTCTCTGTACTTGTATTTACATATGTAATATTAGTGTGAAAAAAGGACTGTATACTACTGTCATAATTTTTTAAAAGATAAAGGAAACTAGCTTAACAAAATCGATAAATACAAATTACCGCAATGCGAATTTCTTTTTAGTTTCCCCTCAAAATAGCCACATTTGCATACAGTAAAAACAATTGCAATCACAGCGAAAAAAGAGACGCTGAAAGAGCGGTCTGTTTTAACGTTGTACATTCAATTTCAGGGTGAACAACAAAATCCACACAGAGCTAGACGTGTATTTTAATTATAAATGTAATTAAAAAGTCGTCGCACCGCGCACCGCGTACAACACGTCTGGCCCCGACGCGCGCCGTCCGCAGAATGCAAACATTTAATTTGGTGTGCGGTCACTTCTGAGCTCGTTTTGATGACCATTTTGTTTGCGGCGCGCGAATTGAAAATGTCGGCTGATGTGATAGTTTTTGTGTTTTGTAACACAGTTTAGAAGTGGTTTTTAATTGTTACTTTTTGTATGTGAGCCATTAGGGTCAAAAAGATTTTGTCATTGGATTTTTTCGGCATTCGTGTCTGTGAAAGAGTTTATGTCCGTTTATTTGTAACTTATTAATATCTCGTCTACAAATATTTTAACTTATGGCAGAATTACTTTAAAGCCTGAAGACAGTTTTGAAATCCACATAAAAAAAATAATGCATGCGGAGCCCGAATAAGCGACACGTAACAGCCGTGTAATAAACCTAATAAACATTTCCTACCTATTAATAACATTTCATTGCATAAATCCTAGTAATAATAAAAGCCATTAATTGTGTAACAAGAGAGCAATAAAGTTTCGCCAAAACTAAGCAGGAAAGGGGCATCATAATTTTGTCCCTAGTATCCATAAAGCGTGCAACCCTAAAATTTTAAGTAATTCACAGTGGACGCCTATAGTTGCGGTTCGAAGGCTGCGCCACCGTTCGTACATTTTCAACTTGTACCTACACTAATGTAAGAGTTGACACATATCAAAACAGTGCGACGTCGCACCGCAAAAATTAGCGACGCGATGTCTGTCGTGGTACCGCAGACTAGGACCATGTATCTTGTCTCACATTTAAGAGAAACAATTTCTTACACATTATTTATTCGAAAAAATAATAGTGTGGAGTTAGAATAAATACTCTATTAGATGTTATAGAGCTCATGATAGATATTATGAGATGAAAATAAGCTAGTTGCAACTCTGCCTACTTAACAGGCGTGTGGGCATTTTATTAAGATTTTATTATTTAACTTACCTTTTTAACACCTGTAAACCTGTTAGTATGTACGGGTCAAATCTTGCAACTGAATTTGAATACGATAAATATATATAAAGCTAATGGATCTGCATATTTCTGTCTACATATTTTCTTAACTTCGTATGACGTGAGAGCTATCGAATAACTCGCAAACATTTATACTACTTATGGGCACTGAGGGGCTAGCACGAATAACTTGCGAGAACGTATTCGTATCGAAATGTCAAAAATTGTTTAAACCTTCATACAAATGCTAGCGTTCTCGATTCGAATACTTATTCGTAAGTTGTTCATGCTCGCCCCCAGTTAACTTTAACCCAACCGATTGATTTAAAATTTTACACACACCTTTAGTGCTTAATGGTGACAATACTATCTATCAATCTCTCTATCGAGGCGTATGTGACTTCTTTTCTTAACAACTTCCTTGGTATGATATTAAATGAAAGAGTTTGATGAGTAAAAACGGGAGACGTCATTTTTTTAATTTATGGCATAGGTCAAGCGAGCAAGTGGTCACAAACCAAAATAATCATGGGCGCGTTGCCACCTTAAAGGAAAAGGGTAATTAAGGGATTGGGAAGGCGAAGGGGATTTGGGCTTCCGGATATCTCACTCACCGTACGAAACGCAGCAGCAAGCTGCTACTTTATGATGGTTTTCTATGAGACAGTGGTAACGACCCGGACGAGCCGGCCCATTCATGCTGTAAACAAAAGTGTCTACAGCGTGGCTCTACCACTCACAAACTCGTACGTCATACTAAATACAAATCAAAAAACTGTTAACAATTATTTTCTTATTATTCTTACAAAATTTAATCGCGTCGCGTCGCGTTTATGTGTGTCTACCTCATTAAATTCGTCTCTCTGAGCGTCCGCAAGCGGCGGGACACATGCTAAACCACGGTCCATTTCGCTCTGAATCACTGTTTTTAGTTTTCATTGGACACTTGGGCGAAATTATTTACATAGGGATTATTTAGTTCGCTCTCTGTATCGTTTCTAGCTGTTTCAGTGGTGGTAATGAACATTATACCCGGTGTTATTCTGTCTGTACTGGGGTTAATGTCTCTACGGAGTTATGTTAAGCCGTGGATTCGTTTTACTCTGCTAGATACTGTTGTAGTGTTTCATATTCACAAGCTGGTAGGTCCCTCGTATGCAAGAGGCCGTGTGGGATGATATCAAGTTTTTGTCTATTTCTGCCGCCAAGCAACAGTGTTTAAGCACTTGTGTTCCGGTTTGAAGGACATTGAACCTAACGAAATTACTGGGCATTATAGACTTTCTTATGTCTCGCGGTGACGAGTGCAGTCCAATGCAATGCGGTGCTTTGTAATTCAAACTTTTGTATGGTGTTGCTTCTGTTTATGGGCGCGTTGCGGAGCTTGAAGGAAAGGGATATTTAAGGGATTGGGAAGGGGAGGGGGATTTGTGCCCGCGGATATCTCACTCACTGTACGAACCACAGCAGCAAGCTATTGCTTGCGACCGACGACTTTACGCCGGTTTTAGTGGTAACGACCCGGACGAGCCGGCCCATTCATGTTGTAGGCAAAACTGTCTACCCCTCAAAAAATATATGTTATATGTGAAGATGTTTTATAAATATAAAATGAAGTATTTACACGTGTTTATTATTCGATGCTGTAAATATTTTCTTTTGAAATAGTGATTACCTGACTTTATTGTGAATATAAATTGTTTACCGAAACGAATACATTACGCGGTTATCTAGATCAGTGTCGATGGAAATATCTTGGATATAATTATAATCCATCGATAAATGTGTTCATAACGGTTTCTATAAAAAAAATGTCTTTTTTATACCTAAAGCTGGCAACGAGCAAGTAAATCAACCAATGGCTGTAACTTAAAGGTATAATGCTAGACCGGCTGCGACGTAAATGAAAATTGCGCCATTAAGTTACGGTCAATTGACCGTAACTCAATATTACGATCTCGCTTAATTTCAACTAGAACCCCGTTCCTTGGATGCCAGCTGTCAAACTCCCGCGTCATGTGACACAATTTTATTCCTAAACATCCCGTTTAGTAGTTAGTATACGTTGAAGTCATTGCATCCACAATAACATGGACACGTTTCCGACCTTAAAGGTAAGGGATAATAAAGGGCAGGGGGATTTGGGCCTCCGGATCTCCCACTCACCGTACGAAACGCAACAAGATGCTACTTCACGTCAGTTTTCTGTGAGACAATGGTGACAACCCTGTCGACAAAACTGTCTACAGTATACCCCTACCACTTTGCCGTGCCATTATAAAAATACACAACTAACATATCAAACAAATAAACCTCCAACCACACATTCCTCGATCGCAATTTCAAAAGATCTTTAAGCCCTTAGTCGCTCTTTGATTCGATTTTATTTGGAGCGAGTGAAATCTTTGCGTCTTCGATGCGCGGCCATTTGTCCGTAAGATTAGACAGACTTCGTGGATCTCCGGCGGATGAGAGATCCTTTCAATTGTCATTTTAACACAATCGAGAGCGGACGCTCGATGGCAAATTCCTTTCGTCTCCGGCCATTGTCAATATAAAGTTGAGAGATATTTATTTTCCGCAAACAATAGAATTTGTTTTTAGAGTTAATCCTAATTTGGTATCTGCTGTTGGCGTCAGATAATGATTTTTTGTGTAGACAGATGTAATACAGCTACTGAGATCATACTAATATTATAAATGTGAATGTAAGTATGTTTGTTACGCTTTCACGCGAAAACTACTTAACCGATCATCATGAAACTTTGTACACATATTCTTGGAGGTATAAGAAGTATTATAACATACGTTTTATGAAAAAAAATATTATCGATTTGTTTGTTACGCTTTCACGCCTAAATCACTGAAACGATTTTGATGAATTTTGATGTAGAGATAGATGGGACCCGGGAGACGGTTATAGGCTACGTTTTATTTCGGAAAAGTCTTATCACGCGGGCGGAGCCGCGAGCAAAAGCTAGTAATAAATATATCGCGGCTACGACTCTAGAATGTTTTTAACCAACTTAAAAAAGGTGTTCTGTATTCGTTTTGACACATATTTTGTTTCGCGATTTGTGTCCTCTACCCTTCCGAATTTCCATTCCGTTCCCTAATTCATGGGCAGTGGAGATAATTTACCATAAATTGACCCCCATTGGGCTCCCGGGTCGGTCTGATTAAGAGATAGGTACTTATAACTCAGATGACTGATAACTCAACCCACTCGAGTTCCAGGTGTTGAGACCCGACCTCTTTCCACACATCCCGTCGGAAACAAGGTTGTGGTCGATGCATCATACCAAAAAGCCTTGCCTCGTTCATCTACTTCAAAACACATTTTTTATTAGCATGAGTGACGAAACGAGCAGGTCGCTCGCCTGATGGTAAGCGCCACGCCTGCCCATAAACAGAAACAACACGACACAGAACTGAAGTACAAAGCATTGAACTGCGCTCGTTACCCTGAGACATAAGATGTTAAGTCTCATAATGCCCAGTAATTTCACTGGCTTCAGCGTCGTTGAAACCGGAGCACAAGAGTGCTTACACACTGCTGTTTCGCGGCAGAAATAAACAATGCGGTGACCTACCACCTTGAAAAAAAACCTTGCTTGCAACATTTTCTTTGATTTGGGCAGTTCTGAAGTAGTTTCTAACCATGACGTGTGGTGCGATCGATATCTATGCTATCATCTAGCTCAGGAGATCTTGTAAAACACCGTTAGTATAAATAAATTTTAAACTTGGCGAGTTTACTAATATCACTTCGCGTCTTGTTGCAGGTAAGCACAGAAGCAGAAGGTCACATGTGGTTTAATTTACAGCAAACATAATGGTTTTAGCTCGGTCACATTACCGACGAAAGCTTTCAGAGAAGAAAAGACATCAGGTACGTGGGGACAATTTATATACCTACTTGAAAACATCTCGGTACCTTACAAATTTGTAAGGTGACTTTCACTAGAGCGTTTTTTTAACAGCCAATTTATACGGTTTGATTCACTTTGTACTGGAAAATGTTTCACGACGTGAATTGATGTGGAAATATGCTAAAATTTACATATACATCTGCACTCACGCCTGTAATCTCCGAAGGGGTAGGCAGTACACCCACATTTCGCCGAGCGTATCTCCGTCCCAAGATGTAATAGTGGGCGAGCCTATCGACATAACTGGTACCATTACAGACTTCGGGATGATACTGAGCATTTCGTAATAGAAAAACCTAACACTACTTTACCCGACACGGGGATCGAACCCGAGACCCCAGCGTTAGCCTCAATCGTAACGCGTACGCATTACAACTGCGCTACCGAGGCGGTCTATTTAGTATCCATTTATCATTTCCAATTTATCAATGTAGTCAATTGATGGACACAATCGAATGACGTAATCGATAGTGTCATTAAATTCACGTCAGTTAGATCAACATATTGTAAGCAACTTGTTAATCTTTCAGGATGGTAATGAAATATTTTTTTTATTTGATTTTCCCATAACACTTCTTTTTCTTCCACCTGCCCTTATACCACAAGCAGTGGGGTCGGCGCAGCATGCTTTTTAACACATGTTACAGAAAGATTTGGCGTGTAGTTTTTACGAACGGCCGCCTACCTGACGTCAACCCCTCTAGGGAGCAAACACCCAGACCCGAAACAAATATTTGTGGATCACACAAACATTTGTTTGGTGCGACCTCTCGCTTCGCAGCCGGGTACTCGCCCACTGCGGCACGGAGGCTATCTGTAATTTTATTCACAATTCTTAATAATGAGTCTTAAAGACCCCTACATGTTTAATGCACGCAAAATTTGGCGTCATAACCGCTAATGTGAACACCACCTAAGCGTGTTATTATCGGGTAAAACAAACTTTTACATTAAACCCTCGATGATGTGCGGAACACTCTACGACTTAAGTTTCCGCGTGTTATTCCACACGAGACGAGTGCCGGCGCGTTATTTCGGTTATTTATCAGTGTAATGCATTCGAACTTTGTACGGGCTTCGGCTGTGAACCGTGAGGTCTGTGGTTCGACCAATCAAAACTGTGTACATACATACATACGCACTCTCGCCTGTAATGCCCTAACCCTTAGGGCCTAAGGGTTAGGCAGAGGTGTAACCAGTACACATTTCGCTGAGTGTATCTCCGTCCCATGTAGTGATAGGGGGCGAGCCTTTCGCCATATCGGGCACAATTCCAGACTCCGGGTTGATACTGAGCACCAATATCACTGTTACTCAGCGTCAGTCTCAGTCGTAACGCGTACGCATTACAACTGCGCTGCTGAGCCAGTCAAAACTGTGTGATTTTTTAATACGATGAATAGAACATTTAAGATGAAACTAAGTTAACTTTCTAGCTTTTTATCTTTTATTCCGAGTTTCAATTCCTGTTTTCTTCTTCTGCATTGTACTTACCATCAGATCCAGTAAGTCACTGTCGTGTCAGGTTAGAAAAAAATCCTACCTGGACTATTCATAAATGAAATTAAATGAAAATATTTATTGAATCCATAAAATTGTTATACATAATTTAGATTCAGTCAAATTTGAACTCTACCGCCAGTTCGGCATGCTGTTTCGGTAAAGAACGGAGAAGAAACTGTAACGTTGCTCTTTTCAAAATTCATTTACTATATTTGCACTACGATAATAATAATAATAATAATACACCCAACAGTCACACACATAGTGACCCCACACTAGGTAAACCTGTGTCGTGGGTATCAGGAACTACGAGGGACTTGCCAACCCACAACACCCAGACCCGAGACCAATATTTGTGGTTCACACAAACATTTGTCTCGGTGTGGGAATCGAACCCACGGCCTCTCGCTTCGCAGCCGACTACTCGCCCGCAGCGCCACGGAGCTGTCAAATATATAATACAACACATATACTGGGGACTATGCTGATTTGCCTTGGATTTAATTTTGTACTCAATGCGGTTATAAACTCGAACCTATCAATACATACATAGGATGAAAATAACGTTTGCGAACTGTATATGATCTTGTTGCACCTCTAACTAGCCTTTTTGGGATAGAGGCATGATATCGTGTTATAAATGTTCAGCTTATTAAATTGATGAATTTGTAATAATGCTTGACGAGTTTGAATGTGAACTAATACATGTTTAATTTATGATCACAATCAACTTTGGCAAATGTCAACGTCAGTTTGTCAAATTCGACGTCATATTAATGTCAGAATGGCAAATATTGCGTGAATAATGAATGAGTATCGTTCTGTTATGTTCTGTATCTTAATAGGTATCTATTTTTGATACGTAATATCTACGTGACACTGGCAGAATAGGGTAGTTGACTAGATCTTTTTTATTATTTAAATCAATAAGTTACGTTACTCAAAATCTATTGCAGAAAGAATTTTATAAATCGGACCAAAAATAAATAAGTTAGAAGCCATTCAAATCCTGTAGAAGGGGTAATTGTCAAATGACAGACAACGCAACCTTTGACGTCACTGTGTTAAATGTTCACTATGGTGCACGCGTGCAAGCGAGATAGTGAGATATCCCTACTACTCACCTACTTTTCCTCATACCAACATTTAAAGTCATAACTGCGGGCACATCTCTGAACCAATTTTGATTATGTTTTAATGAAAGGGTTTCTTTTGCGTATCATTCTCTGTTGCTTATAAAATAATATATAAAATTCAATATAGGAAACTACCCTATTGTGGTACCGCAACACCGCAAAGGCCATAGAATAAGAACTGTACTAGTTCTGTTATGCTTCGGTTGATTATGGTGTAGTTGATCGAAGCGAGAGCCGTCGAGCCACGAATCTATTCGCGTATATGGTCCCTAATACCCACGATACAATACTCGAGCCTTAAAGACTTTTTTATTTATTAATAGCTTTTATAGCGAACGAGCAGCAGGCCTATTCTCGTAATTTTAAATGTTCAAAATATCATTCCGATCTAGTCTCAGCGTCAAGAAAGCTGCAAATGGCATTCTCTTAAACCAATATTATCAACGTTAAATGTGAACATAGATCGTAATGAGAATGTATGTAGAATAAAAGTTGACTGAAGCCAAAACGGTATGCTACTGCTAATGCTAGGTGCATTGCGAGAATCGGCCTTCTGGTCGCTCGCCTGATGCTATGCGCAGAGAATTACACAGCACTGCATGGCACCGGACTGGGCTCGTCGCCCCGAGACATGAGATGTTAAGACTCAATGCCCAGTAAATATAATAGCTTTAATTTCCTTTAAACCGGAAAACAACAGTGCTTACACACTGCTGCTTGACGACAGAAATAAACTAAGGAGTTGTACCTACCCAGACGGTCTCCCGCATACGAGGGACTTACCGCCTAGTGTGTCAGATTTAGGACTATGTGCGTGACTGTTAAGTATATACGATATTATTTATCTTTATTTAATGAAGTCGCATCCGAAATGAAGGAATAAAATATATTGGAGTTCGCAATGCAGCGTGCACTTTGTCACAGAAGTGTCGCGCCATTAGCAAGACAGTCATTTGCGGGAGTGGCCGCGCGCGCGAACACCTGAAAGCTATCAGCACGTACAGTCAGCAACGGAGACATGGTAATGGATGGTGTCCGAAATATATTATCGCACCTTTCAAGACAAACCGTTACTAAACGAGATTTTTCAAGAATTGAGTTATAATGCAATTTTTTCAAAATTACGTAAACTATACGATGAATTTTACACTTTTATAAAAATACCACTTTTAGAGGTTGATGGCGCTCATTTTGACCGTTAAAAAACTAAATAATATTTGCTGGATAAATGCAATATCGTGTTTATACTAGTTGTTGTTTAATTTTATATTTTCGCTTAGTAACGGTTTGTCTTTAAAGGTGCGTTATGTACACGGCAGCGGTCAAAGTGATAACACCTACTTTATTTATTTACCTGAACGTCGATTTTTCAATCAATCTCCAAATAAATGTTACTTATTTGATAAAATACAATAAGACGGCATAATACTAAATTAACACGCTGTAAATATATACGGAGAAGCGTATGTCAAATTCGTAATTCTTAAATTATTGGCTGTCTTATGATCTGGCGGTTGAATTTATGCGACCATCCGGCCGGTCAGTCACTCAAGAGAATTATTATTCTTACCAATAAACCAAAATAATTAGGTTATTACCTAACCATTAATAGCCCCCACATCAACGTACGCACGCACGCACAAAGGTAGGTAAACATTTGTATGTTGTAACAGGTCTGTGTTAAGGTCATAATCAAGCATTCGGACCTCAGAAATAGACAAATTGTCGAAGCGCATAACTTTAAAGTTTAATAGTTTTTTTTTATTTCTTATTTATTTAGTCTGTTACAATATACTCGCCAAACTGTTAAGTTTGATGGCGAGACGCGCTGGTTATACATCGTATGTTTACAATTTTTATAACTTTACAACAAGTAAATATATGCCTTGATTAGCCTTTTTTTTGACATTCTCCAAGTAAAAGATACTTGTTAAATAAACTATGAGACAAGAATACAAAGTTATCACAGACAGACGTTGACCATTATACATTATCGAGAAATAAATCCCTTAATTTCGATTTTAACATACTTTGACTAAACTTAGGGTTTTTTCTTAATAGTTCTGTTTTATTAAATATCTTAGGTACTTAGGTTAGTATTTATAGGACATACGAGTACTGTACGGTGGCTAGGTTTTTGGAGCGTCCGTGGTGTGTGCGTTGACTGTACACTCGCGGCTCTTCGGGCCGCTCCAGGCGCTTCGTGCAGGCTCCCGTGCCGCGTCCTTTTATTTCGCACCTAATAGTGTAAAGTGTGAAATGTGTTTGGGATTCTTTGTTTGTGTTGTATTTTTGTCTACGTTTGTGAAAGTGTTGAGCTCGAGTGTGGAAAGAAAATATATACCTGATATCTACATATAAACACTACTAGCTATTGTCCGCAGCTCTGTCAATGTGAATGTCTTATTAATGGGATAATAGTAGCCTGTGTATTTCATCCAATTCCGTTGAGTAGTTAGGAAGTGGTTGATTTAGAAACATTCAAATCACAAACATTTTCATATTTATAATATAATTTTTTTGTAAAGTACTTTTTATTTTAAAATGATTTTTAACATTTTAAAATATCACATTCCCACTCACGCCTGTAATCCCCGAAGGGGTAGGCAGAGGTGTAACCAGTACACCCACATTTCGCCGAGCGTATCTCCGTCCCATGATGTGATAGGGGGCGAACCTATCGCCATACCGGGCACAAATTCCAGACTCCGGGCTGATAATGAGCTTTTCGTAATAAAGATCCCCAATATCACTTTTACCCGACCCGGGGATCGAACCCGAGACCTCAGCGTCAAGCCTCAGTCGTAACGCGTACGCATTACAACTGCGCCACCGAGGCAGTGAATTCAAGAAATAATATCATTCAAAAATATAAAATACATCACCCTCCCTCCAATGGCGAGGTCTAGATAGGAACCAAGCCAGTGAGAAACCTCCTCACAATGCGTGCCGTGTTATATTACTAGACTACCTATATATCAGTATGAGTCAAGTATACTTCCATATATGGTTATATAGCTTCAATTTCAGTTTATGTAACATTTGAAATCGTAAGTTTTTTTTTATTAGCTTGAATGAAGAGACAAGCAGGTTGCTCGCCTGATGGTAAGCGCCACGCCTGCTCGTAAACAGAAGTAACGCCACACAGAACATTAAATAACAAAGCACTGCATGACACTGGACTGCGCTCGTCACCCCGAGACATAAGGTGTTAAGTCTCGTAATGCCCAGTAATTTCGCTGGCTTCAATGTCCTTTAAACCGGAACACAACAGTGCTTACACACTGTTGCTTGGCGGCAGAAATAGACAAAGCGGTGGTACCAACCCAGCCGGCACCTCACGTACGAGGGACACACCACCTTGTAAGTAAGTTGATAAAAACAGTTATAAATAAATATATTCCCAATTAACAAAACCAATATATAATTCGTGTAAAAGTGATGCACTCAAATTAACCCTTCTACTTATCATAAAAGTAACGTGAACGCCAAAAATAAAAAATCCTGACACAAGTGCGATGAATGAAGGAAGGAAATGAAATTATGTTTATTATAAGCTCGCACCACGGCGGGCGCTATAAAAGCTCTCATAATATTGATGGAACTTTTGATGGTCACACATAAACGTAACAACGTAACTTTGTTTATTTATAACTTAAGTGATGAGTTCCGTGTAAAGCTTTGATATGCCTGCAGGTGTCAAAAATACTGCCTCAGTGGCGAAGTTGTAATGCGTACGCGTTACGATTGAGATCAACGTTGAGGTCTCGGGTTCGATCCCCGGGTCGGGTAAAGTGGTATTGGGTTTTTCTATTACGCTATGCTCAGTATCAGCCCGGAGTCTGGAATTTGTGCCCGGTATGGCGATAGGCTCGCCCCCTATCACATAAAAGACGGAAATACGCTCGGCGAAATGTGGGTTGTACTGGTTACACCTCTGCCTATCCCTTCGGGGATTACAGGCTTGAGTGTATATGTATAACAGACGATACAGCAACTAGCTAACAAAGATAGTACCTATATAAAAAAAATCTTATGTTACTGCTCGCCCAGTTATAGGTGGACCCAGCTGAGATGGTAATGTATCGCACGGGGTTTGTGTATAGGAATCCAAAGCTTTGGCGCGAACACACTGTTCCACAGGTGCACTAGAATTTATCGCCTTTTTGAAACGTGTCTAACGGGCGAGTTCCGTGTTTAAGTTTCCACTTGATACAGCTGCACTGGCGACGCTCGGGCTCTTTACTGTATTACAAAAATGATCTGCTTTTATCCTGGCTCGACAAAGTGACTACGCTACACCTGATGGTAAATGTAGCGCAATCCAAGAATAGGGTCGATCAACGACAGATTATGTATCTATCGTAGGTCAGCAGAATTATACCGGCCTGTCTAATAGGGTAGTTGACTAGTTTTTTTTTATTATTTAAATCAATAAGTTACTTTACTCAAAATATATTGCAGAAAGAATTTTATAAATCGGACCAAAAATAAATAAGTTAGAAGCCATTCAAATCCTGTGGAAGGGGTAATTGTCAAATGACAGACGATGCAACCATTGACGTCACTGTGTAAAATGTTCATTATGGTGCACGCGTGCAAGCCAGATAGTGAGATATCCCCACTACGCACCCACTTTTCTTCATACCAACATTTAAAGTCATAACTGCGGGCACATTTCTGAACCAATTTATATTGTGTTTTAATAAAAGGGTTTCTTTTGCGTGTCATTTCCTGTTGCTTATAAAATAATGTATAAAATTCAATATAGGAAACTACCCTATTGCTTCTTCACGCTCAAAGAATCCCATGTTAAAGGAAGAAGCATCGATATAGGGAAGAAGGGAGCACGTGTGCCGGCAAACTATTCCACAGCTTACATAGTCCGACAAAAGTAAGATTTTGCGAACCTATTGGATCGAGCCGAGGTGGAGGAGACCCCGAAGCTTTGGTTCTGCAGGTCGCTCGCCTGATGGTAAGCGCCACGCCTGCTCATAAACAGAAACAACGCCACACAAAACTTTAAATAACAAAGCACTGCATGACACTGTACTGCGCTCGTCACTCCGAGACATAAGATGTTAAGTCTCATAATGCCCAGTAATTTCACTGGCTTCAATGCCCTTCAAACCGGAACACAACAGTGCTTACACACTGTTGCTTGGCGGCAGAAATAGACAAAGCGGTGGTACCAACCCAGCCGGCCTCTCGCATACGAGGGACCTTGTAAAAACTAGAGGAATTATCGGTGCTTGCTTTGCCGACCTTTTAGTTACATTATCACAAATCTTTTGAATTGCTTGAAAACCACTTACATACTATGAAACATTAGAGTAGACATTGTGACACTCTACTAGCTCACATTGAAGCCGCATGACAATTTGTCCAAATCGTATTACGGTATGTGAAGACAAGCCTTTGTGTTTAGCGAAATACTTCAGCAGTGCTATATTACAAGCGTACAAGAATTCCTGGCCTTACCACATACCGATGTCCTACACTTTGTGTCGATCTTTGAACTGGACACTAAAGCTTTCCACACATGACGCATCACGCGCTGGAATGTACGAGGTGGAGTAATTCGTGAGGCAGATCGACCGAACACCGCTGTATGAAATAGTTTTATTAAAACATGTATACATACGCACTCACGCCTGTAATCCCCGAAGGGGTAGGCAGAGGTGTAACCAGTATACCCACATTTCGCCGTGCGAATCTCCGTCCCATGATGTGATAGGGGGCGAGCCTATCGCCATAGCTGGCACAAATTCCATACTCCGGGCTGATGCTGAGCTTTTCGTAATAAAAAAACCCAATATCACTTTTACCCGACCCGGGGATCGAACCCGAGACCTCGGCGTCAGCCTCAATCGTAACGCGTACGCATGACAAGCCAGTACAAAATAAAGAAACTTATGTATAGAAATGATATCAACTAATGTATACATAACATACAAAGCATCATCAAAATACACTGGGCATCTATAAATTTTACAATATTTTTACAATGGAATAGTCCAGAATTGTTAAGTATTATTATTATTTTATGTTATCTTCTTTTTTATGGGTCGATATGGACCATAAGCATTACCGAAACGGCACGTGTTTTAAACTATCACCGGATCCAAAACGACCCAGCCTGAAAAAATCCGGCGAAACAAACTCAGTGGGCTTACTTTACCACTGGTTTTTACGCGGCGCCACCCAGTCCTGAGAAGATCCAACTAGTCAAACTCGCGAGGAATCCTTGTAACCTGGCTATATACGAATTTGTCGCACCAGGGCCTGTGTACAAGATTTCACGCCGTTTTGTGATCCGTTTAGTTACATGAGCCAAAGGCCGATGTCTGTGATTACGTACCATGAATTTTTATGTGCCACTTGGAGAATTTTGTTTGAGCATACTTCAAATAGTCCGACCGACCTCCGATATGTCTACATCCATTAATATTAACTTGATAGTACTAGTACCTAATTGTTTTCTTGGAATCTGTTAATATTCATAGCCGTGCGTTTCTCAGTAACGGCTTACATATAGGTAATTTACCTATATCGAGGAAAACTGGGATATGAAAACAGTTTGATTAATTTTATTTACGGCACTATTACCAAAGTCCTAAATGTCGAAGTGGCCATGGGCAGAAGGACTCTTGGCGAGCAAAACCGACAATCAGTGGACAAAGACCGTGACCGAGTTGTGACCACGTGAATATGCGAGAATACGGTCGAGACCACCAGCCCGTGAATAGGACCGCCTAGCTTAGTGCCGTAGCTGAAAACTTCTGGGTGTGAGTGTCCCAAGACTGAGAGCAATACCATGTATTGGGTAAAAGAGATGAAAATGATACTGTTTTTTTATAATGTTTCTTCTGTCGTAAATCATATTGATCTTTTACTAATCTATTTTACTAACAAATTATAACTAAATCGAAACATCGTCGATTTTCCACCTTACACTAAGCTTGTTTCAACTCTAAAACACATATGCAGACATGTTATAACAGAATAAAGCGTCCATAGTGCATCGTGTGTCATCGTCCAGGCACAGATCCAGCGGGGGACAAAGCCTAAGTCATTACTGTAACCATGCTTCAAATAGTGTTGTCTATAACATAAATGAGCCTACTGTTACCCTCATATTAGTAATAGCACCGTGATTGGTCTTAGTGAAGGTAGTCGAGGGAATAACTATGTAAAGCGGGTAGATAATAACACTGAGATGTGGTGGAGGTGATTGCTAAGGTATATAAGCGGGCGCATTATTATTTGAGGGAACTTAGTCGTGCTTAGAACTCTTTCGTGGTAACGCTGCCCGAGAGTAATTAGAATTGTGAATAATCATAGCAAGTGTAATAAATTGTGAACAGTAATATAGTATTGCATTTAATGCGAATAAGACTATTAAACTTTTTGAACATCCTGACTGAAGTTATTATCTTTATTACACAAAAGTAATAGTGAGTTTAACCTAACCTAACTACGAATTCCCACGCTGCCATAATGGCTAAAAACCTCTCGATTTGTACGCTATATTTTATCCGGTTAGTAAGATTTCGGTAGAGTAAAAAATATAAAAATCTTCATTTTTTCCTTAAAGGTTTAAAACGAATTCTTGATTCTTGGTATTGTGGATGTTGGAGCAATAGGAACCATTGTCAATACGTGCCCCACGTGCTCGTGAAAACGATGCACTTTCTTTGGATCAGAAGGTCAATTCTCGTATTTTACTGATACCTACTGCGAAGGAAATTTAACCGAACTGAGATTAGATTACGATTTGACTCTAAAATGGTATTCTGCTCCTCTTTAAGTTCAGTCCGGTGTCAAAAATCTCTCTCGATGACATTGCAATCTCAATTCAGTCACAATTTCCAAGACGTTTATGTATTATTTAAAAACGTTAGCAGAATACTTATATTCTAGCTTGTATTCTTAGTATAATACTTTTATTCTACTTTCGATCTCATTACAATCTATGTTCACATTTGACGTTGGTTATTGGTTTAAGAGAATACCATTTATAACTGTCTTGACGCTGAGACTAGTTATGAACTTATGAATGTCATTTTGAACATTTAAAATTACGAGAATTGGCCTACCTACAACATATAAAATTACGAGAAGTGGCCTAGTCGCCCTACTACCACAAAGATTGACCCTCCTATATCTGGATTCGAGCCTGGTGTGTTCTGACAGGAGAACGTCGCGGTCTCGACTAGACAAAGCGTTTTTGTCTAACGCTGTACACGCTGTTGTTTGTGAACATGCTCGGAACTCGTTACGTAGCGTGCCCAGCAGGTTGTTGTGAAGGAAATAATCTTTATTAAGTACATTATGTGGAATATTCACTTGATGCTTTTGTTGCCTATAATCTATAGCCTTTTGTTAATCTCAGACCTGTGGTAACTTTTGAAACACCAACAGTTTTTACGTAATGAATTTTTCAACATGTATAATACCTATGGATATTGTGAATGCTGTACACACCTTCAATAGGGCATGTGCGTCAGTTTTTTTTTCACCCGCCCTTATCCCACTAGTAGTGGGATCGGCGTAACATGTTTTTAACACATGCTACTGAAATATTTGGCTTGTAGATTTTACGACCGGCCGCGGCCTGACTGACATCAATCCCTCTGGGGAGCATCAACCCCTCTTTTCATATTATTGTTTCTTGTAATTTTAATTTGTGTTACTGGTGTGTTAATTAAAATAAATTAATTAATTAATGCCCTTGATCTCGTATTTATTTACTAAAAGGCTTGATTTAGATTTTTTTATTTAATTTTATTTATGACTGCACTTAACTTAGCAGTTCCAGTAGCAGTATTGTCGAATCAAGGTAAAAATGTCAAACAACGTGTTAAGTCAACAGCAATTTTAGAGTTGGACACGATGAAGACTACTGAGAAATCCAGTCCATTGTCAGATATTTTAATTTATAAATTTCCTTGCGGTTGCACAAACCACTAAACATCAGTCGATACTTGGTGGAACGTTTTTAACTCCATAACTAGATTTAGATGATCATTGAGTATTCTCAACAAACAAAATGATATTATGTTAAAGGGGTAAGCTTTATAATTGTTGCTCTTATATCCCTATTAAATCTTGTACAATGAAAGGAAATAACCTGTAAAGGTACAGCTTGATTCTGGATCCTTTTGTGCCCACACAATAAAGCATCGAAGATTGCATTATCCACTCTCATTTTATATTTTTTTCAAAAAAAAAAAAAAAAATAGTGCACTTTTCTAATAGATTTTCTGTTAATCTTTTTAATGCTTTTATAGTCTCCTTTTACTTAATTACAAACATGGGTTACGTTACGGCCCTTACGAGGTGAACATATGATTTACAGGTTCGAATAATGATTTTTTTGCTTGTGAACATAAAATAGTTTTTTTTGTATTTTGTTTTTTATAATAATGATAATAATACCAGGCTTGTATTATACACCTCCCACTGCTGGGCACGGGCCTCCTCTACTGAATGATGGGGGTTAGGCCTTAGTCCACCACGCTGACCTAATGCGGGTTTGCCGACTTCACATACCTTCGAAATTCTTATGAAGAATTTTTAGGTATGCAGGTATTCTCTTGATGTTCCCTTCACCGTTAAAGCAAGCGATAATCAACAATGAATACGCACGTAGCTTAGAAAAATCAGAGGTACATGCTCTTGGGACAGGATTCGAACCTGCGACTTTCTTCGCTTTCTATCACTGCTAACAATTTTTTACTACTAATTTACTAGGTGTGTTTTTTACGCAAGCCTTTACCCAAATATGTACATAATATAATAGAAATGCACGAATACCATAGACATTTAGAGGTCGCGCCAATTACCCTACATTCGTATAAATATAAATAAGTACCTATTTGTGTCAAACTCGTATCGTATAAACAAGTCGGACGTTTCTCAAGGACGGTACATCTCTGTTTTTTCCTCCACACACTCATGGTGTTTAAATATTAATGTATCTATGTGGGTTATACTTCGATATGTTTATTGCGTAGCGTTATGATGGTACTTGCTATATACGCATTGGTTGTTGTCGAAGGAGTTTTCGAATTTAGTCACGTTTGGAGTCGTTTTGTCGAGCCTCGGCAAAAAATAAGAGAAATATAGAGATATGTAAAAAATATAATAACTGTACTTGGTGTAGGCCCCAGTTAGTTAGTATGTCTAATCTTTAGTGCAGATGCATTAAGAAAATGAAAAATGAAAAAAACCCAATCCTAGTAATCTAGAGTAGCCTTTTTAAAAATGTTGTTTCTGGAGGTATATACTTCACGATTTAATCTGCCCCGTGAGTCTACATATCTTTTTTAGCTTCTTTCGTCGACAATCAACGTGCGATCAATTTACGACGAAGAATATTTAATTTTAATCATCTACTTACTAATAATATGCTAATATATTTTAGCAGAGAGCATTTCAGATTATTAAGCTAATGCATCAGATCGCCTGAATTCAAAAAATATTGGAAATACCTGTGTGTGGGTACCATTTGCCGTGCCTTATAGAGAAACAATAGCGGTCGTAATAACATTCCATCCACTACATATAAGGTTCCAGCAGGACCTTTAAGTGGTAGAGCCTTACTCAAGACAGATTTGTTTACAGCGTAAATTGGCTGGGTTGACCCAGGGTGGTACCGCGGTACCACGACTACTTCCTTCTTCCCAATTTCTTTGCATCCATTCTTGTATTGGTATTATTGGCCTCTTCGTAAGCGATGGATATCACTGACGATCAGGTGATCTACCTCTGCTACAAAATAATCTCCCGTTTACAAATTCGCAATTTGCTTGAACGAAATCACCGTCCAACAACTAGCGAACAATGGAAACAAACTCGGAACACTCTTAAATAAAGAAAATATTTATCAAAAGCTTCCAACTTTACTGGAGTTCACTTAAATCGAAGGGTCTCGAATTGTTTCCAAGGAATTTCGATCCTTTGGAAATGTTTGTGCCATTAGTTCGGGACTGCTACGTGGTATTGCGTTTTTAATACTCTACACTATGTTTACTATGTAGATAATTTTTATTATTGTTTTATAGCCATTATTACGGTGACGGTGGCCATCTTCGCACTTATTGCAGACGGCCTCGGCTTCCCGAGTCGAGAAACACCTCGGCTTCAGCCGGAACCGTCCCTGCGCGGTGCCACCTTACGGCCCGTTTCTAAATGTGGAAGGGGCTCAGAAGCCCCCGCACACCGAATGACGCTCTTGGCGTCAACAATAGCAGCGAGGCCGACCACCCGTGCTTGCCATCCATTTCAGGGTCACGCAAGTACCATTATGCAATGGGAGCTACCGATCTCGCCACGCATCCGCGCCCCCGATGACCCTAAATAGTCACATCTTAGGCAGGGGGTACTGTGTCAGGATTTTCCAAACGCCCCCGATCTACAGGGCGGGTGCTTATAGAGTCTGTAATATGTTTCACTGGTGAGCAAAGACTTTCCCTTTCTTCGTCCTGTCCTTTGGTTCTGCTAGTAAATTATCTTAGCCATGTTACATCTAATGCACAAACTTGTGTTTTTTATATTTGTATGGAGATAATGACTGGTGCTTGTCGATCTTTTCTTTCTGCTTGGCGTTATAGCGGCTTAATACCAGGGTCTCATCATGATTTAGTAGTAGATATGGAATTATGTGGGGTGATCCGCCGTCTGACCCTCACAACCCCGCAACGGGAATCAAATTTCGCCATTGCTTCATCCGTTAATTAGCAGATTGTACCACGTGCAGGTAAGGTTGGCTTTGGGCCCAAGATGTTGGTGCCCAATTGAGTGTACTCCACACGTACCAATATTACTAGTAAAATATTATTATTTTATTATGTAAACTTCTTCCCCATGGGCAATGACAGAGTACTTACATCGATCGTACGTTCATTAAACGTTGTGGAATGACAACGCACGGCGCGTCATTAAAACAACAGCGCTTTGTGTCGCGTCGGGTGCCCTTCAAACAACTCCGAAACGAGTACATATAGTCTCCACTACATGATGGATGTGTCCTCTGGGATGTAGGTACATTTAGCGGGATACAGGAATTTGTTTAACATCCTTGTAACATATTTCCTCATTGCTGGGTGGTAATGAACGAAAATGACAGGACTCAACTTTCGTCTTACCCATCGAAATAAAATGACAAGAAACGTAACTCAAGCAAAAAAATGACCCCACCAAAACTGTGCAAGGGGGCGGGCTATAAAAGTCCGTGCATAATAAACTCTAGTTGACACCTTGATACTTATAATTTTTGCGCGGTGCAGAACGTCGTATCTCGATCTATAAATTTAATATTTAGACATTAACTTTTATGAAATGAAGTCGATTTTGAACGTTCATTAATTTTTGTTACGTGTGATTTTACCTTTGCATGTGTAAGTAAGTGGAGCCGTACTTTTTGGCAGATTCATATGAGAGTTATCGGTTTAGTTATCTTATTTCGATGGACCTACCTATACTTTAAAGTAAAACAACTACATTATACATTACTTAATTTAGTTTGAGGTTGATTCTAGTGTAGTTGGTGACAATTGACTTGACACTATTGTCTTTATTACGTCATTTGTGTAGATAGTATGAATCATCATCATCATTCTCACTCGTATGTACCTACATAGCATCGGTGCAAAATGTTTTTTTAAACATGTTGAAGGAGTTTAGATTTACCTCAACAATAGTATGCGTTAATTAATTCAAATTCAAATCATTTAATCTGTAAATTAGATCATAAATATCACTTTTACATGTCAATCATTTTTTATGCTACATTACAGCTACGACGGCATTTCGGGGCTACTCATGAGAAGAAATGCCGAAACAAACTCATGGGTTATGGCCTTTTTTAATGTCCAGACATTGTTTTACAGAATAAATCACAGAACTACGTAGCAATATCATGAAATAAATATAAGTTCACAAACGTTAACTTCATCAACAAAAATCATAATCACAATCACTGTATCACAAGAGTAAATCAATAAAACAATGTTAACACTGAAATAAAACGAACAATCACATCGCAAAGAGAATTTAAATCAACCCAACCAATTTTTCGGCACTACGCAAAAAGTGCTTTAAAAAGGAAATGTAAAACAATTTTTCGACGCAATAAATCTCGAATGTTTTATATTCGGAATCTTTCCGATCTTTCAATTAATCGGCGCTCCCGTGCCAGTGCCTCGCTGTACGAAATTTATACCTACGATCTGGTAACTCCAGTCTAATTGGCCTTTTAAAGCTTCTTATACATTATTAGCTGTACCCGCGGTTTCGCCTGCGCGGATACTACTGTTTCGCTTTATGACCACAGCGTGATATACGAGTACATATAAACCTTCCAGAAGAAATTGTTAAAATTATGCCATGAATGAATGGCATGAATGATGAAATGATTTGACAACCACCGTGGCGCAGTGGGCGAGTAACCGGTTGTGAAGCGAAAGGTCGTGGGTTCGATTCCCGCAAAAAGACTCAAAGAGACAAAATATGTGCGATCCACAAATATTTGTTTTGCGTCTGGATGTTTTCTCCCGAGAAGGATTGAAGTCAGGCAGGTGGCCGGTTGTGAAAATTATATGGCAAACATTATTTAACAAGTGTTAAAAAGCATGTTGCGCCGACCCCACTGCGGGTGGGGTAAAGGCAGGTGGAAAGAATAAAGAAAGTTAGTGACAACCTTATCGAAATGTTGTGCTCAGTTTAGAAGAACTAGCGGCCATTTTCAATAAACAATCTTAGTTTAATTATCCAGATAAATCCTGGAAATCAACCAATCAAAACTAAGTAAATTGTACGTGTGTTCAAACTGTATTCTTCACGTTTATTAATTGCGTCGACGTCTCATGAAGACGTCTCTCACCTTGACGACGCGACGCGACGCTCGCGTAATGTCTACAATTAACCCTTGACACACGCCCCACGCCGGCATTAGTGTTAACTTCGCGGCTTTATGTACCAACCATTGTCACACGTGAACAGTTACTGTCAACAACTTGCTGATGGTGAAAACCCGTTTTCATTACACGACGGTTAAGATAAATGTAATTGACGTGTAAAAAAAAAAAATTGACTCAAACCAACCACCAATCAACCCGTCTGGGTTGGTACCACCGCTTTGTCTATTTCTGCCGCCAAGAAGCAGTGTGTAAGCACTGTAGCGTTTCGGTTTGAAGGACATTGAAGCCAGTGAAATTATTTGGCATTATGAGACTTAACATCTTATGTCTGGGGATGTCGAGCGCAGTGTTCTGTAATCCAGAGTTCTGTGTGACGTTGCTTCTGTTTATGGGCATGCGTGACGTTTAACATCAGGCGAGCGACCTGCTCGTCTCGTCATACAAGCAAATAAAACAAAACCTGCGCTTATCCCACTCGGCGCAACATGCTTTCAACACATTTTACAGAAAGATTTGGCTTGTAGTTCTTACGACCGGCCGCTTGCCTGGTATCAATCCCTCTGGGGTTAGCCCTATTATAGATGTCACTGCGGTTAGCTACAGAGATGAACTATCCAGTTCAAAATATTAAACAAATCAGCCTCCGTGGCGCAGCGGGCGAGTTGCCGGTTGCGAAGCGTGAGGCCGTGGGTTCGATTCCCGCACCTTGACAAATGTTTGTCTGATCCACAAATATTTGTCTCGGGTCTGGGTGTTGTGGGACCGCAAGTCCCTCGTAGTTCCTGATACCCACGATACAGGTTTAACCTAGTGTGGGGTCAGGACTATGTGTGTGACTGTTGGGTGTATTTATTTTATTTATTTATTTTATCTTTCGGCAAAATCTTTCCTAAACTAGAGCTGCAGTTAGGCAAATGTAACGCAGAACGATTCTTGATTGAATGCTATCTCTTCAAACAACAATCGCTATAGAATGTCAGTTTGGTCACCACAAATTATGCAACTGTTCAGGTCCAGCATGACAATGGATCGCGTTCCATCAGGCCCTGTGTACAATATGCATTAGATGTGGCCTAAACTAACGGCGAAAGACTTCTCAAACATTCGATTTTATGGCTGTTGTAATGTATTTAGATTTTTTATAGCTAAAGGCTTGTTTCCAGGTACGCGACCGAGACAGAGACTTTTTTTATTAGCTTTAGATGATGAGACGAGCCGGTCTCTCGCCTGATGGTAAGCGTCTCGCCTGCCCGTAAACAGAACCAAGTATTCATATCAGAGCTTTGTGTAATAGGTATTGAACCAGTGGAAAGCCTGATTTGTTTTGTTAAACAAAAGCAATCCACGCCCTTTGACTTTATCCAACCGATACGCTAGCTGTTATAGATGGACAAGTTCGTGCGCGACCGTCCTGCGGGGTACAAGACGTTGGGGGGACGAGGTTCTCTAGATGTTAGCGGGGGCGGTTTGTGCAACGGGGAAGGGAAACAAATGCAACCGCTAACATCTAGAGAAACTCGTCCCCCCAACGTCTTGTACCCCGCAGGACGGTCGCGCACGAACTTGTCCATCTATAGCAGGAATGTATGCGCTCGATTGTAGATTTTTTACGCTTTTAAAAATGTTGTCTCAATCTGAATACAGCAATGAAATATTTTTGTAAAAAAAAATTCTTACCGAGTGGTATAATAATTAATGGTATATTTTTTTTTCTAAATAATTATTAATTAATTAAATATATTATAGATACCGCACAACAACTTCTCCCATAGCTTGAGAAATTAAATCTGAAATTGAAATGCTGACATTTGATTTAATTCCTGTACTACTATGAGATATCAGTTCCGTAATAACCAGACCCGGAACAAATTTTCTATTACAAAATTACCGAATTATCAAACCTGTAACCTCTCGTCTCGCAAGAATATACACGTCCAATACACAACTCACAGACTAAACTACTGATATCGAATATGTATTACTAGAGAAATATAACATTTCAATACACGGCGAAGCCTTTTCGCTCATTCATTTACATTTCCAAGTGTACCGATTCCCACCGGTGGGATGCTATCAAAGCCCATTCACACGGACGCGGGACGTTTATATGACCTAAATAGGGGTCACAGTTTAAAAATCTTACGGTGTGTCAACGCGTTTCATGTTCAGGATAAATCTAACATAGCTCATAAGCGATTTAAGCAAATGCAACATATATGTGGTAGGGCCACGCCAAGTTTTACTATGCTATGAATGAACCGGCCTATTTGCGGCAAATTCTCATAATTAACTTACGGGAAGTAACAATTTTTCTCCTGCGTCAGTGCGATCGGGTAGAGGCAAGGGGAGCTTCCCGATTCCCATTTTCTTTGACTGACAACCCATCCACGATACTGTAGGTATAATAGGTGTAGGTAGAATACATCAGATGTAGATGACTTACTATCAGGTGATCACCCTGCTCGCTTGCCGGTCTTCGGGCATAAAAAATAATGTTTTTTTAGGCAATGGCCCGTTTCAACGCCTTTGTAGACAAACTGTATGTTTTTTAAATTATGGGCTCTTCAAAGGGATAAACGGGCCACGGAGTAAAGGGGAGAAATGTACCGTGTAATGTTAAGGCTGCGCGGTTGTTTTTAAATTAATGTCAACTATTTTTGACTGGCTTGGGGTGTAGTTGGTAGCTAATTCTGGAGTGGTGTTGTTTGGATTTTGAATAAAACGTACTAAGTTATGTCAATAGTTCTGAATGGTACTAAAGTAAAACTCCCGACGCCCATAAGAACATCTGTAACTTTTAAAAGACTGAACAAATTTTCTTCAAACATAGCTAAGAGCTCGGTTAAACCCAAATCGGTCCATTCGTTTAGGCGCTATAGTGGTACAGACATTTTTATCATGTAGTATAATAGGTATAAGTCTGATTTGATGGAGTGTAAGCGAGAAACTAACATTATAGGACCAAAGCTAACCTCACCTGCACGTGCTATACTCTCCTGATTAACGGACGAGGCAATGGCGAAACTGGTTCCCGTTATGGGTTGTGGGAGTCAAACGGCGGGTTGCCCCATATACCATATACCAAATACCAAATACCGTCAAATATATGGTACGAGAAGGCGGACCTTGGCATTAAGAATAACGCCTTGAAGAAAGAAAGAAAAAGTGCAGTACTTATAGAAATGTGTTTTTTTTTTGTTTTTTTTACTACTGAATAACGAGGCAAACAGTTTAATCGCTTGAATTTAGAATTTGAATTCATTTTTTTCCAAGCACCTACTGCATGGTACTACTACACTGTGCTCATGATTCCGAGCTATAAGACAGTATACAAAGATTCAAACCATCTCGAAATATGTTTAATTTCGCAATAAATAACAAACTTTGTAGTCGGTCTTCATTCTCATTTAGATCATTAAGAAGTATTGTATTAATGAGACGTTGATTTTTCACGACTCTCGCCTCCATTGTGAGAGCTTAAATTGTAATTAAGGTGTGAATTAATAATAAGCATTTGATACCTTCGCCGTCTTTCTACTGTCATAACAGAGAACTTCAGACGCGATCAAACGCCACAACAAGAACGTTAAGGCATGTTTTGAGGTGTGCGACCGAGACAGGAGACTGCCACGCGAGCCGACAGCAACATGTCGTGTTTCACGCATTTCTGTCCCTATCGCATATTTCTAAACGTATCAACTAGCTTTTGCTCCCGACTCATCCCGCGTGTACGACCTTTTCCGGGATAAAAGTAAGTAGTCTATGTCATAACCTAGGTCATGGTCTACCAGTTTACAAAAATTATAATCTAAACCATTCTGCCGTTATAGCGTAATTGACTAACAAACATCCAAAATTCCACATTTATCATAGTAGTAGGATTGCATACAAAGCGGTCGTATAGCTGGCGTCTCGTGTCGCGGTCTCTTGTCTCAGTCGCGTACCTCAAAACGTGACTTTAAATTGTATTCTGTATTTAATATTTAGAAGGTTAATTAGGACAAGTGGCATTATTATTAATCTAATTTGAATGATTGGCTAACTTCAGGTGAGCAGTCAGCTCGTCTGTCTATGCCTATTCACAGATAATAGCTACACCACTCAGACTTGTGAATTACATACTTACTACATGATGTACTCTATGTTTAATTTAAATGTTGTAATACAACAGTGTCATTTCAAAGTTGAAAGATTTTCAACAAATTCCAATTAGTTGTGGCAATAGTGAAATATGGATTAAATTAAGCTATTTTTAAGTTTCTGTAATAAAATTTATATTGCCTGAAATCCAGTAAAATAAATATGAATAACTAGCTTTTGCTCGCGGTTACGCCCGCGTTGCACCCTTGGTTAAACGGAAAAGGTAATTTTTTGTACTATGCATTCCCCCAGAAATTTATTTGCGACTACGTTATCGATTTTAAAGTCAATCAATTTTAAAACAAATAAATCTAAAATAGCTACCACTTCTTCCAATTCTAACATCAGATTTAGCGTTTGTAACTATGGAGCGACTCAGATATCGATTTTGAATTCAATCGGCCATAATTGTTCAAATCTTAGTCGTTGCATCCTAAAATGAACCATCTGTACATATCTCTAAGGTATCATTGATAAAACCTTCATTTATCTTCATATCTATTTACGTAAAGACACGTCTCCGTTCTATATTTAATCATCTGTCAGTTTATAAAGCCCATACAACCCGTCACTCGATATACTCGTCCATACACACATAATATTATGACCGGTACGTCATTCTCAATTTCATTTGTCGAACAGTAATTAAACGGCCGGGTGCACACGGTTATTTGATAACCGTGTGAATGGAGCCAGGCTTTGGCTTTGTGAACGGTAACTAGTGTGCACCTCGCTTAGTGCAAACATTTTGAGGTGTACGTACGGCACGCGTCACACTACGACTTGTTAGTCGCTGACTATTTATAACCGACTTGAAAAAAAGGAGACTGCTCTTTTACTGGTGGACCAATTTAGTTGGAAGAAAAATCATTCGCAGTTTAGACACAATGTGGTCTCATATAAATTTAGTTAAGATCTGATGACGGAGTGAAACTCCTCAATAACAGATATTCATCGGGATTGTATTGGAATTTACATGCCATAGCTGTACTTGCCAGATTTAAAATATCCCAATGTAAGTATTTCAGAATTAATAAGTTTTAACAAAACTTAAAAACCGAGACCGCTAGAAATTGTTATTTTAATTGTAATTATTACAGTATTATATTAAGTTGGTTTTTAAGTTTTGTTAAAACTTATTAATTCTGGAAAGGTTGCATTACGATATGTTAAATCTGATACTTTTAAATGAGTTATAAATAAGAGTAATCCTACTAAGTTGAATCCGTAAAGCGAGTTAAAGTCTAACGATAGCTTTACAAAAAAATTGTGAAGCATAGTTTCCTAATTTAGCACTAAATATGTATTACAAACATTCTTGTTTCATAATCTTCATGCCATCCTGCATATATTTAATTTTGTAGCTTATCAAAACTATTCCCAGAAGCAAACCAGGTCACTCGCTGTTATAAAATACCCGCACCCACTTCTATATTATAAATAATAATAAAAAAGTATAAAATATTAACTCTCGCCACGACGCCCGCGCTCGTACCACTCGTGAATGCAACGCCTTAATCAAGCTTCAGAATCTAAAAATACGTGCTGCGTTAGTTTTATATTCGCCATATAAATACTACCATTCAAACCACGACTGCGAACAAATTGAAAAATGCGATCGCGCGCGGAAGCAATCTGCATACCATATTCCTGCGTGGATATTCAGGAAGAGCTCTCGCTGCCGTTATGCCGTGAATGGGGATAAATAAAATTTTCTCCTACCCGCACGCCCACTGTGCTTTAGTAACTGTGCAGTAGTTCGCAATTTACCCCGACGTGCCGAAATGTTTTATTCGTGTGTAAACGATTTTAAATCACTTGCATTTGGAATCGTTGTTTGCTAGTGTTGAGCGTTTGTTGGGATGCGTTTTTTGTACTACTGAATGACGAGACGAGTAGGTCGCACGTCTGTGGTAAGAGCCACGCCTATCAAGAAGCAACAACTTACGTATTTTGAATTAAATTGTATTACAACATTAACATAAATATTTATCTCCGAAGGAGTACGCAGAGGTACAACTAGTGCTGCAACCACGTTTCCTATTATCCCATGATGTGATAGGGGCGAGCTTATCGCCATACCACGTACAAATTGCAATCCCGGGCAATTCATGTGTGATTTTTCGAATCGAAAACTAAAACACAAATTGTAATTGCCCGACCTGGAAATTGAATCCAGGATGTCACTGTTCTCAATCTTTGAATGCTACCATAGACCGATGCGAAAAAATTAAGCGGTAATAAAAATGAATACAAACGTAACTTCGTTAATTTCGTGTGTTTTCGGTGGGTCCCCAGAAAGAAACTGCGACCTCCGTCTGGACTCTAGGCAGATCACTCCGCTCTGAGATAGGATGATAATTGTGTTTTTTTTTCGAATGGATTTGTGCTGTTAGCTTATATTACTTTTACAGCTTCACCTGACAATAAATCCGGCGCTTATGGCGCTCTAGCCAGAAATATGTATAATGTACTTAGTAGCGATTAAGCACAGAGGCGCCTTATAGAAGGCTCAGACCTCAGCTTGAGCAATCGCTTTGGAGTATAGTTTAGGGCCGCCTCTGCACATCATTATGCCGAGGGCCAGTTGTGAGTGTTCTTCGGACTCGCAGGCGTGTCCTATGTCGGGGTCACGTATTATTATTGCGATTCGGATTGGGCGAGGAAATTGCTGCTTCGATAGCGACTGTGATGTAGTCGTTGGGATCTGCCAAAACATGTTTGGGACGACGACGGAGGAATAATTGTGTTAACATTATACATTTTAACTGTAGTGTAATACCACCGCAACTCGCTTGCAGCCACGGCGAACTTGTTGAATTGTTCGACAATTCGAACTCACTCGGTAACTTATCACCACAGTATATCATACAGACTGTCATTACGTTTGATGTGGGTGAAAAAGCCGACGTATATGTTATTGAAGCGAGCTGTATAAAAGAGTTACGTTGTTGCTATAAAGTGATCCAGGAGCGTATTACCCGTACTCTACATCTTCCCCTGTCTATCTATTAAAGTGGCTAGTAGTATTAGTGCCTTCGTTGACAGACTGTATAATTTTTAAGCTGTGCCATGATGTGAAGTGGAGATTTATATCCGCCAATATTGTATGAAACTTTATCAAAATTTGATACTTTCGGCGGAGTTAGCGTTGTTAGTTCAAAATTTTCCTAGTTGGAAAAATATTTTGCGTAAATCCACTCGATATCGATGCACTCTCTGTTAGTTTTAGTTGTATAGTTTAAAATACCTTGTTTAATATTCTTGGGACTCAAGGCGTATGTTGGAAGTTTTAAACTTGAACCCATAAAATGACTTGGAGGATAGATTGTTACACTTATACGGCAGAGACATCGTAGTCTTTACGGTAGGAATTAATGGAGAATACACACAAAAGCACTCACGCCTGTAATCCCCGAAGGGGTGGGCAGAGGTACTGGTTACAACCAGTACACCCACATTTCGCCGAGCGTATCTCTTGATGTGATGGGGGCGAGCCTATCGCCATACCGAGCACAAATTCCAGACTCCGCGCTGAGCATTTCGTAACGGAAAAACTCAATATCACTTTTATCGAACCCGAGATCGTAACGCATACGCATTACAACTGCGCCACCGAGGCAGTCGAAATGGAGTATAAAGATTTTTTGGCGAACGTGTTCTTTCTTCATTAAGTATTCCACGCTATATATTCTCTCCCTCAGCCGTAAGTCTAAGTTTGAAAAGAAAAATGTATAGATTGATTACCTACTGGCAACGGTTATTAAATTTTAATCCAAATCTTCTAACAAACCGATCAAACTAACCATGAGTTGTTTCAACCGTCTGTAATTGTAAACGAAGAATCAGTAGTTCACAGTTTACAGATTGTTTCCAACTCCTCTCTAACTTTCCATTTGATTAATTTCGTTGCGGGATAAAGACACATTCGCATTCCCAGCGACTCGCCGAGCTCCAATGCTTGGTGTCTAAAAGACATACGCTTCACTGTCAATCCTGACTTACAGGAGTTACAGTGGCCGGTGTGTGGGCGAGATAGTCTCGTAGATTCATTTGTTTTCAGTACCAATAAAATTAGTATAATAATAAGTGTAAGTGTAGTAATAAGTGTTTTGAAGTGTAAAAGTAACAAACACTTAACGTAAGTGGTAAAAAAGGTGGGCATCGTATCAAATAGCGTAGTCCATCCTTTTGTCATTACATTTCCCCAATTAAAACAATTTAAAAGAAAATTAAAGAAATATATTTTTATTTGCTGGAATGACGAAACGAGCTGGTCGCTCGCCTGATGTTAAGCAACTCCTGCCCATAAACAGACACAACACCACACAGAATATTGCATTGTAAAGCACTGCATGACACTGGACTGCGGTTGTCACCGCGAGCCACTTATGGCTGTTAACATGGAACATCTTAATGTTAAGTTTCGTAATGCCCAGTAGAATCACTGGCTTTAAACCGAAACACAACAGTGTTTAACACTGCTGCTTGGCAGAATTAGACACAGCGCGGCGGTAGTACCAACCCAGACAGTCTCTCGCATACGAGGAACAGCACCGTTCGTACGAACTTTTTAAAAATGACATACAGATAAAACAAATTTGATGTGATCGATCAAAATCTATTTTAAATGATACATATATACAATTGATTAATATAGAATAGAGATTCCGATTAATACAGTTTATTTATTTCGTCTGTGAAAAAACACCGTGAAATGGCAATTCACGAATTGCCCACACAACCCACAACAAAAGTAACATTCGAAATAAATTAGAACACACGGTCGTAATACAAAAATAACACGACCGCGCCGCCATACCTTTATGATCTCCCAAGAATTATATTTCACGGCAAATGGTATTGCAATTGTGGAAGTATGTCGGCATGCCGGGTTCTGAACCCGTATCTTTGGCGCAAACGACGCCTCGACATGCCATGTGTCCTGACATATCTCAGTACGAGCAGACGATGTAGAAATATTGTTTTGTACAAATCGACGGGGTTCGCACTCTTTTACTGCTTTAGAGTAGAGTCTCTTTGTGAAATAATTCGTATTCTTTTTATTCCCCTGGTTCCAAGCGTCACGCATGTCTATAAATGGTATACACCACAAAAAAATTTACAAATTACTGCATGCAATGGCACTAAGCTCGCTACCCCGAGATATAAGATTTTAGTTTTCCTAAGACCTAGTAACTGTTCTTAGGTACTGCAGCACAAATAAAAAAATCGGTGGTACCTACCTAAAGACTTTAATGTATACACTAGAAAAGATGCGCAGTACATAGAAATTGTCAGCTTCCGTGGCGCAGCGGCCGAGTGGCCGGTTGCGAAGCATTAGGCCGTGGGTTCGATTCCCGCACCTAGACAAATGTTTGTCTGATTCACAAATATTTGTCTCGGGTCTGGGTGTTGTGGGACCGCAAGTCCCTCTTAGTTCTTGATACCCACGATACAGGTTTACCTAGTGTGGGGTCAGGACTATGGGTGTGACTGTTGGGTGTATTTATTATTATTATTATTATTGTACCACTAAGTTGCGGTCAATTGACCGTAACTCAATATTACCATCTCGCTTGCTCTCAACTAGAACCCCTATCGCGCTCGCTGTTTGTGAGCTGTCAAACTCCCGTGTTATGTGCCACAATTTTACTTATAAACAGCCTGTCTAGTATTATACATTAAAGTCTTTGTACCTAACCTACCCAGACGGACTCTCGCATAGGAGAGACCTTCCCACCTAATAAACAAATTACTATTCGCGAGTGAATCGTTTTTTGCTAGGCAAGCGTGCTTCATCTTAGGCCACATTATCGCTTACCATCAGGCCTGATAGTGGCCAAACGCGAGCCTATCACGTATAAAAAAAACTACAATAACGTTGTTTGTAAACCTTTTGGGCTCTAAATGGTAGAATCACGATGTAGACTGGTTTGTCTATAGCATGAGTTGGCCAGTTCGACCGGCTTGCTACCATTGTTTCACAGCAATTCAAAGTAAAGTAACAGCCTGCTGTTGCGTTTAGTATAGTAAGTGAAATATGCGAAGGCCCATATTCTCCTTTTCTCTTCCTAATCCCTTAATTATTCCTTTCCTTTAAGCCTTAATGAAACGCGTCCATGATGCTAGGTATTGTTCATGGGTGGTTGATATCGCTTGCCAACAAGTGACCCACTTGCTCGTTTGCCGGCCTCTGCTATAACAAAAAGTTCTAAACCTTTGACTATCTGTCTGTAGCAACGTAACTTTCCAAAGAGGTTGACCAATTTCAGAGCGGTTTTTACACTAATTTAATCAAGATTGTTCTTGCCTTCTTGACTATCTGTGAAGAAAATCTGGTCAGCCATTGGCAAATTACAGTTTCTTTTCTTATTTACATTGGGCGTTTTAACACAATCGTTTAAAACTACTAGTTATTATTCCTCCAGATAATGATGATCTAAATACACCGTTTGCTGCTTTTTATTCTTTATAAATAGGTCCAACTTAACTAATAATAGCTAAGATAGACTTCGATGATGAATTTGTTACTATTTTCGCAATCAGGATTATCATAAATATTCAAAGTGACAGCACTTTTGCAAACCCAATAAACATCGATCGCTCGAAAACAAGAAGCTGAAAGAGTATTTATTGCCATCTCTACCATCATATTCTCCAGAATTAAAACTCATAATATCTATTGTCTGTAGAAAGTCAATTCACATTTTTCCTCTGTCAAAATTAATCTCCTCGACGCACGCACAAGCGCGATACCTACCAGTTGTAATTGAATTATTCCATCTCCATCGCCCGACTCTTTGTTGGTAGGTATTAACGTTAATTTGGCACAAGATAGGAACTAATTAGCTGCTCCTATTTTGAAGGCATTAACAACTGTCAGTGGTGTTACAGTGGTATTATGAAGCCGAATTGCTGTTCGTCTGTGTGTAAAATGTTCTAGGTATTGATATGTTGACGGAATAAGGCCTTCATTCATTATTAATACGTGGTAATTGAGTTGTAATAATTAAATTGGCAGCAGTTGAACGAGCTAAAGTAAGGGTTAAAAGTAAAAAGATTAATTCTAGTAGTGTAATGACGCAGCTTTATAATAAAGCAAAAAGAAGTATTTACGAAAGTTGAGAAAACGTGGCTCGCAGTAAAATAAGGACCAACAAAATTAATACTTTTTAGTAATAATAATCATTCAACATTACACGATTTGAATAATGAGTCTTAACGCAATACGATGACTGCTAACTTAGTCATCTCTGTCACAGGCAAAGCTCTCATGGATCCAAGTAAACGTGACTAAAATATCGAACAACCAACAGTTGCCTCTATGGTCGGCAAAAACACAGACGACACTCGCAAAAACTAGCAATACAATCCTATTTGTATTAAAACAACAGTACCTATTAAATAAATAACGTGAGTCCATTAGCTGGCATTATCTGCCTCCTCCATGACTATCCTCGTTAATCTTACTCTCATTAAAGTTCGGCGGTTTGTAAATAATGACTGTTTGCGAAACACTTAGACTGGGCCGACTCTTCCCGCGCCCCGCGGTCCGCGCCGCGTGACGTGCGGTCAGGCGAAACGCGCGGAAGAATGTTCTACTACCTTCGAAGTTTTGTGAGGTAGGTATTGGTGACGCAAGATTTCTGTAGAGATGACTAGTAGTAATTATTTTCCAGTTGTTTATTATTTGCAAAAATAAAAAAAATAAAAAATATTCCTTTCCGGTTGGCTCAATTAGCCGACGGCCAAAAACAGTTGATGGGTACTGTGAAATAACGTTTGCATAAAAATTTACGGCAAGTTTGTGTAATCACTTTTAATAAAGATAAATAACTTCGTCAGGATGTTCAAAAAGTTTAATAGTCTATTCACAGTAAATGCAATAATATATTACTGTTCACAATTTATTACACTTGCTATGATTAATCACAATTCTAACTACACTCGGGCAGCGTTACCACGAAAGAGTTATAAGCACGACTAAGTCCTCTCAAATAATAATGCTCCCGCTTATATACCTTAGCAATCACCTCCACCACATCTCAGTGTTATTATCTACCCGCTTTACATAGTTATTCCCCCGACTACCTTCACTAGCACCAATAACGGTGCTATTTCCAGCTATTACTAATATGAGGGTAACATTTGGCAAAAGGGACAATTTGTGCTGTTGCAAAATTTTAGGTTCATAGATCTGGCAGTAATTTTGGATCTTGACGAAAATAACGAGTAATGTTGATTTAGTTTAAACGCACGCAGATTCAAGATTTACCCTTCAGTTGTCACTTGCCCTATTAACTAAAGTTCGTACCCTCCGAGTTGCAAATAAAATAGAAATGTCAGTTGCACTTTTCAATTCCACAACGGCAATAAAAATACATTAACGTGCACCTAACCGATAATTACCTGTAATGTTACTCGAAAGACCGTACAGAAAGTAATAAAAACACATACATATCGAGTCGCGAAAAGCTGGTACTTCGGTTCCCTCGTGACCGTGGTGTTGTATGAATTCTTAATGGTCTACGTGGATGAGTTTTTAGCACTTAATGCTTTAATGGAAAAGGGAATTGTATTCTAGGGAAACGTATAATATGTACATGTTTAATTGGCTAATCCTAATGTATTCGATTCCATTATGCTAGAAACTAACTTGGTAAAAAACATACATACATACTCACGCATCTAATCCCCGAAGGGGTAGGCAGAGGTGTAACCAGTACACCCACATTTTGCTGAACGTATCTCCGTCCCATGATGTGATAGGGGCGAGTCTATGGCCATGCCGGACACAATTGCAGACTCCGGGCTGATACTGAGCATTTCGTAATAGAAAAACCCAAAATCACTTTTACCCGACCCGGGGAGAACCAGAGAGCCTCAGTCGTAACACGTACGCATTACAACTGCGCCATCCTGATATAAATTAGAAATGATTCTTAATATCCGAATATTTTTTATTCAAATATAGCTGAGAATCATCTTGATTAAACTAGCTTTAAGGGTAACCATACTCCGACGGAACTTAAGCGTATCAGACGTGGTCGGTTTTCTATTATCAAATTTTTGAAGTGGTTAGTTATTACAGACCAAAGCTGGTTTTTTTTATTAGCTTGAGTGACGAAACGAGCACCACGCTCGCCTGATGGTAAGCGCCACGCGTGCCCATAAAAAGAAACAACAGCACACATAGCTTTGAATCAGAAAGCACTGGATGGCATTGGACTGCGCTCGTCACCCCGAAACATAATATGTTAAGTCTCATAATGCCCAGTCATTTCACTGGCTTCAATGTCCTTCAAACCGGAAAACACAACAGTGTATAGACTATACACACCCACAAACTAACAAAGGGGTCAAACTTTAACACCCCTCTTTTTTGTCGGGTTAATAATGCCTGGTATCTTAATATTGTCTCAAAAATACGTGTTAATGATGAAATCGTCTACTTTTTTTATATATAGCTTGAATGACAAGACGAGCAGGTCGCTCGCCTGATGCTAAGAGCCACGCCTGCTCTTAAACAGAAGCAACGCCACACAGAACTTTAAATAACAAAGCACTGGATGACACTGGACTGCGCTCGTCGTTATACATCGCACAAACCGCCCCCGCTAACATCTAGAGAACCTCGTCCCCCCAACGTCTTGTACCCCGCAGGACGGTCGCGCACGAACTTGTCCATCTATAATAATGCCTGGTAAATCTTAATATTGTCTCAAAAAATACGTGTTAAAGATGAAATCGTCTACTTTAATATAATCAATAATGTCGGAGACAAACTATCTTCCAAATGCCGACTAACGCGTTACCAATAGATGAAAAGTAAAGGCAATATTAGGAGTTCATTTCTGAAGACGAGCTAGAGTTGAATTTTCATCGTAACTCATAGGCGAAAGCGATTTCGTAATAAAAAATATTAACTTTTATTAAATTGCCAAATTGGCAAGGTTTCGATCAATGCATAATTAATAATAAACTGCGCAAACGATGGCTTGAGTTAAGTCAACTTTAGCTAAATTATAAAGAATCGTTTGTGTACAAACAATGCTATGCAGTAAGTACTTCATAATTCGAAGTTCTGATTGGTGTTGCTTCTGTTTATAGGCATGCTTGACGCTACCCATCAGGCGAGTGACCGGCTCGTTTCGTCATCTAAAGCTAATAAAAAAAACCTCTCATAAATATAAAATCGTTGTGCCTAGCCGTCTTACTGTGCTCAGTCTGTGTCCCCGGTGGCATTGCAACTTGTTTATTAAATCCAACAACTTTCAGATGACCACTGAAAATCAGCGCTGTGTTGTGGTACGCGCCACAGCACAGCAGTTCACCTACCTGTCACAGCTGCAGCGCGCAATTGTACCTTTTTATTTTATTTTTTAATGTTAATTTGTAGTGTATAAATGTAGCGTCGATGTACGAGTGGCGCATGGAACTTCGGCTCCGAAGAGATCGACCCCACCCGGGGGAGATGCGATTGCGGAGATTCCACACTCGACAGTCCTTGCTTCAGGAGTGGAGGCAGCTGCTGGCCAATTCCTCGGCCGGCGTAAGGACTGTCGAGGCTGTTGGCCCAGTTCTGAATAATTGGGTCGACAGGCGGCACGGGTCACTGACCTTCCGGCTGGTGCAGGTCCTCTCGGGGCACGGTTGCTTCGGGAGGTACCTGTACCGGATAACCGGAAGAGAGCCGACACACCAGTGTCACCACTGCAGCTGCGACGAGGACACCGCGGCGCACACTCTGGAGGAGTGCCCCGCGTGGGCAGAGCAGCGTCGCGAACTCGTCGCGTAATTGGGGGACGACCTCTCGCTACCAGCTGTGGTTAAGGCCATGGTCGAGAACGAGAGGTCGTGGAACGCGATGACCGCCTTCTGCGAAACAGTCATGTCGCGGAAGGAGGTGGCGGAGCGTGAGCGGGAAATAACATCCCAGCTCGCTATCCGCCGCCGAAGGGTCACGCGCAGGAGGATGCGGGAGGCACTCCTACCCCCCTGACAGAGGCCTGGGCGGCGGACTCGTGGAAGTCCGTCGTCCGACAGCTAAGGCCTCGAGGTGACGCGCGCGGCGTTCCCGCGCGAACCTCTCGAGCGGAGCAAAAAGGTGGGTGGATAACTCCCCCAAACACCCACCGACCGGAGAGGCCCTGTACAAGGGCCGGCGCCGTCGGGGCCGCGGAAGAGTACAATAGCGAATATTCCCGCAGCCCCGACCGAACAAGCGTACCCGGAGGAACACCGTTGAGTTTTAGTCCGTGGGAGTCGAACATAACCGCCCCGACTGACCACGCGGTGGGGCGGTACCCATAAAGGGTTTCCCAACGTTAAAAAAAAAAAGGGTTACCAACTCCTAAAAAAATAGCCCTAAAGTCAAGATGAAATATCCCCAAATATAAATGCAAAATTCAAAAACCCCAAAAAAAAGCCCTATACTGTCAATGTTATTTTTTTACGGTGTAGTGTATACCTATCTAATATCATTTAAATAAGTTCCCAGTTTTATTAAGGTAAATAACACACAACTTAGTTTAATTTTAAAACGTGTATTAAATATCTACATCGTCAATTATAGTAAAGAAATCGTTTATGTCCGGACTTGGGGTTTCATTTGAGCTTTGAGAATTCTTTTTTTTCAATTTTTTTCAGTCAAACAATAATACATGAAAACATTTTTATGGCTCTAAAAATAGTCCTAAATTTTTTTGGGCCCAAAAAAAGCCCACTACACATATTTATATATAAATTTAGGGCTAAAAGCCCTAAGTTGGGTGGCCTGAAATGTAGTGATACACTTATATACGCGTTGGCGGCTGTACAAATAAATAGTTTTTATTTCTTTCTTTCTATTATTTTATGACATCGCTAGCGCTTATGAAATTCACCCACAAAGCAACTTGCAACTTCAATTACATCACGCTCACATTACGGGACTGTATGTGTGAAGAAATTCAAGAATTTTTCAACGGTGGAGAGAGAAATTCGCCAGCCTTTTCACCCTCTACGGTGACAACGTGTTCACATACATACATACATTAGCACTCACGCCTGTAATCCCCGAACGGGTAGGCAGAAATGTAACCAGTGCACCCACATTTCGCCGAGCGTATCTCCGTCCCACGATGTGATAGGGGGCGAGCCTATCGCCATACCGGGCACGAATTCCAGACTCCGGGCTGATATTGAGCATTTCTTAATAGAAAAACCTAATACCACTTTACCCGACCTGCGGATAGAACCCGAAACCTCAGAGTTAGCCTCAATCGTAACGCGTACGCATTACAACTGCGCCACCGAGGCGGTCATAATTATAAATATGTATATTTTTTAAAACGGGCCCAAATCGCGTAATATTTATTATAAATATTAATTTCTTTATTTCCCGACATTCAGTCAACTCGCGATGACGGTTGATGCAACATAGTCCAAATGTAAAGAAATTAGTATTTATAATACATACATACGAACTCACGCCTGTAATCACTGTGTATTTTAACCATATTGATATGGGAGCACCATCGAAGTAAACTATATCAAAAACAAATAGGATCATCAAATGTCTACATTTGGCGAAGATGTGCATAAATCACTGTGTATTTTAACCATATTGATATGGGAGCACCATCAAAGTAAACTATATCGAAAACAAATAGGATCATCAAATGTCTACATTTGGCGAAGATGTGCATAAATTACTGTGTATTTTAACCATATTGATATGGGAGCACCATCAAAGTAAACTATATCGAAAACAAATAGGATCATCAAATGTCTACATTTGGCGAAGATGTGCATAAATCACTGTGTATTTTAACCATATTGATATGGGAGCACCATCGAAGTAAACTATATCGAAAACAAATAGGATCATCAAATGTCTACATTTGGCGAAGATGTGCATAAATCACTGTGTATTCTAACCATATTGATATGGGAGCACCATCAAAGTAAACTATATCGAAAACAAATAGGATCATCAAATGTCTACATTTGGCGAAGATGTGCATAAATCACTGTGTATTTTAACCATATTGATATGGGAGCACCATCGAAGTAAACTATATCGAAAACAAATAGGATCATCAAATGTCTACATTTGGCGAAGATGTGCATAAATCACTGTGTATTTTAACCATATTGATATGGGAGCACCATCAAAGTAAACTATATCGAAAACAAATAGGATCATCAAATGTCTACATTTGGCGAAGATGTGCATAAATCACTGTGTATTTTAACCATATTGATATGGGAGCACCATCGAAGTAAACTATATCGAAAACAAATAGGATCATCAAATGTCTACATTTGGCGAAGATGTGCATAAACATACACAAAATAATGAGAATAATGAACCAAGCCAATATTGGTGACTTATTAAACTCGATTTTCATTTACTTTAACGTGTATTTTACGCCAGAAATGTCTAAAGTACTCTTAAATGAATAAACCGTCTCCCATATTAGATGTAACTGCCTGATTCACTCACCCACATACCTACAGTGCAAATGCAATGCATATTTTCACATTACGCCCCGAGCCACTCTTAGCTAATATTTTGCCCGGGTCGCGTGTAAAGTGGCGCCCTCTATACATACGCTGTATGTAAATTGTGATGGAGCTCGCTTGCTGTGAACGCCACGTGTTGTTCTAGTTTCTGTGATTTTTTTGTGTCAATGTTTTCACTTTTTAGGTATATTTTTTGGGTAGAGTTGAGTTTATGATTTGAGTGATTCACTATGAAGGGACAATTTAACTGATGTAACTAAGGCACAAGACAAGTCCAAGTATTTAGTAGTTATTAGTCCTGAAATATGTATCGATGGTAGAGCCGCGCTGTAGACACTTTTATCTAGAATCTACCGGTTCGACTGGGGGAGCCAGTCTGTCTCACAGAAAACAGTAGCAGCTTGCTGTTAGGTTTTGTACGCTGAGTGAAATTCCCGGAGGTCCAAATCCACGCTCCACTTTACAATCCCAATTCTGTAAAGGTCGGCAACGCACCCGTGATACTAATATCTATCTGGCGACCCACTTGCTCGCTTGCCAGCGTCTGCTATAAAAACGTCAAATTTCCTTTTTTTGCCCTAGGTAATGTGGAATATGAATATCCTTTCGATAACGAAGAAGCCATTAAAATGTTTGATGAAACATCGCATCTGTTCCAGTGTATTGTAGTATTTGGTTCAATTTTGAGAACACTCAATACTGCACAGAAGTACATATGCCTCCATTTGCACAGATATTTATTGTGGATCCGATTGGCATTCGTCAATGACACGAAACGACGGCAGGATTTAAAAACGAATAACGTTCCATATAGACAGATGCGACATCTGTTTAATTTTGGATAGGTAATGGAAGATAGGTTATATGCAGGTATGCCACTTTCGTTATTTTAATATTTTGTGTTACTTCTTTGCATGTGACTTCAGCCGCATGAATTTCCCGGTGGTATGGTAAATACCAACACCAACATGGAACACAATAGTGTTTACAGACACTAACGGCAGAAAGAGACAAACATCAAGTAAACATCTGGCACATGTTGGTACATTTTATCTTCCAGAATACCTTAATTCGCAGACACTAATAAAGTACACAAACGAAACCTAACTCAAACAGAATTAGCGTCGGCCACATCCATTGGACCCATCCAACCATCCATTGTGTCAAACGAAAGCCTATCCGTGAACATAATTAAAATGAGGACAGACCGAGTGCTCAGAGCAGACGTCACGGCGCCGTCCTGTCTGCCAAGACGTATTGTTCGGGTATTTGAGATTAGAAACCTGAATTGTGAAAGGAGAAGCCAGTATAACTACTGTTTTCAGCTAGTTAAGATAGACAAGCATGATCATCGACCTGTACATTATATGTAGGACAATGATCATGTGTTGTTTTTAAATATTGGATTAATGATGGAACAGGTCACGTTGGCATTGTGGCATCGTGCTAAGAAACTAATGAAGTCCTGCTCAAACCCTATGTTGGGCACAAGCTCGCCACCCATTATACCATGGGACGGAAATTTACTGGGTGCCTACCCCTTCGTATGTATGCAGGCGTGAGCTTATGTTTATGTTATGATTGGCCGAGTCTAATCATTTAGAATTGCTATGCACAAGTTGTTACATGTTGTAATAGAGCCACGCTGTAGACAGATTTGTCTACAGAATGATAGGTTCGACCGGGTTGTTACCACTGTCTTACAGAAAACCGACATGAAGTAGCAGCTTGCTGTTGCGTTCCGAACGGTGACTGAGATATCCGGAGGCCCAAAACCCCTTCCCAATCCCTTAATGATCCCTTTCCTTTAAGGTCGGCCACGCATCCATCATTCTTCAGGTGTTCAGGATGTCTATGAGCGGTAGAGATCACTTACCAACAGGTGACCCACTTGCTCATTTGTCGTCCTCTGCTATAAAGAAGAATATTTGCTACTAGACACTGAGCCCTGGTTTTTCCCGTAAAAAAGTGCTAATTGAGTGACGTAATAAACGTATGTTCGTATAGAACATCAACTAGACTGACAAACCCGAATGAATATAAATACGTGATGTTAACTCTACACCTGGAATTAGAATAAAAGTGTGTAATTAAATCCGTTTACAGATTTATACTCATTTAAACACAAACAAGATCTAATAAACCGTTTGCTAATCCTTGAAAAATCGATATCCAATACGCTAAAGCGGCCTAATTACCTAAAACTTTTACAAAGTATCCGTAACTGCTACAGAAGAACCATTTACACCATTTATTTGTAAACTTCGAAAGTGAAGTTTGTTCGTTAAACGTAACAGTTTTTATTTTTCTTACCTATCTAAAATTGGATCTATTAAGGTCGAACGAAGTACTTTTTACACCTGGCGCATGGACCGTCTAGACAAGGCGATCTAAAATACTAATTACAAATTCTAGATCTTATTTTGCTGTGCCAATTAATCCTAGTATTGTTTTATGAGAAAATTCTACTAGTATTTTCTTTCTGTTACTCCCTAAGAGCTCTCTTAGTAGGAACTAAGAGAGCTCTTATCACTCTATGAGCTCTTTAAAGCTGTGCCATTAATTTCTTGTCCATTCTTACTAAGTGGCATGTTATTTTATGTCATAAATTATTTTAAAGTACACTAATTATTTTAAGGCACTGCTGTTAGTAAAATTTCGGATAAAATTCTTCTTCCTAACCCTTGCGGATTTTATCTGAACAATTGAATTTCCCCGCGTCAAGGTGTGAACTCGGCGTGGTACGCACCGCAGCGCGTATCGTCCGAGGGTGAGTTAATATCCTGTTAGTGTTTGGGATAACATTAATCTTGGTGGACGTGACGCTTCCACATCATCTACCCCCACCTCCCCCTCCCCTCCTCGCACAAGCTCCTGACCGCTATTCACCTTCGGAATACTTATAGGCCTGATATTAAATCGACTTTCGCCTCTATTTCACTATTTTTTTTTTATTTTCCTCGTATTACGCGCTATGTGGTCCAAAAATAGATTTCTTATTTACTAGCTTGAAAAATATCAACGACGTACACATTATCGAGGTTACAACCCACAACAGCAGCAACAAAGTTAATTGCCACCAGATTGCCAAAGCACATTACGTCGGACCAAAGTTGCTGCGGCGGCTGCATGCTGGCAGCATCGCACCAAATTGCTTTCTACCCGCCACGTTCTTTACCAGATTAACAACTGTTATTTGCTCTTTTTGCACGGACTAGCGAATGGAATTCTTTTGTGTTGTTTCTTACTGTTCGGAAATGCTAAGGAATTCTTGAAGTGACAAAGGGATTTAGATTGTGTACCGTTGTTGTTGTATTAAGATTTCGTGAAAATTTTGTTTAGTTTGCTTTTCCGTATCAAATTTATTATAATAAATGTCTTGTCAATTTACTCAGATAAAAATACAGTGGATATATAAATAAATAAAACATCTGGAGCAGATCTGTATAGTAAAATAATTAATATGCCTAATTATATACATCATTTTGAGAACTATAGTATTATAAGTGTGTTTCGATTTATTACTAATTCTTAAGAGCATCCGATCCGAATTCTATTTAAATCCGCCAAATGTCGATATATGGAGATGGGTGCGCAGTAGCTTTGAATCCATTTTTCGTCAAGAATATGTTACCCCACAATCTTGTAGCCCCTGGTTTTGGAATTCACTTTGTGACGAGATGATTAATTATCCGCAGAAATAACTTATGAAGATGCAAATGAAAATTATTTATGTCAGATAAACCTCTTCTGGGATAAATAAATAGAAGGCGAAATGGTTGCTACATAATTCTACCAACAGAAGATTCTAGTATTATTGAAATTTGTATAATATGGTTTTCATACATTACTAATAACATTAGTTGAATTATTTTTAAAGAAATATAATACCTTTTGATAAGAGATTACAAGAGTACATGCGAATGTTTCAACATTTAGATTTACCTTTCTGTTTAAATTTCATTACCAAGTAGGTAGGTACTAGTGTTGTTAACATTTGTGTATAGAAGATACTATTTAATTGTTTAACAGAAACCTATGTTAACTTGGTACGATTCTTTAGGGATACATATTAATGAGTTTGCGTTTCGATTAACGTATTAATTATAATATGTTTCATTTCAGGTAAACATTTCGGCTGGTGGTTGTTGCGGTTCGTGGTAATTATATCAATTTATATTTGGATGTATCAGTGGCTTGTACTGCAAATAATATTAAATTTTATAAAGGTAACCTATCTAGCATATAAATAGTAAAAAGTTTTATTTGTGTTTAATCCTGGTTCGGCAAAGTGACTACGCTACACCTAATGGTAAGTGTAATGTAATCGAAGAATAACTAACGGCAAGCGATGCATCATTATGCCGGTCTGCCTAATTGCTTCTTCACGCTCCATTTAAAGGAGCCTTTATTATAGGAAGGAGGGAACACATATATCGAAAAACTTTTCTACGGTTTAATGGTCCAGCAGAAATCAGAATTTGTGAACTTTTAAGTTAATGATTTGAATGCGTAATATACACACTCATACGCACTCACGCCTGTAATCCCCGAAGGGGTAGGCAGAGGTGTAACCAGTACACCCACATTTCGCCGAACGTATTTCAGTCCCACGATGTGATAGGCGGCGAGCCTATCGCCATACCGAGTACCAATTCCAGACTCCGGGCTGATACTGAGCATTTCGTAATAGAAAAACCCAATACCACTGTACTCGACCCGGGGATCGAACCCGAGACCTCAGCGTTAGCTTAATCGTAACGCGTACGCATTACAACTGCGCCACCGAGGCAGTAAAAGTTACTTATCTTAATACTTTTATCCAACAGACACATTCCACGTTTCGTTCCATCTGAAACACATAAACAGATTGACGAGTTTGAAGCAACTGATACAAAAAGAATTTAACTTCCATAACTAACTGATAAATCCAAATATAATGTACGAAAATAAACTCAATATTTTCAAGGAAGGTTGGCTGATGTTTTTGAGAGATTTTCCTTCTGAATAATGAAACGTTTGAAGTGACGCTACAGGTGGCGGTCTCGTAACAGATTTATATGGAATTTTCTGAGAAAGCTGAAATTATTATTATTGGCCCATGAATCAGACTTTTGCCATATAGGTAGCATTTTATTAGCTTGAGTGACTAAACGAGCATGTCGCTCGCCTGATGGTAAGCGCCACGTCTGCCCATGAAAAGAAGCAACACCACACAACAACACACAACTTTGAATTACAAAGCACTGCATTGAGCTGCGCTCGTCAGACATAAGATATTAAGTCTCACAATGCCCAGTAATTCCACTACCTTCAATGCCCTTCAAACCGAAACACAACAATGGTTACTTACAACTGCTGCTTGGCGGCAGATGTAAACAAAACGGAGATACTAATCCAGACGACCTCTCGCATATGAATTACCTATCACTTAGAAAAAGCAAACTCGTCTGCAAATTTAACGATCACCTAGAGTTAGATTAGTGCACATGAAAGGTAAACATAAATTTTTACCAGCAGTAAACCGATGAAAATTTCAATACGGTCCGTGGACGGTCTCCGTATGCGCGGTCACGTACCGCCACTCCGCCTGGCTCTTTACTGCCACTCTTATTATAATGGATGAGAAATGTATGGAGAACGCCGAACGGGTATTCCCTTTTTTACGCGAATGGGCCATGATAATTTGCTCCTTTATAGATTTCATTTTGTTTGATGTATGTATATCGACTCTATGGAGGGAAGTGGACAATTATTATTTCCAACTCCTCCCTAATTTTTTATTTTCTTCATTTCGTTGCAGGATAAAGACAGATTTGCATTCCTAGAGACTCGCCGAGCTTCATTGCTCGATGTCGAAATACTACACTATCGATCCTGGCTTACAGGAGTTACAGTGGCGGGTATGTGGGTGGGATAGTCTACCATGCTAATTCATGATCAGAGATTGTTGAGGCGCGAAGTTAGTCGAGTTTTGTTGAATGTCTTCTCATTGATCTTAACGGTACGGTACTTAGTCTGCGAAATTTGTGAGATCCTAGGTTAACACTATCAAGTGGTCATACCAGCATGGTGAAATTAATTAAAAGCTAGTAATTTTTTTATAAATAAACTGTTTCATATTATCAGTCTCTATTATAATTCTAAATTCCTAAAACAAGCAAAAGATCAAATCAAAGTTTGCTTTTAAAATGATATTTTCACCGGCAATTTTAATGTAATCTGTCGGAGTGTAGCGTTATCGGCGTGCTTTCTTATCTCCTTTTATTGTACTTTTGTATCTTTTATCGGCTATTAAAGGAATAAAAGTTAATGCAATAGAGGGTGCACAGGCACATTGAAGTTTTAACTTGAGCTTTCTTCTTTCGATTTATAATGTCTTTACAAATAAATACATGTTTTCATGCTATTTTTGCATTTGTTTTGATAAAACTATAAAAGATTAAATTAAGCTTATCCAACGCTAGAGATTTTATTTTAAGTAAATCCTAAAATCTACGGCATTTCACCCCCACAAATGCGGATTCGCGATGAATATGTACGGATGAATAATAATTGAACACGTGGTCTTCCATGTCTCAGTAGTCATTAGTAAGTACTAAACCATTTATATGAAGTAGATATATTATATATTGTATTTCGTGTAAACAATCTATAGTGCAGTGTCGTGTCAGTTTAGTCAAAATAACTTACTTGAACTTCAAGGGGATATAAAAATTACTTTTTTCCAATTTCCATTAAATAAAATATTTCATAATATTTGATTTAACACTAGCACCTGTCAAGTAAAGATCTTTAGTAAAATATTTAGTGAGCGGCATCGCATTCGAAACTCAACGCACCATTTGGACCACTGCTATTGACAAGTTGAAGAAAACAAAAGTATTTTCCGTGAAGGTTAGAATCGAACTCAAGACCTTCGTTTCTGTAGTTCGTTCCACCCGCTGTGTTCTTGTTGCTGCTGTTAAGAAAAAAAAACAAAAATAACTTAAGTCGAATTCCGAACCTAAAATCTGATTTTTCCTCTTGGCGATCATAAACGTTCAGCTGTCGATACGAAAAAGAATATCCACTAATATCGCTAAGTATTTACTGACATACAATTCATAAAGCTGTCTGCCGGACTAACTGCCGGCAATATCCGGACACTCGGCAAAAAGAGTGGGACAGATGTTCGGCTCATGTAGGGCTGTCATTCGTTTCCGGTATCATTGAAGTTAGTCGCTTCCCTCGGCCTTTACGCCTCCGGTTTAGTCCCTGACAACAATAGCATCGTCGCTCCTAAATAACTTTAAGCCGGTCAAGTCATGTAATGCGTGTCGTATCGACAATACCAAAATGATATCGAAATTTATTCTATTAAACGACGCAATTAGAGGTTGTTGTCTGCCGCTGATGGCTAAATGTTCAGTTTGTAAAACCCAAAAATAGTGTGATTTTTGCCATTTAAAATAATTAGCACCAATATGTGCGAATTTTAAGACTACCGTCCAGACTTGGTGAGAAATTTCAATTGCGACTTGCGGAAAATATACACAAAATCAGAAAGACGAAGCGTCATAAGAATGTTTAATTCAAATCAATAAAACGAAATAAAACTTTCAGTTTTTCTAAGGACTTTTCATTGGAAATGGTAACCCTAGGCCCATGGTGGTATTATTACGACATCTTACCGCTGCGACCCGCGACAAATCGACGTCGTCGAGATCTTCTCGAATGATTGCTTTTGACTTATTGCAACTTTTCTATGATACACAGGGTTGTTGAAATCGAAGAGTATTTTATATCTTGTGATTGGTATGAAAAATTTAATAAATGAAAAATGATAAAGAAAGAAAGAAGTTTGATACGGAAATCGAGTTTAAAGAAGAAGAGAGAAAATAGAGTTCAATAAATTGTATTATTTTAGAATGTTTAGGCATCTCACACTATACCTGTGGTTAATGACTGATAACAGCCTGTACTAATTTTTAAGCATGTATAGATAGAAGTCGAGACTTTAGCCATAATTGCTCAAAATAAAATCAAAATATTTATTTACGTCGTCATATTAGGGTTCGTAGACAAAATAGCTAGGTTGGAAGTACATTTTTCTCTACTTTTGACATAACGAATCGCCTTTGGCCTTCTGGTCCACTGGTCTGAGAAGAATCATCAAGTAACTCAGCCTTAGGTTGTGTGAATTAACATTTTTTGTTTTTGTTTCTTTTCCCTCATAAAATCATCTTTTTACATGTCATATTGTTTATTGTTATAACATCTTATTTCGACTTTTATAACTCTATTTGAATTTAAAATAGTAATGTCAAAATCGGATTCATATTATTGTGTATTCTGTCACATGGCAATGTAACCAAACTAATTATTTTTTAGTCTACGTTCAGTTCAAGTTAATAAAAATGGCGTCCTGTCAAACATTTTCGTTAGTTACTAACTTACCACCTACTTCAATAATACTAATGAACCCATTTAACAGTAAACTATATTTTAGTTAGGTTTTGTTTAGTTGAATGTTAACAGTATTGACAATATTGTTTCGAAATAGAATAAAGAAAAAAAGGAAGGAAAAAAGCAAGGAAGCGTCGTGTGGTAAGAAAATATTTGTACACATCAGCTTTGTTTGTGTTTATCTAGGAACCAAGTTTCGTATTAGCATTACGTTTTCGGTGAATGAATCCGGTTCGTTGTGGACCTTTGAATTACCATTACTACGTTTACCCACTAAAGATTGTAACAATGAACGAATCGAATTAATTGATGTAAGGACGAAAACATATCATTGTGATGTAAGATTCAATAGAATAAGTATAGGAGACAGATTGTGTTAAAGAGGCTGATAGGAAGTAACGCGAAGAAGTATCTTTTGTACGGAATAAATAATTACCTAGCGGGTAGAACAATGAACTAAAAAGTTCAACAAAGTTAAAAGTGATAATAATTATATGATCAAGACTTACATAAATTTTGTAATTTTTCTGTTTGTATCGTGTACACTTAGAGTAACACTTAGAATACTTTTCTGCCGCCAAGCAACAGTGTGTAAGCACTGTTGTGATCCAGTGTGAAGGACATTGAAGCCAGTGTAATTACTGGGCATTATGAGCCTTAACACCTTATGTCTCGGGGTGACGAGCGCAGTCCAGTGTCATGCAGTGCTTTATTTAAAGTTCTGTGTGGCGTTGCTTCTGTTTTAGCAGGCGTGGCGCTTACCATCAGGCGAGCGACCTGCTTGTCTCGTCATTCAATCTAATAAAAAAAAAGTACTAAACATTCACGACAAGGTTAAATTCTATTAATCAATGTCTATAAATGAATGCATTTTTATTGCTATCCTCTCCCAATCAAGTCACATTTATGTGTATTAATTTAGTAAATGTCAACCAAGATTTTACTAAACCATTTATTTCTCATTCCATACAACGAGCAAATGCCCTTGAAACTACGACAGTCGTATCTCACCAAACTTCTCGGTCGTGTGGCCCGCCAACTTTGTCCAAACGTTTTCACTTACCCACCATTTGTTTGCGAGACTGAAGGCTCCCGGGCCCGGAGCACGAACACCTGAACCCTCCTGGAATCTGTTGGTATTAATCATCCGTCGGTTGTTGCGGGTGATTAATTGCCGTCACGCGATTATTACCCTAAAAGCCCTTCCAGTTAAAAGGTATGGGTGACAATTCATCATTTATAATATATACAGATAAGACGCGTTTCGCTTTATCTGATGTTTTGGATTGAGTAATTGTTCACAATGGCTTTATTAAGGCACCGTCTGTTGATGGACATTTCGAGTTTTTGAATTGTGAGCTTATTGCAATTAGTTGGTAAAGGTTATGAATATTTAATTATATGAGAAACTTTTTTTAACGTAGCATAGGCTACGTGCAGGTTTTTTTTTATTGGCTTAAATTACGAGACGAGCAGGTCGCTCGCCTGATGGTAAGCGCCACGCCTGCTCATTAACAGAAGCAACGCCACGCAGAACTTTAAATAACAAAGCACTGCATGACACTGGATTGCGCTCGTCACACCGAGGCATAATGTGTTAAGTCTCATAATGCCCAGTAAATTCACTGGCTTCAATGTACTTCCAACCGGAACACAACAGTGCTTACACACTGTTGCTTGGCGGCAGAAATAGACAAAGCGGTGAGGTTGGCTTTGGGTTTAAGATGTTGGTGGCCCACATACACTCAATACTGGCACACTAGATTTAATTAATTGGACCTTAGTGATATCTATTAGACATAATTTGCTTATAAAAGCATTATAAAGCCGAATTCTTTCGGTAACGAGATTAGCCGACCGAAACCTATACCCGCAGTAAAGCTGATGTGATGAGCCGTAAGCTAAGCCCACGAGCCGCCTCAACTCTGTAACTCGATAACTTACTTAAATAGATTATGGAAACAATCGTAGGATCCACTGGGTTACTGGCTTCATGTGTGTGGAAATTGCTGTTTTTTTATGGTAATTAGATAAATCGTCTCTGTCTCTGTCTGCCTTTATAGGAAACAGGCGTGAGTCTATGTATTAGATAAATTAAACTTAACTTAAACATTAAAAAAATGCCTACCTCGGTGGCGCAGTTGTAATGCGTACGATTTACGACTGAGGTTGACGCTGAAATCTCGGGTTCGATCTCCGCGATCTTCAGGTCGGGTAAAAGTGCTATATTTTTCTATCAGGAAATACTCAACATCATTCCGGAGCCTGGAATTGTGCCGGGTATGGCGATAGGATCACCCTCTATCATATCAAGCTCGGCAAAATGTGGGTGTAATTTTATTTTTATTAGCTTCAATGACGAGACGAGTAGGTCGCTCGCGTGATGATGAGCGTCACGCGTGCCCACAAACAGAAGCAACATCACACAGAACTTTGAATTACAAAGCACTGCATTGATTGGGCTGCGCTCGTCACCCCGAGACATAAGATGTTAAGTCTACAGCGTGACTCTACCACTTACGTCTATTTTGTAACAATATATTTTCATATATAATATATTTTGTAATATGTGCTAGCTTTAACTTCTCTAAAATACCTAAGTCATAAAAAAATAAAGTTGCCTAAGCGCATTATTTAAATGGCAATACTTGGCCTTTATGTAGTGTGTCTCTTGGACGTTTTAATTCTCTCACAAAAACGGGTGAGAATGAAGGGCTCCCTTGTAAATAAATGAACATAGTACTCCGGGTCTTATTAAATTGCCGATGGAGAACAAAAATATTGCTCCGTGGGGTGCTTCATTACTTATTCTGTTTAGACGATTTGTTTCCTAGTATTTATTGTTTTTAGGGTTCTTTTCATTTAATTGTATTTTATTATTCTATTCTACAGTATGTAACATAAACCCTGTTGGCCCTTTTTGGGTCGTGATGATAGTCATATAGGCAGTTTAATAACAGAAGCGATATATTATCCTTACACAGATAACTTAAAAAATGAACATATTTAGAAAATGTTATTTGCATGTGAATTTCTGGCTGATACTAAGCATTTCATGATAGAAAAACCGAATAACACTTTACCCGACCTGAGGATCGAACCTGAGACCTCAGCACACCAATCGTACCTCGTACGCATTACAACTGCGCCACAGATGCAGTCAGTCGGTTTGTAAAAGATTTTGTTAAGTTGTCTATCATAGACGTATTGTTAAATAACATATGTGAGGCAATTCTCGCGCAATTCGAATTCGAGAAAAATCTCGGATTCGAACTTTTTTCGAATGAAATTCACGTTGAGCTATTCTGGAAATCTCGGGCTCGAAATATCTCGTAGGTTGCTGATAGAGTTACTTCGAATGGTAGAGAGCGTTCGAAACGTAAATGTCGAATACAGATGACAATGTCAACTGTCAAATTATTTAATTTAATTTATTTATAAATTTCAATTTTCTTTTTTCGTATTATCATAATGATCGTATCCATACTATGTCTGAAAATAGATAAAAAAGTATATATTATAAACAACTCGCCCCCTATTACAAAATGGGACGGAAAGAATCTCGGCGAAATGTGGGTGTGTGCAACCAGTACATTAGGTAGTATTCATGTGGGTGTCCACATTAATACATGTGAGGTGTACTTCTGCCTACCCCTTCGGGGAATACAGGCATAAGTGCATATGTATAGGTATTACAAACAATAAATATGCTAAAGGAAGCTAGCTTGTTTGCGTGTTTGATATTGTTGATGATTGCAATTGCTTGTGACTAAGCTTGTGGTACGAGTGTGTCGGGAAAAGTGAATATGGCAATTTAACAAATAATGAAAGATGTATTTATAAACCTATTTATTTCCGAAGTGGTGGTAGTTTATTAAAATATATTAAGTTTATGTTCTATGTTTTATTTCCTGTTTTACCCAAGTTTTACCTACTTATTTACTTGACAACAAGTGCAACAAATTAGAATAATATCTAATTAATTGGAATAATACTGAAATAAACATATTTTTTATAGCTAGGCAGGCAAACGAGCTAGTGGGTCACTTGATATTAAGTGATTTTCACCGCCCATGTACGCCCATAATACCTAGGAATGGCATAATTAAGGAATTGGTAAGGGGAGCGGGATTTTGGGCTTCAAATAGTAATTTGGTCTGTATTTTATTTACTTTATGCCAACCCTCCCACGATTTGTTTGCGCCAGTCAGGGCATTTAATTTTTCTGAAATTTATCCATCTTTTTTCATCTTCACGCTTAGAAAATATTGGTAAAAAAAATTACACTTCGCAGATGTAGATCCGCTTCCACCATTTGGAAGAAAATGCTTCTGCTAGGTACTTGGGTAGTTTTTTTGGATTGTATTCATTTTGAGAGCAAAATAGACACAACGAGAATAACATGAAATCTAAACTTAGATAGGCTAGGTTTCCCGCTTAAACTTTGATTTCCGTATTACGTTCCATTACTGCAAATCTTGGGAATTGGCAATTTAAAAACTTATTTTAAAATCTTCTCTTAATGATTATCTCATTATTTATGTTATAATAATAAAAAAAACACGTATACTTCACTTGTTGTAATACGATATACATCTAATTATAATTTATCCGTTTATTGTTCATGGTAAATTATCGCATGCGATTAAAAGTCGCATTACTTACGTTAAACGGAACGCCTCGCGCGCTGTTTATGTTTTATAATGGCAACATTTTGCTCCTTCGAATAGAGATTTTTACGCATTTTATTTTGATTGTAGCTGAGAATACAAGATTCGAGAAAATTACTTGGACATTCGAAATTTTACAGTAGAGAATTGCTTTTTCGAATCCGAGATTATTTCGAGGGAAGTGAGAATTGCCTCACTGCTATTGAATTGAAGACACATAATTTGTAGTTACACAAAACCACAAAATAAAAATCTATTACTAACAAAAGACAATAGTGTTTATTCAATGATAGAGAGTGTTGTAGATACTTGTAGATACTCTATAACATAAATGGAGTGGCTTAACCGGGTTATTTCCACTAGCGCATAGGAAACCGACGTGAAGAGGAAGCAGCTTAGCAGATTTCTGGAGGCCCAAAATCCTTTTTCCAAGCCTTGCCTTTCCTTTAAGCTGTGGTTCGAGTTCGGGTTCCTTTAAAGCGTCGCCAGTTTGCTAGTCTGCCTTCATAAGATCGGCAACACCTTCGTGATTTTTCTGGTGTTGTGGGTGGGTGTGGCGGTAGATATGACTTACCATCAGGTGACCCATTTGCTCCTTTACCAATCTCTGATTTAAAAAAAACTAATGGTACGGCACACATAGGTCTGGTCAAAGTTTCATCGTGCGTTATATTTCATATATACATTATATGGTCTGTCTGACCCTTTTAATAACTTAAAAAAAAAGTATATTTTCAAACCTATGTCCTTCTATACACTCATAACTGCGTACACAGAGTTTAACTAAAATTCCACAACGAACAAATTTTATAAACCTCTTCATTCTGAAAGCTTGAGATAAGCGCCGTTCAAACAAACCCGTCAACGAAGTTTTGTACGAAACTAAATTTTAATGCGAAACTATCTCGCGGAACCCTTCGCGTATTATCGGCTCATGCTTGCCGCACTCGCCGGCACCTCATCGCGAGCACTACTACGCTCTATAAATATTGAATTTTGTACGGAACCACTTCTGTTTTTACGGCTTTTTAAGAGTGTTCACTTTGATTGTATTCATGTCTAGACGTATACAAGTCTATCCCGCCCACACACCCGCCACTGTAACTCCTGTGCACCAGGATCGACAGTGGCACTCATTTTTGTTGACACCGAGCAGTGAATCTCGGCGAATCTCTGGAAATGCTTGTCTTTGTCCCGCAACGAAATTAATCAAATAGGAAGTTAAGGAGTTGGAAATAGATGTATAGTAGTAGGTATACTGTACAGTACGAATGGGCCGGCTCGAACGGGTTGTTACCACTGTCTCGCACAAAACTGACGTGAAGTAGCTTCCTGTTACTTTTCGTACGGTGAGTGAGATATTCGGTGGCCCAAATCCCCGTCCCCTTCCCAATCACTTAAGTATTGCGGATGTTCATGGGCGGTGGAGATCACTTGCCATCAGGTGACCCTCTTGCTCGTTTGCGGGCCCATGCTATAAAAAGTGGGTCTCTACGCGATACACTTTCTGGCTAGATACCACCGCTTAGTCTATTTAGTCTTAGTCTATTTAGTTTATTTAGTCTATTTCTGCCGTGTGTATACAGAGTTGCGTTTCGGTTTAAAGGGATTGCACCCATTGAAATTACTGAGTACAATAAGACTTTACATCTCATCGTGGGATGATGAGTGCAGTGCAGTGCCATACAGTAGTTTGTAATTCAAAGTTCTGATCAGTATCTGATCTGCTTGCTTCGTATAAAAAAACAACTGAACTATGATTGTACACCCTTATCAAAGGAACAACACTTAAGTGACCTCTTTAAATCGAAATACGATAACTAGAACTCTCATATGAATCTGCCAAAACGGCTCCACTTACACATGCAAAAGTAATCACTCATACACGCAACAAAAATTAATGAACGTTTAAAATCAACTTTATTACATAAAAGTAAATGTCTAAATATTAAATTTCTAGATCGAGATACGACGTTCTGCACCGCGCAAAAAATTAGACGTATCAAGTGTCAACTAGAGATTATGCACAGACTTTTATAGCCCCGCCCCCTTGCACAAAGTTTTGGTGGGGTCATGCTTGAGTTACGTTTCTTATCATCTTATTTCGATGCCTCTTTGTTATGCTTCCATTTCTGTAGTATAATTTATTGTTTTTGGTGCTAAACAAGAAATATTCGCATAGCGAAAATCTTTCTAATATGTTGTTCATGGAATTTTATGCATCAATCTAGGTGTGGAACAAAACAGTTTTATTCCCGAATTTGATCAAAGTATACCCGATGTTTTTGTGTGCGTCACGTCTCCCCTGTAAATTTCAATGAATATGCCCCCTCTAGTACATGTGAATTATTTATACGCGAATCTGTTAATTTTGTACACGCGCCACTCATATCGGTTTGAGTGTATTTTAGGAGGTGTACGTGGAATTTATATTCTCTTTTTATTGAAATTGTTCCATTAGACACAGCGTTCAGTGGTTATAGCTTGTGAGTTTATGAATTGTGAAGTCCTAGATTATCACCGGCCTGCGAAATGTATGGTAGGTCCCTCGTATGCGAGAGGCCGTCTCGGTTGGTACCACCGCTTTGTCTAGTTTTGCCGCCAAACAGAAGTATGTAAGCACTATTGTGTTTCGGTTTGAAGGACATTAACGCCAGTAAAATTACTAGACATTATGAGACTTCAACATCTTATGTCTCGGGCTGACGAGCGCAGTTCAATGCTTTGTAATTCAAAGTTATATGGGGTGCTGTTTCTGTTGATGGACAGGCGTTGCGCTTACCAGTGTCGCAGGTTCGAAACCAGTCCCAAAAAAGCACACACCTCTGACTTTTCTAAGTGATGTGTTTATTAATTGTTAATTATCACTTGCGTTAACGGTGAAGGTAACATCGCGAGGAAACCTGCATACCTGACAAGTTCTTCATAAGAATTTCGAAGGTATGTGAAGTCTGCCAACCCGCATTAGGCCAGCGTGTTAGATTAAGGCCTTACACCTCTCATTCAGTAGAGGAGGCCCGTGTCCAGCAGTGGGACATGTGAACATATCCTTTCTACTCTTATGAACCACCTTCCGTAGTAAACGTACATATAGCATGTAGATTTCATCTCGACCTTGTCGGAACGTAAGACATCGTATTATAACATACATAAGTAAAAACTTGTGCGTGGAATCTTCGGAATAAATCCTACGTGGAATAATCCTGAATGTTGCCAATCAGTTTACTTGTCAGGTCTCCGTCTGCTACGCTAGTTTTCTTCTTATGCACTAGATATTGGTTAAATTGTTTTATTGGTATGAATTTTATGGGTGTATTTTCGACAGCCTCCTAGTCTCGGGTTCGATCCCCGGGTCGGATATAGCGGTATTGGGTTTTCTATTACGAAATGCTAAGCATCAGCCTGGAGTCGGGAATTTGTGCCCGGTATGGCGATAGGCTCGTCCTATATCACATCGTGGGACAGAGATACGCTCGGCCAAATGTGGGTATACTGTTTACACCTCTGCCTACCCCTTCGCGGATTAAAGGCGTAAGTGCGTGAGTGTGTAAACATTTAGTTAAAACATAACTGTGTTAAACTTAATGCGGATTAAATCAGAAGCGAGAGATTAGAGGCTTTACTCTTATAATGTACGTTCGTAGTATATTCTACGGATTATACTTCGATGGATTATACACAAGTCAAATTAAAGTAAACATCTAATTTCCTTGTTCCATGCTCTGCATGATAAAACTCAGCGTGTATGCCACAAGACCATATCTTCTACTTACATTTTGTTTTGAAAACGCGTCTGTTTCTTTCATTTTTCGCTTTTAAAACATAAAACCAACCTACATCCTAGAATATTATGTCATTTAATCATCGAAATAGAATAACTAGAACGATAACTCTCATATGAATATGCCAAAATTCTTACTTACACATGCAAAGGTATCACACGTAACACTTATACACGCAACAAAAATTAATGAACGTTCAAAATCAACTTTATTTCAAGTTAAATATCTAAATCGAGATACGACGTTCTGCACCGCGCAAAAAAATAAATTAGACGTATTAAGTGTCAACTAGAAATCATGAATCAATTTTTATGAATTGATGAATTAACGAGCTGCACAGACTTTTATAGGCCTGCCCCTTGCACAGAGTTATGGTGGGGTAATTTTTTTGAGTTACGTCTCTTGTCATCTTATTTCGATAAAAATAGAAAATAATAATCGAGACGATCGATGAGATGCGATCTTGTCATCTTTGACTTTTGTCCTTTGGACTTTATTGCACTCGCCATCTGCCGCAACTTCACTTTGCAACTGTAACCGATACGTACCAGATGACGTTTAGCGTCCGTGCGCACCACAATGAGCTTTTAATGGACGCGAAACAATAGCTTTAACAACTTTCATCAAATACAAAGCTTTAGTAATTTTGTTTAGATACTCATCGCGTGTAATATAATGTGAATGTGTGTGTCAATCGGCGAGCTTTTACATTATTTAAATACGTAATATGTTTGTTTATTGTGAGTGAATATTCCATAATTAGTAGATACATTTATACATACATACATACGCACTCACGCCTGTAATCCCGAAGGGGTAGGCAGAGGTGTAACCAGTACACCCACATTTCGCCGAGCGTATTTCCGTCCCTTATGTGATATCTCGGTTCGAACCCGAACCTCAGCGTTGACCTCAATCGTAACGCGTATGCATTACAACTGCGCCACCGAGGCAGTCAGATACATTTATAGGTTATGATTATTTACAATCAAATAATTTTAAAGGTATTTTAATGATCAGTTAAACGTGTAAGAAATCCCTCGGCCGTGCTCATCAATCACGTTACAGTTTGCCAAACATCCATAAATCATGTGTCATATTGTGTACAAAATCCAAAGTTTCCGTAAATAGAAGATAAATCTTTTTAAGTAAGTCTATTTATTTGTCATAAAAAGTTTGGTTTTTGATTATCTGCTCGGCTATGAAGTCTTTCTTTCTGCCTGGCATTATCCCGACTTAATGCTAGAGTCCATCTTCCCATCGTGAGTTGACGGGAATTGGTAATTGAAGTTATTAAAATTCATGGCAATTTTATAACTGTTTTTCTGTGATATTGAAATTGAAAAATAAATAACGCTCATGAGTCCATTTCCCGTATTGAGATAATTAGCTAAGGAACCATGAGGAGCCTCTAGTTTTTAAAATCTAAGGCACAATTATTAATACTAGTGTATAATATGTTGCCTATGTTATCACCAGAAGCTGTTGAGTTTATTTATTTTTATTAGCTTGAATGACGAGACGAGCAGGTCGCTCGTCGCCTGATGGTGAGCGCCACGCCTGCTCTTAAACAGAAGCAACGCCACCCAGAACTTTGAATTACAAAGCACTGCGTGACACTGGATTGCGCTCGTCACCCCGAGACATACTCGTAAGTTGTCCTATATCAATTTCATTTATTATGAATGGTTGCGCTTTGTTCTGATCGTTTTTCCCCAATACAAACATGACTGTTATTTTCACATCCATCCAATGTGTACAATTTTATTCAACATATTGAATACAAAAATGTCATGTTTATTTTACCTTGTTATTGTACACGTTGGTAACAGACACATATTCCAAAAGGGTATAAAATAAGATTTATGAATATTTGAAAGAGCGATTGGATTCCTCATCGAGTGTTCAGGTTCGAACCGGCTAAAACCGTCGGAAATGGCTCTGGTGTGAAATATTAATGCACTTTAGAGCTGGCTGTATTATAGATAAACTATTTAAAGCGACCATTCAGAGCCTTCACTGTTATTGAATTAAATAGCACTAGCGCTTGGAAGTTCTGACACGCGCTTGAAAATAAACCGGTGCATTTTATGAATGTGATCTGAATATAAACAATATAAAAATTCATTAATTACATTGTATATGAAAAATATAAAATTTAACTATATTGAAATAAAGGAGATGTGCAAAAAGGAATTGATAGGGCTCCTCAAATTCTCTGTCTTGAGAAACCAATTAATAAAGGAAATAAAATGTGTTAATTGAGTTGCGACTGCATGCGTATGTGTGCGGGCGTTTTTATGTATATTCAGTCTTACTCATACAATAGCCAACATTGAAGCAAGTGAAATTACCGAGCATAATGAGACTTAATATTAAGATGTCTCCGGGTGACCGCAGGCCAGTGCCATGCAGTGCTTTATAATTCAAAGTTCTGTGTGCAGGCGCGAAGCTTACCATCAGGTGAGCGACCTGCTCGTCTCGTCATACCAGCTTATAAAAATAAACTGCTGCCAATTGGTTCTGGTTCCCGAACATGTATCTTCGCTCCACCTAGCCAGAAATATGTTAATATCAAAATTGATTTTTATGGCATAGGTCGGTAACGAGCAAGTGGTTCACCTGATGGTATGTGATATCCACCGCCCATATACGCCCACAACTCCAAAGAATCATGGGCGCGTTGCCGACCTTAGAGGAAAGGGATTGGGAAGGAGAGGGGGATTTAGGCCTCCAGATATCTCACTCACCGTACGAAACGCAGCAGCAAGTTGTTACTTTACGTCGGTTTTCTGTGAGACAGTGATAACGACCCGGACGAGCCGCCCCATTCATGCTGTAGACAAATGTGTCTACAGCGTGGCTCTACCTCTCACAAAATACTCGACATGTATAATATTGTATACAAATATATTCCACGTAGGTACTTATATTACACGCAAGCACAACTACATCATTAAAATCTCTAATATACAGTAATAGCAACTAATGGGTGTACATCTAAGTCCTTAGTCGTCAAAGAAATACGTACTACATTTTCAGTAATAAACTGTTAAAATCTGTCTCTGAGCGCAGATGTAGCAGGTGCAATTCGTGAATTGCTCCCATAAATTGTGTACCTCATAATACTACCCTCTTTTACCAATTTCGCATACATTTCCAGTATTAGGGGTCCACTCTGATTGTTTTGAATTTAATAATGTTACTATTTGAAATGATTTGTGTTTAGGATTCTCTTTGTATTTATTTAAAAAAATATAGTTTTATAGTGATATAATTTTGTGTGCGTGGAATGTAAGTGGGCCACTAACATCTTAGGCCCAAAGCGTAACATGCACGTGGTACACTCTACAGGTTAACGGACTAGGCAAACTTGGTTGCCGTTGCGGGCTATCGGGATTAGACGGCGGGTCGCCCCGGATAATACTAATGCCACCGTGAACTCAATATGGGAAGGCGGACCTTGGCGTTAAACCAGTATAACGCCAGGCAGAAAGAAAAGAAGATGATACCCTTTTCTTTTTAAACGACTTCATAATAAAATAACGGTTAACAAAACTTAGAAACCGACTTCAAAATAAAAACACTGAAAAGTCAAAAATAACAAATTCTATCTATTCTATTCACTTTGGAGTCGGTGCCTGTGTCGCTACCGGTCAAATAAAATTGCACCGACTCCAAAGAGAATAGAATACATAGAATTTGTTATTTTAGACTTTTAAGTATTTTTATTTTGAAGTTGGTTTCTAAGTTTTGCTAACCGTTATTTTTTTACTATATAATATATTTTTTCCAGTACTGGTTCGATTAATTCATAAACGGAATTTCGTATTTACACTAAACAATAAGATTTTTAAAAGTAATCGTTTCATCCATAGTCAACAATGCAAGAATATTTATAAAAGTTTTAAAATTAAAATAAATGAAAATTATATGCGTACTCTTCTCTCAGCGGCTTGGCTGTGCTCTGGCATTGCTGAGGTCCTTGGGTGGCGGTAACCACTTATCATCAGATGGGCCGCCTGCTCGTATTTTTTTTTACTAGCCCTGTATTTTATACGTCTCACTGCTGGGCACGGGCCTCCTCTACTGATTGAGAGGGAGTTAGGCCTTTGCCCACTACGCTGGCCTAATGCGGGTTGACTTCACATACCTTTGAAATTATGAAGAACTTCTCAGGTATGCACGTTTCCTCACGATGTTTCCTACACCGTTAAAGCAAGTACCTATAGTTAATAATTAATACACTTGTAAGTTAGAAAAGTTAGAGGTGTATGCTCTTGGGGCTGGTTTCGAACCTACGGCTTTCGTCTCGACAGTCCGGACCATTCCCCGCTGGGCTATCACTACTCGTATGGGCAATTTTTAAAATATGAAGCATTTCTTTGAAAATTTGATTCGTATAACTATTTGTGATTACCGCCATGCCCTTTGTTAAATTGTTATAAACTGCTTTGTACTTCTAGAGTAGTAACTTTTCCCTGAAAGTATAAAAAATAAATACATTTACTCAAATCCCAACTTGATCCATCGATCTTATAACTACGACTCCTTAAGGACAAACAAAAAACTGAATCCCAAAAGTGACCAACTTAAACACAAAACTGACAAAACAAATCGAAACTCACGGAACCCGACTGTTGAATAACGGCAACACGCGCGGGTCGCTTTCTTCTTTTTCCGCCCCGACAAAACCATTTTGTGAAAGTTCCCCGGTCGGCATTGTATATTTTCGTTAAATTAAGGTAATTTCCCAGTATGATCCAATTTGAATTACGAGGGGCGGCGAGGTGCGCGGGACGGCCGGGATCCGCCCGGACCCTGTGTTTTACACTGTGAAAAATAAAATATTGTTTGTATTAAAGGCCATCATATTTAATTAGGAAACCCGCCAGATGCTACCCGTGGCTCACTTTGTCTCATGAACGATGGTTTACGATCGTAGGTTACAAGCAAGATTTTTTGTGCGTGTCGCATCTTAGTTGTAGATTTTTAGCGTAATTTAAACATATACATGTAAACATACACAGTTACGCCTGTAATCCACGAAAGGGTAGGCAGAGAGGTGTAACCAGTACACCTACACCACACTAGTACACCTACACCACACTAGTACACCCGAGGTTATTTTCGTCCAATGATGTGATAGGGGGCGAGCTTATCGCCATACCGGGCACAATTCCAGACTCCGGACTGATACGGAACATTTCATAATAGAGAAACCCAATATCACTTTTACCCGGCCTGGGGTTCGGACCTCAGCACAGCTGTGGTGATGCGTACGCATTACAACTGCGCCACCGAGGCAGCAATTTAAACAGTGGTCGCAAAAACGGCAAAGAAATTGGTAATGTACGGAATGCAAAAATTTGCCAAATAAAAAAGATAATTAACCAAAACTTCAAAAATTAACATAGATAGGCGTGTATTCCTAAAATGATAGGTACAATTAAGTGATAGGTTCCTCGTATACTAGAGTCCGTCTGGGTTGGTGTCATCGCTTTTTCTATTTCTGCCGGCAAGCAGCAATGGGTAAGCAATGTTGTGTTTCGGTTTGAAGGAAATTGAAGTCAGTGAACTTACTGACTATTTTTTTATAACATAGCTCATCATACGAGCAGGTGGGTCACCTGATAGTAGGTGATCTCCGTTGCCCATATCTCACTCACCATACTAAACGCAGCAGCAAGCCGCTACTTTACGTCGGCTTTCTGTGAAACATTGGTAACGACCCAGTCGGCCCGACCCATTCGTGCTGTAGACAAAATTGTTTACAGCGTGGCTCTACCACTCAATACGGTATACCTTTATATGTGCCTGTAAAAACAATAAGTTCTGCTACGACGCTCGAATAACGGCCTTAATAATTCACAAAACATCTCATTATAATCAGTATAATATTTAATATTAGGGGACATTTTGATGATACCAATGTCTTTATTGTTTTTCTGTTAAATCCATTTCTGAATCAGCTAGAAATTTTGTTTTAAACGCGATACGTGAATTACGTATAACGCCTGTTTCACACAAGGACAACGTAGATATATTGTTAATTTACTAAACAGTACTCCTTAAACATAGCAGTAATAGCTCAGCAGGGAGTGGTATGGACTGTCGAGACGAAAGTCGCAGGTTCGAAACCAGCCCCAAGAGCATACCACCTCTGGCTTTTCTAAGTTACGTGTGTATTAATTGTTAATTATCACTTGCTTTAACCGTGAAGGAAACATCGTGAGGAAACCTGCATATCTGAGAAGTTCTTTATAAGAATTTCGAAGGTATGTGAAGTCTGCCAACCCGCATTAAGCCAGCGTGGTGGACTAAGGCCTAACCCCTCTCATTCAGTAGAGGACGCCCGCGCCCATTAGTGGGACGTATATTATACACAGCTAGTATTAGGATTATTAATACTCTCAACTTAACAAGGTGGTAGGTCCCTCGTTTGCGAGAGACCGGCTGGGTTGGTACCACCGCTTTGTCTATTTCTGCCGCCAAGCAACAGTGTGTAAGCACTGTTGTGTTCCGGTGTGAAGGACATTGAAGCCAGTGTAATTACTGGGCATTATGAGACTTAACACCTTATGTCTCGGGGTGACGAGCGCAGTCCAGTGTCATGCAGTGCTTTATTTAAAGTTCTGTGTGGCGTTGCTTCTGTTTATGAGCAGGCGTGGCGCTTACCATCAGGCGAGCGACCTGCTCGTCTCGTCATACAATTTAATATAAAAAAAAAAAAAAAAAACTAAGTAAGTATCCGAGATTATCAGAAGAGCAGCCAATAATCCATTCGTATCTATCCTACGATCCTATATTTTTGTGAATTTGGGATTTTGTATGTTTGTTAGTCAATCACGCCTTAAAAGCTGAACTGTTTTGGGTGAAATCTGGCACACAGGTAGACCATGACCTGGGCTAGGATATAGGCTAGGCGAGCAAAAGCTAGTAAACAAGTACTATTAACAAAAGCCTATTATACCACAAATGAATACCTAAAGGAAAAACAAGTATAAAAAAAAAAATGGTAAAGTAAAGAAAATATAGTATTGCTACAATTTTACAATATCAAAAATGGCTTCTTTCTCTCTCTGTCTCTATGTCCTTACGTTTTGCCGTGCACGACAGGGTCCATGATGCACTTTGTGTTTTTTTTTTTAGTTTCTTTTATTGCCCTTGATAGACAGACGAGTATTGTTTAATCATTTAACATCTTTGTAAGATTGTGGTGAGCAATACACGCATGGAGTATTGAATAACCGTTTGCCCTGTTTTTGATATGAGTTCGCTCTCCTATCACTTCGCACTCTACTGCCTCGAAACTGGACGCGCGTGAATGCGCAGGTAGATTGTATGTTCAAGATAAAGTACATCCACGTTACTGTAACTTATTGATATTGACTACGTAGTATATTTATCGAGTACCATATTCTCTGTCAACCAATAATTCTATCCTACTATTCCTAATTTTAAAGTTCTCGAATGGTGGCCACGTACGGGCAAGCGCAACAGAGGACGTCCACCTACAAGATGGACCGACGACCTGACAAGGGTTGCAGGAAGCCGATGGATGCAGGCCGCTTCCAACAGGTCGGCCTGGAAGGCATTAGGGGAGGCCTATGTTCAGCAGTGGACGTCTTGTGGCTGATGATGATGATGATGATATTCTGTCTGGCTGCCTTTTTCGGGATAAAATATAGCCTGTACTAATCTAGATCATGGTTTGCCTGTGTGCTAAATTTCATCAAAATCCGTTCAGCCATTACAGCCAAATTCACACTCATAAACATTAAAACTTTCAAATTTATAATATAAATTCCTATTATACATTTAAGCAGTAACTAAGGAAGAAGGCCTAGTTGGATGCCTTAAAAAAATCCTATAAAAGTGTTATTTAAAGTGATAGAGCCACGCTGTAGCCAGTTTTGTCTACAGCATGAAGGAGCAGGCTCAACCGAGGTAGTATCACTATACTTTTTTTTATTAGTCTGATTGAAGAAGCAAGCTGGTCGGTCGCTTCATGGTAAACACCACGCCTGTCCATAAACAGGAGCAACACCACACAGAACTTTGAATTAAAAATCACTGTATGGCATTGGACTGCGCTCGTCACCCCGGTACATACGATAAGTCTCATAATGCCCAATAATTATCTTTAATTTCCTTCAAAACTAAACGCAACAGTACTTGCATACTGCTGCTTAGCGACGGAAATAGGCAAATCGGTGGTATCAACCCAGACGGCCTCTCGCATATTAGGGACCGTGAAAATGATATGCGGCTATGTCACTTTATTTTAATTTATATAAGTATACAACGGAAAACCGATGTGAACTGCCAGATTTTTGCGTTTTGTAAGATAAGTGTGGATTCTGGAGAACAAAACAATTATCCTTTAAGGACGGCTATACATTCATAACTCATCTAGTAATGGGTGTTTATGGGCAGTAGGTACCACCATCCGATGACCCACTCGCTTGTCGGCCTCTGATATAAAAAACACACAATTCTGTTCGAAATAACATTCACTGTCCAGTAGATTATATGACTTGCCTCGTGTGAACCAACCGTGCTTGTTGGAAACAAAATATCGACGTGGCAATATGATCACGCACGTATGTCGCGTACGGAATTAAACCGTACGCAATATAGCGCCGTGGCGTCGGTGGGTAGGTAGAGCGATAAATCATCCGCGCGGGCACCGTTTCCAATATGAGTAACGGCCACTCCCGGGCAAGTGGTGTGTGACGTTCGGAGCCCCTGGTAACCGCACGTACTCGCCGATTTAATGGTTTCGTGTGTCGATACAATTTCATATTTTTTTTATTACTAGTGGTCCCGTATTGATCGAAATTCGACCTCGAATATATATATAATAACGTCCCATGTTGCGAGAGATCACTCTTCTTCTTCTACCTAACCTTATCCCATTCGCAGTGGGATCGGCGCAACATGCTTTTTAACATGTTACAGAAAGATTTGACTTGTAGTTTTAACGACCGGCCGTCTACCTGACGCCATCTCCTCTGAGGAGAAAACACTCACACCCGAAATAATAATCACACAAACGTTTTAACTTGGTGCGGAAATCGAACTCGCAGCCTCTCGCTTCACAGCCAGCTATTCGCTCACTGCGTCATAGACCACTGAAATAAAAATAAAAACTATCGTAGTAAATGACTATGATTATGTATATTGTATCGGTGTTCGTACATACACACGCGCATTCGATGCAAAGTACAATCCATCCGACAATGGACTGCACTCAGGGCGTACTCGACGTCACTCGATGGCTATCGATTTTAATAAACATCCGATTGTATTGGATTGATTGCGATAGGGCTATTCATTCGTGTATTTAATCGATTTTGTGATTTAAAGTAGTTTGATTACGATGTCAACTCCAATGACAGCGGGCACGTTACTTTCGACCTGTTTGGTTAATAACAGTAAAGAAATTAAATATCTAAAGCATAGTATCATAAGTTACGAGTATGTATTGTGTATGCAAATTACAAAGTATGATAAATGATGATGTATATTTGAATTCTTCAATCACCACTTAATAAAGGCACTACTAAACAAATGCAACTCTTTGAAATTAATAAAGTACCTATATTCGTAACGTAGTTATGATTTAATATTATTAAATTTACCACATATATAGAAAGAAGAAAGAAGAAGAAGAAGAAAGAAGAAAGAAGAAAGAAAGAAAGAATAACTATTTATTTGTACAGCCGCCAACGCGCTTATGAGTGTATCGCTACATTCATACACTACAATTAACATAAAAAATAAAAAAATAAGAAATAATATAAAAAAGTACAATTGCGCGCCGCAGCTGTGACAGGTAGGTGAACACTCAGCATGTTGCTGTGCTGTGGCGCGTACCACAACACAGCGCTGATTTTCAGTGGTCACCTTGTGTGACGTAGGGACGCGGACGCCAGCCAGCCGATATAATTAATCGACACACTACTACGTGACGAAAGAAGAAGATAGCTAAAGAATTATTGTATATAATACTTAAATATATACTTATATGCCTGCTAACTTAAAATAACTACTTACAGAAGTTAGATGTCCAAACAACGCATAGTCACAATCGTAAGCTGAAAATTAGCTAAGTGTGATGTGTTTACTTGCAACGTCACGCACATAAACGCAAAAGAAATGTCAATTAAATAAAAAGTATTCTCCTAAAAATTGGTAATTCGGTGGGAAAAATGTGTTTCATACATTGATTTATAAGTGAGGATTAGAAACATAATATGGTGAGTATCTAGTTATTATTATGGTGATCGTAGTTTGGAGTCATATATGGCTCCAATTGATCCACTTAAATGTCGTGGGTGTACTTAGTTTCTATAAGTAGTTATTTAAAGCCTGCTAAGATGTACTGCCCCGGTGGCGCAGTTGTAATGCGTACGCGTTACGACTGAGGCTGACGCTGAGGTCTCGGGTACGATGCCCGGGTCGGGTAAAAGATATATTGGGTTTTTCTATCACGAAATGATCAGTATTAGCCCGGAGTCTGGAATTGTGCGCGATATGGCGATAGGCTCGCCCCTTATCACATCATGGGACGGAGATACGCTCACCGAAATGTGGGTGTACTGGTTACACATCTGCCTACACCTTCGGGGATTACAGGCGTGAGTGCGTATTTATGTATGTATGTTAAGATGTAAAATTACTGTACTTCACTACGACAGCTCCGTGGCGCAGCGGGCGAGTAGTCGGCTGCGAAGCGAGAGGCCGTGGGTTCGATTCCCACACCGAGACAAATGTTTGTGTGAACCACAAATATTGGTCTCGGCTCTGGGTGTTGTGGGACCGCAAGTCTCTCGTAGTTCCTGATACCCACGACACAGGTTTACCTAGTGTGGGGTCAGGACTATGTGTGTGACTGTTGGGTGTATTATTATTATTATAAAGTTTTCTTTCATATTAATATCGATAATAAAGATTACCAATTGGTAAATGGTATTATTTCGTACATGTACAGATATTACACGGTTACAGCATCATGTTCACATCGACATACGCCCAGTGGATATATCTACAATAGTTATCTACTATATGCTTGTCTGCGAAATAATTAGGGCCTGTTAACAACGGCATGAAGATAAATTCTATATCAACCCGCGGTTGCTTGTTGCGTTTGGAATCGTGGAAGGGCGCGTGTGTCATGGCGAATTTTAATCGTGAATACGGTAAAGATAAATATTTTACCAAAAAATTAAACCCGACTCAGAAAAAGATGAATCGGTGCTATTGCAGTTTAATAGCCAGTGATTGACAACGCTTTGCTAGTAGTGGGTACTTGATCATTGTCGTACCCGGCTGGATAGCAACCGCTTTATACATGGTAAAAACTCAGCCATTGTGGGTCGTTCAGGTGAGTCACGCCTTGTGGTCAGCCAATGTATATCCAGTAAATTCAGTTTGGCATAATGCTATATATTTAGACTGCACTGTTCTTAACATCAAGTCCAGTGTAATCACTTTGCCATGCCAGAATAAGAAAAACACCAACTCAAAGTATTTCGATATTTTTTTAGGTAGATATGTTCATTTTATTACTTATTTTTATTTATTGTTAAAAAGTCTTTTCTTTTACAATATTTTGTGGCAGAATCTTAAAAATTGGTGCATAAATGTTGAAATTTTAGACTTTCATCGGCGAATTTACCCCCGTAGGATTGATGTTTTTTTTTCAAATAGGACCGCCAAAAAAGTAAATTCTATAACCTATACGTAACTGAGGGGCGAGCACGAACAACTTACGAATAAGTATTCGAATCGGGAACACTAGCATTTGTATGAAAATTTTCCAACAATTTTTTTACATTTCGATTCGAATACGTTTTCGCAAGTTGTTCGTGCTAGACCCTCAGAAAACCCACAATTTACCGACGATAACTGATCCCCCAAACTTTATCATACTAAGCCACGGTAAGCATACAGAAATATCATCTATCATATTCCCACACAAAGCCACGCGGCTAAGTCTAAACTTAGATCTCACCAGGAAGGAGGAATCCGAAACGCTTACGAACTCTGAAGTACCATAACTTTGAAGCGAGTATCTTCCGCCTGTTGGACAATTAGTCCTATCCAACTGGTATTGCACTACAGTTGTGATTTGTTATAACTTTGTTATCGGTTTAAACGAACCGCACTAACTTGGTGCATTCGAAACTAGTACTGTAATCTGCTAAGGATGGAGCGATTTCAAATTTATCCAGTCTGTATTGATTTATTATTTTTTTGAATGGTAGAGCCACGCTTTAAACACTTTTGTCTTCAGCATGAATGGGCCGGCTCGTCGGTGTCGTTACCACTGTCTCATAGAAAACCGACGTAAAGTAGCAGCTTGCTGCTGCGTTTCATACGGTGAGTGAGATATCCGGAGGCAAAAATCCCCTTCCCCTTCCCATTCCCTTAATTATCCCTTTCCTTTAAAGTCGGCAACGCGCCCATAATTATTCTGGTATTGTGGGCGTACATGAGCGGTGGAGATAGATCACTTACCATCAGGTGACTCACTTGCTCTGATTTCTTTTTTTTTATGTAACATAATGACGAGACGACCAGCTCGCTTGCCTAATGGTACGCTTTGACATTAAAAATCATTAAGCACCTTGAATCGCAAAACGCTGAAACTCCCTGGCTGCCTCAAACCGAAACACATCAGTGCTTTCACATTGCTGCTTGGCGGCGGATATAGACTCAGCGGTACCAACCCATACGGCGTTTCACATCCTACCGCATCTACTAAAAATCCGACAGAATTGGAGTATAATTTTGAACAAGTCGCTCATACACGACCAGCCTTATCCTTTGTCAAGACACCACCGAAGTTCGCTCACAGTCGACGGGCTCGAGACAAAACAACGATTCATTAGCGAGCATATCTGACTGGCACATAAAGAGATTCCTACGCGTAGATTATCGTGCCCCGCAAACGTAAGCCTTGGTAACTGATAACGTTTGGGGAGGCTTTTGATAAGCTTACAGAATTGTTTGTATTCTTGAAATTCATATATTATTTTCCGTTATGTGTATATGGTTTGCCCTAATTCGGTCAATTCATTCCATTTTTGTTTGTTAATTTCAATTCAGATCGAAGCGAGTGGAAAGAGGGTAGGTAGGGAGGTTCTTGCCCTGAAGTGGGCCCACCATGGATGATAATAATAATAATAGTTCTATTATTCGTTGTTTCTGCTAATAGGTTGATACCAAAGAGCCTCGATCAACCCCTCCAGAGGCTCTCAATTGTTCGTTGGGTCAAGAGCCAGACTCAGAAACCAGTGTTATTGGACACGGCACGCATTGTGAGGAGGTTCCTCACTGGGGTCCTAACCACCAGTGGCTTGGGTCCTAGGCTTCACCATTGGAGGGTGATACTTTTTATATTTTGAAATGTGTTTTTTTTTAAATGTAATATTTAAAAATGTAGAAAATTCCTTTTAAAATAAAGAGTACTGTACATATAATAATTCTATTATATATCGAATGGTTAGTGGCCATCCTAGTGTCAGAATTTTCAAGCCGCCCGAAGACCTCCCACTTAGCTTAATGACTACTGTCAGTTAACAGCCGGGACCGACTTTGTACGTGCCCTCCGAAACACGGAGACGCTAAACCTTTCGCCAAAGGATTTGGATGACATTTGCCAGATAGACCATGACCTGAATTGGGATATATTTTTATCCCGGAAAAAATGAATCAAACGGGCGGAGCCGCGAGCAAAATCAAGTAGTGGATAAATCTTCATTGGTAGCATGTTAAAGTGCATTTAGAGTATTTAATAAATAATTGTCGATAGTGAAAGTTACGAAATCAGTTACTACACGCAAAGAGAGAATGTTACATCTTACGTCGAAGCACCGAAAGAAACTGCGAAAGGTTAATTGACGTCATAAGTCAGGTGAGCAGCGTGGGCACCTGAAAATATATAATAAATATATATTAATTACTATTTTATGGGCGGTTGCGTTATTGGGTTAGCGGCAGCATACTTAGACTCAATACGCACTGTCGACCTGGCGCGGGCAAATCGGTCACGGGCAACCAAAAAGCATTTAAAGTAACCGACTCAGCGAACCGTATGTAAATACGTAGAAGAAGTAATGTATTTTACAGCCGCCAATGTTATGATTGTCTTACAGAAAACCTACGTAATATGACTGAAATCGCAATACAGAATTCTCTATCAAACAATCTCTATTCTGCTTCTAACATACGCACTCACACCTGTATTCCCCGAAGGGGTAGGCAGAGGTGTAACTAGTACACCCACATTTCGCCGAGCGTATCTCCGTCCCACGATGTGATAGGGGGCGAGCCTATCGCCATACCGGGTACAAATTACAGACTCCGGGTTGATACTGAGAATCTCGTAATAGAAAAACCCAATACCACTTTACCCGACCCGGGGATCGAACCCGAGACCTCAGCGTTAGCCTCAATTGTAACGCGTACGCATTACAACTGCGCCACCGAGGCATTCTGCTTCTAAGTTTACTTTAAACTTGAAACATCAACAATACTTCACGCTGTATCCTGCGTATATCAGAGTTAACGTCCAGAGTCCAGACGAGACGTCCCAGGCAGACCCCGACGGACGATGGGATAGAAATAGGTGCGGGCCTGACGTCCATTGTCACGGTGTAAACTGAAATAATGGAATACACGAAAAGTTATTCGGACCGCACCCGCTGCGTTTTGTAGTGCCACTTTATTAAATATACTACTAATGAACTAATGAACCAATTTTAAAAATTCTTTTGCCGTTAGAAAGCTACATTATCACTGAGTAACATAGGCTACTTTTTATCCCGGAAAAGGCCGTTCACGCGGGCGGAGTCGCGAGCAAAGGTTAGTAGTTTATATTGCTACTTCACTTGCTTATCATATACCGAGCGACAATATTTCACTGTTTCGGATGCATTTACTACGAGTAGTTTTTGCATTATTTATTTATGGTTCATTAATAACACACTTGTACCATTAATGTAATAATTAATTTAGACAATATTAAGTTATTTCAAATATTTAACGAGCATATTATTTTACAACCGCCACGTACCCGCCCAAAACATACTCCCGTGTGTCCTCACCATCCGTTTCGAAACCTTCTTGCGATGGAAACCCGCCACGAATTTTGATAGTGTGTAGAGAGTGTAAAATTGCATTTAGCCGTACGCCCCGCGGCTAGGGGTGTTTTTATTTCAACTCGCCCGGGACCGCCCGGAGTCTTGGAGTCCCGGGGTTGTTAGTTAAGCTTTTGTGCAAGCCGGTGCGTACAATTGAATTCGCTGTAAGTGCACGACGACGAATTGCATACGACGTGTAATGATGTTATGGTTCGAGGAGACGTGTTGAAAGATCGAGTGCTCAGTTACGACTCTTTATTAAGACTGTTCTTATAATATACTTACACAACTACTTACACACTACAGACGTACGGTACTATACGATTGATGGTGTAGTATTGTGAACATTTCAGATGTAATTCAATGTTAGGGGCATTTTGTATAATACATATAAAGTCTTGATTTGATCGGTTCTTGTGACTGTTGGGAACATTTTACGGTATTATTAGGTCCCTCGTCTGCGAGAGGCCGTCTGGCTTGGTACCACCGCTTTGTCTATTCTACCGCCAAGCAATGTCGTGGTTTGATTTGAAAGACGTTGAAGTCAGTGAAATTACTGGGCATTATGAGACTTAACATTTTATGTCTCGGGGTGACAAGATCAGTCCAGTGCTGTGTAATTCAAAGTTCTGTGTGGTGGTGTTTCTGTGTATAGGCAGACGTTGCGCTTATCATCAGGCGAGCGATCTTGTTTCGTCATTCAAGCTAATTAAAAGAATATATAATACCCAATAATAATGCCTCGGTGAAATCTGGGTGTACTGGTTACACCTCTGCCTACCCCTTCGGGGATTACAGACATGAGTACGTATGTATGTATCTATTTATAATACCCAAAACCAGCATAAAGCTCCGTCTTCAATTCCATTAGAACTGATCGCAAGTTGCAGTCAAAATGCAGCATTACCTGAATTGTTAGCCGAATGGAGTGTGTATTCAAGTGGGCTGATAGATTGGCCCGTGCTCCGTGCTCCCAGCGGCATCGTCACGGGTGATTGGATCCGTAATGAACCCGTATACCTGTGCAAATTTACACCCGACGCGACGTGCTGCCACACCGAGGAGACTCGAATTGTTTATTGTGCTTGTTTTGAGTTGAGTAGTCCGGATTTTTTAATGGCGTATATGTTTTAGCGTCTCATTAGTGTAGTGGCAGTGTACTTGATCTTTGATTTGATTGAAATAAAACTAGTTTATACGGATTTCTCGCGGTTTAATTTTATTTTAGTCCCGACGTTTCGAAAGCTTTTCAGCCTTCGTGGTCACGGGAGAGACTGAGGTGTAGGTCGCGTCTCGAAAAGTTAATGTTACATTGCCTTCCTTACCTTCATTTTAAAATTATACATTTATTTTTTAATTATTTAAAAAGTTAGTTGACACTAGTCCGATCTACGCAGAAGAGCTCACGCAAATTAAACCGCGATAAAATCCGTATAAACTAGTGTTATTTCAATGTGTAATATTCGCGTAAACATAAGAAATCACTTTGATTTGATTACAAATTCGGGCAATCAACGATTCAGTATTTGCTTTGATTTACTTTAGTTAATTTTTGTGTGTTTTTGAGTGGTAGAGTCACGCTGTAGACAGTTTTCTCTACACCAGCTTTTCCCAACCTTTTTCAAGAGCGTACGCCTAATGCCATCTTACCATGATCCACGGATCGATCGCACCATTTATTTAGTGATTTTAATTTTGTCCGCGGACCCCAGCTCCAGGTTGGAAACCCTGGTCTATCTCGACTGGGTCGTTACCATTAACTCACAGAAAACCGACGTAATGCTGCGCTTTGCTGTTGTGTTTCGTATGGTGACTGAGATATTTGGAGGCCCAAATCTCTTAATTATACTTTTCCTTTAAGGTGGACAACGCGCCCATGATTATTTTGGTATTGTGGACGTACATGGGCGGTGGAGATCACTTACCAAAAAAAATTGGATGGTCTATTTGTATTCGATACAGTTTACTGCGGTCCCATTTAAAATTAACGAAATAATTCCTTTAAGCACTGATTTTACAAAAAATAAATCTGAGCAAAGAAACTATAAAGCTAAAAATAGAACTAAACAATAATGCGTCGGTGGTATCAATCATTATCTATTGAACTACAGTAGGTACCACCGACTCAAAATTGTTTACTTTCATTATTAGCTTTATAGTTTTTGGAGTTGGGTTTTTGTAAAGTTTTTATTTTTATAGAGCTGGTTTAATTGATAATACTTCTAAGGTATGTTGAAGAAAATCTGTTCAGACATTTATCTTTTCCTAATTGTTATCAGGAGCTTTTAGTATGATATCCCATTTAAGTTATGTACATAAATCTCAAAATGAAATATGTGATCCATAATATTATACAGCATGCTCATTTTATTCATTAATTTTCGTGTTAACATTTAACGTTAATTATTTTAAAATTAAAAGCAAAGAAACTTGTAGCGTTAAAATTATAAATGTCTACATAGTAAATTGAATTTGAAGCACAATTTACTTTTAATTTAAGCTTGCCATAATTTTTCAAGGCACAAGGGTCGACTTCTCATTGAAAAAATATCTTTTATCTTCTTTGGTTGTTTGGACTTATTCCGATGTACGATGTGAAAACGTTTTTTAACAGACTGAAAAATCCACATTTTTACTTCGATTTATAGGTTGTTTTTTTTTGTAGATAAATATGTTTTATTAATCAGCTACGTTTATTTCAGTTGGGATACATATTTGTTTTGTTTTTTTTAGATGATGAGATGCGATATAAATTATAAAACAATAGTTAAAAATATTAAGGCGATAGCTTTATTACAATATTTAATTAATAATTTAACATAACTGCTCACGGTACTGGTCAGTGCTTAGATAAGCCGGGATAACGTTTAAATGACAAACAAATCTTATTACTAGTTTTGATTTCTAGCACCAGAAACTAGATAAATTTAAAATTAATTGGCTATCGGTGGCACAAGATTGCAATTCCTGAAGGGACCTTGGGGAGGTTTTTGCCTTACATGAGGTCAGTACAGGCTAATACAATTTCTAGCCTTAGCATCTGCAACTTCAGTAATCAGCAGGTACGATATCGAAACGATCCGAATCGTCCCTATATCGTCCCACGTGAATACTCCCCGCCCAGACGGGTCCGCCACAGCGACACGGGACACCCCATTCGCCCCGTTTTTCAACTTCACTGAATAATCTTTATTTGCGAGTATCGTTTCTGTCAGATTTCCTCGCTCATTTTACAGATAACGCACCTGAAACATGAATGTATAAGGCACGTTCACAGGACGATCCACAACGCGTTTGTTGTACAACGTTTTTCTCATAGCAGAAGGTTTGGCAAACAAACAAGTGATAATTGGACACTGTTATCCGGTAAAGATGCAACCTTCATTGAAAGGTGCCTCGGTGGCGCAGTTGTAATGCGCGCGTTACGATTGAGGCTAACGCTGAGGTCTCGGGTTCGATCCCCGGGTCGGGTAAAGTGGTATAGGGTTTTTCTATTACGAAATGCTCAGTATCAGCCTGGAGTCTGGAATTTGTGCCCGGTATGGCGATGAGCTCCCCTATCACATCGTGGGACGAAGATACGCTCGGCTAAATGTGGGTGTACTGGTTACACCTATGCCTACCCCTTCGGGGATTACAGGCGTGAGTACGTATGTATGTATATACTTCATTGAAAAGTTCTGCGAAATAGATCCTTACCTTTATTGAATCTTGGAATCCTTTTCGCGTAACTTCTCGATGAGTTTTGCATCTTTTTCGCATAACAGGGTGGGTGATCACCACTGCCGATAAAACTTCACAATTTTATAAGAATCATGCTGACCTTAAAGCAAATGTTGAAGATGGGCGGTGGTTTCTGGGTCGCCGGCAGTTTCATTGACTGTACACACCATGAAAGCTTTGCAGACACGTCGTGTTTTTGACAGTCAGCGGTATCACCACAGTTGAACCGGCCTTACATACTGTAGACAATATTGGGTACAGCGTGGTTTTACTAACATAAAGTTTTTTTAGCATAGGCCTGCAAACGAGTAAGTGGGTCACCTGATGATAAGTGACCTCCACCGCCCATGAACGGCCACAGGTACCAGAAGAATCATGGACGCGTTGCCGACCTTAAAAGAAAGCTATAATTAAGGTATTGGGAAGGGGTGAGAAGATTTGGATGTATACGCAATATATCTATTCAATAATTTGTTTTGCCGGGTCTTCTCATTTTGGGTCGTTTTGAATCCGGTGGTAGTTTTAAAACATGTGTCGTTTCTGTAATGCCTATGGTCCATATCGACCCATAAAAAAGAAGAAAAAAATAAAATAATAATATGTAGGTACTTCACAATTCTGGACTATTCCATAATAAGAATATTTAAAAATGTATAGTTGCCCAGTGTATTTTGATGATGCTATGTATGTTATGTATACATTAGTTGATATGATTTCTATACATAAGTTTCTTTATTCTGTACTGATTTGTCATAAGCGCTATTTTAATTGCCTACATGATTAATACACGATTTCATTTCAATATATGATTCTGTTAATATAGTTCGCAATGTGGAAATCAGACGAAGAAATAAGGTCCGAGATGTCGGGACCACAGTTGCGAACCTGAAATGGAGTTGGGCAGGACATATGGCTAGACAAAGTGACGGCAGGTGGAGTAAGGCAGTAACGGAATGGTGGCCGAGACAGGGTAAGCGATATGTCGCTCGTCCGGCGGCGAGATGGTCCGACGATATTGTTAACACCGGGGGTCAATATTGGAGTAGATTAGCGCAGGATCGTGGTGAATGGCTTATAAAAAGAGAGGCCTATGCCCAGCAGTGGGATGAGAAAGGCTGTGAATGATGATGATGATGATAATATGATCTTGCAAATAAACGTGCTGCACTGTACATCACCATGTGAACAGCGCCTATTGTGAAACACTGTGTTATTATTTTTTCGTTCGGTTTTGCGCTCGACGTCCCGCTGAATACCTTTTATGTTCGCGTTTTAGGTTCGTTTTTTTCTCTTTAAGGGAAATATCGGAAGTTTTTCTCGTAGTACTGTCTCTATATTTTTGTTTTTATGCGGTTAGTGCCGAGTTTTGTTCGGTAAATGGTGTTGTCGTGTGTGACATATTTTTGTAGGTTTTATTATGTGGATTTTGTGGTTTTTGTGTATTGGGTCCTTTGTCAGTATAAACATCTAGATTTGTGATATGAAAACTGATTATGATACATATTATTTCAAAATCATTTGAATGTATCCTACTGCTATTACATCTCTGCCTACCTTTTGAAATACAGGCGTGTACTTACGATTCAAATGCCTTCATTATATATAAAACTCGTAATATGTTTCATCTATTACATTTCCGCTAATCATCAAAACATCCGGTACTTTATATTATTCCCACATAATATACATAAAAAAACTCTCATAACATCGTATCTCAATTCGCCATTAGTTCAAATTGTCGCATAATTATACCGAGAAATGAAATGAAAACTGTACTTTACACGAGTTAATGACTAATATAATCGTACGGGTTTGATCGTATTATTAATTTTATAATTAAAGCCACCTTAACACCAACTAACCAGTTTATGAATCCAATTCTGAATCCTACAATGGGCCATACAAAAGATCTTTTACTGAAACCAGAAAAACTTGATGTTCGGTTTTTTATAGCAGACGACCAAGTAGGTCACCTGATGGTAAGAAGTCACCAGCGCCAATGAACGCCCACAATACCAGAAGAATCATGGACGCGTTGCCGACCTTAAAGAAAAGGGATGATTAAGGGATTGGGAAAGGGTGGGGGATTTGGACCTCCGGATTTCACTTACCGTACGAAACGCAGCAATAAGCCGCTACTTTACGTCGGTTTTCTGTGAGACAGTGGTAATAACCCGGTCGAGCTGGCCCATTCACGCTGTAGATAGAATATTCTTTATTGCACACCAAATAAAGTAGATAGCTTATAAACGAGGATCATACAGTAAGGGTGATACAATGGGCGGTCTTATCACATAAGGCGATTTCTTCCAGACAACCTTAGTAGACAACATTGTAGAGCCACTACTACCTTTAAAATCAATTGGTATATTTGTGCTCACGGCCGGAAAGCTTTATTTCTTCTCTTTGATTTGTATAAAAAATATTATTTATCTCTTGGAAGAAGAGCCACAATTACAGTCCAAGGTGGTAGGTCCCTCGTTTGCGAGAGACCGGCTGGGTTGGTACCAATCCGCAAAACCGCTTTGTCTATTTCTGCCGCCAAGCAACAATGTGTAAAGAACATTGAAGCCAGTGTAATTACTGGGCATTATGAGACTTAACACCTTATGTCTCGGGGTGGCGAGCGCAGTCCAGTGTCATGCAGTGCTTTATTTAAAGTTCTGTGTGGCGTTGCTTCTGTTTATGGGCAGGCGTGGCGCTTACCATCAGGCGAGCGACCTGCTCGTCTTGTCATTAAATATAATAAAAAAAAAAAAAAAAAACCTTCAGCAACTCAAAAATAAGTCAATTGGCCTAACACCAATTGGATGTGAATTTTGTTTACACTAATTACACTTATATGTAATAAAATAACTAAGAAAGCTTATAGTATTTGTTTCCAGTTCAATGTTCCTTTACAAGTATTCTTACTAAAATAAGAAATATCGACTTGGTAATAAGCAGGGTATCGACGCACAAGGGCCCTTCACACTAGCCGCTCTCGTGCGAGCGACGCGGCTTGTGTGAAGGGCTCGTAAGTGCTCGCTTTCCGCGTTCACGGCAAATATACGCAAACAAACCAATGTTGGTGAAATTACCCGATATTGGTACATTATATAGGAGTGTCAACACAAATGTTTGCGTCGCGTCTGAGTGGTGAGGCGTGTTGTTTTATGACGATGTATTATATGTGTTGAAAAGAGACACGTGTAGAGAAAGCTTTGGACCCATTTTTAAGCAATATGCGCGCACTGAGGTGTCTGAGATTTGCTATAGTTAAAGTTTATATGGACGAGCAGTGCAGAAGAGTTATTTGTATATAATATCTGTAACAACTATACATTAAACTAGCCTTTGTTCGCGGCTCCGCTCGCGTGAACGGTCTTTTCAGGGATAAAAGTAGCCTATGTAACTCTGTGATGATATAGCTTTCTAACGGCAAAAGAATTTTTGAAATCGGTCCAGTAGTTTTTAAGTTTAGGTATTCGTTACATACAAAAATACAAATCTTTCCTCTTTATAATATTAGTGTAGATTAAATTAAATATTCATTGTTTACGTTTCAACTGTCAATATCTGAAAGTCAAATCTGGCAACTGACGTTATAGAACAAGAGGTAGGTAGAATATCAAACTGGAGCCATAATTTTAAAAATAATAATAATAATATCAAACTGAGGTAGAATTTCGACCAATACGGGACAACTAGTATATTACATTAGCTGAGGCCGAGAAACTTGCAACTGTGTCAAATGATGATGGTACGTGATATCCTATATCCAATACCAAAAGTATCATGGGTGCGACGCTGACTTTAATGGAAAGGAATAGAGGTAGAGGCAGGAAGGGCAGAAGAGTCTTTTGACCTTATCCCATCCTCACCTTTCCTTAACAGAACCACGCGTGCTGGCTTACGGAACCACAGTTTCGTGGTCTCTTCCATCTCGGCTAGAACTAAAAAGTTCGCAAAATCTTACTTCTGCCGGACCATCAAGCTGTGGAATAGTTTGCCGGCATATGTGTTCCTTCCTATAATATGGGGTCCTTTAATCGGAGTGTGAAGAAGCATTTAGACATGCCGGCATAATTTTGGCAAACTATGATAGACACATCGTCTGTCGTTGGTCGACAGTATTCTTGGTTTGCGCTGCACTTACCATCAGGTGTAGCGTAGTCACTTAGCCGAGGTAGGATGAAAAATAAAGAAAAAAAAGGAATTTGATCCACCGGAAATCTTACTCACCGTAAGGACGCCACACCAAGCTACCTCATCACCTCGGTTTTCTATGAGGCAGTGGTAAGTTACCGAGTAACAGTCAAGCCGGTACATTTATGCAGGGTAAAATACTGTCCACAGCGTTCCTCTACTACTTTATTAGATTTATTAATTGTTATTTATGAGAGTGGTTGTTCACCTCTCTATCCACCTGCCCTTATCCCACTCGCAGTGGGGTCGGCGCAACATGCTTTTTAACACATGTTACAGAAAGATTTGGCTTGTAGCTTTTAAGTTCCTCTGGGGAGAAAACAATCAGACGCGAAACATATATTTGTGGATCACACAAGCATTTGTCTCGGTGCGGGAATTGAACCCGCGGCCTCACGCTTCACAGCTGGCTACTCACCCACTGCGCCACGGAGGCTGTCATGAGACTAGTTTTTCACCTAAAATACAGAATTCTTCACGGATAATCTTTTACATGTACTACTTCAAATTTTATGTCGCGTTACTCTTTTACGATTCCCATAACGCGGGCTGCGTGCGTGAAAAAGTGAGAACGAGCGACTCAACTTCGAGACTACTCAAACTTGTACTGACTCAGTAAAAAAAAGATGCTACTCTTACAAATTCATTTAAAAATCGTATTCTACTCAGTACTACTATAAACTAAGAGCATTATTTGAACACCATTATTCACCTCGGAAGGAGATGGACGTAAGTCACATAAACCTTATGTATACCTTACGCCGTTATGCTTCTGAGTTGCTGCATTTGGCGCCAATTGTCATCACAAAACCAGTGATGCGTGAAGGTTGCTTATTCACAACCCCTCGTGACATGATCGCGTGACACGCGTGGCACGTCGTTGGGGAAAAACGTACTAAATTATAAATGTGCATAAATAAACAACTAGTTGTAACTACTATACAGTTTGTTGTTACTATTGTGCTACCGATCTTAGAATTATTCTGATACATTCTATCTGTGGAAACTTTTAAATGGTATTCTTATATTCATGTTAATGTAACAATGCATGTATGCTAGCTGTAAGTTTTCCGAATATATTAAAATAAAATAAAATAAATTGTTCAGATGAAATTTTTAGTGGCTGCAAATATACAACGTGCTACAGAAAGGTATGGATAATTTTAAGCAATATATAGTGTATGATATAAGTCTTTCATTCCACATAGTGCCAAATCCGATTGCATAGGACATGAATTTAGAGTTTTCTTTTTTATCGAATGAGTAACATGTCGATATCAACTTGCAACTTTGTACAACATTAAATGATAAAAGTGATACTTCAGACGTACTGTAAGGTACACAGGTATTACATACATATAATGACCCTAAAATATGACCACACATTTCTGTAACACGTTTTTTTTTTTTTTTTTTATCTTTATTTATTTAGGGGTTTTTATCCAAAAGGATATGTCAACCCCATCGTGCCTTGTTACAGAGAATACAAATTAAATTAAATCTGCCCTTAAAATAGGTACTTAATATAAACTAAAAAAATGTGGAACGCTTCACGATTTTGCGTGTCATCCTTGCGCAGGGGCCATGCTAATCTTCTCTGTATCGTTCCAATTTTAGTATATGTACTGCCGAAGCAAGTACCTGTAACACGTTGTAAGAGTTTTATCTACAGCATGAACGGGTGTACTCGACCGGGTTATTACCACCGTCTCACAGAAAACCGACGTAAATTAGCTGCTTGTTGTTGCGTGTCGTACGTTGAGTGAGGTATCCAGAGGCCCTAAACCCCCAACCCCTTACCTTTAAACGTCCTTTCCTATTAAGGTCTGCAACGCGTCTACGATTCTTCAGGTATTGTGGATTTTATGGGCGGTGGAGATCATTTACCATCTGGTGACCCGCTTTTTCGTTCGCTGTCCTCTGCTATAAAAATGTAGGATATAAATGCCTTTTTTTCTTAAATTTAGGTATATACAACGAATAAATTTAAGTTTTTCGTAATGTTTTATGTCTTTCGTTTTAATGATAATAATCTTTTTACGATTCAGTATCCAAAGAATCTTAAAAGTATTCTAACTTCGTATTATATGAACCGTAATAGGAATAGATACAGAACTCTAAAAATAAAAAGTTAATTTTGCGTGTACGGAACCCTCGGTGGACGAGTCCAACTCGCACATGACCGGGTTTTGTTTCACTTATAGAATGTAAAGTTATAATAAAGTACAAAAAGTAGTTTTGGTAAAGTCTATTTCGTGATAAAATAAAAACGGCAATATGACTAAACAAAAACTTTATTGGATGGAACACGTAACCATATTGTACCAATATTACTATAATAAAGGTAGGAATATCTGTATACTAGAATCTAGATACTACATTGAATCCAATATCAAATTAGTTCCAATATGGCTGATCGGAAACGTATCAGCACAAGTTTATGGATATGTCATCTGCAATAATATTTTTTACATACATACATACGCACTCACGCCTGTAATCCCCGAAGGAGTAGGCAGAGGTGTAACCAGTACACATCCACATGATATCGCCGAGCGTATCTCCGTCCCACGATGTGATAGGGGGCGAGCCTATTGCCATACCGGGCACAAATTCCAGACTCCGGGTTGATACTGAGCATTTCGTTATAGAAATACCCAATACCACTTTACCCGCCCCGGGGATCGAACCCGAGACCTCAGCGTTAGCCTCAATCGTAATGCGTACGCATTAGAACTGCGCCACCGAGGCAGGCAAAAATATTTATGTGCTAGCATTTACGTCAGTGTCCGTTGGCTACGGGGAATCATTTGGCGTTTTGTTAGTAGCTACGCCTGCTATGGGGACACTTTAATATTCATGTTTTTTTTTTATTTGTCAACTGATTTAAATAGAAAGAAAAAAGAAAAATTTATTTGATGCTACACAGTTTGGAAACAAAAATAATTAATAATGACATAGGTATAAAATATTGTACTAAATAGAGGTCCCTTTAATATATTGTAAAGTTGGTTAATTTAAACATAACCGTTAAAAATCCAGACAGACAAATGGATCAAATTCATAATGTTTCTCTTCTTTGTCGGGAGTTAATAATCTTATATTATCCCAAGGTTATCTTCATACATCACTGAAATGTAGCGGATTGCTGCTGCCTTCCTCTCCTTTCCAATTCCTTAACTATCCCTTTCCTTAAAGGTCGGTAACGCACGCATGATTCTTCAGGTATAGTGGGCGTACAAAGGCGATGGAGATCAATTACCATCAGATGACCTACATGCGCTCGTTTACCGGCCTAAGCCATATAAAAAAACACACACACCCAAATTAGTTCTAACTTCTGGCATTGTGGAGATTAGCGTGTACATATTCAAAGACTAAGATCTGTTTACGATTTTAATAGGTGCAGTATAATATAAAATTTGCAGAGAACGTAAATAAACATAAACGGTAGAGCCATGCTGTAGACAATTTTATCTACAGCATGAATGCCTTGACAGGTTTATTGTCACTGTCTCACAGAAAACTGAGATGAGGTGGTGGCTCGCTGTTGTGTTTCCTATGTTTCATAAATAAATAAATGAGTTTACCCAAATCACAAAATATCTATTTATTACCTTTAAGGCCAGCAGCATCCATGATTCTAGTATTGTGAGTATTCATGGGTGGAGGAGATCTCTAATCATCAAGTAGTACCCACTTTGCTCAGCTCATTTGCTGACCTTTGCTATAAAAACATTTAATTGAATATATCGCGACTGCCTCGGTGGCGCAGTTGTAATGCGTACGCGTTACGACTGAGGTTGACGCTGAGGTCTTGGGTTCGATCCCCGGGTCAGGTAAAGTGACTTTGGGTTTTTCTATCAATGCTTAGTATCAACCTGGAGTCTGGAATTGTGCCCGATATGGCGATAGGCTCGCCCCCTATCACATCATGGGACGGAGATACGCTCGGCAAAATGTGGGTGTACTGGTTACACCTCTGCCTACCCCTTCGGGGATAACAGGCGTGAGTGCGTATGTATCTCGATGAACCATAAATTTTTGAATACGACTGTACCTATCTATCTGTGACCGTCGATCATCCAATTGAAATTGGGATATTCAACACATGCATACTTCATTTCAATCAAATTAATTAACGTATTAATTTCATCCATTAATTAGTAATAATAACTTGCTATGTTGAGATCGGTTTTTTTGTGGTATTGGTTCAAGTTCCGCGTCAGTTTAGATTATTAGAGACCTTTGTGTATTTTATGGCTTTTTTTCGAATGGATTTGTGCTGTTAGCCTATACTGCTTTTACAGCTTCACGTGACAATAAAGCCGGTGATTAAATGGCGCTCTAGCCAGAAATATGTATAGTGTATTAAAAGGCTCAGACCTCAGCTTGAGCAATCGCTGGGGAGTATAGTTTAGGGTCGCCTCTGCACATCATAGTGCCGAGGGCCAGTTGTGGGGGTTCTTCGGACTCGCAGGGGTCGCGTATTATTTTTGCGATTCGGATTGGGCAAGGAAAGTGCTGATTCGATAGCGACTGAAATGGAGTCGTTGGGATCTGTCAAAACTTGTTTGGGACGTAGACGGAGGAATTTGATGGTGTTCAGGACGATATAGATTAGTAGTCATTAACTTGAGTCTATGCTATGAAAAAAAGGTGAAGGTTCTCATCTCGTATATTTTTTTGTTATTATGTTGAACTAGAACCCTTTCAGTATCACACGCTGCGTAGCATTAATTTTTTCGTTGCTGTGTGAATTTATTTATTGTTTTGTACCTAGCTTTTTTGTCCTATTTTGTTTATTTACAGTTTGTTTGTGTGTTGAATAAATGTTTTTCGTTCTTTCTTTCTGTATGCCAAAGTTACGCGATATCTCTTTCAAATGCGGAGTGTGGACTGATTTTAATGATTCGTTATAAAGTCGATAGGATTTACGATAGGTCGATATGCTATGTGGTGGTCCTAGCTTAACTTAGGTCTTAGCTAGCTTAAAACTAATGACGGATTCAACGGAAAATTTAAACTAATCAACGAACATCACCAATCTATGAGACCAGACTCGTATAGTACATATCGACTACGATAAAAATCATTAAAATTAGTCCACATTTGGCGAATTTATCGCGTAAAATACAGTTAAAATTAGATCCTCCACCTGTTTTGAAGTCTGTTATAAACCTGCAAAACTCCACAGCTTTTGCGTATGATTATCTTTTAATAAACATAAAACAAATTGCAAATCCCAAAACAACGTCATAAGTACACAGTTTAACACAATTCCGATCGCTACTCATATCAAAATGTACCCTCAAAAACTCCAGCACCCATCCAATATCAAAACACGTCGCGTAAAGGGTTGAATTCCCGCCTAAAATCACCGAAATATTTTCCCTGCAAAATATGACAATACCATCAAATTCCCCGTGTAATAGGGTTGACGCGGTCGCATAAAAACGATAAGGCGTCCCGCAGTACCCGCTCACTACGGTGGCCTGGATGCTTGCGGAACGCACGGGTGGATCTTTTGTGTAAATAATACTTATTATACAACGTGTTACGGAAATGTGTGGTCAAAATATATAACCAACGTATAGTGTACGATACAATTATTCAACGTGTTACAGAAAGGTGTGGTCATATTTTAGGGTCATTACACACTCCTTATAGTAAGTACCTATGTACCGGGTCATTTCAAACCAAGACATCCTAAAATTTCACGTTAATTTTAATCACTCGTTTATTAAGATCGATAAGATTGATGACATCACTATTAATTATAATGAATGACACTCACTTTTTAATAAACTTGAATAATATTTACGTAATCCTACGGACATACGTACGTAACTTGTAATTTAAACACAAAATACCTGAAAGAGACTGTTTGCTGAAGACGATATAGGTACCATCCTCTGAAGTATTTTAAAGATTTCATTGTTGGGTCACCCATCTATGAATTTGGCTTAATACAGTTTACGAGCGTCTTATAAGCTATAATCAGTTGCACCAACACAAAATACCAATACATAATATGTACTTGATTTTAGTCAAATACAACATATTTTTTGAACTCGTAATCATACTTCATAAAATCAGAAATTGCCGAACTGACTACGTCAAATAAATATTGACATTTGACAATTGTTTAATGTTTATTTAATTATAAAATAATTAAATAAAAGGAGGTCTATAGTATAATTGTTTATCATTTAGTGTTGTCTAAAGTTGAAAGTCGATATCGACATGTTACTCATTCGATAAAAAAGAAAATTCTATAATTATTGTCCAAGCAATGCAATCGGATTTGGTATTAAGGGAGATAAAATACTAATACCCTACACTATACATTGCTTAAATTTGCCCGCCCCTTTCTATAAGACGTTGTTTATACACCGTAGTACCAAAACCGATTGCATTGCTAGGACATAAATAAATGTCAATACACACGGAGAAGCTAATATCAAATTGGTACTTCCTAAGTTGGCTGTTTAATGCGATATCACACCAAAACTGTGCAAGGGGGCGGGGCTATAAAAGTCTGTGCAGCTCGTTTATTCATCAACTCATAAAAATTGAGTCATGATCTCTAGTTGACACTTAATACGTCTATTTTTTGCGCGGTGCAGAACGTCGTATCTCGATTTAGAAATTTAATATTTAGACATAAACTTTTATGAAATAAAGTTGATTTTGAACGTTAATTATTTTTTGTTTCGTGTATGAGTGTTTAACTTGTAACACCACCTTTGCGAGTGTAAGTAAGTGTAGCCGTATTTTTGGCAGGTTCATATGAGAGTTATCGTTCTAATTATCTTATTTCGATGCTTAAGATAGTATTTAAAGAATACTGTATCGATATACTTTGAGAAGTATATAAACAAGTAATTAAGGCCGACATAAATTTAGTGACCGATGAATTTTCACTTGATAATGTAATGACAATAAACATTTTCCACAATATGAATAAACTATATCACAGAATACAAACAAAACCATCCTTTGTTCCGAAAAAATGTTATAAAGGTAAAGGAATAAAGTTGATTACGCAAAAAGGTCGAGATATCAAAATCACATAAAGGTGTTCCGGAGTGATATGGGGCGGACTTATTGAATGGTTTTATACACGGCGCGGCGGAATCGAATCTACGTACCAGGTGTTACAACAAGGCGCGGTGTGCCGCCACGATTGAGCCGTTGCGGTTTGTATTACGTTAGGACGTGTTTGGGATTTTTATGGGGGGGTTGTGTCCCGGAGAGGTCAAATTTTTATATGCATGTGTGATATCTTACTCCTGCTAATATTACAAATATGAGTTTTTAATAGCATTGGTTATTGACGAACAAGTGATCAGCTGATGGTAAGTGATTTTCATCCCCATATACACTCATAATATCAGAAGATTAAATCCGATGATATCCAGAGGCCCCAAACCCCCTCCACTTCGCAATGCCTTAGTTATCCCTTCCCTATAAGGCTGGCAAGACACCCGTGATCCTTCTGGAATTGTGGATTTTCATGGGCGGTAGTGATGTTCACTTGCCATAAGTTGACCCACTTACTGGTTTGCTGGCTATCTGCTATATGCTATTCTATATCGAATGGTTAGTGGGCAACGTAGGGGCACAAGTTTTCAAGCTGCCCGAAGGCTTCCGACTTAGCTTTACGACTGTTGTCAGTTTATAATATCCAGGACAGACTTTTTTACGTGCCCTCCGAAGCACGAAGACACTCAGTTAAAATACCACTGAGTGGTGACCCATCCATAGACTGACCGCGCCAAGGGTTGCTTAACTCGCTAATCGTTTACCGATCGTTGAGTGCAATTGGCTATGAGTGCCTCGAACTTTTTTGTTGCCTATATAGGCAGACGAGCAGATGGCCCACCTGATGGTAAGTGGTTACCGTCGCCCATGGACCTCAGCAATGCCAGAGCACAGCCAAACCGCTGCCTACCGGTGAAGGAAAACTCCTTTAAACCTCGCTTAAAGAAGGACAGGTCATAACGCTCGGGAAACACCGATGCAGGGAGTTCATTCCAGAGCTTGCTGCTGCTTGCTACGTCACATAACGCGCGCGTTTGACAGCCCACAAACAGGGAGCGCGATAGGGGTTCTAGTTGAGAGCAAGCGAGATGGCAATATTGAGTTACGGTCAATTGACCGCAACTTAGTGGTACAATTTTTGTACTGCGCCGCTTGTCTAGTAGTATACATTAAATTCTTTGGATTTTATTCATATACCTACATATTTTGTGACTCATCTGTTACGTCTAGTTCAACGTCCATTTATTTTAATTGCTTTGGAGCTCCACGTAGTTAGATTTCAATTTTTACCGATAATGGATAAAAAAGGGAAATGTGAATAATAATAAATTTAAGATGAATGGCTTGCCATTCAATATCCCGCTGTAATAAATATTCGAATAACGACCACAAGATTAAATGGTTGGTTATAAACATTGGACCAAATTTATGTGTTGTAGAATAAATATACCCTTGTACTTGGTGTGCTTATAAATAATAAATACACCCAACAGTCACACACATAGCCCTGAACCCACACTAGGTTAACCTGTATCGTGAGAATCGGGACCTACGAGGGACTTGCGGTCCCACAACAACCAGGCCCGAAACAAATATTTGTGGATCACATAAACATTTGTCTCGGTGCGGGAATCGAACCCACGGCCTCTCGCTTCGCAGCCGGCTACTCGCCCGCTACGCCACGGAGACTGTCATTGACAATTTAATCACAATTAATATTTATGAATTAACATTTAATCTAGCAGCAGTGATAGCTCAGTGGGGGGTGGTATGGACTGTTGAGACGAAAGTCGCAGGTTCGAAACCATCCCCAAGTGCATACACCTCTGACTTTTCTAAGTTATGTGTGTATTAATTGTTAATTATCACCTGCTTTAACGGTGAAGGAAACATCGTGAGGAAACCTGCGTACCTGAGAATTTCTTTATAAGAATTTCGAAGGTATGTGAAGTCTACCAAGCCGCATTAGGCCAGCGTGGTGGACTAAGGCCTAACCCCTCTCATTCAGTAGAGGAGGCCCGTGCCCAGCAGTGGGACGTATATAATACAGGGCTAGTATTATTATTTAATCTAGTCTATAATAATAAACTTGCTACTTGATCATCCTTAACCATAATAAATACGAGCAGGATATAATTCTCAAGTAATCTCATCAAGATAACCTAGGGACCTAGGTACACTAAGTAATCAGTTTGTCCCAGCTTATCTTACCGTATTACGCACATTAATGTACGTAACTTTTCGTTGTTATTTATATCTTCTTTGTATAAATGATGTTGTTTTTTGTTACAGGTAAATATCCTGTTGATGAAATTATATCTGATGGATCTTGAGTCGGAACGTGAGCTGAGTATGTTTTTGGTATGAAATGAAAACAAGTTAACGTTATTAATAACGCATGTAAAGAAATGTAATCACACCTGTATTATACTTCTATTAACCGACTTCAAAATAAAATCACTGAAATGATAAAAATAAGAATTTCTATTGGTCTCTTTGGAGTCGGTGCAATTTTATCTGACCGGCAGCGACACAAGCACCTACTCTAAAGAGACCTATAGAACGTGTTATTTTTGACTTTTCAGTGTTTTATTTTTAGGTGTATCTACACCAATATTATAAAGAGGAAAGATTTGTATGTAATTAATAAACTTAAAAACTACTGGACCGATTTCAAAAATTATTTTGCCGTTAGAAAGCTACATTATCACTGTGTTACATATATTTGAGACGGTTATAGACTACTTTTTATCCTGTTCACGCGGGCGGAGCAGCGAGCAAAAGCTAGTTTATTATATGTTTTGAAGTTGTAGACAGTCTTGTCTACAGCATGAATGGCCCGGCTCGTTCGGGTTTTTACCACTGTCTTTCAGACAACCAACGTAAAATAGAGGCTTGCTGCTGCTTTTCGTACTGTGAGTGAGATATCCGTAGACTCAAATCCTCGTATGCGAGAGGCGTTCTAGGTTGCTATCACCTTTTTCTCTATTTCTGCCGTCAAGCAGAAATGTGTAAGCACAGTTGTATTTCGGTTTGAAGGGCATTGAAGCCAGTAACATTTCTGGGCATTATGAGACTTAACAACTTATATCTCGGGGTGACGAACGCAGTCCAGTTTCTTGCAGTGTTTTGTAATTCAAAGTTCTGCGTAGTGTTGCTTCTGTTTATTTATGGGCAGGCGTTGCGCTTACCATCAATCGAGCGACCTTCTCGTTTCATCATTCAAGCTAAACATAATCACAGCCGTGCCACCCCTAGAGAACTCTTCTAGCCATTACTGTGGCGGAAATCTGTACAACAGTCAATACATTAGCAATATTTGCCTTATTGCCGAATCGGTCCTTTTCAAGTATTCCGCACGCATAACTATGTAATTTGCAATTAAGCCACTCCATACGCGACCGGGAGTGTGCCGCCGTTTCGGGAAATCAGTGCCGAACTCAGGAATATGGGGGTCATGATCTATTTGATAAGGGTGTACTTAAAGAATCGTATTTTTTATAGCATAGGCCGGCAAACGTAACGTCACCTGATGGTAAGTGATATCCACCGCCCATGGACGCCAAAATACCAAAAGAATCAAGGGCGCGTTGCCGACCTTAAAGGTAAGGGATAGTTAAGAGATTGGAAAGGGGAGGGGGATTTAGGCCTCCGGATATCTGTTAAAACGCAGCAATAAGCTGCTAATTACGCCGGTTTTCTGTGAGACAGTGGTAACCCGGACGGACCCGGACGAGCTGGCCCATTCATGCTGTAGACAAAACTGTCTACAGCGTGGTTCTACCACTCAACTGTGTATGTCTGTGATATGTGAGTTTGAGTTTGATAATTATAGTGATGATACAATATGTTCCAATTTAACTTTGTGTTTTGAAAATATTACTATATCTCTATATTATTAGGACGTGTAGCTCATTTTATAATACCCAGTTATAATTTATTTGTTCTTTTCTCCACCTACCCTAGTCCCACGATTTGTGTTTTAACTTTTACGACCGGCCGCCTGCCCGACTACAACCCTTCTGGGGAGAAAATACTCTTTCAAATTGCATTCAATTCAGGCATATCAAATTCAGGTCGTCGGTCCAGCGGGCTCGAGGTCGGCCTACACTACGCTTGGATAGACGTGGTCTCCACTCTAGCACTTTTCGACCCCAACGGCCATCGTTGCGGCGACAAATGTGACCAGCCCACTGCCACTTCAACTTGCTAATTCGGCGGGCTATGTCGGTTACTTTAGTTCTCGTAGCGAGAAGCGGCTGGATGAGGAAGGCGGAGGACCGTCAAGGGTGGCGCCAACTTGGAAAGGCCTATGTCCAGCAGTGGACGAATTCAGGCTGATGATGATGATGATGATGATGATATCAAATTCATATTCAAACTACTATTATGCACATGAAAATAATAATGGGCCCCCCTAAAGTCGGTTTTCAGTTCGGCCCTTTCACTAGGCGCGCGTTTCACCTAATTTCTGCCGATATTAACAATGCATACGTTAGGGCCCCGGATTACGTGTTTTGCTTATGCATTACTTACTTTAGTCGAGATTGGTTCAGTTTGCTGATTGCTTCGTAAATCAGTGATTGCTGTGCATTTCTTTTCTTAGATTAACTAACACTGTAATCTCCGAAGGGGTAGGCAGAGTTGTAACCAGTACACTCACATTTCGTTTATCGTCATACCGGGCACAATTCCAGACTCCGGGCTGATACTGAGCAATTTGTAATAGAAAAACCCAATATCATTTTTACCCGACCTGGGGATCGAACCCGAGACCTCAGCGTCAGCCTCAGTCGTAACGCGCACGCATTGCAACTGCGCTACCGAGGCAGTCTCTATACTCTCTCTAACTCTATTAAAATTAATATATTATAGGAGGGATTTTCTTTAGTTGATGTTAGTTTTGGTTAAATAATGTTTCGTACTAAAAAAATCCGTTAAATTTAGAAAAAAGACTGTGATTATAAAAACTTTTGTTATGCAACTTATTTGGTATGTAACTAGGTGGTAATTGTCTTCTATGCGCGAGACCGTCTGAGTAGGTACCGCTTTGTCTATTTCTGCCGCCAATGTGTAAGCAATATTATATTTGGATTTGAAGGACAATTATGAGACTTCTTCGGGATGAGGAGCGCAGTGCAGTGTCTGGCAGTACTCTCTAATTTAAAAAACTGAGTGGTGTTACTTCTGTCGACGGGCAGATATGGTGTTTGCCAACAAGATAGGGACAGGCTCGTCTCGTCAGTCGACTGTAAAAAACAATATATAGTACTAATTCGTTCCTGAGCTCCATAGAAACACGCGCAATTCAGGGCTACCTCAATAATTAATCAATATATAGTACTAATTCGTTCCTGAGCTCCATAGAAACACGCGCAATTCAGGGCTACCTCAATAATAAATCAATATATAGTACTAATTCGTTCCTGAGCTCCATAGAAACACGCGCAATTCAGGGCTACCTCAATAATAAATAATATAACGTTTAACAAAACTTAGAAACCGACTTCAAGCAATAGCATGTAAATTCCAATACAATAACACAATCGCGACGAGTGTACTGTTGTCCGTTGAGGAGTTTTATTTTTTTGCTCCGATCTCCGTCATCAGATCTTAACCAAATTTATATCAGACTACATCGCAGCTAAACTGTATCGTGTGATTTTTTTCTAACAAAATCAGTCCACAGTTGGCGGAGAAATCGATGTACATACATTAAAAAAACGCGCCGAAATGAGAACCTCCTCCTTTTTTGAAGTCGGTTAATAATACACCCAACAGTCACACCTATGAGATCAGGGCTATTCCTGATCTCTCGATAGGTGAACCTGTATGGAGGAACTTACGGTCCCACAAAACCCAGACCCGAAACAAATGTTTGTGGCTCACGCAAACATTTGTCTCGGTGCGGGAATACTCGTAGAACTTGCTGCCTCGCGGTTCACAGCCGGCTCATAGCTTAATGCCTGTTTTTCCCCTGTTGAACATCAAAGTGACGTCACGATAATTACAAACAAACTTACTAATCAAATGTATGATTACCTTCACCGAATCAAAGTTAATTAATTTGTAGGAACACCAAACAACGGTTTATTCCAATTTAAGAACGAAATTGTGATTGAAATTTTCAGCTTGATAAAATCATGTTGTAAACAGTAAAGTTTTTTTTTATTCTTTATAGCTTTTGCTCGCGGCTCCGCCCGCGTGAACGAAGTATTCCGGGAAAAAATCTTATATATATCTTAAGATTTTTTCAAATCGGACCAGTAGTTCCTGAGATTAGCGCGTTCAACCAAACAAACAAACTCTTCAGCTTTATAATATTAGTATAGATTAGCTTGAATGACGACACGAGCAGGTCACTCGCCTGATGGTTTGCCTGCTCATAAACGGAAGCAACGCCCCACAGAACTTTAAATAACAAAGACATGACACTGGACTGCGCTCGTCACCCCGAGACATAAGGTGTTAAGTCTCATAATGCCCAGTAATTTAACTTTAGTTTTTAATATAGTTTGTAATAGTTTTATTTACTACTCCTTTTTTGGAGACCGCGTGAAGTAATCGGAGTGGTGTAGAATTGCTTTTTGGTATATTAATTGGTCCTCGTCGGGGGTCTGGCCGGTTTTACGGGAGGTCATACGGCGTTGTTGGCCGAGGTCTCATTAATATATAAACACATTTTATTAGGGATGGATCCGATACTGATTCCGATATATCGGCGATATTCGAACTGTTGCGATATATCGGAATCAGCGATAATAAAATACTGCGACGTCGATACATTAAAAAATCCCCCCTGAAAAATCCTCTCGTAAACGCGTATCAATCATCATCATCATCATCAGCCTGAATTCGTCCACTGCTGGACATAGGCCTTTCCAAGTTGGCGCCACCCTTAACGGTCCTCCGCCTTCCTCATCCAGCCGCTTCCCGCTACGTGTATCAGGTCGTCGGTCCAGCGGGCTCGAGGTCGGCCTACACTACGCTTGGATAGACGTGGTCTCCACTCTAGCACCTTTCGACCCCAACGGCCATCGTTGCGGCGACAAATGTGACCAGCCCACTGCCACTTCAACTTCACTTGGGATGGGCGGCATTTGGAAAGTTGCGTCACATATTTACGTCGACAATACCGTAGTGCCTAAAGACCAAACTGTTCGTATTAATACGAGAAATTATAATACACCTAACATTTGGATTCTTAAGAAAAGGCATAATCAAAGTCGCAGCTTTATTAGGTACTGAAAGCGACACACAAGGCAACAAGGACTGTTGAGTTGATGACTGTAAAGGCGGCTCACGACCCTTTTTGTTACATGGGGAAAATCCTCTTGGATTCTAGGCCACCATAAAAGAAGATAGGTGGGGTATGCTGGATTTTTACCGGCTAAAAACCCCATGGTTGTCGCCATCTGCACTATGGAAGGGTTTCGGGACCTCCAACAGAAACACGCCGAAAACCCTCCAATGCAACGCTGTAATAGCACGCCGAGGGGAGTATGTGTTAACTCCTCCAGCAAATATAAAGAGACACGCAACTCTAACCGAGTCTAACCGATGTTAGAACGAAAGATATGCTTAACCCGCACTATTGCGCTGCAAATATGTGTTTTATGGAACCGTTTGAGTATACAACGTGTTATAGAAAGGGGCGGGCAAATTAAAGCAATGTATAGTGCAGGATATAAGTATTTTATCTCCCATAGTACCAAATCCGATTGCATTGCTAGTACAATAATTATAGAATTTTCTTTTTTATCGAATGAGTAACATATCGATATCGACTTTCAACTTTGGACAACACTAAATGATAAACAATGATACTATAGACCTCCTCTCATTTAATTATTTTATAATAAAAAAACATTAAACAGTTGTCAAATGTCAATATTTATTTGACGCAGTCAGTTCGGCCAGATCTGATTTTATGAAGTATGATTATGAGTTACGATACTGTCGGTGGCGCAGTTGTAATGCGTATGCGTTACGATTGAGGCTGACGCTGAGGTCTCGGGTTCGATCCCCGGGTCGGGTAAAGTGGTATTGGATTTTTCTATTACGAAATGCTCAGTATCAGCCCGGAGTCTGGAATTTGTGCCCGGTATGGCGATAGGCTCGCCCCCTATCACATTGTGGGACGGAGATACGCTCGGCGAAATGTGGGTGTACTGGTTACACCTCTGCCTACCCCTTCGGGGATTACAGGCGTGAGTGCGTATGATTATGAGTTAAAAAAATATGTTGTATTTGAATAAAAACAAGTATTATGTATTGGTGTAACTGATAAAAGTTTTTAAAAGGATCATCGACTATAATAAGCCAAATTCATAGATGGAAGACCCGTGAATGAAGTCTTAAAATGCTTCTAGAGGATGGTACCTACTTATCTTCAACACACAATCTCTTTCAGGTTTTAATTTGTGTTTAAATTACAAGTAACGTACGTATGCCCGTAGAATTACGTACATCTTATTCCTGTTGATTAAGAAGTGAGTGTCGTACATAATAATTAATAGTGATGTCATCAATCTGATCGATCTTAATAAACGAGTGATTAAATTTTACGTGAAATTTTCGGATGTCTTGGTTTTGAAAAGATGCGGTACATAAGTACTAATTGTAAGGTGTATGTAATGACCCTAAAATATGACCACACCTTTCTGTAACACGTTGTATATCAGTATCGATGTCGGCGATACTTTTTTATAAATATCGATATCGTATCGGCATAAGACCATATCGAGGCATCTCTAATTTTTAGATAAATAATAACATTAATTTTGTCAAAGCAATGGAAAACGGACCTGTACAAATGAAGTTATATATTTTTTCTTTTCTTTTCTTTATTATGTTCTTAAAAATGTTCGGGGCCCACTTGTTCGTTGCCCCAGGCTCCAACGGATAATGCCTTTAAATACAGCCCTGTGTGGATTTCATTGTTGAATCTAGTTGATAAGAATTTGGCTTCTCCGTTGCCAAAAGAAAAAAAAGGCCGGAAATGCTATACATACTATGACGGAACAGAACGGAACAACGCTCTTCCAATTTTGTTTTATATATGTAAAAAAAATATGGAAATTCGACGATGTAGTCTGGGCCCTTACTATTCCACATAATGTACTGATTAAACATTACGACTCAAATTTACCTAAATATTATAAGACAAATTATATTTTCTATATTATTATATTACATTATAACGCCACCTAATTATTGGGTCTATCTTGATAACGCTTAATTCTATTTTTAGATTATGGCCCCATCGATGTTCGATCATTTCGCCAATGTCAAGTATTAAAATAGCATTAAGTAAAAATAAAGATCAAAACGTAGAAATCTTTAAAAAGATCTAACGCTTAATTGCCTATAGCCGCAACAGCTGTCATCTGTCCGTATCGAATTGGGGGTACTATTTTGTGGACCCTAATAAGAATCATTTATCACATCGTAACGCCATCTATACGACACTAAAGTAAATGTCTTCTATATGGCTCGAAAATCATAAAACAGGCATAAAGTATCTTATTTTGGCCACAATATTAGATTAAATTTAAGAGGCTTAAGTAAAAGAATAATACACCCAACAGTCACACACATAGTCTTGATTACACACTAGATTAAACCTGCACCGGGGGTATTAGGAACTGCGTGCAAATATTTGTGTAAATATTTGTCTCGGAGCAGGAATCGAACCAACCACGTCCCGCTTCACATCCATGTACTGGATATCTGCGCTGCGTAGGTCGATTAGTATAGTTTAATTTCAACGTTCTGTCAATAGCGCCATCTACTGAAAAGTAGATATAATTATATTCTTATTGATAGAGCGACATCTACCGCTTAAAACCCGAAACCATATTACAATGTTATTGCTACCATTAATTGGCGCTAGATGGCGTACTAAGGAATAATTATAAAAACAGAGGAACTATTACTATTATAATATTCAGATAGTAACAATAAAAATATAATATAATAATATATGTAGTCATAATATTCAGTTAAATATCAATTAACTGATTATTGGGTTTTTAATGAATTAATCTTGATGAGTTTATAAGACACAAAATTTTACGAAATCTATGTACTGAGACTAGGATGAGCTCAATTTAAAAATAAGTACTAGATCTACAAAAATTGTTTTTACACAAAAAAAATATATAAAAACATATTCTCCGCCGTGACAGTGTTTGACACTGCCGTGACCAGGATTCGAACCTGGGTTACTACGGCCACAACGTAGGGTCCTAACCACTAGACGATCACGGCTGTCGGAGCGATGCGAGTGTTGTCGAATTAACCGATCCTTATCGAATGATCATCCAAAATAAATATACCTATAATATAGCGATTTCTTAGGTTTACGCGAATACTACACATTGAAAAAAAACTAGTTTATACGGATTATTATTTTTATTTTAGTCCCGACGTTCACATACCTCTACAAGAACAGGGTGTATATAAAATAGATTGTGACTGTGCGCTCTCCTATATCGGACAAACTAAAAGAAGCATAGGGACCTGCGTAAAAGAACACATAGCTGATGTTAAACACCGACGCTCTACGAAGTCTGCAGTTGCTGACCATTCAGACGAAGGATCCAAACATCCTATAAAGTTTGGAGCCGTTCCCCGGCGAACGGGCAGCGCGACAAAAAACAAGCAGAATTCAACCTTAAATACATATAAAAATAATGCAGCACCCGTACACAATTTCAACAAATATGATATGAGTCAACACTGATTATATAAAAATCTTATTAGTGGCGATAAAGACAACCAGGTAAATAGAAGAATTATCTCTTTAACATTTTTTTTTATATATTCAAAAACAATATGTGTTTATGGAAGAAATAATTATTGTCTATTTCTGCCGTCAAGCAGCAGTGTGTAAGCACTGTTGTGTTCCGGTTTGAAGGATATTGAAGCCAGGGAAATTACTGGGCATTATGAGACTTAACATCTTATGTCTCAGGATGACGAGCGCTGTCCAATGACATGCAGTGTTTTGTAATTCATAGTTGTATGTGGTGTTGCTTTTTTTATGGGCAGGAGTGGCGCTTAACATCAAGTGAGCGAGCTGGTAGTCTCATCATTGAAGCTAATAAAAAACCTAGCCCCTTAAACACACAATAAATAAACTCAAGTTTCTGTGTGACTATACACCTAATTATGAGTCACACAAATGAAATAAATCACGGGACAAGTCTCCCGTGAAACCAGTGCGGCTATCGAATGTCACGGCTCGTGATGGATACTGGACATCGCAGTTTAAATATCACACAGTCTGTCAACGATTGATCCATCTTATTTAAATTCGATTAAGTAATAATTTGCGTGTCAAGAGTTTTGTAGATTTTCCGACGTAAAATATTTTGTGGGACAATCTAATTTGAAATATATGACATCACCCGTTGTATTTTTTTCCCGGCTTAATTCCGGGGTCCCCCTTCCCATCGTTATTTGACTGTGGATTTGCTATTTTATGGGGCCATCCGCCGTCTTACCCCCAGGGCAGGCGTTAGGCTTACCATCAGGCGAGCGACCTCCTAGTCTCATTCAGTCGATAAAAAAATCAATGAACGTTAACTGAGTGTATGATTTTTAGACTGTGCTGGACACTGGACACAGTCCCCTACATATACGGACGGACACTGGATACCGGACAATACCGTATTCATGATCAACCCTCGAGCGATCGCTTGTCAGACGCAAATTGTGTTTGTCGCTAACAAGCTCGGTTATTTGCCATACTTGTTTCTTTCAGATCTTGTAAGAAACGGCATGCGGACTGGAAGCTTTCGTTTTTTTTAATTTTTATGCATGTTTTGAATACACCATTAATCAAGTACAATATGACAGTTACATAAATATTATGGCTGTTTTTATTGTGTAATTAAAAAGCAGCGATAGCTCAGCTCGGAGTGGTACGGACTGTCGACACGAAAGTCAGGTTCGAAACCATACCCATACAAGTAACATGTGTATTCATTGTTAATTATCGCTTGCTTTAACGGAAAAGGAAACATCGTGAGTCTCCCTCCAGGCCAGACTGGTGGACTAAGGCTTAACCCCTCTCATTCGTGGAGGACGCCTGTGCCCAGCATTAGAACGTATAAAATACAGGGTACGTATTTATGACTGCCTCGGTGGCGTAGTTGGAATGCGTATACGCGTTACGACTGAAGCTGACACTGAGGTCTCGGGTTCGATCCCCGGCTCGGTTAAAGTGATACTGGGTTTTTCTATTAGGTGCGAAATACTCAGTACCAGCCCGGAGTCTGGAATTTGTGCCCGGAATAGCGATAGGTTCGCCCCCTATCACATCATGGGACGGAGATACGCTTGGCGAAATGTACTGTTTACACCTCTGCCTACCCCTTCGGGGATTACAGGCGTGAGTGCGTATGTATGTATGTATTTATGTATAAAAGTTGTAGTATTTCAATCAATGTTGCGACCGAATTTGAAATGCTCAAGTAGTATGTATTAATAGTAATTGAAAATGTTGAACCGTCTGTGATTGATATTCTTAAACTTATGACGCCTGAACATAATAACGTTGATCCAGTTCATAATAGACGATATATCATGACAATTTGTACCCATAATAGATGTTAGACAAAGTAATTATTTTCTCTTGAGTGACTGATGACTGATCAGACTCATATAGCCATACATTCATTGATTTTCATTTTAATGCGTAAATACGGTGATGGGCGAAGCGCATAATTGAAGTCGTAGGGCTATAAGTAACGTAACGCCAACATAATGAGTGTGATGTGAAATAGCGACTCACGATTCACTATAGACTTTACCATGACTTCACAACATTACAAATTTGAGTGGTAAAGCCACGCTGTAGACACTTTTGTTTACAGCATGAATGGGCAGGCTCGTCGGGCTGCGTTTCGTGCGGTGTGTCAGATATCCGGAGGCCCAAATCCCCCTCTCCTTCCCAATCTCTTAATTATCCCTTTCCTTTAAGGTCGGCAACCCGCCTATGATTCTTTAGGTATTGTAGGAGATGGGCGGTGGAGATCACTAACACATCAGGTGACCCACTTGCTCGTTTCCGACGTATGCAATAAAAAAAACATACATACTTAAACCGCGCAACTTTACTGTTGCCAAAATTCCAATAAAAAGTCACATGTCAATTCCCTGCAATAAAGTACAAATTACACTTCTGGAGATCTTATTCATCGCGTCTTGTTTATTCCGTCCTATTCCAATCCAATTTCTCATCCTAAACGCGGCCTCATTATCTCCATTCATCCGACGTCACTGGACGTTGTCACTCGTCTGACCGCTTGTCACCGAGCACTTTGTGTGGACGCGCCTTTATCTTGTCATTGTACAAGTCCTTTTTTTTTATTTTGCGAGTTTTTTTTGTGAATAATTTGAGAGAGCGTGTTGTGGAATTTCTTGTATGATGTAGGATTGTGATTGGTTTTCTATTCTTTCCAGTGGTTTGACAACAGTAATAGTTAGTAGATTCAAAAAGGGCCAAAACTATGACATATCGAAATTGGTCCACGTAGACTTAATTCACAAGACCTTTGAAAGCCTCTCAAGAAATATCTATCAATAACTTCATTTTATTGTTATTATAATAGTTTAAGCATTGTTATCTCAGCGAGGAGTGGTACGGACTGTCCAGACGAAAGACGCAGTTTCTAAACCAACCCCAAGAGCATACACCTCTGTCTTTTCTAAGTTACGTGTGTGTTCATTATGGTTAATTATCACTTGCTTTAACGCTGAAGGAAACATACCTGAGAAGTTCTCCATAAGAATTGCGAAGGTATGTTAAGTCTGCTAACCCGCATTAGGCCAGCGTGGTGGACTAAGGCCTAACCCCTCTCATTCAGTAGAGGGGGCCCGTGCCCAGCAGTGGGACGTGTATAATACAAGGCTAGTATTATTATTATAATAATTATTTAATCGCATTTTCTAATAACATTTTAACAGCAGCCATTTTCTACCATCTATATGCCCATCAGTCTGATATGAAAATTAGTTATGACTCAAGGGGGCCCTAATGCTAATTCCAATCTCGTTTTTTCCCTTCGTATTTCGCACAATAGACTTAGAATCCCGCGTCAAAATCCCTTCCGCGTCAAATAACGTTTTGCTCGCGTCAAAATGTATTAGATTTGGTTGCTTCGTTTGTACTAATCCTTATTGTTGTATTTACTTTGTGTTTACGGTGAGTGAGAGTGTGAGATTAATAAATTGACAGCCTCGGTGGCGCAGTTGTAATGCGTTCCTACGCGGTAATCCCCAAAGGGGTAGTCAGAGGCGTAACCAGTACACCCAGATTTCGCCGAGCTTATTTCCCTCCTATGATAGGAAGCATTTCGTGTTAGAACAACCCAATATCACTTTTGCCCGGGATCGAACCCGAGACCTCAGCACACCAGTAGTACACGTACGCATTACAACTGCGCCACCGAGGCAGTCATCAGTCAGAATATGTTTGTGTCTGTGTCTGTGAGGACGTTGATATGCGTACGGTACGGTACGGAGTACGGTATTATCATATAATGACACTGAAATAAGCTTGGCGAACAATGAGTGCACTCAGCATTAGGTGCGCCGTTGCATATACAAGCTTGAGCTAATGTCATTTTTTTTATTTTTATATCATAGGCTCGTAAACAAGCAAGTGGGTCACCTAATGGTCTCCACCACCCATGTACGTCCACAATACCAAAAGGATCATGGGCGCGTTGCTGACCTTAAAGGAAAGAGATAAATAAGGGATTGGAAAGGGAAGGTGAATTTGAGCCTCCGGATATCTCACTTACCGTACGAAACGCAGCAGCAAGCTGCTATTTTACGTCGGTTTTCTGTGAGACAGTGTTTTTTTTATAGTATAGGCCGGCAAACGAGCACGTGGGTCACCTGATGGTAAGTGATCTTCACCGCCCATGTACGCCCACAATACTAAAATAATCATGGGCGCGTTGCCGACCTTAAAGGAAAGGGATAATTAAGGGATTGGGAAGGGGAGGGGTATTTGGGCCTCCGGATATCTCGCTCACCGTACGAAACGCAGCTGAAAGCTGCTTCTTTACGCCGGTTTTCTGTGAGACAGTGGTAACGACCCGGACGAGCCGGCCCATTCATGATGTAGACAAAATTGTCTACAGCGTGGCTCTACCACTCAAAATATATAAAAATATATTTTCAGGTGTCGACGCTAAGAACCCCTGGAGTCTCCAACGTGTAAAAATAAGACACCGAAGTGTTTAGAAGACACAACAATCACTTGACAATGCCCTAATTAGGAGATCACTCGTGTTAAGGACCGACCGCGTTAAGTGGTGCTTACTACTTAAGCGTTCGAGACAAAGTTCTATGGCGGATCTATTTACGGAAACAACCTTGTTATTTTCTTTATCATTAATCAAAATCAATACTAAAGACACGGAGTGTACTGAAAAAGGCGGCTATAAAATTATCCCATATCTCGTTGATGTTTCAATTATTTTTTTTATTAGCCTACTTAGCGTCCCACTGCTGGGCAAATGCCTCCCCCAACTTCTGTCACTTGTCACGGTCTTGGGCGATCTCTTATTATTCAATTTACGTTGTAGCAAAAACGTAGTTACGATGTTGGGGGTGTTCCTTCTAAAATTACGCTTCTCAGCTGTAATATGTTCTGTATATCCATTAATTTTAAAAGTCGAATGCCCATTTAAAGTTAATTTTTCTTGATCAGAGCAGAGCAGCTAGAGCAGTGATAGCTCAGCGGGGAGTGGTATGGACTGTTGAGAAGAAAGTCGCAGGTTTGAAACCAGTCCTAAGTGCATACACCTCTGACTTTTCTAAGTTATGTGTATATTAATTGTTAATTATCACTTGCTTTAACGATGAAGGAAACATCGTGAGGAAACCTGCATACCTGAGAAGTTCTTCATAAGAATTTCGAAGGTACGTGAAGTCTGCCAACCCGCATTAGGCCAGCGTGGTGGACTAAGGCCTAACCCGCCTCATTCAGTAGAGGAGGCCCGTGCCCAGCAGTGGGACGTATATAATACAGGGCTAATATTATTATTATTTTTCTTGATCATTAAGTTTGACCCGAAGCTTCATTTATGCCGAAAAGGGTGGCACTACATTCACCCTATGTAACATTAGAACTTTGTTATTTCTAACAAAACGGTAGTCTATTACATTTCGCTTTAAACTTGAGGCGGCGCGTCATTTTTGACACGACGTGACTAGACGTCTTGCAAATTCTTTCATTGTTCTATCAGAACTTTGACAGGAGGGGACCTTAAGGTCAACAATGACGCTTACATTACCTCGGAACGTTCACTTTCTTTGTCGAGAAAGTGCATTGTAAGTTGTGACTCGATTTTATCACCACAATCTCTGACGGGTTAAATCTGATATTGTTAATATTATTATAATAGATCCATATTGGGATTTAACAACATTAGCTTTTGTAACGTTTACGGAACTTGTTTCAGGTGTGGACTTCGAGGTGCACAATGCAGATATTTAATCGGAGTTTGAATTGTTTCGAATGTTTACTTACGCACAAATAACGATTCAGCGCGCACACGATTTGTAAGCAATATGGTGTGTTTTGTAATAAAAATCTTAATACAGTTAAAATAAATATCAGCTGTTTTCTTCAAGGTTTGCTACTATTACTTTATGCAATAGGGAATGATCTGTGTCTTGTGTAAATGTAACAAGTATTCCAGAAATAAAACATCAGTTTTTACGCATTCATGGGAAAAATATCATAAATTAAAGTGGTTTTTGCGATTGCGTTTTATGCGATAAAAAATGTTTTACTCCAAAAAAAAACAGATTGATATATCAATACAAAAACCTTATAACGTGACAATACACTTCTATTGTCGATATGATATTGTGTTTTTATACAACAAAAAACTATCCAAACATAATGAAATTATGGTAAAAATAACATTAAACCGTAAAAAAATACGAAGCCGTAATAATAAGATTTTTGCATGTGTGAGAATAAATTGCACCCCTGATTTTTGTGATGGGGTGTCAACCCTCAAGATGTTGTGGATTGCAATTTTAAGATGTGTCCATTGGACGAGATTTGTGTAGGGTGGCACCCGAGGTTAGGGGCGTTGGTTATGGGACAAAGTGGGGTCTTTAAGAATGAAGATAATGTATGCATAATATTTTTAATGCGTTTTTAAACGGTTCCGATGGCTGGGCGTGTGATTTTTGTTATTGTTGAATGGCACCTTCTGTCATGTAGATTAACCACGATACCTGTGGTTTTTTTATTGCTTAGTATCTTCGTGTTTAAAGATAAATTTGGTTTCGTGATTTTTTATAGCATAGGCATAGAGGAAGTGGGTCACCTGATAGTAAGTAATCTCCACCGCCCATGTACGCTTACAATACTAGAAAATTCAGAGGCGTGCCGCCGCAAGCTGCTACTTTACGTCGGTTTTCTGTAAGACAGTGGTAACGACCTGGACGAGCCGGCCCATTCATGTTGTAGACAAAAGTGTCAACAGCGTGGCTCTACCACTCAAAAACATCTCTCAGCTCTACGTGGGGTTTAAACCCAAGACCGCGCTGGTTCCTCAGTCTAAATCCGCTGCCACTAGACTCATGGGGCGACTTTAATTTACTACTTTTAATTAGTAGATTTATACAGTTTAATGAATAATATAAGATTGTCTATAATAAATTCATAATCTCTATTCTTTTTTTGTTATATAAAATACCTTTTTGCACGGCAAGATTTATCGTCGACCAAATAAATCGTCCCTCCACTTAACGATTCACTACATCGCTAATAATTCTATTAACTTCGTCGGGTAGTTCGCGATTTGTAAGCGCTTTAATAGATTTACGAGCCGTAACACCGCATGGTGACAATGCTTGGTGATAAATCATAAAAAAAACATGGCAGACTAATTTCTACGCGTTTTGTATTGTATGCGCCATTTGACTAATGCTATTATGTATCTTTTTGTATGTAAATTATATTTGTTATTAGTAGAAGAATATTAGGAGCTATGTCTGTTTAGAATATAACTCAAGGAGATAAAGTAGAGCCGATAATTTTGAACCATAGATACTCTCCTGTGCAATAGAATCCGTACAGACTTAAATGAAAGGGCGGTTTATCGAAATATTTTTTTCATCAGTTCTAAACCGTCTGAGAACATTTCTGCAATATTTAAAATCACCCCAAAACAGCTTGGCAACTGTATAATATTTTTTATGAACTAGTCAAGACCGCATTGTTATGACAATTTAAATATCTTCATTCAACCTCGATATTCCCTATTTTATCTCAAAAGTATAACTGGTCCGCAAGAAAAAAATTGAATTGTATTGTTATTATTGTATTCTTCTTTTCAAAATTCGAACAATAACTTGTAGGAGCGTATGCAACGTTGCAACGGCGAATAGTAACAATGGACGCCTCGACAAGTACACTGCAGTGGACGAGGTCCGCAGGAACAGATGTTGCGATTGTAATCGCACGGGCGCACGGTTACTAGGAAACTGGAATAATCGTGGCGTGTGAACGCACTTCCGCGTTGCATAACTGGTTTTTGTTTAGGGATTTGAATTTGAATTTGGAATTTTCGAATACGAGTCGAACGTTTAATTTTTGAGCCAGGAGCTACGACTGAGGGTCTGAGGGGCTTTATTCGGAATCTTCCCAGATTGGGTTAGACCTAGTAGATGTCTGCTACTGACCTAGTAGTGCCTGTTATTCATGATATTACAGTGTCTTTAAATAACTTAAACTAGGTGGTGGGTTCCTCGTAAACGAAGGGCCGTCTGGGTTGGTACCATCGCTCTATCTACCATCAGTGTATAAGCACGACGCATGACCGCGACGCATGACACGAGTCGTGCGATAGCGACACTTCCGCTTTGTATGAAACTATATGTAAGTGATCGCTCCTGTCTCGATCGCTTACTTCAAAACATTAACCTAAAGGCTTGTTTTGATAAAGACAGAGACAAGAGACCGCGACACGTCGACTATGTATGTAATAGTATAGGTAAGTTTTGAGGTATGCAATCGAGACAAGGTACTGACAAGGTAATGTCGGCGCGACCTTACCATACAATTTCATACAAAATGGACTTTTGTCCCTGTCCATCACACGAGTCGCGGTCTCGCTGTCTCGGTCGCGTGCTTCAAAATAGGTCTTTAGTCCAATCATAATGAATTAAACACAATATATATGTATATAGGATGTAACATGAACGGTGGACCTGGTCATTGATCAACCATCATAAGATATTTGACAAGCAACTGCGACTGTCCTACTTCCCATTGTATAAAGTTAGTACACAGTTCAATGGTTAAGAATTAATGTCGGCTCACGTATTGCCCTTTATGTGAGCTCACAACCGTGCAGTTATCCAGAACGGAACATGGATTGAAGCACGCGAACGTACCTACCTTGTGTGTGTGTGTGTGCATTTATTTACTAATATTATGAATATTGAAATAATTTTGAATACGACGGATCAGTGGATCATTCGCGAATCGGGAGATGGGCATTGGTCATGCTTATCTTTCGCAATTTTCTATGGACGCAGTGGCAGATAAGGCAGGAATGTCGCTTAAGATCGTTCGGTCACGTGTTGATACATGACAGGAGTATATCGCGTCGGTCGCAAATGGCTTTTTTATGAGAGGATGCAAACGGGCAAGAAATTGATGATGGTAACTGATCACCACGGCCTTTGAGGCAAGAATATGCTCTTTTCTTGAAGGTTCCTAAGTCATATCATGCCTGTGCCAGATCGTACCAAATGAACAATCCTGCGGACGGCCTATAAAGCACTGGCTTTTATTATATTAGATTAGAAGAGGATATGAGAGCCAATGGACTCACTACAGAGGATGCTTAAGACAGGGCGAATTAGCAGTGTTTAAATAGGAAGGCAGGCCTGAAAAACGACCATAATAATGCCAGGCAGAAGTAGAAGAATTTTCTATAGATTACTTTCTGCTTATTATCATTTTATTATTTTAGCCAATGAACGAAATTAATGGAAGTAGTCATTTTTGTCCAGATAATTTTCCTTCAAGGTAGGCCGCTTACCATCAGGTGGGCCGCCTGCTCCTAGAATTCTTAGCTTGACTTGCCCAGTGACTTCAATCTGTCAATTAGTTTACCTCAAGGGTGGTCCCATATAAGTTTTGTTGAGATCTTATAACAAGATACTAGGAAAATAGGTGCCTCCTCAACGATTGCTAATACATTTAAAGTAGGTTTTATTGGTGATTTCTTAGGTTTACGCGAATATTACACATTGAAATAAAACTAGTTTATACGGATTTTATCGCGGTTAAATTTTTATTTTAGTCCCGACGTTTCGAAAGCTTTTCAGCCTTCGTGGTCACGGGAGAGACTGAGGTGTAGGTCGTCTCGAAAAGTTAATGTTACAATGGCTACCTTCAATTTAAAATTATACATTTATTTTTAATTATTTAAAAAATTTAGTTGACACTAGTCCGATCTGCGCAGAAAGAACTCACGGTATCTTGAGGTCTGGCAGTTGGTCTTTTGGGTTCCGATTTAATTAAATGTATAATTGGATCCCAGGCTTGTGCAAGCTTCCAACCATCTTCTCTATTGAAATTTGGGTGTTTCTTAATTTCAAGAGCCTCGCGAATTATCTTAGGTAGGAATCGGTGTTCTTTGGCGAGGATTTGTGGTTTGTCAAATCTAAGGTAATGTTTGGAGCCTTCATCTGAATGTTCAGCAACTGCAGACTTCGTAGAGCGTCGGTGTTTAACATCAGCTATGTGTTCTTTTACGCGAGTCCCTATGCTTCTTTTAGTTTGTCCGATATAGGAGAGTCCACAGTCACAATCTATTTTATATACACCCTGTTCTTGTAGAGGTATGTGACACTTGACAGATGGTAAAAATTGACTAATCTTCTTGGGCGGCTTGAAATAAGTTTTAATAGAAGCACGCTTCAGTATATAGCCAATCTTGTCTGTGACACCTCTAACATATGGTAATAAACGTCGGGACTAAAATAAAAATTAAGCCGCGATAAAATCCGTATAAACTAGTTTTATTTCAATAGGTTTTATTGATTGAATTGATTTTGCGCATCATTTCAAATTTGCCACCTCACTCTTCCTCTACGCCTTCCGTCGCACATAAGTTTCTAAATACAATAAACGCGATGACGCTTTTGACTAATTCCAATCCAACCGAGTTATTTATTGCGTATTACAATATATTTGCCATTAATTAAATCAAGAATTTTTCTTATACTCTTCCAAAATAACAAAACCGTTTTTTCCTTGACCTTCAAGCACCCATTTCTCAGTCCCCATATTTAAATAGTCACGGTGAGGATTAGCGAGTTAAGTACATTTTAATTGGCACCCCCTGCCGTTCCACGTTAGTTCCGCGTCATTCTTGACATGTGTCATATCTAATACACCGTGACGTGTCATTATTTATGTAATTTTTTACACTGTGAACTTTGGTAATTATCTGTGTTTTGGTCCTTCGAACCGGATTAGTGGTTTGTTTGGGTGTTGTATTATGTAATTGTAAATATTTTGGCATGGCCTAATTATGATCAGTTTTTTGTGGATATGTGTTGATGTGTTTAGATTATTAATGTAGATAATTAGGTGTTACTAGTCGTAGTAAAAAAAGGCAAAATGAGAATGAAAAAAACCTGTTCACACTTCAATAAAAATTAACGTTGGTAGGTTAGAGTAACATTTGTTAGAAATTGTTGCAATGATAAAAAAATATTGGTATTTGTAACTTTTTGGTCTGATATCAGTCGTCTGGTAATTAAACCCTCCATGTAATTTTGTATTATGTATTAATTTATTTATGTGTGGAATAAAAGGGAGGACATTTTGTGGCAGTATTTTTTTGATTATCAATGTAATTCACTGCGAAGATATAATGTGTTGTTATTGTAACGTGTAGGTAATAATCATTTAAGATTTTTTTTATAACAAAATATATTTATAAAATCAATATCTACCTAGTCATTTCATTTGTTAAAAAATAATGTCTGTCACTTTTTTTAAAGTCTTACTTTTTGATAGTAAGTAATGTATAAAAATTTTGGCCATTAATTGCCCCTTCTTATGACAAGGTGTGGAATTTTATACTATAAAAGTATGCCAACTATACATTTTTGAGCATCGTTAATCAAAATCTACCCATTCACTGTAATGGTGACGTAAATGGAGCAAACATTGTAAATTATATGTTTTTTTTTGCAATAAAACTCTCAATAAAGCGTATCATTAATAATGTACTGTTTTTAATGACTTTTTGCCGACACGTTCTGTATTGTAAATCAATAACCGTTGTTATTTCTCGTGTGTTATATGTATAAAATAAACGCTATATATAAAGCTTTTTTTTTGTGAGTGGTAGAGCTGCATACTGACAATCTGCAGTGGGCGAGTAGCCGGCAGTGAAATGTGAATTTCAATTTATAATTATAGTTACAGCTTGTAGTTTTAAGTTAACACATTTTTTTATGAGTCTACAGCATGAATGGACCGGCTCGTCCGGATCGTCACCAATGTCTCACAGAAAACTGGCGTAAAGTAGCAGCTTGCTGCTGCGTTTCGTACGGTGAGTGAGATATCCGGAGGCCCAAACCCCCTCCCCTTCCCAATCCCTTAATTATCCCTTTCCTTTAAGGTCGGTAACGCGCTCATGATTCTTTTGGTATTGTGGGCGTACATGGGCGGCGGAGTTCACCTACCATCAGGTGTCCCACTAGCTCGCTAGCCGGCCTATGCCATTAAAAAAAACTGACGCCCTGGGTATATATAACACATTTAAATCTGGGTAGTCACTCACGCGCGCTAAATCAGTTTGCGTGTCGCCAGGCGGCTGGTGTCGCCCCCTATAGTGCAGTGTTACGTGGCAACAACGCAGCGGTGACGTTGCGTGACATGTCCGAAGTCCTACGTTTTTATCAATTTTATAATTACTTGCATAATTAAGGGGGGTATATATTTGTTGATTGAGTGCAGTATGTTACGGCCGATCCTAAGAAATCGTGTTAGACAAACTTACACAGTTGTTGTTGCCTTGACCTGGGATTTGAACCCCGAACCTCCCAGACTGCAGCCTATTTATGTAGCTACTGTAATATTTCGGAAACCTTAAGCCATTCGTAGATATCATTATCTAAAAGGATGAATATTTCGAGCTGTAACTTTTAGGTGCAATATTCTCCGTGCTTTCGAATCGATATTTGATATTTTAACTATAAAATAGATTGCCTTCATTCATCATCCGTGCCTTACTGAATAACAACTAAGATAAAGGCCCCAATTTTTTTGTAATGACTATCTTTTTCTCGCGGCTCAGCCCGCTTGAACAGCCTTTTCCGGGATAAGCAGTAGCCTATAACCGATTCCAGGGTCCCATCTATGTTTGTGTGATCTAAAAATGTTTGTTTCGGGTCTGGATGTTTTGGGACCGTAAGTCTCTCGTAGTTCCTGATACCCACGATACAGGTTAACCTAGTGTGGGATCAGGACTATGTGTGTGACTGTTGGGTGTATCTATCTCTGTACCAAAATTCATCAAAATCGGTTCAGCGATTTAGACGTGAAAGCTTACGCTTTCAAACAAACTCAATTTCGCATTTACAATATTAGCTGGGATTACCACGCCGTGCATTCAATATTAATACATATTGAAAATAAATCGCATTTTCATCGTATGCAGTGGGTCGTGTAACTATCCCGCCCTCTTCCCTCTTGCATTGCCCTCGCCTCGAGGGATGCAGTCGATCCTGCAACCCATCGGGAACGTTCTCGACGTTGTTCTTATCGATTTTATCCCCGTCCCTAGCTTGGTCTTGTTTAATCTACACTAATATTATAAAGAGGAAAGATTTGTATTTTTGTCTGTAACGAATAAACTTAAAAACTACTGGACCGATTTCAAAAATTCTTTTGCCGTTAGGAAGCCACATTATCACTGAGTAACATAAATTATATTTATCATTAGAAAAAAATAGAAATATTTGGAAATTCCTACTAAAACCAACCCAAGGTGTAAAAAAAATTATTACGATATATTAAGGCGAAACTAACTCTATCTTTCTGTTACGTTTTCACGACTAAATGGCTTTACGGATTTTAATGAAATTTGGTAAGAAGATAGGTTATGTCCTGGGGAAGGACATAGGGTACTTCCGTCCCGGAAAAAAGACAATCACGCGGGCGGAGCCGCGAGCAAAAGCTAGTGTAAAAACAATACAAGTAGAAAATATAATGATATGGTCCGTAGTAAAGTGAATTTTGTTCGTGGTAGAGCCACACGGTAGTCAATTTTGTCTATTGCATGAATGGAACGGCACAACCGGGTCGTTACCACTGCCTAACAAAAAAAAAACGCTTCGTACGGTGAGTGAGATATCCGGAGGCCCACATCCCCCTCAATTATCTCTTTCCTATAACATAGCGTACATGGGTGGTGGAGATCACTTACTGTCAGGTGACCCACTTGCTGCTTTGCTGGCCTATGCTATAAAAATATATTATAAAATGATATAAGATTAACGCACTGCTCTTGCATAATTTCGTCTCTTATTTTACCCCCTTAAGGAATGATTTTTCAATAATCTTTACTTAGAATTCATCTATATTTATACGGAACTCTTGTGCAAATTGTATGCTATTAGACCCACCGGTTTAGGTTGTACGTTGTCTGTCAGCGATATTTTTAGCAACGTTAACGGTATCTACTTTAAAATCAAACCTTAAAAAATATATTTGTCTTTATGGGTAAATAATATAACGTTTAACAAAACTTAGAAACCGAACTCAATGTACAGGCAATAGCATGTAAATTCCAATACATTAACACAATCGCGACGAGTGTACTGTTGTCCGTTGAGGAGTTTTATTTTTTTCTCCGTACTCCGTCATCAGATCATAACCAAATTTATATGGGACCACATCGCAGCTAAACTCTATCGTGTGATTTTTTTTCCTATAAAATCGGTCCACAATTGGCGGAGAAAACGATGTACATACATCAAAAAGCAAAATATAAAATTTAAAAAAACGTGCCGAATTGAGAACCTCCTCCTTTTTCGAAGTCGGTTAAATAGTTTTATCTTACAATACGCGGATAATATATTGTCCGGCCTGAAGTTAGTCTCTCGCGGTGTCACGTCGAGGCTTTTGTTATCATAGAATGATGGATGTGTAGGGGACGGATAAAGTATCTTACTTCAACCCGTCTAACTGGGATACCGAGTACCGTACTGTGGTCATACAGTAAAACGATGGCATTTTAAAGTGATGGGTCACACGTATCGCCCGTAAACATAGAAGTATAAATTAAACCTATAATTATAATATTCTTCTTAAAGAAAGTATTTATTTTCTGCCGCCAAGCAACAGTGTGTAAGCACTGTTGTATTCCGGTTTGAAGGACATTGAAGCCAGTGAAATTACTGGGCTTTATAAGACTTAACACCTTATGTCTCGGGGTGACGAGCGCAGTCCAGCGTCATTCACTGCTTTGTTATTAAAGTCCTGTGTGGGGTGGCTTCTTTTTATGAGCAGGCGTGGCGCTTACCATCAGGCGAGCGACCTGCTCGTCTCTTCATTCAAGCTAATAAATAAATATAAACATGATTATTTGACGCTGAAGATAAAACGCGTGATTATGAACTTTTACGATCTCTTTAGTATCATTTGATGTCCATTAATCTCTTTTAAATGTAAATGCTTTTATAATTTATTACATTCTACTTTAGTAGAGATTTATCTCTATAATGTTTATTACAGTACAAGTGTGCTAAATTTAACTATGACGTATTTATTTATTATAGGAAAGCTTTCGGAAAGTATTACTGTATTGATATGTTTTGTTTTGATGCCGTATTTGCCATCGAAATAAGATAACTAGAACGATCTCTCATATGAACCTGCCAAAAATGCGGCTCCACTTACTTACACTTGCAAAGGTAATGTCTATAATAATACCACGTAACACTCATACACGCAACAAAAGTTAATGAACGTTCAAAAGCAACATTTATTTCATAAAAGTTAAGGTCTAAATATTAAATTTCTAAACCGAGATACGACGTTCTGCACCACCGCACAAAATAATTAGACGTATTAAGTGTCAACTAGAGATCATGAATAAATTTTTATGAATTGATGAATGAACGAGCTGCACAGACTTTTATCTGTCCCCGGCCCCTTGCGCAGAGTTTTGGTGGGGTAATTTTTTTGCTTGAGTTACTTTTCTTGTCCTCTTGTTTCGATGGTATTTGCATTGTAAAAATAGCATTCATTCACCTTTTTTATTGATACTAAATCTAAAATTATCTAGTAATGTGTTATAGGCCATCTTGGTTAGGAGGGCATTATTCTATTATTTTTAAAATCTTTTCATGTGACTGAGTAGCGGGACGAGCAGGTCGTTCGCCTGATGCGCCGCGTCTGCCCTTAAACTGTAGCAACACTCACTAATTTGAATTAAAAAGTACTGCATGGTAGTGCACTGCGTTAATTATCCACATAATAAGACCAGTAATTTAACTCGATCCAATTCAGTACATTTTTTTTTATGGCGTAGGCCGGCAAACGAGCAAGTGGGTCACCTGATGGTAAGTGATCTCCACCGCCCATGTACGCCCACAGTACCAAAAGAATCATGGGTGCGTTGCCGACCTTAAACGAAAGGGATAATTAAGGGGTTGGGAAGGGGGGGGACCTCCGGATATCTCACTCACCGTACGAAACGCAGCAGCAAGCAGCTACTTTACGCCGGTTTATGTGAGACAATGGTAATAACCCGGACAAGGCGGTCCATATATGCTGTAGATAAAAGTGTGTTACAGCGTTGCTCTACCACTCTTGAAAACAAGTCTCCTAGCAAAATACTTTTTTTTGACTTCTACTATTGGTTGTGCAAATATGACATGAATTAACATCCAGTATGTTTCTGCTAATATCCCTGCATGCAGTTATTTTTATGACACTATAATAAGAATCTAATAATGAGATTATTTTGTTTCTACACACGTACAATTGGAACCGATTGTGTATACCAATCGTTTCCGATGACGCAATTGAGCACATAGCCTTACATCGTACAATGACCGATATTTTTTAACGCTTAGGGCTCCGCTAAACTACGACGGAAAGGAACACTCTCCGCCAAACTCTCATTTAGAAAAAAATTATAAAATATGAATATAGTACATCGGCGATGTGTATGTTCTGTCACTTTGTAGTGTGTATAATTAGTAATGGATATTACCCATTGGTAAAAGATATAATTGAATGCTGTTTTTTTTACTAGTCCTGTATTATACATGTCCCACTGCTGGGAACAGGCCTCCTCTTATGAATGGCAGGGGTTAGGCATTAGTCCACCACGCTGGCTTATTGCGGATTTGTACACTTCACATACCTTTGAAATTCTTATGGAAAACTTCTCAGGTATGCAGGTTTCCTCAAGATGTTTCCTTCACCGTTAACGCAAGTGGTAACAAACAATTAATACACACATGACTTGGAAAAGTCAGAGGTGTGTGCTCTTGGGACTGGTTTCGAACTTGCTACTTTCGTCTCGACATTCCGTATCACTCCACACTGAGCTATCGCTGCTTCGAATGCTAGTTATATTCCTTTAATAAATTACTAAATTAAATTACTCAGCTAGAAACTAGAAGTGGAGCGTTTTAATTCCCGCGGCTAAATAAATTGTACGACTGTAGTTCCTAATTCTCGGAAACCCATGAAAAAGGATTTTTTTTTAATAAGCTTTTGTACATAAAACACTAAAGGAAAACCACATTATGAGAAAGGTCCCAAACATCAAGCCCTAACATCACGACCACCGTGTAAAATTCGCGCAAAATAACTTGACCGGGCTGAAGTTAGTCACACCCGCCCTTACGCGTCCCAATAACAGCGAAACTGTTAGTCTCTGAAACCAATAACAGCGATGCCATTCGTGACTAGGAGCCACAGGACATTTACTTTTTTTTCGGCGATGTACTTGCTTTACGGAAGCACGATGCTGTGTCCGAACGCTCCAATCTGCACACATTTGGATGCCAAACGCAACTATTTAGAGAAGTTTTGGCATCTGTAGAACATGGCATGGTGTTGTAACGAAAGATCTTTGCGCAAGTGAACTGTCAGCGCGGTGTACTAGTAGTCTCACTCTTCACTACACATCACCTCTCCCACTATCAGATCGATAAAGTTGCGTAAAACACGCGATCCCTACCATCAACCCCAGCAAGTCGCCAAGACACGATTTAGTATCAAAGAAGTCACTAAACCGCGCATTTTCAATACAGTGATCGAATGCAGAAAGTTGCCAAGACGCGATTGAGCATCGATGCAGTCGCTACATCGCCGATTCTAAAAGTATCGTGTGTGATATGACGCAAACTTCAGGCCGGTTAAGTTATTTTGCACATATTATATTTGCGCAAACGCATACATTGTCACGCTTTTTTTTTTTTATACACCCAACCGTCACACACATAGTCCTGACCCCACACTAGGTTAAACCTGTATCGTGGGTATCAGGAACTACGAGGGACTTGCGGTCCCACAACACCCAGACCCGAGACAAATATTTGTGGATCAGACAAACATTTGTCAAGGTGCGGGAATCGAACCCACGGCCTCACGCTTCACAACCGGCTACTCGCCCGCTGCGCCACGGAGGCTGTCGGAGGTGCCATGGTGAATGCAGAAATTTTCCGCTCGCACGACTGACCTTTGAGAGGGGAAACTGATGAATCGCGTGCATACCGAGGGGACTTCGGGAGTGATCTTACTTTTAGAGACCCTCTGGTTTACTCTAATAACTTTTTTTATGAAAATCTAAATTAAACGCTTACTCTGCAAATAGGCCATACATAACGCGTTGTCTTACACGTAAATCAAAAATTACACTAGCGGTGCTTCGGAAATTCATTCTGGTGCGAAATTTGATCCATTGATTTCACTTTATTCATTCCAGCTGCCGCCACACATCAATATCCTTTGCTTTCCGCATGTAATCCAGTTTCATCATGCCACGCTTTTCACATCATCTTTCCAACGCACCTGAGGCCTTCCTCTGGGATGTTTTTCCATTCGTTCCAATCAGTTGTCACCTCTGAAAGAAAAGGTACTTTTATTATATTCTATCGTGTTACATATTCGTTTCATAACATGTACCTACTTCAACATCAACTCAAATAAAAATTCTCTAATAAAATACGAGAAACTGTCTCAGATGAAACAAATATTTTCGGATTAAATATTTCCCAAATGCAGGATTCGAAAGCATGATCTCTCATTTAACAACTACCCTTCTATTGTGTATCTAAGCTGTTCAAAGTAAGTAGAAATGTATCAGGAACCTTAATTCTTAATAACATGGTATCCCTACAGTTTTATCTGCGTCATGGAGTACATCTCGTCTAGTTCTGTAAAGAAAGAGGGTAATTCCCTCCGTGATGTAGGGTGCAACTATAATGACGTCATTATACTCGTACAGCTGCCCCGTCGTATCTCCTATTGATTGGATGTGATGGAACGCTCAGTCATTGTCTGAGGGATGGTATATACATCATAGTGGTGCAGTGTTGCTATTTATGAGTTTTCTTGATGAATATTTTTTATTTATCGTGGAGCCGGTCGACAGGATGATTGGATTGGATGCTAGGGCTTAGCACATGCAACGCGAAATATTTTGTCGACTCGTTTTGTCGTGAAAAACCAGTTTTATCTGGGTTTCTCTATATGTCTATCGAAGCTAACATGGTTGCATAGAATACTCGACTCTTTATGTCAAAAGTGGACATAAATTAGAGAAAATAGTACTTTCAACCTCGATGTCGTATGTTGTCTACATACTCTAACATGACGACGTTTTTTTTATCGAATATGGACGCACACGCCATATATTTGCCGTCATTAGTAATCCCTCTCCTGCGCCAATCGATGCGAGTCGCCAGTTTAAAAGATCACAGTATCCTAAACCTTATATAGACGTCATACTACTCGTTTAAACTAGACGTCCGGATTTATAAGCATTTTTAGGATTTCGGCCGGACTTAGAAAATATGGGGATTTTGGAATAACGAATACTTGTATTTAAAATATATATATATATATTTGAAGGAACTGTTCTCTTACGCCCGAATACTGAAACGTATAAACATGTTAAGACCTTCCTATGTGTCAAAATTTTATGAAAATAAGTAGGCCTTAGACAGGTCTGTTGAACGTTGAGTAGCGTTTAAGTATTCGGGCGTTAGTTGGGAAAATTACCAACTTTGAATAAATAATAATAAACCCAATAAATATATGTGATAGAAACGCGCGCGCGCGCTTGTGGCAAAAGTTAGGCCTTTTTACAGAAATCTGGCTAAATATTTTTTCGTCTAGTAGCCCTACTTATAAGCTAATATCATTTTGTCGTGTGTCCGCCCAACACGTGTATTTATGGTTAATCACAGGTTTCGACCTGTCATTTGGCGTAAATGCCGATGTTACGGTGAAACTATGTAATTGTACACAAACGGGAAACTTTCCTTCGTGCCACCGGTAATGTACCTGTCTTGGGGCGGAAGCGAAGGCTAGACTTTCATTTCTAGGTATTATGATGGGTTTTTTTAATTATATTGTATGATGTTTTGTATGACACATTAATTTATATAGGCAGGTATATCATTGTTAGAATTTTGATGATTTTCGCTGTTATGAGATCAGTTTAATCGCTGTATACCAATTCAAATGATTGTTTTACGTATTTTAGGTAGTGAAATATATTTTTTTATACCAAATAAAAGTAATTTTTTATACTAAGTAAAATATAAATTTCGTTCACTGTCATTATTATTAACTGATTCCGACTATAACAACTTATTTAATGCCAATTCCGCCAAACATTTACTGTTTAAATAAAAGGAGTATAATAATATTAAAAATATTAAGGAAACATAATCACGTAACAATCGATTTGGAGATAATTAATGAGTTTAAAAATACGCGGTCAAGCGTGCTTTGACATCTGGCCTTTGTGGGTGGGCCCAAGTTGTAGGATTTGACGGTGACACTTTATATGTGAATTTTGTAGTAAATTTTTTATACCAGAATTTTTTACATAAATTTTGTTCAGTCATTGAGAGGGATCGCGTATCGGACCTCGTTGGCTTTCCGTTAAAAAAAATGTTTAGGATAGCACAGGCAATTATAAAATAATACCTATATCGGGGATATATGTTCCTTCAATTTGTTGCATGGGAAAATTCAAAATAGAACATCGGCAATGTCTGTTCTGTCGTAGTATGGCAGCGCCCTAACGGTGTCGTCAAAAATTTGAGTATTCACACGAGTCTGGCCATTAAGTACTACTTAAGTATCATATTATTTATTCAATCTAATTAATGGGAACCGTTATAAATTAATTCTTTTATAAATTAATTAAACCTCTTATTTCTTCTTAAATAAATGTTAGCTTATTCTCAGAACAAAGCTTCCTGTATTTTTAACTTGTGGCATTCCGGTGTTCCGTGTTGAATGTAGGAACCGTGAAAATTGTCACGCACGTGCTGACTGAGACGGCGCACGGTCAAACGAAAGTACTAACCGCGCCCTCGCGAGCCGATTTCCTAAAATGTATTTGTAATTATATTCGGTAAAGTCACGTGTTTTTTTTTTTTATTTTTTTTTTTATTAGATTGAATGACAAGACGAGCAGATACGATGATTAATGATTACGCGTGGTTTGTGTAGCTATGCCCATATTTTCACCGTAAAATATCTTCAATAGTTTACTGGAAGCAAAATGAAAATAAACCGGCCAAGAAAGACTCGGACTTACGTACCGAGGTTTCCTTATCACCATACATGACATTTTTTTTGTGTGTATTTAGGATATCCGGCATAATAATAAGTCAGTGAAAATTTGAGCCAGCTAACATATACGGTCGATAAGACAGAAGCCTTTAAAATCCTTCTTTTAAAGACAGACAGCGTAAACTTTAGTGTGAACTAGGGCCGGAAGGCTCGTGAGTCCGGCATAGCCATCCCTCCACCCCTGGTATGGGAAGATATCCGTAAGATGGATTTTCTCCGGGGCAAAAAAAAATAAGTGTCACATTGACAACCCTTGGGTACTGAATACTTACATACATACATACGCACTCACGCCTGTAATCCCCGAAGGGGGTAGGCAGAGGTGTAACTAATACACCCACATTTCGCCGAGCTTATCTCCGTCCCTTGATGTGATAGCGAGCGAGCCTATCGCCATACCGGGCACAAATTCCAGACTCCGGGCTGATACTGAGCATTTCGTAATAGAAAAACCCAGTATCACTTTTACCCGACCCGGGGATCGAACCCGAGACCTCAGCGTCAGCCTCAGTCGTAACGCGTACGCATTACAACTGCGCCACCGAGGCAGTCACTGAATACTTAACCTTAATATTTCAGGTAAGACAACGGTCTCTTCAAGAAAATGTATACGTAACATCTAAAATCCACATCAGTAATGAGGAAAACGGAAGCATAGCGCGATCTTATTAAATATTAACCAAGACTGGTAATGTCTGGGGAAGTTTCCACAGGTAAGCTGCTTCAGAAGTTATGAGCCCATCAAAATTTCATACTTGCAACGTCTATTAGTTGGGAAGCTTATCAACTTTAAGTAGGCACTGCACATCGGTGAAGCTACAGACGAACTTCGCCTAGATTGTCAGGGTGTAGCTTAATTATCGAATGTGTCTAGATTACAAGTATACATGATATCCCAGATGAGATAAGCAGAAGTGCAACTAATACATACATCGTTCGTCAAGTTTATTTCCGTCCAATAACGATATCTGGCGCGCCTATCGGACATCCAATTGCGGCCAATTCATGTGTGAATTTAAGAAACGAAATCTCGAAAAAATATTGTGATTGTCCGATCTGGGATTTGATACTAGAATAGACATACGTACATACATATGCACTCACGCCTGTAATCCTCGAAGGGGTAGGCAGAGGCGTAACCAGTACACCCACATTTCGCCGAGCGTATCGCCATACCGGGCACAAATTCCAGACTCCGGGCTGATACTGAGCATTTCGTAAAACCCAATAAATCACTTTTACCCGACCCGGGTATTGAACCAGAGACCTCAGCGTCAGCCTCAGTCGTAACGCGAACGCATTAAAACTGCGCCACCGAGGCAGTCATACGAGAAGCTCACGGTTTCTCAGCCTATATAGGCCACTATCTAGTGGAGTAGTCATTAGTCTAATAATTAATTAGCTGCAATGTCTTCGGCTTTCCGAAATTAAAAAAAGTCCAAGATTAAATTAGGTAATTACAAAAGTAAAACAATAAAAACGTGAAGAATAACTGTAAGTAAATTATGCGATAATGTCATGAATTTAACATACCTAAGCGACATGCAGGAAGTATGGAGGAGAAATATGAGGGCAATTAAGGGTCATAGATAAGGAAAATGATAGAGAGCACGGCAAATACATATTAAAACTGTAGTGTGAGATTTTTCATGACTGGTATTAGAGGTAGTTTATGGGGTCAACGAAAATTATACTAATGTCTATTTGCCTTCAACAATCACTGACATATTATTATTCCTGCGTGTCTAGGAAGGTGGTAGGAGGCCGACTGAGTTGGTACCACCGCTTTGTCTATTTCTGCCGCCAAGCAACAGTGTGTAAGCACTGTTGTGTTCCGTTTTGAAGTACATTGAAGCCAGTGAAATTACTGGACATTATCAGACTTAACACTTTATGTCTCGGGGTGACGAGCGCAGTCCAGTGTCATGCAGTGCTTTGTTATTTAAAGTTCTGTGTGGCGTTGCTTCTATTTATGAGCAGACGTGGCGCTTACCATCAGGCGAGCGAATAAGCTCCGCTGTGAATATTAGGATATGAATACAATCGAAAAACATGAAACAATTTCAAGATTTGTACCGCTAGAATGGTTTATTTGCAAATGAGCTCCAACTGGTTTCCACTTTGTTTATTGCCTCTTGTTACCCCGAAACTATTTTAATGGATCGTTTACATGCTACCTACGGTTTATAATAAACGTGTTTATTTATAGAAGTATGCGCTGAATATTTTGTTACGGCGTCATTTTAGTGTTATTTATAAAGATTGAGATTCATTCATTCGACCGAAATGTTTATTTTAATAACGTTTCCGTTAGTCGATGGGGATGAGTAAGATGTGGTTTATGAATGGCATACGAGAATATTAAACGAGATGGAAAGAGGTATTTATGTAGACCGTCGCGTCGGTTCAAATTTTGAGTAGCAATCGTGGTATCTACAACATTAGCTGTAGCACTCGGCTCCGTCCGCACAAACGGCTTTTCCGGAATAAAAAGTAGCCTATGTCCTAATCCAGGTCCTGGTCACACTACATGCCAAATTTCATCCAATACCGTTTAGCCGTTAAGGCGTGACTGATCAACCAAAATCTATGTTGTATGTGTTAGGTTATGTAATAACTCATAAATATTCAAACTTTCACATTTATAATAATCGTAGGATAGTACGAAGATGTCTTTCGAGGAGGCCTTCACCTGTAAATAAGGGGTTCTTGCCAAACATTGATACACTAACTATTTATTGATTTTTTTTACACTATTGTTATAATAAGTTGTTATAAGTACTAACATAAAACTGTTTTCCCTTTTTAATTTTTTCAATGTAACGGCGAGAAATATAAGGCTTTTTTATTTTTATTATTATTTAGTACGAAGTAGGATGAATGTGTCACCTCGATCGAGGTGGTATCTCATAGAAAACCATTGTTAAATGGCAGATTGCTGCTGCATTTTGTACGGTAAGTGATATTACGGGAGGCCCAAATCTCTCCTCCCCTTCCCAATCCCTTAATCATGCCTTTTCTTTAAAGTCGCCAACGCGTCCATTATTCTTCAGGTATTGTGGATGTTCATGGGCGATGGAGATCACTTACCATCACATGACCCACTTGCTCGTTTCAACGCACAGACAGACGTCGTGGGCTTAATAATAGGGTTTCGTTTGCACCTGTTGGGTACGAAGTCCTAAATACTGCTTTGAAACTTACAATGATGTGCGATACCGAATCGCACTTTCTCGGTTTTTTTTCTAAGGTTATTGTTTCGGTCCGTAAACACAAACATTTATCGAGGGAAGTTACCGTCTACCAATGTTTAGACAGTTCGTATTACATGGGGGAGAGGAGGAGGGAGTGGGGACCTTGGGTTTTTGGGTTGCGACCTATTTAACATGATTCGCGATGTCTAAAATAGTTTTCTTGTTAGGCGCCATGACGTCAATGGGGAACGTTACACTGTTTACTATTTTTGTAATCTATTTTTTTTACGTTGTATTCAGATCACCCACTTTACGTAGAACTTCAAAGGTATGACTGATGAACAAATGGATCTATTATTAGGTGTAGTTTATAGGCATTGAATAATTTCAGTGGTGGCCCGGTCGCCCGGTCACTATACAATGTCGACCAGTCGTCGGTGACTTGGACGCCGTAATAAGACTAAATATATATTTTTTTTGGCATAGGTCAGCAAACGAGCAAGTGGGTCACCTGATGGTAAGTGATCACCACCGCCCATGTACGCCCACAATACCAAAAGAGTCATGGGCGCGTTGCCTACCTTAAAGGAAAGGGATAAGTAAGGGATTGGGAAGGGAAGGGAATTTGGGCCTTAGATATCTCACTCACCGTACGAAACGCAGCAGCAAGCTGCTACTTAACGTTTGTTTTCTGTGAGACAGTGGTAACGATCCGGACGAACTGGCCCATTCATGCTGTAAACAAAATTGTCTACAGCGTGGCTCGACCACTCGAAAAACTATACTGATTTAGATCACTATCATTTAGAGTTTATTGCCCGTGGGTTTATGTGTATACCACGCTATGACCCATGGGAGCAAGGCGGTACCATATCTGCGGTGAAACCGCGAGGTACAGCTAGTAATTAATAATTGTAAGTGTCTGACATCATTGTATGGTACGCCGCTTGTAAGGAACTAGCTTTTGCTCGCATCTCCGCCCGCGTGAACAGCCTATTCTGGGATAAAGTAGCCTATAACCGTCTCCAGGATCCCATCTATCTCTGTATCAAAATTCATCAATATCGGTTCAGCGATTTAGGTGTGAAATAGTAACAAACTAACAAACAAACAAACTTTTGCATTTATAATAATAGTTAGGATGTCGCAATCAGCATAAAATCTATTTCGTTGTATTTGTGTTGCATGGCTATCGGTCACGCCATTCAGATTTTATTGATGGTTTATCGATCTACGCCTGAACTAATAATGATGAAGGTCGTAGAAAGGAATGGTTTGTGAGACAACATTAACAAAGAGTTAATATTGAAGAACTTTTTGATAAATACTAAGATTAGGCATGGTTTGTGGATAGTCTGAACAAAGTGTTGTTTTATTAAAAGTGGTAAATTTTTTGTTAAAAATGGTAAATTCACTAGGTGGTCCCTCGTATACGAGTGGCCGTCTGGGTTGGTACCTGGGTGTTTTGGTTAGAATGACAAAGAATCCAATGAAATTACTGGTCATTATGAAACTTAATATCTTATGTCTAGGGAAGACGAGCGCAGTTCAGTGTCATGTAGTGCTTTGTAATCCAGAGTTCTGTGTGACGTTGCTTCTACTTATGGGCAGGCGTGTCGCTTAACATCAGGCGAGCGACCTGCTCGTGTCGTCATTGAAGCAAATATGGGTTAATAAATAAATATTATGATTTCCAAAATAACTCCCAGGCACCGATAGTCAATAATAATTTGCTAATTTATCGGCAATCCAAATGCGTCAGTGAAAGCGCTGTACGCGATTCGATCGGCTTTCGTTCATTGGTTTGTTATTGCAGATATTTTTGCCTCAATCGATATGATGCGCTCTTTCATGGTCATCTGTTAGAATCAATACATTGGTAACGTTTAATGCAGCGAATGTGATGGATTCATCACGGGTGGTTCCTATGATAATGTTAATAAAAATGTTGATGAAGCTTGAAGCTTCTCCACCGAAACAGTTGACAATCTCTGTGTTTGTAATTAGCGCTAGCAAAACAGATGTTGTCAACATTTATGATGGAGTCCGTCTCAACCAAGCAAAACTAAGAGATTCCTAACTTGTAGATCTACGATACGATGCGAGAAGTTTTTTTTTATTATTATTAGATTGCATGACGAGACGAGCAGGTCGCTCGCCTGATGGTAAGCGCCAAGCCAAGATATGGTTTGTAAGTTTTACGATTGGCCGCCTGCTTGACGTCAACCCCTCTGGGGAGGTTCCCTAATTATGGACCACTATGGTAAAATGTTAGCTCTTTACTACACCTACATCATATTCAGTAGCTATTTCAATCGATATCTAAATGTGAAATAAATTTAATCAAACCCTATTTTCGGATTAACAATAGTCAAGAATTAAAGTGAAGAATTGGGACAAAAGTCGTAATCATAATCGACCGGATCCCATCGAACTGTCACATTTCACTCGATACATTGGTTACGAATTACGATTTATTGATTGGAATCGTTCCGGATCGTGAGAAATGTGGCCGCCAAAAGGTAATCGAATTAGCGATTGATATTACGCCCGAATGAATTCTGACAGTGAATAACTTGGGACGGTGCGTTGGGAAGCTTGTGGGTGATGCTACTAGGGTTGGGAAATTTAGTCTATAATCGAATCAAGATTTAAATCGATTTTTAGCGATGTTCGAAGCTGTCTCTCTGTCAATTAAGGTTGATAAGAGATGTACATGAATGCTGTAATATTTTTGGCTGCCACAGCAAAGTGATTACACTGAACCTGACGGCAGTGCTGGCTCAATACAGTGCAGTGGCAAGACGTTGTGTTCGTCGACGGTTGGCAGAATAAAGCCGGTCTATAATAAGTCTTATGTCGATCCATGATTTAAATAGCGAGTTCACACGGATCTACTTTAATTGAGCAACTGGTAAATCGCATCAGTTTTGAACGGACTTTTAACTATACAGCTTTTGTTGATTCAAGTCAGTTGATAAACTAAAATTGTATCTTGTGAATCCTATTATGTAGAATTAAGAACTCTATTACTCTCGTGACTCCAATGATGTTATAATTAAAGCATATTTCAGTAATACTGCAATGAACTCGGAAAAATAAAACTCGCCGAATTGAAAACCTTCTCCTTTTTTGAAGTTGGTTAAATTTACTCTACGCTAAAGAACTATATGTATAGTGTACAAGTAAGTGCTATCGGTTTACTTACTTCTCAATTCAACATCAAAACCTAGCTCACCACTGTAGGTACCTACTACTTTTGATATACTTATCTTTTCGATTCAAATTCAAAACAGCACATCACTATCTGGACACAAAGGACCGTCAATAACATTTAGTTTTGGTTCGTAAAGAACTCGGGCCTAGAAATATGTGACGTATTTATTACACGTGAAGGGCACAAGTTGCCAATCTTAAATGACGCGCGAAATCACCCCTCGCACCCCTCTATTTTGCGTGTAGTAAGATTCAAAATTGAGTGGCAATGTGCGCAATGCAGTACAGATTATGTCGGTACTCAATAGTACGTATTTCAGGGTGGGTTACTGTCCTTGTTATTTTACAATTTATTGTGGGTACATACCTTACACTTTGCACGGTTGTGTCGGGGAATTAAAGCGCATTTTTATCAAAGACTTTAATGTGTACTATTAGACGGGCTGTTTAGAAGTAAAATTGCGTCACATAACGCGGGAGTTTGACAGCTTACAGACAGGCAGCGCGAGAGGGGATCTAGTTGAGAGTAAGCGAGATAGTAATATTGAGTTACGGTCAATTTACCGTAACTTAGTGGCGTAATTCCTATGTACCACGCAGCTTGTCTAGTAGTATTAATTTGATTTTTATAGGCAGTAATAAATCTTTGTGGTGTAAAAGACTTAATTTTATAGAGGCTGGCAAATGAGCAATCAACTGATAGTAAATTCAAATTTAATATATTTATTGTATCCATAAAAATGTTATACATTAGATTACGTCAAAACTCTACCGCACTTCTGGTACGACCTGGCACAGGCACTTGCGACTGACTGCCATAGTTCAGTTGCTCGGAGTACTGAAAATAAACTTCTATCAACTAATGTGAGATGCGATATATGATGACGCCCATGAACATCTAGAGTGCAATAGCAATAGTGGGCTTGTTACTGAATTAAGGAACACCACCTCCGTAAACTTTATTGGCCATACAAAACGCATCAGCAAAGAAAGAAAAGACAAGTGGTACCACGCTAAGCCGCACTCCACCAGGCGACGGAGCGAAACCGATGGAGACAGCTCGTTGACCGATTGAGTGTTTATTTTTAATTTTTATTTATTTATTTAAATAAACACACCAGTGACATATGCATTAAAATTACAAGAATGCCTATAGAAGTTGTGTACAGCATTCACAATATTATATGAGTAACATTTTATAGATTAAGTTTGTAAGTAATTGTAAGAGACAATAAGATTAACAATAAATATTGAAACTAAAATAATAATTGTAACTAAGTATTAAGATACAGGATAAAATTCAATTTTAAAGATAATAAATGTATACAATCAGTCCAGTGCACAAGTTATAACTTAATATACTAATTCACTTGAATATGTCAAGCAAAAGGGTCAGTGCTTCTCGTCTGAATTTTGGCAATGATGTACCGAATATGTCTAGACCAGGAGTTTTAGTGTTGAGAGCATTGAGTTTGAGTCACGATCCTCAGCAGTGAGGGAACGACTAAGAAGAGGTACCACGCTAGTTGAGCGGACCCATTGATGCTGTAGACAAAAATGACTCTGCCAAGAGAAAACGTATTTTAGAGAACATTACACGGATGCTGTTTTTAGGGGTGTAGCAATCTCCAAAACATTGCTGTTTGTAATGGAACAGATAGTTTCCACCTTTGTGGCTGCTTTCCGGGAATGGACTTTAAATCTCGAATCGGAATTGCTATACCAGTTCAATCGCGATCGCAGATACTTTTGATTTTCGAGAAGTGTTTTTGGTTTGCTATTAACATGGAGTTCTGATCACTCATGTATTTATAAGATTGGATTTACGAATTTTATTTATGAATCCGATTCTACTTATGGAATAGAATCTTATTTAATTGTCATAAGCCAAAAATGTGGACTAACATTAATTCTTAGTCGCTTGATAAAACTAGGAACTGGGTTCCAGCGAAAACGAGGATGATAAAAAAATTATTAGATAGAAGAGTTCGATACATTCGAGGCGAAATATTTGACGGCCTCCGTGGCGCAGTGGGCGAGTTGCCGACCGTGAAATGTGAGGCCGCGGGTTCCATCCCCGCATCGAGATAAATATTTGTCTAATGCGTAAATATTTATTTCGGGTCTGGGCAGGAACTACATCAGTATCAGGATACCCACGACACAAGATAATCGTATTTTACTGTGGGGTCAGTCAGGACTATGTACGTTACTGTTGGGTGTTATTATTGTCAAAGCACATGGCCAATGTATACTCACTGTTCTTACATACATACGTTATTATATTTTCAATACACCCATCTAAAAACATTACCCCTTTCTTTGTGGTTGGGTAAAAATACCCTTCTGTTTACTCGCTGATACGGATAAATATCTGTATAATCCTGCACAGCTAAAATATTTCAATTTGCCCGGAGCTTTGCGTTAAGTGTTAAATTATGTTGGTCCCTCAACCTTTGATTTAACAGATTTTAACATCATGAATATTTTACCGCGCGGCAAATTTCGGCAATCTAGGTCACAGGCACATAGTATATTCTATTACTGCTTTATATTAATGACGTTTATAAACCCTAGGGTTTGTGTGTACACTAGAGATTGTCTAGTCTATTATATATTTTAAACAGGGTTTACGACTTAGTATAGCGGTTGTTGGTTTTAAAACTGCCGTATTTTACTACGTACGTCGTTCAAAAAACGCTTAAAAAAAGCTTAAAAAACTTCAAAATACAAATCGTAGTGCTTTTGATGGTTTCTGTTGTGGAATTTCCCACCCTCTCCCGTACTTCGTCATCAGATCTAACCGAATTTACTATGGAACTATACCCTTCTTCCACCTGCCCTAGTCCCACTCGCAGTGGGGTCAGCGCAATTTTTAACACATGTTACAAATTGATTTTTACGACCGGCCGCCTGCCTGACGTCAACCCCTTTAGGGAGAACTTAGGAGTAAATCTTATCGCACAAAAAAGAATCATCAACATCGGTCTACATTTGGCAGAGATATCGCGTAAGCTAACCTAACCCCACGGATTTATCCCCGAAAGGGTAGGCAGAGAAGCAACTGGCGCACCCACATTTTGCCGAGCTTATTTCCGTCGCATGTAATAGGGGCGGGCCTTTCGCCATACCGGACACAAATTTCAATCCCGGGCAAATCGAAACACAAATTGTGATTGCTCGACCTGGGAGTTAAACCCAGTACCTCACAGTTCTCTTAGTAGGCTGCCACTAGACCAATGAATAGATAACATACATAAAAAAAAAACAAAAGAATTGAGAGCCACGTCCTCTTAGAAGTCTGTAGCAAAGCAAAATTCAACCCAAGTTATATAATTATTTATTTGAAAGCTCAGTAAGCCATTCCAGTTCGCCTGATCTTAGTCTTTACAATAGTTCAAGGTTTGTGAATCGGTTGATACCGTTAAATAGCATAAATCTTGTTAGAGCATTGTGCGAGGAAACCCTACCTGTTCAGCGTCCCACAAAATTGTGTCACTACTGTTCAAGTCTAAGCTTTGGCCACGACCGAGATTTTAGTATATATAGGTTAAAAAACCGACGTAAAGTAGCAGCATGCTGCTGCATTTCGTACGGTTAGTGTGATATCCGGAGGCCCTAATCACCGTCCCCTTCCCTATCTCTTTATTATTCGTGACCTTAACTTTGGGTGGATTAGTCACATCTCTGCCTACCCCTTTGGTTTCTCAGCTACTAGATCAATAAGGCGATCATTATTTGGCGATATTTTTTTCAATACACATCTTACTGTCCAAATGACACAAGTTTATGATTTATTACGTTCATTAGCAACTTTACTGTTCAAATTATGTCTTAAAGGTTAAAACATTTTTAAAAAGGGCTCTGTATAAAGTATTTCTGTATTTTAAAAATTTATTGTTCAATTTTTCTTCTAAATGCATCGTTAAATTGTCGTAAAATCTTTCATGGCCCACTACGAGACGTAATAAAAATACCACTCTTTTGCAAAATGTCGTTTGCCCACATAACGCTACCGTAATAGGCTATGTAAGGTATTATCCCATCAAAAACATAAATTGTGAAATGAGAGCCAAGTTTAATATTATGATATATGCCTTAGTTGTTGACTTCAACGACAAAAGAAGTGAGATCTAAATGGGCGCCAAGTTCATGCTTTTAAAACACATGTTACAGAAAGACTTGGCTTGTAGTTTTCACGACCGGCCGCCTGACTGATGACGTCAACCCCTCTGGGGAGCCTACAGCTTATTATTTTATGAATATTTAAAACAAATTCTAAACATTGTACGTTTTTGTTTCAGGTAATAATTTGCGATGGACGTCTTCAAAGTTACGCTCAGGTATTTTGTTACAAAGAGATTCTTCTTCAACTTGGAATTTCTCAGCGCCCCCAATTGAGATCATCTTTCACGCTGCCCGTAAACAGAAGCAACGTCACACAAAACAATTACAAAAGTTACAAAGCATTTCATTGGACTGCGCTTGTCACCCCGAGACATAGCAAGTTATGTCTTATAATGCCCACTAATTTCATTGGCTTGAATGTCCGCAGCATTAGTGCTGGCATACTGCTGTTTAGCCGCAGAATTAGACAAAGCATTGGTACAAACCCGGACGGCATACGAGGAACCTAATAAAATACAATGTTGAATACAGCCCCGGATCTACGTTTTTTTCGAACCGGGGCAAAAACTTGATAGTGGCGCCCCTCTCTCTAGCGTTTGAGATAAATAACTTAAAAAAACTAATAAAAAATGTGTGGCCTGTGTGGCGCATTTTTCTTACAAGTCGACGGTGAGCCAACCACGCGTCCGTATGCTAGGCGCTTTGTGGAGCAAGTTTTTTTTATTTTTAATCATATTATATTACGATTTTGGCGCCCCCATGAAACTGCCGCCCGGGGCGAGTGCCCCGGTTTGCAATAGATCCGGGCCTGGTTGAATACAACAGTCGACATTCTTTTAGGATTGTGCTTTAGTTACATCAGGTGCAGTGTAGTTACTTTGCCAGGATAAAAAAACAACATGATACAAATATTTATCCTAAATCTCTTCTTCCACCTGCCCCTATCATACTCCCAGTGATGTCGACGCAACATGCTTTTATAACACATGTTACAGAGAGATTTGGCTTGTAGTTTTTAGGACTGGCAGCCTACTTGACTTCAACCCTTCTGGGGAGAAAACACCCAGAATCGAAACAAATATTTATGAACCACACAAACACTTTGTCTCGCTGCGGGAATTGAACCCAACGACCTCTCGCTTCACAGCCGGCCACTTCCCATTGCGCCATGCCACGAAGTCTGTCAATTTATTTATCGTAAATCTAACTTTGGAATTTCATGGTATCTTGGTCCCGCTATGACCAGCAGAAATCGAATCCAGTGACCTGTCAATCCTTAAGCCGATTATACCTCCGCTGTGCGGTGGTGATCCACTTAGGACTTTAATGCCAATGCTGTACTGCCTACATGTTGTGCAAGGCTGCATTTTAGATTTAAAACTAGTCTATACAAATACGTCGACACCGTGCATCTCGCTCTGTCTTTATTGAACAGCTGTAAGAGAGAAAGAGACGATTGCATTTGATTATAAATCGTAGGAGGACAGGTGCGTAGGTAACAGGTCTATCTAGACTAGGGTTGCTAATTTCTTGTTTATGAAATAAAGTATTTTAAAGTCGAAGAAGGAAAATATACAGTATACGTGACTATCCCGCCCACACACCCGCCACTATCACTCCTTTAAGCCAAGGTCTACAGTGGCGCGTGCCACTGCCACCTTACTCGGTGTCGAAATATGCGTATATTTCGACACCGAGCAATGAAGCTCGGCGAGTCTCTAGGAATGCAAATCTGTCTTTTTCCGGCAACGAAATGAATCAAATAGAAAATTAGGGAGAAGTTGGAAATAATAATTGTACATACACAGTGTATTGGACAAATAAATTATGTATTATATTTTTTTATTGTTTTGAAAATATAATTTCTTAGTGTTCCACGGACTCAGATGAAGCACCGTGAAGTTAACGTTTATACTCATTTATGGCTCTAGATACGAATGATTTTGACACAGTGTTTATTTATTATACATTATTTTTATTTGATCGTAAATGGTATTATGGCTCCAAATAAAGTATATTTGTTTTTAACAATATGATTGACAACCCTAGACTCGTTTATGGCGTCGAAAACGAGTGACATATTACGTTGTACCTAATAAGGTCTGTGCAAGGTTCTGATTTGTTTTTGTACAAAGTTCTAAGTTCCAGTTTTTTGTTTATATTACTAATTTTGGTTTGTACAAGCGTAAGATTTAATTGCTGGTCTTTGGCGACCACAAACTTGCTTGTATGGTTTTGATAGTTCACAACAAAGACTTAAATGTATACTACAAGACGGGCTGTATAGAAATACCATTCAGTCACATAACGCGTGAGTTTGACAGCTCACAGACAGGGAGCGCGATAGGGGTTCTAGTTGAGAGTAGGCGAGATGGTAATATTGAGTTACGGTCAATTGACCACAACTTAGTGATACAATTTCTATGTACCGCACAGCTTGTCTAGTAGTATACATTAAATTCTTTGGTTGACAACGTTCCTCAAGCACCTTGCACGTAAGAGTTTAGACTACTGACCATTTAACTTAGTGTTGAGTAGGTTTAAATGAGTTTGTAAGAAGTTATTTTTTGTACTGAGCCGGTACAAGGTCCTACTTCAAAAGAGGTAAGGCGTGTTGCAGCTTCATGCACGTTCTTACTCTCACGCAAACAGCTCGCGTCATGGTAATAGTAACAGGAGAACGCGACACAAAATGTTAAGTACATACATACGCACTCACGCCTGTAATCCCCAAAGGGATAGGCAGAGGTGTAACTTGTACACCCACATTTCGCAGAGCGTATCTCCGTCCCACGATGTGATAGGGGGCGAGCCTATCGCCATACCGGGCACAAATTCCAGACTCCGGACTGATACTGAGCATTTCGTAATAGAAAAACCCAATACCACTTTACCCGACCCGGGGATCGAATCCGAGACCTCAGCGTTAGCCCCAATAGTAACGCGTACGCATTACAACTGCTCCACCGAGGCAGTCAAAATTTTAAGTAGTACATGCAAAAATATAGAGATACTGTTACAATATTTCATCATGTACGGGACAAGATACAGTTGCCTCATTGTTGAGGATCGTGACCGCATCAGGCCGAGGCAGTAAGCGCCCTCCATCTGGTTCTGTCATCGGCGAAGGGAATTGCATCATGCAGTTTAAGTTGCAGGGGTCTAGTAATTTGTTCACTCCATTTAGCCGGTGGTCTACCACGAGAGCGCCTACTCTTTACTTTTCCCGTTAAAATATAATTCTCAAGGCTGTCGTTTTTGCGAGGGATGTGTCCGAAGAAAAAGAGAATACGTCTCATTCTAGGTCTCATCTCATACCTACCATTATTGACAGCCTCCGTAGCGTAGGGGGCTAGTAACCGGCTGCGAAGCGAGAGGCCGTCGGTTCGATTCCCGCACCGAGACATATGTTTGTATGATCCACAAATATGTGTTTCGGGTCTGGGTATTGTGGGACCGCAAGTCCCTCGTAGTTCCTAATACAGGTTAACCTAGTGTGTGTAGTAGTGAGTCAGGACTATGTGTGTGACTGTTAGGTGTATTTATTTATTATTATTATTATTAGTGATACGTAAATAAAACAGTACTAACAGTAGTAAAATGTGGTGCTAATTTCATCAATCTCAGACCTAAAATTAACGAAACTCAAGAACCGACACTCCCTGTGTCGCTGCCTGTCAAATGAAACTGCACCGTAATCGTGGGTGCAGCACTAGTTTAACCTCTGCCTACCTCTTTGGTGACACAGGTGTGAGCTTATGTCGTGTATTTTTTCATATGACGACGCTATAGTCACTTATTAAGATATGTTTAAGCTCAATCTATTTATTTATTTTATTTTACACACTTCATACATAAATGCATAGGCGGACTCAAGGAGAGTGTTTATTAAGCGACAAAGGAGAGAATGAGTTGGTGGGGTGGGGGGGGGGGGTCCCAGATATTTATGGAAAGACTGAATAGCGACCAGCGGTGATGGTGTACGGACACTAGGTATCTCGTATCTGGGTAGGTGCCACCGCTTTGTCTATTTATGTCACCAAGCAACACTTCATAATTCGTAGTTCTGGTTGGTGTTGATTGTTAGGCGTGACGCTTACCAACAGGCGAGCGACCTGCTCGTCTCGTGATTTGAAACAACAAAAAACACAAGTTGAAAAATCCGCCATAGTGACGCCATTGTTTTTCATACACAAGTACACAAATCTTTAGTCACGTCGCGTCGTGTAAGAAAACTCTTTGTGCATCACCGTTACTTAGTCACGGCAATGGTTTAGTCTCGACTCACTGATTTATAAATACCGTTTGCATCGCGGTACAGCGCGTTATGTCAAATCTTGTGTTTGGTCAGACATTGATTCATCGTCGCTTTAAGCGCTTTTCTCCCTGTCTCGAGCGTTTCAGGGAGGAAGGCGTGGGAGGCGATACGTGATTTTTGAATGATTATTTTGAATTTGATTATAATTATTGACTGTCGGCTCTCAGTGATTCTTATATTCATTATGTTTTTGACCATGTTTGAACAATTGGACGTTTTTTTATAGCATAGGCCGGTAAACGAGCAAACGGGTCACTTGATGGTAAGTGATCTACACCGCCAATACCAAAAGAATCATGGAAGAAGTTGCCGACCTTAAAGGAAGGGGATAATTATTAATGGATTGGAAAGGGGTGGGGATTTGAGCCTCTGGAAAATTTCACATACCGTACGAAACGCAACCACTTTACGTCCGTTTTCTATGAGGTTGTGGTACGAATCCGGTCTTGGAGCCTGCTCATTCATGCTGTCATGGCTATCACAAAAATGGCTTAACGTATCACTACACTTTTATACACATATTTGTTTAAAGTAGGATACATGTAACAATCTGAAATCCGCAACTCAAACATGCCAACTTGCGAAAATACTCAAATCCACAAAAAACATCCGTTTGTTTCAAAGAAAAAAAGCAATGTACAATCTCTTGACACTGTTGCTTATCGAAAATGTTATCTCGTGTGTGCCTCGCTGTACCTGATTATTCTCTGGGATTTCTTTATAGAAATACCAGCCAGAGCCAAGATTTAGGATGCATCTAGATCTGAATCAACATCATCATCATCAGCCTGAATTCAGTTGCGAATATGTTGCATAAATATATATACACCCCACAGTTTCACAGACCTGACCCCACACAAAGATACGCGTCTTGTATCGTGGGTATCAGGAACTACGAGGGACTTTCGGTCTCACAACACCCAAACCCGAATCAAATATTTGTGGATCACGCAAACATTTGTGTCGGTTCGGGGATCGAACCTGCAGTCTCTCGTATTACAGATGCCAATTGCTCCACGGGGGCTAAAGTAGTCTAAAGTTAGTAAGGTTAAGTAGGGGGAGATACACTATAAGAATAACTAGAGCTCTAGAACTCTAGTGTATCCGACTGGATAGCGACCACCATACACATTTTTTTTTATTTCATCAATCGAACAAGTGGGTCACCTGATGGTAAGTGATTTCCACCGCCCAGGTGCCGACAGAAGTGAAGAGTTGAACAATTACGTGTGTATTTTTTGAATCGTCAGGTTTTTTTTGTTTTTTTTTTTTCAATTTGAAAAGTTCCGTCATGTTTATGTTGTACGTATATACACAATATATGTTTATATTATATATAGTTATATTATCAATGTATTTCAACCCAAACACAACTCTCGTGTAAACGGGGCCAATATATGAAGATTCTTATATACAGAGGTAACGGTAACAGTGTCGCGAGTTCAATTGTTTTCCCACATCTCAAAAAATGCCCAACGTGCCTAAAGAAGTTTTCACTTCAAAAATCTTTTCTTAACCCATTCAGAAGCAATAATGAAGTACTTCAAAGAAACCACTCCACACATACAAGGGGCATCAAATGGGAGCAAGATAAAAAAACACGGTCGCGTCGAAACCTGTCCCACAATTTAATTATAAGACTTTACCATCAATCCTTACCATTTGGAGAATGTCGCCGTCGCCCACGTAAACAAGGCCCGGATCGGGAATCGAACCGGTTGACGCTCATCCGACGTGCTATCCTCGCATTTGTACTCGTATCGTTACGTAGATCTGGCGTTATTTTAAAGACAGCCGCCTCGGTGTAGTGGTCGCGTAGCCGTGTCATAACACGAGATACTGTAGCTTCGATTCCCGAGGCGAATATTTGTGTGGTTCGCAAATATTTGTTTCGAGTCTGGGTGCTGTGGGACCGAAAGTCTATCGTAAATCCTGGTATCATCTAGTCTAAGTGGTAGGTCCCTTGTATGCGAGAGGCCGTCTGGTTAGGTACCGCTTTGTCCATTGCCAAGCAGCAGTGTGGTAGCACTGTTGTGGTCCGATTCGAAGGTCATTCAAGGTAGGTTTTTACTACTTTGAATGACGAGACGAGCAGTTCGTTCGCCTCATGGAAAGCGTCACGCCTGCCCATAAACAGAAGCAACGCCACGCAGAACTTTGAATTAAAAAGCACTACGTGGCCCTGGAACAGTCCAGGGCTCGTCACCCCGAGACATAAGTTGTCAAGACTCATAATGCCTACTAATTTCACTGGCTTCGGTGTCCTTCAAACCTGAACACAACAGTGTTTACACACTATAAATTGGCGGCAGAAATAAAGAAAGCGGAGGTACCAACCCAGACGGCCTCTTGCATATGAGGGGCATACCACCTTGTATACTTGTGCCTATGCTATAAAAAAACGATTACCATCAGGTGACCGACTTACTCGTTTGCCGGCGTATGCTATAAAAAAATAACTCATTGTATTATGAAGGTATGTGAAGTCTGCCAATCTGCATTAGGCCAGCGTGGTGGACTACGACCTAACCCCTCTCATTCAGTAGAGGAGGCCTGTGCCCAGCAGTGGGACGTGTACAATACAGGGCTAGTATTATTATTATGATCCACCCAGAGTAAATTAATTTTACCTAACACTAGGTTTTATGTAACCCTTCTATTATAACAAAGGATGATAGCGTGAAGACGCTTCGAGGAATAAACCCGAGTGGCTTTATCTAGTAAAGCATAAATTCATTTTGCTCCAGAGTTCTCTTTGTGTATCGAGAGTTAGATTTTTGTGGAGCGTTTGTTGTTTGAACCGACGAAAAAAACGAAGCATTTCCTCAATTCGATAAGCATATATTTGTCCTATAAGATTAATTAAATGAAAATGGTAATATAAAAACTTTTTTACAAAAATATTTTGTTTTATGGAAATTAAACTTATTTTGGAATGAAATTTATTTGAATGGTTTAATAACTCTGCATTTTAATATTGAATATAAAAATATTAGTTTAAATAAATACCCGTATTATTTTAAATATATATTATTTTTTTATATTGTAAATAGGTTATCTAATAATCGAGAGATGAATAAGTAAATGCCCATTTATTTTTATAATGTACCTACAATAATTATTTTGTTTTGAATTGCATTTCAAAGAACAAATTAACTATAATAATCATTGCAACAATGTGCAGAATTACTGTTTGTTTGCACACACATCAGTTAATGACTACAATACGTGCCTTAACATATTTTTATTATTAGTATGATTCATATGCATTTAAGGCGATTACGTCAACTGAAATGTTCACATAGGCGAAAACAAATGCATATAATTAACTATTAATCTTTAGTGCTTCGGTGGCGCAGTTTTAATACGTACGGTAAGACTGCCGTGCCGAGGTCTCTGATTCGATCCCCGGGTCGGGCTAAAGTGATATTGAGTTTTTCTATTACGAAAATTTTCGCTTGGCGAAACGTGTGTGCAGTACTAGTTGCACCTTGCTTACACTTTCTGGGATAAAGGCGTGAGCATATATAAAGCTTTCGAATAACATCATACCGTGCACTATCCACAAATCCTTTGTATTGTTTTATGGTGGGGAAGTCCACAGACGAGTGATCGGCTCACGTAAATGGAACCATTTCACCCTTAATCCCAGTTGAGGTGTTGCTGCCTGTATAGCGTCGGTTTGGCTATATATCTCCATCCCTGGGAGATGGTCTCCACCGTTGAGGTTTTGGCTGCAGCTCAGACGCGTCTGTGGGGCATCGTGGCCAGCTCTACCAGATTCACACCTTGCAGAGTTGTCCACTACATTGATATGGGTGGACTGCGCTGGGCTATCAAGCCCCATCCACAAATCCCTTAGTCAATAGGCGAGTTTCAGGGCAACAAAGCGTACAGCGGCATGTCTAATTATAGTAGGCAAATATGCGAAATGGAAACATCGTGCAGCTTCAAGATGCTAGATAACGTTGAGCACGAGCAGCGCGGCGCGGGACTTGCCCGGCGAGTAGTCGAACGCGACCGATTCCGCGGAAGCCGAGCGAACTTGCCCGATGCAATCGTGTTGATGCGAATTTGTCGGAGTTTGGCCGTTTTCTGACCGTCTCATTGGTCCAGTAACAGCGTACATAGGCTGAGAAACGTTAAGGTCTTGATTCAAATCCCAGGTCGGGAAATTTTGTATTTGGAAAAAAACGCACATTAATTAATTGCCCGGATTTGTAATCCCCGAAGCGGTTGGCAGAGGTGTAACTAGTACACCCCACATTTCGCCGACCGTATCTCCGTCCCACGATGTGATAGGGGGCGAGACTATCGCCATACCGGGCACGAATTCCAGACTCCGGGCTGATACTGAACATTTCGTAATAGAAAAACCCAATACCACTTTACCCGATCCGGGGATCGAACCTGAGACCTCACTCAGCGTTAGCTTAATCGTAACGCGTACGCATTACAACTGCGCCACCGAGGCAGTTTATCTAATCAACCTAGGAATAACTAAATATTTTTTTTGCCGCGAAGGAAATTCATCTCACGGATACCCTCCCATCCCGGGGGTGGAGGGATGGTTATGTCGAACTCACCAGCCTTCCGACCTAGTTCACAGAGCGACTGCTAGATCGGGATCCTAACCAATTCCTACGCCAGTATACCGACTAAAAACCCCGCAGTGGCCTTCTTCGGCGCTAGTGGGGTGTTTCCGGGGGATCCTGGTATACCTGGATTGCTGCCGGTACCACCCCTACGCTCTATCTTTGTGGCCCATCTTCTTTGGGGCTTGAAGCCCCGTCATCGTCACAACGCCCTTGTCACAGCGCGTCTGCGGCAGCGCGATGGTTTGGCACTGCCGTCCGTCTCGGGGTCGCATTAGAAAAAGTATATCTAACCTTACTAAAACCGATGTTGTTGTCTTACAACACAGTTATGAAACATGTATGAAAACAGAAAACAGCTCGCTCCCAGACAATTACTTGAAAACTACAGCAAGGCAAAACTACATTGTAAAAGGACGGCAGCACTCTGCAGTGTGTAGTGCACATCAAATTAGAAATTTCATTTTGTAAAGAGCGGTCTGCTAAACCGAATGAATGTACAGACGCCAGCTTGGAATATTATGAGAGTTCGTATACGACCTTAGTGTTTTAAAACGGACGGAATTCGTATTTTTATTCATATTTATATACATTAAGTAATCTTCGCCGCCCATTTTCGCCCACAATAACAATCATAAGAATCATGGGCACGTTGCTGACCTTAAAGGAATGATTAAGGGAGCAAACCGATACTTTACGTGGTTTTATGTTTTTATGTTTGTTACATATGGGCTCATAAGGGAAACCGCTGACGTAGAGTCACGCATTCACCGCATGCACAAACAATTAAAATAGCACGATGGCGAAATGCTGACGCTGCATCGCTGGCCACGAGTTGGACTCTACGTGACCGCCGAAACGCCCACTTTTTGATCAACCATCGATCGGGTCGCTAGTATTAAGTTATAATTGTAATTTTGAGTAATAAATTAATTTATAAGTAATTTCGGTTTTTTTTGAGTCCTCCGGCAGCGACATACGTAATTTGTTTGTTACCTCAGAACTTTCGACTGGGTGAACTGATTTTGATGATCCTTTTTTTATTTAAATCTGGTGCTTCCCGTGTGGCCCATTTCAATTTGGTTAAGATCTGATTACAGAATACGGAGTAAAAAATAAAACTCCCCAGCGGATAACAGTACACTTGTCGCGATTGTGTTTTTACATGTTATTGCTGTAACTACCTGTATAAATGTATTAACCGACTTCAAAAAGGAGGAGGTTCTCAATTCGACTGTATTTTTTTGAAGTCGGTTTCAAAGTTTTATTAAACGTTATCTATTGCGCATACATTCATGTTCAAATTCAAGTTCACGCATCACAATAGGGTATTGTCTCGGGATCAATTACGGGGACCGAACCCGTAGGCTCTCTGACAGTCGGCTACATGTCCACTTGACCACGGAGACTGTCCTTTTTTTAAATCTTTGTTTGTTTTGGGGTTTTTATCCATACGGATATGTCAATCCCATCATATCTTATACTATTACAAGCAAAGTGAGGGTTAGTGAGGGTGGCTAGAAGACATAATCTTTTTGCAACGTCTGATTGTGGATTTGCTAGACTAGTTTGGACTGCAACTGCAACATCCATCATTTTTAGGTACTTTACATACACTAATTAATTATTTCCTTTCATTTTTATTCTTGAGACACTCCATCAGCAAATGTTGGACATCTTAGAGACTGTTCTAAAAACGCCCACACTAATAACTAATATCTATAACAAAATCACTCAAATTTTGAATCATAATTTGCAGTCGAGGTCAGCCGTGGATGTTAATTTTACAAATTATTTTAAGGTATTGTCCTCCATTTGCTTTTGCTTCACGTACGAATATGATTCCATTTATCCATGTATGCCGTCTCATTACACTCTAATGGTCTATGTAATTATGACAATGCCATATAAAATGTAATGGCGCTTCGTTTATGTACCGAATACATATCTTTAACTTAAATTCGTGATTAATAAGCTAGATAGTGATTTCTTATGTTTACGCGAATATTACACATTGAAATAAAACTGGTTTATACGGATTTTATCGCGGTTTAATTTTATTTTAATCCCAATCTGTATTATTCCGGAGTCTGCAATGATGCCCGGTATGGCGATAGTCTCACCCCCTATAACATCATGGGACGGAAATAGGATAGACACATCGTCTGTTGTTGGTCTACACTGGTCTTGGATTCAGCTACACTTAACATCAGGTGTAGCGTAGACACTTTGCCGAGCCAGGATAAAAAAAATAAGCTCGGTGGAATGTGGGTGTCCTGGTTACACCTCTGCCCTCTCACCCCCTTAGGGATAACAGACATGAGTGAGTGAGAGTTTTCAGAGTGGTAGAGCCATACTGTAGACAATTTTGTCTACAGCATGAATGGGCCGGCTTGTCCGGATTGCTACCACTGTCTCACAGAAAACTGGCGTAAAGTAGCAGCTTACTGCTGCATTTCGTACGGTAAGTGCGCCCCATCCCGATCATTTAATAAAATTATCCCTTTCCTTTAAGGTCGGCAACTCGCCCATTCTTTTGGTATTGTGGGCGTACATGGGCGGTGGAAATAATTTACCATCAGGTGACCCACTGGCTCGTTTGACGACTTATGCAATAAAAAAAATAAAAAAATATCAGTCACAATTCCAGACTCCAGGCTGATACTGAGCAATGCGTAATGGAAAATCCAATATCACATTTACCCGACCCTGGGATCGAACCCGAGACCTCAGCGTCAGCCTCAGTCGTAACGCGTACGCATTACGACTGCGCCACCGAGGCAGTATAATATATTTCATATTTTTACTAACATTGATTATGTTATAGTAAGACTATAAATCTTATAATAATATGGACCATGTTTATAGGTGGACGATTTCACGCGACCCATGAATTATGTTTTAACATGTAATAGCTTATCACGAGATAAGATCGAGTGTGGGTGATGTCTTTACGCCTGCGTAAGGTTATATGGATGCATGTGGGTAATGGGGTCATAGTCGGAATGTGTTTTACAGCTCAAAGGTGGTCTCTTTTTAATTTGAGGACAATATTCCACTCCAGTGAAGTCGGGAATGAAAGGCATACAACTTCGGCGTTTAAGATTCTTTTACTAAACCCCTGTTTCACAAACTCGAAGTAAACGTTACTTTATCCCGGAAAGGGCCGTTAATACGGGCGGAGCCGCGAGCAAAAGCTAGTAGAGTGAGCTTAAGTAGAGCGTAAACATTTATAGATAGAGTATAATTTTCCGTGAAATTGGCAAATTTTTGTTACTTTTTCGACTCGTGATAAATAATAATAATAATAATGTTTATTGAGCAATGGGTGTACATATTTGCCTTAAAAGGAATACAATAAACTTATAATAACTATCATATTAAATTTATGGCAATATTAAACAGTGGGACCCAAACTAAACATATGCTTCTATCTTGGGGCCCAGAGTTGCGACTTATACAATTCTAATTGCAATCTGTCATCCATTCTAAAGCATTCGGTTATGTATTAAATGAATTACAACGTAAAACTCTGCCACATTTTTCAAAACGTCCATTAACATCTTTCGATATTTTTATGGAATATCTTAATTTAAAAACTGTTTCACGAGCTATTTGCTCAATTGTGTAATTCAAATTATATTTCTGCTATCTGCAAGACATAAAACATTAATTAACCGCAAACTCATTCATTAAATTCGACCTTGCACGCGGTTATCAAACATCAAACTATGGTAATCCACACGACCTCAGCCTATAATGCGGTAACTACCTTAATGATAACACTACCATAGCGTGCCACCACGGACCAAGCCCCTCGCCACACCACCTTATTCGTCGCCGCAGTCAGTCTGAATATAACCACGCTACCGAGCGGACGTGTGTACACAGCTCTACGCGCGCCCTAACTCTTCCGATTACCGTAAAAGCATAAAGGATAACAGCGACACCGTGTGAATAGTGATTTTGTGAAACAATAGCAACACATTTCGAAAAAGGAACGCAATCTCGAAGCGGCCAGTGTTGTGCCCCATAACCATAATAAAATTATTAGTTTTTGACGCGATAATGAATCGAGTTGACATTGCGATGGCAAATCGCGCATGAAATCTCAATCGGTCATAGTATTTTTTTTCTCATTCGTGGCAATGATCCAAATTGCATTGTTGATTGAATAGGGATGAGATCTTTAATCGCAGTGTAATTAGTGTAATCGATATCGTGCGTGAGATCGTGCAACGATGTTGGCGGTGAAAAACTTTTTCATGCCCGAGAAACGGGTTGACTCTCCGAGGTTCTCACGCATGCCGGAGGCCTTGATGAGGTCCATAAGACGAAGGTCCTTGAGGGTGAAGAGGACAAAGTCTCTGGTTCTCGTCAACGAGAAACGGAAGTCCGGTGAGTGGTAGAGTACAATGTTTTAATGATTTTTTTACGAAACTTTTTGTATTTTTTTTGCGTTTTATGTACTACCGATAAATTACCAATACCAGTATTTTAAGACTATTTTTACGATAGTTTAATATGCGAACTACGTCATATTCCAGTTACATTTATAGAGCAGAAAATATATTTTGTTTTGCAGATAAAGCGGTATATACACAGCATGTGCTCGGTTCTGTTGTCACAATTGTAAGATAAAGCTTTATAATCTTTAGCAGTGGGAGTACTCGAGCACATTCATCTTTCTCAAGTCTCGAAGTCTTGATTCCTGTCGAGATTCACTCCTTACTTTAAGTTCATTTCTTTTGTGGCTTTATCTATCAATGTGCTTATAATTCACTAAGATAGATTAATGTTTGAATGTTATATTTGGAGGTGTTTTCTTTTGAGATATAAATAAAATGTTTGTTTCATACGTGCGTTCTAACAAAACCAAATCATTAACAAATGCGTGACAATCTTAAACAAAAGATTATTAGATTTTGTGAACAAGCAAAACATCCTCTCCGACAACCAATTCGGTTTTAGACAAGGTAAATCTACGGAGGATGCTGTGTTGAGGTTGACGGAAACTGTGGCAAAGAACATGGATACCAAACTTAAAACAGTATCAATTTTTCTAGACCTGTCTAAGGCCTTCGATACTGTTTCTATCCCTATTCTTATAACTAAGCTGGAACGCATTGGTGTTCGGGGTATTGCCCTTGAAATCTTCAAAAGTTACCTTAGCGATCGGTCTCAGTGTGTTATGATTGGAGATAGAGTTAGCCAAGATGAACACGTTAGCTTTGGAGTTCCCCAGGGTAGCGTCCTTGGACCTACCTTGTTCTTAATTTACATAAATGAGCTCTGCAAATTATCCTTGCCGAATTGTAAAATTATAACGTATGCCGACGATACAGTTCTACTAATACATGGTAAAGACTGGCTTGAAACTCGATTACGTGCTGAGTTGGCCTTATCCCTAGTTATCAACTGGCTAGCACATAATCTACTCACTCTTAATGTAAATAAAACTAAATACATGTGTTTTGCCTTAAAAACCTCTTCTCTCCCTCCCCCTTCTTTCACATTAATTGCACATAGTGCCTGTAGTACTTTACAAAATTGCTCATGCTCGCCAATTATAGCAACTACAAAAATTAAATATCTTGGAATAGTTATTGACAATCTCTTAACGTGGGATGGACACATTAACGTAACTAAAATAAGGATTCGTAAATTAATATATATTTTCAAAAATCTTAGATCTGTACTTGACTTAAAGACTCTAAAAATTGTTTATTTTTCATTAGCACAATCAATCATAACATACTGCATCACAGCTTGGGGTGGGTGTGGTAAAACAAAAATGTTAACTCTTGAAAGAGCCCAAAGGGCAGTCTTAAAAGTAATATTATTTAAGCCAATACTATTCCCCACCATAGAATTGTATTCTCTTGCGGAAGTACTATCTGTGAGACAATGTTTCATCCTTCAGTCCATTCTTCGTAAACACTTACAACTATCTTTCAATACTGAAGGCCAATTCTCGTAATTTTAAACGTTCAAAATATCATTCCGATCTAATCTCAGCGTCAAGAAAGTTGCAAATGACATTTTCTTAAACAAATAATCAACGTCAAATGCACCTAGCATTAACAGTAGCAGTATACCGTTTTGGCTTTAGTCAACTTTTATACTACATTCAATCTCATTACGATTTATGTTCACATTTGACGTTGATTATTGGTATAGGAGAATGCCATTTCCGACTTTCTTGACGCTGAGACTAGATCGGAATGATATTTTGAACGTTTAAAATTACGAGAATTGGCCTTCAGTTTTAGCAAACGCAGAATCGATTTGGTATGCCGCACAGAAACTTGTAGAACTGCCACATGTAGCAAACAGTATTATTACCTTGGTCCCCGGATATATAACAAAGCTAACAAGTTGCTGAATCTATATTCCCGCACTTTACGTGAATGTAAATGTAAAACTACTAAATGGCTGTTAACTCTTTCCTATGATGACACAGAATGTTTCATAAAAACAAGTAGCTAATGGAGTAAAACACACAACACCCACACCACACACACACACACACACACACACACACACACACACACACACACACACACACACACACACACACACACACACACACACACACAGAGACAGACAGAATTTGCAAATATATAAATTTATAAAATGTTTAATTTAATTTTGTTAACATTTAGATATTTTTTTTTGGAATATAAAGTGTCGCCGCTGAATAAGGAGATGGGCGTTAGTGTCTGCAACACAGTTCTTAACTAATGTAGATATTATCGAACATTTGTATAAATTGTATGTTTTATTATTCCAAATAAATAAATTATTATTATTATTATTTATTATAATTGGCTGAAAAGTATATAGATTTCTCTAATTTGCATTTATGTTACAAATCTTTTGCAAATTTTAAGCATTTAGCTTTACATAACAGATTGCGTAGTTTGGAATACTTAGAAATCTAGTAAAAAATCTAGAATTTAGTCAGTCATTCTCAAACTCCTTTTGAAGGAATTTAATGACAATAAAAGATACTTAAACTAATTTATATTTTATAATTCCATCCCCCTTTAACTCATAAAAGTGTCTCGAAACACACTTCCACAATCGATTATCTCAATAGCGTCGTTAATGTTAATCGATATAATTATTCAAACAAATTAATTAGTTAAATTAGTCGTGTGACTCCCCTCACCAGAGATAATACCGTTATTTTTTTTCTCTCATTTAATGTCATGCTTAAGGCCAGTGGTAATTAAACGCATTCCGTTTAGAATTAATAACTATTAAATATAATTGGATATGACAATAAGACATTATTGGTCCGAAGTATTGAGACGACTTTAATTGAATCGTCAATGTCTATATCGTTTGTAGTTTAAGATGAGTTTTTATGGGTTGAGTTGTAAGAGTATCGGCTAGCAAAATTTTTATCTTTTTCATACGAACTTTTCGAACTTTTTTAGATTAATTAATAGGTGGTAGGTCCCTCGTATGCGAAGATCCGTCTGAGTTTACCACCGCTTTGTCTATTTCTGCCGTCACGTATTAGTGTGTAAGCACTGTCGTGCTCCGGTTTGAAGGACATTGAAGCCAGTGAAGTTACTGAGCATGATGAGACTTAACATCTTATTTCTCGTGGTGACTTGCGCTGTCCAATGCCATGCAGCGCTTTGAAATGCTTTGTAATTCAAAGTTCTGTGTTGTGTTGCTTCAGTTTATGGGCAGGCGTGGCGTTTACCACCAGACAAGCGACCTGCTCATTTCATCAAATTCATCTAGTCAAACTCAGTGGGTTTGTTTTTGGTCTGGTATTTCGATCCAAATTATTTAGGGAAATACAAAGTCCTATTTTTATTTTAAAGGAGATTGATACGGACCATGTGCATCTCTAAATTGTTGTTTTAAAACTACCACCGGATCCAAACACGACCCTGCCTGAGAAGACCCGGTGAAACAAACTCAGTGGGCTTGTTGGTCCAATTACTTTGTTCTCGAAAATAATGACTTGTCATAAACACCATAATAACAAAGTACTGCACTGTTCTTTCACGTCCATTTTATTTGAAGTTATGGTACTACCACGGTCTAACCTGTAGACAGTTTTGTCTACAGGTGGCTCTACTTAACAAAACTGGTAGAAACTGCATTTAATGATTCAATAACACGAACAGTATGTTATATAGAATAATAATTATACAAAGTCGTGCAGTATGAATTGTACTCGATTTGCAATTATGGTTACGTAAGATAGAACAGTAGAGCTATTGTAACTTGATTTGATGAGATAATCGCTAGTTAATCGAATGGTTTATAGAAAGAGGTAGATAACTCTCGTTTACGAGGTCGCGACATATATTTTGGAAAGAGAATCGTACGACGCGTCCTAGTAAATGACAGTGTTTTGTAGCATCGGCTGGCAAATGCACAAGTGGGTGACCTGTAAGTGATCTCCACCGCTCATGAAGACCTATGAATAATGTTAAAGGAAAGGGAGGGGAATTTGGGCCTAACTCTCTCACCATACAGAACGTAGCAGCAAACCGCTACTTTCCGTGTATTTTATGTGAGACAGTGATCACAATCCGGTCGAGCCGGCCCATTCATGCTGTAGATAAAACTGGCATGACTCTACCACTCAAAAATTCTCGTTTATGTCATACGAAATACTATGCAATATGACGAGAATATGTCGCTTTCTTAAGCCAATATAATGATTGCAACTAATGAAAATTGATTTTTTAATTACATTCACTAATTATTTCTAAGTAATTTTGTCAGCAACTGTTGTTTTTGTCTTTGTTTTTATTTTGTCTTTGTTATAAGGTCATACGTATGCGAGAGGCCGTCTGGGTAGGTACCACCGCGTTGTCTATTTCTGCCGCCAAACAGTAGTGTGGACTGTGGAAGCACTGTTGAGTTCTGGCTTAAAGGACATTGAAGCCAGTGAAGTTATTGGACAAGTCCATAATTGAAAGACTGCCTCGGTGGCGCAGTTGTAATGCGTACGCGTTACGATTGAGGCTAACGCTGAGGTCTCGGGTTCGATCCCCAGGTCGGGTAAAGTGGTATTGGGTTTTTCTATTACGAAATGCTCAGTTTCAGCCCGGAATCTGGAATTTGTGCCCGGTATGGCGATAGGCTCGCCCCCTATCACATCGTGGGACGGAAATACGCTCGGCGAAATATGGGTGTACTGGTTACACATCTGCCTACCCCTTCGTGTATTACAGTCGTGAGTTCGTACGTATGTATGTAAGTCCATCATGCTATGCAGTACTTCATAATTCTAAGTTCTTATTGGTGTTGCTTCTGTTTATGGGCAAGTAAGACGCTTACCAGGCTAGCGACCTGCTCGTCTCGCCATTAGCGCTAATAAAAAAGTCTTCTGATGTGGAGCGGTCAAATCGCTGTAAAAATAAATTAAAAAAATACTTTAAAGCGTATTTCTTTATTTTGTTCATCGTCTAAAAACATAATGAATTAAAAAAAAATACTCTAGTGCAAAAACTAAATAAATATAAAAAGAATACTCAAACACACTCACGCCTGTAATCCCCGAAGGGGTAGGCAGAGGAGTAACCAGTACACCCACATTTCGCCGAGCGTATTTCCGTCCCTTATGTGATACGGGGCGAGCCTATCGCCATACCGGGCACAAATTCCAGACTCTGGGCTGATACTGAGCATTTCGTAATAGAAAAACCCAATACCACTTTACCCGATCTGGGGATGGAACCCGAGACCTCAGCGTTGACCTCAATCGTAACGCGTACGCATTACAACTGCGCCGCCGAGGCAGTCTCAGTCAAAAGAATACTCATCGTCTAAAAACAAGATAAATTTAAAAGGAATATTCATTGTGTAAAAACAAAATAAGTTTAAAAGGGATAAAACAAATGCTTTTGTTTTTATTACCGTAACATCCAAAGTAATATCAAATTTGATACATTTTACTGATGGATACAGAAAACAATATTATTTTGCTCGCAGTACTCTCTTTTTACTGCCGATGTTTTTATGTTAGACTCGGGTATTGTCCCTTTGAACTCTCCTACGTTTGTATAAGGCATTAAAACAATTCATATAAAAAGTATGGTGTAACACCGCTCTGCACATGTGTTTTTATGTTTACTGTATTAAATTTGTTTATAATCGCAACTTGACATGTTTCCCATGGCAATGTGTTGGAAGGGATGGTGTTTAGATTTTCACTTTTAAAATGTTTGAAATGAGAATTGTAAATGAGTTTTTTTTGTATTTGTCACGTTTCTTTTCTATCCATTTTTATTACAATATTATATTGACATTGATCAGTATTATTAATATCAGGAGACTTAGCATAATAATATGCAACTCGTGATGAATTTGTTGACTCGTTTTGTCGTGAAGAACCTGTTTTATCTGGATATCTCTATATGTCTATCGAAGCTAACTTGGTTGCATAGAATACATACATACGCACTCACGCCTGTAATCGCCGCATGGGTAGGCAGAGGTGTAACCAGTAGACCCATTTCACCGAGCGTATCTCCGTCCCATGATGTGATAGGGGGCGAGCCTATTTTCACACAAATACCAGACTCCAGGCTGATGCTGAGCATTTCGTAATAGAAAAAACCAATATAACTTTTTCCCGACCCTGGGTCGAACCTTAGACCTCAGCGTTAGTCTCAGTCGTAACGCGTACGCATTACAATTGCGCCACCGAGGCAGTCGAGACATAGAATACTCGACACGTTATGTCAAAAGTAGACATAAACGTAGTGTAGAAGTACCTAGCTGTGGTATTGTATACGAACCTTAAAACGACGGCGTAATTTTATCGAATGTTGACACATTTACTCGAGATATATACGCACTCACGCCTGTAATCCCCGAAGGAGTAAGCAGAGGTGTAACTAGTACACCCACATTTCGCCGAGCGTATCTCCGTCCCACGATGTGATAGGAGGCGAGCCTATCGCCATACCGGGCACAAATTCCAGACTCCGGGCTGATACGGAGCATTTCGTAATAGAAAAACCCAATACCACTTAACCCGACCCGGGGATCGAACCCGAGACCTCAGCGTTAGCCTCAATCGTAACGTGTACGCATTACAACTGCGCCACCGAGGCAGTCGAGATATTATATGTCGTCGATAATTATCTCTCTCGCGCGAGTTATGTTCGTAGTGTAGAGCCGACGAGCTTTTGATTGAAGCTCTAAATCACTTTACAAGCTTTCATTAATATTTAAATGATTACATTAGTGTTTAAAATCTAAGCGTTAGGGTGAGAGTGAAGCTAAATGTCTATCTCTACTTATAAGTTTACGGCACATGGTCGTTCTCAGAATTCACGCACACACTCACATCCCTATAACACGCGCGAGATCTATTGTGGTGCATATTCTAAGCCCATAAGTATGAAATCGCCTTTTTAACCTACTCCAAAGACGAAGTTATTAATAGTACATCTGTAGGTTGAGTTAAAATAACGACAGCCTCCGTGGCGCAGTAGCCGGCTGCGAAGCGAGAGGCCGTGGGTTCGACTCGACTATGTGTGTAACTTTTGGGTGTATTTATTTATAAAAAAAAAATTAAAATAGCAAAATTGAAGTACAAAGTTTAGCCAGGCTTGGAACTCTACGGATGGCTTTCAAAAGAAATGGACTGGCAACTTTCTGTACAAGACGAATAAATCTATGTTTAGTATAACTACGTGACAGTCATCGTAAATTACCAGCAACTGCAATCAATATAAGGATATTTAAATACATTTATTAAATATGTGTAAGGTATGTATGTAGGTAAATATTGTATGCAATATTCACCTATTCTAAATGGTATGCGGTGTGTCAATTATACAAGAAATGATACCTTCGTATTGGAAACGGTTGACCATGTACTTAATTTATAAATAAGCTGTCCAGGTTAAAACATTAGATTTTTAATGTATAAAAATACCTAAAAAAGTACTAAATAATTTATCAAACTGAAAAATGATCAGTTTATTTACGTATAATCAAAGCGCTGCTCTAATTTAATTAGGCACTAAATACATTATATCTCCGTAATCGCAGTTATTAAATTCGATTAATCGATTACGCGTTAATGCAAAAAGTAATCGAGTAATTTGCAATCAACTAATCCGTGACAGGGCGGGCACAGATGATATAAATTACTGCGGCGTAATTCGCGATGCGTTTATCAGATGCGTTCGAGCTTGATTGACTTTTAGATCGATTGGAGGGGGCGATAAAGGCCGTTTTATTATAAAGTTAATTGGAGGGCAGACAGCGCAATGTACGAGCTTAGAAACGATGTTGGATAACAATTTGACCCTTAATGGATTGTGTAGAGCAATCTGTTGCTTAGTTAGTGATGTTCCAGATTTTTGACGTAATTTTATTTTATATAACGGGGAGTTTGTGCTAAATTCAGTTAAATGATTAATCAGAATTTGCTGTTTATTTCAGCCTAATTTTCGATTCAGTACCTACTAATAATAATAGGAACTTTTGTTTGGCCATTTTTCATTCAGTATTATATTTTATATTGAATTAATATCTGCAGGTGATTGGATGGTTAATGGACAATAAATAAAAATTTTAAAAATATATGCACCAGGTGCGTTCATAAAACCTCTAAATTCACTTTCATTGCACACAATCAAAGTTTAGAAACACGAGATATGCCTTTAATTATACATTTATCAACCTTTTTAATTGGTTAAATCGATTATCTGAATCGATTACGTTTTTTCCACTTCCGCCCATTTTGACCGCAACCCTCCCCTATTAGCTCTATTGCACCTGGCACGTGCCACTAAATGTCACACTTTACGTTACATTTAATGACTTGAATAAGTTGAACTGTAATTATAAAATGAATTATTGCCAGTTTTAGGTCAAGTTATATTGGATACGTTTTGTCGCTGGGTGAAATTTTTATTAGAGCCTTATATGGAATTGAAGTTTAAAAGTTCTATATTTGAAATAATTATTAATTACACGCATGTTCTATGCCTATGTTTTATGCCTTGAGTTTGAGTACATAAATATAATGACTAGGTACTATGATAGTAGTCTTTAGGCACACGTGTACTAGCGGTTAAATGATGCCTAGTGTAGATCTCTTTTCTTTTGGCCGTCAGGACCCGAGGTTCGTATGCCCATTAGGGGGGTGCCCTCGGCGTAGTCACTTAAAACACTCACCCGAAAGTCCGGTGACGCTGACTACAGCCGACTGTCGTCAGGCTATCAGCAAGCGACAAAAAATTAATAAAGATGCCTATTTTAGGTTCTGGCACGTAGTACTATTAGATATTCTGTGATTCTAGGCATTTCTCTACCCCTTAAATAGTATTTCAGGTGACAACATTTGACAACAGGTAACTTGATGAGTTATCTTGCCTTTTAAATCAGAGACAATCGAGATAATTTTGTCTACAGCATGAATGGGCCGGCTCATCCGGGTCGTTACCACTGTCTCAGAGAAAACCCACGTAAAGTAGCAGATTGCTGTTGCGTTTCGTAGGGTGAGTGAGATATCCGGAGGCCCAATCCCTCAATTATCCCTTTCCTTTAAGGTCGGAAACACGCCCATGACTTTTGGTATTGTGGGGGTACATGGGCGGTGCAATAAAAAAATAAATAAATGGAAACGTGACTGGATAGCGACCACCGTACAAGGTGTAAAACCTGCTATAGTGGCTCTTTCGGCGTGTCGTGTTCCGGGCTCAGAGTCAATACCCAGTCACTTGAGGCCGGCATCATTCTACTGACCGTCGAGGGTGATATTTCTAGATACTCGATACTTTGCTCTTTTTATAGAAAAAAACAACCCACTCATCCCCAATTAGACATTTTATGCCGTCACTTTATGTGATACAATAACATTACGAACTTCATTTTAATATAACTAGCTTTGCCCATGTTTTTCTACAAAACATAAAATAAACTTAAAGTCCGACGAATATGAGACGTATCTTACTTTCTTCCCCATATTATTCTGCATCGATTGGTATCGGTCTCGACCCCATACCCCCAGCAGTTTTGGAGGAGATAGCGTGACAAGCTTTTGGCAGCGGCGGCGCCAGTTACTTTTTTTTAGAGCAGAGAGATACTGCACGGATTTCGCATGGAAGTACATTTTTGAAGTAATTACCGTAGTCATCATATTTTACACTGCATATTTGGAGGCTTGCCAAGGTGTGGTTGGTGTGTGGATGCTGGTGTAGGTTTTCAGTGAATGGATAGGCTCATATGGTGACAGCTCCGTGGCGCAGCGGGCGAGTAGACGGCTGCGAAGCGAGAGGCCGTGGGTTCGATTCCCACACCGGGACAAATGTTTGTGTGAACCACAAATATTGGTCTCGGGTCTGGGTGTTGTGGGACCGCAAGTCCCTCGTAGTTCTTGATACCCACGATACAGGTTTACCTAGTGTGGGGTCAGGACTATGTGTGTGACTGTTGGGTGTATTTATTTATTTATTATTTATTTTATTTATTTGCCTTGCAGTACTTTGTAATCTACAGGTTCTAAAGTAATACCATTTTTATAGCATCGATCGGTATACAAGCAAGTGGGTCACAAAAGTAAATGTCTAATTATTACATTTCTAGATCGAGATACAACGTTCTGGACTGCGCAAAAAATTAGACGTGTCAAGTGTCAACTAGAGATGCACAGACTTTTATAGCTCCGCCCCCTTGCACAGAGTTTTGGTGGGGTCATTTTTTTGCTTGAGTTACGATTCTTGTCATCTGATATCGCTGGATAGAACATAATACCAAATCGACCGTCAAATCATGATGGAAAGACCGATCCTGGGTTCAAGCCTGGATACGCCAGGCAGAAAAAATAATAGATGCATTTAAGGGAGTAATTTAAATTCCCGAGATCATTGTCCAACAATGTCTCGTCGCAAACAAAATGATGCGAAACAAGAACGCGTGAGAAACGTTTAATCCTATCACTAGTGTAATATTATATAGCTTATCTTATCACAAGATGTGCACCAACCACTTTGTTTTGTCGGCAATAAGATTCAAAATTGAATGCGGGGAGAGGCATTTTAGAATCGATCTGCAAGTATTTAGTTCTTTACATTTATATGTATGTACTAGCTTTTGCTCCCGGCTCCGCCCGCGTGAATAGACTTTTCCGTAATAAAACGTAGCCTATAACCGTCTCCAGAGTCCCATCTCTCTCTACATTAAAATTCATCAAAATCGGTTTAGTGATTTAGGCGTGAAAGCGTAACAAACAAATAGATTTTTTTCATATAAAGTATCCTATGTTACTTCTTACACCTCCAAGAATATGTGTACAAAGTTACATGATGATCGGTTGAGTAGTTTTCGCGTGAAAGCGTAACAAACAAACTTACATTCACATTTATAATATTAGTATGAAGTATGATAGTTGCGACGCCACATGTGTAGTATGTACTATTTTTAAACATAATGCTTTTGTCATTGGCCGACACGGTCTTGCGTGATGCGAATTTTGAACAATTCGCGGTAACATTATTTTATAATGTTCGTTTCTTGTATGTGACCAGTGATTATGTTTTATTTTGCTGTGTTGTAATGAAATGAAATGAAATGAAATGAAATAGAAATGAAATAAATGAAATGAAATAGTTTTATTCATCATGTAGGCAATTAAAATAGCGCTTATGACAAGTCAGTACAAAATAAAGAAACTTATGTTATTACAGAAATCATATCAGCTAATATATACATAACATACATAGCATCGTCAAAATACACTGGGCAACTATAAAGTTTACAATATTTTTATATTAGTCCAAAATTGTTAAGTATTATTATTATTGTTATTTTTTCTGTTTTAAAGGTCGATATGGACCATAGGCATTACCGAAACGGCACGTGGTTTAAAACTACCACCGGATCCAAAACGACCCAACCTGAGAAGACCCGGCGAAACAAACTCAGTGGGCTTACTTTACCACTTGATTTTACGCGGCGCGACCCAGTGCTGAGAAGATCCAGCTAGTCAAACTCAGTGGGCTTGTTTTTGGTCCGGTTGTATTTTTTTACAGCCTCTGTTGCGCAGTGGACGAGTAGCCGGGGCCGATGTGACACAAGGGGCCGCAGGTTTGATCCTTGTGTCAGCCACAAATATTTGTTTCGGGTCTGGGTGTTGTGGGACCGCAAGTCCCTCGTAGTTCCTGATACCCACGAAACAGGTTAAACCTCGTGTGGGGTCAGGACTATGTGTGTTGGGTATATTTATTTAAAGATAAAGTTTAATTAGTGGTTTAAACATTGGCTTTAATATTATTGCAATTAAGCTATTGCAATAATCGCCTCATAGGTCTAGTGGCTGCATGCTAAGGCTGTGAATCGTGAGGTCTTGGATTTAGTTCTAGGTTGGGCAATCACAATTTGTGTTTGAGTTTCCATCAGAATTGAGAGCCTCCTCCTTTTTTGAAGTCGGTTAAAGAAGTCGACTAAATTCATTACAAAGTGTTTGGTTTGAAGGTCAAGTATTATTGTCTCGTCTTGTATGAACTCATCTCCATGGTTACATTAAACTTGTTTGCGCAGACGTTTGTTCTTATGATAAGGAATTGATGTTATCTTGGAATATGCAAATTGAAGGATGGAAGTTTATAGTACATATGATATTCTAGGTGGTGGGTATCTCGTATGCGATAAGCTGTCACGGTAGGTACCACTGCTTTGTCTATTTATGCCGCCAAGCAGCCGTGTGTAAACATTGTTGTGTTCCGGTTTGGAGGACATTGAAGCCAGTGAAATTACTGGGCATTATGAGACGTGAAGTAGCAACTTGCTGTTGCGTTTCGTATACGGTGAGTCAGATATCCGGAGGCCCAAATCCCTTACTTCTTCCCAATCCATTATTCATCCTTTTTGCTTTAAGTTCGGCAACGCGTCCATGATTCTTCTGGTGTTATGGGCGTTCATGGGCGGTGGAGATAACATCAGATGATTGATACATCAGCTCGTTTGGGCTGTTTATATGTTAGCGGGCAATACTGTAAACAAATCCAGATCAAATTGATTTAGATTTTTTCCCCCTTTTATTTTGCTTTCTATTGTTTATGCCAATTACGTGGTGATATAGGTCATCCATACATATAATTTGGCCGGTCCGTCTGGCCGTGTGCCCATGTCAAAAGGTACACCAACGTCTGGAAGATATCCAAACATCGCCAACTTAGATTAAACTTTCGGGAATTTCCAGACTGGAACGGCGTTACATAACAACCATAGATTATTGATTTCAGATTGAAATCGGAACAGAAGGTCGCGGGGTCGAATCCATACAGTGGAATATTATGAAATAGAAAGTTTTAAGTTATAATTTGAATGAACAGACAAGCGAGTAGCTAGGCCTCAACAGAAGCAGTGTGTAAGCACTGTTTTATTTCGGTTTGAAGGAAATGTCATTCAAACAGCTGGCTTCAATGGAAGCCAGTGAAATTACTGGACGTTACGAGACTTAACATCTTCTTATATCTTATGTCTTCGGGTGACGAGCGCAATCCAATACCATGCAGTACTTTGTAATAAAAAATGTCTGTAAGGTGTTGCTTCTCTTTATTGCCAGGGGTGGGGTTTGCCATCGGCCGAGTGACCTGCTCGTTTCGTCATCCAAGCTAATAAAAAATAAAAATTAAATTAAATTCTGCATTTTGAATTACAAATTTCTTCATCTGTATTACGCTCGCAACCCTGTCTGGGTTATAAAATATTATGTTATGTCATAATGCCCAGTACTTCTACTGCGCTTCAATGTCCTTGAAGATTGTTGGCTATAGCGTGGCTCTACCACTTTACAAGTATTGTATCAAGATCTCAGATCCACCACATTTTTAAATTTTTTATAAGCTTTCGATGCCGAGACGTGCAGGTCGCTTGCCTGATGGTAAGCGTCACGCTTGCCCATAAACAGAAGCAATACCAATCAGTACTTCTAGTTATGAAGAACTGCATGGCACTGAACTGCGCTCGTCACAGTGACACATAAGGTGTTAAGTCTCATAATGCCCAGTAATTTCACACACTGCTCCTTGGCAGCAGAAATAGACAGAGGTGGTACCTACCCAGACAGCCTCTCATACGAGGGACCTACCGCCTAGTGAATTTATTTCCGCATCCAAATTTATTTCACATTTAAATCAAAACTGCACATCAATCTCAATAGAATCTTGTTCATAACACACATTCGTATGCGCTCTGCTGACCTATTTGCGGAATCGAGTCGTCGCGTACAATTGGATGCAGGCCAGTTGTGGCTTCCACGTGATTGAGGACGCACCCTGGACCTTGATGTAATAGATACACCCAACAATCACACACATATGTGTGTTAATTCTGACCCCACACTAGGTTAACCTGTATAAATAACTACGAGGAACTTGCGGTCCCACAACACCCAGACCCGAAAAAAGCATTTATTGGTCACAGAAACATTTGCTCGGTGCGGGAATCGAACGCATGGCCTCGCGTTTCGCAGCCGGCTACTCGTCCACTGCGCCACGGATGCTGTTATAGTTGAATAGATGTATGGCATTCAACATTATGACGTGTTAAAAGCCATGTTAGGCGTCATTGTGTCTGGACATTAAAAGAGGCCATAACCCATGAGTTTGTTTCGGCATTTCTTCTCATGGCTAGCCCTGAAATGCCGTCGTAACTGTAGTTTAGCATAAAAAATGATTGACATGTAAAAGTGATATTTGTGATCCAATTTACAGAATAAATGATTTGAATTTGAATTTGAATTGAATTGAAGAGAATTTACTTCGGTTCTCTGTGAGACAGTGGTAACGACCCGGACGAGTCGGCCCATTCATACCGTAGGCAAAACTGTCTACAGCGCGACTTTACCACCCAATGATACTCAATTAACTTCAAGAACTAGTTGCTAACCATTATTTTTTATTATAATCGTGGACAGGTGATCAGAGAATATAGGTATTATCCCTCTTTCTTTTTCATAAAGGTCGGCAAGATACCCATTATTCCTTTTTATTTTGTGTATCCATAAATGGCGGTGCTCACTTAATGAGACTATCCCGCCCATACATCCGCCACTGTAACTCCTGTAAGCCAGGGTCGACAGTGGCACGCATATTCGACACCGAGCAATGAAGCTCAGCGAGTCTCTGGGAATGCAAATCTGTCTTTATCCCGCAACGAAATGAATCAAATAGAAAATTAGGGAGGAGTTGGAAATAATAATTGTCCACTTCCCTCCATAGCAAAGCGGGAGACAAAATAATGAACCAAGGAGGTCTCAGCCTCAGGAACAAGAATATTTACAACTGGAGAAGCCAGATGTAAAGCACCACGGGGTCATTAAGCGGGTTCTATCAAATGAGCTGTTAAACTTATTTTTTTTATGGCATAGGCCGGCATTCGAGCAAGTGGGTCACCTAATGGTAAGTGATCTCCACCGCTCATGTACAACCACAATACCAAAAGAATCATAGGTGTGTTGCCGACCTTAAAGGTAAGGGATAATTAAGGAATTGGGTTTGGGTCTCCGGATATCTCACTCACCGTACGAAACGCAGCACCAATCTGCTACTTTACGCCAGTTTTCTGTTAGACAGTGGTAATGATCCGGACGAGCCGGCCCATACATGCTGTAGTCAAAAGTGTCTACAGCGTGGCAGCGTACATTGGAGTCTACCACTCATAAATTATTCCAATAATAGGTATGTTTTATTTAACATCAGGTGAGCGACCTGCTCGTCCCGTCATTCAAACTAACAAAAAAACATAGCTAGATGTGCAAGAATTAGTTAAATTACCAATAATCGCTTACAAGACAACATTGTCATTAAACTTTATCACTTTACTTCTGGATTGAAAAAGGAAATTGTCCACGCAAGCATTACAACACGACCTGTTGTTAGTTGTTACATAAATAACAGTATAGAAATTGCAAAAGTTCCGCGCAACCCTCCGATGTAATAAAATATTCATTTAATACTCGCTTGCAGTGCTAGTTCCACTATGGAGGCCATAGAGGCCCAAGTGAAGGGTTTAAGCGGGTTGCGCAACCCATTTGGAATAGATGTTATGTTACTGGGTGGCTTTTTTAAATATTTGCCTATCGAGACGAGCAGGTCGTCAACCCGAGACATACGAGTAAGATGTTAAGTCTCATAATGCCAAGTATTTTCACTGGCTTCAATGTCCTTCAAACCGAAATACAACAATGGTTACACACTACTGTTTGGCGGCAAAAATAGACAAATCGGTGATACCAATCAAGACGACCTCTCGCATACGAGTGACTATACATACATACGCACTCACGCCTGTAATCCCCAAAGGGATAGGCAGAAGTGTAACCAGTACACCCACATTCAACGAGCGTATCTCGTTCTCGAGGGCGAGCCTATCGCCATACCACGCACAATTCCAGACTCCGGGCTGATACTGATCATTTCGTAATAGAAAACGTAACGTGCACGCATCACAACTGCACCACCGAAGCAGTCCAAAATAAGGCAAAGTTATTGATTGAAGTAATAAAAAATCGAGTCAACTGCTTTATTCCAAACAACCCATCAAAACGCTGTCGCTTATGGTTACGACGTACTCCCAAGTCGAAGCTCGCAACAATTTATTGAGGTCAGCTAGACGGCCCTGTGTTATTGAAAAGGTACCTTTTTGGAATTATTGCGGTCTGCGGTCTGTGCGTATTTTCTTTTCCGCATCACACTCCCGGGACCGATTTCCCGATCAAATTGGACGGTCGGTGCGTGGGTAATGTCGATTTGTAGTTATACTTTCTACCAACGCGTAAATGATGCGTGTAATTTACGATTAAGTACTTGGATTCAATATCGGTACGAGCAAGTAATGTTACGTAATTCCCATTGCCTGCCCATAAACATTTACAATACCTCTGATCTGTTTGTCACGTTTTTGCTTCTATATTGGCATTAAGAAAGTGATGGTAAAACCATCGAAATAAGAAGACAAGAAACGTAATTCAAACAAAACAAATGACCCTACCAAAATACTGTGGAGGGGGCGGTGCAAGTCTAGTCATCAATTCATAAATATTTATTCATGATCACTAGTTGACACTTAATACGTCTATTTTTTGCGAGGTGCAGAACGTCGTATCTCGATGTAGAAATTTACTATTTAGACATTAACTATTATGAAATAAAGTTGATTTTGAACGTTCATTAACTTTTGTTGCGTGTATGAGTGTTAGGTGTGATTTTATCTTTGTATATGTAAGTGTAAGTGGAGCCGTATTTTTGGCAGATTCATATGATAGTTACCGTTCTAGTTATCTTATTTCGATAGGTAAAACTATGTTATCTAAAAACGAAGGAGATTTTCCCGTGTCGTTGATCGGTTCTATACTACAACCATTTTTTTTTTAATGAGACGCGTCTTTAATGGGAGGCTGTCTGGTATGTGCTACAGCTTTGTCAAACAACAGTGTGCAAGCGTCATTGTTTTATGGTTTGAAGGACATTGAAAGCAACGAAATTACTGGGCATAATAAGACTTATGTTTCGATGTGGCGAACGCTGTCAAGTGCCATGCAGTAGACTGTAATTTAAAGTTCTGGTTGTTATTGTTTAGCAGCCGTCGTACCATCAGGCGAGCGATGTGCACGTTTCGTCGTTCAGTGGTATAAAACACCCCTCTTCTGACGTAGTCGGGTAATAATACACCCAACAGTCACACACATAGTCCTGAACCCACACTAGGTAAACCTGTATCGTGGGTATCCGGAACTACGAAGGACTTGCGGTCCCACAACACCGTGATCCGAAACAAATTTTTATGGATCACACATACATTTGGTGTGGGAATCGAACCTACGGCCTCTCGTTTCGTAGCCCGCTGCGCCACAGAGGCTGTCAATGTGCGATATGTCGTATCAAATGAGCCGCACTGTTCTTGTAATCATCGTTTCAGCGCACCAGACGTCCTATGAGTCACTGCATGAGTGACATTGACACCGCGTTTATGGCAACACCGCTCAATAACCTTAAAGAGTCTGCACTTGGTAACAAACAGCCCAGAAATAAAACAATGTTTATTTAAATTAAGAAATGGGATTTATTTTCGTCTTCGAGTCAGAAATTGCAAAAGATTTGTGTAATCTGATATGTTTTACGGTTGTAAACTGTAATGCCTTTGCCCAGGCTGTTTGAAAAACCTCCTTTAAATTTTCGAATCAAGAATCTGTGTTATCGCATACAAAAACATTTCAAATTATTGCTGGCCAACGATCCACAAAAAATACAAAAATACATTCAAAAGTCGATAAATTTTCAAACGCAGAACAATAGTTTTTATATTGAAAATGGAAAAAACTGCTCAAATGTTACCGGCCGATAAAAAAGAAAATAATGGCTATTTCGCAGTTAAAAATAGACGAAAATCATCGGTGCCAACATAACGGATGTCGTCGTAGCGTTCCAATTTTCAAAAAGTTTCAAAGCAGTTGCAGAGTGGTGGGTAAAGAAAATGCAGTTCACAAAATGGGTCGAGCTCTGTGCAATCGGAAAAGCTATTTGCCCGCAGCAGAGGTCGCTGGTGATGTGACAGTTGACCTAGTTCGCCCTGGAATTGACGTCCCTTTATACAACCACAATAGAACCTCGTTAGCTGGAATATGGTCTGTAGAAAAATGGTTTGATCTGTATTGTGTTTTTTTACTGGCTGCAATAAGGGAGTTAATTTTATTCTTTCTTATTGTTTTGCGAGGGTTGAAAATGTAAATGTTTTTTTAGTATAGCTATACCGAATACAAAGAGAATATCGTTTACAGTTGAGAATTTGTTATGTTGTATCTTAAGTTCAAAAGGATTTTTTCTTAAAAAGGTCCTGTGATTAAAATCTCTTTAAGCCCCTCGGGCAACTCCCAAGACTTCTCACAAATTGAGACATACATTATGAAGATTTATTTATATTATAAGTAAATTGGTACTATATATAAAATGTACTAGTCTTTTTTGTAAGAGTCAATAACTGTATGCCCCGAATGCAGCCCAAACCCTACTATGAAGTCCCATCAGTCCCAGTCGAAACGCAGCAACAAGCCGCTAGTTTACGTCGGTTTTTTGTAAGACAGTGGTAACAACACGGTCGTGCCGTACCCATTCATGGTCTAGACAAAACTGTCTATCAAAAACAAAAGATTTTAACTACAAATAAGCATACTATCAACTGCAGTTTGTTCGGAGTAGCATATCCTCGCTGTATCATGATAACGTTACGTAAGAGAATAATACCAGTATACCGGTCGGATATAATAAATAAATACACCCAATAACTATATTTAACGTGAAATACGAGTACCATCGCGACGTACCTAGATATCGCGAGCACATTTTAAAGCGTATATAAATGTCTTGCAAACACTCTACAGTTTTGAAACTGATAATACTCGACTTCATTTAGGGTTGGTACTTTTTGATTTGGTTATGATTCAATCTTATAGTTCCATGATTATGTAAATTTTAACGAAATATAATGCTATTTACAATGCGCCTGTATTTTTTGTAACTGAAAGGCAAGATGAGCAAGTCGTTTGTCCGATGTTAAGCGACACGCCTGCTCATAAACAGAAGCAACACCACTTAGAACTTCGAATTACAAACACTGCACGGCATGCACTGAACTCGCCAATCCGAGATATAAATAAGATTTTAAACTGTCCTAATGAACATTTATTTCTCTGGTTTCCATGTTCTTCAACCCGAAACTTGGCGGCAAAGCGGCTGCAAGATTTTGCTGGGCCCATAAGCGGTGGATGATTCATATTTTTATGCGACGCTAAAATGATTGGGCTTAATTACCACATAGAATTTACAGAAAGGCATTTGTTCTTAGTGTTGGGTGATGTTTCTAATATTACAATATTATGTTTAAATGTATTTTGTGTAGTATCTAAGCTAGTCGTAACTTCGAGGGAGAATATGTTGTGTTCGCTTTGATTCTAAATATTTTATCTTGAGATCAAAGTGTTTGGTTGCAACCCTAGCTTGTATAGTTTCGTCCATAAGTCCAGCGAGATACGCGCAAATACTTATCGATCTTTACACAGCACTCTATATCTGTACCAACATTATAATGTGTTTGTTTGTTTTGTAATATCTTGTCGACGTGGCTTAGAAAATATTAAGTATAGATAATGCGTTACCAGAACGATTGCTTTTAAACTGTTTTGATTACGACAGCAGAACCTGTGTATCTACACTAATATTATAGAGGTAATGTTTGTGTGTTTGTTTGTACGAGTAATAATAACTTTAACTACTGTTGCGATTTGGAAAAAAATACCAAAAAGGCAGTCTTATAGTAAAGGCCTATATACAGTACTAGCTTTTGCTGGCGGCTCCGTCCGCGTGAATAGAATTTTCCGAAATAAAACGTAGCCTATAACCGTCTCCGAGGCCCTTCTATCTCTACATCAAAAGTCATCAAAATCGGTTCAGTGATTTAGGCGTGAGAGCGTAACAAACAAATAGATATATTTTTTTCATAAAAAGTATCCTATGTTACTTCTTATACCTCCAAGAATATGTGTACAAAGTTTCATGATGATCGTCTAAGTAGCTTTCGCGTGAAAGCGTAACATACAAACTTACATTCACATATACATAATACATACATACGCACTCACGCCTGTAATCCCCGAAGGGGTAGGCAGAGGTGTAACTAGTAAATCCACATTTCGCCGAGCGTATCTCTGTCCCACAATGTGATAGGTGGCGAGCCTATCGCCATACCGGGCACAAATTCCAGACTCCGGGCTGATACTGAGCATTTCGTAATAGAAAAACCCAATACCACTTTACCCTACGCGGGGATCGAACCCGAGACATCAGCGTTAGCTTAATCGTAACGCGTACGTATTACAACTGCGCGGATATTATCGCCAGTTTTTTTATTATTTATTTCCACCGATTCCAAAGGATATATATTAAGGCCTATTTCATAACCCCATTTATTAAGTTTTTATTAAGATTGAAATAAAACTAGTTTATACGGATTTTATCGCGGTTTAATTTTTATTTTATTTTTATTAAGAACTAAGTGAAACACATTCTCGTCTTTAGTCCTATAAAGTAATCAATAACTATAGTTCATAATCTCACTTACTCTTTTATACCGTCTCGGTTATCAATTTTATTATCGCTATTAAGTTTGGTAAACAATTTATAATGCGCTCACAATTCATTTTCGAATTCCTCCCATCGGCAATCCTGCGATCGAATTTCTCTCCAGAAATAGCACAATCAATAAAAATAGAACTGCAGTAATTGGCATAATGCGATAAATTAAAAAAAGAATTGTGCGGTGTGGCACACGTGGCTTTGTTGCCGCGCGCCGCAGGAAACGGAAGTCATTGTTTAGGCGCCGCGATTTGAATCGTAAACGGCGCGCGTTCCATTCGCACACACCTGATGTCGATAATCGATATCATTTGCATTTTCGTTTTTTATACGGCACTATTGTGTTACTATTATTTTATTAGGGTTGTCGGAATGAAATGTCTAAATTTTACCTTGAAGATGGACAATATTGTCTGTATAAATGTGGCTGTTAAACTAAGACAATCAAAAAATAATTACAATAGCTCACGCCTGTGTTACAGAAGTGGTAGACATAGGTGCAACTACACCCATTTTTCGACGAGCTTCCATCCCATGATGTGATAGATGGCGAGTCTACATAAGAGACACAAATTCCAAGGCAAGTCATAAAAAGAAAACTTCGAACACAAATTGCGATTGCCCGCCCTAGGATTTGAACACAGGATCTCGCCGGTTTTCCAGCGCTAACGCTCCCTTTAGACAATGAGGCGATCAATAGAAATGGCGTGACTATTACCTATTTAAAGCTACGGCGTGCAAATTTGCCAACATTGGCAACATTAGACCGTTTCCTGCATTCAGTTGGTAACACTGAGCCGGGCTATTACAACACGTGGCGTTTATGAAGCTGTGCCATAGAGCTAGAAATGTAGTCAGGATGTCTAAATTTATAGTGTGCTGGAGTTAAATAAGGAAGGGAAGGGCTAACTGCCTCGGTGGCGGTGGCGCAGTTGTAATGTGTACGCGTTACGACTGAGTTTGAAGCTGAGGTCTCGGGTTCGATCCCCGTGTCGGAGAAAAGTGATACTGGTGTTTTCTATTACGAAATGCTCAGTTTCAACTCGGAGTCTGAAATTGTGCCTGGTATGGCGTTAGGCTCGCCCCCTATCACATCATGGGACGGATATAAGCTCGGCGAAATGTGAACGGCGAATGGTTCTTCGCCCTGTCATGGACATCCGCCTCGGAGAATCCGCACTCTATGAGATATTCTGTCACCACGTCCCTCCACCTGGTTTTAGGTCTTACTCTGGATCTCTTGCTGAGCTTGGACAGACTTAGTGCTTGGTTTTTTATTGCATAGGCCGGCAAACGAGCCAGTCAGGGTCACCTGATGGTAAGTGATCTCCATCGCCCATGTACGCCCACAATACTAGAAGAATCATGGGCGCGTTGCCGACCTTATAGGAAAGGGATAAAGGGATATGGAAGGGTAGAGGGATTTGGGCCACCGGATATCTCACTCACCGTACGAGACGCAGCAGCAAGCTGCTACTTTGCGCCAGTTTTCTGTGAGACGGTGATAACGACCCAGACGAGCCGGCCCATTCATGCTGTAGACAAAACTGTCTACAGCGTGGCCACCACTCTGTTACATATTATGTAGTCAGGTTGCTTACGCTTTATATGGCCGAACAACCTAAGCCTACTCTCCTAAACCTTGTCCGCGACATCACGCACGCCAAGCACTTTTTTAGAGTGGTAGAGCCACGCTGTAGACACTTGTGTCTACAGCACGAATGGGCCGGCTCGTCCGGGTCATTACCACTGTCTCACAGAAAACCGGCGTAAAGTAGTAGCTTGCTGCTGCGTTTCGTACGGTGAGTGAGATATCCGGAGGACCAAACCCCCTCCCCTTCCCAATCCCTTAATTATCCCTTTCCGTTTAGGTCGGCAACGCACTCATAATTCTTTTAGTATTGTGGGTGTACATGGGCGGTGGAGATCACTTACCATCAGGTGACCCACTTGCCCGATTGCCGGCCATTGCTAAAAAAAAAACTCCGCACGTACTCGTTGCGTATTTTTATCATAAACTTGTCTAAAACAGAATATTTAGATCTCCTTTGCCTTTTCAGGCTTAATTAATTAAAACTTCAACCACACAAAGAACCCGATAATTGCCTGCCATAATATGTTTAACAAAGGACATTTTATGGTCTCTTTGAACGTTTACCTTTTTATTGTCGTGCGATTATATTTATAAAGCTTTGTTGTAAACAGATAAAGTGGAGAACATTTATGGAATAAAACTAGTTTATATGGATTTAATCGCGGTTTAATTTTATTTTAGTCCCGACGTTTCGAAAGCTTTTGAGCCTTCGTGGTCACGGGAGAGACTGGCTGAGTCTGTATAAAATTAAACCGCGATGAAATACGTATAAACTAGTTTTATTTCAATGTGTGATATTCGCGTAAACATAAGAAATCACTTTGTAAACATTTATGGAAATTGTATTTAAGGTGCGACGACATATTTCTTTGTTATTGTTTTTTATGCTATTCTACTTCGATATATTCTATTTTTTTAGTGGTAGAGCCACACTGTAGGCAGTTTTGTCTAAAGCATAAATGGGCCGGCTGGGCCGTGTTGTTACCTCTGTCTCACGGACAACTGATGTGAAATAACAGCTTACTGTTGCATTCCATACGGTAAATGAGTAAAAAAAGTAAAGCCTGAAGCTAAAGCTTATTCGGAAAAATTACGTCGGGTCATACATGTGAAATATAAATTATATACAGAACTTTTACTCGAAGCAGAAATGTATGATAAGCGCTCAATTTATGTAAAAATAGTTTTAATAACTTCTATTTTTAATCTTGCAATTCAGTCACGCGAGACCGCCATGCCAGTTCGGTAGCATTTTGTACGGCGCAAATCGTCACGGTCATTAGCGTGAGGTACACCCTTAAGGCAAAGAATATGGAGCCCTCAGAGCGCGAATTCGACTTTTACTTGATTGGATTTTGAAGGATGTATTTCGCCTAACCTTACCATTACTACACTGATATATGAATGTATTTTTTTGTGCATAGCATTTTTATATTTAGCATTTTTAGACAGCCTCCGTGGCGCAGCGGGCGAAGCGTGAGGCCGTGGGTTCGATTCCCACACCTTGACAAATGTTTGTCTGATCCACAAAAATATTTGTCTCGGGTCTGGGTGTTGTGGGACCGCAAGTGCCTCGTAGTTCCTGATACCCACGACACAGGTTAACCTAATGTGGGGTCAGGACTATGTGTGTGACTGTTGGGTGTATTTATTTATTTATTTATATAACTAACAAGTGGATTATTACCTGATGGTAAGTGATCCACCGCCCACAATACCAGAAAAACCATGGGCGTGCTGCCGACCATAAAGGAAAGGGATTGGGAATGGGATGGGCATTTGAGCCTCCGCATATCTGACTCACCGTACGAAACGCAGCAGCAAGCCGCTACTTTACGTCGGTTTTTTGTTCATTTGTGTAGATTAAACTGACAACAGCGTGACTCCACCAATATCAATACCGTATCCAATATTGAACGTTATGTAACAGAAATTTACCATTACGAAGTACAGTCTGTACTCTATCCGCTGTAATCGAATGGTATTAGGGTTATAACTTGCATGGTTAACTGGAAACTTCTGGCGCAAATGCACTATTTCCTTGACCAGCAGATGTTTAGAATTTGTCGCTTGGTATTTAAATGTTACATAATACATACATACCGACTGCCTCGATGGCGCAGTTGCAATGCGTACGCGTTACGATTGAGGCTAACGCTGAGGTCTCGGGTTCGATCCCCGGGTCGGATAAAGTGGTATTGGGTTTTTTTATTACGAAATGCTCAGTATCAGCCCGGAGTCTGGAATTTGTGTCCGTTATGGCGATAGGCTCGCCCCCTATCACATTGTGGGACAGAGATACGCTCGGCGAAATTTGGGTGTACTGGTTACACCTCTGCCTCTGCCTTCGGGGATTACAGGCGTGAGTGCGTATGTATGTATGTATGTATGTACTATATTGAATTGGACTGCGTATGTTTCAATAAATGAATTCGAAATATTAATTGCAGCCTCATTTTAGCCCACTTTTAATTCTGTTTTCACAAAACAGTTCTTTTTTATAGATTTACGCGAATATTACACATTGAAATAAAACTAGTCTATACGGATTTTATCGCCCAGACGTTTCGAAAGCTTTTCAGCCTTCGTGGTCACGGGAGAGACTGAGGTGTAGGTCGTATCGAAAAGTTAATGTTACAATGGCTACCTTCATTTTAAAATTATACATTTATTTTTTAATTATTTTAAAAGTTATTTCGACATTAAAATAAAAATTAAACCGCGATAAAATCCGTATAAACTAGTTTTATTTCAAAGTTCTTTTTTATGTTATTTTCCGTTGCATATAAAATGATGTCCGATGTATAAAATCAAACATAGTGTGATACCCTATTATAGTGTCCTGTAGTAACTGCGCATACACTGACTGGCTGACCTCAGAACGCGACCCGCCTGAACGAGCCAATAGACCACTAATACCATCTTTTACATACGCACTCACTCCTGTAATCCCCGAAGGGGTAGGCAGAGGTGTAACCAGTACACCCACATTTCGCCGAGCGTATCTCCGTCCCTTATGTGATAGGGGCGAGCATATCGCCATACCGGGCACAATTCCAGACTCCGGGCTGATACTGCGCTGTTTGTAATAGAAAAACCCAATTTCACTTTTATCCGACCCGGGGATCGAACCCGAGACCTCATCGTCAACCTCAGTCGTAACGCGTTCATTTATATTTAATTATCTCATTAATATGCTAACGAACTAACGTAAAATCACTAATATATGTTAAAAACCGCCCATTTATACAACCCGTCATTTAAAATTAATTATAAACCATACGTGTCAACTAACATCCAATCATAAATATTACATGACACAAAATTTGCATTGAAAAAAAACATAAACATCCGTGGAGCGTGCGAATTGATCGCGGTTGATGGGATAGGCGTTTCCATGGCAACAGATAAACGATCCAATAATGATGTACCAAATGTACGGCTCATGTATCGGAAAACATGTGATTATGGTTTTTAGATTTGGAACGGAGGCGGCCGGGAAAGATAAGGAAGGGGTGTTTTTGGCGATATCGATTATTTTGTGTCGATGTTTTTGTGTGTGTCGTTGGATGTGTTCCGGCATAACTTAAGTTCACAAGTCCATTTTTTTATTACTCTGTTTTATTTAAAGTAATAATACCATAGCTTAGTAATCGACTTAATACGGGCAACGTTTTACGATCTGCGATGATAATTTTCCACGAGTTTCTTCGCAACAAGGTCGACCAGTCTGCATAGTTTATACAAATTATACACGTATAAATGAACAGAGCCAGATAAGCTCGTGCTTGTATGTTATTTTTACAAAAGAATAACATTCTCGATCTTATAAAAAGAAGACAAAAAGTCAATATGTTTGCACACGAAACGGATTTAGTGTCTAAATATTTATGGCACGACAAAATAAAAAAAATAAAAACGTCTGTCTATGGTCCCTACTTTTATTATTTAACCGATCATGTGGCTTGGTCGTACATGTTTCATGTTGTAAATTTAACTACCTACAGCGTTACTCTATCTCTTATGAAGCGAAGTCCACGAAAATAAAGCCGCAGGCACTATAGTATGTAGTGAGTGTGAACAACCGAGACGATCGAATAGAATGTTACCATCGCACGTAACACTATCCCACTTCCACGGTATCGATAACACTGTAATCTGGTTCGATATCCTAGAAACTAACATCGATATCTTCGATACATATCGCAGATAAAAGATCGAAACGATGTTTTCTTTGTCGTCGCCCATGTATTCGATTACGATAATAAATTAATTGTAATTGATTGATAAATAAATTATCTGTCATTTTGATAAAACATATTGTGTGTTTTTAAGTGGTTAGGGCTCACGCCAAACTACGATGTATTAGATGCATTAGATTAGTGATTTATTAGACAAGTTTTTCATTGAATTTACTTATTTTATATTCAAAAACTTCTTCCCTTTAAGATCAACCATGCACCCAAAAAGTATGATTGGTCTTGTATTGTAGGTGTTCATTGGTAGTGAAGATCATTTACTATCGGATGACTAACGAGCTTGTTTACCGGCTATAAAAATACATGACTGCAACACTGTGATCGTATAATTTGTTAACAACAGAACTGGTAACAGCTATGTTTTCTGTAAACCTGAATTCTATTAATATCTAGCCTCTAACGTCTGTATCCCTAAAGGGTAGGCAGAGGTGCCACTAGTCCATCCACTGTTCGCCGAGCTTATTTCCGACCCATGATGGTATGGGGCCGAACCTATCGCCATACCGGGCAGAAATACTAATCCTGGGTAAAAATCATGTCTGATGACTCGAACATAAAAGTGACTACTCGATCTGGGATTTTGACCCGGGTCCTCACGGTTTCTTAGCCTGACTACGCTTCTATTAGACGAATAATATAATCTATATTATCTAGTTTTTTTAAATATTAGTTTTATAGATATAAAATAATAAAATAGTTTGATCAGTGCAGTAAAAAGTCATTGTTATTCATCTCAATGTTACCAGAGGTCGTCGGAACACGATCTTTGCTCGTGAATTTTTTTTACAAACCTCCGTCAAGATGTCAATCAAATTAGTTTCGGTTATGATATCATTATACTTATAGTGTAATAATTATATATAATGATATTTAACATAGTTAACATATTAGCTAGATTAGATTGTTTTTTTATTCATTTATAAACAACATCCTTGTATTATACATATTTTGTTATTTAATTTGCTACCTTTCATTTATGAGCCTGGTTTTCTTTCATTTCCGCTGCTCGGAACGGCTTAGTTGTTAAATAAGTTTCTATTAGAAGTCTCGTCAATCTGTATGATCGCTTCGAAGTTAGTAATTACACCCGCCTTTTAGTCTTTTCATATCATTAACTGCTACGCCGCTCGTGACTATATTTAAAGCGGCCATAATAATTTTGTTTTTAGCATCTGTAAAAAATCCAACCAGCCATCACCAATCGAAACCTTAAATAAAACGAAAAAAGAAACCGTCACAGCCGAATTCTTATTTTCGTACCGTTATCGCAAAAACTATCGACAGTTTTTGTGTCATTTCGCATCACTATCCAAGATTAGGGTTCCGCCGGCGACTTTGCACAAAGATGCCTTTAATCCGGTCACAAAAGGAACTCGCACAAAAGGTAAGCAGATGTGCAGGTAATGTTAATATGGAGCATGTACCAGCTGCCGAATTCCGTAGAACAATGTGACGCACAGACAGACGCGGGTATTGTGATTTAATTAAATTATATGCTGTTTCATAAGATGAATGTCTTTAATGTGTTCTGGGCGTGCTTCTTGAAGAGGTTGTAAGCTATTATAATTTTTATAAACTCGTGCCCGGTTTCCAGGTTATTTTTTTTATGGTCAAGGTCAGCTCACGAGCGAATGGATCACTTGAAGGTAAGTGATGTCCAGCACTCATGAACGCCCAAACATTAGAAGAATCATGGACGCGTTGCCGACCTTAAATAAAAGGGATAATCAAGATTATCGATTTAATCATGCATGAAAAAATTTGCATCAAAGATTATAAAATAGCAGTACTTAATTGAAACGTTTTTTACATAAGTTGAAGGCACTCATACAATCAACAAATTCTGCTTCGAAAGAAATTTCAGTAACGAAACTATATTGGTAGTTGAGTGGTAGAGCCACGCTGTAGACAGCTTTGTCTACAGCGTGAATAGGCCGGCTCGTCCGGGTCGTTACCACTGTCTCACAGAAAACTGGCATAAAGTAGAACTTGCTGCTGCGTTTCGTACGGTGAGTGAGATATCCGGAGGCCAGAATCCCTCTCCCCTTCCCAATCCCTTTCCTTTTAGGTCGGCAACGCGCCCATGATTATTTTAGTATTGCGGGCGTATATAGGTGGTGGAGATCACTTATCATCAGGTGACCCACTTGCTCTTTTCCCGACCTATACTATAAAGAAAACATATATTTTTTGTACCGTGATTAGTTATGCAGTATCTCTTAGGATTGCCTCGTAACGTCATTTTTACGACTAAGTCTAAGACTATTTTTACTATTTATTTTTTTATTTTTATGAATCCTCCTTTTTTGAAGTCGGGTAAAATAATAATTAAATTAAATGAATTGTACTTACATACTAACATTAGATATAAGTTAAAATTGTTTACTAACAATTTGTTTAATTGTATGGACATGTTCTGAAAATAACATTATTATTATTATTATAATAATGTTATTAAATTATTATTATTATTATTATTTTTATTACAACTTTAAGTAAATCGCGCTGTGCAAAATGTAAATTTATCTAACCCTCTTGGGATGAGGCGCGCATCGTCAACTCCGACAGTCTCATTTCACGCCTCGTAAACCATTACGCGGTACGTTATTGATTTCTTTACTAATAACCCTTTTTAAACGGCTTCAAAAAAAAGGAGGCGGACTCCAAAGAGAATAGAATAGATAGAATTTGTTATTTTTTACTTTTCAGTGTTTTTATTTTGATGTCGGTTTCTAAGTTTTTTTAACCGTTATTTTATTATGTTGTTGTTTTAAAAACAGTGACAGACTTGACTGCCTCGATGGCGCAGTTGTAATGTGTACGCGTTACGATTGAAGCTGACGCTGACGACTCGGGTTCGATCCTCGGGTCAGGTAAAGTGGTATTGGGTTTTTCTATTACGAAATGCCAGTATTAGCCCGGAGTCTGGAATTGTGCCCGGTATAGCGATAGGCTCGCCCCCTATCACATCATGGGAAATGGGCTCGGCAAAATGTGGGTGTACTGGTTACACCTCTGCCTACCCTTTCGGGGATTGCAGGTATGAGTGCGCGTATTTAAAAATACGGATTACTTCACTGTGATGTTTATTTTTGATTTGGACGATGTTGATCGAAAGAGCAGTTCATAATCGGTATAATAAGATCGGTTAATTATTGCACATTTTGCAATGTATGTGTAAACCGGTTTTTTTTCATTAATTAGCTTTAGATGACGAGACTGGTAGGTCGCTCGCCTGATGGTAAGCGTCACCCCGGCCCATAAACAGAAGCAACACCAATCAGAACTTTGAATAATGAAGTACTCATGGCACTGAACTGCACTCGTCACGCTGAGATATAAAACCGACCCCACCGTCGCGTCATCTTAGTACAAACAACTAAACACAAAACGTAGAAACACAAAAATCACAATCTGCTGACATAAGGAAAGAGTTTTGTCAGGTACTTTCAAAAACAGCTGACCCCAACGTTAACTGGTTACTTGTGTACTTCTGTATATAAAGTATTCTTACACTACGACAATACAATCCAATATAAGTTTTTCCTAAAACATAATATGAAAAAAACACATCCCATATCCGAAGTTGCTACTTTAGTTACAATAACTTTTGAGTATCTAGAAATTCCCTATAAATGTGCTTTTTTAGTGTTAACTGTGATATGCTTTTGCGTAGGGGTGGGGGAAGGTCATTCCAGATCTTAGAAGCCGCGTATTTGAAGCTACCTTTGTAGCTTGCCGTCTTGTGTCGTGGAATTGCTACATCGTTCGCGGCCCTTCTCCGTGTATTCCTGTCGTGAGCGTCTTTCAACCACTCAAACTTATTGAACAGGTATCTGGGTTTCTTGTTTAACACAATTTTATGTACCAAACATATCAAATGCAATTTACGACGAGCATCCATTTTTAAAATATTCTTCTCGTTAAGATACGGTGTTACATGTGCTCTCTTTGGGATATTATAGCAGAAGCGTGCACATGCGTTTTGCACGCGCTGAATAGCCCTCTATGTGAAGTTGTGAAGTCGAGGTCCATATACGGTATCACAATGGTTAAACTGTGAAAGAACAACAGTCTCTATAAGTGTCCTTCTAACATGTTCGGAAAGATATTTCCTGATCGTGTAAAGTGTTTTTAAGCGAAAGAAGGCATTCCGAATCCTGATGTTCACGTGTTCAATGTACCGAAGTTCACTGTCCATTAATAGTCCCAGATTTGTAGTACTTTGCACTCTTCTCAAATCTTGGCCTGCAATTTGGATACATGGAGATTTTGCAGTAATACTGAGACACTGAGATTTAGTGCCTAGTAACATGAACTTAGACTTTGATGCATTCAAAACAAGAGAATTTTCACTTGCCCAATTCGCTATCACATCAAGATCCTCATTGATCATCTTCACAGCTTGTTCCGTACTCTCAGATTTAAAAGAATGATATATTTGAGTGTCATCTGCATAAAGGTGTATTTTACAATGGTTCACTAATTTGGGAAGGTCTGCAGTAAAAAGAGCAAAAAGGATGGGACTTAAAATGGATCCTTGTGGCGTCCCCTTATTTAAGCTTTTGGTGTCAGATTTCAATATATCACCCTTACTAGATTCTATCTCTACATACTGACGCCTATTTGACAAAAAAGAACGAAACCAGTCACATGAACCATTCGATACCCCGTAATATGATAGCTTACTTAAAAGCAATTCCAAATCAAGGCAATCAAAGGCTCTTGAGAAGTCTAGCAGCGTTAGTACACTGCCCATACCGTGGTCTGATGCTGTTATGATATCGTCGGTAACGTGCGCAAGTGCAGTAGATGTGCCAAATCCTCTGCGGAATCCAGACTGAATATCAGGTAAAATGTCTTCATCTTCTAGGAACTTTGTGAACTGAGTGCAAACTATTCTTTCCAATATTTTTGAGAGAACAGGCAAAACACTAATAGGCCTAAGATCTTTATGTTCATCTATCTTGTTGCTTTTAGGAATAGGTTTAACTTTTGCAAGCTTCCACGCCTCCGGAAAGACTCTAGATTTAATGGAGCAATTAATTATATCTGTTATAGTTGGTAGTGATACGGGTAGAGTAAGTTTAATCATCTGTATATTAATAGAGTCATGCCCACTTGCTTTGGTGTTAATGCTATGAATTGTTTTAAGCACGTCGGTTTCGGTTATCATATTTATATCAAAAATATTATTAGAGTGCCTGTTTTGACTAAAAAAGTCCAAAATGTTGTTTCCGACGCTATGTCCCCCAGGTACATCTAAGAAGAAATTATTAATTTTATTTGGGTCATTAAGGTTATCGGGCACTGTTAGAGTTGACTTATTTTGGCCGATTGTACACGTGCGTTTCAGATGATTCCACATTTCTTTAGGCTTGTCTTTATTATTATTTATGTAAAAGTTAAAATATGCAGCCTTTTCTTTCTCAATCGTATTATTTACTAAATTTCTTAGACTTTTGTAATAGTTCTTGTGTGTATCTTTACCGGAAGCGCGCGCTCTATTCAGAGCTGAGTCCCGAAGTGACATCATAAACTTAACCATATTAGTTATCCACGGTGTAGCTCTAGTATGAATTTTTATGCGTTTTATCGGAGCATGTAAATCAAAAAGATTTAGAATAAGTTTATCGAACAGTTGAACTTTCTCATCAACACTAGATAAATCAAAAATCTGGTACCATTGGACATTTTTAAGATCCGCTCGGAAATCTACTTCATTTATAGCGTTCAATGTCCGCTTAAACACGTACTGGGGTTTCTCTTTAGGCTTTTTAATATTGAATTCCGATATCACCATGGCATGATCACTAAGTACAGGGTTGTGGAAAATACTAACACTCTTGCATTTTTCTGGACAGTCTGTGATAATAAGATCAAGAAGAGATACGAATCGATCAGTCACCCTTGTAGGTTCCTGTACTACCACTTTTAGGCCTCTTTGTGTGCAGAAGGTGAGAATATCTTTTGCAGGTGTTGTTTTCGGTTGTAGAAGATCAACATTAAAATCCGTCAGCAAAAATATATGATCAAAATGTGAAAATGCACTTACGGATTCGCTGAGAGCATCAATTGCAGCACGTACCGAAACTGATTCAGGCCTATACGCTGTGCCAATTGCAAAGCGACCTCTACCAGGCAATATCAATTCCAGCCATAACTGCTCTAGATTGGATTCGGGATGAGGCCTAATCCGGAGCCGTATATCTTTCCTGACATAGAAACCAACGCCTCCTCCTCGCATATCCCGTGGTCTAGATCTATGTTTCAGTATATAACCAGGCACCCTTGGGGCAAATTTTTCTTCGCCAGTTTTAATCCAGGTTTCATTTAACGCTAAAAGGTCCGGTTTGTATTTATCCATACTCGCAATAAGTTCATCACGTCCAGTATTTAAAGATCTAACATTGAGCAACCCCAATTTTAAATTAAAGTTTTTATCACGAATCATTTGTAATAATGTAGCATATCATAAATTGGAGTATAGTTTGTCGTAGCAAAATGAGAGTAACAATCATATAAAATCCTAAATACATCGTAAATAAATCCAATACAGGTAATTCTATAAATTCAATGGTTAAATCATGATACCAATTGTGTATAAAATGGAATGTATGTAAAAAAATATCATTTGGGGCAAGATAACCTAGGTTATTTAATGATACCTTAAATATAATAAGACAATTTGCGAAAAGTGAGTAGCGACCCAGAAAAAAGGAGTTGTAACAATGCAATACTATGTCTGACAAATTACAGATACAACAGTAGTTGAAATAATTATAGGTTTTACAATAGAGGAATGTCGTCCGCACTAACAATATCACCACCAAAAACACCAAAAACTCGCTCAAAATCGGATTCCGAGCGTAGACGATGTCGCTCCTTGTCATTTTCCCGTCTCGCATATATTTTTCCCTCACGGCTCCACACAAATCGCCACTTCGCCCGTCGCGCTATCTCTCGAGCTTTATGAAATAATTGTCGGTTGTATTTTGTCAACCTCTCATTTACATAAAAAGGGCGCGGAGTCCCAGCGATTCCCATGTCAGAGGTAGTAGTTCCTCGCCGGACGCGCGCGGCGCGCAGTATAGTATCGCGCAGCGTGCGGCGCGAAAGCCGAACCGCTATGGGACGAGGCCTCGGAGCAGACTCGCCCTCTAAACTGGCGCGCGGGGGGCCTACACGTTTCGCATTCACAATATCACGATCGTCCAGCTTAACACCAATTTTACTGGCCGCAGAAAGCACGATGTGAATGACTCCTTCCCCAGTGGTTTCCGGAATACCTGCTATCTCGATATCGTTGTCCAGCACAGCCTGATCACGATCCTGAAGGTCCTGTTTCAACTGAGATATTGTAGATTCCAATGCCTGGATATGAGAGCCATCCTCACCATTTATTTTATCTTCTAATGACTGAATTCTAGCTTCTAATTTATCTACTCGCGCATCGTATCTATTAAGAGTTTCAGTCAATTCAGACAAAATATTCCTAAACTGACACATTTCTAAACGAGTAGCTCGCAATTCAGACGAAAAACTACTTATTTCTTGATCAGTGTAAGGCTCAGTCTGCGCTATGCTTGAGTCACGAATATGACTCGAATGCAAAACAGCCTCTGACCCAGATGGTAAAACTGGCTTACGACGTTGTGTTACATTAAAGGATGATTCGAATTCATCAGGAGTATCTGATCCGATATCGATATCAGAAACAAGAGCGCGAACAGGTGTGTTATTATTATCTGTCTTTGGCTGCTTGCTTTGACATTCAGGGCATTTCCAAATGCGTTTGTGTTCAAGATCCATTAACTGGAAGCGCTTGACAGATATATTTGCACAAAATAAATCATATTTGGCTTTGCACTTTGAACACCCTATGTATTCCTTTTGCGGCAGCGTATTTTTGCAACCCACACACTTTTGTTTTGGTTTATTTGGAGCGGACGACATAGTAGCTACAACACCTCACCTATACCAAACGTCGCGTTGTGTGGACTTCGGAACGGAGCTCTTTGGTAGGCTATCAAAATTTCGATATGATCGCACTGTCGTTCTTAGCGCGGTGGTACGAAGCCGCCAGGCCGCGCAGCAACACGTAGGTTCAAAACCTAAGGAGTGGTATGTGTTTTTAATTTATTTTCAATTTTCGGCCGGAGATCCTCCAATACTGGTTCCTGGTCTTCAAACACAGCCGTGCACACGTTAGAGCGAGAAATTCTCTCATGAACAGAACCGCACAATATGGCCACCACCACTAATAGCCAAACTTTCGAGTAGGAACGAGAGGGTCCGATAAATGACAAAATTAATAGTAAATTTATTAATTGATTTAAAATTAAAGAGACCACGATAAAAGGCAACACAATACACGTCTTCACACTTCGAGCCGCGCGGTAAAAAAAAAAGCGAAGCTTATGCGAATTTAAATGTTTTATGCTGAAATACCTGTACCGGAAAATAGCAGTTGCTTAAATTTGACCACACATTTCCGTAACACGTTGTATATTAAGGCCAATTCCCGTATTTAACTGACACTGCGAATGAATTTTAACGGAACTGAGATTAGATTTTGATTTGACTAAAATATGGTATTCTGCTCCTCTTTAAGTTCAGTCCGGTGTCAATATAATCTCATCTCGATGTCAATTCAGTCACAATTTTGACAGTTATATAAAGACATGTGTCATTTAAAAATGTTAGCAGAATATCGTTGTGGCTTCGGTCAACTTTTATTCTACTTCCGATCTCATTACGATATATGTTCACATTTGACGCTGATTATTGGTTTAAGAGAACACCATTTGCAACTTTCTTGACACTGAGACTAGATAGGAATAATATTTTGAACATTTTAAATTACGAGAATTAGCCTCATTGTTTTAGAACATCTATGGGATCAGCTGGTTTTTCAGAATTGTCTCGGAACCCAACGTAATTTGTACGGTTTAACTATACACAGTGCAAAAACAATTAATTTCATGTCAACTACGTCGTTTAATTTCACCCGTCTTAGATGTTGAACAATATTCCTTTCGAATGCTAAGAAGGATGATGAGAGGAAAAGATGGAAGATATCCTATTGCCATTAGTGCGAAGAGTACAGACGTTTTTGTTTTATGTAATCTTCAAGTCTCTTGTCCATCTATCACCATTGTTTTGAGGGATTATTTTAATGAGTTTCCTCGGAAGAGCATTTATAATAGCATAACGTTCCAACTTTGCAAGTATTTAGGATTCTCATCTCTTCCTTGTTACCAGATGAAAAATAAATAAATGTCCTGACAAAAAGTTTATTTCTATAAAAAAAGTCCTGACATGCCACAGGCGCGCGCGGATTTATCACATGCATTCATTGGGTCGATTTATGTATATTATTTAGTAGAATTTTCTACAAATATATATTTTTTTCATTATAAGTGTTCTGGAATGAAAGTAAGCCAGCAACATTTTATGAAAATATAGGTACATATAGACAATTTGAGAAACTCTTTGTTTTTTTTGTGTCGGTTAAAACTTAGCGATATTGTTGTGAGAGCGTAATAAACGCAATCGTGAGGCTTCTGTAACCTTTTGCGAAATTACACGTGAGGTCAGACTACGACCTCTTGATGATACGATGGTACATAACTACTAAGTAAAAGTACAAAATCCAACCTTAAACATGGTCTCTTATGTAATAGGAGTTGTAAAAAATTGTACCTACAACATTAAAACTGTTTATTCGTAGAATGATCAAATCTGCAAACGGTATGAGTTGAAACCATCGAAATAATATAACTAGAACGATCTCCATCCAAATCCATCCAAAATCCAAAAATACGGCTCCACTTACTTACACATGCAAAGGTAAAATCACACGTAACACTCATACACCTAACAAAAATTAATGAACGTTCAAAATTAACTTTATTTCATAAAAGTTAGTGTCCAAATATTAAAATTCTAAATCGCGACTCGACGCGCAAAAAATTAGACGTATTAAGTGTCAACTAGAAATCATGAATCAATTTCGAATCGATTTATGAATGAACGAGCTGCACAGACTTTTATAGCACCGCCCCCTTGCACAGAGTTTTGGTGGGGTATTTTTTTTTGCTTGAGTTACGTTTCTTGTCATCTTATTTCAATGGTTGAAATATAGCAAATTCTTAAAATTTAACTTTATAAATTGACCGGTCTTTACTCATGTTAAGTAACCACGATAACACCGTAAGACTTTGACCATGTTGCGGCGGCCAAAAAGAATTATAAGCAAGAGTAGAAGATCGCCAGACGGATCAAGGAGCATCAATAACCGTAAAATTGTTCCGGTGGAGCCGAACGAAACTGGCTTTATATAATAATACTAGCCCAGTAGGTACTATACAAGTCCCACTGCTGGGCACGGGCCACGATGTTTCTTTCACCGTTAAAGCAAGCGATGATTAACAATTAATACACACATAACTTAGAAAAGTCAAATGCATGGATCTAAATGGATGATGAAATCGAACCTGCGATTTTCTGAAATGGCTTTCCGTTTACTAAAATTCCACTACTTACAAATACAGATACTACAGTATTTTTCTCCAATCAGCATGGATTAAAACAACGATAAATAAAACTTGAACTGCAGTATACCGCATCCGCCAAATGTGGACTCATCAAATCCAATTATCGTTTCGCGCGCCAAACAACTCTGACTAATAAAGTAATGGTTTGGGAACAGGACCGCAGTCAGGATCCCATATGCTGACTTCATTCGTGCTTCAGCATCTCTCTTTCAGTCTGTCTGGCGCTATCCCGATAATGCCAGGGTCTGGCTTACCATCATGATTTTATTGTGGATTGAATATTGTGAAGCGACTCGCCATTTGACCCCCACAACTCGCAACGGCAACCAAGTTTCGCCATTGGCTCGTCCATTAATCACGCTGAGTGTACCTCGTGCAGGTGAGGTTGGCTTTGGGCCTAAGATTTAGGATTGTTGGTTCCCCCACTAAGTAATATTTCATTATTCACAATGTTGCCTTAGTACTGATAACCATTCTATCGTTTTGACAACCTTTGTTATGCAATAGACAATTGACTGCCTCGGTGGCGCAGTTGTATTGCGTACGCGTTACGATTGGGGCCAACGCTGAGGTCTCGGGTTCGATCCCCGGGGCGGGTAAAGTGGTACTGGCTTTTTCTATTACGAAATGCTCAGTATCAGCCCGGAGTCTGGAATTTGTGCCCGGTATGGCGATAGGCTCGCCCCCTATCACATAAAGGACAGAGATTCGCTCGGCGAAATGTGGGTGTACTGGTTACACCTCTGCATACCTCTTTGGGGATTACAAGCGTGAGTGGGTATGTATGTATGTTTTGCAATAGACGAGTAGCAAAGATATCAGTTTTTGTGAGAATATTCTCGGATCTGGGTGTTGTAACACCAAAAATAATAATCCACATTACATGATTCATATCTTAGTGCGGGGTCATGTTATTGTATTAATGAATTTAAAAGTGATTGTATCCGACTTTGTACTTTACCAAGCTGTGAGACTGAGACAATGCATGTTACTGAAGGAATCCTATTAGAATAAGTCTAAAGGTTTAAGTCACTCATAAGGATTAACACATACGGTTTCTTACTTAGGTTAACAACTGTTGCCCTTTAGCAATCGGGACGCAATAATCGCAGAGGGTTCCTTATCTGATAAGTATGGCAAAACATACTATATATTTCATGCCAGACAGATTACATATTATTAAAATGCTATCCGATCTATATTTGCAGACACATTTAGGTTTATCAAAAAATATTAAACCTTTTCAACATTGAGGTCTCGGGGTCGATCCCCGGGTCGGGTAAAGTGGTATTGGGTTTTTCTATTACGTAATGCTCAGTATCAGCCCGGAGTCTGGAATTTGTGCCCGGTGTGGTGATAGGCTCGTCCCCTATCATATGAGGGATGGAGATAAGCTCGACGAAATGTGGGTGTGCTGGTTACACCTCTGCCTACCCCTTCGGGGATTACAGGTGTGAGTGCGTACGTATGTATTAAACCTTTTCTCCCAAACTCTACATTCATCTTCTTAATTTGTTGCACTTCAAGTTTTGTACGTTATGTATTATCAACATATTTTTTTTAATAATCAATCCTAACTTTAAGTCCACAGTGAAATATGTTTAAGACATTTTTTTGATAATTTTATACGTTAAATTTAATATACGTGAGCCTTTTACCCACAATAGCTCGCTCTGACTACGTCCTCAGTTAAAAGCGCAAGTGTTCTTCTAACAAGAGATGCGCTTGTCGATTAATCAGTGTCGGTGTCTGTAGCGGGCGCGGGAGCGGGAGCGCAAGCGAGAGCGGAACTTGACATGTGGCGCCAATGACTCAATGGATGTTGACCGTGGTCTATGTCATAAGCGAATGTTGTTGTATGACAATATAGAGTTTAATTAAATGACAATATGGATAAACCCGTAGGTGTTAAATGTATACGTAATAAACGAAGGGCCCAGTGCACAATCTTAGCGCAAAATGTAGCCATTGAATAACGTATAAGACAGCTATTTTTGAAATATGAATATGTTTCTTCCGGTATGTGAAAATGTGACTTTTGTATTTGAACGCGTCATAATTTATTTCCCAGAGGGGTTGAAACAGGTGCTAAGTGTGGATTGCACCATCCGTCGGTTAAATCTCGTAATCCCCAAAAATCGTTTGCAACCAATAACTTGCATTCTCAAGAGAGTGTATTCTATATAGAATGGTTAGTGGCCAACTTAGTGTCAAAGTTTGGAGCCGCCCGAAGGCCTCCGACTTGGCTTAACGACTGATGTCAGTTGATAACAGCCGGGACTGACTTTTTACATAAGTACCCTCCGAAGCACGGAGACGCACATTCGAAATACCACTAAGCGGTTACCCATTCATAGACTGACCGCGCCGCTAACTCGCTAATCGTTCATCGATTAGTGAGTGCAACTGGCTATGAACTGCTTAAGAGATTGAGATTGTCATATCCTTTATGAAATTGCATGACAACACATTGCTAAGATTTACCGTTAAATTGCACTTATTACTGGCTATATTTAGAATGCCGCTACATATTACAACCACTCTTTCGTATATTTAAGTCCGAATTAAGGAAGCACTGACGACTTACGTGTATGTAGCTCTTTTATTGTGTTTGTTTTGAGTTTTAGTATGAATTTAAGTGGTAGAGCCTCTCTGTAGACAGTATTGTCTACAGCATGAATGGGCTGACTCGGGTGGGATGGTACCACCGTCTTAGGGAAAACATACGTGAATTATTATCAATAGTCACTACGGGTTGCCACAATAACTACGTAGTTGGTCTAGAGTCTAGACCATTAGCTCCCAAAGTGGGCCAGGTGGACCCCCAGGGGTCCACGGGAGACTCGACGGGGGTCCATAGTTAGATCTAATCTTCACATTTGTGGTCGAGTTTTGGGAATACGGTAGAAATGTAGCTGCATGGAGTCCACCGGAACCAGGTAAATTTTGAAAGTCGTCTATGAGAAAAAAAAGTTTGGGAACCTCTGGTCTAGACCAAGGCTAAAGAAAGTTGTATAGAAGTACTCTACTGTATTTCCTACACTAGTGAAAAAATCACACTCACACACACATACAATACACATCCATTCAGGAGCACTCACACACTCTCATGACACGAGATGAGTAATGTATCGTATGTCACGCCTCTATAACGAAAGCTCTCAGCCTCACAGTGTTACATTACTATCCATTACTGTGTGATGTACGTAGATTTATGGTGACTTTCCTCTACGACAATATGCCACTATTTGGTTTCAGGAACCTGATCTGTTTGTAACATTTTTGTTTCTATATTGGCATTACGAAAGTGATGGTAAAACAATATTGACTAAAAACGTGGGTGATTTTTCCGTCGTTGATCGGGTCTATATGACAAATTAAATTTCTTTTTTTATTAGCTCAATGACGAGACTCTCATATGATAGGCCGCCTGGAATGGGCCACAGCTTTGTCTATTTCTGTTGTCAAACAGCAGTGTGTAAGCCATGTTGTGTTTTAGTTTGAATGACATTGAAGCTAGTGAAATTACTGGGGGTTATGAGACTTGACATTTTATGACTCGGGGTGACGAGCGCTAGTCCAGTGCCATACAGTGCTTAGTAATTCAAAGTTCTGTATGGTGTTGCTTTTGTTTATGGACAGGCGTGACGCTTATCAACACGCGAGCGACCTGCTCGTTTCGTCATTCAAGCTTATAAAAAAAAGTAGGAACTATCTGTGTCAGATAGCGCAGTGAGCAAGTAGCCAGCTGTGAAGCGAGAGGCTGTGCGTTCGATGCCCGCACCGATACAAAATGTTTATGTAATCAACAATTATATGTTTCGGGTCTGGGTGCTTTCTCCCCTAACGGGTTGACGTCAGGCAGGCGGCCGGTCGTAAAAACTACAAGCCAAATCTTTCTGTAACATGTGTTAAAAGCATGTTGCGCCGACCCCACTGCGAGTGGGATAAGGACGGGTGGAAGAAGAAGAGGGACTATTTATATCTCCATTCCCTTTGCAAACCTACCATCGCTATAATCATAAACTACCCAGCAGTCAACATGGGCGTGACCACTTCACACAACAAAAGCCACTAAATAACGTCACATCGTGATTAAGTGCCATAACTCGCCATTTGCAAAAAGCCGTCGCCGGGAATCGAACAGTGGCGCAAGGTCACGACCGGTCACGCAACGTATTGTTCGATGAAGTCTTAAAAGATACAAGGTTGTGCACTATTGTTTGGAAGAAAACGGCATTGGCTAATGAAGTGGATCGAATTTTATTATTTTCTTTGTTTATTTTAGGGTTCCGTAACCGAGAGGTTTTTTTTAATACGTAACTAGCTGTCCCACGCGGTTTCACCCGCAACTACAGCAGCGCCACCTACCGGGTCCAATTGTGAATCTAAACCATCCAGGGCGCCACCCAAATGCACACAAAAAAAATCATTCAAATCGGTCCAGCCGTTTAGGAGGAGTTCAGTCACATACACACGTACAGTAGAATTATATAGGTATATAAAGATAGGCTCGCGTATATCACAGAGTTTGGATACAGTGCCTCCGCTGTCTATTTGTCTCTGTCTTACCTTTATAGGGTTCTATATTTACATACACACTCACGCCTGCAATCCCCGAAGGGGTAGGCAGAGGTGTAACCAGTACCCCACATTTCGCCGAGCTTATTTCCTTCCTCCCATGATGTGATAGGGAGCGAGCCTATCACCATGTGTCGGGCACAATTCCAGACTCCGAGCTGATACTAAGCATTTCGTGATATAAATACGTAATATCACGTTTACCCGACCCGAGATCGAACCCGAGAACTCAGCACAGCAGTTGTAACGCGTACGCATTACAACTGAGCCACCAAGACAGTCCTCGAGGTGTTTGACTGTATATTCGCTTAAAAACAGTTACAAATATGAATTCGTTTACTCTGGTTTAAAATAAAGTAATATTCATCCTTAAGTCTGCATAAAAAAACTGGTACTCAATTATGTACTCAAGCAACAATGTGTAAGCACTGTTGTGTTCCGGTGTGAAGGACATTGAAGCCAGTGTAATTACTGGGCATTATGAGACTTAACACCTAATGTCTCGGGGTGACGAGCGCAGTCCAGTGTCATGCAGTGCTTTATTTAAAGTTCTGTGTGGCGTTGCTTCTGTTTATGGGCAGGCGTGGCGCTTACCATCAGGCGAGCGACCTGCTCGTCTTGTCATTCAATCTAATAAAAAAAAAGAGGACGTCCACCTAGAAGATGGACCGACGACCTGACAAGAGATTTACATTGAGTTTGAGATGTATATCAATTGGGATCAACCAGATTGTGACGTGATCCACTTAACACAAATGTTATTGATAAGTAAACCAGATTTTTGGAGAAAAGAAAATGAAGTATATAATAATAATAATAGACGCGGCACGCATTATGAGGAGGTTCCTTATATTGGGATTCGAACCACCGGTGGCTTGGGTCCAAGGCAGCGCCATTGGAGGTAGATAATTTTTTTTCTATAATATGTTTTATATTTATAAATGTAATATTTAAAAATATAAAAAAATCTTTTAAAATAAAGAACACTATACACATAATATTATCAGCCATGTATTATACTGTCCCACTGCAGGGCACGGCCCCTTCTACTAATGAGGGGTCAAGCCTTAGTCCTCCACGCTGGCCTAATGCGGATTCGAAATTCTCGTGCGAGAATTCTCAGGTATGCAGGTTTCCTCACGATGTTTCCCTTAAATAATCTATAATTAACAAGTAATTCACATTTTACTTAGAAAAGTCGGAGAAGCATGCTCTTGGGGCTGGTATCATTCCTCACTGAGCAATTTTTTTAAAATTTGCTTAATAGCATACAAAACGGTATAAATCAACCAATGATACTACAACATATAAAGATACCGTATCGGCATTCAACAATCACTTCCATTTATCAATGCCATCTATTCTACAGAAGTGGACATAGCACGAACGCCTGTATTGTCACTTCGGCTCCCGCTCCCTGGCGGAAGGAAGCCGTATCAGTCGGCCGACGTTTCCCATCGCGGCTCGATTACTTCCCGCCCGCGCCAATGTGTCACATGCCGAACGTCGAATGAGTGTAGTTCGTTGAAGTTCGAAATTTAAAGAAAAAAAAGGTATTCGAAATTAGAATTTTCCAATGGCTGATTTAATTATTTAATATATGGAATTAATGGTATTAGAATAATTATTTAAAAAAATATTTTTACGCTTTGTTTTCCTTATTTTAATGAAATTAAAAATATTTTTGTATAAATTTATTTAAATATTGGTAGGCTATGAACAAACTTCCATTAAAATACTCAATTTAAGAAATATGTTATTTAAAAAAAAAACAGTTTCGATGCCATGCATTGCATGATTGCACGCATTGATGGGTTGCACATAAAAATAAATCAAGGTAAATTATGTGTTAATTCCATATAAATTATTTACATTCTGAGAATATATTGTTATATTTCCCTAGTACAGGAAAATAAATATCATTACAGAGCAATGACTTTAAGGCAATAAATGATTTTATTTTATTTGATTTGAAGCCGTATTTTTTTGCATAATATCTGTTATAGCGTGATTTTAATAGTAATTTTTATTAACAATCACTGCCGACGGGTCTATTGTAACTATTTTTTATGCGAAATAACTTTAATTAATAATATTATTATAACTATACACATAGGACTGCCTCGGTGGCGCAGTTGTAATGCGTATGCGTTACGATTGAGGCTAACGCTGAGGTCTCGGGTTCGATCCCCGGGTCGGGTAAAGTGGTATTGGGTTTTTCTATTACGAAATGCTCAGTATCAGCTCGGAGTCTGGAATTTGTGCCCGGTATGGCGATAGGCTCGCCCCCTATCACATTGTGGGACGGAGATACGCTCGGCGAAATGTGGGTGTACTGGTTACACCTCTGCCTACCCCTTCGGGGATTACAGGCGTGAGTGCGTATGTATGTAACTATACACATACTAAAATAAATAAACTTAAATAAACCCTAACTTTTTCTAAAAAAAACTCACCATCTGGCTTAAATGAGGTTCCTTTTTTTAATTAAATATGATATGCTTTTTATAAAATTAAACTTACTTTAAACTAGGTTTATATGAAGTGAACCCATACATACCAACAGATATACGAGTAAACCTAGTTTAAAGTCAGTTTACGACTTATAATATGGTCGAGTTAATTTTGTTTGACTTTTGGCGGAGGATATTTGGTTTTTAATTGTCAAAAGAAACGGAGGAGGATCTCAATTCGACGTGTTTTTTTTGTATGTCTCGCATAATTCCGCCACATATATACCAATGTTTTTTTTACTCGAAAGAGTATAGCTCAAAGTGTAACATTTAATTTTCAAAAAGAAAACCCCTAAGAGGGTGAAATAAAACTTATACAAAAATAAAACTCAATAATCTAAAACAATTCTGAGACTATGTTTTCTATCAAAAATATTTACCTTGAAAATAAACAATTTTAATTGGTTATATTTTCTAGCATTTTAGAATTGTTAATTATTTTTATTTATTCGAAGAATTTTTATAGCGATACAAATTACTAATCTCGAGACTTGAGAGTTCAAGGTTCCATTATAACACGACGTGCGAACTCGCACGAGTTTTGCTCTATTTATATTACTCGTTTTATGCCTCAGTAGCAATGCAATTAGCTTCCACTTATGTTTATTAATGTTCAATCAATTTCAATGCGGATAATTGTTTCCAATTCCTGATAATCGATTTTAAATTCACTGATTGTAATTCTAATTTTAAATTGTTTTTACTTCTAATTGACTAGTACCTTGGAGATTGACTTTGTGTTGTTCGTCCATTCAATCAATGTAGCGGCGAAAGCTTCGGAGAGTGGAACGGATTGCTGTGGCGGGTTCGCTCCTAATTCCTAACCACGGAGACACAATCCTGATTTTATAGAGTGTGTTCAATGTTGAAATGAAATGAAATAGTTTTATTAATCGATTATGACAAGTCAGTACAAAATAAAGAAACTTATGTGTATAGAAATCATATAAACTAATGTATACATAATATATGTATAAAGCATCATCAATATACACTGGGCATCAATACATTTTACAATATTTTTATTTAGTAGTCCAGAATTGATTGTCTTATTATTTTTTTTCATTTTTATAGGTCGATATGGACCATAGGCATTACCGAAACGACACGTGGTTTAAAGCTTCCACCGGATCCGAAACATAAAATATCACTTTCTTTTTTTTATTATCTTGAACGACGAAACGAGCAAGTTGCTCACCTGATGGGAAGCGCCGGTCTTGCCCATAAACATAAGCAAAGAGGTCAAACACGCCTTTTTATTCTAGGGGGTTAAAATATTCAACAGTAGTGACTGCTCTAAGGTCTTAAATACAAAGAACTTGAATACATTCTAATTGACCAACAAAACCAGGATTATAAAGGGCAAAACGAAAGTGTATTCAAAAGGAAAAGTGAAGCGATAACCCTTAAAAACATCCCACGCCTTTTGAATACATTAAAAACATGAACTCAAACCCTTCAACCCACTTTACGACATCATAAAATACGCACGCCTGCAAGGATCGCTTCGACCCATGAATGTTAATGTCTATGTATTAAGGATACCGGTCAAAAGGACCCCAGTAGGTGAAATCTGGATTTATTACACCTGGGCTGCATTGATGCCCATTTATTGAGGGAAATGGACGATAATGATCTCGTTTCATTGTAGGGTTAAAAACACGCCTTTATGAAGTATTGCTTCGTGTCTGACAAGTTTGCGACAATACAGTGTGTTGTAAAATATGTTGTGAATAGGTGTTTTAACCCGTTAATGTTGTATCCGAAGTTGGTTTTATGATGTAGGTTTATGTTGAGAACGTGTTCTTATTTCGAATTGACTTTTGCCCTAAATATAAATTACTGGTGTCACATAATATATCATGTCTGGAATTAACATTTGTGGTTAACGGTCATACAAATATTTATTGATCTGCGGAAGTAGAACCAACAGAGTCAAGTTTCTCAGATATACGCAGATAAATAATAAAAGACTGTCTTCAGTTGGAATACGTTCGCGTTAAGACTGCTATGCTGACGTCTAGGGTTCGATCCCGGATCGGGTAAAAGTGATATTTGGTTTTTCTGTCACGAAATGCTTTGTATCATCCCGGAGTCTGGAAGTGTGCCCGGTAAGGCGATAGACTCGCTTCTTATTACATCATGGGACTGAAATGCCATAAATATGATGAATGTAGGTGTACTATTTACACCTCTGCCGTCGGGTATAACACGCGTGTGTGTGTATGTACCTATGTATAAATAAGAAACTACAAATTTTCACAAATGAATACAACTTAAACACCAGGTAGGCATTTTAAAAAATCCTGTGGTCTCCACACAAAATAACAAATTCTACGAAGTACACAAAAAAGCGGCATAGATCACAGAGATATCCACGACAGTTGTTTCTGACCTTTGGGTGTGACCCCCATAACGCAGGATCAGATGGAACATTTCGTTTACGGTACAATGACACTTTCGTCTAATGACGAGATTCAAAATGAGCTAGAGTGATGTCGCGTGATTTAGTTACGTAGGGTTTATATTGTTGAAATATTTATGATGGCCTCCGTGGCGCAGTGGGCGAGTAGCCGGCTGCGAAGCGTGAGGCCGTGGGTTCGATTCCTACACCAAGACGTTTGTCTAATCCACAAATATTTGTTTCGGGTCTGGGTGTTGTGGGACCAAGTGTTGGGGGCAAGTCCCTCGTAGTTCCTGATACCCACGATACAGGTTATACCTAGTGTGGGGTCAGGACTATGTGTGTGACTGTTGGGTGTATTTATTTATTTATTTGGTTAGTGTCTTGTTTGTTATGTAAATCATGTCTATTAAAAAAACTTGTATTTATTTTTAGAGTATAGGCCGGCAAACGATCAAGCGGGTCACCTGATAGTAAGTGATCTCCACCGCCCATGTACGCCCACAATACTAAAATAATCATGGGCGCGTTGCCGACCTTAAAGGAAAGGGATAAGTTAGGGATTGGGAAGGGGAGGGGAATTTGTAGGAAAACCCAGATTGTTTCTTTAACTCCTCTGGGTGCGACACTACCAAATGCTCTTCATTATCGATCAATGATTCGGAACGTGTTCAAGTGAAACCATAATAACGTTGAAGAACGCAATACCATCGGCAAGAAATGTCGACGGTTTCACTGCTCTGTGACGGATGGATGACCATTACGATGTTCAAGTATTGTGTCCTAGTAAGATTGCGATTCGCGACACCGGATGGCGTAATTCACCTATCATTTGCCCATTGAAGCCACTAAACCACAGGTTTATGAGCGGACTGAAGTAAGCAGAGCTGAAAGCAGTATTCCAGTCCCACGTGGAACAGTGCTCTCGTCTCTGGGTAGGAGCCCTCAAGTACTTGCTAGACTTACTTGACTCCTTAAAAAGGCGGGCTGCTCGAATTGTCGGTGACCCTGATTTCACGGACAACCTGGAACGTTTAGAAATGTGGAGAGATTTCAGGTCTCTGTGTATTTTATCGTATGTTCCACGGAGAGTGCTCTAGGGACTGTTTAAGATGGTACTAATGTCGCTTTTTTACCATCGCACCACCTGTAGGCCAATTCTCGTAATTTTAAATGTTCAAAATATAATTCCGATGTAGTCTCAGCGTCAAGAAAGTTGCAAATAGCATTCTCTTAAACCAATACAACTCCAAGAAGATAATGTTTAAAAACTCATACCAATGTTTGCTCGAGGGAATCCATCGTGCAACAGGAACAACCCTCGAAGTTTTTTCTCAAAAGAGCACTGTTTCCTTGTATAAAAAAAATAGCAAACCGAATCCTCCATAAACAAGTTTGCTAAAGTTATAAAGGAATAGCGAACCAATCTAATGTGTTTTAGAAGTTTTAACGCCAGTTGTATGGATTACTTGACAATGGAAGTTGCCGACGCTGGGCAAACAGATGGAAATTGGGTCACCGTGGGAGATAGAAACTTAATTCACCCGATATCCAATCGATAGCTTAATCGTGTCGGATTCCAATAGGTAGATAACAATATTAGTGAGTCCTATTTGTGAATGAGGACGAAACAGTTAAATATATAATTTCTTTTACCAATGAAGTTCATAATATTATGGGGGTATGTATACATACTTTGCTGGTGGTACCGACTGGATAGTAATCACTAGCAGATCCAGGCTGGGGGGGCTAAGGGGCTCAAGTAAAAGGGATTGGGTCCACTGACAAATCTCAAATTAATCGTGATATCCTACTTTCTTAGTACTACCTACAATATAATTTTCATCCTTTATCCTTACTTATTCCATTTTAAATAGGTATAAGTAGTATAATCACAACTTTTTTAATTCTAACTTTGGGTAATTTTTTTTGCTTGAGTTATGTTTCTTGTCATCTTATTTAGATGTAAGAGAACCGAAATTTTCTGATGCCCCCGGTTAATTGAGTTCGACTGTAATATTCGCTACTTTCGTGGCCACATCGCTAGTGGACTGTGACAAATGACAACGCAGGTAATATTGACCAATGACAGGCACGTGCCGTAACTTTTTTTACATTCTGCCATGTTGTAGAAAGTGTGAAATGATAAAGTTATTTTTCACTTATCTTTCTCTACTTTTGAAATACTTTCGCAGGCCGTAGAAATTTGTTCTTATGGCCCAAATGTTGCTTGACGAAAATTATGTTGACAGATTTATGTTTTAATAACAATGGTAACTTTTTGTACATCTCACCATGTCTAATCCGGAGTCAGCAGCATGAATAGAATACAGTTTGCAATGTTAAATATTATATTGGGTATTCGTTTTTTTTCGGTCTAGATTTTATGGTAAAGTTGCTAGACATCCGAAACGTTTTGTAATTTCATGTTCATCTTGCAATGTGAATAATAACTCTAACGATAGAAGCTCTTAAATGGTGTACAGTTTGCTAATTATCAGTAATTAATTGGCGCTTAGTTTTTAAATAGCGAATTAAAATATAATGAACCAAATGACTATGCTACTCAACTATGAATTATTGCTCTTTTATCATGATCTGGCATCTTTGATAATTACACAAACAAATGGAATAAAACTCCCGACCTTATGACTTTTAACCTGCAATTAAGCTTCAGCCATTCGTCGATTTACATAACCAAAACACATTCTAAAGATTTCTCTCACATAACATCGTTACTAAGCAGAAAGGGTTCACTAAAAATAACAATACTATCTGTTACAATACAATTTTTGACTAGCGAATAAACGTTAAGATAAATAGCGATTTTCATAAGCGATCGTCAATGTCGACACGCTATTAGCGATATACTGCGCCTACAGAATTATGTAATGGGCCATGGGTTGGTTACAGACGGGGCGGGAAGCGATTATAAACCACTATTACAGATAATTATGTATAATAATATTGTGGTAAAGGTGTCAAGTAACAAGAATTTTAATACTTCTGTCAATAAGTTTCTCTGAATACGCCCAAAGCTCCTTGGTAAGACGAATAAATAATATAGAATTTGTTTAATATTTATTAATTTTATATAATAAGCGGCTTCGCCCGCGTGAATAGCCTTTTCTGAGATAAAAAAAAGTATCCAATAACCGTCTCCAGGGTCCCATCTACCTCTGTACCAAACTTCATCAAAATCGGTTCAGCGATTCAGGCGTGAAAGCGTAACAAACAAACTCACTTTTGCATTTAAGTATATCTTCTTCTTCTTCTTCTTATCGAATGGTTAGTGGCCAACCTAGTGTCAGAGTTTTTCAAGCCACCCGAAGGCCTCCGACTTGTCTTAACGACTGCTATCAGTTGATAACAGCCAGGACCGACATTTTACGTGCCCTCCGAAGCACGGAGACGCTCTGTTGAAATACCACTAAGCGGTCACCCATCCATAGACTGACCGCAACCAAGGGTTGCTTAACTCGCTTATCGTTTACAGATTAGTGAGTGCAACTAGCTATGAGCGCCTCAATTAAGTATATAATTATTTCGATTTTATATCAACTTGCGACCTACTTGACGCATGCCTTGAATAATGCTATAACTAATATACCTATATACGACAGATTACACCGTATCACACTAATTCATTCTCTATTTGAAGAGAAAAAGCATACTACGCAATGTAGGGACTTAACTAACAAACACTAAAATATAATCATGAATGTCTTATCGCTCCGCCTCTAACTAAATCCAACACCCTGCTGAAGTTCAAGGAAGCGTCCCGTGATGGAAACTAATGTAGCGACCTTTTAACCATCAGTCTATCCCGTCAGTGATAGCGTTATGCGTTGTAATTTCACACCACATTCGGGAAGCTAATGGGGTTATAGCACACCGCGATGTGACGTACGCGTTAAGTTACCGTCGGTGAAATTAATAGGTTTAGGGGACGCTGATTTACAAACATACATACATAGACTCACGCCTGTTTGCCATAGGGGTAGGCAGAGACAACGGATTTCCACTTGCTACGATCATTGCACACCTCTTTGGCCTCCTTTACTTACTTAGTATGATTTACTAGATTCAATCCGCGTAGATGTATGTTTAGGGGACGCCGATGTATTTACTAGATTAGTACTGCGTGAATGAAGATTTTTTAAATAAAATTGGAATGCAAATAAAATCTCATTGATCTAGACACCGCCCACCATTGTAACTTCTGTAGGCCGGGATCGACTGTGGCACGCATATTTTGACATCGAGCAATGAAGCTCAATACGAAACTGTCTTTATTCGGCATCGAAATTAATCGAATAGAAAGATAGAAAAATATTTTTTTCCACAAAGCTAAAATAAAGTTTTTAAAATAAATAAATAAGTCTTCGTAAGCAACCTCTCTTCATCACCTACATCCATAATACTTATGTATTTACATAAATAAACATTACTGTACGGTAATATCGGACCAGCCATCAAGACAAATATTAGCTTATTTGACTATTACGGAATAGAGCCCCGCTTTATCCCAAGGGATGCATTAACTTTGAGCGCTGTTTACTGTGTTTAGTTAAATGTGCATGGACATGTTTGTTTTGTCCTAAATTGAAGCTCCTAATGCAAGGGAGTGACTTCCTCTTAGTTGGCAAATCAAAGCTTGTTGGATTTATTAATCCATTTAACTTAAAAATATTAGAGATTTGCATCAAATAAAAGAATGTTATGGTTAATATACCATTGTATGTTGGTTTCGGCTTAATTTTTGGTACTCCTTCATTTAACTCTTTATGCAGTACTTAATTTTGCACGTTACACTGACTTAGAATATACTTTATTGTATCAGTGGTAGAATCACTCTGTAGAGTTTTATCTACAGTACGAACGGGCCGACTCGACCGGATTGTTACCACTGTCTCAGAGAAATCCAACGTGAAGTAGGAGCTTGCTGTTACGTTTCGTACGATGAGTGAGTTATCCGGAGGCTCAAATAACCTTTCATGGGCGGTGGAGATCACTTACCATCATGTGACCCACTTGCTCGTTAGCCGGCCTCTGCTATAAAAAAGAGAACTATGAGCGTCTTCTAAGGCTCTTTACACTGCAAATTTAAACCTTTTATTTTTTCTACACACATACATACATATAGCACAACAAAACAAGATGATTAAACATACATTTATAAAGCATAAAGCTACAATATATGCGGTAGAAGGGGTCCAGCTCTGTGTACGCTGTTGAGACACAGCACTGATTTTCAGCTGGACCCCAAATATCCAAATTCTGGGTAATATACGTACTAATAAAAGTCTAAGTTTTAAGATAGGTACTTGTACTAATGGGGAAATGTTCGCGTAATAGCCGGATCAATATTGATGTTTATTTTAACTGGGGACCGTATCAGACGGTTTCCTCGATTACGTTATATTCACGCTTTAAAACAATATGACACAACCGGTTCCAGTTGTTTATCTAACTGACATGAGGAAGTGCACGCGCCAGTGAAAGTTGTTTTCAGATCACGTTACACCTATGTTGGGCGTTTTAATTAATTTAATTAATGTTAACTGATTTGATTGACTTTAATTATTGGTTTTTAATTCCAATCTCTCGTGTTTATGCGTTAATGAACGGTACAAGGAAATAAATAAACTTGGGCGTTACGTAGCGGAAATAGTTTATGCATAATAGCGCCACCTGTGTAATATTTATGACAACTGCATTCGTTTTAGTATTTTGTAGCTAGATGGCGCTGTATATATTTTATAAATAGGTATTTCGTAAAATGATGTAGTGTCTAAAACATTGAATTAATTTATATTTTTTATCTTTACAGATTCATTCGTAAATAGCCAAGAATGGACAGCGTCGCGGGGTGTAACAGAACTGCGGGTGGGTGTTTTGGGATCACCTGACAGTGGTAAATCTGCATTGGTGCATCGTTACTTAACTGGAGCCTACATGCAAGAGGAAAGTCCTGAAGGTAAATTTTAAAATTATCTTAATTTTCATTCGATTAAATTTTAATATATCGCCATCTATCGGATATAAGTGGTACTAAAATACGTATGTAGTAGCTCCACTTTACTAGACGTCGCTTTAAAGTTATATCAAAGGTTTCGCTAGATGTCGCTGTATTAAAATGTTAACTACACCACTCTCCAACAGATGGCGCTAACCTCCAATAACAACTAAAAAGTTCAGCGACCCCATGCCGGTGGTATTGTACTGATTACGCTCGTAAGCTCGCTTGTTTTATTCGTGCGTAAGACTCGAATTGTTTGTTTGTAAACGTTCAATGAGCCCACTCGAGCACTAAGCACACAGCGCCTCGAGTTATTAGACAATTTTATTTACCTTACTGTGTTTATATGCTTCACATTACGGACTATTGCGAAATAATATGTGTGCTTAAATGGTTGGGCTATCGTGTTGTTTAATCCACCTCATAGGTCTGACAGCATTTTGGGGCTGAGAACCGGTGTTGGGTTCAATTCCCAGGTCGGCAATCCTAATTTGTGTTTGAGTTTTCGATTCTGAAAAACTACTAAAGCTAGGATTGTTAAATTTGGTCAAATGATAGTTTGTGTAATGTAGAGGCCTGTTATGAAAGAATGTTTGGACATTTACAATTTAAGAAGGAAATGGGGGGGGGGGGGGGGATCTTTGTATATATAACTTTTTTGTTACGTCTGTGAAATTAAATGTTGTATATAATTAATGAAAGTTTGGATATTTTTAGATCAATATTGTATAAAATCCAATTGTATCTTATCTGCCTGGCGATATCCCGGCTTAATGCCAACGTCCGCCTTCCTATCATGATTTAACGGTAGATTTAGTATATAGAGCAGAGGTTTCCAAACTTTTTTCTCATATACCACTTTCAAAATTTTGCTGGTTCCGGTGGACAACCTGCAGCTACATTTCTACCATATTCCCAAAACTCGACAAAAAATGTGAAGATTAGATCTAACTTTGGACCCCCGTCGAGTGTCCCGTGGACCCCTGGACCACTTTGGAAACTAATGAATAGAGCGACCCGCCGTCTGACACCCACTGATCGCAACAGGAACTGATTTTCGACATTGCCTCGTCCGTTAATCAGCATTGTACCACGTGTAGGCGAGATTGAATTTGGACCTAAGATATTGGTGGTCCTCTTACACTCCCATAGAATCCAATTAATTCCAATTGTATAAGAGAAAATAATAAAAAAAAAATTGTTTTACTGGTTTCACAGGCGGTCGCTTCAAGAAGGAAGTCATAATAGACGGACACAGCTACCTTCTGTTAATACGCGACGAGGGCGGCTCTCCTGAAATGCAGGTAAATATTGTCATTTTACTACTGGAGATGAGGCTCTCTCCATAAACGATTAGCGAGTTAAGCAACTCTTGGCGCCATCTGTCTATGGATGGGTGAACGCTTAGGGGTATTTTGACTGAGCGTCTCCGTGCTTCGGAGGGTCCCAGATGTTATCAACTCAATTCCGAGGCTTTCGGGCGGCTTGAAAACTTTGACAGTCTTTGACTTATTTTAATTTGATACAGAATAGAAGGCTGTTGGCTACATTGAAAAGTGGCAATGCCAGTCTTAACCGAATTGTTGTTTTGTTAAGACTGGCATTGCACTGTATTCAAAAATAATATAACTTAAAATCGAATAAGTAACGTGAATTATAAATCAAATATCGATGTTCTATCAACATTTATTGTCTCTTGAAATATTACTGAAACAATCTGAATGTAATTTGTAAGTCACAAAGCATCGTATGGGGGTTGCACACGACAGTAAAATTACCCCCCTCCCCCTCTAATTCTCATTATTTCACCCCCTATAACAGACGTATCGATATGAAATCGATCATACTGCTTATGAAATATTCAAAGAGTCTAACATGAGTTTTACAGAGATAATTAAATTTACAGGCACTTATTAAAAATAGCAGTGATAGCTCAGCGGGGAGTGTTATGGACTGTCGAGACGAAAGTCGCAGGTTGGAAACCAGCCCCAAGAGTATACACCTCTAACTTTTCTAAGTTACGTGTGTATTAATAGTTAATTATTACTTGCTTGAACAGAACCTATACATCTATACAAATAAATAAAATTGAAGTGTCTGTTTGTAATATTAAAATAATCGCTTTTTACTACACACATATGGATGTATATACGGTACATATACCAAAATAACATTGTTTACAATTTTTGTCTGTCTGTCTGTTTGTTCCGGCTAATCTCTGGAACGGCTTGACCGATTTTGCCGGGACTTTCACTGGTAGATAGCTCATGTAATAAGGAGTAACTTAGGCTACTTAGGTACTTTTTATCCCGGCAAATGACATTCACGCGGGCGGAGCCGCGGGTAACAGCTAGTGTTATAATAATATCGTAAATTACAATAATAATGAGCAAGGCCTTGCAGTGGGCGAGTACACCCACGACGGAGCTCTATAAGGCGTAAATAACCAAAGAAAGTGCTACGACAAAGTCGTTTTAGGCAATTTTGTTGTTGTTAGTTATATAATCTACATATTAGTTTGGTGTTTCCTATAATAGTGTTATATTAGTTCACAACCAAGTTGTGACTTGTGGGACGATATTTTTAACCTCAGATGTATTAAAACCTAACAAGCTAAAAAGAAATAAGCTTAGATTTTTGACTTTTCAATGTTTTTATTTTGAAGTCGGTTTCTAAGTTTTGTTATCTACACTAATATTATAAAGAGGAAAGATTTCTATTTTTGTATGTAACGAATAAACTTAAAAACTACTGGACCGATTTCAAAAATTCTTTTGCCGTTAGAAAGCTACATTATCACTGAGTAACATAGGCTACTTTTTATCCCGGAAAAGGCCGTTCACGCGAGCAAAGGCGAGTTTGTTATAAATTATTTAAGTAATTGCATTTCGAATTTATTTATACAAATAATATGTGTTTATGAAATTATAAAAAGTAGCAAAGATGCTACATTGGCCGATGACAGTGTCGATCTTTTTTTTTATTGCATAGGTCGGCAAACGAGCAAGTGGGTCACCTGATGGTAAGTGATCTCCACCGCCCATGTACACCCACAATACCAAAAGAGTCATGGGCGCGTTGCCGACCTTAAAGGAAAGGGATAATTAAGGGATTAGGAAGGGGATGCGGATTTGGGCCTCCGGATATCTCACTCACCGTACGAAACGCAGCAGCAAGCTGCTACTTTACGTCGGTTTTCTGTGAGACAGTGGTAACGGCCCGGACGAGCCGAAAATTGTCTATAGCGTGGCTCTACCACTCGCAAAAAACTGTATTCTGTAACCCTTTACTGCCAACTGAGTAACTACTTACTTGTTATAACACACTGTAGGTACTTCAGATAGAGCTCCAGCAGTACGTCACAGGTGCGATTTTAACAACAATGAAGTCCGGCTATTTAATTGTTCTTTTACACATAGTTGGCAATCAATATTCAACGGCGATTCATAAGCGTGCGTCAAGTGCCATCGTACGGTACCGTTACTGTAAGCTTTGTACGCGTAGAGCTGAGAAGCCTTCTAAAGCGGCGTCTTGTGAGCTTCTTTGTCTGTGTCTCATATAAGTGTAACATCGCGTGCGATTTGCACACGAACGTTCATGCATTCGTCAAATACATATGGAGGGAGAAAAAGGGGGGTCCATGACGTGTCTGTACACAAGTACACAAGTGTTTCGAAATTCATTTGACCTAGTATTGAATGTGGTTCGTTTCCATTGCACAGATGTTTTTTGTACATGAAAGTTCTATCAAAATTGTCTTGTTATTTTTTATGTACATACATACGCAATCACGCCTGTAATCCCCGAAGGCGTAGGCAGAGGTGTAACCAGTACACCCACATTTCGACGAGTTTATTTCCGTCCCATGATGTGATAGGGGACGAGCCTATCGCCATACCGGGCACAAATTCCAGACTCCGGGCTGACACTGAGCATTTCGCAATAGAATAACCCGACATCACTTTACCCGATCTGGGGATCGAACCCGAGACCTCAGCGTTAGCCTCAATCGTAAAGCGTACGCATTACAACTGCGCCACCGAGGCAGTCATTCTTACATTTACATTATTTTACGTAATAAAATGATATTTGAATTATTTATTTGTATTTTCAGTAAAAGTCAATGATAATTCCTATCTACGTATGAGTGGTAGACCCATGTTGTTGGCCCCTTTGGCTACAACATGAATGGGCCGGCTCGTCCGGGTTGTCATCACTGTCTCACAGAAAACCGGCGTAAAGTAGCAGCTTGCTGCTGCGTTTCGTACGGTGAGTGAGATATCCGGAGGCCCAAATGCCCCTCTCCTTCTAAATCCCTTAATTATCCCTTTCCTTTAAGTTCGGCCCATGATTCTTTTGGTATTGTGGTCGTACATGGACGATGGAGATCACTTACCATCAGGTGACCCCCCTTGCTCGTTAGCCGGCCTATGCTATAAAAAATTAATGATTTATCTATTATCTCTTGAACAATACTTTTTGTTATAATTCCTAGCATATTCATCATTTCTAAATGTCGTATCGTTCAGCCGATAATGGAAACATTCCCGCCGGGATGCTCCTATCGATTTGTGCCATAAAAGGGGAAATTGGATGGTTTAAAGCCCTCAAATGTTTTACGTTCGTGCCTTCTCGTACTTAACAAGCTGTTTTGCGGTTTTACTGTGTCTAAACATTGTAAGAATTTTTATTGTCTGTTATCACAAGTGGGTTCTTGAAATTGTAAGGGAAGTTTAATATTTAATAATTTCTATTTAAGGTGAAAGATCAGCACTAGCTGTACATAGAAATTGTACCACTACGTTGCGGTCAATTGACCGTAACTCAATATTACCGTCTCGCTTACTCTCAACTTGAACCCCTATCGCGCTACCTTTTTTTTAATTTTGTTATAGCATTGGCCGGTAATTCTTATGGAGGTAAATTCTTTAAATGTATGCAAGTTTCCTCACGATGTTTCCTTCACAACGGTGAATCCTCCACGGGGCTCCTCTACTGAATGGGAGGGGTTAGGCCTTAGTCCACAACGCTGTACACGTAATTTAGAAAAGTTAAAGCAAGCTATAGTAAAAAAAAAATACAATACATGATAAGGGTGCATTACTTCCTTATAAAAAGGGTGTGTTTTGTTAATATGCATTAGACCCTTATAAATTAATTATAGTATATATATATATACATAGTATACTGTTATTATGATATGGCTAAATGGTTTTTTTTTTATTGCATAGGTCGGCATATGAGCAAGTCGGTCACCTGATGGTAAGTGATCACCACCGCCCATGTACGCCTACAATACCAAAAGAATTATGGACGCGTTGCCGACCTTAAAGGAAAGGGATAATTAAGGGATTCGGAAGGGGAGAGTGTTTGGGCCTCCGGATATCTCACTCACCGTACAAAACGCAGCAGCAAGCTGCTACTTTACGTCGGATTTCTGTAAGACATTGGTAACGACCTAGACGTATGCTGTAGACAAAAGTGTCTACATCGTGGCTCTGCCGCTCTAAAATAATATAATTATTATAATAATACTAGCCCTGTATTACACATGTCCCACTGCTGGGCACGGGAATCCTCCACGGGGCTCCTCTACCGAATGGGAGGGGTTAGGCCTTAGTCCACAACGCTGTACACGTAATTTAGAAAAGTCAGAGTAATATTTCAAATATACGAAATTAATCAAGTCACTAACAAATATAGTCAACTCAAGAGGCAATATCACAACTAATCCAAAGTTATTTGACAATAGAACAACCGCACAATACAGAATCTAACGCGGCGCCGTCATCTATAGCTTAATTAAACCACCGCGCCGACACGAGCCAATACAGGCACTCCAATAGTTTGTATCACAAAGGTCATTATTATTGATGATTAATGGTTTAAGAGAATGCCATTTGCAACTTTCTTGACGCTGAGATTAGATCGGAATGATATTTTGAACGTTTAAAATTACGAGAATTGGCCGGCTGGTGAACGACTTGCTCGTTTCATTATTCAAGCAAATAAAACAGCTGAACTTATTTTGATGGCTATTTAATTGCATCATTTCGGACTCCTGCGGTAACTGAGTAGTTACATGCACGCGAGTGAAACCGTGTGGGACAGCTATTAATATGTTATACATCAGACTCAGTGACACATAGCGTTGTTTTTGCTTTATGGAAAAGGTCAGCAAACGAGTAAGTGGGTCACCCGATGGTAAGCGATCACCACCACCCATGAACACCCAAAACACATGAATTATGGATGCGCCGCTGACCTCAAAAGAAAGAGATGGGTATCGGGAAACGCAGAGGCGATCCGGGCCTCCGGTAATCTCACCGTATGTAATACAACAGAGGGCTGACACTTAAAATCGGTTTTCTTTTAAACAGTGGTAACAACTCGGTCGAGCCGGCACATTCTTGCTGCAAATAAAACTATCTGTAGATAGTTTGTTTGCTGTAGCTCTACCTCTTAAATTGTTTCCATTTCTTCTAAATTTAACTGAATGTCGAGACAGGCAATACTATTTCTTTTTTCCTGGTGTTATTTCAGTTTAATGCCAGGGTCCACCTTCTCGTATGCTTAATGCTAGCGTCCGGCTTCTCGTATAATAGATTTGACGGTATTTGGTACGATATGAGGCGACCCACCGTCTGACCCCCATAACCCGCAACGGGAACCAAGTTTCGCCATTGCCGCGTCCGTTAATCAGCAGAGTGTATACCGTGCAGATGAGATTGTCTTTGGGCCAAGATTTTGGTGGCCGACTTACACTCATAGGTTTACTTTAATTGATTAGCGCATTGTTCAGTAGTTTCGAGTTAAATTGGTCCCAACGCAACCCTCTTCCCGTCTTATAAAGTTTTAAATTAGTTCGTTAGTTGTAATGGGTTACTTTAATTTGTTTTACTTACAGTTTGGTAAGGTAGATTGTTATGTATACAGTAGAACTCAGTTTAATTTTAATGTCGATTGTTAACGTTAATATTCTGGTGGAGTAAGTAACCCTAGGTGGTTTTTGAGTGGTAGAGCCACGGTGTAGACGGTTTTGTCTACAGCACGAATGAGCCGGCTCGACCGGGTTTCAGCTGTCTCACAGAAAACCGGCGTAAAGTAGCAGCTTGCTGCTGCGTTTCGTACGGTGAGTGAGATATCCGGAGGCCCAAATCCCCCTCCCATTCCCAATCCCTTAATTATCCCTTCCTTTAAGGTCGGCAACGCGCCCATAATTATTTTGGTATTGTGGGCGTACATGGGCGGTGGAGATCACTTACCAACAGGTGACCCATTTGCTCGTTTGCCGGCCTATGCTATAAAAAAGAAACTAATAAACAGATATTCGAGTTGTTACAATTTAATATTCTGCTTAGAATCCAATGTTTAAGTCGCCTATCGTCTGATTAGTCTACTCATAGTTGGCAGAATCTTTTGGCTAAGTAACTGCTGAGATCCTTGGTACAAAGCCTGTTGCGGAATCACATATTTTTGGTGTATTTATGTTTATGGACTGAGTATATCCATCATTACAATTCATACTCAGTGTAGTATTCCGTGTCTCTCGTGTTTGTATCTGTAGGCCTAGTACGAGTTACAAATACGTTCACAATTTTCGAATTCGTATAAAGTTACTACCGTCGAAGTGTCACACAAGTAATTCATACGGTAATAAAGAAAAGAATCGCTTGAAAACGAATTTAATATTCTATTATTATGAAATAAATTAAACCATGTAATATAATTTTAATTCATCATCGTTCCCATTAGTGGCTACTAATATTTGACGTATTGAGATAAAACTTTCATCGTTTTACAAAACTATTAATACTTGTACTAGGCCTACTGGGCTCCTTCACCCAGTCCTGTCGCTCACCACACTTGTGGGCACGGATAACACTCAGTTATGGGTATTTCGCCAGTCAGGAGAGAAGTGCGCTGCCCGTAGTGGCGAGCGAATTTATAAGGTGCCATTTGACGTAGATCCTTCCATCCTTATTTTTATCTACCGCCACTATCAAGTCTACCATACTTGATAGTGGCGATACCCTCAATAGCCATACACTACACTCAGCTAGTTTTCTGCTATAAAAAAGTAAGGTTTAGGCGCAGCGGGCGAGTAGTCGGCTGCGAAGCGAGAGGCCGTGGGTTCGATTCCCACACCGAGACAAATCTTTGTGTGAACCACAAATATTGGTCTCGGGTCTGGGTGTTGTGGGACCGCAAGTCCCTCGTAGTTCCTGATACCCACGACACAGGTTTACCTAGTGTGGGGTCAGGACTATGTGTGTGACTGTTGGGTGTATTATTATTATTATTATTATTTATATGTGGCCAATAATAGCAAATTAAGTCAATATAAAGAACATAAGCCTTTCGCTTCCTATCTCTACGCTTTCCAATCGTATTAGAGTGACCCGAGGCCGACTCGCATATTAGGGTAGGGTTGTCACCATAGATCAAGATAAATATAGTAGATATGACATATACAGTATGTAGGTACGTTGATCTGTACAGAAACCAAGCTTGCCAATTTTTACTACCTATGTAGACTTACGTTCTCGCGGTGCGCCTAGATTTCATAGTGCGTCTCGAAATATTAGTATTTATGATCGAAGATAGTGCGCATTGCCGAGTTGCGCTGAATGTTACGCTTAATCGCATCACGTGATTAGAGTATTTATGAAAATACTATAATATATTAACTGTGGTATTGTGATAGTTGAACAATATTTCGACATATTTTGTTTCCCTTAAACAATAAAGTAGGTAGGTACGTAAATAAGAAACATATAACACTCTTGGAATCTTTCAAGAGTGACAACCCTAGAGGCGAGGTCGGACCCGTGACGTCACCACATTAGCCGGGATCGACACGCGGTGCGGAACCATTGTCTCGATATAAACCGCGCCAAAAATAGGAGCGGGTGACGCGCGGTGTGTAGTAGGGTCACTAAGTTATGACTAATATAGAGATTTTTTTAATATGATATTCAATGTAGAAGTATACAACGTGCTACAGACAGGTGTGGTCATATTTTAGGGTCATTACATACACCTTACAATTAGTACTTATGTACCGGACCTTTTCAATACCAAGACATCCAAAAATTTCACGTTAATTTTGATCACTTGTTTATTATTATCGATAAGATTGGTGACATCACTATTAATTATTATGAAAGACACTCACTATTTAATAATCTTGAATAAGTTGTACGTAATTCTACGAGCATACGTACGTAACTTGTAATTTAAACACAAAATAACACCTGAAAGAGATTGTGTGCTGAAGACGATATTGGTACCATCCTCTAGAAGCATTTTAAAGACTTCATTCTCGCGTCTTCCATCTATTAATTTGGCTTAATACATTCGACGATCCTCTTATAAGCTGTTATCAGTTACACCAACACAAAGTACCAATACATAATACTTATTTTTAGTCAAATACAACATATTTTTTGAACTCGGAATCATACTTCATAAAATCAGAAATTACCGAACTGACTGCGTCGAATAAATATTGACATTTGACAACTGTTTAATGTTTTTAGAATTATAAAATAATTAAATGAAAGGAGGTCTATAGTATCATTGTTTATCATTTAGTGTTGTCCAAAGTTGAAAGTCGATATCGACATGTTACTCATTCGATAAAAAAGAAAATTCTATAATTATTGTACTAGCAATGCAATCGGATTTGGTACTATGGGAGATAAAATACTTATACGCTATACTATACATTGCTTAAATTTGCCCGCGCCTTTCTATAACACAAAATGACCAAGTTTAAACTCCATTCGGCTGTGAATATCAGCTAGGTGGAGCTGCGAGGAGGAGCTAGTAACTGCAGTTGATGTATTTTGAAAAGATTCAAAATATAAATTCTCTTATATTTCCATTGTCAAGTAAATTTGATTATCAAATTGAAGACAATATGTATGCTGAAGATGATGCTTAATTTTGTAAATAATTTTAAGTAAAAAATATATAATACGAAACAAAACCCTTTAGCAAAATTTAGCCCCCTTTAGCAGCCTTTCAGAAACCGGGCGTAAGTGTGCTATTGTCATCGAAATAAGATGACAAGAAACGTAACTCAAGCAAAAAAATTACCCCACCAAAACTCTGGGCGGGGCTATAAAAGTCTGTGCAGCTCGTACATTCATCAATTCATAAAAATTGATTCATGATCTCTAGTTGACACTTAATACGTCTAAATTTTTGCGTCTAATTTTTTTAATGAATCTAGAAATGTAATATTTCTAGATCGAGATCGATCGATTTATTTTGAACGTTCATTAATTTTTGGTGCGTGTATGAGTGTTTCGTGTGATTTTACCTTTGCATGTGTAAGTAAGTGGCGTCGTATTTTTGCCAGATTCATATGATAGTTATCGTTCTAGTTATCTTATTTCGATGGCTATTGTACAATAAAATATCCTGATTATACAGTAAAACATGTCCTCTATAGTCCCGCATGGGGTTGTGACAGCCCCGCCTCACAAATTTGATAACAAATTGAGATGCCCGATAGAGCTCGTGTACGAGCGTACATAAATAGAAACGCTATGCGCTACGCAAATTGGCACGGACCACACGTGTATGGATTTTGTGCCTATCTCTCTATCCTATACATACCCTATCTCTAGTATGGTTATTGTAACTTGTAAGGGACAGATCAAACTGGAAGCACGGGAAATGACAGTGATAATAATATGATATTTTTGTAAAGGCTTCTTGAACTGCCTCGATGGCGCATTTGTTTTGTGTACGCGTTACGACTGAGGCTGACGCTGAGGTCTCGGGTTTGATTCTCGGGTCAGGTAAAAGTGATATTGGGTTTTTCTATTACAAAATGCACAGTATCTGCCCGGAGTCTGATATTGCAGCCGGTATGGCGATAGGCTCGCACCTTATCACAGCATGGGACGGAGATACGCTCGGCGAAATGTGGGTGTACTGGTTACACCTCTGCCTAACCCTTCGAGAGTTACAGAGTGCGTATGTATATAAAGGCTTAAAACGGGCGCGCGTTTGATGCACGTAGACACTGCAACTTGCTATCTCGCTGTGGCTCAGAGTCATCGCTCTTACAGAGGTAATCAATTGAAATACGGTTCACAAACAATAAAATAATTAAATTATAAAAAATAAATATGATTATTTTTATAGTCTCATTTTCGTATGCGAGTTATTTCATTACAGTTAAAACGCCCAACAGGGTTTTTGTTACATATTGTACGTATTTGAAATCTTACAAACAAACCAACCATAAACTGTTACCACTTCTCTCGTTTACTAAACGTCTTTAATCCTTGGCGCGGAATCAAAAGCGGTCCGTGAGCGCGGCTTATCCCATCCCGGGGTGTAATTGAAAATCTTGCACGGAGAAACGCCGGGATTGCACCCGACGACCCATTTCCGACGGCAGAGCCCGCGCGTCCGGAAAATGGGAGAGAACGTCCTGTAATTCCGTGGTGTTTTTTTTAATAGTCGTTTACATCTGAGTTAGGTATTTATAACATATCTCTGTTATTGTTAATTGTAGTTTGTTATACAACGTGTTACAGAAAAATGTGGTCAAATTTAAGCAACGTATAGTGTACGATACAAGTATTTCACCACCCCCCAAGTAGTACTAGATCCGATTGCATTGCTAGCACATAACAAAGACATTTCTTTTTGATCTAATATGTAACATGTCGATATTCGACTTGTAACTTTGGACAACACTAAATGATAACCAGCTGAGCTTTTGTCTCACTTCAGCATTGTTATTCTCGCTCACGTGCTTCACTTAATTTAGAGGGATGTTATCGATCTTATCAATCGTAATGAGTGATTACATAGAATCACTGTCAGGTGTATGTAACGACCCTTTAATATAACCACACCTTTCTGTAACACGTTGTATATAAAAAGAGGTAGCTTTAGGTAGCATCCTCAGTTTTCGGAATGCTACAGTCCCATATTGCACTATGTTATATCTGGCACGCGTTGCAACTTGCAATTGTTTTTTCTATGTCAGAAACTTTCATGCAAGTACCAACGATGAACGAATTCGCGAAGGCATACATTCATTTTTTAAGTTACCTGTGAAATGAAATGAAATGAAATAGTTTGAAATGAAATAGTTTATTAATCATGTAGGCAATTAAAATAGCGCTTATGACAAGTCAGTACAAAATAAAGAAACTTATGTATAAAAATCATATCAACTAATGTATACATAACATACATAGCATCGTCAAATACACTAGGCAATTACACTAAATTGTTTATTTGTTGTCTTTTTATTTTACATTTTACATTATTAACAGTATTTGTAATATGGAAACGTCCATTATTAATTATTAAATATTTTGAGTCGGTATGGACCACTGCATTTACCGAAACGGCACGAGTTTTAAAACTACCACCCGATCCAAAACGACCCAGCTTGAGAAGACCCGGCGAAACAAACTCAGTGGGCTTAATTTACCACTGGATTCAACGCGGCGCGACCCAAACTCTGAGAAGATCTGTGTAAGGATAATACCACGCTTCTGTTTATAATTTTTTTAATTTAACTATTTTTATTAAACTGTCTATATGACCATCTTCACGATTCAAAAAAGGCCTATAGGGTTTTTGTTACATACTGTATATATTTTTAAACCGACACATTTTCTGTATGCATTTAAATTCGCCGCCCGAAAAAAGGCAAAGCAAATTAACCCGCACATGACGCTTCAAAAGAATATTTGAGAGGCATGCATGCATATGCAGGACGGTTAATGAAAACGTTTGGAAAATATAGTGAACATGTCCTGCATGCAGGACGGGCGGCATTGTGCGGCTCCCGGCCGGTAATTGCCCAGCTAGGGATAAGACAATGGTGAGTATCGTGAGTTTTCGGTAACCATCGGTTTTTATCGATATCATATCATATCATATCATCCTACTACTAGTTTGTGAGTTTGTGAATTTGGATGTTTGTTACACAATCACGCGTTAGCATCAGATCCGTCTGTCCGTGTGTCACAGTTATTTTACTTGGAGTCTATTAGTTGAAATTTGGATGGTAGGTGTATTCTATGAACCGCATCACAAATGTATGGCTGACATAAGAAAAAAAATTGTGATTAGGACTAGGTTACTAAATGACTTTTGTATATGAGTCATTAGCTTATTAGATACGTGTGTCCAAAGTCGTGAAAAATGTCCCACCTCTAACGTTTAAACGACGGGGTGCAAAATTCTGAAAAATTCAAGGTAGATTAAAATAAGCTAGGTTTTATAGTTATGGAGAGAAGGTATATTGTCGGTTACACAATATTCATCATCCTGACTACGGCACCCTTCACAATGACGACACGCACTTGACCAGATATTTTGCTACTCTAAATTAGAATTATCGATAGTTTCCTGTCGATATCGTGTCCCTAGTTGTGACCTAGTTTTACACATCCTGCAAACTATCCTGCATAGCTGTCTCGAGTGTGTTGCGTTGCATTTAATGGCTGTTTTATGGCTTTAGATAATAAATATGGAAATTTATAGTGTTTATATGACCAATTAAAATGATTTTTTTCATTTCGTAATAAATTAATACACCCAACAGTCACACACATAGTCCTGACCCCACACTAGGTAAACCTGTATCGTGGATATCAGGAACTACGAGGAACTTGCGGTCCCACAACACCCAGACCCGAAACAAATTTATGTGGATCACACAAACATTTTCTCAGTGCGGGAATCGAACCCACGGCCTCTTGCTTCGCAGCCGGCTACTGGACCGCTGCGCCACGGAGATTGTCAAAATATGAAGGTCTTCATATTTTACTTAGTTTTATATGTTAAATAATAATAATAATAAAAACCCTATATTATACATGGCCCACTACTGGACACGGGTATCCTCTACTTAATCAAGAGGTTAGGCCTTAGTCCACCACGCTGGCCTAATGAGTGTTGGCAAAATTCACATACCTTCGAAATTCTAATGGAGACCTACTCAGGAATTTACCTACGCAGGTTTCCTCATGATGTTTCATTCACCGGTAAAGCAAGCGATAATTAACAACGAATACACACGTAACGTAGAGAAGTCAGAGGCATGCTCTTGGACTGGTATCGAATCTGCGACTTTCGTCTAGAGAGTCCGTACCACTCCACGCCGAGCTATCGCTGCTTTTTGGTACTTCTTATATTGGTGAACGAAAACATTGTGAGGAATTCTGCTTAACACAGAATTCTTCATTAGAAATACGATGACATGTGGAGGTTACTAAATACCAACTAGTTGCAGTATTAGGCCAGGGTGGTAGAATAAAGTCCTTAACTCTCATTAATAAAGTATTTCGGTATCCAGCAGCAGGACAGTAGTACAGTCTTGATAACAACTATGATTAATGTTGTTTAAATCATATGTAAATGTTGTGCATTGATTCTGAAATTGATAATTATTATCAAACGGATTATACATTTGACCCAGTTTCATAATGTTTCTTTGCTCTACAATAGGACCTTACCGATATTTTTCTGATTGAAATACTATAACTAAATAAATACACCCAACAGTCACACACATAGTCCTGACCCCACACTAGGTTAAACCTGTATCGTGGGTATCAAGAACTACGAGGGACTTGGGGTCCCACAACACCCAGACCCGAGACAAATATTTGTGGATCAGACAAACATTTGTCAAGGTGCGGGAATCGAACCCACGGCCTCACGCTTCGCAACCGGCTACTCGCCCGCTGCGCCACGGAGGCTGTCGATTACTGAAAACATTATGAAAATCAACAACCCTGCCGACATGGACGTGGTAATTTATTCAAAGGAGTCTTTGTACAACTTTATTTGAGTTAAAGACTCGTCTCATCGTTCAAGCGATAAAACAATTAAAGTTTGTTTACATATTGGTATTTGTCTTTACTAATGATTGTATGTGGATTATCATCTTCATCTGATTGAAATAAAACTAGTTTATACGGATTTTATCGCGGTTTGGATTAGACCAAAATTAAACCGCGATAAAATTCGTATAAACTAGTTTTATCTCAATGTGTAATATTCGCGTAAACATAAGAAATCATCATCATTTTTTTTTATTTTTTTTTATAGTATAGGCCGGCAAACGAGCAAGTGGGTCACCTGATGGTAAGCGATCTCCACCGCCCATGTACGCCCAAAATACAAAAGAATTATGGGCACGTTGCCGACCTTAAAGGAAAGGGATAATAAGGGATTGGGAAGGGGAGGGGGATTTGGGCCTCCGGATATCTCACTCACCGTATGAAACGCAGCAGCAAGCTGCTACTTTACGCCGGTTTTCTGTGAGACAGTGGTAACGACCCGGACGAGCCGGCCCATTCATGCTGTAGACAAAATTGTCTACAGCGTGCCTCTACCACTCAAAAAAATTATTACCACATTATTAGCAAAATATACAGCAATAAACGATTTAGTAATACAAAACACCATATCGGGGGAAAATTCCAAACGCCAACGAACGCAAACTGGACGAATAAAGGATACGCTCGATCGAATTACAAACCCTAGTTAATTGCCGACGGGGATGGTGGAAAAACTTCATTGAATTCCACATCTGCGTCGGCGAGAGTTCGAAAATACACGGCGGAGGCGTAGTTTGATAATACTGTCTATGAGTTTTATGGTATTTGATTGTTGAAGCTTTAATTTGAATTGCATAATTATTTGGTTGAATAATTTAACTGCCTCGGTGGCGCAGTTGATACGTACGCGTTACGATTGAGGCTAACGCTGAGGTCTCGGGTTCGATCCCCGGGTCGGGCAAAGTGGTATTGTGTTTTTCTATTACGAAATGCTCAGTATCAGCCCGGAGTCTGGAATTTGTGCCCGGTATGGCGATAGGCTTGTCCCCTATCACATCGTGGGACGGAGATACTCTCGGCGAAATGTGGGTGCACTGGTTACAACTCTGCCTATCCCTTCGGGGATAACAAGCGTATGTATGTATAAAATTATTGGGATTGAGTTTAAAACCAAAATGCGTGAAGAATGGAGCGCGTTTTATCGGCTAATGATCACACATACATAAGCTCACACCTATATGCCCGTACATTGGGGTAGGCACTGCTGGGACGGGACTTGGTCATTTTTGTACCCAACTAGGTAGCGACTACCATATACATAGTGAAAAATCCGCCTTAGTGGCTCGTTCAGGCGAGACGCGTTCGAAAGTCAGCTAGTGTATATCCAGAAACTTTAGGCCGGCTTAATTCCGCCGATCGTCGAGGGACGCAATGTCTCCTGACGGTCGACATTATAACAAAAAAAAGGCAAAGGTGCAATTTGTGTACCCCTAGATGGACGACAGCGCGATAACATCATGCTGCCGAAGACACCAAATGGCGTCATTATTGTTATGGGCGTCAGAAGGAAACGGGCTGCAAAGCGGCATAGGCGGTTTCGGCAGCAATCCAGAGTCTTAATTGCAATGAAAGAGGTTACCGCGGGGTTTTTAGCCGGCATAGTAGCGTAGAAGTTATGGTTAGGGACTCGATCCAGCGGTTCGGATAAAGAAAACTGGGTCGGAAGACTGTCGAATCCGACATAACCATCTCCCAACTCCCGAGGCTGAGAACGTATCCGTAAATGGGATTTTCCCCGCGGGAAAAAGAGGTGCAAATTATATACTCACAGTACGCCAAGCTTATATCAGTCAACTGATGTGATATAAGTAGCCATCGCTATATCGGGTACTAATTTCAAACTTGGACAACTCATGTGTGATTTTCGCATCGAAAACACCCTGTTAAGGGGCATTGGAAATCACTTCTATCACGTTCTGCTTAAAAAAACAAACCAGCACGTGTAATAAAAAAAATCACAACGTACCAATAAAACTATTAGTACATCCATAGAGTTTATTACATCCGAATTGTTTACGGTGACAGTAGTATAAAGTGGTGAGTTCAGGGGTGTGCTATACACGCAGGCCCCTCGCATTTGATCAGCATTATATCACTCTGCCCACCCCTTGGGAGACGGCCCGCGTGCCGACTGTTTGGCGCCAACGTGAACTTGACGTCATTTTGCTTGATAACAAAGATATATGATATGGAATAATTATACTTTATTATTTTATAATTTCTTTTTATCGGCGGCAAAAATGGGAGGTTCTCAATACGATGCGTATATTTTGTTTTTTTTTTTTTTTTCATGACTTGATTATGATTATTTTTTCGTCCCGTTTAAATTTAGAAGAAGAAAGTCTACCCCTAAGGGGTGAAAGACAAACACCGATTTATATGTTTCTTTCGAAATCGTTGTAATTATTATTAAAAATTTAAATAAGAATTCGAAGGTATGAGAAATCTGCCAATCCCCATATGGCAGCGTGGTGGACTAAGGCCTAACCCCTCTCATTCAGTAAAGGAGGCCTGTGCCCAGTGTAGTGTAACGTGTATAATATAGGCTGGTATAATTATTAAAATAAAATTTAAAAAGTTAATTTAATTACTCATTTTGAGCAGGTGCTATTTACCAATGTTTGTCAATTAATTGTTTTACGCCCGAATACTGAAACGCATTTCAAGTATTTAATATCAATTTAAACATGTTTATGGCTTCTTAGCTGTCAAAATGTATGAAAATAAGTAGTCAGAAAGTTGAGAAGCGTTTCAGTATTCGGGCGTAAATAAAGTAGCTGTTGCAAGTTCCTTATAACTAGCCGACTGGCTAGCATTATATCATTCTGCCTACCTCTAGGAAAGGGGCTGCGTGTCGATCGTGTGGCGCCAAGGCAAGTTTAGAAGCCATTTTGTACGTTGTTTAATAACAATGAAATTGGTTCAGTTTTGGCGGCAAATTTTATTTTATTTCTTCAATCCAAAGTGATAATAAAAAACATGTACTAAGATTAAAATTATGCGCTTAGGCAATATTCTTCTATTTTGGAAATACGAGTACCGATAAAGAAAGGTAAAGGCACGTTTTAAGGTACGCGGCCGAGACACATGATGACGGCGACACTTTCGCTTTGTTCGCGAAAGACACAGGACACGTCTCGCACGTTTTCTATACAATTTTATTCAAAGCGGACTTGTCGCGGTCTCCTTGTCTTGATAGTGTAACAAACAAAAAAAACACACCTGCCTGCCTCAAAACGTGCCTCAAAAGAATGCTTAGCTGTCTTCACCCCTGGAAATCCAAAGGCTCACCGAGTTTTATTACTCGGTGTAAATAGAATGCGTTCCGCTTACGATCCTAGATTAATAATAATAATAAATACACCCAACAGTCACACACATAGTCCCGACCCCACACTAGGTTAACCTGTATCGTGGGTATGAAGAACTACGAGGGACTTGCGGTCCCACAACACCCAGACCCGAGATAAATATTTGTGAATCAGACAAACATTTGTCTAGGTGCGGGAATCGAACCCACGGCCTCACGCTTCGCAACCGGCTACACGCCCGCTGCGCCACGGAGGCTGTCTGACTGAGATTACACGATGATTACAGGAGTTAGGTACATACATTAGCGGGTATGTGGTCGGGATAGTTTCTTACTAGTTGCTTATTTATGTCCGTTCCCTATATTATATTTAAAGATAGATTTGCTTACTATCAATAGTGTTTTTTGAGGCGCTCATAGCTAGTTGCACTCACTAATCTGTAAACGATAAGCGAGTTAAGCAACCCTTGGTTGCGGTCAGTCTATGGATGGGTGACCGCTTAGTGGTATTTCAACAGAGCGTCTCCGTGCTTCGGAGGGCACGTAAAATGTCGGTCCCGGCTGTTATCAACTGATAGCAGTCGTTAAGCCAAGTCGGAGGCCTTCGGGTGGCTTGAAAAACTCTGACACTGGGTTGGCCACTAACCATTCGATAAGAAGAAGAAGAAGAATAGTGTTTTGATAGATCTTCCATACAAAATGTGTCAAAATTTTACTACCAGTAAGCAAATTAGTCGATAGACTGAATATTGGGAACGGCCATTTCAGACTACATGTTATTATTATTTTTAAAATTATGGCTCTGTCCTTATGGACAATTCCACCAACATCAAGTGGGGCAGATACACGATAAGAATTGAAGAGTAAAAACACTCAGACGCGAGATGCCCGGTTAATGCAGTTGATATACCTAAGACAAAGATTAAAATGCTACAAACAAAACAAAAAACAATTATACAATTCTATTATAAATTACTACAAGTTAATCTAAAACTTACAGACGAACGAATATTACAGTTAGTGAACAAGATACCGCTATTTAGCTATAGTTTAATATTATTGACAAGAATAAAGTTGGCCAAAATATCAAAAAACGAGGTAAAAACATAAGAAAGTAAACAGTTAAAGTTGGAGGGACGGGGAATAAAAGAAGGGATGACATCATATAAAGAGAAAGCTAGATTTGGGCAATAACCACTACTACACTACATGCATTATACAAAGCTTTCGGATTATTTCAATTTGATCGATTAAAGAAGAAGTCTTTTCCAGCCGTCAACTACATAAATAATAAAATCTTCATTCCTAGAAAATAATGTAGTCAGCGCGCCGGGGTAGCGTCCCGTCGCTGTCAATGTGCATAATAATATGCGTGACCTTTTAGCTCTGACAGCTCGATAGAATGCCTCTGTCATCCTCTGTGAAAAAGTTAAAATTAAGGTGAAAATAAATAAATTAAAATTAATAATAAGGTAAATTAAGGTTAATTGTTTAAGGTTGTCTGGAAGAAATCGCTGTTTGCGATAAGACCGACCATTATATCACCCTTACTGTATGATCCTCGTTTATAAGCTACCTACTTTATTTGGTGTGCAATAAAGAATATTTTATCTATCTATCTATCTAAAATGTTCCGTCACCGTACAATGTAACTCTTTATCTTGTGTGGCCTACATTTTATGAACTTGTTATAGTTTCCGAGGTATTAAGCTACCTCCATAGTAGTGTCATGTAGAAGAGTTGTAGGTTTGTAATTGTAGTAGTTTCTTACTGACTTAGTACTCGTAGTTTTCTTCCACCTGCCCTTATCCCACACGCAGTGGGCTCGGTGCAACATGCTTTTAACACATGTTAGCGATTGATTTGGCTTGTAGTTTTAACGACCGGCCGCCTGCCTGACGTCTACCCCTCTGGGAAGGAAATACTGAGTCCCGAAACAAATATTTATGCTTCACACAAACATTTTGTTTCGGTGCGGGAATCGAACCCGCGGCCTCTCGCTACACAGCCGACTACTTGCGTACTACGCCACGGATGCTTTTAGATCCATAGGTTTGTAATTAATAAGCAGTGAAAAATGTAACAGTGGCTAAGGTTATGTTTAGCTTTCTATAGGTTTGTTCGCGGAACCGCCAACGTGAATGTCTTCTTCCGGGATAAAAGTAGCCTATATCCAGTTCATGTGCCAAATGTGACATACTAAATTCGTTCAGGCGTGATTGATTAACAAGTTACCAAATTCACAAACTTATGAACATCCAAACATTCGTACGTTAGGATAGGTTAGGATTAACTTGGCAGGGATGGTAAATTAATACCCTGACTGATTAAATTCCCGAGCGAAATGTCACTAACGAAATATAAGTTTGGATTTCGAATACCCTACTAGTTATTACTATTCTCATCTAATATCTCTCTGAATCCCCTCTGGCATCCATATCTATGAACTACGTCACGAGTCACGATAAAACCCCATTCGCATTAAACGTTCGCATTCCAATTTCAAATATGACGCGAAATGACAAATGCGAATCCGAACAATCATAACAACCCCAATACTGAAGGCGTCGTGCATTTAGTTTCACGGATAAATGGACGAGTGAATGAAAGAACGAATGATTGATCGCGTAGTATAGAGGGAGTTGTAGGGTGAATGTGTTCGGTGTGGACACGTGTAGTGTATTGAGGGTGGCGCGTCGCGTGCGGCGCCATTCAGTCGGCTTCACCTACACAAACTACAAAGAGTTTGCATTGTAATTACGGAAATGTGTGTGTTTGTGTGGGTATGGGGTTACCCGAGTTTGTTTGTTGGTGGGTTTACCCTGTGTAGGAATTTATTGTATTCGATACCTACGTAAAATACTATAGCAACAAAACAAAGCGTGAAGAAGTCATTAAAGTCCGCATAATCATAGTGGCCAGTTTTTCGGAACCTGTGGAAATGTCATGTTTATTTATGGTTGCTATCCGTCTTTGTTTCCCCGGATTCATCCTAGGTTGTAAGGCATCCAGAAACCGACCAAAGAGGACATTTTGAAATGTCCTGTCCTAATAAAACGAAATAAATATTTCTTTGTACTTAAATATTAGAATATGTGTCCTGATAAACGATGAAAACGTTTTGACGATTCTATACAATTTTAATGATGTTGTACATAACCATGCCCCAATTGAATAAATTCTAAAGCCAATATTCACTTGCTATCGACTTCAAAACTACATTGCTGAAAGATAAGTAAGCAAAGCTAGAAGGCGCTGTTTGTAAACGAATTAAATGTAAACTAGCCGTCGACTGTACAGAAGCGGTCTGCACTCTGATTGGTACTCAGTACAACTTTTAATAAAGTTTCGTAAGTGCCGACGGCGGAGTGGCGAAACTTGCGGCATCTACCTCGCATCGATTAACATCTTAGTACTTTTATTTTGCTCTTATCATAGGTACTGCGGGGTTAGACTTTTTAAATGAATGTATAAAAGAGGATGGTATCAATGCGTTGCGTGTTTTATGTATGTAATAGCTGTTGCCCGCGGCTCCGCCCGCTGAATGCCTATTTCCAGGATTAAAGTAGTCTAGTCGCATCAAGCGAGTCCCGATCGTCCCGATCGTCCCGATCGGTGTGAGAAACGCGCTTGACAATAATACTAATGTCGCTATAAAAAAATAAGGGTTGATCGTAGAGGGTTGAAAATTTAGAGTTATATGTATTTTTTAATTTTGTATCATAAAAAAATAAAAAAAAATTGTCTAAAAAATAAAAATTAGGGGTGGACCACCCTTAACATTTTTAGGGGGATGAAAAATGTATGTTGGCCGATTCTCAGACCTACCCGATATACACACAAAATTTCATACAAATCGGTCCAGCCGTTTCGGAGGAGTATGGGAACGAACATTGTGACACGAGAATTTTATATATTAAAAGATGTAATTGATTTCTTCGTCGAGTACGAAATAATTTTGATAATAAAAATTGTAACAAAAAAATTTGTTACAAAATAAAAAATCGTTTAACAAAAATTGATTAATTGACTTAAAAATTAACAAGAAAATACGATTGTCTTGTTGTAAGTTAAAATCGGTTTAAAACTTTTTTAACCGACTTCATATTAGGAGGTTGCCAATTCGGTAAAAAAAAAGTTTTTTTATGGATGTACTTACTTCGATTTCTCCGTCATTTGTGGACCGATTTTGTTACAAATCATTCGATAGAGTTTAGCTGCGTGGTGTTATTTAAATGTGGTTCAGATCTGATGACAGAGTCGGAGTAAAATAATGAAACTCCTCAATATATAACAATAGACACGTTGCGGTTGAGTTATTGTATTGGAATTAGCATTCCCTAATTAATAATAATAATAATAATAATAATCGTTTATTTATTTCTCCACAGTTCAACATAAAATAAGCACATCATAAAGTAGGACATAAAAACTGTGGAGACTGGTGCCTAATCTAAGGTTTAACACCTTGTGTTTCAGGTCACCAGGTCTCCACCCTCGGAACAGCCTGTGCTGAGTAAATTTTTACACATGGAAAAAATATAAAGATGAAAAAAGATGAAATATATATATACTATTAATAACAAACAAAGAAAATAGGTGTGTGTGTGTGTGTGTGTGTGTCGTGTGTGTCGTGAGTGTGTGTGTGTGTGTGTGTGTGTGTATTGTACCAGTAAAAGTTTAATATAAAATAAATTTAAATAATACTTATAAACCGACCTTCTAAGTGGTATGTATGTATGCGCATTAATGGGTCGGCTCGATTGAGTCGTTACATACCACTGTCTCGCAGAAAACCGACGTAAATTCAAGGCTTGCTGCTGCGTTTCGAACGTCAATGAGAAATCCGGAGGCCCAAATCTCCTTTCCCCTTACCAATCCCTTAATCATCCCTTTCCGGTCCACTTGCTCGTTTTTTTTTATTTTTTTTTATGGCATAGGTATATTATGGCATAAGTGGGTCACCTGATGGTAACTGATCTCCACCGCCCATGTACGCCCACAATACCAAAAGAATCATGGGTGCGTTGCCGACCTTAAAGAAAAGGGATAATTAAGGAATTGGGAAGGGGAGGGGTTTTGGGCCTCCGGATATCTTACTCACCGTACGAAACGCAGCAGCAAGCTGCTACTTCACGCCGGTTCTCTGTGAGACAGTGGTAAAAGTCGTTTGCCTATGCTATAAAAAAAACAAATAAAAACCAAACACTTTAAGCCGCAGCAAACATCGCCCACCACCCCCGGCGATTTCGTATCGCCAATTAATTCAAGTGCACATCGGAGTCGATCCAATTTGCCCAAGAACTGCTCCCGAGTCCCGTCCATCCCCCAAGGGTGTTTTATAAAGGTATTCGTAAATTCAGACGGCGGTGTCCCGGTGAGGCGACACCTGTGCGTAAACTTAACCGGGATGGGGGTTTATGGGAGTACTGTTCACGTAAATTAGGCTGCATCGGTGGCGCGGTTGTAACGCGGTACGACTGTTGAGGCCTCTGCTTCGATCCTCGGGTCGGGTAAATATTAGGTAATTAGCAGTATCGTGCGTAGGCGTAGGTATGTAAATTAGGCTGATTATAACCGACGCAAAAATTAGGTTTTAAATTTGTGTCGCATATTTTTTTTATATGTTCATTGTTAACGCACAACCCCGTCAAATGTGGACAAATTGGATGATTCTGTATTCAATGGAATTTACTCTTATGATTGAACCATTTAAATTTGAAAGGGGTGCATCGTAATGTAGGTGAAATCGGGGATGAAAGACAAAAATTACTACCTACATTACTGCACCGATTTCGATGTTTCTTTCACAAAAAAAATTTTTTTTGGCAAAATATAAAACGCTAAAAATAAAACTAAACAATTTTAAGTCAGTGGTATCAAACATTGACCAATAAACTGTAAAATCCTCCTTTTTTGAAGTTAGTTAAAAGTCCTATACTTATTTTACTTATATTACGTGGACATGTCTAACATCAATAGTCAAGACATAGTTGCCGAAATTTTTAATGTCGAATGGTCTATGGACATCATGAATTAACATAAAAATAATCAACCAATTAAAAGCAACATTTATTTCACCTAAAATCACACCAAACTACAGACAATACCGAAATCGATTTCCGAAAGTAACGACCGCCCGAGATTCGAACTGGAGACCGTTAGTTCACATTGAGAGTGCGTTGCACCCGCGGGGTCACGCGATGCTGACTTGCAAACTTGGCCATTAGAAAGGTCAAATATTGGTACAGTATTTTTCAATAGACATTGCAGAGAATGTAAACAAACATTTTAGTCAATGTTTCGCCGTGAGCTCTAATAATAATATTAGCAATGGCTTTAATCCATTTTCGCGGGCTCGATCACCGCACCGAGACAAATATATGTTGATTCACATTTTTTTGTGCTGTTTGACATTAATGGCTCTTACTGTTACAGGTTAAACTTAGTGTAAGGTCAGGAGTCAGGACTGTGTGTGTGACTGTTTTTGGTTGGGTGTATTTATTTATTATTTGATGTGTTTTCAATTTCCTTTATCTCGAACTGCACAAAAACACTTTTAACCCGCGACAAAAAAGGGCGGTGTTGTAAATTTCACCCATTTATCTGTCTATGGGTACACACCCATAGACGTGTGTGTGTATCTATGTGGCACCATAGCGCTTAAACGAATCGACTGATTTCAATGCGTTTTTATTGGTTTTAAAGCTAAAGTAATAGAGATGGTTCTTAGCTGTGTTTGTTTGAATAAGTAAACTTATGATTGTTTATCTTTTTTGCAAGGTATGTTAAAAAATACTGTACCCATTGAGTGAGCCGCGCATACCAATGAGTTTGGAATATTTTAAAAAGTTATCATGTAAATATTTGAAAAGAGCACTCAAGTGTTGATTTGATTGGTTAATGAATTTTGTACTGTGTATACTTCTAGCTCACGTTTTTACTTTTTATCCCTTAAGGTGTAGGCAGAGGTGCAACTAGTCCTGTACCCACATTTTGCCGAGCTTATTGGTGTTCCATAATGTGATACGGGTCTAGCATATCGCCATACTGGGCAAAAAAATCCCGGATAATTTATTAATGTGTGATTTTTCGAATCAAATCAATTAAATTGTGATTGCCCGACGTGAGAATTGAACTCAGGACCTCAAGGTTCTCACCCTTAGTACACTGCAACTAGACCAATAAAGCGATTGAAAAATTGATATCTTCTGTATAATATTTATTCAACGCATCAGATATACTAACGGGAAGCAATGAACATCTCATTTATTTGTAACACCCATAACACTACCTTCAGAGACACTGATATATTTACTTGCTCTGAAAAATCTTTTAAATCCCAAATAATAAGTGTTTTGAGGGACAAGAACAACTATAAAAATACAACTCAATCCCAAATCTTAATTACTTGATCATCTACATAATTAAATAGAACTTGAGATTAAAAAGTAATTACAATAGAACAATAAAATTTAAACATTTTGTTAATTGGAATAACATTTAGCACATAATTATAAAGCAGACAGCGAAGCATATAATCGAATTTTTCAGGCTTCTCTATTATGTACTTCTTTACCATATTTAAATTGATTTACCGTATATAATTTATAAAGTAAAGCATCGCTGACTGCTGACAGAATTAGATATGTTGCAACCATTTTTTTTTTTCTCCAATTGTCCGTTCACTAACCGAATTATACTTTTAAGGTTAATTAAGGAAAACCTGTTATTAGCCGTATTTTTTTTTATAATGTAAGAAAATGTTATTATTTCTCTGTATCGCTGTTGGTTTTCTAAATAAATAAATAAATAAACATTCATATAAACCCGAAATTGTCCGTCTATCTGTACAATGGAGACAACTTTTCCCAATCGGTGTGTTTTCGCGAAAAAGGTAGGCAATATATTTAATGTTATCTAATTCGTACATGCAGATCTCCCCTGTGCCAGCCATGTTTATAGCGTGGTAAAGTTTCGATGACTCCGAGAAATTCTCGTGCAATGTGATCTTTTGAAAATTTTATGTCAGAGTGGGGTGGTTTATGTTGTATGTTAAGTAAAGTGAAGTTTTAAAAGTTGACAAGTATCCATCGAAGTAAGATGACAAGAAACGTAACTCTAGCAAAAAGATGACCCCACCAAAACTCTGTTCAAGGGGGCGGGGCTATAAAAGTCTGTGCATAATGATCTCTAGTTGACACTTGATACGTCTAATTTTTTACGGTGTAGAACGTCGTATCTCGATCTAGAAATTAAATATTAAATAATTAAACATTAACTTTTATGACATAAAGTTGATTTTGAACGTTCATTAATTTATGTTGTGTGTGTGAGTGTTACGTGTGATTATTACTCGTACCTTTGCATCTATAAGTAAGTGGAGCCGTATTTTTGGCAGATTCATATGAGAGTTATTGTTCTAGTTATCTTATTTCGATGCTTATTACGATTAAATGAACTGCTATGAAATTTGTTATTCAGATCTCAATTCCGAACCACAAACTTGGGCCTTTCACAGTTATGTTTCAGGTGGAATTATCTCTAAAGTTATTGTATGACAGCTCCGTGGCACAGCGGGCGAGTAGTCGGCTGCGAAGCGAGAGGCCGTGGGTTCGATTCCCACACGGAGACAAATGATTGTGTGATCCACAAATATTGGTCTCGTGTCTGGGTGTTGTGGGACCGCAAGTCCCTCGTAGTTCCTGATACCCACGACACAGGTTTACCTAGTGTGGGGTCAGGACTATGTGTGTGACTGTTGTGTGTATTATTATTATATTTGTATAACTGATCTATATCGACTCAAAACTAAGAAATTGTTATCTCGAAAAGTTCTACCTGTACCAAAGACTACTAAGAAATTTCGAGCAAATTTAATTCTAGCTACGTCTTTGTTTCGAAGGTAAACCAAATTTACATTAATTGAGGTACCTACGTAAATGTGTTTGTAGCCATTTGAATAACGCAATTTCTAGAATACGAAAACATAGCTATTTACTGTATTATTAATCTCTCCTATTAGTTTTTTTTTCATGTTAGTCAATTTATTTGAAGCTTTGTGACTTCTTCGTGGCTAAAACAATTTCCGTTTTGAACATGTTTGTGTACTTGATTGACTATTTGGAAATATTTATTTAAGAGTCGAATTTTCAATTTCCAAATGAACAATGACGGATTAATTAGGTATTTATTTATTTATTTTACACACTTTATACATGATACATGTACAGGTGGACTTAATGCCAGAGGCATTCTCTACCAGTCAACCTTTGGGGGTGCAGAGAATAAACAAGGCAGGTGTAAACAAGAAGAGAAATATTGAACATAATAGAATTATTATACATACTTAAATACATACATATAAAATATGGTAATAAATAAATATATAAAATAAACATACTATATACATACATACACATATACCGACAAAACTACCAAACGAAGGTGAAGACTAGGTATATGACACTACAAAGTTGAAAGTAAGTACACAATTATTGCGCCGCACTGTCATTATATTTACTATGTCAAAACATAGTCTATGTCATATTGGTACTTTCCAAGTTATTTTAACGTTGAAAAATCAGCCTTAAACCGCATAAATGACACTTTTTACTTACATGCTATCCATCCCCGAAACTGTAATTTATTCTCAAGACCAGATGACATACAACCGGACCTGGTAATTATCTCTAAACGGCTTCTTTCAAGGAATTCGCGATATAATATTTAGGTTACGAGGTGGAAAATGTGTACCTACTGAAATAAATTATCTTTCATGGTAATGTTCTTTTGTTATAGTCAGAAAACAGAATTTGTTATTAAGTTGTTTGTTTGTAGAAAACAGTAATTTATAACATTTCTCTTCTCTTATATTTATTATCTCTTAAAGATTTAAAAATTGATATGTTTTTAAACGAAATGTAAAAAAATATGTGATACATTTTAAAATTTTCGAATAAATTCGAATGAGAACATTTTTTTTTTATGGTATAGGCCTTCAAACGAGCAAGTGGGTCACCTGATGGTAAGTGATCTCCACCGCCCATGTACGCCCACAATACCAAAAGAATCATGGGTGCATTGCCGACCTTAAAGGTAAGGGATAATTATTAAGGGATTGGGAAGGGGAGGGGGTTTTGGGCTTCTGGATATCTCACTCATCGTACGAAACGCAGCAGCAAGCTGCTACTTCACGCCGGTTTTCTGTGAGACAGTGGTAACGACCCGGACGAGCCGGCCAATTTATGCTGTAGACAAAAGTGTCTACAGCGTGGCTCTACCACACAAAAAAAAAAATGGAATGAGAACGATAAAATAAAAATCAATAAATGAACAAAGAATTGCTACTTTTCAAGTTGATCATTCGTTACAAATACGATTTGTAATCTAATCACCATATTTGTCCCAGAAATTTAAACAAATATATCTGATCAATTCTCAATGTTAGGACCTATTAATTACATCAAGTACAGTATAGATACTTCTTTGTTTTACTGTATTATATACGTCTTATGTATCACTGCTGCGCTCGAGCCTTCTCTACTAAATAAGAGGGAGTTAAGCCTTAGACCACCACGCTGTGCGCGGGTTGGGAGACTTAACATACCCTTGAAATTCTTATGGAGGTAAATTCTCTAAAGGTATGCGGGTTTCCTCACCATGTTTCCTTCACCGTTAAAGCAAGCGATAATTAACAAATTAACATACGCACTCACGCCTGTAATCCCCGGAGGGGTAGGCAGAGGTGTAACCAGTACACCCACATTTCGCCGAGCGTATCTCCGTCCCACGATGTGATAGGGGGTGAGCCTATCGCCATACCGGGCACAAATTCCAGACTCCGGGACTCACCCCCTATCACATCGTGGGACGGAGATACGCTTGGCGAAATGTGGGTGTACTGGTTACACCTCTGCCTACCCCTACAGGGATTACAGGCGTGAGTGCGTATGTATGTATGTAAATATTTTACATTCTTATACATATGAAAAGGCTTCGGATATTCGAGAGCCCTTTACTACCTGTTTAAGTCTCACGGGGATCCGAAAAGCTTATTGAAAATGTACTTGCATGTTGCATAAGAAAATTAAAAAAAAAAACAGTTTCCCGTACCGGGAATCGAACCCGAGCCTCCTGGGTGAAAGCCAGGTATCCTAGCCACTAGACCATACGGGAGGATGAGGAATTAAGTGAAATTGTTGATTAGTTCAGACTTTAGAATAAGACTTGTTTGGTTATTTTTTTTTTAATATAGCGAGTCCAAATTTCACAAGATTTTTTATGTGAAACAAACATACGCGGAAGATACTAATTTTAAGAATTATAATGTCAATTTTGAATTGTCGAAACGGAAACTTTTAATTTCGATTTAATCTGTAACATAGACTCATTATTTCAGTAATTCTAAACATAAAAATACCGGTTTTGTTTTTATTTTCTCCCAATCATTACAACATTAATAACTATGAGCATAATGAATTATAAACTAATATTATTTTTAATAGGTCATTTTACCTTTATTTTGTAATGGGTATGTAACATTTAAAACAATATTGGCAAATTTAATTATAACCTTTTAATAAAACACGATTTTATATTTTTAAAACTCGGAACTTTATGTCTATGATATTAAAGCCTAAAACGTAATAATTTGAGCATTTTGAGTGCGTAAGTTGTTTGCAGATAATTTAATTAACATCGGTTCCCTTTACAATCTTCAATTCAAGTTTTGTTTGTGAATCCCCGAGGCTTTATTGTTTAACCAACATTTGAACAAGAATCTTATTAATATCATAAATTAGACAACATTTGGCAATTGTTTGGGGATTTTGAACAACTGCCTAATTTGATAAGAACGTTTGAGGATTGATGCCTCCATATCTTTTATCAGTATATACTTTCACACGATTGATCTATTTTTTAATCTATATTTACGCTTATTAAATTATTATTTTATAGTAAATATCTTATTGAAAGTATATAAATTAAGGTAAAGAACACTCACAGCGGCTTTTGATACCTAAAAAACGATAGCGCTAAAGTTTTCATCATATTAGTTAAAACGTCTTAGAAAAGCGCTAAAAGATTAATTTATATAAAATACTCGTTCAAGACTTGAATTCCCAACGCGTCTGGAGCTTGTCTAAGGAGAAAACGATTTATCACACTTACGCGTTCTAATAAATCAGCGAGAATTACTTTGTCGCGTCAAGATTAAAAAAATATAGCGAATTTGTTTCTTTCAGGTTTAGTAATCGATTAAAAAGTTTTTTTCATTTTACTATTTGCTTGAATGACGAGACGAGCAGGTCGCTCGCCTGGTGGTAAACGTCACGCCTGCCCATAAATAGAAGCAACGTTACTCTGAACTCTGGATTACAGAACACTGCATGGCACTGAACTGCGCTTGTAATTCCGAGACATAAGATGTTCACAACAGTCAGACACATAGTCCTGACCCCACACTAGGTAAACCTGTGTCGTGGGTATCAGGAACTACGAGGGACTTGCGGTCCCACAACATCCAGACCCGAGACCAATATTTGTGGTTCACACAAACATTTGTCTCGGTGTGGGAATCGAACCCACGGCCTCTCGCTTCGCAGCCGACTACTCGCACGCTGCGCCACGGAGCTGTCAAATCACATAATTGCACTGCACACTACTCCTTGGCGGCAGAAATAGACAAAGCGGTGGTACCAACCCAGACGGCCTCTCGCATACGAGGGACCTAGACCACCTTGTATCATTGGAGTGTAAGTGTACCACCAACATCTTAAGTCCAAAGCCAGCCTTACCTGCACGTGGTACACTGCTGACCCACGAGGCAATGGCGAAACTTGGTTCCCGTTACGGGTTGTAGTGGTCAGACGGTGGGTCGCCCAACAAAGTACCAAGTCGACCATCAAATAACGATGGGAAGGTGGACCCTGCCATTAACGCCAGGCAGAAAACAAATAATTAATTAAAAATATTTTTTTCTTTATATAGGATCGGCCGGCAAACAAGCAAGTAGGTCACCTCATCAGGTGACTCACTTACCACTTACCATCGTAAGTGGATGGTGAGACCTCTTGTGCTTTGTTAGCTAGGTATAATATGCGTAAAATAATTTCAGTGAGTTAGGTTATTCATTTCACCCGCCCTCTACGCATGCCGTCACCGTCAGTTACCCTTTGGTGTCTGAGAACAATCACCGCGCCGCTCGTAACTAACATCAGTAGGTCTAGTACAAGTTTTAATAGTGTTTGAAAACGATGAAAGTTTTCGTTTATTTATATTGCTAATATTAAAAAATATCACAAATTTGAAATTACCTGTAAAGTGTAAACCCAAACACAATACACACGTAAAAATGAAATATGGTTATTTTTATAGTCTTATTTTGGTATGCGAGATATTTCATTACGTTTGAATATCGATTCTGATATCACAGCTAAAATGTCCTACAGGGTTTTTGTTATTTAATGTATAGCTTTAATCCATTTCTCATAAACAATTAAACCACTTATAAGATAAGAGTAGACACAAATAAGAGTACACGTAAGAGAGAGCATTTCCTCATTATTGTTGTGGACTTGCGGCGCGGCGTCAGTGTACAATGTCGCAGGTATCATGTCCCGGGAACAATGGGCCGGGAGACGCGAGGGTCATGTCGGATCGAGTTACCTGCCCGGGCATTATTGTCTCGCCTATTCATACTTTCGGCTAGGGATGACTCGGATTATGGAGCTGAATGTCGATATTTTAACGTCTCAAAGACTTTGTTATCTTCGCTGAGGTAAATAAATAGTCCTTCGAACAAGACACCGTTTATTTAGTTTGAGAGGGTGATTTTAAACTTTTATATTGAAACGCTTTAATATTTTCAACTTTTATTAAATCCATAAAACATGTTGGCTTAAGAGGAACTAATTATGGGCAGTTCTTTTATTAGTCTTTGTCGGTTACAATCATCGATATCCGGCTTCGTGAATGAATATATATAATGTTCTATACTCATATGGCCATATTCTGTCATACATATTCCGTTCCTGCACACAGACTTCCCCCTATCATTACGGAAGGGGGGTTACGCCGACGACATTTTAATCGATAGCAATTATCCTTAATTATCCACTTCCACTAACATCGATATGCGACGGGGCTCGACTCTAAATAATAAAAAAAAACTGTAACTAACGCACACACGGGCGTTCTTTGTTCCAACGCAACCCGCCATTGTGCCCTTACTAAAACCTGTTCTATGTGTTCGAAATATAACAAAAGTGCCACAAATTGTGCGCGTGTATGCACCATACCTTACGATACCACTTTATAAACTGAATAATAATAAATAAAGTTATGTTTCTATTTACCCTGAATACGCATGTCGGGGGAATTTGTTTTTCTTAGTTGACAACACTGAGCGAATGGAGTGATTGCGAATTGGGATGGATTTTTAGACAGTTAAGTAACAGCGCGGCGTCAATTTGTTTTGTCGTTCGTTCTTTCAAAATGCATGTTAACTTTGAATAGGTACAATTTTTTATTTAGATATGCACCTGGCTTAATCTTTGGCAGCTGGTTTACAATAATTAAATGTCACATTCTTTAGTTGTAAATTGTAATTCTTTATTCACACCGTTACGTTCATTGAAATGGATGGTACATAGATACCTATTTGACAGTATTCTATATTTTAGCAGCTTACATTCGTTGAAGATTAAAAAAATAGATACCTATTGAAATTTTCGGGCTGGTTCTCATTGGTCTTGATTAAAGGTTAAAAAATATGATTTTAATGTATTATTAAAAAATATATACTTAAGTATTCGATAAACTGCGTGCTTATCGCAATATCGGAAATAAACGAAAACAAAACATGATATGATATTGAGCTAAAAATCACAAACGAATACACAAAATCAAACAAATGTGTATACCTGATATCGAGTTAGGGATACCTAACCTAACCCAATGCGTTTCTGAATGACGAGAATTAGAGTGGTAGAGCCACACTCTGCACAGTTTTGTCTACAGCATGAATGGTACCGGCTCGACCGGGTCGGTATCTCCGGCCCAAATCCTCCTTCCTTCCTATCCCTTAATTACCCGTTGTCTTTAGGGATGGCAACGGGCCCATGATTCTTTTGGTATTGTGGGCGTACACGGGCTGTGGAGATATCTTACCATTAGTTGACCCACTTGCGCGTTTGCCGGCCTATACTAAAAAATGGCTAGTTTTTTGGTATGGTAATGGCCTGGAGTTACTGGATATAGCTACACTGGCTAATCCCGTCACAGAGACACGAGCTTACATGAAATAAAAATATCTAATGTCGCAACTTACAAATTACATTGTATTTTAGGCATTTAACCAAGGAATAGCAGCATGCTGAAATAAAACTAGTTTATACGGATTTTATCGCGGTTTAATTTTTATTTTAGTCCCGACGTTTCGAAAGCTTTTCAGCCTTCGTGGTCTCTCCCGTGAGATAAAAATTAAACCGCGATAAAATCCGTATAAACTAGTGTTATTTCAATGTGTAATATTCGCGTAAACCTAAGAAATCAATAGCAGCATGCATTGACGCAAACGCAACCGGATACGTTATCTTTGTATGCGTCCTAGTTGATGCCAGCACAATGTCCTGAAATGATAAATTATAAACCGGAACAATGTCGAAATTGTCATTAAATGTCACTGTATTTTGGACAAGAGACTAGTGTTGTAAACTGGCGATCGCATGCGATGTTATATATTAAAAACTATGTCGTCTCGGAAATAATTGCTTGTGGATAATATCTAGGGAAGCAAAAGATGAAACGTATCCTGATGGTATGATCAATACGCACTCACGCCTGTAATCCTCGAAGGGGTAGGCAGAGGTGTAACCAGTACACCCACATTTCGCCGAGCGTATCTCCGTCCCACGATGTGATAGGGGGCGAGCCTATTTCCATACCGGGCACAAATTGCAGACTCCGGGCTGATACTGAACAATTCGTAATTGAAAAACCAAATATCACTTTACCCGACCTGGGGATCGAACCCGAGTAACGCGTACGCATTACAACTGCGCCACCGAGGCAGTCATTTAATTAGTTACCTATGAAATGGTTATGAAGATGAAGGTAGAGAGAGCCCTTTAAAGTGGGACAGATCTACAGACAGACAGAAGGCGCAAATGGAGTTTCATTGGTACCCTTTGGGGACTGAACTCTAAAACTGACTCACGGGACGAGTCACTATAACGTAATCCCCAGACTCCATTACACACAAAAATTTGAATACCGCATGATATGAAATTTCCTCATCCGCAGTCCGCAGTCGGGAATGTCCTAAATGCGGACTATTTAACATCCTTACGGTAAACGTCCATTTCCTAGGATAGTCACCGCTCAACGGTCACCAGCCTACCCACGTGTGGCACTAAAATGTTCAATTAAGAGCGTAATTGTCTTTTCCTCTTTATACGCGCACGAGTGAGCTGTTTAATAATATTATGCAAGAGTTTTAGCGTGGGATATGTCACGGAGAAGTGAGAAAGGGACAAGGATGTATTGCATTTTACAAGGTGGTGGTAGGTCCTTCATATGCGAGAGGCCGGCTGGGTTGGTACCACCGCTTTGCCTATTTCTGCCGCCAAGCAACAGTGTGTAAGCACTGTTGTGTTCCGGTGTGAAGGACATTGAAGCCAGTGTAATTACTGGGCATTATGAGACCTAACACCTTATGTCTCGGGGTGAGGAGCGCAGTCCAGTGTCATGCAGTGCTTTGTTATTTAAAGTTCTGTGTGGCGTTGCTTCTGTTTATTAGCATTATTTCTACGGACGTTCTCAGACCAAGTCGGAGATGTTCTGAAAACGATCAGGTCAGAAATGAAATGAAATAGTTTTATTATCATGCAGCCAATTAAAATAGCGCTTATGACAAGTCAGCACAAAATAAATGTATACATATCATACATAGCATCATCAAAATACACTGGGCAACTATAAATTTTACAATATTTTTGTTATGGAATAGTCCAGAATCGTTAAGTAATATAATATTTTTTTTTTAAGTTCCCTAAACCGGCGTACATGTATGAAGAATATAATGAAGATAGATAAATTACTTGGTACTATGAGACTTAACATCTCATGTGTCAGGGTGACGAGTGTAGTCGAATGCGAGGCAGTACTTTGTAAAATTCTGTGTGATAATGCCTCTGTTTATGGGTAAGGTTCACCATCGGCCGAGCGACCTGCTCATTTCGTCATTCAAGCTAATAAAAAGAGTAATCAGGTGTGCAAGAATCGTAGCAAGTGGTAATCTGTTATGTCTGCTTACCCCTATGGGAAATCATTTTTTTGGTTGGTACGTGAAACATTAATAAAACTGACTCGCACCGTAGATTTCGTACCAACCTTCTTCAATCTTCACTTTTTTTGTTATTTATTAAGGATATCCGCCATAATAACACACATTCTGAAAAAAATGCCAGCTACCTATTATAGTTCAAACGATGGAGCCCTTGACAGACAGACAGACTGCATAGGCTTTGTAATAGGGTTTCGTTCGGTGCCCTAAAAACCATTGAATCAATTTTGTCTAGACTCTGGAACAGAAGCTGTAACCTTTCGTTTTACAGAGAACCCTCATCTGATAGCTTGTAGGTCATCGCTGTAGAATGGTATTGTTTTCAATGGAGTTATCAAATGTATTTAACCGTTGTATAAGTGACCTTTGGTGGAATATATGTCGTGACCCATAAACTTTGAAGAGTGATAAAGCATTAATTACATACATACGCACTCACGCCAGTACTCCCTAAAGGGACTGGCAGAGGACTTTTGTCTACAGCATGTATGGGCCGGCTCGTCAGGGTCATTACCACTGTCTCACAGAAAACCGGCGTAAAGTAGCAGCTTACTGCTGCGTTTCGTACGGTGGGTGAGATATCCGGAAACCCAAACCCCCTCCCCTTCCCAATTCCTTAATTATCCCTTTCCTTTAATGTCGGCAACGCACCCATGACTCTTTTGGTATTCAGGGCGTACATGGGCGGTGGGAATCACTTACCATCAGGTGACCCACTAGCTCATTTGCCGGCCTATGCCATAAAAAAGGTGTAACCTGTACACCCACATTTCGCCGAGTTTAATTCCGACTCATGATGTAATGGGGGGCGAGCCTATCGTCTTACCGGGCACAATTCCAGACGCCAAGCTGATCTAAGCATTTCGAAATAGAATAACCCAATATCACTTTTGCCCGACCCGGGGTTCGAGACCTCAGCACAGCTGTCGTACCGCGTACGCATTACAACTGCGCCACCGAGGCAGTTTAATAATAATAATGATTATATTTATGCTGTAATTAATATTAATGTTTGCAATTACAAAAAAAAACAGTAATAATATTGGGGAGTACTATTAAAAAAAACCTGTTATCCTAAACAAAATATAAAACCATACGATGAGAAATAACAGACCGAAAATAAAATACGATTAAAAAGAAAATATGTCTGTTTGAAATCAAACTGATAGATACAAGCACGCTAAAGAATATAAGTATTGCACAACTGCCGACACAAAAATAAGTAAGTACGATATTGTCAAAATATACCCTTCAATTATAAAGTTGAATTAAAAAAATCATAAAATTATATAAAAAATATGAAAAGGTTTACATTTAAATGTAATTCTATGTTGCGTTTTCTACAAAGAATTACATTTCAATCTCTCTGGTCGTGACCTCAGCTCGGTTCTTTAACCGTCGATGTTCGGTCGGAGTCTGCCGGCTCAAGGTCTCTGGATGGTACGTTCAACCACAACCTACGAGTCCTTGAAGCTTTCGAGAGCGATTTGTTTAGATGACTATTAAGGTTTTAACGTGGAGCATTGACCCTTTTTGCTCTTCTATGGATTTGGATATAAGTTTTTCAATAAAGAAGAGTGGCCGCTGTCTTTGCTTGAATGATGAGACTGAGTAGGTTGCTCGCTCGCCTGATGGTAAGCGTCACCTGCACCACTCATCAGAATGGTAAAGTACTGCATGACACTGTATTGCGCTTGTCACTCCGAGATGTTAAGTCTCATATTTTAAGGCTTTGGTGTCCTTCAAACCGCAACACAATAGCACACATACTGCTGCTGGCGGCAGAAATATACAAAGATGTACCCTAACAGGCTCTCGCATACGAGGGACCTATCACCTAGTAAATATATGCTTTGTTTTAACTGTCAGTGGTCGTACTGAGTTTATCAACCCAAGTTCTGAACTCTACATAGTAAGTTCACGAAGAACCTCCGAGTCTTTGGTTCCATTAAGGGTTATTTCTTTAGAGAATTATTAGATATATTATTTCATATATATTATTTCAATAGAATGAAAGTTACTGATATGTACGTTTGTTATTGAAGATTCATTTTAAATTGACTGCCTCTGAGGCTGACGCTGAGGTCTCGGGTTCGATCCCCGGGTCGGGTAAAAGTTATATTGAGTGTTTCTATTAGGAATTGCTCAGTATCAGCCCGGTCTCTGGATTTGTGCCGGTATGGCGATAGGCTCGACCCCTATCACATCATGAAATGAAATGTAGGTGTACTGATTACACCTCTGCCTAACCTGCGTAACGCGTTCGCATTACAACTGCGCCACCGAGGCAATTTTTTTATACTGCGTAACAATTTTAAAGGTTATGCACGTATTATATAAATACCATATCTGTATTTTTTTGGAATCTAGTGTAAGTACCTAACACAGTACGATGTCGCCGTTGCTGGATATGCAAGACTTTCATCTTCACTCTGTACAGTGTAAAATATAAAATCCAGCTATGTGAAATATCGCTGCATTATTTTCCAATGCGCTCCGAGGCGGGCGCCATTGCAACGCGCTGTACAGAAGCTACTTGATACAGATGATGAGGATTTTCGAAATGACTTGTTTTGTTTAACTGTAGTTATATATTTTTAATATTGTAGGCGGGCAAACATCGAAATAAGATAACTAGAACGATAACGCTCATATGAATCTGCTAAAAAATACAGCTCCATTTACTTTGCATGTGGCAAAGGTAAAATCACACGTAACACTCACACACACAACAAAAATTAATGTACGTTCAAAATCAACTTCCAGCAAAGGAGTAAGTGGGTCACCTTATGGTAAGTGATGTCAAACTCCCATGTACGCTAACAATACTAGAAAAATGATAGGCGCGTTGCCGACCTTAAGGTCGAATTTCAGTACTGGCCCGCGAAATTAAATTTAACTCATGTCCAAAATGACTTATCTGAGAAAAAAGTAAGTTTCGAGACATTAATTAACTCTAGAAGCAATATTTATAATTTTCATTTTAATTATTCCGTATATCCATTGTATTTGCGCAAAATCATTTTTATCCATATTTAATCGAAGGGTCGAGATGCAATTTTCAAAAAATTAAAATTAATTTCGCGGGCTAGTGCTGACCTTAAAGGAAAGGGATAATTAAGGGACTGGGAAGGGGAGTGGGATTTGGGCTTCCGAATATCTCATTCGCCGTACGAAAAGCAGCAGAAAGCTACTACTTTACTTCGGTTTTCTGTGAGATGGTGGTAACGAACCAGTCGTATCGGCCCATTTGTGCTGTAGATAAAACTGTCGACAGCATGGCTCTACCACTCGTGTTTAGATAGTTATTAGGGATTTTAAATCTGTGAGTGGTACATTGAACGATTTATTTTTCAATAGAATGAGAGTTATATACTTTTGTTATTGAAGATTCATTTAAATTGTGAATGATTTTTCGAAATAATAAAGAACAGAACAAAGAAGGGTTGCACACGCAGAGATTGTTTTACATACCATGCTTTATTTAACATACTGATAAATGTGTTTCAAAATGTCTGTAATACTTTATGAAATAAATGATTTATTGCAACATTTTTAAACAAGTCTCGAATATTAAAGCCCTTATTTGATAATCAAGTAAATAATGCTTGTATTATATTTCAAAAGTTCATTGTTACAAGGTAAATTTATAATTCTTATTTTCAAAGGTTGTGAACCGTGAGATTCCGTGGGTTCAAATCCCAGGTTAAGCAATCAGAATATATGTTTCGAGTTTTCCAAAAATCACAATAATTTCACGGCGCGGCGTAGTAATTTGTATTTGGTGTGGTTATAGGTTACATTATGGGACGGAACTAGGCTTGGTGACACGTGAATTCACAAATTGTACCTCTGCCTACAATTTACGGGATACAGTCGTGAGGTTATGTTATGTTACACGATATCAATTTATCATTTTTAATACTTATTGCACACGACAGCTCCGTGGCGCAGCGGGCGAGTAGTCGGCTGCGAAGCGAGAGGCCGTGGGTTCGATTCCCACACCGAGACAAAATGTTTGTGTGGACCACAAATATTGGTCTCGGGTCTGGGTGTTGTGGGACCGCAAGTCCCTCGTAGATCGTGATATCCACGACACAGGTTTACCTAGTGTGGGGTCAGGACTATGTGTGTGACTGTTGGGTGTTTATTATTATTATTATACAGTGATGGCGACGCGACCACTACGACATTAAACAGCGAATACTTTTTGCAAATATTCCTGTCGACATTGCATTGGGATTGCATCGTCCGTGCACCACCCCGTCTCACTCTAACACAGAGACAGTAGCGAGTGGGAAAGAGAGGCAAGATCCGAAGGTTTCGCCGCCCTAAGCCACCGTGCCGCCCGCCCAGTTCCGAACCGTTTGCCGCCCAGCGAGCACTGACTTTGCGAATTGAACAGTGATTTTTTGTTATAACATTCTATGACATATAATTGTTCGTGATGACTGAATGTGCTTATGTAAAATTATTCTAAGTGTTGTATTTGTTGTTATTGTGACAATAAAACGGTGAGTGCCTATTGGAAATGTATTTTTATCATACCATATCATCCGGTGTAATGTGATTAAGTGGACGGATGATAAAGTTACGTTTTTTTTCGGTTCGCTGAATGTTTTCCCGTGTTTTGATAAGGGCGCTATTGTGAAATAGGTGTTTATTTTTTTTAAGGCTTTTTAATAAAAACGTTGTAAGTGTAAAAACTACGCTGTCAACAATTTTGTCTACAGAATGGCGCGACGCGACCGGGCTAGTATAAATTTCCACAGAAATCTAATGTGAAGTATCAGCTTGTTGTTGCGATTTGTACGGTAAATGAGATTTCCGTAGGCCCAAATCATCCCCATTTTCCCCCTTTCCTTTAAGGTCGGCAGCGTATCCATGCTTCTTCTGGTATTTCGAGTGCTTACGAACGGTGGAGATCACTAACCATCAGATGACCCGACCTATGATATAAAAAGTCGAGCTAATATTTTATTGGCTATTTTATTAATGGTGTAGGCCCGAAGGTTAGGTTTTAAACGGTACATTAAAAGTTTAATCCTTACATTAATTTTACTATAGTTGGCAGGTCCCTCGTAAGCGAGAGGCCGTGTGGCTTTGTCCATTTCTATCGCCAAGCAGCAGTGTCTAACCACTGTTTGGTATCGGTTTGAAGGACATGGATATCAGGAAAATTAACTGGGTATTATGAGACTTGAAATTTTATGTCTCTGGGTAAAGAGCAGACCTCAGTGCCATGCAGTGCTTTGTCATTTAAAATGGTGTAGTATGTTTATAGGCAGGCGTGGCGCTTACAATCAGGCGAGCGACCGGCTCGTTTCGTCATTCAGGCTAATGATAACAAAAATAATAAATAAATACACCCAACAATCACACACATAGTCCTGACCCCAAACTAGGTAAACCTGTATCGTGGGTATCAGGAACTACGAGGGACTTGCGGTCCCACAACACCCAGACCCGAAACAAATATATGTGGATTACACAAACATTTGTCTCAGTGTGGGAATGGAACCCACCGCCTCTCGCTTCACAGCCGGCTACTCGCCCGCTGCGCCACGGAGACTGTTGATTTTTACCCCCCTTTTTAGGCAGTCATGTAAAAACGACAAGCGACTAGTGTGCATGGTAGTGGAGAACTATCTTTTTTGAGAGTGGCACGTGTTCAAAAAAGGGATGTTCTTAAACTGATTTCTTATTAAGGCGGTGTAAGTATTAAAGCATAAAACATTAACAGCCATAAAGAATTTAAAACTTGTAATGGCCACAAATAAAAAGCGGCAAATAGCGTGTCGGACACGCGTTATTAGGGTTCCGTACTCATATTCTGAGGTAATTTATATAATTCATTATGAATGGTAGTTCTTTTTGTGAGATTTTTAGACAAAAAAAGCAAAATAACTAGGCATAATCATGCGGGCCGCTTACTCGGCTGTCTGCTAGGGCAATACATAAAAAAAGAATAAGACAATTAATACATTACATTTTTTTAAATAATTTAATTTTAAATGTATTTTGAAACTATTTTGTATATCCCTCATTGGCTACGGAAAAAATGAAAACTCAACAACCATGTAAGATGCAATCTGCATGGCTGATATTGCGTGAAATAATGAATGGAATTTCATTTTATTTTGTTCAATTGGTTATAAAAGTTTTCCAGTCAAATCACATACCATGGATAAAATTTATGGGTATTTAATAGACTTCATATGTGTACTCCTTTCGCGTGCCACGATTAAGCGCAACATTCAGCTTATCGCGCCTTAAGGCGCGCTATAAAATTTTGCACATCGGGATGACGTCAGTAGTAAAAATGCTTGCTTTACACATCGACGTATTATCCACCATATTCGTGCGTTAAATATATTAATTTCTTGAGATAGATCACTGGGTATCTAAGGGCCTAGTAATTTACACGCAACTAAGAAGTATTGAATGTTATTCCAATTTTTTTCACAAAATACGGTACCGCGATACATGCTCCCTATAAAATATCATAACAGCGCCATCTGTTATCGCGTGTCGGTAAACTTAAATTTCACGCGCCATTAAAATCTATCACACATTCCACAACCTTCGCATGCGGTATGATTCCACGGATCATTACACGGTTCGTATCACGCGATTAACCCATGATGGTCGATTCGTGTTCCTATAATGGTACAATCGGCCACGGATGGTGCATTGTGATTTGTGACCGAGTTTTTTTTTATACATACATACGCACTCACGCCTGTAATCCCCGAAGGGGTAGGCAGAGGTGTAACCAATACACCCACATTTCGCCGAGCGTGTCTCCGTCCCTTATGTAATAGGGGGCAATTCTATCGCCATACCGGGCACAAATTCCAGACTCCGGGCGGATACTGAGCATTTCGTAATAGAAAAACCCAATACCACTGTACCCGACCCAGGGATCGAACCCGAGACCTCAGCGTTGGCCTTAATCGTAAGTCATACGCATTACAACAGAGGTTTTTTTATAGTATAGGCCGATAAACCAGCAAGTGGGTCACCTGAAGGCAAGTGATCTCCACTGCCAATGTACGCCCACAACACCAGAAATTATGGACGCCTTGCCGATCTTAAAAGGAAAGGGATAATTAAGAGATTGGGAAGGGGAGAGGGTTTTGGGCCACCGGATATCTCACTCCTCGTGCGAAATGCAACAGCAAGCCGCTACTTTACGCCAGTTTTCTGTGGAACAGTGGTAACGACCGAGCCATTCATGCTGTAGACAAAACTGTCTACAGCGCGGCGCCACCACTAAAGATGTCAGATGTGTAAGCTATGCTAATAACTAAGCCATAAACCCTCCAACCCACAACAAACAATATTAATATTCAAGACGTGTTACGACATTCTTATAAAATTATTATTTTATCCAAGACAAGTTTTTAATAAAAAACTTTCAAGTATCGAACCCGTTCCAATGTTGCTGGTAAAGTAATATATAGTCAATGTCGAAAATGTCTAGACTACTTTTCAATAGAACTTGCAGTGAAAGTGTTCTCTTTTCGCTTGAACGACGAGACGAGCAGGTCGTTCGCCTGATGAATTAACAAACCGATATGATATTTTTATATTACCTAGGATTTTTACACATTCTATGATGGATATGCAGGTTTGAATTCAAAATGGACCTGTACATGGTTAAAATATATTTAGCAAGATGTTTGTTTAAAAATAGTCTAATCATATTATTATTGCATCTGATGTAAAAATATAAATAATTGTATGTACGTACCTACTTTATCCGCACTAATAAGTTCTGTAAACGCCATGCGGTTCACGCGTTCCCTCTTCACTTCGATTACGCGAGCCGAAACATTGACGATATACATATGTTGGTGTACATATTTTCTTATCTCTTGGACGTAGTGAAAAAACATAGTGGCATTTAATTTAATTAACCCATAAATCAAGTTGCTAAGAATTTCGTTGCAAAATTAGCTTAGACATAGGTTAAAATTACAATGATTATCACTTTGCCGGCGACATTTCCGTTTCTGGGTAGTTTTTTTGTATCTAAATAACCTCGTAATATTTGTTATGAAAAGATTTAGATAACATTAAATAATACATAGCATACGGTACTTCAAAAGCTCATAGATAGACTTGAGTTGTATAGTAATGCTTTGAGACTTTTGGAGTATATGGTTTGGAAACCACTGTGGATTGTCAGCTTCTGTTGTCCTCCGTATGATGAATAACACTTCCGGTGGTCGAAATGGACTCGTCCCAATTTCCATTCCTTGCAATTCCTCCAAAGGTCGGCTACGCATTATGATTCTTCTGGTATTGTGGGAATTCATAGAAGTAAGTGAACCCCTTACCCTTAGATGAAGCAGTTGCTCCTCTGCCGGAATCTGCTATAAAAAATATAGGCAAGATCTTATTTTTATACTATTTTAAAGGAAAAGAAAACGAACTGATAAGTGGTGGGGGAATTCGGGCCTAAGGAAATCTCAATCAAGGTGCTTTACGTCGATTTTATGAGGCAGTCGTGGTAACACGGTCGAGCCGGCCTATTCCGTAGCTACTTGATCTAAATTAAACCTAGGACCTCATGGTTCTCAAAAAGTATATAAATAAAGCATTCTATTCTATTCTATATGGAATGATTAGTGGCTAACCTAGTGTCAAAGTTTTCAAGTCGCCCGTAGGCCTCCCGACTTGGCTTAACGACTGATATCAGTTGATAACAGTTGAGGCCAACTTTTTATGTGCTCTCTAACACACGGAGACTCTAAGTTGAAATGATATTTCAACTTAATCGGTCACCCATCCTTAAACTGACCGTGCCAAGGGTTGCATATCTCTGATCGCTTTCCGACCAGTGAGTGCAATACACCAAGTAATTAATAACGTTGCGTTGTGATTCGAACCAATAACCCTTCACTCTAGAGTCTAGATAACGGCATCACACAACCAACCCTACTACGGATGTAAAAAATTCAAGTTGATATTAATGAGACAACGATATGTCGGAACAGCCCACAGTTTTTCTAAAGCATTTTCCTTCAGTCCTGTTGTCAAAGTCACGTACCGTCGACGCCCGGATGGAAGCCCTCGATTGTAGACTACTGACGAGGGGTTGGGGGGGTAGGAGGGATAGACAACCCTCCTACGCATCTTCATTCAAGTGGAAGTTGTGTTAGTCATACACTTTGTGTCGTGTCTGTTCGGATGATAAATAGGTACAGCAGTGTCGCGTTGAGGGATGTTGGTGGGTTGGTTGAAGCGTAGTATGCAAAGACTTTAATGTATACTAATAGACAAGCTGTATGGTAAAAAGAAATTGCGCACTTAGTTACGGTCAATTGACCGCAACTCATTTAGTCGCCCGCGAGAGAACGACAAGAGCAGTTGTTGTTGTTTGAACAGCTGCGAACGTTAAATTCGATAAACTAACACGAAATTGTGTATTGTGACCCATAAAACATTGTCATTATTTACGTGCATATATTATTCATTCAATTTGAAGTTATTTTACGGAAGTAACTATATTATTTCTTGGTTTTGATAGAAAAATTCATTTATTTTGAATGTAAACTAATACCAAACAAAACAGCCGTGTAAAAATATTGGTGAATGTGCACATCTTAGGCCCAAAGCCAACCTCATGAGCACGTGGTACAAGCTCTGTTGATTAACGGACGAGGCAAGGCGAAACTTGGTTCCCGTTGCGAGTTGTGCGGGTCAGACGGCGGGTCGCCCCATTTAGTACCAAATATCGCCAAATAGCCTCAAATGACAACCGTTCCTGTCGCTCGCTCGCTGTCGACTAAATGAGTTGCGGTCAATTGACCGTAACTTAGTGCGCATTTTCTATGTACCAGACAGCCGGTCTAGTAGTATACATTAAAGTCTTTGATAAAAGTCTAACTTTTAAAATAAGTACCTACTTTAACTCGTAGGGCTGTAAAAACTTCTCTTCTAAAAGATGTCGTCAACCTTTCTTGTTGTTGTTACTTTTTTTTTTTTTTTATATAATTTATTCATGTCCATGGATACAAGTCCTTCAGACGCATACATTTTGTTTTCTCAAGAACGATGAAACGGGGGTGTGGCCAATTTCAAGGTCTTGTTGGAGTTTTGGTGTTAATTCCTTTCAGTTCAATGCTTCTTAGACGACTTTCTTCAAGCGGATCGAACGCACAAGGTCGATGGATACCCTTGGTCAAAAATCACCTAAATTCACTTATTTCAATGTTTCCATACACTATTCATCAGCGTTAATGATTATTGCACAAAACCACACCACTTTTATACAACAAACACAACTTTTGACCAGTTTAGAAAATAATTAAAACAAGAGAGCCACCGCACTGTCGGAATTCCCGCCAAAACTCTGTTGTTGTTACTTCAGGTTAGTGTTGCCATGTGCTATAATTCTCCCAATTATCTAGTTTTACGATATTTTTTTTTTGATCCCGTGTTGGATTAGATTGTATGACTTGAGCTTACCTGCTGAATTAAGAATATATATTTATATCGACTGTCTCGGTGGTGCAATTCGAATGCGTACGCGTTACAACTGCTGTGCTGAGGTCTCGGGTTAATCCCCGGGTCGGGTAAAGTGATATTGGGTTTTTCTATCATGAAATGCTTAGTCTTAGCTTAGTTATCAACCCGGAGTCTGGAATTGTGCCCGATATGATATGGCGATAGGCTTGCCCTCTATCACTCTATCATTGGACGGTAATAAGCTCGGCGAAATATGGGTGTACTAGTTACACCTCTGCCTACCCCTTCGGGGAGTACAAGCGTGAGTGCGTATGCATGTTTATTTATATTACCGGAGGCCACTACCCAGCTATGGGACAACATGTACGAGTATGTACTAGCTAAGTATATCTTTTTCTTTCTTTCTTCTTACTTGGGTTAACAATTGTACTTTATGCTACTTAAGGTGCCACCGAAAATAAGTCGGCAAAATGTTTTTTGGTGATTTTAAAAGATTTGACTTTGTTTCCGTTTTCTATCGGTGAAGATTTATTTAGAAAATCCCGAGTGTGCAATATCGTCTTTATGGCAACACAACTCAAGGACAATATGAAATATCTAACAAAACTTTCATCGCATGCTCTCCAGCGTTTCCCTAAGGTGTAGTAGTTGCTCCTTGACAAGCCACTTTGTGACTTAAAGTAGTTATGTTTTAAATCTTCTAAGAGTCCTTACGGCGACCGTCCACTGGGAATTTTAGAACAATGGCAAATGGAGTACGGTAGATGGATATTTTATTATAAGAAGAGTTTAGTGTGACAGTAATATGTTGGTTTATAAAAAGGAAATATTGGTAGTGACAACTCTATGTTAAGAATGAAGGAACATAAATAGCTGTGCTCGTGATAGTTCGGAATTCGTCTCGTTCTCACTGGTAATGTCATTATTTCATTACCTTGAAAGGCTATAGAAATTTAATAAAAGAGTTAACATTCCGGGAAGCACAAGCATCTCTTTTAACTTATTACAATAATTGCTATAATTATTTCATTACTTTGATAATCTACCTGAAATATCTCGCAAGGGGTAACTTAAAAGGGTTGACCGTACGATCAATGCCGAAAAAAAAGCTTAATATTATGTAATCACTTCATCACGTCGACAACATGGGTGACATGGCGACATTAAATTTGCGCGCTTAACAACCCTTCCCTTACGAAAACCCCTACAAATGCGGCCGAATTACCCTCCCTCCACGTAATTATTATGGGGTGGCGCTGGTAGCCGCGGTATGGGGTATTTTTTTCGGGTACCGTAAACAAAATAATTAAAGAAACCCTTTTGTTGAGACTTTTCCATAGGACTCTCTGTCTCATTTTTTACAGCACAGTCCGGCAAACGAGCAAGTGGGTCACCCATCTCTAGTCACCATGGATGCCCACAATATTAGAAGTATCATGCACGGGTTGCCAACTTTAAAAAAAGGGATAATTAAGAGATTAGGAAGATATGGCCCTACGGTTATCTCACTTGTACGAAATACAACAGCAAGCTGCTACTTCGCATCGGTTTTATATCAGATATTGGAAAACCCGGTTACCTTGTCGAGCCGGTCAACTTGCAAAACAGCATCATATCTATTTGAAAATGAGATGTAAGTTATAAGTGATAACTGAAAACTCTTCTTCCACCTGCCCTTATCCCACTCGCAATGGGGTCGGCGCAACATACTTTGTAACACATGTTATACCGAAAGATATGGCTTGTACTTTTTACGACAGGCCACCTACCTGACATCAACCCCTCTCGGGAGAAAACACCCAGACCCGAAACAACTATTAGTGGATCACACATGTTTTTTTGTCTCGGTGCAGCAATCGAACCTGTAGCCTCTCGCTTCATAACCAGCTACTCGCCCACTGCGTCACGGAGGCTATTTAACTTAAAACTATAAAACATAACTCAAAAACTTTATTCCTATATTTAGTTATTTAACTCAATGGGAGAAACAATATGTTCTTCTAATCTCCGAAGTTAGAGCTAAATGTATTGTAAATTTTTATACGGAACATTGTGGGCTAACGCACGCCTCGCACACTTGGCCGATTTTTTTACTTTCAGAAGCAATTTCATAGCGAAAGGGTTTAAAAACGATACGGCGCGGCGCGGCGTAATGTCGGGAATTATATAAAATAATATTTTATACGCTAGTTAGGTTAGTACCTATGTTAAATTTTAGTGCGTGATTGAAGAATAAATACACAAATAGTTTTATTATGTTTTCGTCTATGATTGAATAGAAAGTAATGAGGATGGAGAAGAGAAGGAGAATATGAAATTGATATTGAAATATGACATAACATATTAAATTCAAATCTCAACAATTATTTTAAGGCTTATTTTGAGATACGCTACCAAGACAGGGAGACCGCGACGCGTGACGAATCAGGAGATAGCGACACGTCCGCTGTGTATAAAGTTGTATGGAAACGGTCGCGTCTCGTAGTTCCCTATCTCGGTCGCATACCTCCAAACGTACTTATATCGTTTCATACAAAGCGGACGTGTCGCTGTCTCTTGTATTGATCGTGTATAAAACAGGCCTCAAAACTTTTAGCGTCACTAATTTTAAGATATTGGTTTATGTTTATGGAATGCATCTATTTCTAGTTTTTATGCTAATCGAAGTCGAATCGAAGGAAAATCGTTATATTTCAACAACGCTTCTATCAAATGTATTTTAATTTGAAACAAGCAAATATTCATACTTGTTTCGTTTGTCTACAGTTTACGGCGTGGGTGGATGCTGTAATCTTCGTATTCAGCCTCGAGAACGAGATCAGCTACAACACAGTGTCCAACTATTTCAACAAGATGTCCCACTACAGAAACTCTGCTGAAATACCAATCATATTGGTCGGCACGCAAGGTGGGTTTTGACGTGATAGGAAACTATTGTGATTTCGTGTTTTGGAAATTAATGTCAAATGTTGATTCAACTCACTCAAGTACTAGGATAGCATCAATTAGAAGAAGGTTGTTGTTGATTCTGAAACAACTGGATAATTTAAAATGCACATTCTAATTTGAAGCGTCTGTTTGTCAGTAGATTTTTGTCCATATTTCGCATAATTAAGGCAGCTGTATTCTATATACAATAGTACCTTATACCTATATACCGATGTGTTCTAAAAATTATAATATTGTAATATTCAAAACCAGATACACTACGACTATCTTCCGTATTATTACTTATCCCGTTGTAGATATTGTAACGTCTGCTCGTTGATAAAGCCGAATTGTAATATCGCCGAGATTGTTATCACGTTTCGGCTTCAATGAATGTCATTGGCGAGATAGGATTGTTATTTGTTCAAACTTGTGATACCTATAGACGGTCATTATAATATGAACTGAGTAGAGCTCTGACGCGATGCATAAAGATTATAGATTAGATATATTTGGAGTAACACAACTGTTATCAAAGCTTTTAATGCAAGTCAATAACTAATAAAATAGCCAGGCCTAAGTCTTTTTAGGGTATCCCCGTTGTCCATGACCATATTTGTCTGGTACATTTTTGTATACTTTAGATATAGTGGTTATCATAAGAGAGTGAAAATGGAAATTGTAAAAACTTATTTTATTCTAAGCACTAAGAATATCAAACAGCGAATAGAATATCATAATGTTGTCACGTTCAGTTTGCTACATCATGTTATTGAAAGTTATTTTTCCTGAACTGTCAGCAAAAGAAGATTGAATATTATTTTTAGGGAATACAATAATATTCCTCTATATAAACTGCTAAACCGAATGCAATAAAAATAAAAAATTAGGAGATACAACCACAAACCATGATCGTTCCCCATTCCCCATTCGATCCTATTATATCGACAATTGGCTGTTTAACGAACCTTCGATATGTTCGCGAACGGTGCCGTCCCGACGTTCAGAATATTAACAAAAGCGGTAAAACTCGATGCATACTTTGAATACAACGTGACTGTTTAAGTATTTACAATGTAAAAAGGAATTTGGGAAAAGTGGCGTGTGCCCACGGCCCGCCTAGGCACGCAAGGTGAAACCTAGCCGATTTGAAATTGTAATGTCACTGAGATTTGTATTACAATTTTGACGACGTAGAACTTCGTGTTGTATTTGGATTTCATACATACATACATAAGCTCATGTCTGTATGCCTGAAAACGTAGGCTGAAGTACACTAGTTGCACATGGTACGCCGAGCTTATTTCCGTCCTATGATGTGATATCTCGCCATACCCATGTCGGGGACAAATTCTAATCCTGGGCAACTCGTGTGGTTTTTCGAATTAAAAAAGAATAAACACGAATAATTAGACCCAGATTTTGCCAAAATGTACCAAGACATATTGCATTGATTTCGAGTAAATAACGTTTAAATTTTGACTTGTGACTGCAAATGGGTGAACTAACGAAATGAAATAGTTTTAAATGCCATTTTGTATTCTTCGCTTGATACCTTTAACACTTTTTTATAGATGTTATGGTTTCTCAGCCTGAGTATGCTGCAAAAGACCAATAAGGTGATTGGAGCTTCAAACGTGTAGAACGTTTGAAAATATACTAAAATCCGAATTTCATATAATCACGCCTCAATCCCTGTTATAATATAGGGGGGTGCCTCAACCTTGCAATAGGACATGGAAGGTATAAAAATCATACTGCACTGGTCATTAGGGTCTATCGTGTGTAGGTATACTATTGTACTCGTATATGATTGCAAGCCGACTCTATGGTGTCATAAGACTACGTCCCTGGCGTGGTACCTATAAAAACGAATAGTATGTTTCTATATTGCTAGATGTGTGTAGTGTTATATGTAGCATGTGAAAACAACTCTTTTATACTCCGTGTCATTTTTCAACGTCCATACAATACAATCGAGGTATAAATTGACATTTGTAACATGCGTTTTGACTTTTGAACTGACAGACATGATTATTACATTTAGAAAGCTGGCCTACTAATCTATGATGTCTTGACTCTTGGTACTTGTGAGTTGTGACGACCCTTTAAAACCACCTTATGAATTTCGTTACAACATTTCCTCGACTTGTTTATAAAACACTATATTTACATAAACGACGTAACACGTCGGTCGACGCGTAGATTGTTTCCTATTTAAGATCGATAGTGAACGATTGGTTGCTCTTCCAGATTCCATAAGTGAAAGTAGCCCACGTGTAGTGGACGACAACCGTGCTCGCAAGCTGTCCAATGAGTTGCGAAGGTGCTCCTACTACGAGACGTGTGCCACTTACGGACTCAACGTGGAGCGGGTCTTCCAAGACGGTGAGTGTAACTTATTTTACTCAACACGCACGTTGTCTCTAGGTGATGTCATTTCCATCGTTTTTATGTACAAAAAAAAAACTGATACAGGAATGCTGTACCGTTTCTTATTACCATAAATTGATTTTTGCGTTATCTGCGAGACGTCTGACCAATTCAAATACAACGTAGCTATTCAACGATCAATAGTATTTTCGACCCAATAGAAAGTGATATCACTACGCGAAGTTCAATGTTATGGTTGAAAATATAGCATGTTAATTATGTTATTGCCACCATAAATGTGTTTGGTACAAATATAAAACGTTGGACCATATTCTGCATTCTGCACATGTGAGACGAATATTGTTTTTTTCCGGTTCTTCAAAACGGAAATATGACTAAGCGTTGGATTAAATGGGATTATTTACATGAAATGGTAAAATATAATTTCTGGGTAATTATGCATTATCTGATAAACCAATCTAATCATTCATCGATATTTAAAAAAAAAACATAATTCCGTTAAGTCGATCAGTATAAATCATTTGCTTGCAATAGGTGCAGCTATTCTTTAGGCCTACATTTACATTTGTAGAGAGTTTGAAGAAGTTACGCAACATTTAATCGTATTTTTATTAGCGTCTAGTGTGATTTTGCGCTTGCGGCGTGATGATGTGCGACTAAAGTACTACGGAACTAGTTTCGCTCCGCAGGGAATCTAGTGGCCGTGCAGTGGCAACACCGGCCCCCAGCCGCGCGGTTGTTTCATTCGTTCTCGCTCATTCGGCGCCTTGTTTATATTTTTTTGGCGAGGCTCGTCGGAAGTGTTTTGTTGGTTTCAAACGCTAGTCTGAATGGAAATATGGAGAGGACGCTCATATTTAAATCAAATCTTTCGCCTATATCTAGTTTGAGACGTAGAAGTTCGTGTTACAACATACAGAGAGCCGAGGAACGCGATCGTAGGAAATCGGCTAAATTTGAATGTGCGTGAAATTGTATCTATCAAAAAGAATAAGTTTTTGTTGTGAAAGTAGTGTGGTGTTTATGTTGTAACGTGGTGTTTATTGCAGCGTGTCAGAAGATCGTCGGGACGCGGCTATCGGCTTCATCCCAGTGTCTGTCTGGGGGTTCCAGGCCAGTAACTCCGCAGCCCCTTGCAAACTCCCCGAGTCACAATCACTCGACGTTCCTTTACAAGGTGTGTGCTTTGTTTTTACCACTGTAATGCTTAGTGTAAATGAGCATATTTTCTTCAGGAAATGTATGATTGATTTATTTCAGTGAGTGACTATGTCGGAAATGATCGCTACGAAAATACGCGCTAGCAGTTTTTTATTTAACTAAAAAAATATAATAGATAAGAGTAGTTATTTTTATAAATATGGAATTAAAATTGAAGAAATCAGTTATAAGCAATACTTTTAGGACAGTAATCAGAAGTGGTACAAAAATTAATAGTAGGCAATTTAATGACAAATTCAAGTATAACAATATCAGATTTATTCACAAAACGACTCACGAATTTCATAAATGCTCATTATTAGTGCAAGTTGTTCCTGGATTATTCAAGACCACTAGTCTCAGATGTCTGATGATGCTTCTGTATAAAAAGACTTTAATATTTCTGAAAAAGAATAGATGTCATGGCACAGGAGGTTGCTGCTAAGAATGCTCATAACTCTTATGTATTTACAAACAATCAAGAACTTTAGCACCATACATATTATTTAATGCCCTCTCAATTTATTGCATATTTAAGCACTGCATAACACTATTGAATTAAAATACCACTATAAACCTAGAATTGCTTCATAAAGTCTCAATAATAGCAATTGAATGACAAAAATAGTGTGACCTTCAACATAAATTATAGAAATGTGGTGGAATTATAAATTGTTTGGCCTTTGGCATTGTGACAACTATCTGTTGCAAACATTGACTGGCAACAAAAAACTGTGTAACCAATGAATTCAAAAAGAGAATATTTTTTTGTTTTTTAAATATGTATTCACAAACTTGGCTCATCTTCTCTTAATCACAAACTTGCCTAATGGCCAGAAATTAAATAAAAAATAAACTTACAAAAATATAAAACTATTCTGACCATGTAAAAATATTTGTTTTGTTTTGTTATTATTAATTAACCAAAAAACACTTATTTTTGGTAAGAATACTATTTTAATAACTATGTTGAGTATGATATAGATTAGGAGGCAACATATCAATTGCTAAGTCCATATTAATAATGCAGTCGTTGAAACAATTTATCAGCATCCCAAAGACAATATTGTGATTCTATTTGATTTGATTTAAATTATCAGACAAAATGGTGCTGAAAAATTATGTGGTATTTTTAAAAATGGATCTGATACTATTAAAGACATGCTTTTGTTTACAGCTTTGTGTGGAAATATTTTTACTGATATCTCTCTGTTGTCTCAATAAAAAAATGCTTATAGTACTCTGGGATGATGTAGCTAGAATTTTTACAATTTGGTCAATTTACGTTTTTAGATCAATTTAAACTAATTTACAAACTTTAAGAGTTTTTTTTTTATTATTTTATTGCATAGACCGTCAAACGAGCAAGTCGGTCACCAGATGGTAAGTGATCTCCACCGCCTATGTACGCCCACAATACCAAAAGAGTCATGGGCGCGTTGCCGACCTTAAAGGAAAGGGATAATTAAGGGATTGGGAAGGGGAGGGAAATTTGGGCCTCCGGATATCTCACTCACCGTACGAAACGCAGCAGCAAGCTGCTACTTTACGTCGGTTTTCTGTGAGACAGTGGTAACGACACGGACGAGCCGGCCCATTCTTTTTTATACGTAGTAGAGCCATGCTGTAGACACTTTTGTCTACAGCATGAATTGGTGTTGTGGTTGTGAAGCAAGGTCTAAATGAACTATTCTACTTTACCATGCTTTAGCTTTATAATATTAAACTCACACATTTGGAATATCTGTAATTAGAAACAAGTCCACATTGTTGACCCAATTTTAGGTCAAATCCTAGAATGAATTGTGTGATGTGTATCTAAAAACATATGAAAACCTAAATATGGTTAGCATAAGTTGTATAAAAGTAGGTCTCTTAGATATTAATTGTTTTCATTTATATCATAATAGCTTTTGCCCGCAGCTCCGCCCGCGTGAATAGACCTTTCCGAAATAAAACGTAGCCTATAACCGTCTCCAGGGTCCCATCTATCTCTACATTAAAATTCATCAAAATCGGTTCAGTGATTTAGTAGTGAAAGCGTAACAAACAAATAGATAATATCTTTTTTTTTCATAAAAAGTATCCTATGTTACTTCTTATACCTCCAAGAATATGTGTACAAAGTTTCATGATGATCGGTTAAGTAGTTTTCGCTTGAAAGCGTAACAAACAAACTTACATTCACAATACACATTTATAATATTAGTATGATGGTTTGGTCTTCCTAACTACTGGATCTTATTTGACTAAGCCTAGTACTATTGACATTGCTGACACCTGAAAAGGCTTCCAAAGCGCATAAACTGCTTACATCAATTAGAAAAAAACTGTAGTTTCTAAATTGCTGAACTGATTTGTCCTCAAATGTAGTTAAAAACGATCTCGATTAAACCAGATTTAAAAAACGCATGCAAATCGGTCCATAAGTCGGTTCTACAATGCCACAGACATACTAACACACAGACAAAAAGGGGTAAAAAAAATAAATAAATCGAAAATAGTAAAAGTTTTCTGGTAAACTGGTTGGTTACAAATAGCTGCTATAAATTCAATTAACCATATAATCATACTAATATTATAAATGTGAATGTAAGTTTGTTTGTTACGCTTTCACGCGAAAACTACTTAACCGATCATCATGAAACTTTGTACACATTCCTGGAGGTATAAGAAGTAACATAGGGTACTTTTATGAAAAAAAATACTGCTTGTTTGTTACGCTTTCACGCCTAAATCACTGAACCGATTTTGATCAATTTCGATATAGAGATAGATGGGACCCTGGAGACAATTATAGGCTACGTTTTATTTCGGAAAAGTTATTCATGCGGGCGGAGCCGCGAGCAAAAGCTAGTATTGAAATAAAAACATTATAATCTGCCAATGCATTAGGTAAAATTATTTGAGTCCGTCTCTCAGTGAAACATCTACAATTAGGTTCATAGATGGCTGGTTATTGTGTAGTCTAATTAAACGGATGATTTCTCTTATAATCAGTTTATAATTAATTTGCTATTTGAGTCGAACATGGTATTGTTGTAATGACATGGTTCTTAAAATTGTAATTTATACCAATTTTTATGTTATTCAGTTGGCAATAAACAACTGTGCAATGCAGTTTCGACGGAACAATTTGTATGGTTTGTTAAAAGAACTTTGTTGCACTTACTGCATCGTACTTTAAAAAAATACTGTAACACGAAGGCATTTTAAGTGTTTGGTTGGTGTCTTATTACGGCAAAGTCGATTGCAAACTAACCTGCGTAGTCATCAACGTTACTGTGAGCTCTCATAGTGCACGGGAATTTTTAATGGCGATTGCTACGAATAAAAAAATTGTATCAATCATGTATACAGAAATCGTCATTATGCGACTATGTCTATTCGCTACTGTGTGATTTATTATGATTTTTATTTTCCATCTGCTGAAATTAACTATGAGAGTCGACACGCGTAGTACGTGCACTTGCGATGTGTATTAAAATCTATGTCTACGGGCAGACATGTATGTGCAAGGGACTTAATATTAAAGTAGTATAAAGTATTATGCTGGGAATATTAAAGTAGTATAAAGTATTATGCTGGGAATATTAAAGTAGTATAAAGTATTATGCTGGGAATATTAAAGTAGCATAAAGTATTATGCTGGGAATATTAAAGTAGCATAAAGTATTATGCTGGGAATATTAAAGTAGTATAAAGTATTATGCTGGGTGTGTTTGCAGGGTGTGGTTTTTCGTATTATTTTCTGTTGTTGTACAAATTCAAGTAGTCAACTATATTTTCGTATCGTCAAACAATGTAGATAACTTAGAGTAATACAGTAGGTAAATACTAAGTCATTTACGAGAATTTTTTTATAGCTTCCTCGTAACGTAGAGGTTTTACTGACACACTCATAAATCTAAATTGTTTACGTTTGTGTTTTCAAGTTCGTCGAGTTATGAAATAGAAGTCAGTGTTAGTGGTAAAAAATCACTGTCTCTCCGATAAACGTTGAACTGTCGTGACATCGCTTGGACTTGTGGAATATGGAGTTTTTTTAACCAACTTAAAAACGGAGGTTCTGTATTCGACCCGTATGAACCTATGTATGACTGATTTTCTCGGAAACGAATAGATTTTTATGACTTTGTATGAACCCATGCTAGGAAATAGAATCCTTATACCATGGTCTAAAACTACGGACTTTAATATAATTATATATATAGTATATATTTAAGGCTCTCCGAGAGTTTTTAGCTGAACAATTAGACAACGGGTTCTATCGTCTCAAATAAATCGTTCTAGGAGGAAAAAAACTTAACGTCTATAAATCTTACGTACAAGAATTTGTCCGTTGCAATATTACGTATTCATTCTTAGCATTAGATATATACAACATGTTACAGAAAGGTGTGGTCATATTTAAGGGTCTTTACATACACCTAACACTGAATGTTTATGTACAGGATCATAACAAAATCTAGAGATTCAAAAATATCACGCTAATTTTAATCACTCATGTATTAAGATCGATCGCATCCCTATAGATTAAGTAAAGTGTGTGAAGGAGAATGCATGAGTATAGACAATAAGATGAAACTGTTTTTTCCGACAAATCGAGTTGACAAATTTATCCCGTTTTATCTAAGCCTCGTTCGTGGGCACTAATAATGTCCACAATGAAAAAGAATCTATTATTATAACTATCATAATTAAATAGATTTAATATATCGATGTGATTTTAGAGTACTTGAAGATTATAATTATCAGTAATCACGTTTGCCCTTGATTTATCTACACGTTGCATAAATCTATGAAAAGGTCAAGTTTATATGGACGTGGTTATGCAAAAATGTTTCAACTCGCAGCGAGTTCAAATTGAGATATTGATTTTATTTTGTTAAATTCATTAATTTAAATTAATGCCCAGTAATTCTATTGGCTTAAATATCCTTTCTAATCGTAACAGAAAAGTGCTTACACACAGCTGTTTATCGGTAGGGCGAGCCTTTAGCCATACCGGAAACAATTGCAGACTCCGGATTGTTACTAAGCATTTCGTGTTAGACAAGCCCACCACTTATACCCGACCCGGGGTTCGAGCCCGAGACCTCAGCACAGTTGCAGCAGTCGGACCGCGTACGCATTACAACTGCGCCACCGAGGCAGTCAATTCTATCAAAATGATAAATCTGTAGATGTCGTTCAACCATTGCTTGTTACAATAACTTTATCGTTTACTGGCAGACGGTGCAATTCATGTTAATTGCGCCGAAAAATTTTAATTGATAATATTGTATACATAATATATCGACCTCGTATTTTTTTAATATATATATAATTTAGATAATTTATTAAAAACTATTTTTATTTGTATAACTTTTGTTTGTATCATTGAGTGTAATGTTTTTGTGATACTTTACAAATAATCATTACATAAACCAGGTTTAGAGTCTATACTGCCCACACACCCGCCACTGCAACTCCTGTGCACCAGGATCGCCAGTGGCACGCATTTTTGTTGACACCGTGCATTGAAGCTCGGCGATTCTCTGGCAAATTGTCTTTGTCCCGCAATGAATTTAATGAAATTGAAAGTTAGGAAGGAGTTGAAGAGGAAGAGAAATATTATCGACTTCTGTCTATAGCAAAGCGGTAGACAAAGAAAGGAGGCATCAATTCACCAGGACATTTACAACTGGAGAAGCCAGAAGTAAAGCACCACGGTTGTTATTAAGTGGGTCTTATCACGCGAAACCCAGGTCTAAAAGCCCTGGGTTATGCCCAATATATGCGCTTTTCAATTTCAATACAATTAATATATAAATAAATAAATACACCCAACAGTCACACACATAGTGCTGACCCCACACTAGGTTAACCTGTATCGTGGGAATCAGGAACTACGAGGGAGTTGCGGTACCACAACACCCAGACCCGAAACAAATATTTGTGGATCACACAAACTTTTGTCTCGGTGCGGGAATCGAACCCACGGCCTCTCGCTTCGCGGCCGGCTACTCACCCGCTACGCCACGGAGGCTGTCGGAATATATGCCGGCATACTGCCAAGTCTTTTTCTTTATACTCCGATGTAAGAAAAGCCGATTCCACAAAACATAAAAAAACGGCCAAATGGAGTCGGACTCACGCACCGAGGGTTCCGTACCACCACCCTTCAATTGTTACTGTTTTTTTTTTGTTATTTGATCAGATACCGCTAATACATATTCTGTGACTTTAGTCGGACACCTTTTACGATTGAAAAGATAATTTTACAAATAGCAGAAAATGTAACTAAAAAGTGACTAAAATTCTGCGATAAGAATTGAGAACGACTCGCGAGAATTTTGGTCCTCTATCAAAATGAGGTAAATTCATAAACAATAGTAATGTGTGCATGTTATTGACAATGCTTTATCTAATCCCGTGTCTGTTATCAGATAGCACGTTGCGTAAGGAAAGTTGACTGTACTATTGAGAGCGCGCACGTGACCTAGGTCGTATGCACCTAGCAGTAATACTGAACTAGATTTTGAAAATATTGGTCCAAATAAAGTGATATGCCATTATCAATTTTTTTGTTACGGCCGGCATATTATTAAGTGGATCAGATGCCGAGTGAGTTCCATTTTTTTTATTGCAATGGCCGGCAAACGAGCAAGTGGGTCACCTGATGGTAAGTGATAGCCAACGCCCATGTACACAATACCAAAAGAATCATGGGTGCGTTGCCGACCTTAAAGGAAAGTGATAATTAAGGGATTGGGAAGGGGGGGGGGGGGGGGTATTTCCTCCTGATATCTCACTCACCGTAAGAAACGCATCAGCAAGCTGCTACTTTACGCCGGTTTTCTATGAGACAGTGGTAATGACCCGGACGAGCCGGCCCATACATGCTGTAGACAAGTGTCTACAGCGTGGCTATACCACTCATAAAAGTTTCCACCGCTCATGAACACAAAATAAAATTTGGGCGTTTGGGAATTTCACTCCTACGAAACGCAACAGCCTTTGCCAGTATTCTATGCGACTGCTACTACCCAAGTCTTGACGGCCAGTTCATGGATGCTTGCATTCATGCCTATAGGTATCCACCGTAAACTATTAGCGCTTCGAAACTTATTAAAATAGTGCTAGTTTATTTAATTGTTTTCGTGAGTGTTATGGACTGTCGAGACGAAAGTCTACGACTCGTACTCGTACTTTTAACGTTCAAAATCAGCCCCAAGAGCACGCACCTCTGGAGGCGTAATTTTAAATGTTCAAAATATCATTACGATCTAGACTTGACGCTGAGACTAGATCGGAATGATATTTTGAACATTTAAAATTACGAGAATTGGCCTTCTGGCTTTTCTACGTTACGTGTGTATTCATACCTAAGAAGTTCTTCATAACAATTTGTGTTTGAATGTTTGTTTATTTAATTATTTCAAAAGATGTAATTCACTAGCGAGTATACAATTATAATGCGACGCCTAGCTAGCTCTTCTTACTTATGGCTGTCATACACACATTTTGATCCTTGTCAAAGTTTACTCGGAAGTTTTGCTCGCTCGATTTCGAAAATAACTCGAGTGAATTTTGGGACTTGAATTAATTACAAGATCAATCTAATACTACCCAAGGTCTTTAGAAAAAAAAACCAAAATCGAATCTTAATTAAAAAAATACGGTCAATAAGGTCATGCATGTAGGCATTCGAAACTTAAAAACTGAGAACAATAAGCTGCATCTACACGTAGGTTTTCTGTAAGACAGTGATACCCAGTGAACCGGTCCATTTATGCTGTAGACAACACTGTCTACAGCGTGGCTCTACCACTCACACTATTTTGCTTAACACAAATTCATCAAGTCAATTACGTTCATTGGTGTTGATAGATTGTGTTATGCGGACCTAGCATGACCTAAATACTGATAATATTATTATGTCCGGCCCGGCCCTTTGTTGGAAGTGACCCATTTGTGATAAACTCTTGACACCTTCCGTGGCGCAGCGGGCGAGTAGCCGGTTGCGAAGCGTGAGGCCGTGGGTTCGATTCCCAAATTTGACAAATGTTTGTCTGATCCACAAATATTTGTCTCGGGTCTGGGTGTTGTGGGACCGCAAGTCCCTCGTAGTTCCTGATACCCACGATACAGGTTTACCTAGTATGGGGTCAGGACTATGTGTGTGACTGTTGGGTGTATTTATTATTATTTTATTTGTGATTAACTGATTTTTAACGATGACCCGATTGTCCGGATCCAATCTCTGTATTTCATTGATTAAAAACAACTGTAAACTGCACCGTGTTGATTAACGCCAGGAGAATTTTTAATTTATATACTTATGTAAATCCAACTGGAAACTGAAAATTCTGCTACATTTACCAAATAAGCGTTTTTCACTGTAACCTTCTGTAGAAGTTTCATTGATAAATAAATAAAAGTAGGTATTGAGAAACATTTAGAAAATAAGCTGCAATTCAGTTATATCACATAGGTAAATAACAAAATCTTTGGAATTAGCGTAGGCTATATTTCTTGGAATGATGAAATAGATATTTTGAGTTATGGGTTTTGTGGGATAAAAAGCCGCTCGCAGTTCCTGATATTCACGACACGAGATGACTCTCTCAGTCCTTTATAATGCTAACCACGATCTCGCATTTTTTTCTAGGACTCACTCCCGCGCCACCACACCCTATCAGCGTCATCCCACCATCTCCACCGAGGCGCGTCATCATTCGACGCCTCCTCCAACAGCAGCGGCATATCCTCCACTCACGTGGTAGAAATCCACAGCACTAATGGATCTGACACGTCGTCACGATGGGGAAACTCTCTCGGCAGTCACGGGTCATCATCAGGCCTGGTTTCCATAGCAACGGAGAACAACAACGTGAAGTTCACAGCGCCACAATGCTTGGACAATTTGCAACCAGCTAAGGATTGTAAGGACCTCCCAACCCCATCATCTACACCAACCACGTCAAGGAAATCGAGGAGGCGGTCGAATCTATTCACGCCTTCGAAGAAAGGAGATGATAGGCTGAAGAATGGAGAGTTGGGATCTGGTAGGGCGATACCTTTGAAGCAGGGATACTTGTACAAGAAGAGCAGTAAGGCGCTAAACAAGGAGTGGAAGAAGAAATACGTGACGCTGTGTGATGATGGCAGGTTGACTTATCATCCTAGTTTACATGTAAGTACTGACTCATGTTACAGTGTTCCAACATAATGTGATTACTTAGAAAAGCTCTTTTTAGATACTATAATATGGATTGATGGATTTAAATTTTAAGAAATGTTCATTCTAGCGGTGAATTTTCAAGCTATCAAAGGCTTTTGACCCTTTGGCTGATTCCAAAGCGATAACCAAGAGTAAACTTGAAATACACTTCGAAGCAGTGCACTACAATTTCTAAGTTGAATTTTTAATTACTGTCATCTTCGCATCCAATTACGCATTAACTGTAACCAAATAATTTATAAATCCTGAACGAAAAATAAGAAAAAGCAGTGAGGAAACCTGCATACCTGAGTTCTTCATAAGAATTTCGAAGGTATGTGAAGTCTGCCAACCCGCATTAGGCCAGCGTGGTGGACTAAGGCCTAACCCCTCTCATTCAGTAGAGGAGGCCCGTGCCCAGCAGTGGGATATAATACAGGGCTTGTATTATTTTATTATTATTAACGAAACATTTTAAATAAGAGATTGAAAAAAGGTGTTACATTTTCAAGTTTACATTACTGGAAACATTGTTAAAAGGACAGGAATGAGAATTGGCTTTTATTTTGTCCAAATAAAAAGCTGCCACTTCACGTCGGTTGTCTGTGAGACAGTGGTAATAACCCGATTGAAATGTCACAGACGTTGTTGGCGACACATTTAATTTTGTACTTCATAATATAATTTAATTGTATTTTCACTGTTTGCTCTGTTAATAGGTAGCGCCATCTATTGTAATTTATATTTGACTTAGTTCTATGTGCCTTCAAACCTTTTTGGGCTATGTGAAGTGTAGTTTTCTAGAATATTGTAAAAACTAGTTTGTCAACTCGAGATCTTTGCAAGAGGCAGCACGCAAGCTTTTTCTTCGCAAGCAATACAATTATTTTCAATGTGTGGACTTGCGTATTTATTCATTCCGTAGTTTACAGGTGTCAAAACGACATTGTTTAAACAACCCTTTTCAATTCTTCGACAGGATTACATGGAAGATGTGAACGGCAAGGAGATATCGCTTCAATATGTAACAGTCAAAGTACCAGGACAGAAGCCACGCGGTTCCAAGTCGATCATCACCACCGTTCCTGGATATAATGGGTACACCAGCCTGGACATACACGACAGCATTGGGGGACTTTCGCTTGGTGAGTGTGAGTACCTACTATCCATTAGATTCATGCTATTCCCCTTTTCCTGTACAATAAAGTAATATTCGAGTGGCACAGCCGCGCCGCAATGTAGACAGTTTTGCCTACAGCATGAATGGGCAACCTCGACCGGGTTGTTACCACTGTCTAACTTGCTGCTGCGTTCCGTACTGGTACAGTGAACGAGATATATAAGGCCCAAATCCCCTTACCTTTCCCAATCCCTTAATTATTATTCCTTTCATTTAAGTTCGGCAACGTGTCAATGATTCTTTTGTTGTCGTGGGCTTTCATGGGCGGTGGAGATCACTTACCACCACCCACTTGCTCGTTTGCCAGTTGCTTAAGCTAATCCAAAAATACCAATCCGCTACTCAAATTGCTGTTATGCAAGTTGATTTATACAATCAAAGATAATAGTTAACAGAGAGTAAATCATCACATAAAAGTTATGTCCCCACCAGCCCACTCAGCATAAACTCAAGAAATATATGGCATGCGAGAGAGAAAATTCTGTTAGTATCGACTAGTTAAAAACCTATCGTTCACCATATTTCTCCTCCACATGCCTTTATCCCACTAGCAGTGGGGTCGGCGCAACATGCTTTTTAAGACATGTTACAGAAAAAGTAGTTAAAGTTAAGTAGTTTTTACGACCGGCCGCCTACCTGACGTCAACCCCTCTGGGGAATCTAACGTTCACAACACTATATTTCCCATATTTTATTCACACAGGTTATAAAGACAAGCCAACCCGATTGACCGATAAAGCATTGCTGTCAGCGTTCGAGGCGATGAAGGAACCTGCTTCAAGTAGACAGTCGTTAGCTTCAGAAGTAGAAGTCAGCACCAACGGTGGGGATAAAGACACGCCCCATGTCAAGAAGCGGCACAGGAGGATGAAGAGCAGCGGCGTTAAGAAGGACGGGGATGAAGGTGAGGTTTTTTTTATAAAAAACACAACAAAAATGTTACCTGATGGTAAGTGACTTCCACCACTCATGAACACCCATAATACTAGAAGAATCATGAACGCGTTGCCAGCCTTACATGAAAGGGATAATAATTAAGGGATTGGGAAGAGGAGGGGTTTGGTCTGCTATATATCTCGCTGACTGTACCAGTACGGACGCAGCAGTAAGCCCCTACTTTACGTCGGTTGTCTATTAGACAGTGGTAACAACCCGGTCGAGCTGGCTAGATAAAATTGTCTACAGTGTGGTCTACCACTTAAAAGTAGAATAATTATAGGCCCAAAAATAATCCCCCAAATAAAAACATCTTTTTAAAGTTTGCAACACGCAAAATTTTGCAATCCAAGTGTTTGATGGAAATTTGATGGAAGAAAACTAAAGATAATTTAATCCTGTACAATGGTTGTCTAACGAACGGATTCTACAAAACTAACTTAAATTAGTTGTTTCTTTACTTAAATAATTAAAATTCATATAGTTTTGAATTGAGGCTAACGCTGAGGTCTCGGGTTCGATCCCCGGGTCGGGTAAAGTGGTATTGGGTTTTTCTATTACGAAACGCTCAGTATCAGCCCGGAGTCTGGAATTTGTGCCCGGTATGGCGATAGGCTCGCCCCCTATCACATAAGGGACGGAAATACGCTCGGTAAAATGTGGGTGTACTGGTTACACCTCTGCCTACCCCTTCGGGGATTACAGGCGTGAGTGCGTATATTATATTTTCTCAATACACAACATCAACTATAGCTGTAACTGTAGTTCATGTTCGCAAGCTTTATGTTCAGTTACTTTTGACAATCTCGTGTTCAGCTAATTTCAACCTTTTACGATGTTCATCCAATTTGGCGCTAACCTTGTTGAGTGACTTGCGTACATCCCACGATGTATAGGGGTTTTGGTTTGGATGTGTTCAATAAGTTTCGGTGTTGACTGTACTTACAGTATTACAACAGCGGTTCTTAAACTTTAAAGGCCACTTGGCTTGACATTATAATTGAGAAATTGTTTAATACTAAATGCGACTAACGTTCGAATACTGAAACGCAACTCAACGGCTGACTGTCTAATGGACACTTATTTTTATACAAATTTGACAGATGAGGCTCTTAACATGTTTAACACGATCTTATATGCTTGAGTTGCGTTTCAGTATTCGGGCGTATATCAATCACGTTTGACGGTCGACATTAAATTTGGACTGCACTGTATTTCATATTGGGTCCAGTGCAGTCACTTCGCTATGCCAGGATAAAAAAAAACCAACCTTTGGGTTCCGCGGAACCCACTTTAGGAATCGCTGTACTACAGTACTACTATTGTTCATACATTACAATATTGTGTCATACAGATGGTGACTACGGATCGTCATGCGAGTTCACAATAGTCAGTTTGGAGGGGAAGCGATGGAGGTGGGAGGTGTGTGCGACATCAGGGACGAGTGCAGGGACAGGTGCGGGGGGTGCGGGGGGCGGTGGGGGCGGCGCGGGGGGTGCGGGCGGTGTGGGGGGCGGTGCGGGTGCGGGAGGGGGGGCGGCGGCCGCGGAGAGGGACGCGTGGGTCGCAGCTGTAGAGGCACAGATACTGGCCTCATTACAGGGACGGGTCAGTATCAACTACTATTGGGTTTGATGAAACAATGAAATCGTTTATTGATCATGTATGCATATAAAGTAGGGCTTATGACAAGTCAGTAAAAACTAAAAGAAAGTAAGGTTCCGGTAATAATATTAACTTATGTATAAATCATATACTCAATCAGTGTCAACGGAGGAAGTCTACACCGTCTGTCTGCTGTCCTACCTTTTAAGAGTTATCTTTTCAACCATAGTATGAACCGGCTGGTTCATATCTTCACAAAAGAATGTGTTATAGCAGATACCTTAACAAATAATAAAACATACTTAAAGTCACAATTTATGAATATGGTACCACCAGAACCTACGTTTCAGGAGTCCAACTCGCATTTGACCGGTTTTTTTGCATTAGAATTCCCTTAAAATATATTAGATATAATAAAACCCTTTCCTTTTTACGGGCGTTAACGATAAGTCAGTAAATCCTTAATTTTAGGTCTCGAACTAGTTAGTACAGTTAGCAAAATTCTTGGATTCCTTATAAAGTGTATTGTTAAATTTGTTTGTCTTTCTGACCGTACCAACAGTCATGTACTCATGAATTGCTTGGGATTGGAATTTGTGCCCGGTATGGCGATAGGCTCGTCTGTCACATCATGGGACGGAAATAAGCTTGGCGAAACTAGGCACAGCGCTATTTGTATCTTTGCGTACCCCTTCGGGGATCAAGGCGTGAGTTATGTTATGTAAAAGTTGAGGGAAAAGAAGCTAAACACACGCCACATCAGCGCCTCTCGGAATGCATTAAATGTCTGCTTGGATAAGCCATACAGTCAACTGAGAGGTACCTGCGGAGGCGACAGGCCTGAAGCGCCAACAGTGGCGACCATTTATGGCCGTTTATTGTTATGTTACTAGCTGTCCCGCGCGGTTTCACCCGCAGCATACAATTGCAGTGCCACTTACCGGGTCCAATTGTGAATCTAAACCATCCAGAGCGCCACCCAAACGCATACAAAAAAAAAAAAAACAAATCGCTCCAGCCGTTTAGGAGGAGTTCAGTGACATACACACGTACAGTAGAATTATATATATAAAGATGTAAAGTTAAGTGTGATTGTTTTGCAGACGTCCCGTCATCCCGCTCCCACCGGTGCTAACTCTACAGGTGACGTGCGAGCCACGTACTACATCCGACGCGTGTACGGCAACGACAAGTGCTGTGACTGTGGGGCGCAAGGTAATACATACAACGTGTTACACAAACGTGTGGGCAAATTTAACCAACGTATATACAACGTGTTACAGAAACGTGTGGTCACATTTAATCACCGGTGTTACAGAAAGGTGTGGCCAAATTTAACCAACATATACAACGTGTTACAGAAAGGTGTGGTCATATTTTAGGGTCATTACACACTCCTTATAGTAAGTACCTGTGTACCGGATCATTTCTAACCAAGACATCGTAAAATTTCACGTTAATTTTAATCACTCGTTTATTAAGGTCGATAAGATTGATGACATCACTATTAATTATAATGAATGACACTCACTTTTTAATAAACTTGAATAAGATTTACGTAATTCTTCGGACATACGTACATAACTTGTAATTTAAACACAAATTACCTGAAAGAGACTGTTTGCTGAAGACGATATAGGTAGCATCCTCTGAAGTATTATATAGATTTCATTGTCGGGTCATCCATGTATGAATTTCGCTTAATACAGTCGACGAGCGTCTTATAAGCTATTATCAGTTGCACGAACACAAAATGAAATAAAGAAGCATGAAAGTAGAATAAATGCGGTGGAAATGCGTTCCTTACGTAGTATGTGTGGAGTCACCCTTGCTGACCAGATGAGGAATAGTGTGATAAGGGATCGCTGTAAGTTGAAGAATGATGTGGTGACTAGGATCGAAAAGGGTATGCTGAAATGGTTTGGGCATATGGAGAGGATGGATGAAAGACGACTTACGAAAGGTATTTATCGTGCGAATGTGAATGGTAGGGTTGGAAGAGGGCGCCCGAGGAGAACATATGCGGATCAAATAAATGACATTCTCCGAAAAGGGCACGTCACGAGTACCCTCAACCGACGAAAATGTATAAGAAGATGTATGAATGTGGAAGAGGCGAAAGAGGTGTGTCAGGATCGTAGCTTGTGGTACTCAATAGTCTCTGCCTACCCCTATGGGACATAGGTGTGAGTGTGTATGTATGTATGTATGTACGAACACAAAATACCAATACATAATACTTGTTTTTAGTCAAATACAACATATTTTTTGAACTCGTAATCATACTTCATAAAATCAGAAATTGCCGAACTGACTGCGTCAAATAAATATTGACATTTGACAATTGTTTAGTGTTTTTTTAATTATAAAATAATTAAATAAAAGGAGGTCTATAGTATAATTATTTATCATTTAGTGTTGTCCAAAGTTGAAAGTCGATATCGACATGTTACTCATTCGATAAAAAAGAAAATTCTATAATTATTGTCCAAGCAATGCAATCGGATATGGTACTATGGCAGATAAAATACTAATACCCTACACTATACATTGCTTAAATTTGCCCGCCCCTTTCTGTAACACGTTGTTTACAACGTGTTACAGAAAAGTGTGGTCCAATTTAACCAACATATATACAACGTGTTACAGAAAGGTGTGGTCCAATTTAACCCACATATATACAACGTGTTACAGAAAGGTGTGGTCAAATTTAATCAACGTATATACAACCTGTTACAGAAAGGTGTGGTCAAATTTAACCAACGTATATACAACGTGTTACAGAAACGTGTGGTCAAATTTAACCAACGTATATACAACCTGTTACAGAAAGGTGTGGTCAAATTTAATCAACGTATATACAACGTGTTACAGAAAGGTGTGGTCAAATTTAACCAATGTGTTACAGAAACGTGTGGTCAAATTTAACCAACGTATATACAACGTGTTACAGAAAGGTGTGGTGAAATTAATCCGACATATAGTGTACGATACAAATATTTCATACCCCATAGTAACAAATCCGATTGCGTTGTGAGAACATAAAGCATTTTCTTTTTTTATCAAATGAGTAACATGTCGATATTCGACTTGTAAATCTATGGCGCAGTAGCCGAGTAACCGGCTGTGATATGAGAGGCCGCGGGTTCGATTCCCGCACCGATATATATTTGTGTGATCTTCAAATATTTGTTTCCGGTCTAGGTTTTTTCTCCCCAGGGGGTTGACGTCAGGCAGGCGACCGGTCGTAAGAACTACAAGCCAGATCTTTTTGCAAAATGTGATAAAATAAAAAGCACGTTTCCCCGACCCCACTGCGAGTGGGATAAGGACAGGTGGAAGGGTTATTTATAATAGTTTGTGTTATTATTTCCAGACCCTGACTGGGCGAGTTTGAACCTGGGCATCCTGATCTGCATCGAGTGCTCCGGAATACACAGGAATCTCGGCTCGCATATATCACGCGTGCGCTCTCTAGACTTGGATGAGTGGCCGTAAGTGTTTATTTATTAGATACAAGTATCAATGTCAGTCCACCCTAACGTGGCACCGCACTGGTGGCAAAAAATCCTTCCTATACCACAGGAACCACCAACCGGTAGAGTTATGCTGTAGACAGTTTTGTCTACAGCATAAATGGGATGGCCGGACCGGATTGCTAACGTAAAGTAACAGCATTACTGTTTTGGTTTTGGAACGGGATTTACAGTATTGAATTAAAACTAGTTTATACAGATTTTATCGTGTTTTAATTTTTATTTTAGTCCCGACCTTTCGAAAGCTTTTTAGTCTTCGTGGTCACGGGAGAGACTTACGGTAGGGATTTAAATTTCGATTTTTTCAATCTTCATAGTCATGATGAATGTGACTTAATACATCATTGGTCAAGGTACAGACGCGTCCTGTATAATTATTTATTACACTAATATTAATGAAGTCGGTTCAAAAGTGTTTGTTTGCAAGTTTGTGGCTTTGTTAGTTGGTTTTTCTCTCTAATCATCTCTGAAACAACTGATCGAATTATACAAATTCTTTGACTGATAGGAAGCTACATTATCCCATATCCAATAGCCATAGGCTGTTTTTATAAAATTGAGTTTAAAAAAAACGATTTCAATGAATTAACATTGTTACCCCAGGTTGAGCCATGTAAGCGTGATGGTATCGCTGGGCAACACGCTCGCCAACTCTATATGGGAGGCGGACACACGAGGACATGTCAAACCCATCGCCACCTCCAGCAGGGAAGAGAAGGAACGGTGAGTTTATAAAAAGTAAAAAAGTACACCCAACAGTCACACACATAGTCCTGACCCCACACTAGGTAAACCTGTATCGTGGGTATCACGAACTACGAGGGACTTGCGGTCCCACAACACCCAGACCCAAGACAAATATTTGTGAATCAGACAAACATTTGTCTAGGTGCGGGAATCGAACCCACGGCCTCACGCTTCGCAACCGGCTACTCGCCCGCTGCGCCACGGAGGCTGTCTACTTTATATGTACCATAATGTACTGGTAGCAAAATCAACTTTTAATTATTTATATAACAAAAATAAGGTTTTATAAAGTAAGCCCGATTAAAAAAACTGACATGTCTAGTTTCTACAACTTGTTACAGAAAGGTGTGGTCAAATTTAAGTTACATAATATAGTGTTCGGTACAAGTATTTTGCCCCCCAAAGTGCCAAATTCGATTGCATTGTTAGGATATAAATAAAGAATTTTCTTCCTCCACCTCTTAAGTGATACTATTACCTGGAGGCAGATTTTTTTACGACTTTAGACAAGCATATCTCTCAAATGATTATAGTAATTTAGTAACCTCTATATTATTTTTAGGGGCCTATTTAATGGTATTATGCATGCTTATGTGTGGTGGAAAAAAACATCCTTCAGTCACATGTAAGGAGAGCCATTCCAAGAATTTAGTTTTTCTTAATTTCACTACACTTTGTGTGTTGCGGTTCATAGAATACATCTGCCATACAAATTTTAGGTATATAGTGCTAAATGTCTTCTAGTAAAAGGGCTGTGACATACGGACATACAGACATGACGAAACTATCTTAGACACATTATCAGATGATGAATGAATATGTAATAGGGTAGCTTCCTATATTGAATTTTATACATTATTTTATAAGCAACAGAAAATGATACGCAAAAGAAACCCTTTTATTAAAACACAATCGAAATTGGTTCAGAAATGTGCCCGCAGTTATGACTTTAAATGTTGGTGTGAGGAAAAGTGGGCGCGTAGTAGGGATATCTCACTACCGCGCTTGCACGCGTGCACCATAATGAACGTTTTACGCAGTGATGTCAAAGGTTGCGTCGTCTGTCATTTGGCAATTACCCTTTCTACAGGATTTGAATGGCTTCTAAGTTATTTATTTTTGTTCCGATTAATAAAATTATTTCTGCAAAAGATTTTGAGTGACGTAACTTATTGATTTAAATAATAATAATAAAACATCTAGTCAACTACCCAATTGTCGTCAGATGGATCCGTCTGAAGTACGAGCGTCGCGCGTTCCTGGGCGCGGCCCCGGTGAGCACGTCGTGCGAGGCGCTGCGCGCGGCGGTGGCGGCGGCGACGCGCGGCGCGCTGACGTCACTGGCGCGCGTGCTGGCCGCGCCGCCGCCGCCACCGCCGCGCGCGCCCGCTCACCCCGAGCGCGCGCTCGCACTGCGCGCCGCCGCCGCCGCCGGACACCTCGCCGCCGCACAACTGCTCATATGGGTATGTATACTCTCATACTGTGATACAGTGTTTCTGTGTACTGTGATACTGTGATACTGTGTACTGTGATACTGTAATACTGTGTACTGTGATACTGTAATACTGTGATGCTGTGATGCTGTGATGCTGTGATACTGTGATACTGTGATACTGTGATACTGTGATACTGTGTACTGATCGTCTATACCAGAGGACTATACGTCTATAATAAAGGAATACTTTCCTTTAGGGTCGCCAACTGACTTACCACTTCACCTAATAGTAAATGATCCCCACCTCCCACAATAGCATGTAAATCATGGACGTGTAGCCTACGTTAAAAGAAAGAATTGGGAAACGAAGCAGCAAACCAATACTGTACATCAATTTACCGTAAGATAGTGGTAACAACTATATCGAGCCAGCACATTTATGATGTATGACATATATGACAAGACTGTCTACATCGTGGCTCTGCCACTCAAAATATTTAAATATAGTCAGCCAAATCCAAAATGTCTATATACAACGTGTTAATTAAAGGTATAATAAAATTTGGTACGATGCAACTTACCCCACCGTAGTACCTAAGGACAAAAATAATAATCAGTTTGGTCATTGTTGAGTTTGTGCAGTGCTATTAAGAATTAAAAAATATATTCTATTTGACTATAAACTAATTAGATAACATTAATTTTTGTTTAACTTACAATTTACAATAAAGCAGTGATAGCTCAGCGAGGAGTGGTATGGACTGTCGAAACAAAAGTCGCAGGTTCGAACCCAGCCCCAAGTGCATACACCTCTGACTTTTATAAGTTATGTGTGTATTAATTGTTAATTATCACTTGCTTTAACGCTGAAGGAAACATACCTGAGAAGTTCTCCATAAGAATTTCGAAGGTATGTGAAGTCTGCCACCCCCATTAGGCCAGTGTGGTGGACTAAGACCTAACCCCTCTCATTCAGTAGAGGAGGCCCGTGCCCAGCAGTGGGACGTATATAATACAGGGCTAGTATTATATTACAAGTTACGTACGTACTTACTTAGAATTACATAAACATTGTTCACGATTACTAAAAAGTGATTATCGTTTATAGTTATTAATAATGTGATCGATCTTATAAAGAATATGTAGTGTAAATTTATAAAATTCGTATATTTTGGCAAATTCTTGTATATAAACACTCACTGCCAGGATATACTTAAATATGACCACACCTTTGTGTAACACGTTGTATATTCAACTTACATTATTTACATTACAAACAACATTTTACACAAGCTATAATTTTTACATACATACATAGATACATACGCACTCACGCCTGTAATCCCCGAAGGGGTAGGCAGAGGTGTAACCAGTACACCCACATTTCGCCGAGCGTATCTCCGTCCCTTATGTGATAGGATCATACCGGGCACAAATTCCATACTCCGGGCGATATTGAGCATTTCGTTATAAAAAACCCAATACCACTTTACCCGACCCGGGGATCGAACTCAAAACCTCAGCGTTGGCCTCAATCGTAACGCGTGCACATTACAACTGCGCCACCGAGGCAGTCAACAGTAGGCAGTATGACGAACAATTTTGCACAAGTTATAATATTTACTTACCTATAATTTTTTTGTTACAGCACAACGGCAACCCAAACTACCCAGACAATGATGGTCACTCGTGCGTATTCTATGCACGAGCAGCTGCCAACCACCTGTCAGGTGTGGCTCCACAGAGAGCGAGAGGGTTGCAGATCAGCTGCCCGCTGCATCCTGACACACCCTCCACTACAAGCTCCAGCACCAACTCAAGCTCCTCCAGCACTAAAAGCTCACTCAAGAACCCAGAACCGGAATGCAACTGCATAATCTTCGAGCTTTTGAATGCACAGAATGCGAGCAACGCTCTAGTGGAACTACTTATCGGATTACAGAATAATCAGTACATGAATGGATATGATAGTAATGGATCGTACGGTACGCTGGGTAGGCCATCGTTGGGCCCAAATCTGTCGTTGAACGGGAAGTGTGGAAGCATAGTGTAAAGTGTCCCAGTGTTATAAGTGCGGTCAAATTACGCTATAATATAGCATGTTACGTCATAATGTATAAAAAGTCAGGATCATATAATGTGTTGCTGTCATTTGCTAATTGACTTTGGTAAATATTTTGTATACTTAGTAGACACACAATTGTGCTGATACCGTTGACACAAACTAAATGAATTTTAGTTTGACACAACTAATATTGTACATGATGAACTTTATTTCAGTTAATTTTGTTGAGTAACAAGTCTGCCTTTGAATTAAAACTAGACTAAACTAAAAATCCATAATTTGATTTTTGTTGAGCCAAATAACGTTAGAATAACAAATTTAGTATTAAAATCACAAAACAGTTATTTTTTTATTATATCAATTAGCAAATGACAGCAAGAGGCCCAGAAATATCCTATATAAAATTGTTTAACTCAAAAACATATTGGCATAAGTCATGTATATAACTTATTGACATAAGCCATTTTGCTTCTGAGGTGAAGATTGAGTTTTCATAAAAATGGATGTCCAACTATTTAAACCATAATTTCAATCATGCTATGTTATAGGATAGTTTGAAATGAACTTCAAATCTGAAGTATTGACTTTGTATATCTAATGACTTTGAGTGAATATAATACGAATTTACGTATTACACTGTATACTGAGAGAATTTATTCATATGTACTATTAATGTGGCCACGTCTACACTATTATTATAGGTAAAGTTTGTGAGTTTGTTTGTACGGGGTAATCTCTTTAACTACTGATCCAATTCTGAAAATTGTTTTACTAAAAGGAAGCTACATTATCTCTGAATTCTCATTATGAAAAAGATTTACATGGCACCTGAGAGTAAAAGTTAGTATTTATAAATAACACGTGTACTTAATTTCACTGTTTACTTAAATATATAAGACGGGGCGAGCAATGACAGGAACTGGGTTCGATCTCCGAACCAAGATAAATGTTTATTTTCCACAAATATGTGCTTTGGATCTGGGTGTTGTAAGATCGAAAGTCTCTCGTAGTTGATGGCCAATGACACAAGACTCGTATTGCAGTTTGAGGTCAGGACTACCACTGAGTGGGTCTGGGTGTATTTATTCAATGCTGCGAAAGAGAGTCAAAAGTTATATGGCAGTGCTAATGGAACTTTATGAAGCCATATTTTTACAAGTAAGTAAATATGTACTGAGCATAACCTATTAAATATGCATTTAATACATACATATCTGATAGCTGTGGTCATATTTGAATTGTGATAGTATGGCAATCCTCAAATATGACCACACCTTTCTGTAAGACCTTGTATATACAAATAATACAGAAATAAGTTTTATGTAATATAGGAAAACTTGCTCGTTTGCTGACTTACACCATAAAAAAACTTAGATGTCCGCGTCAGCAGAAATGCCATGTGACTTAGGGTCCTACTTGGTCCGAAGTAAAACGTACCGAATGTCTCCGATATTGTATGTAAAAATGATTGCTTCGACTTCGGTGGCGTTTGATATATTCTGTTGCATTGTAATATGGTGGAACACTTAACACAAGTTACACTTTTGTAAAAAAAAGTAAAAATATGGACTCTCTTTGCTAAAATCCTTTGTGATCTAAAATATGCTTAATTTCTTGCTCTCTCAGTAACTATGTACATATGAATGGATTTTATAATACAAGACTCCTATCATACTACGGCGTACTAGACGCCGACGTATTATTTCAAATTTTGTTGTATGGAATAATAAAAAAAAAAGTCGAATATGGGAATTTTTGTATGGGATAATTAAAATAAAATCGAATATGGAAATAATTGTATGGGAATTTCTCTAAAAATTTCAATATGGAACATCGTCAGCGTTCAATACGTCATAATGTGACAGGAGCCTAAACTCTATGACATAATAATATACACGACTGACATTACGTTAGTGGTTACGGAATAGGATTATTTCAAATATATTTTTTTTTCAAATTATTAGCTAAATTGTGTCTGTCAATTTGAAGTTAATTAAATATTAGAAAAATTTATTGAGGTAATGATTTTTTTCCAAAAATCGTTTCACATGATGGTGTTATGATAGTTCAAATGTTTTCATTTTTGGATATTGTGTAATTTGTAGATTGTTGTCCCCTGTGAAAGCACTGCTCGAGTTTGTAAAATACACGAATTTGATAGATTTTCGCCCTTATATTTAGAATTTTTGCCCGATATGGCGATAGGCTCGCTATCATATCACCGGTCGGAAATGAGTCAAGTGAACATTGGATGTATTTGCACCTCTGCCTACTCCTGAGATACAGGCGTCATGTATATGTATATTGTAATTTAAAACAAACAGATTTATTATTTTTAAGTTCCGTTAAAATATTCGTTGTTCCTTTGCAAAAAAATTGGGCAGCTATAAATAAGGAAAAAGTGTTTAAAAACCCTTCGGAAACATTAAAAATAGATAACATGACAAAATATTTTGGACGAATAACTAAAAAAAAAAACAGCTGGGAATTGTAGAACATTTTATGAATATTTTTTCTATATATTTCATAGTTTTTAAAATATTCAATTCAATTTTGTTTATTTGTACAGTTTTGTTGTATTAAAGTCCGGCGCTGGGTGTAAAAAGTTTCATTGTTCGTCGTTCCGGATTTTCGATACGTAAAATATAAGTGGATAAATTTTAATAGGTATTCATAAATTATTGTTAGGTGCGAGATCTCAGCTCAATGTTATTTTGTAGGGTTATATATTAGATTAATTCTAGTGGTAACTGTTATCGCTTTACCCTTACGCCCTGGGTGACGTTTACCCTCGATTCTTTGAAAAAAAATATTAAGAAGTTTGTACACAAGTATGACGTCATTATACAGTATTTGCTACAGCGCCATCTGTTGATTTATTTGCGGAATCAAGGTTTAACATTCCACTGGTCGCCCGGGGGTTAAAATAGTTGATGTGATACCTAAGGTTTTCCCGTAATAAGCCAAATGTACTGAACCCTTCTGTGCCTACTTGTAGTTTATGCTTCTAAGGCCCACCGTGGGCCGGGGGCAATATTGACGAGATTATTTTCAAAATCGCGGCCCACAGTGGGACGGTTTCCATAAGTATGTACTTCATACGCATCTATTAGACTTATGAAATATTTAGAATAAAAGATTACTTGGTAATTTTTTGTGTATTTAGTTTGAATTGATGCTGAATTTGTCGCTTTCACTCGCTTAGTTTCGGTTGACCGTCCGTTGAATACTTGGAACCTCTTATATAAAGTCGGTTATTAAACTAAGATTTCTGTCTTCTTCATTCTTAAATTATTTGATTTAAGATGGAAAGTCAGCACTAGCCCACGATAATTTTTGTATTTTTTTAAAATTGCATCTCTATATTTCGTCATATTATTATATCGATGAAAATAAATAATATAAATCACTGCTTATCTACTGAATAATAATGACCCTAGTAATTATCGACACAGCTTTTATAAACTGATATTTTAGTGTCACAAAAAAACAAACCATTTTAGGCATTAAATAACTTCCAAAGCAATACATAATATAGTTTTCATTATTATTCCATTTATGCATTGTGATTATATGCGCAGAATAATTTTTATCGATATTATGACGAAGGGTCGATATGTAATTAAAAAAAAAAACAAAAAAAAAAATCGCGGGCTGATAGTACTGACGGTCAAGGAAGAAAGGTATAAATAGTGATCAGATAAAACACTGATTCTAATATAAGTGTTATCCCACGTATGGAATATCAGACACAATTTTCTAGTGGACGAATTTAGAATTTACTTTCATGGATAAAAAATCCTTTATTATAGAACTGGGACTGCTTTTATAGCTTGCTATTGATGACGTAATAATAGTTACATAGGACGTTAACAAATAGTCAGGGGATATTTTTTCAGTATACAATACTCGTAAAATAACTTCGCCGGTCTGAATTTAGCCACAATCGGCTTTTGTTTTCATACTAAAGTGTGATGGGAAGCGTAGAGGGAGGTTGAAGGGGCTAGACTCAGCTCGAACAAGTTGTTTGCGCGTATTGTACTTATTGTATATTTGTAGTATTTTGTATTGTATCTGTTTGCAAAAGGACGGTCAATATCACGCTCGTACTTTCATATTGTTGGACTATTATAATATTTTAGTATTCGACGCATTCGCTATTAGATTTAATATTTGGTATAACATGTTTTCTGTGTCGTTATTTGGAATATAATTGTTATATTTATGTTAATACATTATTTGAAAAAAAAAACAGTTATAATTAACGGCACCAGACGTGAGTACACATGGACAGTAGTGGGGGCAGCTGTGTCCAATAGATGACGAGCATCGACTCACGAACAAATCGCGTGAAGCGTCGTCGCCCCGTCCCTCTTCATTCCGCCAATCAGAATTATTTTACAGAGGAAGTTTATACTCACGACTCGTGCCGCTACTAAACGGTATTATACCTTTTACATTAGTTATAAATGTGTAGACTTCTTTTAGTAAATATAATGGATATGTCTCAGCAACCAGGCACTAGAACATATAGTTTTAAGCAAATTATTTCCACACTCAAAAATCAATTTCAAAATCCATTCTTTATTGTTTTTTTTATATAGATAGTGACATATTTCTAGTAGCGAATGTGTTTACATTTTCCGTCTTGTAGAAATCGTTGATAATTTTACCATTTTGTAAAATAATTATAAACATTTTACCAACGTCAGTATTCGACATAAAACGAATTGCATGTACTTATGTATTGCACACGAAAATAATTGCGCACTTTGTAAAAATTGTTTTGTATAAGTTTATAAGATTAATTAAAAAGGTCTTTTATTTAAAGAATTTCGCTGTTGAAATTTTATTGATAATTTAAATCATGTTATAATGTCTTGGGTTCGCAATTTTATTTTATAAATATGTTTATTGTTTTATTTTGTGTACATGTTTTTTTGTACGGGCCAAAGAGCTTAACTTTGTACATATGAGTCAGCTGCGCGCGCCGCTGCCGACATTTGGTCTTTCGTTATGGTAATTTTTAAGAGATTTGTTGATGTTCTCGATTTTGTGAAAATAAAGTGTATTATGAACACAATGGTGTGGTTTTTTATATTCCCTAAGATTTATATACCTAAACCCCGTTTAGGTTTGAAAAGAGCAACGCTAGTTTCTTCATTCTTGTCCGTTCTTCTCTAAGGAAACTGTATTCTGAACTGGCGTGGGTAGAGTAAAAAATTATATACTTATAACATTATACAAATTCAATTAATGTTATGAATTTAATTTGATGGATATTACTTGGTCACCAACATTTTAAGCCAACCTCACCTACACGTGGTACACTCTGCTGGACGAGGCAATGTCGAAACTTGGTTCCCGTTGCGGGTTGTGGGTTCAGATGGCGGGTCGCCCCATATAATATCAATGACCGTCAAATGGTAAGAGAAGGCGGACCCTGGCATTAAATAAAAATAAATAAATAAATACACCCAACAGTCACACACATAGTCCTGACTCCAGACTAGGTAAACCTGTATCGTGGGTATCAGGAACTACGAGGGACTAGCGGTCCCACAACTCCCAGACCCGAAACAATTTTTTGTGGATCACACAAACATTTGTCTCAGTGCGGGAATCGAACCCACGGCCTCTCGCTTCGCACCCGGCTACTCGCCCGTTGCGCCACGGAGGCTGTCACACGGGTTAATGACAGACAAAAAAAATGTGTTTGGCTTTTGGTCGAACATATTAGTTTTTAGACATTGCGGTCGGTATGGCGCGTTCTGACTGTTGATAACATACAGCGCCGAGACGTGGACTCCTACAAAAGGCTTGATCCACCATTTTATGGTCGCTTAACGAGTTATGAGGCGGGTTATGCTTGGAATCTCTTTGGCGGATCAAATCTGGAATGCGGAGATCCGTCGAAGAATTAAAGTTAGCATACATATATAGCCCGCCGAATTAGCAAGTTGAAACTTGAAGTGGCAGTGCGCTAGCCATATTTGTTGCAACGATGGCCATTGGGGCCAAAAGCTACTATAGTGGAGATCTCGTCTATCCACAGACAGTCATCCACAGTCTATCTAACAGTGTAGAGACGTGGCGGGAGGCGTCTGGATGAGGAAGGCGGAGGACCGTCAAAGGTGGCTTGAACTTAAAAAGCCATGTCCAGCAGTGGATGAATTAAGGCTGATGGATGGAGGGATGGTTGGATATTGTTTACGTTTTGAATATTCTCAATTGTAGGGTAGAATATTCAATAATTTTGTTCGCTTTCCAATATATTTTTGTCGGTAGTTGCAGAGAGTCGTATGCTGTGAACTGTTCGTCTTCTGAGACGAGCGACTCGTACGCGTATTAAGCGTCGTCTTCGCCGCGGTTATTGCGTTGACGCATTCCGCCATCCGACGTGTTCGTCGCATTCATTTAATTTGATGCCGGGACTAGTGCTATATTTTCTATCATGTGCTAATTTTTCAAATCCGCGAACGCGTATCTACATTGCTGGTTTGTGTTGCTGTGTTTAGTGTTGTGTCGAAGAAAGAAGAGCGCGATAAATCAACAATCCCAGGCGAGAAGCTGCGAGTCCAGGTCAGTGTATATTTTATGTTCTCTTTCTATTGTTGGCTGCCATGCTTGGGAAGTAGCGTACTTACTGTTATTTTATTTTGAAATCCGTAGGTGCCTAACCAGAATCCTCTACATAACCAGAAATATAGCAAAATCTATCTTACCCTTAGTGTAAAGTCTCTGGTTTAAAGTCTGAATATGGTAGTTTACGTTCGATTTATCAAAGAAAGCACAAACTATCTAATAAAATAAAATAGATAAGGTATAAAATATCTTCTTCTTCCACCTGTCCTTATGCCACTAGCAGTGGGGTTCGGCGCAACGTGCTATTAACGCATGTTACAGAAAGATATGGCTTGTGGTTTTACGACCGGCCGTCTGCCTCACGTCAACCCCTCTGGGGAGTTTACGGTATAAAATATTATAATATTAACGACAGGTGTACATTGATACAATGATGATAACCTTATGTCTTATAAATAAACCTTCCTGAAAGTATGTAGGTGGATTACGTCACTGAAACAACCATCAAAGTAGGTAATTGAAAATATTTGATATAATATTTGAAAATAAATGAGAATATTGTTAAATTTTTGTTAATCAGTGACCAACAATTTCGCTGGATAATTAATCTCTGGCAGTTATTGACAGTTTCTGCTACCTTGGTACCACTGTCTCAAACAATCTCTCACTTGATGCCGAGATCAACATTTGAATCGGCAAGGCATCTACGATGTTCGGAAAAGTTAGTGCAAGAGTATGTTTTTTTTTTTATCTCATTAAGACCATGAATTACGTCTATCAAACCTATATTCTATCCGTTCTCAAGAATGGGACATCGTGTTCAAAGCAGGAGTGAAATTAAATAACTTCCACATGCGCTGCTTTGTACCTACATCTCATGGAAAGATAGCGTCGCAAACGAGAAGGTTCTCAGACTTGCATAACTACCTAGCGTAGCTGTAGTTTTAAAGCAGAGGCAGCTTCGTTGGCTAGGGCATGTGCCAAGGAGCCTTTTCGTTTGCCAAGACAAATACTTGTAGGACAAATTGCGGATGCTAAATGCCCGGTTAGGCGCCCAAGGTTACATTTAGGACAGCGCAAAACTTGACATGTTGTCTTTTGATATCGATCTGAAAAACTGGGGATTGGTCTCGGTCAACCGTGTTCTTTGAAGCAGACACATTTGTCGCTCACGACAACGCTTGGTTTGAGATGCTATCTCAAAAGCATGACCACCAACGCGCTGCACTTCCTCTGACATCATCAGGCACACAAGTGGTCTGTCAGCTATGCGGCCATTGGTGTCCCACCCGCATCGGCCTTGACGATGTTTGAAACATCTTTTTATAGATATAAGAAGCCTATGATGATGATGACATAAGGCTCGAATGCATAAACTTGAGTGGTAGAGCCACGCTGTAGACACTATTGTCTACAGCATGAATGTGCCGGCTCATCCGGGTCTTTACCACTGTCTCACAGAAAACCGACGTAAAGTAGCAGCTTGCTGCTGCGTTTCGTACGGTGAGTGAGTTATCCGGAGGCCCAAATCCCCCTTCCCAATCCCTTAATTATCCCTTTCCTTTAAAGGTCGGCAACGCGCCCATAATTCTTTTGGTATTGTGGGCGTACACGGGCGGTGGAGATCACTTACCATCAGATGACCCACTTGCTCGCTTGTCGGCCTATAACATAAAAAAGGGAGAACCTCCTTTTTTAAGTCTGTTAAAAATATAGACGATAGGAATTTTTCAGCTCACCTTTGCACTTTTTGCTATGTGTGCGTGGTGTATTATTATAAAGGTAGGTAATGAATGAGCGTTCCTGTCACTATCGACGCACTGTCTTTACCATGCGTCACTTTCTCGTGCTAGGAAAAAAAAATACACACCCACACCCAGATAAAGGTGTCAAACTTATAACATGTCTTTTTTATGTTAGGGGTACCTGAATAACAGTAGTTTTACGTAAAATATGAGCCACACTAAGCTAGAGGAAAAGTCCTAATTCGTTTAAGACTCCCGTTAATTTTCACTAATGGTGGGTCCATTTGTATTAAGCACTTATCGTTTACGAGCATAGTTGCTTACTCTACGGACGATAATTGAGTTTGGGTGAATTACGTTTTTAGGGTTCCCTAGCCAAATGGCAGAAACGGGACCCTTATAATAATTGGTCTCTTATAAATTTGGTTTAGGTGTGATGACAAAGTACGGAGTAAAAAATTAAACTCCCCAACGGACAACAGTATACTCGTCGCGGTATTGTATTGGAATTTACATGCTATTGCTGTAAATACCACTAAAATTAAAAAATAAAATAAGGTTTAACAAAACTTAGAAACCGACTTCAAAATAAAAACACTGAAAAGTCTAAAATAACGATTTCTATAGGTATCTTTAGAGTCGGTGCCTATGTCGCTGCTGGTCTAATAAAATTACAGTGTTTTTATTTTGAAGTCGGTTTCTAAGTTTTGTTAAAATTTATTTTTGAATTGTTTTACTTATATATTTCTTTCGATAAAAGATTTTAGGGAACGTAACTTATTGATTAAGATATTACAAAATAATCGAGTCAAATACTTTTTCATGTCCGTCTTCCGTCCGTATGTCACAGCCATTTTACTCGGAGACTATTAGCACTAAAGTTTGGATGGTAGATGTCCAGTAGATGTAGTCTATGAAACCTACACAAAGGCGTAGTGAAATTAAGATTTTTTTTGGGTGGCTCTGCATACATGTAACTGAGGGTTGTTTTTTTTCATACAGGCGTGTGTAGTATCATTAGATAGGTCTCAAATGATATACATACGCACCCATGCCTGTAATCCCAGAAGGAGTAGGCAGAGGAGTAACTAGTACACTCACATTTCGCCGAGTTAATTTCGTCCCATGATAAGATAGGGGCCGAGCTTATCGCCATACCGGGCACAATTACAGACTCTGGGCTGATACTGCGCATTTCGTAATAGAAAAACCCAATATCACTTTTACCCGACCCGGGGTTCGAACTCGAGACAGCACAGCAGTGGTAACGCTACTTTTGACCTGCAACTTAGGGTATGTCGCGACAGTCCGTACCATTCCCCATTGAGCTATCACTGCATTATATGTAGAACACAATTATATGTCTATTACTAGAGAATAGTTAAATAAACTAGTTTCTGCTATTAGCTGCGGTTACGATGAAGTTCGTGAGCGAAATCGAAATTCTCCTGCGATGTAGACTTGCAAACCAGGCAGAAGCCGCAGGGAGCGTTAATTTGTGGCTTCTAATCGGTTTACTCAAGAAATAGTTAGCTAGGCGAGTGAGGGGACTAAGAAGTTAATACCGGTGAAGTTTGCTTTACGTTAACCGAATGTTAACAGGTTTCTTTTTATATTATAGGCCGGGAAACTAGCAAGTGGGTCACCTGATGGTAAGTGATATCCACTGCTCACAATACTAAAATAATTATGGGGGCTTTTGCTGACCTTAAAGGAAAGAGATAATTAAGGGATAGGGATGGAGAGGGGATTTGGGCCTCCGGATATCTCACTCACCGTACGAAACTCAGCAGCAAACTGCTACTTTACGCCAGTTTCCTGTGAGAGAGTGGTACGGCCGAGCCGGCCTGGAAGTATACGGTTGGCATCCCACGGTGCGTGAGCACGCACGGGCAAATCGTAATAAGTGGCTTGTCCGTGGTGACGCAGACTTCCGCAGCGGTGCGCCGGTATGCGTCGCGAGTTCATAACTATAAAAACACGGTGCGTTCTTTCACTCTTTTACAGTGTTCTCATTCAATTGACAATTTCGTTCGTCGTTCGATTTCGTTTAAATGAGACTTAGGGTACAATAAAATAATGAGTAATAATGGGAATTAGTTTTAGATGTAATATTATTTTAGGTAAAATTAAACTATGAAACCTTAGCGTGGATTGTTTCAAATCATTAGTAATAGTCTAAGATAATATTAAGCAATGGTTCAAGTTATTTAAATGTTGTTTATTTATTTTTAACCTCTGACAAAAAGAGGAGTGATAAATGTAACTCCCATGTTTGTTTGTGGGCGTGTGTGTTTATCTGTCTGTAGCAACGAAACGAATGAATCGATTTAAATGCTTAAAGTGACAGTTTTTTCTAATTGACGTCGGGGGTGTTTAACAATTAGGTTACCTATCATTACTTATTAATACCTACATCAATATGTGTAGATTTTGTCAACCATAACTTCTTACAAACACTAACTATTACTGACGTTTTGAAACAATGCACCCAGGGTGCTCGATTTCTGAATTTACGGTTATCTTTTCATTAAATATTGGATCAACAAAGTTATAAATACTTGTTAATACGTACGTATTTTTTTTTTAAACTCTATTTTGGCAAAGTGACTACGCTATACCTGATGGTAAGTGTAGCGCAAATCAAGAAAACTGTCGACCAGTGACAGACGATGTGTTTACGTAGGTCGGCAAAATTATGCCGGCCTGCCTAATTGCTTCTTCACACTCCGTAGAATCTGTAGATTTCGTTAATCATTGCTTCTAAAATACACTAATTATTACTGACTATTTGAAACAATGCACCTTATGCGCTCGGCTTCTGAGACGTAGTTATCTTTTCATTAAATAATAAATCAACAGAGTGAAATAGTATTATAATTTCAAAACAAATGTGTTTTCAGAATCGAGAATTGCTAAGTTATCAGACCATTAAAGTTATCGAATAATAAAGTACTAATTACCAAGAAAATATTTTTACATAATAATGTTTATTATTATGACTGACTCGGTGGCGCAGTTGTAATGCGTACGCGGTACATCTACTGAGATCTCGGGTTCGATCCCCGGCTCGGGTAAAGTGATATTGGGTTTTTCTATCATGAAATGCTTTAGTATCAACCCGGAGTCTGGAATTGTTCCCGATATGGCGATAGGTTCGCCCCCTATCAAATCATGGGACGGAAATAAGCTCGGTGAAATGTGGGTGTACTAGTTACACTTCTGCGTACCTTTTCGGGAAGTACAGGTGTGCGTGCGTATGTTTATTGTTTATCAAAATAATGCGTACCAAATTGACAATTTACTATTTTTGTTTTTGTTTTTAATAACATAGGCCAGCAACGAACAAGTGGGTCACCTGATGTTAAGTGATGTTCAACGCTTACGAACGCCCACAATACCAGAAGACTAAGAGACTAGTTGCCGCCCTTAAAGGAAAGGGAAGGGCAGAGGATTTGAGCTCGAGCAACAGCAACCTGTTACTTTACGTCAATTTTCTATGGGATAGTGGTAACAACTCGGTCGAGTCGGTCCTTTCATAATGTAGACAAAAGCCTACAGGGTAGATCTACCACTTTAAAAAACTCAATTTGGGCAAACTTTAAAGCTTTCCAGCACATTATAGCACGTCAATATAATATCGCAAAAAATCTCTCTTAAGAACAGAATCTTGTACAAATTACCGTAGACAGCCATATGTTAGCAAAATATCTGGCATGTCTGTCGCGTGCCACCTTCCAGGGCAATATCATCCCCAACCACAAAGCGATAGAGCGCTCATAACCCGTATCCCACGAATTCCGCAGCAGATAGCACTGGTACGAACACACGACAGAAATATATGCAATCAAACGCTGCGTTTTATGAGCGTTTGCTGAGTTTATTTATTTAAGAATAACAAACAGTTATACATTGTGTATAATTTACAAAGGTGAATTAAATAGCTATGAAATATAAATGTACAACCTACCACATTCTTCACAGACTAATGAAGTTGTATAGAAATGTGTTGGATGACTTTAAAACGATGACTATCCAAGATATTACACTTACATGTAACCTTTACGGAACACAAGCTATGAATTGTAAGTTGTGGCATTTGATTGCCTCTTTACGGAATGATAAAGTATGTTTTTTTATCGCTTCATAGATCTAGTGGCTGCGTACTAAGGCTGAGAACCATGAAGTCCTGTATTCAATTCCCAGGACAGGCAATCTATATTTGTAGGCAGACTGTGGCTCGATTATCACATTGATATGGTAGTAGATTGCATTAGTGGAATGCAATAATTAAAGGAAAGTGGGAACATATTTGGGCCTCCAAATATCTCTCTTACCGTACGGAACGCAACAGCAATCAGTTACTTTACGTCCGTTTTCTGAGAAACAGTAATAGTAACCCAGTTGAGCCGGCCCATTCATGCTATACACAAAACTGTCTACAGCGTGGCTCTACCACTATACAAATAAGAAAAATCATGATAAAATAAAATTATAAATGGGGTGGTGTAGGTAAGAATTTAACCTTGACGTCCCGAATTCTACGTCGTATGTTTTCATGAGAATTCTATTACAGTTTGATCGCGACCATCGCGTCGATATATTTGATTGAATCATCCTCAATTGATTTAATAAAGGAATTACTTTTGACATCTATGTTGTGCACATAGCTCCCGTTCGCTTCGTTACTACCTAAGGTTTCTACAAATCTTTTTGATGTCAAGTTTTTTTTTAATGATATAGGTCGGCAAACGAGCAAGTGGGTTACCTGATCTCCACCGCCCATGTACGCCCACAATACCAAAAGAATCATGGGTGCGTTGCCGACCTTAAAGGAAAGGGATTGGGAAGGTGAGGGGGTTTGGGCCTCCGGATATCTCACTCACCGTACGAAACGCAGCAGCAAGCTGCTACTTTACGCCGGTTTTCTGTGAGACAGTAGTAATGACCCGGACGAGCCGGCCCATACATGCTGTAGACAAGTGTCTAAAGCGTGGCTCTATCACTCAAAAAAAGCATTAAAGCATGTCAATAAAAAAATGAGTTAATAAAATTCCCTAGTGTGGGTTGCACCATATTTCGATTAGAGTTATTATAACACGCAAGTACACTATTAACACACTATTAATTTAAAGTTTATAGTGTATCATTTGCTTGCAGTTCTATCAAAATGTCAAATCTGTAGATGTCGTCAACCATTGTGTATCGTTATAATCACGAACCGATGAATTTAACCGGATGATGAAATCATCACAATCATAATGCCTAGTAATTTCACAGACTTTAATATACTTAAAACCGAAACACTTACTTGCTTACACATTACTTTTTAGCGGCAGAAATAGACAAATTACCTACATACATACGTACTCACGCCTGTAATCCCCGAAGAGGTAGGCAGAGGTGTAACCAGTACACCCATATTTCACCGAGCGTATCTCCGTCCCATAATGTGATAGGGGGCGAGCCTATCGCCATACCGGGCACAAATTCCAGACTCCGGGCTGATACTGAGCATTTCGTAATAGAAAAACCCAATACCACTTTACCCGACCCGGGGATCGAACCCGAGACCTCAGCGTTAGCTTAATCGTTACGCGTACGCATTACAACTGCGCCACCGAGGCACTCAAATAGACAAATTGGTGGTATCAATCCAGACGGTCTCTCCCATATAGAGACCACCTAGTAATCAATACACAACAAGCGTCTCGGTAACTACAAACATTTCAACTAACATTTTAACTGTCGGGAATCGGGCCATTTGTCGATCCCGGATATTTCCGAACGAGCAATCACTATCAGAGTTTAGTGTACGTATTTAATCGCATAGCTTTGTTGCTAATGGTTTGCGATTGATTATCGTGCATTTAACGAGAATGAGAGGTGAGGTTTGATAGTTTGAAGTTATTTTTGGTTGGTTTTGTTTGTGGATTTACAAGATAAGTATACAGTAATACGTATATGGTAGAGCTGTAGGCAGTTTTGTCTACAGTATGAATGGGCAGACGCGGTCGCAAATATAGCACCGAATAAATATAGGATCGAATATAGAATCTGCTTTTATTAAGTTGGCTGAAAAAATATTCTATACTGGTATTACGTTTTGTCTCCTAGATCCGATATCAAAATATCGAGTCATCCATCCATTCAGATGAATTCCATCTATACAGATGCATGCGATATCGGAAGCGCATTCAAACTGCGCTGGATTCAACGCTCTAATGAGATTACATTCAGCCCCCTTAGAATGCAAAAATTCAAAACCCAACGTTCCGTCGCGTCATAACGGTAACCAATGAAAACCAGCGCTGTGTTGTGGCTCGCGTCACAATACGCATTAAGCTGAGCTGGATACCTAATTGTGGCACTATAGGTATGCAGCATTTCCTTAGTTTATTTAATTTATAAAGTGTTATTGTTGCCAGCCTCGGATCTACGGTTTTTTTTCGAACCGGGCAGATACTTGATAATGGCGCCCTTTTCTCCAGCGTTTGAGATACTACTTAAAAGACTCACAAATATATAATGTTTAGCATTTTTCGTGAATGCGACAATAAGAAGCCTTCAATAAATTTGTACTTTTCACTTGTGGTGTAGGTCTGTGTGGCGCCTTTTTACAAGTCGGCGATGAGCCAACAGGCTTGCGTACGCTAGGCTCTTTGTGGAGTAAGATTTTTATATCTAATCATATTATATTATTATTTTAGCACCCCGTGAAACTGCCGCCCGGGTCGGGTGCCTCGACCCCCCCCCCCCCCCCCTAGATCCAGGGCTGATTGTTGCATGTGTTATTATACCTATAACTGTTACAATAAACCGTTCTTTCTTCTTTCATCACAGTGATATTGTCTCTCGTTTCTTCAAGACAAATTCCGTTTAGAAAAGGAACGATCTCATCTTGTTAAAAACGGTATCGTCTTTCTTTTTGTGTTACATTCTAAGCATTAATATAGGAATCGATCTTAAACGATAGACGTTCGATCACGTCACACGAAAGCGACTATCATGTTCCGTCACATTCGTAAACACACCTCGAAAATGTTACATTCTAGCTTTATATCGCTGAAAGTCACACGTTGGTCTCTCAACCAATCGCAATCAAACGGCACGTTCATGTCATGTTTTTTACGCCACATTCTAACCGGGCTACATAACAGCCTCGGTGGCGCAGTTGTAATGCGTACACGTTACAACTGAGGCTGACGCTGAGGTCTCGGGTTCGATCTCCAGGTCGGGTAAAAGTGATATTGGGTTTTTCTATTAAGTAATTCTCAGTATCAGCCCGGAGTGAATTGTGCCCGGTATGGCGATACGCTCGCCCCCTATCACAACATGGGACGGATATGGGATAAGGGCAGGTGGAAGAAGAATATAATATACGTAAAATATTAACAATAAAAAACCGCCACAGACACCGAATCCAAAGGGGCCTATAGAAATTGTTATTTTTGACTTTTCAGTGTTATTTTTGAAGTTGGTTTTTAAGTAGTGTTAATATTTTAAACTTTTCGTTTTTTGAAATTTTATTATATTAAATTGACTCCAGTAGAATATCTAATTATAATACTTCACAGTTTTTAATTTGCTTTTATTGTGCCCGAGTGTAGGTACACTGTGCAATTCACGTAGTCATTAGCGGTTGGCTATATAGCACTCTGCTTTAATTGGAACCTACGTTATCATAGCGGGACCTGTTTATTTTAAACTAGATAGGTTTTTACTAGCAACTTATAGGCCGAAATTTTAATATTAAAAATGATTTACTAGTGGTAGTCACGCTGTAGACAATTTTGTCTACAGCATGAATGGGCCGGCTCGTCCGGGTCGTTACCAGTGTCTCACAGAAAACCGGCGTAAAGTAGCAGCTTGCTGCTGCGTTTCGTACGGTGAGTGAGATATCCGGAGGCCCAAATTCACCTGCCCTTCCCAATCCCTTACTTATCCCTTTCCTTTAAGGTCGGCAACGCGCCCATGATTATTTTAGTATAGTGGGCGTACATGGGCGCTGGAGACCACTTACCATCAGGTGACCCACTTGCTCGTTTACCGGACTATGATATAAAAAAAGTGGATATTTATGTGTAGTGGACCTCACTTACCATCAAGTGATCCATTGTCTCGTTTACTGACCTCTGCTATAAAAAGGGATTTTGAAGATTAAATAAGTTAAATAATGAATACACCCAACAGTCACACACATAGTCCTGACCCCACACTAGATTAACCTGTATCGTGGGTCTCAGGAACTACGAGGGACTTGCGGTCCCACAACACCCAGACCCCAAACAAATATTTGTGGATCGAATATTTGTCTCTGTGTGGAAGTCGACCTCACGGTCTTTCACTTCGCAGCCGGCTTTTCGCCCACTGCGCCACGGAGGCTGTCCATCTGGTACTCGAAAAAAATACGCACTCACGCCTGTAATTCTCGAGGTTCTGTGTAGGCAGAGATACACCACTGCCTGTACCTACCTACCTGTATCTGTACTGCTTACAACCAGTACACCCACATTTCGCCGAGCGTATCTCGGTCCCTTGATGTGATAGGGGGCGAGCCTATCGCCATACCGGGTACAAGATCCAGACTCCGGACTGATACTGAGCGATTCGTAATCTTCTTCTTCTATCGTGTCAATGGCTATAAATGTTGATATGTAGGTATATATTTTAAAAATGTTTAAAAAATAGTTATATCTCCCCGTTCCAAGCTCTCGCTACAATTACAGCAGCATCTGTAGCCTCCTAGAAAGAAAATCTTTACTTGTACAGGTGGTAGGGCACAGTGGGCACTTAAGCAAGTGAAGCATGTTTTGCTCTGGAGCACCTCAGTCGCAATCGGGCTTTGATGAGTAATAGAAAATCCCAATAACAGTTTTACCCGACCCGGGGATCGAACCTGAGACCTCAGCGCAAGCCCCAATCGTACGCGTACGCATTACAACTGCGCCATTAAGGCAAAAAAAATTGACGTCAAATTCACGTTAGAGAAAGTTCCAATTAAATTACAACTTTACAACCCCATAATTGGAGGCGAAATTCCCTGACACGGAGGTAAAGTACCGGGAAACGATGTCGTAAAGTTGCTGAATTCCTTTTAAACTGTATAACGATGAAGTAATGAGCGCTGAATCCAATCATAAATCAATCAGAGTGTACTGGGGTGTTAAAACGACCGGGATTTATCTTCGCTTACAGAAAAAGTCAAATTCTACTCGGAGTTGTGCACTGAGGTTTTCGTATCACGCCTTTTATATGGTATTTTTATTTCTTTGTACGGTTACGGACAGACAGACAGTATAGGTTTAGTAATATTCCGTTAGTATTTAGATACGGAACCTTAAAAAAATGGAATGTAAAATCGAAATGTGGTTTCTTTTTTGTTTATGTCACCTTTATTCTTTGTGAAATCTTCAAGAGTTCTTCAAGGCTTTGAGTTGATACTTTTGGAGTACGAGGGTCGCGTCAATAAGCACGGATACTTGTGACATCAAATATATTATCTTACTACTATTATAAATGTGAAAGTTTGGATGTTTGTGAGTTCCCCAAAAGTGGACTAATTGTTTATCACCGCCTCAAACAATAAAAAAACAGGTTATAATCAATATACATGTTGCGTAGCAGTGTTGGTCATGACACCCGAACGTCAAAAAAATAAAAAAAATATTTTGTAGTACATTGAGGAAAAGCGGCTGATAAGCGATCGCAATATGATTTTTTCAGCACGGGTGTCAGGCTCACAGTCTTTCGCCTCTTCCACATGGCTCTCTTCCGTTCGTTAGTTCCGTTTTTTTTTTGGAAAACGAGCTAGTGGGTCACCTGATGGTAAGTGATCTCCACCAACCATTAATAACAGCCACAATAACTAAAGAATTGCCTCCGTGGCGCAGCGGGCGAGTAGCCGGTTGCTGGTTGACAAATGTTTGTCTGATCCACAAATATTTGTCTCGGGTCTGGGTGTTGTGGGACCGCAAGTCCCTCGTAGTTCTTGATACCCACGATACAGGTTTACCTAGTGTGGGGTCAGGACTATGTGTGTGACTGTTGGGTGTATTTAGTTATATATTTATATATTTATTAATCATGGACGCGCTGCCGACTCCCTACAAAAACGAATGATTAAAAAGTAAAAAATGACTTTTTAACTGATAAAACATTTACCTCAAAAGGGAAAGAATAATAAAAGATATTATTATAAAAATATATTGTAAATAAAATTGACGTAAAGACGTATTACGACTTAGACTTATTTTTCTTAATGAAAATGTAAAGCAAATAAAAAAAAACAATAGATGCTCGGAATCAACTGTGCAATGCGGCGCATGGCGGGATATGCCTACTGAGTATTAATGCGTGCGGGTCATTGACCCCGACTTTAGTATTAGTACGCATTGCGGGCTTACGTTTCCAAAATGGGAACTAAACAGTAAAGGAATAGCGTTTCCGTTTATGTTAAGGTAGTGTTTTATTACTGTTTCGGCTTCGGAAGCGGTGTCCTTACATCTGTAGCCCAATTCTCGTAATATTAAATGTTCAAAATATATTTCCGATCTAGTCTCAGCGTCAAGAAAGTTGCAAATGTCATTCTCTTAAACCAATAATCAACGTCAAATGCACCTAGCATTAGCAGTAGCATTATACCGTTTTGGCTTCATTCAACTTTTATTCTACATTCAATCACATTACGATCTATGTTCACATTTTACGTTGATTATTGGTTTAAGAGAATGCCATTTGCAACTTTCTTGACGCTGAGACTAGATCGGAATGATATTTTGAACATTTAAAATTACGAGAATTGGCCTGCTGGTATACATATATTTGTTAAAGTCTGGCTGGATTGATTACAACGCTTCAATAAACGTCGATGAAACTTGAAAGCGATTGTTTTTGGCGTGTTGTTACAACGGTTATTGAGTTGTCGAGTCGTTTATATTAGTTTGAATGACGAAACGAGAGAGAGTCGCCTCATTGGTCTGGTGGCCTCATACAAGGCTGATAATCGTGAGATCCTGGGTTCAATTCTCAGTTCGAGCACTCACATTGCCCGGTATTTTGGAATTTGTGACCGCTATGGCCATAAGCTCTCTTTCTATCACATAATTAGACGGAAATATTTAAATACGGAATTTGTTTCAGGTGTGGGTGTTGTGAGACCGAAATTCTTTCTAAATTCTCGGTACTCATGACATAAGATAATCGTATCTTACTTTTGGGTATTATTTGTTTATTAACATAAATAAATGGTCCTGTAATAGACAAAATTCGACCTCTATAATCATATTATTTAAATCTACTAAGTAGTTTATTCATAATTATTTTATTTTCTAAAATTCTTTATTTAAATCAGTGTGTTTACGCCCGATTCCTATAAACAGCAAACGATTCGTTTTGTTTACTAGTTATAGTTATCTACGAGGCGTAAGTCAAAACCATTCCAATAAAAACCTTCCCTAAGTTGTTACCAGTAGCTTGCTACAATCTACGGTTGGAAGCGTTACGAATAATAGTAGGACAAATGTATGAAGATGGCCACACATGGTGTTTCTTTAAACAAATGAAATGTAGGTATCAACGAGCTGTCAAAGAGTCCTAAAATGCATTGTAAATCATTGATGAAGTTCGGTAACGCTCAATCGAGCGGTAAGTCGTAATTTACGTTTTCACAAGGTGGTAGGTCCCTCGTTTGCGAGAGACCGGCTGGGTTGGTACCACCGCTTTGTCTATTTCTGCCGCCAAGCAACAATGTGTAAGCACTGTTGTGTTCCGGTGTGAAGGACATTGAAGCCAGTGTAATTACTGGGCATTATGAGACTTAACACCTTATGTCTCGGGGTGACGAGCGCAGTCCAGTGTCATGCAGTGCTTTATTTAAAGTTCTGTGTGGCGTTGCTTCTGTTTATGGGCAGGCGTGGCGCTTACCATCAGGCGAGCGACCTGCTCGTCTTGTCATTCAATCTAATAAAATAAAAAAATATAATAAAATATTTACGTAATTCGTATTCGTATACGGATTTTGTTTATAGGTTATAAGAACCGAGCATATGTCAATTAGCTTTTCAACCGTTTATATAATATAACACATTAAAGTTGCATTGAGATCTATTCTCACCTTTTGAGTACGAATTACGGAAAGCTAAAATATAACCACTCAATAGTCCTACCAACTGAGTAAATAGAAACTAAAGAATAACAAAAAATAAAAACTTTTTGCCGTCTTACCACTCAAAGTAGCAAAGCCGCTTTAAAAAACCTTTCAGCCTTACAATTTCCCTTAAAATTAAACGTAGTTCAGTGAATAAGAGATGGGGCTGACGGTTCGTGCTTGAAAACTAACTTATGCATGGGTTTGGAACACAAAATAAGGCATTGTGAGATAAAGGCTATGTCTTATAGTTGCAACACTGGGATGTAAGATGCGATGATTATAAAATAAATTGTTAATCTTCGATAAAATAGGTGTTGTATGCTATACCACTGTCACACAGAAAACCGAAGTGAAGTATTTTTTTATCCTAGCTCGTCAAAGTGACTACGTTACACCTGATGGTAAGGTGGTGCAGCGCAATCCAAGAATACTGTCGACCAACGACAGACGATGTGTCTATCGTAATTTGGATGTTAAGCACGCCTTTACGGATGAACAGTTTTGGATGAAATTTGGCACACAAGTATACCATAACCTGGATTAGGTCATAGGACTTTTATCCCAGAAAAGGTCATTCACGCGGGCGGACCTGCGAGCAAAAGCTGATAAGTTACAAGTTTGGACCTAAGCGAGTGGACCGATTTGGGTGCAGTTTTTTTACTTTGAAAGCTGGTCTAATCAAAGATGTATATGACTTGGTGAAGTGCATTGTGAAGAAATCTGGTTAGCCAATTAGAAATTACAGATCTTTTAACTGAAGTCGGTGATTTTAACTTTAAGTTATCGCTCATCATACCTTAGCTATATTCGAGTATAACCATTACCTAATTTACTTCACACCGCCTTTGTGTACGCGCAAACTTTCATCTTAGCATTCCATTGCTACGATTGTTCGGTTTTGCTTTGTTTCCTTTCACTGTATATTTTCGTTGCAATTGAAATAGTAGCGAGTTTGTTTTGTATACGTCTATACCTATGAAATTGCCGTTCTGTAGAAAAAGTTAAAGTATTTTGTAACCACCGATGCTATTGATGCATCTTTGCAAGCGCAGTGGCAATTCATCGGTGCCCTTCTTGAAGAAATCGGCTGGACGGGAGGCAACAAACTCTTCAAAGGCATTTTGTACTGTACTCTCGGGTATTGATTATTTTCCCGCCAAAAAGTTGTCCAATTTCTGAAAAAAAAACCCAGTTTCAAAGCCTGCCCCAAGAGCTGACTTTTCTAATTTACGTGTTTAGTTAATCGTTCATCGCTTGCTTTAATGTTGAAGAAAACATCGTGAGGAAACCTGCATACCTGAGAATTTTGCTTATGAATTTAAAAGGTACATGAAGTCTAAGGTACATGAAGTCAAAGGTGAATGAAACCGAGCGTCGAAAATTTTATGAATAGACTTTAGAATTGGTGTCTTCATGAAATAACCACCGAATATTCGATTAAACTTATAGTTATTTAATTCCTTGAATAAATAAACTATGTTTTGTATTTAATTTTGGGAGGTTTTGTATTTTTTATGTTACTTATTAGCACCCAAATTTGCGTGTAAATTTGTGCTGAAGTATAGATTTTTCGAGGCTGCAACTTTTATATTACTTTTTACTTCATAATTATGTTTTTATACGGAGATACGCTCGGCCAAATGTGGGTGAACTAGTTACACCTCTGCCTACCCATTCGGGGATTACAGGTGTGAGTGCGTATGTATGTTTTTATACCCGTATTGATAATTATGAGATAAATCAATATCATTAATTAACTTTCGACGTGCGATGTTAAATATAGTGAAATGATTACCCCACAACTTTTGTATAGAAAAAATACCGGCTAGCGTGAATACTTGAAAATATATTATAGCCACTGGCTGTATGCTTGGCAATGCGAAGCCATAATTAAACAAAAAAGGTGTGTATATTTTCCCACTATCTGTATATCACAATAACTTTTTTCTCCGAAATTTCTAAAACATGCCATATGTTCACAAATCTCAGTAAGTGCACAAACAAGCGAAATTGCTTCATTGCTCTGATATCACATTATTTGCGGTGGTGTCACTTTGTGTGGAATTTGGATTATACCGTAGTTTATTTCGAGATTGCTATTTAATTGGCGTGAATAAAGATATAAATGTTCATAGTTTAATGATAATAACGTGTATTCATTTATGTAATAACTTACAAAAAAAACATACTCTAAAAATGTATGTTAACAATAGTTTTTTTTATAGCATAGGTTGGCAAACGAGCAAGTGGGTCACCTGATGGTAATCTCCACCGCCCATGTAAGCCCACAATACAAAAAAATATGGGCGCGATGCCGACCTTAAAGGAAAGGGATAATTAAGGGATTGTGAAGGGGAGGGGGATTTGGGTTCTCCGGATATCTCACTCACCGTACGAAACGCAGCAGCAAGCTGCTACTTTACGTCGGTTTTCTGTGAAACAGTGGTAAAGACCCGGACGAGCCGCCCAATTCATGTAGACAAAAGTGTCTACAGCGTGGCTTTATCACTCATATTAGTTAATTAGACAATAATCTGGAGTTCGTGCTATTGCAGTTAAACGGTCAGTGATTGATGGTGGGGACGTCTGCTACTTATACAGACGGGGGATCAGCTCACATCAATGGAACTATTTCACCCAAAGTTCAGTGATTGATACAACCGACTCAGAATTGTTTAGTTTTATTGTTGCCTTTTAGTGTTTTTGTATGAGCAAAGATGGGCGCATAGTGGGTGTCCACACTATTTTATTACTATCTCTATCGTACGCGTACACCGTACTAGCAATTTTGCACAGTGACGTCAACTTTTTCGTCATTACATAGTGATTTCTTAGGTTTACTCGAATATTACACATTGAAATAAAACTAGTTTATACGGATTTTTCGTCGTTTCTCATTCGACAAGTACTCCATCAGATAATATTTATATTACCTATATATTTTTGGATGGATTTATAAAATTGTTTCTATAATAAGTTTTGATTAACGTAACTTTTTGTCTTAATAAAAAAACCCCAATTGTATGGCGGGGTTTTGGAACGAAATATACGTTTGATAAAACGCTTATTAAAGTCTTAAAATGTACTGTTACTGAACAGTAACCTTTTTATGAGATTTTAGTACAGCGGCTCTATCGTACGTAAAAGAAACTAATATATATGGAATATGGACCAATGATATTTCAGGAATTATCTATCGAGCCCTCGATACCTTTACATTACGATTTCGATAGTTTTCCGTGCTAGCCCCTCTGTAAACATTTTAGGTTTCAAATATCGACTCACAATGTGAAACTGTTTGTGACTGCTATTATCCAAGATCTGATTTCAATAAAACCGCTCTCCTGTTCCAAGAATGAAATACGATTTTCACTTATTCTTATCCCATATTATCCGGACCCGACGCCGATAATTCGCAGATTACAATGGACTGTCGGACGTTTAAAATTCTGGTCAGTGGCGGGTCTTATATTTTCGATGAATTGCAAAAGAATTCGGCTGTTACGTGTCCATACATTTAGTAAAATCGGTCTTTAGGTTTTGATATTCAGCATGGCGAAGAGATTTCAAAAATATGCGCGATTTTATGTGGATGCACTTTTTTAAAGATCTAGACAATAATATAAATAAATTATATACAACGTGTTACAGAAAGGTGTGGTCATGGTCGATAATAATAATAATTCATTCATTTCAGATTAAATCCATATTTTTACATTAAAAAACATCGTAATAATAATCGGAATAAAATAAAATAAAAAATCTAAAAGTGATGTCATAAAAATTAGTCAAATGAAATTGTAATTTAAATTAAAATTAAAAGCCGTATTCAAAAAATTCGTTCCGGTATTGGTGGTAAGACTTGTCTCCCGCAATAATACCGGAGGAAAGGGCAGTCAAGCCTGGATGCTATCATCTTCAGGACAATGTTGGAACTAGCCCACACCCTGCGTGCTAATGACGCGGCACGCGCACACATAGTTGAAAGTTTAAAGGTCGTTGTACACACCTGAGAATGAGTGTTTAAATGTAATGGATCTTATGAAAATCTAGACATCTTAAAATTCAACGCTAATTTTAATCACTTATTTATTACGATCCATTACATCCCTATACATTTAGTGAAGTGCGTGGACGAGAATAACAATACTGGAGAAAAGAAAGAAACATGTTACTCAACCGATAAAAAAAGAAATTTCTTTATTTATATCCTAGCAATTTAATCAGATTTGGTACAGATTTGGTATTCTGGATTTGGCCTATACTAGAAGTACTTACTACTTCGTACATTTTTTTTTTACTAGCCCTGTATTATGTCTAGGAGGTGCATGTCCCACTGCTGGGCATGGACCTCCTCTACTGAATAAGAGGGGTTAGGCCATAATCTACCACGCTGGCCTAATGTGGGTTGACAGACTTCACACACCTTTGAAATTCTTATGGAAAAGTTCTCAGGTATGCAGGTTTCCTCGCGATGTTTCCATCACCGTTAACGCAAGTGATAATTAACAATTGATACACACATAACTTAGAAAAGTCAGAGGTGTATGCTCCTGGGCCTAGTTTCCTCCTTCATTCCTCTCGACAGTCCGTACCACTTCCCACTGAGCTCTCGCTGCTATACTTCGTACATTATACGATGCTTAAATTTGATCACACTTTTCCGTAACACGTGGTATATTTATTTTATTATTATTTATTTTTTAATTTATGTTATTTTGGAACTTTTATACTTATGTACATATAATGGTAATATGCTTACGTGAAATAAAGAATGAATTGCGTTTTTTGAAATGATAAAAAACAACATTTGAAGCCTTTATTTCTAGTTTAGATTATAATATAGGTACTTTTATTTATAAGGAAACTAATTAATGCTTCATGTATTTCCAAAAATAACATAACTCAATACTGACAGTCGGTGTCACTGAAATAAATCCATAAAGAGTATCACTACACTAGTGTAATGATACTCTTTACATATATATAAGTCCCATCGTATATTTAATTAATTACTAACGTATATTATAATATATACTTAATTATCTACAAAATATTTAATTATTATAAACACAGATTCTAAATGACGAAACAAGCAGGTAGCTCGCCTGATTGTAATGTCTACCCATAATATATATACCCATACCGTACCCATGTATTTTGGATTACACATTTGTCTCGGTGCAGGAAACGAACCAGCGGTCACTCGCTTCACAGCTGACTATCGCCCACTGCGCCACGGAGGCGTGTCACAAAAGTACTAAATATTTTCAGATTATCCAAACTGCTTTTAAAACTTTTTACAACCGTAAATTATGCAACAAAATATTTAACTCTCGCAGAGGAAGTTTTAGAAGTGTTCTTAGAACTTCAGATCAATTTCGTTGTGGTTTACAAGGCCTTCCCTCAGGCCCTTAAGATTTACCGCGGTAGGTGTTTCGGAAATGCAATCGTTATTTAAGATAGAGACAGCTACTTTTGCGTGAACATTTCTTTAAGTAAAGGTCAGTTAAGGTCGACGTATAAGGTTATCTGAAGCACATAAAAAATGTTTTACGAAAACAATACAAACCGAAAAATAAAATTTACTCCTAATACATACTTCATACTAATATTATATATGCGAAAGTATCTCTGTCTGTCTGTTACGTTTACACGGCTAAACTGCTAAACACATTTGAATAAAATTTGGTAAGGAGATATGTTCTATTCTGGGGAAGGACTTAAAGTACTTTTGTCCCGGAAAAAGACATTCACGCTAGCGGAGCCCAAAGCAAAAGCCAGTCTAATAAAACCTTTGGGTCGGTGTTATTGCAGTTTATTTCATTGCTCAAACTATTTATATTTGGTTAAATTTTCACTTGTGACGTTTCGCCGCACTCAGAGGATTGACCTGTACATGGGCGGTGGAGATCACTTACCATCAGGTGACCCACTTGCTCGTGTGCGCCCTATGCCATAAAAAAGAAAAAAAAGATAAGTTATTAAATTATGCCTTAGAAGTGATAAATAGTGCAAAGTGGTACTCGAGTGGAAACTCAGAACTGGTCACAAAAACGTGGGCAGGCTACTGATGAGACCGGCGATTTGGAGAATGTGGCTGAAAAATAGTTTGATGAGATGAGAACAAAACAGCTTGGACATAACGAAATGGCTTGTAATGCAAAAGGCCTTCACTCAGCATTAGGTTAGGCTGAAGAAGATTATATTGATAAGAACACATATTAAAAGTAATTAACTTGGTCATATCCATATATAGAGATGCATACTTAAACTATGTTTAGCTTTTAGTGCCGGTAGCTTATTACAGTAAGTAAATTGTGCCCACAATAAATGTACTTTGAAATTATTGAACCTTGGAAACAATAATATTTGATGTATCGTGTTCGGCTATTTTGAGCTTTAACTGATCAATATCTTATTTTATAACATTAATGCCGAGTATTGGAGTGCCATCATTAAAATGTTGTATTCAATACGTTTCAACTCGCATTTCAAACGCATCAGATACTCCGGTATAGTAACGTCTCGTATTGACACAAACATGTTTAAATTTTTAACTTCAGTGAAGTTTATCATGATATGTAGGTTCTGCTTGGGTCTGTACTACGACATCAGTTCGTCAAAATTGGTGCAGTTTTTGGGAAAGTTGTATTGCGTGTCAACAGTTTTTCTGACTATGACATTAAATGTGCTCGATTTCTTGAAGATGTATAAGTTTTCGTTATATGTACATAGTTTAACTGTAGTGACGGAAAGAGTAATCGTATCCGTGGCAACTCTAGTTACAAAAGAAAAATATTTTTTCAAGTTCTTGTCTGATATTAAAACCCGTAGCGGAAATTTACGAGATACACAACATACCAGTGCTATACCATTTGTTTTATCAGTCGTATCATTGACTTATAAAATTACTGTATACCTAATATTTTACAAAAGTCAAATACATTTTTGGAAATACATTCTGATGTTGATATCAATATTTACTATTCAAGCATATTTATTTCCGATAATTGTGATTATTCACTTGCTTTATAAGGAACTGAAAGCTTTGCAACAAAACCTAAAAGTTGGTTTAAGTGAAGACGTAACAGAAAATGAAAAATATAATGCTGTACTTAAGTTTGTGAACGATTATCAATTTCTTTTTCAACTGATGAATAAACATATTAAAGTCATCAAGGTTACGGTATGTAATAATTATTCCATTTGATTGCTATTAATTATTAACCAATTTCAAAAAAGTAATGATTCCGATGATTGTGATATTTGCGTCCAATGTGGATCACCATTCGTTGATTCTTTTTATAGTCGATTCGGTTTACCTCAAAGGTAGGTTTTAAGACCAAACTGTCCGACAAATTTTTCAGTTCCAAATGGTGAGCCGATCGTTCCAATTACATGTGATTTGGATTTTCTTTAAGAGCTTTTTCGATGTCGCCATATTCTGAGGCAGATAGAGAACGCCAGGAAGTAAATAAGCGGGTAGAATTAATGCTTTTAAATTCTTTAAAATTGTCGTGGCTATTTTTTGATGTAATAGGAACTTAACTTTCCTACACGTCGAGTTCTCATGACCTTGATAGTAAAATAGGTGACCAAATTAGGTTCCAATTGTTGGAGTCTCATATCCGTATGTGGGTCAACGGTCTATGATAAAGTACCACGGACAAATTGAAAACTCATCGAATAGCTCTCATTTCAAGTCAGACTTTAAGTTTTAATTGAATTTATGGTATGGATTATATAATGTTTTTTTTGTTTACAGTTATTGTCTGGTATTATGTTTCAAAGTTTAAGAATTTTATCTGTAATTTCTTTTTATTTACTAGAAGAATTTGATGATGTAAGTAATTTTTAATGCGCTTTTTGTATTTACATGGATTTAATGTTTTTACTTTTATAATGAAACAATGAGTCTAACGTAGCCATAAACTTTTTTTAAGCGCACACATCTAACGGTGAATCCATTTATTGATTTAATTTACGAAATGGGAATGATATTTTTTCCCGCACTCCTGTTGGAACTAACAATAAATAAAGTTGATGACTCAAAATATATCTTAGCACAAGAACTCCTTGGATACAGAGGTACTGATAACATATTATGTGAATTTATATTTGTTTGTAAATTTGTGCAGGATACGGCCCAACAAACTTTAAAAGGGTGATCAGTCTGGGACGCAGAGTCCAACGCTCTCGTAAAAGTCGTCACAGAGAATCTCTCGCTATCAACTGTTATAATATTGTCATCCATGGTCGCCAGCCATAATAAATAATATTAATGTTTCTATTTTCAGATATAAAATACCGTATTAGACTGTACGACGCTTTAGACTACATGGAGACACATTCCATGAAGTTTACTTTATGGCCTCGGTTCCCGATAAACTTGAGTCTATTCTTAGACTTCATTGGAGTCACGGTTACATACACCATCGCTATGTTGCAGTTCAAATATTAATAGTTTACTGTGGCGTGTGTGACAACATCCGTGGCGCAGTTGGTCAGTAGCCGGCTGCGAAGCGTGAGGCCGTGGGTTCGATTCCCACACCGAGAAAAATGTTTTTGTGATCCACAAATATTTGTTTCGGGTCTGGGTGTTGAGGGACCGCAAGTCCCTCGTAGCTATACCCACGATACAGGTCAACCTAGTGTGGGGTCAGGACTATGTGTGTGACTGTAGGGTGTAAAAAAATATATAAAATTACAAAAAAAACTGCCTCACCTTCGATGCACTCACTACCCGATTTCACGGGTCCTGTCTCAGGAGACTAGGAAGTAAATTATGAAACAGGTAGATAGGGACCTCATTCAAAAGTATATTAATTTTTGATGGTCTTTTTGAGTAATACTTATAGCAATAGACGTGCATCGAAACCCATGTTCGGCGTTAGAGTTTCAGACAGGAAGCGTAATGTAATAAGTACATTGATCAGGAAACAGAGCGTCCCAAAGATTGGACCTGAGCAATTGTGTAGTGTAATTGCCGTTTTAATATTATATAGAATAAAAACACGATTTGGGAGTTAATAGATAATTCACGTTTGAAGCATATTTCACGATTGAAGAATATTTTTAGAAATACTATTTAGTATTTGTCTTTTTAGGTATATTTAATGTAGTTGTACCGGCAGACTTGCGATGTTTAAGCGTTAGACGCTTGCGTCAGTGACGCGTCATCGTGTTAAACAACTTGGCAGCCACTGGCGCCGTTGGTTGCTTCCGACGAATGGTTTCTTATAGATTAACTTAGTGCGTAGTAATAACGCCATACTGACACCAGTGACGCGACCGTTGGAAGTCTGCCTTAACTAGTTTTCAAATTCGTATAAAATTACTATTGACGAAGTATCAAATCGTGCGAAAGCTAATTTTGTGTTCGTATAATATGATATGATATTACTGGATACTGCTAATCAATGTACCATACATACAAAGGTACCTATTTAAAAGAAACTACCTAGATTTATTTTACAATAATAACTAATGTAATTTCTTAGATTTACGCGAATATTACACATTGAGATAAAACTAGTTTATACGGATTTTATCGTGGTTTTATTTTTATTTTAGTCCCGACGTTTCGAAAGCTTTTCAGCCTTCGTGGTCACGGGAGAGACTATAAACGGGAGAGAAATAAAAATTAAAATCCGTACAAACTAGTTTTATTTCAATAACTAATGTAATCTCTCATTAAGATAAAAACGTAATATAAATTGTGTGGTTTGTAAATAAAGCTAATATTAATATATAATTGTTTTCTATTGGTGTGTGTGTGATGATCGCACTTGACTCACAGAGGCCCGGTTTTTTTATCCTGGCAAAGTGACTGATTATACTGTATATAATGGTATGTCAAGTCTTCTTCCACCTGCCCTTATCCCACTCGTAGTGGGGTGGGGGCAACGTGCTTTTTGACACATGTTTTATAACAAATAAGACTTGACTTGTACAAGGTGGTAGGTCCCTCGTATGCGAGAGGCCGTCTGGGTTGTTACCCTACGCTTTGTCTGATTCTGCCGCAAACAGTGCTTACAAACAGCAGTGTGTAAGCACTGTTGTGTTTCGGTTTGAAGGACATTGAATCCACTGAAATTTCTGGGCATTATGATACTTAACGTCTTATGTCTCTGCCAATGCCATGCAGTGCTTTGTAATTGAAAGTTCTGTGTTGTGTTGCTTCTGTTTATGGGCAGGCGATGCGATTATCATCAGGCTGCTCGTTTCGTCCCTCAAGCTACTAAAAAGAAGTTTGTACGACCGCCCGCCGTCTGATGGCAAACTCTTTGGGGAGAAAACACCCAGACCCGAAACATACATTTGTGGATCATACTTGTCCCGGTGCGGGATTCGAACCCGCGGCCTCTCGCTTCACAGCCTACTCGCCTATAATAGTATGTCCGGTGCAAGCCGGAAAGAAAGATGACTTATACAGTATGTAACAAAAACCCTGTTGGACCTTTCTAGGTCGTGAAGATAGGAATATAGACAGCTTAATAAAAATAGTTAAATAAAAAAAAAAAACAGAAGCTAGATATTATCCTTACACAGGTAGCTTAGAAAAATGAATGAGGCTACAAATTATATGAAATTATAGTCTATCAATATACATGATTAGTTTCTATTTTTTCAATATTCAAGCATTTTACTTTTGAATTTATTGACTCACTAAAGATATCACCTTCTATTTTATTGTTGATTTCATTATATAGAGTACACACTCTAGTAACTACTTCACAATCTCATAAACATCCAAGCCTTCACATTTATAATAGTGGAAGGATTATTATGTATATACTAAAAATACTATATGAAACCATACTATGTCATCACATTTCAATTTTGTATCCATATCGTGACGGTTGTCATGACTACATATAGTTAACAAACATACCTACCTATTTTTATTATATTTAAACATAGTAATACCATAATAATACACTTATGTAATACAAAACAGATCCGAAATGAATGATTCATCAAAACCCCAGACTAAACCGCTAGATCTAAATGCGCCTAAATGGGAAAATTTTGATAGCGCATCCAGCGTATTACCGTACGATGACATATACAACGTGTCACAAATATATGTTTCGGGATGGTTTCGGGTCTGTGTGTTGTGGGGCCGCAAGTCCCTCGTAGTTTCTGATACCCATGATACAGGCTAACCTAGTTTGGAGTCAGGATTATGTGTGTGACTGTTGGGCTTATTTATATTTAGATTTAGACACTTATACAAATTCTGCTTCGACAGAAAATACGCAACGATATCTTATTATGCATATACAACGTGCTTCAGAAAGGTGTCGATAATTTTATATAATGTATAGTGTACGATATAAGTCTTTCATCCTCCATTGTGCCAAATGTGATTGCATTATTAGGACAAAATTATAGAATTTTCTTTTTTAACGAATTAGTAACATGTTGATATCAACTTGCAACTTTGGACAACAATAAATGATAAAGCAGCTGATAATAATTTACAAGAGGCTTATCGGTTGTTTTAAGCCAAGTTCATAGATGGAACACCCGAGAATGAAGTCTTTAAGGTGCTTCTAGAAGATGGTATATTGTCTACAAGACATAGGCTCTTTCAGGTGTTATTTTGTTAAATTAGAAGTTACGTACGTAATATTGACGTAGAAATATCCGGAGGCCCAAACCCGTTCCCCTTTCCAATCCCTTAATTATCCCTTTTCTTTCCTTTAAGGTCGGCAACGCACCCATGATTCTTTTGTTATTGTGGGCGTATATGGCCGGTGGAGATCACTTACCATCAGGTGACCTACTTGCGCGTTGGCCGGCCTATGCCATAAAAAAAATACGTACACGTTATTCAAGTTTATTAAAAAGTGAGTGTCGTTCATAATAATTAATAGTGATGCAATCAATCTTATCGATCCCAATAAACGAGCGATATAAATAAAATATAAATTTTAGTCGGTCTCGGTTTGAAAATGATCCGGTACATAGGTACTTACTGTAAGGTGTATGTAATTACCCTAAAATATGACCACACCTTTCTGTAACACTTTGTATATTTTATATAGTGATTAGTTCGAAGGTTTTCAGAATTTTCTTGTTTGTAGCCCAACGTCATTTTTACGATTTAGCCATAGTGACACCCTTAACAAACAATAATTATTTTCCGCGATCACAGTAAGTGGGCACATCGCATTCTATTTGCGTTCCCGGAACGGTGTTTATTCCGGTCTCTGGAACGACAATTAGCTGTCGTGACCCGGAGCGTTTAAATTTCCTCAGGAGCATCCTCTTGTTGGTCGTTTACTGAGGTAGTTTAATTGAGGCTGTTTTATGTATTAATGGACAGTAAGGACTATTTGTTTACCTGTTTTTCAGTCCTGACAAAGGTGTTTTTTATAGCATAGCTTAATTACCTGATGGTAAGTGATTTTCAACGCTCAGGTACGCCCAAATTCCCAGAAGAATCATGGGCGTATTGCCGACCTTAAAGGATAGGGATAATTATGGGATTGAGAAGGGGAGGGGTTTGGGCCTCCGGATATATCATTCACCGCACAAAACGGAGCAGCAAGCTGCTACTTTACATCGGTTTTCAGTGAGAGAGTGAAAACTGTCTACCACTCCCACAATGTTGGGATATTAATGCCGTTTAAAAGTTTAATTAAAGCCTGGAGTTTTTAACGGTTAGGTTATTAGAGGTAAATTTTAACTAGTTAAGAGTTTGTTTTTATTTTTAATTATTCTTTTATGTTTGAGGATTTTTTAATTTCTAATTTAAGTACAGACTTAAATTAGAAATTTTAAAATCCCCACAGTTACAGAACGTACAAATGATTTGTTAAACTTTAGCAGATTTTAGTAAATGAGTATCGTCTGGGACCAAAAACAACGCTATGATTTTGGGTGTATTAAGATTTATAATAATTAGTCCCGTATCATAATGTCCCACTTCGCCCCAGAGGGGCTGTCGTCAGGCAGGCGGCAGGTGGTAAAAACTACAAACCAAATCTTTCTGTAATATGTGTTGATTAAATGTTTGCGTCGACCCCACTGCGAGTGGGATAAAGGCAGTTGGAAGAAGATTATGCTGGGCACGGGCCTCCTCTACGAACGTACGAGGTTATTCCTTAGTCCACCACGCTGGCTTAATATAGGTTGGCAGACTTCACTTCGGAATTCTTATGGAATCTCAAGTATGCAGGTTTCCTCACGTTGTTAGCAAGTTATAATTATTTAACAATGAATACACGTATCAGAAACGTAGCTTAAAAATATCAGAGGTGCATGCTCTTTGGGCTAGTTTCGAACCTACTTCTTTCCTCTCGAGTATTCCTACCAATCATCGCTGAGCGTTCGTTGCTAATTTTATATTTTTTATAGATTTATTGCGTCTATAAATCTGGTATTCTGAGCGTTCATGGACGGTGGAGATCACTAATCATCAAAGACTTTAACGTATACTACTAGATAAGCTGCGCGGTACATAGAAATTGTACCACTAGGTTGCGGTCAATTGACCGTAACTCAATATCACCATCTCGCTTACTCTCAACTAAAACCCTTATAGCGCTCCCTGTTTGTGAGCTGTCAAACTCCCGCGTTATGTGACACAATTTTACTTCTAAACAGCCCGTCTAGTAGAATACATTTTGTTTATCATCAGATGACTTGCTCGTTTGCCAAGTCCGTTAATCAGCAGTGTATGTACCACGTGCAGGTGAGGTTGGCTTCGGGCTTAAGATGTTGTGGCCCACTTACACTCCACAGCAGTATAGCTAGCATCAAGTGTAATTACCGTGCTGAATAAAGCAGTAAAAAATTATAGCCAGCGAAAAAACTGAATCGATACAGTAGTGTTAATATTTGCAGTACGACAGTAACCCCGTATCATCGTAAACTACGGCTAAACCCCGGATATTACAAATATTACACTGGCGGACAAATAAAAGGAACATTCTGGCTTTAGCTTTGATATAAAGGAAATCTCGGCACGTGTGGAAACTATGCAATAAAAAATTATTGACATAAAATACGTGTACAAAGCTTCGTTTCATGAAAAATATATTTTTAGAGTTCATAAAGTAGTGAATTATGTATGGGTGGTAACCTCCGTGGTGCAGTGAGTAGCCGTCTGTGAAGCGAGAGACCGCGGGTTCGATTCCCACACCGAGGCACAAATATGATCCACAAATATATGTTTCGGGTCTGGTCTGTATGTTTTCTACCCAAAGAAATTGACCTCGGGCAGTCGGCCGGTCGTAAAACCTACAACTCAAATCATTCTGTAAAAATTAAAAAGCATGTTGCTCCGACAACCCTGGGAGTGGTATAAGGGCAGGTGAAATTAGAAGCTTATGTATGAGTAAAGCTCTGAAATCCAAAGCTAATAAAGTTACCACTAGTGGTGGTTCTACCACTGTAAAACTTCATTTTTCAGTTGTCTACATCCTGCGGCGCCAAGCAAGAAACTTCCGTAATTTGTCCAATTTATAACAAGTGTACCGTGTCACGTTATACAGAAAAGTTGCCGAAAGTTTAACATTTAATGGGTATCTAACGACGCGACGCCACGTGTGACACACCCGTGTGATTTAGGGCCTCGATATACTACAGCGGAAAAGACGTCAAAATAAACATTTGTGAGCGAATTACGCGACGGCTCATGAAAATTATAAGTCATAATAATATACATATACACGCACTCACGCCTGTAATCCCCGAAGGGGTAGGCAGAGGTGTAACTAGTACACACATTTCGCCGAGCTTATTTCCGTCCCATGACGTGATAGGGGGCGAGCCTATGGCCATACCGGACACAATTCCAGACTCCGGGCTGATAATGAGCATTACATTATAGAAAAATCTAATATTACTTTTACCTGACCTGCAGCAGGCCGCTACTTTACGTGGGTTTTTTTTTGAGACAGTGGTACCCGGTAGAGCCGTATAATACTATAGTTGTCTATACTACTGTCTGGGACTGTCTCCAGCGTGGCTAGCACTACTCTGCCACTGTGATTCAAAATTAAAACCCAATAAGGTACCTAGCTAAGCTACCTAGCTTTAAGATTAAATCTCTATTAAAACTGAATTTTAATAAGAGTAAAGTAATTCGTACTTCGAAGTTGGATAAGCAGCTCGCTGTTAACCGAATCAGATTTCCCAAGAGCAAACTTTCTTGCTCCAAACAACTTCAAAGTAAGAAATTAATGAAATCACTATGAATATTTGTGAAGCAATATGGCTTATTAATTGGCATTATGTATTACTAACTTTTGCTCGCTGCTCCACCCGCGTGAATACTTGTTTTCGTGATAAAAAGCAATGTCCTAAGCCAAGTTGTGGTCTACCAGTGTGTCAAATTTCATCCAGACCCGTTAAGCCGTTAAGGCGTGATTTATTAGCAAACATTCAAACTCAAAAACATCCCAACTTTCACATTTAAAATATGTTTAAGAAATATGAAGTTCTCCCCAGAGGGATGGACGTCAGGCAGGCGGCCGGTCGTAAAAACTACAAGCCATATCTTTCCGTGATACATGTTGCGCTGACTCTCTATGTGGGATAAGGGCAGGTAGAATAAGAATATCAGAGGATTTTGTAAATCTCACATTAGATGAAATCGTAATTTACTATTGGAAAATTACCTAAACAATAAAACAATAATACCACTTGCGTCACAAACAACTGACAAAGAAATCCCTAAACAAATTAACAGATTTAGAATGTTATCAGTCGAGCACGATGAGAAAATTATATAAGATGAAGTGAAAATTAGATATGCAACAGTTCGTGAATCGCCATAGTTTTAAAATGGTGACAGAATAATAAAAAGTTCATAAAATGGACGTCGTGAGTGAAGCCGGGAAGGCTCCTAAAATCCAAGAAGCACAAAAGGACAGTAAAGACGGAGTGGATTACAATGACTTGCTTTCTTCTGCAGGGGAATTTGGTCGCTACCAAATTTTATTATTCTTCGCGACATTCCCTTTCTACGTGTTTGGAGTATTTGTTTACTTCTCTCAGCTGTTCATGACTGAGGTGTCCCCTAACCATTGGTGTTGGGTGCCAGAACTCGCGAACCTGACTGATATGGAAAGAAGGACATACGCCATACCCTATACGAAGGATTCCGTATATGGATACTCGCAGTGTAGCATGTATGAAGCTAACTGGACTGATCTATTGGAAACAGGTCAAAGACCAGATGAATCATGGAATACAATACCATGTAAACACGGTTGGGAGTTTAACAAGTCAGAGATACCTTACCCCACTATATCAAGTGAAATGGGATGGGTGTGTGATAAAAGCAGTTACCAAGCGACAGCCCAAGCAATTTTCTTTGTGGGATCTATATTAGGAGGATTTGGTGTTGGATGGATCGCAGACAGATTTGGACGACTTCCAGCTATAGTTGTTAGTAACTTAATTGGATGTCTTGGGGGTTTAACTAGTGTATTTTCAAGAAACTTCACCGAGTTTACCGTGAGCAGATTTTTTATGGGCATGGCTTACGATAACTGTATGATGATTGCATATCTCCTCGTGTTAGAATTTATCGCACCGAAATATAAAACATTTTTAGCTAATATGTCCTTTGCCCTGTTTTATTCAGCGGCTGCAACTTTATTACCGTGGATAGTATTGTTATGTGGACATTGGAAGACTATTGGTCTAGTCACTAGTGTACCCTTGGCGTTTTGTTTGTTTTCTCCATTATTTTTACCAGAAAGTCCGAGATGGTTGCTCTCTAGAGGACGATTTGATGATGCAATTGAAAAGATACAAACGATAAGTCGAATAAATAAGAAAGAGATACCTCCTAAATTGATAGAACAGTTAAAAACTTCTATTGCAAATCAAAAATCCGAAGAATCATACGGTTGTTTGGAAATACTAAAGAGGCCATTGATGAGAAAAACCTTCATACTAATATGTTTAGAGTTCATGTGTTGCACGATTGTCTTCGATGGTCTTGTCAGAAGTATAGGTCAATTACAATTTGACTTCTTTGTATCATTTTCTGTGGTTTCTTTCACCGAGTTCCCGTCGATGCTTCTCGTAGCTTTTATTATGGATTGGATGGGACGTAGATGGATGACGATAACCTGCATGATATTAAGCTGTATCTTTACTATCCTTACTGTGGGTGTTGGTGCTGGTCTTCCTTCGGTTATTTGTGCTGTAATAGCAAGATTTTTCGTAAATATGTCGTACAGTGCTACATTGCAATGGGCCGCTGAGGTTTTACCAACGCCTGTTAGAGGGTCCGGTACCGCATTTGTTCACATCTGCGGGAATATAGGCACCGTTATTTCCCCCTACATAGTATATTTGAAGACATACCAGATTTGGCTGCCTATGGTCGTGGTTGGTACCATTGCTGGTCTTGGAGGTATGATGGCGTTTGCTATACCAGAGACTGCAAAGAAGGAGATGCCCCAGACGTTTGAAGATGCAGAGTTATTGACGAGAAATCAGAATATGTGGGATCTACCATGGAGAAGGAAGAAGAAAAATATTGAAGGCCAAGTGAATGATAGTTTTGAAATGTGATTTTCCAATCATTGTGTATAATATTGTAGATAAATTATGTAGATTTATGTATTAAGTAGTATCTTGTCTACTTATTTTTTCTTGTTCGTTTGTTTTATTCGACGATTTATATACACCCACATTATCTCGTCTCTGCATCACCCACAGGTAGACTGGTAGAGAATGCCTTCGGCATTAAGTCCGCCTTTATACATGTTATGTATATAAAGTTTAAATAAATAAAAAATAAAAAATAAAAATATTGATAATTGACATTTTTAGCAGTAGGCTGCTGGAACATGCATAATCGTCTCGAGTATAATCATTGTAAGACGTTGTAATTGAATTCCTAAAACTTGTAACCTGCTGTTTTTTTTAATAAACAACTGACGTAATTATTTACTGTATTCTAATCTCAATTTTTATTTGTTTCATTCTTATAGTTTGTTAGGATGAAATCCGTTCATTCCTCAAGCAATAAGAACATCTTATCTGTAGCCGTAAAAAACTGTAACTAACTGTAAAACTGAAACGAAGTTTTGCTGTGATCCTAGATGAATTTATAAATACATGTTTTTAAAAGAACTGACTAGAGCGTGGCTCTATCACTATTAATATATACCACATAATCTATAAAAAAAACTTGAAGATGTGTAAGTTAGTTCAATGTCTTTAAAATAATACTAATATCTGCCTTATATTACATACATTCCCACAGCTGGGCACGGACCTCTTCTAATGAGAGGGTTTGGGCATTAGTCCACAACGCTGGTCGAATACGGGTTGGTAGACTTCACATATATTCGAAATTCTTAGAGAATTCTCAGATGTGCAAATTTACACTGGTGATGTTTTCTTTCATTGATGAAGCGGGCTAATTACATCGAAATGCTAATTAACAATGAATAAACAAGAAACATCAAAAGGTCAGAGTTGTAGGATTGAAAACCTTACCGTTATGGCCCTTACTTCTAAACTTTCATATGCATTGATTAGTTAATGCTGTTTTCGTCTCTTTCTAGCCACTTTATAAATCGAGTTGACAGAGAAAGACAAAAGAGTGTTTAACTAATCAATGCTTAATTAACTTTTATATGTAAGGCCCTAGCTCGGTAGTCGGTTCCATTACCCATTAAGCTATCTTTGCTTACATAGCCTAGGTTTTAACATTTTTTGTAATTTTGTCAAAGTGTTCCCTAAGTACTTGTAGGCTTATGCCTATGAACAGAGTCTATTTTGAGCTTCATTTCACAGATCCATACCAATCTTCCAAAGTACTTAGGTCGCAAAATCAAATAGTCTGACTTGTTATGAAATAACTATTTTATTCTGTATGGTAGATTAAGTTTCTTGTGTGTAGTCTGTAGGAATAATGACGGATTACGACTAAAGCTGTATGTTATGGCTTCAACGACGTGTTTGTAGTAAATGATGTAATAAAATAAACGTAATGTTTATCTCTGTGTGAATAAAACTGAAATTATGGACTAACAAACACTTTACAAGCTAAACACTAAATACAGTCAGTTTTTTATCATCACGCACTTCCATTTTTAACCGACTTAATGATGGAGAAGATGAAGATGAAGAGAGATGGACTTAATAAGGATGTTTTGTATTCGACCCATATGTAGAGCTATGTTAATTTGTCGCGATTTCTCAAAAAATAAGTAATTTATTTTGATTGTCTCGGTGGCGCACTTGTAATGCTTACGCGTTAAGATTGAGGCTAACGTTGAGGTCTCGGGTTCGATCCCCGGGTAAAGTGGTATTGGGTTTTTCTATTACGAAATGCTCAGTATCAGCCCAGAGTCTGGAATTTGTGCCCGGTATAGCGGTGAAATTGGGGATAAAAGGCATTCGGCATTTATGTCAAAATCGAAATATAATCACCAATTTCGAGTGACTGGAAATTGGTTCATTGTTTTTGTTTTTTTACTATACCTGTATTATAAACGTTCCGCTGTTGGGCACGGACCTCCTGTACTGAATGAGAGGGGGTTAGGCCTTAACCCACCATGCTGGCCTAACGGGTTGGCAGACATCACATATCTTCGAAATTCTTATGGAGAACTTACCTGAGTTCTCCATAAGAAGGTTGTTCAGGTTTCGTCACGATGTTTCCTTCACCGTTAAAGCAAGCGATAGTTACCAATTAATATACACGTAACTTAGAAAAGTCAGAGGTGTGTGCTCTTGGGACTGGTTTCGAACCTGCGACTTTCGTCTCAACAGTCCGTACAACTCCCCGCTGAGCTATCGCTGCTCTGTTCATAACATACTTAGGTTTAATGACAGCAGCCTCGAAAAACAGATTCTTATCTAAAAGTAATTTTAGCGTATTGCTCTATTTTAATTTTATCCGACTGCGATGAAGCCCAAGGGACGGTAATGTTTTAATATTAATGGAGAAAAACATCTAAGAAGAAGGCTTACAAACTTGACGAATTTCGACGAAGTTTGGAATACCTGGCACAAACTAAGAACTAACTTGCTAATAGCGTACCGACAGTAACTAGTAACTAAAATTCTTTTTTACGTGCTGCAACTAGAGAAATAAGTTATCTTATATATATTAATATGTGAACTGCCTCGGTGGCCCAGTTGTAACGCGTACGACCTCGGGTTCGATCCCCGGGTTTCGATATGGCGATAGGCTCGCCTCCTATCACATCATGGGACGGAGATACGCTCGGTGAAATATGGGTGTACTGGTTTTACCTCTGCCTACCCCTTCGGGGATTAGAGGCGTATATATATGTATGTATGTAATATGTGAAGAGAAAACCTTGGACCCCTTTTTAAGCAATATGCGCGCACGGGCGAGTGTGAGATTTGGCATAGTTAAAGTTTATATGGAGGAGGCGTGCGGAAAGCTATTTATTTAAGATATCTATAACTTTGTGAATGGTAGAGCCACGCTATAGATAGTTTGTCTACATTACGAATGGGTCGGCTCGACCGGGTCGTTACCACTATCTCACAGAAAACCGACGTGAAGTAGCGGGTTGCTGCTGCGTTTCGTAAGGCGAGTGCGATATTCGGAGGCCCAAATCCCATTCCTCTATCCCAATCCCTTAATTATCCCTTTCCATAAAGGTTGAAACGCGCCCTTGATTCTTCTTGTATTGTCGGCGTACATGGGCGATCACTTACCATCAGGTGACCCACTTGCTGGTAATCTCTCTATTCTAAAAAAAGTAACTGGCGCCGCCGCTGCCAAAAGCTTGTCACGCTATCTCCTCCGAAACCGCTGGGGGTATGGGACCGAGACCATGTCGAGACCGTTACCAATCGATGCAGCATAATGTGGGGAAGAAAGTAAGATATGCCTCATATTCGTTGGACTTTAAGTTTTTTTTTTATTTTATGTTTAGTGAAAAAACATGGGCAACGCCCATATGTATTACGCACTATGTCGCTGCCGGTCAAATAAAATTGCACCGACTCCAAAGAGACCTAAAACTAGAAACCGACTTCAAAATAAAAACACTGAAAAGTCAAAAATAACAATATCTATAGGTCTCTTTAGAGTCGGTGCAATTTTATTTGACCGGCAGCGACATAGGCACATAGGTTTCTAGTTTTATTAAAACTTATTTTATTTTTAATTTTTAGTGGTAGCTACGGCAATAGAATGTAAATTCCAATTTAATACCAATAGCGACGAGTGTACTGTTGCCCGTTGAGGAGTTTTGTTTTTTTTACTCCGTACCTACTCAGTCATCACATCCTAATAAATAATAAATACACCCAACAGTCACACACATAGTTCCGACCCCACACTAGGTGAACCTGTATCGTGGGTATCAAGAACTACGAGGGACTTGCATAACACCCAGACCCGAGAAAAATATTTGTGAATCAGACAAACATTTGTCTAGGTGCGGGAATCGAACCCACGGCTTCACGCTTCGCAACCGGCTACTCGCCCGCTGCGCCACGGAGGCTGTCCTAGCCAAATTTTTATGGGACCACATCGCAGCTAAACACGAATGATTTTTTTCCCAATAAACGCGCCGAATTTAGAACCTCCTCCTTTTTCGAAGTCGATTATAAAATAAAACTATCTGGGTAAACAAAAAAGTTAAATCGTTAATAATAAAAATGAACGATGTTGAGTCGGTGGTATCAATCACTGAATATTAAATTAATCAAATTGTTTAGTTTTATTTTAGCTTATTACTTTGTTGTTGGTTTTATTTTGTTGTTATAAAGCTTTGATTTTACTATTTTGTAGTGAAAGAAACATCAAAATTAGTGCATAAAGGTGTTTAAGTCTTTCAACACTATTTCACTCCCTTAGTTGCGGAATTATTTTTTAAATATAAATGGGACCACCACCGCTGTAAATCTTCATGTCGAATACAAAAATAATTTAATCATCACACAACTCGGTCCACATTTGGCGCAGTTATGCGTGATCATACATAAAAAAATCTACAGACTGATTAATAACCTTTGTTTTTTGTTCATACGCACTTACGCTTGTACTCACCGAAGTAGGTAGAGGTGCTACTAGTACATCCCGCCAAACTTATTTCCGTCCCATGAAGTTATAGGGGGCGTCATATCGGGCATAATTCCAGACGAGCTGATACTAAGCATTTCATGATAGAAAAACCCAATATCACATTACCCGACCAGGTGATCGAACTCGAGACCTCAGCACAGCAGTCGTACCGTGTACGCATTGCAACTACGCGTGTCGGTTAAAAACGAAATTTTACCCGAGAAAATTTAAACTATAATCCACCTTACAAACAGTATGTAGTTTTCTGACACTTTTCTCATCAAAACACTATCGATACTGGAATGAAAATTAGTTCGTGAACTAGTTCAGCCGAATTTCCTTTGTTCAGAAATTGTTGATTGGTTGAACACAGGAATAGCTCGAAACTCTATTATACTTTTTATAGCAGAGATCAGCAAACGTAGGTGGTAGGTCCCTCGTATGCGAGAGGCCGTCTGTGTAGGTACCACGGCTTGGTAAATTTACTCACAGACAAAGGTTTTTTATTAGCTTGAATGACGAGACGAGCAGGTCGCTCGCCTGATGGTAAGCGCCGCGCCTGTCTATAAATCAACGCCACACAGTTCTTTGAATTATAAAACACTGCATGGCACTGAAGTGCACTCGTCATCCTGGTACATAAGGTGTACCATAATGCCCAGTAATTTTACTGCCTTCAATGTCCTTCAAACTGGAACACAGCAGTGCTTACACATTCCCTTTTTTTTCGGGGTTAAAAAATAGTAAAGCACTATGTCTAATGATTCCAATTTATATATTACTAGCTTTTGCTCGCAGCTCCGCCCGCGTGAATAGACTTTTCCGAAATAAAACGTAGTCTTTAACCGTCTCCAGGGTCCCATCTATCTCTACATCAAAATTCATCAAAATCGGTTCAGTGATTTAGGCGTGAAAGCGTAACAAACAAATATATATTTTTTTTTCATAAAAAGTATCCTATGTTACTTCTTATACCTCCAAGAATATTTGTACCAAGTTTCATGATGATCGATTAAGTAGTTTTCGCGTGAAAGCGTAACAAACAAACTTACATTTACATTTATAATATTAGTATATGATGATTTAAATTGAAATGCATTTATACTTGGAAATAAAAATACTGCCCCAGTTTCCAAACGAGTTTCCTAGAATACTTGGTGGAATAGAATTGATTAGGACCATGTTTGAATTTCAAATTTGGGTGAGTGCGAAGTAGAGTGGCGTGAAGCTGGCGTTCGGTATTCATTGCGCTTTTACCGAACAATAGGGCAGTAGAAATGTATATAAATAGAGTACGGAATAACAATATTATCCCATGCCCCATTAAATTCTAGACTTACGTAAGTGAGAGATATATTTATAAGTGTTGGAGCTACGCTGTAGTTTTGCTTACATCATGAATGTGTTGGTTCGATCGGGTTGCTGCCACTGTCTCACAGAAAACCGACGCAAAGTAGCCTTTCCTTAAAGGTCAGCAACGCGTCTATGACTCTTCTGGTATTGTCGGTGATCATGAATGGTAGACATAACTTACTACAGGTGACCCACTTGCTCGTTTGTCGGCCCGGCCTATGGTATAAAAAAGCCTAGGTTTCTAAAAATGTGTAAAGTATTCGGTTTCCGAAGAATTGTTAAATTACTTTTTTTATCAAATAAGACCTGAAAGTCTTTGGGTTACCTTTACTCATGTCAATGCCCTTGACGATTTGAGTTCCATCAGTGACCCACTTGCTCGTTTGCCAGCCTCTGCTATTAAAATAGTGCTATATAAAGTCCTAAGAGAATCCTTAATGGATAGGAGACCTTACATTAACGCATGCACGTGGGAAGCTACAAGTCCATTAAAACATTAGCGCATCGAGCAGTGCTCTGTGTCTCCAATTAAGAGGTAATGCAAAAGGGAGCGCTATATGAAGTCGCCGGTTATGAACTATGAACGCAAGCGATTTATTGTGAAGATATGATGCCAAAAATGTAGACGCTGTAAAGTTTGAGAGTGGTAGAGCCACGTTGTAGACACTTTTGTCTACAGCATGTATGGGCCGTCTCGTCTGGGTCATTGGTCATGTCTCACAGAAAACCGGCGTAAAGTAGCAGCTTGTTGTTGCGTTTCGTACGGTGAGTGAGATATCCAGATGCTCCAACCCCCTCCCCTTTCCAAGGTCAGCAACGCGCCCATGATTATTTTAGTATTCTGGGCTTACAAGGGCCGTGGAGATCACTTACCATCAGGTGACCCACTCGCTTGCCAGCCTATACTAAAAAAAACATTTAAGGGTGTGGTGGTACGGATCTCTCAGTGCCCGATACCAACTCGCACTTGAGCACATTTCAAACACTCCAAAAAACGTGACGTAAATAATTTTAATTTTGTATTTTTATTGTTTGATTGCTACAGACCATGGATCATGGATGCCTAGTAATTAATTATTGTTCACGTCGACTCCCATTTCACTTGGCCAGTTTTCCATTAAAGTATTTATGAGTTCGTCATAACAAAGGAAAGTTAATTACTATTTTCAGGTCTTGTTATGATATTTTCAAGAGACGGTTTTTGTTTTTTTATCGCGTGAGTGATCTCGAACGCTCATGAACACGCATAATGCCAGGCTTATTTTGGTATTACCCACCTTAAAGATGAGGAATGGGAGTTAGGAAGGGGGAAGTGGGGAATATCACTTGCCGTATGAAACGTAACTGCCAGAGTGAGCTTGATTGGTAGAGTCATGCTGTAGACACTTGTCTATAGCACTAATGGGCCAGCTCGACCGGTTCGTTACTACTGTCGCACAGAAACTGACGTAAAGTAGCGGCATGCATTTTATATGGTGTGTGTGAGATATCTGAAGGCCCAAATCCCCCTTCGTTTCCCGATACCTTAATTATCCCTTTCCTTTAAAGTCAGTAACGTATATTCCATGATTCTTTGTTGTTGTATGTTTATAGACGGTAGAGATTACTTACCATCAAGTGATCCATAATCAAGGAAGGAGGGGAAATCTGGGTTTCCGTATATCCCACTTACCGTAGCATGATGCTACATTAATTACATCGGTTTACTGTGAGACAGTGGTGACAACCCGGTAGAAAATATAAAAAAAGTGTAATTTTTATGGCTGATTTTTAACAGACAAAAAAAAGGAAAAAATTCACTCGATAGAGTTTAGCTGCGATGTGGTCCCATATAAATTTAGTTAAGATCTGATGACGGAGTACGGAGAAAAATAAACTCCTCAACGGACAACATTACACTCGTCGCGATTGTGTTATTGTATTAGCATTTACATGCTATTGCTTGAAGTCGGTTTCTAAGTTGTCTTAAACGTTATATTACTTCAAACTGAATTATGTAGATTAATCACGTCGTAACGGATGAACGGATTTAGATAAAATTAGCCACACAGGTAGACCATGACATGAATTAGATCATAGACTATTATTCATCCAGAAATAGATATTCACGCGGGCAGAGCCGCGGAAAACAGATATTATCTATATAAAAGCATAATGTACCGACCCACGTTTGAACATGGTCAGAAGGCCAATTCTCGTAATTTTAAATTTTCAAAATATCATTCCGATCTAATCTCAGCGACAAGAAAGTTGCAAATGGTATTATGTTAAACCAATATTCAAGATCAAATGTGAACATAGATCGCAATGATATCGAAAGTAGAATACAAGTTGACTGAACCAAAACGGTATTCCGGTAACAATTTTGACACTTAACTATATAAAATGCAATTCGTCCATACACAAACGTCAAATTATTAATTGAGAACGAAATGTGACTGAAGGTGAAGCAGTGTTGCCAAGTGCACTGTAATTACAGCAGATCTGCCGTATTTTCACGCCATCTACTGGACACCGTATTTTTATAAATACCGTATATGGAGACACAGTATTTTTTTACAGTCAAAATTTCGTATTATTATTGTATACTACTAGACAGGTTATTTAGAAGTAAAACTGCGTCACATAACGCGGGAGTTTGACAGTTCACAAACAGGGAGCGCAATAGGGGTTCTAGTTGAGAGTAAGCGAGATGTTAATATTGAGTTACGGTCAATTGACTGCAACTTAGTAATACAACTAATTTACTATACTACAATTTAATTAATTTATTATACTACAATTTCTATATACCGCGCAGCTTGTCTAGTAGTAGACATAAAAGTTAGTTTAGGATATAAAGTTTAAAATAAATTTATATTTTACTTAATAATTTAATTATTTCCTTTTTTGTACTACATTTTATTGCACTGTAAAATACACTGTATTTTTCCCATCAAGCACTGTATTTTTGGCGCAAATACCGTATTTTAATGTGGACAACACGGTATTTTCAAAAATCTGACTTGGCAGCACTGAGGTGATGTGACTGTGAGTTAACTGCAGATAAATTCAGTTAACTTTATTCTCTTTTACTGCAAGCAACTAAAAGTAGTCAAAATTGTTCGACTTTGTGTGCTCGTTATTTCAGTAAAGTATTAGAAATGAGTTTACAGCCTATGTTACTCAGTGATAATGTAGCTTTCTAACGGCCAAATTATTTTTGAAATCGGCCCAGTAGTTTTTAAGTTTATTTGTTACATACAAAAATATAAAAAATCTTTCCTCTCTAGAATATTAGTGTAGATTAAATGATGAGATCAATCGCACTGTCAAAATTCCCGCCAAAACTCTCGCACAATTCATAATTATTATAAATATGTCCTCAGCAGTGTTGCAAAATAAAAAAACTGTGATTCGGTAGAATTTCAAATTTCAATAAAATAATCGCGATTGTGGTTATTTCCGGAAAGGACTGCCTCAGTGGTGCTGTTGTGCCGTTTTCCTTCAGTTATGCCATGGAATAGATAAATTAATTAAATAAATAAAATGCATGGAATTAGTCAAATCAATTAATTAAAACATCATAACCTCCAATTACGTAATTTTTTAATCACTGAAATTAGTCATATTGTGGGTATTTTATTGTGAGTTGGTAACATTGATTTTGTCGCTTAGGACATTTTTAATTTCTAGAATTTAGTCTATGGCAATATGGCTGATACGTAAAATTCGGTAAAATACTTGTCATTGGCGAAATGCATAATAATGCGAAGCCGTAATTTCAACAAAAGGAAGACATTGAAAGTTGATCGAATTGACAGTTTAAATGCAATTTAACTGAGATGATATTGCGTTTTTAAAGGAGCAGAATGCCATATTTTTAATTAATTCAAAATCTAATCTCAGTTCGGTTAAAATTCATTCGCAGTGTCAGTTAAAATAGGAGAATTGGCCCTCTGGAGGATGTCAATAAGATCTAGACTAGTATTATCTCTGAAAGCCTGTACCACATCCCACACTATAATCCCATCTTAGTACGGTTAACCCACTCTCAAGCACGAGTAAGCATTAACACCTAGGTTTTAACCCTCACGCACATTGCTTACATGTTTAATTGGAGTATCATCTAGCGCTTGTATTGGTTAAAGCTTTTAGAAGTTGAGTTTCTCGTATAATTTGTTTGTTTCTTTGAGTGGTAGAGACACGCTGTATAGACTTTTGTCTACAGCATGAACGTTACCACTATCTCACAGAAAACCGACTTAACTAGTGAGTGAGATATCCGGAGGCTCAAATACCAGTTTCCCTTCCCAATCCCTTAATTTATCCCTTTCGTTTAAGGTTGGCAACGCGCCCATGATTCTTTCGGTATTGTGGGCGTACATGGACGGTGGAGATCACTTACCATCAGGTGATCCACTTGCTCGTTTGCCGGTCATATATAATGCTATCTTTACTAATATTATAAAGAGGAAAGATTTGTATTTTTGTATGTCACGAATACACTTAAAAACTACTGGACCGATGTCAAAAAATCTTTTGCCGTTAGAAAACTACATTATCGCTGAGTAACATAGGCTACTTTTTATCCCGGAAAAGGCCGTTCACACGGGCGGAGCCGCGAGCAAAGGCCTCCCCCAAATTCCCCGAAGGGGTAGGCAGAGGTGTAACCACCTACACCCACATTTCGCCGAGCGTATCTCCGTCCCATGATGTGATAGGGGGCGAGCCTATCGCCTTACCAGGCACAAATTCCAGACTCCGGGCTGATACTAAGCTTTTCGTAATTAGAAAACCTTATATCACCCTTTACCCGACCCGGGTATCGAACCCGAGACCTCAGCGTCAGCCTCAGTCGTAACGCTTACGCATTACAACTACGCCACCGAGGCAGTCCCCAGAAACAAACCATTATCAAGATGTATCGCAGACGAGTCATAAAATATAGGTACCCAATTTTACCTATCATAAATCCACGTGTCAACTAATTGAAGAAAAGGGGCGTAAAAATAAGACATTTTACGGCAATGTGGTCGTCAATTTTATGGCAATTTTGTTGTAATGCTTACCTCTTATCTCGGCTAAAACTATATAAGATTTTTTTTACGGTAGAAGAGGGAAATCTAATAGGCGGGTTACGTACATAAGCTCTTGCCTTTATCCCCGAAGGCGTAGGTAGAGCAACTAGTGCTGTACCCATATTTCGCTGTGCTTATTTCAGTCCCATGATGGGATCTGAGTTTGTCTATACTAGTCATTCGGATCCCGGGCAATAAATGTGTGATTTTTTGAATCGAAAACTCAAACACGAATTGTGATTGTGAACTGTGATTGCCCGACCTGGGAATTGTGCTCAGGACTTCACAATTTCTCTTTCTGCCTGGCGTTATACCATAGATTTGATGGTATTTGGTATTATATGAGACGGCCCGTCGTCTTACCCCCACAACCCACAACGAGAACCAAGATTCGCTATTGCCTCGTCCGTTCATCAGTAGGAAGTGCACGTGAGGTTGGCTTTGGGCCTAAGAAATATCTTTTTGTTATATCATAGGCCGGTAAACGAGCGAGTGGGTCACCTGATGGTAAATAATCTCCACCGCCCATGTACGCCCACAATACTAAAAGGTTCATGTTGACCTTAAAGCAAATGGATAATTAAAGGATTGGGAAGGGGAGGGGGATTTGGGTCTCCAGATATATCTCTCACCGTACGAAACGCAGCAGCAAGCTGCTACTTTACGCTGGTTTTCTGTGAGACAGTGGTAACGACCCGGAAGTGCCAGCCCATTCATGCTGTAAACAAAACTGTCTACAGCGTGGCTATACCACTCAATAATTGATGGCCAACTTACACTCCATAATAATGGCAATATTGCTGGCCACATTACCAAGAAAAGAAAGCCCATTACCGTGACAGTACTTTCTGTAAGAATCACGTGTTTCGAATCAAGCATGCTTAGCTGTGAACACATGAAGGAAAGGAATTTTACAAAGGCAGAATGTTCTCGAAAAAATCAAGGAGAAACAAAATATATTGCAAAAGGAAAAAGGGTTCCTTTACTATCTTTATTATAGGCAAATGGGGTGAGACGATCTGAATTGCCGTGGGACTGATGCAAGATTTAGTGTGTACTGTGAAAGATGGATAGCAAAATTCGAAGAGGATTAGGTAAAGGTCTTTTTTTACTTACACCAATTAAACATATTTAAGTAATTTCACTGGCTGAACTGCATTGACAAATACAATAGATCTTACACAGTGGCACAACTTGGTGAACTTAAATAAGTGAAAAGTTCCTCAAAAAATGTACCTAATTTAATTTAAACAATTATATTTATTTTCAATACCTTCAGAGCAAACTTTATTTCAGTTTATATACCAAAATCAATTACAACTTAGGAATAGAAAATTGCGTTTACAAAATACAAAATAAGAGGGCAGAGGACGGCGGGACGTACTGAATTTCACAAGTGACCCCCATTAGGCGGGACCCGTGTCGTTTCGAGGGTACTCAGCCGATTGGCTCTCGGGATATTGAGTTACAAAGTACCAGAGGCTTCGGCGGGAGTTGCCAGATTTAGTCTCAGGTGAATTAATGTCCTTTGAAAATTACTAGTTGAATGAATCTGTACTTTATACTATCTAATAATATATTTATATCCTGAATGGACAAAGTGACTACACTGTCCCTGAAAGTAAGTTTTTTTACTGCATAGGTCAGCAAACTAGCAAGTGGGTCACTTGATGGTAAGTGGTCTCTACCACCCATGTCGCCCACAATACCAAAAGAATCATAGGCCGTTGCACCGACCTTAAAGGAAAGGTATAATTAAGGGATTGGGAAGGGGAGGGGGATTTGTGCCTCCGGATATCTCACTCACCGTACGAAACGCAGCAGCATGCTGCTACTTTGCTACTTTACGTCGGTTTTCTATGTGACAGTGGTAACGACCAGGACGAGCCGGCTCCATCATGCAGTAGACAACAGTGTCTACAGCGTGGCTCTACCACTCATAACTCCGTACACTCCGTGCTACGGAGGCTGCCCGCTAGACTAATGATTTGAATATATTCAACTTATCTATAAAAATCTTCCCTCTATTTACAACTGGACACGTAAATACAAATAATTTTTTCCTTCATATCTCAGAATCTGGTAGACGCTGACCTTTCAGTGTTATATTTTACAATTAGTTTACATAGTGATTTCTTAGGTTTACGCGAATATTACACATTGAAATAAAACTAGTTTATACGGATTTTATCGCGGTTTAATTTTTATTTTAGTCCCGACGTTTCGAAAGCTTTTCAGCCTTCGTGGTCACGGAAGAGACTGAGGTGTAGGTCGTCTCGAAAAGTTAATGTTACAATGGCTACCTTCATTTTAAAATTATACATTTATTTTTAATTATTTAAAAAGTTAGTTGACACTAGTCCGATCTACGCAGAAAGAGCTCACGGTATCTTGAGCCACGAAGGCTGAAAAGCTTTCGAAACGTCGGGACTAAAATAAAAATTAAACCGCGATAAAATCCGTATACACTAGTTTTATTTCAATTAGTTTACAATTGCTAATGCTAAATATGTTAAGCGCTAAGATGCCACACACATATTATATACAATGGGGCCTAACTTATACATACAGACATATACATCCGCACTCACGCCTGTAATCCCCGAAAGGGTAGGCAGAGGTGTAACCCACATTCGGCCGAGCTTATTTCCATCCCATGCTGTGATAGGAGGTGAGCCATTCGCCATACCGAGCACAATCCAGATACTGAGCAACCGAAAAACCCAATATGACTTTTATCCGGCCCGGGGATCGAACCCGAGACCTCAGCGTCAGCCTTAGTCGTAACGCGTACGTATTACAACTGCGCCACCGAGACAGTCCAAACTTATATCCCTTTTTTGTTAGGGGTTAGAAATGTAATTTCAATTCGAGTTTTCAATAGTAACCGTCTTTGTATTTACGCCTAACGGACACTTTATATCGATACTAGCTTTTGCTCGCGGCTCCACCCGCGTGAATAGACTTTTCCGAAATAAAACGTAGCCTATAACCGTCTCCAGGGTCCCATCTGTCTCTACATCAAAATTCATCAAAATCGGTTCAGTGATTTAGGCGTGAAAGCGTAACAAACAAATTGTTTTTTTTTTCATAAAAAGTATCCTATGTTACTTCTTATACGTCCAAGAATATGTGTACAAAGTTTCATGATGATCGGTTATGTAGTTTTCGCGTGAAAGCGTAACAAACAAACTTACATTCACATTTATAATATTAGTATGATACGATACAAATTTATTTCCCAACTTATCCTCTACTTATTCAATATTTTTAAAAGTGAAGTAATATGTGATCTTTTTCATATTATGTAATACACGAACACGATATTCTGATATAAATAGAACTCGTAGGTGAATAAAAGATGTGCTTCGTTAAGACGTGAGTCGAATAAGAACTTTTGTATTTTAGAAGTAATAGCTATTGGTGAAGGGTCTTATATGAAGTCTATACAACGTGTTACAAAAAGGTGTGGTGATATTTGAGGATCCTTACGTACACCTGGCACTGAGTGTATATGTACCGGATTTTATCAAAATGTAGTCATCCTAAAATTTGATGCAAATTTAATGCCTGAAGCACCGAGCGTTTTCAATTTTTGAATAATTAGCTTTCTTTGTGATTTATGCACAAGAAAATTTGATTTAATTTATTGGGCAGTTAAAATGTATTCCGTGGTAAGAGCATTAGCCCTAAAAAGCTCCTTGGTCGGTCTGGTACAAGTGTTTGTGATTATCGCAGACATACATTGGGTCTTCTTCTTCTTAGGTGTACACTCCTGGCGGGGTGGTTGAGGTCATGGATCATCTGATATGTTGGCTACAGCTTTTGCGAGACTTCTCCATTTCTCTCTACTTGTGGCACTGCGTGTGCATTCAGTTAGGGAACTCTTTGTACATGATTTTATGAGGTCTGCCCATCTTGTGGGGGACCGGCCGCGAGAACGTTGACCCTCCACTCTTCCTTGAATCATCAATCGTTCCAAAGAGCTTTCGTTGCGGGTGATATGTCCACAATCGACGAAAGTCTTTGCTTGATGCGAAGCTCTTTCAAGATGGAAACGTTAGTGCGGTGAGCAGACCATTTTATTCTTAGCAGGCGCCTCCAGCACCACATCGCAAGGGCGTCAATCTTCTTACGGGTCTTTTGATAGATCGTCCATGTTTCAGCTCCATACAGAAAAATTGGAAATATTAAGCATCTCATTAAGCGAACCTTGGTATTTTTAGTTATGCGGCGATCTTTCCTTATTTTCGTGAGTTTTTCCACGGCTGATCGTGTCACGGCACACCGTCTTTTAATTTCTTCTTCAAAACTTCCAGTACTTGTGATTGTGGATCCCAGGTAGATGTAACTCTGGACGACTTCGCAATTAGCTATTACACGTAAGTCGGGTCGATTGTTAGTCATACGATCCACCACCATCATTTTGGATTTATCGCGGTTTATAGTGAGGCCAAAATTGGAACTGGTTGTTTCCAGAAGCGAAAGAAACTGTTATATATCTATTTGTGACGTCGCAAGAAGAGTAGTATCGTCTGCATATCTCAGGTTTGATATCAGCCGATCTGCAATTGATACACCTTTGTCCCAATTTTCCAAAACATTATCCGCATTATGTGTTCTGCATAGATATTAAACAGGATAGGAGAGATAATGCATCCCTGTCGAACACCAGCCTGAGTTTTAAAATTTCTGGAATCGATTCCGTCCACGCGAACAGCAGCTGTACCGTCTGCATAGAGTCTTTTAATGAGATAAACTAGATATCGTGGTACACCCATCGATAATAGCACTTCCCACAGCTTCCACCACGTAACGGTGTCAAAAGCTTTACGAAAATCCACAAAGCAAATGAACAGCGGGATATTGAATTCACGAGCTTTTTCTATGATTTGTCTTATGTTGAGAATCTGTTCGCGTGTTCCCTTTCCTTTAACAAAACCGGCTTGTTCTTGAGCAATCTCCCGGCTTATATATGCCTGTAGCCTCATATTAAGTATATGAAGAAGGACCTTGCTAGCGTGGGATATCAGAGATATTAGGCGGAAATTGTTACACTTTTTAGTTTAGAGCGGGATGAACAAGGAATGCGACCAATCCTTAGGCCACTCTCCCGTATTCCATATTTGAACATTTACATTGGGTACGGAACCCTAAATAAAAAACACACTGAAATGCAATTGGTGTAGGCTAGGTGGTAGGTCCGTTCTGTTGCCAAACAACATTATGTAAGTACGTTCCAATTTGACGAACATTGCAGCCAGTGAAATTTACTGAGCATTATGAGATTTAAAATTTTATGCCTTGGGGTGAGGAGCGTAGTCAAATGTCATGCAGTGTTAAATTCGAAGTTCTGAAGGCCAATTCACGTAATTTAATTTGTTCAAATATCATTCCGGTCTAGTATCAGTGTCAAGAATGTTGCAAATGGTATTCTCTTAAACCAACAATCAACGTCAAATATGACGTAGATCGAAAGTAGATTAAAAGTAGACTGAAACCAAAACCGCATACTAGTAACATTTTTAAATGTCACATGTCATTTAATCGGCCTTATATAATCGTCAAAATTGTTATTGAATTAAGATTACAATGAAATCTGGCAGAACTTAAAGAGGAGCAGAATACATTTTTTTAGTCAAATCACAATTTAATCTCATCTCGGTTAAAATTCGTAGTGTCAGTTACATACGAGAATAGGTCTTCTGATTTGTGTTGCTTCTGTTTAGGTGTAACTTACTCGTCACTCAACCTAAGAAATATAGAATTGTCTGATATGATGAGGCTAATCGCCTATCACGTCACAGGACGGAAATAAGATCAATGAACAAAAACCCGCTCTACATATCTCTGGTATAAATTCGCGAGCTTGTATTAAAAATTAGAGTTAAAAATAAACATTTTCAACATCATTGTAATTTCAATTTAACCCTAGTTGTTTACTAGAGCTCATTAAAACTTCCCGGGTTCTAGTCAGACCGGAGTACAAGTAGAGATTAATGTTTTTCTGAACTGTGGTAAAAGTTATGAGATGAGACGATTAAAAAGAGTGATGGAGCAGACAATTCTGTCTACAGCATGAATGGGCCGGCTCGTTACTACTGTCTCACAGAAAACCGGCGTAAAGTAGCAGCTTGGTGCTGCGTTTCATACGGTGAGTGAGATATCCGGACGCCCAAATTCCCCTCCCCTTCCCAATCCCTTAATTATCCCTTTCCTTTAAGGTCGGCAACACGCCCATGATTATTTTAGTATTGTGGGCGTTCATGGGCAGTGGACATCGTTTACCATCAGGTGACCCATTTGCTCGTTTGCCGGCCTATACTATAAAAATAAAACACTGTGCGCGTGTTTGTCGTATTCACACCTCTCGGTGCGGTTATTTTTTCTTATAATAATACACCCAATACACACATAGTCCTGCTCCCATACTAGGTTCACCTGTATCGTGGGTATCAGGAATTACGAGGGACTTAGTCCCACAACACCCAGTCCAGAAACAAACATTTATGGATCACAAAAACATTTGTCTCGGTGTGGGAATCGAACCCACGGCCCTTGCCATTTGCAAATGGCACTCACTCACTACGCCACGGAGACTGTCTATGGGAAGAGTAGGCGTTAAAACCGGAATATCGCCTTTGTAATAATTGATGATGTTAGCAGGAAAGAGAGGTGTAAAATAATGATCAATTCAATTCGCCTTCTCTTACATTCTGTGACATCTACGCAATTGTTCGAGCAAAATGTTATAATTGGATTGAACCTTGTCCCAGCGCTAGGTGATCCTAATTCAATCCGATTGCCTTACTAAGCACTCTCTTGGTTGAGACTCTACTTATTTTGCTTTCAAATTATTGGTTTTTCGAGACCATATTTGCGGAGTCCGCTTGATTTGATTGCCTCGGGGTTATTATTAAATGTATACCATAAGGATGACCAATAATGTTATTGGAGGAAAACTAAACAGCTACTTTTTCGACATACCAAGAATTAAGTCTTTTAGAAGCATAAAAAAAATAAAAAATACACCCAACAGTCACACACATAGTCCTGACCCCACACTAGGTAAACCTGTGTCGTGGGTATCAGGAACTCCGAGGGACTTGCGGTCCCACAACACCCAGACCCGAGACCAATATTTGTGGTTCACACAAACATTTGTCTCGGTGTGGGAATCGAACCCACGGCCTCTCGCTTCGCAGCCGACTACTCACCCGCTGCGCCACGGAGCTGTCAAATAAATGATATATTCAAGGATGAGAATGATATATTTCTTAGTTTTAGGTTACAATTTTCACTTTTCGACCAATGTAACCATAATAACCCTGACCAATTAATGTGATACAGATTTGCTTACTGATTTTATAAAAAAACTCCTTTTATATGCCTTCTTTAGAGTGGTAGAGTCACGCTGTAGACAGTTTTGTCTACAGCATGAATGGGCCAGCTCGTCCGGGGCGTTACCACTGTCTCACAGAAAACCAGCGTAAAGTAGGAGCTTGCTGCTGCGTTTCGTATGGTGAGTGAGATATCCGAAGGCCATCCCTCTTGCAAATCCCTTTTCTTTAAGGTCGACAACGCGCTTATAAATCTTTTGATATTGTGGGCGTACGTGGGCGGTGGTTTGAAATTACCTTTAGGTGACCCACTTGCTCGTTTGTCGGCCTATGCTATAAAAATCATGTTTATAATCGAACTTTTTCACTTAATACTCGTACTTTGTACACAGCAAATTGAAATTTCACACTTATTTTTGCCACTGAAGACCACCCAACCATGAATTTTCACACCTGTTCGATAAATCGAGGGTAAAACAATAAAATATTTATACAAAATTGGTTGAATCCGTAGACAGATTAGATAAATATCTCCAACAGTTGTTCAATCTCTTCCAGCTAATAAACCTGACTCAAAAACACTAAAATATAAAAATGAAATTGAACAATTTGGAGTTGATATTTTTTTAGCTTGTTAGTTTTATGGAGTCGATTTATTTTTTAATTAAAAGTTTCTCTATTATATTTAGTGAATTTCATTAAATATAGAAAATTTAGCTTTTCATCCCCGATTTAATTCATTTAAGGGTGGATTTGTTCTTTAAATTTAAGGGGATCAACGCCCAAGTAAACCATTTGGATGGCTGGAATTCCTCAACGGTGCGATTTACGCGAAGCTTTCTATGCAGCACAGACAATAATAAGTGCATAGTGGACAATTAACAGTTATATACTTCGTAAGTGTACATAGTGAATGATTATATACTTTGTTATAGTGATTATTATGTCTTAACAGTTACAGTTCTAATAGTGATTATTATGTCTTGACAGTTACAGTTCTTATAGTGAATATTATGTTTTAACAGTTCTATTTGTGTAGTGTTTATAAGTGTCTAGATCTTTAGTGTTTAGTTCTTTTAAAGTGTTTACAGTTACAGTTTTATTTGTTGTACATACTACTGATGTTTTAGTGAGAATAATTTGTGTTATGTGTTTTTGGTTAAATAAACAGAGGGGTTCTTCTCGTCGGTATAGCCGGTGGCTACGATAGGGAATTCCGCGATATTTTGTCCTTTTCTCACACATAGGTCCATGTCGCACGGCATCCTTGTGGAATCCCGTACGGCATCCTTGTGGAATCAGCTTTCACCTGCGGTATTTCCAGACCAATATGACTTAGGTAGGAAAAGAACCTTCAAGAAAAGAACCTACTCTTTCCTCAAAGGTCGGCAACGCACTAACCATTCCTCTGGTATTGAAGGTGTGTGTTGTAGGTGGTGATCACATACCATCAGTTGGGTAACCTCTTGCCCAGTTGCCCCCATAAAAAACCCTATCGAATACAAGAAAAAATAATAATAATCCAAATCGATCCATGTTTGGCGGAATTATATGTGAACATCATACTAATATTATAAATGTGAATGTAAGTTTGTTTGTTACGCTTTCACGCGAAAACTACTTAACCGATCATCATGAAACTTTGTACACATATTCTTGGAGGTATAAGAAGTAACATAGGATACTTTTATAAAAAATATATTTATTTGTTTCTTACGCTTCCACGCCTAAATCACTGAACCAATTTTGATGAATTTAGATGTAGAGATAGATGGGATCCTGGAGACAGTTATAGGCTACGTTTTGTGTCGGAAAAGTCTATTCACGCGGGCGGAGTACGAGCAAAAGCTAGTATATAATAAAATATACAGAAGAATTGAGAACCTCTTTCGTTTATTCCCTCTCAAAATTCTGCTTTATTTCGCTGATCCCAAAACTTAATCACTTAAAATGTCCCGAAAACTGCCGACGTTTTGCGAAGCGTTGCAATAAACGACTGTGGCCATTTCCTAACACCGGATGTAAAGTGATGGATGGAGCAAATTTTTGGGGTGACTTGTTTATGTCTGTACATTTGTTTTGAAGATGGAACATTAGAGTCTAGGTTGGATTATTAAGGCGGCCCATGTTTATGGTACTTTCATATCTTTATTTTGTAGAAGCGTATGTTCGTTGTTCCAAATGTTTTACCCCACTAAAAACAGGTTCTCAATTCAACGCCTATATTTGTTTTACATACATACACACTCACGCCTGTAATCCCCGATGGGGTAGGCAGAGGTGTAACCAGTACACCCACATTTCGCCGAGCGTATCTCCGTCCCATGATGTGATAAGGGGCGAGCCTATCACCATACCGGGCACAATTCCAGACTCCGGATTGATACTGGGCATTTCTTAATAGAAAATTCCAATATCACTTTTACCCGACCCGGGGATCGAACCCGAGACCTCAGCGTCAGCCTCAGTCGTAACGCATACGCATTACAACTGCGCCACCGAGGCAGTCTATATTTGTTTTACGTAAGTGTAATGGATGATTCTTGTTTCGAAAGAGTATAGCTCAAATGGTCCAATTTAAATTCCACCCCTACTACTCCAATGTGAGAATCGAACCTGTTATCAAGATAAAACGTAGCCACTTAAACATAGCTCATATAGAATCATAAGCAATAGTTATTAAAAGTTTTATCAAACTATGCCAAATACGTGAAATCTGTTCAAAGGAATTGTAGGTAAAGTCCTGACTGACTCATCTAGCAATGGTTTTTTCCATTTGCTCTGGTCTTCGGCTTGATGGACTGCGACGTTGACTGGTTACTCAAGCTGTTCTGATACCTGGTCAGACCAACGTTTCGGGCTCCTTCCTCTTGGTCTTTTGCCTTCTATTTTCCCTGTTATTATTAATTTTTCCAAGTTGTCGGCAGTTCTTCGCGAGACATGTCCAAAGTATTGGAGTACTCGATGCAGGCAAATAGAAGACAGGCGTTTGGTGCGGTCAAGATTTAGTTCCTTGAGTATAGAGACGTTAGTTCTTTTGGCTGTCCACGGGACTCTCAGGAGACGTCTCCAACACCACATTTCAAAGGCGTCGATAGGCTTCCGGTCAGCAGCTTTCATGGTCCATGTTTCTGAGCCGTACAAGAATATGGAGAAGACCAGCGTGCGGACTACATGGATTTTGGTAGTCTTTCGGATGTTGCTATCTCTCCATATTTTGTTCAGCTGATTCATGGCTGTCTTAGCCATACCAATACAGCGAGGTATTTCTGGTTCGCTTCTACTTTTTTTGTTGATCGATGAGCCTAGATATTGGAATTCTTCAACAGTCTCGTAATCCTTCAATGCATCCGATAACTGGATAGACTCAAAGCGATCAACAATCATCAACTTGGTTTTGCATTTGTTGATGATCAAGCCTAGTTCTTTACTGGCCGACTTAAGGCGCTCATTAAGTATAGAACTTCGAAATTTTAGGAGTGTTAATTTAGATTTTTTATTATCTTGAATGACGAGACGAGCAGGTCACTCGCCTGATGGTAAGCCTGCTCCACGCCTGCTCATAAACAGAAGCAACACCACACATAACTTTAAATAACAAAGCACTGCATGACACTGGACTGCGCTCGTCACCCCGGGACATAAGGTGTTAACTGGGCATTATGAGACTTATCTCATAATGCCCAGTAATTTCACTGGCTTCAATGTCCCTCAAACCGGAACACAACAGTGCTTACACACTGTTGCTTGGCGGCAGAAATAGACAAAGCGGTGGTACCAAGCCAGCCGGCCTCTCGCATACGAGGGACCTACGGCCTTGTATTTTAGGCATTGTTTAAAAAGGGATTTCTTGAAATCCAACCTTTAAGGGGAATTAATGTTTATATGAGAAATCGTATACTCATACATAAATACATATCTCAAAGTATTTCAAAATTTAGCACCCAAGAGGAGGCAGGGGATAGAAAAGTTTGTACATGTCACGCAGGTGAAGCCGTTAACAAAAGCTAGTAGAATAAAAAGAACGAAACGTTATAATGACGTGAATTTTTAAGTTTAACGAGATGGTAAAAAAAAACCAAAAATAATATTTTACCGTCTCGAATTTCACTTAACACGCACCTTTTTCTTTCTCGTGACGTTATTTTAATAGCTTGTCTAATTGAAATACTCAATGGAATTTATAGGTACCTAGTTATGAAGAATTTTAATAAAAAAAAACCATTTAAGCTTAGTTATTACGTTGTAATTGAACTTTTTAAGAAGAAATTGTAGCTTGTTGTTGTCATTGTACACCATCAGAGGGGATAGCACGGAATCGTAATGTAAAGGTATCGAGGGCTCGATAGATAATTCCTTAAATATCATTGGTCCATATTCCATATATCGTACGAGTGGTAGAGCCACGCTGTAGACAATTTTGTCTACAGCATGAATGGGCCGGCTCGTCCGGGTCGTTACCACTGTCTCACAGAAAACCGGCGTAAAGTAGCAGCTTGCTGCTGCATTTCGTACGGTGAGTGAGATATCCGGAGGCCCAAATCCCCCTCCCCTTCCCAATCCCTTATTATCCCTTTCCTTTAAGGTCGGCAACGCGCCCATAATTCTTTTGTATTGTGGGCGTGACCCACTTGCTCGTTTGCCAGCCTGTACTATATATAAAAAAAAACCATATATATTAGTTTCTTTTACGTACGATAGAGGCGCTGTACCAAAATCTCATAGAAATTGTTGTCGATGACAGCTGGAATAACTTTTCGCAAGTTTTCCGTGCTAGCCCCTCTGTTTTTGTAGTACACAAAAGTGTCTACAGCGTGGCTCTACCACTCATAAAAATGAACTAATTTCAATTAACATGTTTTTATCTATTTCTTTTTGTTTGTTTAACAAGTAGTCTCTTTAATTATTTTACGCCTGTACACCCTGATGGGGTAGGCAGATGTGAAACTAATACACCCACATTTCATCGAGCTTTCTTCGTGAATCGCTTGATATGATAGGGAGCTAGCCTATCGCCGTATCGGGCATAATTCCAAACTCCGAGTTGATAGAAAAACCAACCTTAGCTGAGTCGTACCGCGTACGCAGTACAACAGCGCCATCGAGGCAGTGGCGCTTATTCTTATGATCGGAGAAAAACCACATTCAAATGAGTCACATACTAAGACAGAGAGGTGAAACTGATAATACCCTATTTTTTTTTATAAACATTTGCTGATAAAATGTTAATCCGAAGTATCCCAAAAACAAAACAAAAAGAACAAACATTTATTTGTGTCGCGGCAAATAAACAAAAAAGTTGTGTGTACCCGTCCGCAATGTTTGTGACGTCAAAAACCGCGCCGTGCTGGGTCAGGGATATTGCCTTCTTTTACCTCGTCCCGACAACACCTGTGACATTTTGGGGTAAGACAAAAGCGGAAGCGAGACCGGGAGTGATAATATGGACAATAATTTCCTGGAGAAATACATTTGACTTAACTTATGAGTGGTAGAGCCAAGCTGTAGACACTTTTATCTACAGCATGAATGGGCCGACTCGTCCGGGACTGTCTCACAGAAAACCGACGTAAAGTAGCAGCTTGTTGCTGCGTTTCGTACGGTGAGTCAGATATCCGGAGGCCCTAATCCCCCCGCCTACCCAATCCCTTAGCTATCCCTTTCCTGTGAGGACGGCAACGGGTACGTTGCCGCCCACAATGACAGAAGAATTATGGACACATAATTCTTTTGTCATTGTGGGCGAACATGAGCGGTAAAGATCACTTACCATTAGGTGACCCACTTGCTCGTTTGCCAGCGTAAGTCATTCAGTTAAAAAAAAAGTTTGTTAGGAC